>CM055122.1:994713120-997165620 GCA_029206835.1 Rana muscosa | reverse complement strand
ATGGAAAAAAGAGTATGGCACAACTGTAAACTTACCAAGACATGGCCATCCACCTAAACTGACAGGCAAGGCCAAGCAAGGAGAGCATTAATCAGAGAAGCAGCCAAGAGGCCCGTGGTAACTCTGGAGGAGCTGCAGAGATCCACAGCTCAAGCAAGAGAATCTGTCCACAGGACAACCATTAAGCTCTCTAGGCAGTTTTCTTGTTGTTTTTTTGATGAGAAACTTGGTCGTGTGTACGAGGCTTTAGTCATGCACTCCACAAATCTGGCCTTTATGGAAGAGTGGCAAAAAAAAACTTTTGTTGAAAGAAAGCCATAAGAAGTCCAGTTTTCAGTTAGCAAGAAGCCATGAGGGGGACACAAGCAAACATGTGGAAGAAGGTGCTCTGGTGAGATGAGACCAAAATTTTACTTTTTGGCCTAAAATCAAATTGCTGTCTGGTGTAAAACAAATACTGCACATCACCCTGAACACACCATCTTCACCATGAAACATGGTGGTGGCAGCATCATGTTGTTGGGATGCTTTTCTTCAACAGGGACAGGGAAGCTGGTCAGAGTTGATGGGAAGATGGATGGAGAGAAATACAGGGCAATGTTAGAAGAAAACCTGTTCGAGTCTGCAAAAGACTTGAGACTGGGGCAGAGGGTCACCTTCCAGCAGGACAATGACTCTAAACAATACAGCGAGAGTTGCAATGGAATGGTTTAGACTTTAGATCAAAGCAAATTCATTTGTTAGAATGGCCCAGTCAAAAGCCAGACCGAAATCCAACTGAGGCTCTGTGGCAGGACTTGAATATTGCTGTTCACAGATGCTCTCCATCCAATCTGTCACAGCTTTAGCTATTTTGCAAAGAAGAATGGGCAAAAATGTCACTCAGCTGTAATTGCAGTGAAAAGTGGTTCTACAAATTATTGACTCAGGGGGGCTGTATACAAATGCACGCCACACTTTTCAGATCTTGTTTTGTAAAACATTTTGAAAACCATTTATAATTTTCCTTCCACTTCACAATTATGTGCCACTTTGTGTTGGTCTCTCATAAAATCCAAATAAAATGCATTTACATTTTTGTTTGTAACGTGACAAAATGTGGAAAAATTCAAGGGGTATGAAGACTATTTCAAGGCACTGCAACTTCCGTCAGAGCTCTGGTGGTGGAAGGGATATAATACATACCAATTGGCATTCAATCCCACTCAGTCACACCTACAGGAAGAGTCCAAACCTCGTAAGTCCTGCCGCAGATCACACGCTCCCAGAGCCTGAACACTCCCTTAAGAGGCTTAAAGCATTATGGGATATGTAGTATCAGGACTGGTAAAGGAAGAAATCGGGAAGTCAGTACTTTGAAATTCAGCCAGGAGAAGGATTGACATCAGACGCAAACCTGCCTTTAACACCTAAAGTAGGTAAGATGCAGATAAAATGACACTGGGGTTGTGATTCATTTATATGCACAATGCCAGTAGTGTATTTAGGTTTGTGCTGCCCTAGGCCTGACTAAACTCGTGCACCCCCTAATTTAAATATGACCCAGCCCTTCCTGTCAAAGCCATACCCCTTTCTGTTTAAGACCCACCTTGAAATTATCGAGTGGGGACACTAGTTCCTAGGGCCTGGGGGGGGGGGGGGGCGGCAGTGGATTCCCTTAATTGGCAAAGATTTATTCTCACCACCTGTTTGGCTATGGGGCAGGAAGTGAAGGGAAATCTCTGCAATGGGACATGGATGGTAAAAAAAAAACTGACAGGGGCTATAACCCTCCCTTACTCTATCCAAAATGAAAAAAAAAAAGTGTTGCCTATAGTTCTACTTTAAGCACAAATTTCTGATAATTTTATGGAGAGGACTAGGAAGATATAACCATGCCAATGGTGCAGCAGAAAACATAGCGCACAATGAGGAAGGTTTGTGGTCCAAGCTGACAGTCAAAATTAGAAGCAGCTTGCGTTACACTAACAGTGTAGCACAAGCCGGCGGGGACTCTTTCCGTGCTGCCCCCCTGCAAAGTGCTGCCCTAGGCCTGGGCCTTGTTGGCCTAGGCCAGGATACAGCGTTGCACAATGCATCTGTTTTAGGGAGCAAAAGCTGAAGTTCTGCTTTAAGTAGCATTGTCATCTTTGCCTGAGCTCTTCCTTGCTTTACCACAGAACAATTTCCCAGTACATTGTGGAAATAAGGAAATAGTAGTCCAGTGCCGAACGTGACAGAGTTGATGACACTGCTTAGAATTTTTAGTGCAGTTGAGGCACTATGCTGTCACTTTAAACAGGCATGTAGGAGTACACTGGATTTTTGGTTGATCGACTGTGTGTGTGTGTATGTATGTATGTATGTATGTATGTATGTGTGTGTATATATATATATATATATATATATATATATATATATATATATATATAATTTTAAGCGCATGTATTGCAGAGACACTTGTGCATGTGATGAACTGATTTATTTTTTTGCCCAGTTAGACATTTTCTTTTAAAAAAACTCACTGATGAAACTTGTCTTAATTTTGTTTTCTGATGAATTTTAGGGTTCTGCCAAGCAGGGAAAGATTTGCGATTGGTGTCACTCTGCAAAGAACAGGTTGAGCTTCCGACAGGATTTCTATTAGTCGGGGTGAAGAACCCATCTCTGCCTGATCATATACTTGTATGTGCAGTAGATAAAAGATTTCTTCCTGATGATGATGGCAAAAATGCACTTTTAGGTAAGTATTGCTGAGGTCCAGTTACTACAGTGTGACATAGTTATCGCTTGCGCTTACAGCGGAACTACCCTGCATCTGAGCACCACAAACCAAAAATTCTGTTTCTTTCATTCTTAATATTCAAAGCAAATCATATCTCCATGTTTTATTTTCTGAGAAATAACTTTGAAAAACACCCCCTAGCATTTCTGGTCTTGAGTAAGAGCAGATGTAGCTTTCACTGTACTTCCTGGAATCCATCTGCCCTTAGCTCAGGCATGCAGAAAGGAGGGTGTGCTTAGATAAGAAAACCCCTCTCCCCCCCCCCCCCCTCCTGAAGATGCCTGGAAACGAAAGTTCCACTTTAAAACTTTGAGAAAAGAAAACTTTGTATTGACCACAATAGCCGGTCCGGTTCTATTATACATTTCTGTGATACAGAGGCAAGACATTTCATTTTAAAATTTGAGACCTGCACTTATATCGTAACAAGACCCCCATGCCTCTCCTGCCCTATGCTCACCTTTTCCCCAACCCCGCAACATATTGGTGGCTAGATTGCACAATCGATTGTCAAAATCTTCCAAGATGTGCAGTGTAAATGTGTGGGCCCAGCCAAGTGGATTTTGACAAATGGCTTTGGAACCGAGATAGCAATAACTTACAGAGGCAAGTATAATTGCAGTTTCAAAGTCTCCCTAGTTTGGCCTCCTAAAATTAATGATTTGTCAAATGTTTTTATTGCATGAAGAACTTGAAATGTAGCCAATTTATACGGAGCCTCTGGTTTGCTATGGCTATAGTTAAAACCTTGGATTACTGAGTCTTTGTAGGTTCTCCTTTTTACCTTCAGCTGTTCATTATATTTTTACCCAGATCCAAAAAAAAAAAAAAGTAGTTGCATGTTTTCTGGGAGATGTTTATTGCATATGTATATGTTTTAAAGGTTTCTCCGGAAATTGTGTTGGATGCGGAGAGCGGGGTTTCAGGTATTTTACGGAGTTTTCAAACCACATAAACCTAAAACTTACAACTCAACCAAAGAAGCAAAAGCACTTAAAATTTTACCTAGTGAGGAACTCCCAGGGGTTACTCTGCAAAGGACCACTTATATGCTGGAAAGGTAAGTCCAATGTTTGTTTTAGATAATGGGTAAAGCCTAGTAGACACAATGAGATTATCTGACAAATGATCGTCTTTTTTGGCATGCTAGTCTTCATATCGAATGTGATAAGGTTACTGTGATGTATTTTTATTGTATTTTCGGACCAAAATTTTACGGATTTAAGTGACAATCGTATGAGAATTTTTGTGTTTTTCCCTTCGGAACATTTTGGATGGCAGCCGTGTGCTAATGATCAGATTATTGTATGCTAGCGTCTCAAGTGCAATTTTAGTCTGATTTTCTCATTGTGTGTATGAGGCTTAGGGGTTCGACTTTGCTTTCTTGCTGCCTGTATCCACATTCAGAATTTTTCCCTACACTTGGGGAAGCAGGGAGTCGCAATGAATAGAAGTGAGGCATAATCCGTAAGCAGTAAAAACATGACTGAGGTTTTATGCTTTTTGCAATCTACTAAAAGGGTGCTTTTGATAATATTTATATCTCTGTTGGAATAATTTTCTCCTATTCCCTGTGGGCAAAAAATCCAAAAGTGGTTCTGTTCCTTCACTACTCTAGCCAAGCTAATAATGTTTTCGGTGTTATTTTTATTTTATAAGCTGTCCTCAGAGTCATGTATGTGATTTTAGATTTTTTGTCAATGTCAAAATATCTGAATATTTGTCATGTAGAACCTCGAAGTCGACCATTTTCTGCTCCAGTTGTTAAGCCAATCACTCCCCTCTCAGAGAACGGAAACAGTAATGGATACAAGTCCAGATTCTCTCCTTCAGGTAAACTAATCTTGTCCTGAGTTTTTTTTTTTTTACCTTTTAACTATCGAAATGTATTCACTTCAATCCTGCTCGTAATATAACCATTGATAAAGTGTTTCGTAAGGCAGAAGAAATTTCTTTGTTATTGCTGATTTAAACCTCTCTGGTGGTGTCCATACACACTTCGATTTCACTGGGAAACAGTTTTTGTTTATTGAACACATTTTGGTGTATATCATAGATTTTTGGCTGCTAATCACAAAAATAACCGGCAAATTAACCTATCGCGTATATCCTTTTTAAAGTTGTTGTTGGTTTTTGCAATTTGCAATACCTATTGGCTATGCAGCACACATGAAAGAAACTCATAGAACTGTTGTTGAAGCACATCCAGCACACCAAGTACAACTGGAATAACTGTGGATATCTAAAATCAGTGGCTCTTCTGCTTGGATTGCAGCTCCGTTAACAATACCAAGTATTGTTACACATGTGAATGGGACAGCCATGCAAAAGTTGCATTGTATTAAAAAGAAATGGCCAATCCAAGTTAACGCAGTTAAAGCGAGAAAAATTCACCACATGAACCACTTGTTGACCCGACAATTATTTGCCTCTGCTTCACCTAAACCTTGGACTGATGAAAAATTGCATGGAAGTGATGAACAAGGAAGGTGACGGTTTTTGTTATTTGAGACAAATGTTTCCAAGAATAACTGATGCCAAGATTAAGGAAGGCGTTTTTGTTGGTCCATAGATCAGATACATTAACGACCAGCGGTTTGATCTGTTAGTGAAAATTTTCTGGAAAGCATTTAAGAATGTCATCGAGAATTTTCCTGACTACAGTGGACCAAACTACATTTGGCTGGTTGCCAAACTTTTTAAAGGGACGCTAAAGGTTCCTTGTTAAAAAAATAAATGTTTTATACTTAACTCTTGCGTGCAGTAGGTTTTGAACAGAGTGGCCCCAATCCTCCTCTTTTGGGGTCCCTCCGCGTCGCTCCTGGCTTCCACCCGCATGGAGTGACCCTCTCAGAGAAGCGTTCTCCTTCGGGGCACTTGGAGGGATTTCCTCCCACTTCCTGCTTTTGGTTATTGGACAGGAAGTGAAGGGAAATTTCCCCAATGAGACATAGATGGCAAAAACAAACCTGACCGGGGTTATAACCCTCCCTCACTCTATCCAAAATGAGGAAAAAAAATAAGTTTTGCCTATATTTCTACCTTAATTTCAGTCTTCTCAAGATTTCTACGGCGGGCGGTCAAAAGGTTCCTGAACGCAATTCTTCCTTGTTCAGGAGAGGGGGGTTGAACCTCACTTAACTGCAGCAGCTCCTAAACTCTTAAATGCCTGTGTACATTGACACATAGGCTTTTATGGATTTGTTTAGAAGTTTTGGAGAAAAAAGCGCCAAAATGAAGCCATAGGAGTCATTTACACACAGACTAGGTTGCTGAAATTTTACTGCGACTTTGCCGTATTTTGCGGCCGGCGATCAAAACAGTCCTATCCTGAACGCGATCCTTCTGCATTCAGGAGAGGGAGGTTGAACCTCCCCATAACTGCAGCAGCTTCTAAACTCTTGTAAAAGCCTATGTGTGCATGAGCACATAATCTTATATGGCGTTAAGTTTAGGAGCTTTGGCAAAAAAACCATCAAAAGCTCCTAAACTCAAGTTTGGAAGCTGTAGTGTACATAAACCCTTAATGTGTTTAACATTGTGTTTTCAAATTTTCTATCTTCAGACATACAGTCTTTAGCCTTTGCCAAAGCTCCCACTGCTCTTCATTCAAGTACCCCTCAGGATCTGTCCCGAAATAAGAGCATCGTTAAGCCTTTACCACTGCCAGCGCACCCCTTGGGGAAGTCCTATCCTGGTAAGCTCCTAAGTTTTCATACAGTGTGTACATTGTGAAAATAATGCAGTATATTCAAACATTTATATCTGGATCCTTTTCTTTCAGCACCTGTCTTATTTCAATCACCAGAAACCAATGAAACCACAAGTGTAGCAAGGGGCACTTTGCTAACTCCTGCACCTTCTCAAACTTTTTCTCAGTCCACGTCATCAAGTCATGGCAGCATTAGTGGAGAAAATGGTATGGAGCTACCCACACTTAAATTCCAGGTTGGAGGTCTGAAATGCCCCATGATTCATGTACTGTTAAATTGACTCTTCATAATCGGGGTTCCCTTTTTTTTTTTTTTTAAGCGACTTGTGAAAAGCTGGACAGAAAGTATGATTACTTGTCCTAACATTTTTAAAATTAAATGAGAACTAACTCAAATGTATGGTGTTGAGTAGGAATTTATTTTTCCCTTTTTTTTTTTTTTCCCTGCTTTTTAATTGAACATTATAAACAAGGTAAATATAGCATACACGACATGCCATTGGAACAGAATACAATTCCAAGCTATCAAAAATATATTCTTGTCACCATCCCAAAGTTAACATACACCACTGTGTTATCCCACTTCTATGTATATTTTTTGGTTTTGTGCTGCCCTAGGCAAGACTAAAATCGGGCCCGGCTGCGGTATACCATTCTGGTCTTGGAGTCTGATGGGGAAGCTGCAGCCGTTCAGTGAACAGCTGCAGCTTCCTCAGACCCTGAGACATGATTCGTCCCAAGTGCCATATATTGAATTACTGCCCATGACCTGATGTTCACGGTGATGCCTTACTTGTGTGGTATGATCACTGTTTGCCTGTGTGTGAGACTGACACGGGAGGATGGCTGCATTTTATTTTTTGTTTTTATTAAATTTGTTTATTTTTTATTTTTACACTGTTGCTTTAGTTTATAATTTTCTTTTTTTTAATCACGTTTATTGCTTTCACAAGGAATGTAAACATCCTTGTGACAGAAATAAGCATGAGACCGGTACTCTTTATGGACAGATCTGGGGGCCAGATCCCTTCTCTGCACTTAAAAGCATTCAAAAGATTGTTTTTAAATGCTTTCAATTTTAAAAAACTGGGGCCAATGGTTTCCAAATAAACCAAAAGTGAGGTCATGATCAATTCAGGTTTACTGTTACAAACAGCCTTTGCTTGGTTGTCCGGCCAGACGGAAGGAGATCCTGAGAGAGCCGTGGGAGGGGGCGGCGGATCATCCCCTCCCACTGCTTGCAATAACAATCGAGCAGCTAGTAAACTGCTCCTATTGCTATTACAAGAGAGCTGACTGCCAGCTCTAAAAAAGGCACCATCCTGGTACAGCCATTGAAAAGACGGGAAGAGGTTATAGAGCCACCTCCACCCTTTTGCCTGGGGGTGGTGCTGCCCCCTTGAAAAAGCTGCCCTTCACAGTAGATAAGCCCCTGGGATAACATCCATTGTTGCATAGACCAGAACATAATTGTACGCTGTAATACAAATTCCCCTTTTGTTGGAACGCTTACAATAAAAAGAAAAGTGGTCTCAACAAAGCATCTGCGTGTGGTAATCCAAGGGGTATTTGCTACAATGAGCACATGATGACACAAGAGAAATATATGTAATGTGTCTGCCTTTTATAGAGAACATATGCCTCTGTACATAGGTCAGAATCATACAGGACGTTATAAAGCAAATAGAAATAAAACTTGAGGTCTCAGGTAACGCAAGTATGGAATAGTTTCATTCTAGGGCCCCAGGTTTTATTGGCATTTATGGGGGCATCCCCTAGCTTCATATGTCAGCTTATAAAGCGGAAAAACATGATCAAATTCTTCCACAAGTTATTATCGATGACTTCCTGATGTATCCATTTTAACATCACAAATCTATATCCTCCAACACTCCTAATATACACCACTTTGGATCGCAGATGTTGGTAAAATCAAAGCGTGTAGCACAAAAAGTAGTTACTTTAGACCAAAGGGGACCAATTTTGTTGCAAAGCCAAAGCATATGGAGCAAATCTCCCAAACATTTATTACATTTTTGGAAAATAAGATCAGCCCTCCTACGCATCTTACTCAATCAAATTGGTGTATATTATATCCTATGAAATACGCATTTTTGAATAAGCCTATCTCTTGCAGAAATAATGGCGTTTAAGTATGAAGGATCTCATCCCAATTATCGGCTGAAAGATCTGGAATATCATGTGACCAGCTAGACCTTCATTCACTAAGGCCCCTTTCACACTGAGGCATATTTCAGGCATTTTAGCGCTAAAAATGGCGCATAAATAACGCCTGAAATAATCCTGCCCCAGCATTCTCAATGTGAAAACTCGAGGGCTTTCCCACTGAGGCGATGCGCTGGCGGGAGAAAAAAAAATCTCCTGCAAAAGCAGCATCTTTGGAGCGGTGAAGGAGCCGTGTGTATACCGCTGCATTACCGCTCCTTCCCATTGAAACCAATGGGACACCGCGGCTAAACCGCTGCTGCAGCAGCGGTTTGTGGGTGGTTTTAACCCTTTTTCGGCCGCTAGCGGGTGTTAAAAACGCGGCAACTACGATGGTACAGCGCTGCTATACCACCAGCGCACCTCCCCCACCCCAGTGTGAAAGCGGCCTTAGATATGTGGGGTTGCCTTGTTATAGTATTTAAAGTATAGTGGTATACTATAAAAGGAGGAGATTTTAACTTGGAGTGTATGGGATATAACAGGACCTTGTTCAAGTACAGAGTTCTGGGGGTGAATTTCTCTAGTCCCTAGCTGAGCTGCAGCTGCGTGTTTCAATTGGAGGTATCGAAAATGTCAGGAAGTCGGGATATTAAATTCTTGTTGGAGCTGGGAAAAGGGGTTAAAGGAGCCTCGGTCATACAACTGTTGGATTTATTTCAGATTTTTTTGCGCCCAGGGGCAGACATCAGGCAACTTAAAAAAAATGGGCAAAGATGGTGTTAAACCAAATCGGTTGATTGGGTGAGATCGACTGGGAGGAGTTAGCCAGCAGGGATAAACATTGACTTTATATTTTCAAGGAAACTTTAGGGATAGGAACCCCATCAGTAGGGTGGATGGACCTCCTATAAATAAAGATGGTCAACGTTTCATGGGAAGAAACTAGGGCCAAGGCTGTGGCTGCGTTATTTAATTGTGGGAAAAGCCACCAATGTACATATACCAGTTGGGAGGCATAATAATACAATCAATTTGGTAAAGTTAAACCACCCTGGTAGGTTGGCAGCTTTAGAGTAACTAAAGTGATTCTGTGATTCTAAAGCTGGATACACACTATACAATTTTCTGTAGATTTTTTGTCTTCAGATTTACCAAAATCATATACAGTAATATGAGGTCAAACCTTAAGGTTTGACCTCATATTATATGGTTTTGGTAAATCTGCAGAATATCTAATAGTGTGTCTGGGGTTTTAGAGTACCATAAGTTGGGTGGGGATTTCAGTGATCTAGTGCGTAGATACCATTTGGCATACTTCCTCATTTTACTGTTTTTCATTTTCAAGCATATATTAGTTTTCTGTCCTTCTCGATCTTCTCAGTTGGGATATCACACATTGGCTTTAGACATTTCATATTCTTTGTTATTGAAGCTGTCTTAATAAAATATTATTTACTGCACTTTAGAAGATGTGATCTATTTAACATTGTGAATTAAATGGAGGCTTTTTTTTTGCATTCCAGCAGTTATTACATTTTCTGGACCACCAAAAAAACGACATCGGGGATGGCCTCCAAGTTCACCACTTCTTCAGACACCTGTTTTGGCCTTCCCTGCACCTCCTATGCGCTCTATAACAAGACCAGGTACAGAGTAAAATCTGAGCAAATTTTATAGGTTTTTAGCATCTGTAGACCTTTAGTAGATTCTTTGATAGAACATTCAGTGTTTGATATTTTGTATCTAAGCATGTTGCCTGTAGCAACTAATCAGATTTGCTATCATACCACTGAACGTTTTTAGATATCTTCAAATCTGCAACGTATGTTACACTTTTCTACCTTGATTCTTCTGCTATGCATACATACTGTATGCTGATAAATGGTATACTGTTCCAGACTATTGTCTTCTTACCTGACCAAAATAAAGTTAGGGCTGGTCGTGGTGTGACCCCTGGGCTGCATGATGGGCAGTCCGTTTACATTTCAACCCTAAAGGATAAATAAAACCATAAACCATGTTTTATATTGATCGGCTTACCAGTTTTGTATTAGCTGCAATATATTACATTTTAGTTCTCATTAGTTTTCCCTTTTCAGGCAAAGAAGATTTTTGTCAAGTACCGAAAATGCCTGTTCTTGATTCAAATGCAGTGTCCTTGTCACTTGCTCTCAGATGAACGGAAGGCACAAGCAAATGTCTTTCGTTTTCAATTTTATCAACTCCCATGGAGTTCCAAAGGCAGACATTTTTGAAGTCTAGCCTGGATGACAACCATGGCTCTCTCCATAGATAAAGTTGAGAAGTAAACCTAGCCACCCAGGGAGAGGAAGTGTTATTTGCAGGATTACTAGGTTAAAATAAAGGGTGAATAGGCAGAAAAGTAAACTGATGCAGCAGCCACCACAAGTAAGATCTGTTAAGCTGCAATATATTACATTTTTATTTTGAAGTATGTAACTAGTGAATTTAGACTACCAGAAATGCATACTTTTTTTTTTTTTTTTTTTTGGTAATTGACTCAAACCAGCATGATGGTCAACTAGCTTTTTCAGGAAGTGAGATCAACCATGGCAGCCTGAAAATTTCTCTCATAACAAGTTTTCCTTTTAAAAGTACAACTCCAGGATGCTACATTTTAATTCAGTTGTGCACGCCTTTAAAATAACTACATTTATTTTTACTTACAAATGGCATTAGTACCTGACTTGTATCCACTTTTTTCTTCTTCCACAATTATGGGGGAGCCAGCAGGTGAGCTGCATGCTAATGTGCTGATAAAAAACAAGCTGACTAAAAAAAAGCGACGACCTCGTCAATCTACTGCTGCTCCTTCTCTGTCCAGTCAACAGGCTGGATGCAGAAAGAGGACACCATGGTATTCCTTAACTATAACCGAGAAAGGGGCATCAGCTTCTTTCCTTTCTTATCTGACCGAGGTGCAGGAAACCGAAAAGTGGCTGGAAAGAAAAATTACCAAACCTTTGGCAGATAAGACAGGCCATGTGAACCATCCCTGGATGAAGCTTGGGAAAAATTTAAAAGCTGCTGTCAGCAAGTGTTTGGTTTCATCTCAGTTACATAATAAGATGTTAGACTATATTTAGGGATCGTTCACCCAATCAATACCGATCAGTGCAGCTCAACACATTTGGTGTGAACAAGTTAATGTACAAATAATAAATTAGAGTTGTCTGAAAGTTGAATTTATAGTGGGCTACTTTGTGAAAGATGTAGTGTACACCAGAGAAACCATTTCCATGTGCTTATATACAAAATCTGCAAATTGATATTTTGCAAATTTGTTCATTTTATTATTCTGTTACATGTTCTAGCCACTGTGCCACCGCCAGTTTTGGGAGCAGTTTTCCAGCCACAGCCGATCCCAGCAGGGGAAACTGTAATTGTGCCAGAAAACCTGTTGAATAATTCCGGAGTGAGGCCTGTTATTTTGATAGGTGAGCATTGCCGTTTTATTAAAATGTTGGTGCTTATTATATTACCCCCCCCCCCCCCTCCTACCCTGTAGAATATTAATGCAACACATTGAAGTCTTTCAATGTATAGTATATTCCATTACACTAACCAATGTAGTTAACACTATAAAAATATGTTCAATAAACCTGAAGATTTTAGTGTTGACCATGAAAAAATGTATGCTCACTCTCCCAGTCCTTCTCAATCAAGGAAAGGCTGATTGTCCAGCACACATCAGCTAAGCATGCATACAAGTACTGAAACTAAGCCAAGCATAAGTGACAGTCCATTACATCTATGTTGGTAGTAGAGAAAGAACTAAATGGAGACAGAAACTCTTTACATAATTATATGCCATCTTCAAGTTTTATATTGCATGTTCAGCAAGGGTTTATTTAAAAAAAAATGTAAAAAAAAAATTGTTTTTTTTTCTTCAAATGGTAGCATTATTTATATCAAGTTTTTTTTTTTTTTTTTATTGTATATTAAAGTGAAATCTTGGTTAAAAAAACAAAACAAAAAAAGACATACAGGCAAGATTTTTTAATTTAGAAGAGACCTACTATGGCTCTTTGGCATTGTTCTCTTTCCTGCCTGTCGCTGTATACTGAGCTGCACCCGCAGTGTACAATTTCTGCATTTACCTAAATTAATGCACTCCCGAGCATGCGTAGGAGTGCCATCATCAGTTAAGATCAGGAACACAGAAGAAGACAAAGTGTAGCTGCTGGCTTTTAATAAACACACTTACCTGCTCCACTGTCCAGTGATGCGGCCGCCCGGAGCGTCGCTACTCCCCCCCCCCCTCTCCGCCGGCGCCTCCATTCACACTGTGGGCACCCGGCTGTGAAAGCTTTCGGCTTCAGGGCCTGGGCACTCACTGCGCATGCGCAAGTCGCGCTGCGCTCTAGGAGTGAACAGGCGATCGCATGGGACCTGTCACGTGTCCCCAGGAGATGGATTATAGGGAGGGGCTGCCTAAGGCGAGAGGAGGAGTCGCCTAGGTGGTCCCTGGGTGGAAGTAGGACAGGAAGTCCCACTCCTACTGAAGCCCCCACTCCCCCCCCATAAAAATGTGGCATGTAAGGGGGCGAGGAGTGCTTAAAGCGGAAGTTCCACTTTTGGGTGGAACTCGACTTTAAAATGTAGATAAGGTTGCACATTAACTTTTTTAAAGTTACTTAAGAGTTTAAAGCCAGAATCACCATTGTCACCGAAACTGAATGTGATGAAAGAGTCAACATTTTAAGTTGTCATCAGCTGGAATATCCAGGAACTCCCAATGGGAAGACTTGTTACTGTGACAGTTGTCCGAGCACAAGTTATTTTGATTCCCCCCTCTCTGTTGTGTAAAAAAAATTGGTTTTAGATGTTCTTTAAAGTTTTTAGCTATGATGCTTTTAGATTTAATTGTGTATGAAGGAATCTGCCCTGCAGCTGGCAGGACCTGCGACTACTGAATACCCGGCCAGTCACTGTTTCAGATTGAATGCAGTCACTGTTCCATCAACAATTTTCCACCTGACTCCTTCTGCAAAAGTCAACTAAAAAATCCGCTTTTGTTGAGCCGAGTGTTGCTTGCAGATCAACCACAGCTTGAATTTTGACTGAAATTGAGCAGGAATCTTCCAAATTTCGATCAGTGTATGTCCAGCAAAAGTTGAGTTCCCTAGAAGGTAACAGATACATTGTTGCCACTGTAACGACACCCCAAGTATAAGAGGGGTTAACGTCGTTTAGGATATTCTATTCCCGAACACAAGGCAGCTACCAGACACTCCAACCAGCCGAATAAGACCCCATACGAATAATTCTCCCCCCACAAATGAGACAAAGCTCTGTCTTGAGGGTAAAACAGGAATGAGTTTATTGCAAGCACACTCTTTAAAACACTCCCCCCACCATTGGGAAATAGGGCGGGTTAAACTGTCCAATGACAATTGTTATACAGGTCAGGTGTGTTCCAACTTCTCAGTAAACAGTCTTATCAGCAGTGGGGTTGGAGAAATCCCCCCTCCCTCTTTCCTCACAGCAAGACACTACACATCCCATAATAGTTGAGGCATCAGACACAATAGACAATAGCATACAGTCCCACCCCAAACCATCACAGCAAATAGTCCAACAGCTTGACACACAATATATACAATGTATACAGCATTGAATCTGACTAGCACAGATCATAGTGGGGTTCTCATTCACCCTGTGCCCCCAAGTGACTCCCATTACAGCATATCCTGGGAGATATTGTGGATAAATTACTGTCCCATTTTAAGTCCAAGACATATTCTTAATGTCCATTATTTTCTCATTCACCCTATGCCCCTAATGGACATAGGGTGATTTAGACATAAGAGGTGCATAGGGATCTCTGAAGCAAGGGTATCCCATACTTTTTTTAAGGGATTCTGGGTTCCCCGGACCCCCCGTTACAGCTACCATGTAGTTATCTGCCTCATCTACTTTTTCATCTAGCTGTACTCCGTTTCCCTTACTTAATTCCCAAGCACAACCTATTAGATATTGGTTTTAGTGACATTTTAATCACCTAACAGCCATGATAGGCAAGCTACTAAATAAATGCTACCAGCCTAGTGCACGTCTTCTGAATACACATATACTTCATTATGTGCAGTACAGATTGCCATCATATTTAGTTCACCGCACTTGACAGTGAGGTACATGCATAATTTGGGTACATATAACACAGAAATGTGTAAGGGCTTACTTATCAACTTGGATAAGGATTATAGTATAAAGATTTTTTTTGTAGTTTTGATAGAGCTGCTGTACATAAACTGTAGTAAAGTACTTTAAAAAATAGACTAATCATGGCAATAGAAGTGAATTTCCAGTGTGTTTTATGGTCCTTCTCCAGGGCTTTGACTCTAAATGGTGTGCATTCAGAAAGCAGGGCTTGGATTAACTTGAACAGCACCATATGAATGTCTTTTCTAAAAACATGTTTGTTTATGAATCTTTGTGTCTTTGTATTGTTTTTGGCATGCATGTACACAATTTGAACTTTCAGTGATTATACCGTTGCTTCTGCCCTGTTTAGTACATGTCACTGGCTCTTCAGACACAATATATACAAAAAGCATTAAATCTTACTTTTTTTCTATCTTTTAATGTTAACTTAAAGGCTTTGGGCTGTTTTCTGTTTCTGAATGTTGTTCTAGGCTATGGTGCCTTGCCATATTTCTATGGGAATGTCGGAGATATTGTTGTAAGTCCAATGTTAGTGAATTGCTACAAGTTACAGGAGTTGGAAAAGAAGGAACTGGATCAGATGGGAGTGGCCAGCAGCCAGTTCCTGAGTGTAGAAAACCTCATTCTTCTGACAATACAATATCTTGTGAAGCTTGGTGAGTTCAAATGGTTTTAAATATTTTCATCTTTTTTTTTTTTCCTGAGAAATCTTGCATGTTACTTTTTGAAAACTTTGCCACTAAATGCTACTTTTTTGTAATGTAAATATTTTACCTTGTTTAGGTTCAGATCAAATACCCATTCGGGAAGTGTTTGAGCAAATTGTGCTGAAAGCTCTACAGGAATTTACCTATAAAGAACGTTCTTTGCCTAGGACTTCTCCTGCCATGTTGGTGACACCAGCTCAGTTACCTTGGTTGGCTCGTTTGTCAGCCAGTGTTTCTCAGGATTCGGTTCATGTTCTTGTTACCCAAAACTCTCTTGCAGAGGGAATCTCTGAGACTCTTCGATCTTTAGGTGATATGAAACCTCTGCAGAAGATTCCAGACTATGTAGTAGCAATCTGTTCCTCAAAGGCACGAGGAAATGAATTTTGTGTTATTGCTCTTGGTAAGTAATAGAATATGCAAATTGTAAATGGATTAAATCAGCAACTGACTCTGAAAATATATCTATACAATGTAATTGGTTTTTATATACAAATAGAAGTAGTATATAAAGTGATTCTAAAGGTGTTATTAGAAAAAAAAACATGTTTTACTTACCTGCTCTGTGCAACGGTTTTGCACAGAGCAGCCCTGATACTCTAATTTTATGGTTCCCTACTGGCTGTCCTGGCTCCTCCCCCCCCTAACCCCCCCCCCTTTGCCATAGCTTCTTTCTATGGGGGTTTTCTGTCAAAACAGCTAACTCGTCAATCTCCAACCATGTCACATCTTATGACTCTCCAGTATCAGTAATTGGACATTTGGACAAGTTGGCTATTTTGACACAACACCAGCAGCGTATACACTTTGGTAGATGATAGAATGAGTGGACATTGTTAGTCCGCCCGCTAGTTCCTCCAAAGCCGCTGTTCTATCAAAACGGCCTCGTCGCATACCGCAGTGTATACGCTGCCGGTGTTGTCAAAATAGCCAAGTCGTCCAAATGTCCAATTACTGATGTTGGCAAGTCAAGGAAGTGACGTGGTTGGATTTTTTGATGAGTTGGCTGTTCTTACAGAACAGGGGCACTCAAGCAGGCTCACTCCTGAGCTGCGCTCTTGTAAATGGACACAGTCCATTCACACAGCGTGGCTTGGCCCCGCCTCTGCTCTCTCCTCGTTGGCTCACTGACTGTGATTTACAGCCATTGGCTCCTGCTGCTGTGAGAGCCATAGAGGAGAGAGTGACTCGGGAGAGCTGCTGCTCTTATGCATAAAGCTGGGGGGCTCTACACCCAGATAGAATGCACGAAGGTAAGAAAAAACACTTTAGGATGATCTAGGTCTGTTGTATAGGGCAAGATATATGGGGTCTTTTTAAACCTTATTTTAATAAAAATAAAACAATTTCGGTTTAGTATATAGGTGTATGCAAATTTTAAAAACCTAAAGGAATTCATCCCTTTATCTGAAAGTTGGCTTGTCCAGCACCCATTCATATACTTGCTCGTCCCTACCAGCCAGTAAATGGCTCTCAAAAGATCATATACAGTATTTGCAGTAAATCCAGGGATGGTTTTTTTCATGCTTCTCTACATGGTCTAGTGTCTACAGCTTTTTCAGGAAATAAGTGAATTACCTGGTAGCCTTTTTTTATGATTCCAGCTCAGTACCACAAGATAAGGAGGGGGTGGGTTTAAGGCATTATTTTGAAATGTGCTTGACTTGTCTGGATAAATTTACAAGAGATGGTCTAGTTTAAAAGTGCATGTACTGTTAAAATTATTGTACTGCTTAAATTTAAAGATGTGGAAGCAAGCATTGTGTTAGAACTATTTTAGGAATCCACTGAGTTTGTCACACCTAAATCATTACATGGCAATCTCCAAAGCATACTAAATAAAAATTGTGTCAGAGATTGATCTGGTATTACTGCTTTCAGAATTCTTAAATTGTATTAATTTTATTTCCATTAGAAAACATTTCTGTTGTCATGGTAATGTCATCAGACTGGGTCAAGTTATGCAACAGCACTAACAGAGCTCACAGACACACAAGACTAGATATCGACAGACTTTTGCTTAGCACATGACCTCCATTTATATTTAAATGTCATGGCACCATGACTTATGCTAGAAAGAATTTGTACCAGTTAGGTGTTCCTTTTTTTGTTTACTTTGGAAGACCATTCAAATTTACCCAAGGCAGTTGGAAATATACTGTGTTTTAGTGAGTTGGTAGTACAATTGATTGTGATCCTTATCTTCATTTATTTATTTTTAAAGGTAAATATCAATCCCGGGTTCTGGCAGAGAGCATGCTGACAACCAGTGAGTTTTTGAAAGAGATCAGTTATGAGCTCATCACAGGGAAAGTTAGCTTCTTGGCCTCCCATTTTAAGAACACATCCACAGGTAAGCAGTAATAATTATGTCACCTCAATTTTCATGAACGTAAGGATTTACTTTGTTCTGTCAGTTATAGCTGTATTTTATAATGGAAATTTTATCAGGGCTTCTTTAACCAGTTGTGGACATTGGACATGCTACATACCCCCTCCAAAAAATGTAAACTTCACAGGGCATACATAGTTTGTTGTTCTCCCCTTCTGTTGCTCCCTTCAAAACCATTTCTGGTAGTTCCTGGCTGTCAAAACGACAGCCAGAAATTACTATGTCGTACAGCAGTTATTACTTTGTTTGCTCATTATTTGTAATGTGACCCCTAAAAAATAAACAAACACAAAATTTAAATGATAATGGTTGCATAAAAATCATGGAAATAACCGCTAAGGCAATGAGGAGGAGTTATTTAGAGTTGAGGGTAAGCTGACAGTTAATTTTGCTGGGTTAAATAAGACTAAATTTTATTACATAAAAAAATTATTTAATTTGCAAATCTTTGCTCCAGAAGCATATTTTAGTGTTAAAAACCAACAAGTTATAGAATAAGATTATGCTTTTTAATTACAGTAACAGCTTTTTTCCTTTTTGAAATGTCATAGCAGAAATAACTGCGTGTTTTTTTGTTTTGTTAATTTATTTTGTCTGTGGTTAACATTGTATTGAAAAAAGTAATGAAATTAATAAAAACAAAACTATCACTAAAAGATGACCTTGTTTGTCCTAAACGGTTGTATTTTTTACAAAATATGTATTCATTTTTTTCTTTTGATCGATCTAAAGTTATTGCCAAATAGGCTCATGTCAGATGTTAACATTTCTCTGGTCTACCAATTAAGCTTTACAGTAAATCCTAATACGTGTTAGTTTATTAGAGAGGGGGACAGTCCTGGTAAAACCGGTACCTATGATGACTTACACTGGTATATATGGTTTGTGTTTTAATAATTTAGCTTTTACACATTGTTCCCTGTTTATTTCCTAGGTGATGACTTGGACAGATTGCTGGAAAGAATTCAGAGGAAGAGGGGAGATAATGTAATCATTCCTTTTCATGGCGATGTGAAAGAATGCATCTCTTCCCAGGAAGCGGCCTGCATGATTCCTGCACAAGGCAGAGGTAGATATTACTGAATTACCTCCATCAGACTGCCACGTTTATTTACTGCTGAACTTACTGGCTGCTCTCTTTATTTTCTTGTCATTTAATGTTTTTATTTTCTGTTTACTGGTATTAGCAATCGGTTTTATATGTTCATCGACCTGGTATGCAACGATCAGTCCAGCTTTGGTTTGTTGGCCAAGGTGAAGAAATGTATAACAACCTGCTTAACTACAGTACATATTTGAAAGTCAGAAAAACAAGCTTAAGTGGAGTTAGGCCATATGCACACTGGACGTTCTAAAAAAAGCCAGTAACGTTGGCTGTAGAAAGCTGTAGCTGAGGAGCAGTGGCGGCTGGTGAAGTTTTAGGATGGGGGGGGGGGCGGGGCCCAGACCCTGCCCTTCCTTATTGACCCCTCCCACTTCTCACAAGCCTCACCCTTAATATAATCCACCCACTTTGTCCCCTGTATTCCATTTGCTTCCAACCATAGTGTCAGGAGGAGTATACAGCTCAGCCTCACAGATCAGGGTATATAGCTCAGCCTCACAGATCAGGGCATAAAGGCTGCATTAGAGATATGGTAACACCCCCCTGGCACTTACCGGGCTGAAGAGCATCCACTGTGTCTCCACTCTCCTCCACACTCGGGCAGCACTGCAGCGGTGGAGGTGTCCGTCCTCTCATGCTTTCTCTGCTTGCCAAAGCGTCGCTAGGCATCCAATAGTTTTGCCTGGCGCTTTGGACAATTTGGAAACAGGTCTCATGCATGGATAGGGAGATGGTGGCAGGGATGGGGCGGCACCCATGCTCCCTTAAAGTGGAAGTAAACCCAACGATTTAATAGTTTCAAAAAACAGTTACATTCCCGGCATGCCGGAAATGCTAACTGTCACATTGGTTGTGCTCTCAACCAAACTATCACACCATCCAATGGCTGGTGTCATAACTGATCACATGTGCAGCATCATGGCAGTTGAAGATTAAACAGAGGCCAAGATGGCAGCTTCCTTGGCTGAAAATGATAGGAGGGTTTACTTCCACTTTAATGCATGGGCTGCCACTGCTGAGGAGTGAGTTTTACAGAGTTTTTGTAGTGGTTGTTTTCAGTGTGTGGCGTTTTTTGGCTGTAGCATTTTTCAGCTTATTGGTTTAAAAAAAAAAAAAAAAACTATACTCCCATAAAAGCGTATGGTTCAATTGCCGATAAAACGCCAAATAGATGAGTTTGTGTGTGTGTTTTTTTTTTTTTTTTTTTTTTTAAGCGGTTTTCAGCTTTTTGAAAAGTTGGAGCATTTTTACAGCTTAAAGCATCCTCTCAAAACCCACTAGTTCTGGGGTTTTTCCCAGCTGGAAAACGCCCATACAAAAAACTAACAGCCTATGTGTGCATGGACACACCTAGGATAACATGCTGTGGAGTTTATGAACTGCAGAAAAAAATGTCTGAAGCCCAAAACAGCAGCTGTAAAAACATTCAGTTTGCATGAGGCCCACCAATTGATATGTTTTCTATTTTTTCTTTTGTGAATAAAATATAGGTTTGAGATTTGCAAATCATTGCGTTCTGTTTTTATGTAGATTTTACAGTGTCCCAACTTGTTGGAATTGGGGTTATACAGCCAGAGAATTTGGACCACCACAACTTTGTATGCCAACTTGGCTGGCATGTGATTGCAGCATGTGTTTGACAAGAGATAATAGCCTTTTCAAAGGAGAGCAGGGAATAATCATTTAACTGTAAGATGTTCCAATAAGCTGGGAAATATGGGCCAACAAATGGTTCAGGTCCAGAACTGTTGATGTCTACAAGCAAATATTGGGCAATGCCAGAGCACAGTGTGTATAGTTGCATCAACTTTTCTGGCCACTAGCAGTGTGAGTTACTAAATCAACAGGCTCCTAGTATCCGCTTCTAACTTGCCACTTGTGCAAGCCATGAAATGTGATTATTCAGTTTTTGCAATTTTATCATTTTATGCCTGTTGTGTTTCCTATGGCTTGTTTTATTACACTTACACAGTTAATTCAAACAGTGCCATCATCAACCTTTTAACCTGGGAATTGGTGGATATTGCAATCAGCTGTCTACTTCTGATAACAACATTTTATTGAGGGTCATGATTCATTGTGGATTTCCTAGCACACCTATCAAAATAATGATTAAACTGTGCCAGAATAAATGAAATAAAAATCATGCGGTCAAATTGTTTGATAACTATAGTAACCAAAGCCTGTTATTCTAGATTAGAATTTGCATTTTTTTTTTTCCCCTATTCCCAGTGAAAAAGATAAACCTAACGTTTTATTCCTAATTTCTCTGCAATGGCAATCACATCATCTGCAGGCAATTGTCTATCTTCCTGTAAAAATGTGCTTCTGCCACACCTCTTCCGCCATGAGTGAAAAGAACAGAAGGGGCAAGTGTCTTTTGCCATTGGACCCTAGCTGTTTGGTTCACACCTGCTAATGTAAGACATAAAATCCCCAATCCATCCCAATGTCTGGACAGTTTAGAGATATGGGACACTATAAAAGTCACAGAAAAAGTTGTGTGCTAGTAGATGTGAACCCTAACTGGATGAAATTTATTTTGTTATATCTCTATGTATCATAAGCAAATTGCCTTTTTGGGTACAGTTTTTACTGTTTTACTATTAACTGTTAGTGACTACATTCGATCAAGATTGCTCAGTGAGTGTTGCCAGGGCGTTTTTTGCATCAAAACTGCATGGAAAGTAGGCTATATGGTTTTTAATGGCATAGTTCACACCAGTGCTTGCAGTTCCAGTGGGTTCCAGTTCCAGGAAAAAAGTAGAACATGCTGCATTTTTCCTTCACTGGACTGCACTTGGACGCTGTAAAAAGCATCATAAACGCACTGGAACACACATGTACTTATTGAAGTTAAAGAAAAAAGAGGGGGGAAAAATGCACTGGACTGCATCAACAACGTACCAAAAATCGTGCATGCAGAAAAGCATCTGGAACGCCTCAGATCTGCGTTTCTATGGGGTGAACTGGCCCTTATACATTTAACCAGATGTTAAATGTGACAGGGTGACAACATAGTAGAGACGTTGGACAGGGACAGAGCCTTGTTACCCTGTGATATCAAATGCCTGAACAAGGACCTTCATGGCAAAATAACCATGCTTTTTTTTTTAACAATTAAAAATGAGTTTCGGAATTATGTTGACAAGTTAAAGATTAAATGAGTTTTATATGTACTTTAACAAGAGCTTGGAAGGCCGCATTGACTTTTCTTCCCTGCCTGACGAATGTACAGCCAAGCCAAATAAGAGGATATGTATCTGTGACTTAGTCATTCTTTAAATCTCATTGAACAATTTTTTTTATTTTTCTGGGTTTTAGGTTGCAACACTGATAACTTCCAAATATACCAGTCTCAACTGATGGTTGCTCGGAAGCTCCTCTCCCAGGTGTGTGCAATTGCAGACAGCGGCAGTCAAAGTCTGGATCTAGGACGGTTCAGCAAGGTGGATTTCCTCATTGTTGTTCCTCGTTCAGAAATACTGGTACAGCAGACTATTCAAAGGATTAGACTGTCTGGTAAGATAAAGATTACTTTCTACTAACAAATAGGTGAAATGTTACAATGGCAATAAAAAAAAGGTTTGATCCTCCTTTTCTGTGGTAGCTCTGTTGAAATCTTTGACCTTTACCCACCTGCAAGTCATAATTTTTAATTGTTGCGATGTAGTTGCTATTAGAGCTCAGCATGGGAATGGTAGCTTTTAGCACTGATGTTTCAGCATCAGATAAGGCAAGTCCGTTGTTGCTGTGGGCGTTTGTTTTGTGTTGGGTAGGCTTCTGTTAATGTGAACCAGTGGTTTACCCATGCAGGCCCAAGCAGCAGGTTTGCTTTACTGGTAGTCCACATAAGCTGTCTTACTTGCCTTCCCTTTTCCCTGATTTGAATACTACAAAATCTTGTCATAAGCTGACACTCACACAAGCTATGCACGCATCCTTTACACCTTCATGACATCTGGAACCTGTCATTTAACCACTCCAGCACCAAGCAGTGCATTATGGGAAGAGAGTGCAGATCCCCCCCCCCTGTTTGATAGTAAATGCTAAATTTATTGATATTATTCAGACCTTAGACACTGATTTTTATTTTTATTTTCTTTTTTGGTAGGTGTGTTGACCGATTTGGGTTTAGAGGAATTGGCATTTGCACCTCAGCGAGCAGAAAAGTATGTGCTTCGACTAGATGGAGATTTTCAAACCAAATTCGATGCGTTTATAAAAAAAGTGAAACAAAATCCATATACACTCTACGTTCTTATCCATGATGATAGCCATGTAGATTTAACCAGGTAAGTGCACTAAATGACAAGCATATTTACACCTCTGCCCTGGGTTGCTGGTGGGATCATATGGCATTGCAAGCATTTATACAAGCTTTTGCTCTACATCCTTTATTATTTTTTTTACAAAACTCTTTATTGGAAAAAAACATGAGAAAAAAAAACGGTGCAATAAATGCCATTACAAAGGACAAGAAAAAGTTTGGACGATTCCCATATAGAAACATTAAATCTGTGTAGAAAAACAGAACTGTTTGCATACAAGGCAAACTAATGAAAACTAACTATGTGTAGTACCTATAACCATACATTTAAGTATTACAATCGCATACAGACAGTCCGCAATAATACCAGTTGATAGCTTGTTACTGACGGTAGTATAAATTAAAGATGAAGTAAACCCCCCCCCCCCGAAAAAACGGGATAAAACCTTGCCCTGCAAGAGAAAGGCATAATGAGCTAGTATGCATAGCATATTAGCTCATTATGTGGCACCTGAGATTGAAGCCCCCAAAGTCCTCCTCGTTCCCCTCTGCCACCCTGCCATGTCCCGTCGGAGCTTCTTCCTGGTATCGCCGCTCCGGCGCTGTGATTGGCCGGAGCGGCGATGATGTCACACGCATGCGCGCTCGGCCGGCATTCTCGCATTCAGAAACCGGCAAGCTCAGTGCGCCTGCGCCGTTGTCTAAGGCGCAGTGTGTTCTGCAAATATCTCCTTAACCGTGTAGGTTAAGGAGATATTTCTTGCACCTACAGGTAAGCCTTAATCTAGGCTTACCTGTGGGTTTACAACCACTTTAAGTAAATGCAGAAGGTAATGTACACAAGAAGTAGACACATGTATAACACAGAATAATCATCTATGCATGTAGAGGTATGTTCTAGCCATTTGTCCCAGATCATATGATATTTAGCTGGGCACCATCTATGAATGTAGATAACTTGTATGGCAGTGTCAGGTTGACAGCAGACATCCAATTCTGGACTGTCCGGGGGTGAATCCTGTCGCCATTCCCTAGCAATAAAAAATTCTAGCCACAAAAGGGGTTTATGGCAGGGAAATGTAGAGATGCTTGTCAATGTCAGGATTAGGGAGGAGAAGCCCATTCAATCATTTAGGGAACCACCTGCGACCAATAGCCTTGAGTGGCAGGGCATGACCATATCAAAAGGTAAAAAGTGCCGCTGGTCTCGCGAAATCTGGGGCACAAAGGACCATAATGTGGCCGGTGCCTAGATGGACAAATTAAAGTTATGTAGGTTCTGTGCAAAAGAAATAACTGGATGAGGTGGTCAGAGAGTTTTTTGGAGACTAGCTAACACATCGTCCCAGTCTTCATCCTCCAGCTTCCCCACACCGTGCTGGTTTTTAATTGATAAGCTAGGTTTGCATAATTTGATTTTAGGTCTTGCATTGTTTTTTCTCGCCCTGATAGCTTATTGATATGGCCTACCTTCATATACCACCTGATCAGTCAGTCTCTTTTGTAAAAAGGAAAAAAAAAAATTGCAAGGTGCTCCTATAATTGGACTTCATACTCTGGGGAAAAACCAGTGAGGCAAAAGCAGTGAGCCAATCACTCAAGCGGGAAATTAGATTGCTGCTGGAATTTCTTTACATAAACTGTGTACAGGAATACCCAAGATTGCCTTATTAGGAAGAAATTGAATTTGCCTGCTTTTGAAAAATAGCAGGTGCTAATTGAAATGAAAAATCTTTTTTTAATAGTCTTAAATTACCAAAATACATAGCAATTACATACGTTGTTGTTTTTGAACTGTTAGGGTTTTAAAGCCACCAGGCTAACATAAGTTTTCATTCCTGTCACATAAGTTGCTGGGTCCACTTTGGTGGTGGACTTTCTTCAATGATGCAGAGAATGGTACTGACATTGGCGCTATTCTGTGTACCCTTGCACAGTGAATAAAGGGTTCAGTGGTAACTCCCTTTTCAGGGGGGTAGACCCATGACACCCTAAATTCACAGCAGAGTCCTTAGACTTTGGGTTGAGTGATTCTGTGAATCATTTTACCCAAAATACTTCAGGCATCTTGTAGTGAAAATGAGGCACTGCAGGGGACAGCACTGAATAGAAGGAATATTGCAGCTTGGGCTATATTTTCATTTTAAGAACTTAATTGACTTCTATTTTGATAAAATACAAAATACAGGCTAAATGTTGGGGTCATTTTTTGGTTTTGGATTAAGGTGTGTGTGTGTGTGTGTGTTTAATGGTGGTTTTGGTGAGGGTAGGGTTAAGTGTAAAGATTAAATGTATGATTAGGAAGAGGTTAGAGGTAAGGGCATTTAGGTACACAATTTGTTTTTAAATAGCACTCTTGCACCCCTGGAGCAAAAAAAAAAAAGATTGTGTGTTTGAAGTCCCAAGTCCCATTTTGAATTATAAAGGAAGAACCACCTTGCAGAATACACAGGATTCTCAGTTTAGCATTGCAAACATCTCAAAATTGTTCTATATGGAAAAACCAAACAAGGAAAAAGTCCTTGTTTGGTTATTCTATATAGGACAAGTCCCATTTTGAAAGTGACAAGTATTTCTCAAAGTGATTTTCTGCCCCATCATATCTGCAAAATGTGTATTCTGACATCATGTTTTCCTTTCTAGTGCTATGTCAGGAAATTTGTCTCATGGAGATTCCTCTCAGGGCCTTTCTGACCGGATTGTCAATTGTCATGAATTGCAGGAAGCTTTAAATCTCATAGTGCTGCAAGTCAGTGCATTTCCATATGCTTTACAGACACAGCAGTCCAAGATCAGCCCCAACAATGAGGTGCACTGGATTCAGTCTGACATGGTAGTAAAGACGTTTATATCCTATTGATTTCCTTTTATTAATTTTTTCATAAAAATATATATTTTTTCCAAATGGCTTTTACACTATCTTGCATTATAGAGTTCATCTAAAACCTGTGGCTCAACAAACATTGTTATTGTTACTAATTCAAATCTGAAAATGTCAATTTTATAATATTTGACATTGGTTACATGAGTAAGGTGACAATGAAGGCACTAGTGGGAAAGAGTGTTGTCTTTTACTGCATTTATACTTTTGGCCTTTAAAAATTGTAATGAATTATGTGTTTTTTCGTTCTTTTTGTGACTTAGGAGGGTGTAACTGGAGAGGAAATGGTCTACTTTGGCATTAATGAGTACAGCAAATCTCTACAGTGGGGTATTACAAGTCCTTTATTGAGATGTGATGAAACATTTGAAAAAATGGTCAACACACTAATGGAAAGGTGACATTTATTTTTTTCCAAGATTAATTCCCCCTTTGAATGTCATACATTCATTTACTGCAATCTGGCACCTTGTTCTGTCAAATGACCATCCTCTTTCTTGTAGGTACCCACGGCTTCACAGCATGGTAATTCGGTGCTACCTTCTTATTCAGCAGTATTCTGAAGCTCTTATTGCTTTAACCACCATGACCTCGCTCAGAGACCACACCACACCAGAGACACTAAGCATTGTGGATGACCTCCTTAGCTTCCCGGCCAAAGACAAAAGTGCCCAGGGACACATGCTCATAATCCGTGTGCCATCGGTACAGCTGGCAATGTTGGCAAAGGAGCGACTACAGGAAGTGAGAGACAAACTAGGGTTGCAGTATCGCTTTGAAGTGCTCCTTGGTAATCCTGCTTCTGAACTGTCTGTTGCCAAGCACTTTGTCACTAGATTAAAGGTAAGAGAAATTCTCAGTCCATAGTCAAAACATATTGTGTACAGATTCTTCTACTATGGTCATAGACTTTTTACCCAAAGCTCTGTTTTTCCCAACTAGCATCTCCTCACTTCTCAGACCGAGGTCATGAGGGTGATTGTTCTCTGTTGACCATATGCCCAGCCGGAGTTTGATAGCAAGAGGAGGTTTTGCATGGGTCTGAAAATAAAAAAATCCCGGAATAAATGCTTATGATTACAATACAGTAATTTCTTTAAGTAAAAATAGTTTAATGTAGATGTTCTATATTTAAAACGTGCTGCCTCTACAAGAAGAAACATTTTGATTCTGGTGTCAAAAACACCAGTTTGGGATATATCCCCCACTCACCATTAGCACAGTGGAACAGGTCTGAAGGAGGAGTCTCTGTTCCCCCGAAACACGTTGGCTTGGTCATTTGTTGCTTCTTTCAATAAAACGACTATACATTCACCTTTACTCTGCTTCTTTTTGGATATCCGCAATCCTTTCACCTACCCTAAAAGGGGTTGTAAAGGATCAAATTAAATTTTTTTTTTTAAAATAACAAACATGTTTTACCTGCCTCCACTGTGCAGCTCGTTTTGCACAGAGTGGCCCCGATCCTGGTCTGCTGGTGTCCCTCTGCGGCTCTCTTGGCTCCTCCCCACATTAGCTAACGCCCCTAATGGGAAGCGCTCTCCCAAGGGGGTTAGCTTGCGGGAGCACTCCCCTGATAGACGGCGGCTATAGCCGCCGACTGTATCACTTGGCCCCGCCGATTGACAGCAGCGGGAACCAATGGCTGTGCTGCTATCAATCATCCAATGAATGAGTCGAGAAAAGCCCAGTCAAGAAGCCTGCTCGTTCACAACACGGGACTTTCGAGGGCTCAGGTAAGTAAACTGGTGGGCCGGCAAACATCAGATGTTTTTTCACCTTAATGCATAGAATGCATTAAGGTGAAAAAACATGAACCTTTACAACCCCTTTAACTATATTTGGAACATGGAGCAGATGCGTCTCCTAATTAGCAAAGGGGCGCAAGCCCCTTTATTAGTAACAATCTGTTCTCTGGCTGTGACACACCGAACTGAGTGATGGAGCTGCATGCTCCAATCTCACAGCTGTCCCCATTCACCTCAGAGCAGATGGAAAATGAGGTTGTCAACCATGTGCAATCTCTGCTCATGCTGTGTAATCACTGCATAGGCAGAGATAGTGATGCGAGTGGTCTGCTTTCTATATGAAACTGCCGTATTCCTTCTGTTAATCGGGTGCAGACCCAGCACCAGTTTCTAGTTCACTCTGAAATAGAAACTGGGTTAAGTGGCGTAGATGGACCTAAAACAGGTCTATCTGCTCTGTTAATGTTGCTCATGCCATTGTAATGGTACAGGAAGTTAATTCCCTGCAATGTGTCACTAAACTGGTTTAAGCAATAAAATGTAGGTCCAGCAGCCCTTGATCCTGAGGAACTCCTAAATTTGCAATTTCAGCATTATATAGCTGTGTTGAGAACCCTCCTGTCCTCTCCCATGCCTTCTTGTTGGTCCATCACTATTTAAAGTGGATGATTAGAGGGATGAAAGTATGTAGTGCCAATACGAATTGTGTGTTATTGCCAAAACCAGCTTAATAACTTGCGGTTTCTGGTGACAGATGCCCTTCCTAAGTCCATTGTTTCATGTGTAATACTAGCTTTTCACTTCCTTGTAGACGTAGAAGCTCAATATTAATGCCTCAACATACTGGAAAAAAAATTGCGAGTCAGGTTTTAAAATGAAAATTGAGAAAGTCCAGGTATTAATAGCACAAGAGTCAAAGGAGGAAATGTTTCAGGCATTATCAGACAAGAGAATACAACTTGCACCGAAAAGAGAGCTGAGATCTGTTTAAATACTACCTTGTATACACTAGTAGCCTAAAATGAATTTATAAAACGTTATGCTGTTCTTTTTAAAAGCTATTTCTGCATATTCAACTTTTATTACTCCTAGAAAAGAAAGCAATGACTTCTATTGCTCTGAAATGCCTCCCATTGGATGGGTATTGAAATGTTTCTTTGTTACAGTTTAAATAAAATATGTCCTTGTGTTTTGTTTAAAGATATGGAGTGGATGTGAACAAGAAGACTGGGTTCCTAGAACATTCAAAGACCTCGAAGGCCTACCTTGTATTGTAGTTCTTACCGGCAAGGACCCCCTTGGAGAAACCTTTCCTAGGTGCTTTGGTTATCTAATTCAACTCCTTTTTTAAGAGACATATGTTTCCTTTCTGATTTTTAATTTTGCAAAAGCCTAGCTGTCATTCTCATTCTCTGGCTTAAATTGTATGCAGATAAGAACTTTTGAAATCACTCTAAATTCTGATTTGCATGCTATTGTCAGAAAAATATCAAAGCCAGAAGGTCCGTGACTGCAGTCCCCATTTTAGGTTTAGTGTACCGCTGTGATTGGTAAAACTTGATGTACGTGATTGCTACAGAATTCTTTTGTAATAAGGTGCTGGGGAAAAAAAAACCATATCTTTCTATTTCAATCTGCATCCAACTTTGATTTTTTTTTTCTTTTTTTTTATGTGCCTGCTATAGACACAAGAAACCCTATACTTAACTGTCAACTTAAATAATATACTGTAATGGCTGACTGCCCGCTCACATACTATATTTTAAATTTACCTGACTCCACTTTAAAATGCTCAGGAAATAGATGTGGGGAAAAAAGGAAGGGAGTTTTTTTCTTTTCAGTTGGCAAAATACCGGTTTAAATTTTTATGTGTTAACTTCCAAAAAGTATTCTTTTTTTTTTTTTTTTTTTTTAATACCAAGAAGTTTATTGAAAAGTACAAAGTTTACAAAATTCCAGAATGTACAGGCATCAATGAAAAACAGTATGACATTGTACAATACACAAGAATAGACTATCTAGTCAAACTTTTAATTGCGAATATTATTCTCAAACATATTTAAGATGTTCTCAAACCATAAGGGTGAGAATAAACATCCTTTAGTTTAAGAGGAGCTCCAGTAAAATTAGGTCAGCAGCTACAAATGCTGTAGCTGCTGACTTTTAATATTAGGACACTTGCCTGTCCAGGGATCCAGTGGTATCTTCACCCGAGCCGATTTTTCAATCTTTGCAGCCATCATGCTGCACTCTGTGATTGGGCCCGCTGCGGTAAAAGGAGGAGGGGGGCCAAACTTCCAGTTGAGTTTGTGGTGGCGAACGCAGCTAGAAGTGGGAGCGGGTACCTGTCAAAACCAGGTACCCGCTCCCCCCCCCCAAAAGTAGCAACTGTGACAGCAGAGGAGGAATTATCCTTCTGGGTGAAGCTCCGCTTTAAGAACATAGGTTGATCATGGTAACCGCTACATTAGTCTATGAGACACCAAATCAAAAGGGTTCAAAACCGGGAGTTTTCAGAAAAAAATCTCATACTCTGTCAAATTTGTTGGGGGCAGCCTTGATGTTGATAAATCAGGCGTTCATATCTTAAGGTTGTGCATATTATACGTATCCACTCCTCTGGAGCTGGAGGATGTTCTGATTTCCAGTGTAAATGAGTTTACAGGCTTGAAATAATGCTCAAGAGATGGTCTCTCTGATATGTGCCTGTGAGACCTCATTTTTCAGCATACGTATACACTGTTTGGGATCTCTTTTAATATAGCCGTATTAAATGCACCATTACGAGTGCTAGTGACTGTTGCCCAATATCTGTGCAACTTGGAGCAACACCAGAACATATGTATTAAGTCGCCGTTGTCCCTGCTGCATCTACTGCAGGTAGGATTCTGCGGTAGACCCATAGTATAGAGTTTGGAGAAGGTGTATTGTAATAGTATATATGATTGGGAAGTCTCTGAGATGTGTTCAAGGAGCTCATCTGGACAGACTACAATGCCTCCTCCCACTGGTCTGGCCCTAAAGCACCGACATAATCATCCCAGCTTACCAGGGCCCTACATGTGTAATCCTCTAAAGCATGTGTTTAATGCAGCATCTCGATGGTACCCTACTAAGGATATGTCGCCTTGTGTCTGTGTTTTATTGAAAAAAAAATACGATTATACCCAATTTCTGAGTGCTGCTCACGTGGCCCGCCGGCTCTCTCCTCTCCCTATCTGACAGATGCAGTGGGCGGGACTGAGATTCCCCCGCTGACGTCAGTCAGCAGGGGAGGAGGAGAGAGAGAGAGCCGGCGGGTCACGTGATCGCCGAGCTCCGCTCTGAAATGAGGTAAAAATTGTCTGTTTTATAAAATAAAAAAAACACAGGGGACATATACTTAGGAGACAGAGCGGATTATGTAAAGTATTCAAAGTTATTTCAGCAGCAGTAGGGGGGGATTGGCCCTGACACAGGAGCCGACAGGCAGGGAGCGAGAAGGGAGAGGAGGACATGAGAGCTGTGGATGACTGAGGCCCGTAAACTGACCATGGTGTCAGGGCTCAGCAGCCATGATTAAAGGTGGTCAGTTTACATAAAGGAGGGCAGAAACTGGCAGGATCAGCCAGGTATTTCAGGTGATAGAGAGGGCCAAATTACACAGCACAACCACTTTGCTGTATAACATGCTTTAAGGGAAGAAGATCCAATTTTTTCAAATTTTTTTTTTTTTTTTTTTTTTTTTAAGGGTAACAAATGCTTTAAATTGAAAATATGGATATAATGCCTCGTACACACGACCGGTTTTCCCATCGGGAAAACTGCCATGAGAGATTTTGGCCCGGGGAAACCTTCCGTGTGTATGCTCCATCGCAGTTTTCCCGACGAGAAAACTGCAGAAAAAAAGAGAACCAGCTTTTTTTTTTTTCCCGGCGGGATTCCCGGCGGACTTTTTCCTGTCTGGAAAACCGGTCGTGTGTAAAAACGCACATGCTCAGAATCAAGTGTAAGACGGGAGCGCTCCTTCTGGTAAAACTAGCGTTCGTAATGAAGATAGCACATTTGTCACGCTGTAACAGACTGAAAAGCACGAGGCTGAAAAGCGTGAACCGTCTCTCACCAATCGTTTACCAACACAAGGATCAGCAAAAGCAGCCCAAAGGGTGGCGCCATTTGAACGGAACTTCCTCCTTATAGTCCCATTGTACGTCACCGCGCTTTGGACGGGCGGTAAATGGGCTGAATGTGTGTATGCAAGGCAGGCTTGAGAGGAATCCCGTCTGGAAAAATTGTTTTTTTTCCTGCCGAGAAAAACGGTTGTGTGTATGAGGCATAAGAGAGATTCCATGTGGTAAAGGGCCTCTGGAATAACACGGCATGCTTAAGCTGCAGATTGCAGAATTGCATATTGTGCAGGAGATTGTATTGGGACTTCAGAGTATATAAGAGTACCAGTGTACATTTATGAAAAATTTGATTTTACGTGATACCATGTGACTGCCATCTACCGACATACTGTATTTTGGCTAATTCAGGGTAGGTACTATTTAAATAACATAAGGAGCTGTGCTCACAAACCATATATCTAAATAAAAAAATGAAAATGGCATATGAAACAAAGTGCAAGTGGATAACTATTGTGACATAAAAAGGACAGAAAAATACAAATTAAACAATTTTTTTTTTATATATTAAATGATGTATGATATCTAATAAACGGTCCTGAAAAGTCCTTCAAAGGAAAAAAATAAGTGCGTGATTGTAGCAACAGAATACGGTGACTGTCTCTACTGTGACTTTATGGGACAATGTGACTTCACCACCACTATCTGTTTCTGCATGCTCTGAATAAGCCAGGAGGAGCTCTAAACAACTCGGACATATTCCCTCTTCTAAGATTCGAATGTTTGGCTGCTGATCAAGGATAACACCTACAGTCTCTAGGAGTACCTGGCCTGATCGGCCATCTGAGACACTGGGAGGATTAATGGCCCTGGCTGGGTATTGGCACAAGCTCTAAAGCTTGTGCAGCTGGTAAGCTTGCACTTTATGTGGTGGTGGATCCTCATTGTCCCATAAAGTCACAGGAGAGACGGTCACCGTATTGTGTTGCTACAATCACTCACTTATTTATTTTTTTCCTATTGGAGGACTTTTTAGGACTGTTTATTAGATATCATACATAATTTTATATAAAATATTTTTTATTGTTTCATTTTTTATTTTTCTGACTTTTTTTTGTCACTATAATTATCCACTTGCACTTTTTAGTTTCACGTGCCTTTTTCATTTTTTTATTTAGATATAGGGTTTGTGAGCGCAGCTCCTTATGTTATTGTATTTGTGTGTATTTCACTTTGAGTTGCAGCTTTTATAATGGGTTAACAGCTCAATGTTTATTTTTATTATATTTTTTTATTTATAGGTACTATTTAACCATATGGGGTTTTATAAAATAAAAACAGTTTGTCTTCAACTGCTTGGCTTTATCCCATATACTATGCATGAGCTTATATGTGGGACGTGGGTGTTTTTTTTTTTTTTTTTGGAAAAAAACATAGCTTGGACTCCCAGGCCTGCTATCGGGGTTGAGGTTTTTGTGAAATGCATAATGACACTACCTAACCAGCTCTTGGACCCCACACTTGCAGTTAAGGATGGTACCATGCCTTTTAATGTGCTGCAATTCAGCTTCTAGGTAATATAGCCAGCTTTAAAAGAGCTACATCCTCCCCATCCTTTAGACCTTAAAGATGTTCCAACATAATCATGGGAGGGTTATCTCGCTACGAGAGGGATCAGAATATAGTATTAATGACATGAAATTTCTTAAGTGGAATCACCAAACAGTAAAGTTGAGGCAAAGTTCACAAGTCTTTAAGCTTCTGTTTAATTGTCTATATACAATCTTTGTTTTACAGATAAACATTTAATGCATTAGAGGGCTTTCAGAGCATTATGGCTTGGCTATAGACAGCAGAGCAGACCAGTTTGCTTTGCAGCTCCCATTTATCTGATGGAAATCTCCGATGTCTGATGAGGCTTGGGCTGGCCATACGTTATACAATTTTCTTGTACATTTTCCTTTAGGTTTGACCTCCTTTTATGGTTTTGGTAAATCTAAACACTTCCGATTGGTATGGAATCACGCAGGCCCTTGCACTACATAGTTGAAGGTAAATCTAAAGGAAATTAAATAAGAAAATTGTATTGTGTAGCCAGCTTTGAGTTCCCTAAACAAGGGACTTCACACAGCGCAAAATAATAATGCTAATGATGTTAAAAGGACACTAAAGTTTCACCTGCTAGCTGGATAGATGACGGTATAATAATCACCTGACTAAAAACGATTTAAAATGCTTTTGTTTTCGTTCTTTGGTTTTTTAGTCCTGACTAAAAAAAAAAAGTGTAGAAAGCCTCTATGCATCTTCTCTGACGGCCATGTTCACAAGAAGCCTCTTCTGTATTCTAGATCCTTGAAGCACTGTGACCTCCGACTAATCGACTCAAGTTTCCTAACACGGACGGCGTTGGAGCAAGAAATAGGCCTGGCTTGCGGTTATGTATCAAGGGATGTAATTCGAGAACCAATGACTGCCTTGGACCTCAGTGACAAGGAAGTTGACAAGGCTAACAGCATTGCAAATGATTCTGATGATCTGTTTATTGACCTCGACAGACCACAGAGTAATGGCAGTGCAGTCACTGGGACGTCAGGTTAGTACATTTTGTGTGAAGGATAGATATGTTTTGTGACTGTGTCGGTGTTATGGACTTTGCTTTTTTTTTAAAATAATTTTGCTATGTTTTTGCCTTTCTTTTCCCATGTCTGAGAATAATTTTAGTAAATCTACTACCCCCCCCAATTCTTCAAACAATGATCCCTTCCCTCATTTTTACCTTTTTTTTGATAATTATCTAATAATTTTATTTGTATGAAAGTAAACGCACAATTTTTTTTATAGAGGTATAAAATGAAGACCGATAATAAAATGACAACAGACATAATGCACTGTAATGCCTGACAACCATCTGAAAAGCTGTTAAAGCAAGTAAAGAGGATTTTGTCATTTAAAGGGTTATAATCTTGTTTGTTTTCTTTCGGCACAGGTTCCATAGCAGAAAATGGAGTCAGTTCATCAAGCACAGCTGAAGAAACACAGAGACCACCATTAAACCCTGACTTCCCAAATGTAGCAAACAGCTCTCTGGATGAAGTCACTTACCCCAATTCTACAGCCAGTGAAATAAAAAATGAATGTGATGCTCTTGGAGCACAAATAGCCAGCAGCACAACTTCAAAATTCTCCTCCACTTCTTCAGCACAAACTCTTCAATGGACACACCAATCAGGAAGAAAGAGCAGGACGTTGAGTTTAACAATGCCACGCATTGTGGTTCTCTCACGAGCTACTTACAATCTCCTGGCTACGCATAAAAATGGACAGACACTCTCTACCGTTTCACTTTTGCCCCATGCTGATGTGAGCTGGTTGAGATCACTCAGGCCTTCAATATCCAAAGACTTAAGCAGTGATGAGCAATCGCTTTACTATCGGCAGTGGACAACAGCCAGGCAGCACCATGCTGACTATGTAAACCCCAGTGAGCATTTGGGTACTAGGACTGTTCATCCACGCCGTCTTCTTCTGAATGGTCCATCGCAGGTCATTAATCTTCTGTATCTTTGGGATGGGATTCAGTCCAATCCTCGTTTTTATTGTTGTTGTTTTTTTTTAATTAAGTCATGATGGAGGAAATAACTCCTATACCTGGATGAATAAGCAGGAACACGTTTCCCTCAGGATAATGTGTATAGGAGATCTGAACTTTTGTGTAGAGTGCATGGTTTTGTTTATGGCATATTCCAGTGGTCTCCAAACTGTGGCTCGGGGACCGGTAGTGGCACTTTGCTTGTCTTTATCTGGCCCTTGGGGCACCTTTCCTCTCACTGACACCAGGAATGTGGCACTATTTCTTCAACAATTGGGCATTGTTATATTCACTGATCGCCACAATGGGGTGCTTTTCCTCCCACTAACGCCAACATTTGGGAGCACTTCCTGCCCCTGGTTCCAACAATGGGGTACTATTCCTCCCACTGACACCAATAATGGGGCACTATTCCTCCTCCTAATACCAGAGATGGGGCATTGTTTACTTACGCTGATGTCGGTACATTTTCTACTTCTGCTGGCCACGCTCTGACACCCCTAAAGTCAGGTTAGGACACCACCCCTAAAAAAGACAGTAAACTTGGCCCTTTTGTTTAAAAAGTTTGAAGACACCTGGTATATTCTATGATTAGACAATAGCAGAACCAATGTGGCAGAGATGCATGTTTTGCTATAGAAATTATAATGATTTCAGTGATGCATGTTTGTCAGAATCAGTAAATGCATAAAATCAGCCTGCAGTGATAGGAGGCTGACTTGCTACCAAAAGAATGTCTGTTTAAATACAGTATATAGTTCCTGAGTATGCTAAAATATATTTGTTTATCTTTTTCATGGCTTATAACCATGGACGGATTTACTCTATAGAACCAATGTGAATCCATGCTATCCCTATTAGAGTTACTGCTGGCTGTGTGCATTCATGCTAGTTTCTTAATTTATTGCAAAGTCTTTCTTGTCCTTAAACCAACCAATGAAAAGGCATTCAAGGTGGATTTGGTAACAAGCATGCTGGCTCATAGCCGAGAAATGAATGCAATAAACACTGCTTGCAGTTTGCTTTCCCAATGGTAATCACATTCTGGATTAGTTGGGAAAGCTCATAAACTGCACTGAGTATGGAAAAGAGCAGCTATGCTCTGCTTTGAGACTGTCATACACACCCCCCCATGAAGTATCTCATGCCCAACTTCCAACACATGCTTGATACTTAAAATAATAGTCTCTATCCTCCTAAAGCTGAACTCTAGGTGAATGTAAAAACCATAACCCAATACATTTGTGTATTCCTTTTAAAGCTTGTCTCCCGACAAACCGTTAAATACACCGTTATAGCCATAGGCGCTATTTCACCTGCCAAATGTTTAGTTTGTTTCCTCGCGATATAAAACTTTAAAAAATCTGATTTCCCTGCATGCAATTAACATATTACTATCGCGTCTGAAATTTTAGACTAGTTTTGTGCAGAGGTAGGCTAGAATCATTGTGTTGTGTTAGGAGCCCATTGAATTAAAGTGGATGTAAACCCTCCATACAGTGAACAGCCTCAGATGATACACATTGATGAACCAAATCTCCCTACATAGGTTTTACATGTGTAGCACACAGATCCCTGGCCTTACCTCCTCAAGGCGGGACACACCGTACCACAATGCTCAGGTTCCTTCTTAAATAAGAGGGTGAGCGGTGTTCAGAAATTGTTGGGTCCCGCAGCGAGTTACCTTCCCTCGGTTGGATCTCACCCCTAGAGTGTAGGGAAGAGTCTGTTGTAGGTGCACCAATAAGACCAATGTCCAGACAAGATTAAACCTTAATGAAGGTAGGTTTATTTTCTTTATGCTGACAACTGGATAGGAAAGTTGGAGTTGAAGAATAAAACAAACAGGGAGGCAGGTTCAGGCACTTAGTATCACCACTCAATCCCGAGTGGACTCTGATCACCCGGATAGTCCCCTCTCACGGTACTAGCAGCCGGAGTGACACACAAACTTTACTTCTCTTATTTTTCCCTTGGAGATACGATCGGGAGATTCTCTGCCACAGAATCTCTGAGCCCCGAACCTCTCAGCGCTTGTAATTAAAGAAGAGGTGCAAGTTGCTGCACATTACAAGGCCTCAGATGATTAGTGGAATCCCTCCAGAAGTTTACCGGGCCTCTCTTTCACGTGAAACTTACGGTCCCTCAAAGGTCCTCCCCCAGTCTCTTCTTCTTAGAGCGGGTCCCCTCTCAGGGGCACCCCGGGATTCCTCCTTTTAGAGCTGAGCCCCAGCTAAAGGTGCTGGGCTCAATGGCGAAGTTGCAGCCCCAGGCTAAAGGTGCCTGGGACCGATGCATATGCGCACCCCTGGCCTAGAGGGCCAGGTCGCGCGTCCCGAACTCCGGAGCCCCCGAACTCTGGAACATCGCCTCCCGGCATGCACAGCAGGTTGACCACGCCCACTGTACTACTGCCGAGAGAGGATACCCTAAGGCACAGCACTGTTACCAGTGGTTCAACCCTGACCTGTCATGGCAGTGCCACCTACAGGCCACAGGGAACTGCACACCGGTACAACACCTGAGGAACAAAACAACCGTACCTATCGATAAAAGTGGTCTGAGCCTGGCTACTAGCTCAGACCAACCCCTAAATTTAGGCACACAGCACCCCTCAAAGTAGAGGGGCGCTACACATGTATATCTGCATTCTTAACATTTATATACTGTTTAGAAAGTTCATATGTGTTAGGAAATTTTCTCTTCCTGTTTAACACAGAGTGTGATGTCTGGGCATACAGCCAAGAAAGCTAAAATGGCTAATTGGAGGAGGCACACACCCCCTCTCCACATAGGCAGAGACTCTCAGGGGTGCTTTGTAACAGGGCCAGCTGCCTGCTAATCTATTTTAGCAACCTCCCCTGGCTGAAATGTCGGGCTTCTTTTATCTGATGTGTCAAAGAATTTGTCAGGAGTTTGTCAGGATGATAACAGATGACCAGTTCAGGAGAGAGCTATGGGACTTGGCTATTTGAAGAGAGGTAACAAAATACTGCAGATATGTGCCCAGCTCAAATTTCATTAAATTGGGTTTACATCCACTTTAAGTAAACGTAATGACTGCATTTCACAGTGGACAAATGATTTTCAGAATTTGTGACCATACTTGTAGCAATCGGTCATACAGCTAGGTGGCCTCCCCTCTTTCAGCCTATGACTTGACAGTGAAGAAGCAGCAAGTAGACTTTTGAGCTCATCCCTCTGCTCTCTCTCTCCTCCTGTCAGCATGCTCCTATTAAGCCAATGTACATGCATCACACCAGACTGGCTCTTAATTCTGCCGCTCCCAATCCAGTCTATGGTCTACTGTACAGGGCGCTTCAAGAGGCTGAAACCAAGCCAGATTTGAATACTTTGTCTAATTTAAATGATCTATTTTTTTTAATGAGTACATAACCTCAAACCTCATTCATTACTGTTCTTTTATGTGCCCAAACTTTTTGGGTTTAAAAATAAATTGATTTTTAGATGCACACTTGAACTGAATCTGTCTTGATATCAGCCTCTGGAGATCCCCTAACCAGCAGCAGTCAGACAACAGGAGGGGCAGAACAAGGTGCTAAGAAGGCTCCTGCTGTGCTGTCTGGTAGACATGTAGGAGTCCCCAAAGTGCCTGCACCTTTGGTACATATGACAGTTTACATGAGTGTTTTTCAATTGTGCATTTAGCGGTTTACCTAGAGTTTTGTTTAAGATAATGTTGCTTGTTGAACAAGCTTTTTAAATTTAATTTTCTCTGGTATTTTAAGGAGATGTAATTTGATTTGTTTTGAGAATGCTTTCTTGCTATGAAAATATAGTTTTTTGGGTTGTCTGTTTTTAACGGTCTTCTGAACAAGTTTTCATTTAAATATTTTCTTTCCGTAAATCTATAGTATTTGTGCTAACATGTCCTTTTATTTTAAAGGTAGGAAAGACTGGTGCTTACCTGCAGTTTCTTAGAATACTATATCGCATGCTGATTCGGCTTTTAGAGGTAGATGTCTACGATGAGGAAGAGATCAACAAAGGTATGCTTCTTTGTATTTTAAAATAAATCCGAACAACTAAAGCAGGCCACAGATGATGCGATTTTCCTTCCTGCAACCACGGAGCTATTGTGTTGTCATGGTGGTGGGGGGGCGTGGAGTGCTGTTGCTACCGGGAGAACCCAGTGATGCTAGCAGCTACAGCTGCTGGCAATAATCGCATGCTAAAAATCTGACATGCTGGTTGTACCCAATCGATCAACTTGGCTACAATCAGCCACCTTATAGATGGATGGAATCTCGGCCAGTGCATGCTAAACCGGCATGAGATTTGATCCTTCTATGACTGGCTTTAGTATCTGTATCGGATGTATGTACATAATATTAGGTCATTAAATGTACAGTCTAACTATCATATTGCAGAATGTGTTGCATTGATATTTCATGATTAAAACCTGGCTTTCTTTTAAATTGATATTTCAAAGGTTAACATAAAAATATTGGGGCTGCCAAGTATGTGTATTTTATCAGATATTTATTTGGGGGGGGGGGCAGCGGCAAACTATGCACGCACCCCCCCTCTCCTGTTGGTCGGGTCACCCACACTTACCCAATCAAGGCAGGCAGCGCTTCCCGTGCATCACCACATGGCTGCCGTGTGTCTCCTCCCTCCTAGACGGCCAATAGGATCACCTGTCCTTTCAGCCAATCTGCTGATGGGTCTCATGACCCGCTTCCTGATTGGCCGGGAGGCGAATCAGTGTGACAATAGCGAATATTTATTCGCTATTGTCACACAACTGGGTCGGCTCAGGGCGCAGTGACCTGTGCCCCGAGCTCACCCTTTTTTGAAGCCTATTAGAACTTCTGAATCCAATCGCATGTTTAAAAAAAAAAACTCTTTGTAATCCATGCATTCGGCGCCCCGCATGTAGATTAGGGGGTCGGATGCATGGATGGGCGGGGGTGGGGCGTCTGTGCGCCCCTAATGGTCAGGACGCCACTGATCCAAACACTTAACTAGCTACATGCTTGTTCTGGGCCAGTGACTTATTAGGAAATGATGAATCAAGAAGATTATCAGCCCCAGAGCTTGCATCTATAAACAAGTTCAAATGGCAGCTTCCATATTTTTACAGTTACATTTCTGAACATTTAATTTTTTGTTTTAAGCTTCTGATTGAAAAAGGAAAATGTGTGCACAAAAGTATGTACCATCTGGGCAAACAAGCAAGTTTTGGTTCTCCATCCTGTTAGCTCAGTGTGAACAGTCCCAGTGGCATCCATGTCATGATCCAATTTATGATGAAAGGGGATTTTACTACACATGGTAGTCTACAACAGTAGGTCTACCCCCTTTGACAGATGATATACCTGTTTTTTTTTTATAAATTGCTTTCAATGTTCTATCATGACGGCTTTATTGCAGTAATCTGCTTGAAAGTAGTAATGCCCGATTGTTACCCTCAGTCGGCATCCATCATGCAGAAATATGTTCTACTTTTTCCTCTTGCAGTTGAAGGAGGACAGGAGGAGCTGACAACAGAGCTGTGGCCAGATATTGAAGTGTTCAGCAAAATCCCATTTGATGTCACAATACGTGATCCAAAATATCGGAAAGCCAGTCCGCTCTACAATGTACACAGTTCACAAGTCAAGCAAGGTATATTTCTCTTAATGTTGCCATTTTGAAACACAATCTGTAACTGTGCCAATTTGACCTGCTTATATTTGAATAAAAGCGTTTATGTGCCAAAATAATATACTTGTCCTAAAAAATGTAAGCTAAAAAAAAAAACATTAAAGAACTATTTTCCAATAATGTGATGCAAATATAATATAAAATATGTTTTATTGCCATGTTGATCTTGTTCTGGAGCAGTCATTAGGGGAGCTTGTGAACTGCTTATACTGCTAACCGCTCGAATGATATGTCCATACAAGGACTGCAACATTCCAATACTATCTGCTTCTTCGAAGATATTTTTTTCAGTCATAGCTTTACAAATGCTTTCAGCCAAATCTTCAGGTTTTTGTCAAAGCTAAGTAAGTAGCTTGAGAACAGATTCTCATTCTATGCCAACAGAGAAAATTCTGCATTTATATTTTGTTACATTGTAATCATTGCTAAAACCAAGGTTGTATTATCCCCCCCCCCCCCAAACAAACTTTTTGTTACATAATTTTAGATTAATTGTATGTCAACTGTTTAGCCTTGACTGATGGAACAGTATCAAGCGGACTCCTTTAGGCCCCTTTCACACAGGATGGCTGGTCTATGTCTGCTCTACTTATGCAGAGTGAACGCAGACACAGCCCACTCTCCTCTATGGGCGGTCCGATGTAAACGGACCGCCTGTCTGTTTACACCCCACTGTCATCCAATCCGATCCACTAGATAGATGGGAAACCATCCCCATCCGTCTGTTTTTATTATGTAGCGCCCACCCCATTTAGGGGTGCTATATACCCAAATTTAAGGGCTGGTCTGAGATAGTTGGGCTTAGACCATTCTCATTGATAGGTTGTGCTACTTTTATTTCTCCAGGTGGTATACTGGTGTGTAGTTCCCCGTGGCCTGTAGGTGGCGCTGCCATGACAGGTCAGGGTTGAACCATCAGTAATAGTGCTGTGCCTTGGGATGTCCCCTCTCGCCAGCGGTACAGTGGGTGTGGGTGGCATGCTGGGAGAGGATACATAAGGGGCAGACGCTGCCTGGGGAGGGGTCTTCGGAGGAGGAGAGGAGTCGGAGTCCAAGTGCGTGGCGCATGGCCCTCCAGGCCATGGGGCCATGTGCGCATCAGTCCCAGGCACCTTTAGCCCTGGGGCTGCATCTTCAACACTGGGTCCAGCACCTTTAGCTGGAGCCCACTTCTGGGAAGAAGAATCCCAGGGTGTCCCTCGCGAGGGAGCCCGCTTCTAAGAAGAGGAGGCCGGGGGAGGACTTTTCTGACGGACCGGTGAAAGTTTACGGGGAAGGAAGGGGCCCGGTAACTTTCTGGAGGGATTCATCTATCCACCAAGGTCCTACTAATGTGCTGCTGTTGGCACCTGTCCTTATTGCAAAAGCTGAGAGGTTTGGGATCTGTTAGATTCTGTGGCAGAGAGTCTCCCGATCGTACCTGGGAAAAGAACCTAATTAAGCGTCCGAGCATCACTTCGGCTGCTAGGATCCACTTTACAGGTGACTATCCGGGTGAGCTGAACCTACTCTGGGTATAGAGTGATAATTGTAATATCTATTTTTGCCTGGACCTACCTCCCAAAACCTTGCTGTCCTGTCTCTTTATCCTCCCTTTCCTATCTGCTGAACATTGAGAAAATAAACTCAACGTTGGAGTTTAGAGTGGTGTGGACATTGGAATCACTTGGGGGGGGCAAAACGGAGACTTGTCCCTATATCCTAGGAGATGAGAACCAACTGAAGGAGAACCTAGCTGTGGGACCCAAATACATTACACCACTTAACCTCCTCAATCAGGAGGGTACGGGCATATAGTACGGTGTGCCCTTTTCCTGCAAGTGAGCCAAAGGTGGGAAAAAATTGGATTGGTGAACGACGGGTTTAAATGGACAGGTGCGTTTACATGCGTTGCTCCATAGAGGTTAACGGAGGGACTGATCATGTCTGGCTGTAAAACTAACAGGCAAACCCCATCAGTCCGCCAGTGTCAAAGGGCCCTAAACATTTTTTTTTTCTGTGTTCCATCTGGGTAATTTCCCTTCATTTCCTGTTCTGCAGACTTAAAGGATAAGTTCACCTTTCTGAACATGTTACATATTGCACCCATTTTCAGACCCCTTTCCCCCCAATTCCCCCCCCTCTCTTCTCCCTGCACCCGCTGTCACAATTCAAAGAGCGCGTGGCTGTGTGAATAAATTAACTACAAGTATCTTTGGGGCTTTCAGCTTGTAGTTCTTAATGAACTTCCAGGGCGCTGTTGAACGCTTTAGGTAGTTCATTGAGCTTCCTGACATTCAGTAACTGCCTGTCCATATCAGAGGTACAGGCAGTTGGCTATACTGTACAGACAGTCTGCAGGGCCGTGGCATTACACCCACAATCTGTTGATGGTGGGTTCAAAGCTTTACAGGTTCAAAACAAACAAAAAAAAATGTATGTACATTTTTTTTTGTAGGTAAAAAAAAAAAAAAATGTACATTCATTTTTTTTTTTTTGTTTAGGTGAACTTATCCTTTACCAGGAAATGAGGAATTCCCATCTCAGACATTTGTCGCCAGAATACTTTTCCCTATTGGATAGTTTCCTCTCACCACTTGCTCTTCTGACAGTGCTAACATGTTCAAGTTCTCATTTTTGTGTCCCTTGACAATGGTTATCTGCACAAATAATAGGATTTTTATAACAGCTTACCTGTAAAATCCTTTTCTTGGAGTACATCACGGGACACAGAGCGACATAGTCATTACTAATGGGTTATATAGATACCGTCAGGTGCTGGCACTGGCAACTTCCAAAACCGGAAGTACCCTCCCCTATATAAGCCCCTCCCATCCGGGAGCACCTCAGTTTTGTAGCAAAGCAATAAGTGTCCCCAAAGAGGGGCGGGAGCTCTGTGTCCCGTGATGTACTCCAAGAAAAGGATTTTACAGGTAAGCTGTTATAAAAATCCTATTTTCTTTCTCGTACATCACGGGACACAGAGCGACATAGTCATTACTAATGGGATGTCCTAAAGCAATGCCAAATGAGGGGGGGGATACACCATATATAAGCTGAGCGCTATCAGACATGAGGATCTTTTGCGGCCTGCAACACACTGCGCCCAAAGGCGACATCCTCCTGACTTCTAACGTCCACCTGGTAGAACCTAGTAAACGTGTGAACTGAAGACCATGTTGCGGCCTTACAGATTTGAGCCAGGGAGGCCTGGTGATGCACTGCCCATGAAGTTCCAACTGCTCTCGTGGAGTGCGCTCTAACTTTGAACGGAGGCGGTCTCCTTCTCAAGCCATAAGCTTGCATAATGACCTGTCGAATCCACTTGGCTAAAGTAGATTTTGACACTGCCTGACCCTTTCTGGGGCCTTCCGGCAGAATAAACAAAGTATCCGTTCTGCGAATCTGAGCAGTGGCTTTTAGATAAGCTTTAACTGCTCTTACTACATCCAAAGAATGCAATAACTTTTCCTCTACCGAAGTAGGTTTGGGGAAAAAAGGAAGAACCACATCTTGGTTCAAATGAAACCTCGATACCACCTTAGGAAGAAAGGCTGGATGAGGACGTAACACTACTCTGTCCTTATGGATAACCAGATATGGCTCCTTACAGGACATAGCTGCTAATTCCGATACTCTTTTAGCCGAACAAATGGCTACTAGAAAAATCAATTTCCTGGTGAGAAGCACCAAGGAAATATGCTGTAATGGTTCAAATGGTTGTTTCTGTAGAACCGACAGAACCAAGTTTAGATCCCATGGACATATGGGAATATTAACCGGAGGACTAATACGCATCACTCCTTGTATAAAGGCTTTGACTAGTGAATGCAAAGCCAAGGGCCTTTGAAAAAATATTGACAAGGCCGAAATCTGACCCTTGATAGTACTCAAGGCAAGCTTCCTATCTACAGCCCACTGTAGGAAGTCCAGAATCCTACCTATTACGTACTTATGTGGATGCCATTTCTTGGCCTCACACCACGCGATGTACGCCTTCCAGATTCTATAGTAGATCTGCCTGGATACCGGCTTCCTGGCATTGATCATGGTAGATACCACAGCATTAGAGAGCCCTCTCTTTTTTAGAATGTGGGCTTCAATAGCCAGGCCGTCAAACCTAGGGCTGGTAAGGAAGGGTGGTATATCGGTCCCTGCGAAAGCAGGTCCGGACGACGTGGGAGAGTCCAAGGACTCCCCACTGAAATTTTACAATCTCCGCGTACCACGCTCTTCGGGGCCACGCTGGAGCCACCGGAATCACTGGTTTCTTTTCTACCCTGATTCTGCGGAGTAATCGAGGTAACCATTGTGGCGGTGTGAATGCATATATCAGCTTGAACTGATCCCAAGGGAACACTAGGGCATCCGAGCCGCAAGCTAGGGGATCCCTTGTCCGAGAGACAAACCTGTCCCCCTTTGCGTTGAATCTGGATGCTAGAAGATCTACATCCGATGTTCCCCACCGCTGACATATTGTCCAGAAAACCTCGGGGTGAAGGGACCCTTCCTCTGGGCCTAATTGCTGGCGACTTAGAAAGTCCGCCTTCCAATTCTCCACTCCTGGAATGAATAACACAGATATGGCTGGGACATATTTTTCTGCCCATTTCAGGATGTAATTTACTTCCCTCTGGGCTGCACGACTCCTGGTGCCCCCCTGATGATTGAATTCTGACAGGGGACCCTTGGAGTTTGGATGTCCATGCTACTAGGGCATACCGGGCTGCTCGTATCTCTAAGAGATTGATGGGCAGGGCCTTTTCTGCATCCGACCATCTGCCCTGGAGAGACCATTGCTCCAGTACTGCTCCCCAGCCTATAAGGCTGGCATCTGTAGTGACCACCTTCCAAGAAATCGGACTGAAGGATCTCCTTTTTTCCAGATTCTGGGGAACCAACCACCAACGGAGGCTCTTGCGAACGGAAAGGGACAAGGACATTGTAAGTCTAGGGCCTGAACTTTTTTGTTCCAGGCTGACAGTATGGCCCCTTGCAAATTCCTTGAATGGAATTGACCGTAGGGTACTGCTTCGAATGATGCCACCATCTTTCCCAGCAGCCTCATATACAGGCGTATGGACGGCTGTCTTTTTTGTACCCACTAAGTGGATCAAATCTTTCAAAGACAACACCTTTCCTCGAGGCAAGAATATTTTTCTCTGGCCTGAATCCAACCTTAGCCCCAAGTATTCCAGACTTTTGACTGGTTTTTAGGGGTGACTTGTCTCGGTTGATAATCCAACCGTGAGATTCCAGATACTTGATTGTCTTGTGAACGACCACGTCTAGTTTTTTCACTGAGTGGTCTATCAGCAACAAGTCATCTAGATATGCCATTATCATTACACCTTGTGTTCTTAGATTGGCCAATAAAGGGCCAGAATTTTTGTAAACACTCGTGGTGCTGTGGCCGAACCGAAGGGTAAGGCTCTGAACTGAAAATGGCGCCCTTCTACTGCAAAGCGTAGAAATTTTTGGTGGACTGGAAAGATGGGAATGCGCAAATAAGCATCTTTGATGTCGATCGCGGCTAACCAATCCTCCCCTTGTAGGGCAGTGGCCACCGATCGGATTGACTCTATTGGAAAGTCCTGATATACAGGAATTTGTATAGCCCTTTTAGAATTAATATGGGCCTCCCGTCCGCGTTTGCTTCGGGACTGTAAAGAGGTTTGAGTAAAACCCGAACCCTCATTCTTCCAGGGGAACCTCCATAATTACTCCTTGGAGCAATAGTTGTTCTAGTGCCAACAGGAGGGACTCTCTCTTCCGGGGATCCCTTGGCACGTTTGACCTCAAAAATGGGAAGGAGGAGAGTCTTTTAACTCCAAACTGTATCCCAAACATACTGCGGAGAGCACCTATCTGTCTTGATCGTGTCCCGCCAGGTCTCTTGCGAACAACTGGAGTCCTCCCCCCCCACCCGACTGAGTGGGGGCTTCAATGAATTTAACTTTGGGGGAGGTTTTGTACCTCCCCTGACCCAGGGTTTCTCATTACCCTGCTATTGTCCCTGTTTCTTACCCCCGGGAATTGACCGAGGAGGCCGTCGGAACTGTTACACAGCCGATGCCCCAGGGACTGGAGAAGCAGGCCTCTTAAAGAGGGACCTCTAACTCTGTTTTTAACCGGCAAGAGCGTATTTTTACCGCTGGAAATTTTCTGGATATATTTGTCCAGGTTTTCCCTGAATAAGCGTTCACCATGAAATGGGACGCTAACCAGCCATTCTTTACAGGGAGCTTCAGCAGACCAGTTTTTGAGCCATAGGAGCCTACGCATATGTACTATAGACAGCGTAAGGCGGGAGGCCTGATGGACTGAATCCTTTATGGCGTCAACCGCAAAGCCTAAGGCTCAAGGCAGATCAGCTAGGGCAAAGCCTGCTGATCTGTCAAGTCCCTCAAGACCTGTTTCAACTGATCCTTCACTGCTTAGCAGACCCCAATAGCTGCTACTGCTGGTTGTGTCACCAAGCTTGCTGTAGAAAGAAGCAGATTTTCATAAGGACTCCAATCTTTTATCTATTGGGTTCTTGAACATTTGGACATTATCCACTGGACATGTCAGTGATTTATACATACAAGAGATGGCTGCGTCCACTGTAGGGACCTTCCATTTTTTTTTTTTTTTGATGAACTTATCCTCCATGGGATAGACCACCGGAAATCTCTTGGGGGAATAAATATTTTCTCAGGACGTTCCCAATCCTGGTAAATGAGCCCTTTCAGTAAAGGGTGAAGTGGAAAAGAACAGACAGTCTGGGGGCTTCTAGCGACCCCAACGAGGATACAGTAGTGGTTCCGCAAGGTGCATTTTTAAATGCTGATCGGACCATGTTAGTCAGAGACTGAACCCATAATCTTTCAGCTTGAGATGCTGAGAAAAGGTTCCCCCACTGTTGATTCCTCTATAACAGAATCAACCTCATCCTGATCCCCTTCAGGCAGGTCGATCCCTGTATGGGACTGTTGCTCTGCTAACAGGCACTCTGAAGGAGGAGACGGAGATCGGGCGTGCTTTCCCTGACAGGGAGGCAGCGATAAATGTTGACAATCTCTCTCTAATCCTCCCAGAGCTGATGAAAAAAACCTCCTCTGTTACATACACAGGAGCAGGTGAACTGAGGACAGCCACAGTACCAAGTACCCCTGCGGGGTCTCTACGGTCACTTACCTCTGAACTTCAGGGGAGACTGGTGCAGCAGAAGTATGCCCAAGATCCTCCGAGCCCGATGAGACCCCCTTCGCTTCCTGGAAGATTCAGTTCCGGAGCTTCTGGACGGCATATTCCTAAGCCTAAAGCTGAGGTATTCCAGCCGTAATACACCACTTTTACTGAGAATAGTCTAGCACAATTGCTGCTATATCACAGTTGGTGTCTACTAATGTGCCTTTCTAGGGGATGCCTGTATCAACCGCTTGCTGTATGCCCTTTTTTAAATGTTGCCAGCTCTGTCTCTGTACTTCATAGCCAGCTCACCACACAAAACTGTGGTTTTTACATGCTGGGACGCCCGCACATGCGCTGAAGCGCTGCGGCGCACACAGAGCATCATCCCCCAGGCTCCGCCCCCTTTCCTGGCTCACCTCTATATATAGAGGCGCGCGGCCACGTGCGCCTTCGGCGCTAATTTTGAAAAATGGAGACTAGGGACAAGAGCCAGGGCCCCTCTTTGCCGCAGGCCGGGGGATGGACGAGCATTGCAACATGGCAGAGGAAGCAGTTTCCCATAAGAGAACTCACCATCTGCCTGGACTTGCTCTGCTGAGAAGAAACTAGTCCACATGACAAGAAAACATTCCACAGCGGCCTCTAGTGGACAAACACAGGTACCGCAGTCTAATATCTTAAATATATATAAAAAAAATATATATATTTTTTTTTTCTTGACCACTATTAAAAATTATTACATTTTTTTAGTAGTTACAGGCATGCACAGAATTTTGCGGGAATACCATTAGGTAACAGACAGAAAGACAAATTAGGCTTGGGGGTCCCCCAATAGAACCAAGTTCCTGGGGGCCCCCACTTACCTGTTCCCCGCCGCAGGACTTTGTTTGGTCCACAAAAGCCCAAACTTCACCTATCACGGCAGGCATTGTAATCAAACCTTCAGGGACCGGGTTCCCAAGGATTCCACTCCCCTGGACCTGTATAGCACCCTGCACAGAAAAAATCTTGGTCGTGGGTATGACCAGAGCTCTGGATCCCAGGGTCCAGCTCTCCTAAGAGAAGCATTACAGGCAAAACCTTGCTCTTCTCTGCAAGGCCCGGGTACCGACCGTTTAGCTATGAAGCTTTTTTGGTCGGATCCGGAATAGCTTACTGAGGCCCAAAAGAACCTGTACGCAAGCTCAGTGAAAAACACATGTTTCTTCTTGGCCAACACCTTAGACACTGGCAAAAAACTGAGGTGCTCCCGGATGGGAGGGGCTTATATAGGGGAGGGTACTTCCGGTTTTGGAAGTTGCCAGTGCCAGCACCTGACGGTATCTATATAACCCATTAGTAATGACTATGTCGCTCTGTGTCCCGTGATGTACGAGAAAGAAAGGTCAATCTCCCCAATGGCAATACGGCAAAAATAAAATCTATAGACAAAAAGGGTCTAGCTAGCCCTTTCCCATTCCAAAACTATAAAAAGTGCCTTTAAAATGCATTTTAATTTTAGAAAACTAAAAAGAAAAAAATCAAAAAGTAATTATCTATACCAGTGGTCTCAAAACTGGTGGCCAGATTCAGCCCTTTGCTTGCCTTTATCCGGCCCTTAGGGGGGCACTTTTCCTCCCGCCGACACGAACCATGGAGTAAGTTTCCTGTTACTGACATCAACAACAAGGCACTGTTCCTCCCACTGATACCAATGATGTGGCACTGTTCCTCCCACTGATACCAATGATGTGGCACTGTTCCTCCCACTGATACCAATGATGTGGCACTGTTCCTCCCACTGATACCAATGATGTGGCACTGTTCCTCCCACTGATACCAATGATGTGGCACTATTCCTCCCACTGACACCAATGATGGGGCACTATTTCTCCCACTGACACCAACAATATCTTCGCCCTAATGCCAAAGATGCACTGTTTACTCTCCACTGTTACCAAGACCGTTTCTACTCCCAATGGCTACAGTCCAGCCCCCCTCAAGTCTGATGAAGAACAGTAAATTGGCCCTTTTTGTTTAGAATGTTTGGAAACCCCTGATCTATTCTATCAGATCTAACTATACTAATTTAATAAATCATCTGTTTAATCCTTGGGTTTAAAAATTGACGTATTCTGCCTTGCTTTTTTTCCTACTTAAATTATCTCCCACATAAAGAAACATAACACGGCACCTGGAATAAAGGGAGGCAAAATATATTGGTAGGAAAAGGAAATATTCTCCAGTCCTTTTAACCCTAAGTAGTTAATTTTGAAATTGCCAATATCCATTTCTACTGTGTAAAAAGTTCCACACATGCTACATGTTACTACAGTATTTGATCTGATGTATAATAATGAAACAAAAGGTTTTGTGGGAGAAATCTAACCCTAAACTTAACTTTAGGGATCGTTTGATGAAATGTCACGCAGTATAAACATTTGATGATTGGGTGTCAGATTACTCCTGGATTTTTTCTGATACACTGCAATGATCATGTGAATTGGCTGGCTATGCTTCTTAGTTTGATTTGTAACGTGCAATTGGCTCTTGAGAAAGGCCATGGGATTTGGCTGAAAGGTTATAGACTATTATTATTATTTTTATTTTTTTCGTAAACTTGTGTGAAGTGAAAACCACGAAAGGGGATTTGGGCACCAGGCCAACAGGAAGTGTCTCTTTAGAACCCTTTACTTGCCATAACTCGTAGCTTTGGTGTACACAGTCACTGTGCTCAGCAAGCCAAAAATAGAGAAAATGTCAACACAAGTGAAAGGCTAGCTTGTACAAATTTATCTGAATTTAATTCTAGTTAAACAAAAGTGATTTTACCGGGTGATACCTCCAAACATGAGCAATTTGCTGTGATGTAATGTGTAATGCATGATTGGTATCAAAGTAAATGTGATCAGGTCATCAGCTGTAGTTAGGGTTGCCACCTTTTCTTCAAGTCCAACCTGAACACTTTAGCGGCGCAACGACAATTTTTTTTTATAGTATAAACTATTCATATATTTTGGTATTAAATACCATTTATAATCATATGAAGTTAATAACAAGAGTCCCCCTTTACATCAGAGCCCCCCTTTACATCGGAGCCCGCGGAGTCCCCCCTTTACATCGGAGCCCGCGGAGTCCCACCTTTACATCGGAGCCCGCCTCTGCAGACTATGACGTAAGGGATGCTTTGGGAACCCTGATTTAAGAGGGAACACTGAGAATTCTGATTTACGGAGAGGACTCTGATGTAAGGGGAAACACTGTGGCCTCTGGTGTAAAGGGAAACTCTGATGTAAGGGGTGCTCTGAGAACCCTGATTTGTCTTAGTGTACCCACTCAGAGGCAGGAGAGAGAAGGGGGAAGACTTCAGTCACAGAGAGGAATGGATGGTGAGCTCACTCACCCCTTGGCAGTCAGCACCTCTCATCCAGGTGTATCTGAGCTGCTGGACTTCAAATTTCCAGCCCCAACTTTCCTTTTCTGAGGCACAGCCTTGGAGATTGGAGGGTGGGCAGACACAGAGGGGTCGGGGTGGGGGGGAATAGGTGCAGATCAAGCCCTCTCTCAGGCAGTGTGAAAGAGTGTAACAGACACTCTCAGCTTGGACAACTGCAGCCAGAAACCCTGCTGGGAAGCCATAGTCCAGTCTAAATGTGTCCGGGTTTCAGGCTGTCTGAAACCCGGACACATTATTCCAAACCTGAACTGTCCGGGTGAATCCTGGACAGGTGGTAACCCTAGCTGTAGTATTTATTGTCTACAAGTCTGGTCACTCCATCATTTTACAGAAGGGTTGATCTCTCTAACTTGTATGACATGTCATGGGATACAACATGCTTTTAATGAAGGATCAAGAATTCATGTTCAGATAAGGGCCACCTACTTTTACAATTTAAAGTAGTTGTAAACATCTGACATTAAATCTGAACAAAGCATATCCCTGTATAGTGTTTGTCTCAATCCAGAGCACGAAGTGTAATTTCTGTCTGCTGCCTTTTTCCTCTATCTGCCTTAGTCATGTCTGACAACCTTTTTTCTGACACCAAGACAAAGGTGACAGGAAAGGAAGCCTCCAGCACACAACCTGTGATTGAAGGCAACAGCTTTGTTCCTGTGTAATGTGTGAAGGGGGTGTGTCCAATCGGCTCTCACTGAGCTCTGCAGAGTAACTTTACCTAGCTGCTCCTGCTTTCTAAAGGCACAGACAAACTGTATAATAGTACAACATATGTAGGAGGATTGTTTCATCCCTGTGTATCACTTGAGGTTAGCCACTTCACTGGGTTTATGTGAGGGTTTACAATGTAATAAGTAGTCACAGCGCCACAGATGTGTGCTCAAATGAATAGCTGCTACTCCAATAATTGTGCTAAAAGCATTTAGTGAACTGTGTAAAGTGATAAGAATAGCGCTAATCTGCACACACAAAAACTTTACATTCTGAAATGGTGAGTACTACAAATTATAACGCGCGCGTGTGTGCGTGTGTATGTATATATGTGTTTAAACCAATTGTTCAACATTTATATGTGTACATTTATATGTGAACATTTATCTGTGGTAAACCATATCTATATGCAATATGTTTAAAGTGCATAATATAAACTCTATACGACTTACTATAAAGTTGCTGAGATGAGGTGCAGAAGAGATCAAAAAATATGCAATGATGAATATCAATATTAAGAAAATAAACAAAAAATACTAAATGTGCCAAATGAGTGAACAGTCTTTCCATATGTGATTATTGCAAAAAACAAACTTCACCCATACGTGAATCCTTCACCGCTCTCTCTCTCTCTCTCTCTCTCTCTCTCTCTCTCTCTCTCTCTCAATTGGACTCCAGATGAATAATTGGATATATCAACTGGAGGAACACACTCTCTACAAATGGTCATCAATCACAGTTTTTCTTTCAATGATTACAGCATATCATGGGGAAGACAAATAAAAAGGAAGGAGGCTTCCATAGCGTAAAAAATATCTCACAGGCTTGTTAAAAACTATTTGCATTCCACTCACACTTGAAGAGTGCCTGCTCGACACTAGGGAGTAACGCTCAGCTGTGTATAGCCATTCAACTCCAGACCTGTCATGTACTGCAAGTGTGAACTGGCAATCGCGATGTCCTGGCCCTGCTCTACGGCCGTTTGGTTGTGTAACGTCTTCAAGCAGCAACCGGGATCCTGCTGCTCCTTGAAGACGTCGCACAACGAAGGGATCCTGCTGCTCCTTGAAGATGTCGCACAACGAAGGGATCCTGCTGCTCCTTGAAGATGTCGCACAACAAAGGGATCCTGCTGCTCCTTGAAGATGTCGCACAACAAAGGGATCCTGCTGCTCCTTGAAGATGTCACACGACAAAGGGGATGTAGAGCACGGCCAGGATGCTGAGGACCTAGCGCTTGCCAGTTCACACTTGCAGTCCATGACAGGTCTGGAAGTGAACCGCTATACGTAGCCAAGTGTGTTACTCCCTAGTTTCGGGCAGACACTTTTCATATGTGAGTGGAATAGAAATGGTTTTTAACAAGCCTGTGAGATTTTTTTTACGCTATGAAAGCCTCCTTCCATTTTCTTTGTCTTTCCCATGATATGCTCTAATCGTTGAGAGAAAAACTGTGACCATTTGTGGAGAGTGTTCCTTCAGTTGATATATCCAATCATTCATCTGGTGAGTCCGATTGAGAGAGCAGTGCAGGATTCACATATGGGTGAAGTTGTGTTTTTTTTTTTTTGTTTTTTTTTTTTTGTGATCACATAAGGAAAGGCTGTTCACTCATTTGGCATATTTTGTATTTCTTTAATATTGATATTGTTGCATGTTTTTTGATATTTCCTGCATCTTATCGCAGCAACTTTATAGTATGTTGCATAGCGTTTATATAATGCACCTACACTTTATAGATATTGCATATTGAATTGGTTTTTACACATATTATATGTACACATGTAAATGTTGAACAATTGGTTTACACACGTATATACACGTTATAATTTGTAGTATTCACCATTTCAGATTGTAAAGTTTTTTTGTTTTGTTTTTTTTAATGCGGATTAGCGCTATTATTACTTTACACATGTATGGGTTTACAACCACCTTTCAGGCTCTTTAAGACATATAAGCTAGCTCTGTGACTTTACTTTTTTTGCGATTAAGGGGAATGTTTGGTGGTTTATATGTATGATGTTTATTCTGTGTCAACTGCCATTTTGGTATACTGTAAGCTTGCCTAGTTTCCACACTTTGCAAACCAATAGAGCCCAGTTGCCTGGGAGGGCTGCCCCTTCCTCTCCAAGTGTCCTACTGTGTAGGGTATTCTAGTTTTCTACAGTGCATACGTAAAAACTGTAAAGTTTTGAAAGACTAGCAGGAAAAATATATAAGATTTTAAACCTGACAAGGCGCAGTTGAATTTTATCTTTTAATTACGGAGTGAACATTTTAGGAAATATTCGCCTGGATTGCATTTGCTTTGAATAAGTATCTTTACGTGGAGTAATACATTTAGGAAATATCAACTGTATCTGTGCCTGCCTCTGCCACCTGTATAAATGTTGCCACAATTACAGTGGTTTTTAAATAAATCTGTGTCGAAACTGTACACATAAGCAAATTCTAGAATTATCCGGTATTGGAAATTTCCTATTACTTTTTGTTTTTGTGCAGAGTCCTCTGGAGGTCGCTCTGATGAATCTAGGAAACGTGAAACCATTTCTATGATGCTGACAAAATTTGCATCGTACAATACTTTTCACCATTGTGAGCAGTGTCACCAGTACATGGATGTCGGCTCTGCGTCACAGGTACCAACGCATTTTAGGACACATGTTGTGATGTAATGGGAGTGCATAGCCCATAAAATCATGTGAACCTGTGCTTTTCCCAAAAACTGTAATGTTTACCCTAAAATAATATTATAATTTTTTTTAAGTTGTGACTTTTCAATTTGGAACACTTGTACCATATTTAAGTTACTGTATTACTACTTTTTTTTTTTTTCTATTTCCTCTGGCACCTCAGGATTACTTAACTCCTTTGTGCCTTAGGGTAAAACAAATGTTATTGCCTGAACACAATTTTGTAACTTTGACATGTGTTAGCAAAACCGTACATATTGTCACAACTACTTTGTGCATCCAGGTGGATTATACCTTGTTTTTCAGGACAAATTTGGGCTTTTTTTTTGTGGTAAATGGTAATGTAAAACCCCTACATTTTTTTTTCTCAAAAACTGGCCCAAAAAAGGAAAAAAAAAAATATTTATAGTAAAACCTTGGTTTGAGAGCATTTTGCAAGACAGGCAACATTTTTTAATACATTTTCACTTGATATACAAGCCATGTCTTGATATAAGAGTCGCGTTATGTCGCAACTGAGTATAAAAGAGAAGAGAGGCGCTTCTAAGAGTAGCAATATGGTTACATTTAATGAAAGTACAACATTTAGCAACTCACATGGTTGATGATTAAGAGGCACATCAGATGTATGCAGGCATCCGGGGTAAAGCTGTCCACATAGACCACCCTCCTCACCACCATCAACGTCCTCCTTTCCACGCTGCACTCCACAAGCGGTTCAAGCCTCACTTTCAGATCACTGTACTGCAGGGTAGTCTTCCTGGTCACGATTGCAGACTGACAACGGTGAGAGCCGGTGGTTCGGGGGATGGACTATGTGGGCAGCTTTACCCCAGATGCTTGCATACTTGGATGTGCCTCCTTTAATCATCAACCATGTGAGTTGCTAAATGTTGTACCTTCATTAAATGTAATCACATTGCTACACTTAGAGGGGCCTCGACTCTTTTCTACTATGTAGCTCCTGCTTGATTTTGCTTCTAATCCCACAACCTATCACATTGCTATAATATTTTTATATGGACTATAAACTGAAGGACTTATGAATAAATGGTTGTGTAACAAATCATTTGCGTTTCCATTATTTCTTATGGGGAAATTTGCTTTGATATACATGTGCTTTGGATTACAAGCATGTTTCTGGAACAAATTATGCTCGCAATCCAAGGTTTTACTGTATGTGGAAAGCCCAGGCATCTGTTTTAGTATTTTTTTTCTGTAAAGAACGTATACATATAGTGATCTCTCCTGAATTCTGTGTTCTGATACTTTAGATGCCTGAATCTACCATACATGCCTTTACTTTTTCATCCTCGATGCTTGGCGAGGAGGTTCAACTTCACTTCATCATCCCCAAGTCCAAAGAACATAATTTCGTCTTTAGCAAACAGGGCAAGCACCTGGAGAGCATGCAGCTCCCCCTGGTGTCCGATGAAGTAAGTGTCTGTTTCACTTGTGCTCTTTAATATAAGACAGAGTAAAGAAGTGACTATTGTGACGTCTTTCTCCACAGAACCCTAACGTTAAGAGTCCAATTTTTACGCCTTCAAGTGGCCGACATGAACATGGACTGCTAAACCTATATCATGCCATGGAAGGTAACAGTCATCTGCATATTATGGTCGTAAAGGAGTATGAGATGCCACTTTACCGAAAGTACTGGGCCAACCACATCATGCTAGTTCTTCCTAGCATGTTTAATAATGCTGGAGCTGGTAAGTGATTACATCCATCCATTGTGTCCTTATCCTCGGTCACCACTCACAGGCTATGCATTTAGATACATTCATTCATATACATTGATAAATGAGTTCCTGTAGTATATCATGAAGGTCCACACTCCTGCCATACCTGATTTTTGCTACCCAGCATCAAAAAGCTTTTTAGGAAAGGCAGCTACTGGTGAGATGATCAACATTAACTAATATGGATGCCTAACTATAGGTGACACCATCAAGGCCCCAAAAAATGACTCCTTGGTAGCTTTTATCAGGTTAACGTTTTTTATAAATTTATATTGAGCTCAACAGAAGCTATAAAACACAATTTATTCATGTTGTGTTCACTAAAAAATATGTATAATTTTCTGTAGGAACAAGTATTCATACTTATATCTGTCAGCAACCGTTCTACCGGACGGCTGCTGGTTTATCAGCATGCTCGTCCGATGTAACTGCCAGCTTCTGACAGACAGACAGACATGCACGCGGGCCGTGTGTGTGTGTATGGGGCTTAACTTTCATATCTGCTTATTTCTTTAACCAAACTGTCAAACCATCAAATGGTTGGTGTCATAACTGATCACATGTGCAGCACCATGGTAGGTGCAAATAGAAGCCACTTCCTTGGCTGTAAAGGAGGGTTTAATTCCGTTTTAAGGCTTGTCAGCAGATTGGCCTCTACAAATGTGTCGGTGCCTAAAAATGCTTAACAATAGAGAGCAACTGAGCACGAGCAGAGAGATTACTGGTTTTTAAACATGTGCTTTGAGGAAAGTTTTCCTGCACAGTATTCATTATTAAGTCATTTTTAACCAGGATATTTTTAAGATACACAATCAATCAATATGACCATAGTCTATGCATATGAAATTTATTCACGGAGACGTGTAATCCTACAAAATAGTTATATCTATTGGTTGACAAAAAAAAGGTTTACATAAAATTAAAATACTGATTGCCGTACATAAAAAATCTGGATATATGTAGACACACCTGCAAAATGAGAGTGTAGTATCTTTGACGTAATACCACCATGATAACTTCTCGGTAGAATCAATAACCTTGTGTAATGACAGTTAAACAATGTCTGTATTTCACACGCCCAACCTTTGCTATACTGCAGGTAAGTAAGTGGTTAACAATGTGAAATAACTTGGACGTTTGTTTTGTCAATAGAGATGGAAACTATGCAAAAAGAAAAATATAATTAAAAATTTGAATCTTTAGAGAAAAATCTACAAGGCGGTTATTGATTCGGGAGAATAATTATCAATTGTATAACATTCAATATTTTAGAGAGCACAAATGAATACAAGATAAAATTAACATGACATATTTACCCATTCCAAGATGGCTACTGTTCCGAATGACTGGTTACCAGAGTTAGAATGTCTGCCGTGGCTTTCAAGATGGATACTCTTAAAGAGGAATTACTTCTTGTGACCTCTGAGTTCCAAGTATCAGGGGTTCAGGAATCTTCATGAATGTCAAAATATGTATTGATGCATGGTACATGTGTATCTGAGTGTCAGTCTGTGTGTGAGTGTCTCCCAGTGTCGTCGTTCCTGTCCGCCTGGGTATGGAGACCCGGAAGCTGCAGTGACGGCTCGGGGCCCAGCGCCTTCGGCTGGGGTCCGCTAGGGATTGAGGAGTCCAGGGTGCCGCCTTGCAAGGGGACCTGCACCCTAAGAGAAGGGAGGATCATTCCGAAGGACCGATGCGAGAGTCACGGTGAAGGAAGGGTCTGTTGACTCTCTAGGTGGGACATCTTCTCCTTGATAAGGGCTATGTTCTAAGAAGGAAGTTCAAGTTCATCAGGTCAGTGGCAGAGGCCTTATTCACCAGGTCTGTGGCAGAGACCAACTTCACTGTCTGTGGCAGAGACTGTGCGCCTAACACTGTTTGAGAATCTGAACAGCGAAGAGTTTGAGCTACGTTTGTGCCTGGACCTCCTCCACACCTTAGGCTGTTCTGTTTCCTTTGCTTCAACCCTTTTCTATCCAAGAGACTGCTTATTACAAAGTGAGAATAAATACTGAGTTGGAGTTTCAGCTGGTGTGGACATTTACATTACTGGGGAAGTCAAGGACTTGCATCTACCCATAGTAGAGGTGAGAATCATGCTCAGGAGGATTTTGGCTCTGGCTGCAGACAAGACCCAACAATAACACCGCTCAACCTCTTTACACAGGAGGGTACGAGCTTGTGGTGCGGTGTGCCTTTCATTCCTCCTGCGAGGAGCCAAGTTAAATGCAGGGTGGGAGAAAGGTTTGTGCGCTACACATATAAATATAAAATCAGTATAATTTTGATTCATTGACATCACATAAAATGGTTCTATATGACATTCCATAAAAAAGTTGTATGTAAACACACTGCTTCTTCATATACAGGGGCTTCAAGATTTCTTATCAAAGAGCTGTCTTACCACAACCTGGAACTGGAGAGAAATCGTATGGAGGAGATGGGAATCAAACGTCAGTGTGTATGGCCCCTCATTGTTATCATGGATGACTCCTGTGTTTTGTGGAATGTACATGGTAAAGTTACAGACCAGTCAAGGTACGTCAACAACATTTCATATTAAACTGAACTTGCTAATGAGTAAAAGAGTAAAACAATGTTTCTATTAAATCCATAGTCCAGTTTTCTGTGGGAAGTGCACAAGCAGAGTGGAGGGGGGCTCTTGTGTTAGTGCATGTTGTATGACCTGACGCTTTCTACTCTAATCAACTTCAAAAGCTAAGAAACAAAGTTGTTGTATGGATCATTGATCGTTATTAGGGCTGAAACAACTCATTGCCATTGATTTATGATAACGGTTGTCAACTTTTTCATTATTAGTTGGCCTGCATACAGAATGCATTATTTGTTCCATATCAGAATATGCAGAGCAGCACACATACAGCACAGTACACCATCCATACATGTCAGTATACATAGTGCAGCACACATTTAATTCATTACACAATCGATACATGTCAGTAAGTGCCTGAGAACTTGTGAATGTGTGAGGAGCAATGCCTCGTGGGTAGGGACCCTTTTTTTTTAATAGAGTATGAGTATTGGTGCTTTTTGGTCAACTACTCACCGGTACAAAGTACAGATACTTTGCTATGTGATTTGCTTCCATACAAAATGTATGCAAATAATTGCATGTGATTTGAACAGGAATGCGATGCGATTCCTTTCCAAATCACGTGCGTTTTCGCCACCGCTCCTGTGGGAACCCAGGCTTGTTGGCGATTTCAGCCTGGGTTTATAAAGGAGTAGGGCAGACATTGCATGCGTTTCAGACAGGAATCGCACCACATTTCTGTTCAAATCACATGCATTTGTGTGCAGTGTGATTTGCACCCATTGGTTTTGTATGAACGCAAATCACATTGCTAAATATTGATTTCGGTACCGGGAGCTTTTACTTGTAAAATACTCAGCATCCCTACTTGTGGGACATGTAGTCCTGTGCAGGAGAAGGAGGTGATGTAAAGTGATTCTAAAGGCAGAAGGCTTTTTACCTTGCAATAGGGGCACTCCATACTATACTTTGTGGCTTGCTATAGGGGTACTCCAAAGACGGGGGGAGCCAGCAGGGGACCCCAGAAGAGCAGGATTGAGGCTGTTCTGTGCAAAACCACAGGGCTGGTAAGTATGATAAGGTTGTTTGTTTTTTTGTAAAAAAAAAAAAAAAAAAAGTTTAATGTTTATAATCATTTTAAGGGGTCTGTGCAGTGAAGATTAGCATCTGAACCAGCTGGAGGTAATATAAGGCATTACAAGTACATTTAGACCACTTTCACACTGAGGCGCTGTAATGCCTGTAAAGCGCCTCTCCTGTCACTCCAGTGTGAAAGCCTGATGCTGCGTACACACGATCGTTTTTCACGTCGTTAAAAATGCAATTTTTTAACTTGGGCATTAAAAACAATCGTGTGTAGGCTCTAGAGCATATTTAACAACGTGAAAAACGGCCTAAAAAAAATTTAGAATCTGCTCTATTTTTTCACGTCGTTTTTCATGTCTTTTTTTTTTCCGGTCCTGAAAAACGGTAGTGTGTATGCTTTTATGAGGGGAAAAAAAACGCGCAGGCTCAGAATCAAGTATGAGACGGGAGCGCTCGTTCTGGTAAAACTAGCAGTTCGTAATGGAGATGGCACATTCGTCACGCTGTAACAGACTGAAAAGCATGAGGCTGAAAAGCGCGAATCGTCGCTCAACAAACTTTACGAACATGAAGGGTGGCGCCATTCAAACGGAACTTCCCCTTTATAGTGCCGTCGTACGTGTTCTACGTCACTGCGATTTGCTCGAGCATTTTTTTTAATGAACGTGTGTGCGCAAGACAGGCTTGAGAGGAAACCAGAAAAATCACGTTGAGAAAAACGTTGTTTTTGAAAATGACTTCAAAAACGATCGTGTGTATGCGACATGAGGCTTTCGCATTGGAGCGGTGCACTTGCGGGGCATTAAAGTCCTACAAGCAGCATCTTTGCATCGCTTTAGAAGCGGTGTATACACCGCTCCTAAAGCGCCCCTGCCCGTTGAAACCAATGCCTAAAAATAGTGGCGCTTTACCGCCAATGCCCCGGTGTGAAAGTGCCCTTAAAGTAAAAGTTTCCCAGTAATGTGCATTATATTTAAAATGATTTAATCCAAGCAAAGTCTCTCTTTTTTTTTTTTGTACTACTTTTAAAATAAAATATTTATATTCCCCCCCCCCCCATTTTACCCTTTTATATAGCTTCATGTCAGATAGACTAATATATATATATATATCTATATCTATATATATCTATATATATATATATATATTAGTCTATATATATATATCTATATATCTCGCTCGCTCGCTCGCTCGCTCTCTCTCTCTCTCTCTCTCTCTCTCTCTCTCTCTCTCTCTCTCTCTATATATCTCTATATCTCTATATCTCTATCTATATATGTCACAGCCCAGCAGGTGGCACTGTCACTTCGGGCTGGGGTTGAACCATCACTGCAGAGCCGTACCCTTTGTGACCTCTCGCAGCATTTGTACGGCGGGGCGGGGAACCCGCTGTGCTTGCTGGGAGAGGGTATAAAGGGGCGGACATCTTCGCCACGAGCTTCGAGTCCCAGGCACCTTCAGCCTGAGGGCTGCTGTTCGCGGTTGGTCTCCAGGCGGCCTAGGCCTGGACACTTGGAGTTCGTGTTCCATCCCAGGCACCTTCAGTCTGGGGTGAGGTACTCAGCCGGAGGCCTGGGGCCCAGTACCTTCCGCTGGGTCCCACCGGGGAGGGACTGTCCTAGGGTGCCCCGGGTGTTGGGCACCCGAATCCAGAGGCGTAAGGGACCAGAGGAGGGATTCACCCGAAGACCTGGTTGCAGCATATTGCCAGTGACGGGTGAACCTCTGGAGACCGCCCGGAGGGATGTCTTTCTCGAATAGGGGCCAAGTTCATGGAGGAAGGTGGTTCATGTTCAATGACCGGTGGCAGCGGTCCAACTAGTCAGCTCAGGTCAGTGGCAGAGACCTGCTATTAGGCCTGTGGCAGGGGCCTCAACGGTTCACCCGGTCGGTGGCAGCGACCAATCTCACGGTTGGTGGCAGAGACCGTGCGCCAGGCCTTTTCGCTTGCAAAGGAATAGGAGAGTTCATTTGTGCCTGGGCCTACTCGTATCCACACCCCTGTCTGTCTGTTACTGAAAGTTCAACTTATGTTCACCCTGCAATGGAGAAATAAAAGAGTGTTGGACTTTTAATTGGTGTGGGGCTCTGTTACTGGCAGACGCATCTCCACGGAACAAGTGGAAGCTTCGTATGCAGTGAGCAGACCCGGAGGTAATTTAAGTGACTTTGCTCAACCCTCATACACCTACGAGGGGAGAGCTTGGCGTAGTGTTCCTGCACTCTCCTCTCCCAGGTGCCCCTAGACCACACCAGCCAATAACCAGGAGAAGCGGAGAGGGAGAGTGAGGCTCCTATATCTATCCCTATATATATATATATATATATATATATATAAGTGTATAATATATTGTATATGTGTGTGTATAATATATTGTATATGTGTGTGTGTGTGTGTGTGTGTGTGTGTGTGTGTGTATGTATATGTATATATATATATATATATATATATATATATATATATATATATATATTATTAATATATCTGCAAAACCCTGTTTTTTTTTGTTTTTTTTATAAAAATTTTGACCCGAGTCTGATATGTGCCAGATTGAACTTCTAATAGTATATACATCTCTTCTGTCTTTTATTCTCAGAGTGGATTAGATATTTTGTTCCTCAACCATATACAGGCGGTCCCCGGGTTGCAAACAAGATAGGGTCTGTAGGTTTGTTCTGAAGTTGAATCTGTAAGTCGGAATAGGTACATTTTTTTTAAGTGTAGCTCCAGCCAAAAAATCTATTTAGGCTTTTTGGATAGCATAGGGAAGAGTTAACACCCCTGTAACATTTGTTTTGCTGTTTGTGCCCCTGTTCAGTAGATTTCACCTCACTTTCTGTCCCTTTGACAATTGGATTTTGAAAATTTCGGGTTGTTTTGTAAAAAAAGTCTTGGTGATAAAGCATTAGTGAGGTACCTTTTCCCATAACTCGTACAGGAGTGAATTTCCCTTCCTAGGGGTAGATTTCCTCTTGCTTCCTGTTGTCTCCCTCCATTTGTAGGTAGGAGTCGTTTGTAACTAGCGGACCGCCTGTAGCTGGTTATTTATATTTACCACTGCATATAGATATTCAAGAATAAATGGTCTTTTTTTTTTTACTTTACATATTAACAAATTTGCATACCACACTTTTTTCTTTATTTTTTTCGATTAAATTGGATTAAAACCTAATCGGATAACTAATGGCTTATGAAAATAATCGTTCGTTGCAGCCCTAGCCGTTATCCATAACCCTGTATGAATAGACAGAAGTACCACCAACAATGAAGGATTTCTAAATGCTCAAGTACTTCAAGACAGTGTCGTAGGAATTTACTTGAAGTGTATCAACTGTACGGATGCTCCTATTAAAACAGCTATTATGAAGATAGGTTAATTTTAGAATAAATTTAATTTAGTGACTATATAAAATGTTACTTTCACATTTCCACCAGATCTCTAAAGAACAGGAGCTATGGCACTATAGTATGAAGTCCATCAGCTTTATAGATGTAAGCTTGGTACACAACACAAATGTGAAAAAACACAAGTGGGTTTAGCAAAGTTGATTGTGCACCACACGTTAACAGGTCTGTGGCGTTTTATACTGATTATGCCAGTATAGCTGTATTGTAATTCATTTTCTAAAGCTGGATCTGGATATTTCTAGTCAATTTACAGAGACTGATTCCGGTTTCAAGAATGTCTCTCTGAAGTATGTGCTACAGCACATGGAAGCTACACCAAAGATCACCAACTATGCAATGCTGGGGATCCAGAAGTGGAACAGCAAGCTAAATTCCAGCTTCCCCAAGCGTTCCTTCTCCAGGTGCCATGTTCATGACTTTATAATGCTCAACGTGGACCTGACCCAGAATGTGCAGTATGATCTTAACAGGTAAGTTGGCTTTAGGGTAATTTAAATTCTCATAGGGATGAAAAAGTTCTTGGACTTGACTGGTCCAGGCAGGAGTCTTTGTCTGACAAAGGACAATGAGAGGACGGGGTACCCATAGAAGCAAGCATGACAACTTGGGACAATTTTTAGGATGGGAGTTAAACCATAATTGAGAAAAAGAAATTGCCTAGGAAAATGAACAATATTAACCTGTGCCCAGGTGTGTTATCTAGTCTACATCTGCTGTGTACTATCCACTAGGGATATTTGAAAACTCTAGTTGCTTGAACACAACACATCTATTAAAATAATGCCTGGCTAAAAGAAACATGAATGCATTTGAACTATGAGAATCCGTATGGATATGAAATACCAATAAACACATAAAACGATAGTTTTTATTAAGATTACACTTGTTAAATATCGTTTATCATTTTTGTTTTAAGTGCTGATATGGTTTATTATTTCAGGTACTTCTGTGAAGACATAGATTTCAACCTTAGAACAAATAGTGGAGGTTTGCTGATTTGCCGCTTCAACAACTTTAGCCTAATGAAGAAGCATATACACGTGGGAGGACACAAGGATTTCATTGTCAAGCCCAAAGTCATGGTATGTCATGCCGGTAATTTCATAATATAAAGAGATCTATGTATTACTAAGGTTTGTAACTCTTTTTGTAAACCTTATTAGCACTATGGTGAATAGTTCCTCCTACAGCGATGACTGGTAGTTTCGCAACCAGCACAAATATTTGGAGACGTGGTAAAACTAAAGACAATGGTGCAAAAACGATAGCAAAAAACTGCGCTAAACTTTAACAATGAAATGACAGCAGCACCTGTGATATGTGATAACATACAGAACAAACAAAAATAGAAAAAAACAAGTGCGCTATATTGTGAATAGTGACTGGTAATGAAATCAGTAACAAAGGTCCACAGATATACTGATAAATAAAAGTCCAATTAAGATGACTAGTGATGAAGTATAACATGTGTCAGTCCCATCAAAACCAGATATGAAGGGAAGCCGTGAAGAGGTGAACTGAAGTAAACTGAAGAAATGGTGCATGCAACACCCGTGTCCACCACCAACGGTACAAACTGCTTACCAGAGGTAAGAAACAAATGAGCCCATCTGCAATCCCAGGAAATGATCCAAAGAAATCCAATCGCCGGTTCAACCACAGAGGATGTATCAGAGGTTTCCCAAAAAGACAGAGGAAGCTCGATAGTGCATTACCCAATATCACATTTATTTTAAAAAAGGGTATAAAAACACTTACAGAAATAAGTAATTAAGACAAAACAACCGGCCGGTCTGCCGTACCTGTCCCGTGATGATGTCGTCAGCACGCACACCTTCCCGACGTACGTTTCGTGTTCATACACGTCGTCATGTCGTCAGCACGCACACCTTCCCGACATATGTTTTGTGTTCATACACGTCATCATGACGACGTGTATGAACACGAAACGTACGTCGGGAAGGTGTGCGTGCTGACGACATCATCACGGGACAGGTACGGCGGACCGGCCGGTGGTTTTGTCTTAATTACTTCTTATTTCTGTAAGTGTTTTTATACCCTTTTTTAAAATAAATGTGATATTGGGTAATGCACTATCGAGCTTCCTCTGTCTTTTTGGGAAACCTCTGATACATCCACTGCAGTTGAACCGCCGATTGGATTTCTTTGGATCATTTCCTGGGATTGCGGATGGGCTCATTTGTTTCTTACCTCTGGTAAGCAGTTTGTACCGTTGGTGGTGGACACGGGTGTTGCATGCACCATTTCTTCAGTTTACTTCAGTTCACCTCTTCACGGCTTCCCTTCATATCTGGTTTTGATGGGACTGACACATGTTATACTTTATCACTAGTCATCTTAATTGGACTTTTATTTATCAGTATATCTGTGGACCTTTGTTACTGTTTTCATTACCAGTCACTATTCACAATATAGAAAACTAAAGACAACCCACAGTAACAAATCAGATCGTTAGTTATTTCTGGGTTATTTCTGTTTCTTTATGGGCTAATGGGAGACATCACGAAATGGCCTAAAATTCCTTGCTTTAGGAAATTGGTCAGCTTGGGACTTGTGTCAATAGACAAAATGTTGCTTGCTTTCAGGTGCACGTCAAATGCAATTGACAACAGTTTAAGATGCTTCTGAAACCTTCAAAGTTTGACTGGTGTATTTGACCTACAGTTGACTTCTTTCGAACCTGCTTTTGACCTTATAAACTGCATAAACCTGCTTGATTCACGATGCTTTTACATTCCCATTGGCTTGTACAGAGGAAGAAGCATTTTTGATGTGAACAAACACAGAAATGTGTGTTTTTTTTTTTTGTTTTTTTTGTTTTTTTTTTAATGCGATTACTAGAAAATCCTATGATGTATGCCTTTTTAAAGACCTCCAAAAATAACACGTTTTGGTTTGGCAGAAATGCAGCACCCAACCTCCCAGGGATCGGTTTTGGACTGACCACACAAAGCAGTTTTGTGACCTGAGTAGTGTGTGCTTTCCCAGTGTCTCTTGCTAACCTACCTAACCACTCTTACTCTCATATCTCCATAGCAAAAATGCTCTAGGAGAGCTCTTTGTGATAACACATGAAGTATGAAGAGGACATAAGCCAGCTCTGAATTTTTCACCAGAGCAAACGGATATCATAAAACACAATTAAAGGAGAAGTATAGCCAAAACACTTTTGGCTGCACTCCATTGGATCACAGGAGTGCAGTCCTTCTGCACGCCTGTTATCGGTTTTCAACCAACATCGGGCTGATGTCACAGACCCGGTCCAGGCTCTTAAAAGATCCTGACTGTGCGTGGGATCCGCCCAGAAGCCTGGACCGGCAGCTGGCTCATTCCTGCAGTGGGCGGCTGAAAGCCTGAGCCTCCTGCACAGCCCAGTGCTCCTGTGAGCGCTGAGTGGCAGAGCAGAGATCCGGTGACCGTCACTGAATCTCTGCAGGCTGAAGACCGGGAGTCGGACAATCGGCATAGTCCCATACTTCTCTTTTAAGCACAGCAAAAAGGAGAAAATAAGAGCTTATTTTGGAGATTTGCCTACACTTTAACCACTTAAGGACCGAGCCTCTTTCTGAGATTTGTTGTTTACAAGTTAACATTTTTTTTTTGCTAGAAAATTATGTAGAACCCCCAAACATTATACAATTTTATTTCTAACACCCTAGAGAATAAAATGGCGGTCGTTGCAATACTTTGTCACACCGTATTTGCGCAGCAGTCTCATAAGCGCACTTTTTTTTGGAAAACATACACTTTTTTGAATTAAAAAAACTTTAAGTTGGCCCAATTTTTTTTATTTTTTTTTATATTGTGAAAGATTGCTACGCCGAGTAAATTTATACCCAACATGTCACGCTTTAAAATTGCGCCCGATCGTGGAATGGCCACAAACTTTTACTGTTAAAAATCTCCATAGGCGACGTTTAAAAAATTCTACAGGTTGCAAGTTTTGAGTCAGAGGAGGTCTAGGGCTAGAATTATTGCGCTCGCTCTACCGATCGTGGCAATACCTCGCATGTGTGGTTTTAACACAGTTTTCATATGCGAGCGCTGCTGTAAGCATCCCTTGTAATAGAAAAAAAAAGCATGACAGGACCCCAGATCTCATATTTACACAAAAATGCAATAAAAAATAAATTAAATGTTATTTAAAAGAAAAAAAAAATTTGCTTTAAGAGCTATGGGTGGAAGTGCTGCAGAGACCACTTTTATCGGAAACTGGACCGCTTACTGAAGAAGATACCGAGGTTATGGCAGCGAGCTGCTGCCATAACAAAGATATCCCTCTTCAAAGTGCCGACATATATCGGCATGAGTCGGTCCAGATGTGGTTAACAAGCTGTACTGTACAGTGCATATTTGAGACTCCCTGGTCTTGGGCCATCTAATAACTAAAAGATCCTGGTCCTCTGGGATTATAGCATGTAAATTGTACTGGAGGTCTGCAACCACTAAACCCTTCTGGAGATTTTTTTAAAAGCAGTTATGTTCAAATTTGAACGGTCAGCTTATTTTGTTTGTATATCGACAAAGCGGCATCCTTATGGTGTGTTCCTTCTCTATTGTGTAGATAACAGAAAGTGCTGGTCTCATCTCCCCTTTGCAGTACGTGTGTGCTCCAGACAGTGAGCAGACACTCCTGGCAGCTCCAGCTCAGTTCCTGCTGGAGAAGTTTCTTCAGTACAGTGCTCACAAATTGTTTCCAAAGGCCGTAAACAATCCGAGGAACCCACTATTGGCTGTAGACTGCTACCTGAACCTAGGACCTGAGGTAAGCACCATTCTGTGTGCCTTCTTCCTATATGTTTGTAGGCCTCATTCACATAGATGCTGAAGCCTGTACGTCATGAATTGGGTATTTGTTCATGTGTCTGGATCCGCCAGGTGCTGCATTCAGACAGCCTATGCAAGTCAGGACTCTACAGACACGGCTGCTCATCCTAATTTTACAGGCATGTGGGTGAGCTGCTTAGAATGCATGCTATCAGCATTCAGGGGCCACTCACCTGCCACCGTACGCTCGTCAGATTATGACGAGCGGCTGTGTCCCCATAGACTTATAGACTTTCTGAAGGCAGCACCTAGCACCTTCAGTCACACAAATGGCTGTTTCTTGGTGTACAGGCCTCAACACCCATGTGAATGAGGCCTTGGGATGGAATTCTTGAACATGTTATGGTTTTCCATTTTCTTGTGTTGCACGTGTTTTTTTATTTTTATACATATTTTCAGTACTCCCAAATTTCAAAATCTGTTAAAAAAAACTGACATTAATAAACAATATTAACCATATTATTTGGTAGTTTTCTTCTAAATGAAATTGCATAGTCTGTGTTTTTAATGTGGATATCTTCTGATAAAAAAATTACACACTAAAGTTTCTTCAATTCTTCATATAAAATGAACTGTTGATGTTCGTCATTTCAGGTGACGCTGTGCTATGTGAGCTCCAGACCACACTCTGTAAATGTGAACTGTGACGGCCTGGCATTCAGTGGACTTCTGCTTTATTTGTGTGACTCCTTTGTCTGTGCAGGGATGTTGAAGAAATTCAGGTTTCTTAAAGGTACATGCTTCACTTTAACCACTTACCTGGACAGGTTTATACTACAGTATCAAAGCCACCGGGACCAGATGGGACCAGATGGCTTACACCCGAGGGTACTTAAAGGGGTTGTAAAGGTTAGTTTTTTTTATTTTCTAAATAGGTTCCTTTAAGCTAGTGCATTGTTGGTTCACTTACCTTTTCCTTTGATTTACCTTCTAAATGTTTTTTTTTCTTTGTCTGCATTTCTCACTTCCTGTTTCTCCTCACTAAACTTCATCATCCGAGTGGTGTGGAGTCAGCCAGAACAGCTTACTGAACAGATTACTGAGGAGGAACAGGAAGTGAGAAATTCAGACAAAGAAAACAAAGAACAAAAATATTTAGAAGGGAAATCTAAGGAGAAGGTAAGTGAACCAACAATGCACTAGCTTAAAGGAACCTATTTAGAAAATAAAAAACGAACCTTTACAACCCCTTTAAGGAACTCAGGCAGGTGATAGCCAGACTATTGTTCCTAATTTTTTAGGGACAGTTTACTGACATGGCATGGTACCAGATAATTGGAGAAAAGCCAACGTAGCACCAATATTTAAAAAAGGGGAGAGGTACATCCCTGGGAACTACAGGCCAGTTAGCCTAACCTCAATAGTCTGTAAGCTATTGGAGGGTATGATGAGGGACTATATACAAGATTTTAGTAATGTAAACTGTATCATTAGCAGTAATCGGCATGGATTCATGAAGAATCGTTCTTGCCAGACCAATCTATTAACCTTCTATGAAGAAGTGAGCTGCCATCCAGATAAAGGAAGGCCTGTAGACGTGGTATATCTGGATTTTGCAAAGGCATTCGATACAGTTCCCCACAAACGTTTACTTTACAAGCTAAGGTCTGTCGGCATGGACCATAGGGTGAGTACATGGATTGAAAACTTTGCGAGTCCGAAGGGTGGTAATAAATGGGGAGTACTCGGAATGGTCTGGTGTGGAAAGTGGGTTCCTCCAGGGTTCTGTCCTGGGACCGATCCGGTTTAATTTATCATAAATGATCTGGAGCATGGGATAAACAGCTCCATCTCAGTTTTTGCAGACAAAACAAAGCTAAGCAGGGAAATAACTTCTCTGCAGGATGTGGAAACCTTGCAAGAAGACCTAAGCAAATTAATGGGCTGGGCAACTACATGGCAAATGAGGTTTAATGTTGAAAAATGCAAGGTCATGCATTTGGGGGCCAAAAATATGATTGCAAGTTACTCGCTAGGGGGAGAACCTCTGGAGAAATTCAGGATGGAAAAGGACCTTGGGGTCTTTGTAGATGACAGGCTCAGCATGTGCATGCAATGCCAGGCCACTGCAAGCAAAACCAACAGAATGTTGGCATGCATTAAAAAGGGGATTCAATCCAGAGATATAAAATGATAATTCTCCCACTCTACAAGACTCTGGTCCAGCCACGTCTTGAGTATGCCGTCCAGTTCTGGGCACCAGTCCTCAGGAGGGATGTGCTGGAGCTGGAGAGTGTCCAGAGAAGGGCAACAAAGCTAATAGACTGGAGGACCTTGGCTATGGGGAAAGACTACAAGCATTGAACTTATTCTCTCTGGAGAGGAGACGCTTGAGAGGGGATATGTTATCAATGTACAAATACCGTACTGGTGACCCTAGCATAGGGAAAAAACTTTTTGGTGAAAGGGAATTTAAAAAGACGCACGGCCATTCACTAAAATTAGAAGAGAAGAGTCTTAACCTTAAACTGTGTAAAGGGGTCTTTAATGTCAGAGCGGTAAGGATGTGGAATTCTCTTCCGTAAGCAGTGGTATCAGCAGGGAGCATTGATAATTTCAAAAGACTATTAGATGGGCACCTTAATGGCCACAACATACAGGGGTATACAATGTACTATTAACATAAACGCACACAGGTTTAACTGGATTGACTTGTGTTTTTTTTTCAACCTCCCAAACTATGTAAAGCCCAGATTCAGTCAAAACTTCATTTTGAAATGAGTGAGGAGTTAGAAACTGACTTATCAGTACTGTTCAAGTAATACCTTGCCTATCATGTCTTTTTAAAGTTACAATACTAAAATAAAAGCAGACCCATTTTGTAGCTGAAAGTTTGTGTTCATATTTAGATGTGGTACACAACATGTTTCAAGCTCTACACTTCATCAGGTTTTAAATATCTGCCCTTTTTGGCAAGATTTTCTTTGCTTCCTATTCTGACACCCATCATCTGGAGAGGAAATCAAAATATAACCCCTTTACCTTCAATAAAAAAATGTCTGGAATTGCGTTTTTAAGAAGTGAAATGGTGGGTGCAACTATGGTTTCTGAGAGACATGTAAACCGCTACCACTGACTAGTTCTCGAATGTATCTGCCTGGATGTCACGCTGACCCTCTTGTTCCGATACTTCAGTCATTAACTGAGATTCATGAGGATGTGGACTTTTAATTTCCTAATATGGTTATGTTCTGGATTATCAAAATAAAATTATTGGAGCCAGAGGGTTCATATTACAGTCAGGCTAAAAGCAACAGTAGTTATAAATCTTGCTTAGAAAAGGTTTATTTTAAAGCAATAGTAAAGCCTTGTTTTAAAAAATAAATAAAAAAATCAGGGTATACTTGCTTGCTCTGTGCAGTGGTTTTGCACAGAGCTACCTCTTCTGTCCCACACTGGCACTCCTGGCTCCTGTCAGGTGCCCCCAGAGCAAAGCAGCTTGCTCTGGGGGCACCCAAGCAGGCATGCTCCTGAGCCAAGGCTCTGTGTTCATTCACACACAGAGCCACGGTTCTGCCCCACCCCCTCCATCTCCTGATTAGCTCACTGGCTGTGATTGACAGCTGCGGGAGCCAAAGGCTGCTGCCAAAAGCCAATCAGGATTGGGAGTCCCTGGAGAGGCAAGGCTCTTGTGGACATAACTGGATCGAGAGGGGGCTCAGGTATTGGGGGGGGGGGGGGGTCTGCTGCACACAGAGGGTTTTACTTTAAGGTATATGTAAAGCAAAGATCCAAAATGTAATCTGTTGCAGCTTAGTCCTTAGATGTGGTGACCGCAGTAGTTTTTTTCTTTTTTCAGACTTTTCCTTTATGTGTAGCTGGTGATCCTGCCAGCAACACATTTTCTACTTTTAGAGTGACAGTTCTCACTTACTGTCCTATAACTATAGAGAAACAGAGTTGTCACCAAAGGACTGGACTACAATGTAACTCCCTACCCCCTTCCTCTCTCCCATAATACTGTATATAGTTGGTTCTGTAATCTTTAAATAGCTGGCAACATCCATTAGGATTGCAGCATAGGCCCAGGGAGTTGGCAGCTCACAATGTTTCTGGTAGGGTTAACAGGTATTTTTTGCACTTATTGAACAGATATAACATAACTTTTGATGGTATATTCAACAGACCTAAAGATGTAAATGTAAAAGCTATTTATTTTTATGTATATTACAGTGCCCTGGCTGTTTGAAAATTACGTAGGCCCTCTGCTGCCTCTTAGGATTGCCACTCACATGTCCGAGGAGTCTTTTTTCCTGAGGGCGCACACACGCTGGAAGATTTGACACATGCACTACCATGACCACCTCTCTTGGCATATAAAGACAAATAGAAGCTGCACTCCCCACTGTACTCAACCTTGTAATGATGGGTGCTCAAAGTGAATGCCACAGATGGTGTCATGCTAGAATCGGATGCATAGATGTAAAGTCACCAGCACTAAAAATAAATCAGATTCATGTGATTATTGCGACACAAGGCACAATAATTGGGGCATCGTAGAACCCTTTCTCAAGGTAACATTGACTATAGTTACTATGTTGCCTTGAGAAAGGGACCCTGCGAGGCCCCAAAATGTCTTGTTTTGTTATGCCTTATGTGATGATATCACAATAAACACATGAAATGTATTTATTTGGGGTGCTGGTGAATTTGCATCGTTGCTTCTTCTTAGCAGGTCTGCACACGCTAGGATTCCGACCTATGAACACTGATAATGTCCGATATCAGAAAATCACCGGCATTTTGCACATGCGCCAAAACTGCTGCAGATCTGTGCCAGGTTCCTGATACTCGGAATAGCCCTGTGGCATGCACATGCACTAAATTGTTAAAGATGGTGGCATTGAAGAGGGCAGAGGAGGGGCGGTGATGCCAATTTGAAGATTGCAGGACCTTGCTTTTTTTTTTTTTTTTTTTTTTTTTTTACATTTTTGTCCAGTGCAATCTCTCATACTACAGTGTGTATGGGGTGAGGTTTCAGTTGGCCAAGAAAGAGGGTTGTGCATGAATCATTCATACACACGTACACACGTACACACTGACCTGTATCGGCCCATTCAGAAAAATAAGACCATCAGCATCTATAGGTATTTAGTTGGCTTATGAGCTAGGGACATAATATGAATGCTGGTGGTTTTATGCTAAACACATTTTATTCCTCTTTCTTGCAGGTGCTACACTCTGTGTTATATGCCAGGACAGAAGTTCTCTTCGGCAAACTATTGTACGTTTGGAGCTGGAGGATGAATGGCAGTTCCGACTGCGAGATGAGTTCCAGACTGCGAACAGCATCGATGACAAACCACTCTATTTCCTTACTGGACGACACATTTGAATGTTGGGAGGCTTTAATTTATTTTTTTTATTTTTGCAATGACGTGCCTGAAACGTGGCTGTGAAAGGTCATTCTGAATCAAGTGCAAAGAAATCGGTGGATTCAGATTCACTTGCTTCTGAATAATGGAAGGACCATGTCCACATAAGCAAGATTACCTTTTTGGCCGTGCTACTGTTGGACAGATGAAGACTTCAGTGCTTTTTTGCCTTTATTTTCATTATTTGCTTTACTTTCATGAATTATCATCCTGGGTCTTTTGGACCAATGCATTTGCAGGCTGATTATCAACTTTTTATTAGCACAAAAAAATGACTAGCGGAGCTATCTCTTTCTACTTTACTAATGATGTTTTTAATGCATTGAATAATGCAAATTGTGGCCAAGCAAGACTTCTGCGAGACACCATACTCAATGACAGCTCTTTATCTGTCAACATTTAAATGCGTTTCCAGATCCTTTTACATTTGTGAAGAGATAAGTGTGCCAAATATATTTTTAGAGTTCATTTTTAATCTTGTATTCTCAGTATCGCTGATGAACCGTACATGATATAAATGATCAATCTTTACAACTGATGATTGCTTCAACATATAAGGACCTATTTTATTGACATTCTGTCCAGCGTGTGCACTTTTCCTTCACTTTTTTTCAGACAAAATGCATCAATTCGGACATTTTATCTAGCCATTTATTGCGTTCATCTATTACTATACGAGTGTGCTGTTTACTAAATGTAAAAAAAAACATTGGGAACATTTTATTTCTGTATAGGGCTACAGAATGTTAAGATTCCTTATAGTGCCGCCCTAGACTGTTTACTGCTACTCCGTAGGAAACAGGTTTTTCCCTTCCCTCACATAATGCTAGATAAACCCAGCACAGATTTCTTAATCTTAAAAGCAACCTTCTTGTAATAGATGTAGGTTAAAAGGTTCTATTTTGTTCCCACTCTTTAAATCGCATTCGAAGTGTTTCAAGAAAAGTCGCTCATTGATTTTCAAAGCAAAAAGAGAGATCTATATTTTTTGCATGCCTTTCTGATATGGATTTCTGCTGCATGAAATCATATAAACAAACAGTGAAACGCATATTCGATAAGCCTGACTTGAGGCACTAATTAGTTTTATATAATGGTAAATGCACAAAAGACCAGTGTACACCCCTGTTATTTTGAAACTGAAGCCTGACATTGAAAGGTTATAAAGAAACGCATATCGTCTTAATAGAAAAAGTATGGTGTAGTCATGAATGTGAAATTTTTTCCTTTACTTGTCCAAATATAAGATGCACACGCTCTTTAAAAACCACTTAATGTAAACCTGTCAGGATAGAAATATGGGCACTGCTGAATTGTTTTTTTAAATACATGTTCCAGGACTAGCACGTATGTCCTTCCTTTGCTGTCTGGCGAGTTGCTGGCCTAAAACAAGAATGTGTGCGTCAGGTGTCTGCCACAAGCTTGTTCTGAGTCAGACTTACCAGTTAGCATAGGCAAGATGAGATGGAGGGTCCTGAAAAATGTGCCGGTATAGCAGCATCCACGTGTCCCTTTTTTTTTTTTTTTATATTTTTTTTTTTTTAAAGACCAAAGCGAAATGGGCCAAATGTTTGTATTCCATTTTACACGCTAAACATGCAGGTAACCATCTATGTTCTTACTATTTCACTTTTTAAGTAACATTTTTAGCTTCAGTTGGAAATGGTGTTAAGCTATTGCAGATGAAATGTTTACAAATTCGAACAAAATATTTAATATATAAGAAAATAATTGCGTACTTGTAATATTTGTCGCATTGCTTGGTGTTGCACATATTCATGTTTTTTTGTTCATCATTTTTTTTTTTTCTTTTAATACTTTGCAAACTAGTCTTGCCTTTGGTGCACTCCTTATTGTGTGTTTTTGGACTGTTAAAGAACAATGGGGTCACCATTAGTTTTGGCCTGTATGGCAAACCAACTTCCAGACTGGGATTTTTCTTAGAAGGATGTATTGCTACATGGACCAGGTATGGCAAAGATTAAAGAACGATATTTAAACTTTTCTTTCTGTTTTGTGAGAGTATACTGTGTTGTATTGCATTTCCCTTGGGCCCTTTCTGCTAATTGTTCCACATAGTTGTATGTTTTTCCTCCAGCCTGTTAGGTTTTCAATTTGCACTAAATTACTTAATTTTTAGAGTGAGGAAAAACATTCATCCTGTGGGCCTGTTGTAACACAAAATGGCATAGAGCTCTTTGTAACTTGTATACCCATTTTCTAATTTTATGATTTGTAAAAAAAAAACTGTTTGAAACACTACATAAATTGTTTGACATAACAGATCTGTCACCAAAGAGAGCTTGGACATGCAATGTTTTTAATAGTGTTCTCATGCTTTTCACAAAACATGGCTAATACTATGCCAAGGTTGCCTCATTAATGAATGATGTCTCTATTGAATGTAATCAGTCAGTTATATCAGCACCAAGCTTATTTTGTTATAATGTATACAAATCGTTTTTACGTGATGAAAAATTTAAATATGCTGCTTAAAAAGGGACTTTATTGCCCAAAAACTTAGTGAATTTGGCGTCACTAGTCTACCTCATGCTGTATTGTTTGCATATTGGTTAATTTTATCAGTTAATTGAACTGTTGTTATTAAAGTTATTTACCAAAATGTCTGTGGAAATTCTTGTTGTGCTGATAGTCTGATTTTTATTTACCTTCTTTTGCACCACTGTACTCAAAACAGTGAAGTGGTAGGCAGAAATATACCTAGTGCCCTTTATAAACAGCACTGGATAAAGCACTGTTGGTCCGTTAGCAAATAGAAATAATATAGCGCTTAGTCAAAAAATGTAAATATTCTGGTTAGCACTGGAAACACATCAGAAAAAAGTCCAAAGTCTTATCAAAAAATTTCCATATAAAGTGCTCCGTGCTCCCAAATCCTTCAAAAAAGTGCTGGGGTGTTAAGAAAACATGCTGTGCCGCACTCCCCTCTTGTATCCCCACTCACCAGAGGAAATGGACCCACAGCTTTTCAGTCTGGGGGTCAAACATGCATATATCTGGTGTTGGGAATACCAGGTCTCACAGGTGTCCTGTTCAGGTCTCCAACACTGCTCATAAGCAACTGAAATATCCACCATACTCAAATGGAAGAAAAGAGTACAGATAGTCAAGTACTGTAAAAAGATTATTGCGCAATAAAAAATCCACTTACAAAATTTTAGCATTAAAAAAGCTTGCGTTCCACGGAGGGCAGCAGTGACGTTAGAGTCATGGAGCCGGAAATTACATCAACGCATTTCGCCCCTCTCATAGGGCGTCATCAAAGACATGGACATTGTTACTCTTGGTCAGTTGTTGTACCAGTTAGTGGAAGTAAACCCTCCTATCATTTTCAGCCAAGGAAGCTGGCATCTTGGCCTCTGGTTAAACTTCAACTGCCATGATAATGCACATGTAATCAGTTATAACATCAGCTATTTAATGGTTTGACAGTTTGGTTGAGAGCACAACCCATATGACCGTTACATTCCCGGCACATGCCAGGAATGTAACTGTTTTTTTAAACTTTAAATTGATGGGTTTACTTTTGCTTTTAATGCTTGTGGTTCAGTGTGTATATCTCAGCCGCTCTGTACCTTTTTGTGATCACTGTGATTGCTCGAGACTGATCACAGATATAAACTCTGTCGTATTTACACCTGTGAGCCCGCCGCTTCCATCAACCATGGAGGAACAAGGAACTAATGAATAAATTCGTTTCTGATAACAGCAGCTCCAAGTAAAGTTTTTTTTATTTTTTTTTTAATTAAAGGGCATGATACAGAGACATACGGCAGGCACTATACAATCTTAACCTGCCATACAACAACGTAATCCTACATTACATCGTATGAAACATTATACAACCTATATGGCTATGCATATATTGGCTACCTAGGAAATCCAGTCAATTTCACATTTTACAAATCATTTCCCAGGCCCCCCCATACCCTCCACTGGGGTACCCCCTGTAACCCACCCCCATCAATTTATGTTATATAAATCCAGAAAGATAGGTTGTTTTTTTTAAATGCCATTTTTTTATTTCTATATAAAAAAAATAAAAGGGGGGAGTGGAGACAGAGAGGGTAAGTACACCTTCCAGGGCAGATATAACCATCGGCAGGGGAGTCAGTGGCCCCGGCCTCAAGGTATAAAAAGGGACTTCCCTTCCTCAGAGACTTTAAATATATTCCATTGGGCCCACGTTTCTAAATAAATCTTTTGTCGCTTTTGGGACGATGGTAGTAAATCCTCCATCTTAATTACCTCTTCAATCCGTGTAAACCATACAGAAATTGTTGGAGGTCTCGTATCTCTCCACTGCCGTGCAATACATGCTCTGGCGGCGTTGATAAGATGTCGCAAAATCGATTTGCTATACATTTTCCCTGGTATGTTCGAGACATGTAGAAAGAATATCGCCGGGTCTTCCGGGAGGTTGTACTCCGTAAATTTCTGTGCTATCCGCCGTACCTCCTTCCAGAAGTACCCCAGCCTCGTACATGACCAGAAAGCTTGGAGTAATGTCCCTCTTTCCTCCTGACACCTCCAACATTTGTCGGAGATCGACGGGCAATATTAAGTATTGAGGGCGTACGGTACCATCTTGTTATAATTTTAAAATTCGTTTCTTGTACCCGTGTGGATATTGAGGATTTTAACGCTTAATTTATAATCTGCCTGTGTTGTGCCTGAGTAAACGTCCTACCTAGTATCGTTTCCCACTTCCTTATATAGGGTGGGACATACTCGTCTGGAGGGGCAACCAGTATTGCATACATTTGCGAGAGTGGGTGAGTGCAGTGGCCCATCTCCTCACATAATTGTTCTAGGGGAGTCAAAGGTCATTGGAATCTCTCCGGAGGTGGGAGTGTATTAAAAAACAAAATCGTAACTGGGCTCCACTCCAGAAATCCAGTCGAAAGCGTCCATTGGATGAGGTTAACTCACATATTGAGGGCCACGTCCCTGTCGCTGGTTGCATAGCCTGGTAGCACTGTGAGTCCAAAAGTTTTCCAAATGGTCCCTTCTGTAGACCCGGTGGGAAGCGTGGGTTCCCCACAATAGGATACAGGGGGGAGTTATCAAGTGATAGTAGAGTATTGGAACTTATTCGAGAGCAAATACGCAGAGTGGGACCCAAAAGTTGGGTGCTTTTTTGAGCGCAGGGCCTAGGTCTCCATAGCACCAAACCGCACGACGCACTGGGACCTCACTCTGTGATTGCTCCATATTTTAAGACTTGCGTGCCTGTACCAGTCTATTAATCTCGCCATAAGGGCCGCCTGATAATATTTTTGCATATCTGGTACCGCTATCCCCCCATATTTTTTAGACATAGTCATTAAACGTCGTTGTAGTCTAGGCCTTTTATGCGCCCAGATAAAATCAGTTATCGCATTAACCTGTTTGAAAAATTCTGAGGCTATATGAATGGGTAAAGTTTGAAAAAGGTAGGAAAATCTAGGCAAAATTTTCATTATTACATTACATTCATCGAACCCAAAAAAATGGCCCTGGTGCCATTTTTAGAGTATATTTCTCACTCTGCTAAGTAAAGGTGGGAAATTCAGCCCATAGGTTTGGTCCAATTTAGGTGGAATCAACATGCCCAGGTATTTAAGGCCCGTATAGGTCCATCTAAAGTTAAAATTCATTTTTAAGGCATTAATTTGAGTCACCGACATCTCTACACCCATTATGTAGTTATAAAAAGAAAAATTTGCGCTAGGTGCAAAGTAATTAAGTGTAATAAATGAATAAATCTCAAAAGGAGGACCTGCTGCTAAACACCAAAAAAACCTTGATATAAGGTACAACAAAAATAAATGTACAAAAAGGTGTAGCGCTGGATAAATAAACTATATATGACCATATAGTGAAATAATTGACAAGAAGAAAAAGTATAAACTGTGTGTGAATACTAAAAATACATCATAGTTCATATGTGTCTGTGAAAAATTAATAAATCTTCTCCTCTATTCAAAGATGGCAAAGAGTTCTACAGAGTGCAGGTATCCGATGTTGAACGTGGGAATAACCATCCAATACTTAGAAAAAGATCCCGCCACCAAGGTGTAGGGTAAAGGCTTACCAGACAGCCTGCGACCGCCCTTCTCAGGGGGGTCAAAACAGGCTCAGTAGAGTGATGTTTCTCAGTAGAAAGCAGAGAGATTCAGCAGGAACGCTTCATCCGTGATAGGAGGATCTCCAGAGACGTTGGTTACCTGACCAAAACCGGAAGTAGTCACGCTCTTTCCAGATCAGAGCGGATGCTCTGTTTATGAGGTGAAGTGCCACTCATGAGAACTGCAGCCAATTCTTCAGTATAGATCTATATCCAAAAGTCTTGAGTACACAACTTGAAACAAACAGGGATACATTTAATACAGGTGCAAGTGTGGTTGTTATTCCTCTAGGTGAGATATAATGGGCTCCAGTCCAGAATTGATTGTAGCAGAATCTGTATCAAAGGTGATAGTACTCCTGATATCCATCAGTAGAGTCTTACATATGATGTACTCCAGGTAGCAACATTTGGCTCAAGGTGTACTTCACCGAGCCGATGAGGGGTGATTCGGTTGGGGGTGTAGGGGGTGCTGCTCCCAAGAGATTTACATGTTTCGTTCCTTCCTATCTGGAACTTCTTCAGAACTCAAACTTAGTAAGTCTTCAGTTATTATCCCCGTAATGTCTGGGTTTTGCCTCACTTTACATAGAAATGGCTCCAGTGTGAGAGCGAAAAGTAGAGGTGATAAAAAGCACCCTTGGCATGTGTCATTCGAGATGGGAAAAGGTTCGGACATAACTCAGTTTACTTTAATTTGTGCCTCTTGTCTTGAGTATAAACTTGAAATCCATCCGAACATCCTCTCCCCCACACCTACATAGCGTAGTACTGTAAACATGAAGGACCAATTCACCCGGTCGAACACCTTTTCGGCGTCCGTACCCAAGAACACAGTGGGTGTGTTGGATTGGGTTGCCAGATGGATAAGATTCAGGGTTTTAAAAGTATTATCCCTGGCCTCATGGGTTGGAATAAAACCTACCTGGTCCGGGTGTATTAGTCCTATCAGGTGTGGTTGAATGCGGGTAGCCAAAATTTTTGTAAATAAATTAAGATCTACATTTAAAAGTGAAATAGGACGATAACTACTGCATGCTGATAAATCATTAGCCTCCTTGGGTATAACAGTGATATGTGCTCTCAAAGTTTCTGGGATAAATCCTGTCCCGTATCCTAACCACTTAAGCCCCGGACCATTTTGTAGCTAAAGGACCAGAGGTGTTATCAGAATTTTGCACTGCGCTGCTTTAACTGGAAATTGTGCGTACATGCAATGTTGTACCGAAACTAAATTTGCGTCCTTTTCTTCCCACAAATAGAGCTTTCTTTTAATGGTATTTGATTGCCTCTGCGATTTTTTATTTTTTGCGATATAAGCGGAAAAGACAGAAAATTTTGAAAAAAAATGATATATTCTACTTATTGTTATAATAAAAATTAAATAAACTCAATTTTAGTCATACATTTAGGCCAAAATGTATTCAGCCACATGTCTTTAGTAAAAAAAAATGTCAAGCGTATATTTATTTGCGCAAAAGTTATAGCGTCTACAAACTAGGGTACATTTTCTGGAATTTACACAGCTTTTAATTTGACTGCCTATCATTTCTTGAGGTGCTAAAATGGCAGGGCAGTACAACCCCCCCCCCCCCAAATGACCCCATTTTGGAAAGTAGACAACCCAAGGAAATTGCTGAGAGGCATGTTGAGCCCATTGAATATTTTTTTTTTGTCTCAAGTTATTTAAATATTGCTTAAAAAAATAAAAAAATAAAAAAAATTACAAAAAGTTGTCACTAAATGATCTATTGCTCACACATGCCATGGTTATATGTGGAATTGCACCCCAAAATACATTTTGCTGCTTCTCCTGAGTACGGGGATACCACATGTGTGGGACTTTTTAGGAGCCTAGCCGCGTACGGGACCCCGAAAACCAAGCACCGCCTTCAGGATTTCTAAGGGCACAAATTTTTGATTTCACTCCTCACTACCTATCAGTTTTGAAGGCCATAAAATGCCAAAATAGCACAAAACCCCCCCAAATGACCCTATTTTGGAAAGTAGACACCCCAAGCTATTTGCTGAGAGGCATGGCGAGTATTTTACAGCTCTCATTTGTTTTTGAAAATGAAGAAAGAAAATACATTTTTTTTTTTCAATTTTCAAAACTTTGTGACAAAAAGCGAGATCTGCAAAATACTCACCATACCTCTCCGCAAATAGCTTGGGGTGTCTACTTTCCAAAATTGGGTTATTTGGGGGGGTTTGTGCCATCTGGGCATTCCATCGCCTCAAACTGTGAGGCAGTGAGGAGTGAAATCAAAAATTTACACCCTTAGAAAGCCTGAAGACAGTGCTTGGTTTTTGGGGTCCTGTACGCGGCTAGGCTCCCAAAAAGTCTCACATGTGGTATCCCCGTACTCAGGAGAAGCAACAGAATGTATTTTGGGGTGTAATTCCACATATGCCCATGGCATGTTTGAGCAATATATCATTTAGTGACAACTTTGTGCAAAAAATAAATAAATAAATAAATAAATTGTCTTTTTTCCGCAACTTGTGTCAACATATAAAATATTCAATGGACTCGACATGCCTCTCAGTATATAGCTTGGGGTGTCTACTTTCCAAAATGGGGTCATTTGGGGGGGGGTTTGAACTGTTCTGGCATTTTATACACAACATTAGGAAGCTTACATCCACTCTTCTAACCACTTGAAGACAAAGCCCTTTCTGACACTTTTTGTTTACATGAAAACTTTTTTTTTTTGCAAGAAAATTATGTTCAACCCCCAAACATTATATAATTTTTTAAAGCAAAGGCCCTACAGATTAAAATGGTGGGTGCTGCATTTTTTTTTCCACACAGTATTTGCGCAGCGATTTTTTTTAAACGCATTTTTTGGGGAAAAAAATACACTTTTTTTAATTTTAATGCACTAAAACGCACTATATTGCCCAAATGTTTGATGAAATAAAAAAGATGATCTTAGGCCGAGTACATAGATACCAAACACGACATGCTTTAAAATTTCGCACAAACGCGCATTGGCGACAAACTACATACATTTTTAAAAGCCTTTACAGCTTACCACATTAGATTTACAGAGGAGGTCTACTGCTAAAATTACTGCCCTCGATCTGACCTTCGCGGTGATAACTCACATGCATGGTGCAATTGCTGTTTACATATGACGCCAGACCAACGCTTGCGTTCGCCATTGCGCAAGAACAGGGCAGGACAGGGGTGCTTTTTTTTTTATTATTAATTTAGCTTTTTTATTTTATTTTTAAACTGTTCCTTCCATTTATTTTTATTATCTCAGGGAATGTAAATGTCCCCTCTGATAGCAATAGGTAGTGACAGGTACTCTTTTTTTGAAAAAACTGGGGTCTATTAGACCCTAGATCTTTCCTGTGCCCTCAAAGCATCTGACCACACCAAGATCGGTGTGATAAAATGCTTTCCCAATCTCCCAATGGTGCTTTTTATATCCGGGGGGGGGGGACATTCCCTCCCACTGCTTGTAAAAGCAGTCCAGAGGCTAATTAGCCACTAGGATTGCTTTTACATGAAAGCCGGCTGCTGGCTGAAAAGAATGATACCAAGATGATACCTAAACCCGCAGGCATCAATCTGGTATAACCATTCAAAGTCCAGCAACATGCTGGTCCTTGTTGGACATGTATTGTAATCAGTTTTTTCATGCAGTCTGTTGGCTGAATGAAAAAAGAGATTGATCGGTGGGTATGCCCACCATTAGAATACCGCCCTTCATCCACCCACTTCTAATGATGGGCATACATGCACCATTTATATATGCCGAAGCATGGGGGCATCCTCCCGCAAAAGTTATGCCGCACACACATGGTCGGACTTTTCCACCGGCAAGCCTCCGTCGGAATTTCGACTGTATGTACGCGGCAATAGGAGCAAAATCGCTCCTCCGCTCCCATGCTTCGGCATATTTGCTTTTTTTTTTAACTGTGGTGGTGAAATCACCTCCTACAGCACTGGAGTCGCAGGGATCAGGCCTGTCTCTGCGAATGCTGCAGTTATGTGTGTTGTGTTTTGTAAGTGACAGTGATCGATCGATACTGCACTTGGGTGGCCTGGGCTGGACGGAGGGGCAAAACGCAGGTGCTAGCAGGTATCTGGGCTGATCCCGCTAACACTGCGTTTTTGGGAACCCTAAATTGCTGGGGACGCTAGTATAGATCAGATATTGATCTGTTCAGATACTATACCACTAAGGGAGGTGTATGCTTCACGCGTGGGTGTTGGCGTTACTGGCTCTAAACTGACGCTGCCTGGGGTGTGACGCAGACCCTCTCTGATGCTAAAACCTAATTGATATCACCCGCAGGGCGATCAGGGGGTTAAACCTTTATTGGGTTATATATGGCGGGTGCCCTGACACTATAAAAAGCAAACGAACTAACCAGCGTCACCCGTAACACTTATATGGTGATCACTGGTGAAAGGGTTAACTAGGGGCAATCAGGGGGTTAAACCTTTATTAGGTAATATATGGGGGTACCCAACGCTATAAAAACCTGCGGCGAACCTAAAAAAAATAACTGGCTACCTATCGGCATCACCGACACTAAGACAGCGATCAGAAAAACGATCGCTTAGTGACAGCGGTGCTAGGGGGTGAAAGGGTTACCTGGGGTGGGCGATCAAGGGGTTAAACCTTTATTAGGGGGGGGTTTAGGGGTCTACACTGGACCTAAAACTAACTGCCCTGACACTTTTACAGTCACAAATGTCACTGATTGCAGTGATCAGTAAATAAATGGTCACTGCAATCCGTGACACTGTGACTGGGGGGTGATCTGGGGGGGGCGATTTATGTACCTATGTGTCCTGGTGTCAGTGTACTGTTAGTGCACTAACCTGACATCTTCTCTCATGCGGCGCTCGGTATATGTGAGCGCCGCATAAGGGATGACATCACTTCCTCCTGCCTGTGTAAACATTACACAGGCAGAAGAAGCATTTGATTCGCCGGGAGCGATCGCGAGGGGGTGGCCAGAATCGAATGGCGGCCCCCTCATCATGGATGGCTCCCGAAGCGATCCCGGCCGCCCACTGTACCGGAGGGGGGTCCAATCGGACCCCCCACCCATACGAAGGCAGTCACGTACCGGCACGTGATTGTGCCTGTCCGTGCCATTCTGCCGACGTATAATCACAGTGGGCGGTCGTTAAGTGGCTAATGCGTTGAATGTTTGTACCATCTGTTTACCCAACTTGGGGAGGAATATCTGGTAGTATTTGTGTGTAGCCATCCGGGCCCAGTGCCTTACCAGGTTTGGATGTCCTAATGGCTTCTTGCGATTCCTCTAAACTAATAGCCGCTTCCATATCTTTTCAAATCTGTTCTGACAGCTGAGGGAATACCTGAGGCGGAAATATATTCCTCAATAGTATTTTGGGGTTGCGGTTTGATAGGTAAATTTATACAGTGATTGGTAAAACCTACGAAAGGCCGAGACAATATGAGTAGGGAGGTGTACCTTTTCTACCCTCATAATCCGTCAGGTAAGGGATGTATGTTTGGCTAGAGCTCTTCAGGAACAGAAAGCCCAATGTATGGCCACACTTCTCTCCTGTTTCATAGTAATATAGGTGAAACTTGAAAAATTTGAATATCGTGCAAAAGTTCATTTATTTCACTAATGCAACTTAAAAGGTGAAACTAATATAAGATAGACTCATTACATTCAAAGCAAGATAGTTCAAGCCGTGATTTGTCATAATTGTGATGATTATGGCTTACAGCTCATGAAAACCCCCAAATCCACAATCTCAGAAAATTAGAATATTGCATGCAATCAATATAACAAGGATTGTACATAGAACAATATCGGACCTCTGAAAAGCATAAGCATGCATATGTACTCAGTACTTGGTTTGGGCCCCTTTTGCAGCAATTACTGCCTCAATGCGGCGTGGCATGGAAGCTATCAGCCTGTAGCACTGCTGAGGTGTTATGGAAGACCAGGTTGCTTCTAAAGCGGCCTTCAGCTCTTCTGCATTGTTCAGTCTCATGTCACTCATCTTTCTCTTGGCAATGCCCCATAGATTCTCTATGGGGTTCAGGTCAGGTGAGTTTGTTGGCCAATCAAGTACAGTAATCCCACGGTCATTGAACCAGGTTTTGGTGCTTTTGGCAGTGTGGGCGGGTGCCAAGTCCTGCTGGAAAATGAAGTCTGCATCCCGATAGTGCTCGTCTGCGAAAGGAAGCATGAAGCGCTCCAAAATCTCCTGGTAGACGGCTGGGTTGACCCCAGACTTAATGAAGCACAGTGGACCAACACCAGCAGATGACATGGCTCCCCAAATCAACACAGACTGTGGAAACTTCACACTGGACTTCAAGCATCTTGCAGTGTGTGCCTCTCCATTCTTCCTCCATACTCCGGCTCCTTGGTTTCCAAATGCGAAGGCAAAATTTTCTCATCAGAAAAGAGGACTTTGGACCACTGAGCAAAAGACCAGGTCTGTTTTTCTTTAGCTCAGGTAAGATGCTTCTGACGTTGTTTGTTGTTCAGGAGTGGCTTGACAAGAGGAATATGACATTTGAAGCCCATGTCCAGGATCAGTCTGTGTGCGGTGGCTCTTGATGCACTGACTCCAGCCTCCGTCCACTCCTTGTGAAAGTCTCCAACACTTTTGAATGGCCTTTTCCTGACAATCTTCTCCATGGAGCGGGCTAGGTCAACAGGGATCACTGGACGCTCCCCCTGGTGGCTAAAAACCAATATAGCCACCTGGGAGTATGGGCAAAAGAACCGAGACACCAAGCTTGGGAAAAAATAGCCCCCTGCATGCCGTGAGACCTGGGGGTGGAACCAAGAGCCCCACACATCTGTGCCATGAAAGAGACCTGGTGCTAGTGATTGACGGCAAGGTTGGCCACAAAGAAGACCCACACATCCAACGGCTGAACGACATCCCTGGGTTGAACAAAATCGATATAGAAAAATAAACATACATGTATAAATCAATGAAAATTACGCTTTTGGAGAAGCATGGTCCTAGATTAGACTATAATAAACAGAATGAAGTACAAAACCTTGTCCCTATTCATGGATATGAGAGAGCTCAGGATGATTTATATTCTGTTGGTAAAAATTGTTTAATAAACAAGGACAAGGAGCAAAATGAGTTTTGTCAAAAACAACCAGCGAAAAGATCTAGATCTTCCCAGATTATTGAAAAAGGTACAGTGCCAGGAGATGGCAGGACAACGTGGTAAGGGAAGAAGTAACCCTGTTTGTGGGGGCACTTCCCTCACATTGCCTGTCATTGTGTTTTTCCTGATACAAATCCTTTTAAAAAGGGAGAAAAATAAATGGATTCATTCAGGCCTGGGTAGGCAGTGGCTTGTAGCCGAAAAATCTATTTCTGTTCACATTGAAGGAGGGATTTATTTCAGTCGCCGCATCTGATCGGTATATGTACCCGATCGATGGCGACTAATGAAATTTTGGGCATTTTGTAGTTGTGTTTAAAGACCACGTGTTTGCCTAAAGATAGGTAACGATTGCCAATTTGCATGCTATAGGCATGTTTGGCAATGCGACGCCAGAATTCATTTTTCGTATTACCTATGTAGAATGCGTTGCATTCACATAGCATTAGGTATACAATGCCACGAGTCTGGCAGTTTGCAAAGTGGAGAGGTTTAAACGTCTCACCGTACGGGAGCAAAAAAAGGATTTCTCCTTGCGCATCAGGGGACAGTGAGAGCAATGACCGCACGGGAATGTTCCACGTGCCGGGCAGTGGTTTTTGGGAGATACTCCTTTGAAGGACAAACTAGTCCAGAGCGAATTCAAAGACATGGCTCTTTTGAAAGTGATGGAAGGGGAATCAGTAACAAATTTGTTTGTCTTTGGATTATCGGTTAAGATGGACCAATGTCGTTTAATAATTTCTCGCATTTGTTTTTCCTGCCTGGAAATCCCTTTTTGTTTCCACAATACATGGTCTCATTTTACAGTCTAGGTAATCTCCCTTTTTCAATTCACATCATATTTTGCTTTTTTTGTCTCGTATCCCTCACATCTTCCATGGTCTCCTCGCACATTCCCTTCACAGTTCCTTTACACATCCTTTTTAAATCTTTTTTCTCTCCGGCTCTTCACATTTTCTTACATTCATATAACACACTTTCCTTCAAATTTGCATTTTTCTTCACATCAACATTTATATAGTCATCCTTTCCTTGCTTTTCCCTTTTCCCCTCCCTCTCCCTTCCCCCCTCCTACTCCACACAATCAGCTACAAACCCCACTACACATCCTTTCACATCAATACCCACACTTTCAACCCAAGATGCACATTCCCTTGACATATTCACTTCCATGCCATTCCCGCGAACACATTTACACTTTCACACACTCATGCCGTGTACACACGACCGTTTTTCTCATCGAGAAAAACTAAATTTTTTCCTTTTGACGAGATCGTCTGTGGCCATTTTGTCGTTTTTCTCGATGAGAAAAAACGCATTAAAAACGACGAGAAAAATTAGAACATGTTCTAATTGTTCTCGTCGTTTTTCCCGACATTTTTTCCGCGGCAGTTTTCCCATAGGGAAACACTGCCGCGGAGCCCACAGACGGTCGTTTTTCTCGACAAGAGAAAAAATGTCGTGAAAAACGTCCGTGTGTGTGGGGAACAAGCCGTTCCCTCGTTTTTAATGTCATTATTCATATGAATAATGATCGTGTGTACGCGGCATAAGGGGCACTTTTTTAACCCCCTTCCCTGTTTTTTCCTCAACAGTACTTTCACACTTTTACTACATACATCTTGTTCTTCCCCATTTTGCTTGTTTTTGGTTTTTGTTTTTCCCCTTTCCCCCCCCCCCCCCCCCTCTTCTGCTTTTTTTTTTTTTTTTTTTTTTAATTCTCTCCTTACACATTTTCCCATTTGTTTCACCCACACCCTGCACACCTTTGTCCCTCATTTTGGTTTCCCCCTTTTCATATTGGGTTTTCTTCCTTTCCTTTATCCCTTCCACTGCCCCTTCCTCACTTTTTTTCTTTTTCATAGGGTTGCCCATAGTTATGTAGATGCTTACCTTTAAATCCTTACATTCTCATTATACTAATATACTTTTTTATATTTTGGATATCTTTTACAGGGCAAGTTTTTTGATTTGTTTGGTGCGCCTCCTTTTGGTGGGCCCGGCCCCCTTTGTCTCCCAGCCTTTTCCCCCCTTTCTCCTTCCTCCTGGGTCTGCCCGCCCTGGGTTGTCCGCCTTCCCCGCCCCCCGTCTGCGCTCCAACCCCCCCTTGCCTTCTCAGTGGTGTGGGGCTGTGGGTTGCGACTTCTCGTAGGCCTGGGGTTTGGTTTCTTTTCAATTGCTCCACTATCTGATCAATGACACCATCCCGACCTCCTCCCTTTGCTTGCTTGGGAGAGTTTTGCTTTTGACGGCGGGGCCACCATTTGATCACCAGTCCCGACTGCTGACATCCATTTGGGTATGTATCTTATAACTATAAAACTATGGAAACTGTAACAAATGTGTTCAATATCATGTACACACTTGGATGCACCCACATATGTAGGTGCATGTGTGCTTTTTTTTTTTGGCTGTTTTTTGTAACAATACTTTATTTGACATGTATATATTTAATTATAGAATCTATGCTCGCAAAGCTTTTTTTTCCCTGAAGAAGACCGCCATTACTACTAAGGTCGAAACACGTTGCGGCCTTTGCGCCCATTGCATAATATTTCCAAAGTTGTACCATACTCTAGTTGTTTTTAGACATATGTGTTCGTTTCAATTTATGTTTTTTGGAGCTCATGTCCTGATTCCTACTAAATCATGTGTTTTTTTAAAAAAAAATTCCACAAATAAAATTTATACTTTTATAATAAACCATTTCTCAATATCTTTATCCATTGCTGCAATTCAAAGCCCTCTGCTTTTTTATTCTAGAGCCATGCTTAATAAGTACTGCTCTTATCACTGTTTTGTGTGCCTCCCAGATTATCCCTGCGTCCGTCTCCAGTGTGGTATTGTATTGAAAGTAATACTGCAGTTCTTTAATAACTTCCACTACCTCATCCTCAAGGAGGCTCTCATTCAATCGCCATTGTCTCGTCTTCCCTGAGGAAAGTTAATTCATCCTTAGTGTCATTGTAATCGGGGCATGATCGGACCATGTGATACTCCCTATAGCTACTTCTTTGACTCCTGTAAGCATACTGTGTGGGGTGATAAACAGGTCGATACGAGAGTACACTTTATACCTTTTATTCAGTGCCACATAGTCCCTTTCATCGGGATGATACGCTCTCCATCCGTCAAGTTAAAAATTATGAAGAGTTTGTAGGACTCGTTTACGGAGGCCTGTAGCTACCAAGGAGCTTCCTGCTGATGTATCTACCTTCGGATCTAGGGGGAGATTAAAATCTCCCCCCAGGAGAAGTTTACCTTCGGTAAATTTCATGAGCTTTTTAGTAGTGGCACAGATAAATTGATCTTGGTTAATATTGAGGGCATAAATCGTGGCCACTTTAAGGTCACTTTAATGCCACCCATCATACCTTTTGGAACAAATATCTGCCTTCTATGTCTGCTTTCTTGTCTATTAAACTCCAGTGTGCTCATTTGGAGACCAGTATAGAAGCCCCTCTTGCATACCACGCCCTTAACAGGGCAGCAAAATGTAAAGGGAAAAAGTTATTGTTTTTAAGATTGGTACCTTACCCTCTCTAAAATGAGTTTCCTGGATATATGCCACGTCCGACTGTGAGCGTCTCAAGTATCTGCCTTTTTCTTCAGTGTATTAAGCCCTTTAGCATTTAAAGAGGTACCCTTCAGTGTCTCCATCTCCCCTGCCGATACAAACGGGGGAAAAAAAGAAAAAAGATGCAAGGAGGGAAAAGCACGAAAGAAGAAAAGAGAAAAAAAAGAGCCCAAGAGAAACCAAAAGGGTTCTAACATCCCTAATGTATTACAGTTGGCTTACTCACCCCCGTAAGTGGGGGCGTGGTTAAAAATGAACAGGAGAGGCCCACCCTTCTCCCTCCAGAACATCTCTTCAGTTTATTTTCAGCAACCTCTATACCACTCTACCTATTTATCTACAGCTATATTATTACCCTTCCCTTCAAGGTCATTTACCGCTCAGGACACATCGCTAGATGAAGAAACAAGGGAAAAGAAAAATGGGGGGAGGAGGGGTACTAGAGGATGTCCCATCTCCTTCATATCTTCCCCTTCTGGGAGATCTGTAGGGCCACGAAAGACAAAACCGTTGGATAGATGGTCCAGGAAAAAGTAGGATTTTTAAAACAGCTTACCTGTAAAATCCTTTTCTTGGAGTACATCACGGGACACAGAGCAGCATAGTCATTACTATGTGGGTTATATAGAATTACCTTCAGGTGCTGGCACTGGCAACTTCCAAAACAGGAAGTACCCTCCCCTATATAAGCCCCTCCCATCCGGGAGTACCTCAGTTTTGTAGCAAAGCAATACGTGTCCCCAAAAGAGGGGTGGGAGCTCTGTGTCCCGTGATGTACTCCTAGAAAAGGATTTTACAGGTAAGCCGTTTTAAAAATCCTACTTTCTTGTTCATACATCACGGGGCACAGAGCAGCATAGTCATTACTATGTGGGACGTCCCAAAGCAATGCCACATGAGGGGGGGGATACACCATACATAAGCTGGGCGCCATCAGGCATGAGGATCTTTTGCGGCCTGCAACACACTGCGCCCAAAGGCGACATCCTCCTGACTTCTAACGTCCACCTGGTAGAACCTAGTAAACGTGTGTACTGAAGACCATGTTGCGGCCTTACAAATTTGCGCCAGGGAGGCCTGGTGATGCACTGCCCATGAAGTTCCAACTGCTCTCGTGGAGTGCACCCTAACTTTGAACGGAGGCGGTCTACTTCTCAAGCCATAGGCTTGTATTATGACCTGTCGAATCCACTTGGCTAAAGTAGATTTTGATGCTGCCTGACCCTTTCTGGGGCCTTCCGGCAGAACAAACAAAGAATCCGTTCTACGAATCTGAGCAGTGGCTTTTAGATAAGCTTTAACTGCTCTTACTACATCCAAAGAATGCAATAACTTTTCCTCTACCGAGCTTGGTTTGGGGAAAAAAGAAGGAAGAACCACATCCTGGTTCAAGAGAAACCTCGATACCACCTTAGGAAGAAAGGCTGGGTGAGGACGTAATACTACTCTGTCCTTATGGATAACCAGATATGGCTCTTTACAGGACATGGCGTCTAATTCCGACACTCTTCTAGCCGAGCATATGGCTACTAAAAATATCAATTTCCTGGTGAGTAGAACCAAGGAAATGTGCCGCAAAGGTTCAAATGGCTGCTTCTGCAGAACCGACAGAACCAAATTTAGATCCCATGGGCATATGGGAGCCTTAATCGGTGGAATAATACGAGTCACACCTTGCATAAAGGATTTGACAAGTGAATGCATAGCCAGGGGCCTTTGAAATAGTATTGACAAGGCCGAAACCTGGCCCTTGATAGTACTTAAGGCAAACTTCCTGTCTACAGCCCACTGCAGGAAGTCCAGAATTCTGCCTATAACGTACTTACGTGGATGCCATTTTCTGGCCTCGCACCAAATAATGTACGCCTTCCAAACTCTATAGTAGATCTGCCTGGATACAGGCTTCCTGGCATTGATTATAGTTGATACCACAGAGTTAGAGAGACCTCTCTTCTTTAGGATGTGGGATTCAATAGCCAGGCCGTTAAACTTAGAGTTAGTAAGGAAGGGTGGTATATCGGTCCTTGCGAAAGCAGGTCCGGACGACGTGGAAGGGTCCAAGGACTCCCCACAGACATTTTGATGATCTCCGCGTACCAGGCCCTTCGGGGCCACGCTGGAGCCACCAGGATCACCGGCTTCTTCTCCAACCTGACTCTGCGAAGGAGTCGAGGCAACAATTGTAGCGGAGGGAATGCATATATCAGTCTGAACTGATCCCAAGGGAACACCAGAGCATCCGAGCCGCAAGCGAGGGGATCCCTTGTCCGGGAGACAAATCTGTCCACCTTTGCGTTGAATCTGGATGCTAGCAGATCTACATCCGGTGTTCCCCACCGCTGACATATTGCTCGGAAGACCTCGGGATGAAGGGACCATTCCCCTGGGCATAACTGTTGGCGACTCAGAAAGTCCGCCTTCCAATTCTCCACCCCTGGAATGAAGACAGCTGATATACATGGGACATGCTTTTCTGCCCATTCCAGGATGTGACTTACTTCCCTCTGGGCTGCACGACTCCTGGTGCCTCCCTGATGATTGATATATGCCACTGCTGTGGCATTGTCTGATTGAATTCTGACAGGGGACCCTTGGAGTCTGGATGTCCAGGCTACTAGGGCGTACCGGGCTGCTCGTATCTCTAAGAGATTGATGGGCAGGGTTTTTACTACATTTGACCATCTGCCCTGGAGAGACCATTGCTCCAGTACTGCCCCCCAGCCTATAAGGCTGGCATCTGTAGTGACCACCTTCCAAGATATCGGGCTGAAGGGTTTTCCCTTCTGGAGATTCTGGGGGATCAACCACCAGCAGAGACTCTTCCGAACGGAAGGGGACAAAGCCATCGGGAAGTCTAGAGCCTGAACTTTTCCGTTCCAGGCTGACAATATGGCCCTTTGTAAATTCCTTGAGTGGAATTGGGCGTATGGCACAGCTTCGAATGATGCTACCATCTTTCCTAGCAGCCTCATGCACAGGCGTATGGACGGCTGTCTTTTTGCACAAAGCAGACGGACCAAGGCCCTCAAAGAGGATACCTTGTCTAGAGGTAAGAAAATCTTCCTCTGGTCTGAATCCAGCCGTAGCCCTAGATATACCAGGTTTTTCACTGGCTGTAGGGCTGACTTGTCCAGGTTGATGACCCAACCGTGAGACTCTAGATACTTGATTGTATCGACAATTACCACTTCTAGCTTGGCAACTGAGTGGTCCATCAACAACAGGTCGTCTAGGTATGCCATTATCGTTACACCCCGTGTTCTTAGATCGGCCAACAGTGGGGCCAGAATTTTTGTGAACACTCGTGGTGCTGTGGCCAGACCGAATGGTAAGGCTCTGAACTGAAAATGGCGCCCTTCTACTGCAAAGCGTAGGAATTTTTGATGACCTGGAAAGATGGGAACATGCAAGTAAGCATCTTTGATGTCGATCGAGGCTAACCATTCCTCCCCTTGTAGGGCAGCGGTGACCGATCGGATCGACTCCATCCGGAAAGACCGGAAGTTTAGAAATTTGTTTAGACTCTTTAGGTCCAATATGGGTCTTATGTCCCCGTTTGGCTTCGGGACTGTGAAAAGGTTTGAGTAGAAACCCAACCCCCACTCTTCCATAGGAACCTCCATAATTACTCCTTGGAGCAATAGTTGTTCTAACGCCAATAGGAGAGACCCTCTTTTCAGAGGGTCTCTTGGCATGCCTGACCACATAAAATGGGACGGAGGAGACTCTTTTAACTCCAACTTGTATCCCAGAGTTACTGCGGAGAGCACCCATCTGTCTTTGATCGTCTCCCGCCAGGTCTCTGCGAACAACTGAAGTCTTCCCCCCACCCGTTTGAGTGGGGGCAGCCCTTCATAGGCTTGACTTGGAGGCTGGTTTAGTACCTCTTCGGATCCAGGGCTTTTTATTACCCTGTGGCTGTCCCTGATTTTTACCTCCTGAGTTTGACCGAGGAGGCCGTCGGAACTGCTTAGTAGCAGACGTCGCAGGGATAGGAGAGGTAGTCCTCTTAAAAGATGGACCCCTAGACCTCTTTTTACTCGGTAAGAGAGTACTTTTACCACTGGAAATCTTCTGGATATACTTATCCAGGTCTTCGCCAAAAAGGCGTTCCCCATGAAATGGGAAGCTAACTAAGAGCTTCTTACAGGGAGCTTCAGCAGACCAGTTTTTGAGCCACAGAAGCCTACGCATATGTACCAAAGACAGCGTGAGGCGGGAGGCCTGATGGATAGAATCCTTGATGGCGTCAACCGCAAAGCATAATGCTCTAGGCAGATCAGCCAGAGCCTGGGCCTGCTGGTCTGGCAAATCCCTCAGGACCATTTTCATTTGATCCTTTAAAGCTTGGCAGACCCCAATAGCTGCCACTGCTGGCTGTGTAACAGACCCTGCTGTGGAAAAAGCAGATTTTAATAAAGATTCCAATTTTTTATCCACTGGATCTTTGAACATTTGAACATTATCTACTGGACATGTCAGTGATTTGTTCACAGAAGAGATGGCTGCATCCACCGTAGGAACATTCCATCTCTGGGTGAACTTTTCCTCCATGGGATAGATCACCGGAAACCTTTTAGGCGGAACAAATAGTTTATCAGGATGTTCCCAGTCCTGGTATATAAGTCCTTCCAATAATGGATGTATTGGAAAGGAGCAATTAACCTGGGGAGCTTTTAGCGACCCCAATGAGGAGACAGCAGTAGTTGATGGTTCAACAAGAGGCATTTTAAATGCAGATCGAACCATGTCAGTTAGGGTCTGGACCCACAATCTTTCAGTCTGTGATGCTGAAAATGGTTCATCTACTGTCGATTCCTCAAAAACAGAGCTAACCTCCTCCTGATCCCCTTCAGGTAGGTCGGTCCCTTCCTGGGACTGTTGCTCTGCCAACAGGCACTCTAATGGAGGTGATGGAGATCTGGCGCGCTTTCTTTCCTGTAGAGAAGAAGCGATCAATGCAGCCAATCTCTGCTCCAATCCCTCCAGAGTTGAGGAAAAAACCTCCTCTGTTATATATGCAGGAGCAGGTGGACTGAGGACAGCCGCAGTACCGGGCACTCCCGGGGGTTCCTTATGGGTATTAACCTCTGATTTCTCAGGGGAGGAGGGTGCAGATGACTGCTCCAGATCCTCAGAGCCCGATGGAGACCCCCTACACTTCCTGAGAGGTATATCTCGGAGTTTTTTAGTCGGCATATTCCTTAGTTCAAAGCTGAGGTATTCCAGCCGCAATACACCCCTTACTGAAATAGTCTAATGCAATTTGCTGCTATGTACATCAGTGGGTGTCTACTAATGCGTCTTTCTGGGGATGCCTGTATCAACCGCCCGCTGTAAGCCCCTATACCATGCTACCAGCTCCTTTTCATGCTCTGTGTCCATAGCAAGCAGCGTGGACTGAGTCCTTTTATCTTGCTGGGACGCCCGCACATGCGCAGAAGCGATGGGCGCACAGAGCGCGTCATCCGCCAGGCTCCGCCCCCTTTTTTGAAGCTAAACCTTATAAAAGGAAAGCATGTGTGCGCGCACGCGCGCGCTCTTGGCGCCATGTAGGGAGAGGAGCCAGGGTCCCTGTTTCACCAGGACTCGGGGATGGAAGGAAACTACTTGGCAGCATGACAGAGGAATGCAGCTTCCCTGATAGAGAGCTCACTCATCTGCCTGGACTTTCACCATGGAAGGAATAGTCCCAAGAAAAAAGACGTTCCACAGCGGCCTCTAGTGGACAAACGCAGGTACCGCACCTTTGTCTTTTTTTTTTTTTTTTTTTTTTTTTTTTTAAACCTCCTTTATGAAAAAACATTTCCAGGTTTACAGTTTTTTTTAAAACTTCCCTTATGAAAAAACATTTCTAGGATTTCTTAGGCATATACAGCTATTAGCGGGAATACCCTTTAGGTAACAGGCAGAAAGACATATTAGGCTTGGGGGTCCCCTCAATAGAACCAAGTTCCTGAGGGGCCCCCACTTACCTTTTCCCCGCCGCAGGACTTTGTTTGGTCCACAGAAGCCCAAACTTCACCTCTCACGGCAGGCATTGTACTAGACCTTCAGGGACCGGGTTCCCAAGGATTCCACTCCCCTGGACCTGTATAGCACCCTGCACAGATAGCCTCTTGGTTTTGGGTATGACCAGAGCTCTGGATCCTAGGGTCCAGCCCTCCTAAGAGAGGCATTACAGGCAAAACCCTGCTCTTCTCTGCAAGGCCCGGGTACCGACCGTTTAGCTATGAAGCTTTTTTGGTCAGATCCGGAATAGCTTGCTAAGGCCCAGAGAACCTGTACACAAGCCCAGATGAATACATGTTAACCTTGGCCAACACCTTAGACACTGCCAAAAAACTGAGGTACTCCCGGATGGGAGGGGCTTATATAGGGGAGGGTACTTCCTGTTTTGGAAGTTGCCAGTGCCAGCACCTGAAGGTAATTCTATATAACCCACATAGTAATGACTATGCTGCTCTGTGTCCCGTGATGTATGAACAAGAAAGAAAGAAACCCCCCCTTTATGCCTCTTCTTCTAAGAGGCCGGTGCTCTCTCAATATTTCCTTATCCCTTAGTGTAACCTTGCCCCCCCCCCCCCGCCCACACACCCGTTATAAAAAAAAGGAAAAAAAAGAGTGATAGTATACGAGTACAGTATTGTCCCCTACTGTACATTCAAGTGACGTGCAGTTGTGTGTTTATATATAGTGTCCTTATGTGTATCAATATATAACTGTGAAATGTGCATTTCCGTAGACATCGATCTAAGAAAAATATCTAAAAATATAAACTTCCGCTATGTATATAGGGGAGTGTAAAAAAGAAAATAACCCTATAACCCCCACACCTCAACAGAAAAAAAATTGGAGAACCAAAAATCATGGACAATTCATCCTACTGTCTGGTCCCTGTCGCCCATCCCTCCTCCCTCAATCTCCCTTTCTCCATACTTCCCCCTATTCCCCCATTTGAAAAAAAAAATTGAAAATTTTGAACCGGGGGAACATTCGGATTATAGTCCACCCCTAGGTAATTTCCCACCCATTGGGAATTCAAGAGGAGTGATCCAAGGCAATCCCCCAGATTCTTGACCGGTAATTATACCACCCAGAGCTCCATCTCCCATTTCCCCTGCCAGGGCGGGCTCTTATACCACCTTAATTGTATACCACACAGCTGCTGAAATATTAATCCCAAGATCAAGTATACTCCTTGGATCACTCCTCTATCTTTCCCCCTGCAAATACAGCTTGTTCCGTTCTTTGGTGAGTTTTATACCCGGGAAAGCTATCCACCCATAGATACACCACCAGAAGAGAGATAAAAGGATTATTTTCTCTCCCGGGTATTGACCATTCAGAGGCAAACTACGTAAGCGTTCCCCCAGTTCACTTTTCCCCTTAAAAAAGACCTCTATGTCAGACAGATGCACAAAGAGAGAAAAAAAATTAAAGAAAACGGGAGGGGGGGGGGGGCAAGGAAAGACCCCCTTAATAGATGTCTCTCTACCATAAAAAAAAAGATGGAGAACAAATATCGCATGCCTATATGACTTCCTCTGAGTCTCTCTCCTGCCGACCAGGCCACAAAAAAGAAAAAGGGGAACAAAAGGATAATAAAATATAAAAAAAGTTCCTATAGTTGTATGAACGCTAGAGCCGGCACTAGGACAACTCCTGCTGTATGGTAGATTTTTGTTGCTGTATTCTCTGCGTCGGTCTATTGGTACGAGCCTGTTGGGACAACTAGCCCACTCATAGGTCACGCTGGTCCCAAATCTGCAGTGGGCGCAGCCAATCTTATACCGGGAAAGGTGGAATTTCCAGGAAGTCAAACAAGTCCGGTAATTCTACCGGTCTATGTAATGTAAAAGATCTTTGCGCCTACCGAATGGTCAACGCAAATGGAAATCTCCATCTATATGTAAGTCCCATTTGTCTCAGTTTCTCTAATAGTGGTCTTAATAGAGCCTGGCGCTGTAAGGTCGCTTTCGATAGATCTGGCAAGATCTTTATGCTTGATCCATTAAAGTCAATGGGTCCCAAGCTCCATGCCTTACGCACAATGTCCTCTTTAGGCATACCTATGTAGGCAACAAATAATATCACGGGGCTTACTTGTGTCTGATGGGCTTGGGCCCGGGGGCCCTATGTATCCGATCCACTTCCACCAACTCCAGTGGGTTAGGCTCCAGAACCCGTCTAAATATAGCAATCACGGTATCATGCAGATCATCCGTATCAACGCTCTCTGGAAGACCCCTGAGCCGCAGGTTGCCCTGTCTGCTTCGGTCCTCAAGTTCCTCTATATGTAAAGCCCCGTACACACGGTCGGACTTTTGGCCAACAAACTTCATTTTGAGCAAGTTGGACCAACAATCCGACCGTGTGTACGCTCCATCGGACAAACTTTTTTTTTTTGTTTCCATCGGACAAAAGTTCGGTCTGCAAACGGACAAACTTTTGGCCAACAAAAGTCCGATGGAGCAAAGTCTGACCGTGTGTACAGAAAACCATCGGACTTTTGTCCGATGTACAAAACAAATAATGTTAAAATCAACCAACAATAGCAGAAGTTGACCAAAGGGTGGCGGTAAAGAGCAGAAAAGCCACGTGATGTTGGAAAAAGTTTTGGGAAAGTTTGCAGAAAAGTCCTGTGGTGTGTATGCTATTAGTGTGCCCAGCCAACTCCGTTCGGACAAAAAAAACCCAGGAAAAGTCCGATGGAAGTCCGACCGTGTGTACGAGGCTTTACTGTAAGGACATAGAGTGCTCCGTTTGCCTTAACAGTGCCTGTTCAATTGCCATCGTCCTCTTATCTATTGTCGCTGCTGCAGATTCCCCTTCTGCGACCCGCGCTGTGAGCTGTTGGACATCCAATCGGATCTCTTGTATATCTTGCTGATGCGCCTCTGTCACCCAAAGGATAATAGCTTCTATGTCCGCTCGGGTAGGTAATGCTTCTATGTCCGCCCGGGTAGGTAATGCCCGCAACAGCTCTCTTATCTCGCCTATCTCCGCGTCCTGTCGCCGGGAGGGCGGTATCCCCAGTTGGATGGATAGTCTGGCTTCCTGGGGGTCCGGCGGAGAGGCGCTCCTGGAGCTTGGTTCAGTCAGTTCCAATGAGCCCATGTAGCCCTTCCTTTCTATGCGTGGTGCGGTCTCCATATTGCTACCTCGTAAGTTTCCTTTATTCACCCAGGCGGTCCGCTTCTGCACTCCTCCGAAGTAGTCTTTAATGTCACGGCGTTCGCAGATGTGCCTGAGCTTTCCTTTGCTTAGCCGGTCTCATGCCATGTTATGTGGGTCGTAGTCACTGCTTGCCGCGGAGAGAGAGCTCGGCGTTCAGGAAGAGCAGATCCTCAAACCGCCATCTTCAAACCATGACCCCCATCCCAAGTAAAGTTTTTAACCATTTTATCCCCACCTTTCCTCTCTCATTCATTTGATATACATTTTGTCTGTGTCCTGTATATTGACCCTTCACACCTGCACATTTAATGCCTTCATCCTCCTACTTTGCGACTTGTACTCCTACCCCCTCCCCTCCTCTCCCTTCCTGATCTGTATGCATTGAATATGTTGCAAATTACCTAGGTCTACTAGCTATTTACCATCTCAATGCCAGCATATTTGCTCATTTCCAAAAAATTGTGACAAAAACATTAGATTACCTGGGGGTTTCTACTTTCTAAAAAGCACACACGTTTAACAGAATATGAGGGAAAACATTATTTTAATTTTGGTCCTTTTTTCCTTTTTTAATATATAGTAAAAAATAAATTAACTCCCTGTCTCAAAAAAATATATAAATGTATTATTATAGTGCCGGATTTATATAGCGCCGACAGTTTGTGCAGCGCTTTACAATACAAAGGCAGACCCTACGATACATTCAATTCAGTGGGAATCAGAAGGCCCTGCTCATTAGAGCTTACAATTAATAAACTCTGTTGTTTAACAGAGTGTCAAAGCACTGGAGCACTAAAAATTGAAAAAGGAATACTAAAGGGGAATTTAAATGCTGGCACTCAAGAAAAAAAAACAACCAGCTTACTTGTATACTGTAGCTCTATGTGTATGTAGCGGGGTGTTCAATTTAAGGGAAATGTCTGAGTGGTAATCAGGCTGACACATTAAATTGATAGAATTCATGGACCATTTTTTGTTCTCAGGGGTTAATGCTGGTGATGTGTTCCCTGTGGCCGGTGGGTGGCGCTGCCATTCTGGGCCAGGGTTGAACCGCGAGCGCAGTGCTGTGCCTTTTTGTGTCCCCTCTCGGCAGCCGTGCAGTAGGGCGGGGAATCTGCTGTGCATGCCATCTTCTGAGAGGGGTCTTTGTCCGTCCACGCCCAGGCACCTTCAGCTTGGGTGTGTGGGAGTGTGGTTCGTCATTTCCGGGTGCCTTAGGCCCGGAGGCCTTGTTCCGGTTCCACCTCAGGCACCTTTAGCCTGGAGTGAGGTATTACCTCACCGCTCCTGTTCGCCTGGGCATGGAGGCCCAGGAGTTGCAGTGACGGCCTGGAGCCCAGCAGCCTTCAGCTGGGGGTCTGCAAGGGATCGAGGAGTCCAGGGTGCCACCTTGAGAGGGGACCCGCACCCTAAGAGAAGGGAGGACATGTTCCAAAGGACCGGTGCTGTGGACACGGTGAAGGAAGGGGTCTGTTGACTCTCTGGGGGGGATGTCTTCTCCCTAAAAGGGGCTATGTCCTAGGAAGGAAATCCATGTTCACCAGGTCAGTGCCAGTGACCATATTCACCAGGTCAGTGGCAGTGACCCTGTTCGCCAGGTCAGTGGCAGCGACCTTATCCACCAGGTCTGTGGCAGAGACCATGTGCTAAAACTGTTTGAGAATCTGAACAGTCCTAAGAGTTTGAGCTACGTTTGTGCCTGGACCTCCTCCACACCTTAAAGCTGTCCTGTGTCTTTATTCCAACCTTTCGTCTATCCAAGAGAAAATGTGTTGTGCAAGTGGAAAATAAAGATTGAGTTGGACTTTCAGCTGGTGTGGACATTTACGTTCCTGGGGAAGTCAAGGACTTGCATCTACACACTGTAGAGGTGAGAATCATTCTCAGGAGGACTTTACGCCCCGGCTGCAGACAAGGCCCAAAAACAACACCGCCTAACCTCTTAACATGGGAGGGTACGGGCTTGTGGTGCGGTGTGCCCCTTTCTCCTAAGAGGAGCCGAAACTAGTGATGAGCCGAACACCCCCGGGTTCGGTTCGCACCAGAACCCGCGAACGGACCGAAAGTTCGAACGAACATTAGAACCCTATTAAATACAATGGATGCGAACGTTCGAATTCTAAAGTGCTAATTATAACAACTATTATGCATGTTATTGTCCTAAAAAGGGTTTGGGAACCCGGGTTCTGCACCAGGGGACATGTATCAATGCAAAAAGAAGTTTTAAAAACGGTCGTTTTTCGGGAGCAGTCATTTTAATGATGCATAAAGTGAAAAAAAAAAAGTCAAATATTCCTTTAAATATCGTACCTGGGGGGTGTCTAAAGTATGCCTGTGAAGTGCCACGTGTTTCCCGTGTTTAGAACTGTCCCTGCACAAAATGACACTTCTAAAGGAAAAAAAAGCCATTTAAAACTGCTTGCGGCTTTAATGTAATGTCTGGTCCCGGTAATATGGATGAAATTCTTTAAGAAAAATGGCATAGCTACCCCATGACCCCCCCCCCCCTACCCCAGCCCATTACCAGCCCCTTTGGGTCTTGTATGGATATTAAGGGGAACCCCGCACATAAAATAAAAAAGGCCCTATATACTCTGAACAGCCGTATACAGGCGGTGCATACAAGACAGGGACTGTAGGTTTGTTCTTATGTAGAATCTGTTTGTAATTTTGAACAGGTACATTGTTGAAGTGTAGCTCCAGACCAAAAATCTATTTTTAAACTTTTTGGAAAACATAGGTAAGGTTTATCACCCCTGTAACATTTGTTTTGCTGTCTGTGCCCCTGTTCAGAACATTTCACCTCACTTTCCGTCCCAATGACAACTGTTTTTGAAATGTGGTGTTTTTCTTGAAACAAGGATTGCTGATAAAGCATCAGTACAGAGGAGACACCTTTCTCCCATATTTATTCTTACAGGAGAGAATTTTCCTTCCTAGTGGTAGATTTCCTCTCACTTGCTGTTGTCTTCTTGCGTTTGCAAGTAGGAGTCGTTTGTAAGTTGGATGTTTGAAAGTAGGGACCTGCCGTATATACTCTGCAGAAATAGGCCCCTTAGTTGTTGGTGTTGGCACAACACTGTAAGCACTCACAGTTACTCTTGGTTGGTGCTGGAACGCCCTGCTGTCAACTATTATATCAGGAATTTTAATTACATATAATTGTTGAACAGTGGTAGTAAAAATTGGGCCTTTGATGGTGGTGCTGGTGCCACAACACTGTAAGCCCTGACAGTTACTCTTGGTGGGTGCAGCAATGGGCCCTGCTGTGAATTATTAGATCAAGAATTGTAATTACATGCCCCTGTTGAACAGGGGCTGAAAAATTGGGCCTTAGGCACTGGTGGCACAACACTGCAACCCCTCACAGATACTGTACTTGGAGCACAGCAATGAGCCCTGTTGCAAAGTATTGCTTCAAAAATTGTAATTACACGCCCCTGTTAAACAGGGGCTGAAAAATTGGGCGTTAGGCACTGGTGGCGGCACCCATAAACAAAAATGATCTTCCAAGCTATCATCATCAATCGTATCATTGAGGACTCGGAGGAGGAGGATAGCCAGTCAACATAACAGCACAGGCACTCAGCATCAGCATCAGTCTTGAAGGGATGTGACATGTTAAAATCAATTAGTCTGTTATATCAGCATCAGGTGTGTGGTAGCTGGTGGTGATCCAAGACTGGTTCATCTTGATGAAAGTCAGTCGATCAACCGAGTCGGTGGACAGGCGCACCCTGTGATCCGTGACAAATCCTCCAGCAGCACTGAATGTGCGTTCCGAAAGAACGCTGGATGCAGGACAGGCCAGTAGCTCAATTGCATACTGTGCAAGCTCTGGCCAGTGATCCATCCTCAAGACCCAGTAAGCCAGAGGATTTTCGGTGGGGAAGGTGTCCAAGTCTGACCTTGCCCCTAGATATTCCTGCACCATGTTTATCAGACGCTGGCGATGGTTGCTGGAACCGATCATACTTTGGGGCTGCGGACTAAAGAATTGTCTGAACGCATCGGTCAGACGGCCACCTTCCCCACCGCTCCTTCTTTGACTGGCCGAAGCCTCAGCAACTCGTTGTCCAGGACCAGGAGTTTGCAACCTCCCAGTCTCTGGGAACGCGTTGCACAGACCTTTCTGCAAGGCCTCCCGGAGTTGTCTCATCCTCTGCTCCCTCTGCGACGGTAACATAAGGTCCGCAACCTTACCCTTGTACCGTGGATCAAGGAGAGTGGCCAGCCAGTAATGGTCCCTCTCCTTGATCCGAAGAATACGAGGATCCTTCCGCAGACTTTGCAGGATCAGGGAGGCCATGCAGCGTAGGTTTGCTGAGGCATTCGCTCCGGAGTCCTCTGGGTCACTAAGGACGACATGATCCGCAGCCACCTCCTCCCAGCCACGTACAAGTCCACTGGTTTCTTGGGACTGTAAATCATCCCTAAAAGACTGCTGCTGATGATGCTGAGTGCCAGCCTCCACCTCCATGCTGACACAATCCTCCTCCTCCTCCTCTTCCTGTGCGATGGGTGGGACAGAAGGAACACTGTCTGGGTAAAGGGGGCCTTGAGAGGCAAGGAAGTCCTCCTCTTCCTGCCTCTGTTCTGCCTCAAGTGCCCTGTCCATTATTCCACGCAGCGTGTGCTCCAACAGGTGGACAAGAGGTACAGTGTCACTGATGCATGCACTGTCACTGCTCACCATCCTCGTGGCCTCCTCAAATGGTGCCAGGACAGTGCATGCATCCCTGATCATGCCCCACTGGCGTGGAGAAAAAAAACCAAGCTCCCCTGACCCTGTCCTGGTGCCGTAGTCGCACAGGTACTCATTGATGGCCCTCTGCTGCGTGTGCAGCCGCTGCAGCATGGCCAACGTTGAGTTCCACCTGGTGGGCATGTCACATATAAGGCGGTTCTTGGGCAGGTTCAACTCCTTTTGCAGCTCAGCCAGGCGAGCACTGGCATTATAAGATCTGCGGAAATGCACACAGACTTTCCTGGCCTGCCTCAGGACATCCTGTAAGCCCGGGTACCTGCCCAAGAAGCGCTGCACCACCAGGTTAAGGACGTGAGCCACACAGGGCACATGGGTCAGTTGTCCCTGTCGGAGGGCGGAGAGGAGGTTGGTGCCATTGTCGCAAACCACCATTCCTGGCTTAAGCTGGCGTGGCGTCAACCACCTCTCGGCCTGGCCCTGCAGAGCAGACAGGACCTCTGCCCCAGTGTGGCTTCTGTCCCCCAAACACACCAGCGCAAGCACGGCATGGCATCTTTTTGCCTGCGTACTTGCGTAGCCCCGTGAACGGCTACGGAGCACCGCTGGTTCATAGGACAAACCACAGGAAGAGGCCATGGAGGAAGAAGAAGAGGAGGGGGTGGAGGAGAGAGGTGTGTCACAACCAGTAGTAGCATTTTGGAGGCGTGGCGGTGGGACAACCTCCAACACTACTGCACCTTGTCCTGAATCCTTCCCAGCTGCCAAAAGAGTGACCCAATGGGCCGTGAAAGAAAGGTAACGTCCCTGTCCATGCCTGCTGGACCATGAGTCAGCGGTAATATGCACCTTACCGCTGACCGCCCTGTCCAGCGAGGTCAAGACATTGCCTTCCACATGCCGGTAGAGAGCCGGAATAGCCTTCCGTGAGAAAAAGTGGCGTTTGGGAACCTGCCACTGAGGAACCGCACATTGCACAAACTCACGGAAGGGGGCCGAGTCTACCAACTGAAAAGGCAGCAGTTGAAGCGCTAGCAATTTAGCCAAGCTAGCATTCAACCGCTGGGCATGTGGATGGCTGGGAGTGAACTTCTTTCGACGGTCCAGCAGCTGGGGCAGGGAAATTTGCCTGCTAGAATCGGACGTCGGTGTACTGCTAGCAGAGTGGGCGCAAGTACTTGGCTGTGACACACCTAATTCTACACCTTCATTCCTCTCAGTGCATGTTTCAGAGAGGACTGAAGTTATAGTGGGGTTGGAGATCCCAGCTGATGCGGTGCAAGGAGAGGTCCGCTTTGTTCTTTGGTGTGGGTCTTTGAGGTAGGCTTGCCAACGAGCTGCATGGCAGGTCAACATATGTCTGGTCAGGCATGTGGTACCCAAGCGGCTGATGTTTTGGCCACGCGATATACGCTTGAGACATATGTTGCAAACAGCAGCTGTGCGATCTGATGCACTAGCCTCAAAAAAGGCCCACACCAAAGAACTTTTTGAATGACGGGCAGAGGCAGCGCCCTGCACAGGCGGAGCTCTGCGGTGTGATTCCGTCGGTGTACTGCCCTTACGCTGGCCACCAAAGGGCATCCTGCCTCGTTGGAGATGTGCCTCCTCCTCATCCTCCTCCTCCTCCTCCTCTCTCCTATTAGGCACCCACGTGGAGTCAGTGACCTCATCATCCCCTCCCTCCTCATCACTGGAGCCAATCTGGCAGTATGCTGCAGCTGCTGGAACATGACTGCCAGATTGGTGTCCTTCTTGAGCATCCCCTCTGTCTGCTCTCACGCTACTGCCTTCCTCTAGCTGGGTTTCATCATCAGACCCTACGAAACGCTGGGCATCCTCCTGGAGCATGTACCCAACACTGTGCTGAAACAGTTCGGGGGACTCCTCAGGAGGAGGACATGGTGGGTCTAGGGAAGGAGTGACTGATGATTTGTCTGACATTGATACCAGGGAAGACGACGCTTTGGCAGCTGCTTTTCCAGTACCCTGAGCCTGGGTGAGAGAGGATGAGGAGGAGGAGGAGGGCTTGGTCATCCACTCTACCAAGTCTTCGGCATGATGTGGCTCAACATGTCCAGCTGCCGAAAAGAAGGACAAGCGTGTCCCATGGCCATGTGCTGATGACAATGCACCGCGTCCACGACCAGCACTGTTGCCCCCAGACACAGAGCCTGCTTGCCCTCTTTTATTGCCTCCTGACTGTCTGCCTCTCCTTGTTTGCCTTCCAGACATTCTAATAGATGGCCTGCAGGGAGATGGGAAAAAAGCAATAAGGGCTACCTTCAGGTGTCCTTCTCTGTCCCTTGAAACAAGGACTTTCACAGTGAAATAAACTGACACTCTCCCTACCTACAGTTTTCTGTCCCTAGAAAAAATATTTTTTTTAAGCACAATATAGCACAAGGACAATTCACTCACTGTCCTTACAGGTCCCTGGAAACAAGGACTTGCAGAGTGAAAGAAAAAAAACACTCTCCCTACCTACAGTTTTCTGTCCCTAGAAAAAATGTTTTTTTTAATCACAATATAGCACAAGGACAATTCACTCACTGTCCTTACAGGTCCCTGGAAACAAGGACTTGCAGAGTGAAAGAAAAAAAACACTCTCCCTACCTACAGTTTTCTGTCCCTAGAATAAATGTTTTTTTTAAGCACAATATAGCACAAGGACAATTCACTCACTGTCCTTACAGGTCCCTGGAAACAAGGACTTGCAGAGTGAAAGAAAAAAAACACTCTCCCTACCTACAGTTTTCTGTCCCTAGAAAAAATGTTTTTTTTAATCACAATATAGCACAAGGACAATTCACTCACTGTCCTTACAGGTCCCTGGAAACAAGGACTTGCAGAGTGAAAGAAAAAAAACACTCTCCCTACCTACAGTTTTCTGTCCCTAGAATAAATGTTTTTTTTTAAGCACAATATAGCACAAGGACAATTCACTCACTGTCCTTACAGGTCCCTGGAAACAAGGACTTGCAGAGTGAAATAAACTGACACTCTCCCTACCTACAGTTTTCTGTCCCTAGAAAAAATGTTTTTTTTAATCACAATATAGCACAAGGACAATTCACTCACTGTCCTTCCAGGTCCCTGGAAACAAGGACTTGCAGAGTGAAAGAAACTGACACTCTCCCTACCTACAGTTTTCTGTCCCTAGAATAAATGTTTTTTAAGCACAATATAGCACAAGGACAATTCACTCACTGTCCTTCCAGGTCCCTGGAAACAAGGACTTGCAGAGTGAAAGAAACTGACACTGTCCCTACCTACAGTTTTCTGTCCCTAGAATAAATGTTTTTTTTAAGCACACTATAGCACAAGCACAAAACACACTGACACTCTCCCTACCTATCCTTCTCTTTCCCTAAACTAAAGGAATCCAGGTTAAGCAAGAAAGAAATAACAGTCACTGTCCCTGCCTATGCTGCTCTATCCCTGCTCCGGAACACACTACACTAGGCCGCCGTGCTGGCGGCCTTTTATAGTGTGGGGCGTGTACTAAACACCCTCAGCAATAATTGGCCACAGGCATCCTGCCTGTGGCCAATCATTGCTCTCCTCGCTGCCGGCGCTGTGATTGGCCAAGCATGCGGGGTCACAGTGCATGCTTGGCCAATCACAGCGCCTGGATGACACTGCGATGGCGTAGTGCATTGTGGGCCGTTCGCGTCACTCGAATTTGGCGCGAACGGCCCAAATCGTTCGATCTTCGTCGAACGATCGAACAGCCGATGTTCGAGTCGAACGTATGTTCGACTCGAACACGAAGCTCATCCCTAGCCGAAACAGACAAGGAGAAGGGGGTGTGTGCGCTACATGTAGTTTGGGATTTTTATTTAATTGACTATTAAAATTATGCTTTTATTTAAACAATCTCAACAAAGATTCAGAGATTAGAGATACATCTAACAAAATTTAAATGGTCACTAGGACAGAGACCGAAGGGATGTTTTACTAAGAAGTGGTAAAGTTCAGCCAAAAAAAGCGCCTGCAAACCTGCTGGTTTCTCCCGATACAAAAAGTAGGATCCGGTTGCTTGTTTTACTAGTAGAACCGGATGTGGTGGTGTGAGAGATATTGTATGCAAATCTGGACCCTATTAATTTTCAGTGATCCATTGTTTTATTAAATTTTTTGTAAGGTTTACATATTGGAGAACTTCAAATGGTGAATTCTATTACGGTATATATTTGTTAAGAATGTAATTAAAAGTTTAAAAAGACTATGCCCATAGCCATTTTGAAGCAAATGAGTCATCTTAAAATTTATATTCTCTACAAATGGTGGTTTCCTTTCGATCAGTGGCGGCTGGTGCTCCATTTATTTTTTTTGTGGGGGGGGGGGGGGGGCTGGCGGAGGCGCAAACAGTGCTCTGCGCCCCGAGCCCAACCTTTTTGAAGCCCATTAGAGCCTTTGGCTCTAATCATGTGCTTCGCATAAAGAAAAACTATGTAGAACAGCCAAGGGGGCCGTATCGCAGACATACTTAAGGCCATGCACCAACTGGTCTGCCAGTTCTATGCAGACTGGGGAAGCCTGTTGCTTTTCCAACTCATGGTGCAACAATTTTGCCCATTCAGTAAGTGTCTGGGACACCAGGGCCGTGGCCAACACTGGCTGCAATGCTGACCCCACCACTGTAAACATGGAGCGGGCAACCGCTTCGGCCCTCCTATCGGCAGGGTCCTTAAAGGCAGGGATCCCCTCCACCCGAATCGTGGTTACTTTAATTAAACTGGATGCCGGGGGGTCCACAATCGGGGGAGATGTCCATTTTTTCAGGAAATCCTCCTCAAAGGGGTAACGCACCGCCATGCGTTTTGGGACCAAAAAGGCCCGCTGCAGGCATTCCCGTTCTTTGTAAATAAACTTATCGAAGTAAGTTAGGTAGGGAAACACCTTAGCCATGCGGGCTGGCTTGTGGGACCCAAAAGTGACCGACACCTCTGTAGATGCCCCCGCCGTATCTTCCATTTTTTTGGGTCTCCCGCACCGCTGTGATAAGTGCTCCTACAAGTGCCCTTTCCTGCGCTGACCCGGACATGGAGTCATCCTCACTGTCCTGGTCCGCATCCTCTGAAACGTCAGAACAGGGGTCGTTTGCCACAGCAAGGCCCGAGTCTGAATCAGAGCTTTCCCCAGAAGACAGTGGGGGCGTTTTTTACCCCCCTTGCAGCCACACGCCGCTTCCACCCTGGCAACAAAGGACTCCAGGACCGCCGACAAAGCGTCCACTGGTACCGCAGGTGCAGGGGAACCGGTTGCCACCACAGGTATGTCTGGGGAAGAAGTGCCAGCTTCTGACGCCATGCTGACCCACACTCGCCTGACACCTGTTAGGGACTGCAGGCCAGTTACACCAAAAGTCCACCCTCCTAGCTGCCACAGACTGAGGGCCCCCCCCGCAGGACTCACCACCCGGCATAGATACTGGGCTATGCCGTCTGCTCTCCCTCACGAGGTGTTCTGTGCAATTTGCGCCGTTCCAGAAGGATAACCAGCGCCAGAGGCTAAAAAAAACAAGCTGAGACTACAAGAAAATGGCCGCCGGTCACCTCAGCAAGAAAACTCCTGAGGGCTCCGAAAAGATGGCCGCCGGACTTCCTGACTAAGGCTACAGGAAAATGCCCGCCGGACTTTTCTGACTGAAGCTACAGGAAACTGGCAGCCGAGCTTCCTGACTAAAACTACAGGAAAATGTTGCGGTCATGCTGCCCCTCCGCACGGTGGTCTCCCACAAAGTGCACACCAAAACAGCCCAAGAAATAGGGAAGTGAACCGCGGACCCCCAGCACCCAGCACAGCCCCCTTGCAGGGCACAGAGCCTCCCCGGAAGACCCCCGGTCACCGCGCAGCGGCCCAAGCATGGGGAGGAGGGAAAAGGACAGGGAGAGAAGAAGAGGAGAATGAGAGACCTCCCAGGGAATGTCCAACTGCTCCGTCCTGCCGAGACAGGTGGAACCATACTTACCCCTCCTGTGAGGACTGCTGGACGCATTCCGGACAGAACCATCACCCGAGCGGTACGGGTGGCTGTCGGCCATGGCACACTGTGACACGGACTGCAGTAGCCCGGTCATATGTGTGCCCCGGAGCATATAGCTCACCGGCCACCCCTGGATCAGACGGGGTATGTTGTGGCCAACCCAGCGCGTAGCTAAGGCCTGCTCACGCTCGATGGCCAGGCTGGGGAGACTACCAGGATCTATATTATCCAGCCTGTCACCCAGCCAGGCTGTTAATAGTAGATCACAGTAATCAAAAAAGGGGAAACAATCTCCAGGACCAATGGTCCCCACTGGGAGCCAGGTCTTTTTCCTACACTAGGCAGAAAAAAACTGAGCTGCTGGATGCAATGTGAGGGGTTATAGCCAGTAGGACCGCCCCCTGGGCGGGTACTGTGCAGTTTTGCTGTTTTTTTAACATGTTCTGCCTAGTCCTCTCCTGAAGGTGGCGATATAACCCTAAGGTTAAGATTAAAGTGCTGTGTCCGTCAATGAACGAAAGAGACATTTTTTATTTATTTTTTAAATGGCCCCATGGGAGCTTTATGCCATAATGTACTAGTATGAACTACACAGTAGCACATTATGGCAGATATAGCTACAAAACAATCTCCTCTGGCACTGCGCTGTCAGTGCTCTCAGCTGTCACAGGAGCTTCCATCTTCTCCCAGCCCTCCTCCTCCATTCAGACTATTCTGCTGCTTGACTGGCTGGGCTGCAATAACATTGATCCTACACATGTGTATGGGAGTCACATGATCATAGCACAGAGCCATGCCGTAAATGTATGCTGAGCTGCAAATGCGCGCAGCTCCGTTTTTACTAACTCAACAGGAAAAGAGTAGGACATACAGTGAATATAAAAAGTCTAAACACCCCTATTAAAATGTCAGGTTTCTGTGATCAATCAGATTCAGGCTCTGGCTGGGCCATTCCAAAACTTTCATCTTCTTCTAGTGAAGCCATTCCTTTGTTGATCTGGATGTATGTTTTGGGTCATGGTCATGCTGAAAGATGAAGTTCCTCTTCCTGTTCAGCTTTCTAGCAGAAGCCTAAGGTTTTGTGCCAATATTGACTGGTATTTGCAACTGTTCATAATTCCCTCTACCTTGACTAAGGCACCTCTTCCAGCTGAAGAAAAACAGCCCCAAAGCATGATGCTGCCACCACCATGATTCACGGTGGGTATGGTGTTCTTTTGGCGATGTGCAGTGTTGTTTTTGCGCCAAACATAGCTTTTGGAATTATGGCCAAAAATGTCACCTTTTGGTTTTATCAGATCATAACCCATTTTCCCACATGCTTTTGGGAGACGTCAGATGTGTTTTTGCAAAATTTAGCCGATATGGGTGTTTTTCTTCATAAGAAAAGGTCTTGCAACTCTACCCCATAGGCCAGACATATGAAGAATACGGGAGATTGTTGCCACATATACCACACAGCCAGTACTTGCCAGGTATTCCTGCAGCTCCTTTAATGTTGCTGTCGGCCTCTTGGCAGCCTCCCTGACCAGTTTTCTTTTCATCAATTTTGGAGGGACGTCCAGTTCTTGGTAATGTCACTGTTGTGCCATATTTTCTCCACTTGATGACTGTCTTCACTGTGTTCCATGGTATATCTAATGCATTTTAACAATGAGATCCAGCTGATGCTTTGGAAGCTCTCTGCAGACCATGGATTTTGCTGTAGGATGCAACTAAGAAAATGTCAGGAAAGACCTACTAGAACAGCTGAACTTTATTTGGGGTTAATCAGAGACACTTTAAATGATGGCAGGTGTGTACTGATTTCTATTTAACATGAGTTTGAATGTGATTGCTTAATTCTGGACGCAGCTACATCCCCAGTTATAAGGGGATGTGCACACTTATGCAACCACATTATTTTATCTTTTACCCCCCGCCTCTCACTATAATGGCCAACACAAATATGCAAGAAAGAGGGTAGCACAACCTTCTGGTTAAGGTGAAGGAAAGTAAAGGGGGGGGGGGAGTCCCTAGGCCTCAATTCAACCCTTTCCTTGTGTAAGACACACAAAGAAATGGTTCTTTATAGGTTAAGGTGGCAAACTCAGTGACTTGCCTTGCAGAAGTGATTGCGATGAGAAAGGCAACCTTGTAAGGATGGCCAGAGGAATAACCCTCATAAGTTCAAATTACAAGTCTATTTTTTTTTTTTTAAGCGCCAACCGAACTAGGCTGAGATCACACGGAGTCACGGCAGGAGCAATAAAGTACCGTAAGTGTTTTGTTTTTAATGCCACTTATACATTGACCTATCTCTTTAAACCCAGTCTGTTTAGACAGTATAGTCACCTGCTGACCTGACTCAATCCACAGGCAGCTTAACCACTTCAATACCATGCACTTATACAGCTTCCTGCCCAAGCCAATTTTGAGCTTTCAGCGCTGTTGCAATTTGAATGACAATTGCGCGGTCATGCAACACTATACCCAAACAATTTTTTTATAATTTTGTTCCCACAAATAGAGCTCTCTTTCGGTGGTATTTGATCGCCTCTGCGATTTTTATTTTTTACATAACAAATAAAAAAGAGTGAAAATTTTGAAAAAAACGAAGTTTTTCTTTGTTTCTGTTTATTTTTTTTTTGTAAATAAGTACCTTTTCTACTTCAATGACGGGCACTGATAAGGCGGCACTAACAGGCACTGATAAGGCGACACTGATGGGCACCGATGAGTTGGCACTGATGGGCACTGATATGCGGCACTAATGGGCACTCATAGGCGGCACTGATGGGTACTTACGGGTGGCACTGATAGGCGGGCACTTATGGGCACGGATGGGCACTGATAGGTGGCACTAATGGACACTGGTAGGTGGCACTGATGGTGGCTGGCATTGCTGGGCATCATGCATTTTTTTTGTGCCATGATGGTGCCAATCAGTGCCCATTTGTGTGCCCATTGTGAGTCCCCCCCCAAAAATCCAGACCAGACCCTTTATTAGTAATAAATGAATACACCCGCCCCTTCTAAAGTTCCCCATCAGGTCCGCTCAGCCAATAACGTAGGTGTTAGGCTGAGGACCTGATGCGGAACGTGAGAAGGGGCGGGTCTATTCATGTATTGTACTGTGGAGGAAGTTCCCCATCAGGTCCTCCCCCTCGTATGTCAGACCCCGCCTACGTCATTGGATGAGCGGACCTGATGGGGAACTTCCTCTGCAGTATAATAAATGAATGGACCCGCCCCTTCTCACGTTCCGCATCAGATCCTCAGCCTTACACTTACGTCATTGGCTGAGCGGACCTGATGGGGAACTTTAGAAGGGGCGGGTCTATTCATTTATTACACTGCGGAGGAAGTTTCCCATCAGGTCCGCCCAGGCTCAGCCAATGGCATTTCGTGTGGACAGCGCTGGACATCTGAACGCCGTGGGACACTGGATTTCATCGCTGGAATGTTTTTTTTTTATTTTTAATAAAAGGACTTTCCCAACGGTGTCTTTTTTTTTTTAACAATTTTTTTACACTTTCTTTTTGAAATGGTAGGGGTACAATATACCCCATTACCAATTCACATGGGGGGGCAGGATCTGGGGGTCCCCTTTGTTAAAGGGGTCTTCCAGATTCCGATAAGCCCCCCGCCTGCAGACCCCCACAACCACCGGGCAAGGGTTGTGGGGATGAGGCCCTTGTCCCCATCAACATCAATGTTGAGGGCATGTGGCCTGGTATGGTTCAGGAGGGGGGGGCGCTCTCTCGCCCCCCCCCCCTCTTTTCCTGCGGCCTGCCAGGTTGCGTGCTCGGATAAAGGGTCTGGTCTGGATTTTTGGGGGAACTCCACGCCATTTTTTTAAATTTGGGGTGGAGTTCCCCTTAAAATACATACCAGACCTAAAGGGCCTGGTATGGATATTTGGGGGGAACCGCATGCATTTTTTTTTAATTTGCGGCAGGCTTCCCCTCAATATCCATAACAGACCTGAAGGGCCTGGTAATTGAATTTGGGGGAACCCCCACACATTTATTTTTATCAATGACTTTTCTATGTATTGCCAGGAGCCGACAATTCATTATAGCCACGAGTGAGTTTTAAATTACGGTACTTTTTTTCCTTCAGAAATGACAGTTTGTGCAGAAACCGTTCTAAGCACAGGAAACAAGCGCTGCTTTACAGGCATACCACACACACGCACACCCTAGGTACGAAATTTAAAGGAATAATTTCACTTTTATTGTTTCACTTTAAGCATTATTAAAATCACTGCTCCCGAAAAAACGTCAGTTTTTAAAACTTATTTTTGCATTGATATATGTCCCCTGGGGCAGGACCCAGGTCCCCAAACACTTTTTATGACAATAACTTGCATATAAGCCTTTAAATTTCTCCCATAGACTTTTCGAATTTGCCGCGAACACCCAAAATTGTTCGCTGTTGGGCGAACAGGCAATGTTCGAGTCGAACATGAGTTCGACTCGAACTCAAAGCTCATCCCTACTCAGGAGTGGAGGGTTTCCCAGATGGAAATGCAAAAGTGTTATTCCCCCCCCCCCCCCCCCCCCCAAGTGACTTCCTTAACAAAGTTGTCCAATGAGAAGTCTCGATACCCCCCTCTCGATTCCCCCCGCCTTATTCTCCCTTGCAGGTTCTGTCGTGCAGCTTGCCATTGCAGCCGTGTCCATCTGCCAGACCCTAACTGTCTGATCCAAGGTTATGTTCCAGGACCCTGGGTCTAGCCTAATGGCTTCTTCTTCCCTCCAGCAACTGGAGCCAGAGGCCCTACTCCATTATGTTGACAGACAAGCCGATATTATGCATCAAATATCCAGAATGAGCCTCTTCAAAAAAAAATTTATATATAATATAATATATATAGAAGTCACTTTGCCAGTGGGAGAATGGAGTCAATTGACAATGAGGTACGTGAATGCTCAAGAAAAAAAAATGAGACATGCATGCACAGTATGGCCACTGTAGACTGTATCTGCACATGAGCAGAAGGGCCCAGAAAACCACCAATTACAGAGAGAAGGCCAACACCAAATTTAAAAAAATGGCACAGTTCCCACTTCCCACCACACCAGTGCAGCTGATTGTTTTGCAGCCAAGGCCCAATGGATAAAACCCCCTTAGGCTGGAACTGGATTGTATGCAAGGACACAGGCTCCCTATGAAAACTCAGGGAAAAGCACTGTGACACCTCTTTCCCAGGCACATCAGGTGATAGAGAGGCAGGATCCAGGTAACATGCCAAGCTTCGCCCCCCCAGCAGACGTACCTCTCTAAGGGGTCTTCAGGCACATGGCTCCACCAAACAGGTTCACTGTGGCCCTGAACCTATAAAGCACTCTGTGGAGGACTCAACATATTTGGACTATGTAAGACACTCACCCAGTTACCAATTACTTGCAGGCCCTGCTTCTTTTCAGTAGAGTCTGGGTACAGCTTCCATGACAATGCCAAGGATCAGCCAATCTGGAAAGCTGCAAAAATTTTGCTCCGTCTCTGTATGGGCTAAAGAAACTTGCTAGATAAAATAAATCTTGATAAAACTAGCAAGACGGTAGCAAAAAAAAAAACGAGGCATACTGAGCAAGAGGTCTTATACTGGGCTGTCCTTACAGCTTTGTGTTGCCTGGAAGCAGCAGCATAACCCTTATGTTAGGTGGCTCTTCAGAGAACAGGAAAAAAAGTACAAGACACCAAATGTAAGGTTGAAATAATTTGTTTAATTACAGTTAATCAAGCCAGACCGTCATGGAGAAGAGAAGAGAAAAAAAAAAAACAAAAAAACATTCTACACATTTACAAAAAGGCCACAGCAGTTTATCAACATACAGTATAAAAACCCTTAAAAAAAAGAGTGACTGAAGCAGACAAGTGTCACTCTGAAATCCTCATAGGTATACATACATTGCACAACAAAAGCATACATCTTCACTGTAAAAAGGTAATTTACGGGGGAATATAGCATGAAGAAATGTACCTATGCTGGAATCCTTAGTTGTGGTGGAAGTCAGGGAATGTCCGTTTCCATCTATGAGCTCCGGGGAAGTGACATTCAGCCAAACAGGATCACTGCCCTAGCACAATGAATTCCACCAGAGAATTCTGGTAAAGTACTTTGCTTTATGCCAGATTCCATTTGAATATTTGCATTAGTCTAACCATAAGAGGCAACTATGATGCCTCATATTCAAGGCCCATGCCAGTATGACGGGTCTGTACCGACTTACGGAATATTCTGCTTCACAGTAACCAGTTTTTTCCTTTTCATACTCTCAGCAGTAGGTATAGAGAGGTTTTGGTTGCTATGGGCAACATAGTTCTTCCTTAGATAAATAAGGCCCATTCTGTTGTAGTAGTGCGTTAAATCGCATATTTATGAGACAGAACACTAGTTTTCCTGGGGAAAGAAAAAAAGAAAAAAAGAAAGAAAAAGAGAAAGAAAGAAAGAAAAAGAAAGAAGGAAAAAAAGAGAAAGAAAGAATCACTAAAGTGCAACTCATCCTTTCATTTTCAAGCCTGAAGGGCATAAGCTGATTGTTGGATGCAGACAGTAATACAATTTCCATATGCACCGTCCCTCGTATCAATGTTCCTTCATAAAACAAGAGCAAAGTAACAGCTGTTTTAAAAATACAGTGCAATGGAATAGTTCACAGACGAAACAGGACTGATGATTTTATGCAATACATTGTCATTTTTTTTTCTCATCTATGCAATGCCCTGCTACTTTTCCTTTCAGGTAAAGCAATATTTTGTGTCAGTCATTTATGTACCACCATGACAACCATGGAAGCGTCTCTAGGTTTAAATATTTCTATGTACAATACTGTTTTTTTTTGCACGTGGCATGCATTCAATTCACTTCTAACTGAGCATTTAAACCTCAAGGTGGAATCAGTGTCATCTCTGGGCAGACCTATCCAGTCTCCTGGTTAAAGCCTGGTACACACTACAAGTTTTTTTTTTTTCGTTCAACCCAGCGGGCAGAACAAAGAAAAAAAACTGAACAGCTCAGGAGCGCCGATTGGATGCCAATCGGCAGACCTTTTTCAGTTGGCCTGGCTGCAGTACACACAGGCCGAATGTCCGTTGTTTCTATTCGGCCGATGCCACCTGACATTTGGCCCCTGTGGACTAGGCTTTAAACCAAATGCTCCGTGTAGTTCTAGCCATGACACTAAAGCAAGAATATTCTCCTAAAGCCATGCTGCACTAGAGATGAGTGAACTTAGTATATCGTCTATTTCAGATATTTTTGATTCACATGAATGTAATGTATAAACAGTATAATAATCTTTGGGGGGGGGGGGGGAATCAACTGACCCGTATCCTGCTTGCTGAGATTGGAAAATCTATGATTATTTTTTAAACCGAACAAAATCTGCATGCACACATTCAGGCAAATGTATAATGCGCTCAGATCTTTCCCTTTCATGAATTCTCAACCCTGCCAGGCACTAAATATAAGCAGGATCTGTACCCATAGTGGTAGGCTTCCATTTATTTTTGAGATACTAAACCTAATTCTATTAAGCACTTAAAATGAATTTACATATGAGAAAGGGTTTTTATAAAACAGATGTAAAATTGGTTATAACAAGAGGCTGAATTTGACACACAATGAACCACTGCCAATATCGGTTTAATTCATGTCTTTTTACACCTTACCCTTTCCTAGAAACAAAAAAAAAAAAAACCCCACACACAGAGCCTTCCCTATAGGTTTTGGTAAGTTCATATCCATTAAATGTGTGCCACAGAGGTTAATTGACTGAGTTCATAGTACACTTACTGTGGACCAACACTGCCCCTATGGCAACTAAAATGGTGCACTATAGAAATAAATATGGAGGTGCCAGCTCAACCAGAAGTACCCATGCTGTCCATTAAAGTATTTCGATAGTGTGACTCAAAAATAATGCATCAAGATAGCAGTATAAAAGCTGCTACCTTAGCCTTTAGGTAGCCACAGCCCAAGTCCCAATAATTGTGCTGGTTATCAGGCTAAGCACATCTGTGTAGCATCACCTACACACAATGATGTATATGCCCAGATCTAGCAATACTTTGGGTAATAGCAGTCACCAGCAATGTAAAGGAGTCCTGGTTTGGTTAACAGCCATCTGATACATTCCCTTTGAACTGTACACCAATTCCACCTGCTGAGGCAGAACTCAGAATGTTAGTTCTTTCCTTCCTGGAGATTATACGGGCATTTTTATTTTCACCAGTCCCAGTTGTCAAAGATAGGAGAACAAGAAAAGGCAAGTATATGCTGCTGGAGAGGAATGGAGTTTAGTGACCCTTTTGCGTTGCTCTGCATGGACAAAAAAGTTCAAAAACACAACTGCTGTTCTCTGCATCAGCTTTTTATGCTTGTGTATATAAGCCTTAATAAAGCTGGCCACTGACTTTTCTTTTGAAGGTGCCAAATAAAATTCCACCCATGATCCAAATGAGGAATATTTAATTTAAATTGTTCAAGTGGCTCTAAAGCCTAAACATTTTTTACCTTAATGCATGTTTAGGCATCAGTATCCCCCTTCGCCCAGCCCCCTTTTTAATTACCGTACCTGAGCTGTCATTCAATCCAGCACTGTGCCTGTCTGCAGCTCTTCTCTCTCCTCACTTCCTGGTCTCTCGGACTTTGCCGAGACTGTGGAAGCCATTGGCTTCTGCTGCTGTCCCGTTGTGTGTCAATAGATGCAGACAGCGAGGCTTGGGAGGAAGGGCGCACAAGTGTCCCCAAAGAAAGCAGCTTTCTATGGGGGCACTCGGCAGAGAGGAGGAGCCAGGAGATTTGAGAAGAGGTTTGGGGCCGCTCTGTGCAATTCCACAGCACAGAGCAGGTAAGTGCTTACTGTTTATTTTTTTGTTTTTAATGGAGCGTTTACAACCACTTCCATTTCACTTGTTTCTTTGGATTATCTAATTTTGTTTGAATCTTCGATTCAACTTGGAAAAAAAAAAAAAAAAAAAATCAAAACTGATAAACTGTAGTTCAATCAGAAAGCACCGATATTGGTAGCAGCAAAAGAACAGCAAGGGAGTTTTACAGCTAGTGGTACATAGTGTGTTAATAACTAGGGTTGCAGAGATACCCGAGTACTCGTGCAAATGCTTCGATACCTAAAACCAATACCATTGCAGTGCGATTTGAGCCCATACAAAATTTACGCACTGCAAAGATTGGCATGTGATTTGAACAGGAATGCTGTGCGATTCCTGTCAAAGGCGGCTTCCTGAAACGCTCCTGTGTGAACCCAGGCTTGTCATAGTGACTTCAGCCTGGGTTCACACAGGAGCAGTGCGGGAAACCACATGTGATTCAGACAGGAATCGCACCGTATTCCTTTTCAAATCGCATTTGATTCTTTGAAGTGCAATTTGAGCCTGATTTTGTATGGGCTCAAATCGCATCGCAAAAGGTATCGGCAAGTACTTGAGCACAAGTATGGGTACTCGGTATCGGCAAGTACTTGAGCACAAGTATAGGTACTCGTCAATAAAATAAAATAAATTAAAAAACACAACAGTATCGGTGCAATCCTATTACTACCCATAACATTGAATTTTCAGACTTAAGTTTAGGTCCATTTAAAATAGGAATCTTCCTTCAAAGTAATATGCATTTGATACTTCAATATTTGTCCTACTGGTTAATTATTTAGGAGTGAACTTATCTGCTAAAAACAAGACTTTTCTTTCTTTAAAAAACTTACAGAACTGTCACTGGTCTAAAACAGAACAAGAGAACACACAAGTCACAGACAATTCTGTCTGCAGACTCATCATACGCTTCTGTATATACCCACATGAGGACTTCAGTTTACACTCATCAGAGTCTTCCATCTTTACAATTAGGTTAGTCCACTATGAACAAACTCATTTGTTGCATGTAAACATGACTAAAGTACAGTATAGAAAATACTTGAACCATCTTGGAAGAAAAATATCAAAATACTTGCTTTAAAAATCAAGCTTTAGTGAATCCTTTTATTCCAGTTAAAAATAACATGTGAGCAACCCGTGGGGTGTTCACATCCTGAGTTCATTGGTAGGGGCATCTGAAAACATACAGGCTTAGTCTGTAAACTAAGAAGTTATGAAGTCCAATCTTCAACTTGATGGATGAGATCCGCTGATAAAATTATATACTAGAAACTGACTGGTACCACAATAGTTCGTTGCAAACAGCTTGCCATCTGGAGTTGGGTCTGAGAATGCAATTTCATCCTTATTCAGATGAGAGCCATATATAAAATGATTTCTGTTAGGAGAAAATTAGAATCATAAATGGATGACCATAATAGCAGCATACATTATTAGTTCATTATGGAGTGGCTGTGGGAGATTGGCATTCTTGGTACAAGCTATAGCCACCTTTTAAAGCCTAAATCTTTTTTTACCTTAATGTATTGCTTGCATTAAGGTAAAAAAATCTTTAGGCATCAGTATCCCACCTCATCTCCACTTTTACTTACGTGAGCCCTCATTTAATTCAGCGCTGTGCACATCTGTAGCTCTTCCCTCCCCCTCCATGCCTGGTCTTATTGGCTTTGCTGAGGCAGTGGTTAGCCATTCACAGGAAGCCTTTGTATTTTATGAATGATTACAAGGCTTCTGCCCACCTCTCTGCCTAGGCCAGTCAGAAGTCATCCTTGTATTCATTCATAAAATACAAAGCTTCCTGCAAGAGGCTGAGAAGCATAGCCGGACTCAATTTTGTGTCGGGAATGAGAGAGGAAGTCCCCATCCTTCTGCTTTAACACAACGCTGTATACAGCTGATAATACATACAGTTTATACAGTGCTCCTGGTGGACGCATCAGTTAGTGAAGGAAACAGGATCAAGCTGGTCCGAATGAACCATTTAACCTCTTTCCGTGGGCTTTAACACGAGAGGACGCATATTTGTGGCCCTCTGCACACATCTTTCTGTGCTGGGAGTGCGCTCTCAGCATAGTTACCGGCGGGTACCGAAAAGCACCTGATGTATACTTGCGATCGGGAGCTTTCCAATCATGCGACTGCTGTGACAGCCAATAATAGCCGTGACCAGAATACCAGCCTTCCCAGCATTTAGAACCACTTTAAGGGCCGGAGGCAGGAAGGGGTTAAAGCACAAGAAACCTAGAGAGTTAGGTTTTGAAGACCTTCTTAGAGAGTTATACTACAAAATGGCAAAAAAATAAAAACCACACCTAAAAAACGGTAGGTCAGCCCAGGGTATTGCCTCCTACTATCAGGACGGCTCAGTTTGCAACATATATTCATAAACAGAGGGCTGGGACCCGTGTCCTTCAAGGAAACAATTTTACTTTAAAATAGGAGCTGCAGGCTCCCCCCCCAAACAAATACTGTAGATGCTGACTTTTAATACAAGTACACTTACCTGTCCAGGAATCCAGCGATGTCCTCATCCGAAGATTCAAACAAGCAGAACTTCCCATTTGGGGGTGGGGGGAGGGGGAGTTCCGCTTTAAGCAGAAAAAAAAATCCTATTTTCTTTCTTGTCAATTGAGGGACACAAAAAGTCTTAAGCCATCAGGACATCCAAAAGAAGTCCAACTGAGGGATGGGCAACACAGCCAACAAAAACAGGGACTGCCTGCAGCTCAAAAGCCACATGAAATTACCTTACACCCAAAGCTGGCTGTTAAAAAGCTCAAAGGGGAGCTCACTGCCCTAAAAGGAGCGATTCAGAATTCCAAAGTGGGAAACCTGATCCTTGTACCACCTAAAACTGGTGGAAGAAGCAGCCAGGGCACCCTTCCGGGACCTAACCAGGATGGCCATAACAATCTATCTTTCTGAAAGAAGCAGTAGCTAAACCACATCTATACAATAAAAGATAATTTCCTTTTCATGAACTAAGGCCAGACATATTGAAGTTAAAGTGGTTGTAAACCCACTTTTCAAAAAACAAAAACAAAAAAAAAACACAACACCCGCAAGAAAAAGACATAATGAGCTAGTGTGCTATGCATACTAGCTCATTATGTGGCACTTACCTCAGATCGAAGCCTCCGCCATGCTCCTCGTCCCCCTCCATGTCTGCTCCGACTGTCTTCCTGTTATCGCCGCTCCGGCGCTGTGATTGGCCGGAGCGGCGATGACACACGCGCGCGGGGCCGTCATTCTCCATTGAGAAAACCGTCAGTCTCCATTGAGAAAACCGGCAACGCTCAGTGCGCCTGCGCCGTTGTCTACGGCGGCATTGCGCCTTAAACATCGGTGCAGGCTTTTCTGAAAATATCTCCTTAACCGTGTAGGTTAAGGAGATATTTCTTGCACCTACAGGTAAGCCTTAATCTAGGCTTACCTGTAGGTGCAAGTTGTGTGGTTGGGTTTACAACCACTTTAAGGGCAATGGCCTGGTTAAGGTGCATAACAGACAAAAAGAAGCCCTGGGCTTCAATACCACCTTGTACCTAGGCAAGACCAAACAGGGTCCTTGCAGGACAAGGTTGTCAAGCTCAGGCACTTGCACTGCCAAGGTAATGGGAAAACTGCATTGTGAGCAAGATAAGAAAGAAATCTCTGATAGGTTCAAAGAGATGCTTCTGAAGAGATGCTTCTGAAACACACCAAAAATTTAAATTCCAGGGAGTCAGAGGGGATTTGATTGGGAAAGGCAAGGGGATTAATTCACATGAGAACATGTGCACAAAAGACTTTATTTACAGAGTGTGAAGCCAATGGTCTCTGAAGCAAAATGGGAAGGGCAGAGACTTGCTTCTCAATGGTGTTAAAAGCCTAATGGTCCAGACCCAAATGCAGGAAAGAAAGGATTTATTGCGCAGAGGATTTCCTGTGGGAAATCCTTTAGACTCGCACCAAAGTATACCCTCCATTTCTGATGATAGACTTTGTGGAATGTGGACTTCTGAACATTGAGCACTGTACGTGTAGCGGACCCCCAAAAATTGGGGTTGCTATGCTCTAAATTTAGGGGCAGCCCGAGCAATAGTTTAGCTCAGGTTCTCCAATTCTGCTTAGCTTGGACTCTGCTCTGCTGTAATGTTGCCTGGAGTATAGTTCCTCTTGACCTGCAGGTGGCGCTGTTGCCCAGGTCATGAGGAGAACCACAGGTGGCGTTGTGGTGAGATTTGGTGTCCTCTCTCAGCTGCCGTGCGGTGGGCGGGTTTTGCCTGCTGTGCATGACGGGAGAGGGTACATAAGGGGCAGACGCCATGATCTGAGGGTGGTGTGCCGGGGGGATTCCAAGGAGGACTCCTGGTGGCGAAGTCGCGCCTGTTGGCCCTGCAGGCCTGGGGTGCGTGAACTTGTCGAGTAGTCTCATGCACCTTTAGGCCGAGGCAACAGAGTTCCAGGTAGGCCCAGTACCTTCAACTGGGTCTACAAACCAACCACTGGAGTCCCAGGGAACCCGAGGGAGGGTGACCCGCTCTGAAGCAGAGGAAACCGGGGGAGGAACTGTCCGATGGATCGGTAAAGAAAGTCACGGTCTCGGAGAGGCCTGGTTGCCTATCAGAGGGAAGGATTCGTGAGTTGCAAGATAGCTCCTGTAGGGTGCCCCATTGGCACCTATGGTCTAATAATTTACAGGGGTTCCAAAGTTCTAATTCAGTAACCAAGGGATTCTGCGGCAGAGGATCTTCTAACTTGTCCATGAAGGGGACTAAATCAAAGTAACTGTTCGTGCTTCACTCCGGCTGCTAGAACTGTGAGAGGATCTATCCGGGTGAGCAATACCCACCTCAGGCTTGAGTGGAGAATAGGGTAACAGGGTGCCGCGTGCCTGAACCTATCTCCCTACCTAATCTCATTGCTGTCTTTCAACCTTTTCCCAATCTGTTCAAGCAAGAGAGAGAAAATAAACTTGTTGTTGGAGTTTAAACACTGTCTGGACATTGGCCTTCTTTCTGGGAAGAATAGACTTTTCCCTACATTCTAGGGACAAGAACCAACATAGGGGAGGTAACTCGCTGCAGGACCCAAAATTGCAAGAACACCGCTCAACCTCTTATACCAGGAGGATACGGGCATGTGGCATGGTGTGCCTTTGCTCCTGCAAGTGAAGGTAGGCAGGAAAAAGGGTCTGCGTTCTACATACGAATCACAGATTCAGAGTTGATCCTGTCCCTTTTCAGCCGCCGTGCCACTGAAGCTAGCGACCAAGAAGTACGATAGTAACTAGGTCTTTGAGACAGCAGACCTGGACAGTCTAGCAGAGCCCATGGAGTGACTGAAAAGTGTTTGCGACTTCAGGGGCCCTTTAAGATCAGAGGCCAGGAACAGTACTGGTAGAAGCAACAGGTCTCTGCAGCCGATAGCTCAGATATCACCAAGAATGCAGGTAAAGCAGATACTCAATCTGTTGGACACTTGCAGCCTCTGCTATCAGAGTCTAAAACCTACTAATTTGGGTAATTTAAGTTAAAGTTCTGTATGACTGTAGTAAAAACCTCAGACAAGAGGACCAAACAAAAATACACTCATCAAAGCGGAGGAAATTTACACCATAACATAATCCATGTGGCTCTTGGCAGCAGCTGGGAGATGCTTCTTTGACAGTAAAGATCAGAGTGCTGCACGCATGACACTCCAACCAGCAGAAAGAGGTTTGTGCCCTTTCCCACAGCATCAGTTGTGTAGGAGAAATATTTATGGATGACCAAAAACTTGCTCAATTAAGAAGATGAAGACTTTGTAGGTCAATTGAGAAATAAAAATTATTCATTGGATTAGATACTCCATCCACATAGCTCCACTAATTCTGAATAGTACACTAGCATAACTTTCATCTCACGGTCCTCTAGCACCACCATGTTGTCACTGTGTATTTATTCTGTACCATCTCCAGATTATTCCTGTGCAAAGCTTGGCTTCTGATGAACCTTACTAAAGCAATGAAGGTCATGTGTGCAAGGCCTCCTCTCCCATTCATCAGCAGTGGGAAAAGGGGATTACAGATAAAATCTCATGTAGCCTTTGGTTCCTTAATAGCCGGACTGTCTGCAAAAAGCTTAGCAACTGTCAATTACCAATAATCCTATACAGCCTGGTTATAATTACCTTAGACACTCCAGCATCCTGGAAGCAATCTTCTGCCTCCTCATCATTGAGAATACCCAGATGCGGCTTACTCCACAGATAGCCGGCTCGGGAGTAGTAGCACAGCACCAAGCTTTCCCTCTCTCAGAAAATAACTTCTCTGTGTCAGAGGATGGATTACCTGGATTAAAATCCTCAATTACTCTGTAACCCTATAAAAAATAAATAAATACACACACAACATGACAGATAGCCAAAAACAGGGCAAATAAATACATGTACAGTATATGATTTTTGGACATATTCAATTCAGACTAGTATATACTCAATGAACCACCATAAATAGGACTTGCTCCATAGTTTTAAGATTGCCGTTGGAATAATGAGGATTAGCAGAAATAGCCTAAAGGTGGGATTTCAAAGGATGTGGCTACACCCCACATTGCTTCTAGATGAGCATTTTCTCCATTGTGCTCCAATAACCAGCTTTTCTCTATAAAAGGGGTAGGCAAGAGACAGTAATGCTGGGGAGGAAAGGGCTTGATAATGCTGGATGTCCAGGCAGGAAATAAGGGCTCTTTCCTGACAGACTCCATGGCAGCCTACGTGTGGGTTAATCCCGCCCCTCATACCTCATAGGACCCTTCTCCCATAAATCTTTGCTCTGGGCCAGAGGCTGTGTTCCTTTTTTTGTCCTCCTCCTAGTACCAAGATATAGTCTTACCTTTTCATGAAGTTTTCCTGTAATCCAGGCCTGGCGGTGTGCACGGCGATACGTTGGTGGTTAGCGGTGATCCTCTTGCAGTCCAGCAATCCTAGCTATTAGCAGGTGGACATGGGCGATATGATGTGATACCATGAAGAGCTTACTAACCTGGCCATTGGCAGGCAAGCGGTAATATGGCCAAACGTCCCAGCTATTAGCGGGAGGCTTTGTAAACGCCCGATCGTGCGGTGGGTCAAGCGAACAGCTCCCCAGTCCCAGGTTCTGGTCCGGATCGTGCCGTGGTGGTGGTAATGTACAAAGATATTCCTTTTATATGGCAGCCGTATCTCTGTGTTTTGTGTGTCTCCTTATTTTCTATCAAGCTCCAGTGAGTGGCCACGGCGGCTGGAGCGCAGCTGCGTTCCAGCTCGCCGTTTCAGGAAGTCGCTGCGCATCCGCAAGCCACGAACGAAGATTCTGTGCTTGGTTCGTGCAGGCGCAGTTTCGCCAAAATGGCGGCGGCGGTCGCGAATACGATTGGCCGCCACCGGATGGCAACCGCTATGGGGCGGTGACATCGTTAACGGTGGCAGATTTAAATAGCTGTCAAAGCAGCTATTACTTGGGATGACTTGCAGGCTTATGCTGTATTTACCCAGGCACTGGGCTCTGGTTTACAAGGTAAATTGTTTGCTGCAGGCTCCCTGGGTGCTGGCTATGTTTTGTTATGTGCTCTCTCATGCCTGTTGTCACTCCTGTTTCTCATAAGGCAGTAATGATTCATTTCACTTTCAAACTGCCTTGCCATGGATCTGTCACCGCCCTCTTGTGGCCAACCCTTGCGCTGCAGGTAGGATTTATTTATTTTCTACCTGTGATGCTTGGGGTCACTCATTCAGGAGCTCTTAACCCTTTCTTTTTCACTCAGCTCTTCTAGGTCTGAACACCAAAGCACGGCAAAGACCGTCCTAGGTCTCAACGTTGTCACTCCTCTTCAAGGTCCAGGCGTCAGATCTTCCTTTAGATCTAGGTACCACAGATAGGAGTCTAAAACCACCTCTGGGCGTCACTCTCACCGCCACTCCAGCCGCTCTGTGAGGAAAGCCTGCTGGGTATGCGGGGCCCAGGTTCCTGAAGGCAAATCGCTCTGCAAGCGATGCTTTTCTAAAGTCGCATAAGAAAGAGAGGGTGGAGACCAACAAGTGGAAGCACTGGTCAGAAAGGTGGTCCATAAGTCCCTGAGTAAAGGGGATTCTGGTCATACCCACAACCCTGCTGGCGACACTATGTCAGTCCCTATTAGGGATGATCTCAAGGCTCCAGGCCCTTCACAGCCGAGCCATTCCTCAATTGAAGCCTCAGACAGTGAGGTGGAGGTAGATGACCCTGGTGCAGGTTTTGAATTTGCCCTAGTACCACAGCTGGTCAAAAGCTGTCAAAGAAGCTTTGAGATGGAAGAGCCAGTGGAGGCACCCTCCAAACAGAGGAAATATTTTAAACACCTCAAAAAAGAACACCCTAATTTCTCCTTTTTGGGTGAACTCAGCGCAATAATTACCGACAAATGGGGTGGTGTTGAAAGGAAGAATTGCCTGTTAATGAAAGTATCAAAAATGTACCCATTTAAAAGCAAGGATGTAAAACACCTGGAGTCGGCTCCTCTCATTGACTCAGCCCTAATGAGGATGGTGAGGCATGTCACACTCCCATTGGAGGATACTGTTTCCTTTAGGGATTGCCTGGAGTGGAAAATTTATACCGACCTCAAGCAGATCTACATTACAGCGGGTATGACCTGCAAACCAGCTCTAGCTCTCGCAGCCCTTTCTAAAGCGATGGAAGTCTGGGCAGACGACGTAGATGCTTCTCTGAGGAGCATCTCGGAAGAACTGGCCAGGAGCTCACCTATTCATGGGCTAAGGTTGACATTGGCTTTTCTCGTGGGGCTTCCCTAGACATAATTCGCCTGGTGGCTCGGATCATGCTGACATCTGTCACGGCTAAGCGTGCCTTGTGGCTGCGCCCATGGGTAGCTGACCCTGCCTCCAAGCAGGCATGGTGCAGGATTCTATTTGGGGGTTTGTCTCTCTTTGGGAACATATCGGACAGTGCCATCACCCGTGCCACAGGGGGCAAGTCGGGGTTCCTTCCCCATGATCACCGTCTGCCTGGGCTGTGTTCTCTTCTGGTTTAGCAAAGTTCAGATCGAGCAAGGAATGCTCGCTACTATAGGCCTGGCCGTGAGTTCAAGAAGACCTGGAAGAAAAAACAGCCTTCAGGCCAGAAGTTTGCAAAAGGGGCATCTTCCGGTGGACAAGAATCCCCTAAGTCTTTATGATATTGCACCTGCCTAAAACAGAGCGAGTCGGCATCCTTGCCTCTCTCGGAAGAGAAAAAGCGAATTCTCCTGTCTCTCTTGTGGCTCAGGGCGCTGCAATTCCAGTTCCAGATGACAAAAGGTTTTAAGGGGTCTACTCGCCCCTCTTCATGGTGTTGAAGAAAAACGTCTCCTGGAGGCCAGTTATAGACCTAACCCACTTGAATTTTTTTTATCTAGAAGGAGAAGTTCAAGATGGAGACACTGCTCATGATCAGTCAAGCAATCCAACCAGACGATTGGCTTGTCTCTATAGACCTGAAGGACGCCTACTTCCATGTTCCGATAGCGTCAGAATTCCAGAAATACCTTTGCTTTGCTGTCGATCAAATCCGTCTGCAGTTCACCTGTCTCCCCTTCGGGCTTACAACATCGCCTCGTGTGTTTTCAAAACTTGTTTGCTGTCGTGGCTCTGATCAGGACCAGAGGTATCCGTCTGTATCACTATCTAGACCTGCTGTTGTCTCGGGACAAGGAGCAGTTGCTAATCCACAGATCCCAGGTCATCTCCACTCTACTCGAGTTTGGTTGGCTTCTGAATCTGGAAAAGAGCCATCTGGATCCTACGCAGTCCCTGGTATTCCTCGGGGCACACTTCAACGCTATCAAGAGCACCATCTTGTTACCCCTGGAAAAATCCCAGTGATCCGGGACAGAGTTTGGCTTACAATGTCGTCCTCATCTCCAAGCCTCTCAATGCCTAAAGATCATTGGCACCATGGTGGCAACAACACCCATGGTAAAGTGGGCTCAGTGGAAAATGCGGCCCTTCCAGAAGGGTTTCCTCCAGCAGTATAATCCAGGGCTTTGGGATCACTTTATCCAAATAACCTTATCCATGCGGGAGAGCTTTCCTTGGTGGCTACAACAGAGGAACCTCCTCAATTGTCACTCCATCGCACCTGTGTCTTGGGTCACCATCACTACAGATGCCAGCAACAGGGGCTGACAGAAGTAGCCCAAGGCATATGGAATTTTCCCTCTCACAGGATAGTCTCCAAAGTTCTGGAACTCCGGGCAGCGTTCTGCAGGCCTTTCACCACTTAACAGCAGGAGACTCAGTCCTCCTAAGACTGGACAACACAACGGCAGTCGCATACATCAAGAGACAGGGGGTACTCACAGACTCTCCCTGTCAAAGAAAATAGAGCCCATCATGATCTTGGCCCAGAAAAACCTGGCCAACCTGACAGCTGTCTATCTCCCTGGAGTCCCGAACGTTCAGGCAGATTTTCTGTTGAGAGTTTCTCTGGACAACGAGTGGACTTCCCCCCCGAAGTCTTCAGGTGGGTCCTGTCCCTGGGAGTCATTCCGGAAGTAGACTTGTTTGCCTCCCCATGCAACTTCAGACTAGAGAGATACTACACGAGGTCTTGGTATCCCCAGGCTTTTGGGTAGATGCTCTGACAGACCATTGGCGGTTCCACAGGGCCTATGCCTTTCCCCCGGTTCCTGTCATTCTGTTTTTTGTCGAGGCTCAGGATGGAAGAAGCAGAGATAGTGGCAATAGTCCCCTACTGGCCAAACAAGCCATGGTTTCTACTGCTGATGCAACTCCGCTTCCGGGACCCAGTTCCTCTACCCTCCAGACCAGATCTCCTATCACAAGGGGCATTTCTACATCCATGCCCGGCCCATCTACATCTGATGATCTGGTTCTTGAGAGGGGAAGGTTGGAGGCCCTAGGCTGTCAAAGTAGGGCCATCTCCACAATATTAAATGCCAGAAGAACAGGCACCAACAGGGTCTACCAGAGGATTTGGAAAAAGTTTTCAGACTACACCTCTTCCACTGCAGGTTCTTGCAAAAACCCAAAGATACATGATATCCTGGGCTTCTTACAATCAGGATTGGATCTCTCATTGTCAGTCAGCTCGCTGCGAGTCCAAATCGCTGTAATCTCTGCCTTTATCGGTGTTTCCTGGGCTAGACACCCTCTTACTCAGTAGTTTTTCAGAGGAGCAATAAGGCTCAGAGCTCAGAGCCAAGTTTTTCTAATTGGGATCTTCCCCTTGTCCTGGATTTTTTCTTAGGTAGAGAGTTGGAACATGAAGATTAATCTTCTGTCAAATGACTCTCTCTAATAGTTGTCTTCTTGGTGGCTATAACATCGGCCAAGAGGGTCTCTGAAATCAGCTCTCTGGGATGCAAGGAGCCATTTCTAAACTTTTTAATTCCTATGTTGGGTTCAAACCCCAAAGTGGCATCTGTGTTTCATGACAATCAGGAGATTGCTCTTCCAACGTTCAGATCTACCGAGGATTCCAGTGTTTATCCCTTAGATGTTGGAAAAGCTCTGAGTCAGTATTTTGAAGCTACAGCTTCTTTCCGTCAGACTGACCACCTGCTCGTTCTTTTCACAGGAAGTATAAGGGAAATGCGTGCCTCTTCCAGATCTATCGGAGCATGGATTGTTCAGGCCATTCAGTTTGCCTATAAAGCCAAGGGCTTGGCGCCTCCAGAAGCGGTGACTGCTCACTCAACTAGAAGTGTCTTCATCATGGGCGGCATCACGTCACGTGCCTCCAGAAGTTATTTGCAAGGTGGCTTTGTGGTCTTCAATTAACACGTTCATGGCACACTACTGCGTAGAGCCAGCCTCATTATCTTCTGTTAAATTTGGTTTACGTATCTTGTCTGTTGATGGTGCCAATTAAACCTTTTTTCTTTTGTCCAGCACTCTGCCCACCCGGGTGTGTATGGCTAGTTATTTCCCACACGTAGGCTGCCATGGAGTCTGTCAGGAAAACGGAAAATTTATATCAAATACTTACCGTAATTTTCCTTTCCTGATGGACTCCATGGCAGCAGGAGTTCCCTCCCAGTGGCTGGAGTAGGCTAAATTATGGAACACGGCCTCTGGCCCAGAGCAATGATTTATGGGAGAAGGGTCCTATGAGGTATGAGGGGCGGGATTAACCCACACGTAGGCTGCCATGGAGTCCATCAGGAAAGGAAAATTACGGTAAGTATTTGATATAAATTTTCCGTTATCTGACCTGAGAAGCTCAAAGTGTGCAGTGAAATCAAAGTAATTTCAGTACAGAAGAGGTGCCTGTCCAACCGTTCAAGGCTGAAAGTAAGGTTGCAGCTCAACTCTAACCAGCAACCATCATGAACAGTGTTTAAAAGGGATTGTAAACCCTCGTGTTTTTTCACCTTAATGCATCCTATGCATTAACCACTTCAGCCCCGGACCATTTTGCTGGTAAAAGACCAGGCCACTTTTTGCGTTTCGGCACTGCATCGCTTTAACTGACAATTGCGCGGTCGTGCGACGTGACTTCCAAACAAAATTGACATCCTTTTTTTCCCACAAATAGAGCTTTCTTTTGGTGGTATTTGATCACCTCTGCGGTTTTTATTTTTTGCACTATAAACAACAACAAAAAAAAAAAAGCGTCAATTTAAAAAAAAAATCAATATTTTTTACTTTTTGCTATAATAAATATCCCCAAAAAAAATACATAAAAAAATTTAATAAAAATCCCAATAAGCGTTTATTGATTGGTTTGCACAAAAGTTATAGCTTCTACAAAATAGGGGACTGTTTCATGGCATTTTTATCAAAAATTTTTTTTACTAGTTATGGCGGCGATCAGCGATTTTTATCATGACTGTGGCATTATGGCGGACAGACACTTTTGACAAATTTTTGGGACCATTGTCATTTTTACAGCGATCAGTGCTATAAAAAATGCACTGATTACTGTGAAAATGACACTTGCAGTGAAGGGGTTAACCAGTAGGTGGCGCTGTAGGGGTTAAGCGTTTCCTAGGGAGTGCTTCTTACTGTAGGGGGGGGGATGGGCTATGTGTGACATTACACAGAGCGGAGATCAGTGTCATTGCCACTAGGCAGAGCGGGGAGATGCTTATTTACACTAGCATCTCCCCACTCTCTCCGTGAGACGATCGCGGGACCCACGGGCGGGCTCATGGAGAAAGACAGGGTTGCGAGCGCGACCACACGGCGGCATCTTAAAAAGGGACGTACAGGTACGGGCTTATGCCTGTCCGTGCCGCTCTGCCAACGTAAATGTACAGGCGGCGGTCCTTAAGTGGTTAAGGTAAAAAAACACCTTGCAGTGCCCAGCCCCCAAGCCCCCCCCCCGTTTTACTTACCTGAGCCCCGAATTTCTGTGGGCGCGATCCCGCGTCGCTCTCTTCACGGCTTCTCGGCTCTTCATTGGATAGACTGATAGCAGCGCAGCCATTGGCTCCCGCTGCTGTCAATCAAATCCAATGACGCGGCCGAGTCACAGGAGCGTGCCCACAAGGTAACCCCCTCGGGAGAGAGCTTTCCAGAGGGGGTTATCTAATGCGGGGAGGAGCCGCGAGAGCTGCCGTGGGACCCCAGAAGAGGACGATCAGTGGCCACTCTGTGCAAAACGAACTGTACAGTGGAGGCAAGTAGGACATGTTTGTTATTTTAAAAGAAAAAAACTTGAACCTTTAATATCACTTTAAGTGTTCAGTGGAACTTGGTTTAGGGCCTGGTTCACACCTATGCAGTTTGCTTTTGATCCTTTTCTGAAGTGGTTTTTGCATATGCATTTTTCACCCCAAAAAATTATGCGTTTTGCTTTTTTTTTGGCCGTTTCAAAGAAGAAGAAAAAAAAAAAAAACGCAAAATGCATCAAAAAACGAACTACATGCTTTTCTACAGCATCTTCATTGAAGTCTATTGAACACAAAAAGGACCCTTTCCAAAAATGCAGCGGCTGAAAAAACAAAAAAAAAAGAAACAAAAAAAATAAAAAATAAAAAAGCATAGATGTGAACGTGTCCCTTAGGAACCCATGTTAAATGGGATTGTAGTGAGTTTCTGCAAAAAGCACAAAAAGCCGCATAGGTGTTAACAAGGCCTAAGGGCTCATTCATACTCGCTGCAGTACTTGCCACCCCTCTGAAAATCGATTAGTGCCTCCTCACTGCCTTTAACCATGAAAGCCCACACCACAAACACGTGCATTATATATTTCATTTGAGTGGGTCGTGTTCAACAGCGGTACTGCTCACAGAACACGACATGAAGTAAAATTTTTGCAGTGGCTGTCCTTGCAGCTTAACCACTTCCCACCCGGCCTATAGCTAAAATGGCGGTGGTTCCGTTATACTGACTGGACATCATATGACATCTTTCAGGATAACAGCCAGCACGTGCCCGCGGGGAGGAGGAGGGGGGAGGAGGAGGGAGGACCACATTTTTGGTCTTTTATTTGATTAGCAAAAAATAAAAACCCCAGAGGTGATCAAACAACACCAAAAGAAAGCTCCAATTGTGGGAACAAAATTATAAAGATTTATTTTGAGTACAGTGTTGCATGACCGCGCAATTGTCATTTAAAAAGCGACAGCGCTGAAAGCTGAAAATTGGTCTGGACAGGAAGGTGGGAAAGTGTCTGATTTTGAAGTGGTTAAGGTGATTGTAAAGGCAGAAGTTTGTTTACCTTAATGCATTCTATGCATGAATATAAAAAAAAACCTGTGTGCAGCAGCCCCCCTCATACTTACCTGAGCCCCATCTTTATCCAGCGATGTTGCAGGAGAGACTCCGCTGCCCAAGACTCTCCTCCTCATTGGCTGAGACACCAGCGGAGCGACATTGGCTCCTGCTTCTGTCAAATCACAGACAGTGAGCCAATGAGGAGAGAGAGGGTGCGGGGGCCCAGCCGGGGCTTTGTGTCGGAATAGACACACGGACCTGTGGCTCTGCTTGGGTGCCCCCCATAGCAAGCTACTTGGGCACTCATCAAGAGAGAGGGGCCAGAAGAGCCGGCGAGGGACCCCGAAAAGAGGATCGGGGCTTCTCTATGCAAAACCATTACACAGGGCAGGTAAGTATAACATAACATGTTTGTTATAGTTAAGCAAAAAAAAAAAAAAAAACACAAAAACACACACACAAAATGAGGCACTATTCCTCCCACTGACACCAACTAGTTCTTCCTCGAATACCAAAGATTGGGCATTGTTTACTCCAACTGGGCACAGTCCAGCCCCCCTAAAGTCTGAAGCTCTTTCTTTAGAAAGTTTTGAGACCCTTGCCATATACCAATAAAAGATTTACTTTGAAAATCTTTTTATTCCAAATGTGGAAACATTGTGAAGCAGAAAATGCAGCATAGGCAAGATCCAAACAATGAACCAGAATCAATAATAATTACCCATTGTATATGTTCTGCAATTAAACACCCAACAACTTTCTTGTCAGAGCTAATAAACAGAAGGGTTTTTGTCCTGGAATGCAGCCGGAGTGGAACTTGTTGGAACCCCAAATCATTATCCACCATTTCTCTGATCTCTTCAACCTTAAAAAAAAAATAAAAAATATTTTTTTTTTTTTAAAGTGTAAAAAAGGTAAATTTGATTATACTTTACACCATTTTGGAGGCAATAAAAGAAGTGAAAAAAAAAAAAAAAAAAAAAAAAGTTAAAAAAGTTGCAACTACCTTTTTAAGTGCATATTTAGGGTCATCTGGCAACACCATTATGATTTTCCCATCTGGATATTCAGCCACAATCCTTTCCTTCTTCCAGCCCTGCATAACATAAATCAAAGTTAAGATGAACCGAATCCTAGAAGCTGTGCCCAAAATAAAGCAGGCAGAAGACAAAGAACTAGTCACCAATATTACTGTGGACACTTTGCACCCGTTTTCCTATTACTGGCTTACCATGCCCTACTACTCTGCAACGTGTCGGTGGGTAGGCAGCCATCCTAGTAGAAGTGTTTTCTTCCTCATGTCAGAGACTCACTCCAAGAAATACTAGTGAGCAGCACAGTAGTGACATGACCAAATCTCACTTCAAATCTGGCAAGACTAAAGCAGCAGTACCTTAAATCTCACACAGCAGATATACAACTATGAGGCTTAAAGACTATTTAAACCCAACACTTCATATTCCTGATATGTGTCTGCTGTACCTTGTATCCTATTCTCTTTGCATTGCTTCCTTTGTGTGATATCCCTGGTGTTCCTGCCAGTTCCTCTGCTTTTCTATTAAAAACTGACCACACTAAGCAGAACACACCATGGTCAGTTCTCTAGACGTGCTGGGAACTCCGCCTGCTCTCCTTCAAAGATCAGACTTGTTCTGACACCCCTCCCACACACACCTGCACAGCCATTTGATAGAAAGTTCAGTGTGCTGCTGTTTCACCCCCCCCCCTCCCAGCTCTTATAAAGTTGAGAACAAGGGAATGGAATCACTTTAAAAAAATAAAAAAAAAATTAAATACTTTTTTCTTTTTTTAATCTATACACAAAGGTTTTACCTTGTATTTCTATTTTAAACTCAATGGGTTGTTTTACAAGGTGAGAGTTGACAATCACTTTAAAGCAGAATTGCTATTTTTCTTTTAACAATTATTCAGCTCCTGGTGGTACAAACCCTCATGTAGTACTTTGTCCCATTATCCTAGGTGCCCTGTAACACTAGCTGCAATGTTGGACAGACTCTCTTGACGCATGGCTCTCCAACATCGCAGCTAGCAAGGAGGTCACTCTTTCACAGCGAGTACCTGTGTCTGGCTCCCAGCACCTGTGCAAAGCAAGCACCAGCAAGAGAAATACAAAAGGAATGCAAGGTGCATCAATCTCTGCAACAAGGCAAATCTTCACTTTTTTGAGCATAGGTCCACTTTACGCGCACACACGCGCACGCACACACACAGCGCATCTGGAAAGTATTCACAGCGCTTCACTTTTTCCACATTTTAGTATGTTACAGTCTTATTCCAAAATGGATTAAATTCATTATTTTCTTCAAAATTCTATAAACAATACCCCATAATGACAAGATGAATAGACGTTTGTTTGAAATCTTTTTTTTTTATTTTTTTTATAAATTTGCAAAGAAGGTCACAGTCTTTGCTCAATACTTTGTTGAAGCACCTTTGGCACCAATTACAGCCTAAAGTCTTTTTGCATATGATGCTACAAGCTTGGCCCATCTATTTTTGGGCAGTTTCTTCCATTCTTCTTTGCAGGACCTCTTAAGCTCCATCAGTTTGGATGAGGAGCATCAATGCACAGCCATTTTCAGATCTCTCCAGAGAGTCCTTACGTCTGGGCCACGCAAGGACATTCACAGAGTTGTCCCGCGGCCACTTCTTTGTTATCTTGGCTGTGTTGCTAGGGTCCTTTGCCCCAGTCTGAGGTCAAGAGCACTATGTAGCAGGTTTTAATCAAGGATGTCTGTCTACATTGCTGCATTCATCTTTCCCTCGATCCAGACTAGTCTCCCAGTTCCTGCCGCTGAAAAACATCTCCACAGCATGATGCTGCCACCACCCATGCTTTACTGTAGAGATGGTATTGGCCAGGTGATGAGCGGTGCCTGTTTCCTCCAGACATGATGCCTGCCACTGAGGCCAAAGAGTTCAATCTTTGTTTCATCAGACCAGAGAATTTTCTCTTTCTCATGGTCCGAGGCTCTCAGGTGCCTTTTGGCAAACTCCAGATGGGCTGTCATGTACCTTTTACTGAGGAGTGGCTTCCGTCTGGCCACTCTACCATACAGGCCTGATTGGCTGAGTGCTGCAGAGATGGTTGTACTTCTGGAAGGTTCTCCTCTCCACAGAGAAACGCTGGAGCTGTCAGTGACCATCGGGTTCTTGGTCACCTCCTCGTCTAAGGCCCTTTTCTCCCGATCGCTCGGTTTGGCCTGGCGGCCCGCTCTAGGAAGAGTCCTGGTGGTTCCAAACTCCTTCCATTTACGGATGATGGAGGCCACTGTGCTCATCAATGCTTCCAGAATTTCTCTGTACCTCGATACAATCCTGTCTGAGGTCTACAGACAATTCCTTGGACTTCATGGCTTGGTTTGTGCTCTTATATGCTCTGAACTGTGGGACCTTTATATAGACAGGTGTGTGCCTTTCTAAATTATGTCCAATCAACTGAATTTACCACCGGTGGCTCCAATCAAGTTGTAGAAACATCTCAAGGATGATCAGTGGAAACAGAATGCACCTGAGCTCAATTTTGAGTGTCATGGTAAAGGCTGTGAATACTTATGTACATGGGATTTTTTTCGTTTTTTATTAATGTGCAAAAATTTCCAACAAACTTCTTTCCCGTTGTCATTATGGGGTAGGGTTTGTAAAATGTTGAGGAAAATAATGAATTAATCCATTTCGGAATAAGGCTGTAACATAACAAAATGTGGAAAGAGTGAAGTGATATGAATACTTTCCGGATGCACAGTATGTATGTATGTATGTATGTATGTATGTATGTATGTATGTATGTGTGTGTGTGTGTGTGTATATACATACACACACACACATACAAAAAAAATGTCAGTTCTTTGTTAACTATAAATCCTGAAGGAAGTGTAAGACCATACAATAGTGCTTACCACATACTTTACGGCACTGATGAACTGGTTATGAAAGAGAAGGTGCTGTGTCTCATCTTCAGAATTTGAAGCAGTATACAGCATGCCACACACACAGCAAGATATGGCACCAAACCGTTTCTGTCCAGCATCCTGAAACAAGATAGATAATGACTATCGGTAGGTGGTAAAGATAACATGGCCTTAAAATGTTTACAATATGCCTGTTGATGAAGTGTTAGTTTTAACTTACAAGGTAATCAGACAATATTTGGGCTGCATAAGTATTATTTGGGCAAAAGTTGGTCATAGAGTGCAGAGGGTACAGGAGGCAGAGAACAAATGGATCATGAGGTGGTGACAGACCACACATGATAGACATGAGGCAGAGGAAGATTGATCGTGAACTGGGGGGGTTCTCCTCATGTGTGAAGTTGCAGCTGCTTGCACCAGACATGGCACAGTGGTGGGTTTAGCCAGAGGGGTGATGCTCAGTTGGAAGAATAAGAGCTTAGCACCCACAGGAAACCTGCATACTTATGAAATGTGGTGGTAATCATACAAAAACATACTGCAGACATGATAGCATGGGAGGAAAATAGAGAGTGCACAATATCAGGCATGCTGTAAAACAAAAATGGTGACAATGCAGCATACAAGGGATGGGCACACACACACACACACATCAATTTTGCTCAACCTTGGTACTGAATGGAGAAATAAATAAGACATATCACCGCACCTACACAAGTGATGTTGGTGAGGCAATCTTCCCCACTGTTCTATTGAATGCTGACAGCAGGGAGCCTCTCCTGCTAACACCACCTGCCAGAATCTACAGATCAGCACATGCAGCCATTGGCTGAGAGCGATGATCGGATGCTGGTTTTCCAGCATGTCCTTTCAACAAAAGCCAGTTGTTAGACTGGCTTCTGGTCGGACAGACAGGTGTACACACTGACCCAACATCGGCCAGCTCCTGCTGAACCAGCTGATTTTCAGCCAGTGTGTACCCAGCTTTAGACGTGATAGGGGTAGACTGCAGGCAGTGAGGGAATTTCTGTGGACAGCAAGGGATGAACTGCCAAAGAATACATAGTATGGAAAAGGGAGGAGAAGGAACTGACACAAGTTTGGATGGGAGCGGTCAGCGTGGATGAAGGCTAGATATCATCACAGGATGTTGTTCAGACACTGGAGGGATCTTTCAAAGAACATAAATAACACAAGGGAAATGTCAGTTTTGTTGTGCAAAGCTCAGGAAGGTGTCAGATCCGAGAAAAGACACATTGCTTTGCTGCTATATTTATTCACATTGGCAAAACCCTCCAGTAGTGAAAAGGGAAGTTGCCATCACTCTTCGTATCATTTAGGGAAGGACTTAGACTCATAACCATCATGTCTCTATAGGACCATACATTGATCCAGAAATCAATTTAAATTTCTAATATGATAATAGCTATCCTACCACACATACTGTAATACCACTGTGGTGAGTACATGACCTGAAGCCCCCACACTTACTATGATGGGTTCCCAAGGAAGTCAAATGTGATGAACGTGTAGGATGTGATCACAGCACATCTCTTCTATCCACGTGATTGCCAGGCATCCTGGAGGTTTTTAGTTGGCATGCTGTTTATCATAGTTCTATGTTACACCTTTTTAATGGGAGTGTATTTGGATAGTTTTTTTTTTTCTGCTGGTGAGGCTAGTAAATGCTACACTATCAGATATTTTCCTGTGTTTACTTTTTAACTACTGGTTGTTGACATTATCCTTGGTGGTTCTGATAAGATCTCATTATGAGGTTTTATGCCGTGTACACACGATCGTGATTCACGGCGGTGAAAACACCGCCGTGAATCACGACAGGAAAAACGAGGGAACGGCTTGTTCCCCCACACACGGCCGTTTTTCCCGTAATTTTTTCTCTTGACGAGAAAAACGACCGTGTGTGGGCTCCGCGGCAGTGTTTCCCTATGGGAAAACTGCCGCAGAAAAAAAATGTCAGGAATCACGACGAGAAAAATTAGAGCATGTTCTAATTTTTCTCGTCGTGATTAATGCCGTTTTTCTCGTCGGGAAAAACTGCAAAAAGCCCACAGACGATCGTTTTTCTCGGCCAAAGGAAAAAATTTAATTTTTCCCGACGGGAAAAATGATCGTGTGTACGCGGCATTAGACCCCGTTCAAATTTGGCGTTTTAGGATCTTGAGCAAAATCACTGCGATTGTGCCAGTGATCCCAAATTGCGCTGCAGTAATGGCCAAACGCATGTTCAGGTGCCATAAATTTTCAATGGCACCTAAACGCTGTGCGGTTTTGTCCAGATAAATCGTGGCAAACCGTAACGTGCAAAGCTTGTTGCCCAAAAAGGAGTAGGAGCTTCTTTAGGGCGACAAGCTTCGTGTGTTGTGGATTGAAAACTAATGGCACCTGAAGATGAGTTTTGCCATTATTGCAGTGCGATATGGGGGATTACTGCAGTAATGCCCGAGATACCAAAATGCCAATGTGGGGCCTTAAATAATAAAAGGATATCGGACCTCTTACCTTTTCAGCAACAACATTTAGTTTTGACTGGAGCAGTCTCCTTTTACTGCATTGCTTTGCTGGGACTTTATTCTTTAAAAATTTGCTGGCAATACTAAACTATTGGGGCCAGTACATACATGCAGTCTAGTTCCTTTTTCTTATCGGCATCAAAAAACGCATGGAAAAGTACACTTTGGTCTCCAGCCACTTTATGCCTCAGGAATCCAGGGATCCCTGTGGTACCTTACCACAGGGTACCTTCCAATGTGGTAATTGTGATTTCTGTAAATATATCCAGATTGTCTTGCCCACAGGAGAAAATCTAATTAGGGAACATTTTGTAAATTGTGACACAATCGGCATCGTATATCTGCTCACGTGTGGTTGTGGTAAATATTATGTGGGTAAAACTAAAATACATTTTTGAAGACGTATCAAAAGAACATGCTGTAGACATACAAATAGGTATTATGGAGAAACCCATACCTAAACACTGCGGATGGATTATCATGACTACAGCACAAACTCCCTAAAATTTCAGGCACTGGCTCGGATACACCCCCTTGTTCGTGGAGGAGACTTCGACCAGAAAATCCTCCAGGTGGAGGCTAAATGTATTTTTAAGCTCAGAGCAACTCAATCACCGGGACTTAATGATGGCATCAGCTATGCCCCTTTTCTGTGAAAAATGTCTATCTGAATTAACAATACCTTTCTCCCCCCTTCCTTTCCCCACCCTCCCATTTCCTTTTGTGGTTGATGTCCTGCCCCTATTTTATTCATTATTCACGACCTGTGCTTCTTCCCCCTCCACTAGATGGAATGCAACATGCGGACGATGCGGTTCACAGCGCCGTCGGCACATCACTTAGCTATAGGTCCAGCCCATCTCTCTGCCACATGCAGTCCCTTCCCCTGTCTCTGGCAACCAATTGCAGCCAGCCAGAGTGGGAAGTCTGCCTCTGCCTGTCCCTCCCCCTCCATCGGAACACGCAGGACATAGACCGGGGGATTCAAATGCATGTACTTCTCAAGCATGCACCTCATGCGGCGATCGGTGACCAGATTGGCTCGTCCCAGGCACCCTCAAGATCCCTTGTATCTACTCCGCTACCTTCCTACGATCTGGGCGACTGGAGCGATCCCAGGGACCCTCCCCTCACTTATCCGCACGGTTTCAATTAGGCGGTTCCCCCTATATAAAAAGGTACATTTTTACACCCTCTCCTCAGCGGTGCACCTCTCTATACGAGAGGGACTAAGAGGAGAGACGCTTTCTTCAGACACTAAAAGGTATTTTTGGAAAGGAAACTTTTCCTGTTTGTGATTACACTGCCTCCCTGCATGACCCTTTCACTCAAATGTATGTTTGTTATGTTTTTGCCTAGATTCTTAATTGATGTGGATTCGATTCCCCCTCTATACCTAGAGGCATCCCCTGGGATTTCCTCCCTTTCCCAGCACCCATACACACACTGTGTTAATTATATTCACCAATGAGATATGCGATCTCACCTCCTTCCATCTGCATTGCCTCTAAGTTCTTACCAGCTGCATACATTTGGTAAGTGACCAAATACATCCTAACTCCTACAAATATCACACACACACACACACACACACACACACACACACACCCTTCTTCCTTTGGCACTTACACACCATTTCCTGGCCCTTCCTTTCTCCCCGCCCCTTCCCCCCAACCCGGTACCCCTTCACTGCCTCACTTCCCTTCTCCCATCTTTTTCTTCTCCCTTCCCACTTTCTTCCGATTTCTTTCCATCCTCACCATTTCTCCCCTTCCCTTTTTCTTCCCCCCCACCCCCCCTTTTTTATTCCCGCTCTTCCTTCCCTCCCTTTTCTACACACATCTATTTTCCAATCATCAACTTATTAGATTTCCTTATTCATATATACAGGGATTCCCCTGTCCTCTCCGCGTAAGTGTAGAAGGGGGGAGTGTCCTCACAGGCACGCAAGCCTTATTTGTCCACCGTACCAGCATCTTGCAGTTACAGTTCTTTGGTAAGTGTGTCTCTTTGCAGATACAGATACACACCCAACATATGCGATTATGCAAACATACATGGATAATATGTATTGAAAAATTTCTGGTTTTTATCTTTTTGACACATAAAACACCGCTGTACATGCATGTAACCATGCACATAGCTTGAAGTGTTTTTTAATATAATGTAATATTTAGTCTGTAACAATCTTTATCGAAGACTATAAATGTATATCTAATGAATGTATAAATATTATCATGTGTATGCTTTTATTTGTTGGTTTCTCTTTTCCCCCCTCTTTATTTGAATTGAATCATATCAAATATGGCATTTATATTTCTCCATCAACACTCTGTTTTTAGAGTCTATACAATATTTCATTGTGCCACTTCCAAAGGCCCTAACAAAGCGGAAATTCGTGAAACGCGTAGGCCCTACTACCTTCTATGCTTGGGAATCGCACACCCTAAACTTGAAACTCTCAAAACTGTAACTTAGTTTTATTTCATGTTTTGATCTTTTTGATATCGCTGCCTTATGGCAGAAAAATAAAAGTGGTTTATTTTTCTATAATTCTGGTATTTCGATAATTTGTTTACTCCTCTGGAGGCACACACAAAGTACCACCCCGTTCAACCTTTTTCTTGACACATAGTCGCATGGAAAGTAGGTTATATGGTTTCCAATGGCATAGTTCATACCTGTGCAGTCAGTTCCAGGGCATTCCAATTCCAGAAAAAAAAAAAAAAAAGAAGTAGAACATGCTGTATTCTTCCTGAACTGGAATGTGATAAAATGCATCAAAAATATAACAGAATGCACTGGAACGCATAAAAAAAAAAAAAAAAAAACCACGCACGCGCACACAATCCAGATTCTTTCCGGGTGCGTTTCTGCATGCACGTTTTTGATGCGTTTCCAGAGGCTTTTTTCTACTTTCCTGGTTTTTTTTCCCACTGTTTTGGGGTCTGGTGCGTTTTTTTGATGCATTTCCGGATGCCTAACACATGCTCTTTTTTTCACTGTACTGGGGTCAATGCATTCCAGTGCGTTTTTGATGCGTTTTACAACGTCACAGTATTATCCAGTGCAGGAAAAATGCAGCATGTTCTACTTTTTTTTCTCTGGAACTGACCACACTGGTGTGAACTATGCCATTGGAAGCCATATAACCTACTTTCCACTGGAGCACTGGACTGCATGTGGTGTGAACTGGACCTCGTCTTTAATATTTGTCTTTTTTGCTTTGATGAGCTTCAGGTCACAGATATCGCTGGTGGGGCTTCGGAGAGGATATCCTGCCATGATTTTTTTAAACATTAAAGTGGTTGTATAGTGTGTTTTTTTACTTTTACCTACAGACAAGCCTATATACTAAGGCTTACCTGTAGGTAAAATAAAACCCTCGCAAAGAGCCGCTGACTGCAGCGGCGCATACGCACAGGGGATTCTCGGCTAAAGGCCCGGCAGACGCCGGACCTTGCCGGAAAGAAGTCTCCCGTGCGCATGCGCGGAAGTGACGACATCGCGGCTCCAGCCACTCACAGCGCTGGAGCCGCGATACCAGGAAGACACGCCGAGGCAACATGTCATCTCCCTCTGCGTGGACCAGGTAAGTTAGCGACGCCTCGTTCTTAGGTAAGTATTTCATAATGAGCTAGTATGCTGTGCATACTAGCTCATTATGCCTTTTAGGGGAGGGAATTTTTTTATTTATTTTTTTAACAATACAACCGCTTTAAGTTCTACCAGACCTCATTTTTTCTGAGGTCATTTGATCTAGTGGGTTTATATTGTTCACAGGGGGTGGAGGCGCACAGCGGTGGATTTCAGCAACAACACATTCCGTTTTGACTGGGTACCTTCACATTATTGCATAGTTTTGCTGGAATTTGTTTCTTCCTTAAAAGTTTAGGACCATTTCAGAGGACTTTATTTTTCACAGTGTTTATATGAAACTCCGTTTTAATTTACATTTTGTGATGGTTAAGATTGTGGAACTAATCTTAAACTTAAACTAATCTTAAACTAAGGGAGATTGTGGAATTAATCTTGCATGGTTAGTACAGCGTTTAAAACTCATGTGACGGGTAAACAACCATCATGTCTTTATAGTAGTGTACATTGGCTACATTGAAGTTATAGAAATCACTGAGAAGTCACTACAGCATTTTCATTTTTGATATAATAGATATCCTACCATTACAACACATACTGTACCATTACCAACACTTACAATAATAGGTTGCTTGTTGCTATCATTGTTGGCCTCTTTAAGTTTTTGGATTTCTTTCTGAATGCTTACATCAGAGGCTGGCTTAGTTGATTTTGCTTCTGGTTCATCTTGTTTTACTGTAACCCTGTAACAGATGCAATACACATACAAATAGCTAAAAACAACTGCAAATAAATGTTTACTCGAGTCCATTTGCGATGTATAGCCATTTCGGTAAATTCCCTAAACAGACACAGAAAAGCTTCTGGAACTCAAGCAAAATGATTTTTAGCTTTGGATAGAATAACGGTTAGGTCGAGGCAAGTATCTGCATTCTTATGACATTAACATGTCCAGTGTGTACTGGCACACATCTCTAGAAGACAGACGGAGACACACATGCACACACTGGCAAAAAACAAAACAAAAAAATTAAAATAAAAAGCATACAACACAGCTTAGCTAACCTTCCTGAAACTCAAATTGTTTCAAACATTACTACCATCAACGCTTATAAGAAAATGAATAAAATATGCAGATTATTTCCTTGTGTTCTAAACTTGCCCTCGTCTAGGTCTTTGTATGTTGTATAGTGAAGTGTAAAGAATACATATAAATATAGATAAGTTATGTACAATATTACAAAAACTACCCAATAAAATAGTTTTTTTTTTTTTTATAAAGAAAACAAAAATGCATCTGTATGTATCCAGATAAATATAGCCCATTTTTCATGATGCTTAGCTTCATCGCTTGCCATTCTGCTACAGCAACACCCGCGTATCACAAGTGCAGTACAGAACCATTAAATACACACTTAGCACTTACCCTTTCCCAGCAGATGCAGCCATCTGGTCTGTCAGCTGCTTGCAATCACTGCCTAAAATAGATTTCAATATCCACATCTCATTTATTAAGCACTTTCATTGATTATACAAATCAGCATCTTAAAACCTTTAAAAAATCAGCAATTAACTCCACAGTCCCTGTCACCTACTGTGTGAACTTTTATAAAAGCTGATCAATTAGGTATGCTTTCTTTTATACGTAGTGTTTCCCATTCAACAGTACAACCAAAATGGGGGAAATTAAAGAATAATTCCAGGCATCAGCGTGTTCTACATAGTTATATTGGTCCAGCTTGGACCAATGCAACTATGTATATTCCATACCTGGCTGATGTCACACTGGAAGCTGGAGATCAGTGAAGTAGACACCAATACGCCAGTGATCTCCACTTGCTTTCGGGTCCTGTAATGAGCAGCCGACCCAATGCCTTGTGAATACAGGAGGCTAGCCACTCAGCACGGGCACCATTCAGAGAATGCTTTGTGTCACCGCGCCGGCTCTCACCCTCATCCAATTGGGAAAAGCTTAGCAGTCATTTAGAAAATGTAAAGCATTTATTGAATGGCGCTTCTGCAGAGCAGCCGACCTGTTGTGTTCACAATGTAGGAGAGCAGCAACCTGTCGAAGGACTCGGAAGCAGTGGTGTACTGGACCAAATGAAACTATGTATAACATGCTGATCCCTTGATATATTATTTAAGAATGGTGTAGGCATAAGACCACTCCTTTTTTAGTTGCCTGTAAAATCATTTTCTTGGAGTACAGAACACAGGCTTTTATTAATCAAGACTATGGTATATATGCTGCCACCTTCAGGTGAGGACACTGGCAAACAAAGTTATGACAGCCCATATAACCCCTCCTACCCCCAGTAATCCGCTTTTTTTTAGCAAACAGAGGAAACCACGAGGATGAAGGGGGGCATGATTGGCCTGTGTCCTGTAGTGTACTCCAAGAAAAGTATTTTACTGGCAAGTCAAAAATCTTTATTTCTTAATTGTACAGTACAGGATACAGGCTTTCATTAACCAAGACCATGGGAAGTTCCCAAACAATACAACTGAGGGGTGAGCAACACAGCATGCAATGCCAACAGGCTCATAACAAAAGAATCAGGTTCCCAACGTTAACAGGATGAAGAACCTTATGGTCAAAGCTTGAGTCAGCACCTGATAAAAATGTGAACAGATGGTGGCCTTGTAAATTTGAGAAACGGATGAACGGATCCATGTGGCAGCGATGTCCCAATAGACATCAATGGGACTGCCTGCACAGTATGCATAGACACCTGTGCATTCCCGTATGAGTGTAAACAGCATACGGTATTGCACTCCCTGTGTGCATGAGGCCTTAACCACTTAAGCCCCGGACCATTTTGCAGCTAAAGGACCAGGCCCCTTTTTGAGATTCGGCACTGCGTCGCTTTAACTGACAATTGCGCGGTCGTGCGACGTGGCTCTCAAACAAAATTGGCGTCCTTTTTTCCCACAAAGAGAGCTTTCTTTGGGTGGTATTTGATCACCTCTGCGGTTTTTATTTTTTGCGCTATAAACAAAAATAGAGCAACAATTTTGAAAAGAAAATGCAATATTTTTAATTTTGCTATAATAAATATCCCCCAAAAATATATAAAAAAAAAATAAAAAATTGTTTTCCTCAGATTAGGCCGATACGTATTCTTCTACAATTTTTTTTTTTTTCAAAAAAATATCGCAATAAGCGTTTATTGATTGGTTTGCGCAAAAGTTATAGCGTCTACAAAATAGGGGATAGTTTTATGGCATTTTTATTAATAATTATTTTTTATTTTTTTACTAGTAATGGCGGCGATCAAGGATTTTTATCGTGACTGCGACATTATGGCGGACACATCGGACACTTTTGACACCATTTTGGGACCATTGTCATTTTTACAGCGATCAGTGCTATAAAAATGCACTGATTATTGTGACAATGACACTGGCAGTGAAGGGGTTAACCTGTAGGGGGCGCTAAAGGGGTTAAGTGTTTCCTAGGGAGTGATTACTACTGTGTGGGGGCGTGGCTTGGCGTGCAACGTCACTGATCGTCGTTCCCTATGACAGGGAACAGACGATCAGTGACACTCACACTAGGAAGCACGGGGAGGGGTTTGTTTACACTTACCTCTCCCCGTTCTTCAGCTCTGTGACCCGATCGCGGGACACCGGCGGCGATCGGGTCAGCGGATCCAGCGGGCAGGGAGCTCAGGACCGGGTTGCGAGCGCTCCGTCAGCGGCGCGCACGACCCACGACTGGGTTTTTTAAAGAGAATGTACCTGTACGTGCTTGTGCCCAGCCGTGCCATTCTGCCGACGTATATCGGCGTGAGGCGGTCCTTAAGTGGTTAACACCACCACCAGCAACACTACAAGGTTGTAAGGCTTCATGTACCCGGGACGTTTTTACAACCTCTCCTGAACGATTTAACTTGACAGATAGTAACCCATGTTTAAAACAACCGGTTTGCCTCATTTAGAAGCGTTTAAAAAATGAAAAAGCGCCTGTAAACAAAACTTGGCTAAACGCGAGTTACTGCATTTAGAAGCATTTGGTGCTTGAAATTACTCTAAATTCAGCTTCAGAACCTATTTTTTTTTCTGTCCCAAAAAAAGCCTCTAAACTCAACTGCCTAGAAACGACTATAAACAACCCTGTGTACATGTACTGACTGATAAGATAACATAAAAGGAGAGTTCAGGGGCAGTTGAAAAAAAATGCCCAACTGTTCCAAAGGCCCCATGTACACTGCTGCTCTTAAAACGGACGTTAATTTAATGTTATCTTATGTGTAAATGTACACAGGTTCGTTTACTGTCGTTTTTAGGCAGTTGCGTTTATAGTCCTTTTTTTGAAGGCAAAAAAAATGAGTTCAGACGCCGAAGTTTCTGACGCCGAACGCGTCTAAACGCGGCAACCGTTTTGTTTATAGGCGTTTTTCGCCATTTAAAAAAAAAAAAAATTCCCCAAATACTTCTAGATGCAAACGCGGCATGTAAACGTGGCTAAACTGCCGTTTTACACGTAGGTTGTTATCTGTCAAGTTAAATCGTTCAGGAGAGGTTGTAAAAACATCCCGTGTACATGGAGCCTAAAACGTCCATTTAGCAGCAGCAGTGTACATGAGGCCTAAAAATCCATCAAGTGGACCCCTTCTCACATCAAATATCTGGGCATTTAATAGCCCAACAAACTATCTCATCATGCACAATTTTGCTGCCCTTTAAATGAACTTCAAAAACAAAATTGGCACAATGGTCCGAACAGAGATTCTCCTGAATGGGGAGATAAACCATCAATTAAAAACCAGACAGGGAGCTGCAGTTCGGCCCCAACCCATCTCTCTCCTGATTGGCTAACTGACTGAAGCAGTGGGAGCCAATGGTGCCACTGCTGTGTCTCAGCCAATCATGAGGGAGAGATTCAGACAGCCAAGACACTTGCGGACGTCGCTGGACAGAGATGGGGCTCCGGTAAGTATTAGGGAGGATGCTGCACACAGAAGGCTTTTTATCCTAATGCATAGAATGCATTAAGATAAAAAAAAAAACTTCTGACTTTACAACCCCCTTCACACACAATACACACACACACACACACACACACACACACACACACCATAAAAAAAAACGCATATACACACGTTTTTTTAATTACGGATCTGAATGCAGCTGCATGGTTTTCAATGGAGCTATTCACACAGGTGCACAAACATGAGCTACTTTCAGATCCATCGTCGAATCAAAACATTTGATTCTAACAACATGTGCATAAACACATATGTATATGCGTTGGTGGTCTCGCAAACTGAGTCTAAACAAAGGGGAAAATAAATAATTTATTTTTATAATGTACACATACTCGTCTTTACCCAATTAAAAACGCATCTATACGCAAGTATTTTACTGATCATTACGCAGAAACTTTTCTCCTAGAAAAAAACAAACGTGCAGTAACTTGGTCCTACAAACCCACCTCAAACATATATTCCCCTCGCTACTTGCTTTGCTGGCGATATTATCAGATGTAACCCAGACAAAAATATGTATTTATAATAATTTAGTAAAGAAGTAGAACTGGGTAGGCACTTTTCCAACTTTAGGAGGGGAAATGTGGGAATTGACTAGCCCGAGAACTGAGCGGTCACAACTTCTGATCGCTCAGGCTTTTAGTGGAACGCTGAGAAACTGGGCCAGCTGCCAGTCAGGCATCTGGGTAGATCCGGTCATTAATCAGGATCCTTCCAGGGCCTGGGACTGCTTTGTGATGTCAACAGAAAGACTTTAGCCTGCTTTTGGCCAATTCTGGGTCACAGGAGAGCACAAGCAAGTACACTCCTGTGACCCAAAAAAAGGAAAATTTGGCAATACTTATCCTTTAACAATATGTATATAGTTAAAAAGCACTTACTTTGAGTGACTGATGGCTTGAGCTCTGGCAAAGAAGTGGACACTAGGGTTCTCTTCATTGGAGAATTTTCAGGACTTGAATCCAAATGTAATCTGAAACCCTATCAAGCCAAAATGAGGGGCAACTAAAATTATCATTTAAAGCACAAACAATTCAAAGTACAGTTTGCTGAAAAGAAGGGGAAATGGCTTGTTGAGGCCACATTCACCCACATATTCATATGCACTGGGTCAGTGAGCGGTTATTTCTTTTCTCTGATGATAAACAAAACTTCTACCTGCTACTCTTTATGTACTCACTGCATAGAAAGAAATGCAGTTTTAAAGACTGTACCATTTTTTTTGTTTTTTTACATTTTTGTTTTCAGGGCCATACACATACCCTATCTTATCAAATGTCCAAGCACCACTTGAAGAATGACCAACCCCAACCAACCATGATTTCAGGTAAGAAATCTGTCTATTTACTTTTTTTTGGGGGGGGGGGGGGGTGGAGTTATACCCAAGATAAATTTTAAAGAAGAACTTTGGGATAGGCAAAAAAAAAAAGAAGATAAAAATCACCCATTCGTACACCCCCTACGCCAGTAATACAATTTTGAAAATCCTTACCATTGAGGAAAAGTCTAAATTGAATTTTCATGACCTCATCTATGCAATTTAAAAGCTAACCACATCTGCCCTGCCAAAGAAGAGGTGTAACAAAGATTACATCATATCCTCTCCTTTCCCGCTGCAGTAAAATGAAACTACAGTTCCCCATCAACGAGAGAATTTTTGTGAATGTGGATGGGCACACTAGGTTTGTACATGTTGAATGTGTCTGAGAGTCTCAGTCCACCCACCACAGCAAGAGGAGCTGAATTACATCACTGCTTCCAGGAGAAAGAACTACAGAAGGGATGTGCCAAGGCCAGTGGCTGGGGGAATAGTAGGCATTGCAGCCACAGGTCTTACAAACAGGAAACCAAAAAGAGAACAGTTTGAGTTGAAATTGAATAGGCCATTTCAGAGCAACTACTGAGTAAACAAGAGGATGGATGACAAAAATCGGTGAAGGTAGGAAATCAGCAACAAGGACATGTAAATACGTTTTTGGCCAGAGTTCCGCTTTACCATAACAAAAACATACAAATTATGTAGGTTGGCAAATTAGCCAAAAATGTAAAAATGTTTGTGGTCAGAAAATGTAAAAATGTTTGTGGTCAGGAAAAGAATAAAATAAAATAGGAAGGAAGGATCTACTAGAAATATCTAGCCTACCAATGCCCCTACTTCCTTGAGCCAAAAGAAGCATGTTGATTAGCAAGTCAGAACTCTTGGTCTGCGTATTTGTTCTGGGGCGGGACTCAGAAATGACAAAGTGACAACAGCCATTGACCAGCTTGACAGCCAACTGGCATTTTTGTAAAAAGAAGACTAGAAACATCAGCTTATATCTTCTCCCCATGTCTGCTGCCAACCAGGCCACGTTACTCATTCACAGTCCTCTCTGAATGGAAAAATACCAGGCCTGGCAGCTGTCGGCTTGTAGTTTTCAATCAACTACCACCCTGCTTTGATAGTTCATCGAGTCTTCCTGTGAGAATGTATCAGCTTCCTCGTATGTGGTACGAGCAAACCAATACACCGACAGACCTGCATGACATCGGCGAAATGCTGATCACTGGTGCAATGCTTTACAGTCTCCGAAAATAAAAATAAAATGCACGTTTTTTTTTTACTTGCAAAAAAATTTGCATTTTATTTGTCAAGTTTTGTGAACCTATCCTTTAATGTACATACACCGTAAAATTCATGCACGCTGGTACAAGGTGCTGTCTTTACTGCATAAAATTTCTCTAGCAACCACAGACAGTTGTTAGTATTCCTTCACATCTGGTGAACATGCCCTATTCTGGTTCCCTTCTGGACTAAAGTAGACAACATCACAGCCCAGGTGGCAGGGGCTGCTGTGGAGTTCACTCCAGGCCAATACTTGCTTCACCACTCCATGCTTTCTGAGCAACAATACCAGAGATCATTGTTGTTACATATGATTAAGGCAGCGTGGTTGTACATTCCTATTCAGTGGCCAGACACTTCTAGCATAAGAGATTGGTTAATTTGTCTGAATAGATTAGATGGGAGGAGCGGATTCTCAGGGCCCATGACAGAATCTCATCCTTTACCAATACCTGGGTGAGTTGGTTGCATTTGGTAGGGTTTAAGTTGTCACGAGATGTGGCATCAATTGAGTAGACTCATGGAATTGGTCTTCAATGCCATACCCATTTACCAACACTGGAGCCTGCTTATTATCCCTTTGTGGATAGACAATGCTATGGCATGCTGGCAAAAGGGGAGGGAGTGGTTTAGTCGGAAGCGTGGCACGGCACTTACTTCCACTATCTAAACCCCCCCCCACCCTCCTTCCTCTACCCCCTACCCTTTTTTTTCCACTTTTGCCTTGGAAGCGAGTTACCTCTGGCTTATTTGCTTGATTATAGCTCCTGCTGACATGGGGGTAATAATTATATTTGTAATTTCACTCACAACCTTTTGGAATTATTGATGCTTTAATATTTCTCTGATTTTTGTTTTTATTATTTTAACCATTGCTTGATTACCTATGGAACAACCCATTGGGGGCGTTTAATTTTTCTGTACTGTTGCATTTGTACTTTCCTATAATTTTCAATTCTATTTATTACGGAAGAAAAAAATACATTTTAAATCTCCACCATCTTACAAAGCCAAATATCAAGTACGAGTGGGCTGACCATTATAAAAAATAAATAAATAAAAAAAAAAAAATCCAGGACAAGTCAGTTTCCTAATTGGAAGAAACTGGATCCTTACCAAATCTACAATATTATCTGAGTAAAGTCAAAAATAACCACATTATTACCTCATCAAGTACTGCCTCAAGCTCCTGCTTTATATGGTTTTCCAAGAAGCCATTCTCTGCAGATGTCTTCTCCAACATATCCCCACTTCCAGCTATCTGGGTATTGTCTTTTACCTTTTGACACACAGCAGGTTTGGTATGCTTATTCTCCATTGCTGACATATCAGATTTTCTGGCGTTTACAGAAACAGGGGTACAAGGTGCCGACTGTCGTCCTTGTGAAATTTTTGATTTCATCAACTCAAGGCTGGGAAGCACAGCTCGTTTTCGGAGTAGATTATTTTGAGAAAAACTATTTTTTAATTTGATTTTTATCCACTTGGAATTCCTTGTTCCTGGACTTGTTTTCTTCTCCAGTTTACATCTGATATTCTGTGGCTTTCTACTGGGAAAAAAACGGTTCAGTTGGCTAACTGGACTTTTTTCAGCAACAGGTGGAGAGACGTCTGCTAGGATTTGTGCGCTCTCATCTTTAGTCTTCTCGTCAGTGGGACTAGTTGGAGAACTTGGGCCTTTAACGACTTCTACTGTGTCAGACTCTATTTCTCCAGCAATTTCATTGCACAAATCCAAGATACTAACTCTCTTAGATTTCCGGTCATCTTCAGAGGGCGCATCCTTTTTCTTATTGGCTTCTGACTGGACAACCTTTTGCTTTTTTGCTTTACTTTTGGTTGAGCTGTCAACAGGTTTTGTGATCCTCTTACGCTTTAATGGTGCTGCAGATGCCAAAAGGTTTACAGCTTTGCCTTCACTGGATATTCTTTTATTTAAGGATGAATCCAACATTTGTTTAGAACTACTACTGCAAGAAATGGACGGTTTACCAACTTTAATCTCTTTCTTTACAGTACTGTTTGGGACAGACTCAGATTTTACAGAGTTCTTGGTGTGGTAAGTTCTCTTAGGCTGTTTTGAGCAGGTTTTACTTTTAGCTTCTGAAATTTTTATCTTTTCTCTAGGTCTTTTAGAATTCTTTGGAGCAGTTTTTGCAGATCCTTGCTTAGCATTGTCTTTAAGCCTTTTTTTGGACACCACAGGAATTATTGTTTGCTGTGAAATTGGCGGTGATGGCTTTAACCCCTTTTTGCGTGTTCTAGTTGCCCTTTTAACAGCTTGTGCTGGCTTGTGTGCTTTTGTCTTGGGTTCCACGTCTGATTTAACCGTTGTTTTCCTAACTGGTGCTTTCTTTATATTGATGACCTTTTTAACCTGTTTATTGCATTTTGGCAGCATATCACACTTCTTTGCAGGTTTGCTTGGAGTGCCATGGTTTACATTCTTGACAGTTTTCTTTATACCTGCAGGCTGCAAATCAGATTTAGGTCTTGTTTTTGTGCCGACACTCTTTCTCACACATTTAACAGTTTTTGTTACTCTCAAAGCAGAATTTTTGCTAGTGCTTTTTGTTATTTTGTTACTTTTATTTTGCGCAGTGGATTTATTAGCTACAGTTTTTCTGACATTCGACTGATTATTTTTCTGTGCTTTTGAAGCACTGCTGGAAGACTTTTGTGTACCCTTTTTTAAAGGAGTCACCTCTTTGGCTTTACGTAGGTTTTTACCCTTTGCAGGCACAATTTTTACAGCACTTTTTTTGGTAGCTTTTAAAACTGTACTTCTCTTTCGCCCAGCTTCTGCCTTGGATGGTTTGGAGTTCTTAATGGCTTTATTTGTTGGTGCTTTTGAGGTTTTTTTCTTCTGTGCTGAAGACAGATTTGTTTTAGCTTTGCTAGAAACACCAAGTCTCTTTTTAGGAGTAACAGAAGAACTTTCACATTCTTTAAGCTTCTGTCGCTTTGTAGTGTTCTCTGGCAAGGATGACTTCCTTTTCTGTGATGTCATCACTGAAAGAATAAAAAGACAGACAAGTATAAGCATATAACCATGGGCAGAAATTTCAACCAATGTCATTTGAAATAAGAAAATACACTGTGTGCACAATTATTAGGCAAGTGAATATTTTGACCAAATCATAACTTATGCATATTGTCCAACTCCAAGCTGTACAAGCGTCAATCCTTATTGGATTTTAGTATATCAGGTGATGTGCATTTGTGTAATGAGGGAGGGTGTGGTTTAAAAGGAGATCAACACCCTGTATCAAGGTGTTTATAATTATTAGGCAGCTTCTTTTCCTCAGGCAAAATGGATCAAAAAAAGAGATTTAGTCAAAAATGTAAAAAAGGCTTTAGTATATAGTTAGTTTGAAAAAAAGACACAAGTCCATCCAGCTCAACCATATAAACACTGTGGACCATTATGTTGGCTTAAATGTTCTAATGATGGAAAAATAATGGAGAGAAGAGAGAGAAGAGAGAGAGAAGAGAGAGAGAAGAGAGAGAGAAGAGAGAGAGAGAGAGAAGAGAGAGAGAGAGAGAGAGAGAGAGAGAGAGAGAGAGAGAGAGAGAGAGAGAGAGAGAGAGAGAGAGAGAGAGAGAGAGAGAGAGAGAGAGAGAGAGAGAGAGAGAGAGAGAGAGAGAGAGAGAGGAGAGAAGAGAGAAGAATGTGTTTCCTAATACCACCTATTTGATAAAGAAAAGATATGATAAAAGAAAAAAAGATATGATAAAGAAAAAAAGATATGATAAAGAAAAAGAGATATGATAAAGAAAAGAGATATGATAAAGAAAAGAGATATGATAAAGAAAAGAGATATGATAAAGAAAAGAGATATGATAAAGAAAAGATATTAAAAAAAAAAAAAAAACTTTCAGAGGGATGTAGCACTATGATATTGAGGTGTGATCACAAAACCATCAAAAGCTTTGTTGCAAATACTCAACAGGATCGCAAGAAAACTGCTGAGAAAAAAAAAAAAAAGAAGAAGACGCAAATTAACTGCCAAAGATTTTAGTAGAATCAAATGTGAAGCTACCAGGAACTCATTATCCTCCAGTGCTGTCATATCCCAGAACTGAAACTTACCTGGAGTGCCAAGAAGTACAAGGTGTTCAGTGCTCAGAGACATGGCCAAGGTAAGGGAGGCTGAAACCCAACTACCACTAAACAAGACACGTTGAAACGTCAAGGACTGGGCCAAGAAATCTCTGAAGACAGAATTTTTATGGACTGATGTAGGGCCAAAAGAACTAAAAGCGATCAAAATAGATGTCTGCATACAGAATGCATTATTTGTTTACATATCAGGAAATACAGTGCAGCACAAATACAGCTCAATACATCATTCATACATGTCGGTAAGTGCCAGAGAACTTGTGAATGTGAAAGGAACAATACCTCATGGGACATGTAGTCCTGGGCAGGAAGTGAGTGGTTCTTAAGTCAGAAGATTTTTACCTTGCTATAGGGGTGCTGTAAATTACACTTTGCAGCTTGCTATTGGGGCACTCTGAAGGCAAGAGGAGCCAGAAGTGTTAGTGGGGTACCCCAGAAGAGCAGAATCAGGGCCGTTCTGTGCAAAACCATTTCACAGAGCAAGCGAGCATGACATATTTTTTTATGAGGGAGGAGTGAGGAAGGAGGATAGACTGGGAGGTAATATAAAGGCACTACAATTACATTGAAAGTAAACTTTTACCAGTATTGTGAAAAAAAATATATATATATATATATAAATGAATGATCTTTTATTTTTTTCCATGGATATTTGATATTTACCACTGCATATAGAAAGTTAAGAAAAAATAGGATTTTTGTACTCACCGTAAAATCCGTTTCTCTGGCATCCATGGACTGACACAGCGTGTCTTATACACCTTTACACGTGGGTTATGTCCCTGCTTGCAGGAGAAGACCTAGGCAGAATGTGAGATGTTATACATACATTCTAAACAGCCAGAGCTGAACAGCCCCGCCCAGGGGGCGGTCCCTCCGAGCATAACCCTCCCACTGCAGTCAGCAGACCTCAGTTCGTAACAAAGCAGTACAAACTTAAAAAGAAGGGTGGGTGCTGTGTCAGTCCATGGATGCCAGAGAAACGGATTTTACGGTGAGTACAAAAATCCTATTTTCTCTTGTCATCCATGGACTGACACAGCGTGTCTTATACACCTTTACACGTGGGATGTCCCAAAGCAGTGTCAAGAGGGATGGGAGCAGTATAAATGGAAAACCAAAAACTTCACTCCAAACAAGGCAGAGCTCCTCAACGGAGGAGTTGCAACATCAAACAGCGGCCTGCAACACCTTGCGGCCGAAGGAAGCATCCGAAGATGCAGCCACATCAACCTTATAAAACTTAGAAAAGGTATGAACAGACGACCAGGTCGCTGCCTTGCACACTTGTGCAACCGACGCTTGATGTCGGAAAGCCCAGGAAGCACCAATTGCCCTGGTGGAATGTGCCGTAACCGGAAAGGGAGGCGCCTGCCCCTTGAGAGCATAAGCTTGAATGACGGTTTGTCTGATCCACCTAGAAATGGTGGCAGACGAAACCGCTTGGCCCTGTTTTGGCCCAGAGACAGCCACAAATAGTGAGTCAGACTTCCGAATAGAAGCAGTAGCAGACAGGTACACCCGCAAGGCTCGTACCACATCCAAAGTGTGTAGCGCAAACTCTCTGGGATGCGATGGGTGAGGACACAAGGACGGGAGGACAATGTCCTCGTTTAAGTGGAAGGCCGAGACCACCTTTGGCAGAAAGGAAGGTCGCGGACGTAACACCGCCTTATCCTTATGGATGATCAAAAAGGGCGACTTGCAGGACAAGGCCGCCAACTCAGACACTCGTCTAATGGAAGTAATGGCCACCAAGAAGGCCACCTTCTGAGACAAAGTCAAGAGGGGAATAGCTCTAATATTTTCAAAGGGAGGTTCCTGGAGGACCGAGAGCACCAAATTCAGATCCCACGGGGGGAGAGGAGGCTTGACAGGGGGGAGCACATGGCGAACCCCCTGCACAAAGGTGCTAACCAAGGGATGACCCGCCAGCGGTCGCTGAAAGAAGATGGCCAAGGCCGAAATCTGACCCTTAATGGTACTCAAAGCGAGCTTTTGGGTCACGCCACGCTGCAGAAAATGCAGGATTCTGGGAACGGAATACGTTCGTGGGCGCCAGTCCAGCTCTTCGCACATGGCGATGTAAGCTCTCCAAGTACGGTGATAGATCCTTCTGGAGGAAGACTTCCGTGCCCTTAACATGGTCGAAATGACCGAATCCGAGAGACCTCGGTCTCTCAGCACCTGGCTTTCAATAACCATGCCGTTAAAACCAGAGACTGTAAAGCAGGATGAAATATAGGACCTTGAGACAGAAGGTCCCCCCGTATCGGTAACCGCCAGGGAACGTCTGCGACGAGACGTACCAGATCGGCGTACCAGTGACGCCGAGGCCAATCCGGAGCAATGAGGATCACCGGAATTCCCTCGGTCGCTACCCTGCGGAGCAGGCGAGGGAGCAACTGCAGCGGAGGATAAACGTATATCAGGCGATACTGACCCCATGGGGCCACCAACGCATCCGCCCAGGGATCCCTGGATCTGGCCACAAACCTCGACACCTTGCGATTGAGTCGAGAAGCCATCAGGTCCACATCCGGCGTGCCCCACCGTCTGCAAAGGAGTTGAAAGACCTCCGGGTGCAAGGACCACTCCCCCTGGTCCAGCGTCTGGCGACTTAGATAGTCCGCCTGCCAATTGTCTACGCCCGGAATGTAGACGGCCGACAGAGCCGGCACGCTTCTTTCGGCCCACCTCAGGATGCGGGCGACCTCGGAAGCCGCAGCTGAGCTCCGAGTCCCCCCTTGATGGTTGACATACGCCACTGCTGTGGCGCTGTCCGATTGTATCCTGATGGAGTGACCCTGTAGTTTCTCCGACCATGAGGAGAGGCACAGTCTGATTGCCCGTATCTCCAGCACATTGATCGGTAAGAGGGCTTCGTCCGGAGTCCAAAGCCCTTGGGCCGACAGGACTCCCCAGACTCCCCCCCAGCCCGTCAGGCTGGCGTCCGTCGTGATCACCGTCCATTGGATGGGGAGGAACGACTTCCCGGACCGAAGAGCCGGGGACCTCAACCACCACGTCAGGGACGCCCTGACCAGGTGACTCACCTGGATCTGAAGATCCAAGGACAACTGGGATTTGTCCCAAGTGGACAAGATCTCTTTCTGTAAGGCCCTGGTGTGCGCTTGGGCATAAGGAACGGCCTCGAAGGAGGCCACCATGAGTCCCAGGACTCTCATGCAAAAGCGGATTGACGACCATTTTCGGGACGTCAGCACCCGTACTGCAGACTGAAGAGTCAGTAGTTTGTCTGGAGGTAGGAAGACTCTTGCTCCCAAGGAGTCCAGAATCAGACCTAGATACTCCAGACGCTGAGTAGGGACTAGAACCGACTTCTGAACGTTCAGGAGCCACCCAAACTCCCTGAGGGTCTGACTGACGATAGTCACACTTTCTTCCAATTCTGAGCCACTGTCTGCTCTTAGAAGGAAATCGTCCAGATAGCCCACGATAGCAATGCCTCGCTGTCTCAGCAAAGCCAGGACCGGAGCAAGCACCTTGGTGAACACCCTCGGTGCCGAGGCCAGGCCGAAGGGAAGAGCCACAAATTGATAGTGGACTTCGCCGACCGCAAAGCGCAGAAACTTCTGGTGGCTTGCGCAGATCGGAACATGCAAGTAGGCGTCCTTGATGTCCAAGGATGCCAGAAAATCCCCTTGACGGAGTGTAGCGACCACCGTGCGAATGGATTCCATGCGGAATTTTTGCACCTTCACGAAGGCATTCAGGGCCTTGAGGTCCAGGATCGGCCGAACCCCGTCCTTTTTTGGAACAACAAACAGATTCGAGTAGAACCCCTGAAATCTCTCCTGGGACGGAACCGGCACAATTACTCCGGACCCGATCAAATCCTGTACAGCCCCCAAGAGGGCTGCCCGACGGGCAGGAAGGAGAGGGAGATTTGAGGGGAAGAATCTGTCTGGGGCCAGGAGCGGAACTCTATTCTGTATCCTGAGGTGACCACCTCGCACACCCACCGGTCGGAGATCCGGGAGGTCCACCGATCCGTGAACCTGCGAAGTCGTCCCCCCACCCCAGAGACGGGCGGGGGCAAGACTTCACGCGGAGGCGGGCTTGGGAGCCGGCTTGTTCGGCTTACGCACCCAGGGGCGCTTGTGCCCGCCAGCCGCACTGTTGTCAGTCTGGGATGGCTTACCCGTGGACTCTGACGGACGAAAAAAACCCTTTTTTGCTGGAAAGGAAGGACCCGGTTTACGTCGGGCCTCCTTACCCTTGATAGTTTGAGGAAGGAGAGTGCTTTTACCTCCCGTGACATCCTTGATGATGTCATCCAGAGCAGCACCAAAAAGTCTACCACCCTTAAAAGGTAGATCCGTCAGGAGCTTCTTAGAGGCTAGGTCAGCAGACCAGCATTTCAACCAGATGAGACGACGCAATACCACCGCCGAGACAGAGGCCCTGGATATTAAAGGGGCCGCGTCCAACGTGGCGTCGCACACATATATCAGACCCTGCACCATCTGGTGGGCCAGAGCAATAGTGTCTGGAGGAAGGTTACACTCCTGCACAGTTTGGTGCAAAATTTTTGCCCATTCCGTGAGTGTCTGAGACACAAGGGTCGCCGCTACTACGGGCCGTAGGGCGGATCCCAACAAGGCGAACATGGCTCTACTCACCACTTCTGACCTCCTGTCAGTGGGGTCCTTAAACGCAGGAGTCCCCTCCATCGGGAGAGTGGTGGCCTTGTTTAAACGGGCGACTGGAGGGTCGACCACCGGGGGAGAAGCCCACTTTTTAAGCAGGGCGTCTTCAAAGGGGTATCTAATAGACAAACGCCGCGGGACCATAAAAGTCTTCTGCGGCTTTTCCCAGACCTGGTCAATGAGCTGGTCAAAGAAAGGTACATATGGAAAAACCTTTTTAGAAGGCTTGGTCTTAAAAGAACCAAAAGGAGACTGTATCCGCCTGAGGTTCTGCGGTCGCAGCATTTAGCTTGAGAGCGTCCCTCACAGCATCAATGAGTTCACTAACAAGCGCCCTGTCATTTACTGACTCAGAACTGGAGTCTTCCTCACAAGGAATGTCCTGTTCAAAACCATCCAAATATTCAGAGCTAGGGTCCTGAGCAGCAATAACTAGGCCCATATCTGAAGCAGAGCACTCCCCTTGTGGAGATAAAGTGGGGAGAGGGCGCTTTTTTGCTCCCTTGTGCTCACACACAGCTTCCATCCTGGTCAGAAATGATTCCAGGACTGCCGACAACTGGTCCATAGGGACCGCAGGTGCTGGAGCACTGGCTGCTGCCTCTGGCATGTTAGGGGAAGCTGGTGACTGACTCCATAATGTCCCTCTCAGACCACCCACAGGCCGTGCAGACTGAAGTAGGGGAATGCCCAGGGAACCCACCAACCTGACCAGGACCGCTCGGTTCCGCCGCTCTGTCTCACTGCGCCGCGCTGCTCAGCGTGAGTGAGCTGAGAGGAGAGAGTGAGGAGATTCGCGCCGTTTCCAGCGGCGCTAGAGGCCAAACTAGTGCCAGAAAAGACGTGCGGCTACAAGAAAATGGCCGCCGCAATGTGCTCCGGCGGGCCCCGGCAAGATGGCCGCCAATGTAAAAATCAGCACACACACAAAACATGGCGCCGAACGGCGCCCAGGCCCCTCACCTCCAAAAACAAAACAGCCCCAGCGAGTGCAGAGCAGCATGAGCCCCCCCCCAGGACAGTATGGCCCCCAGGCACCCCCCATAGTACAGCGCCAGCACTAGTGAACAGAGAGTGACATTAAAAACACAGGGGGAGACAGGGAAATCCCCCCACACAAGAAACACACAGCATGTACTCACCTGCAGCCAGGAGAGACTACTTACCCGTCCCCTGAGGGACCCACTGGTGTGTTTCTGACAGAACTATCACAGTGCGGTACTGAGTAGCTGTCGGCCCGGTCCACCGCGAAAGATACAGCCGGACTGTTCTATCTTGAGAGGACCACGGAGCTGGAAGCCCACCGGCCACCCCTGGAGTCGTGGGGCATGTCGTGAACTGAGTCTCACGCACACAAGGCGAGGATCAGCACGCTCGATGGTCGGACAGGGAAGACTACGAGGATATCTTGTACCCAACCTGTTGCCCAGCCGACAGTTGATAGAAGATCTCAAAAAAAAATAAAAAATAAAATAGGAAAAAAAATTCCCAAAAGAATAAAAATAGGTCAGGAACTGGCTCCTGAGAGAGCCACGTCTTCTCCTTCTGCTAGGCAGAAAAAAACTGAGGTCTGCTGACTGCAGTGGGAGGGTTATGCCCGGAGGGACCGCCCCCCTGGGCGGGGCTGTTCAGCTCTGGCTGTTTAGAATGTATGTATAACATCTCACATTCTGCCTAGGTCTTCTCCTGCAAGCAGGGACATAACCCACGTGTAAAGGTGTATAAGACACGCTGTGTCAGTCCATGGATGACAAGAGAAAATTGCCTTTAACTTTACATATTAACTAAATTATACACCACACTAAAAACAGGTGGCACATGTACCATGTTCGCAAAGGTGAACTTCTCCTTTAACCACTTCCGGACCACCGACCATGGATATACGTCGGTACTTTGACGTTCGCTGCCATAACCCCAGTATTTTTCTCCACAGCAGGCGGCTGGCTTTCAGATAGAAGCGGTCTCTGCAGCAGATTGTCCACGAGAACACTCATCGATGGCAGAAACTGGATGCAGAGTGAGAAGGCGGCCCTCACTCGGCGCCATAGCATTGGATGGTGGAAGCGACGTCAAACGTCACTTCTGCCCAATGTTTTTAAAAAGGGGAAATTTTTTTATTTTTTAAATTACCGTATTTTTCGCACCATAAGACGCACTTTTCTCCCCCCAAAAAATAGGGAAAAAAGTGTCCCTGCGTCTTATGGAGCGAATACTGAGCAGGCTCCGCCCCCCCGTCACCACCGCCATGTCAGAATACAGACACACGGCTTCTCTGTGGAGGAGAGATGACAGGATGTATGGAAGATCCTTGCTGGGGCATACCAAGGGGGAGGCGGTCTGCCACAGGTGCCAAAACATGGGGGTTGTCAGTGGTGTTGCTATAATGGTGCACTCCGCACCCAGGCAAGTTGACACCCACCAGATGTGACCCCATCCTGCAAGCGACAAGAGCCCTGGATGTTTTTTTTTTCCAGCTGGAACACCTCCGGCGCCGTGGTCTGGTCCAGTCTCACTTCCTGCCTCTCTCCACTTGCCGCAAACTGTGTCCTCAGTCATCCTTCCTAGCTGCCCGGGTGTATCTGATGCTGAGAGCCAGCCAGAGGGGGGTTGTGGATTGTAATGGCAGTGTCCTCCACTGCCTGAGGTGAGTGATAAGGGGGTGGGAGGTGTGGGATGGCATGGTATCCACTGTTCATCACCTGAGCTGTTGTGATATGAGAGGCTGAAGGGGTGTTTGCGTCTGCCCTGCCACCCGGAGCTGATCTGGGAAGGGGGGGGGGGGTCGCTGTGTGTCCACCACCACCCAGGTATAGTGTAGCTGAGCTGATTTGATAGGGGGGCTGGTATTGCTGTGTGTCCACCACCCACCCTATAGTAGTAATATAATATTAAATATTTTAGTACATCATTTGGTTCAGAATATTTTTTTCTTGTTTTTCACCTCTAAAACCTGGGTGCGTCTTATGGTCAGTTGCGTCTTATGGAGCGAAAAATACAGTACATTTTTTTTTATTGCATTTAAGTCTAAAATATGAGATCTGAGGTCTTTTTTTAACCCAGCTATCACATTAAGAGGTCCTGTAATGCTTTTTTATATTACAGGGGATGTTTACATTCCTAGTAATAGGAATAAACAATCCAATGAATTTTTTTTTTTTGAAAATTATGTTTATTAAAGTTTTTATAAAACATACAACGGTTGAAAAGAGCAGCCATGACAAACCACCAGGCCTTCCTATGACCAACATGGTCAACAATCGACATGTAATACATTCTACCTAACATAGGCAGCTGACTACATGCAGTAACTTAAAAAACAAAACAAAACAAAAAAAAAACACCCCCAGTGCTAACAACCACCCTCCCCCCTCCCATCCTACCCCCCCCCCCCACCCAAAAACTCAGTTTACCACATTTTAAGGATACACAAACCTAATAATATGGGGACATATACTTCTCCATTCATGCATTGTATAATGTAATGGCAAAGAAATGCAAACTTCTCCCACCCACAACAGGACCACGTTCTTTCCAGATGACTAACCAGCCGGCATAAACCCCCTCCCTCAGCTCAGCCAGGCAACAACCTTGACCCCTCTATATCCGGCCCATGGAACAGATTATTCCAGGCAGGCAAAACCACTATCTAACTAGCCAACAGTAGTGTCAGAATTGAACCATGCCTGCCAAACTTTAAACTTTTTCTCACACCCCCTGGAAATATATGTTGCCTTGTAATATGGTAGCATAGAGTTCACAAGCCCCTTCCAGAAACTAATCTCCGGGGGGGCCGGCGATCTCCACTTAAGCAAAATGGCCTTCCTTCCATAAAAAAATAAAATGGTCACCAACATCCTGAGGGCTCTGGAGGGGACCACATCCTCTACCAGACCCAAAAGACATACTCGGATCGATAAAGGAATGGGCACCCTCAAAATGCCTTCCACGCAGGAGGCCACCCCCTCCCAAAATACCTTAATAAGAGGACACTCCCAGAAGATGTGTGGCATCAGCTGGAGAAAAAGAGCATCTCCAGCACTCTGAGGAGACAGACATGTAGATTACTGAAAGTCTAGCCGGGGTAAAGTAAATCCTATGCAGAAATTTAAAGTGGATCAATTTATCCCTTGCGGAAACCAAGTGCTTAAAGGGATGGTCCCACATATCATCCCAATCTTCCCCATCTATCCCTGGGACATCTCTCTCCCACCGCTCCCGACATTTAGTCAAGGCCATTGGACTCCTCTTAATTAGCTCCTTATACGTGACAGATAAAGTCTTAGGCAGGTCCTCCATCATAAGTAGATCTTCCAGGGCTGATGGAAAAGATTCTACCACCCTCTCCCGGAATTGAGCCTGAAAAGCATGACGGAGCTGTATGTACCTAAAGAAGTATGAGTTGGGGATATCATGTCTGGCTTTAAATTGGTCAAAAGTAAGTAAAACCCCGTCCATTGTAACATCTTTAAGAAGCTTAATACCTTTAACCGCCCACACCCCCGGATCCGGGAACGAGTAAAATTCTGGCAACTTAGGGTTCCCCCACAGCGGAGTCTGTTGCAAGAAATCCAGGTAGCTCGGACAGGCCAGGCCAACCGCCTCCTCCCACGCTCTAACTGTCGCCTTCATGGACAGCGTCAGCTGCAGATTAGACTTTACCCCTCTATATATGGCCAAGCGGAGGGTCTCATACGACCCCAGATGCGCCGCCTCCACCACTTTAGCAGAGTCACTTGATTCAGCCGTCAGCCATCTATGAGCAAATACTAGTTGACTGGCAAGGTAATATTTCCTCCAATCAGGCAAAGCCAGTCCCCCCTGCTCCCAAGGTTCCTGAAGTACTTTAAGGCCTATGCGTGGCGATTTAGGGGCCCAGAGGAACGAACTGGTGATGCCGTCTAGTTGTTTAAAAAAGGATTTAGGAACCCTGACCAGGGCATGTCTTAGGAAGTACAAATTAACCGGGAGAACTTTCATCTTCAGTAAGTTTATTCTCCCTATGAGTGACAGCGGAAGCCTCTGCCAAGCTAGGGCCCGCTGTTTAAAAAAAATCAACAGCGGTAGCAAATTAAGTTTTATGTATTCCGTGCTGTCTGCTGTAATTTTAACTCCTAAATAAGTAATGGAAGAAACCCATTGTAAACGCATATTTGGATCCGCCTTCTCCCTGGCGCCGGCGTCCAGAGGCAGAATGGAGGATTTGCTCCAATTTACCTTCAGACCCGAATAGCGAAATCGTCGAAGATCCTCAAGGTCGCCTGAAGCGAAGACCCGGGATCCTCAAGGAATAAAAGCATGTCATCAGCATATAATGCCAGACATTCCCGTACATTCCCCACTTTAATAGCCTCTACCTCACTAGACGATCGAAGTGCCACTGCAAGAGGTTCTATCATGAGTGCGAATATAAACGGGGATAAAGGACATCCCTGTCTGGTACCCCGACTCACCGGAAAGTAAGGAGAGGTGTTCCTTCCAAGCCTAATTGCCACCCTGGGATTGCTATACAACATCTTAATCCACTGCCTAAAGACCTGTCCAAACCCCATCCTCTCCAGCACCCGGAGCATGTACTGCCAATCAATTGAGTCAAAAGCCTTCTCAATGTCGATTGACAACGATTCTGGCACCTCCATCAGGCCCCGGGAGCTGAAGATGAGTAAATAGCCTCCGCAGATTAGTATCTGTGGACATCCCGGGCATGAAACCCGTCTGGTCAATACCGACCAGAGAGGAAATCACCCCGACAAGCCTTTTAGCCAAAACTTTCGTCAAGATCTTAAGATCCATATTTAATAAAGCTATGGGCCTATAAGCTGAGCAGTCTAGAGGATCCTTACCTGGTTTGAGCAATAACACCATGTATGCATCTAGCATGGATGCTGGGAGCCTATTTAATTCTAAACATTTGGCCAATAACAAGTTCAACCTAGGGGCCATTACCTCCGCGTAGCTCTTATAGAAATCCGCCAGGAAACCGTCCGGTCCCGGGGCTTTGTGAGGGGGAAAAAAAAAAAAAAATCAAAAATAGCTGCTGTTATCTCCTTGTTTGTGATCTCAGCGTCTAGAGCCAACCGATCACCATCAGTCAACCTCGGAAGGGCCAATCCCTCTAAGAGTGCCTCCAATGCTGCAGGATCATAAGCTGGTATAGGGGCATATAGGGTAGCAAAAAAAAAATTGAAATTCAGTCAGTATTTCGGAAGGGTCACTAACCAGGTCTCCATTCCTACCCCGGATCACCGGAATATTTGTAACCGGATTGTCCACTGCCACCAATCTTGCCAGCAATTTCCCATTCTTATCCCCCTCAGAGAAAATAGAATTTGCCCTATATTTGGCCTCTGTATGAGCCAAGTCAGAGAAATGCAAAGAGAGCAGACGCCTAGCCTCCATCAGAGCCAAATATGAGGCATCTGAGGGACCGCCGGCATGCCTCTCCGCACACTCCCTTTCAGTGTCCTGTAACCTTTGAATATCAGCATTATGGGCTACCCTTTCTGTTTTAATAGCTGCCAATCCAATGAATTTGAAGTGCAGACTTTCAGCTTTAAAAATTCAAGGGGATGAACATAAATATTAAGTACACATTTTAGTAACTGCAACCATTTTTATACACAGTCCCCCTATTTTCATGGGCTCAAGTGTAATTAGACAAATGAATATAATCATAAATAAAATGTTCATTTTTAATATTTTGTTGGTACTTTACTGGTAATGACTGCCTGAAGTCTGGAACCCATGGATATTACCAAAGTCTGGGTTTCTCCTTTCTGATGCTTTGCCAGGCTCTAACTGCAGCTGTCTTCAGTTGCTGTTCGTGGGCCTTTCTGCCTTTAGTTTTGCCTTCAGCAAGTGAAATGCATGCGCAATTGGGTTGAGATCAGGTGATTGACTCCACCATTGCAGACTATTCCTCTTTACCTTCAAAAGCTCCGGGGTTACTTTTGCAGTGTGTTTTGGATCATTGTCCATCTGTACTGTGAAACGCCGTCCAATCAACTTTGCTGCATTTGGCTGAATCTGGCCTGACAGTATATCTCAGAATTCATCCGGTTGCTTCTGTCTTCTGTCACATCATCAATAAACACCAATGACCCAGTGCCGCTGGAAGCCATGCATGCCCATACCAACACACTTCCTTCACCATGTTTTACAGATAACATTGTGTGCTTTGGATCATGAGATGTTTCAAGCCTTCTCCACACTTTTTTCTTTCCGTCATTCTGGTACAGAATACAGATTCATTTTTAGTTTCATCCATCCAAAGAATGCTTTTCCAGTTGTTTGAGATGTTTTTTGGCAAAGTCTAATCTTGCTTTTCTATACTTCATGCTTATAATTAGTTTGCACCTTGTGGTGAACCATCTGTATTTGCTCTCATGAAGTCTTCCCTTGATTGTAGATTTTGACAATGGTACGCCCACCTCCTGGAGAGTGTCCTTCACTTGTCTGGATGTTCTGAATGGGTTTTTCTTTACCAATGAAAGTATCCTGGGATCATCCACCACTGTTGTCTTCCGTGGACGTCCAGGCCTTTTTGTGTTTCTGAGCTCACCAGTGCGTTCTTTCCTCAGAATGTACCAAAAATTGTTGATTTGGCCACTCCAAATGTTGCTGCTATCTCTCTGATGGATTTGTTTTTGAAGCCTTATAATGGCCTGTTTCACTTGCATGGACAGCTATTTTGAACGCATGATGTATGTTCACAGCAATAGATTACAAATGCAAATACCACAGTTAAGCCTCATACACACGATTAGATTTTCTGCGGACAAAGCGTAGGACTTTTCCAGCCTTGGACAGGAACTTGTCTTGCATACAAACGGCAAAGAATTGTTTTACCTGCTTAATTGATGAAGAAATAATGAAGGAGTAGCCCACACCTGGCCATGGAACAGCTTTTGATTCAATTGTCCAATTACTTTTGGCCCCTTGATAAAAGGGGATGGCTATTCTTAAGAGCTGTAATTCCTAAACCATTCAACCCTTCCTCCGATTTGGATGTACATACCTTCAAATTAAACCTGAGAGTGTGCACTTTCAGCCCATATCCATTAGAGAACTATAGTTTGAATATGTAAACTACAATTATGTCTGTGTCCAAATTATATTATATAATATATATATATATATATATATATATATATATATATATATATATATATATATATATATATATATGGACCCAACTTTATATTCACATCAGTCACCACGCTCAAAGAGCTTACAATCAAAAGGTTAACTCACAGTCATACATTCACATAACTAGGGCCACTTTAGACAAGAGCCAATTAATCTACCAGCATGTTTTTGGAGTGTGGGAGGAAACCGGAGCAACTGGAGGAAACCCATGCAGGCATAGGTAGTGTTGTGGTTGGAATTCGAACCGGTGACCCCAGTGTTGCTAGGTGGAAGTGCTAACCACAATGAATATACACTCACCGGCCACTTTATTAGGTACACCTTTCTAATACCAGGTTGGACCCCCTTTTGCCTTCAGAACTGCTTTAATTCTTCATGGCTTAGATTCAACAAGGTGTTGGAAACATTCCTGAGATTTTGATACATATTGACATGATTATTATTATTAAAAAAAGCTTATAAACGCAGTCTTACCCGTGGGCCTTGATGCGTATGACCATAGTGAGCAAGGAGATACTGATTAGGGCTGGGCGATTTTCCCCCCCAAAAAAATATCTGCGATTTTTTTATAAAAAAACTCGATTTACGATTCTATTTTTTTTTTTTTTTTATTATATTAATTAAAGTGCATCAACAAACAAAATTGCAAAGGCAAACCCTTTCTCTAACTGCAAAGTCAGTGTGCAACAAACACACAATATATTCCAGCGCTCATGGAACACACATTATTAACTATTGAAAACTCTTGAAACTCTGTGTGTGATTCCTTCTGTCCCAGCCTTGCTGCGATCCTGGCTCTGCATCCTTTTGGGTTGGAGGGCCCTCCACACGCTGGTCTGCCTGTTGTCCATCATTCAAGGTACTGTGCTCACACTGAGATCATGCCACAGGCTTTGTTTTGACTTTTTTAACCCCTCCTTGCTCCACAGATGTCACTGCAAGTTTAACAAGTTTGTCACCACTGGCAACTGGAGAGTTAAGATTCATTTGCCCTCTGCACATTTGGGATTGGATCCCTCTCTTTATTGTGATAAATGGACTAAGCTTTTTTATCAATTCTTCAAGAGTTTTCAATAGTTAATAATGTATGTTCCATGAGCGCTGGATTATATTGTGTGCATGTTGTGTATTTTGTACTTCTGGGTACGGATTTTTTCTTCCTGCGCTGGATCCTGTTTTTTCCCCCTTTTGGATACTTTGTACTTCCCAAAATATTTGGGATTTTTTTCTTATTATTATTATTATCATCCATTATATTTTTTTCTTTATCCACCAATTTAGCGCTTGTGACCTTTTGTTGTTTTTTGCAGTGTACAACAAAGATTGTTAAACATCCAAATTATTAATACTGTATTTGGATTTAGCTAATAAAACAACAAAAAATCCTGAGGTTACTCTTAGTTGAATTGAACTGTGTCCATGCCTCACTGTACCTATGTCTCACTGTGCCCGTGTCTCACTGTGCCCGTGTCTCACTGTGCCCGTACCTGATGCAGATTTTCATGGGATACGGATTTTACTGCTACCCCGGTGGCCATTCCAGTATTCAAAAGCTGCGCCTCCTCGTCTGTGATAGGCGGAACACTCAATTTCCCAGCATTCAGTGTTCTGCCTATCATGGTCATCCTCATAACACAGACGAGGATGAGAGGATGTCCGTGATAGGCTGAATACTGCCTGCTGTGAAATTGAGTGTTCCGCCTATCACAGACGACGAGGACTCGGGAGGCGCGGCTTTTGAACACTGCAATGGCCGCCGTCTGTCTGCATGACACGCTGATCAGGTAGGCAGACGGCGGCTGCGGCGAGTAGATGTAATTGGGGTAACGCTGCCCAGTGGCATTCCGGATACGCCCCCTGCAGTCCTGCTATGGAAACTTTGAAGGAAAAAAATATATAAATTTTTTTTTTTTTTTTTAAATCTAAAAAAAATCGATTTTCTTCAAAACTGAATCGATTTGAGCTCAAAACTCGATTCAAGATTAAAATCGATTTTTTTCCCAGCCCTAATACTGATCTTCTTAATCTAGCTCCTTTCTACTGGCCAGGATGTAGTGAAAGACTTGTATAGCGCTACAATGCGAACTGAATCGCCTCAAGGCGCTTTTTTTTGCAGCCAGTGTCTTGCTGGCTGGTGCAGTCATTTACCCCGTAGGATCTCGACACGCTTGGGACACACATATGTACACATATATACTGGGCCAATTTTGGACAATCAAATTAACCTACCAGCATATCTTTTGGAGTGTGGGAGGAAACCGGAGTACCCGGGAGGAAACCCACGTAGACACAGGGAGAACATGCAAACTCCAGGCAGATGGTGTCAGTCTGGATTTGAACCCTATTGCTGCTAGGCGAGAGTGCCAACCACTACACCACTGTACCAATGATAGCATCACACAGCTGCTGCAGATTTTTCGGCTGCACATCCATGATACAAATCTCCCATTCCACCACATTCCAAAGGTGCTCTATTGGATTAAGATCTGGTGACTTGTGGAGGCCATTGGAGCAGAGTGAACTCATTTTCATGTTCAAGAAACCAGTTTGAGATAATTTGAACTTTGTGACATGGTGCATTATCCTGCTGGAAGTAGCCATAAAGGGATGAACATGGTCAGCAACAATACTCGGGTAGGCCGTGGAGTTTAAATGATGCGCAATTGGTACTAAAGGGGCCCAAAGTGTGCCAAGAAAATATCCCCCACACCACCACCAGCCCGAACCGTTCATACAAGGCAGGATGGATCAATGCTTTCATGTTGTTTACGCCAAATTCTGACCCTACAATCTGAATGTCGCAGCTGAAATCGAGACAACTCAGACCAGGCAATGTTTTTCCAATCTTCTATTGTCCAATTTTGATGAGCCTGTGCAAATTGTAGCCTCAGTTTCCTGTTCTTACTGCTGTATCCCATCTGCTTTAAGGTTCAATGTGTTATGCATTCAGGGATGGTATTCTGCATGCCTTGGTTGTAACGAGTGGTTATTTGAGTTACTGTTGCCTTTCCATCATCTCAAACCAGTCTGCCTATTCTCCTCTGACATCAACAAGCCATTTCCCTCCACACAACCTCCGCTCACTGGATATTTTCTCTTTATCTGACCATTCCCTGTAAACTCTAATAATGGTTGTGCATGAAAATCCCAGTAGATCTGCAGTTTTTGAAATACTTAGACCAGACCGTCTGGCACCAACAACCATACCATATTCAAAGTCACCTAAAGCGGAGTTCCACCCAAAAATGGAACTTCTGCTTTTCGGAACGCTCCCCTCCCCCCTCCAGTGTCACATTTGGCACCTTTCAGGGGGGAGGGGGGTGTAGATGCCTGTATAATACAGGTATTTGCACCCACTTCAGGGAAGAGACTCCCTCAGGAGTCACTCCACTTCCTGTCCCCCCCGTTGCCTAATGGGAAATACACTGGTCCCAGGAGACAGCGGGGACCACAGGGAACACGCCGTACTACTCGCGCATGCGCAGTAGGGAACCGGGCAGTGAAGGATGGCAGCGGGGCAGCAGAGAGACGAGCGATTGCTCAGCTTCTACTGCTGACATCGCGGGCGCGCTGGACAGTTAAGTGTCCATTTATTAAAAAAGTCAGCAGCTGCAGTATTTGTAGCTGCTGGCTTTTAATATTTTTTTTTTCGGGGGACCTTCGCTTTAAATCCCCATTCTAATGCTCTGTTTAAACTTCAGCAAGTCGTCTTCACCACATCTAGATGCATGGAGTTGCTGACATGTGACTGGCTGATTAGCAATTTGTGTTACAAAGCAACTGAACAGGTGCACCTAATAAAAGTGGCCAGTGAGTGTATATGGGATGCTAGAGATGAAGCCTCAAAGTGAAGGTGGAGGTTGCCTGAAAATTTTTGAAAACAAATGACAGCAATAAACAATTATGTGGGTCAGCTTTTCAAGCAGGAATCTATAAAACAGAACTGACATTTGTTAATCAAGTACAATACACAGAACTGGCCACTTTTCAAGCTTCACAAGCTGTAAAGTACAGTACATTTGTAGAGATAATGTTCAGCTGAGCTTGCCAGTAAAACACGCAATCAAGGCTGAATTCCCATCACTGGAGCCTGTAGGCATGCAACCTTAGGAACCCAAAGCAAAATCCCTCTGCTCGACTCTTAGACCCCTTTCACACTGAGGGCTCTTTGCAGGCGCTATAGCGTTTAACGCCAACGGCTTTCACACTGGAGCGGTGCGCTGGCAGGGCGTCAGAAAAAGTCCTGCCAGCAGCTTCTTTGTAGCGCATTAGGAGCGGTGAACTCACCGCTCCTAATGCGCTCCTGCCCATTGAAATCAATGGGCAGCGCATTGCGGCCGGTATTAACCCTTTCTCGGCCGCTAGTGGGGGTTAAAAGTGCCCCGCTAGCGGCCAAAATGCACCGCAAATCCGACGGTATTTACAGTCGACGCTCGAGGCAGCATAGTGTGAAAGCAGCCTTACATAGAAAATGATCTTGTTTTATCAGTGTAGAATATTTGGGTTTTTAAGGGATACCCCTTTATTGACCAACATAGTGGAACTAAGGACAAAAAAATAAAAATAAGACGTTCCTTTAACCACTTGCCGCCCGCCATATAGCAAAATGATGTTGGCAAAGTGGTTGTGTTATCCTGACCCGATGTCACATGACGTCCCCAGGATAACAAGCCCTGGGGGTGCGCATCGCGGCGTTCAGTGGTTCGGTGTGTCAGTCTGACACACCACAACTCCGATCTAGGTAAAGAGTCTCTGACGGAGACTCTTTACCACGTGATCAGCCGTGTCCAATCACGGCTGATCACGATGTAAACAGGAAGAGCCGTTGATCGGCTTTTCCTTACTCGCATCTGACAGAGACGAGTAGAGCCGATTGGCTGCTCTCCTGACAGGGGGGGGGGGGTCCTGTGCTGATTGTTTATCAGCGCAGCCCCCCCGCGGATCGCGGATGCCCGCCCAGGACCACCAGGGATGCTGCCCATCAGTGCCACCCATAAGTACCCATCAGTTAAGGAGGAAAAAAAAAAAAACAAAAAAAAACTTACTTATTTACAACATTATAACAGAAACAAAAGAAAAACTTTATTTTTTTTTTTTTTAATTTTCAGTATTTTTTTTTACTTGTTTAGCAAAAAATAAAAACCGCAGAAGTGATCAAATACCACCAAAAGAAAGCTCTATGTGTGGGAACAAAATGATAAATTTTTTGTTTGGGTACAGTGTAGCATGACCGCACAATTGTCATTTAAACAGCGACAGCACTGAAAGCTGAAAATTGTCTTGGGTAGGAAGGGGGGTAAGTGCCTGGTATGAAAGGGTCCTTTCACACGGGGCGGATCCGTGCAGATCCGCCCCGTGAAGCTCCGCTTGCTCAGCGGGGATCGCTCCGTTGATCCCCGCTGAGCCGACGGATGACTGGGCGGTCCCCACACACTGTGCAGGGACCGCCCTGTCAGAGCGCCGCTCTCCCCTATGGGGAATCGGATGACGACGGACCGTAGAGTCCGTTCTCATCCGATCCGCTCCGCCGACGGAAGGAAAAATAGGGTTTTCCTCCGTCACACTTTGGCGGAGCGGATGTCAGCGGACATGTCTCCGCTGACATCCGTGCCTCCATAGGGGTACATGGAGGATCCGTTTTAGGTCCGCCTAAAAAACTGACAGGCGGACCTGAATGGACCTCCGTGTGAAAGAGCCCTTTAAGTTATTTAAAATAATTTTCCCCCACTTGAAATCAATGCAGACCCATTAGCTCTGGTTCACACCAGTGAGAATTTAAAGCCAATTATCAAATTTCATGTGCGGCTTGCTGACATCTGTGCAACTTCACTTAACAGACGTCAAGGCAAATCGAATAAAAATAGTGCAGGAACCTTTTTCAAAGTTGCAGCGGATTTGAACAGTTTTATTGCCACAAACGGGGTGCGACTTTGAACTGTTAAGCCACACTGATGTGAACCAGGCCTTAGAGAACAAATGTAAACGTACCTGCTGCTTATACCTCTCTGAAGCCAGGTGACATCAGAGGAAGGCGGGGCCACCCGTTTAAGGTCACGAGTGGACCCGCCCTCAGCTATATAACAGCTGTCACTGAGAAGAAGCGTCACTCGGCAGGAGCCTCCCATGGAGGCGGAGCTGTTGCGTTTTGTTTTGGGCTCGTCGGGCGGCATGAGATGGATTTAAATCGCGGGCCATTTTTATTTTTTATTAAAAGGACTTGTCCCAAAGTGTCTCCTGTCTTTTTTACACTTTCTTTTTGTGAATTGGTAGGAGTACAATGTACCCATTACCAATTCACATAAGGGGGAGGAGGGGGGCCGGTATCTGAGAGTCCCATTGATAAAGGGGGCTTCCAGATTCCGATAAGCCCTGAAGGGCCTGGTATGGATTTTAGGGGGACCCCCACGCATTTTTTTTTTTTTTAAATTTTGGTTCGGGGTTCCCTTTAATATTCATACCAGATCCAAAAAGCCTGGTAATGGACTAGGTGGGAACCCATACTGTTTTTTTCCCAATGATTTTTATCTATATTGGCGGGAATCAACAATTCATTATAGCCGCGATCAGTTTTAAATTACTTTTTTCCTTTAGAAATGTCATTTTGCTGAGGTACTGTTCTAAACACCGTAAAAATGCGCCACTTTACAGGCATACTATATAGACACCCCCCAGGCACGATATTTAAAAAGGTATATTTTATTTTTATTGTTTCACTTTAAGCATTATTAAAATCACTGCTCCCGAAAAAACACCTACATCTCCCCTCGAGCAAGACCCGGGTACCCCAAACACTTTTTATGGCAATAACTTGCATATAAGCTTTTAAATTTATCACTTTTGGTTTTTCATGTTAGCGTCCCAAAAACTTTAATGGTGTTCCGTGGTTTTTGGAATTTGCCCGAACACCGCATTATGTTCGCTGTTCGGCGAACACCCAATGTTCGAGTCGAACATCTGGCTCATCCAAAGTAGGAATCTGTAACAAAGTTTGTTAAAATCCTTGTAATGTGCATAGATCAAGTTTTTTCTCAATAAAAGTGGAGTTATGCTTTAAAGTAATACTAAAGGCTTTCTTTTGTTTTAACATAACAAACATGTCATACTTACCTGCTCTGTGCAATGGCTTTGGACAGAGCAGCCTCAATCCTCCGCCGACACTCCTGGCTTCACCCACTCCCGCCCCCCCCCCCCCACTGTGCTCTTACTCCAGAGCCCTACTCAGTGTCCATCAAACACAGAGCGGGACTTAGCCCTGCCCCCTCCTCATTGGCTGATTGACAGTAGCGGGAACCAATGAGGAGTGAGAGACCTGACAGAGCCTCAGCTCTTATGCACATCACTGGATCAGGCTCAGGTAAGTATTTAGAGGAAGCTGCATGCAGAAGTTTTTTTTTTTAACCTTACTGCAGTAAGAGAGGAAACTTTCTGCCTTTATAAATACTTTAAAGCGCAGTTCCGGTCTTTTTTTAAACTTCCAATGCCCCCCCCCATCCCCCGGTGTACAGGGCTAAATGGAGATTTTTTTTTTTTTGTTTGTTTCTAAATCCATTTTTTTTAAATATCTTCGGACGGCACTTTCTGTCCCGGCCACCTAGGCGATGACATCATTAGGCGATTCCCATTGGACTCCTGGGATATCTGCGTCATCGAACCCAGGAGTCTTTGGGTAAGGCATAGCAAAGCCTTGTTTTTTTTAAAATAACAAACATGTTATACTTACCTGCTTTGTGCGGTGGTTTTGCACAGAGCAGCTCTAATCCTCCTCTTCTCAGGTCCCACGCCGGCGCTCCTGGCCCCTCCCCCCTGCTGGGGCCCCCACAGCAAGCAGCTTGCCATGGGGGCACCCAAGCAGGCATGCTCCAGACCTGCGTCTCTGTGTGTCCATTTACACAATGAGCCGCAGCTTGGCCCCGCACCCTCTATCTCCTTATTGGCTCACTGGCTGTGAGTGACAGCAGCGGAAGCCAAATCAGAAGTGTGAGTCCTCAGAGGCAAGGCTCTCATGGACATTGCAGGATCGAGAGAGGGCTCAGGTAAGTATTAGGGGGGCTGCTGCACACAGAAGGTAAACCTTATGTCTTTACAAACACTTTTGGGAAGCCTAATAAAATCTTGCGTTTTTTGAATACGACATGACAGCCTGCAATCCACTGCGCCGCGTGGTGTCATCACTGCTCAGGCGCGAGATTGGTAGGTGCGTGCTGGGTACCAGCTGCACCAAATGCCAGAAAAAGACACAAGTGGGCTTCAGATGCCCACATCATAGATGGCCACCTGCCTGCTTCCGAGATCAGGTACATTTTTTTTAAAGATTTAAAACTAACCAGCACGAATACTATTCTAACAGTATTTTAATTTAAATGTACAAGTAATAAAAATCATGGGGGAGCGTTTAAAAAAAAAAAAAAAAAAAATGATGATTACGGGGACTGGAGCTCCGCTTTAAAGGATCTGCTACTGACGGCTTGGTGCCAGATACCACAGCATACAGTGCCTTGCGAAAGTATTCGCCCCCCTTGAACTTTTCATCCTTTTGCCACATTTCAGGCTTCAAACAAAGATATAAAATTTTAATTTTTTGTGAAGAATCACCAACAAGTGGGACACAATTGTGAAGTGGAACGAAATCTATTGGATAATTTAAACTTTTTTAGCAAATAAAAAACTGAAAAGTGGTGCGTGCAAAATTATTCGGCCCCTTTACTTTCAGTGCAGTAAACTCACTCCAGAAGTTCAGCGAGGATCTCTTAATGATCCAATGTTGTCCTAAATGACTGATGGTGATAAATAGAATCCACCTGTGTGTAATCAAGTCTCTGTATAAATGCACCTGCTCTGTGATAGTCTCAGGGTTCTGTTGAAAGCGCAGAGAGCATCATGAAGACCAAGGAACACACCAGGCAGGTCCGTAATACTGTTGTGGAGAAGTTTAAAGCCGGATTTGGATACAAAAAGATTTCCCAAGCTTCAAACATCCCATGGAGCACTGTGCAAGTGATCATTTTGAAATGGAAGGAGTATTAGACCACTGCAAATCTACCAAGACCTGGCTGTCCCTCTAAACCGGGGATATGCAATTAGCGGACCTCCAGCTGTTGCAGAACTACGATTCCCATGAGGCATAGCGAGACTCTGACAGCCACAAGCATGATACCCAGAGGCATGATGGGACTTGTAGTTTTGCAACAGCTGGAGGTCCGCTAATTGCATATCCCTGCTAAACTTTCAGCTCAGACAAGGAGAAGACTGATCAGAGATGCAGCCAAGAGGCCCATGATCACTCTGGATGAACTGCAGAGGACTACAGCTGAGGTGGGAGAGTCTGTCCACAGGACAACAATCAGTCGTACACTGCACAAATCTGGCCTTTATGGAAGAGTGGCAAGAAGAAAGCCATTTCTCAAAGATATCCATAAAAAGTCTCGTCTAAAGTTTGCCACAAGCCACCTGGGAGACACACCAAACATGTGGAAGAAGGTGCTCTGGTCCGATGAAACCAAAATCAAACTTTTTGGCCAAAATGCAAAATGATATGTTTGGCGTAAAAGCAACACAGCTCATCACCCTCAACACACCATCCCCACTGTCAAACATGGTGGCAGCATCATGGTTTGGGCCTGCTTTTCTTCAGCAGGGACAGGGAAGATGGTTAAAATTGAGGGGAAGATGGATGCAGCCAAATACTGGACCATTCTGGATGAAAACCTGTTGGAGTCTGCAAAAGGCCTAAGACTGGGACGGAGATTTATCTTCCAACAAGACAATGATCCCAAACATACAGCAAAATCTACAAAGGAATGGTTCACAAATAAACGTATCCAGGTTTTAGAATGGCCAAGTCAAAGTCCAGACCTGAATCCAATCGAGAATCTGTGGAAAGAGCTGAAAACTGCTGTTCACAAATGCTCTCCATCCAACCTCACTGAGCTCGAGCTGTTTTGCAAGGAAGAATGGGCAAGAATTTCAGTCTCTCGATGTGCAAAACTGATAGAGACATACCCCAAGCGACTTGCAGCTGTAATCGCAGCAAAAGGTGGCTCTACAAAGTATTAACGCAAGGGGGGGGGGGGCGAATAATTTTGCACGCCCCACTTTTCATTTTTTTTCTTAGTTAAAAAAGTTTAAAAAATCCAATAGATTTCGTTCCACTTCACAATTGTGTCCCACTTGTTGGTGATTCTTCACAAAAAATTAAAATTTTATATCTTTATGTTTGAAGCCTGAAATGTGGCAAAAGGATGAAAAGTTCAAGGGGGCCGAATACTTTCGCAAGGCACTGTACCTTGATTTGTCGGGCAGTTCTAGCAGCAAAAGGGGGACCTACTGAATATTAGGTGGGTGACCCTAAAGTTACGGCTGATCGGTGTATGTGATGGAGTTTACCGATGGAATGTACCTGTATCCCGGAGCTCGGCTTCAGGGAATATCTACTCTGAGATCTTTCCGAGTGGCATGATCTACATTCCTGGAGGACCAAACCACAAGGCCACCATGAGAGCTGTAGGAAGCTTGGTGACACATTCCAGGAGTGGAGGATCCTAGGGGACACCTCATAGAGGACTACAGTCCCCCACTCCTATCCAGACATGACTCATATCACCCTATACCCCTCCACAGTCCTCCTTGTACCCCAAACTCAGTACTATCCCCACACTGACTGAGACAAGACATACACCTCCTAGCAGTGACACTAACCGGACTGATGGGGGAGTGCTCGAGCCGTCCACCCTCTTCGCTCATCAGGTTCTTCTCCCTTCACTCAGCACCTCCTATGGAACAGATAACCGGAAGTGTCGAGTTATCAGGGCAGCGCACAGCCCTACCGTATGAATGTACACACTGAGAGATCACCGGCTTCGGGCAGACAGCAGAAACTTCCCGGGAGGAGCAGTAAAGCGTCAGAAAAGCCGATCTAAGCATGCGCACACTGCTACTTCTGTTGCCCCGCCCCTTACTGCGGCTCAAGACTCGTTTTCATCCTGTCGCCGCTGCTGGGATTTTCCATGATACTGTGAGCTCGCTCCCGTGTGTTTCCCCGGTACTGATCTTGCAGAGCGCGCTCCCGGTCTTCTGGCTGATGGTCATGTGATTGAGGGCTGTGTATTTTTTATAATAAAAGCAGTCCTGTCATAGTTCATGGTGTCTTGTCCTATGTTCATGCTGAGATCAGCTTCATGCACACATGCTGTCAGAAACACAGCATTAGAGGCAGAAAAAAAAAAATCAGGGACAGCGCATTACAAAAAAAACAACTGACGTCCACACGTAAGCACTAGGTGCGTTTAGCGCTCGAGCGCTCATTCATATCAAATGCCTGAATAAATTAAACACTTCAGCCCCGGAAGGTTTTACCCCCTTCCTGACCAGGCCATTTTTGCAATACGGCACTGCGTTATTTTAATTGACAATTGCGCGGTCGTGCGACACTGTACCCAAATGAAATTGATGTATTTTTTTCCCACAAATAGAGCTTTCTTTTGATGGAATTTGATCATCTTTGCGTTTTTTTTTTTTTTTGCACTATAAACAAAAAAGAGCGACAATTTTGAAAAAATAAATAAATAATATTTATTATTTTATGCTATACAACACATCCAATAAAAAAATGTAAAAAATTGAAAGGGGTTGGTGTTTTTTCACCTTAAAGTGAATGTAAACCCACTCTCATCCTTTCTAAACTACTGCCATAGTGCTGATCTATAAGGATATACATGCCTCCTGCATGTATCCTTATCTGTCAAATGTCTCCCCTCTGTCTGTTATAAGAACTGAAAAACTGAAGATTCTGTGGGTGGATCTGTTGTCTGGAGCTCGGTGGGTGGAGTCGTGATGTCAGTAGACTCCCCGCCCACCTCTACACTCCCCTTGTCAACATGCATTTTCTCTTGTGTATTCCTTCTGCTATGATTACTAACATCCAGTCAAAATCCAGAAAAGTAACCACATGACTTCAGAAAAGGAGTGGGGGTGGGAATTAAAAAATAATGCCTGTCTAAAGCTAGTGCACGAGATATGTAAATAACCTGTCACTCAAAGCAAGGGGGCGGAACGGACAAAGGTAACTGTTTGTCCGTTTTATCTCACTGAACAATAAAAGAGGATTGCTCAGAGCTGGATTAACTTTGTGGCAAGACCTGGCACAGATGATAGGAAATCTTATACTCTACATTGTGACAGCAAAAAATAAATAAAAAATGTAATGCATCCTATGACTGACTTCCTTAAATAGGACCTCCCCCTGTGCAAAGCACAAGGTATGAACAATGTCAGCTGAACTTTTTGTATGTCTCTTTAATAAAGAGACATACAAAAAGTTCAGCTGACATTGTTCACTTATAGATCATTTATAGATCATAAAAGCAATGAAGTCACATCAATAGACAAAGAATAAAAAATACATACCTGAGAACTAACAATTTGACAGACCCAAAACAGACCAAAAATATTCAATCAAGAAAAAATTATGAAAAAGAGAAGAAAACACAAGAAAAATTATTATAGCTTATATTGAAAGATATTGAGAAATATATGTAACTTATACGTAGACTAAACCCAACAGTATGTTAAGACAAGAACATATGAAAATATTAAATGAAACCAAAAAATATAAAAATATAAATATGCACATGTAATATGTGCAGAATATATTCATTATATCTCAAAAAAAGGTGAATACCCCTTAATAGCAGATGGGATAAGAATGTGGACGAAAGTATATGGCTACATGACTGTATTATACCCATTTACAAGCACCCACAGATCACAAATACTTAAAAAAAAAAAAGATATAAAAAGAAAATACACAAAAATGCACAGTACATGGATCCAGAAAAAGTCATATCTTGTACAGGAGAGAAGAGCATCGGATTTAATATTATTCATAAACGGCTCACATCCCATTCAAAATTTAAGCCCATGGGAATGCATGTCTGTAAATGAAATATCCAATACACTTCCCTCCGGCACAATGTCCGGAATGCATCACCGGATCTGCACTCTGTTAGATTTATTGGAGGACAGGTGAGACATCAGGGGTCTTTCAGATCCCTGATGTTTTATTAAAGAGAACCTGTCACCAATGCATCACATAGGGGACTTTTTGTCCCCTATCTGATGAAAAAAAAATGTAGTAAAAAAAAAAAAAAAAAAAAAAAAAGGGTAATAAATTAAAGTTACTCTTAAAATCCCCCTCAAATTTTTTTTGAGACCGCCCCCCAAAACCCATGCCCTCGTAAATGCAAGCATCAGGGGAGCCTACCAGCAAAACCTTAGATTGTCCCACATAAATAGAGATGTGAATCTCATTAACAGGGACACAGACAGAAATGAGGATCTGAGAGGTGTTCTAATCCTTCTTCACACTATCCAAAACAAAAAAAAATAAAGTTTTGCCTTCAGTTATACTTTAAGCGCTTGCCGACCGGCTCACGCCGATATACGTCGGAAGAATGGCACGTACAGGCAAATTAACGTACCTGTACGTTGCCTTTAAGACGCGGCATTGTGGGCGCGCCGTGAGCTCCGTGAGTGTGATCGCGGGACCCGCGGACTCGATGTCCGCGGGGATACCCGCGATCGTCTCACGGAGAGGAAGAATGGGGAAATGCTGATGTAAACAAGCATTTCCCCATTCTTCCTAGTGACAGGACACTGATCACCGCTCCCTGTAATCGGGAGCGGTGATCAGTGTCGTGTCACACACAGCCCATCCTCCCTACAGTTAGAACACATCCCTAGGACACACTTAACCCCTTCAGCGCCCCCTACTGGTTAACCCCTTCACTGCCAGTCACATTTACACAGTAATAAGTGCATATTTATAGCACTGATCGCTGTGTAAATGTGAATGGTCCCAAAATAGCGCCAAAAAAGTGTCCGATGTGCCCGCCATAATGTCGCAGTTACGATAAAAATCGCTGATCGCCACCATACCAAAAATATGTAGAAGAATACGCATCGGCCTAAACTGAGGAAAAAAGACGTTCTTTTATATATTTTTTGGGGATATTTATTATAGCAAAAAGTAAAAAATATAGCATTTTTTTCAACATTTTCACTCTTATTTTGTTTGTAGTGCAAAAAATAAAAACCGCAGAGGTGATCAAATACCACCAAAAGAAATCTCTATTTGTGGGGAAAAAAGGAAGTCACGTCGTCCGACCGCACAATTGTCAGTTAAAGTGACGCAGTGCAGAATCGCAAAAAGTGCTCTGGTCTTTGGCCAGCAAAATGGTCAGGGGCTGAAGTGGTTAATGCCTTAAACACTTGCCGACCATACACAGTACATATACAGTGGCAAGGCAGCTCTCCTGCGCAGGATCACGTACCTAGTACATGATTCGCATGCCGGTTAGGGAGCGTGCTCGTGTGCCCCCGCCCCCCCCGGCTGTGCTGTGATTGGCTGCAGCAGGAACAAATCAGCGAGTGCCGGCTGGATGGTCGCTGGACACCCGACGATCAGCTCTGGACATTACCGAAGAGAGCCCTGTGTAGGTAAACAAACACAGGGCTCTCTTCTGACAGCACATTGCTTAGTAAAAACAGCACACAGTAAAACATGTTGGCCACACATTTAACCCCTTGATTGCCCTATTTGTTCCCTGCCAGTGTAATTAGTACAGTGACAGTGCATATTTTTAGCACTGATCACTGTATTGGGGTCACTGGTTCCCAAAAAAGTGTCAGTTAGGTGCCCGATTTGTCTGCCGCAGTCTTGCTATAATGCCGCGAACACACGATCAATTTTTTCGACGGTGAAAACACTGTGGAGAAAATCGACGTGAAAAACGAGGAACAGCTTGTTCCCCCCACACACGGCCGTTTTAAATGACTTTTTTTTTGGTTGAAAAAAACGACCGTGTGTGGGCTCCCCGGCAGTGTTTCCCTATGGGAAAACTGCCGCGGCAAAAAACGACGGGAATCACGACAAGAAAAATTAGAGCATGTTCTAATTTTTCTCGTCGTGATTAATGCCGTTTTTCCCGTCGAGAAAAACGACAAAAGGCCCACAGACGATCGTTTTTTCTCGTCCAAAGGAAAAAATTACATTTTTCTCGACGGGAAAAATGATCGTGTGTACGCGGCATAAGTCTCTGATCGGCACCATTACTAGTAAAAAAAAAAAAAAAAAAAAATCCATAAATGTATTCCATAGCTTTTGGTTGCTATAACTTTTGTGCAAACCAATCAATATACACTTATTGTGATTTTTTTACCAAAAATATGTAGCAGAATACATTTTGGCCTAAACTGATGAAGAAAGTCGATTTTTTATTTTTTATTTTATTCGCTGTGTTTTATAGTAGAAAGTAAAAAATAATATCTTCTTTTCAAAATTGTCGTCTTTTTTGTTTATAGTGCAAAAAATAAAAACTGCAGAGGTGATCAAATACCACCAAAAGGAAGCTCTATTTGTGGGAAAAAAAAGTCGCGCAATTGTCAGAGAAAATAATGCAGTGCCATATCGCAAAATTTGGCCTTGTCACGAAGGGGGTAAAACCTTCCAGAGCTGAAGTGGTTAACCTCCCTGGCGGTATTCCCGATTCTGGCTCGGGGTAAGATTTCAGTACCATTAGCGGTAACCCCGAGCCAGACTCTGGCTGCATCGCAGGATACAGGGGAAGTTACTTACCTTGTCCCCTGGATCCTGCGATGTCTCCCCGCTGTGTGTGCGAGCTGTCTCCTCGCTCGATTCACACACAGTGCCCGAGTGCCGCCGAGCTCCGTTCCCTGCGACGTTGCGGCGCACGGGGGCGGAGATCGACGCCAAATTCAAAAAAGTTAAAACACAGTACACACACAGTACACTGTAATCTTACAGATTACAGTACTGTATAACATAATTACACACCCCCTTTGTTCCTAGTGGTCTGCCCAGTGTCCTGCATGCAGTTTTATATTATAAAAACTTTTCTTTCTGCCTGTAAACTGGAGATTGTCCATAGCAACCAAAAAGTGTCCCTTTACATCAAAAGTGGTTTTAGACCAGCTAGAAAACAGCGATAATAAATTAGAATCACTCGCAGAATTGAGCGATAGTGATTTGTGGGGAAATTCGTCATCAAACACTAAATCTAATGACAGCGACAATTCTGCAACTGAGCAAATGTCAGTGTTTTTGATTTGATTACATTATTGAATCATTTTTATTATAATTACATTACTATTTGTTATAATTATTTATAGTTATTTATTATATTATAATTTATGATTTTGTGTTTCAAACTTTATCATACCCGGGATGTCTACTAGACTCTTGTTTGGACAGGTTTAAGGGTGTTATTCCCAAGAATTACAGGCCTACAATATAAAACGCCAAATTTCCATGCAAAATATTTGTACCGCTTTCAGCACCTAAAATCTGACAGACTCATACCACCAGGGAGGTTAATGCTGATATTTAACCGCTTAAAGACCGGAAGAATTTTCCGCCTTAATTACCAGGCCATTTTTTGCAATATGGCACTGCATCGCTTTAACTGACAATTGCATGGCCGTGCGACACTGTACCCAAACAAATATTTTTTGCGCTATAAACAAAGAGTGACAATTTTGAATTTTTTTTTTTTTTTTTTTTTGCTATAATACATATTCCAAAAAAATATATAAAAAAACGAATTTATTCATCAGTTTAGGCCGATATATATTCGACATCTTTTTGGTAAAAAAACAAAACAAAAACACAATAGGCGTATATTGATTGTTTTGCGCAAAAGTTATCGCGTCTACAAAATTATGGGATAGATTTAGGGACTTTTATTTTTTAATTGTTTTCACTGGTAATGGCGGCGATCTGCGGTTTTTAGCAGGACTGCAACATTGCGGCGTAAAAATCTGACCTCAAATGACACTTTTTGGGGACCAGTAACATTATACATTGATCAGTGCTATAAAAATGCACTGATCAATGTAAAAATGACACTGGCGGGGAAGGGGTTAACCCTAGGGGGAGATCAAGGGGTTAACTGTGTTCCCTAGGTGTGTTCTAAATGTAGGGGGGATAGGCTGACTGGGACATGACAAAGATCACTGTTCCCGATGACTGGGAACAGTAGATCTCTGTCATGTCATCTGTTAAAATGGGGATCTGCCTTGTTTACAAAGGCAGATCCCCATTCTATCTCTGTACTAGGGGATCGCGGGTCGACGACGGACATCAAGTTCAGCGAGTACAACAGAAGAAAAACTTTTATTTTCCCATGCAGTGGGACTGTGCCTGCACTGCATGGGTTACTGTTCGTTTTTGTCTAGGGAATTGAAGAGCAGAGATATACTTACCTAATCCGCCGATCCTCTGAGAGCAAGACCGGTCCCGCTGCTCCTGGCCTCCCTGCGCTCTAGGGGTCTTGCGAATGGACTGTTCCTGATGTCATCATGCCCATAGACCAACATAGACAGTCCACCGCTGAACGTGGGATAGCTCGTTTTTCTGGAGGATCGAAGGATCGGGTAAGTATAGCTTTTCCTTGCGCCCCTGGACAAAACGAGCAGTTGACCCAAGCAGTGCGGGCTCAGCATGGGAGACAGAAAAAATTGCCCAGAGTTCTTCTTTAATATACACAACTGGTTTTCTTGGTCCTTGGAACATATTTGTAGAAATTAAACTTTGCCTGTTCACACAACAGGGAGGGATATCTGGATGGTATGGTTTTGGGTTTCTCACCTCTTCACAGCATGTACAAGTCCTATCTCAGTAGTGAAACACCCACTTTCACTTCCTCTATTTTGATGATAAGATTCATCTGGCAAGTGGCTGTAGTGTTCAGACTTTTAGCTAAATTTTGGTCCCATCGCCTAGGTCTGGTAAAAGGGGTAGATTATGGTGGTGTGGGTGCTTACACTGGAATCTCTCCATAAATGGCGCTTCTGCCTTGCAGCACTAGGGTCATTGGTTCGAATCTCAACCACAGCACTACCTGCATGGAGTTTGCATGGCCTCTCTGTGCCTGCATGAGTTTCCTCTGGGAACTCCGACTTCCTCCCACACTCCGAAGACATGCTGGTCGGTTAATTGGCTCCTGTCTAAATGGGCCCTATTGTGTGTATGTATGAATGTGTGTTAGGGATCTTAGACTGTAAGCTCCTTAACCACTTAACGACCGCCCACTGTATATTTACGTCGGCAAAATGGCACGTACATGTACGTGACTGCCTTCGTATGGGTGGGGGGTCCAATAGGATCCCCCTCCGGTACAGTGAACGGTCGGTATCGCTCTGGGAGCGATCCGTGATGAGGGGGCGGCCACTGGTTCCTGGCCACCCCCTCGCGATCGCTCCCGGCGAATCAAATGTTTCCTCTGCCTGTGTAATGTATACACAGGCAGGAGGAAGTAAAGTCTCTCCTGCGGCGCTCACATATACCGAGCGCCGTGGAGAGAAGACATCAAGGTTAGTGCACAAACAGTACACTGACACCAGGACACATAGGCACACGATCGCCCCCCCAGTCACATTGTCACTGATTGCAGTGATCATTTATTTACTGATCAGTGCAAACAGTGACATTTGTAACTGTAAAAGTGTCAGGGCAGTTAGTCTAGGTCCCTTTAGGTCCAGGGTAGCCCCCTAACCCCCACCAATAAAGATTTAACCTCTTGATCGCCCCCCGGTAACCCTTTCACCCCCTAGCACCACTGTCACTAAGCGATCATTTTTCTGATCGCTGTATTAGTGTCGGTGATACCGCTAGGTAGTCAGTTATTTTTTTAGGTTCGCCGCCAGGTTTTTATAGCGTCAGGTACCCCCATATATTACCTAATAAAGGTTTAACCCCTTGATCGCCCCCAGGTAACCCTTTCACCCCCTTTTGCCAGTGTCACTAAGCGATCGTTTTTCTGATCGCTGTATTGGTTATGCTGGTGCCGCTAGGTAGTCAGTTATTTTTTTAGGTTCGCCGCCAGGTTTTTATAGCGTCATATATTATCTAATAAAGGTTTTAACCCCCTGATTGCCCCTAGAGTTAACCCTTTCACCAGTGATCACCGTATAAGTGTCACTGGTGACACTGGTTAGCCAGTTAGTTATTTCGTTATTTAGGTTACCCGTCAGGCTTTTATATAGCGTCAGGTACCCCCATATATTACCTAATAAAGGTTTTAACCCCCTGATTGCCCCTAGTTAACCCTTTCACCAGTGATCACCGTATAAGTGTTACGGGTGACGCTGGTTAGTTAGTTTGCTTTTTATAGTGTCAGGGCACCCGCCGTATATAACCCAATAAAGGTTTAACCCCCTGATCGCCCGGCGGGTGATATCAATTAAGTTTTAGCGTCAGAGAGGGTCTGCGTCACACCCCAGGCAGCGTCAGGTTAATGCCAGTAGTGCTAACACCCACGCGTGAAGCATACACCTCCCTTAGTGGTATAGTATCTGAACAGATCAATATCTGATCTGATCAGATCTATACTAGCGTCCCCAGCAGTTTAGGGTTCCCAAAAACGCAGTGTTAGCGGGATCAGCCCAGATACCTGCTAGCACCTGCGTTTTGCCCCTCCGTCCAGCCCAGGCCACCCAAGTGCAGTATTGATCGATCACTGTCACTTACAAAACACAACACACATAACTGCAACGTTCGAAGAGACAGGCCTGATTCCTGCGACTCCAGTGCTGTAGGAGGTGATTTCACCACCACAGTTAAAAAAAAGAGCATATATGCCGAAGCATGGGGGCAGCAGGGGCGGAGGAGCGATTTTGCTTCTAATGCCGCGTACATACGTTCGAAATTCCGACGGAGGCTTGCCCGTGGAAAAGTCCGACCGTGTGTACGCGGCATAACTTTTGCGGGAGGATGCGCCCATGCTTCAGCATCTATAAATGGTGCATGTATGCCCATCATTAGAAGTAGGTGAATGAAGGGAGGTATTCTAATGGTGGGCATACCCACCGATCAATCTCTTTTTTTCGTTCAGCCAACAAGATTACAATACATGTCCAACAAAGACCAGCAACGTACTGGTATGTTGCTGGACTTTGAATGGTTATACCAGAATGATGCCTGCGGGTTTAGGTATCATCTTGGTATCATTCTTTTCAGCCAGCGGCCGGCTTTCATGTAAAAGCAATCCTAGCGGCTAATTAGCCTCTGGACTGCTTTTACGGATATAAAAAGCGCCATTGGGAAATTGGGAAAGCATTTTATCACACCGATCTTGGTGTGGTCAGATGCTTTGAGGGCAGAGGAAAGATCTAGGGTCCAATAGACCCCAGTTTTTTCAAAAAAAGAGTACCTGTCACTACCTATTGCTATCATAGGGGATATTTACATTCCCTGAGATAACAATAAAAAATAAAAAAAATATGGAAGGAACAGTTTAAAAATAAAATAAAAAAGCAAAATTAATAATTAAAAAAATAAATAAAAGCACCCCTGTCCTGCCTTGCTCTTGCGCAAAGGCGAACGCAAGCGTCGGTCTGGCGTCATATGTAAACAGCAATTGCATCATGCATGTGAGGTATCACCGCGAAGGTCAGAACGAGGGCAGTAATTTTAGCAGTAGACCTCCTCTGTAAATCTAATGTGGTAACCTGTAAAGGCTTTTAAAGGCTTTTAAAAATGTATGTAGTTTGTCGCCACTGCGCGTTTGTGTGAAATTTTAAAGCATGTTGTGTTTGGTATCCATGTACTCGGCCTAAGATCATCTTTTTTATTTTATCAAACATTTAGGCAATATAGTGTGTTTTAGTGCATTAAAATTAAAAAAAGTGTATTTTTTCCCAAAAAAATGGGTTTGAAAAATCGCTGCGCAAATACTGTGTGGAAAAAAAAATGCAACACCCACCATTTTAATCTGTAGGGCCTTTGCTTTAAAAAATATATAATGTTTGGGGGTTCAACGTAATATTCTTGCAAAAAAAAAAAAAGGTTTTCATGTAAACCAAAAGTGTCAGAAAGGGCTTTGTCTTCAAGTGGTTAGAAGAGTGGATGATGTGTGACATAAGCTTCCTAATGTGTATAAAATGCCAGGACAGTTCAAACCCCCCCCCCCCAAATGACCCCATTTTAGAAAGTAGACACCCCAAGCTATTTGCTGAGAGGCATGTCGAGTCCATGGAATATTTTATATGTTGACACAAGTTGCGGAAAAATAATTTTTTTTTTTTTTTTTGCATAAAGTTGTCACTAAATGATATATTGCTCAAACATGCCATGGGCATATGTGGAATTACAACCCAAAATACATTCTGTTGCTTTTCCTGAGTACGGGGATACCACATGTGTGAGACTTTTTGGGAGCCTAGCTGCGTACAGGACCCCAAAAACCAAGCACTGCCTTCAGGCTTTCTAAGGGTGTAAATTTTTGATTTCACTCCTCACTGCCTATCACAGTTTCGGAGGCCATGGAATGCCCAAATGGCACAACCCCCCCCCCCCCAAATGACCCCATTTTGGAAAGTAGACAGCCCAAGCTATTTGCTGAGAGGTATGGTGAGTATTTTGCAGATCTCGCTTTTTGTCACAAAGTTTTGAAAATGTAAAAAAAAAAAAAAATATTTTCTTTCTTCATTTTCAAAAACAAATGAGAGATGTAAAATACTCACCATGCCTCTCAGCAAATAGCTTGGGGTGTCTACTTTCCAAAATGGGGTCATTTGTGGGGGTTTTGTGCTATTTTGGCATTTTATGGCCTTCGAAACTGTGAAGCCGTGTACACACGATAGGTTTTACCTATGAAAAACAGTCCGATGGACTGTTTTCATCGGACAAACCGATCGTGTATGGGCCCCATCTGGCTTTTTTCCAAATAGAACATGTTTTAAATGTATCCGATGGTTAAAAAACCGATAGCAAATTACTATTGTCTGTGGGGAACTCCATCGGATAAAAAAACCCACGCATGCTCAGAATCAAGTCGACGCATGCTCAGAAGCATTGAACTTAATTTTTCTCGGCTCATCGGAGTGTTTTACGTCACCGCGTTTGAAATGGTCGGTTTTTTGACTGATGGTGTGTGGGCAAGACTGATGGAAGACAGTTTCATCGGATTTCCGATGGAAAAAAACATCGGACTAGAATCCATAGGATATCCGATCGTGTGTACAGGGCTTGATAGGTAGTGAGGAGTGAAATCAAAAATTTGCGCCCTTAGAAATCCTGAAGGTGGTGCTTGGTTGTCGGGGTCCGAACGTGGCTAGGCTCCTAAAAAGTCCCACACATGTGGTATCCCCGTACTCAGGAGAAGCAGCAAAATGTTTTTTGGGTGCAATTCCACATATAACCATGGAATGTGTGAGCAATATATCATTTAGTGCCCACTTTTTGTAATTTTTTTTTTTGTCATTATTCAATCACTTGGGACAAAAATAAAATATTCAATGGGCTCAACATGCCTCTCAGCAATTTCCTTGGGGTGTCTACTTTCCAAAATGGGGTCATTTGGGGGGGGGGGTTTGTACTGCCCTCCCATTTTAGCACCTCAAAAAATGAGATAGACAGTCATAAATTAAAAGCTTTGTAAATTCAAGAAAGTGTACCCTAGTTTGTAGACGCTATAACTTTTGTGCAAACCAATAAATATACGCTTATTGACATTTTTTTTACTAAAGACATGTGGCTGAATACATTTTGGCCTAAATGTATGACTAAAATTGAGTTTATTCGATTTTTTTCCGTTTTATATCGCAAAAAAAAAAAAAAAAATCGCAGAGGCAATCCAACTAGGGATGAGCCGAACACCCCCGGGATCGGTTCGCACCAGAACCCGCGAACGGACCGAAAGTTTGCACGAACGTTAGAACCCTATTAAATACAATGGATGCGAACGAAATCGAAAGTGCTAATTATAACGACTAATATGCATGTTATTGTCCTAAAAAGGGTTTGGGAACCCGGGTTCTGCACCAGGAGACATGTATCAATGCAAAAAGAAGTTTTAAAAACGGCCGTTTTTCGGGAGCAGTCATTTTAATAATGCATAAAGTGAAAAAAAAGTCAAATATTCCTTTAAATATCGTACCTGGGGGGTGTCTAAAGTATGCCTGTGAAGTGCCACGTGTTTCCCGTGTTTAGAACTGTCCCTGCACAAAATGACATTTCTAAAAGGAAAAAAAAAGCCATTTAAAACTGCTTGCGGCTTTAATGTAATGTCTGGTCCCGGTAATATGGATGAAAATCTTTGAAAAAAATGGCATAGCTACCCCATCACCCCCCCCCCCCCCTACCCCAGCCCATTACCAGCCCCTTTGGGTCTTGTATGGATATTAAGGGGAACCCCGCACACAAAATAAAAAAGGCCCTATATACTCTGAACAGCCGTATACAGGCGGTGCATACAAGACAGGGACTGTAGGTTTGTTCTTATGTAGAATATGTTTGTAATTTTGAACAGGTACATTGTTTAAGTGTAGCTCCAGCCCAAAAATCTATTTTTAAGCTTTTTGGAAAACATAGGGAAGGGTTATCACCCCTGTAACATTTGTTTTGCTGTCTGTGCCCCTGTTCAGAACATTTCTCCTCACTTTCCGTCCAAATGACAAATGTTTTTGAAAAGTGTTTTTTTTATTGAAACAAGGATTGGTGATAAAGCATCAGTAGAGAGGAGACACCTTTTTTCCCATATTAACTCTTACAGGAGAGAATTTCCCTTCCTAGGGGTAGATTTCCTCTCACTTCCTGTTGTCTCCTTTCGTTTGCAAGTAGGAGTCGTTTGTAAGTTGGATGTTTGAAAGTAGGGGCCTGCCGTATATACTCTGCTGAAATTTGCCCCTTACATGTTGGTGTTGCCACAACACTGTAAGCCCTCACAGTTACTCTTGGTGGGCGCATGAATGGGCCCTGCTGTTAATTATTAGATCAAGAATTGTAATTACATGCCCCTGTTAAACAGGGGCATAAAAATTGGGCCTTTGGTGGTGGTGGTGGTGGTGTTGACACAACACTGTAAGGCCTCACAGATACTCTTGGTGGGCGCAGGAATGGGCCCTGCTGTGAATTATTAGATCAAGAATTGTAATTACATGCCCCTGTTAAACAGGGGCATAAAAATTGGGCCTTAGGCACTGGTGCCACAACACTGCAACCCCTCACAGATACTGTACTTGGAGCACAGCAATGAGCCCTGTTGCAAAGTATGGCATCAAAAATTGTAATTACACGCCCCTGTTAAACAGGGGCTGAAAAATTGGGCCTTAGGCACTGGTGCTGGTGCCACGACACGGCAACCTCTCCCAGATACTCTAGTTGGAGTGCAGGAATGAGCCCTGCTGCAAAGCATTGCATAAAAAAATTGTAATTACATGCCCCTGTTAAACAGGGGCTGAAAAATTGGGCCTTAGCCACTGGTGGCGGCACCCAGAAACAAAAATGTTCTTCCAAGCTATCATCATCAATCGGATCATTGAGGAGGAGGAGGATAGTCAGTCAACATAACAGGACAGTCACTCAGCATCAGCATCAGTCTTGAAGGGATGTGACATTTGAAAATAAATTAGTCTGTTATATCAGCTTCAGGTGTTTGGTAGCTGGTGGTGATCCAAGACTGGTTCATCTTTATGAAGGTCAGTCGATCAACCCGAGTCGGTGGACAGGCGCACCCTGTGATCCGTGACAAATCCTCCAGCAGCACTGAATGTGCGATCTGAAAGAACGCTGGATGCAGGACAGGCCAGTAGCTCAATTGCATACTGTGCAAGCTCTGGCCAGTGATCCATCCTCAAGACCCAGTAAGCCAGAGGATTTTCGGTGGGGAAGGTGTCCAAGTCTGACCTTGCCCCTAGGTATTCCTGCACCATGTATATCAGACGCTGGCGATGGTTGCTGGAACCGATAATACCTTGGGGCTGCGGACTAAAGAATTGTCTGAATGCATCGGTCAGACGGCCACCTTCCCCACCGCTCCTTCTTTGACTGACCGAAGCCTCAGCAACTCGTTGTCCAGGACCAGGAGTTTGTAACTTCCCAGTGTCTGGGAACGCGTTGCACAGACCTTTCTGCAAGGCCTCCCGGAGTTGTATCATCCTCTGCTCCCTCTACGACTGTAAGATAAGGTCCGCAACCTTACCCTTGTACCGTGGATCAAGGAGAGTGGCCAGCCAGTAATGGTCCCTCTCCTCGATCCGAAGAATACGAGGATCCTTCCACAGACTTTGCAGGATCAGGGAGGCCATGCAGCGAAGGTTAGCTGAGGCATTCGGTCCGGAGTCCTCTGGGTCACTAAGGACGACATGATCCGCAGCCACCTCCTCCCAGCCACGTACAAGTCCACGGGTTTCTTGGGACTGTAAATCATCCCTAAAAGACTGCTGCTGATGATGCTGAGTGCCAGGCTCCACCTCCATGCTGACACAATCCTCCTCCTCCTCTTCCTGTGCGATGGGTGGGACAGAAGGAACACTGTCTGGGTAAAGGGGGCCTTGAGAGGCAAGGGAGTCCTCCTCTTCCTGCCTCTGTTCTGCCTCAAGTGCCCTGTCTATTATTCCACGCAGCGTATGTTCCAACAGGTGGACAAGAGGTACAGTGTCACTGATGCATGCACTGTCACTACTCACCATCCTCGTGGCCTCCTCAAATGGTGCCAGGACAGTGCATGCATCCCTGATCATGCCCCACTGGCGTGGTGAAAAAAACCTGAGCTCCCCTGACCCTGTCCTGGTGCCGTAGTCGCACAGGTACTCATTGATGGCCCTCTGCTGCGTGTGCAGCCGCTGCAGCATGGCCAACGTTGAGTTCCACCTGGTGGGCATGTCACATATAAGGCGGTTCTTGGGCAGGTTCAACTCCTTTTGCAGCTCAGCCAGGCGAGCACTGGCATTATATGATCTACGGAAATGCACACAGACTTTCCTGGCCTGCCTCAGGACATCCTGTAAGCCCGGGTACCTGCCCAAGAACCGCTGCACCACCAGGTTAAGGACGTGAGCCACACAGGGCACATGGGTCAGTTGTCCCTGTCGGAGGGCGGAGAGGAGGTTGGTGCCATTGTCGCAAACCACCATTCCTGGCTTAAGCTGGCGTGGCGTCAACCACCTCTCGGCCTGCCCCTGCAGAGCAGACAGAACCTCTGCCCCAGTGTGGCTCCTGTCCCCCAAACACACCAGCGCAAGCACGGCATGGCATATTTTTGCCTGCGTACTTGCGTAGCCCCTTGAACGCCTACGGAGCACCGCTGGTTCCGAGGACAAAACACAGGAAGAGGCCATGGAGGAAGAAGAAGAGGAGGGGGTGGAGGAGAGAGGTGTGTCACAACCAGTAGTAGCATTTTGGAGGCGTGGCGGCGGAACAACCTCCAACACTACTGCACCTTGTCCTGCATCCTTCCCAGCTGCCAAAAGAGTGACCCAATGGGCCGGGAAAGAAAGGTAACGTCCCTGTCCATGCCTGCTGGACCATGAGTCAGCGGTAATATGCACCTTACCGCTGACCGCCCTGTCCAGCGAGGCCAAGACTTTGCCTTCCACATGCCGGTAGAGAGCCGGAATCGCCTTCCGTGAGAAAAAGTGGCGTTTGGGAACCTGCCACTGAGGAACCGCACATTGCACAAACTCACGGAAGGGGGCCGAGTCTACCAACTGAAAAGGCAGCAGTTGAAGCGCTAGCAATTTAGCCAAGCTAGCATTCAACCGCTGGGCATGTGGATGGCTGGGAGTGAACTTCTTTCGACGGTCCAGCAGCTGGGGCAGGGAAATTTGCCTGCTAGAATCGGACGTCGGTGTACTGCTAGCAGAGTGCCCGCAAGTACTTGACTGTGACACACCTAATTCTACACCTTCATTCCTCTCAGTGCAGGTTTCAGAGAGGACTGAAGGTATAGTGGGGTTGGAGATCCCAGCTGATGCGGTGCAAGGAGAGGTCCACTTTGTTCTTTGGTGTGGGTCGTTAAGGTAGGCTTGCCAACGAGCTGCATGGCAGGTCAACATATGTCTGGTCAAGCATGTGGTGCCCAAGCGGCTGATGTTTTGGCCACGCAATATACGCTTGAGACATATGTTGCAAACAGCAGCTGTGCGATCTGATGCACTCGACTCAAAAAAGGCCCACACCAAAGAACTTTTTGAATAACGGGCAGAGGCAGCGCCCTGCACAGGCGGAGCTCTGCGGTGTGATTCAGTCGGTGTGCTGCCCTTACGCTGGCCCCCCCCGAGGGAATCCTGCCTCGTTGGAGATGTGCCTCCTCCTCATCCTCCTCTCTCCTATTAGGCACCCACGTGGAGTCAGTGACCTCATCATCCCCTCCCTCCTCATCACTGGAGCCAATCTGGCAGTATGCTGCAGCTGCTGGAACATGACTGCCAGATTGGTGTCCTTCTTGAGCATCCCCTCTCTCTGCTCTCACGCTACTGCCTTCCTCTAGCTGGGTATCATCATCAGACCCTTCGAAACGCTGGGCATCCTCCTGGAGCATGTACCCAACACTGTGCTCAAACAGTTCGGGGGACTCCTCAGGAGGAGGACATGGTGGGTCTAGGGAAGGAGTGACTGATGATGACATTGATACCAGGGAAGAGGACGCTTTGGCAGCTGCTTTGCCAGTACCCTGTGGCTGGGTGAGAGAGGATGAGGAGGATGAGGAGGGCTTGGTCATCCACTCTACCAAGTCTTCAGCATGATGCGGCTCAACACGTCCAGCTGCCGAAAATAAGGACAAGCGTGTCCCATGGCCATGTGCTGATGACGATGCACCGCGTCCACGACCAGAACTGTTGTCTCTAGACACAGAGCCTGCTTGCCCTCTTTTATTGGCTCCTGACTGTCTGCCTCTCCTTGTTTGCCTTCCAGACATTCTAATGGCCTGCAGGGAGATGGGAAAACCAGCAATAAAGGGTAGCTTCAGGTGTATATTTTGCAGGAAGCACACTACGCCCGCTGTAAGTGCTGCAGATGACTGCCTGTGTTAACCACCAGGAAAACACAGCAATACGGGCTAGCTTCAGGTGTATATTTAGCAGGAAGCACACTCCGCCCGCTGTAAGTGCTGCAAATGCCTGTTAGTGTAACACACCAGGAAAACACAGCAATACAGACTAGCTTCAGCAACAATGACACTGACACTGTCCCCTGCCTATCCTCTCTTCCTGCACACAAGGTTTATCAAAGAATATGACACTGACACTCTCCCTGTCTATCCTTCTCTCTCCCTGCACACAAGGTTTAGCAAAGAATATGACACTGACACTCTCCCTGCCTATCCTTCTCTCTCCCTGCACACAAGTTTTAGCAAAGAATATGACACTGACACTGTCCCCTGCCTATCCTTCTCTCTCCCTGCACACAAGGTTTAGCAAAGAATATGACACTGACACTCTCCCTGCCTATCCTTCTCTCTCCCTACACACAAGAATAGCACAAAGAATAGCACAATGACACTGTCCCTGCCTATCCTTCTCTTTCCCTGCGCCAAAACACACTACACAAGGCCGCCGCGCTGGCGGCCTTTTATAGTGTGGGGCGTGTGCTAAACCCCCATAGCTATAATTGGCCACAGACAACCTGCCTGTGGCCAATTATGGCTCTCCTAGCTGCCGGCGCTGTGATTGGCCAAGCATGCGGGGTCACAGTGCATGCTTGGCCAATCACAGCGCCGGGATTGCACTGCGATGGCGCAGTGTATTGTGGGCCGTTCGCATCACTCGAATTTGGCGCAAACGGCCCAAATAGTTCGATCTTCGTCGAACGATCGAACAGCCGATGTTCGAGTCGAACACCGAGCTCATCCCTAGTGGTAACATGCCTCCTTACTTACATTGATAGTGCTGAAGTGCCCTCATAATGTTGGTTGTTAGTGGTCAAGTGCCATTGATGGTCAATGCTGTAGTCACTCTCCATGTTGGTGGAAAGGGGTGAAGTTCCCCCTTACGTTGATAGTGGTGAAGTACCCTCATTATCTTGGTGGTTAGTGGTAGTACCATTGATGTTCATTACTATAGTTTCTCTCTATGTTGAAGGACAGTGGTGAAGTTGCTTGTTAGGATGACAGTGGTGAAGTTCCCCCTTATGTTGATATTGCGCTCACCCCCCGGAGGGGCCGATGAGAATATACCCAGGTCTACCCTACCCGTTCAGAGGCTGCCAGGCTCGTACACTTGTTCCACGCACGCCAACAAACAGGCTCAGTCTAGAGGTGTCTTTTCTATAAGCTTATTGCAGAAATCTTGAACAAGAGAAGGATAACGGTGCAGGATATTCCAAACCACAAACAGATGTAGAGGGTTATGCCGTGTACACACGACCGTTTTTAATGTCATTGAAAAAAACTGAATTTTTCTCGACATAATTCTTCTCAAACCTGCCTTGCCTACACACTATCGTGGAAAAAAATGCTTGAGTAAAGCGCAGTGACGTACAACACGTACGACGGCACTATAAAGGGGAAGTTCCATTCGGATGGCGCCACCCTTCATGTTAGTAAAGTTTGTTGAGCGACGATTCGCGCTTTTCAGCCTCGTGCTTTTCAGTCCGTTACAGCGTGACGAATGTGCTATCTCCATTACGAACGCTAATTTTACCAGAAAAAAGAAAAAATTGCGCTATGGGTTCAAAATAATAAAGTCCAAATAAAAAAGTCCAATTGAGGGAATACTGAAACCAACACAGACGACAAAGAACACAATGCTTGTCATGGATTTCTAGGCAAACTTGTCAGGATATGTGCTTACCAGATGATAAGCCAAAACAGACAAATGGCTATAACCCAGCCCAGGCCTTTGTTTGTCACACCAGTGCCAATTCCTCCAATATAGATGGATAGCAGCAATGGGGAGATGGCTCCACGGTATGTATTGATGCTTGTGTCCAAAGAAACATATTTAAATAAAAAAAACAGAGAAAAAAACATAGCGTGATCCTGCCACATGAGATGTCTCTATACGGTGCCAAAACTATGGGGTATGGGAGACAGAACGACACCCAGTGTGTGACTGCTATTTATAGTGAACCATCACCGCACATAGAACCTCCTTACCAGATACCAACATAAAATCAGGCCTTATCAGTGATAAAAAGTCACAGGAACACACCCACCACTGTGTAAACCGCCACCTCTCATAGAGTCTGCTTACCAGAATGACCTAAGTTGTGTGCAATGAATTCAACCGCAGGCTAGTGGATGGGTGGATGGATGTATGTGTAACTCATATGGATATGTCTGTTGTAGTGGACGGATCAATGTTCCTCACTGTTGAAGTTGTAACTCCATGGGGCCCATACAGAAGTTGTATACCAAGTTTCATTAGTCACAGAATTTCCAGCACACTAGCCTGTGAAGGAATCCTGCCATCAGTTGCACAGACTTTCTTGGCTTCCTGCCAGTAGTTGCGTGCCCAGTTTTACCAGAACAAGCGCTCCCGTCTCATACTTGATTCTGAGCATGCGCATTTTTTTTCACGTCGTTAAAGCCCACACACGGCCGTTTTTCATGACGAGAAAAACGACGTGAAAAATTAGAGCATGTTCCAATTTTTTCATGGCCGTTTTTCACGTTGTGAAAAATTCTCTGAAGCCCACACACGATCATTTTTAATGACCATTTTAAAAAAAAATCATTTTTCCTCGTCATTAAAAACGGTTGTGTGTACACGGCATTAGTCTCTTAATCACAAGTCCTCAAGCAGCAGCCTTGATTGTAGGTACAGGAGATAGCCAGTAATCTAGGGCTCTTTATGAGTGTCATAGTCCGTACAGCAACTTCTAGCATGCAAGTCCTAAAGCACATGCACACCTGGAGTCTTAAGCAAGGGTCCTACTCACAATGTCCAAGGACAGCTGTCACCTACCAGCTTCCATGCAACATTCACCCTGCAGGTGATTCCCTCTGGCCAGTATCTTTCAATTCAGATTTCTTCAAGCCCTTAGCCGAGCACATGCTGAGGCCACAAGCTGCATCCCAGGGGCAGCAACCCCAGGACAAACCTCTCTTCTATTTATCTAATCACCTCTTGTTTGCCCTTCCCGGGGATGGGCTGAGGATACATAAATATTTATAACTTCAGTTTTATATTCTCTGGAAGGCTCTTCCAGAGGCAGGCAGGAGTAATCAATGATCAAGCTTAGGGAAACCTGATCAGATCTAGTGAAGTTCCCCCTTGCATTGATAGTGGTGAAGTTCCCTCTTACATTGATAGTGGTTAAGTTTCCCCTTATATTGATAGTGGTGAAATTTCCCTTTACGTTGATAGTGGTGAAGTTCCCCCTTATGTTGCTAGTGATGAAGGTCCCCCTTATGTTGCTAGTGGTGAAGTTCCCCCTTATGTTGCTAGTGGTGAAGTTACCCTTTATGTTGATAGTGGTGAAGTTTCTCCTTACGTTGAGAATGGTAAAGTTGCACCCTAAGTTAACAATAATGAAATTATTGGTGAAGTCCCCCCTTACAATTATGGTCAGCGGTGAAGTGTCTTCTTATGATGGAGGAAAGTAGAGAAGTGCCTCCTCGTGTTAGCGGTCAGCAGTGTAGGACCCCTTCATCTTGTTGGTCTCTGGGAGTTAAAATGTTTTACAGTGGTTCTTTCCATTCCCTCCAAGTGAAAGAATATGAAAGCCAGTGGGTGACAATGTAATTACATGAAATCCTGATTCTTGGTTGACGATGTTGGTGTGGCTAATGAAAGGTATACATTGTAAAGGTCACATTGAGCTGGCAGTTTTGATTCTGTATTTGCCATACATAGATTGGTATATAAAAGATAATAAGGATCTAGGGAATGTAACAGAAATCTCTAAATAGTGGCTTACTGAAATTTTGGCTGGTGATTTATACAAGGGCTGTCACTGTAGATCTATTCAAATTTTGTATACTTTCTTCACTATATGGTGAGTTATTCACAGAGAATTACAGTATATATGCAAATCATGTGTCAGGGCACCTAAGAAGCACAGGCTTGTTCAAAATAGTAACTCACCAAGGAAGGGTGAGGACAGCCCCAGAACTTCCGCCCTAAAAACAAGCCAGCGTGCCTTCACTCTTCTCTTGTTTGCTTCTTCATTTTCTGTCCCTGCTTCCCTTTATTTTTGCCCTTCAAGCCTTCTCTCTTTTACCTTAAAGTGGAGGTCCACCCAGAAAAAAATGTTACTTTAAAAATCCTAAAAAAAAAAAAGAAAAAAAATTAATAGACTAAAAAAAAAAATTTTATACTCACCTGAAATGCCTGTTGCTATGCGGAAGTCCCCTAATCTGCCTCTACTGTGGCCTCTTCCTTGTCGTCGGATTAAGAACTTCCGTTTTCTCTTCTTGTGACTGGGGCGCGCTGCCTTCTGGCAACTGTGTTTATCCCAGGAGGCAAGCCGCCCATTCACAAAGCGCCGTGCGAGTGGCGCATGCGCAGTAGGAAACGGGCAGTGAAGCCATAAGGCTTCACTGCCTGTTTCCTTTAGTCAGGATGGAGGAGCCGTTACCTGCCAGCAGCGATCGATCGCCGTGGCGGGATCGACATTGCGGGCGAGTAGGACAGGTAAGTGTCCTTATTAAAAGTCTGCAACTACACTGTTAAGCTGGCCATACACCATTAGATTATCTGCAGATTTTCTATGGTTAGATGGAAAAAGTGGGAGATTCCTCCACCCACACAGTTAATATACATGGAGAAATCTGTTGCACTTTTTCCATCTAACCATAGAAAATCTGCAGATAATCTAATGGTGTATGACCAGCTTTAGTAGCTGCTGACTTTTTTTTTAAAACTGGCTGCACCTCCGCTTTAACCCCCTTCTTTTCTTCTTCCTTCTTTCTGTTTTGCTTCCTTTTGAATCCCTTAATTTCCCCTCTTCTCTTTTTTTTTATTTTTTCCATTTTGTTCTTCCTACTCCTATCCCTCCCTTCTTTCAATTTCTCCATTCCCTATTTTCTCTCTCTCTTCCATTTCTTCATTGCTTACTTTAAAACATTAATTCTCTTAACTGCATAGGTTCTCATTTACCCAGGTCATGGTATAGCAAAATGTAATCTGTTACATTCATCTGACCTTGTTCTGTAATATTGAAGACATTTCACAGCCTATCCATGCCACTTTTTAAGTTCTAATGAGTGTCAGGAACATACCCCAGCACTTATATTAAATGAGTGTCAGGAACATACCCCAGCACTTATATTAAATGAGTGTCAGGAACATACCCCAGCACTTATATTAAATGAGTGTCAGGAACATACCCCAGCACTTATATTAAATGAGTGTCAGGAACATACCCCAGCACTTATATTAAATGAGTGTCAGGAACATACCCCAGCACTTATATTAAATGAGTGTCAGGAACATACCCCAGCACTTATATTAAATGAGTGTCAGGAACATACCCCAGCACTTATATTAAATGAGTGTCAGGAACATACCCCAGCACTTATATTAAATGAGTGTCAGGAACATACCCCAGCACTTATATTAAATGAGTGTCAGGAACATACCCCAGCACTTATATTAAATGAGTGTCAGGAACATACCCCAGCACTTATATTAAATGAGTGTCAGGAACATACCCCAGCACTTATATTAAATGAGTGTCAGGAACATACCCCAGCATTTATATTAAATGAGTGTCAGGAACATACCCCAGCACTTATATTAAATGAGTGTCAGGAACATACCCCAGCACTTGTATCCAAATAGGTGGCACAGTAACCTTATTCCAGGCACCACAGAATGTGTCAAGGCAGACGCTGATTGTGCGAGAACAAAACAGGATATTTGAAAATTGTGCCTTCACCCTTTTTTCTAGGTATGTAATCTAATCTCTTATTGTCAGGATGTCTGCATAGGTGTTAACCCATTAATTTACATGGCTGAAGGTGTCAATTGTTGTCAAATCAACAGGGTAGAGAGGTTAAAATGACAGTTACAAACTCTTCTATACATAACAATAACATATATTGATGGAAGAGGCTGAACACCTCCATCTGGGGGTTTCGGAGATCATATCCAGTGCCAAAGCAACTCTTTCCAACTTGACCCTAGACTCTCTAGACTCCACAACTTCACTAGAGAGGAGGCTCTTACATCAATTAGTAAGGTGCTGAGCATTATCATCCTGCCAGTAGGCAAAGGGAGATGCACCATGGTCATGACTACACTAAACACGAAAGAGCGACCCCATTAGCTGTTACAAGAAAAAGGTGATAGAGTGTTTACAACGGCTAGAAAAGGTTACAGCCTTTGACTGGACCTTGCACCACAGTCGCTATTCCAGGGAAACGACACCATTCCTGTAGGGACTGCTTAAGATGCCCGCAGAAGGTGCACCTATAAAAATGGTTGATGCATTCTTCTGCCATTGTCAAGACAAACGCTTCCTTGAGGTCTGCAACTTTGTTTGTTCTTCCCAAACACATGGTAGCTATCTTACTTTCTTCATTCCTCCATTCATTGCCAACATCACTTCCTGTAAAACCAGCCTTTTTTTCCAACGAACTAAGAAAGCCCAGCTGCTAAAACTCACTGGAAACGCAATGAGCACTTTATCTTCCAGGTGGTAGTCAAAAACAAAACTTCCTATTAAAAAAATAAATAAAATGGCCATAGCAACACAGGCTACTCACTGTACTAAGTGGTACTAGTGTTTAGCATTCTATGTGTAATGCGGAATAGCTGAAATCTGTGTACTCATACGGCACTAAATGCATGTAATGTTTGGTGCAGCATCCAGCTTCATCCAGCCTAGCTATAGGAGGTCTTAGGAAGGTTTGAGGCACTGTTACAACAATTGGAATAAGAAAAACCAGACTGAGTATTCTAAATATTTATTTTGATCTTGGAGGGTTTGTCTTGCCCAGCACAGCCCCAATGCATAGACAAGGCAATTTGCCTTGTTTTCTATGGTGTTAGGTCATACCACTCAGTTACTGTGGTGTGTGAGAAAAAAAAAAAAAGTACTCCCTGTAATACTTTTTTCCAGTGCAGAGGAGTTTTGACACTGTGTGTCAACCCTAAGTGCTTGTTAAAGTGGTTTTAAAGCCTAAACATGCATTCCCTGCATTATGGTAAAAAATGTTTAGGTAACAGCATCGGCCCCTTACCCCCCCCCCCTCCATACTTTCCTGAGTCCTAACTCAATCCAGCGATGTGCCCATCTGTAACGGCTCCTCTCACTCTCACAGGCTTTGCTGAGCCAAAGGAAGCCATTGGCTCCTGCTGCTGCGAGTCAAATCCTTAACCACTTGCCGCGAGCTCCTTGACTGTGCCCGCCAGTGTCGTGTCACTGGTAGATCAGCCCCCACACAGTTAGAATCACTCCCTAGGACACACTTAACCACTTCCTCGCCCCCTAGTGGTTAACCCATTCCCTACCAGTGTCATTTACACAGTAATCAGTTCATTTTTATAGCACTGATCACTGTATAAATGACAATGGTCGCGAAATAGCGTCAAAAGTGTCCGATGTGTCCGCCGCAATATCGCAGTCACAATAAAAAAATCGCAGATTGCCACCATAACTAGTAAAAAAAAAAAATTATGAATAAAAATGCCATAAAAACAACCCCTTTTTTGTAGACGCTATAACTTTTGCGCAAACCAATCAATATACGCTTATTGCAATTTTTTTTTACCAAAAACATGTAGAAGAAAACATATCGGCCTAAACTGAGGAAAAAATTTGTTTTTTTTATATATTTTTGGGGGATATTTATTATAGCAAAAAGTAAAAAATATAGCTTTTTTTAAAAAAAAATTGTTGCTCTTTTTTTGTTTATAGCGCAAAAAAATAACCGCAGAGGTGATCAAATACCACCAAAAGAAAGTTCTATTTGTGGGAAAAAAAGTACGTCAATTTTGTTTGGACGTCACACGTCAAGGCAATTGTCAGTTAAAGTGACGCAGTGCCGAATCGCAAAGTCATTTGGCAGCCACATCCTCCGGGGCTGAAGTGGTTAAAGGAGGGAGTGGGGCCAAGCTGTGATGTCTGTCTATAGACGCAGGCAGGACAGCTTTGGAGCGAGCCCCGAGGTGGTAGCCCATAGAAAGTGGCTTCCTATGGGATACCACAGACAAGAGGAGGAGCCAGGATCGCCAGCGAGGGACTCGAGAAGATGAGTGTCGGGTCCACACTGTGCAAAACCATTGCACAAAGTACTGTATATACACTCGAGTATAAGCCGAGTTTTTCAGCACATTTTTTTGTGCTGAAAATGCTCCACTCGGCTTATACTCGAGTCACCTTTTTGCACCTGATCTTCTGGACTTTGGAGACGAGGTACCAGCCAATCTTGGCTCACTTGTAGCCCCACTCTCTCTACAAGTGTGCAAAGTTTGTTGTCCGGGGGACCTACGGCCGGGGAGCACCGATTTTTCAAAACCGGGCACCCCTTCCATAGACTCCCATGTTAAATGGTAATTTCTCCGGTAACTTTTGGGACCCCGTACAGGCCGGCCGTAGGTCCCCTGAACCCGAAACTTGGCACATATGTAGCTCCAGTTCTCCTCTACAAATGTGCAAAGTCTGCTGTCTAGGGGACCTACGGCCGGGGAGCACCGATTTTTTAAAGCCGGGCATTTCTTCCATAGACTCCTATGTTAAACGTAAGTCTAGTCATGGACACAGTGAGGCATGGGCACAGTGAGGCATGGGCACAGTGAGGCATGCGGACCCTAGGCTTATACTCAAGTCAATACGTTTTCCCTGTTTTTTGTGGTAAAATTAGGTGCCTCGGCTTATATTCGGGTCGGCTTATACTAGAGTATATACGGTAAGTATTACATGTTTGTTATTTTAAAAAAAATATCACCTTACAATCACTTTACATTTTTTGCAAATACGTTAATGTCCATAGTCTGGGCACAGATGCACTTTAATTTTCCTGTAAATCTAAAATTAACCCATCCACTCCCACCTCCTAAACCTCTATGTAAAAAGTAAAATATTGCAGTTCCCAATTACCTACTCTTATCTTTATTTTGTGCATGTCTTTCTTATTTCTCCTTTCTATAGATTTGCTTACTTTTAGTTTTGTAAAAAAAACAGAGAACAAAAAAAGAAAAAAAAAAAAACAGACTTTAGAGAGGAACAAAATGAGTGGCTTCGCGTGTGTAATTCCAGGTGCAAACAAGATACGTATTCAGCTATTTCTTATTTCGGAAAATATGAGCAAAAACCAATGTTTATATTATTTATAACATTTCTGTCTACTTTCTACAATTATATTTTTAACTGTAATTCAGATTACAGCACTTACATTGTGGCCTATGTTTCTGGTCTCCCAATCACTCCCTGTGTTCATTCAGGAAGGGGCTGGTGAACATGACATGGTTTGCTGGTAAACATAACATGTTTACCAGCTCCCGCCCCTTAATCTTAACACAGGTGGGAAGGCTGGACAGCAGCACTGGGGTAGGGGGCATGGCGGGGATTGATGTTGCTGGGGGTTCAAGTACAGGATGGGGGGGGGGGGTCGGAACAATAGTGGGGGCTTTTATTTACAGTCCTCCTGTGGCTCCCCTGCAGCAGCTGAAGCCAGTGGGAGGGAGAGGAGGAGAAGCTGGCAGCAGGAGAGTCACAGATAAAACAGTTCTGGGGAGGGGGAACCGGAGCTGGGGGGGGGGGCAGAGAAGAGCAGCGGGGGGATGTTGAAGTGGATGCAAGGAGAGTCAAAGCAGCGAGGAATGGTGCAGCCACAGAGAGGGAGCAGACAGGACTATCCCAGCAACTATGTAATTATGTCCATAGCCTGGCCACATTTATCATTCAAAGTTTATATATAGCCAATTCCATTTTGTACAATGTAGAGAAGGATTAAAACCACTGTAATTTTTTATTTCTCTGTGTTAAGGCTTATTCACACGTCCGTCCGGGGGCAGCAAAACCCCACTGTTGAGCTATGCTTTTACTGGCCCCCAACATCTACCCACTTTTGCTGCAGAGGAAGTAGCTTCGGGTGTATAAATGCCACAGTTACCTTGCTTTGCGGCCATGGCAGAAACTATATCCCCTGTCACTTTTGAACAGAACGAGACCCATTCAAGTGAATGGGGCCACTATGCAAGCGCTATTGGCTTGGCATGTTACTGTAATTCAAGGGGTTAAAGTGATACAACACCTCCTTACCACCTGTCCAATGCTTTCTGAAAGCGACCCACAGGTGAACGAGCCCTCAAGGTAAGATAAAGTGTAATGCCGTGTACACACGATCGTTTTTTCCGATGAAAAAAGACCGATGGACTTTTTTCCCCATCTGAAAAAACGATTGTGTGTGGGCCCCATCGGTGTTAAAAAATAGAACAGGTTTTAAATTTTACCGATGGAAAAAAAAAAAACGATAGGAAATTCCGATCGTCTGTGTGGAATACGGAGAAAAAACCCACGCATGCTCAGAATCAAGTCGACGCATGCTCAGAAGCATTGAACTTCATTTTTCTCGGCACGTTGGAGTGTTTTACGTCAGCGCGTTTTGGAGGGTCGGAATTTTGTCTGATGGTGTGTATGCAAGACTGATGGAAGTCAGCTTCATCGGAATTCCGACGGAAAAACCCATCGGATTTTATTCCATCGGAAACCCGATCGTGTGTACAGGGCTTTAGGGGGATGAAAAAGAGTTCAGGAAGATGGCTTTGCACAGTTGTATTTTCAGTCAATTTAGGTGCTAAAAGCTTTGCTACAAAAACTATAAAACACAACTTCTGGCACCAAAACCTAATTTACTGCTTATATATAGTATAAATAATTCACTTATAGTTCATCAAATGGTAGAGTATAATTTAAAGTGTAATTATTTCATTTAATCACAGATATATTGAGGGGAGAGAGTGAGAGCGAAAGATAGAGATAGGGAGCGCTCCGCCCTCATTGGCTCACTGGCTATGATTGACAGTAGTGGGAACCAATGGCTCCTGCTGCTGTCTCAGCCATGAGGAGGAAGAGACCCAGGAGAGTTTCTGCTCTCATGCACATCACTGGATCGAGATGGAGCTCAGGTAAGTATTGGGGGAGATGCTGCACACAGAAGGTTTTTTACCTTAATGCAAAGAATGCATGAAGGTAAAAAACCTTGAGCCTTTACAACGACTTTAAAACAAATTTCTGTAACACACACTGTCACCACAGACAGGTATATCCAGAGATTGACATATATAGTAGCGCTCTTCATTATATGTATGTGTTTCACTGTCTTAGTTGGTAATATTTCATAGTTGAATGTATAAGACCATACATCTCTCTGTTCCAATACAGTAAGTAAAACAATACAATGTTTGATATTTATATGTCAACACAGTGATTACATTATAGTTTGGAAAAACATGCGCTAAACCGAAAGTATATTTTAAAAAATGGTGAATAAATAAATGATCCAAAAAATGTGGTGGTGCTGCTGCAAGTAAAAAGTTAAAAATACTAAAACTCAAAAGACATGTGTAAAAGGACAAGCGCGCAACCACTGACATTGATTAAATAAAAAATGATGAATATATTACTAATAACACACTATGTGAAAAAAAACACAAGAGAATATATACTGAATCTCAATAGTGAAAGTGAAATTGTTCTCCAAAGGCAAATATTAATTTAAAAATTAAAATTATAAAAGGTGAGATTGAAAGAAATGTCCACAACAGATTTAAATTCCAAAGGTGAAATCCACTTGCTTCATATGGATAAGGGATATCCAAAGGGAGCCTTACTCTATAGATGTTCAGTGATAACAGATAATCTTAAAGCCGCTTACCAGATGGACGGGACCTCAGATCATAGAGGTCACAAAGGCGTGTGCATCAGCCTGCCGGCAGCGATGGTATTCACCTGTTCCTTTATCCCAGGTGGCCTGTCCTCACTCCACCAGGTAATCAGATGTCTTGACACACAGTATCCAAAACGAAAAAGGTAGGCGGGAATAGAATCGCTCCAGCTTCCAAGTGTACTCCTAAGAGCTTGTTCAACTCAGCAAGGAAGGATTAAAAAAAGGACTTCATGGTGCAGTATTTTCCAAAAATTCAAAAGGATTTATTGTAAAAACACACAGCAAAAAAGCCAAAATCAAAAAGTCCACATCCAATCCACAAATAGAAAAATAGGCAAGGAAACAGCAACGTAACAAGGGTAAAAAAGGTTTCTAATGTTTCCGTATGCTAGTCAGAGAGCAAACATAGACTGCATCAATGCATCAATATCCAATACGTGATGACGTTAGGAATCTTGGCTCCACCCGACGCGTTTCCCCAAAAATGGCATCAACTGGGAACGGAGGCTAATTACCAGCGTCATCACTTCACGTATATATACTCATAGGGCAGCCGTGACACCAGAAGTAACATTTAGAGATATATTTCTGGGGTCACAAAAAAAAAGGATAAAAATTGGTATTTTGCATATTAGATTATACCAAAAAAAAATCTTTTAACATATCCTCAGCTCAATAGAAATAAATGGGAAACATATTATAAACACATAAAAAATATATATATATATTTATATATATATATATATATATATATATATATTGTGACAGCAGGAAGGTAAAGTCACCTGGTTGCATCCAGGGGGGTAGATATATTTCTCCCAGATTCAGGCTTTATGCCGACTTATACAACTAGGGAGAGAGTTGATGAAGCCCAGCTGAGGCTAGTGGGCTCATGGATGATTCATACCTCTAGGGAGAGGGCTGGGCGTCGTGCAGGCAGGGAGTTGATGAGACCAGCTGAAGCTTGTCAGCTCATTTAAGGCCTCTATAAAAACTCCCAGATTCATTAGGTGTTTGCTCATGCCTGGACCCAGACCTGTGTGGACTGTCTAGGGAGAGTGAACCCCTGTGCGGTGAGACAAAGCCTGTGTGGCTATTTGTTTGGACATTGACTAAACCAGGGACTTAGGGACTAGGACAGCACCAGGCTGATCCCAGTTGTTAGTTAGGAAACCTGCATGTTTAGTCAGAGGTCAAGCTGACCAGGGTTTATTTTGTTTATGTTTCTTTTTGCTTTGCTGTGTTTTTTGTCACTGTAAATAGAGAAATAAACCGCACCTTTTTTGATCTTGAAAACCACAACCTCCGTCTGCTGGGCCTGTTTTTGTGTGGGGAGCCCATCCAGGGGGTCACACACACCCGCTACCGAGTTAACCCCCTCACAGTTGGTGGAGAATGCGGGCAGTTTTTTTTAAGCCAGCATGGAGGAGATACTGAAACAGCTGGCTCTAGCAAATGCCAATCAACAGCAGACAAATGCAGGTTTGCAAAAGAGCCTTGCAGCTCAACAACAGAGCCTTGCAGCCCAGCAGCAAGCTCATCAACAGAGCCTTGCAGCCCAGCAGCAAGCTCATCAACAGAGCCTTGCAACTTTGCAACAGAGTCTGGAGGCTCAGCAACAAGCCCAGCAGCAATCTGAGGCCCGCTTCATAGACCTATTGCAGAAGCAAGAGCAGAGACTACAACAACAGATGGAAGCAGTAATGCAGCAACGTCCGCAGACCAGTGAGGAAAGCCGTCCCACTAATACCGCGTCCTTTGGGGTGAGTCGTTTATTGACAAAAATGACTGGAGAGGATGATCCAGAGGTATTTTTGACCACATTTGAAAGGACTGCTGAAAGGGAAAAGTGGCCTGAGGAGCAGTGGGCTGGACTGGTGGCTCCTCTGTTAACTGGTGAATCGCAGAAAGCTTACTATGACCTAGAGCCTGACCAAGCAAAAGACTATGTGATGCTAAAAGCTGAAATATTGGCAAGGCTGGGTGTCACCCTGGCTGTCCGGGCTCAGCGTGTGCATAACTGGACTTTCCAGCTTGGAAAACCCCCCAGGTCTCAAATGTATGATCTCATTCACCTGAGCAGGAAGTGGCTACAGCCAGAGACTTTGTCCGCACCAGAGATTGTGGAACGTGTTGTAATGGATCGGTTTTTGAGAGCTCTTCCTACTGCCATCCAAAAGTGGGTAAGCCATGGAGACCCAGAGAGGGCCGATGGTCTTGTGGATCGTGTAGAGAAATACTTGGCTACAGAGAACCTGACGGCCTCTTCCAGAGACTCTCGGACTTTCCACCCTAAGACCAGACCATCCCCAGGGGCGGATAAGAGGATTCCAAGGGGTGAGGGTGGAGAGAGTGAGAGGGTGGGAGCTCTACCCAAAGTTTGGCGAGAACAGCCTGGGAAGTCAGGGGCTCAAGAGGCAGCCAAAAGGATTGTTTGCTACCGCTGCCGGCAAGCGGGACATATTGCAGCAAATTGTCCGGTTGTGGAGGAACCCATGCAATGTGACTTTCTGACGGACAGACGTCAGTCGCTGTGTGCGACAGTCGCATGCACTGCCATTCGGGGAACTGAGAAACATTTATGCAAAATGTGTATTAATGGTAGAAATGTTGTGGTATTGCTGGATTCAGGTAGCCTTGTGACCCTGATAAAGGCTGAATTAGTTAAAACAGAGGTCTCTGGGAATAGCAAGGTAGCTGTTATTTGTGTGCATGGGGACACCCGAGAGTATCCAGTGACTACAGTGTGTTTCGAGACCCCCAAAGGTACCCTCTCATCCAGTGGGGTTAGTATCTCAATTACCGCATGATGCCATTGTGGGAAGGGATTTTCCGAAGTTCTGGGAACTGTGGGATGATCCTGAGCCCCCCACTGGTGCCCCTATGTACCAGGAATGTGATAGCCAGAACTCCTCTGAGAGTGGTGAGGACTCTCCCGAATTTCCCTTGTCAGTATTGGCAGGGGAGACTCAAGAAACTGGAGAGGAGCCCACCTCCTCAGACGAAAACCTACCGTCTGTGGAGTTTTCTGATCTTGAGGTTCACAGGGAAAATTTTGCCACAGAACAGTTAAAAGACCCCGCCCTAATAAAGGCACGGGAAAACGTAGTGGAAATAGATGGCGAGTTAGTGAACCCAGATAATACCTGCACTTACCCATACTTCAGCGTAGAGAAGGACCTACTGTATCGGGTGGCAAAAAGGGCAGAAGAAATCGTTGAGCAGCTTGTGGTGCCCAAACCTTACAGGAAGTTGGTGTTGGAGTTGGCCCATGGGCACATTCTTGGAGGTCATCTGGGGACAGAGAAAACCCGAGAGAGGGAGATTCTATTGGCCTGGGGTGATGAAGGACATAGAAAATTATTGTTCCTCCTGCCCTGTGTGTCAGAGGTCGGCCCCGATGCCACATTTCCGTAGCCCGCTGGTCCCTCTACCCATCATTGAGGTCCCGTTTAAGAGGATCGCAATGGATTTGGTAGGTCCTATAATCAAGTCCGCTAGGGGGCACCAGTACATATTAGTTATAATGGACTATGCCACCCGTTATCCAGAAGCGATCCCTCTCCGAAATACCTCGGCCAAAACCATAGCCAAAGAGCTATCTCTTGTTTTTAGCCGGGTGGGGATTTGTAAAGAACTGCTTACGGACCAAGGTACACCCTTTATGTCCCGGGTTATGAAAGAGCTGTGTAAATTGTTCAAAGTGACGCAATTGCGTACGTCTGTGTATCACCCCCAAACCGATGGGCTGGTTGAAAGATTCAACAAAACCCTAAAACAAACGTTGAAGAAAGTGGTGGATAGAGATGGAAAGGATTGGGACTGTCTACTTCCTTATTTGATGTTTGCTATTAGGGAGGTGCCCCAATCCTCTACGGGATTCTCCCCCTTTGAGTTACTGTATGGGAGACACCCAAGAGGGCTGTTGGATATTGCCAAGGAAACTTGGGAAAGTGAGAGTTCTCCCCACAGGAGTGTGATTGAGCATGTCGCCCTGATGCAAGATCGAATTGCACAGGTAATGCCCATCGTGAAGGAACATTTGGCCCAAGCGCAGTTGGCACAGCAGAGAGTGTACAACCGTGGAGCCAAGACCCGTACCTTTTCCCCAGGGGATAGGATATTGGTACTTGTCCCTACGGTTGAAAGTAAATTCCTTGCCAAATGGCAAGGCCCCTACGAGATAATGGAAAAAGTGAGCGAAGTGAATTACAAGGTCAGACAACCAGGAAGGCGAAAGCCCGAACAGATCTATCACGTTAATCTGTTGAAAGCCTGGAGGGATAGAGAGTCCCTAGTCGCAGAAACTTGGTCACCAGCTCAAACTGGTTGCGTGATTCCGGAGGTTGGAATAGCAGCCACCTTGTCACAACCCCAACAACAGGAGGTTAAGGAGTTTGTGCTTCGCAACAAGGAGGTGTTCTCTGAGCTGCCGGGACAAACATCTGGGGTAGAGCATGATATTATTACCCCGCCCGGTGAAAGGGTGAAGTTAAAACCCTATCGGATCCCAGAGGCCCGACGGGAGGCAATACGGGAGGAAGTACAGAAAATGCTGAACTTAGGGGTGGTAGAGGAGTCCCAAAGTGATTGGTCTAGTCCCATTGTGTTGGTGCCTAAACCGGATGGGAGCTGGCGATTTTGTAACGATTTTCGTCAGTTGAACAAAGTTACAAAATTTGACACCTACCCCATGCCACGTATAGATGAGTTGATCGACCGGCTGGGAACAGCCCGATACATGACGACTCTTGACCTCACAAAAGGGTATTGGCAAATTCCCCTGGCCAAGTCGGCCAAAGAGAAAAACGCATTTGTAACCCCAGACGGGGCGTTCCAATATAAGAGAATGCCATTCGGGTTACAGAATGCGCCAGCCACATTCCAGCGGAAAATGGACCAGATACTGAGGCCCCATCGGAAGTATGCTGCGGCTTACCTGGATGACGTAATTGTCCATAGCACAGATTGGGCCTCACATCTGCCAAAGGTGCAAGCAGTCCTAAACTCTATCCGGGAAGCGGGGTTTACGGCTAACCCCAAGAAGTGTACCATTGGGCAGGAGGAGGCCAAATATCTTGGGTACACCATTGGGAGGGGAGTAATAAAACCCCAACTCAACAAAGTCGAGGCCATCCAGAGTTGGCCACGTCCCAACAGCAAGAAGCAGGTACGAGCCTTTCTGGGAATCGCGGGGTATTATCGGCGCTTCATTCCCCACTTTGCTTCTAAGGCTGTGCCCCTAACCAACCTGACGAAAGGGAAAGGGTCGGTCATGATTAAATGGACCCCCGAGGCTGAGGCAGCATTCCAATTCTTGAAACAAGCCTTATGTAGCCAGCCAGTGTTGTACTCACCCGACTTCTCTAAAGACTTTGTCGTACAAAGTGATGCGTCAGATGTGGGGTTAGGAGCAGTATTGTCCCAGGTCTGGAACGGGGAAGAGCACCCAGTCATTTACCTCAGCAGGAAGTTGAAGTCCCATGAGGTAAATTACGCCACGGTTGAAAAGGAGTGTTTAGCGGTGAAGTGGGCTCTAGATTCCCTTCGGTACTATCTGCTAGGTAGGCACTTTGACATGGTTACGGATCACGCTCCGTTAAAGTGGATGGCTCAAAACAAGGAGACAAATAGAAGAGTAAATAGGTGGTTCCTGGCCCTCCAGGAATTCAACTTCACAGTAAAGCATCGCCCTGGCGTTCAAATGGGGAATGTGGATGCTTTGTCTCGAGTACATGAATGCCTGATTGCTGGTGTTCCAACCCCAAGGTTAAAACAAGAGGGGGGGTATGTGACAGCAGGAAGGTAAAGTCACCTGGTTGCATCCAGGGGGGTAGATATATTTCTCCCAGATTCAGGCTTTATGCCGACTTATACAACTAGGGAGAGAGTTGATGAACCCAGCTGAGGCTAGTGGGCTCATGGATGATTCATACCTCTAGGGAGAGGGCTGGGCGTCGTGCAGGCAGGGAGTTGATGAGACCAGCTGAAGCTTGTCAGCTCGTTTAAGGCCTCTATAAAAACTCCCAGATTCATTAGGTGTTTGCTCATGCCTGGACCCAGACCTGTGTGGACTGTCTAGGGAGAGTGAACCCCTGTGCGGTGAGACAAAGCCTGTGTGGCTATTTGTGTGGACTTTTACTAAACCAGGGACTTAGGGACTAGGACAGCACCAGGCTGATCCCAGTTGTTAGTTAGGAAATCTGCATGTTTAGTCAGAGGTCAAGCTGACCAGGGTTTATTTTGTTTATGTTTCTTTTTGCTTTGCTGTGTTTTTTGTCACTGTAAATAGAGAAATAAACCGCACCTTTTTTGATCTTGAAAACCACAACCTCCGTCTGCTGGGCCTGTTTTTGTGTGGGGAGCCCATCCAGGGGGTCACACACACCCGCTACCGAGTTAACCCCCTCACAATAAATTATATATATATATATATATATATATATATATATATATTTATTGTGAGGGGGTTAACTCGGTAGCGGGTGTGTGTGACCCCCTGGATGGGCTCCCCACACAAAAACAGGCCCAGCAGACGGAGGTTGTGGTTTTCAAGATCAAAAAAGGTGCGGTTTATTTCTCTATTTACAGTGACAAAAACACAGCAAAGCAAAAAGAAACAAACAAAATAAATCCTGGTCAGTTTGACCTCTGACTAAACATGCAGGTTTCCCTAACTAACAACTGGGATCAGCCTGGTGCTGTCCTAGTCCCTAAGTCCCTGGTTTAGTCAATGTCCAAACAAATAGCCACACAGGCTTTGTCTCACCGCACAGGCTTTGTCTCACCGCACAGGGGTTCACTCTCCCTAGACAGTCCACACAGGTCTGGGTCCAGGCATGAGCAAACACCTAATGAATCTGGGAGTTTTTATAGAGGCCTTAAACGAGCTGACAAGCTTCAGCTGGTCTCATCAACTCCCTGCCTCACGACGCCCAGCACTCTCCCTAGAGGTATGAGTCATTCATGAGCCCACTAGCCTCAGCTGGGCTTCATCAACTCCCTAGTTGTATAAGTCGGCATAAAGCCTGAATCTGGGAGAAATATATCTACCCCCCTGGATGCAACCAGGTGACTTTACCTTCCTGCTGTCACAATATATATAATATATATATATATATATATATATATATATATATATATATATATGTCAGAACGAATACTAATTATACCTCTAACATCAAAGAATATGCATAGAAATGTATAAATTTAATTAATGTAGAAATATGGATGCGGATAAAATGAGGTGTATATTATATATTACCTCAGAAAAAAATTGTATATAATATGTAAAAATATATAACAATTTAGCAATTAAAAAATGTCATAAAAATTAATAAAAAAGGTATTCAGTCAGATCTTCAGTAGAGCACATCAGAATGGGAATTAATGCTATTTATTGTCAATAAAGCAGTTAATATCCCATTCGACGTTTAAACCCAGGGGATTATAACATTGGAGGTCATGTATCCATCTGGTTTCATGTCGGGACACATGTCTTTTCAAGTTATCACCCCTCCAATGGGCAGTGTATTTTTCTATAGCCACTACTTTTACCAAGGAGGTGTTCCTATTATGGTGTGTACGAAAATGTTTAGATACACTGTGTCCCACAAATCCTCGTCTAATATTCCCAAGATGTTCTCCTATTCTCACATTTAGGGCTCTTGTTGTTCTGCCAACGTATTGTAAATTGCAAGGGCAGGTTAGGAGATAAATAACTCCCACAGGTAATAAAATCTTTTATCTTATATACTTTTGACGTCACCTGAGAGGTAAAGGAGGTGGTTCTAACAGTCTGAGATGTTTTGCACACCTTACACCTCTTACAAGGAAAAAATCCCTTCATGTCCCCAAACATACTAATCCTGGGAGGTATATCAATAGCACTAGGTGCCAGTTTATCCTTGAGGTTTAAAGTTCTCCTATAAACAATATTGGGTTTAGTAGGTATAACTGGTCCCAGGACCCTATCCCCCTTAAGGATATTCCAATGTTTCCTCATAACCTTGTTAACCCACCAATGGTGGGAGGAGAAATTCGTAATGAAAGCCCATTCAAAACCCCTATTATCTTCTATATCCCTAACTTTGGGTTTCAACAGTATTTCTCTCTCCATGTTATTAACTTTGACAATATCCTTTTCCAAAGCATTACGGTCATATCCTTTATCAATGAAGCGATTTTTTATAATATCTGTTTGTATCTTGAAGTCTTCCGTACGAGAACAATTCCTCCTTATCCTCTGGAACTGGCTCTTGGGTATTGCTTTCAACCAACTGGGATGACGACAACTACCCATTGGTATATACCCATTTTTATCGGTAGATTTGAAAAAAGTTTTAGTAATTAGTCTCCCTTCTTCTTTCATAATTACCAGATCCAGGAAATTTACAGAGGAGATATTTGCTTCATAGGTGAACCTAATGCCCCATTGGTTGGTGTTAACCATTTCCATAAACGATTTTAGGGATTCGGGGTCACCTTTCCAAAGGAAAAAGGCGTCATCAATATATCTTCGCCAGTATAGTAAGTGGGGGCATCTCCATGAGAAAATATGATCATTTTCCCACAGCGCCATGAAAAGGTTGGCGAGGCTGGGAGCAAATTTAGCTCCCATCGCCAGGCCCGTTTGTTGCAGAAAATATTGTCCATCATAGTAAAAATAGTTAGGCTCCATCGCAAACTTAAGGAGTTTCAAAACAAATTCTATTGTAGGCTTTTCTAGTGATTTTTCTTTATTCAAGAAGTACCTAGCTGCTTGAAACCCTAGTATGTGGGGAATATTGGTGTACAAATAAGAGACGTCTGCCGTGACAAGTAATACATCATCTTCAATGTGAAGTGCAGACATCTCATTCATCAGCTGCATGGAGTCCTTCAAGAAAGCAAGGGTTTTTGTAACCACCGGCTGTAGAAAAAAATCCACATACTTTCCTATTCTGGACGTGAGGGACTCAATACCACTCACAATTGGTCTACCGGGTGGTTGAGTTAGATCTTTGTGTATTTTGGGTAAGTAGTAGACAATCGGCATTTTAGATACTGTGTGTCAAGACATCTGATTACCTGGTGGAGTGAGGACAGGCCACCTGGGATAAAGGAACAGGTGAATACCATCGCTGCCGGCAGGCTGATGCACACGCCTTTGTGACCTCTATGATCTGAGGTCCCGTCCATCTGGTAAGCGGCTTTAAGATTATCTGTTATCACTGAACATCTATAGAGTAAGGCTCCCTTTGGATATCCCTTATCCATATGAAGCAAGTGGATTTCACCTTTGGAATTTAAATGTGGTGGACATTTTTTTCAATCTCACCTTTATAATTTTTAAATTAATATTTGCCTTTGGAGAACAATTTCACTTTCACTATTGAGATTCAGTATATATTCTCTTGTGTTTTTTTTTTCACTATTGAGATTCAGTATATATTCTCTGGTGTTTTTTTTCACATAGTGTGTTATTAGTAATATATTCATCATTTTTTATTTAATCAATGTCAGTGGTTGCGCGCTTGTCCTTTTACACAGTGATTACATTGAAGACCAATTGAAAGTGCCCGTTCACACTACCTCGACTTGGGATCCGTCTTGTGTCGCCCCAAGTCGCGCGACATGAGAAATGACACTAAAGTGAATAAGAGCCGTCTTAATGCACACTACTGAAGTCGCTCCGACTTCAGAAAAGGTTCCTGTACTACTTCAAGGCGACTTCTAGGCAACTTGTACCCATTGATTTCAATGGAAGTAGCCTCCAAAGTCGGATCAGTGTCTTAACTGAAGCAACTTTACAGGAAGAGAAAATAGTTCTCAGGCAAACCCCTCCCTCCCACAGAGCTGATTATTGTTTGATTGGCCACTGGCAAAGTCGCCTGTCCTGGAGGCGACTTGAAGTTGCCTTGAAGTTGCCTCGCAACTTGACTTGCTGTCGCTGTAGTGTGAACCGGAACTTAATGTGTGTGTTTTTTTTTTTTATATATTTTGGTATAAATGTTATATATTCAGGCTCATTTAGCCAAAAGTAACTCACTTTAGAATACCAGCTTGATCCTACTGGATGGTCACATTTTACCTAAATGCATTGTATAGGATATAGTTTCACAAGTGTAATGATTGCATTAATAGTCTTTTCCTGACTGACTCCATGGCAGCCTACGTGTGGGTTAACCCCGCCTCCTCTCCAATGCTATAGGACCCCATACCCATAAAAGTAATCTCACCTCTCAGCACTGTGTTCCTTTTTTGTCCTCCTCCAATGGACCTGAAGCACGCACGGCTGTGCAGATTTCCGGATGGATGGATCGATGGATGATTGGCACACCTTTAGCGGTGCAGCTCGGAACCCAGCCATGGGCGGGTGGAGAGCTTACAGCAACCATGAAGGATTGAATGGAAGTTGCTGCAGTGTGCCCTGAATTCCCCCGGCTGGCAGGTCTGCTACTTATTTTTTCCATGCTCCATGGCAGTCGCATCTTTGTGATATTTGTTGTTTGTTTGTTAAAACATGCCCCTGCTCTCCCCAATGGCGGCTGGAACGCTCTGCGTTCCAGCCCACAGGGGTGACCTAATTCTCGGGCGCCGCCGCCATTCGCAGTGCCCGCTCCCAGAGCGAGGCTTGGTTCGCGCATGCGCGGTCCAGCGGTACGCTAGGCGGCCGCACAGGCGCAGATGGGAGATCCTTCTACACGCAGGCGAGCTGGATTGACAGCGGTGATGTCACAGGTGGGGAATTTTAAAAGCTAGGCTCGCCTGTGTCATTTTGGGATCTCCCCTGACAGGCGAGCAGAGGCTACTTGGATCTCCCTGCTGAGGCTCTCGTCTCTCAATCAGGTCAGTGCACTATTTAAAAGATTTAAAGGCAGTGCGGAATTGTTTTTCGTCTGTTCCAATCATAGTCTTTGGTTATACATATAGGTGTATACGTACATAATGTTTCTTTTCAATATATATCGCTTATTATTATTATTATTATTATTATTATTATATAGTGCACTTTCCTTAAAGGGCAAGTTACCAATTAATTTTTTTGTATAAATACTGTAGGTTTTTTTTGGTCGACCTGTCTATTGTGACTCCTTAGTCCAGAAGTTATGGACAATTCACCGCTTACATGTGGCCAGCCCTCACGCACAAGGTATGTGCAGGAGAGGGGAGGGCGCGGGTTCAGTCGCAAGTATTGTTGCTTGACGGCTTATCTCTTTTCCCCAATCCCCCCTTTTTTCCTTTTTTAGCCCTTCCGCAGATCTTCATCTCGACTCAGACCTTGCCATGCCGCAGCATTCATCAAAATCAAAACACAGACGTGATTCCCTGTCTGCATCTCACCACCAGAAGAGAAGTTCCCATTCCTCCTCCAGACACCGCTCCCACCGCCAGGACAGTTATTCTGATCAGAGAGCCTGCTGGGGATGCAGCTCACGAGTCCCAGAGGGCAAATCATTATGCAGCCATTGCTATGCCCATGCGGTTGGGGAAAAAAGAGACAGAAGACCAACGGATCAAGTCTCTAGTAAAACAGGTGGTGCAACGTTCTCTTAAGGAGATGGATGCTTCCCACGCACAAAGCCAGTCCAGCACTATTCGATCTGGCTCCCTGGCTGATGTGGTCCGTGAAGTTCCAGGTCCTTCCCAGCCCTACGCATCCTCGCCTCTTCCTTCGGAAGGAGAATTAGAGAGTGATGAAGAGAGTGTGGAATTTGATTTCTCTCAAGTTACTCCGCTCATTAAAAGCGGTCAAAGAGGCCCTTATGTGGGAAGACCCTTCTACTCCCCCAGCTAAACAGAAAAAGTTTTTCAAGCGCCTGGGGAAAGAGCGCCCAAGCTTTCCGCTTTTAGCCGAACTAAAGGACATCTTTGATGAAGAGTGGAGCAAAGTGGACAGGAAGTCCTCGATGACAAATAAGGCCTCCAGAAAATGTATCCATTCAAGGCAGAAGAGGTGAAATACCTGGAGAATATTCCTCCTGTGGACGCAGCGGTAATGCGTCTGGCTAAACACGTCACGCTCCCTCTTGAAGACACAGTCTCCTTTAAGGACAGTCTTGACAGAAGAATGGATCAGGACCTTAAAAGAATTTACGGTCTTGCTGGGACAGCTTGTAAACCCGCTCTAGCCTTGGCAGCCGTATCTAAGACTATGGAGGCATGGACTGAGAATGTAGATTCATTTCTCAAAGGTGTTTCAGAAGATCTGGCAAATAACTCAGCAGCAGCAGAGCTAAAACTAGCAGTGGCCTTCTTGGGTGAAGCATCAGATGATCTGATCCGTCTACTGTCCAGGATTATGCTATCCTCAGTTACAGCTAAACGTGCCCTATGGCTACGCCCTTGGCAGGCTGACCCGTCTTCTAAGCAAACATGGTGCAAAATTCCCTTCGAAGGATCATCCCTGTTTGGTAATAAACTCGATGACGCCATAGCAAAGGCCACAGGCGGAAAATCTGGCTTTCTTCCACAGGACAGGCGTCCACAGAATCGAAGGCGGCCCCACTTCAGAAGACGCAGTCCGGAGCGCTCAAGAGAAGCACGCTCCTATAGACCTGCCCGGGACTTCAGAAGAAACTGGAGCAGAGGCCAAGCGTCCTTCCGCAAGCCAGCAAACAACCAAGCGTCCAGTGGTCGCGATCAGGCTGAATCCTTTTGAGATTTTGCCCGCCCAGGCGGGTCGGGTAGGGGCACGCCTGCTCCTCTTCCGGCACGTGTGGGTGGCCTCAATCTCAGACTTCTGGGTCGTCAGGACACGCATGGTCCTTCTCCAACATTCCTCCCCCCAGATTTATCTCAACCCTACTTCCAAGTACGGTAGAGCAAAAACAGGCCTTACTGTCCTACGTAGACCTGCTGAAAACCCAGGGAGCAGTAGTATGTGTCCCAGAGGAAGAACAATTCCAAGGAGTATACTCCCCCCTTTTCTTAGTCCAAAAGAAAAGCGGTGCCTTGTGCCCAGTAATAGATCTGACATACCTGAACAAGTTCATAAGACACGGAAAATTCAAAATGGAAACTCTGTCAACAATCCAGCAAGCCATTCAACCAGGCGACTGGATGATTTCGATAGACCTGAAAGATGCCTATTTCCATGTGCCAGTGGCAAAGGACTTTTTAAAGTACCTCCGGTTCCATATCGGGCAAGAACATCTTCAATTCATCTGCCTACCGTTCGGTTTGACGACTTCTCCTCGAGTTTTCACCAAGGTCCTCTTGGCCGTAGTGGCCCTCATCAGGCTAAAAAGGTGTGCGTCTTTACCATTATTTAGACAATCTCCTAGTTCTGTCTCAAAACAGAGAACAGCTCCTGGTGCACAGAGAACAAGTGATCTCAACCCTTTCCAGCTTTGGATGGCTTCTAAACTTAGAAAAAAGCCACCTGGATCCAGCCCAACACTTAATTTACTTAGGGGCTCTGTTCAACACAGTGGAGAACACCATCTCCCTCCCGGCAGAGAAGATTCCAGTGATTCGGGAGAGAATTTATCGTGCGCTGGATACTCCTCATCTGAAAGCATCACAATGCCTCAGAATTATCGGCACAATGGTCTCCACGACCCCCATGGTCAAATGGGCTCTATGGAGGTTACGCCCTTTTCAGTCAGGGTTCCTCCAGCAGTGGAAGTCAGGGGACAAGAGTCAGCTGATCCACATATCTGCAACAATGAGAAGCAGCCTCTTCTGGTGGCTCCAACGCAAGAATTTGCAAAACTGTCACTCCATTGCCCCCATCTCCTGGGTTACAGTCACGACCTACGCCAGCGGCTCAGGCTGGGGGGCTCTCTCTGGTCAGAACCTAGCTCAAGGCAGATGGGATGCGCGTCTTCACAACCCAGGCTCAAATGTCCTGGAGCTCAGGCCGGCCTGGTGCGCCCTCCAATCTTTCAGTTCCTGAAAGGAGAGTCGGTATTGTTAAGGATGGACAACACAACAGCAGTGTCGTATGTGAAGAGGCAAGGGGGGACTCTGAGTTCTACTCTCCTTCTAGAGGTCGAGCCTATAATAACATGGGCCCAGAAAAACCTGGCCAATATTTCGGCAGTTTTCATTCCGGGGATGTCCAGAACTCCCAGGCAGACTTCCTCTCGCGCACTCGCCTAGACAACGAGTGGTCCCTCCATGTACAGTCATTCAGGATTATGTCTCTACGGGTCAGTCCCGAGGTGGACCTATTCGCTTCCTCCTACAATCACAAGGTAGTGAAGTTCTACACTCGGGGACGTTGCAGCCAGGCATGTTGAAACGGATGCCCTGACGGACAGATGGAGGTTCAAGAGGGCATACGCCTTTCCCCTGATCCCAATAATTCTCAAGTTCCTGAGAAGACTTCAAGCGGAATCAGCTGAAGTAACAGTAGTGGCTCCCTACTGGCCAAACAGGCCTTGGTTTCCCCTCCTGATCCAACTGAGCTACCGGGACCCGGTACCCCTTCCTCTCAGACCGGACCTTCTCTCTCAAGGGTCACTTCTACACCCTTGTCCGGCACTGATGAGACTGACGGTCTGGTTCTTGAGAGGGAGAGGCTGGAATCCCTCGGTTGCGCCTCTAGAGTGATGTCTACACTATTGAGCTCAAGAAGAGCAAGTACCAACAAGGTTTATAGAAGAATTTGGGCCAAATTTGTCGAATTCTCCTCTGCCTCTGGGAGGTCCTTCAAAAATCCAGGAGTTCAGGATGTTCTTAGTTTTCTGCAAACCGGACTAGACTTACCCTTATCTATTAGCTCTCTAATGCCCCGTACACACGATCGTTTTTAATGTCATTTTTTAAACCGACGTTTTTCTCCTCGTTTTTTTTCATGTTTCCTCTCAAGCCTGCCTTGCGTACACACTATCATTAAAAAAAAACGATCAAGCAAAGCGCAGTGACGTTCAACACGTACGACGGCACTATAAAGGGGAAGTTCCGTTCGAATGGCGCCACCCTTCATGTTAGTAAAGTTTGTTGAGCGACGATTCGCGCTTTTCAGTCCGTTACTGTGTAATGAATGTGCTATCTCCATTACGAACGCTAGTTTTACCAGAACGAGCGCTCCCGTCTCATACTTGATTCTGAGCATGCGCGTTTTTTTCACGTCGTGAAAGCATACACACTATCGTTTTTCACGTCGTTAAAAAAAAACGACATGAAAAACGACGTGAAAAAAAGAGAGCATGTCCGGAATTTTTAATGGCCGTTTTTCATGTCGTTAAAAATGCTCTGGAGCCTACACACGATCATTTTTAATGGCCATTTTTTAAAATGGCATTTTTAACGGCATGAAAAACGATCGTGTGTATGGGGCATTAGAGTACAAGTTTCGGCCTTGTCGGCCTTCTCTGGAGTCTCATGGGCAGTCCATCCCTTAGTCAGACAATTCTTTCGGGGGGCATCAAGAATTAAGCCCCAAAGGAAACCAAGATTTGCCAAGTGGGATCTTCCACTCATTCTAAACTCTGACGGGACTCCGTACGTCGGGGCCCTCCCCGTCCTCCATTAAGGACTTTTCAGCAAAAGTAGCCTTCTTAGTAGCCATCACCTCGGCTAAGAGTGTCTCTGAGATCGGGTCTCTAGGTCATGAAGAACCTTTTCTAACATTTTTCCCGGATCGAGTAGTCCTTATACCCATGTTGGGTTCAAATCCAAAAGTGTCTTGGGTATTTCCCGAAAATCGAAAAATTGTTCTACCTACATTTAAGACTCCAGATTCCAGTGAAGAAGAATAGGAAGTTTTCCCCAAGGGGCTTTTGACAGCAACATTACGAGAGTAATTTACAATAATGCATATTAAAAATTTATTGTGTATAAACGTTAAGTACAGTCCCAACATATATATACTCCGGTAAAAACATGTATAAATAACCACACAGAATTAAGACACAACATTGCCATACAGTTTTAACATTTCACATGCATCTGTATAAATATCCTGACGCGTTTCGATCCCAATGGATCTCTTCAGAGGATGGGTGGTTTGCTGTGGGAAATATATGTATTAAATTTCAATTCTCTACATGGGTATATGCCCAATAGTAAAAAATATAGAGTATATGATTACCAGTCAACTGTGTGTTAGAACCATGATTTCTAACCGGAGTTCCATCACTAGCATCTCAAGGGAAATCAGCAGCCTCCCGGACATCTGACACCCAAAGGTAGGGCGCCACCAAGGCGTGTGCGACCTGCAAGGAGTCATATGGAGAGGGAGAGACCCGAGAGGGGGCGCGCACGGACGGACAGCCGGCACCTGTAATAGAACACCATGGGCATAAATGTAGGATGCATCCGTGATGCATCCATATACACTATGTGGTTGCTGAGTATAGAGTATTAAGTGGACAGACTAGAGGACAGCAGTGGTGTGTCCTTGAACATATATTTGTATATTATCAATGTGCTTCTGTAGTAGTATTTGGCTAATAAAATATATTTGCCATATTCTAAGCATAATGAATGGAATATGATCAATGTGCTTCTATGGTGGTATTTAACTAATAGGGTGTGTTGGTCATATTCTAAGTAAAATAAAATGGAATATAAAGGTTGTGAAAAAATTATGATGAAGGTGATGTGCACTATGAATGGGATAGTGGAGGAAAAAAACGAATGTCATAAAAATAAATATAGAAGTGAAAAAAGGTAAAATGAAACATCAGCAATGTGAAAATTGATAATGGTGGTGTGATGTGTTATGCCCCATACACACGATCGTTTTTCATGCCGTTAAAAATGCCATTTTAAAAATGGCCATTAAAAATGATCGTGTGTATGCTCCAGAGCATTTTTAACGACGTGAAAAACGGCCATTAAAAATTTCGAACATGCTCTCTTTTTTCACGTCGTTTTTCATGTCGTTTTTTTTAACGACGTGAAAAACGATAGTGTGTATGCTTTAACGACGTGAAAAAAAACACGCATGCTCAGAATCAAGTATGAGACGGGAGCGCTCGTTCTGGTAAAACTAGCGTTCGTAATGGAGATAGCACATTCGTCACGCAGTAACGGACTGAAAAGCACGAGGCTTAAAAGCGCGAATCGTTGCTCAACAAACTTTACTAACATGAAGGGTGGCGCCATTCGAGCAGAACTTCCCCTTTATAGTGCCGTCGTACGTGGTATACGTCACTGCGCTTTGCTTGTTCGTTTTTTAAAATGATCGTGTGTACGCAAGACAGGCTTGAGAGGAAACATGAAAAAAAACGACGTGAAAAACGGCAAGAAAAACGATCGTGTGTATGGGGCATCATGTGTATGAAAAAATGATATATTGTGATGCGTGTAAAAAGTGAAAATGGATTGAAATGATTGTGTGTGGAATGAAAGTGTGTGTTAATGGGATGACAATGGTGAAAGTAGTGATAAGATTAAACAAAGATGTGATGAAGGTCATTCAAATCAGATGTACTGGATATGTACTGTTGCATAGCATGTGCTGGCCACAGTGTTGTGTAAAGAAATATGTGGGTTCCATTGGTCTTGGAGAGTCCCAGGCTCATTTTATGAGCCACGGAGACTAACCAACACCACAGATAAAGCTGTAATTAGTTGTAAATTAATAAAAGTAATGCTAGTCAGGCCTGGTGCATGGTGCTTGAATGGGTCTGAAAGAAATTTGTCAGCCAGACTGTGTAGGGCTGGTGTACTTACATTTTCCAGGCTGTGTCTAGTCATCTACATAGAGGAGCTGGGGATCAGAGTGTGAGCCACACAGCTCTCAGGTTATATTAGTACTGCCCTTAATTAGGGAGGCCCTGATGTAATCAACAGGCGCCCCGCCTTTGTCCATGCATCATCCTCCAGGGATATCCCCACCGCAGTGAGCGGTCCTCCCTGAGTGCTGCCGTCTCCTCTGCTGCAAGAGCGCGACGTCCTAGCATCCCACGCACGCGCGGATGGCAAGGACGTCCAGAGGGGATCAAGGACGCCGCCGACAAGGAAGGAACGCCCAAAGTGGGCAGGGACTAGCTCATTATAGCTTTGTCTTGCAGGTTAGTAAAAAAAAAAAAAAAAAGATAAAAGGGTTTACAACCACTTTAAGTTGACACTTGGTGCATGCAAATGCAAATTGCATAACACCACAGTGTGAACAAAAAATTACATGCGTTTCTAATCAGTATTGAGTAAATGGTATATTGGTAATATCTGATATATATATAAACTAGAGCTGAATATTGGTAATTGTAGTCCAGCGCTTAGCCATTGGCTGTGAAAACAGTCAGTGTTGTGTTGGGGGACATATAGATGTCTCTCAGCAGTGTTCTGCACTGAGACAGTGCTTAGTTTCCAACGGGGGAGTGGATTGCCAATATTCAGCTCTCGTTTATATATATATCAGATATTACCAATATACCATTTACTCAATACTGATTATAAACGCATGTAATTTTTTGTTCACACTGTGGTGTTATGCAATTTGCATTTGCATGCACCAAGTGTCAACTTAATATAATTTCCCATCATGGGCCATTCCATCTGTGCATCTCAGGGCTTCATTGCTTCCTCCTTGACCTGCGTCATCCTTAGTGTGGGCGGCGCATGCGTGTGCATCCTCCCGACAAGGGGGGAGGGGGAGCATTGTGCTCCCACCATGCTCATTGGGCGGCGGACCTGGTTGTTCCGCCTGCCCACTTTGGGCGTTCCTTCCTTGTCGGCGGCGTCCCTGATCCCCTCTGGACGTCCTTGCCATCCGCGCGTGCGTGGGATGCTAGGACGTCGCGCTCTTGCGGCGGAGGAGACGGCAGCTGTCGGAGACCTCGAGTCCTTCCGGAACGCCGAGGGAGCCACTCAGGGAGGACCGCTCACTGCGGTGGGGATATCCCTGGAGGATGATGCATGGACAAAGGCGGGGCGCCTGTTGATTACATCAGGGCCTCCCTAATTAAGGGCAGTACTAATATAACCTGAGAGCTGTGTGGCTCACACTCTGATCCCCAGCTCCTCTATGTGGATGACTAGACACAGCCTGGAAAATGTAAGTACACCAGCCCTACACAGGCTGGCTGACAAATTTCTTTCAGACCCATTCAAGCACCATGCACCAGGCCTGACTAGCATTACTTTTATTAATTTACAACTAATTACAGCTTTATCTGTGGTGTTGGTTAGTCTCCTTGGCTCATAAAATGAGCCTGGGACTCTTCAAGACCAATGGAACCCACATATTTCTTTACACAACACTGTGGCCAGCACATGCTATGCAACAGTACATATCCAGTACATCCTGATTTGAATGACCTTCATCACATCTTTGTTTAATCTTATCACTACTTTCACCATTGTCATCCCATTAACACACACTTTCATTCCACACACAATCATTTCAATCTTTTTTCACTTTTTACACGTGTAGCGATACCTCCAACTAAGAAGGCCGCAGATTTAGTTTGGGCCCTGAAGACAGCTCCGCCAACCCCCGGCAATATGCTCTACACCCTACTGGCACAGCTAGTACTGACAGTAAATTGTATATCTTATACTGTATGAATAACTGAGCATTGACACAATACTAAATTGAAATAAGTATAAGATTTTACTTAAAGTGGAGCTCCACCCTAAATAGCAACTTTTGCTATTTGGAACCCTCCCCCCCTCCGGTGTCACAATTGACACCTTTCAGGGGGGAGGGGGGTGAAGATACCTGTCTAAGACAGGTATTTTCACCCACATCCGGGATTCCTCTCTCCGGGAAATCTGTGGGAGTTACGTCACTTCCCGCAGACTTCCCTTGGTGTTCTGGGAGACACTCGGCTCCCAGAACACAGGAGCACCAATCAGAACGGCGCAGCGCGACTCGCGCATGCGCCGTAGGGAACCGGGCATGAAGCCGCAGGGCTTCACTTCCTGGTTCCCTCAGCGAGGATGGCGGAGGGAGCAGCAGAGCGACGAGCGGTCGCTCGTCCTCTGCTGCGGACGTCGCTGGACTTCAGGACAGGTAAGTGTCCAAATATTAAAAGCCAGCAGCTGCTGTAGCTGTAGCTGCTGGCTTTTAATATTTTTTTTTCCGGCGGAGCTCCGCTTTAAGCTCTTGTTAAGAAAAGGGGTAACATCAATAACAGTTTACAGAATAATCATTAGTAATGCAGAGCCCAGCCACACTAACACACTATAGGGTTAACACACAACAAGTGCGCCACCCGGGCGACCGTTAGCTAAGTGCCCTGTGGCGCAGTAACCAAAACACCTTAGAAACCCCACCAGGCCTGGTTCTGATGTCTACAACTTAGTCCTTTTTCTTCACCGGCAGATCTTTAACGGTGGTGCACATTAACAGAGTACAAACTTTGTAATCCAATGGGGTAGGTAAAGATGGGGTAGAAACTTGGTTATACGAACAGTAGGTTCAGCTCCGACAAGGGCCTTCAATAAGAATACCAAGAATAACTCGTAGGCCACGGCAGTCTATAGGCCTATATGCAGTAACAGTATATCGGTTGGGCATATGCCCTCTCACCCGCCCGGACTACGGTTCCAGTCCGGGAACTTCCACCAACTGTGTCCCACACACGCTCAGTCTCTTCAGCGATCGGGTCCCTGATCCAACAAGGCTGTAGTCGAGCGAAGTCAGATGCCACCCAGGCTCGCAGAGGGGTGGAAGGCTCTTTGGTGCTGCGCAAGGCCTCAGGCCTTGCACTCCGACACATCCGCACAGGAGGATCAGTCTCTGAAGTCTTGTGTCCCAAAGAGGCCGAGCCCAGCCTCTCCTTCTCCCTTTATAACCCCTCCCATGAGTCTCTGCGGTGGGAACATCTGAAGAATGGGGTTCTGGGTAATGTAGTCTCTCCGCATTAAAGGGGAACACCCCGCTACACACGCATCACATTATATCATTTTTTCATACACATAACACATCACACCACCATTATCAATTTTCACATTGCTGATGTTTCATTTTACCTTTTTTCACTTCTATATTTATTTTTATTTTTGTGACATTCGTTTTTGTCCTCCACTATCCCATTCATAGTGCACATCACCTTCATCATAATTTTTTCACAACCTTTATATTCCATTTATTTTACTTAGAATATGACCAACACACCCTATTAGTTAAATACCACCATAGAAGCACATCGATCATATTCCATTCATTATGCTTAGAATATGGCAAATATATTTTATTAGCCAAATACTACTACAGAAGCACATTGATAATATACAAATATATGTTCAAGGACACACCACTGCTGTCCTCTAGTCTGTCCACTTAATACTCTATACTCAGCAACCACATAGTGTATATGGATGCATCACGGATGCATCCTACATTTATGCCCATGGTGTTCTAATACAGGTGCCGGCTGTCCGTCCGTGCGCGCCCCCTCTCGGGTCTCTCCCTCTCCATATGACTCCTTGCAGGTCACACACGCCTTGGTGGCGCCCTACCTTTTGGGTGTCAGATGTCTGGGAGGCTGCTGATTTCCCTTGAGATGCTAGTGATGGAACTCCGGTTAGAAATCATGGTTCTAACACACAGTTGACTGGTAATCATATACTCTATATTTTTTACTATTGGGCATATACCCATGTAGAGAATTGAAATTTAATACATATATTTCCCACAGCAAACCACCCATCCTCTGAAGAGATCCATTGGGATCGAAACGCGTCAGAATATTTATACAGATGCATGTGAAATGTTAAAACTGTATGGCAATGTTGTGTCTTAATTCTGTGTGGTTATTTATACATGTTTTTACCGGAGTATATATATGTTGGGACTGTACTTAATGTTTATACACAATAAAAATTTTAATATGCATTATTGTAAATTACTTTCGTAATGTTGCTGTCAAAAGCCCCTTGGGGAAAACTTCCTATTCTTCTTCTGTAAATTTTCGGGGTACGCAGTGCCTTTCACTCCCAGTATACGTGTCCTTCCCAATTTTTCCAGATTCCAGTGAAACTCATCCCCTGGATATGGGTGAAATCCTAAAGGAGTATCTACAAATTAACAAAGGGAAAAAACCGCGCTTACTACAAAAATAAATCAATAATTAAATTAAATTATTAATACAATAATAAAGTCCTTTACAGCAGCAATAAAAGTGGGATAAACACAAATAGAAATAAAAAAGAAGAATCGCGCTAAAGAATCACAAATTATTGAATAAAGTCCAATTTGGCAGACTGGTGTGGAAGGAACACAAAAATCCCAATTACTGAATAAACCTGGAAGAATTCATGCTTACCAGATATGTAAGCCAATAGAGCATATGGCTTTTACCCAGCCAGGGCCTTTCAATTCCCACAAGGTTGATTCGTCGGAAAATTATTGGGTATGGTCGCTTGGACTATGACTCCATATATGTATTACATTCGACCCAAAAAGGAGAGAGAAAAATACATAGCGTGATCCTGCCTCAATAATGGGTCAATAGAAATCAGCGTTGTGCACAACACACAATGTGGGAAGCATGCAAATCTTAATCCATATGGTCTGCGTTCTCCTCACAATCTTTAGAAAGTAGCAGACCCTTCAGAAAACACGTGCAGAGATCAACAGCAACAAGATCTTTTCCACAGTGGGGAGAATCTGATTTCACCCCCTTATCATTCGAGCCTGCAGCTATTTATAGGATTTCGGTTACGGATCGTCACCTACATACATCAGGCTGTATTACACTAGCTATCTGGTAAGAAGATTGCATGAGAGGTGGTGGATCACAACCTTCTGTGTTTGGGGTGTTTTTTGGCCTATGGCTCCTTATGTAGTGCAATCTGGTAAGGAGATTGACTGTGAGGTGGTGGTTCACTTTTTGCATGCTTCCCACATTGTGTGTTGTGCACAACGCTGATTTCTATTGACCCATTATTGAGGCAGGATCACGCTATGTATTTTTCTCTCTCCTTTTTGGGTCGTATCTACAAATTACTTCTTCCTTCAGACGATCTGATCATCTGTTTGTTCTACATTCTGGAAACAACAGAGGGAAGAAAGCATCTACCAGAACAATTGCATCATGGATCGTCCAAACAATCCAGCAAGCATACAGGGCTAAGGGCTTGGCTCCTCCACAGGCGGTGACGGCACACTCCACCAGAGGGATGGCAGCTTCCTGGGCGGCAGCCCAACATGTGGCTCCAGATGTCATTTGTAAAGCGGCCTCGTGGGCCTCTATCAATACATTTATGGCCCATTACTGCATTGAACGGCATCATTGTCGTCTGTTAATTTTGGGTTAAGAATCCTGTCGGTTGACAGGACAAATTAAAGCTTTTTGTTCAGCATACCCACCCGTGTGGTCTGGCTAGTTATTTCCCACACGTAGGCTGCCATGGAGTCAGTCAGGAAAACGGAAAATTTATTACCAAATACTTACCGTAATTTTCCTTTCCTGATGGACTCCATGGCAGACAGAGTTCCCACCCTGAAAGAAAATATTAATGAAAGAAAGTAAGTGTCCAAGAGTCGGCTAGTTACGGAACACAGTGCTGAGAGGTGAGCTTACTTTTATGGGTATGGGGTCCTATAGCATTGGAGAGGAGGCGGGGTTAACCCACACGTAGGCTGCCATGGAGTCCATCAGGAAAGGAAAATTACGGTAAGTATTTGGTAATAAATTTTCCGTTTTCTATGATTATTTAGAGGCAGAACTCCCCAGCAACAAAGTCAAAGTGGAACTTATACATTATACTAATCAATGACCAATGAATATCTGTTTTGAGTTGTATGCTTTTGACTCACAAAATGTACTCCCGTTATTATTCCAATAGTAATGCCGAACACTAAACATCATGCTAAAAGTAACAATGTCAGTAAAGTGGTCCTATTGCCATATATAGCTCTTGCTTACTCCGGCTAATGAGGCTGAAGTCATGAACATTATGTTCTCTAAGGGTCACCTGCAGCTGAATTTAGCAACAGAACATACTGTATATATAGTTCCAGGAAACAATACTACATTCATTTGTGCTTCATCCAGCATTATTTATATGGTGGTGGGAAATAGATTTCATCCTTTTCAGGGTGGCAAGTCTTGGATTGGCTGCTATTTATTACCTAAAACTAGTTGTCTGTGTTATTTTTGTATTTGTACAAAGTGACTTTCATTTAGGAAATATAAAGAATAACAATACATTCTATATTGTAACTAAAGTACTGTAAATCTGCTAATTATAGTGTGGATTTAACATTATCTTTGTAAACAGATTACATTGTATGTCCTATGCAGTTAGTTGGTGAATAAATTTTTTTTTTTTTTTTATACATGCAAACAAAGGAAAATGTTGTAAAAATAGCCGTATCTGACAGACCTGGCCACCCCTACCTACAAATGGCTGGTCAAACTCACATCTCGCTGTCACTGGTATGCGACAATGCCACTCTTAGCCTCACCCTGCACAAGGATTTTCCAGCTCGCAGAACCAAAATCTAAGTGTCAGCAGACTGATAGGGCCACACTGCCCCTGATAGGGTTCGGCTTCATAACAGTAGCAATAACACTTATGATTTAAAGCAATATTAAAGGCAGATTTTCTTTTCATTTTAAAAATAACAGACACATTATACTTACCTGCTCTGTTCAGTGGTTTTGCACAGGTCCCCTCCCTCCTGCTTGCTATGGGGGCACCCGAGCAGGCTCACTCCTGAGCCACTGCTCTGTGTGTCCATTCACATACAGAGCACCGCTCGGTCCCGCTCTAGCTCTGTCCTCATTGGCTCACTGGCTGTGATTGACAGTAGTGGGAGCCAGTGGCTCCCGCTGCTGTTTCGGCCACTGAGGAGGAAGAGACCCAGAAAAGCTTCTGCTATCATGCACATCGCTGGATCGAGATGGGGCTCAGGAAAGTATTAGTAGGGGCCGGGGGAGCTGCTGCACACAGGTTTTTACCTTCATGCATAGAATGCATGAAGGTTTAAAACATTGAGCCTAGACAACCACTTTAAAAGAAACATCTGTAACACACACTGTCACCACAGACATTGACACTATAGTACAGTGGAAACGTTTCAGGAGAATGCTTGTAATCCAAAGCACTCGCACATCAAAGCAAGTTTCCCCATAGAAGCCAATGGAAACGAAAATAATTTGTTCCACATTGACTTCTATGGCATGCAATACCGCATATGGCCAGAGGTGGGGGGGCGCCGGAGAGATTCGGAAATACTCGGAGACAGCTCGGCTGCACTCGAAAACCCTTGGAAAGGCTCGGAAACTGAGTATTTGAGTGTTTCCTAGTTTTTCCAGAACGGCTCCGAGTGTCACCGGCATCCCCGCACCTCTGACCAAATGCGATACTGCTCGTTTCGCAAACCGAGTCAGGATTTTTTTAAAAAATTGCTCGTATTGCGAAATGCTCATTAACCGCGTTACTCGCAAACCGTGGTTCCACTGTAGTGCTTTTCAAAGAGACAGGATTTTTTTTTAGTTCTGCATTAGAGACTATATTAACACTTTTCAGAATATTGCTTAACCACTTAATGACAGGCCACGGCATATATACGTCGGCAGAATGGCACGTACAGGCACAATCACGTACCTGAATGTCCCCTTTAACTGCCTGCCGCGTGGTCGCGACCCTGCCGCAATCCCTGTGAGTCGAACCGCGGGTCCCGCGGACTCGATCGCTGTGGGGATCCCCGCGATTGTCTCACGGAGGGATGGAGCGGGGAGATGTTAGTGTAAACACAACCAAAAATATGTAGAAGAATACATATCGGCCTAAACTGAGGAAAGAAAATGTTTTTTTATATATTTTTTGGGGATATTTATTATAGCAAAAAGTAAAAAATATTGCATTTTTTTCAAAATTGTCGCTCTATTTTTGTTTATAGTGCAAAAAATAAAAATCGCAGAGGTGATCAAATACCACCAAAAAAAGCTCTATTTGTGGGAAAAAAAGGACGTAAATTTTGTTTGGGAGCCACGTCGCACGACCGTGCAATTGTCAGTTAAAGCGACGCAGTGCCGAATCACAAAAAGTGGCCTGGTCATTAACCAGCCAAAAATGGTCCGGGGCTTAAGTGGTTAATAAAAGAAAAAAAATTGTGCAAACAAAATACAGTATGTACATAAAAAGAGTAGTACATAAACGTGAAAGAGATACCACGCAAATGGTGAAAGGTAATTGCAAATAAGCTGTGGCAAAAATGTATAGGATAACATGAAAATAAATAGATTATTAAAAAAAACAGCCAATAATGCAACAGCAAAACAAAAAGGTTTAAAGAATGAAAATACTGACAGAGTCCTGGTTCTGTGCATTCAGCAGTCCAATCAATGAGCATAAGATGGGTTAGTGGCTCTCATAGATCTTAGCTGATGGTCCATGAGGAGGTTGTTGACAGAAATGATCTAACCAACCAATAGGTTTGAGGAGTGACCAATGGGAGGTTACAGTTTTATGGCCATGCAGGTGCCCTCCTACAGATACAGTTTTCTATAGGTTTTATTATCTTTAAATACATACAGGTTACCATCTGGTAAATCTATATTATTGTCCAGCATGAAATTACTTTTTGAATGAATACAAATAGGATGGGTATATTAAATGGCTATTTCACCTAAGAGAGGTAATGGGCCTAATCTGCTTCCAGTATTTTATAGGATAGTAGAGTTTGGGCTTTAAATGCTGCAATTAACTGATACGGGTAAGTATATCCTTATTCTGGCTGTACTATTATTAGATCAGGAGTTATGAAATACACTGAAGCTTGGATTCTTTGGCTAATAACAGCCAGACAGGAATGTGTATTTGACTATTCCACCAGCTAAGCTGATTTCGACAGGTGATGAGTCTCAGACCAGGACAGATATCTCCTAAGATTTTAGTTTCTTAAGCCTGAAAGCTTGACAGTTTTATGGTGGCTATAAAGCCCCATACACGCTGTCGGACTTCCATAGGACTTTTCTGTGTTTTTTTGTCCGAACGGAGTTGGTCGGGAACACCCATAGCATACACACGCTCTGACTTTTCTGCAAACTTTCCCAAAACTTTTTGCAACATCACGTGGTTTTTCTGCTCTTTTCTGCTCTTTACCGCCACCCTTTGGTCAACTCCTGCTATTGTTGGTTAATTTTAACATTAGTTGTTTTGTCCATCGGACAAAAGTCCGATGGTTTTCTGTACACACGGTCGGACTTTGCTCCATCAGACTTTTGTTGGGGTGACCAGTCTGCATTATCATCACACCGTAAACTTTCCTAAATTAATGGCATGTGCTTTGGCTGTAGGAAAACACTTTTCTGTTGTTGTACAATAGAATAAAATAATTGAGTAACCAGAGGTTTACTAAAGATCTTTATTTTTATATTTCTTTATATATAGAGGCTCAATTGAATCAATGATTTTATAAATGAATAAATAAAACTAGGGTGGCCTAAAATGAGACGCCAACAAAATTGTATTTCCAGTTTTGGATTGAGTGTGTATTTTTTAGAACCTTTGTCCAATTTTTAGTGCCATCTGTGTTTTCCTCTCACTTAGATCCAACTGGAAGTGAGAGGATTTTTTTTAAATCAGAAAAAAAATCACATGGGGACAGAACAGCAATAATAACCCGACAGAAGTCCTAGCCCCACTTCCTGAAAATAAATTTTGTCTCAAGGTCACATTTACTGTTCAAATAAGTTATCATTCCCTTGTAACTTTAATTTGTGCTTTTATGTGAAAATAATAATAAATACAAACCAAAATGCACTGTAAGCCCTTTAAGAAAATAGCAGGTTAAATGGAATGATAAGGGGTGGCATATCATATGATTTGTTGACAGTATTGATGTCACCATAGAAAAAACAAAACAATAATATTACATAAACAGAGAACAATATCAATATACATGAAAGTGTAGGAAGTAAGTAAATAACAGAACCCTTTATATCAGTGGTTCTCAACCTTTCTGGTGCCGTGACCCCTTGATATCAACCTTTCTGGTGCCGTGACCCCTTGATATCAACCTTCTGGTGCCGTGACCCCTTGATAAAATTTCTCAAGTTGTGGGGACCCCTCACCGTAAACTTTTCGTAACGTGGGTTGTCAGCACCCAAGGCAAGAAAAGTAATTTGCACCCCTAACCCACGGACATTTAGCGCTCCCCGAGTCCCTTCCACTCGTACAGTATTAAAACCCCTTATGGTAAATTTTAGGATGTACCACTCCCTCTTTGTTCTCCTTTCTTTCCCTTTTATTTCTCTCTATCCTAATTTCTTGTTTTTCTTTCCCCCCCATCGATCTCTCTACTCGTCTTTGTTGTTCTCTTATTCTTTCCCTTTTTCTTTGTTCCTCCACCTCTTTTCCTCTCCCTTCCATGCATTCTTTTTTTATTCTTTCTCTTACTCATTGGTGGGGGGGAAATGGGATGAGTGGTAGTGCTGGGGGGGGGGGGAGAGTTCTGATCAGCTAACTTAGGTGCTCTTGATCAAGGTCATCTGCTGATATGAGAACTGTAGTGGGGACTTTTAATGGCAACTCTAATCACAGGTAGTGTTACTCACTGTCTCTGGCTTAACTGTGTCCCCGGCTTAACTGTGTCCCCAGCTCTGTGGTGTCTGGTAGCAGTGACACCTATGCCGAAATTAGGAGATAGGGTTTCCTCCAGCCCCTCCCACTTCACATTCCTCACCAGTCAGCTGACCTCTAGTCTCTGCCCCCCAGCCATGCCGTGAACTGAATGGGCGGCTGTGAAGAGGCTGAGTGGGTGGCTGCGAACTCCAGGAACAGCCCAGGATTTGGTGACCCCTGGAAAATAGTAATTCGACCCCCAGAGGGGTCCCGACCCCAGGTTGAGAACCACTGCTTTATATGGAGCAATAAAATAAAAAATAAAATAAAATCTGTTTGGGTTGTAGAACGCTCATTGGTACCAACTTAGCCATTGTGACCAATTTACCCTAGCAGAGGCCATACTCCACTGTGCTCATATGATCCATGAGTGGGCACTAAAGATATGACTTTCGCTTCTGGGGATGTGGTCAGGTGTTTTCCACTGACGGACAATAGCTAACCTTGCTGCCAGAAGAATATGAATCTTGGATGGGGTGATATACCAGCGGAGATTAACTTTCAATGCAAGTAGCAAGGTCCCAGGTCTCCTTCGGTCTAATGAGAACCTCCAGGGCCAGAGATAGCTGACATCCTTCTGTGTATAGTGGGTTGTGAGGCATGGTGGGTGCAAGATGATTAAAATCACTGAGCGCCAGACACTTCTTGAATGCAAAAGATAGTTTTTTTTCTCTTAACAAACTTTTTGGGAAAAGATGGTTAGGACCAGGACACACTTAGGTAGTTGCAACTTCAAATTGCAGACTCAGAGACTTTAACAGGAGGCCACCTATGCAGTGAAAGACATCACGCAAGATGCCACATCTGCATTTGCAGTAATGCTGTCTTCTATGGCAACAGTCTTTAACAGTTCCTAACACAAACGTAACAGTTCTTTTCTCTTTCACTACAACCTCTCCTTGTAGTTCTTCAGCCCACTGAGCTCACGATATTTCACTAGACCTGCTGATTCACTGCCACTGAATCCCTTGAGCTCCTCCAATCTTCACATTGGTATCTTCCTCAAGCGTCACCCCCGCTTCTCTGCTGGGTCCCTAGCATGGCACTCAAGATACCTCTCAAGCATCACCCCACTGGCCTGCTCGGTCCCTGGCTTGACACACAAGGCTGCTCTGCAAGCGTCACCCCAGCTGGCTGTGTCCCTGGCTTGATACCCACTGAAGTTTCCTGATTCTTCATCGTCCCCGGTTAGTGAAAATACTGCTCCGGTACTTGCTTCAGTTACTCACTGTGGTCCCTGGAAAGAAGGTGGTTGGTCCCTTAGTAACAAGGTGGTTGGTCCCTTAGTGGCGACAACTTCCCTGCTACCTCCGACCACAACACGTTCTCCGGCCGGCAGAACCGTCACTTTTGGTTGGACTGAAAGCCAACCCTGCGCTGCTCTCTTGCTTCTGGATTGGCCCTCAGACAGCCTAGCAGCCGAATGTGCCCCGGGATAAGCCCAATCTCTGGCTTAGTAGCCCAGGCAATACAACACACGTCCACCTAGACAGATGTCCAGGTGGCACAGAACATAGATTACCTGACTCGCCCCGAATATATAGGCTTAGTCAGCAGGCCAAGTGATTCAAGTAAACCCCTGCCCTTCGGCTGAGATACCCCATATACCCATAACCTGACCTTGCAATGCCCTTCTCGTATCTAGTACCACCAAGTACCCAGTCACCCAGTGGTATAAGAGAAAAGTGCAACAAGGCCAAACTTAGGGAGAAATCAATAGATCTCTAACAGTCAACCAGGATAACTATTCCTGGCAAGTAAATTTGTGAGGAGCAACCCTGCCTAAACTCCAAGGTGCTACATATAAGTTCCCACAAGTTAGAGGAATGGGTTGCTCTGAAGCTAGAATTTAAATCAGTTAGCCACTGGGATTCACTGGGATTCACTGAAGTAGCGGCCTATGTCTCCTTCCCATTTCATCATAGGAGGTAGCTTGCTAAAGGATGTTTTGTCCTGTAACAGATTGTAAAATAGATATACTTATAATATACTTATAATAATCTGCAGACAGGAGAGAGAAGCTTTTTTTGTAACAATGTAAATGGTTTAGGTTGTTAGAGTCTAGATCTGATATTCGTGTTATGCCCTTGACCTGCCATGTTCATAAGAATAGACCAGGGATAAGTAAGAAAGTATGGAGACTGGAAGGGGTGATTTACAAGGATTGTGTCCTTTGGAGGCATTGGTAATGAACTAGTTAAGGGCTGTCACTGTGGCGGTAATGATGGGGGAGATGCCCAAATTACCCTTTTTCATTCGAGGTGTGCTAAGGAGCCAAACATTTAAGTTATGACCTGGAATCTGAAGGAATTCAATGTCACGCCATGGACAAGTAACACCGGAAACAAACCAGGCTTTGAGTTGTGCTAATATGGTAGCATTGTAATAATCCCTGAAGTTGATATAAGTTGAAATAAGTTGATATAGCCTGTGCCACTCACAGACCGTGTTTCATTAAGATGGACTGAGAGCTTTTAGCCTTCAAGTTTTGCCACACAAACCAGCCCAAGGTCGTTTGTAAGGAGGTGAAGAGAGATAGAGGGAATGGAATGTGAAGCGATCTAAATAGGTATAAAAACTGAGGTAATTTGAGCATTTTAAATGCTGCCAATCTACCTGACCAGGAGAGTGTGAGCTTGGAGATACGCTCTAGTTCCTTAGGGAGATTGCGTAAGAAAGTTGTGTAGTTAGCCTGGTAAAGAGAGGATACAGATTTGGTTAGCTTAATCCCCAGGTAGTCAATAGATAGTCAATATACTCTGTGGCCCATACATAAGGCTTAGGGATGAGCTTTATGTTCGAGTCGAACATGAGTTCGACTCGAACAGCGAACAATTTGGGGGGGTTTGCGGCAAATTCGAAAAGCCGCAGAACACCCTTTAAAAGTCTATGGGAGAAATCAAAAGTGTTAATTTTAAAGGTTAATATGCAAGTTATTGTCATAAAAAGTGTTTGGGGACCCGGGTCCTGCCCCAGGGGACATGTGTCAATGCAAAAAAAAGTTTTAAAAATGGCCGTTTTTATTGGAAGCAGTGATTTTAATAATGCTTAAAGTGAAACAATAAAAGTGAAATATTCCTTTAAATTTCATACCTGTGGGGAGTGTATAGTATGCCTGTAAAGTAGGGCATGTTTCCCGTGTTTAGAACTGTCCCTGCACAAAATGTCATTTCTAAAGCAAAAAAAGTCATTTAAAACTACTAATAATGAATTGTCGGTCCTGGCAATACAGATCAAAGTCATTGAAAAAAACAGCAGGGGTCCCCCCCCCCCAGTCCATTACCAGGCCCTTTGGGTCTGGTATGAATATTAAGGGAAACCCTGAACCAAAAAAAAAAAGCGTGGGGGTCCCCCCCAATTCCATATCAGGCCCTTTAGGTCTGGTATGGATATTAAGGGGAACCCCGCACCAAAATTAAAAAAAAAATGGTGTGGGGTTCCCCCCAAAAATCAATACCTGACCCTTATCCGAGCACGCAACCTGGCAGGCCGAAGGAAAAGAGGGGGGACGAGAGGGTGTCCCCCCCTCCTGAACCGTACCAGGCCACATGCCCTCAACATCAGGAGGATGACCCCATGTTGATGGGGACAAGGGCCTCATCCCCACAACCCTTGCCTGGTGGTTGTGGGGGTCTGCTGACGGGGGGATTATCGGAATCTGGAAGCCCCCTTTAACAAAGGGGAACTCCAGATCCCGCCCCTCCTATGTGAATTGGTAACGGGGTACATTGTACCCCTACCATTTCACAAAGAAAAAGTGTCAAAATGTTAAAAATCACAGTAGATGGTTTGGGACAAGTCTTTTATTAAAAATAAAAAAATAAAAAATAAATTCCAGCGATGTAATCCAGTCTCTCGATGTCTGTCCAGCGATGTAATCCCGTCTCTCGATGTCCAACGATGATCCATTCTCCAGTGACGCTCCAGTCTCCACTCATTCTCCAGCAAGGAATGAAACCCCCATGACGCGTAAGAGGGGGCGGGGTCACCCGTCCACGTCATTGGGTAACCCAGGATTTTTACCCAATGACGTGGACGGGTGACCCCGCCCCTTCTTATGCGTCATGGGGGTTTCGTTCCTCGCTGGAGAATGAGTGGAGACTGGAGCGTCGCTGGAGAATGGATCATCGTTGGACATCGAGAGATGGGATTACATCGCTGGACAGACATCGAGAGACTGGATTACATCGCTGGAATTTATTTTTTATTTTTAATAAAAGACTTGTCCCAAACCGTCTACTGTGATTTTTAAAATTTTCACACTTTTTGTTTGTGAAATGGTAGGGGTACAATTTACCCCTTACCAATTCACATAGGGGGCGGCGGGATCTGGGGGTCCCCTTTGTTAAAGGGCATGTGGTCTGGTACGGTTCAGGAGGGGGGGCGCTCTCTCGTCTCCCCCCTCTTTTCCTGCGGCCTGCCAGGTTGCGTGATCGGATAAGGGTCTGATATGGATTTTTGGGGGGAACCCCACGCCATTTTTTTTATTTTGGTGCGGGGTTCCCCTTAAAATCCATACCAAACCTGAAGGGTCTGGTATGGATTTTTGGGGGGAACCCACGCCATTTAAAAAAAATAATGGTGTGGGGGTTCCCCTTAATATCCATACCAGACCTGAAGGGCCTGATATGGAATTTGGGGGGGACCCCACCCTTTTTTTTTAATATTCATACCAGACCCAAAGGGCCTGGTAATGGACTGGGGGGGAACCCCTGCCTTTTTTTTCAACGACTTTGATCTGTATTGCCGGGACTGAAAATTCATTAATAGCAGCGAGTAGTTTTAAATGACTTTTTTTCCTTTAGAAATGACATTTTGTGCAGGGACAGTTCTAAACACGGGAAACATGCGCTACTTTACAGGCATACTATACACACCCCCAGGTACGAAATTTAAAGGAATATTTCACTTTTATTGTTTCATTTTAAGCATTATTAGAATCACTGCTCCCGAAAAAACCCAGGTCCCCAAACACTTTTTATTACAAGAACTTGCATATTAACCTTAATCAATGACCAATTCTATATATTTTTTTAATCTGGTAGTAAAGCTTTAATCATGCTCCTAACATAAGATGGTAATTCAAGAGGCTGCACTGATTCTGGAACACCACAAATCTTGATGTTGTCACGTCGGGATCTATCCTCAATGTCAGCTATCTTATCCTTTATCCACTTGTAGTCTTCTACTTGGTCATTGTGTACGTCAATGAAATCATTAACCACCGTGGTAATATCGCCCAGATTGGCGCTTTAGCAGCACTTCCGTGTGAAACTTATGAACGTCACATTCACCGATTTATAAATACACCCCAAGGGGTTTATTTTATAAAGATTTTCACCCATGATTGAAACAACTTTCACATAGGACATACCTGTAAGTAATTTTGTGCAGTAGCTCTGGGGGGCACGCGCACTCGGGAGCACGATCACGCGCTAATTGGCCATAGCACGATTTTTCCTGGAAGAGGCAGAACGGCAATCTGCCTATGTAAATGTAGCGGCCTCACCTCTCTCCCTTGCTTCATCGGTTATATGGCTGTTGTCTAGAGGTACCTGGGAGAGAGAGATGATACACACCACGGCCCGTGTCCTCCCGTAACCAGGAGGTGAAGGCCAAGGATTGGGCTTTTGTGTAGGTGTTCTAGAGCCAAGTCCAGTCCTTCGTCCCTGGCTCCTTTGCTTAGTAACCCAAGTTCCACACAGTGAATAGGTACAACTCAGTTTTATTCTTCTTGCCAAGCAATAAAACAGTCTTTCTCCTTTTGAATAATGGGGAAACAGATCGAGGCACAATCCTTTCCCTTCTTGCTGCCACCCACTGTACTGTCACCAGTGGTGGATAGTCACTGCCACTGACTAGGTAATTTAGAACGCAAATTTACCTTCTCTCACTTTGCCCCTGTCAGGGGAAGAAATCCGTCCAAGGGAGAAATGGAGGCCTCTCCGTCACCAGCGATGCTGCGCCGGACTCTTCGGAGAAGTTACTGCGCACCAGTCTTCACGAACTCAGACACGGGCACCCAAGGCGTTAGGGCCCCCTCGGATTCATCACCCTCGCGGAACTCAGTCGAAGGTACTGAGCCCCAGGCATCCGCCATAGTACCTCACCCCAGGCTAAAGGTGCCTGGAATGGATTCCATCTCTGTTCCAGCTAGGCCAAGGGCGCCTAGGCCTGGAACACCGGAACGCAAGCACCCAAGCTGAAGGTGCCTGGGTGCGGCCACGTCCTCCGACTCTCTCCATAAAATCAGGGCCTCCGCCCCTTTTATGACCTCTCCCTTTGCATCACAGCGGGTTCCCCGCCCTGCTGTACCAGCTCCAGGGGAGGACAAAAAGGCACAGTTCGCGTGTATGTTCAGCTCGGGCCTAAGGCAACAGCGCCACCCAGAGACCTCAGGGAACTTCACAGCACCAGAGTCCTTACAAATTCAAATACCCGCTACACTCTCGCCCTGGTGATTTGACACTGGTCCCCAGTGTCTGGTACAAACTCACACCCCACAAAAGGTGGTGTCATAAGTTCAGCCCAGAAACCAACTACACAATTTAACCCTGGATTGTGCCACGACCTGAATGGGAAAGGAATACAACTATAAAACCTTTCAATAAAACACTTTAAATTTCTCACACATTTACATTCCTCCCACTGACTATCTGAAGACCACCCACTCTCAGTAGTCTTGACAGACGAATCTCCTGCAGAGGGAAAGAAAAGAACATACATCCCACCAACATGTGTGTTTGCTTGGAATGAATGAGTCTATCCTATGAGAAACCCACTCACTCCAATAAGTGCTGCATAATGTCAAAAAAACAAACAATCGTTGCGCAACACTGCCACCTGGCAAGACACTCATTACTTCCAGATGAACTTTCCGCTTGAACATTTTCTCTGTGACCCTTCACTATCTAAAACCCAAAGTCATTGATTCTTGTGAGTGTCAGAAGAAGAAAAGGGAGAACAAACAAAAACAGCTCCCATATCTCCAAAGAGTAGGATTGCCCAAATACAAAAAAAACTAGGGCACAGTCTCTGCGTTCTGGAAAAGGCACTCTGGAAAGTTCAGCCAGGAATGAAAAGAAACAAACGAGAGTCTTTTTCTCTCTTCTTCTCTTACAGGTAAAACCTTGGATGAGGCAATGATATAGGCTTCAAACGATCATCAAAAGCCTCCACATGGTACTCAACACTCTTTCCTTCTTTGCGGCAGATCACCACTTTGTCCGCATGAATGTGTCTTCCCAGCATCCACTTAGCTTTACAGTCCTGAAACTTCTTGGTGACCGTTGGTGAACAGGAAAAGTACCGCCGTGCTTGCTGTACCTTCAGTTTGTCCCACACAAAGGCATCATACCATTTTTTTCGGAAGACCTCCACCTCATAGAGCAGTTCCCGAGGCAGATACGGGTATTCCCACCCATATTCCTGAGCAACCTTCTGGCCAAAAAGACGTTGCAGCCTTGACAAAGGTGGCATAGTAGCTCTGTCCCCTTCTCCGGGTGGAACAATCGCTTCTCGGTAGACCTGGGACTAGGAGCCCGCAGTGATTGACATTGCACTCCCGCAACAGGAGCAGGTGAAATGGATGTTGAATCCAGAAGGGGAACTTCAGACAGAGGACTAGCTTCCTCCCTCAGCGCCGGGGCCTCCACCCGAGGTGTACTATCTTCAGTAGACATAGGCAGGTCCCTCGTAACACGGGCCAAGGGTAGCTTCATCCTGTCCCATCCCTTCTGTTGGAAGATCTCGTCTATCTCCCCATCATCGCCATTGTCAGACAATGAATCCAGGTCAGAGGTGTCGTAGCACTCAGGGGGCAGATAATTCCCAGTCACGGAACTATCCCCCTTGACGGCCTCTACCGACTGTGGACTACCGCCACTTTCTACCACACAGACAGTCCCAACCCCGGGCTCACCTGGACCTTTTAAAGAATAGGGATGTCCAGGACTTTTCCTACCGGAGCCATCCAGGCCAGGCAAGCAGTGGGGCGAAGCTCTTCCACGACCACACAAGGCCATCACTAGGCCGACTTTCCTCTTCGGTGGCCGGAGCAGGGAGCTGCTGGTGACCGAAGCAGCATCCTCGGATTTTTCTCTTTTCACCTCTGTTTGGGCAGTCACTTCGCCCGGATCAGTGCGCACGGGGAACGCACCAGCATCGATCTCTCCCTCCGGAGTGGCAGTCTCTGTGAGGTAGTTGAGGTGGAAAGCCCGATGCTTTTCTGTGAATGGCTCCACCTCGAAGAGGAATTCTTTGCAGGCCTCACAGCGCCCAAACAGCTTCAGCTGGACCACCAGTCCCGAACAGCTGGGACAGATCACACCGAGGGCTTCCATGTCTCTACAGGTAAAGAGAGCCAATCGCCCCCGGGGCCTTAGTCTTATCCCCGTATCCATGATCGGAGCAGCCAGAGAAGACATATCCGCGAAGGAAGAAACAGAAATCCACGGAGCACTTGAAGCCATCCTCTCTCTTTGCTGCTCCATTGCGCACTGACCCACCCGCGCCGGAATCTCCACGTGCGTACCTCCACGTGGCCAGACTCCTCCCACGTTCTGCACTTGTTTGCAGGCTTTTCCCTTGCCCCGCCCACGAACTCCGCAGTTGTGAGTTGCCTCGTGGTGCGTTGGCCAATATGGCCGACCTACTCGGAACTCCTCTGGGCAGCAAAGTTCAAATTCAGACACCATACACATATCCTGGATACGATGCCCCCACGTGTAGCGGCCTCACCTCTCTCCCTTGCTTCATCGGTTATATGGCTGTTGTCTAGGGGTACCTGGGAGAGAGAGATGATACACACCACGGCCCGTGTCCTCCCGTAACCAGGAGGTGAAGGCCAAGGATTGGGCTTTTGTGTAGGTGTCCTAGAGCCAAGTCCAGTCCTTCGTCCCTGGCTCCTTTGCTTAGTAACCCAAGTTCCACACAGTGAATAGGTACAACTCTGTTTTATTGCTTGGCAAGAAGAATAAAACTGTCTTTCTCCTTTTGAATAATGGGGAAACAGATCGAGGCACAATCCTTTCCCTTCTTGCTGCCACCCACTGTACTGTCACCAGTGGTGGATAGTCACTGCCACTGACTAGTGATGAGCCGAACACCCCCGGGTTCGGTTCGCACCAGAACCCGCGAACGGACCGAAAGTTCGAACGAACATTAGAACCCTATTAAATACAATGGATGCGAACGTTCGAATTCTAAAGTGCTAATTATAACAACTATTATGCATGTTATTGTCATAAATAGGGTTTGGGAACCCGGGTTCTGCACCAGGGGACATGTATCAATGCAAAAAGAAGTTTTAAAAACGGTCGTTTTTCGGGAGCAGTCATTTTAATGATGCATAAAGTGAAAAAAAAAAAGTCAAATATTCCTTTAAATATCGTACCTGGGGGGTGTCTAAAGTATGCCTGTGAAGTGCCACGTGTTTCCCGTGTTTAGAACTGTCCCTGCACAAAATGACACTTCTAAAGGAAAAAAAAGCCATTTAAAACTGCTTGCGGCTTTAATGTAATGTCTGGTCCCGGTAATATGGATGAAATTCTTTAAGAAAAATGGCATAGCTACCCCATGACCCCCCCCCCCCTACCCCAGCCCATTACCAGCCCCTTTGGGTCTTGTATGGATATTAAGGGGAACCCCGCACATAAAATAAAAAAGGCCCTATATACTCTGAACAGCCGTATACAGGCGGTGCATACAAGACAGGGACTGTAGATTTGTTCTTATGTAGAATCTGTTTGTAATTTTGAACAGGTACATTGTTGAAGTGTAGCTCCAGCCCAAAAATCTATTTTTAAACTTTTTGGGAAACATAGGTAAGGGTTATCACCCCTGTAACATTTGTTTTGCTGTCTGTGCCCCTGTTCAGAACATTTCACCTCACTTTCCGTCCCAATGACAACTGTTTTTGAAATGTGGTGTTTTTCTTGAAACAAGGATTGCTGATAAAGCATCAGTACAGATGAGACCCCTTTCTCCCATATTTATTCTTACAGGAGAGAATTTTCCTTTCTAGGGGTAGATTTCCTCTCACTTCCTGTTGTCTTCTTTCGTTTGCAAGTAGGAGTCGTTTGTAAGTTGGATGTTTGAAAGTAGGGACCTGCCGTATATACTCTGCAGAAATAGGCCCCTTAGTTGTTGGTGTTGGCACAACACTGTAAGCACTCAGTTACTCTTGGTTGGTGCTGGAACGCCCTGCTGTCAACTATTATATCAGGAATTTTAATTACATATAATTGTTGAACAGTGGTAGTAAAAATTGGGGCTTTGATGGTGGTGCTGGTGCCACAACACTGTAAGCCCTGACAGTTACTCTTGGTGGGTGCAGCAATGGGCCCTGCTGTGAATTATTAGATCAAGAATTGTAATTACATGCCCCTTTTGAACAGGGGCTGAAAAATTGGGCCTTTCGTGGTGGTGGTGGTGGTGGCGTTGCCACAAGACTGTAAGCCCTCAGAGTTACTCTTGGTGGGTGCAGCAATGGACCCTGCTGTGAATTATTAGATCAAGAATTGTAATTGCTTGCCCCTGTTGAACAGGGGCTGAAAAATTGGGCCTTAGGCACTGGTGGCACAACACTACAACCCCTCACAGATACTGTACTTGGAGCACAGCAATGAGCCCTATGGCAAATTATTGCTAAAAAAATTGTAATTACACGCCCCTGTAAAACAGGGGCTGAAAAATTGGGCCTTAGCCACTGGTGGCGGCACCCATAAACAAAAATGATCTTCCAAGCTATCATCATCAATCGTATCATTGAGGACTCGGAGGAGGAGGATAGCCAGTCAACATAACAGCACAGGCACTCAGCATCAGCATCAGTCTTGAAGGGATGTGACATGTTAAAATCAATTAGTCTGTTATATCAGCATCAGGTGTGTGGTAGCTGGTGGTGATCCAAGACTGGTTCATCTTGATGAAAGTCAGTCGATCAACCGAGTCGGTGGACAGGCGCACCCTGTGATCCGTGACAAATCCTCCAGCAGCACTGAATGTGCGTTCCGAAAGAACGCTGGATGCAGGACAGGCCAGTAGCTCAATTGCATACTGTGCAAGCTCTGGCCAGTGATCCATCCTCAAGACCCAGTAAGCCAGAGGATTTTCGGTGGGGAAGGTGTCCAAGTCTGACCTTGCCCCTAGATATTCCTGCACCATGTTTATCAGACGCTGGCGATGGTTGCTGGAACCGATCATACTTTGGGGCTGCGGACTAAAGAATTGTCTGAACACATCGGTCAGACGGCCACCTTTCCCACCGCTCCTTCTTTGACTGGCAGAAGCCTCAGCAACTCGTTGTCCAGGACCAGGAGTTTGTAACCTCCCAGTCTCTGGGAACGCGTTGCACAGACCTTTCTGCAAGGCCTCCCGGAGTTGTCTCATCCTCTGCTCCCTCTGCGACGGTAACATAAGGTCCGCAACCTTACCCTTGTACCGTGGATCAAGGAGAGTGGCCAGCCAGTAATGGTCCCTCTCCTTGATCCGAAGAATACGAGGATCCTTCCGCAGACTTTGCAGGATCAGGGAGGCCATGCAGCGTAGGTTTGCTGAGGCATTCGCTCCGGAGTCCTCTGGGTCACTAAGGACGACATGATCCGCAGCCACCTCCTCCCAGCCACGTACAAGTCCACTGGTTTCTTGGGACTGTAAATCATCCCTAAAAGACTGCTGCTGATGATGCTGAGTGCCAGCCTCCACCTCCATGCTGACACAATCCTCCTCCTCCTCCTCCTCCTCTTCCTGTGCGATGGGTGGGACAGAAGGAACACTGTCTGGGTAAAGGGGGCCTTGAGAGGCAAGGAAGTCCTCCTCTTCCTGCCTCTGTTCTGCCTCAAGTGCCCTGTCCATTATTCCACGCAGCGTGTGCTCCAACAGGTGGACAAGAGGTACAGTGTCACTGATGCATGCACTGTCACTGCTCACCATCCTCGTGGCCTCCTCAAATGGTGCCAGGACAGTGCATGCATCCCTGATCATGCCCCACTGGCGTGGAGAAAAAAAACCAAGCTCCCCTGACCCTGTCCTGGTGCCGTAGTCGCACAGGTACTCATTGATGGCCCTCTGCTGCGTGTGCAGCCGCTGCAGCATGGCCAACGTTGAGTTCCACCTGGTGGGCATGTCACATATAAGGCGGTTCTTGGGCAGGTTCAACTCCTTTTGCAGCTCAGCCAGGCGAGCACTGGCATTATAAGATCTGCGGAAATGCACACAGACTTTCCTGGCCTGCCTCAGGACATCCTGTAAGCCCGGGTACCTGCCCAAGAACCGCTGCACCACCAGGTTAAGGACGTGAGCCACACAGGGCACATGGGTCAGTTGTCCCTGTCGGAGGGCGGAGAGGAGGTTGGTGCCATTGTCGCAAACCACCATTCCTGGCTTAAGCTGGCGTGGCGTCAACCACCTCTCGGCCTGGCCCTGCAGAGCAGACAGGACCTCTGCCCCAGTGTGGCTTCTGTCCCCCAAACACACCAGCGCAAGCACGGCATGGCATCTTTTTGCCTGCGTACTTGCGTAGCCCCGTGAACGGCTACGGAGCACCGCTGGTTCATAGGACAAACCACAGGAAGAGGCCATGGAGGAAGAAGAAGAGGAGGGGGTGGAGGAGAGAGGTGTGTCACAACCAGTAGTAGCATTTTGGAGGCGTGGCGGTGGGACAACCTCCAACACTACTGCACCTTGTCCTGCATCCTTCCCAGCTGCCAAAAGAGTGACCCAATGGGCCGTGAAAGAAAGGTAACGTCCCTGTCCATGCCTGCTGGACCATGAGTCAGCGGTAATATGCACCTTACCGCTGACCGCCCTGTCCAGCGAGGCCAAGACATTGCCTTCCACATGCCGGTAGAGAGCCGGAATAGCCTTCCGTGAGAAAAAGTGGCGTTTGGGAACCTGCCACTGAGGAACCGCACATTGCACAAACTCACGGAAGGGGGCCGAGTCTACCAACTGAAAAGGCAGCAGTTGAAGCGCTAGCAATTTAGCCAAGCTAGCATTCAACCGCTGGGCATGTGGATGGCTGGGAGTGAACTTCTTTCGACGGTCCAGCAGCTGGGGCAGGGAAATTTGCCTGCTAGAATCGGACGTCGGTGTACTGCTAGCAGAGTGGCCGCAAGTACTTGGCTGTGACACACCTAATTCTACACCTTCATTCCTCTCAGTGCATGTTTCAGAGAGGACTGAAGTTATAGTGGGGTTGGAGATCCCAGCTGATGCGGTGCAAGGAGAGGTCCGCTTTGTTCTTTGGTGTGGGTCTTTGAGGTAGGCTTGCCAACGAGCTGCATGGCAGGTCAACATATGTCTGGTCAGGCATGTGGTACCCAAGCGGCTGATGTTTTGGCCACGCGATATACGCTTGAGACATATGTTGCAAACAGCAGCTGTGCGATCTGATGCACTAGCCTCAAAAAAGGCCCACACCAAAGAACTTTTTGAATGACGGGCAGAGGCAGCGCCCTGCACAGGCGGAGCTCTGCGGTGTGATTCCGTCGGTGTACTGCCCTTACGCTGGCCACCAAAGGGCATCCTGCCTCGTTGGAGATGTGCCTCCTCCTCATCCTCCTCCTCCTCCTCTCTCCTATTAGGCACCCACGTGGAGTCAGTGACCTCATCATCACCTCCCTCCTCATCACTGGAGCCAATCTGGCAGTATGCTGCAGCTGCTGGAACATGACTGCCAGATTGGTGTCCTTCTTGAGCATCCCCTCTGTCTGCTCTCACGCTACTGCCTTCCTCTAGCTGGGTTTCATCATCAGACCCTTCGAAACGCTGGGCATCCTCCTGGAGCATGTACCCAACACTGTGCTGAAACAGTTCGGGGGACTCCTCAGGAGGAGGACATGGTGGGTCTAGGGAAGGAGTGACTGATGATGAGTCTGACATTGATACCAGGGAAGAGGACGCTTTGGCAGCTGCTTTTCCAGTACCCTGAGCCTGGGTGAGAGAGGATGAGGAGGAGGAGGAGGGCTTGGTCATCCACTCTACCAAGTCTTCGGCATGATGTGGCTCAACATGTCCAGCTGCCGAAAAGAAGGACAAGCGTGTCCCATGGCCATGTGCTGATGACAATGCACCGCGTCCACGACCAGCACTGTTGCCCCCAGACACAGAGCCTGCTTGCCCTCTTTTATTGCCTCCTGACTGTCTGCCTCTCCTTGTTTGCCTTCCAGACATTCTAATAGATGGCCTGCAGGGAGATGGGAAAAAAGCAATAAGGGCTACCTTCAGGTGTCCTTCTCTGTCCCTGGAAACAAGGACTTTGACAGTGAAAGAAACTGACACACTCTCCCCCTACCTACAGTTTTCTGTCCCTAGAAAAAATGTTTTTTTTAAGCACAATTTAGCACAAGGAGAATTCACTCACTGTCCTTCCAGGTCCCTGGAAACAAGGACTTTGACAGTGAAAGAAACTGACACACTCTCCCTACCTACAGTTTTCTGTCCCTAGAAAAAATGTTTTTTTTAAGCACAATTTAGCACAAGGAGAATTCACTCACTGTCCTTCCAGGTCCCTGGAAACAAGGACTTTGACAGTGAAAGAAACTGACACACTCTCCCTACCTACAGTTTTCTGTCCCTAGAAAAAATGTTTTTTTTAAGCACAATTTAGCACAAGGAGAATTCACTCACTGTCCTTCCAGGTCCCTGGAAACAAGGACTTTGACAGTGAAAGAAACTGACACACTCTCCCTACCTACAGTTTTCTGTCCCTAGAAAAAATGTTTTTTTTAAGCACAATTTAGCACAAGGAGAATTCACTCACTGTCCTTCCAGGTCCCTGGAAACAAGGACTTTGACAGTGAAAGAAACTGACACACTCTCCCTACCTACAGTTTTCTGTCCCTAGAAAAAATGTTTTTTTTAAGCACAATTTAGCACAAGGAGAATTCACTCACTGTCCTTCCAGGTCCCTGGAAACAAGGACTTTGACAGTGAAAGAAACTGACACACTCTCCCTACCTACAGTTTTCTGTCCCTAGAAAAAATGTTTTTTTTAAGCACAATTTAGCACAAGGAGAATTCACTCACTGTCCTTCCAGGTCCCTGGAAACAAGGACTTTGACAGTGAAAGAAACTGACACACTCTCCCTACCTACAGTTTTCTGTCCCTAGAAAAAATGTTTTTTTTAAGCACAATTTAGCACAAGGAGAATTCACTCACTGTCCTTCCAGGTCCCTGGAAACAAGGACTTTGACAGTGAAAGAAACTGACACACTCTCCCTACCTACAGTTTTCTGTCCCTAGAAAAAATGTTTTTTTTAAGCACAATTTAGCACAAGGAGAATTCACTCACTGTCCTTCCAGGTCCCTGGAAACAAGGACTTTGACAGTGAAAGAAACTGACACACTCTCCCTACCTACAGTTTTCTGTCCCTAGAAAAAATGTTTTTTTTAAGCACAATTTAGCACAAGGAGAATTCACTCACTGTCCTTCCAGGTCCCTGGAAACAAGGACTTTGACAGTGAAAGAAACTGACACACTCTCCCTACCTACAGTTTTCTGTCCCTAGAAAAAATGTTTTTTTTAAGCACAATTTAGCACAAGGAGAATTCACTCACTGTCCTTCCAGGTCCCTGGAAACAAGGACTTTGACAGTGAAAGAAACTGACACACTCTCCCTACCTACAGTTTTCTGTCCCTAGAAAAAATGTTTTTTTTAAGCACAATATAGCACAAGCACAAAACACACTGACACTCTCCCTACCTATCCTTCTCTTTCCCTAAACTAAAGGAATCCAGGTTAAGCAAGAAAGAAATAAAAGTCACTGTCCCTGCCTATGCTGCTCTATCCCTGCTCCGGAACACACTACACTAGGCCGCCGTGCTGGCGGCCTTTTATAGTGTGGGGCGTGTACTAAACACCCTCAGCAATAATTGGCCACAGGCATCCTGCCTGTGGCCAATCATTGCTCTCCTCGCTGCCGGCGCTGTGATTGGCCAAGCATGCGGGGTCACAGTGCATGCTTGGCCAATCACAGCGCCTGGATGACACTGCGATGGCGTAGTGCATTGTGGGCCGTTCGCGTCACTCGAATTTGGCGCGAACGGCCCAAATCGTTCGATCTTCGTCGAACGATCGAACAGCCGATGTTCGAGTCGAACGTATGTTCGACTCGAACACGAAGCTCATCCCTACCACTGACTAGGTAATTTAGAACGTGAATTTACCTTCTCTCACTTTGCCCCTGTCAGGGGAAGAAATACGTCCAAGGGAGAAATGGAGGCCTCTCCGTCACCAGCGATGCTGCGCCGGACTCTTCGGAGAAGTTACTGTGCACCAGTCCTCACGAACTCAGACACGGGCACCCAAGGCGTTAGGGCCCCCTCGGATTCCTCACCCTCGCGGAACTCAGTTGAAGGTACTGAGCCCCAGGCATCCGCCATAGTACCTCACCCCAGGCTAAAGGTGCCTGGAATGGACTCCATCTCTGTTCCAGCTAGGCCAAGGGCGCCTAGGCCTGGAACACCGGAACGCAAGCACCCAAGCTGAAGGTGCCTGGGTGCGGCCACGTCCTCCGACTCTCTCCCTAAAATCAGGGCCTCCGCCCCTTTTATGACCCCTCCCTTTGCATCACAGCAGGTTCCCCGCCCCGCTGTACCAGCTCCAGGGGAGGACAAAAAGGCACGGTTCGCAGTGTATGTTCAGCTCGGGCCCAAAGCAACAGCGCCACCCAGAGACCCCAGGGAACTTCACACCACCAGAGTCCTTACAAATTGAAATACCCGCTACATAAAGAAGGCAGATCACTGTTCTGTCAGAGGGAAAGAGAGAGATCTTGTATTTCTGCTAAGCAAGAACACAGATGTCTTTCTTTCCCCAGTCAAACCATCCCCCACACAGTTAGAAAGCAGCACCTAGTGACACACTTAACCTCTTGATCGCCCCTGGTGTTAACCGCTTCCCTGCCAGGGTCATTGGTACAGTATCTAGAGGTCGACCGATATGTTTTTTTCTCTGGCCGATGCAATATTTAGAAATCGGGACAGCCGATGGCCGATATATGATGGCGATTTTTGGGGCCAATATTTTAGGCAGATTTTTTTCTTTTTTTGGCAGGTGGCACTGGTTGGCACTGGCAGGTGGCACTCGCTGGCACTGGTTGGCAGCACTGGCAAGTGGCACTGGTTGGCACTGATTGGCACTGGCAGTTGGCACAGATTAGCACTAGCAGGTGGCACTGGTTGCCACTGATTGTCAGGTGGCACTGGCAGGCACTAGCAGGTGGCACTGACTGACACTGGTAGGTGGCACTGACTGGCACTGGCAGGCACTAGCAAGTGGCACTGGCAGGTGGCACTGATTTTTACTGATTGGCACTGGCAGGGGGCACTGGTTGGCACTAGCAGGTGGCATAGTGGCACTGGTTGGCACTGACTGGCAGGTGGCACTGATTGGCACTGGCAGGTTTCACACTTAGGTCAGTTTCACACAGTTACACTATATCAGCTCTGTAACTAAATGCTGAGAGAGAACAGCTGTTAAAATTCAGCGGTGATGTCAGGTTGGGCGGGACACAGCAGCTATCAAACACCAGCCAATGTTTGGGCTGCTTAAGAAAGGGGGCGGGCCACATACACGTAGCAGCCCACCCAGATTCCATCCAATTGGCTTGTGTTTGATAGCTAGCTGCTGGGTCCCTCCCACCCACCCCGGATCCCGCCCACCCCCGACATCAACGCTGAATTCTGACAGCTCCTCTCTCTCTGCATGTCAGTTACACACTCGGCGCGGATCTGGCAAGCGCCGCTCTGCCAATGGAGTGTGGGGAGGAACACTTGTGGGTCGACGGGCACGGTGCTATTAAATCGGCTGAATGTGCATAATAATCGGCCGATGCCGATTTCTTAAAAAAAGGTCAAATATCGGTCGACCTCTAACAGTAACAGTGCATATTTTTAGCACTGATCACTGTATCTGTGTCCAGGCCCGGATTTACTCCCTTTGCCGCCCCAAGGCCGGGTCCTTCAATGCTGCCCCCCCCCACACACACCATTACATAGGGGGCTTTCATCCAGACCGGTCCAGGGCACAACACATCAGGGTACAGTGCACATCAGGGCACGGTACAGAGCTCAGCACATCAGAACACAGCACATCAGGGCACAGCACATCAGGGTACAGGGCACAGCACATCAGGGTACAGGGCACAGCACATCAGGGTACAGAGCCCAGCACATCAGGGTACAGAGCCCAGCACATCAGGGCACAGGGCACAACACATACAGCGCACATCACATCAGAGTACAGAGCACAGCACATCAGGGCACACCACATTGAGGCACAGCACATCGGGGCACATCAAGGCACAGGGCACGGGGCACATAGCACATCAGAACATGGGGCACAGGGAACATAGCACATCAGGGCACGGGGCACATCAGATCACATCAGGGGACATAGCACATCAGGGCACTGGGAACATTAGGGCACATAGCACATCAGGACACGGGGCACAGGGCACATCAGGACAAAGGGCACATCAGGGCACATAGCACATCAGGGCACATGGCACATTGCACATTATGGGGCACATCGTTTACCAGCCAGCATGCAGAGTAGCGCAGGAAGCGTGTGTAATAAGTTCTCTCTCATGTCACTCTGCTCCCCGGCGGCCTCTCCTCTCTTCTTGTCCATCCCAGATGATGTCACAAGCAAATGGGGATGGACGAGAAGAGAAGAGGGGCCGCCGGAGAGCAGAGTGACATATGAGAGAACTTATTACATACGCTTCCTGCGCTACTCTGCATGCCGGCGCCACCCCTGCACCCACTGCCGCCCCAAGGCCTGGCCTGGCCTCGGTGGTCTTGTCTGGAATCCGGCCCTGTTAGTGTCACTGGTCCCCAAAAAAAGAGTCAAAAGTGTCAGTTAGGTGTCCGATTTTTTGCAGTTCCGCAGAAAAAACGATGATTGCCGCTATTACTAGTGAAAAAAAAATTAAAAATTCACATAGGTTGGACTTGATGGGCTTGTGTCTTTTTTCAACCTCACCTACTATGTAACTAAAAAAAATAAAATTGTTGTTTTTGGGCAAACCAATCAATATACACATATTGGGTTTTTATTTTACCAAAAATATGTAGCAGAATACATATTGGCCTAAATTGATGAAGAAATAAAAATGTTTTTTCATTTTTATTGGATGTGCTTTATAGCAAAAAGTAAAAAAAAATATATATATTTTTTAAATTGGCGCTCTATTTTTGTTTATAGTGTTGTTTACGTTTTTGGTTGTAACATAACAAAATGTGGAAAATTTCAAGGGTTATGACTACTTTTTCAAGCCACCGTGTGTGTGTGTATATATATATATATATATATATATACACACACACATATATATATATATATATATATATATACACACACACACACACACACACACACACACACACACAGTATCTGACAAAAGTGAGTACACCCCTCACATTTTTGTAAATATTTTATTATATCTTTTCAGGTGACAACACTAAAGAAATTATACTTTGCTACAATGCAAAGTAGTGAGCGTACAGCTTGTATAACAGTGTAAATTTGCTGTCCCCTCAAAATAACAACATACAGCCATTAATGTCTAAACCACTGGCAACAAAAGTAAGTACACCCCTAAGTGAAAATGTCCAAATTGGATCACAGTCATGTGACTCGTTAGTTTTACAAGGTCTCAGGTGTGAATGGGCTGCAGGTGTGTTAAATTTGGTGTTATCGCTCTCTTATACTGGTCACTGGAAGTGACATAGCACGTCATGGCAAGGAACTCTCTGAGGATCTGAAAAAAAGAATTGTTGCTCCACATAAAGATGGCCTAGGCTATAAGAAGATTGCCAAGACCCACTCAGAACAGGCCTCACCATGGTCGACCAAAGAAGATGAGTTCACGTGCTCAGCGTCATATCCAGAGGTTGTCTTTGGAAAATAGACATATGAGTGCTGCCAGCATTGCTGCAGGGGTTAAAGGGGTGGGGGGTCAACCCGTCAGTGCTCAGACCATACGCTGCACACTGCATCAAATTGGTCTACATGGCTGTCGTCACAGAAGAAAGCCTCTTCTAAAAATGATGCACAAGAAAGCCCACAAACAGTATGCTGAAGACAGGCAGACTAAGGACATGGCTTAATGGAACCATGTCCTGTGGTCTGATGAGACCAAGGTAAACTTGTTTGGTTCAGATGATGTCAAGCGTGTGTGGTGGCAACAAGGTGAGGAGTACAAAGACAAGTGTGTCTTACCTACAGTCAAGCATTGTGCTGGGAGTGTCATGGTCTGGGGCTGCATGAGTGCTGCCGGCACTGGGGAGCTACAGTTCATTGAGGGAACCATGAACGCCAACATGTACTGTGACATACTGAAGCAGAGCATGATCCCCTCCCTTCGGAGACTGGGCCACAGGGCAGTATTCCAACATAACGACTCCAAACACACCTCCAAGACGTCTCCAACATCCACCAGCTCAGTGATGTCACCATGAAGGAGTGGAAGAGGACTCCATTGGCAACCTCTGAAGCTCTGGTGTACTCCATGCCCAAGAGGGTTAGGGCAGTGCTGGAAAATAATGGTGGCCACATACAAATATTGACACTTTGGGCCCAATTTGGAAATTTTCACACTGGGGCGGGAGGTGCGGTGGCGATATAGCGCCGCTATTTTTAGCGCCGCTATACCGTCGGAATTGCGGCGGTATTTGGCCGCTAGCGGTTTTAACCCCTGCTAGCGGCCAAAAAAGGGTTAATACCGCCGGCAATGTGCCTCTGCAGGGGCGCATTGCCGGCGGTATAGCCGCGGTTTCCCATTGCTTTCAATGGGAAGGAGCGGTGGAGGAGCGGTATACACACCGCTCCAAAGATGCTGCTAGCAGGACTTTTAGAGCGGTCCTGCTAGCGCACCGCTCCAGTGTGAAAGTCCTCGGACTTTCACACTGGAAAAACAGCAGCCACTTTTGAGGGTCGGTTTGCAGGCGCTACTTTTAGTGCACTAGCGCCTGCAAACCGCTCCAGTGTGAAAGGGGCCTTAGGGGTGTACTCACTTTTGTTGCCAGTGGTTTACACATATATGTATATATAAATACATACACACACACACACACACATCAATCACAAATAGGCCCCAAAGTGTTTTTTCATTAAGCTGTATTGCAAGGTCTCTCCAATCAGCTCCGGCAATTACACTATTGTCTCTAGGAGGTTTGCTTGCACACATTAGATGGTTCAGAAAAATGTGAGGGCAAATTCTTTAATACATTGTAAGCTCCACCTTTACACCATAAATGTTCACCACAAGCAGCTCACAACTATTAGCAAAGTCCCCGCATATACAATATAACCCTTTCCTGCACTGTGCTAAACTTCCATCAAACAACCCCCTTTATTCTTCATTGAACCACCACAGCCATGATGCACTTCGTAATGGTTGTTTATCAAATGTGCTCATAAATCTCAACCAGGTCCGTGGTCTTCATACTCCCCTTCTGGGCCCAGCGGACATTAAAAAGCCCAGATGTCATGGGCAAATTTAGCAGTCCTTATATGTTAACTTGACTGAAACACCTATGACTAATACATAGATATGGTTTACAACTTTTTTTTTAATATAAGCAGACAAATGGACAAAAATGTAAACACGAGAACTATGCAAAAGTTTTAGGAAGGTGTGAATAAATGCTGTAAAGTAAGAATGCTTTCAAAAATATATATTTTAATAGTTTCTTTTTATCAGGTCACAAAATGCAAAGTGAGTGCACAGAAAAAAAATCTAAATTAAATCAATATTTGGTGCGATTACTCTTTGGCTTCAAACCAGCATCGATTCTTCTAGGTACACTTGCATGCAGTTTTTGAAGGATTTGGCAGGTAAGTTGTTCCAAACATGTTGGAGAACTAACCACAGATCTTCTGTGGATGTGGGCTGCCTCAAATCCTTCTGTCTCTTCATTTAATTCCAGACAGACCCGATTATGTTGAGATCAGCGCTTTTTGGGGGCCAAACCATCACTTCCAGGCAGTGGCGTCACTAGGGTTGGTTTCACCCGATGGTTTAAAACATGGTGTCACCCCCCACCAACTATAGTCGTCCCTCAGTACAGACCCCTCTCCACCAAGTATAGACCCCTCTCTGTCAGTGAAGACCCCCCACTAAGTATAAACCCCCCAGGACAAACCACCCCCCTCCTCAAATAGTGCAAACCCCCTCAGAACAAACCACCCCCCTCCATTAGTACAGATCCCCTCAGGACAAACCACCCCCCTCCATCAGTATAGACCCCCTCAGGACAAACCACCCCCCCTCCTTAGTACAGACCCCCCTCAGGACAAACCACCCCCCTCCATCAGTATAGACCCCCCCACGACAAACCACCCCCCTCCATCAGTATTGACCCCCTAAAGACCAACCACACCCCCTCCATTAGTACAGACCCCCCCTAAGGGACAAACCACCCCCTACATATAATTTAGCTGTAGGTGGCTGAGGACATCCCCCCTAATCACAAGCCCGTTAATGCACCAGCTCGGGCGGCTCAGGTACATGGAACACCCGGGTGGCTGCTGGAGAGGAGAGGACAGTGTGCAGCCACGCCGCCTGGGTGGAGAACAGATCGTGACAGGCTTGGCTGGGCTGGGCAGCAGCGCAGGAGATGGAGTGAGACACAGACAGGAGGAGGAGGAGAACACATGGCAGGCACGGCCGTGGGGCTGGAGGTGGGTTTCCAGGTAAAGAAAATAAACTGCCAAAGGTAGTTTCCTCACCCTCGAGATGGTGTCACCCCTGTTTCCGTGTTTTTTTCACCTAGTTATCTTGGGAAAAGGATCCTGACCATTGGTTGGAGAGAAGACTCATCTTAGAGATCTGAAGAAGTGTGTCCGCTAATCCATTAATTCAATAGTGTAAGGTCATGGGTAAAATGTTTAACTGACTGTGGACTGAGGCATCCATTAGTATGGAACTAGGATCTCGAGCAATGCATTTATTTCAGATAGTAATGGGCTGGCAACTGTCAAAGAAGCAACTGCAGTTTGCGTGGTGGGGCCCACTAAAGAAAAGAGAGCTTTAAAGAGAGCATCTAACCTCTTGTCCTGGTCCTCGAACATAGGATTATCTTCCAGGGGGGCCTTGAGGAAAGGAAATGGCAGGATCTACCACAGGAACTGCCCACCGCCACTGCAGAATAGCCAAAGAATCTTAGGGAGTAAGATTTTTGGGTAATCATCAGAAGAAAGGATACTAGGGCCCTAAGTGGATAAATGACCACCACAATTGGAGTTTATTGCTGACCCTGAGCTAGCGAGTCCATCTGACCCTTTTCCCTTGCTTTTGTGATTGCCATGCTTTGCGAAATGTTGTCTTCAGAGGAAGAGAGAACTCATAACCTCCACTTGATGATGCCCTGGAGGAGGGGCGAAATGCATTGACAAATTTCCGGTCAACACTAAGAACCAGTGACGCTGCTTCCGGTTCTTGTGGAACGCACGCCGTTGTGAACCCGGAACACACTGACGCTCGGTTATCATTGAAGGCTTGTGAGTTTTCCCAATAACAGCGTATTGTTAATCTGTTCCTAAGCGGTACTTCACAAGTTGCTTTTTCTTTTTATTCCCCACATGGTCCTCTGATCTCTGCTGCTATTGAGCCAACTGTTGAATTTCACCGAACATTATTGGTCCTAGAAGTTGGATGTTGGGTGACTTTTATTTTATTTTATTTTAAAGCATTTTTTTTCCCTTCCGTCTATATTACAACCACTGTTGCAAATGGGACATTATTTCTTTGATGTTGAAAACCATCTGTATTACTGTGAATTACTCCTAGAGCTATTTGTCTGGTTGTTCAGTTCATTTAATGTTTTGCACAGTATATTTTCTGGTTTTACTTAGTTGATCACTTTTTAGTGGTAACATTTAGTATTACACCCACTGCATTTCTGGTGACACCAATCATTGGTGCATAATCTTTTCACTAATAGTGTGTACCATCATCCCGAAAGGTTTAGATGGTTGACATTCACACATACGTTTGTATTGAGCACATTTATATTCGCTAGCGCTGCATTTTATAATTTTTTTTTCATAACCTCCACTGCTGTGGAGAGGGAGGGGAAAACCTTGGTGCCAAGCACTGTGCGCTTATTTAAACCCCAATAGTGGGGTGAGAGAGATGTGCTCTGCCAATGGAGGAGAGCTAAAAGTTGGAGAAGCAGACAGAAAGAGGCATGGCACGCAGCCACAATAACCAATTTCAGAATGAGGTGGCACAGGCGCAGTGAGTTTAAGGTCGCACTTTAAGGGGGAAGGTCACAGAGACACATTAGCACCAATAGCATGTGTGTCAATGCATGTAATTTAACCCAGTGCTCCATGCTGCGAGCCACCGTAGGGGTGGTCACTGGAACTCACACACCTAAAGAGGTTTAGATGTTTCAATGGCGCCCTGGGCATGAATGTTAAACGGCTTCCACCCTGTACTCAAACCTCACCATGGCTTTGCCATCCACAATGAACATATACCCTCACAGGTTTTCAGGGACAGGGCTCTGCTGTTGGCAGACTACAGCCCTGGAACTGTAAAGAACCCTGCGACTCACTCCACAAGTATGCACCTCCAACAGGATGTCCACAATGGACATATACCTTCATAGGTTTTCAGGGACAGGGCTCTGCTGTTGGCAGACCACAGCCTTGGAACTGTAAAGCACCCTGTGGCTCACTACACAAGTATGCACCTCCAACAGGATACAATGCATTCCAGCAACATTACAGGCAGCCTGGCTTCTTCCATCATGTGGGATCCAGTCCCCCAAGGCTCAGCCAAGGAGCCAGGAAGGCGCAGAGGAAGTCACAGTGGCTATAGTACAGCCAGAAAGCTTGATAAAAGGATCAGCAGAAAGAAAAAACTCCATGTGAAAGAGGTAAACTTCTCTTAGTGGAGAGAAGTGGTCCATCACATCATTAGCCAAAAAAAAAAAAACTTGGGCTACCCGGGAGTGGGAGGGATTGTATAGAGCAGGGGTGTCCAAACTTTTTTCAAAGAGGGACAGATTTGATGAAGTGAACGTGTGTGAGGGCCGACCATTTTGCCTGACATTCTTCAAACCATTAAAATTCGGTCTAAGTGTGTTCGTCCGAGCACTAATACACTGCCCAACAAGAATTCTGTGGTGAAGAGATGAGCTCGGGCGTGTTATTTGGATATACCGTATTTATCGGCTTATAACACGCACCTTAACTTTAAAAAGGACGTTTCAGGAAAAAATCTTAAATTTTAAATAAAGAACTGTGAAGCAAAATAAGTGTCAGTGCCCATCAATAGAGCCTGAACAGTGCCCACCTGCTGCACCCACCATTACCATCAATGCAGCCCCCAATTGCCATCAATGCAGCCCCCCCATTGCTATCAATGCAGCAGACTGATTCATGCCCATCTGCAGCCTTGGAGGAGACAGGGAGGGGGCGGTATGAGCGCCAACAGACATACAGGAGAAACTCCTGTTTTCTCGGTGGCCTCTTTAATAGAAAGTCCCACCTCCTATAATCGACAAAACAGTCGTCCAATGGCAGCGCAGGAGACTTCCTTTTACACAGGATGCCGTGTAAAAAGGAAATACTTCTTTCCTGTATGTATGGCACTCGTCCCGTCCCCTCCAAGGCAGCCAGCATATATATCTTTTGTGGCCCCCGGCGCTCTGGGATTCGTTGGGGGCCACAAAAGATATACATGTCAAAATTACCAGGCGGGCCACCTGAAACTGGAACGCGGGCCGCGATTGGACCGCGGGACAGATTTTGGACATGCCTGGTATAGAGGAATGTCCTTGTAGCCTTCTCTTTTTTTTTTTTTGCCAGTGTATAATCATCTGAAGAGAGCCTCATAGAACCCATGGTAAAGTTCCTGTGCCCCTTACTAAAGGGCTAAGATATTACAATTTTGTTCTGGTGTTTTAACATATTATTGACCATCATGCTCATAGAATAACATCACTGGACACAGCAGCAGGCAGATTAAAATTACACTGTTTATTTGAAGATAAACTAAAATATATACACTTTGGAATGCATTTGAAATCAGCCAATTATAAAATAAATATGCAAAAAAAAACATGGCTTAGAACACAAAATAAGTTATACATTGCATGTCTTACAGGCTATATGCAATAAGTTAATAAAGAGTCAGTCTAATACTGCTACAATCCATGCTTTCCTTCATTCTGTAGTATGCCTGTGTGAAGGTTACATTATCCATTCACATATGCTGTGTTACATTTGCTTTGTACAGTGCCTTCATGAGCATGCATTATGTTAACACAAATCAGGATCTGATAATCCTTCAAACTGTATTATGGTAATGCTTGCAACTCTAGGCAGAAAAACTGGTCTATATGAAAACCCTGAGGAATGTGTATTTGTGTACATCATGATTCTGGTTAAGTGCAATTCAGTATATGCAGAGAGCTTAAATATACTTAAGGTCATTCTTGGTAACACTTAAAAATGTAAATACAAAATGCTAACATTCCTGTATGCAAATTCTTGCTACAAAATTTATATATATAATTGCTATATATATATATATGTGTATATATTTAAATATTTGCTAGTTTTGAATACGAGAGAATTCAATTCTGTTCGCTGGCTTGCCTGCTTGTTCCAATTGGCTGTTAACCCTTGTACTTCTTTAGAGGTAAAGTTTCTTAAGTCATTAGCATCTAGAGGGTTAACTTGTGCATAAGCTGTAATGACTTTTTTTTTTTCAGAGCCTGCCTTTGTATAACAACAAGTAGAAGACAACAAAAACAGCATCATCTCAAGAAGCTACATGCTTGAAATTTCATTGCCATGCTCAAAGATTGCTTGAACAAACTGCTTGAAAATACGATCCATGTAAGTTTGTTGTCTTGGCCAAATGCCTTCCAGGAATCCAATGTGGCCTCCATAGGCGGTAAGCACCAGAGCAACGTTTGGATTTTGTTTGGCACATTCCACTGGTATTGCTAAAGTGAAGAAAAAATGTAAAACATTAATACTAGTTAAGTATTGAGTGTTATGTGCTGTTTCTTATGTGCTAGTCAAACTAAATTTGGCCATATACACCTCGATTTGCGTTTGATTCCTATTGAACTCGACCAAATTTGAGCTGTTGGTGGCAGGGCCGTCTTAAGAGCATCATGGGCCCCTGGGCAAAGTAATGCACTGGGGCCCCTACCAGCCTGTCCCAATTTACGCACCTACTCTCAAGAATGAAAGTATAAATAGTTGATAGAATTAAACATAATAACATTGATTTTAAACAATAAGAAAACATGCCATAAATCAAAGACTAATCAACACAAAGGGCACAGTACAGGGGGAGTCAGGAGGGCAGAATACTGGGATCAGGAGGGCACAGTACAGTTTATGGGACGCTGGCCGGGACATTGCCACACTGGGACAGCTTAGTAGAAAGCGTGACTGTCCCGGTAAATCCGGGACAGTTTGCAAGTATGATGTAATGCAAGATAATGGGGCCCCTGGGCAGTGCCCAGAGGTGCCCATACATTAAGACAGCCCTGGTTGGTGGCCTTATCGGAAACACTTAGTTAGACAAAACTCTGTTGAAAAATCAACTGAGCCAGGTGGAACATTGTTGGCCAGTGGTGCTGCAACTGATTGAATACAATAGCCGTCGGTGCAGATTCCTCCATCCATGCTGTTTAGTCAGGATGAAGGAATCTATTGATTTGTCAGTGGGCTGAACGAGAGAAATATAGCCATATATGGATAGCTTTACTTTTACTTATACTTTGTTGCCCTAAATTGTGTGGTCAGAATGCCAGAAAATGTAGACCTGATAAAGCAACATGGCTCATGCAGTAAAAAAAGTACCAACGTTTTTCGGGGACACACAGGCCCTCTTTCTCAAGGTGAGAGCCTGCTGGCTATTTTTGTCCAAGATACTAATGTTGGTCAGGAAGACCTGACCAGCAATTGGCATTCCAATGTTCATCCAATGCACTCAGTAGGGTTTAGGTCAGGGCTGTGTGCAGGCCACTCGACTTCTTCACGCAAAACCAAGTCTTTATGGAGCTGGCTTATGCACGGGACCCAATCAACCTTGAACAGAAAGAGTCCTTCCCCATATTGTTAACAAAAGGTTGGAAGTGCAAAATTGTCTAAAATGTCTATGCTGTAGCATTAGCAGTACTCTTCACAGAAAACACCTAAACTCAGTAATTTGAAGGGGTGCCATATGCTTTTGGCTATTTATTGTATGGTAATGAAAAAAAGAATAACTGCGTTTCCTCTTTAACCACTTCCCTACCGTAGGACGTCATATGACATCCTGGACTTTAGGGGATGATATCTGAATGATGCCTGCAGCTACTGGCATCATTCAGATATCCTTCTTTTCTGCTGGCGATTCTGCGCACCATAAGAACAATCAGAGCGGCGGTTCCGCCACTTGATCGTTCTTATAGGCGATGGGAGGGGACATTCCCCCTCCCGCCGCCATCCTGTGCTTCTCCGGGCTCTCCCATGCCATCGGGGGCCCGGAGAACGAATCGGCCGGCGCCAGATGAGGACCATAGAGATTTCCGGTCATCTCTATGACCGTCGGAGGCCCGGGCGCGACGTTATGACGTCACGCCCGGGTACCTGGAAGTAAACAAAGCCGCAATCGCGGCTGTCAGCATGAGATTGGTGATTTTTTTTTACCAATCTCATGCTTTCCAGCCTGGAGGAGAGATGTGGGGTCTTATTGACCCCACATTTCTTCATAAAGAGGACCTGTCACAATGATTCCTATTACAAGGGATGTTTACATTCCTTGTAATAGGAATAAAAGTGATCAAAAAAATAAATGTAAAATAAAGTGTAAAAATTGAAAAAAATAAGTAAAATAATAATAATAAAAAAATTAAAACGCCCCGGTAGCTCGTGCTCAGAAGCGAACACACATGTAAGTCCCGGCCACATATGTAAACGGTGTTCAAACCATACATGTGAGGTATCGCCTCGTGCGTTAGAGCGCGTGCAACAATTCTAGCACTAGACCTCCTCTGTAACTCTAAACTGGTAACCTGTAAAAAAAATTAAAGCGTCGCCTATGGAGATTTTGAAGTACCGAAGTTTGCCGCCATTCCATGAGTGTGCGCAATTTTAAAGTGTGACAAGTTAGGTATCTATTTACTTGGCGTAACAATCTTTCACATTATACAAAAAATTGAGCTAACTTTACTGTTTTGTTATTTTTGAATTCATGAAACTTTTTTTTTTTACAAAAAAAAGGACTTGAAAAATTATTGCGCAAATACCGTGCGAGATAAAAAGTTGCAATGACCGCCACTTTATTCCCTAGGGTGTCTGCTAAAAAAATATATATAATGTTTGGGGGTTCTGAGTAATTTTCTAGCAAAAAAAAATTATGATTTTTACATGAAGGAGAGAAGTAGCAGAATTGGCCCGGTATGGAAGTGGTTAAAGTACACTTTTAATGAGAAAAATACAGGGGTCATCTTTCCTGGACTCTTAAGCTTCAGGCTTCAATAGAAACTGGCCGACATTTGGTCTGTGTCTACGGCAACTGAGTTGACCGACTCCCAGTCAGCTCTCTCAACCAATGGCTGAAAGCATTGATTGGAGTGTTCTGGCGGGGGGGCCGTCCACCTGTCAGAACACAATAGAACAGCAGGGGAGATCGCTGTAATAACATTGGATTGTTAGTACAACGTCTCCGAACCTGAGATGTCAGTTGAACGAAATGCGCTGGGTTGAACGAAAATAAAGACAGGAAAGTATGCAAATCCAGTAAGTGAAAGTAAAACCTTTTCAGCGCATTTTACCGTTTTGAATTATAGAATCAGTATGGCTGCCAGCCTTTCAGAGGAATACGTCAGCAAAGGCAGCCTCCATGTTTTGTTCATGATAGGTTTCCTTTAAGCACAATTATTTGCATGGTTACAGCATGCCATTTCAGGTGTGCATGTTATATGCTTTTGTATGTTCTAGTATACAAACTGCATCTGTATTTTTGCTAGTCTATAAATGCATTTTAGAGAGAAAACATGTGTCAGGGTCACCTGTGGCCAGGTGACAGATGCACACCGTAGGGGGACAGGAGTGCACCGCGAGGTAGTGAACCCTATGGCTGGCTTCTGTGGATAGGAAACTGGGTGGTTGTGGAAAGCGGGACCAGAGGAGCACAACCGGGATCCCAACGGAAGCGAGAGCCAAGATTCCCCAGGGCGCGGAGTCTAAGACCCAGCTGGTCTTCTCCAGGGCCTCTAGTGGTGAGGATGTTACGCTGCAGGCTGGGACCAGGTCGCGGCCCCTGGAGTTTCCTAGCTCACGCCCCGTAGGATAAGGGGAAGCAGCAGCACACGATAGAGAGAACCGAATAACAAGCCGAAGGTCAGGGGCCACAAGCAGACAAGGATAACGAAGAACGAGCCGAAGGTCAAGGGTCACGAGCAGACAGGGATGGTCGGGGACAAGCCAATAACGTAACAGAGAGACAGACGTAGCACACGGCAGGCAGGAACCCAAACACACAATGCCTAACAAACACGTTGATCAGCAAAGCAGGCTTGCAGTGCACAGGTTAATATAGTGTTCAGTGATAGGGCCTGGGGTGGAGTCAGGCTGGGAGGAGATTATAAAGGAAGCCAGGTGAAGGAGGTCTGGTCTCTAGATGAACACATGAGGAGGAAGGTAAGATGGCAGACAAACACTACTGCATATCCATGACAGTACCCTCCCTCTTATGGGCCCTCCCCCGCCTGGACCCAGGCTTAAAGGGAAATCTCTGATGAAACCTTCTCAACAGATGAGGTGCAGCGACATCAGATGCAGCGATCCAAGACGCCTCCTCAGGACCAAAACCTCTCCAATGCACAAGGTACTGAAGAATGCCTCTGCAGAGCCGAGAATCCAGAACTTGTCTAACCTCGTACTTAAGATTATCCTCAGAGACTGAAAACGAGGTAGGGAGATGACAAGAAGATCTATTGAGGACCAAAGGCTCTCTAGGAATAAGCAAGGGCATGAGACGATCAACAGGAATCTGAGGAGGGTCCCCTAGACCCTTAAAGGGGAACTGGTCATCTTGCACAGGACCATCAGACTGGGCAGATGTCAGTGGAACCCTGAAGTCAGGTTGGTTAGAAGGTGACATGTCGCCGGAGTCAAGCTGAATAGCTGAAGGACAAGCAGAATGTCCCGAACAAGAAAAAGTGAGAGGCTCACTGGGCATGGGCTGGACTGGCATAACTAGTACAGAGGCAGAGTGAATAGCTGAGTCAGGTGTAGCGACTACCTGAATCGCATCGCAAGACGTAGCGACTGCAGGACTGGTAGACAAGCTAGCCTGGCTGTGCGTCCAAGGGTGGTTAGGGACAGAGAAATGTAAATGGTTATGCAACCTGGAATGAATGACCGGCTCAGATTCACAGGGGGCAACCTTGGGTAGGCAGGACGAGGAACAGGAGGGACCCCAAGCCAGGATCTGTCCAGTAGTCCAGTCCACATGAGGAGAATGGAGCTGTAACCATGGGAGACCCAAAATTATAGGCGTTGAGGCCTTGGGTAAGATAAGGAAGGATATCCACTCCTGGTGGAGTGTACCCACCGACATCTTAACAGGGAGGGTCTGGAAGCGGATAGGTCCCCCTGGGAGAACAGTACCATCAATCGCCAAGACCACCAATGGCGTGGTGAGGGGCAAAAGAGTAAGTCTCATGGACGATGCGATTTCCCAGTCCATGAAATTACCAGCGGCTCCGGAATCCAGATATGCTGAGACCGAATGAGAAGAAGCACCAACATGAAGGAACACAGAAAGCAGAAGACGAGAAGGGGAAGGTGATATTTCTGGGTCCAATACTCCACTTTCCAGATGAAGTGGACCCAAACGTTTTTCTGGACAAAGAGAGCAAGTGTCACGAAAATGACCTTTGCCCCCACAGTAGAGACACAGGCCTAGATTTCTGCGCCTAGCACGTTCCTCTGGGGATAGCCTGGTCCTGCCCAGCTGCATGGGTTCCTCAGCTGGCAGGAGATGCTCCACGGGTCGAGGAGAGGGGAGCTCAGGCTGACTAAGGACCAAGGAGTGCTGGCGCCGCTTTTCTAGGGTCCTTTCCTGAAAGCGAATATCGATCTGGTTACACAAGGAGATAACTCCGTCCAGATCAGTGGGGATGGTTCTTCCTGCTAATTCATCCTTCACTCTATCAGAAAGGCCATGCAAAAAGGTTGCGACTAAGGCCTCATTGTTCCAGCTCAACTCAGCCGACAGTATGCGGAAATTAAGGGCGTACTGTCCCACTGAAGCAGACTCTTGGCGGAGACGTAGAAGGGCGCTGGCCGCTGAAGAGACACGAGCCGGTTCTTCAAAGATATTCCGAAAAAGTTTCAAGAAGCCAGACAGGCTAGAAACCACTGGATCATTCAGTTCCCACAGAGGGGCTGCCCAGGCTAAAGCTTCACCGGAGAGGAGGGAAATGATATAGGCTACCTTTGCCCTATCAGACAGAAAGTTTTGAGGCTGAAGCTCAAAATGAATCGTGCATTGGCTAAGGAACCCTCTGCAGGCCTTGGAGTCCCCAGAGAAACGGAACGGAGCTGGCAGTATTAGTGAGTGTGTGGCTGCGACTGGTGCGATAGGTACCACCGCTGGTTGTACTTGAGGTTGCGGATTCGGGGTTCCCAAGGAGGCCTGAAGCTGCTCGAATCGAGAAGCCAGATCCTGGAGGAATCGCATCACCTGAGTCTGATTCGATTCCTGGGTTTCAAGTCTGTGGACTATGCCCTGCAATGGATCATCCGCGGGGATCGGGATGTCAGCCGGGTCCATGGCTGATCAAACTGTCAGGGTCACCTGTGGCCAGGTGACAGATGCACACCGTAGGGGGACAGGAGTGCACCGCGAGGTAGTGAACCCTATGGCTGGCTTCTGTGGATAGGAAACTGGGTGGTTGTGGAAAGCGGGACCAGAGGAGCACAACCGGGATCCCAACGGAAGCGAGAGCCAAGATTCCCCAGGGCGCGGAGTCTAAGACCCAGCTGGTCTTCTCCAGGGCCTCTAGTGGTGAGGATGTTACGCTGCAGGCTGGGACCAGGTCGCGGCCCCTGGAGTTTCCTAGCTCACGCCCCGTAGGATAAGGGGAAGCAGCAGCACACGATAGAGAGAACCGAATAACAAGCCGAAGGTCAGGGGCCACAAGCAGACAAGGATAACGAAGAACGAGCCGAAGGTCAAGGGTCACGAGCAGACAGGGATGGTCGGGGACAAGCCAATAACGTAACAGAGAGACAGACGTAGCACACGGCAGGCAGGAACCCAAACACACAATGCCTAACAAACACGTTGATCAGCAAAGCAGGCTTGCAGTGCACAGGTTAATATAGTGTTCAGTGATAGGGCCTGGGGTGGAGTCAGGCTGGGAGGAGATTATAAAGGAAGCCAGGTGAAGGAGGTCTGGTCTCTAGATGAACACATGAGGAGGAAGGTAAGATGGCAGACAAACACTACTGCATATCCATGACAACATGCAGCAATTATTTCTCCAGAAAATTTCAGCTCTTTAAAAAAAAATATATAATTTTTTTTTACAAAAAAGACTGTTGTCTGCTGTATGGTACCATTTTAGTATAGGTCTAGTTTTAGGCATGTTTTACAGGAATTTTCTCTTGAGTTTTTACTTTCCCTCAAAATGGAATTCTAGGGAAAAAATACAAAATTCTTATGTGTGTTGTGTACAAACAAGTTCCCTCTAATAATGTTTTTTTTTTTTTCGTTTTATTTATTTTTATTGAAGTTTTAAACATAGTACAAACATGATACTTGTAAAGTGACAACATGAAAAAAAAAAAAAAAAATCTAAATAAAAAAAGTAGGAAAAAACATAAAAGAGTCATACAACAGCACAAGTGGCCATTATGGCCCTGACTAACAGTAGAGGACTATCTCAGGAGAAAAGTCAACTACATTTCCACATAAAGAATTATTTTATTTTCATAATAGAATTCTATGCAACCGACTATGGCATCCAGATATACAATCACCTCTGATGTTTACCCTAGGTCTGGATCACTGCTGTATAATGTAAAAATCATAGTTTCATTCATGCTGGAAAGAACAGGCAGTGCCGTACTTCTGGCTCTGCAAAGATGAGGGTTACAAGAGCTGCAGTTTTTATACAGTTAAGGGATGCCATTATATACCCTCCTTTTGTTCTCCCCTTATCTATTATCAAAACGCCTTATATACTGTTCACAAAAAACAAGACGTTCTGTGAATGGAGACATGGAGAGGAGGGTCAGGAAAACAGCAGTATCCCCCCTTGTCCATTCACAGAAATGTTTGCATTCTGTCATCAGAAGACAAGGCGTTTTCCGAATGGATACAAATGAAAATGTGTCACTGCGCTACAGTTAAAAAAAATGACACTAAATAAACCACGTGCAAAAACCATACGCAATAAATAAAGTACGAATTTGATAATACACAGAGACTAATTTCATATGTGCTGAAACTTTTCATATCAAAATAATCAAACTATTCATTCAATCTCCATAATTCATAAAGTGTCCAGTGCAATTTTGTGCAATGTATAATATAAAGAAAGTGCATCCAAACATAGTGGCCACGTAAATTATCCTCCTTTGTGATCTTTACCATACCCGATGCACACCACCTGTCTCACAATTCACTTGCTAGACAAATATTCCAACAGGTCCTACAGGTCCTATACAAATCCTCCTTTCCAGACTCCACATGCTTAAAGGAGAACCTGAGCTTTTTAGGCTGGGCTTCTCCTCTGGGTCACAGGAGTGCAAATCATTTTGCACTCCTGTGACCCGTTTTCAGCGGAGAGCGGTCTGAATGTCTGCTCTCTGCTGACATCACTGACATCAGTCGAGGCAGCACGTTATCCTGACTTCCAGGTCTGGATCCGCCAGCTGCTTTGATTGATGGCAGTCTCAGTGAGCCGCTGAGATGCTAAGACGGTCGCTCCCCGCCCCTTCACAGCTCAGCGCTCCACGGAGAGGAGAAGTAGAGCAGAAGTGATGCTGACTGACAGTCAGCATGGCTCTGATCGGGGAGGAGTGAGAACTGAGCCATCGGCGGTGTTCAGTGGCTCGGTTCTCAGTGCAGAGGCGCCGGGGGAGAGATGCAGCAGCGATCTGATGCTGCATCCACCGAGGTAAGTATGAATAGCCCAAAAAAATAAAAAAATATATACTTCTCTTTTAATCTCATATAAAATGGTCTCCGCCACAGTATATAGAAGGCATGTCTTAGGACATGTAGGGGAAAGATATGACAGAGTGTCTATATTAGGGAGATACACTTAGATTATCAGTAGCGTAGCAGTATTTATTTTTCACTCGGTACAGACTTTACTCTATACTACAGCATACCTTCCAACTTTTTGAAATGGGAACGAGGGACACCTATTAGCAAAAGTATGTAGGCATAGGAAACACCTCCTGCCACACCCCCTTAAAGGAGAATTATACAAAAAAATGATTAGTTAAAAGAGAAGTATGGGAATTTTTTTCCATCATAATCATACTTACCTGCTGCCTGTCAATCAGCAACTATCCTGCTCTGCTCCTCCTCGCTCACTGGAGTGCTGAGCTGTGGAGGGGCGGTGAGCGGCCATCTCAGCCCTTCAGCGGTTTGCTGAGAGGCTGAGACAACCATCAGTCCAGGCACCTGGTGGATCCCAGAGTTGGGAGGACGCAGTGCCTGGACTGATCTGTGTGACGTCAGCAGAGGGCAGACTTCAGACCTCTCTCTGCTGAAAACAGGTCAAAGGAGTGCAAAACGAATTGCACTCCTGTGACCCATAGGAGAAGCCCAGCCAAATGTGCTCAGGCTGGACTTCTCCTTTAAACCCACCCGTGCTTTTTTTTTTTTACCACTACCATTCCTTTATACTGGCTTTTGAAATTTACAAATGGAACAATTTAGAAATTGGATGAAAAGTTTAGCACTGGGAAACACTTTTTGAAAGATAAATAGTGTATTTTATATATAAATATATAGCTCAGACCAAAATGAGGGACAAATGAGGAGGAAAGAGGGACAGAGGGACTTTTTTCCAAATCAGGGTCAGTCCCCCGAAATCAGGGACAGTTGGGAGCTATGCTACAATTTTGCGAAGAAATAATAGGAGAGGGAAAGGCGGATAAATGCCAGGATCCCTTCTCTGTATAGGAGCCGCAGCTCTCATACTCACAACACCTAAGGTATGTATAGCGCTGGATATACTTTGCAGCGTGAATTAAACTATGATTTTTATCCTACACAGCAGGGGTCAGGACCTAGGAGAAGCATCTTTAGAGGTAACATGCTTGTACAGAGCACAAGTCAGAAAAATATATTTTCCTGAAGGCTGTTTTTTAATGCTATCAATCACTGATCAGATTCTAGCAGTGGTGCTCCTGAGAGGATAAAGCATTGGGCTGGCTAATAAAGGCCATTCTTCCAGCCCATTTAGAGCTCCATAAATCACTCATTTTTAGAGGTATGCATTATTATATATATATATATATATATATATATACAGTATAATATATATATATATATATATATATATACACACAGTATGCACATTTTGCACATATACTCACCATGACCAGGAGAAAATACATCATCTACAGCATTCAGACACAATACGGGTATCTCAATTGATTTCACCTTGTGGCAAGGACTGGCATCCTTGTAATAGTGATCATTTGTAGGGTAACCAAACATCACTGAGGTAAATCTTTTATCAAACTCTCTAATTGACTTAGCCTGCAGACAGAACATAAGGAAATAATGTGATGGTCAGCATTCTCAGACATTACTGGATCTTCAACATAATCACCAACACTAATATGGAAAACAGCGGTTACCTTAAAGTGGTTGTAAACCCTAGTCATAGAAGTTGAGCAAACCACATATATCTGCAGTGTTGATGCCCCTGTTGATGACTTTCTTAGTCGAAACGTGTCGGGCCCGCATTACTGCACCCCACATTTCTTTTAAATCTGTGATCACTTTTTACATTCTATACCTTTTTGTCATGTGTTTGTATGACATTTTATCTTAATAAACCCTGATCGGTTTTATTGACCTGCACCATTGGGAGCCATCCCTTCTTGTCCCCATTTTTATTTCCATCTTTCCATTTGGAGCCTGCACACGGGAGGAGAGTTGCTTCAACATCCTAGCTCATTGGACTACCCTCCTTTGGATTGATCCAGACCGCTGCGGCACCCACAGAGATCCTGTTCCATTGATCTAGGTCGTTGAGACCCCAAGCCTTTTTGACTCACTGGCATATGATAGATGAATCCACCAGTTGCGGTAAGAGTACCCCATCTATTCACCATTATAAGCATTTATTTCAACAGTCAACTTGATATTCCTATTATCTGGGTCATTCCTGCCGGAAGAATCATCTTAGTGTGTGTTTTTATTGCATGGACTTTTTAACACTTGTTGAAGTTTCCCGCACTCTGTGTTCATTTCACTTGGATTAAAATTTTCTCACATATTGGAGTTTCCTCATTTCACCTTTTGTTTTATTTGGATCATGGTGTGGGAAGAATCATCATAGTGTGTGTCCACGGACCACTTAACACTTGTTGAAGTTTCCCACACATCTGTTGTGTCCATTCCACTTGGACTTCAATTTTTCCACTCATTGGAGTTCTCATAATTTACATTTGTGTGTTTTATCATTGATGTTTGGTTTTCCATATCTTCATCACATTGTGGTAATCCTTTATCATTATCAAATGATTTAGCGCTGCACTATTTATCCCATCCTTTGTTCACTTTGTTTGTTTGAGTGCTGGCAGCTTTTGCATACATATTATTGTTTTTAGGGTTCTAGCGCAGTTTTTTACTACCATTTATATCTGCAGTGTTTACTTATCTCTAAAGCTCTAAGTGTTTTTTTTCTCTGGTGGTTTGTTACTCTGTTATCAGCATGAGTCACTTCTGAGAAGTTATCAGGACACCGGACATAAATTTGTGTCAGGAGGGAAGAGCTCAGAACAGAGCTTGTCTATTCAGAACAGAGTTCTTCTGCTGTGTGGAGAGGGGGTGTCTTCCTTTCCTCCAATAATCTCTCTCAGTGTAACTGCAGTCTCTCCGCCCCCTCCTCTGTGCTCCTGACAGATGAAAAAAGATTTTCAACACGGTCTACACTTTTAAAGGGGTGTAGAGAGGAGATGACCATAGATAAACAAGTAAAACTTATGTAGGAGGTTTTGTTTTATCTCTGTGTATCATCTGAAACTGTTCACTTCACTGGGTATATGTGAGGATTTACAACCACTTTAAGCATGTGATACAAATATAAAACTTCAGTTTTTGAGTCAAAGAGAATTTTTTTTTTCTAATTTTGGGTTGAATAGTGAAATATTAGAATTGCTTTCTTTGTCCCTAGATTTATTTTCTCATTCTGGGCTGTTGTCATAGATACGAAAGAATGGATTTCATTCATTTGACATTGTCTCCTTAATAGAAGGAGAGATGGCAAATCTGATGGGGATGCCTGTTGCTGAGACAGCGTTTTTTTTTTATATATAAAATTAAGACAGATATTTAATTTTTCCTACAATATTTAAAAGTAGAAAAAATGTTTTTGCCTGTTTTAGGAATTAAATTGTAGCCCAAAAATTAAAAAACAAAAAAACTAAATTTCCATTCAGGTGGAAATAAGCTATTACACGCAGTAAGGTTTTGCTTTGCCAAATTTAACAACTGTACACAAAATGATGTCCATTATATGGTACCTAAATGGATTTCTTAGTTACACCCAGATACTATGCAGCTGCTGGTCATTTTTTTTTATTATTTAAATGAACTTGTGATGGTAGTGGGTGGGAGTGAAGTACAAAGTAAAAGCAGGATTACACAGCTGACAGCTTAAAGCAACAATATATAGTATACAACTACACAAAAATGTATCAGCCACACTACACTCTTAGCTCCACTTGCCGTATGTATTAGTTGTCAACAAAGTGATTGCATACAACAATGTCTCCAACTGGAAACCAACCTTCTTTGATGTGTTTGACCACTGCTGCCTTGCTCACATGGATATTTTGGTGAAATGTGCCGAGGAAGTTTACTATTACAGGAAGAGTTGAGATTTACATATTCGGCTAACTACCTACATCTCTGATAGCACTGTCTACTTTGACATGCAGTTTTCTGCTCAGGTTAACCTTTGTTTTTACAGTACATTGCTTTAGATGCTTGCTTTGATTTCCCAAGGTCTGTGACAGGGTTATATTAAAGTGGAGCTCTAACCAAAGTTTTTATTTTTAGATAGAGTGGGAAGGGTTAGAACCTCTGTCAGGTTATGCAGACTTTGGGTCAGAGATTCAGAACATAATGAAGCCACTGCATCAGCATTGCACCAGAAAGCTAGTCTTGTCAAACATAGGTCATGAATGGTTGACCACATATAGCTTTCAAGTCATGTTTCCTTTAACCTCTTTAGGACTGCCCACCTGCATTGTACTGTGGACGGGCGGCTCCTACAGGCACAGTGACGTACCTATACGTCGCTGCCTCTTTCTGGGTTCAGGCCGCACACGCACGTCCCTGCCAACCCGGCTCCTGCTGTGATTGGACACAGCGGGATTTTGTCAGTATGTCCCAGCCATAGATTCATGGCTGGGACCTGCTGATCAGATCACAGCCCAGAGCACTGTGTTGACAAACAACACAGGGTTCTGTACAGAGGGAGCAATCCCTTTGTTTCTTCTCCCAGCAAAGCAGGCAGAAGACACAAAACAGATATTTAGTAAAAAGCAGCACACATTACACACATTAACACTCGTTGGGCACACACTTAACCCCTTGATTACCCCAAGATGTTAACCCCTTCCCAGCTAGTGTCATTAGTATAGTGACAGTGTAAAGTATTATCTGATCACTGTATTAGTGTCCCTGGTGATGTCAGTGTCAGATTGCTGCTGCACTATCACAGTCCCACTACATGTCGCTGATCATCACCATTACTAGTATATACAAAAATAATAATTTCCAGTATATACAGGTCCTTCTCAAAAAATTAGCATATTGTGATAAAGTTCATTATTTTCTGTAATGTACTGATAAACATTAGACTTTCATATATTTTAGATTCATTACACACAACTGAAGTAGTTCAAGCCTTTTCTTGTTTTAATATTGATGATTTTGGCATACAGCTCATGAAAACCCAAAAATCCTATCTCAAAAAATTAGCATATTTCATCCGACCAATAAAAGAAAAGTGTTTTTAATACAAAAAAAGTCAACCTTCAAATAATTATGTTCAGTTATGCACTCAATACTTGGTCGGGAATCCTTTTGCAGAAATGACTGCTTCAATGCGGCGTGGCATGGAGGCAACCAGCCTGTGGCACTGCTGAGGTGTTATGGAGGCCCAGGATGCTTCGATAGCGGCCTTAAGCTCATCCAGAGTGTTGGGTCTTGCGTCTCTCAACTTTCTCTTCCCAATATCCCACAGATTCTCTATGGGGTTCAGGTCAGGAGAGTTGGCAGGCCAATTGAGCACAGTAATACCATGGTCAGTAAACCATTTACCAGTGGTTTTGGCACTGTGAGCAGGTGCCAGGTCGTGCTGAAAAATGAAATCTTCATCTCCATAAAGCTTTTCAGCAGATGGAAGCATGAAGTGCTCCAAAATCTCCTGATAGCTAGCTGCATTGACCCTGCCCTTGATAAAACACAGTGGACCAACACCAGCAGCTGACATGGCACCCCAGACCATCACTGACTGTGGGTACTTGACACTGGACTTCAGGCATTTTGGCATTTCCCTCTCCCCAGTCTTCCTCCAGACTCTGGCACCTTGATTTCCGAATGACATGCAAAATTTGCTTTCATCCGAAAAAAGTACTTTGGACCACTGAGCAACAGTCCAGTGCTGCTTCTCTGTAGCCCAGGTCAGGCGCTTCTGCCGCTGTTTCTGGTTCAAAAGTGGCTTGACCTGGGGAATGCGGCACCTGTAGCCCATTTCCTGCACACGCCTGTTCACGATGGCTCTGGATGTTTCTACTCCAGACTCAGTCCACTGCTTCCGCAGGTCCTCCAAGGTCTGGAATCGGTCCTTCTCCACAATCTTCTTCAGGGTCCGGTCACCTCTTCTCGTTGTGCAGCGTTTTCTGCCACACTTTTTCCTTCCCACAGACTTCCCACTGAGGTGCCTTGATACAGCACTCTGGGAACAGCCTATTCGTTCAGAAATTTCTTTCTGTGTCTTACCCTCTTGCTTGAGGGTGTCAATGATGGCCTTCTGGACAGCAGTCAGGTCGGCAGTCTTACCCATGATTGCGGTTTTGAGTAATGAACCAGGCTGGGAGTTTTTAAAAGCCTCAGGAATCTTTTGCAGGTGTTTAGATTTAATTAGTTGATTCAGATGATTAGGTTAATAGCTCGTTTAGAGAACCTTTTCATGATATGCAAATTTTTTGAGATAGGAATTTTGGGTTGTCATGAGCTGTATGCCAAAATCATCAATATTAAAACAAGAAAAGGCTTGAACTACTTCAGTTGTGTGTAATGAATCTAAAATATATGAAAGTCTAATGTTTATCAGTACATTACAGAAAATAATGAACTTTATCACAATATGCAAATTTTTTGAGAAGGACCTGTATACACCATAGTTTGTAGATGCTGTAGCTTTCACACAAACAAAATAATATTCACTTATTGTTTTGTTTTTTTGTTTTTTACCAAAGACGTATAGCAGAATATATTTTGGCCCAAATTTATGAAGAAATTCTTTTTTTTTTTTGTTTAATTGGATATTTTTTATAGCAAAAAGTAAAAAATAGAGTATTTTTTTGTTTATATAATACAGAATAAAAAAAAAACAGTGGTGATCAAATACCACCGAGATAAATCTCTTTTTGTGTGGAAAAAAAATGATATAAATTTTGTTTGGGTACAGTCTTGCATGACCACGCAATTACCAGTTAAAGTATCACAGTGCTAGATAACAAAAAAAGGCCTGGTCATGAAGTGGGCAAAACCTTCCGGAGCTCAACTGGTTAAATGAGGTTATACATCCAGAAGCTATTTTTATTTTTTATTTTTTTTGAAGGAACACTTGCAATGCTATTAAAGGTTACTGGTGATTCAAGCTTCTAGCATCATCCTAGCACAGCAGTTGGTGACATTTAATATGTAGATCTGTATTCAGAATACTGTAATATTGTACTGTATTTGTGTGCTGTAGTCTGAGCAGTTAAATTCTTTCTGATTAAGCCTCTACATGCTGAAGGATCAACTACACCTGCTACTTCATATAGAGCATTTGATTATTTTTTACATATAGTGTTTACTTTTATGCTCCCTAGTGAAGACTGTGATCATATATATATATATATATATATATATATATACATACAGTGGGTACGGAAAGTATTCAGACCCCCTTACATTTTTCACTCTTTGTTATATTGCAGCCATTTGCTAAAATCATTTAAGTTAATTTTTTTCCTCATTAATGTACACACAGCACCCCACATTGACAGAAAAACACAGAATTGTTGTCATTTTTGCAGATTTATTAAAAAAGAAAAACTGAAATATCACATGGTCCTAAGTATTCAGACCCTTTGCTGTGACACTCATATATTTAACTCAGGTGCTGTCCATTTCTTTTGATCATCCTTGAGATGATTCTATACCTTCATTTGAGTCCAGCTGTGTTTGATTATACTGATTGGACTTGATTAGGAAAGCCACACACCTGCCTATATAAGACCTTACAGCTCACAGTGCATGTCAGAGCAAATGAGAATCATGAGGTCAAAGGAACTGCCTGAAGAGCTCAGAGACGGAATTGTGGCAAGGCACAGATCTGGCCAAGGTTATAAAAAAATTCTGCTGCACTTAAGGTTTCTAAGAGTACAGTGGCCTCCATAATCCTTAAATGGAAGACGTTTGGGATGACCAGAACCTTTCCTAGAGCTGGCCGTCTGGCCAAACTGAGCTATCGGGGGAGAAAAGCCTTGGTGAGAGAGGTAAAGACGAACCCAAAGATCACTGTGGCTGAGCTCCAGAGATGCAGGCGGGAGATGGGAGAAAGTTGTAGAAAGTCAACCATCACTGCAGCCCTCCACCAGTCGGGGCTTTATTGCATAGTGGCCCGACAGAAGCCTCTCCTCAGTGCAAGACACATGAAAGCCTGCATAGAGTTTGCTAAAAAAAACACCTGAATGACTCCAAGATGGTGAGAAATAAGATTCTCTGTCTGATGAGACCAAGATAGAACTTTTTGGCCTTAATTCTAAGCGGTATGTGTGGAGAAAACCAGGCACTGCTCATCACCTGTCCAATACAGTCCCAACAGTGAAGCATGATGGTGGCAGCATCATGCTGTGGGGGTGTTTTTCAGCTGCAGGGACAGGACAACTGGTTGCAATCGAGGGAAAGAAGAATGCGGCCACGTACAGGGATATCCTGGACGAAAACCTTCTCCAGAGTGCTCAGGACCTCAGACTGGGCCGAAGGTTTACCTTCCAAAAAGATAATGACCCTAAGCACACAGCTAAAATAACGAAGCAGTGGCTTCACAACAACTCCGTGACTGTTCTTGAATGGCCCAGCCAGAGCCCTGACTTAAACCCAATTAAGCATCTCTGGAGAGACCTAAAAATGTCTGTCCACCAACGTTTACCATCCAACCTGACAGAACTGGAGAGGATCTGCAAGGAGGAATGGCAGAGGATCCCCAAATCCAGGTGTGAAAAACTTGTTGCATCTTTCCCAAAAAGACTCATGGCTGTATTAGATCAAAAGGGTGCTTCTACTAAATACTGAGCAAAGGGTCTGAATACTTAGGCCCATGTGATATTTCAGTTTTTCTTTTTTAATAAATCTGCAAAAATGTCAACAATTCTGTGTTTTTCTGTCCATATGGGGTGCTGTGTGTACATTAATGAGAAAAAAAAAAATGAACTTAAATGTTTTTAGCAAATGGCTGCAATATAACAAAGAGTGAAAAATTTAAGGAGGTTGCTGTGGTATTAGGATACCAGACATGACCAGCAGTCTCGTTGTAAAGAATTTAAATGACAGACACTTTAATATATCAGTTTATCCGCAGTATAGCACAGCACAGCATGCTGCAGAGAAAATTCAGTTAAAAAAAAAAAAAAAAGAAGAGTACAGTGAGAGGATTTGTTAGGCGTGTGGGTGTTTAGGTTCAGGTAAATATCGTCATGCTAAGTAATACAAAAAAAAAATAATAATAAAAAATACAACTCTGCTTTGTCCACAGATTTAAAAAATGTACCTTCATGATATTATCAATGTCGAATTGCTTTTCCAGTACACGGCGATGCCTGCAATACAAAACACGCACATTTTTCATTGTATATCAGACACAGATTTACAAAATGTATGCTGTACAGGTATGTAGAATCTCCGACTGTCCCTGGACTCAGTGTGTTTTCAGGGTCGGCATTTCTGCAGAGGTCTGGATGCACACAATATGACTGCAGCTAATCGACCAGTTTGCATGCGGCCATAGCAAAGAATGTTGCTGCGTCCAGAGACCTCTGAATGCAGCAAGTTATCGGCCCCCATGTGCCTGTGTGAATGTAGATTATTCATTATCAGCAGACACTCTTTCTGGAATTTGATTGGATATTAGGACTATAAATCAATACAGTGCCTTGAAAAAGTATTCATACCCCTTGAAATTTTTCACATTCTGTTCTGTTACAACCAAAAACGTAAATATATTTTATTGGGATTTTATGTGATAGACCAACACAAAGTGGCACATAATTGTAAAGGGGAAGGAAAATGAAAAAAGGTTTTCAATTTTGTTTTTACAAATAAATATTTGAAAAGTGTGGCATGCATTTGTATTCGGCCCCCTTTACTCTGATACCCCCAACTAAAATCTAGTGGAACCAATTGCCTTCAGAAGTCACCTAATTAGTAAATCTGTGTGTAATTTAATCTCAGTATAAATACAGCTGTTCTGTGAAGCCCTCAGAGGTTTGTTATGCCACGTACACACGATCGTTTTTTCTGCTGAAAAAAGACCGATGGACTTTTTTCATCGGACAAACAGATCGTGTATGGGCCCCATCGGTCTTTTTTCCATCGGTATAAAAAATAGAACATGTTTTAAATTTTACCGATGGAAAAAAAAACGATAGCAAATTCCGATCGTCTGTGGGGAACTCCATCAGGGGAAAAAACACACGCATGCTCAGAATCAAGTCGACGCATGCTCAGAAGCATTGAACTTAATTTTTCTCTGCTCTTCGGAGTGTTTTACGTCACGGCGTTTGGGACTGTCGGATTTTTGACTGATGGTGTGTAGGCAAGACTGATGGAAGTCCGCTTCATCGATCGTGTGTACAGGGCATTAGAGAAACTTAGTGAACAAACAGCATCATGAAAGCCAAGAAACACACCAGACACGTCAGGGATAACGTTGTGTAGAAGTTCAAAGCAGGCTTAGGTTATAAGAAAATATCCCAAGCTTTGAACATCTCATGGAGCACTGTTCAATCCATCATCCAAAAATAGAAAGAGTATGGCACAACTGCAAACCTACCAAGACATGGCCGTCCACCTCAACTGACAGGCTAGGCAAGGAGAGCATTAATCGGAGAAGCAGCCAAGATGCCGATGGTAACTCTGGAGGAGCTGCAGAGATCCACAGCTCAGTTGGGAGAATCTGTCCACAGGACAACTATTAGTCGCACACTCCACAAATCTGGCCTTTATGGAAGAGTGGCAAGAAGAAAGCCATTGTTGAAAGAAAGCCATAAGAAGTCCCATTTGCAGTTTACAAAAGCCATGTGGGGGACACAGCAAACATGTGGAAGAAGGTGCTCTGGTCTGACGAGACCAAAATTTAACTTTTTGGCATAAAAGCAAAAACACTATGTGTGGCGGAAAACTAACACTGCACATCACCGTGAACACACCACCCCCACCGTGAAACATGGTGGTGGCAGCATCATGTTGTGGGGATGCTTTTCTTCAGCAGGGACATGGAAGCTGGTCAGAGTTGATGGGAAGATGGATGGAGCCAAATACAGGGCAATCTTAGAAAAAAACCTGTTATGCCTCTAAAGCCCCGTACACACGATCAAATAACCTATGGATTTTCGTCCGATGGATTTGTCCATCGGAAATCCGATGAAACTGTTTTTCATCAGTCTTGGCCACACACCATCAGTCAAAAAACCGACCGTTCCAAACGCGGTGACGTAAAACACTCAGATGAGCCGAGAAAAATGAAGTTTAATGCTTCTGAGCATGCGTCGACTTGATTCTAAGCATGCGTGGGTTTTTTAACTGATGGACTTGCCCATAGACGATCGGAAATTCCCATCGGTTTTTTATCCATCGGAAAATTTTAAAACAAAACAAGTTCTATTTTTTACAACCGATGGAAAAAAAACCGATGGGTACCATACACGATCGGTTGGTCTGATGAAAACCATCCATCGGACGGTTTTCATCAGTCAAACCGATCGTGTGTACGGGGCTTTACACACGATCAATTTTTCCGACAAGAAAAGTGTGATGTGAGCATTTTGTCAGGAATTCCGACCATGTGTATGCTCCATCACACTTTTTTTGTAGGAATTCCTGCCAAGAAAAGATTGAGAGCAGGTTCTCTATTTTCGTGACAGGAAAAATTCCTATCGGGAATCGTGGTCGTCTGTATGCAATTACGACGCAAAAAAACCACGCATGCTCAGAATCAAGCAGAAGAGCCAAACTGCCTATTGAACTTCATTGATCTTGGCTCGTCGTACGTGTTGTACGTCACTGTGTTCTTGACGTTCGGAATTTCAGACAAGATTTGTGTGACCGTGTGTATGCTACACAAGTTTGAGCCATTTTCCGTAGGAAAAAAACCCCACGGTTTTCCTGTCGGAAAAACTGATCGTGTGTACAGGGCATTACAGTCTGCAAAAGACTTGAGACTGGGGCGGAGGTTCACCTTCCAGCAGGACAACGACCCTAAACATAGAGCCAGAGCTATAATGGAATGGTTTAGGTCAAAGCAAAATCATGTGTTAAGCCTCGTACACACGGTCGGACTTCAAACAAACTTTTCCGTGGATTTTTGTCCAAAGGGAGTTGGCCGGGCACACCCATAGCATACACACGCTCTGACTTTTCTGCAAACTTTCCCCAAAACTTTCCTAACATCACGTGGTTTTCTGCTCTTTACCGCCACCCTTTGGTCAACTTCTGCTATTGTTGGTTGATTTTAACATTGGTTTTGGGCATGCGTATTTGTACTTCGGACAAAAGTCTGATGGATTTCTTTACACACGATAGGACTTTGCACCATCGGACTTTTGTTGCCGAAAAGTTTGTCCGTTTGCAGAGCGAACTTTTGTCCAATGAAAACCGAAAAAGTTTAACCGATGGAGCGTACACACGGTCGGATTTTTTGAAAAACTTGCTAATTTTGAAGCTTGTTGGCAAAAAGTCAGACCGTGGGTACGGGCCTTTAGAATGGCCCAGTCAAAGTCCAGACCTAAATCCAATTGAGAATCTGTGGCAAGATTAAAAATTGCTGTTCACAGACACTCTCCATCCAATCTGACAGAGCTTAACCACTTAACGACCGCCCACTGTAAATATACGTCAGCAGAATGGCACCGACAGGCAGAATCACGTATATGTACGTGATTGCCTTTGTATAGTTGGGGGGTCCGATCGGACCCCCCTTCTTTACAGTGAGCGGTCGTTTTACCTTCGGGAGCGATCCGGCATGAGGGGACGGCCGTTCGATTCCGGCCACCCCCTCTCGATCGCTCCCGGCGAATGAGAGAGCTTCCCCTGCCTGCCAGGAAGGAGGAAGTGATGTCATCTCTCCTGGGGCGCTCACATATACCGAGCGCCGTACAGGAGAAGATGCCAGGTTAGTACACAAAACAGCACACTGACACCAGGACACATAGGCACATAAAGCGCCCCCCCCAGGCCCCCCCAGACACCCCCAGATCACCCCCCAGCCCCCCCCCCCAGCCCCCAGTCACAGTGTCACTGATTGCAGTGACCATTTATTTAGTGATCACTGCAATCAGTGACATTTGTGACTGTAAAAGTGTCACTACATTTAGTTTTAGGTCCAGTGTAGCCCCCTAACCCCCCCCTAATAAAGGTTTAACCCCCTGATCACCCCCCAGATAACCCTTTCACCCCCTATCACCACTGTCACTAAGCAATCATTTTTCTGATCGATGTCTTAGCGTCGGTGATGCTGATCGGTAGCCAGTAATTTTTTTTAGGTTCGCCGCAGGTTTTTATAGCGTCGGGTACCCCCATATATTACCTAATAAAGGTTTAACCCCCTTGATCGCCCCCCCAGGTAACCCTTTCACCCCCTATCACCACTGTCACTAAGCGATAATTTTTCTGATCGATGTCTTAGCGTCGGCGATGCTGATCGGTAGCCAGTAATTTTTTTTAGGTTCGCCACAGGTTTTTATAGCGTCGGGTACCCCCATATATTACCTAATAAAGGTGTAACCCCCTTGATCACCCCCCAGGTAACCCTTTCACCCCCTAGCACCGCCGTCACTATGCGATCATTTTTCTGATCGATGTCTTAGCGTCGGTGATGCTGATCGGTAGCCAGTAATTTTTTTTAGGTTCGCCGCAGGTTTTTATAGCGTCAGGTACCCCCATATATTATCTAATAAAGGTTTAACCCCCTGATCGCCCCCCAGGTAACCCTTTCACCCCCTATCACCACTGTCGCTAAGCAATCGTTTTTATGATCGTTGTCTTAGTGTCGGTGATGCTGATAGGTAGCCAGTAATTTTTTTTTAGGTTCCCCGTCAGGTTTTTATATAGCGTCAGGTACCCCCATATATTACCTAATAAAGGTTTTAACCCCCTAATTGCCCCTAGTTAACCCTTTCACCAGTGATCATCATATAAGTGTTACGGGTGACGCTGGTTAGTTAGTTTGCTTTTTATAGTGTCAGGGCACCCGCCGTATATAACCCAATAAAGGTTTAACCCCCTGATCGCCCGGCGGGTGATATCAATTAGGTTTTAGCGTCAGAGAGGGTCTGCGTCACACCCCAGGCAGCGTCAGGTTAGTGCCAGTAGCGCTAACACCCACGCGTGAAGCATACACCCCCCTTAGTGGTATAGTATCTGATCAGCTCAATATCTGATCTGATCAGATCTATACTAGCGTCCCCAGCAGTTTAGGGTTCCCAAAAACGCAGTGTTAGCGGGATCAGCCCAGATACCTGCTAGCACCTGCGTTTTGCCCCTCCGTCCAGCCCAGGCCACCCAAGTGCAGTATCGATCGATCACTGTCACTTGCAAAACACAACACACATAACTGCAGCGTTCGCAGAGACAGGCCTGATCCCTGCGAATCCAGTGCTGTAGGAGGTGATTTCACCACCACAGTTAAAAAAAAAAAGCATATATGCCGAAGCATTGGGGCAGCAGGAGCGGAGGAGCGATTTTGCTCCTAATGCCGCGTATATACAGTCGAAATTCCGACGGAGGCTTGCCCGTGGAAAAGTCTGACCATGTGTACGCGGCATAACTTTTGCGAGAAGATGCCCCCATGCTTCGGCATATATAAATGGTGCATGTATGCCCATCATTAGAAGTGGGTGGATGAAGGGCGGTATTCTAATGGTGGGCATACCCACCGATCAATCTTTTTTTTTCGTTCAGCCAACAGGCTGCATGAAAAAAAAAGATTACAATACATGTCCAACAAGGACCAGCAACGTACTGGTATGTTGCTGGACTTTGAATGTTTATACCAGAATGATGCCTGCGGGTTTAGGTATCATCTTGGTATCATTCTTTTCAGCCAGCGGCCGGCTTTCATGTAAAAGCAATCCTAGTGGCTAATTAGCCTCTGGACTGCTTTTACAAGCAGTGGGAGGGAATGTCCCCCCCGGATATAAAAAGCGCCATTGGGAAATTGGGAAAGCATTTTATCACACCGATCTTGGTGTGGTCAGATGCTTTGAGGGCAGAGGAAAGATCTAGGGTCCAATAGACCCCAGTTTTTTCAAAAAAGAGTACCTGTCATTACCTATTGCTATCATAGGGGATATTTACATTCCCTGAGATAACAATAAAAGTGATAAAAATAAATAAATATGGAAGCAACAGTTTAAAAATACAATAAAAAAGCAAAATTAATAATAAAAAAAAATAAATAAAAAAAACACCCCTGTCCTGCCCTGCTCTTGCCCAATGGCGAACGCAAGCGTCGGTCTGGCGTCATATGTAAACAGCAATTGCACCATGCATGTGAGGTATCACCGCGAAGGTCAGATCGAGGGCAGTAATTTTAGCAGTAGACCTCCTCTGTAAATCTAACGGGGTAACCTGTAAATGCTTTTAAAGGCTTTTAAAAATGTATGTAGTTTGTCGCCAATGCGCGTTTGTGCGAAATTTTAAAGCATGTCGTGTTTGGTATCTATGTACTCGGCCTAAGATCATCTTTTTTATTTCATCAAACATTTGGGCAATATAGTGTGTTTTAGTGCATTAAAATTAAAAAAAGTGTATTTTTTCCCAGAAAAATGCGTTTGAAAAATCGCTGCGCAAATACTGTGTAGAAAAAAAAAATGCAACACCCACCATTTTATTCTGTAGGGCCTTTGCTTTAAAAATATATATAATGTTTGGGGGTTCAACATAATTTTCTTGCAAAAAAAAATATGTTTTCATGTAAACAAAAAGTGTCAAAAAGGGCTTTGTCTTCAAGTGGTTAGAAGAGTGGATGTAAGCTTCCTAATGTTGTGTATAAAATGCCAGAACAGTTCAAAACCCCCCCAAATGACCCCATTTTGGAAAGTAGACACCCCAAGCATTATACTGAGAGGCATGTCGAGTCCATGGAATATTTTATATGTTGACACAAGTTGCGGAAAAAATAATTTTTTTTTTTTTTTGCACAAAGTTGTCACTAAATGATATATTGCTCAAACATGCCATGGGCATATGTGGAATTACACCCCAAAATACATTCTGTTGCTTCTCCTGAGTACGGGGATACCACATGTGTGAGACTTTTTGGGAGCCTAGCCGCGTACGGGACTCCAAAAACCAAGCACCGCCTTCAGGCTTTCTAAGGGTGTAAATTTTTGATTTCACTTCTCACTGCCTATCACAGTTTCGGAGGCCATGGAATGCCCAGATGGCACAAAACCCCCCAAATGACCCCATTTTGGAAAGTAGACACCCCAAGCTATTTGCTGAGAGGTATTGTGAGTATTTTGCAGATCTCGCTTTTTGTCACAAAGTTTTGAAAATTGAAAAAAAAAAGAAAAAAAAAAATGTTCTTTCTTCATTTTCAAAAACAAATGAGAGCTGTAAAATACTCACCATGCCTCTCAGCAAACAGCTTGGGGTGTCTACTTTCCAAAATGGGGTCATTTGGGGGGGTTTTGTGCTATTTTGGCATTTTATGGCCTTCGAAACTGTGATAGGTAGTGAGGAGTGAAATCAAAAATTTGCGCCCTTAGAAATCCTGAAGGCGGTGCTTGGTTTCCGGGGTCCTGTACGTGGCTAGGCTCCTAAAAAGTCCCACACATGTGGTATCCCCGTACTCAGGAGAAGCAGCAGAATGTATTTTGGGGTGCAATTCCACATATAACCATGGCATGTGTGAGCAATATATCATTTAGTGACAACTTTTTGTATTTTTTTTTTTTGTCATTATTCAATCAGTTGGGACAAAAAAAAAATATTCAATGGGCTCAACATGCCTCTCAGCAATTTCCTTGGGGTGTCTACTTTCTAAAATGGGGTCATTTGGGGGGGGTTTGTACTGCCCTGCCATTTTAGCACCTCAAGAAATGAGATAGGCAGTCATAAATTAAAAGCTGTGTAAATTCCAGAAAATGTACCCTAGTTTGTAAACGCTATAACTTTTGCGCAAACCGATAAATATACGCTTATTGACATTTTTTTTACTAAAGACATGTGGCTGAATACATTTTGGCCTAAATGTATGACTAAAATTGAGTTTATTCGATTTTTCTTATAACAAAAAGTAGAAAATATCATTTTTTTTCAAAATTTTCGGTCTTTTTCCGTTTATATCGCAAAAAATAAAAATCGCAGAGGCAATCAAATACCATTAAAAGAAAGCTCTATTTGTGGGAAGAAAAGGACGCAAATTTTGTTTGGGTACAACATTGCATGTCCGCACAATTTACAGTTAAAACAGCGCAGTGCAAAATTCTGAATTCACCTCTGGTCCTTTAGCTACCAAATGGTCCGGGGCTTAAGTGGTTAAGCTATCTTGCAAAGAAGAATGGGCAAAAATGTCACTCTGTAGATGTGCAAAGCTGGTAGAGATATCCCCAAAAAGACTTGCAGCTGTAATTGCAGCGAAAGGCGGTTCTACAAAGTATTGACTCATATTTATTTGTAAAAAAAGTTTTAAAAAAAGGTTTGTCATTTTCCTTCCACTTCATAATTATGTGCCACTTTGTGTTGGTCTATCAAATAAAATCCCAATAAAATACATTTACGTTTTTGGTTGTGGAACATTTCAAGAGGTATGAATATTTTTTCAAGGCACTGTACATTGCCCATTGAGTGAAGACATAACTACAAGAGTACCACTGCTGTACGAGAGAGGCATCATAAGTTCATTGGCTCTCAAGTTACGAAACTCTTCGGCTTTTCGGTTCTTTTGTTGTGCCATTTCTAGCAACCTATCCCCAGCCCTTGAACATCATCTCTCTGCCACCATGGCAGCTCTGGTAACAATAGATCTCTAGTAATGTGAATCCTCTGGTAACATGGTCCTTTGGTAACAATGCCCCCTGATAATATCGCTTTTCTGTAAGGTTAGCTCCTGTTAACCCCTTAAAGCGGAAACGTCACTCCCCAAATCAACACTGACTAGTTTTAATCCTTATGCTGCTAGCATTAGTGAATAGATAGAAAAAGTATCTCATATTTACTTGTTTTAAACATGTTTTTTTACATTTCTTCAGTAACTTCCTGGTTTTTGGCCTAGGCAAATGATGTCATACATTCCAGAAGTCTTCAGGAGGGGAGGAGGGGTTTCTTAGCTAAGCACACCCTCCTGCATGCGTGCCTGAGCTAAAGGCAGATAGATTCCAGGTAGTAACTTCTACATTAATCATTAGCCCTCACTCAAGATGACCACGGCCAAAAATGCTAGTTAATGTTTTCCATAGTGAATTTTCAGCAAAATAAAGCACGGATGGACTGATGAGTTTGCTTTAAATATTAAAAATGAATTAAATAGCATTTTTGGTTTGTGGCGCTCAGATGCAGTGTAGTTCCACTTTAAGCCCAAGAAGTCAGTCCCAATTCCCAGTGCAAGTTTGCGGTTTTGTATTCTGCACTGGTTTACCTGTTAATACATTTCATACCCTGATATGCAAATTGTTTTAGGCATGTTTTCCCAGTAGAGCTATAGCAAATAGGCTGTTCACCTTGACAGTAGTGTGGTGAAAATCCACTTTGCAAAGACAATCCAATCTAATTTGAGGAAAACAACCACAATTTGTCTTGGTATTATTGAATGATGAAATCAGTGACACTTCACTTCATTTACTAGGCTAAAGAATTCCCTTCAAAGTGAACAGTCTATTTGCCTTTAGCTGATCAACCCCAAATGCCGCGTACACATGGTCGGAATTTTCCGACAAGAAAAGTTCGATGTGAGCTTTTGGTTGGAAATTCCGACCGTGCGTAGGCTCCATCTGACTTTTTCTGTCGGAATTTCCGACAACAAAAATTTGAGAGCTAGTTCTCAATTTTGTCGGAAATTCAATTGCAAAATGCAATTCCGACGCACAAAAAAACACGCATGCTCTGAATCAATTCGACGCATTCTCGGAATCATTGAACTTCATTTTTCTCGGCTCGTTGTAGTGTTGTACGTCACCGCGTTCTTGACGGTTGGAATTTTGTGTGACCGTGTGTATGCAACACAAGTTTGATGCCGCGTACACACGATCGGAAAATCCGACAAGAAAACCGTGGTTTTTTTCCCGACGGAATGTTGGCTCAAACTTGTGTTGCATACACACTGTCACACAAAATTCCGACCGTCAAGAACGCGGTGACGTACAACACTACAACGAGCCGAGAAAAATTAAGTTCAATGATTCCGAGCATGCGTCAAATTGATTCCGAGCATGCATGGTTTTTGGTGCATTGGAATTGCATACAGACGATCGGAATTTCCGACAAGAACTTTTCTTGTTGTAAAATTTGAGAACCAGCTCTCAAATGTTTGTTGGCGGAAATTCCGACAGAAAAAGTCAGATGGAGCCTACACACGGTTGGAATTTCCAACCAAAAGCTCACATCGAAACTTTTCTTGTCGGAATTTCCGAATAGCCAACATTCCATCTGAAAAAAATCCACGGTTTTCTTGTCGGATTTTCTGAATAGCCAACATTCCGTCTGAAAAAAATCCACGGTTTTCTTGTCGGATTTTCTGAATAGCCAACATTCCGTCTGAAAAAAATCCACGGTTTTCTTGTCGGATTTTCTGAATAGCCAACATTCCGTCTGAAAAAAATCCACGGTTTTCTTGTCGGAATTTCCGAATAGCCAACATTCCATCTGAAAAAAATCCACGGTTTTCTTGTCGGATTTTCTGAATAGCCAACATTCCGTCTGAAAAAAATCCACGGTTTTCTTGTCGGATTTTCTGAATAGCCAACATTCCGTCTGAAAAAAATCCACGGTTTTCTTGTCGGATTTTCTGAATAGCCAACATTCCGTCTGAAAAAAATCCACGGTTTTCTTGTCGGAATTTCCGAATAGCCAACATTCCATCTGAAAAAAATCCACGGTTTTCTTGTCGGATTTTCTGAATAGCCAACATTCCGTCTGAAAAAAATCCACGGTTTTCTTGTCGGATTTTCTGAATAGCCAACATTCCGTCTGAAAAAATCCACGGTTTTCTTGTCGGATTTTCTGAATAGCCAACATTCCGTCTGAAAAAAATCCACGGTTTTCTTGTCGGAATTTCCGAATAGCCAACATTCCGTCTGAAAAAAATCCACGGTTTTCTTGTCGGATTTTCTGAATAGCCAACATTCCGTCTGAAAAAAATCCACGGTTTTCTTGTCGGAATTTCCGAATAGCCAACATTCCATCTGAAAAAAATCCACGGTTTTCTTGTCGGATTTTCTGAATAGCCAACATTCCGTCTGAAAAAAATCCACGGTTTTCTTGTCGGATTTTCTGAATAGCCAACATTCCGTCTGAAAAAAATCCACGGTTTTCTTGTCGGATTTTCTGAATAGCCAACATTCCGTCTGAAAAAAATCCACGGTTTTCTTGTCGGAATTTCCGAATAGCCAACATTCCATCTGAAAAAAATCCACGGTTTTCTTGTCGGATTTTCTGAATAGCCAACATTCCGTCTGAAAAAAATCCACGGTTTTCTTGTCGGATTTTCTGAATAGCCAACATTCCGTCTGAAAAAATCCACGGTTTTCTTGTCGGATTTTCTGAATAGCCAACATTCCGTCTGAAAAAAATCCACGGTTTTCTTGTCGGAATTTCCGAATAGCCAACATTCCGTCTGAAAAAAATCCACGGTTTTCTTGTCGGATTTTCTGAATAGCCAACATTCCGTCTGAAAAAAATCCACGGTTTTCTTGTCGGAATTTCCGAATAGCCAACATTCCATCTGAAAAAAATCCACGGTTTTCTTGTCGGATTTTCTGAATAGCCAACATTCCGTCTGAAAAAAATCCACGGTTTTCTTGTCGGATTTTCTGAATAGCCAACATTCCGTCTGAAAAAAATCCACGGTTTTCTTGTCGGATTTTCTGAATAGCCAACATTCCGTCTGAAAAAAATCCACGGTTTTCTTGTCGGAATTTCCGAATAGCCAACATTCCATCTGAAAAAAATCCACGGTTTTCTTGTCGGATTTTCTGAATAGCCAACATTCCGTCTGAAAAAAATCCACGGTTTTCTTGTCGGATTTTCTGAATAGCCAACATTCCGTCTGAAAAAATCCACGGTTTTCTTGTCGGATTTTCTGAATAGCCAACATTCCGTCTGAAAAAAATCCACGGTTTTCTTGTCGGAATTTCCGAATAGCCAACATTCCGTCTGAAAAAAATCCACGGTTTTCTTGTCGGATTTTCTGAATAGCCAACATTCCGTCTGAAAAAAATCCACGGTTTTCTTGTCGGAATTTCTGAATAGCCAACATTCCGTCTGAAAAAAATCCACGGTTTTCTTGTCGGAATTTCCGAATAGCCAACATTCCATCTGAAAAAAATCCACGGTTTTCTTGTCGGATTTTCTGAATAGCCAACATTCCGTCTGAAAAAAATCCACGGTTTTCTTGTCGGATTTTCTGAATAGCCAACATTCCGTCTGAAAAAATCCACGGTTTTCTTGTCGGATTTTCAGATCGTGTGTACGCGGCAATAGAGTTCATGTTTATATTTGAATAACCAACCCATGAGAATGTGAAGTTCTCTTCTTCCTAAACCAAAGTGCCTATGTGTAGTCAAAGTAACAAAATTAAAAAACAGTTAAAATCAATTTGGCCCTTTGGTAACTAAACTTTTGTTTTTATATTTATTTGATCAAACAGAACAGGAGAGGGGATGTAAGGGCCCTGAGAGACACACACTATATTGTCAAAAGTATTGAGACGTCTGCCTTTACACGCACATGAACTTTAATGGCATCCCAGTCTTGGTCCGTAGGGTTCAATATTTAGTTTGCCCACCCTTTGCAGCTATAACAGCTTCAACTCTTCTGGGAAGGCTGTCCACATGGTTTCAATCGCATTTGTGAGGTCAGGCACTGATGTGGATGAGAAGGCCTGGCTAGCAGAATCAAATTAATTCCATAGGTGTACTATTGGGTTGAGGTCAGGACTCTGTGCAGGCCAGTCAAGTTCCTCCACCCCAAACTCGTTTATCCATGCCTTTATGAACCTTGCTTTGTGCACTTGTCCAAATCACTTGGTGAAGGGGGGATTATGGTGTGGGGTTGTTTTTCAGGGGTTGGGCTTGGCCCCTTAACTCTAAAAGGCATCAGCATACCAAGATATTTTGGACAATTTCATGCCCCGAACTTTGTGGGAACAGTTTTGGGATGGCCCCTTCCCGTTCCAACATGACTGCGCACCAGTGCACAAAGCAAGGTCCATAAAGACATGAATGAGTGAGTTTGGGGTGGAGGAACTTGACTGGCTTGCACCTCAACCTGATAGAACACCTTTGGGGTGAATTAGAGCAGAGACTGCGAGCCAGGCCTTCTCGTCCAACATCAGTGCCTGACCTCACAAATGCGCTTCTGGAAGAATGGTCAAACATTCCCAAAGACACAATCCTAAACCTTGTGGACAGCCTTCCCAGAAGAGTTGAAGATGTTATAGCTGCAAAGGGTGGGCCAACTCAATATTGAACCCTACGGACTATTGATTATGGTTGTGGTAGCAAGGTAAGATGCCTGCTCCTAATTATATTTTTCAGTTGTTTGTACTGTACAAAGCAAATGATCACTTAAAATCAGTGAATGTGACTTTCACCATATTTTCACTTGGGTGAACCAATCAGGGGGCAGGTCTTAAAAACACAAATTTTTTCAATGCCCCCAACCACTACACCTTAAGACCCTTTCACACTCACAGCACGGCCGCGTTAGCGGTAAAGCGCCGCTTGTTTTAGCGGCACTTTACTTGTCGTTTTAGCGGTGCTTTTTTGGCCGCTAGCGGGGCGCTTTTAACACCCGCTAGCGGCCGAAGAAAGGGTTGAATGCGCCCGAAAAGCGCCACTGCCAAAACGCTTTGCAGGCGACTCGGCAGCGATGCCCATTGATTTCAATGGGCAGGGGCAGTGGAGGAGCGGTGTAAACACTGCTCTTAAACCGCTCCAAAGCTGCTGCTTGCAGGATCTTTTCTAACGTCCTGCAAGCCCACCGCTCCAGTGTGAAAGCACTCAGGCTTTCACACTGGGGCTGCAGGGGAGGCATTTTTCAGGCACTTTACAGACGCTATTTTTAGCCCTTTAGTGCCTGAAAAATGCCTCCAGTGTGAAAGGGGTCCAAGACTTGTTCACACCAGAACGTGGTGCGGTAAAGGAGCATTTCTGTGTGTGTTTCTCAAGCCTCGTACACACGGTTGGACTTTTTGCCAACAAACTTCATTTTGAGCAAGTTTGACATAAAATCTGACCGTGTGTACGCTCCATCGGACAAACTTTTTTGGTTTTCATCGGACAAATGTTCGGTCTGCAAACGGACAAACTTTTTGCCAACAAAAGTCCGATGGAGAAAAGTCCAACCGTGTGTACAGAAATCCATCGGACTTTTGTCCGATGGACAAATAAGCATGCCCAGAACCAATGTTTAAATCAACCAACAATAGCAGAAGTTGACCAAAGGGTGGTAGTAAAGAGCAGAAAAACCACGTGATGTTGGAAAAGTTTGCAGAAAAGTCCTGCCGTGTGTATGCTATGGGTGTTCCCGACCAACTCCCTTCGGACAAAAATCCACAGAAAAGTTTGTTTGAAGTCCGACCGTGTGTACGAGGCTTCAGACTGAGTGGGAACACGCTGCCCCTGTTAGACATGTGCAGGTGCCATTGCTTGTTAATGGCAGCCCAAACAATGCGGCTTATGACAGCGCAACTTTTAAAGGTTGCGCCTGCCATATGTTTTGCGTTTTCCCGTGCGCCTAGCAGCCCACTGAAATTAACAGAAAGTCACTCAACAGTCTCAACAGTGCACTGTCTACCATCACCAAATTGTAGTAAGGAGGGTGCTCAGCCTATAGTGGCACCGAATTCAAATCCACACTCCAAAAGAATCAGCAACGTGTCAAATGTAAAGCAAGCATAGATAGACGAGTTTAGTGGAATCCCATTAAAACCATTGTTTCAGAGACACACAAATCTCCTTATCAAGGTGACAAGACATAGCAGCAAAGTTGTAGGTATGTCTCATGAGCTTGATAAAGGAGGCCCGTGTGTCCCTGCAACGTTGATTGCTATGTCATTGCTGACCCGGATACCTTTATTTAGCCAATGCTCACCTCATAATGGACGCTTGTAGGCACGTGGTTAAATAGTAATTAAAGAGTATCCAATTAATCGGTTTCTCAAGTATGACTGCAGATTCAAAGACTTCCCAACCAGCAGAGAATACAGCCGCTCCCTGGAGTGGGGTCTGGCGACCAGCTTTACCCAAGTAATTCAGCAGTAGCATTCTATAAAGAAGGAAAGAAAATATTTAGTTGAAAGGGCCATTCTATCTATGTGGTATTTCAGGTATAGGTAGCAATTAAAAGAATCTTGGAGACTCATACTGCTTGAGCGGTTAAAAGACAGGAGAATAAGATACTAGTGGAAGCCTTTCGGCTTTACAGACGGTTCCCTACTGCGCATGCACAAAGCACGGTGCGCTTTATAATTGGCCGGGCGGCGGAGGCTGAAGAGGGGGGGGCAAACTTCCGAGGAATGGCGCTGTGACACCCAGAAGTCAAAACCCAGAAGTCAAAAACAGGTACCCGTTCACCCTGAAAGGTGCCACATTTCCACACCGGGGGGGGGGGGGACAAATAAGCAGAAGTTCCACTTTTGGGTGGAGCTCCGCTTTAATGAGGTATTAAACTCATTTGTTTTCTGCATTTATTTATTTTTTGGGCTTTTTTGATTTTTTTTTTCATTCGGGGATCAGTAAAGCCCTATACACACACCATTAGATTTTCTGCAGATTGTCATCAGATTTACCAAAACCATATAATATTAGGTCAAACCTTAAGAATTTCAATTTGTATGCAACCAGGCAGGTCCTTGCACTACATGGTTATGGTAAATCTGAAGACAAAAATCTGCAGAAAATCTAATAATGTGTATGGGGTCTAAGTATTTTATTTTTTACAGACCAAGCTGTCCGGCACAAAATAGCAGTTAGAGTGTTAAGACAAACCATTATACATTGACAGGGGTGCTTACATAGATGAGATTGTATTCATTAATATAAAACCTTTTTCGCAAATGGGACAAAAAAAAATGTTTTTGTTATAACTGCTTAAAAAGTGTTTGGTTTTAATTGGTCAGTCAACTCCATCTAAATATGCTTGTGCATCTAAAGCTGACCATGCACTACATTTTCAAATGAACATTCGTACGAAGAGAAATTCTCAGTACGCTCGATAATGAATGTCATTCAAAAGTACATTAAAAAACTTTTAACATTTGATTTTGGAACGAATTAACTTTCTTGAATGAAAACCACATTCACTGTCAGAAATTTGTTTATTTCCATCTTGCTCCTTCGAATTTTCTCATCACTGCAGTCGAAAACAAACATTGGTTTGACTCCACCCACGATTAGAAAATCGAAGTGGGTGGCAATTATGTGGTTAAAAAAGGCGTTGTAGAAGCGTCACATCACCTTTTCACGACCGGTCAATTGGCTCTGAATAGTGACACAAACGTGGATCACTTTTCAGAGGCGCAGCGGTTTAGGCGCAAGTCTAAACTTAGCCCAACACACTTCCTGTGCTAGAAGGGTTTATTTACTAAAGCTGGAGAGTGCAAAATCAGGCTCACTTCTGCATAGAAACCAATCAGCTTCCAGGTTTTATTGCCAAAGCTTAACCCTCCTATCGGTATTCCCGAGTGTGGCTCTGGGTTAAATTTCAGTACCATTAGCGGTAACCCTGAGTCACACTCGGGGCTGCATTGCAGAATCCTGGTGCAGTATACTTACCTTGTCCCCAGGATCCTGCGATGTCCCCCCGTGGTGTCTGCGGGCTCTGTCCTCCGCCTGATGCCCTTGTGTTCTGGGCTCCGTTCCCTGCGAGCGCTGCACTTGTAGAATTGAGCGTTAGTGAATCGTAGGGAAATACATTTTATTATTATATTATTATTTTTTTATAATTATTTATAGTTATTTATTATATTATAATTTATGATTTAGTGTTTCAAACTTTATCATACCCGTGATGTCTACTAGACTCTTGTTTGGACAGATTTAAGTGTGTTATTACTAATGCTGGCCATACACTATACGAAAAATGGGCCGAACCCATTTTCAAAAAACGAACATTCGGTCGTGAGTGCAAACGATAGTGCCATCATGTAATGACCGATAAATCGTTCAGAGGACATAAATAAAAAATTTGGTTCATTTTTTTACATATACATAGTGCAGACAGTTCGGACGGGAAACATATTAACCTTTCAATTTATCGTTCGTTCGGCAGAAGTTTTCCAAAACCTGCCGTTCGTTTTTTTTTCACAAAAACGTCACAAACGATTAGTGCCCATTAACTTGCCGAAAAACGAACGAAGTGTCTACATGATCGATTTTCGGCCGATTTTTCGGATAGTGTTTGGCCAGCATAAGAATTACAGGCCTACAATATAAAACGCCAAATTTCCATGCGAAACAATGTACCGCTTTGAGACGCAAAAATCTGAAATAATCATACCGCCAGGGTGGTTAACTGAACAAGCTTAGGCTTGGAAGTTAGCAGCTGATTGGCTTCTAAGCAGAAGTGAGCCTGATTTTGCACTCTCCAGCTTTAGTAAATAAACCCTTCTAGCACAGGAAGTGTGTTGAACTAAGTTTAGACTTGCGCCTAAACCGCTGCGCCTCTGAAAATTGATCCACGCTTGTGTCACTATTCAGAGCTAATTGACCGGCCGTGAAAAGGTGATGTGACACTTCTACAACGCCTCTTTTAACCACAAAATTGCCACCCACTTGAATGGGTCACGTTCGACAGGCATTAAGACAGGAGCCATGGTTTTTGCAGCAGGCATGAGGCAAATACTCGCAACTGCAGTATGTAAACACCCCTGTCTGCTCCCTTTTCTGCTAAAAGGGGGGGGGGGAGGGGGCAGTTGGGGGGGTGCTTAAAATGTGGTTCAACTGCCCTCCCAACCACAAGCCTAAATGAGCCCTTGCTGGCCAGATCATTGTGTGTAAGTAAAGCAACAAAAAATCTAGAAAAAGGAAAATAAATGCAGCTACCAAATTTAAATTTTTTTGATTTTGAGTCGCGTACACACGACCGTTTTTCATGACGAGAAAAATGCAATTTTTTAAATTGGTCATTAAAAATGGTCGTGTGTAGTCTCCAGAGCATTTTTCTCAACGAGAAAAATGGGCATTAAAAATTTAGAACATGCTCTATTTTTTCTCGTCGTTTTTCACGTCGTCGTTTTTCTCATCGTGAAAAACGGTCGTGTGTACGCTTTAATGACGGGAAAAAAAACACGCATGCTCGGAAGCAAGTTATGAGACGGGAGCGCTCTTCTGGTAAAACTAGCATTCATAATGGAGATAGCACATTCGTCACGCTGTAACGGACTGAAAAGCACAGAGACTGAAAAGCGCGAATCGTCTCTCACCAAACTTTTACTAACACGCGGTAACACGAAATCAGCAAAAGCAGCACAAAGGGTGGCGCCATCCGAATGGAACTTCCCCTTTATAGTGCCGTCGTACGTGTTGTACATCACCGCGCTTTGCTCGAGCGTTTTTTTTTAACAATAGTGTGTATGCAAGGCAGGCTTGAGAAGAATCACGTTGAGAAAAAAAGTTTTTTTCAATGACATTAAAAACGGTCGTGTGTACGCGGCATTAGGGCGGCTTTACACTGCCCTGCTGCACTTTTGCAAAAGCGTAGCTAACCCGCCAATTTTGTGCAGGTTAGCTACGTTTTCCCTATAGATTTCTATGAGGTTCTGCCATTTTGGTGCGCTTTCTAAAACCGCACCAAAACCGCGGGACATCATAGAAGTCTATGGGAAAGTGTAGCTATCCCGCACGTAACCTGAACGGGTCAGCTGCACTTTGCCCAAACCGTAGCGGGGCTGCACCTAATACAAAAAAAAATGCAACATGCGTGATCTGCATCCATTCAATTGCTAAGATGTAAAAAGGAGACGTAAGCACCGCTGAAGAGTAGAGCACAGTACAGCAGGGTACAGTAAACACCAAGAACCACGTACAATGAGAAACCTAATCTTTACTGTAATTGCTGCTGACATGATTTCTCATCCTGCATGGTTACTGGTATGAAATCTATTTTTCTATGAACATCGTCAGTCACTGCATTGGGAATTTTACATAAACACTGGCAAAAAAAATGCATAGTTCCCATAAAGTGACCCTGACCTGTCTTACCTGATTTGTCTATGCCTAACTATTCTTAGTTGGTATTCTATATAGTTGTACCTGAGGAATTCCATAACTGACTGCACATGGGACCATAGGACTAGTTTTTTTCTGTATGACCCAAATCTGTCTGCGTACAATAAACACAAGGTGACACCAACATTCTATGAGCAAAACTGGTGTTACACACTTACACACAATGTATATCCTTATTTTTATCTTTTAAACTGTAAGAAGCTGAATGATCTGGAGGAAATGATCAGAAAATCCCCCTTCATTTCTAAGTGTCTATCCCAAGCATATCTATGATCCAAATTTTTATATAATTACAGTCCTATACACATTATGTTTTATTTATTTCTAGCCTACTCCTTTTAATCTGAACGATCTTGAAGTATGTAAACTTACTTTGGGAAGATCCCTGCACATTTACTACCCTGAATTCTTTGACACATATTCACTATGCCCTGTGAGTAGGCTCCGATGTGTCACGCATCTCACTGAACCTGCCTTCTAAGCTACAGAAGTGCTGAGAGGAGGAGTTTCAGGAGGAGTCACTGGTTGCAGGCAGCAAGGTACCATGGGATATGTAGTCTTTAGAAATTGAAAGAAAACAGCATTGCCCCTAAAAGCACCTCTATATAAGCCTTTTGGGGGGGGGGATTTACTAAGGCTTGGTTCACACTTGAGAATGCAGCGGCTCACAGTAGGAGTCCGGTGCGTCTCCATTCACTGTTTCAGGTCCGATTTCAGCCCAAATTTTGGCCTGAATTCGGACCTGAAATGGACCAAAAGACACACAGGTTTCCTGTGCAATTCGCACTGGTGCCGCTGCGGAGATGTGAGAGCCGGTCACAATCTCCTGCTGTGAGAATTCGATGCGAGAAAATCGCATCCAATTCGCAATGGTGTGAACCCAGCCTAATGCCCCATACACACGATCATTTTTAATGTCATTTTTAAAACGGACGTTTTTCTTGTCATTTTTTTTCTTGTTTCCTCTCAAGCCTGTCTTGCGTACACACCATCATTTTAAAAAATGTTCAAGCAAAGCGCAGTGACGTACAGCACGTACGACGGCACTATAAAGGGGAAGTTCCGTTCGAATTGCGCCACCCTTCATGTTAGTAAAGTTTGTTGAGAGACGATTCGCTCTTTTCAGTCTTGTGCTTTTCAGTCCGTTACAGCGTGACGAATGTGCTATCTCCATTACGAACGCTAGTTTTACCAGAACGAGCGCTCCCGTCTCATACTTGATTCTGAGCATGCGCGTTTTTTTTCACGTCGTTAAAGCATACACACTATCGTTTTTCACGTTGTTAAAAAAAACGACATGAAAAACGACGTGAAAAAAGAGAGCATGTTCGAAATTTTTAATGCCCGTTTTTCACGTCGTTAAAAATGCTCTGGAGCATACACACGATCATTTTTAATGGCCATTTTTTTTAATGGCATTTTTAATGGCATGAAAAATGATCGTGTGTATGGGGCATTAGACTGGTGCACACAGAATCTGGTACAGCTGTGCATAGCAACCCATCATGTAAATAAAGGAAAGCCGTCAGCTCGATCTTCCGTAATTAATACATTTATTAATCCAGGTGTGGTGCAAAAAAATAGCTTTAGTCATAACCTTGAATATGGGTAAAGCTACACGCCGAAATGTTTAAGCCCTGTATTATTTTGTACCACACCTGGATTAATAAATGTATTAATTGCGGAAGATCGAGCTTCCGGCTTTCCTTTATTTACATGTTTTCTTGAGTGCTAGGAGGACACTACAAGCCAGTGCATCGACAGCTCACCACCTCAGGGAATTACTACAGGTGTTTTCTACCAGAGTAACCAATCCGCTTCTAACTTCTAGCTTGTTCTGTTAAGCTTTGACAATAAAAACTAGAAGCTGATTGGTTACTATGCACAGCTGCAGCAGATTTATTGTGCACCAATTTTAGTAAATCTCTCCCTATGGGGTTTATTTACTTAAGGCAAATAGATGGTGCACTTTTCAAAGTGCAGTTGCACTCTGCAAGGGCAGTTGCTCCAGAACTTAGTAAATGAGACAAAGATTCACTTTGTAAAGAATAATTAATCATGTGCAAGGAAAATTTAAAAACAGCATTTTTGCTTGCACATGATTGGATGATGGAAGTCAGCAGAGCCCCTCCTAATTGGCTAAGCTCTGGAGCAACTGCACTTTCGCAAAGTGCACAGTCTATTTGTCTTTAGTAAATCAACCGAGTGTCCATGCAGATATAGGTGTCTACAGGCATATTAGAAGTGGAGTGTTTACAGGCTGAAAAAAACCCACTAAAGGAATGTTCAGGAAAGGAGCTGCAGAGCAGAAAACCGCTGAACGCACCTAAATGCACGCAAGCGCGCCTAAACGCTAGGGGTTGAATGTTACTACATTCCAATGGCTATAATAAATTAATATTATGACTCATGGAATGCATTAAACTATTGACGAGCCTAAATGTGTCTAAACAGATGCCAGGACATCTGCCAGGAGCTCTGGCATTCAGAGGAGCCAAACAGATGCCCTCTGGTACATTTTCAGGAAATTATTAGATCTGAAGATATTTCAGACTAAGTTATTACACTGGAAGAAGATCTTTAGTTGAGTAATCACATAAAAAGACATTACATACTATTTCTCCTCAGCCCCATTGCAACTGTTTGATAATCATATAATCACATATAATTGCTGTGGATACTTACATTTTATGTGGCACAAGAACTTTTAAGTGTGGTAACTTATAATTATATAAAATAAGTCAGGACCCTGGCTGGGCCTCTTAAGGATATTCACAGAGTTGTCCCGTAACCACTCTTTTGCTATCTTGGCTGTGTGCTTAGGGTCGTTGTCCTGTTGGATGATGAACCTTCATCCCAGTCTGAGGTCCAGAGCGCTCTGGAGCAGGTTTTCATCAAGGATGTCTCTGTACATTGCTGCATTCATCTTTCCCTCTATCCTGACTAGTCTCCCAGTTCCTGCTGCTGAAAAATGTCCCCACAGCATGATGCTGCCGCCACCATGCTTCACTGTAGAGATGGTATTGGCCAGGTGATGAGCGTTGCCTGGTTTCTTCCAGACACGATGCTCGCCATTTAGGCAAAAGAGTTCATTTTTTGTTTCTTACGACCAGAGAATTTTGTTTCTCATGGACTTTCAGATGCCTTTTGGCAGATTCCAGGCAGGCTGTCATGTGCCTTTTACTGAGGAGTTGCTTCCGTCTGGCCACTCTACCATACAGGCCCGATTGGTGGAGTGCTGCAGAGATGTCCGTTCTTCTGGAAGATTCTCCTCTCTCCACAGAGAAACGCTGTAGCTCTGTCAGAGCGACCATTGGGTTCTTGGTCACCTCCCTGACTAAGGCCCTTCTCCACCAATCGCTCAGTTTGGTCGGGTGGCCCGCAATCAGAAGATTTCTGATGGTTCCAAACTTCTTCTATTATTGGAGGCCACTGTGCTCATTGGGACCTTATATGCTGCAGAAATTTTTCTGTACCCTTCCCCAGATCTGTGCCTCGATACACATCTGTCTCGGGGGTCCACAGACAATTCCTTGGACTTTATGGGTTGGTTTGTGCTCTAACGTGTACTGTTAACTGTGGGACCTTATATAGACAGGTGTGTGCCTTTCCAAATCATGTTCAATCAGCAGAATTTACCACAGGTGGACTCCAGTCAAGTTGTAGAAACATCTCAATGATGATCAGTGGAAACAGGATGCACCTGAGCTCAATTTTAAGTGTCATGGCAAAGGCTGTGATTACTTATGTGATTTTTTTCATTTTTTTTTTTTTTTAATTTGCAAAGATTTCAAACAAACTTCTTTCACGTTGTCATTATGGGGTATTGCTTGTAGAATTTTGAGGAAAAGAATGAATTTAATCCATTTTGGAATAAGGCTGCAACATAACAAAATGTGGAAAAAGTGAAGCGCTGTGAATGCTTTCCGTATGCACTGTACCTCATTTGGTTGTATACAGCATGTTTGTGTGTCTGTGATGTCACTCCTCCTGGTTGAATTTCAGAGTTCTCCGACTTCCTGTTTCTTTACTTTACCAGTCCTGATACTACATCTCCCATGATCCTTTGAGTCTCTGTAGCTTTAGGGCGGGCTATGGGAGTCACGTGTAGCAGTTCTGGGTGTTGATGTGGGTAGGTCCTATGGTTACTGTGGGTGTTTCTAGGCCTTAATGTGGGTGGTGAAAGTTATAAATGTGTCATACCTCCTCCTGTATCATTCTTGTCTTCCAGCATGCCAAAGAATAATGGCTTACTGCGAAACTACAAAGGAAGGGCTATGTGAGGTTATTATAAAGGTGTTTCCTTCATATGTAAATTAATCTGTTCACAGAGATCAGGTCTCTGGGAGGGCGGGATCTGAGGGGTGGGACTTTCCCTGTTCACACTGGTCGGCATATATAACTGGGCAGGATTTAATCCTAATTGTGATCCATTCAATTCTTCCCAGCAGCAGCACAGATAGCTTTCAGAACAAGCTGTCTATGAAGGTTTTTCCTGCTTGAATAATGCTGTGATCTGTGCTAGAGTCTTGGGAGGTTTGGACTCTTCCTGTAGGTGTGACTGCGTGGGATTGAATGCTAATTAGGATGTATTCCATCCCACCCACCATCAGAGCTGTGAAGGAATTTACATAATTTGGAGAGTCTGAAAGACTACAAAGACTCTAGTTGCTGCAGGAAGTGTCTGTGGAAGGGACAGAGTTCTATCAGCAGGATATACAGAGTGTCACATGATGCAAAGCCACAACTAAACCCAGAACATCAGGAGATCTGCAGACAACAGAGAAACATGGTACAGAGGTATGATCTGTGCTGGGATTGATCATTCCATTCAGTTCTAGTGAAAATAAAGTTGGAATTCAGCTTTAAAGTGTTACCAAACCCAGGACCCTGCATTCACTATATCTGGTCTCTCACAGTACACAGAACACGGAAATGCAATTATTTTATTGAATTTAAACTGATAAATACCCTTTCTCATCAACAGTATATAGCAGTCTTGTGACTTCTATCGGTGTCCGCCGGAGCACTGGTTAAAGCTTGTAGGAGGAGTTTTCATTCTCCTCTGACTGTCTTATGAAGCTGCATGACTCCTGATCCTCTGTCTGGACAGTTCTGATTGGCCCTGTGCCAATCACATGCACCCTCCCAAAAAAACGAACTCTAGAAATACACACCACTTTTTTGGCTCTGAGGAAGAGGGCTCGCCCTCGCAACGCATCAGCCGTAGCTGTAACATCTGTCGTCTTGACTCTCTGCTTATCTGCTTATTTGGTTCCAGCAAGAGGTTTTCTCCTTGGATGGAACTTTACGTGCCTATTATCTTACTTGCTTTGTGAGTATCTATGATCTTTTAACTTACATTTAATAAACCTAGCCATTGGTAATGCACTAGGTCGGTGCGCCCTCTGTTTTCTTTTACCTTTTAGCCTTAAGAATACCAATTATTCTGAGGAGGGCAGCAAGATCTCTGGCCATTCCCTTTTTAACGGAATACTCTGGTTGTGCCACCAAGAGACCAAGCTTCCGAGCGCAGGAGACTGTTTGTGTTTCTGTGAGCATGTGCAGAGTGTCCCCAAGGCTCTGTACTATAAGATGGGTTGGGGACTGCCGAAGAAGGGTAAGATCAGAGAAGACAGGATCAAACAGCCTTTTTACACAATGCGCAGGATTAACCCTTCAGGTTCCACAGTAAGTATAACAAGCATGCATTACTGCATATACAGACAGACTGATTTCACTGTTATGGGTTTAGTAACACTTTAAAGGAAACATTTTCATATAGTGTATTTATAAGACATTTTTTAATGCTTCCATACTCCTAAATATATGTTTGCTGATTTTGGCTGAGGCTGTACTGCACTCACCAAGTTCTATAAGCCATGTTCCCATGTTAACCCTTAATAGTTCTTATAATTACATGTAGCTATATTAATTTGCACTGTGGGTACATGTACTGAGGAGCACTGGGAATTAAGCTTGCTATGGGAATTAAGGTTTCTTAATAGAGATAACTGTACAGCTCATCTTTTATTCTATTTAGCCACTAGACTAGAGTATAAAGCACAGACACTACCTGAAGCAAGCTAGTCTACTATTAATGTTCTAGTGCAGTTTAAATGCTCATTGATATGGCTGAACATTTACCTTTAATTCAATCCAGGAACTCCAAACATGCCAGCCCGGAACTATAAATGCAATGGAACAAAATCTCAACCACATAATTCCGTTATCATGCATTACTTAAAGCGGAAGTAAACCCGTCCATAAAACAGTTTAATTTCCGGCATGTGCCGGAAATGTAACACTCCCCATTGGTTGTGCTCTCAACCAAACTGTCAAATCATCCAATGGTTGGTGTCATAACTGATCACATGTGCAGCATCATGGAAGTTGTAGATTAAACAGAGGCAAAGATGGCAGCTTCCTTGGCTGAAAACGATAGGGGGGTTTACTTACACTTAAGGTACAGCGGACATACTTAAAAATGCACATATCCCAAGAATCCCTGTATTAAATAGACGTCCCAGTTTGCTAGCACCATAATGAGGGTAGAATTTTGTGAAATGGGTATTTCAGGGACTGGCACCAGTGGAGAGGTGTATAGTTACGTATCCTGATTTTTGCTTACAGCATATTGGAAGGTATGAAATATATTAGCGCAGAGTAGGTAAGATGCCTCTGAACGTTCAATTTACAATATTCTGCTTTATTTTTTGCTGACAAAACTTAATTTCAAATCTCTTACCCTCCCATGGAAACACCAGCTGCCGTCATTGGAGCATCAGGGTACATTGTGTGCACATGCTGAATGACGGTCTCCAAATCCTCAGTGTTGGCAGCACAATATGTCCTTGGTGTCTGCAAGGAGTAAACAAAGCAATATGAGATGGTGTAATGAATGAACCTTGTACAATCACCGTTTAAAATGACATTGTATGTGCTTTTTAGAACACTCCCACCTGTACCTGTTATAAAGTAAAACTCAAACTTATTTTTATTTTTTTGTATAGGAAGACATTACCTGGCTATGTTTTATTTATGCGCATAAAGCCATTTCAGTAGGTGACAGTAAGTTGGCTTACATACTGCGCAACCATGAAGGCACACCGAAGCTCCTTCTATTCTCATCACTTCTCCATTCCCTTTCATTATACATTAGGCATACTGTATGCTTGGTGGGAAACAGCTGTGGTTATGTCTACAGCTGTTGTAAAGGACTGTCATGCTGATAAAGATGGAGAGAGGACATTTTTAGCACACAGGAAGGGGTCTTATCCAAAAAAGCCACAGGATGTGCAACTGTGTTCTGTAATTTGTATGTACATAGAGTGATGTCTAACCTGATCATTTCCAGCAGTCTGCCTAAGTAAAAGGTTACCCAAAACCTAACTAAGGCTGAGTTCACACTATTACGAATTGGATGTGGGTTTCACCGGATCCAATTTGTATGTCTCCAATTCGCATGTCAGGAGATTGTGACCGGCTCTCAATAGAGCCGGTTCAACCATCTTTGGAGCGGCTCCGGAGCGAATTGCACGGGGGTCCTGTGCGTCTTCTGGTCCGTTTCAGGTCCGAATTTAGCCAAAAATTTAACCTTAAAACCGGGAACAGGGACGCACCAGACCCCTGCTGTGAGTTGCTCCGTACTGCGGTGCGATACCAAGCCTAAATCTACTTGCAGCCACATTCTCAAACTAATCTATCTAGCCCTGTAAAGAAGAAATCGCTATACATACCTTTTCTGAAGCCAGTCCAATCTGGTCTCCAGCGGCGGATGCTGTGTGCAGGAGAAAACTGACGGCTGGGAAATGCCTGGGAAGTGACGTCACCCATAGTTAATATGGGGCTTCCGCTGTCAGCTGCCTCTACTGCACACGCCTACACAGTGAAGCTGCCGCTGCCCAGATAGCAAGCAATTGCGCTGCAGGTTTGAAAATGATTTGCTACGCTATTGCTAGACTTGCCAGGCTTTACAAGTTTGTTGCACAATTGCAGCATGTCCGCTTTGCATGACTCCGGATCAATTTTCTTTGCAAACATTCTGCAAGTCTACTACAATTTCTGGTTCAGTTACGTTGTGCAATAGTCATCCCACCACAAGGGTCACTGTGGCTTAATTTTCATGCTATAGACTTGCAAAGCTCTTGCTTTAGACTTGAGGAGCTCTAGCTGTAGACTCAGAACTGCAACTTTGCTCTTGCTAGAGACTTGCCATGCAAATTTGCTACAAATCGGAAAAGTGTTAACTAGAACTTGTGCTTTATGTGCTCTGCAAGTGTACAATTTGACAGTGAAAATGTGCAGCAAGTTAACAGACTGAAGCCTCGTACACACGACCGAGTTTCTCGGCAAGAACCAGCAAGAAACTTGCTGGCAGAGATTTCTTGCCGAGAAATTTGTTCGTGTGTATGGTTTCTCGTCAAGAAAACCGACTAGAATCTCGACGAGAAAATAGAGAACCTGCTCTCTATTTTCTCGTCAAGATTCTCGTCAGCCTGTTTCTCGACGAGAAAATTGTGTGTGTGTACACTTACCTGTCCTCCGGGAAGCCTGCGCATGCTCGAAATGACTTTGACGCATGCGCGGTAGCTTCCTAGGCATAGGATATTGTGTACCAAGATGGCAGCGACGGCATCGAATGTGATGAGCGCATGCTCGTCGTATTCGATTACGTCACCGCGTTCGCTCCATTCAAAGAACCGCGGGTTCTTTGAAATGAGCGTGTGTACACTCGGCCGGGACAAGTTTCTTGTCCAAGGATCTCGTCGAAAAAAACGACGTGTTTTTTACGACGAGATTCTCGGCCGTGTGTACGAGGCTTTACAATTCAACACTGGCACAACATTGTGACAAGTTATCCTTGCTATCTATGTGACAGCCCAGCGTGGGACCGGACTGGAGCGGCTGCAGAACAGGTACTGTAAGTACAGCAATTTTTTTCCTTACAGGGCTAGATACTGTAGATTAGTTTTAGAATGTGGCTGCGAGTAGGTTTAGAGTTAGTTAGATGTTAGCTGAACTTCTACTTTAAAGTGATTGTAAAGGATTGTTTTTTTTTGTTTTTTTTAAATAACAAGGATGTCATACCTCCACTGTGCAGCTCGTTTTGCACAGAGTGGCCCCGAACGTCCTCTTCTGGGGTCCCTCGGTGGCTCTCGTGGCTCCTCCCCACATTAGATAACCCCCTAGGAGAAGCGGTCTCCCGAGGGGGTAATTTTGCGAGCGCGCTCCCGAGTCCAGCATTTGCGTCCATAGACCCGAATGCCGGACTCGGCCCCGCCCCCAGCGCCCGCGTCATTGGATTTGATTGACAGCAGCGGGAGCCAATGGCTGCACTTCTATCAATCTATCCAATCAAGAGCCGGGACCCCGTGGAGAGAAGGACGGTGCATCCCCGCTGAGGAGATGAAGGGGCTCAGGTAAGTAAAACAGGGGGGCTGGGGGGCCGGTGACTGCCAGGTGTTTTTTCACCTTAATGCATAGGATGTATTAAGGTGAAAAAACACAAGCCTTTAAGTTCTGTCCCCCTCCCACGTTCAAATTCAAATATTATGTACCTCCAAACATGGAACGTTAAAGCAGAACTAAACTTTTTAATTTTAGAAATTGTTTGCTACATTATTAGGTGCTTTAAAAAAACACCCCCATCGCTGTAATTCAGGCGCACGGCATCCGAAAAGGGTCTGGACGCCTGAATAGGGATTGGCCACGGATAGATTCATGCTATGCAGAAATCTATCCATTCTACATATAGGGGGGTGGCGTGATAAGGGGCGCAGCGCCCATGCGCCCTAATGGACGGGCCCCGCCCCTGGTGCCCAACCTACATCGGCACTTGACATCGACCTGGCATTTCCACTTTTCAAAATATTTTCTATACAAGTCTGCCCTTTTTCTACAACCGTACCTGTAGGAAACCTTGGCCTGCGGTACCACTTGAACAAATAAGAAGAGTTTCCCACAAAGTTTAGTGACCATAAGGCTACAAAGGGGGGGAATCAGCAAGTCTGAGGAACCACAAAGTTTTGGCTGTAAAGTGGAAGGATAAGAGAGATGTGTATGTCCTGTCCACCATCCACAATGACACCTCGGTGGAAACTTTCCATCCAAAAGCCTGCGAGCATCCAAGATTATAATCTCTATACAGGGGATGGACTTCAACAATCGATAGCCCTATTTAGGAACAGGAAGGTCCCGTTTCTGGTACAAAAAAGTTGCAAATTACCTTATTCATCTGGCCATTTATAATGCATATGTCAACCTAACACAAATCCACTGAAAACCCCACCACATTCATCCAATTTATAAAATAAACCGTCACGTCCCTTATCTACCAGCCAGGATCCGCCCCAGGAAAACATTTGCTCAGATTCTGTGAGCAGACTTAATGAGCGCCATTTCCCTGAGAGCATTCCACCAACAGAAGCAGGCTAAAGACACCAAAAAAGATGTTGTTAGGTATGCAGCAGAGGGGGTTAGAAGAGACACCAGTTTTCATTGTCCCCAATGTCCCTCCCAACCGGGCCTATGCATCGGAGACCGCTTCAGACGTTATCATGCGTCCCTCTGGCTTGCAGACTCCGCTATAATGCATCCCAAAGGTGTTCTATCGGGCCTTGCCAGTCAAGTTCCTCCACTCCAAACTCGCTCATCCATGTCTTTATGGACCTTGCTTTGTGCGCTGCTCCAAATCACTTGGTGGAGGGGTGATTATCTTGTGGGGTTGTTTTTCAGGGGTATGGGTTGGGCTTGGTCCCTTAGTTTCAGTGAAGGGAACTCTTGAGGCGTCAGCATACCAAGACATTTTGGACAATTTCATGCTCCCAACATCCTGTTCCAACATGACTGCACGCCACTGCACAAACAAGGTCCACAAAGACATGGATGAGCGAGTTTTGGGTGGAGAAACTTGACTGGCCTGCACAGAGTCCTGACTACAACCCGATAGAACACCTTTGGGATGAATTAGAGGAGAGACTGCAAGCCAGGCCTTCTCGTCCACATCAGTGCCTGACCTCACAAATGCATTTCTGGAAGAATGGTCAAACATTCCCATAGACACACTCCTAAACCTTGTGGACAGCCTTCCCAGAAGAGCTGAAGCTGTTATAGCGGCAAAGGGTGGGCCAACTCAATATTGAACCCTACAGACTATTTCTGGGATACCATTAAAGTTTATGTGTGTGTAAAAGCAGGCGCCCCAATACTTTTGGTAATATGTGAGGGGCTTCAGAATTGTGTTCAGAGTAGAGTTGTTTTTCTGTTGGATTTGTAATTCCGGGATCAGGGTCTGGAGACCGGAGGCTTTGAAGGGATTTGGGTGGGAAGAAGCCTCTACCTTTGTGCCCATTCTTTCCTGACCGAGGCCCTAAACCTGATGTTTCTGCCAGCTGCCTGGACCAATAATTTGGTTGTGCTGACCACATCTCTACCTACTGCCTGTAATGCATAGGATGCATTGAGGTGAAAAAACACAAAGCTTTACAACCCCTTTAATTCCTAAATCCTTATTTCTTATAAACTAGGATAGATCAGTGAATGGACATTCACTGGTCTCTCTCACCTCTACTTAGGAACAGCCACCATACGGATCCTGGGTCCGTATGTAGATAGCGGAGCCTGGGAAACATGGCAATTGGGGCAGGGGTGGGGGTAGGGGTAATGTACTGGGGGTCCATTAAAACAATCAGGCAGCTGTACAAATGTTCCACTTCCACCTGAATGCCAACAATCTGCTTGTCATATTTACAAGTGTATGTAAAACTTTTCGCTGCCACTGATACGACTTAAGTTTGTGGTAGTGAACGAGTTAAAAGATTAAAATTTAAAAAATAAAAAACAGATTATGCTTCAATATTTATGGATTACAGAGCCGTTAAAGTGGTAGTGAACTCTCAAAGTAAACTTTTACTCATTTAAATAGGCAAAACATACTGTGCAAATCACTGTCTTTAGATCTTTTTTATGCTGCTTACTGTTCTTGCAAACCGTTCCCGTTTACTGTATGAAGTCACCGGCGCATGCGCATAATGACCTCTGTTTACGGCAGACTTCTCGTGCCATTAGTCCCTGTGATAACATGCCGTGGCTTGATCATGTCCTCTCTGCGGCATCGCTCCATAATCCCATGAGAGGAGCAGAGATTGACTGCATTGAATAGCGTACACCGAAGACAGTAATCAACACGGCGCTGGCTTTGGACGGAGAGGAACCAATTCTAAACTGCACCAAACACAAGTAAAGCCTCGTACACACAGCCGAGATTCTCGTCGGGAAAAAAAAAATGTTGTTTTTTTCGACGAGATTCTTGGACAAGAAACTTGTCCCGGCCGAGTGTACACACGCTCGTTTCAAAGAACCCGCGGTTCTTTGAATGGAGCGTACGCGGTGACGTCATCGACTACGACGAGCATGCGCTCGTCACATTCGATGCCGTCGCCGCCATCTTGGTATACCCTACCTATGCCTAGGAAGCTACCGCGCATGCGTCAAATTCATTTCGAACATGCGCGGGCTTCCGGGAGGACAGGTAAGTGTACACACACTCACTTTTCTCGTCGAGAAACATGCCGACGAGAATCTCGACGAGAAAATAGAGAGCAGGTTCTCTATTTTCTCGTCGAGATTCTTGTCGCTTTTCTTGACGAGAAACCATACACACAAACGAATTTCTCGGCAAAAAATCTCTGCCAGCAAGTTTCTTGCTGGTTTTTGCCGAGAAACTCGTTCGTGTGTACGAGGCTTAAGAGACTTCACAAGTGTCACCAACTGGGCAGAATGTATTAGAGACCTTGAACATACTGACTGCATTGATAAGGAGCGCTGAAGGGGCAGAGTTTACTACCGCTTCAAGTAGGGGATGTGTATTGATTATTTGTGGAGAATAAGGATACTACCTATTGTCACTTCAATTGTCTTTATATTACAGCTTAGATGTGATGGCTGCATTTATTTCCTTTTTTAGGCTTCCCTTGTTCGATTTTCATCTGTTGATCAAGACAGCAAATCTGTTGTTTTTCAAAAGAACAATCTCTCCAGCAGAATGTATCAGTTACAGAGACGAGACAAACCATTTAACACTAGCAGGGATGCTTACAATGATCAACCTTTATGTAAAACCTTTATTCCACCCCCCACCCCAAAAAAAACAGTTTGCTGTAACTGTTTATAAAGTATTTGCTGGAGTTTGGCTTCAGTTTGTTAGTGCATCTAAATCTGCTAGTAAATTCAACACTCCCTTTACCCCAACATGACAATGCTGCTGTCCAAAGGTGTCCCTGTTGCTCCTTCTTCCAGAGTGTCGGCACGCTACATGGTCCAATGCTACATCTGTCCCCTGCCGGCTCTGCTGATCGTTCAGTTCTCTGTGCTCCGTGAGCTGAGAGCTGGTGACTGTCAGTCATAGCTGTCTGCTCTGCCCCCCCCCCACCCCACGCATTTACTTGAGCGCTAGGCTGTGGAGGGGGTGGGAGTGACTGACCCAGGCTCTCAGGGGCTCGCTGAGAGGCTACGCCAGGTGTCGGTCCAGGCTCCTGAGTGGATCCCAGCTTGGACCGGCTCTGTGATGTCAGCTGACAGCGGGCTTAAGCTCGCTGTTTGCTGAAATGGATCACAAAAGTGCAGAATGGACTGCACTCTTGTGATTCACAGGAGATGTACAGCCAAACAAGCTTTGGCTGTACTTCTCCTTTAATCATGCTTGTGCTGCAAAACATTCTTGGAGACTCTGCAGGGGATAGTAGTTTAATTGGGCTGAAGACCTCTGCTGCTTGGAGAAATTTTGGTGCCATCTGGGTCCCAAGATTGTTCTTAAGAGCAGTTGATCTTTGTGATCAGAGTCAACTACTAAGGATATTAAAAACAGCAAAAAAGAGACTCTGCAGACTTTTAAGACACCGACACACAAATATGTAAAAAAATTATTTTATTATTGTACACGACTAAAATGTAAAAATTATAACAATAAAGCACATTCACATAGGACATCAAATTACTAGAACTCATCCAGAGGGTATGTCACACTCCCAGGATACAATACCATATACTTATATATATCCAATCTATTAAAAATACTAGCGGACAATATGTAAAACATTAGCATAACATATATCAGGACCAATCCATGCAACACACACAAGGTGTGACAATTTAAATCCCAGAATGCCCGTGGCATAGCACTATGCTCACACAGCCATTCGCAATCGAACGTGTTCTGACATGTTCTAACTTACACACGCCTGGGTCGCCGACCAGTTGACTCAGTCTTTACGGAGTAGTAGAAGAAATAACACGTGTATGTTGTGCTGTTGATGGAAAATGAGTGACAGAAACCTGGAGCAGCAGATTAACATCAGCTTTTGTGTGAAAATGGGCAAACGTGAGAGTGAAACTTGCTTTGTAATAACGGGCTTATGGTAAACATTCCATGAAGAAATCAAGTGTTTTTGAATGGTATAGGTCAGGGATATGCAATTAGCGGACCTCCAGCTGTTGCCAAACTACAAGTCCCATGAGGCATAGCGAGACTCTGACAACAGCAAGCATGACACCCAGAGGCAGAGGCATGATGGGACTTGTAGTTTTGCAACAGCTGGAGGTCCGCTAATTGCATATCCCTGGTATAGGTGGTTTAAGGAGGGTTGGGAAGATGTCCACAATGAAGCAAGGGGATAGTTCTCTACGAGTTCATAGAACATGGTACAACAATCAACCAACATTATTTATGGGATATTCTGAAACGGTTACAGGAATCTGTTCAGAGGAAAAGACTGGAACTCTGGCCTGATAAGTGTATTCTCCACCAAGACAATGCTCCTGCACAATTTTTTTTTTCTTAACAGTCAATTCTAGGAATTAAATTGTTACACCTCATATAACCATGCATGAGATACCAATTTAGGGTTGTGTACATTAAAGCGGTTGTATACTGCAAAACTTTTTTTTTGAAACCTGCAAGGCAAAGGCATAATGAGCTAGTATGACTAGCATACTAGCTCATTATCAATTACTTACCTTAGATCGAAGCCCCCGCAGCGGTCCTCGGACACGTCCTCCGTCAATCACCATGATACCCGGAGTGACTTCCGGGTGTCGCCGCTCCGGCGCTGTGACTGGCCGCAGCGGCGATGACGTCCCTCCCACGAATGCGCGAGAAACGGCACGATCCCCGCACATGCGCGAGTTCCAGCAGTGTCCGGGGGCTCCCATTCAAGAGCCGCCACACTCAGTGCACCTGCGCCATTATCTACGGCACGCCTGCGCCGTAGATATCTGTACAGCCTTTTTTGCAAATATCTCCGAGACCGTGTAGGTCTCGGAGATATTGCAAGCACCTACGGGTAAGCCTTAATGTAGGCTTACCTGTAGGTGCATGTAGTATTTGAGGGTATACAACCGCTTTAATTTTAGTAAGCATGCTGAAACATTACAGATCATTGTCATCGAATATTCTACCCAGCGAGTGCCAAGGCCATCCAGCTGGATCAAGGGAGGGCATGTCAGGGGTGAAGAGACCACCATTTATATATAAAGCAATTATATCTGGGTATCCGGCCTAAAAGCAAAAACTATAATCACAAACAAATATAGATGCATCCGTCTAGGAACCCCTCTGTCAGTGTCAGAACACGGATTTGAACCTGCCACCTCTGTTGTGTCTGGCAGGGTCTCTTCTTGCTGAGCCATCTGAGATGCTGCACAGATCCCTGGACAATTTCTTGCACAATCTTGCCTTGAACCTTGTTTCTAGTGACCCTTGAACTCTCTGCTCCTCCCATCAACTTCCTATTTAGGCCATGCCTTTGCACTTCCTGTTTGCCAGATTAGTGTGCTCTCTCCAGCCATTATCTCACTCGTCACTCCTGCTGTCGTCTATATGTTCGCTACCACTCATTACCGATCTTTGGCTTGTTCCTCAACTACACTTCCACTTAATCCCAGCCTGCAACGACTTGTCACCAACATCTGGCTTGTTTACCGACTACGCTTCTGCTTGAGCCCTACCTGCTATATCTGCTACTGGACCCCAGTTTGCTCACCTCCTGCTGAGGTGACCCTAAGGTCCTCCATCAAACCTGCAAATCAGTATCGCTTAACACAGTAAGAATGTAAATAAAATAAAACTAAAAATTTACTAGAACACTGAACAAAGGCAGTAACAAAGTCCCATTTCTCTCTCTAGCCATCTTGTTCATTCTTTAATTATTTCTCTCCCTTTTACTTTGTTCCTCCCCCTCTTTTCGTCTCCCTTCCATCTATTCTCTATTTTTATTTCTTCTCTTACTCCTTGGTGGGGGGAATGGGATCAGTGGCAGTGCTGGCGGGACGTTGGGATGAGTGGCAATGCTGGGGGGGGGGGGGGGAGTTCTGATCAGCCAACTTAGATGCTCGTGATCAAGGTCATCTGCTGATCTGAGAACTGTAGTGGGGACTTTTAATGGCAACTCTAATCACAGGTAGTGTTACTCACTGTGTCTCTGGCTTTACTGTGGTGTCTCGCAGCAGTGACACCTATGCCGAAATCAGGAGCTAGGGTCTCGTCCAACCCCTCCCACTTCACATTCCTCACCAGTCAGCTGACCTCTAGACTCTGACCCCCAGCCATGCTGTGAACTGAATTGGTGGCTCCAGGAACAGCCCTGCTGAGCGGCCGCGAAAAGGCTGGGAGAGCAGTGCGGGCTTCAGGAACAGCCTAGGATTCTGTGACCCCTGGCAAATCCTCATTCGACCCCCAAGGGGGTCCCGACCCCCAGGTTGAGAACCACTGCCTTAAACAGAGACACATTTCTCCATCTAAGCTCGTCCTGGGCAGAATAGGTTCATCAAGGTGAGTCAGCTGCATCCGCCATAAGAGCTACGCTTACAGAGCTGGAGGTAAGCAAAGCACACCGTTACTCTGCCCCGTTGCTGATGCCTCAGCCCGGATTTCAGAGCTGTCTTTCTGATAGTCCCGGGCAAAGTGAGCCATGCCCTGCTGCTGAGCCTAGCAGCCGTCTGTCGGTGATCTCCAGCTCCCATTTCTGAACGGCTAGAAACTCCAAATCTTCCTGTGCCCAAAGCACTTCTGAGACGTTCAGCCTCTGGTCTCTGTACTCCATAATTTCCTCCAAGTGCCACTCCAGATTGCTCCCAAAGTCATGGTCCTTGGACAGCCTCCAGTACAACAGCCCCAGGCCGCCGTAGCCAAAGCCTTCCCCCGGGCTGTCATCTGCTGTCTACGGGCACACTTGGGCAACATACCAGCGGAGGGCTCTGTATCTCTTGTCCAACCGCATCTCTGCCTGGACCAGCCTGCTTAACTCAGCTGTCTACTCCTTGTGAGGTTGTTTCCCCAATAACAGCATTTGCACTTCGTACTGCGACCAGTATCTTTCCTGGATGGAGGGGAGAATTTTTCCCTGGTGGCGCTGCTCAGAGGCTAGCACTTCCTTCCAGAGTTGCCGGTGGACAGAGTCATGCTATCCCAGCAGGACCTGCACTGACACTGGTCCCCTGTGGTGCATCCGCATCTCTCGCAGCCTCCTTCCGAATTCCTCTTCCATGGCGGCTGGTATCATTCTGTACCTTTCCTCTTCTGCTATCCGGACCTCGAATCCCGGTGATGGTTTGAATGTCGCAGACTGCAGGAAGCACCCCATTGCTGCCACCAAATGTGACAGAACTGCTTGGGCACCCCACTTGGGTGCTTCCTTCCTCCAAACAGTGCCTCCTGCCCTCCAAACCATTCCAGCAGACCAAGAGCTAATACCAGCCCTTTTTATCCCAAGCATCGTACACAGACAAGATGTTGAGATAGAACCAAAGGAATGACAATAAAACCAAATATTTACCCAAAACACACAATGGCTTTGATAACGAGGTAGAGCTGACACAAGGATAATCCCATCATAGCAGAGAACAAGAAGAAGCACACCGCTCCAGGCAGAATCAGGTGTAAGGTAGATCACAGGTGGAGACCTCGGCTCACCACCGTGGAAGACGAATAAAACAAGAAATTGGTTGCACACTGGAACTCCAACTTATCTTGATGTCATCTTTATTGTCAACGGGGTCAGACAGATACAGGCAATGGTAGACGCGTTTCACAAGCGATAGCTTGCTTGTTCACAACCGAGTTCCAGTGTGTGACCAATTTCTTGTTATAATCCCATCATAGATACCTCTAGGAGTTAGCCAAGTTAGCCAACAGACAGAAACAATAGGTGACCCAATTAGCTCAATTAACATTGAGAATGCACACAATGGGAGAAAGACACTTAACACAGAACACCTTAAACAGAGATCCCAGAATCAGGTTGCTTTGAGCTGATATTAACATCTCCTGAGTCTCATAGTCTGAAGTAGTCCTTGCTGGTTTGGGCCTAGAGACCCCAAATATGTATACGGGTCCTCCAGTTCCCAGAGTCTGTGTGTTTTGAAGAAACATGGACTTGAACCTGAAGCAAGACCACTCCAATGGTCCCCCAAGCACACACCTCCCAAAGAGTAGCGTTCCCTCAAATGCCAGGGCCCATAGTCAGTAGGCAAGAGGCTAGTCTGCAGTCCCCTCCAAAAGCCTCTGTCCTGGTTGGCTCTGTTACAATACATATAATATTTTGTGGCTATATATATTATATATCTAAACACACTGTTTAAAGTTATACACTTATCATGGGAAATATAGGCAGGGTTGACTATTTTTACACATATTTTTATATATTGTGATATAAGTGCAGCACAATTTATTTATTTATTTAATGAATATAAACAATACATGCCAATTTAGTACAGTTACCAGAATATATTTTCCATGGTTTTCATTGAAGAATTAACATCACTTTATTAAATATGAATGGAAAGTCTATGAAAAGGTGAACATTTAGAAGACCTTAATCCATATTTTTGTATATTTTAACACCATACGGATATTAACTGCACTTTACTGACTTAATATGCAAGTCATGTGGAGAGGAAGAAGGAAGTCTAAATTTAATAAGGAATTAACACCTCAAATCACTAAACAGAGGGCCCACGCTTAACATACCAAGATATTTAAAGCTGATTATACCGTATCTGCACATACTGTGGATTTATTTAATTAACGGCCTGGAGCTCTGTTAATAATGATTTTGTACCACTTGTTACAAAAGCGCATTGTTGTTATCGTTAAAGCAACAGAGAACAAATTGTTCCCACTAAATGCTCTGAAAGGATCTGAAACACACTGGACAGTTTTAGGAGTTTCTCCAACAGTAATTGAATGTGGTACTATTTTTTTTTGGTAGGTTACAACTAGTTGAAGTGGTATTAAACCAAAACCAAAGTGTTTTGCAGCTTACCAATCATTAGATGTGGTGGCTGCATCAGTTTTCTTTTCTTTGGCTTTTTTCCCCTCTGTTTTCACCTGGAGGTCTGGCCAGTAACCACCTCCTGCATTAGTGAGACAAAACTCCAGATGAATGAGGACAGGAGGCACAGCAGATAGCAGCATAAAGGGGGGATGTTAAATGTATTAGCAGATTTAAATACACTAACAAATTGAAGCCAAACTACAACTCACACGTTAAAATCAGTTACAGCAAACTGTTGTTTTTTTCCCCATTTTGAGATATGGGTTTACAGGAATCAATAAAATGTATACACCCCTGACAGTGTTAAATTCCATGTCTCCAGGGCCGTTTGAAGGAATTTGGGGGCCCCAAGCAAAATGGACATGGAGGCCCCCCCAACCCCCCCCCCCGCACTCACGCAAAGCCTACAGGAACCACAGCATAGCGATACAGTTTAAGCTCACCCACACTTTATATAAATAAAAAAGGTTTACAGTGCAAATACTGCTGTTGCATATAATCCAACATACTTAAAATACATACACACTCACATTAACATTAAGCTGCTGTTTAGGACTGTTTATGGACAGTGGGATGGACAGGGGGACCGTGGGATGGATAGGGGGACCGTGGGATTGGCAGGGGGACTGTGGGATGGGGAGGGGGACCGTGGGATGGGCAGGGGGACCGTGGGATGGACAGGGGGACTCTGCACTGTAATATCCACATCATCTCCCCCACTGTAATATCCACATCATCTCCCCTGTAGAGTCCACATATACCCCACTGTAATGTCCACATCTACCCCCCTGTAATGTCCACATCTCCCCCACTGTAATGTTCACATCTCCCCCCTGTAATGTCCACATCTCCCCCCTGTAATATCCACATCTACCCCCGGTAATGTCCACATCTCCCCCCTGTAATGTCCACATCTCCCCCCTGTAATGTCCACATCTCCCCCACTGTAATGTCCACATCTCCCCCACTGTAATGTCCACATCTCCCCCACTGTAATGTTCACATCTCCTCCCTGTAATGTCCACATCTCCCCCCTGTAATGTCCACATCTCCCCCCCTGTAATGTCCACATCTCCCCCACTGTAATGTTCACATCTCCCCCACTGTAATGTTCACATCTCCCCCCTGTAATGTTCACATCTCCCCCCTGTAATGTCAACATCTCCCCCCTGTAATGTCCACATCTCCCCCCTGTAATGTCCACATCTCCCCCCTGTAATATCCACATCTACCCCCGGTAATGTCCACATCTACCCCCGGTAATGTCCACATCTCCCCCCTGTAATGTCCACATCTCCCCCCTGTAATGTCCACATCTCCCCCACTGTAATGTCCACATCTCCCCCACTGTAATGTTCACATCTCCTCCCTGTAATGTCCACATCTCCCCCCTGTAATGTCCACATCTCCCCCCCTGTAATGTCCACATCTCCCCCACTGTAATGTTCACATCTCTCCCACTGTAATGTTCACATCTCCCCCCTGTAATGTTCACATCTCCCCCCTGTAATGTCAACATCTCCCCCCTGTAATGTCCACATCTCCCCCCTGTAATGTCCACATCTCCCCCCTGTAATGTCCACATCTCCCCACTCACCTCGGCCGCTGCCGCCGGATGTACCAAGATGGCCGCCGCTCCGGAGCTAGGCTGAAGCCGCGGCCTTTCCTATGGCCGCAATCCGCGGATCGGCTCAGGGCGGAAATCCAGGACAGGCAGCAGGCAGGCAGGCACCCTAGGCCAGCTCGGGACCCCAAGCAATTGCTTGTTTTGCCTGTCCTGTTCCGACGGCCCTGCATGTCTCGTCCATGTAAACTGATAAATTCCATTGCAGGGCTTATTCTTTTGAAAAAAACAGACTTACTGGCTGGACCACCAGATGAAAATTGAAGAAAGAAAGTCTAAAAAAGAAAACAAATGCAGCCATCACATCTAAGAAATGGTAAGCTGCAATATAATCAATGTTTGCTCTTGGGTTTAAAAACACTTTTTTTAATCTTAATGCATTCTCTGCATTAAGGTAAAAAAGAATGAATAGTGGGTGTGGTGCTGCTTTGTGAAATGTTCGCAAATAAAAGAAAATACGTGTACCTCAGTGGGTTCCTATATGACAGGGGTATTGAATTACAATTCAGTAAGTAAAATGTTCTTCTACAAGAGGTCCGAATATCATGTCGGTACCTGTCGCACATTTTTGCATGCGCCGAATCGCATGTTGCTGCAGCACCATGCCGCATGGTGCGGCACAATTAAAAAAAAAAAAAAAAAACGGTCAACAACTTCTTTCTCTGTGTTTCTTGTGGTTAGTGCAGCTCATTTAAAATGGGCCGATCTACCCACGATGTGTGCACCCAATGCACATGCACAGATCTGACTTAACCCATTCTTACATCAGCGTCCTCAATCCCCACTTCACATCACAGTCCTCTCCCCCCTTCACATCAAGATCCCCTCTTGATGAGTGTCCTCAGCTCCCCCTTTACCCCCCCAACCCCTTTCACAGTAGTGTTCTCACACTTCCTTGACATCAACCCCCATTAACAGTACTAAACTCTGCCCCTATTTACATCATCCCCCCACATACTGTCCTCAGCCCCCCCCCCCACATTACTGTTCTCAGCACCCCCCACTTTAATGTCCGCAGCTCCCCCCACACTCCAGTCCGCAGGCCCATAACATTGCAGTCCTTAGCCCCCTCATTCCAGTCCGCAGCTACCCCCACCGTCCATTCATCGCTCCCCCCCCCACATTCTATCCTCAGCCTCCCCACTTTAATGTCCCCAGTCCCCATAACATCACAGTCCTCAGCCCCCCCCCACTTTAATGTCATCAGCCCCCCATATTTCAGTCCTCAGATTCCCCCACATTCCATCCTCAGCCCCCCCCCCCCACATTAATGTCCTCAGTCCCCATAACACTAGTAGAGATGCACAGTAGAGTTTTTAAAAACTGTAATTTTCGGTTTTGGTTTTTCGGCTAAGTGCATCCTGCAGTTTTGTATTCGGCACCAAAATTTTCATTTGGTGCACCTCTACTGTAAAAAAAAACCTTCTGGATGCAGCTCCCACTGCAGGCCCCCCTTATACTTACTGGAGCCTGGTCCAGATCCAGCGATGTGCACGAGGGAGCAGTATCTCTCCTGGGTCTCTCTCTCCTCATTGGCTAACACAGCAATGGGTGCCACTGGCTCCTGATGCTGTCAATCACAGCCAGTGAGCCACTGAGGAGAGAGTGGGGGCAAGGCTAAGTCACGCTGTTTGTGTGAATGGACACACAAATCGCAACTCAGGGGCGGGCTTACTCAAGGCCCCCATAGCAAAAGGCTTGCTATTATTGGCACTCGGCAGGGGGCAGGAGCCAGGACCACTGGTGGGTGAACCAAAAAGAGGAGCATTGCCGCTGCTCTGTGAAAAACCATTGCACAGAGCAGGCAAGTATAACATGTTTGTTATTTAACAAAAAAAAAAATCTTTCCTTTAGAATCACTTTAAAGTTACTAAGTGGTGCACATTAGATGATTTCATTAGGGGAAGTTTGGGATGTCTATGAGTGCTTTGCAGCCCCAGTACACACAGTTTTACTGTACGTTAATTCTCAGGGTAGTGATAAATCAGACAGGTTGGCTCTCCTCAGTTGTATAAAGTGACACTAAATGATATCCTTATTTTTCAAAATTAATCCATACACAGCCACTACTTAATAGACCTGTAATCTATTTTCATGAAATGTTTTTTTACTGTGTTTTTAGGTTTCCTTCTAACATCCTCTGTGAGCTACTAAACTTCTCTTTTTAACCCTCACTTCCATATGCTTGAAAGGAGCAGTGCACGTTAGTTGTAGTCGTGCACTGCTCTATGCACACTACATGTCCCTTAGTACATAGTTCATAGTCCATCTTGGGAGTGATAAAGAGAGGGTGGCTACGTTCTTACTTGCATTTGAACTATGAAGAACGAATGTAGCCACCCTCTAATGCTGCGTACACATGATCGGAAAATCCGACAAGAAAACCGTGGATTTTTTTCCGACGGAATGTTGGCTCAAACTTGTCTTGCATACACACGGTCACACCAAATTCCGACCGCCAAGAACGCGGTGACGTACAACACTATGACGAGACGAGAAAAATTAAGTTCAATGCTTCCGAGCATGCGTCGACTTGATTCCGAGCATGCTTGGTTTTTGGTGCGTCCGAATTGCATACAGACTATCGGAATTTCCTCCAAGAACTTTTCTTGTCGAAAAAATTTCAGAACCAGCTCTCAAATTATTCTAGACAAAAATGACGACAGAAAAATTCCGATGGAGCCTACACATGGTTGGAATTTCCAACCAAAAGCTCACATCGGAATTGGGAACCATGCAAGCATTTCCAACAACCAATGTTATAGTTGGCTATAAGTAACATATGAAAAACAGACGATAACTTGACTGTCAAAAGACCTTCACTCTGACAAAAACAGCACACCACCCTTTGAGATACATGCATGTATAGGCTCTGACCAATGACACGGGTTATCATGATTTACACCATGGCTGCTACAACAGGGTCTAAGGTCTGTGTGTTTTTTTAGGATGTACTCAAGCCAGGTAAATGACAATGTCTTTATAACTACTGTATATACAACATCGGTTTCAATGTACTGCATTTCAAAGTATTGCTCCCGTCTAAAACCTATTTGTTATATACTGTATGTATAAAAATACTTCTTGAACTCTAGTGCATTAAACAATCTTACTTTTTCTTCTTTACTTTTATAGAACACCTACAGTAGATCATTTACAACACTGCTGTCCCTGGAAATATATACAGTGTATGCATGTAAAAACATTTCACATATTTTCAAGCTGTGTGAGGGGATCACTACTACAAAGTAGTTGTTGCCAGCTTCTTCTAAAATCCTGCTTAATGAAAAAGAATCCAGGCTTGGTACTGTCTGAATACTAATAAATACTCTGAATGGGCTACAGTGCGCAGACAATAAAGGGTCTACCCATTATTCAACCAATGAACGTATCTGGACTACTAACAAATCTAAGCACAGGGCTCCAAGGTCCAATGCGTTACATATACCAGTGTAAATCCTGAGGGATCACATAACATTAGACCAGCAGAATAACGGAATAAATATTTTAGGTTTGCTTTCTTGTTTCCGTTAAAGCAAAATGAATATAAATTAGTAGGTGACAAGAAAATGCTGTGTAATAAATAGCCTAATCACATTTCCGTTCAGATGAAGACATTAACACTGCAGTGGATAAAAGCCCAGGTACATGGGTGACCAAAATGCTAATTTCTGAGTCTAAGACCCCATCCACACATGCGCGATGGATGGTTTTCGCACTTTTTGCACGTTTCTCACACGACAGCATAGGGCAGTCTATTCAATTGAATGGGCTGCCCTATGTGCAACAAATGTGCCAAAGTAGCTCCTGCACCTTTTTTTTGGCAATGAGCCTTGTGCCTTGTGCCTTTTGGCGCACGACTGCTAACCATGTTTGGAATGCTGTTAATAAATAATAGCACTGCAAGCGCAATGTATGTTTTTGCGTTCTTTTTCGCACGTTTCTGGGAACTGCAAGGGTGTGAATGCAGCCTAAACGCGGTTGGGGGTTGGTTGGGGTGCAATCCAGAACCTATAGTTGGCTGGTTGGGGTGCAATCCAGAACCTATAGGGCAACATACAGCCTCAAACAACAACAAATTCTGTGGAAGCAATATGGTAGGGCGGGCTAAGAAAACTTGCTTGATCACTGTTGTTCTCCCTGGTACTGGAATTTAGGACTGCTTTAACCAAAATAATAATGGGGCCATAGCCTACCAGGATAGGGAAATTTAACTACTTTATGGGTCCTTTCACACAAGGTGGACTACGCCTGCAATCCACTTGCTCAGCAGGGGATCTGTCGGATTATCTCCGCTGAGCAGGCGGGTGACCGTTCTGTGTCCATTCCGCTTATGCAGAGTGGACAAAGACACAGCCCGTTCTCCTTTATGGGCGGTCGGATGTAAACGGATGACCTGTCCATTTACACTTGACTGCCATCCAATCCAATCCACTGGAGGGAAGGGGAATGGATCCCCATCCATTTGTTTTTAGCGGATTGGATGTAGGCGGGTCCGTTTACACCTGCCGCTCTACAGAGGAAAATGGAGGTTCCAATCGGGTCCACCTGATAAATGGACAGGCAGACCCCATCGGAACGTTCATGAGAAAGGGGCCTTAGGCCATCTGAATAGTTATGTACATGGGTTTTTGACTGTGTCTGAGCTGCTTTTTCTCATTACAATTTATTGTGAATGCAAAAAGAACTAGAAGCAGCAAAGGCAAACCAAAGCAACTCAGAAGCACCTAAAAGCACAATAAATTTGACTTGCTTGCTTGAGTTTGATGCCTGCATACATAAGCCATAGCCCTTTACCGCATAAAGGGTCATTGATGAAGTAGTAGTTGAGCAGATCTGTAGACCATAGGGCAGAACTCATTCTATTCGGCTTGGATTAGACAGACTTGATACCCCTTCAACTACTCAGAAAAGCAATCAAATTAACCAATAGAGAAAGTACAGTATCGAAAACATCTCCTCTCCATTATTTTTATTTTGCAATAACCATACTGATAAAGAACATGTGAATTGGGTATGTGTAATACATTTTCTGCTGCAGCAATTTATTCCATACCATGGAAAAGAGACGAATTTCGGTGGGGGATATTGTAGCTACTTAAAGCGGAGGTTCACCCTAAATCCTGACATTATATTATACTCATCTATGTAGCAGATACATATACATATGCCTATTGTTTGTTTTTTTTGCGATTGTATTTACCGTGAATCAGTCGTTCCGAATCAGGACTTCCGGGTATTCCTCCCGCGGGAGTGGGCGTATCTTTTTCTTTCCCCGGCGCCCCGTTGATTTCTGGGAGGTGTTCGCTGTTGTGGGCGTGTGTTTTCATTGTTGTGGGTGTGTACTTTGAATGACGACACCCGTTGTCATGGCAACCTGAAACCGCTCGCCGTCAATACGGATGATACAGCGGTGAATGCTGGGATGCATTCACCGCATCCCGGAAGTCTCTGCTTGTGGGCTTCACAGTGCCCACAAGCAAAATGGCAAAGAAGATCAATTTATAAAAGTTATCATTTAGAACTGAAATAGACGGGTAATGTTTCTAATCGCAGGACAAGTGAGTACTATCATGTTACCTGTAACCCCATTACATGCACCTAGAAAAAAAAAAAACGAGGGACTGCGGAACCTCCGCTTTAAATTGCCACAAAAGTTTCATATGCTATTTTCTTCTCACTTATGCTAATTGAAGAAAATAGTATAGCAGAAGAGATGTGTTTTCATAGGTTCTTTGACAACTTACCAAAAGATCTTCGCCAGCAACACCTCGATTATTGAAAACGACACACCTAAAACAAAAAATATATATTTTAGACGATGAACCAGTTAGGAGTAGCTAAGAAAGTTCAGATAATCAAGGAATAAATTATTACAACCTGAGCAAAGAGAACCACAAGTCTTGTTCAGAGCAGTAATTTTTGATATTTATGTCCCACCTCAGACTCACAAATTAAGTGCTAAAATAAAGTGAATATAAAGCGCAAACTTTTTTTTCCTATTTTGGATAAAGTAGAGAAATATTAAAACCCCTTTTAGGTCTTAATTGCTGGCTATGTCCCCTCTGATATGAATCACACTCCCGGTACAACCGAAAGGTGGTTAAAAAGAGCCGCCTCAGCCTGCGCCACCCCCCTGAAAAATGCCGCCCAATGTAAACGCCTTGTTTGCCTTGTGGTAGATATGCCCCATGCCTACTGCCCACAGTAAAATAAAACAATGCAGCCAATCAGGGCTGTACATGCCGCAACCAAATTTAAATGTCTTATTTGGCAGGTGGTATCGCTGCCAAATTCAACCCCTTCAAGTTAATAGGGCTTCACCGCAAACACATGCAATGTAAATGGGATTTAATATTGAAATATTAAAAGGTTGTATACTTGGAGGCTAAAATATTGCATTTTACATAACATACTGGGCAAGTCAATCATGGATAAAGCCCTGTGAATTTTTTGGTAAATCAGACACAACAACATGCAATGAAAAGCTGTAGTTTCTAGAGCAAGCAAAATACTTTCATGTATTACAAGAGGTATAGACTTAAGAAATAGGGGAATTATCTTGTCCCCTTTAACCAGTTGTCTACCGCCCACCGTCAAATGACGGTGGGCGGAAGACTCTCTTGTTCTGACAGGACGTCATATGACGTCCTGCCTTTAAAAGCAGCTAGGGAACATGCGCGCCGCATCGCTGGGGACCCGCGATGGCCGCCGGGCACCCGCGATTGCTCAGTAACCGAGCAGGACAGTGGATATGTGTGTGTAAACACACAGATCCACGTCCTGTCAGGGCGAGGAGACTGATGGTGTGTCCCTTGTACATAGGGACAACCATCAGTCACCTCCCCCAGTCAGTCCCCTGCCCCACAGTTAGAACACATCTAGGAAACACATTTAACCCCTTCCTTGCCCCCTAGTGTTAACCCCTTCCCTGCCAGTCACATTTATACAGTAATCAATGCATTTTATTTTATTTTTTTAGAAAGCCAATCAATGCATTTTTATAGCAGGGATCGCTGTATAAATGTGAATGGTCCCAAAAATGTGTCAAAAGTGTCCGCCGCAATATCGCAGTCACAATAAAAATCGCAGATCGCCGCCATTACTAGTTAAAAAAAAAAAATGCTATAAATCTATCCCCTATTTTGTAGACGCTATAACTTTTGCGCAAACCAATCAATATACGCTTATTGCGATTTTTTTTTAACCAAAAATATGTAGAAGAATACATATCGGCCTAAACTGAGGAAAAAAAAAAATTGATATTTATTATAGCAAAAAGTAAAAAATATTGTGTTTTTTTTCAAACTTGACGCTATTCTTTTGTTTATAGCGCAAAAAATTAAAACCGCAGAGGTGATCGAATACCAGCAAAAGAAAGCTCTATTTGTGGGAAAAAAAGGACGCAAATTTCATTTGGGAGCCACGTCGCACGACCGCGCAATTGTCATTCAAAATGTGACAGCGCTGAATGCTGAAAAATGGCTTGGGCAGGAAGGGGGTTTTCGTGCCCGGTAGGCAAGTGGTTAAAAACAATCGTTAGATAGGTAGACCACATCTTCAATATGCAGTACAGTTTTGGAGACCAGTTTAAAAAAAAAATGTTGTGGAATTGAAGAGAGTGCAGAGAAGGGCAACTAAACTAATAAGGGGCATAGATGACTTCAGCTATGAAGAAATATGAACAAGGAGGAGGGGCGGAGCTGACGGTGTTCTCAGGTCTTCACGGCTTCCACGGACACCTGAATGACAGGGTAAATAATCAAAAACTACTCCATTTAAATACATTGGAGGGGGGGGGGGCTGGTCCGGGACTTTGAAGGAAAAGCAAGGCCTGGTAAGGCCAATTGTTTCCATCCCAGGGGGCTTTAAATGAAACACATGGATTGGTAATGCCATGTGTTTCCATCCCTAATCATTTAAGGAAAAAGCGAAAAGCAATAAGGGGCGGGACTACTCCATAATCTTCCCTAACGCCCTGGGAACATAATAGTATGGTTTTCGGAGTGACCTGCAGGAAAGTCAAGACAAAAACACACAAAGAAAAACCTCTCAGAGGCTCTAATGTAATGGCACTGTCTAATTCACCTCACACAGCTAAAGCCCGCGCTGACAGAAAACAGCTCTTCACAGGACTCAAATTACACAGAATATGAACAAAGTGCCGGTTCTTTAACACAACAAACTGAGACATTACACCCAAATATTTTTAAACATATAGAGAAGATGCTTCATAAAGCTCTGCAACAGACCTTTGATCAAATAACAGAGAAATTGACTAAAGAGATTCGTGACTTAGGCCAACGTACTGCAGACTTAGAATGCAGAATGGATGACATTGAAACCAATGTAGTTTCCCATGACAACGAACTTGAGCTACTCAGAGATGAAAATTTGACTTTGGAAGACTTCGAAAACAGAGCACGATGGTCAAACCTCCGCATAAGAGGTATATCTGAATCAATCACTGATCTTAAATCGTCCATGACAGCGCTCTTTCAGGAATTGTCCCCTTCCATCCCTATTGAGAGACTGGAATTCGATTAGCACCAGGCAAAACAGAAGGACCTCCGCGTGACATATTTATTAAATTCCATTTCTTCCGTACTAAGGATCAGCTTATGGCCGCAGCCAGGATTAAAGAAACCCTAACTTTTCAAGGACATTCTAATCAAATATTTGCAGATTTATCGCCAATAACAAAAGCCAAACGGTGTGAGATGAAACCTCTACTTCAAAATCTCCAACACCACCACATCCCTTATCAATGGGGATTCCCATTCGCTGTTCGATTCACCCACCAAGGAACCAAATACACAAGTAGATCCACGGAAGAACTACAGACCACACTGCAAAAACTCCAGCTATACAACAAATCATCTACAAGTCCTCGCCGACGCACGCTATCCAGCTCTCCACGAAATTTATCAAAACCTGAAACTGACAGAAGCAGACAAGCTACATCCAAAAGAGGTCGCTTCAACTCCCCAGAATTGGATCTTGCAGACTCTATGAACTGAATATTCTCTACATTATACAAAGAACTCCCTCAACTTCATGATTGAATTATGTATTGAACTCAAAACACATCAGTTGAGATTTCATAATCACAAAGGTTAAGTATAAGAGTATATGTTCACATATCCCTTATTTACTTCTAATTCCTCCCTCTTTAATCCCTCTCCCCTTTCCCTACCCCTTATTCCTCCTCCTCACTTAGCTCCCTAAACCCCCTCCCCTCCCCTACCCCATCCCCTCTTTTTATTTTTCCCCTTCTCCCTCCCCATTTGTAAACTAAACTATACTCCAAATGCTCCATCTACTTAATTGAATCATTTCAACAAATACTCAATCTCTCACTAATCTGACTCCAAAAGTATACCCTACCTTTCCCACCTCTGATAACCCTAGGGCAATTAACCTAATACTTCTGAATAGAAGAATACGATAAAACGCACATTACCGAACTAAAATAGTAGTACCTACTTTTTATTTAATTATTTTAGTCATTAAATAGAGAATTATCAATTTCTTTCTCGTACATCACGGGACACAGAGCGACATAGTCATTACTAATGGGTTATATAGTTACCGTCAGGTGCTGGCACTGGCAACTTCCAAAACCGGAAGTACCCTCCCCTATATAAGCCCCTCCCATCCGGGAGCACCTCAGTTTTTTGCCAGTGTCTAAGGTGTTGGCCAAGAAGAAACATGTGTTTTTCACTGAGCTTGCGTACAGGTTCTTTTGGGCCTCAGTAAGCTATTCCGGATCCGACCAAAAAAGCTTCATAGCTAAACGGTCGGTACCCGGGCCTTGCAGAGAAGAGCAAGGTTCTGCCTGTAATGCTTCTCTTAGGAGAGCTGGACCCTGGGATCCAGAGCTCTGGTCATACCCACGACCAAGATGTTTTCTGTGCAGGGTGCTATACAGGTCCAGGGGAGTGGAATCCTTGGGAACCCGGTCCCTGAAGGTTTGATTACAATGCCTGCCGTGATAGGTGAAGTTTGGGCTTTTGTGGACCAAACAAAGTCCTGCGGCGGGGAACAGGTAAGTGGGGGCCCCCAGGAACTTGGTTCTATTGGGGGACCCCCAAGCCTAATTTGTCTTTCTGTCTGTTACCTAACGGTATTCCCGCTAATATCTGTGCATGCCTGTAACTACTAAAAAAATGTAATAATTTTTAATGGTGGTCAAGAAAAAAAAAAAAAAAAAGAATGTTTTTTTATATATGTTTAGTATATTAAACTGCGGTACCTGTGTTTGTCCACTAGAGGCCGCTGTGGAATGTTTTTCTTGTCATATGGACTAGTTTCTTCTCAGAGAGCAAAGTCCAGGCAGCTGGTGAGTTCTCCTACAGGAAACTGTTTCCTCTGCCATGTTGCAGTGTTCGTCTATCCCCCGGCCTGCGGCAAAGGGGGCCCTGGCTCCTGTCCCTGGTTTCCATGTTTGAAAATTAGCGCCGAGGCGCACGTGGCCGCGCGCGTGCGCGTGCACGCGCCTCTATATATAGAGGTGGCCGGAAAACGGGGCGGGGCCTGGGGGATGACGCTCTGTGCGCGCCGCAGCGCTTCTGCGCATGTGCGGGCGTCCCAGCAGGTTTTTAAAAAGCCACATTATTGCAGTAAGCTGGCTATGAAGTACAGAGACAGAGCTGGCAACATTTAAAGGCATACAGCAAGCGGTTGATACAGGCATCCCCTAGAAAGGCACATTAGTAGACACCAACTGTGATATAGCAGCAATTGTGCTAGACTATTCTCAGTAAAAGTGGTGTATTACGGCTGGAATACCTCAGCTTTAGGCTTAGGAATATGCCGTCCAGTAGCTCCGGAACTGAATCTTCCAGGAAGCGAAGGGGGTCTCATCGGGCTCTGAGGATCTTGGGCATACTCCTGCTGCACCAGTCTCCCCTGAAGTTCAGAGGTAAGTGACCGTAGAGACCCCGCAGGGGTACTTGGTACTGTGGCTGTCCTCAGTCACCTGCTCCTGTGTATGTAACAGAGGAGGATTTTCCTCAGCTCTGGGAGGATTAGAGAGAGATTGTCAACATTTATCGCTGCCTCCCTGTCAGGGAAAGCACGTCCGATCTCCGTCTCCTCCTTCAGAGTGCCTGTTAGCAGAGCAACAGTCCCATACAGGGATCGACCTGCCTGAAGGGGATCAGGATGAGGTTGATTCTGTTATAGAGGAATCAACAGTGGGGGAACCTTTTCTCAGCATCTTAAGCTGAAAGATTATGGGTTCAGTCTCTGACTAACATGGTCCGATCAGCATTTAAAAATGCACCTTGCGGAACCATCAACCACTACTGTATCCTCGTTGGGGTCGCTAGAAGCCCCCAGACTGTTTGTTCTTTTCCACTTCACCCTTTACTGAAAGGGCTCATTTACCAGGATTGGGAACGTCCTGAGAAAATATTTATTCCCCCAAGAGATTTCCGGTGGTCTATCCCATGGAGGATAAGTTCATCAAAAAAAAAAAAAAAAAAATGGAAGGTCCCTACAGTGGACGCAGCCATCTCTTGTATGTATAAATCACTGACATGTCCAGTGGATAATGTCCAAATGTTCAAGAACCCAATAGATAAAAGATTGGAGTCCTTATGAAAATCTGCTTGGTGATACAACCAGCAGTAGCAGCTATTGGGGTCTGCTAAGCAGTAAAGGATCAGTTGAAACAGGTCTTGAGGGACTTGACAGATCAGCAGGCTTTGCCCTAGCTGATCTACCTAGAGCCTTAGGCTTTGCGGTTGACGCCATAGAGGATTCAGTCCATCAGGCCTCCCGCCTTACGCTGTCTATAGTACATATGCGTAGGCTCCTATGGCTCAAAAACTGGTCTGCTGAAGCTCCCTGTAAAGAATGGCTGGTTAGCGTCCCATTTCATGGTGAACGCTTATTCAGGGAAAACCTGGACAAATATATCCAGAAAATTTCCAGCGGTAAAAATACGCTCTTGCCGGTTAAAAGCAGAGTTAGAGGTCCCTCTTTAAGAGGCCTGCTTCTCCAGTCCCTGGGGCATCGGCTGTGTAACAGTTCCGACGGCCTCCTCGGTCAAATCCCGGGGGTAAAAAACAGGGACAGTAGCAGGGTAATGAGAAACCCTGGGTCAGGGGAGGTACAAAACCTCCCCCAAAGTTAAATTCATTGAAGCCCCCACTCAGTCGGGTGGGGGGAGGACTCCAGTTGTTCGCAAGAGACCTGGTGGGACACGATCAAGACAGATAGGTGCTCTCCGCAGTAGGTTTGGGATACAGTTTGGAGTTAAAAGACTCTCCTCCTTCCCATTTTTGAGGTCAAACGTGCCAAGGGATCCCCGGAAGAGAGAGTCCCTCCTGTTGGCACTAGAACAACTATTGCTCCAAGGAGTAATTATGGAGGTTCCCCTGGAAGAATGAGGGTTCGGGTTTTACTCAAACCTCTTTACAGTCCCGAAGCAAACGCGGACGGGAGGCCCATATTAATTCTAAAAGGGCTATACAAATTCCTGTATATCAGGACTTTCCGATGGAGTCGATCCGATCGGTGGCCACTGCCCTACAAGGGGAGGATTGGTTAGCCACGATCGACATCAAAGATGCTTATTTGCACATTCCCATCTTTCCAGTCCACCAAAAATTTCTACGCTTTGCAGTAGAAGGGCGCCATTTTCAGTTCAGAGCCTTACCCTTCGGTTTGGCCACAGCACCACGAGTGTTTACAAAAATTCTGGCCCTTTATTGGCCAATCTAAGAACACAAGGTGTAATGATAATGGCATATCTGGATGACTTGTTGCTGATAGACCACTCAGTGAAAAAACTAGACGTGGTCGTTCACAAGACGATCAAGTATCTGGAATCTCACGGTTGGATTATCAACCGAGACAAGTCAGCCCTAAAAACCAGTCAAAAGTCTGGAATACTTGGGGCTAAGGTTGGATTCAGGCCAGAGAAAAATATTCTTGCCTCGAGGAAAGGTGTTGTCTTTGAAAGATTTGATCCACTTAGTGGGTACAAAAAAGACAGCCGTCCATACGCCTGTATATGAGGCTGCTGGGAAAAATGGTGGCATCATTCGAAGCAGTACCCTACGGTCAATTCCATTCAAGGAATTTGCAAGGGGCCATACTGTCAGCCTGGAACAAAAAAGTTCAGGCCCTAGACTTACAATGTCCTTGTCCCCTTCCGTTCGCAAGAGCCTCCGTTGGTGGTTGGTTCCCCAGAATCTGGAAAAAAGGAAATCCTTCAGTCCGATTTCTTGGAAGGTGGTCACTACAGATGCCAGCCTTATAGGCTGGGGAGCAGTACTGGAGCAATAGTCTCTCCAGGGCAGATGGTCGGATGCAGAAAAGGCCCTGCCCATCAATCTCTTAGAGATACGAGCAGCCCGGTATGCCCTAGTAGCATGGACATCCAAACTCCAAGGGTCCCCTGTCAGAATTCAATCAGACAATGCCACAGCAGTGGCATATATCAATCATCAGGGGGGCACCAGGAGTCGTGCAGCCCAGAGGGAAGTAAATTACATCCTGAAATGGGCAGAAAAAATATGTCTCAGCCATATCTGCGGTATTCATTCCAGGAGTGGAGAATTGGAAGGCGGACTTTCTAAGTCGCCAGCAATTAGGCCCAGAGGAAGGGTCCCTTCACCCCGAGGTTTTCTGGACAATATGTCAGCGGTGGGGAACATCGGATGTAGATCTTCTAGCATCCAGATTCAACGCAAAGGGGGACAGGTTTGTCTCTCGGACAAGGGATCCCCTAGCTTGCGGCTCGGATGCCCTAGTGTTCCCTTGGGATCAGTTCAAGCTGATATATGCATTCACACCGCCACAATGGTTACCTCGATTACTCCGCAGAATCAGGGTAGAAAAGAAACCAGTGATTCTGGTGGCTCCAGCGTGGCCCCGAAGAGCATGGTACGCGGAGATTGTAAAAATGTCTGTGGGGAGTCCTTGGACCCTCCCACATCGTCCGGACCTGCTTTCGCAGGGACCGATATACCACCCTTCCTTACCAGCCCTAGGTTTGACGGCCTGGCTATTGAAGCCCACATTCTAAAAAAGAGAGGGCTCTCTAATTCTGTGGTATCTACCATGATCAATGCCAGGAAGCCGGTATCCAGGCAGATCTACTATAGAATCTGGAAGGCGTACATCGCCTGGTGTGAAGCCAAGAAATGGCATCCACGTAAGTACGTAATAGGTAGGAGTCTGGACTCCCTACAATGGGCTGTAGATAGGAAGCTTGCCTTGAGTACTATCAAGGGTCAGATTTCGGCCTTGTCAATATTTTTTCAAAGGCCCTTGGCTTCGCATTCACTAGTCAAAGCCTTTATACAAGGAGTGATGCGTATTAGTCCTCCGGTTAATATTCCCATATGTCCATGGGATCTAAACTTGGTTCTGTCGGTTCTACAGAAACAACCATTTGAACCATTACAGCATATTTCCTTGGTGCTTCTCACCAGGAAATTGATTTTTCTAGTAGCCATTTGTTCGGCTAAGAGAGTATCGGAATTAGCAGCTATGTCCTGTAAGGAGCCATATCTGGTTATCCATAAGGACAGAGTAGTGTTACGTCCTCATCCAGCCTTTCTTCCTAAGGTGGTATCGAGGTTTCATTTGAACCAAGATGTGGTTCTTCCTTCTTTTTTCCCCAAACCTACTTCGGTAGAGGAAAAGTTATTGCATTCTTTGGATGTAGTAAGAGCAGTTAAAGCTTATCTAAAAGCCACTGCTCAGATTCGCAGAACGGATACTTTGTTTATTCTGCCGGAAGGCCCCAGAAAGGGTCAGGCAGCGTCAAAATCTACTTTAGCCAAGTGGATTCGACAGGTCATAATACAAGCCTATAGCTTGAAAAGTAGACCGCCTCCGTTCAAAGTTAGGGCGCACTCCACGAGAGCAGTTGGAACTTCATGGGCAGTGCATCACCAGGCCTCCCTGGCTCAAATCTGTAAGGCCGCAACATGGTCTTCAGTTCACACGTTTACTAGGTCCTACCAGGTGGACGTTAGAAGTCAGGAGGATGTCGCCTTTGGGCGCAGTGTGTTGCAGGCCGCAAAAGATCCTCATGTCTGATAGCGCTCAGCTTATATATGGTGTATCCCCCCCCTCATTTGGCATTGCTTTAGGACATCCCATTAGTAATGACTATGTCGCTCTGTGTCCCGTGATGTACGAGAAAGAAAATAGGATTTTTATAACAGCTTACCTGTAAAATCCTTTTCTTGGAGTACATCACGGGACACAGAGCTCCCACCCCTCTTTGGGGACACTTATTGCTTTGCTACAAAACTGAGGTGCTCCCGGATGGGAGGGGCTTATATAGGGGAGGGTACTTCCGGTTTTGGAAGTTGCCAGTGCCAGCACCTGACGGTAACTATATAACCCATTAGTAATGACTATGTCGCTCTGTGTCCCGTGATGTACTCCAAGAAAAGGATTTTACAGGTAAGCTGTTATAAAAATCCTATTTTTTTGCTCTCATATAAGTTTATATCTAACTATATTACCAAAAAGGTTGTCTAAGTTTAACGGTTATATTTTTAGATTTTTGCCGTGAAGAACCTGGGAAGCCGTCACTGCATCCCCTTTTTTTCTGTCTTGGGACTCTCCTCCACTTCAGTTGTGGTGAGGGGGGCTCCCCAGACAGACTTTGTGCCTCCAGGTCTGCTAGACATGCACACCTGGTACGCCAACATTTTATTTTTTAAACTACTATATGTCCTTATCCGGGGTAAGTCTGATGGTACAAGCTATACCTGATATGTTTAATTATAACCTACTTAAGATTTATATATGGCTCCTTTAAATGTACTTACATTGAATGTACAAGGTCTAAACATTCCCCAAAAGCGAACGAAAGTGTTTAGGTCGTTGTCTTCATCTAAAGCTCACATAGTGTGTCTCCAAGAGACACACTTTACTGATTCTTCAACACCTAAATACTTTGGTTCAAGTTACCCCCAGGTTTTTTACTGCCTCAGCCAAATCCAAACACTGAGGTGTATTAATAGCTTTCCATCGATCCACACCTTTTTCCCCCTTAGCAGAAATCAAGGATCCAGAAGGCCATTACCTTATACTCACAGGTCATCTATGTGACATCCCAATTACAGTAGTCTCTTACTACGCTCCAAATAAGAGACCAACATCATTTCTCTCCCATTCACTTCAAGTAATAGACACTGAGAAACAAGGTACACTCTTGATATGTGGAGATTCAAACCAAACACTATATACTAGGGTTGTCCCGATACCGATACTAGTATCGGTATCGGTACCGATACAGAGCATTTGCCCAAGTACTTGTACTCAGGCAAATGCTCCCGATGCTTCACCCGATACCTGGACAGTCAGCGGTGATCAGTGCGTGGGAGATCACCGCTGTATAGATTTAAAAGTCTCTCCGCCTTCCCCCCCCCCCCCTTTAAGCTGCTGTAGTGAAATCAGCGGTGATCGGTGCTTGTAACTCACACACCATCACCGCTGACTGTCCTCGCATCCTCCTCCAGCCCCCCTCCGTTCTGCGGTCTCGTGTTCCCTCCACTCTGGTGTCTCCCTCCGTCCGTGACCCCCTCCACTCTGGTGTCTCCCTCCGTGCTGCCATCCCCTTCCGTTCTCCTCCTCCACCCCCTCTTACTGTCAGGATGGAGAGCGGAGGTAGGAGCCGGTAAACCCGGCTCCTTACTGTTCCGAATGAACAGAGTCAGTGATCACTGACTCTGTTCATTCACAAAACTGAAACATCGTAAACTGTGTTACAATGTTTCAGTTTATGAATGGAGAGGAGCCGCTGTCTTCTCTCCATTCATTTTCAGCGCAGCTGAGGCTGCTGAGAAAGGGACTGGGGAATCTGTCCCTAGTCCCTTTCTCTGTCTCAAAGGGGAGATGTCAGAGGTCTGTTAAGACCCCTGATATCTCACCAAAGCCCCCCAACAGGGCTGATAAAAAAATAAAAAATTTAATAAAAAAATAAATAATAAAGAAATGAATTGTAAAAAATAAATAAAATAAAATAGAAGAAAAAACACACTGACACTGTCCACCCCCCACCCCTTAAAAAAAGAAAACATTATAACAAATCAATCAATAAATAAATAAAAAAAATTGTAAAAAAAAAAAAAAAAAAAATTGTAAAAAAAAAAATTTTTTTTTTTTAAAAGAGATAAAAAAAAAAGTATCGGTATTCGGTATCGGCGAGTACTTGGAAAAAAGTATCGGTACTTGTACTCGGTCTTAAAAAAGTGGTATCGGGACAACCCTACTATATACCCTTACCTTGATAAATCCCCAACTCCAGCTACGTCTAATTCTCAATCCAAATCTTTCCAAAGACTCTTCCTACAATATTCATTAATAGACTCATGGCGTGAAATCAACCCAACCAGACGTCAATTCTAATTTTACTCCCACCCGCATAGCTCATTCTCACGCATTGACCATATATTAATTTCTATGAGCATGTCCCCAGAATAGCCTCATCTAATATAACCGTATACTTGGACTGACCATTGTGCTATTATATCTACTTTTACCTCACTAATCCCCAAAAAACATGACCCCACCTGGCATATTAATGACTCAATGTTGTCTCACCCGTCAAATTCCGCTGAATTAGAAATCGCTATAAAAGAATACATTGGCAACAATAAATCTCCAGACACATCTCCAATAACATTATGGGAAGCACACAAGCCTGTTCTTGGAGGTTATTGTATACGCCAAGCATCATATATTAAAAAAGAGAAGCAAAAATTACAGTGAGAACTAGAAAATGAATTTAATAAATGCCATAGTATTTTTCAATCTAACCCTACTCTAACCACAAAGTCACAACTAGATAAAGCTAGCTTAAAACTTGACCTCTTCTTATCAGAATCAGTAGACAAAACACTACAAAAATGTAAACAAAAATGTTATTTTAAAGCAAATAAACCAGGTACCCTCCTTGCCCGAGCACTCAAAAAACGAAATAACCCTTTTAACCACTTGAGATCCGCGCTATAGCCGAAAGACGGCTGCAGCGCGGCTCTCAAGTGCCGAGTGGACGTCCCCAGGACGTCCTTCTCTGTTTACATCCCACCGCGTGCCCTCGGCGGCGCGCGGTGGGAACAGCTGTGCGCTCCGCATCACGTGATGCCGATGCTCGTGCCTGGCGGCCGCGATGTCCGCCAGGTACATGCGATCGGCTGTGACAGAGGCAGGACGTGGATCTCTGTGTTACACACAGAGATCCACGTCCTGTCAGGGAGAGAGGAGACCAATGCTGTGTCCCTTGTACATAGGGACACAGATCGGTCTCCTCCCCCAGTCAGTCCCCTCCCATCCACAGTAAGAAACACTAATAGGGAACATATTTAACCCTTTGATCGCCCCCTAGTGTTAACCCCTTCCCTGCCAGTCACATTTATACAGTAATCAATGCATTTTTATAGCACTGTTCGCTGTATAAATGTGAATGGTCCCAAAATAGTGTCAAAAGTGTCCGATATGTCCGCCGCAATATCGCAGGCCTGACAAAAATCGCAGATCGCCGCCATTACTGGTAAAAAAAAAAATATAATAAAAATTTCATAATTCTATCCTTTATTTTGTAGGCGCTATAACTTTTGCGGAAACCAATCACTATACGCTTATTGCAAATTTACCAAAAATAAATAGAAGAATACGTATCGGCCTAAACTGAGAAAAAAAAATTATTTATTTTTTTAAATTGGGATATTATTATAACAAAAAGTAAAAAAATATTGTGTTTTTTTTTCAAAATTTTCTGTCTTTTTTTGTTTATAGCGCAAAAAATAAAAACCGCAGAGGTGATCAAATACCACCAAAAGAAAGCTCTATTTGTGGGAAAAAAATGATAAAAATATCATTTGGGTACAGCTTTGTATGACCGCGCAATTGTGCGTCAGCGATGAAAGCTGAAAATTGGTCCGGGTACGAAGGGGGTTTAAGTGCCCAGTAAGGAAGTGGTTAAACCAATATGACTAAAAATCTCTCAAGAAAGATACACAAGTAATCCTGTAAAAATCTTACACACCTTCCATAAACATCTCACCTCTCTCTATAAAAAAGAAGGATCTTTTGACCAATCCAACGTAGAATAATTTTTCTCAAAATTAAGTCTCCCAACTCTATCTCAGACACAATACGACAGTCTTGAAAATCCCATTACCCCTAGTGAAATTGAACTGGCAATCAAATCCCTCAAACCAAACAAACGTCCAGGACCTGACGGGTTCTCAGCCCTCTACTACAAAAAATTCTCCCATGTATTAACTCCCATGCTGACAGAAGCATTCAACTCCCTTCTCAACAAATCAATCTTTTAATATCAGAAACCCTTACAGCAATAATAACAATGATCCCTAAACCTCAGTCAGATGACTCAGCCTGTGCAAATTATAGGCCAATATCTTTAATAAATTTAGACATAAAAATACTAGTGAAAGTTATGGCATTTCGGCTGAACGATATAATTGGTTCCCTAATCAACAAAGATCAAGTAGGTTTCATCCCCAAGCTTCAGATAATGTCAGTAGAACAGCCCTATTGATCCAAGCAGCTAAAACTAGATGAATACCTACATGCCTTGTAACACTAGACATCAAAAAAACTTTTGACACAGTATCATGGTCATATTTACATTTCGCTCTTCAAAAATTGGGTTTTGGTCCCCACTTTCTAAGCTGGGTTTCATCATTATATAATAAACCCAAAGCTTATGCTAAATACGCAAGATACAAATCTCATTTGTTTGATCTCAATAGAGGTACACACCAGGGATGTCCTTTCTCCCCACTCCTATTTGCCCTATTAATTGAACCCCTTGCCCAATCCATTCGTGCAGATCCCTCAATCAAAAGTATAGAATTTGCAGGTCATCAACATAAGCTTTGCTTATTTGCTGATGACATCTTAATTTTTATGACTTCCCCACATATTACTGCCCCTAATCTTATCAACAAATTAGACCAATTTGCCCGAATATCAGGTTTAAAAATAAATTCACAAAAATCTACAGCTCTAAATATTTCTTAATCTCCAGATACATTACAGCAAGCGAAAACGTCCCTCCCTTTTACTTGGTCATCTACACACCTCACTTTATCTAGGTATTACTCTCACTCCTGATCTCACCGACATTTTCTCTGCTAACTATCCCCCACTATTACGGAAAATTACTAATTAGCTAAAACATTGGTCTACTCTCCCAATATCATGGATAGGCAAAATGAATGTCATAAAAATGACTATACTTCCAAAAATATTATACCTTTTTCGTGTTTTACCCATTCCAATACCCTCATACTTCTTGAGAAATCTTCAACGCAAAACACAAGCATTTATATGGAACTCTCTAAAATCCCGCTTACCCTCACACACTCTATAACTCCCAAAATTGAAAGGTGGACTAGGCTTTCCCAATTTTACCACCTATTTCCATGCTGCACAAATAGCGAATATCCCCAAATATCATACAAAACATGAAATCCCTCTTTGGGTAGCAATTGAAACAATTGATAGTAACCCAACATCCTTACCTAATCTAATATGGTCTACCTCTTCTGACCATAAAATAATTGAAAATAAAATAACCAAACATACAAATACCATTTGGGATAAATTTAAACTAACCAAAGGTTTGCAATCTCCACATACACCTTTAATATCATTTATCAGAAACCCCAAATTTTACCCAGCCCACAATCGTTTTTCATGCCGTTAAAAATGCCATTTTTAAAAATGGCCATTAAAAATGGTCGTGTGTATGCTCCAGAGCATTTTTAACGACGTAAAAAACGGCCATTAAAAATTTCGAACATGCTCTCTTTTTTCACGTCGTTTTTCATGTCGTTTTTTTTAACGACGTGAAAAACGATAGTGTGTATGCTTTAACGACGTGAAAAAAAACGTGCATGCTCAGAATCAAGTATGAGACGGGAGCGTTCGTTCTGGTAAAACTAGCGTTCGTAATGGAGATAGCACATTCGTCACGCAGTAACGGACTGAAAAGCACGAGGCTTAAAAGCGCGAATCGTTGCTCAACAAACTTTACTAACATGAAGGGTGGCGCCATTCAAGCGGGACATCCCCTTTATAGTGCCGTCGTACGTGGTATACGTCACTGCGCTTTGCTTGATCGTTTTTTAAAATGATCGTGTGTACGCAAGACAGGCTTGAGAGGAAACATGAAAAAAAACGACGTGAAAAACGGCAAGAAAAAAAATGGCAAGAAAAACGATCGTGTGTATGGGGCATAATACTTTCAAAAAATTGACTTCTGCTGGCCTAACACAATTAGCTGATTTTTTAACATTAACCTCATTCAAAACATTCCCTGAAATATGTGAACATCACAATCTCCCGGCTTCTGAACGCTTTCGCTACTTACAAATCAAAATAAAATTTGAACCTTATTTACATGATACTAATCAATTAAGTAATATGTCGCAATTCGAAAGAATATGTAAACAAGACCCTCATACCAAAGGTCTTATTTTAATGTTATGATCATCTGATCACTACTTCTGACTCAAAGCTACCTTCATATGTGGAAAAATGGGAGAAAGAACTTGGAACTAAAATCGACATTTCCGACTGGAATAAAGTCTGGACCAATACAAAAATGTCTTCTCAAAATATAATTGCTCTGGAAACAAACTCTAAAATAATCATGCACTGGTACTTGGTTCCTGTTAAAATTGCAAAATATGCTCCTCAATGCTCCCCATTCTGTTTTTGTGGCTGTGGTGGTCTGGGAACGCACATACATACATTCTGGGATTGTCCAATTGCAAAAAAGTTCTGGAATGAAAATTTTCCTCATGGTATCTAAAATATTTAAGATAGCTATCATTCCAGACACGACTATTGCGCTTTTAAATATAAAACCAGTTCATATTTCTTACACTCAATTTAGGCTCTTTCTTCAGATCACCACAGCCGCAAAGCAAACCATTGCCAAAGCTTGGAAAACCAATACATTAATGATCTCTGAAGCTAAAAACAGAATAAACCAAGCAATGATACTTTCCAAATCAGAAGCCATAACCAACGATACTATACAAAATTTTGAGAAAATATGGAATCCTTGGATGACGTATTTTCTTCCTACGATCCCTGACAATTCCCTATTAAGACCTTGATATACTATAATATTATACAACAATATGAGTGGAAACAACTACTAAACATGAACATTTATCTTCTGTACTAACTTAATAATATTCTTACAATATAGATGCTCCGGAGAACTTTCTTACCCTAGACTCTTTTCTCTCTTTCTTACCTTCATTCTTTCCCTTTTACTATTACTCTGTCCTTTTTTTTCTATTTCCCTATTTTTTGTATTACCATATTTAAATGGCAATGTATTATACATAAATACTATATTTAGTTACCGTATATACTTGAGTATAAGCCGACCCGAGTATAAGCCGATGTACCTACTTTTACCACAAAAAATGGGAAAACTTATTGACTCGAGTATAAGCCTAGGGGGGGAAATGTGCCCATTGCCACCTCACTGTGCCAATTGCCCAACCTTACTGTGTCCATTGCCATCTCACTGTGCCACCTCACTGTGCCCATTGCCACCTTACTGTGCCCATTGCAGCCTCCCTGTGCCCGAGTCAGTCAGTGTACCTGAAAATCTTCTTATTCCGCGGCCGGCGTCCATTGTTTAAATCTCGCGGCTTTCTTCTGGTCCCTTCCGTGATAGGCGTTTCCAGCAAACACTGTGTTGAGTGTTGCGCCTATCACGGAGATCCTCTCATTCTCGGACTCCGTTTCCCAGCAGACACTGTGTTCAGTGTTCCGCCAATCACGGACGTCAGACAAGAGAACGTCCATGATAGGCGCAACACTCAACACAGTGTTTGCTGGAAACGCCTATCGCGGAAGGGACCAGAAGAAAGCTGCGAGATTTAAACAATGGACGCCGGCCGTGGAATAAGAAGATTTTTAGGTACTGACTCGAGTATAAGCCAAGGGGTATACTTTCAGCCCTAAAAAAAGGGCTGAAAAACTCGGCTTATACTCGAGTATATACGGTATTACTTACAATAATTATACATTTTTGAAGTTTTTATTGAATTAGTTGATTTCCAATTAGCTTTCTTTCCATAGTGGCTATATATTAATTGAATATGCCTGGAACTAAGTGTATTAGCACATATTTACATATTACATTTTTCAATTGTTTATATTAACATAACATTTCATTTTAGAGTTGATTACCTGTTTATGTAAAATATCTAATCTTCAGATACCGTATTTATCGGCGTATAACACGCACTTTTTTCCCCTTAAAATCAGGGGGAAATCGTGGGTGCGTGTTATACGCCGATACCCACTGATCCCGGCGATCTCCGCTGACTGAGTGGAGCGCAGCGATCGCCGCCGAGATACACATAGCCGAGTGTACTCGGCTATACTCGGCTTTTCTCGGCTCTGCTCACAGTCACGCCCAGTCCCGCCATTGGACCTGTGATATGTCCATCATAGGGCGGGACTCGGCGTGACTGTGAGCGGAGCCGAGAAAAGCCGAGTATAGCCGAGTACACTTGGCTATGTGTATCTCGGCGGCGGCTCCGCCCAGTCCCTGCGTCTCTGCGTCCCTGCGTTCCCTGCATTCTCGGCGGCGTTCGCCCCGCTCCGCCTAGTCTCTGCGGCGATCTCGGCGGCGCCAATTTTGAAAACTGGGGCAAGGCTGCACTTAGCAAAGGCTGCACTGGACACTGGGCAAAGCTACGCTGGGCAAAGGCTGCACTGGACAAAGCTGCACTGGACACTGGGCAAAGGCTGCACTGGGCAAAGGCTGCACTGGACACTGGGCAAAGCTGCACTGGACACTGGGCAAAGGCTGCACTGGACAAAGCTGCACTGGACACTGAGCAAAGCTGCACTGGGCAAAGGCTGCACTGGACACTGGGCAAAGGCTGCAATGGACACTGCTGACAAGGCTGCAACGGACACTGGTAAGGCTGCATTTAAATGTAAGTTTTTTTTTTTTTTTTTTCCTTAAACTTCCCTCCTAAAAGTTTTTTTCCCTAAAATTCCCTCCTAAACTTGGGGTGCGTGTTATACGCCGGTGCGTGTTATACGCCGATAAATACGGTATGTATAATTACATCCAATTTATTATCATATACTTAACTAATATTACCATTTGTTGTAACTATTTATTACTAATTGTAACTGTCTTTATTATTTAATATTCAATAAACAAAATTGACAAGGAAGAAATATGAACTGCAGCAGATTTATTTACCCTTTAGAAGAGGCAATTAAGAGGGGGATATAATCACCTTGTATAAATACACAAATGGTCAATATAATAAACTTTTGTAACATTGTCTAGTTAAAGGTCATTAAAGGGGGTGCTCCTGGAAGAAAATAAGTTAGCATCTCCATAGAACAGACTTTTTTTTTGTAAAAGCTATAAAATCATGGACACAAGAGCTTGTTCTAGCCAGCTCTACAGAAAATCTACATGTGTTTCTAAACGCACAAAATATAATTTGCCATTAATATTTCTAAGAAATAACCCTGTAGATTGTTGATCCAGGAAGTATCCGATTGCCTTTTTTCCCTGTTGGAACAAATTGGACCATGCTTTATGAGGGCGTTTTGCCTTTTTCTGGATCAGCTACGGATTTAGGGTTTTAAGGATGCAGGTGTTTAATTTATTTATTTTTGTCTTTTGGTTAAGCTTGATGGAAGTATCTTTTTTTCAGGCTGATTATGTAACAATGAACAACTTGCTGCTAAGCAGATGGTACATAAGGTATGAAGTTACCCATACATACATATTTACAGGTAGAAATTTAAGTAGTATAATAGCCATAACTGTACAACCATAAAGAAAAACAATAATAAATTTAGGGCCAATTTTATGGTAATATTTTTTTTTCTAAGTTTTCAAATTGTTATCTTTTTTGTCAATACACGTTTACGATCTTTGTTTTGCATGTAAACATTTATTACATAGTAAATGATTCTCAGAGCACTGTGGGGTATCCAAAGACATCTCAGAAATTTCAGACTGCCCTATTAGGTCACCTTGGACTGAGCCATCCAATAAAGCAAAGGTCACTGCAAGGAGCCATTTAACAATGTGCATACATTTTAAATTGCGCTATTGGACTCTTTTTTCAGCAAAGGTGATGATGAAACATAGCTTAACACATAAATGATTCTAAAATGAGACTAGAGATCTATCTGCTGGCTTTAAAGATAAATGCTAAATGTTCATATGCAACACTACATATTTACCAAACTAAAATTAGTTTACGGTATTAGGAAAATATATAAAAAACCATAATAGAGGGGGGCGCATGCGTGCAAGCAACGGAGATGGCCGCCTGACTCCACTGCTCCGCGCCGTCGGAACGTAACCACCGGCCTAATTCGACATAGGCACAGAGAGGACGCTGCACACGGAGCTCCGGTGCCTCCGGAACATCTCAGGCTCCCGGCGGTGATGCGTAGGTCGGCTAAAAAGCCCCCTAAGAGCCGGCAGCATAACAAGCTCTCCCCAGCGTCAGGCAGAGGAAGATCCAAGATGGCGCCCGATCCTCCGGAGCCTGACGACGAGACCCAGCTTTCTGCTGCAGGCCCGGAGTCCCCTGTGGATAGCCTGCATCTATTTCCCACGGACCGGGTGAGTCCCCCCCCCTGTGGAATCAGAGGACATGCTGGCCAAATTCCGCGCCATTGTCAGAGATGAAATCACAATAGCATCCCGCAAGCTTTCCTCTGACTTGGTGCGAGGCCTTAAAGAGATAGGCCACCGCACTAATCAACTAGAGCACCGCATGGACTTGGCAACCACTGTGCTGGAGGGCCATGAGGAGGAGGTGGACAAAATGTCCGGGGAGCTGGAAGCCCTCAGAGACAAGTTGGAGGACGCAGAAAATAGGGCCCGGAGGGACAACCTCCGTATCCGTGGCATCCCTGAGGTAATTACTGACCTGCAGGGTACAGCTACCGCATTTTTCCAAGAACTGGCCCCAGAACTTCCGGTGGAAAGATTGGAGTTTGACCGTATCCACAGATCCCTGGCTCCAAAACCCTCTGAAGGACCCCCGAGGGATATCATCATCAAGTTCCACTACTACCGGACCAAAGAGAGACTTTTACAAGCTGCAAGAGAGCGACAGAACCTCTCCTTCCAGGGTAACACCCTCCAGCTATTCGCAGACCTCTCTCCGGTCACTATCGCCAGACGTCGAAATCTCAAACCCTACCTCCAAGTCTTACAAGCTCATGAAATCAAATATAGATGGGGGTTCCCATTTAGGCTCTCCTTCTCCCACCTAGGCCGCCAATTCCAAGCCACCTCTCCTTCGGACCTGAAACGCCATTTCCAGGAACTACAGCTGGACCTTCCTCCGTCTCAGCCTGATGCCCCACCCAAGACCGCTAGGCCTGGACCCTCCAGGCCGGGACCCTCCAAGCCTCCTCGTCAAGCTTCTCAAGCATCCCAAAAGTCCCAATCTGGCTCCCAGGCGCTCCGTGACCTGCAAGCGCAACGTTTCCATCTATCTAACAACGGATGACGAAGCTAAGTTCATTCTTTTATTCATTTCAGCTTTTTTTTTTGCTCATCTGAGTTCGTGCTGCCCAGTTCCCCTTGAACTACTGGTTGTTTTTATATGGGAACCAGAGTGACATGTTTTTGAAGTAGTTCCCTCACCATATTTTTCTTAACATTGGTTTCTGATACCTGGTCGGCGGGGGTCGCCCCAGGATAGGCTGCCCCGCTTGTGAGATGGCGGACCGGGGCGTACTCTACCCCCCTTAGGGGACCAGGCGGAACTTCGGCATCAACCTGCCTCCCCCACCCTGCCGCGTCCATGAGTACCCATGTGGTTTGGGCTGCTACCTGTAGCCCTTTGTTTGTTTGTTTGTTTTTTGTCTTCTTTAGGGGTCTCGTGGTTTGCTGGGGGGTGGGGGGGTTGCAGGTCAAGTTGGGTGGGGGCACATGTTTATCTTTTTGCTTATTGATCACTCGATACATTGCTCTGTTGCGGCTCTCCAACCCTTAATTCTGGACTGGCGGGGCTGGGATGGTGTTTGGTATGTATGGTCCTGCCTGACCCCCTTGGGGGAATGGTCTGATGGCTGTTCCCTTGGGGGGATCGAGGGATCTCCGTCCTACACTCCAATTTGTTAATGTTGTACAGTGGTTGCCTTATTGTCACTGTCTGTAGCTTCCTTGTTTTGATGACTTTTTTTTTTCAGGTTCCATCATCCAGATCCTATGTCAAACAAAAAAAATGTTTAAAATGTTTGTACTGTTTTCATCACAGACCGGTGGTTCCGACGGACCACTGCTACCCCCATGTGTTGGCACCTGGCTAAGAGGTTTTTCTTGGCCGGGCTCCCAACCCGTAGTGGGTTTTATAACCCACGTTACGCTACATTTACGCGTATGGCATATGTTCTACGCCGAGCCTTCCTCGGTTTTCTCATCTTTTCTATCTCTCCTCTTTTCTTTCTGTTTTCCTCTCTCCTCCCGGTCTTTCCCCCCCTCCTTCCTTCCTTCCTTCCCTTCTCCTATAACCCCGGGGTGCGGGAACAGAGTACTACACTGCTTCTTGTGTTTGATCCAATGACCCTCCGCTGGCTGTCCCTGAATGTTCAGGGCATGAACTCGCCTCAAAAACGGGTCAAGGCTTTCAAATTCCTTAAGCAACACAATATTGACATAGCATGCCTACAGGAGACCCATTTCTCCGCCTCCTCTTGCCCCAAATATTTCGATGCAAATTATCCTCAAGTTTACTTAGCAAGCGGTCCTACTAAACAGAAAGGGGTTCTCATAGCCATAAGAAAATCAGTCCCGTTTATTTGCAGTAAACAAATTGCTGACCCAGACGGCAGATACCTTCTCCTGCAAGGTTCAGTTCAGGACAATGAGGTAACTATCATGACGTATTACGCCCCAAATGTTAACCCAGGCCCCTTTCTGACACACGTCTGTGCCCTGTTAAGGGATCACCAGAGGGGCATCCTCCTGTTGGCAGGTGACTCTAATGTCTCGCTAAACCCCTCCCTGGATAATTACCCATCGGACCATAGGGTCCCCTCCCCAGCCGCAAAAACCTTTTTACGAACCCTACACAATCACGACCTAGTCGACATCTGGCGGGAGCTCCATCCCCTTGGTAGGGATTACACCCACTATTCCCATCCCCATCACTCACACTCCAGGATTGACCACATGTTTGTGTTACGGCAGCATCTAACCCTGATTGACGCAGTCTTTATTCTAGCAACCCCCTGGTCAGACCACGACCCAATTCTGACTATTTGCCACTCCTTGCTCAGCAAACCACAGCGCGCTCCTTGGGTCATGAATGACTCCCTTTTGTCATTTGAGCCGATCCTTACTGAGATTCACAAAGCATCGATAGACTACTTTAAATTGAATACAGGGACGGTCTCCTCTCCGGTGACCCTTTGGGAAGCATATAAAGCGGTCCTCCGGGGCCACGTTATTCGTATAGCGTCAAAGCGCAAAAAAGAGCGAACCCAAACCCGGCGTAGACTTGAGCATAACCTGGAGGCCCTCTCCACAGCCTTTAAAAAGGATCCTACTCCGACCAATCGTAAACTTTTAGACGCAGCCCGATCGGACCTGGATTTATGTGTAACGGATGATGCAGAACGCACCCTACGCTGGGCTCGTCAGAAATGGTACGCTAAGGCAAATAAGCCCACAACGATGTTAGCCAATAGATTGCGCACTTTCACCCCGAAATTCGCCCCTATAGCCTTACGCACCCGCCACAATATCCTTACGGGCAACCCGCGTCGGGTCCTGGACGAATTTCGTCACCGTCTCACCAAACTTTATTCTGCCCCTACCCAAGCTTCTACCGAAGGCCTGACTCACTTCCTGAAGGATTTGCCCTTACCTTCCCTGTCTCCCACCCACAGGTCTGTCATGGATAGAGACGTGCAGGTATCAGAAGTTCTCCAATGCATCAAAGAATTAAAGATAGGCAAGAGACCGGGCCCTGATGGCTTCACAGCCCTGTACTACCGGAAATTTGCAGAGGTCCTTGCCCCACATTTAGCGGCTATGTATAATTCGATAAAAGACGGCCACTCATTTACTCCAGATCTGCTGACCGCCAATATTGTAATGATTCCCAAGCCAGACAGGGACCACTCTTCTTGGGCCAATTTCCGCCCAATTTCCTTAATAAATATTGACATAAAAATCCTGACGAAGATCCTGGCCAACCGCCTGAACTCATTTCTCCCGCGTTTGATAAAAAAAGAGCAGGTGGGATTTGTCCCCCGTAGACAGGCAGGGGATGCTATTAGGAGGCTCCTTCAAATCCAACAAATAGCGCATGATAGGTCTTTGGAAACCATGTTTCTGTCTTTAGATGTCAATAAAGCCTTTGACACCTTGTCTTGGCCCTATCTGACACAGGTTCTAGGTCACTATGGCTTTGGTACCTCCTTTATGAGCTGGATCTCAGCCATTTATGATTCCCCCCAAGCTAAGGTGCGATACTATGGTCACGAGTCGCCCACCTTCCCCATAAAAAGGGGAACCCGCCAGGGGTGTCCACTCTCTCCTCTTCTATTTATCTTGGCACTGGAACCCTTGGCGGAGGCCATTCGATCGCATGTCGACATAACTGGGGTGGAAGTGGCGGGGACCTCGCATAAACTATCCCTATTTGCCGACGATATTTTATTGTCGCTCACTAAACCCAGAATCTCCCTCCCCAATTTGATGTCCCTTTTAGATACCTTCGCCACGTTATCGGGTCTATCTGTCAACCCGGCTAAATCCAAAGCCATGTCAATCAATCTTCAGCCCTCAGAGTTGGAATCATTGAAGGCGGCTTTTTCCTTCCAATGGACCAATTCTTTACCCTACTTGGGGGTCAAACTTACTCCTAGTTACTTGGGTCTATATCAAGCCAATTACCCCTCACTATTGCGGAAATTGACAAACATGCTCGATTCTTGGTCCACTCTTCCATTATCCTGGTTCGGCAGAATAGCGACAGTACGCATGGCCTACCTCCCGAAACTGCTTTATTACTTTCGGGTTTTACCGGTCCGGATTCCCTCCCATATCCTCCGAATTCACCAACGCAAGATCATGCAATTCATCTGGGGCAAGACGAAGCCCAGGATCAAACGGCAAGTGCTCTACGCACGTAGAATAGATGGAGGCCTTTCGGTCCCGAACCTGCAAGCCTACTATACAGCGGCCGGCATCGCCCCACTCGCTCTTCTCCACGAGAAACAACAATTACCACTGTGGGCCGTCATTGATCTGGTGGACTCCCACCCGGTTCCCCTGGCCTCTCTTCCTTGGCTCCCCATGGCTCACCGCCCATCTTCCGTAGGTCCATGCTTGACTCATTCCCTACGGTTATGGGACTCAGTTAAGTTCTCAGCAGGCCTGATTTCTCCCCATCTTCCCTTACTCCGACTCCTTCGCTGCCCGTTGTTCCCGCCGGGATGTGATAACCCCTCGCGATTTGCTTGGTGGACCAACCACGATTTTGTGGACGTTCAGTCTCTGCTTACTCCGACCAAAATTGTCCCATTCGCTGCTCTACGCTCTTCACACGATATCCCCCTAAAGGAACATTATAGCTATATGCAACTCCGACACTTTCTCCAAAAATTAACAAAATCCCAACCTACTCCCTATGCTATGACCCCTTTTGAAAGTTTATGTAGATCGCGTCCTCAATCCTCGGGCATGATATCGCTCATATATACGGCTATTATAAGCTCCAGGAAACCACCACTGAGACCTTATCATTGCCAATGGGAGGCTGAACTTGGGAAACAACTAGAGCCGGATGACTGGCGGAAAATGACCACGGCGCTAACCAAATGCTCGAAGAATGTCCTCTTCTTGGAAAATGCCTACAAGGTCTTTTATAGGTGGTACTACACCCCGGCCAGATTAGCGAGCTTTATCCTGTCTTACTCCCCTCTATGCTTTCGAGGGTGCTCACAGGAGGGCACAATGGCGCACATCTCATGGTCCTGCCCCAGGGTACGCAGACTGTGGATCAGAGTGTATGCGTTACTTCGTAATCTTTTCGACACCACTATAAAGAGGGACCCTTTTGAGGCCCTATTGTGCAAACTCATTGAGGTACTTCTGTGTTCTGAACGTCTATTGGCCGCACACATCTTTACTGCAACTAAACTGACCATAGCACGTGCTTGGAAAACCCCGGCCCTCAGCTTTGAAAAAGTTAAAAACAGTGTGAACGACATTATGGTGAATGAGAAACTTACTGCCGTGTTGACAGACACCCACGCTAAGTTCCTCCGGATATGGCAACCCTGGGTGACTCATATCCGCCCTTCGCGATTTGATACAACGCTCCTCTCCCTGTGACAAGCCTCTGTTCCCCCCCCACCCCGGGGCCCCCTCCCTTTTCCCTTTCCCTCTCATTTCCCTTCTTTCTCTGGTTCCTCTCTTTATTTCAACCTCCTCTCCTTCTCTACACTAAGGGCTCACATCACCACTCCTGGCGCTCTTTCTCAACTTTCTTCTTATTCTACCTTTGGGTCTCCCCAGGATACGGGGCAGACCCTGCTGGGACTGGTCACCTGACAGGACACATTCCCCTTTTCCTTCTTAAGATTTTACTTTATTTTTGTTTTTATTTGCTTTTGTTGTTTTCATCGGGGAACAACACCATTCCCCTAGATGGTTGTCCAGTTTAATGCGCTCACAAGATATTGTTTGTTATATTGTTATTTTGCCTCATGTTTCAAATTCGATCTGGAGCGACAATATGTATTTCAGTTAGCTTCAGGGCCACATCATTATACCAAGATTCAGGACTCATTGGTCTCTCCTGAATGCCCTGCTACCCATACTCTTGGTATAATCCAGTAGGTCTTATAGTTTTTAGCACGGAATCCGGGAGCATCCCCATGCAATATACTGTTGTAATAATTGCGCATTTTCATTGTGTCCAGTTCCATTTTTTTTTTTTTCTCTTTTGTATTCTTTTTATTGATGTGAATCTTTAATAAAAACCTTTGTACAAGAAAAAACCATAATAGATTTTCTTTGAGCATCAGGAGATCAATATGCTGAGTTGGAAAAAGTGTATGCTTATTTGACATGTGGATGTACATGTCAGATAAATGTCTATCAGTCAAAGCATTACTAATTGTTTGAGAATTGTGATAGCTCAAACAGATGCTGGCACAATACGGTTTTTATTTTTTTTGTTCCCCAGGACACTGAAAAAGCTGCAGACTTCCCCAATGCACTGTTATCATACCAAAGGCTTTTTATAACGCGTGAGACAGAAGTTTGGCAAGGTGCTGCTAATAACACACATTTTCAGGAGCTAGCAAATTATATAGTAATAATTGACTCCAGGCAATTATGTCTAAAAAAAATGACTAGATTGTAGGAAACAATATTACAAGTTGGCAGAAAAGACATTCACTGAATCATGAGGCCATGCTTGTCCCTGAAAGGTGCCAAAAAATGAAGAGGTTGGATATCACTCCACCATCTGCTATGTGGGAGTAATACTTGATTTGCCAACTTCTGTCCTCCATATTAGGAAGCTTTAAAGAACTTCAAAAAAAGTAAGATCTCCCGACTGGAAGGAGGCAAGTGTAACAATGGCCTTTAAATGTGCATCAGCTGCAATGTCTGGTTATTTTGCACTGTTAGGCTGCATTCACACCTGAGCGTTTTGTAGCCTGAAGCCTGAAGCTACAAAACGCTAGAGGGGAAAAAATCCATTATTCTCTATGGAGATGGTTCACATCTCCACTCTATGTCGCCTGAAGCCGAACGCCTGAAGCTCAAACAAGTTCCGGACCCTTTTTTGTCGCGCGAATCGGGCAGATTGGGCGTTTTAGGATTCATATAATGTAATGGAAACGCCCGATTCAAGCGTCTAGCGCGACAACGAGCGTTCCGACGGGCTCAAATTCGCGCGACAAAACAATGGTAAAAACGACGGTAAAAACGCCCGATTCGCTACGCTCAGGTGTGAATGCAGCCTAAATGCTTCTCTGTAGGCAGTTGCTTGGTTGGGAAATCTCCAAAGACAACCATGATGCTGTCAACTAACCATGGCTGGCAGCTGAATTTTGTCTCAGTTACTGCAGCTAGGTCTGTGTGTAATGAGCAAATGTCTTTGCTTTTACTGCTTTAAAGTGAAACTTTACCCATAACAACTTGATAAAAAAAATATTTTCTTTAGCAAAGGAACATACATTCCACAATAATATACAGTATATGTTACCAAAATAAGTGTGTGCTGTAAATTGCCTCCAGCATTGTTCCTGTTCCTTATGCTGGAGTCTGCCATTATTCTGAAGCCCAGAGCTGCAGTAAATCTTTAGACCGTCAGCAGATCAGCCTCTACATTTATGGCACAGTGCTGAAAAATAGATAGCAACTGAGCATGTGCAGAGCAGGGTGAGACAGTGTATTGGGGTTCAGAAGGGTTTCGGAGGGGAAGGATGCGCCCTAGGGGGATTGGGTTTCTATCACTGGCATTTTCATGTTTATATGTCCCAATGATTAAGATATTTGGTAGCTTTAGTAGGTGCTTTGTATTTTTTGGTTTGTTTTGTTGAGACAATGAGACAATGTACTGGATTTTAAACCGTATAGGCACGTATTTTGATTGTTTTACATAGCCCATGGATATGCAATTAGCGGACCTCCAGCTGTTGCAAAACTACAAGTCCCATCATGCCTCTGCCTCTGGGTGTCATGCTTGCTGCTGTCAGAGTCTTGCTATGCCTCATGGGACTTGTAGTTTGGCAACAGCTGGAGGTCCGCTAATTGCATATCCCTGACATAGCCTATACCTGCAAAAGGGGCCAACACAAAGTGATCTAGCAGGAATTTATTTTCTGACTAAAGTTCCAATCTAAAGCAAAGCCATTGAGGGCAAATCAACAGGTTTGCTATGTTGTGCCCCTCCCCAGCTTGTAATCCTCAGCTTTCCTTCACCTTCCAACTGCCACATTTAGCTGTCGTGAGTGAAGAAAATACCCAGTACTTACTGGTATGGAGGAGCATGTGACAATGCTGGGCCAACGACCAACCACCAATGTTGTAAAATCGGTAGAATATAAAGACCTGGGTAGGGTACAAAATGTGTAGATTGGCTTCTTCTGATCCTAGCAGCTGAAAAGAGCATATGGGAGGAAAATAAATGTCTGTTTATGAGGGAGGTATTGAAGTACACCTGTTGCCTTACGCTGTATAGGCAAAGCACATTGTCAGGAACTTGATCACCTACTAGTGGCGCTGTAGTTACCAGACTGGAAGGTTGTAGTTCCTGTAGCTCCCCTTGTTCCTGATTCCCGTTCTAGCCCCCTTTCTGACTGTTCCTTGCACCTCCAGGTTTACCTTAATGATCCGTGTTCCCCATTTTGTATAAATTGTGTTATAGTTGGTTTGCTAGTTAGGTTTTCTGTCTCTTAAAGGGGTTGTAAAGGTTTGTTTTTTATTTTCTAAATAGGTTCCTTTAAGCTAGTGCATTGTTGGTTCACTTACCTTTTCCTTCGATTTCCCTTCTAAATGTTTTTTTTCTTTGTCTGAATTTCTCACTTCCTGTTTCTCCTCAATAAGCTTGCCCCCATCATCCAAGCCGTTCTGGCTGGGGGTTAGTCAGCGTGCTCGCCCCGTCCCTTGGGACTACATCCCTGCGTGGAGAAGCATCTCACCACAGGGATGTAGTCCCAAGGGAGGGGGCAAGCACGCTGACTAACCCCCAGCCAGAACAGCTCGGATGATGGGGGCAAGTTTACTGCGGAGGAACAGGAAGTGAGAAATTCAGACAAAGAAAAAAAACATTTAGAAGGGAAATCGAAGGAAAAGGTAAGTGAACCAACAATGCACTAGCTTAAAGGAACCTATTTAGAAAATAAAAACAAACCTTTACAACCCCTCTAAGCCTATACACACTATTCGTTTTTTCCCCACTCAACTCAGCAAGTTGAATGAAAAAAGATGACAGCCCAGGTTGGAGCCGCTGTACTAACAATCCGATGTTACTACAGCAACCCCCCCCCCCCCCGCTGAGCTATTGTGTTCTGACTTGGGGATGGCCCCCGCCAGAACACTCTGGTCGGCGCTCTCAGTCATTGGCTGAGAGTGCTGATCTGGAGTCGGTCGGCTGCTGGTTTTCCAGCATGTCCAACAGATGCCAGCTGAGCAGCCAGCTTCTGTCGGACTGGCTGCCATACACCCAGGCAGAATGTTGGCCGAGTTTTATTGAACAGGCCGATCTCGCCTGACATTAGGCCCGTGTGTACTAGGCTTTAGTTATTTTACTAGTTAGGTATTTTGTCACTTGGTTAATTGTTCCCTTAAATCCTCATGTTTGCGGTGTATTCTGTTTGTTGTTTGGATGTGTTTTCACTATTATTAAACTTACTTTATTATTCAGTCTAATTTCGGTTTCCTTAATGCAGCTACACCGACCTGGTCATCCCTGCTGCTGGATGCCTGCTCTCGATATTCCTGACACTCATGCTCATTTTAAAGTTTACCATTCTAATAACTACATTCATAAAAGTAAGTTGCTGTAAAAGCAGACACCTAGAGGTACATGTAAAAACCACGTGACCCCTGATGACGTCAGACGTGGGGTGACGAAACGGCGTTGGGTGATGTTCTTGAGATACGTAATTTCTGGTCAGCTGGAACGCAGGTGGAGCACAAACCGGCGGTTCATACATTTTACATGCTGATTTTCATTCTATTATATGCAAGTGCAATATAACCTTTTTTAAATAAACTACTCAAAATACTACACTATAAGAGTGCTCTTTCCTTTCCCTCTCTATATCTATATGGCAATATTGGAGTTTGGAATGGAAGGCAATCATCACTGTGACTTCATGTGTGACATCTCAGGCTTTTCCTATATGCGTAAATCGACTCCCTGTAATAGGGGTCAATTAAGTTTGGTGCGTGCATCGTGTGACTGTATGCTGGTGGAGAGGAATGTTTCCTATACTCACTGAGGACACCATTCACAATTTTGGGATCTATATATGGACTTCACAATTGTCTTTTATTTTATTACATGCATAATTGTAGTATTTTATATGTATTTGTATATTTACTGTGGTGATGTTTAATTGAAACTAAATTTTAAGAGTGCGGTTGTTTTTGATTTCCCCACATTTCAGGTGTTAATATAGTTTATAAGGTGCAGCTCTTGATTATTATTATAATTCACTTGTTGTTTATACCTTTTTCTGATTGTTTTGTGTGGGTTTGGAACCCCATTGGTTCCTTTATTCTTCACATGTAAAAACCAACTGGATTATATTCCTGCTTACACCATCACTACTCTATCACCGAACCCATTTGTACGTTTAACCACTTCAATACAGGGCTTTTAAACACCCTTCCTTACCAGACCAATTTGTAGCTTTCAGCGCTCTCACACTTTGAATGACAATTACTCAGTCATGCTACACTGTACCCAAACCAAATTTTTATCATTTTTTTCTCACAAACAGAGCTTTCTTTTGGTGGTATTTAATCACCGCTAGGTTTTTTATTTTTTGCAATATAAGCGAAAAAAGTTAGATTTTTTAAAAAAAAAAACACTTTTTTTGGGGTTTTTATTGTAAAATTTTGCAAATAAGTAATTTTTCTTCATAAAATTGGGCCAAAATATATACTGCTACATATCTTTAGTAAAAATAACCAAAAAAGTGTATATTATTTGGTCTCTGTGAAAGTTATAGAGTCTACAAGCTATGGTGCAAATCATTGAAAAATTATCACATCTGATCACACCTGATGTACTGAAGGCCTATTTCATTTCTTGAGACCCTAACAAGCCAGGAAAGTACAAATACCCCCCAAATTACCCCTTTTTGGAAAGCAGACATTCCAATGTATTTAGTAAGAGTCATTGTGAGTTTTTTGAAGTTGTACTTTTTTCCCACAATTCTTGGGAAATTTTTTAAATTTTTATTTTTTTGCACAAAATTGTCATAATAACAAGTTATTTCTCTCACACAGCACATGCATACTTGCAATGACACCCCAAAATACATTCTGCTACTCCTCCTGAGTATGGCGATACCAAATGTGTGAGACTTTTACACAGCCTGTCCAAATACAGAGGCACAACATTGAAATAGCACCTTCAGGCATTCTAGGAGCATAAATTACACATCTCATTTCTCAACCACCTATTACAGTTTTGAAGACCCTGGAGCACCAGGACAATAGAAACGCCCATAAAATGACCCCATTTTGGAAAGCTAACACTCCAATGTATAGTCTATGAGGCATAATGAGTCTTTTGAACGGTTCATTTTTTTCCAGAAGTTTTTGGAACATGTGGGAAAAAAATGAAAATGCATTTTTTTTATACAAAGTTGTCCATTTATAAGATATTACCAACACATAGCATGTACATAGCAAAAATGACACCCCAAAATACATTCTGCTACTCCTCCTGAGTATGGCAATACCAAATGTGTGGGACTTTTACACAGCCTGTCCAAATACAGAGGCCCAACATTGAAATAGCCCCTTTAGGCATTCTAGGAGCATAAATTGCACATCTCATTTCTCAACCACCTATTACAGTTTTGAAGACCCTGGAGCACCAGGACAATGGAAATGCCCATAAAATGACCCCATTTTGGAAAGCTAACACCCCAACGTATAATCTATGAGGCATAATGAGTCTTTTGAACGGTTCATTTTTTTCCAGAAGTTTTTGGAATATGTGGGAAAAAAATGAAACCGCATTTTTTTTATACAAAGTTGTCCATTTATAAGATATTACCAACACATAGCATGTACATAGCAAAAATGACACCCCAAAATACATTCTGCTACTCCTCCTGAGTATGGCAATACCAAATGTGTGGGACTTTTACACAGCCTGTCCAAATACAGAGGCCCAACATTGAAATAGCCCCTTTAGGCATTCTAGGAGCATAAATTGCACATCTCATTTCTCAACCACCTATTACAGTTTTGAAGACCCTGGAGCACCAGGACAATGGAAATGCCCATAAAATGACCCCATTTTGGAAAGCTAACACCCCAACGTATAATCTATGAGGCATAATGAGTCTTTTGAACGGTTCATTTTTTTCCAGAAGTTTTTGGAATATGTGGGAAAAAAATGAAACCGCATTTTTTTTATACAAAGTTGTCCATTTATAAGATATTACCAACACATAGCATGTACATAGCAAAAATGACACCCCAAAATACATTCTGCTACTCCTCCTGAGTATGGCGATACCAAATGTGTGAGACTTTTACACAGCCTGGCCAAATACAGAGGCCCAACATTGAAATAGCACCTTCAGGCATTCTAGGAGCATAAATTACACATCTCATTTCTCAACCACCTATTACAGTTTTGAAGACCCTGGAGCACCAGGACAATGGAAACTCCCATTAAATGACCCCATTTTGGAAAGCTAACACCCCAACGTATAATCTATGAGGCATAATGAGTCTTTTGAACGGTTCATTTTTTTCCAGAAGTTTTTGGAATATGTGGGAAAAAAATGAAAACGCATTTTTTTTATACAAAGTTGTCCATTTATAAGATATTACCAACACATAGCATGTACATAGCAAAAGTGACACCCCAAAATACATTCTGCTACTCCTCCTGAGTATGGCGATACCAAATGTGTGAGACTTTTACACAGCCTGGCCAAATACAGAGGCCTAACATCTAAGTAGCACCGTCATGTGTTCTAGGAGCATAAATTACACACATAAATTCCTGACAACCTATCACATTGTTGAAGGCCCTTCATATTTCTAAAACATAGCATGTACTGTACATACCAATTATAAGCCAAAATACATTCTTCTGAGAAAAAGGGTAAAGAAAAGATTACCTGCGGTTTTAGTAGTGCAGTGGTCCAAAGAGGAGAGCATCGGTCCAGGCAGCAGGCAGGAACGTGGACAGCGACAGCAAAACAGGCAGCAGGCAGGAATAGTCAGTACAGGTAGAGATGATGTCAGCACAGCCAAAGCATTGGTCCAGATAGCAGGCAGAGATGTGGTCAGCAGTAGCAAAAGGAACAAAGGATCGTCCATGCAGCAGGCAGGAATACTGTCCATAGTTAGTACATGCAGCAGGCAGAGGTATGGTCAGCACAGCCAGAGTATTTGTCCAGGGAGCAGGCAGGACCATCAAGCTTAGGGCAACGGTCAGGAAAGAATGGGGACAGGGGTAGAGGCTTCTCCCACCCAAATCGCTTTGAAGCCTCCGGACAACCAGACCCTGTTCTGGGAACACAGAAAACCAAAAACTGGTTTTCTGAACTCAGAACACTATTCTGGAGCCCCTCACATATGTGAGACCCCTGTGTAGCAGGGTGAAAGATCAGTCCAAGGGGGCAGGCAAAAACATGGTCAACAGGCCGAGGTCAGTGCAGGTAAAAGGCAGAAATAAACGGTAGGCAGAGGCATAATCCATACAGTCCAGGGTCAGTTCACGTGAAAGGCAGAAACATGGCGGATAAACAATGCAGACGGTAGGCAGAGACATAGTCGAGAAACAGGCCAGGGTCAGTTCACATGGAAGACTATGATATGGTTGGTTGAGGCAGGGAAATATTCAGGACATATTGAAAACGGGGAAATGGCAGTATTAGAAATATGGGCTAATAGTTTTCGAGAGTGTGATATCGCTTGAAGCATTTTCCGATGCAAAGGCCAGGTTGGGAGGGACAGTCGGGACAATGGAAGCTGGTGTCTTTCCTAATTCCTCTTCTGGTGCACACCCGACATTTTTTTTGGCGTCGTCTTCCGGATCGTGATGGTGGAATATGGTCTGAAAAATGGCGCTCATGTAGTCTGCTGACACAATCTGAGTGAATGCTTTCTGGGGGGGATGTTTGTTGGTAGATCAGGGCAGTGACAATGTCTTCAATAAATCTCATGAAGGTGGTGGGTCTATGTGTGGATTTTTGGTAGACTATGAAAGAATTTAACAGGGCCAAATGAAAAAAGTAAATTGCGATTTTTTTATACCAGAAGAGGGATTTTCGGGTTGAAAGATAGGGCTGCAACATTTGATCATTTAAATCCACACCCCCCATGAATTTATTGTACTCATTGATGCAGGAAGGCTTGCGAACGGTACTGCGTCTTCTGTGAAGTTCCACCGAGGTGTCATCGTGGATGGTGGACATGATGTACACATCTTTCCTATCCCTCCACTTCACAGCCAACACTTCCTCGTTCCTCAAGCTTGCCGATTCCCCCTTTTGAATGGTTGTGGTGACAAGACGCTGTGGGAAGCCCTTTCTGTTTATTCTTGTTGTACCACACGCCAGAGTTTTTTTTAGGTAGAGGTGGCGGAGAAGGGGCAGGCTGGTATAATAGTTGTCCATATAAATATGATACCCCTTTTGGAGGAGTGGAAATACCAACTCCCAAACAATTTTTCCACTTATTCCCATGTACGATGGACACTCAGGGGGCTCGAGCTGGGAATCTTTGCCTTCGTACATGCGGAATGAGTGCACATAACCAGTGGCGCTTTCACAGAGCTTGTTGAGCTTCAAGCCGTACCTCGCCCGCTTACTGGGGATATATTGCTTGATTCCCAGCCGGCCTGTGAAATGCACCAGGGATTCGTCCACAGAAATGTTTTGGTCAGGGACATAAAGTTCGGCAAACTTCTTGGAAAAAAAATTAATTAGGGGGCGAATTTTATATAATTTGTCAAAGTTTGGGTGATCTCGGGGGGGGCACTGTGAGTTGTCACTGAAATGCAGGAACCGCATTATAAGTTCGTATCGGGACCTGGACATGGCCGATGTAAAAATTGGCATATGGTGGATGGGTTTCTTCGACCAATACCTATTCATTTCATTTTTTTTTGTAAGCCCCATGTTAAACGTTAGGCCTAAAAACAATCTAAGCTCCACCACTGTTAGGGGTCTCCATTCAAAAGGGCGGGCATAGCTGGAGCTGGGGTTGTTTTCAATGAATTGTTGAGCAAAAAGATTAGTTTGCTCCACAATGCCTTGAACCAATTCATCAGGGAAAAATAAATTAAAAAAATCAAGTTTGGAAAAACCCTCAGTGTTGACCTGCACACCTGGCTGTGCTGTAAAAGGGGGGATCGTGGCTGACCCTGAGGTAGAAGGCAGCCACAATGGGTTTGCCAAGCCATCTGGAAGCTGGGTTCGGGTCCTACTTCTTTGGCGTGTACTTGCACTGGGCCTTTCCTCCTGGGGTCTAGCAGCGCTTGCACTGGGCCTTTCCTCCTGGGGTCTAGCAGCGCTTGCACTGGACCTCGCCTCCTGGGGTCTACCGCCGTTGGCACTGCTGGTCGCTGCCTGGTGTTCAGACCGTCTTCTTTTTGGACGGACTGTGTCCTCCTCTAATTCGGATCCGGATGTGCTGCCTTCGGGGGGTTCATATTCCGAACCAGAATCGGAATCAGAACTGAGCGGTGAGAGCTCCCCGTTGCTCTCATCGGTCAGACTGAGTATTTGATATGCTTCTTCTGGGTGTACACCTTTCTGGACATAGTGGGTACGCTGGTGAGGTGGCAGGTACTCTGGTGGCAGGTTCTCTGGTGAGGTGGCGGGTACTCTAATGGACAGGTACTCCTGATGGATTGGTGGTGGGTACTCTGGTGAGGTGGCTGGTACTCTGGTGAGGTGGTGGGTACTCCTGATGGACAGGTACTCCTGATGGACTGGTGGCGGGTACTCCTGGTGAGGTGGCGGGTACTCCTGGTGAGGTGGCTGGTACACCTGATGGACAGGTACTCCTGATGGACAGGTACTTCTGATGGACTGGTGGCGGGTACTCTGAGGTGGCGGGTACTCAGGTGAGGTGGCGGGTACTGCTGATGGACAGGTACTCCTGATGGACTGGTGGCGGGTACTCAGGTGAGGTGGCGGGTACTCCTGATGGACAGGTACTCCTGATGGACTGGTGGCGGGTACTCTAAGGTGGCGGGTACTGCTGATGGACAGGTACTCCTGATGGACAGGTACTCCTGATGGACTGGTGGCGGGTACTCTGAGGTGGCGGGTACTCAGGTGAGGTGGCGGGTACTCCTGATGGACAGGTACTCCTGATGGACTGGTGGTGGGTGCTCTGAGGTGGCGGGTACTCAGGTGAGGTGGCGGGTACTGCTAATGGACAGGTACTCCTGATGGACAGGTACTCCTGATGGACTGGTGGCGGGTACTCAGGTGAGGTGGCAGGTACTGCTGATGGACAGGTACTCCTGATGGACAGGTACTCCTGATGGACTGGTGGCGGGTACTCTGAGGTGGCGGGTACTCAGGTGAGGTGGCGGGTACTCCTGATGGACAGGTACTCCTGATGGACTGGTGGCGGGTACTCTGAGGTGGCGGGTACTCAGGTGAGGTGGCGGGTACTGCTAATGGACAGGTACTCCTGATGGACAGGTACTCCTGATGGACTGGTGGCGGGTACTCTGAGGTGGCGGGTACTGCTGATGGACAGTTACTCCTGATGGACTGGTGGCGGGTACTCAGGTGAGGTGACGGGTACTCCTGATGGACAGGTACTCCTGATGGACAGGTACTCCTGATGGACAGGTACTCCTGATGGACTGGTGGCGGGTACTCTGAGGTGGCGGGTACTCAGGTGAGGTGGCGGGTACTCCTGATGGACAGGTACTCCTGATGGACTGGTGGCGGGTACTCTGAGGTGGCGGGTACTCAGGTGAGGTGGCGGGTACTGCTGATGGACAGGTACTCCTGATGGACAGGTACTCCTGATGGACTGGTGGCGGGTACTCTGAGGTGGCGGGTACTCAGGTGAGGTGGCGGGTACTCCTGATGGACAGGTACTCCTGATGGACTGGTGGCGGGTACTCTGAGGTGGCGGGTACTCAGGTGAGGTGGCGGGTACTCCTGATGGACAGGTACTCCTGATGGACAGGTGGGTGGCGGGTGATCTGGTGGCAGGTACTAGATGACAGGTACTCTTTATTTAGGGGGGGCAATCTGGGCACAGTAGTACATATGTATATGTGTATAACATATGTGTAACTCACTGTTAGCTGATCTCCTCCTCACAGGTGTGTGAAGAGGAGAACCAGGCAACAGTGAGTTACACACAATTGTGTGTTTTGTTTACATTTAGTGACCTGCTGTGATTGGACACAGCCGGTCACGTGGTAAAGAGCCAATTTCATTGGCTCTTTACCCTGATCGAGGCTGGGCTGTATCCAAGGGAAAAACCTCAGCCCCGATCGCCGCGCTGCGCAGCTCTGCATCATCAATTCCGGTAAGTTTATACCGGAATCTCCGCCGCCCGCCGCCACATTACTTGAATCGGTGTGTCCAGAGGGACACACCGGATCCCAGATCGCCGCGCTGCGCGCCCCCGGGGGCGCGCGCGGGCGCCATGCACGCCGCTGCTGCAGCTCTGCATATGGGAGCCGGTAAGCCGCTCCGCTGCCCGCCGCGCCGCACAGAAAGCTCCGCTGCCCGCCGCTGCTGCTCCGCCGCCACTCATTTAGCCCCATCAGGGAACTGCTGTGTCCTAAGGAACACAACGGTACCTGGGAGAGCCGGCGAAGCACTGGATGGCGGCGGGAGGGGGGGGGTGCCCCCTCCCGCCGCCTATAAGAACGATCAAGCGGCGGAACCGCCGCTATGATCGTTCTTATGGTGCAGAGAATCGCTGGCAGAACAAAAGGATATCTGAATGATGCCTCTAGCTGCAGGCATCATTCAGATATTCCCCTACAAAGCAGAGGACGTCATATGACGTCCACCCAGGATGGGAGATCCCATCTGTGGACGTCATATTACTATGGCTGGGTAGGGAAGTGGTTAAACAACTTACATTTCAGAAATTGTAAAACATTTTTTAAAGTCAAGCCTTTTTTCTCTAGTATCTATAGCAGGGATATGCAATTAGCGGACCTCCAGCTGTTGCAAAACTACAAGTCCCATCATGCCTCTGCCTCTGGGTGTCAGGCTTGCTGCTGTCAGAGTCTCGCTATGCCTCATGGGACTTGTAGTTTGGCAACAGCTGGAGGTCCGCTAATTGCATATCCCTGATCTATAGTATCTATTACTATACCCCTTAGGCCTCATGCCCACGGACGTTTTTACAGCCGCGTTTTTGAGCGTTTTTTACAGCTTAAAAACGCCTGTCCATGTTAGTCTATAGCTTCATGCCCACCTAGGCGTTTTTGAGCTGTAAAAAAAACCCAGGACCAGTGCGTTCCGCAGCGTTGGCGTTCGGCATAAAAAAACGCGAAGCGTTAAAAAATGTGCAAAAATGCAGCGATTGCGTTTTTGAGCTCCGAATTTTTTTTTTTTTCCCTTTCGAAAAAAATACGGTCGATAAATGTATACAATAACATGGACAGGCGTTTTTAAGCTGTAAAAAATGCTCAAAAACGCGGCTGTAAAAACGTCCGTGGGCATGAGGCCTAACCCTCATCCCATCTTCCCTAAACCTCTGGCATCCCTCACCTTGGCCTTCAACTATAGTAAGTAAAACCTAACCTCTAGGATAAGCAAATATTGTCTAAATACGAGGGGCACATGTATTCTTACTTGAATTATACTTATAAAAATACTTGAATCTTGGTGTGCTTTATGTATTTCTTTTAGATCTCTGCAGTAATCCAGACAGTGCTGATCTCAATCCTTGTACAAAATAAGTGGTCTTGTACCTGCCCCCCTTCTGTAGTTTATTGCAGGCAGGCTGTACAGCACAGCGATGATATCACCTATACTTTTACAAGATAAAAGTTGAGTTTGCAAATGCGTTTGGTGCACACAAAATTTTATTTTATTCTTTGTGGCGATTAAGAACTATATTTAAATTTAAAAAAGGAGTTGTGCCTGAAGTTCATCTTTAAAAAACATAATCCTTGCTTCACTCTTTCAATCAACATGAAATATTTCTAATCCCTGTGCTGCTAGTATCAGAAAATAGATAGGAAAGTATATCACATTTTTTTACATTTCTTCAGTTACTTCCTGGTTTCTTGCCTAGGCAAATTATGTCATACATCCCAGGAGTCATCAGCACACCCTCCTGCCTGCATGCCTGAGCTAAGGGTGGATGGATTCCAGGAAGTAAATGCTACATGAATCATCTGCCCTTACTCAAGATAGCCACAGTCAGAAATGTTAGGAGAGTGTATTTCAAAGTGATTTCTAAGCAAAGTGAAGCATGAAGACATGGATGGATGGGTAAGTTTGCTTTGAAAAATGAACTAAATAGCATTTTTGTTTGTAGTGCTCCGATACAATGTAGTTTCACTTTAGGAATGTGTGTGTGCCTATATCTAATCATAAATATAGGGGTTCCCCAGGTATGCTAAAAAACATCCATGAATATATATTCTATTGGTATAATTTTGCAGGCCTAGCGCTAACCAGTTCCCCTGCAGTTTTACATAAAGTACCTTCACTAGCACAGCATCTGATATGCTAGGCCAGCTTTGCATTGAGAATGCTCCTATACCCTCAGATTGTGATATGGTGGAAAAAATAAGATACAAGAGGACAGCCGCACTCCAATCCAACGTGTGTTTAATGAACAGGCACTACAAAAACCAGCTAGAACAGGATAGCTGACGCGTTTCGCACAAAATCAGTGCTTACTCAAAAACCAGCTAGAACAGGATAGCTGACGCGTTTCGCACAAAATCAGTGCTTACTCATAAGCTATGAGTAAGCACTGATTTTGTGAGAAACGCGTCAGCTATCCTGTTCTAGCTGGTTTTTGTAGTGCCTGTTCATTAAACACACGTTGGATTGGAGTGCGGCTGTCCTCTTTTATCTTATTTTTTCCTCAATTGCTACGTGCATTGCCGGCACCCAAGGTCTCCGAGAGAAGTACCTCCCTTATCCCATCTGCCTTGAACGGCAATTTTTGTTTTTGTGATATGGTGGGCTGGTGTAAAATGCTCTAATGTCCAGTATCGTTTAGAACACAAATTTGCTCTGTTCTGCATAGTGTGTAATAGAAGTAGTAGTAAATTTGTCTTTGAGGTTTATACAAAGCAGAATTTCTTGCTGTGTGCCTGTATTTTTTCCTGAGTTAGTATATTATGCAATGCAACTGAGTCTTTTAAAGATTTAGAGAAAAGCACTATTACTAGTCATTTCCTGTTCTCTGTGTGTAACCCTGTTCTATATGTGCACAAAAATTTATATTGTGGTATGCTCCTAAAATCACCCTATTAACCTGGAAGGCCTGAAACTCAGCCAAAGCTAGAGCGAATGAATTGTCTTATGAATGTAGCGCCCTGCTCCTATTGGGTAGGCGCTATTTGTAAATTTAGTTGTCTGAGCTGTAGTTTAGCTCAGAATAATTGTGTAAATTACTGTTTCTGTTTCAGTCCAGCTGTGCTGCGCATATTTCCACTTGACTGTGGGTGTCGCTGTCACCCCAGGTCAAGGTTGGAAATGCGGCAGGCTGGATGTATTGAGTACCTCTTGCCCAGAGACCGCTCAGTGGGATTGGTCCCCTCGCTGTGCATTCTGGGAAAGGGGAATTAAGAGACAGACACCGTCTTCCGGGTCTCTCTGACCTAAGGTGTGTGTAGCAGTTTCCTGCCTCGGGGCCTGGCTGGCCTGAGGCCTTGTTACTGGAAGTAGGCCCAAGATTTCTGGGGCCCACAATTCAGGGGTGGTCCTTTGCTGTCTTGCCTGCGGGAAGAAGCTGAGCAATTGAGGAGACCAGGGGAGGACTTTTCCCAGGAGAGGACCGAGCAAAAAGGCTGTTGCCTCGGGAAGAGCCTGGAGACACAATTGGAGGACGCATCCCTACATATCTACCTCACAGTATCGCAGGATCGCCTGAAAGTAACTGGTACTGTGTGACTGTACTTAAACTTTGCAAAAGTTGTGGATTCTTCAAGTCTGTGGCAGAGACTATTTGTATTCTTCAAGTCTGTGGCAGAGACTATTTGTATTCTTCAAGTCTGTGGCAGAGACTATTTGTATTCTTCAAGTCTGTGGCAGAGACTATTTGTATTCTTCAAGTCTGTGGCAGAGACTATTTGTATTCTTCAAGTCTGTGGCAGAGACTATTTGTATTCTTCAAGTCTGTGGCAGAGACTATTTGTATTCTTCAAGTCTGTGGCAGAGACTATTTGTATTCTTCAAGTCTGTGGCAGAGACTGTTGGCTGAGCACCACACTGGCTGCTAGGTCAGTGAGAGAGGCCTATCCGGTGGATGCTATATCCAGTGTGGAGACTGCTGTCCTCTGGATTAAGAAGTCCTTGTGATCTGCAAAAGCAAGGTACCTGAATCTCCAACCCAACCATCCAACCCTCTATTGACATATCTTTAATAAAACCATTGAAAAGAGACTATGTGTTGGTGCTGACATCTGTGAAAACTCTTCAATGGGACCCCTATGACGGATACAGTGGAACAGACAGGTAACGGCATGACCCAAAAATATAACCAGCAGGTCCTACGGGGGTAGTGCTACACAAACATTTTCTGATAACTGCCAGTGAGATGAGTCTTTTAGAAGAATTTTGTCCAAATATCCTGTGACTTGGATGCATGCCCTGGGTTCGGAGAATGGCAAGTAGACCTGCTAAGACATTTGTGAACATTCTAAAAGCAGAGTATAGGACAAAAGGCAGTGAGACAAACTGGAAGTGGTTGTCTCCTACTGCGAAGTGCAGAAAGCACTAATGAGGTGGGTCAATGGGAACATGCATATGCATCTTGGATGTCATGTAATCTCCTTGTCCCAGTGAGGTAAATATTGACCTTGAGGATTCATGTGACATTTTGGAATTTGAAGGAATTTGTTGAGGGATTTGTCAAGGGATTTTTAGGATAGAATAGAACAATTAACCCCACTGGGCCCGGGTACCGTGAACATGTTTGTGTAGAATCCCTTGAACCTATCTTGTAACATTACTGGCACAACAACTCCCTGGGACAAGAGGTGGTTCAGGGCATTCTGCAAATTAACTGTCCTTGGGCAGTTTTTGGTTGATTTCAAAGAAGAAAGCTGTACTGTATTTTGTATTCCTTTGAAACCATCAACTGGTCATCTGTGACCCAGAGAGAGGCAAACTGTAATATAGGCCCCCCTACTCTTATGCCGCGTTCACACGGCCAGACTTTGCAACGGCAAAAACTCAGTTGGAATTTCCGACGGAAAAATAGAGAACCTGCTCTCTATCTAAGTCCGTCGGAAATTCCGATGGGAAAAGTCCGATGGGGCGTACACACGGTCGGAATATCTGAACAAAAGCTCCCAACTGACTTTTTCCATCGGAAATTCCGACCGTGTGTACGCGGCATTAGGAGTAAGAAAGCCCCGTCATTGTGAAGAGGGCTTAGGGAAGGTTTGGTGGCCTTGGTGGGAAAAACCTTGTTCCAAAAGGAAGGGTTAAATTTAGGTTTTAAAGTAAAGTCTGATTAGAGCAGACAGGTGCTCTGCATTTAGAGGAGCTGAGGGATCCCGAGGAGGGGGTTTTGGGACCTTCTGCTGTGGAAGTAAAACCTTCCCACCTGTGCCTTCTTTGATGAATCGGTCAAGTGCCTCACCAAACAGATGTTGGGAAGACATACATGTGAGATGCAGAGGTGTTACTAGAATCTTCAGGGCCCCAATGCAAGAAACCATGAAGGGCCCCCCCCACGGGCATTGCTAGGTCTACAAAAGATCTCGGGCTAGGGCCCATAGCAGTGTAGCAAGTAAAGAAAGTCATACGCTTGGGCGGGAATGCAAATGTGTACAATATACGTGTGTGTGTGTGTGTGTGTGTGTATATATATATATATATATATATATATTGTGATATTGGGGTGTTTTAGCTCAAGTGGATAGATGCATTTTTATGCAGCGAGTCCATATCAGACAGGCATTCTAGTTAAGGGCCTGGTAGCCCATGTTTATTTAAACAGAAAAACAAAAGCAAAATGTCCCTTCAGGATTCCCACGCAGGGGTTTAACTTAATTTAGCAGTCCAACAATAAGAAAAACATACCAAGCCACCTGGCTCTCTTGTTAGCAGTTCCTCTGCTTGCTTTAGGTACTGATACCTTAAACCACTAGATCTTCCAGTCTCACAGTCTTGGATGCACACATCTTTGGGCTTCTTAAACACACACAGCTTGAAGCCCCTTAATGCACACAGCTTCTGGCTCCTTGGACGCACACAGCTTTAATGCCCTTCAACGCACACAGCGTTTATCCTCACACAGAGACACTCACTAGCAGCCACTGCAGTTGGCAAGCTGCTCACCATCCTCCACTCTGCTCTCACCAGCCCCTCATTATTTGGTTGTGTGCACCTGAGCACACACCATGCTGGCTGTCCACAAGATCCGGACACAGGGTTGGAGACCCCATCTCACCCAAGACTCTGAAAGATCTCCAAGCCACAGAACCCCATGCAGAAATAGCAAAATCTGAGAAAACTGCCAGAGCAGTTTTCTCTGCCTTTTAAATTTACGCTCTGTAGCTCTGCACTCAGGCGATATGCAGCCTCTGTGTCCACTTTAACCTCATTTTCATTGGGACAGAGCCTCGCTCTGCCACAATATACACACACAATATATATATATATATAGTTACATATCTGAGTGCGGATCCTCCTTGCATCAGGGTCCCCAGAGAGCCAATTCCTTACTTAAGGGTGCCCAAAGAGCCTCCCCCACTTACATCAGGGTCCCCAGAGAGCCTCCCCCCATACATCAGGGTCCCCAGAGAGCTCCCCATACATCAGGGTCCCCAGAGAGCCCCTCTTTACATCAGGGTCCCCAGAGAGCTCCCCATACATCAGGGTCCCCAGAGAGACCCTCCTTACATCAGGGTCCCCAAACAGCCTCCCCCATACATCAGGGTCCCCAGAGAGCTCCTCATACATCAGGGTCCCCAGAGACCCTCCTTACATCAGGGTCCCCAGAGAGCCTCCCCCCTTAAATCAGGGTCCCCAAAGAGCCTCCCCCATACATCAGGGTCCCCTGAGAGCCCCCCATACATCAGGGTCCCCAGAGAGCCCCTCCATGCATCAGGGTCTCCAGAGAGCCCCTCCATGCATCAGGGTCCCCAAAGAGCCTCCCCCCATACATCAGGGTCCCCAGAGAGCTCCTCATACATCAGGGTCCCCAGATAGCCCCTCCATGCATCAGGGTCTCCAGAGAGCCCCCCCCCATGCATCAGGGTCCCCAGAGAGTTCCCCATACATCAGGGTCCCCAGAGAGCCCCTCCTTACATCAGGGTCCCCAGAGAGCTCCCCATACATCAGGGTCACCAGAGAGCCCCTCCTTACATCAGGGTCCCCAGAGAGCTCCTCATACATCAGGGTCCCCAGAGAGCCCCTCCTTACATCAGGGTCCCCAGAGAGCTCCTCATACATCAGGGTCCCCAGAGAGACCCTCCTTACATCAGGGTCCCCAGAGAGCCTCCCCCCATACATCAGGGTCTCCAGAGAGCCCCCCCCTATACATCAGGGTCTCCAGAGAGCCCCTCCATACATCAGGGTTCCCTGAGAGCCCCCCCATACATCAGGGTTCACAGAGAGCCCCCCCTTACATGAGGGTTCCCAGAGAGCCCCTCCTTACATCAGGGTTCCCAGAGAGCCTCCCCTACATCAGGGTTCCCAGAGAGCCCCCCCATACATCATGGTTCCCAGAGCCCCTTCCATACATCAGGGTCCCCAGAGAGCCCCCCCATACATCAGGGTCCCCAGAGAGCCCCCCCATACATCAGGGTCCCCAGAGAGCCCCCCATACATCAGGGTCCCCAGAGAGCCCCCCCCATACATCAGGGTCCCCAGAGAGCCCCCCCCATACATCAGGGTCCCCAGAGAGCCCCCCCATACATCAGGGTTCCCAGAGAGCCCCCCCATACATCAGGGTCCCCAGAGAGCCCCCCCATACATCAGGGTCCCCAGAGAGCCCCCCATACATCAGGGTTCCCAGAGGCCCCCCCATACATCAGGGTCCCCAGAGGCCCCCCTTACATCAGGGTTTCCAGAGGGCCCCCCCCCCTACGTCATGGTCCCCAGAGGCCCCCCAATACATCAAAGTTCCCAAACTTAAACACCCCCCCAGAGGTTCCCCTGTACCTGGCTGGCTGTGCACCTCCAACCCCCAGCACAGGGGGAGGTGGGAGGCGGCGATCGGCAGCTCTATGATGTCCATGGGCAGGGGGATCTCCCTGGGGCTTGTAATTCTGTTCCTGGGTCTGTACAGTGGAGGGGGGAGGGGCCTCTGACCCGAGCAACTCACTTGTACACTGAGAGTGAAACTTGTAGCTGCCCGGGTCAGAGGTCCCTCCCCCCTCCACTGTATACACGCTGAAGGAGAAATACAAGCCCCAGGGCAGGGAGATGCCGCGAGCACCATACAGCTGTCGATCGCCACCTACCAGTCCCCCCACTGTATCCCAAACTGAAAGCCGGAGGTGCAGGGGGAGATGCCGGGTGTTGGGGACCCCCACAGCGGCAGGGCTGCGACTGCAGCGACCCTGAAAGTTCCACCACTGGTGAGACGCCTTTATTTTAGGCACCTTTAGCTGTCCAAGCTTTTAGCCAAAAGATTCTGCACATGTTACTGGAGATTAAAGCCATTGTGGAAATTTGATCATGACAGGTTCTAGAGCATTCACACAGAAAAACAGAGCAGAAGGCAACTGCTGTCATTGCTCTGTACCACCACGATCCTTAAATACAGGGTCTTGCTGGTTGATCTTTCTCCTAGTCCAGTTAGCTGCAGTTTGACATACTGAAATTGCAGCTAAAACTAGTTGCATGGCTGGGCTTGCAAACAGCCTTTAGGAGCCTCCCATATGTTCTATCTGCAGTATCTTTAAAAAAGTGAACATCTTCAATAGGAACAGTTAGATGTTTGTTTAGGACAGAGATAACAGGATTAACATAGCTCACTTCTTCGCAAACTCTTTTACTAGTAGTAAAGAGTTTCAGCTAAGATTTAGGCTGATTTCACACAGGGGCGGTGGCGGTATAGCGCCGCTATTTTTAGCGGCGCTATACCGTCGGAATTGCTGAGGTATTCGGCCGCTAGCGGTGCGGTTTTAACCCCCACTAGCGGCCGAAAAAAGGTTAATATACCACCCGCAAACCGCGGCTACGGCCGCGGTTTGCGGGCGGTATTACCGCAGTGTCCCATTAATTTCAATGGGAAGGAGCGGTGTAGGAGCGGTAAACACACCGCTCCTCTCACCGCTCCAAAGATGCGGCTAGCAGGACTTATTTTCACATCCTGTTAGCGCACCGCTCCAGTGTGAAAAGCCCTCGGGGCTTTCACATTGGAGAGACAGCAGCCGCTGTTTAGGCTTCGTTTGCAGGCGCTATTTTTAGCACAATAGCGCCTGCAAACTGCCCCAGTGTGAAAGGGGCCTTTGGGTGGGAGTGAAAATTCTTTCAGGAGTGACCCAAACATCATAGACTGCACATTCTATCTGTTCATGAACAGGGAATGTTCTGCAGGATTTTGCAGGTCTCTTTGTACCCAAGGGGCATGGAGAGTCAGGTTGCACAATGACAAGGCTTTTGCAGACAATGGCAGTAAGCTTTTAAATGTTTGCAAGCATGTTGTATGAAGCCCTCTCTTCAAAATAGTGACAATCTAGTGAGGAAAAATCTTCTGCAGCTCAATATTGTCTTAATTTCCTTCTGTGTTTGTGTTCCTAGGATCAGCATATCAGGATCCAACTCAGGTTGTGAAACAAGAATAGGAGAAGAGCTGCGCTGTTTTTGAGCCCTGGCTCAAAAACGGATCGTTGCAATCTGTCTGTGAAAATGTGACATACAGTGCCTTTAAAAAGTATTCATACCCCTTGAAATTTTTCACATTTTGTCAACCAAAAACGTAAATGTATTTTATTGGGTTTTTATGTGATAGACCAACACAAAGTGGCACATAATTGTGAATGGAAGGAAAATAATAAATGGTTTTCAATTTTTTTTACAAATAAATATCTGAAAAGTGTGGCGTGCATTTGTATTCAGACCCTTTACTCTAACACCCCTAACTAAAATCTAGTGGAACCAATTGTCTGCAGAAGTCACCTAATTAGTAAATCCGAGTCCACCTGTGTGCAATTTAATCTCAGTATGGATACAGCTGTTCTGTGAAGCCCTCCGAGATTTGTTAGATAACCTTAGTAAACAAACAGCATCATGAAGGCCAAGAAACACACCAGACAGGTCAGGGATAAAGTTGTGGAGAAGTTTAACGCAGGGTTAGGTTATAAAAAAATATCCCAAGCTTTGAACATCTCACGGAGCACTGTTCACATCATCACCTGAAAATGGAAAGACTATGGCACAACTGCAAACCTACCAAGACATGGCCGTCCACCTAAACTGACAGGCCGGGCAAGGAGAGCAATAATCCGAGAAGCAGCCAAGAGGCCCATGGGAACTCTGGAGGGGCTGCAGAGATCAACAGCTCAGATGGAAGAATCTGTCTACAGGACAACTATTAGTCGTACAATCCACAAATCTGGCCTTTATGGAAGAGTGGCAAGAAGAAAGCCATTGTTGAAAGAATGCCATAAGAAGTCCCGCTTGCAGTTTGCCAGAAGCCATGTGGGGGACACAGCAAACATGTGGAAGAAGGTGCTCTGTTCAGATGATACCAAATTGTAACTTTTTGGCCTAAAAGCAAATCACTGTGTGTGGTGAAAACTAACACTGCATATCACCCTGAACACACCATCCCCACCGTGAAACATGGTAGGCAGAATCATGTTGTGGGGATGCTTTTCTTCAGCAGGGAAGCTGGTCAGAGTTGATGGGAAGATGGATGGAGCCAAATACAGGGCAATCTTAGAAGAAAACCTGTTGGTGTCTGCAAAAGACTTGAGACTGGGGCAGAGGTTCACCTTCCAGCAGGACAACGACCCTAAACATACAGCCAGAGCTACAATGGAATGGTTTAGATCAAAGCATATTCATGTGTTAGAATGGCCCAGTCAAAGTCCAGACCTAAATCCAATTGAGAATCTGTGTCAAGACTTGAAAATTGCTGTTCAGACACTCTCCATCCAATATGACAGAGCTTCAGCTATTAAAGAAGAATGGGCAAAAATGTCACTTTCTAGATGTGCAAAGCTGGTAGACACATACCCAAAAAGACTTGCAGCTGTAATTGCAGAGAAAGGTGGTTCTACAAAGTATTGACTCAGGGGGATTGAATACAAATGCACGCCACACTTTTCAGATATTGATTTGTAAAAACTTTTGAAAACCATTTATCATTTTTCTTCCACTTTACAATTATGTAACACTTTGTGTTGGTCTATCACATTAAATTCCAATAAAATACATTTACGTTTTTGGTTGTAACATGACAAAATGTGGAAAATTTCAAGGGGTATGAAAACTTTTTCAAGGCACTGTATATGCAGCTAGAATCGGAAACAGAGATCAGTGTTAGAGCTGAAATGCGTAGAGGGTGAATCATCACTTTGAGATTGAATATTGAGTGGGCATTCGGCAGAGTGAATGTTTGTATTGACTCCCTAATCACAAAGAGCTATAGTGATTATCCATATAAAATTCATATACAATCCATGCATGTACAACAGTAAAGTGCAGCTTTGTGACTAATCCTCAAAGCGCAGTATTCAGCCTGTTACAGGAATTCTTCTCTCTCTCTCTCATTTCCAAACAATTCCTTTCGCCTTGTTTTATCCCTCACCTTGATACATTGCAGCTCCTTTTGGGGAATCCACTCAACAAATTGTGTGAACCCCTTTTAGTATATCTAAAGCTGAGCACTGAGCAGAAGAGCAGACAGGGATATGAGAGTACACTCAGTGAGGGTGTAAAGTTAAATGGGTGCAATATGCCTGGCCATAGAAAGATCAAAATTGGATTGGTTCAGCATGGACTGGTCAAGCATTTACCAAAGTGTGGCCATCCCTGCTTAACAGAGACTCAATTGTTAGATTGACTTTAGTCAAAAGAAGTTAAAACATTTTTGCCAATCAGCTGCAACCATTGATCAGTGTATTCTGACAGCTCTGGGTCCTGCTGTCAGCATACAATGTTGGGGGGAGGGGGAGTATGGTAAATCCCCTAATTTGTGTGGATGGAAGAATCTTAAGTCTCCAGTTCTCTGTTCTTTTAATATTTTACATAATACATGAGGATGCATTGCTTTTTATATTGGTGGTGCCAGGTCATTGCTGGCATGGATACTGAAAAGGGGGGTATGTGCTGTGAGTGGGATAAAGAGCATATGCCAATGGGTGTGCTGGGGGCAAGTAATCGCTGGAGAGAAAACTGAATATCACATAGGAAAGTGAAAGTGACATTTACCTTTAGAATAAGATAAGAGATAGGATAGGATATTGTTATTACTCACGAATATAACTGTGATACGCTGCCTCTTTGTCCAGTGGTCTGAATACGTACCGTAATTGTGTTGGGTCAGTTTTTGGAATGTGATGCTGTGCCTCAAGCCTCGTACACACGACCGGTTTTCTCTACAAGAAACCAGCAAAAAACAGCTGGCAGAGCTTTTTGCAGAGAAAAACGGTCGTGTGTATGTTTTCTCGTCGAGAAAACTGCCGGGAAACTCGACGAGAAAAATAGAGAACCTGCTTTCTTTTTTCTCGTCTGGATTCTCGTCGGCCTGTTTCCCGACGAGAAAACTGTGTGTGTGTGTGTGTGTGTGTGTATGCGGCTACAAGCTTACCTGTCCTCCGGTAAGCCTGCGCATGCTCGATGAGACTTAGACGCATGCGCGGTAGCTTACAAGGGTAGTGTAGGGTGAAGCAAGATGGCGGTGACGGCATCGAATGTGACGAGCGCATGCTCATCGTAGTCGATGACGTCACCGCGTTCTTGCCATTCAAAAGAACGGCGGTTCTTTTGAATGGCCATCTGTATGCACGGCTTGGCAAGAAAAGCCAGGAATCTCGTCAGGAAAAACGACTTTTTTTTCCTGACGAGATTCTCGGCCTTGTGTACTAGACTTTATTCTGGAAGATTCATGGATCGGTTAAAGGGAGCAATTATTCAGTAGCTTTTCAGAAGCATTTGCCATTTGTTCATTTATTGGTACTGCAAAAGATTAACTGTGCACAGTTTCCATGTTCTGTGTTGGCTCTTTCTCTAATGTTTTAGAAATCCTTTTTTGTTGTTGGAATGTCCGATCGTGTGTACACGGCATTAGAGTGTTTTTTTTTTCTTAAAAAGTTATAATGGCTATAAATCACCATAGGCGGCTTATTTCATAAAGTGTATGTAAAGAAAAAAACTTTTATTTTGCTCTTGCAGGAATAGGGAAAGTTTAGAAACCCTATCAAGTTTTTTTTTTTGATCTGTATCTCCAATAGGTAGATTAACCCTTTTTATTTGCCCTGGTGACCATTATCACCAAGACAGAAAGGAATGGGAAATCCAAAATGTTACTTTGTGTACATTTTCCAATTGGCAAATCTGCATCAGTGACAGCTACTGTATCTAGGTAAGGTATTACTTTCACTTTGAAGACATTTTTACTTCCTACTGTGTTTTTAAAGACAGGAAATGAAAAGAAAACCTTTGGACACGACAACGAAAACGACAGGGTTTGAAATAATTCCTCGTTCCTTCATTACTCTGAAACTAAAGACATTTTTGGCTATACATACATTTTAAAGTCTATTGTTTTGAGCCAAGGAAGCTGCCATCTTTGCCTCTGTTTAATCTACAACTGCCATGATGCTGCACATGTGATCAGTAATGAAATCAGCCATTGGACGGTTTGACAATTTGGTTGAGAGCCAAGGAAGCTGCCATCTTTGCCTCTGTTTAATCTACAACTGCCATGATGCTGCACATGTGATCAGTAATGAAATCAGCCATTGGACGGTTTGACAATTTGGTTGAGAGCCAAGGAAGCTGCCATCTTTGCCTCTGTTTAATCTACAACTGCCATGATGCTGCACATGTGATCAGTAATGAAATCAGCCATTGGACGGTTTGACAATTTGGTTGAGAGCACAACCAAACGGAGTGTTACATTTCCAGCACGTGTCGGAAATGAAACGGTTTTATGGATGGGTTTACTTCCGCTTTAAGCAATTTTTTTTTTAACATACTTAAGCATTTGCTGACATCAAAACTTTGTACAACACAAGACTGCTAGTCGAAAAGTATATTTAGATTGGTGCCTGAAGTTCAGTTTTAAAAGGGGATAATCAAATTCCATTGTGTACACACATGGTGTAAGCAAATTTGTGTACATATTGCTTGTCACACTCATCTGTTCCACATGCCAACACTGGGTCTTTTCCTCTGTGTGTGTCCACCAGCTTTCTGCTTCTGCTGGAGACGCAGCCAATCACAGAGGGGGCACTGTCTTAAAGTGTGAGCGCACGTATTGCTCATTGTACAAGCAGGGTGTCCATGAGCTAGCAGCCAGAGTTCCCATATTCCTAGTGGCTTCTCAAATGTCTTCCTTTGTTCTCTCTGTGACCACCGGCATTCTTACTATCTGTTTTGCCTGTTCCCAGTTCCTGTGTGCTCCCCAGTGTTGCCTGTGTCCTGCCAGCAACGTGCATGTCAGAAGCTGTGATTCTAGAGGTCGACCCATATGGGTTTTTCTCTGGCCGATGCCGATATTTAGAAATCGGGGGGGGGGGGGGGGCGATGGCCGTTATATGGTGCCGATTTTTGCGGCCGATATTTTAGGCCGATTTTTTTATTTTTCCTTCATCTCAGAAAATCTAGGGTGGAGAGGTGGGGAGGAGATAATTGTTTAGAGTGGAGAGGTGGGGTGCAGCCTATCAGTGTCCATCAGTGCCACCTCAGTGCCCACCAGTTTAGCCTGTCAGTGTCCATCAGTGCAGCCCATCAGTGCCCCCTCATTAGTGCCCATCAGTGCCACATCAGTGCCCACAGGTGCAGCCCATCAGTGGCACCCCATCATTGCCCACCAGTGCAGCCTATCATAATCCATTAGTGCCCACCAGTGCAGCCTGTCAGTGCAACCTCATCAGTACCCACCAGTGCAGCCCTTCAGTACCACCTTATCAGTGTCCATCAGTGCCACCTCATTAGTGCCCACCAGTGCAGCCTATCAGTGTCCATCAGTGCCACCTCATCAGTGCCCACCAGTGTAGCCCATCAGTGCCCACCAGTGCAGCCCAGTGTCCATCAGTGCAAAACAGTGCATACCATCAGTGCAGCCCAGTGCATCTCATCAGTGCCCATAAAGTCCCACCTCATCAGTGCCCACCAGTGCAGCCCATCAGTGCCACCTCATCAGTGAACCAGTGCCACCTTATCAGTCCACCAGTGCAGCCCAGTGCATACCATCAGTGCAGCCCAGTGCATTTCATCAGTGCCCATTAGTCCCACCTCATCAGTGCCACCTCATCAGTGCCCACCAGTGCATCCCATCAGTGCCCACCAGTGCATCCCACCAGTACATCCTACCAGTGCCAACCAGTGCATCCCACCAGTGCACCACATCAGTGCCAATGAGCTACATCCCCTACTGATAGTCTGTGGCGGCAGACAAGGAATAGAGTCTGAACAGAGAACAATAACTCACTTTACTGAGAGAGGGATTACATTACTGTGGTTGAGCATGAAGTATAAAAGGCCTGAACTGAGACCAGCACAGATCTGTCAGTCTTTATCTCTACTTCACAGTGAGTGTGATCTCAGTGTCAGTGCTACTAAGAAAATGGTGTTCATTGCAGGCAACTCCCTCTTAGCAATATATTGTCCTGAGAATGTCCGTATACATTCATCCTGCTTTTTCTTTATGCTTAAATTTCTTATGCACAGTATTTCTCTTTACCATGCTATTATGTATGTGTCAATTCTATATTTGATATACTATGGGGTTATTTATATTTTGTGCAAGAACACAGGTTCTTTACTGCATAGCACAAACAAAACACAGCACAAAAAGTCTATGTTTCTAAGACCCAACATCTCTTCTCCCTCCACAATCTTTAATATAGACATCAAGTGCACAGCTTTATAAATAAATAGGAATCAAGCTGATGGGACTCCATTTGTCCCCTGACGTGCTGCGCGCCCCGCCTCCGGACTACAAACCCCAGAATGCAGCGTGGCCGGTAACAGCCAAACGGCGGCCGCCGCTGCCGACTTCCTCCACGAAAAAAAAAAAGTCAGCAGATAGCAGCCGTTTAGAATAGACGGTAGGCGGCCGGGGGGGGATTTCCACCCAGCACACCCCTGCCTTAGATCCCTCGCAATCTGCATTTTTTCCATAATAATCGGCCAATGCCGATTTCTTTAAAAAGGTGAAATATCGGCCGATATATCGGTCGACCTCTATGTGATTCCCTGTGTTTCAGTCAGCCACCTACAACCCCAATTCCAAAAGGTTGGGATGCTGTTTAAAATCTATGCTGTACATAAAAATAAAATGCAATGATTTGCAAATCTCACAAATCCATATTTATTTACAGAAAATAGAAAAATATCAAATGTTGAAAAAAATAAGAACATTTTAAAAATTATGGCAGCAACATGTCTCAAAAAAGTTGGGACAGGGCCATGCTTACCACAGTGTAAAAAAGTAAAGATTTTTTTTTCCCCTAATCATACTTACCTTGGTGCATGCAGTATCGGTCGGATGCTGCATCTGTCCCCTGCCGCCTCTACACTGAGAACCGAGCAATCGGACATTGCCGGTGGCTCGGTTCTCTCAGCTCCCCAAGCAGAGAGCTGCTGTCTGTCAGTCAGCAGCTCTCCGCTCTGCTCCCCTGCGCTCACTGGAGCGCCGCGCTGTGGAGGGAAGGGGAGCGGCCGTCTCAGGCTCTCATCGGCGCACTGAGAGGCTGAGACGGGTGTCAGTCCACACACCTGGCAGATCCAGACTTAATTGTCATGATGAGGCAGTGACTGGACAAGCTCAGGCTGGAATGCTCCTTTGCCAACACTTTGTAAACGTCTGGGTCTGAGGAGGCCAGTTGCTAGAGTTTTAGGAGAGGAATGTTGCCCCATTCTTGCCTGATATAAAATTCTAACTGCTCAACAGTCTTGGATCTTCTTTGTTGTATTTTTTGTTTCAAGATGCGCCAAATAGTTTTAATTGGTGAAATGTCTGGACTGCAGGCAGGCCAGTTAAGCACCCGGAGTCTTCTACTATGAAGCCATGTTGTTGTCATTGATGCAGTAAGCGGTTTAGCACTGCTCAGCCAAAATATGCAAGGCCTTCCCTGAAAAAGACATCATCTGGATGGGAGCAAGCTGGTGCAACCTGTCCATTCCATACGTAGAAATGCACCCCCATACCATCAGAGATGCAGGCTTTTGAACTGAGCCCTCCAGACAATGATCACAGAACGTGCCACCGTCAGTGGGTGTGCTGCAGGCACGATCATAGGAGGCGGTCAAATGATGGCCTCCCAGAACTAGCCAGCCGCACTGTAGCGGTCATTCGGCTATAGCGTGGATGGCAAGTGGTTAAAATGGTACACATTTTCTACCTTCTATTGTGAATAAAATATGGGTTTATGAGATTTGCAAATCATTGCATTCTGTTTTCATGTTGATTTTACACAACATCCCAATCTTTTTTGGAGTTGGATTATCAGCACCTATGCACTCTATCATTCTACGCATCCTTACCTATAGCGGTCTGCAGTATACCCCAGTGCACTCCAGCTTGTACCAGTGACCCCATTTTACTTTGTGCACGTCTACCCACTTCCAATGCTTTTGTATGTTTTGTGCCTGATTGGGCTGTGTTACCCACTGGCCTGTTAATCCAGGTTCCTAGTGCTGCAATAGACTATTACCTGCTTACCTGATCTCAGTTCCCAGTAGCCCGCTCAGGTGAATACGGGGGGCACAACCTGGGTATCACCTGAAGCAAAACCCATCTTCACCTTCAGGAGCTCTGATGAAGATAAGATAGCTCCTTAGACTCTGGTGCCTTGCCCCTGCTAAGGGCTCTCACCTTCACTGTACATGCAGGCATGCTAAGCCTGTCCACCTGTGCCAATGAGTATCCTGCTCTCCATGTCTCCATGCAGTTCTCTGTGTCTCCTCCGTAGCCACTGCCACAGCCTAGCCCCATCTCCAATAAGTAATACCTGGATAGTCTTCCCCCTATGGGAATGATTCATAAGATTGCTTGGACCGATTGTGGGGTGGCATTATCACTTGCAGTGAAACTGACTGTGCCTGCTTTACTTGTATTAAATCAATCTGTGTATTATTTAGTCTAAGCCCCAAAAAAAGTCAACCACACTTTGATATTCCCCCCTCCTTAGTGAAAGAGACCACATGTAACTTCTGCTGTTGCTGAATTTCACAATGCATTAGCCTATGTGTCTTCAGAAAAATTATCAACCTTTTTTAAATCTGTACCAAACTGGGGAAATAAAAAAAAATTACATTTTAGACATACCAATTCTGATAATATTAAAAGAGTGGTTTATAGAAACTGATCGTTCTTAACCAACACTTGTGTACTTCAATTTTGTACTTACCTGTATCCAAGCTCTTCACTGTGCTTAATCATATGTAGAATATAGGATTCCCGACTCGTTCCCGTGAGCCCAGGCAGTAAAAGGATTGTAGGTCTTGTGCTAGCGTCAGGGTAAAGTGTATTATCATTACTAAACCAGTCCAGCGAAATCTGCCCTCCATCTGCTGTTTTAATAAGCTCACTGTAAGACACAATAGAGAAAAGTAAACCACTTTAATTAGATTTCTGCAACCAACCTATATGCTGTACCAAGAAAAACAACGAGATATCAATGTAAGGAATAGGAACAGCTGAATTTAATGGTTCTCAAGGGTCTTGCTTTTCTTTTGAGAGCCTTGTATTTTTCTGTTGACAATGATGAGTTGTGAGATTTTGCTGTGGCACAATACCTGAAACTACTGAATTATTTGAATCAATACATCCACAATTACTTTGCACACTGATGGAGTAATTACTAGACATGTGCATTCGTTTTCGTCCGAATGCATTTTCGTCCGAATTTCAGCTATTTTCGTTATCGTTTTAACAAACGAAAACGAAAGCACAGAATCCGAAAACCGAAAGATCCAACATAAACAAATGCTTTATTTTCGTTTTCGTTGCTACAACAGTTCGATATAGATAGGAGATTCGACGTGACGCTGACAATAACAATCTGTGTCTATCGAACCTGTGGTCGAATGTGCCTAACCTTAACTCTATTAGTCCAAGATTATTCTACATAGGAGAGAAAAGATTCGACATTATAGAGAGAAAAGATTCGACATAGGAGAGAAAAGATTCGACATAGGAGAGAAAAGATTCGACATAGGAGAGAAAAGATTCGACATAGGAGAGAAAAGATTCGACATAGGAGAGAAAAGATTCGACATAGGAGAGAAAAGATTCGACATAGGAGAGAAAAGATTCGACATTATAGAGAGAAAAGATTCGACATAGGAGAGAAAAGATTCGACATAGGAGAAAAAAGATTCGACATAGGAGAGAAAAGATTTGTTATTATAGAGAGAAAAGATCACTGCTGGAATTGGGTGGGGGAAGTAAAATAAAAATAAAGTTGATGATGAATGTTATTGGCTGATTGTAACCAAAGAGGAGGAGCAGTAAAATAGCTAGAATGACGAAGATTCGACAAAGCATCGAAAGTTAGAAGATTCGACGGTGCAGCAAAACTGTACGACGCTGCAATCGTACATTTCCGGTCAAATGCATCCGCCCATAGGCTATAGAAGAATTCTAATGTTGGTTGACTAGTAATAGTAATGAATAAATATAATTATTACTAGTCATACAACATTAGAATTCTTCTATAGCTTGTGGGCGGAACATTCGACCGGAAATGTATGATTGCAGCGTCGCACAGTTTCACTGCTCCGTCGAATCTTCTTTGAACATTCGACAGACACCATAAGCCTTCAATGACAGATTCGACCTTAATTAATTCAGATTTTCAGACTAATGCAATTTCTAACGAAAAACGAAATAAATAAAAACGAATTTCGGGAGTAACTAAATAAATTTATTTTTCGGACGAAAACGAAATTCCGAAACGAAATATTTCAGTGTGCACATGTCTAGTAATTACCAAATTGAGCACTTGCACCTGAGCTAGCCCTATGCATGGGGAAGCGTCCTAAAATGCTCAGTGTAGATGGAGGTCATCAGGAGAAACAGCCTGGAAAGGCTCCTGATTCACATATGGAAACAAGAGATTATAAACACAGCAGGGTGATGTATCCAAGTCTCAACAAATCCTGAACCTGGACTTACAGGAGTCTTTATAGTAGTACACGAACATCAGAAACATTACATTTTTTGTTCATTTAGTGGTATGCGTCAGAGTACACCAACATGTCACAACAACAAATGCGGGTACAGATAAACCAACAAGGGCATTATGCAAGAAATAATGAAACATATTACAAGACATTACAGGACTGTTAGGCAACTCTTCGTACAATAGAGGCATGAGCCTCATGCAGAGTTGTTGTTTAAAGTGTGTCAGAGCGTTGCCCTGCTGGGGTTTAGAAAGAGATTGTGACACCAGAATTCTCAACCAGGCGGGTTAAGGGGCTCCAGGGAGCTTGTGTCACAGAGAGGAAACTGGCTTTACAATTTTCCTCAGTGTTTGGTAAAGTCTGTTTTGGGACCTGGAGCCTGGAGATTTCAAAGTGATCCAGGTGGGATGAAGTCTCCAATCATGGGTCCAGGTATTTAGGAACAACCAGCAAACGAATTGGTCAGGTGTGTGCTGGGCTAGTAGTTGTGACCTGACCACAGTGGCGGTGCGTCCATAGTGGCCGCAGGAGCGCCGCCCCCTCTCTCTCTTGCGCCCGTCACTCACAACAACAATACATAGGTTCATGCATTCATGCATTGCATGAACCTATGTATTGTGGCCGCCGCTACCGCCCACTATTCAGATGGCCGGCCCCTGGTAAACGCCGGCCATCTGAATAACAGCGGCTGGTTGGTTTTTGAAAGTGCCTATCAGAGCCAGCGGCCTGAGGGCTGTAATCGGCTTCAAAATAGTTAACCAGGGGACGCACAGGGGGTGCGTTCCTTGGTTAACACTGACAAGCGTCTCAGCCAATCAGGTTCACCGGGTCTGGTTACCGGTAACCTGATTGGCTGAAACGACATCGAGGGCAGAAGAAGGACGGCGCTGACCAGAAGAAGGTAAGTGCAGGGCTGGGGGGAAACTGGCTGCATTTGGGGGAAACTGGCTGCATTTGGGGGGAAACTGGCTGCATTTGAGGGGGAAAACTGGCTGCATTTGAGGGGGAAAACTGGCTGCATTTGAGGGGGCAAACTGGCTGCATTTGAGGGGGCAAACGGGTGGCGTTTTGGGCACAGTGGCTGCGTTTAATGGGCACAGTGGCGGCAATTGATGATTTTTTTTTTCATTCCGTTTGCGCCCCCCCCAAAATTTTGAGCACCAGCTGCCACTGCCTGACCATGGTTCTGGGCTCCACCCCAGCAGACAGGAGGTTGTTGCCTAGGAGTCAGGAGAGCTCCACCTAGAAGAGAGGTGGGAGCCAGAGCAGTAAGGAGCTGCTAGCTGTGTGCACCGAGTTGGTGAGTGTCCGGTCTGTAGGAGACTGACAAGGGCCTGGCGTGTAAGAACAGAGCGGCGGTGCTGTGCAAGCCAGAAGGGCTGAATGTCATTTATTTTGATGGAACAGGAATGCTGAATACCCCTGCGTGGGAAACTCATGTTTTGTGTTTTCTCTGGAACTTTGTTTTAAATAAAAATGGGCGAGGAAAAGAAGAAAAGCGAGTGGTGGTGTGATTAAAAGCTCTACTCTTGATGCTAGTTCTCACAAAAGGTAAAATGACAACGTAAAAATACCAAAAATGCCATACCACACGGCAGGCAGTTAAAGGTGACGTACAGGTACGTGATTGTGCCTGTACGTGCCATTCTGCCAACGTATATATGCTGTGGCCGGTCCTTAAGTGGTTAAGATGATAGCTAGAAGGAGCAATGCAGGAGGTTCATTTGGTACAACGGTTGTCAGCATGACTTCCGATCAATTATACCCGCTGTTTCAACATGTAACTGCATTCTTTTTTTGTGTTTTTTTTACCAGTACAGTCCTACGTTGTCACTCCTTTGGTAGACGCTAGACCAGTGGTTCTCAACCTTTCTAGTGCCGTGACCCCTTGATAAAATTTCCCAAGTTGTGGGGACCCCTAACAGTAAAATTATTTTCGTAGCGTGGGGTTGTCAGCAAACAAGGCAAGACAAGTAATTTGCGCCCCTAACTCACGGACATTTAGCGCTCCGTGAGTCCCTTCCACTCGTACAGTATTAAAACCCCTTATGGTACATTTTAGGATGTACAACTCTTTCCCTTTGTTCTCCTTTCTTTCCCTTTTATCGCTCTCTATCCTATTTTTTTTTTTTTACCATCCCTCTCTCTAGCCGTCTTTCTTGTTCTTTCACTTATTCTTTCTCTCCCTTTTTCTTTGTTCCTCCCCCTTTTTTCCCTCTCCCTTCCATGTATTCTCTATTTTTATTCCTTCTCTTACTCCATGGTGAGAGGGGATAATGGGATGAGTGGCAGTGCTGGCGGGGAGTTGGGATGAGTGGCAGTGCTGGCGGGGAGTTGGGATGAGTGGCAATGCTGGCGGGGAGTTGGGATGAGTGGCAATGCTGGCGGGGAGTTGGGATGAGTTGCAATGCTGGCGGGGGGAATGGTATGAGTGGCAATGCTGGGGAGAGTTCTGATCAGCCAACTTAGGTGCTCTTAATATAGGTCATCTGCTGATCTGAGAACTGTAGTGGGGACTTTTAATGGGAACTATAATCACAGGTAGTGTTACTCACTGTGTCTCCAGATTCACTGTGTCTCCGGCTTTGTGGTATCTCGTAGCATTGACACCTCTACTAAAATCAAGAGATAGGGTCTCCTCCAGCCCCTCCCACTTCACATTCCTCACCAGTCAGCTGGCCTCTAGTCTTTGCCCCCCAGCCATGCCATGAACTGAAGGGGCAGCTGCAAAGAGGCTGAGTGGGCGGCCGCGGGCTCCAGAGACAGCACTGCTGGGTGTCCGCAAAAAGGCTGGGAGAGCGGTGCAGGCTTCAGGAACAGCCCAGGATTTGGTGACCCCTGGCAAATCATCATTCGACCCCCGAGGGGGTCCCGACCCCCAGGTTGAGAACCACTGCGCTAGACTTTACTACTAGCGAGTCTACTCAGCAGGAAATATTCCTACACACAGTGGTTTCTCAATGCGTCTTTTTGTCTTTAATTGCCTTGTTTGCCATAAAAACACAATTACACTTGCGTATTACTGTATGGTTACAAAAGCCTATCTGTAATACTGCATGTGTGTGACGTACACAAAACTAGTTACTAAATTGAACTCAATCTCGAATTCAATCCAAGAATGGATTTCTCACATATTCCCACATTCTGTTAACTGCAAATCACTAGACACCCACTCCTGTGAGGAAAGGAAGCTGACTGCATCTGATGCTTTCATGGTACATGAATATATGAGGTACTTATTTAAATAGGAAAACTGTAGGAAATAATCATTCACAAAAACAAAGGAAGCTTTGTTCAGCATGTCAGTATTCCAAGAAACTACCGTATACATCAAAATGGCACTGACAATTAGTGATGAGCCGAACACCCCCGGGTTCGGTTCGCACCAGAACTCGTGAACGGACCGAAAGTTCGTACGAACATTAGAACCCTATTAAATACAATGGATGCGAACGTTCGAATTCTAAAGTGCTAATTATAACAACTATTATGCATGTTATTGTCCTAAAAAGGGTTTGGGAACCCGGGTTCTGCACCAGGGGACATGTATCAATGCAAAAAGAAGTTTTAAAAACGGTCGTTTTTCGGGAGCAGTCATTTTAATGATGCATAAAGTGAAAAAAAAAAAGTCAAATATTCCTTTAAATATCGTACCTGGGGGGTGTCTAAAGTATGCCTGTGAAGTGCCACGTGTTTCCCGTGTTTAGAACTGTCCCTGCACAAAATGACACTTCTAAAGGAAAAAAAAGCCATTTAAAACTGCTTGCGGCTTTAATGTAATGTCTGCTCCCGGTAATATGGATGAAAATCTTTAGGTAATCTTTTGTAATTTTGAACAGGTACATTGTTGAAGTGTAGCTCCAGCCCAAAAATCTATTTTTAAACTTTTTGGAAAACATAGGTAAGGGTTATCACCCCTGTAACATTTGTTTTGCTGTCTGTGCCCCTGTTCAGAACATTTCACCTCACTTTCCGTCCCAATGACAACTGTTTTTGAAATGTGGTGTTTTTCTTGAAACAAGGATTGCTGATAAAGCATCAGTACAGAGGAGACACCTTTCTCCCATATTTATTCTTACAGGAGAGAATTTTCCTTCCTAGTGGTAGATTTCCTCTCACTTCCTGTTGTCTTCTTGCGTTTGCAAGTAGGAGTCGTTTGTAAGTTGGATGTTTGAAAGTAGGGACCTGCCGTATATACTCTGCAGAAATAGGCCCCTTAGTTGTTGGTGTTGGCACAACACTGTAAGCACTCACAGTTACTCTTGGTTGGTGCTGGAACGCCCTGCTGTCAACTATTATATCAGGAATTTTAATTACATATAATTGTTGAACAGTGGTAGTAAAAATTGGGCCTTTGATGGTGGTGCTGGTGCCACAACACTGTAAGCCCTGACAGTTACTCTTGGTGGGTGCAGCAATGGGCCCTGCTGTGAATTATTAGATCAAGAATTGTAATTGCATGCCCCTGTTGAACAGGGGCTGAAAAATTGGGCCTTTCGTGGTGGTGGTGGTGGTGGTGGTGTTGCCACAACACTGTAAGCCCTCAGAGTTACTCTTGGTGGGTGCAGGAATGGGCCCTGCTGTGAATTATTAGATCAAGAATTGTAATTACATGCCCCTTTTGAACAGGGGCTGAAAAATTGGGCCTTTTGTGGTGGTGGTGGTGGTGGCGTTGCCACAACACTGTAAGCCCTCAGAGTTACTCTTGGTGGGTGCAGCAATGGGCCCTGCTGTGAATTATTAGATCAAGAATTGTAATTGCATGCCCCTGTTGAACAGGGGCTGAAAAATTGGGCCTTAGGCACTGGTGCCACAACACTCCAACCCCTCACAGATACTGTACTTGGAGCACAGCAATGAGCCCTATGGCAAATTATTGCTAAAAAAATTGTAATTACACGCCCCTGTAAAACAGGGGCTGAAAAATTGGGCCTTAGCCACTGGTGGCGGCACCCATAAACAAAAATGATCTTCCAAGCTATCATCATCAATCGTATCATTGAGGACTCGGAGGAGGAGGATAGCCAGTCAACATAACAGCACAGGCACTCAGCATCAGCATCAGTCTTGAAGGGATGTGACATGTTAAAATCAATTAGTCTGTTATATCAGCATCAGGTGTGTGGTAGCTGGTGGTGATCCAAGACTGGTTCATCTTGATGAAAGTCAGTCGATCAACCGAGTCGGTGGACAGGCGCACCCTGTGATCCGTGACAAATCCTCCAGCAGCACTGAATGTGCGTTCCGAAAGAACGCTGGATGCAGGACAGGCCAGTAGCTCAATTGCATACTGTGCAAGCTCTGGCCAGTGATCCATCCTCAAGACCCAGTAAGCCAGAGGATTTTCGGTGGGGAAGGTGTCCAAGTCTGACCTTGCCCCTAGATATTCCTGCACCATGTTTATCAGACGCTGGCGATGCTTGCTGGAACCGATCATACTTTGGGGCTGCGGACTAAAGAATTGTCTGAACGCATCGGTCAGACGGCCACCTTCCCCACCGCTCCTTCTTTGACTGGCCGAAGCCTCAGCAACTCGTTGTCCAGGACCAGGAGTTTGTAACCTCCCAGTCTCTGGGAACGCGTTGCACAGACCTTTCTGCAAGGCCTCCCGGAGTTGTCTCATCCTCTGCTCCCTCTGCGAAGGTAACATAAGGTCCGCAACCTTACCCTTGTACCGTGGATCAAGGAGAGTGGCCAGCCAGTAATGGTCCCTCTCCTTGATCCGAAGAATACGAGGATCCTTCCGCAGACTTTGCAGGATCAGGGAGGCCATGCAGCGTAGGTTTGCTGAGGCATTCGCTCCGGAGTCCTCTGGGTCACTAAGGACGACATGATCCGCAGCCACCTCCTCCCAGCCACGTACAAGTCCACTGGTTTCTTGGGACTGTAAATCATCCCTAAAAGACTGCTGCTGATGATGCTGAGTGCCAGCCTCCACCTCCATGCTGACACAATCCTCCTCCTCCTCCTCCTCCTCCTCTTCCTCTTCCTGTGCGATGGGTGGGACAGAAGGAACACTGTCTGGGTAAAGGGGGCCTTGAGAGGCAAGGAAGTCCTCCTCTTCCTGCCTCTGTTCTGCCTCAAGTGCCCTGCCCATTATTCCACGCAGCGTGTGCTCCAACAGGTGGACAAGAGGTACAGTGTCACTGATGCATGCACTGTCACTGCTCACCATCCTCGTGGCCTCCTCAAATGGTGCCAGGACAGTGCATGCATCCCTGATCATGCCCCACTGGCGTGGAGAAAAAAAACCAAGCTCCCCTGACCCTGTCCTGGTGCCGTAGTCGCACAGGTACTCATTGATGGCCCTCTGCTGCGTGTGCAGCCGCTGCAGCATGGCCAACGTTGAGTTCCACCTGGTGGGCATGTCACATATAAGGCGGTTCTTGGGCAGGTTCAACTCCTTTTGCAGCTCAGCCAGGCGAGCACTGGCATTATAAGATCTGCGGAAATGCACACAGACTTTCCTGGCCTGCCTCAGGACATCCTGTAAGCCCGGGTACCTGCCCAAGAACCGCTGCACCACCAGGTTAAGGACGTGAGCCACACAGGGCACATGGGTCAGTTGTCCCTGTCGGAGGGCGGAGAGGAGGTTGGTGCCATTGTCGCAAACCACCATTCCTGGCTTAAGCTGGCGTGGCGTCAACCACCTCTCGGCCTGGCCCTGCAGAGCAGACAGGACCTCTGCCCCAGTGTGGCTTCTGTCCCCCAAACACACCAGCGCAAGCACGGCATGGCATCTTTTTGCCTGCGTACTTGCGTAGCCCCGTGAACGGCTACGGAGCACCGCTGGTTCATAGGACAAACCACAGGAAGAGGCCATGGAGGAAGAAGAAGAGGAGGGGGTGGAGGAGAGAGGTGTGTCACAACCAGTAGTAGCATTTTGGAGGCGTGGCGGTGGAACAACCTCCAACACTACTGCACCTTGTCCTGCATCCTTCCCAGCTGCCAAAAGAGTGACCCAATGGGCCGTGAAAGAAAGGTAACGTCCCTGTCCATGCCTGCTGGACCATGAGTCAGCGGTAATATGCACCTTACCGCTGACCGCCCTGTCCAGCGAGGCCAAGACATTGCCTTCCACATGCCGGTAGAGAGCCGGAATAGCCTTCCGTGAGAAAAAGTGGCGTTTGGGAACCTGCCACTGAGGAACCGCACATTGCACAAACTCACGGAAGGGGGCCGAGTCTACCAACTGAAAAGGCAGCAGTTGAAGCGCTAGCAATTTAGCCAAGCTAGCATTCAACCGCTGGGCATGTGGATGGCTGGGAGTGAACTTCTTTCGACGGTCCAGCAGCTGGGGCAGGGAAATTTGCCTGCTAGAATCGGACGTCGGTGTACTGCTAGCAGAGTGGCCGCAAGTACTTGGCTGTGACACACCTAATTCTACACCTTCATTCCTCTCAGTGCATGTTTCAGAGAGGACTGAAGTTATAGTGGGGTTGGAGATCCCAGCTGATGCGGTGCAAGGAGAGGTCCGCTTTGTTCTTTGGTGTGGGTCTTTGAGGTAGGCTTGCCAACGAGCTGCATGGCAGGTCAACATATGTCTGGTCAGGCATGTGGTACCCAAGCGGCTGATGTTTTGGCCACACGATATACGCTTGAGACATATGTTGCAAACAGCAGCTGTGCGATCTGATGCACTAGCCTCAAAAAAGGCCCACACCAAGGAACTTTTTGAATGACGGGCAGAGGCTGCGCCCTGCACAGGCGGAGCTCTGCGGTGTGATTCCGTCGGTGTACTGCCCTTACGCTGGCCACCAAAGGGCATCCTGCCTCGTTGGAGATGTGCCTCCTCCTCATCCTCCTCCTCCTCCTCTCTCCTATTAGGCACCCACGTGGAGTCAGTGACCTCATCATCCCCTCCCTCCTCATCACTGGAGCCAATCTGGCAGTATGCTGCAGCTGCTGGAACATGACTGCCAGATTGGTGTCCTTCTTGAGCATCCCCTCTGTCTGCTCTCACGCTACTGCCTTCCTGTAGCTGGGTTTCATCATCAGACCCTTCGAAACGCTGGGCATCCTCCTGGAGCATGTACCCAACACTGTGCTCAAACAGTTCGGGGGACTCCTCAGGAGGAGGACATGGTGGGTCTAGGGAAGGAGTGACTGATGATGAGTCTGACATTGATACCAGGGAAGAGGACGCTTTGGCAGCTGCTTTGCCAGTACCCTGAGCCTGGGTGAGAGAGGATGAGGAGGAGGAGGAGGGCTTGGTCATCCACTCTACCAAGTCTTCGGCATGATGTGGCTCAACATGTCCAGCTGCCGAAAAGAAGGACAAGCGTGTCCCATGGCCATGTGCTGATGACAATGCACCACGTCCACGACCAGCACTGTTGCCCCCAGACACAGAGCCTGCTTGCCCTCTTTTATTGCCTCCTGACTGTCTGCCTCTCCTTGTTTGCCTTCCAGACATTCTAATAGATGGCCTGCAGGGAGATGGGAAAAAAGCATTAAGGGCTACCTTCAGGTGTCCTTCTCTGTCCCTTTACTTAAGGATTTCTAAATATGGTTGAGGATTATTGCTTTTGCACAGAATAGCACAACGACAATTTCCCTGACTGTCCAAAAAACAAGGATTTCAAAGATGGTTGATGAGGAATGCTTTAGCACACTATAGCACAAGGAGAATTCCCCTCACTTTCCTTCTTTGTCCCTAGAAACAAGGACTGGCACAGTGAAAGAAACTGACACTCTCCCTACCTAGAGTTTTCTGTCCCTAGAAAAAATGTTTTTTTAAAGCACACTATAGCACAAGGAGAATTCCCCTCACTTTCCTTCTTTGTCCCTAGAAACAAGGACTGGCACAGTGAAAGAAACTGACACTCTCCCTACCTAGAGTTTTCTGTCCCTAGAAAAAATGTTTTTTTAAAGCACACTATAGCACAAGGAGAATTCCCCTCACTTTCCTTCTTTGTCCCTAGAAACAAGGACTGGCACAGTGAAAGAAACTGACACTCTCCCTACCTAGAGTTTTCTGTCCCTAGAAAAAATGTTTTTTTAAAGCACACTATAGCACAAGGAGAATTCCCCTCACTTTCCTTCTTTGTCCCTAGAAACAAGGACTGGCACAGTGAAAGAAACTGACACTCTCCCTACCTACAGTTTTCTGTCCCTAGAAAAAATGTTTTTTTAAAGCACACTATAGCACAAGGAGAATTCCCCTCACTTTCCTTCTTTGTCCCTAGAAACAAGGACTGGCACAGTGAAAGAAACTGACACTCTCCCTACCTACAGTTTTCTGTCCCTAGAAAAAATGTTTTTTTAAAGCACACTATAGCACAAGGAGAATTCCCCTCACTTTCCTTCTTTGTCCCTAGAAACAAGGACTGGCACAGTGAAAGAAACTGACACTCTCCCTACCTAGAGTTTTCTGTCCCTAGAAAAAATGTTTTTTTAAAGCACACTATAGCACAAGGAGAATTCCCCTCACTTTCCTTCTTTGTCCCTAGAAACAAGGACTGGCACAGTGAAAGAAACTGACACTCTCCCTACCTACAGTTTTCTGTCCCTAGAAAAAATGTTTTTTTAAAGCACACTATAGCACAAGGAGAAATCCCCTCACTTTCCTTCTTTGTCCCTAGAAACAAGGACTCGCACAGTAAAACACACTGACACTCTCCCTACCTATCCTTCTCTTTCCCTAAACTAAAGGAATCCAGGTTAAGCAAGAAATAAATAAATGTCACTGTCCCTGCCTATGCTTGTCTTTCCCTGCTCCGGAACACACTACACTAGGCCGCCGTGCTGGCGGCCTTTTATAGTGTGGGGCGTGTACTAAACACCCTCAGCAATAATTGGCCACAGGCATCCTGCCTGTGGCCAATCATTGCTCTCCTCGCTGCCGGCGCTGTGATTGGCCAAGCATGCGGGGTCACAGTGCATGCTTGGCCAATCACAGCGCCTGGATGACACTGCGATGGCGTAGTGCATTGTGGGCCGTTCGCGTCACTCGAATTTGGCGCGAACGGCCCAAATCGTTCGATCTTCGTCGAACGATCGAACAGCCGATGTTCGAGTCGAACGTATGTTCGACTCGAACACGAAGCTCATCCCTACTGACAATTATTTGGGTTCGATGTCATAAAGCATCAGTTACAAATATAATTATGTATTATATTGTTGTTGTGCATATATGTTGTGTTAATGCTGACTCGTTCAGTAAAGATTAGTGTAGTAGATCTCCCACATGCATGTTAGCAACCAATTTGTTCATTATCCTATGAGCTTTTACAGCTCTAGACTTCTCATGAATGATTCATGTGTAAGTCCAGTGATAGGGATCATCACAACACAGTATCTCCTTGCAGGGTTTATTATTGCTAGCAGGCCGCTCTCACACCCTCACTGAATTTCCAGGGCTATAGAGCTGCCCTTGATATACTTCTATTTTGCTTTGTGTAATTGCTTTCACTCATGAAGGGACTCTAGAGATGGTATGGAAAAAAAAAAGCACATCAGGTTCCGCTGAAAATGGACTTAAGCCTCGTACACACGGGCAGGAATCCCGTCGGGAAAAAAAACTTCAGTTTTCTAGACGGGATTCCTGGCAAGCTTGTCTTGCCAAGCCCTGTGTACACACACACCATTCAAAAGAGCCGCCATTATTTTGAATAGCAAGAACGCTGTGACGTCATCGACTATGACGAGCCGGCGCTCGTCACATTCGATGCCGTCGCTGCCATCTTGCTACACCCTACACGACTTTGTATGCTGCCGCGCATGCGTCGAAGTCTCATCGAGCATGCGCGGGCTTACCAGGGACAGGTAAGCATACACATTCACGGTTTTCTCGGCAGGAATCCCGACGAGAAAAATAGAGAGCAGATTCTCTATTTTTCACGTCGAGATTCCCGACAGTTTTCCCGACGAGAAACCATACTCATGGCCGGTTTTCTCGGCAAAAAGGTCTCCCAGCAGCTTTCTTGCCGAGAAAACCGGCCGTGTGTACGAGGCTTTACTCAGTTTTGAAGGGTTTTCTTCATTCTTTGTTTTTTAAATCAGCTCCATTATGCTCAGGAATTATTGTCTGCTGCTCCACAATAAGAAATAAGTCTAACATGAAAGTCAAGACATACCATAGAAATAGTATTGATTGGAGGGGCACCTGTTATGTATCTAGCATTCATTGCTTCAAGTCTGAAGTGCACATATCTCCACACATTCCTTTTGGCCCATCACCATGATGGGCAGCTTCACTGGCCAATAGTATTGTGCAGGAGGTAGAAAGTGGTGAGCATCTTTGGCCCTATAAAGAAATTTGAAGGCTTTGCATGTTGAAACAGCCTGAGGTTTGGCCACAATAGAAAGGTTTTGGGGCCTCTACAGTATGTGCAGACACTTCTAGATGCATGTACTTCATACCTGCCACAATTTGCTCCCCCCTAGTACTGTAGTAAAGACTCTTTAAAATCTACATTGAACATTAAACTGCCTACCCCTCCTTCTGTTAAAGATTTTAAAGTAGCTGCCCAGGAGGAAAGATTGCTGCTAGGCTGGATGGCAATACCAGCTGACGTAGTTTCTATCCCTGACAACCCTTACATACCAGGGAGGCAAGGGATGGGGTTATGAGTGGTGAATGGCCATCCCTCACTGGCCACCTCCATGCTCTTCTCTGTTGATGGGAAGGAAGGTATTGACGTCACTGGAGGGTTTCACTTCCTTTATATTTCTAGAAATAAGAGGCCATGGCTTGTTTGAATCCAGACTGGTGGCATGGGAAATGGCAGCTATTTTATTTTAGTGCCACGATATAGCATTCTAAAAAGCAAAAATTTTAGGGGTTTTTCCCCACTCTTATTCACCCATACTTCAAAATAAATGCAATGTTCTGCCCATGGAGGAGTTGTTTGGTATAACAACAAACACAAATGTATTTTACCTCCTGGCTAATTACCGTATATGCTCGAGTATAAGCCGACCCGAATATAAGCCGAGGCACCAAATTTTACCACAAAACCTGGGAAAACGTATTAACTCGAATATAAGCCTAGGGTGTCCATCTGCATGTCTCACTGTGCCTCACTGTCCATGTGCATGCCTCGCTGTGCCCATGCCTCACTGTGCCCATGCCTCACTGTGTCCATGACTAGACTGACGTTTAACAAGGGAGTCTATGGAAGGGGTGCCCGGCTTTGAAAAATCGGTGTTCCCCGACCGTAGGTCCCCCAGACAACAAACTTTGCACACTTGTAGAGGAAGAGTGGGGCTACATGTGTGCCAAGTTTGGGGTCCAGAGAACCTATGGCCGGCCGGTGCCAGGTCCCCAAATCCAGGAGATCAGGCGCAAAAAGGTGACTCGAGTGTAAGCCGAGGGGGGCATTTTCAGCACAAAAAAAGTTCTTAAAAACTCGGCTTATACTCGAGTATATACGGTAGTTAAACAGTTCTGTCTACTACTGGGCTGAGAATGGGGTGGCTCTGTCCTTTCTGCTAATGAGCACTAAACAATCCTCTTTTTAAAGAAAAAAATAATAATTCTATCTAGGAAGCAAAACATTGACCAGTAAATTTTTTTTCGTTTTGCATCTCTGCAGAAACACTAAAGCTTACACACGGTCGGAATTCCCGACAGAAAAAGTCAGATGGGAGCTTTTGGTCGGGAATTCCGACCGTGTGTATGCTCCATCTGACTTTTTCTGTCGGAATTCCGACAGAAATAGATTGAGAGCTGGTTCTCAATTTTCCCGTCAGAATTTCCGACTGACTTTTTCCCGTTGAAAATCCTGATCGTGTGTACGGGGCATTACATTATTTTCTCTTCACCGCCCACCAGCTGCAGATGAGCACCGCTTCCCCAAACTCCCTGCACACTCCACTACACAGGTGAGAAGGGAGAGCACAGGATGTAAGCTGCTGTCAGCCACTCACTTGGAGGAGGGTGAATCGTGAGTATGACTTTTCCCCTAAGCTTTGGGGGGGGGGGGGGGGGGGGCAGCTGGGAACTTGCACGCAAAGGTAATTCAGTTGATGGAGCCAATAAAATCAGGAGCCTGACAACAAAAAATTCTGGCAGAGGAAAAGCAAAGGATCCACAATCTTGTGAAGAAAGAAACTGAAAACAAGGGAAAGTGCTGAAGTCTGTAGCACTATATACATTTTACTTTTGAGGGTTTCATTTCACTGGACCTCTTGTCTCCTCACATACAGACTCTGCTCCTTGCTTATCTCAGACACCTTGGTCTGTTCAGATGCAGAATACCTCTATTCTTTCAGTCTCCAACTCTCCCAGACCCAGACGTCAGTCTGGTTTGGTGGCCTATGTGTGTGTGTGTAGAGGCCTGTACACAAGATACAAAAATCGGAAAAAAAAAAAATTGTCCGACGAACGATCTGACGATTTTTGGAACGTTAGTATGGTGCTTTTTTTTTTCGACAGCCGATTCCGGTCTTTCGTCAGACAAAATCTGGATGTGCAGACTCTAAAATTTGTGTTGTACGTGAACTCAACATCCAATTTTTGTTTAACTAGTATGGTTTTCAGACAAAAAAAAAAAAAAAAGCATAAGTGGAAGACTACGCATGCTCAGAAACGAAAGAATGCATACAAAACTAGTCAACACATTACGTCACTTCTGAAGTTGTATTCTGTCGTACGAGAATTTTCGTATGGTGAGTAACCTCTTCACCTTTTCACTTCACTATATAAGACTAGCATGCAACAAAAAAACTGATTGTGTGTACAAGGCTTAGCTCTGCCTGGACACATGCTCTCCATGTCAGGCTTTAAGATGCAGCATATAGAAGCAATGACTGGCTAGAGAATAGTCTTTTGTGGGCAACACTCTCCTGTCTCCAATCAGAGTTCCTGTTCAGGGACCCATTCCCTGCTCAAACAGATACTAACTGCATCTATACACAGTGAAAGGCCAACTTCCTTCTAATTGGACTATACATATCAGTAGAATGATAGATTGCTGCTAAAAAAACTGTCTTAGTTCATAAGACTTCATAAACTGCCAACTTAGAATACGACACGCCATTCCTGCAGGCTGAATCAGCACTATCATGAGTGCTCCTTCCTGCTTAGCAACTATGTCTTTACATATGTCTGGATTTTTCGGCTGGATGTATATCATGCCATCAAGAATGTAAACTGCATATCAGTATATAAACATGTACAGATACAGGTAAATTGTAGTTTCTTTTACTTTGCAGCAAAGAGGCAGACCTTTTTTTTTCCAAACTACGTAAGCGTGTGTGTTCCCCTAGATCAGAAAGTTAGAAATTAGTATTTTACAACCCATTCACACCACGTCCGTTGAGCTGCGTTGATCTGCATACATCAATGTCGACGCAAGGGTACATAGAAAAATATTATTTTCTATATGCCATGTACATAACATATAGAGTGCATTCGTAAAGTATTCAGACCCCCTTCACTTTTTCCAATTTTGTTATGTTGCAGCTTGATACTACACCACTAGACGACCAGACGCCGCAGTTATACTGTGGCCAGTTGGCTCGACTGGGCAAATCGCCATAGGTATACGCCGGTCGCTTTAAGACCACTAGGGGGTGCGCGCGACGACTGAGCCGATGCGCGTGCCCGCAATGTTCGCCGGGCACCCTCGATCGCTCCTGAGAGACACAGAACGGAGATCTGTCAATGTAAACAGACAGATCTCCGTTCTGTCAGGGGTGAGGAGACACATCTGGTGTTCATACTAAGTATGAACAGCGATATGTCTCCTCCTCCAGGCAGTCCCACCACCCCCACAGTAAGAATCACTCCCTAGGACACACTCTTAACCCCTTGATCACCCCCTACTGTTAACCCCTTCCCTGCCAGTGACATTTATACAGTAATTAGTGGCTATTTTTAGCTCTGATCGCGGTATAAATGTCAGTGGTCCTAAAAATGTGTCAAAAGTGTCCGATCTGTCGGCCGCAATCCCGATAGAAAAAAAAAACGCAGAATGCCAAATCGGCCCAATGTGAACGTGGGCTGATTGTCAAAGCTTAATTGCACAAGCTGAATGTAGAAGCTGATTGGTTACCAAGCACAGCTGCAGCAGTTTTAGTAAATCTCCCCTGTCTGAGCTGGTTGTGCTGTGTGCTAGGGCTGTGTAAATCATAGAAGTAAACAGACAGAATCACAATTAACAGCTCATGTGTGTGTGTATTTTATCTGTATATTTACTTTAGTGGTTTGCATGGAGCATAACCGAAAGACAAAATCTCTTTTTTTTTTTAGAGGAGAAGGATTAGAACACTTGTCGAATTCTTGTTGCTGTATGGGAGATTAACCTTTTCTATTTGTTCTGTTTACCATTATAACTAAGGATGAGCTCCGGCGTGTTCACACACCCCACGTGCAGAGCCCACCAGGAAGTCTGCACTGCGATGCGCTAATCACAGTTAGTGAGACATTTCCCGATGCGCGGCTGCAGAGATGGGAAAATGTCTCACTGCCTGTGATTAGCGCAGCGCCGTGGCCGACTTCCTGGTGGGCTCTGCACGTGGGGTGTTAGAACCCGCCGGAGCTCATCCTTAATTATAACTGAAAGTGAAAGAAAATCTCAAATTTTGAATTGTCTCTAGAACAGGAAAACATTAAAATCTTTTCCGATGGAGACACTAGTTGTGATGACAACTAGGGATTTCCTGACTTTAGACAGATTTCCTCTCACTTCCTGTTTTGGCTATGGAACAGGATGTAAAGGGAAACTTCCCCAATGAGGCACAGATGGCAAAAATAACACAAAAAAGAAGAAAACTAACAGGGGTTATACCCTCCCTGACTCTATCTAGAATGAAAAGTGTTGCCTTCAATTCTACTTTAACTAAGTTTTCAACAGATAAGTGTCAATTAAATCCAAATTCCAGCTGTTTAGGTCCAAAGAAAGGTAAAACCAAATGCATTGAGCAACTGTGGATACATTTTCTACCTCCAAATGCAGAACAAATTCAAAACAAATCCGTGTATCCAATTTTTTTAATATTTGGTCATGCATTTTAGTAGGCTAGTATGTAAAAGAAAAATAATAAATAAATAAAAAATGCTTCCGCACCGCCCCAAAAGATGCTGCTTGCAGGACTTTTTTTCCCGTCCTGCAAGCCCAACTCCCCAGTGTGAAAGCACTCAGGCTTTCACACTGGGGAGGCATGACAGGCGCTTTAAAAACACCTGAAAAGCGCCCCCAGTGTGAAAGGGGTCTAACATATACAAAAGTGCTCTGTAACCTAACCTGTCCAATACATCATTGCATACACAAGTCATTTTTTTTTTAATGCATCTCTATACATTTTTTTTTTTACAACAGGAATCTGCAATACCCTGCAATTTTTCCATCGCTGTGCAGACAGTCCCATTCATGTCAATTGGGGTGCAGCAGCTGCTCCAAATCGGACACCCACGCGGGTCCCCGAATGCAGACCTGCACGCTCCCATACATTTTTTGGGGATATAGTAGGGAATTAGAGCTGCACGATTAATCATTAAAAAATTGCAATCTCGATTCAACCCCCCTCACGATCTTAATACAGCATTTCCTTGATTCAGTGCAGAGAGTTCTATGCTCACAGCTGACAGCTGTCAGACAAAAAAACAAACAAAACAAAGACAGCCTGCCAAGTTTATCAAAACATTATCAGCGCTGGGAGGTAACTATAAACAAAGTATCTTTTAGATCAAAGGAATGAATTTCGGTCTGTAAGGCCGCTTTCACACTGAAGCGCTGGATGCGCTGGCGGTATAGCGCCGCTATTTTTAGCGCTGCTATACCGTCGTATTTGCCGCGATTTACGGGCGCTAGCGGGGTGATTTTAACCCCCGCTAGCAGCCGAGAAAGGGTTAAAAACCACCGCAAAGCGCCTCTGCAGAGGCGGTATAGCCGCGGTGCCCCATTCATTTCAAAGGGCAGGAGCGGTGGAGGAGCAGTATATACACCGCTCCAAAGATGCTGCTAGCAGGACTTTTTTTACCTTCCTGCTAGCGCACCGCTCCAGTGTGAAAGCCCTCTGAGCTTTCACACTGGAGAGACAGCAGCGGCTGTTTCAGGGAGCTTTGCAGACGCTATTTTTAGCGTTATAGCGCCTGCAAAGCGCCCCAGTGTGAAAGGGGTCTAACGGGGCACAGACAGCAATAAAACTTGACAGAGGGTCTAAAATTCCCTACTAAATCCAAAATGTAAAAAAAAAAAAAAAAAAAGAAAAAGAGAAATAATTAAAAATTGTGCTACAGTAAATGATAACCTATGTTTTTTAATTTCTTTTTTTTTTTTTAAGCCCACGTTCACACTGGGGCTGCGGGAGTGAAGCCTGCGAGTTCAGCTGAACTCGCACAATTTCACTCCCGCTGGCAGTCCCGATTTCAGCTCGATTTCAAAGACATCTGAAACAGATGTCAATGTAAATCGCGGCTGAAATCGCAAAAAGTAGTACAAAAACTACTTTTTGTAATCGGTGCAGCGCCGCACCGATTAGGACGGTGCCATTGGCCGCAATTTGCGGCAAATTTCGCCGATTTGACATGCGATTTGACATGTCAAATCACATGTCAAATCGCACCAGTGTGAACCAGGTATAATAATCAGAATACCCTTCTGCTCTATGTTACTAGAGTCTCAAATAACTAGATAAAGTTACCCTAATCCCTGGTTCACACTAGTGCGGCTTTGAAATTGTGCTACTTTGCCCTGGTTCACACTGGTGCGATTTGACATGCGATTTGACATGTCAAATCGGCAAAATTTGCCGCAAATTGCGGGCAATGGCACCGTCCTAATCGGTGCGACGCCGCATCTGCGGTGCTGCACTGATTACAAAAAGTCGTTTCTGTACTACTTTTTGCGATTTCAGCCGCGATTTACATTGACATCTGTTTCAGATGTCTTTGAAATTGCGGCTGAAATCGGGACTGCCAGCAGGAGTGAAATCGTGCGAGTTCAGCTGAACTCGCAGGCTTCACTCCGCAGCCCCAGTGTGAACGTGGGCTTTAAAGCCGACCATCAGTGAGATTTCATGTGCAACTTGCTGACATCTGGGCGACTTCATTTAACAGATGTCAAGGCCAATCACCCCCAAATTGCATAAAAATATTGCAGGAACTTTTTTCAAAGTTGCCCTGACCTGATTTAAATGGTTCTATCGCCACAAATAAAGTGAAACTGGTCATGCGACGTTGAACTGTAAAGTCGCTTGGCAAGTCGCATTGGTGTGAACCCAGGCTTAGTGTTGTATTGCAACTGCAGCTGTATATATATATATATATATATATATATTGTGACAGCAGGAAGGTAAAGTCACCTGGTTGCATCCAGGGGGGTAGATATATTTCGCCCAGATTCAGGCTTTACGCCGACTTATACAACTAGGTGGAGAGTTGTATAAGCCCAGCTGAGGCTAGTAGGCTCATGGATGACTCATACCTCTAGGGAGAGTGCTGGGCGTCGTGCAGACAGGGAGTTGATGAGACCAGCTGAAGCTTGTCAGCTCATTTAGGCCTCTATAAGAACTCCCAGCTTCATTAGATGTTAGCTCATGCCTGGAACCAGACCTGTGTGGACTGTCTAGGGAGAGTGAACCCCTGTGCGGTGAGACAAAGCCTGTGTGGCTATTTGCTTGGACATTTAAAACCAGGGACTTAGGGACTAGGACAGCACTAGGCTGATCCCAGTTGTTAGTTAGGAAACCTGTATGTTTACTCAGAGGTCAAGTTGACCAGGATTTATTTTGTTTATGTTTCTTTTGCTTTGCTGTGTTTTGTCACTGTAAATAGAAAATAAACCGCACCTTTTTGATTTTGAAAACCACAACCTCCGTTTGCTGGGCCTGTTTTTGTCTGGGGAGCCCATCCCGGGGGTCACACACACCCGCTGCCGAGCTAACCCCCTCACAGTTGGTGGAGAACCAGTGGCAGTTTTTTTTTAAGCCAGCATGGAGGAGATACTGAAACAGCTGGCTCTAGCAAATGCCAATCAACAGCAGACAAATGCAGTTTTGCAAAGGAGCCTTGCAGCCCAGCAGCAAGCTCATCAACAGAGCCTTGCAGCCCAGCAGCAAGCTCACCAACAGAGTCTGGAAGCTCAGCAACAAGCCCAGCAGCAATCTGAGGCCCGCTTCATAGACCTGTTACAGAAGCAAGAGCAGAGACTACAACAACAGATGGAAGCAGTAATGCAGCAACGTCCGCAGACCAGTGAGGAAAGCCGTCCCACTAATACCGCGTCCTTTGGGGTGAGTCGTTTATTGACAAAAATGACTGGAGAGGATGATCCAGAGGTATTTTTGACCACATTTGAAAGGACCGCTGAAAGAGAAAAGTGGCCTGAGGAGCAGTGGGCTGGACTGGTGGCTCCTCTGTTAACTGGTGAATCGCAGAAAGCTTACTATGACCTAGAGCCTAACCAAGCAAAAGACTATGTGATGCTAAAAGCTGAAATATTGGCAAGGCTGGGTGTCACCCAGGCTGTCCGGGCTCAGCGTGTGCATAACTGGACTTTCCAGCTTGGAAAACCCCCCAGGTCTCAAATGTATGATCTCATTCACCTGAGCAGAAAGTGGCTACAGCCAGAGACTTTGTCCGCACCAAAGATTGTGGAACGTGTTGTAATGGATCGGTTTTTGAGAGCTCTTCCTACTGCCATCCAAAAGTGGGTAAGCCATGGAGACCCAGAGACGGCCGATGGTCTTGTGGATCGTGTGGAGAAATACTTGGCTACAGAGAACCTGACGGCCTCTTCCAGAGACACTCGGACTTTCCACCCTAAGACCAGACCATCCCCAGGGGCGGATAAGAGGATTCCAAGGGGTGAGGGTGGAGAGAGTGAGAGGGTGGGAGCTCTACCCCAAGTTTGGCGAGAACAGCCTGGGAAATCAGCGGCTCAAGAGGCGGCAAGAAGGATCGTTTGCTACCGCTGCCGGCAAGCGGGACATATTGCAGCCAATTGCCCGGTTGTGGAGGAACCCATGCAGTGTGACTTTCTGACGGGCAGACGTCAGTCGCTGTGTGCGACAGTCGCATGCACTGCCATTCGAGGAACTGAGAAACATTTATGCAAAATGTGTGTTAATGGTAGAAATGTTGTGGTATTGCTGGATTCAGGTAGCCTTGTGACCCTGATAAAGGCTGAGTTAGTTAAAACAGAGGTCTTTGGGAATAGCAAGGTAGCTGTTATTTGTGTGCATGGGGACACCCGAGAGTATCCAGTGACTACAGTGTGTTTCGAGACCCCCAAAGGTACCCTCTCTCATCCAGTGGGCTTAGTATCTCAGTTACCGCATGACGCCATTGTGGGAAGGGATTTTCCGAAGTTCTGGGAACTGTGGGATGATCCTGAGCCCCCCACTGGTGCCCCTATGTACCAGGAATGTGATAGCCAGAACTCCCCTGAGAGTGGTGAGGACTCTCCGGAATTTCCCTTATCAGTATTGGCAGGGGAGACTCAAGAAACTGGAGAGGAGCCCACCTCCTCAGACGAAAACCTACCGTCTGTGGAGTTTTCTGATCTTGAGGTTCACAGGGAAAACTTTGCCACAGAACAGTTGAAAGACCCCGCCCTAATAAAGGCACGGGAAAACGTAGTGAAAATAGATGGCGAGTTAGTGAACCCAGATAATACCTGCACTTACCCATACTTCAGCGTAGAGAAGGACCTACTGTATCGGGTGGCAAAAAGGGCAGAAGAAACCGTTGAGCAGCTTGTGGTGCCCAAACCTTACAGGAAGTTGGTGTTGGAGTTGGCCCATGGGCACATTCTTGGAGGTCATCTGGGGACAGAGAAAACCCGAGAGAGGGTATTACAGAGATTCTATTGGCCGGGGGTGATGAAGGACATAGAAAATTATTGTTCCTCCTGCCCTGTGTGTCAGAGGTCGGCCCCGATGCCACATTTCCGTAGCCCGCTGGTCCCTCTACCCATCATTGAGGTCCCGTTTGAGAGGATCGCCATGGATTTGGTAGGGCCTATAATCAAGTCCGCTAGGGGGCACCAGTACATATTAGTTATAATGGACTATGCCACCCGTTATCCAGAAGCGATCCCTCTCCGAAATACCTCGGCCAAAACCATAGCCAAAGAGCTATCTCTTGTGTTTAGCCGGGTGGGTATTTGTAAAGAACTGCTTACGGACCAAGGTACACCCTTTATGTCCCGGGTTATGAAGGAGCTGTGTAAATTGTTCAAAGTGACGCAATTACGTACATCTGTGTATCACCCCCAAACCGATGGGCTGGTTGAAAGATTCAACAAAACCCTAAAACAAATGTTGAAGAAAGTGGTGGATAGAGATGGAAAGGATTGGGACTGTCTACTTCCTTATCTGATGTTTGCTATTAGGGAGGTGCCCCAATCCTCTACGGGATTCTCCCCCTTTGAGTTACTGTATGGGAGACACCCAAGAGGGCTGTTGGATATTGCCAAGGAAACTTGGGAAAGTGAGAGTTCTCCCCACAGGAGTGTGATTGAGCATGTCGCCCTGATGCAAGACCGAATTGCACAGGTAATGCCCATCGTGAAGGAACATTTGGCCCAAGCGCAGTTAGCACAGCAGAGAGTGTACAACCGTGGAGCCAAGACCCGTACCTTTTCCCCGGGGGATAGGATACTGGTACTTGTCCCTACGGTTGAAAGTAAATTCCTTGCCAAATGGCAAGGCCCCTACGAGATAATGGAAAAAGTGAGCGAAGTGAATTACAAGGTCAGACAACCAGGAAGGCGAAAGCCCGAACAGATATATCACGTTAATCTGTTGAAAGCCTGGAGGGATAGAGAGTCCCTAGTCGCAGACACTTGGTCACCAGCTCAAACTGGTTGCGTGATTCCTGAGGTTGGAATAGCAGCCACCTTGTCACAACCCCAACAACAGGAGGTTAAGGAGTTTGTGCTTCGCAACAAGGAGGTATTCTCTGAGCTGCCGGGACAAACATCTGGGGTAGAGCATGACATCATTACCCCGCCCGGTGAAAGGGTGAAATTAAAACCCTATCGGATCCCAGAGGCCCGACGGGAGGCAATACGGGAGGAAGTACAGAAAATGCTGAACTTAGGGGTGATAGAGGAGTCCCAAAGTGATTGGTCTAGTCCCATTGTGTTGGTGCCTAAACCAGATGGGAGCTGGCGATTTTGTAACGATTTTTGTCAGTTGAACAAAGTTACAAAATTTGACACCTACCCCATGCCACGTATAGATGAGTTGATCGACCGGCTGGGAACAGCCCGATACATGACGACTCTTGACCTCACAAAAGGGTATTGGCAAATCCCCCTGGCCAAGTCGGCCAAAGAGAAAACCGCATTTGTAACTCCAGACGGGGCGTTCCAATATAAAAGAATGCCGTTCGGGTTACAGAATGCGCCGGCCACATTCCAGCGGAAAATGGACCAGATGCTGAGGCCCCATCGGAAGTATGCTGCGGCTTACCTGGATGACGTAATTGTCCATAGCACAGATTGGGCCTCACATCTGCCAAAAGTGCAAGCAGTCCTGGACTCTGTTCGGGAAGCGGGGTTTACGGCTAACCCCAAGAAGTGTACCATTGGGCAGGAGGAGGCCAAATATCTTGGGTACACCATTGGGAGGGGAGTAATAAAACCCCAACTCAACAAAGTCGAGGCCATCCAGAGTTGGCCACGTCCCAACAGCAAGAAGCAGGTACGAGCCTTTCTGGGAATCGCGGGTTATTATCGGCGCTTCATTCCCCACTTTGCTTCTAAGGCTGTGCCCCTAACCAACCTGACGAAAGGGAAAGGGTCGGTCATGATTAAATGGACCCCCCGAGGCTGAGGCAGCATTCCAATTCTTGAAACAAGCCTTATGTAGCCAGCCAGTGTTGTACTCACCCGACTTCTCTAAAGACTTTGTCGTACAAAGTGATGCGTCAGATGTGGGGTTAGGAGCAGTATTGTCCCAGGTCTGGAACGGGGAAGAGCACCCAGTCATTTACCTCAGCAGGAAGTTGAAGTCCCATGAGGTAAATTACGCCACCGTTGAAAAGGAGTGTTTAGCGGTGAAGTGGGCTCTAGATTCCCTTCGGTACTACCTGCTAGGTAGGCACTTTGACATGGTTACGGATCACGCTCCGTTAAAGTGGATGGCTCAAAACAAGGAAACAAATAGAAGAGTGAATAGGTGGTTCCTGGCCCTCCAGGAATTCAACTTCACAGTAAAGCATCGCCCTGGCGTTCAAATGGGGAATGTGGATGCTTTGTCTCGAGTACATGAATGCCTGATTGCTGGTGTTCCAACCCCGAGGTTAAAACAAGAGGGGGGGGGGTATGTGACAGCAGGAAGGTAAAGTCACCTGGTTGCATCCAGGGGGGTAGATATATTTCGCCCAGATTCAGGCTTTACGCCGACTTATACAACTAGGTGGAGAGTTGTATAAGCCCAGCTGAGGCTAGTAGGCTCATGGATGACTCATACCTCTAGGGAGAGTGCTGGGCGTCGTGCAGACAGGGAGTTGATGAGACCAGCTGAAGCTTGTCAGCTCATTTAGGCCTCTATAAGAACTCCCAGCTTCATTAGATGTTAGCTCATGCCTGGAACCAGACCTGTGTGGACTGTCTAGGGAGAGTGAACCCCTGTGCGGTGAGACAAAGCCTGTGTGGCTATTTGCTTGGACATTTAAAACCAGGGACTTAGGGACTAGGACAGCACTAGGCTGATCCCAGTTGTTAGTTAGGAAACCTGTATGTTTACTCAGAGGTCAAGTTGACCAGGATTTATTTTGTTTATGTTTCTTTTGCTTTGCTGTGTTTTGTCACTGTAAATAGAAAATAAACCGCACCTTTTTGATTTTGAAAACCACAACCTCCGTTTGCTGGGCCTGTTTTTGTCTGGGGAGCCCATCCCGGGGGTCACACACACCCGCTGCCGAGCTAACCCCCTCACAATATATATATATTGTGAGGGGGTTGGCTCGGCAGCGGGTGTGTGTGACCCCCGAGATGGGCTCCCCACACAAAAACAGGCCCAGCAAACGGAGGTTGTGGTTTTCAAAATCAAAAAGGTGCGGTTTATTTTCTATTTACAGTGACAAAACACAGCAAAGAAAAAGAAACATAAACAAAATAAATCCTGGTCAACTTGACCTCTGACTAAACATACAGGTTTCCTAACTAACAACTGGGATCAGCCTAGTGCTGTCCTAGTCCCTAAGTCCCTGGTTTTAAATGTCCAAGCAAATAGCCACACAGGCTTTGTCTCACCGCACAGGGGTTCACTCTCCCTAGACAGTCCACACAGGTCTGGGTCCAGGCATGAGCTAACATCTAATGAAGCTGGGAGTTCTTATAGAGGCCTAAATGAGCTGACAAGCTTCAGCTGGTCTCATCAACTCCCTGTCTGCACGACGCCCCACACTCTCCCTAGAGGTATGAGTCATCCATGAGCCCACTAGCCTTATACAACTCTCCACCTAGTTGTATAAGTCGGCGTAAAGCCTGAATCTGGGCGAAATATATCTACCCCCCTGGATGCAACCAGGTGACTTTACCTTCCTGCTGTCACATACCCCCCCCCCTCTTGTTTTAACCTCGGGGTTGGAACACCAGCAATCAGGCATTCATGTACTCGAGACAAAGCATCCACATTCCCCATTTGAACGCCAGGGCGATGCTTTACTGTGAAGTTGAATTCCTGGAGGGCCAGGAACCACCTATTCACTCTTCTATTTGTTTCCTTGTTTTGAGCCATCCACTTTAACGGAGCGTGATCCGTAACCATGTCAAAGTGCCTACCTAGCAGGTAGTACCGAAGGGAATCTAGAGCCCACTTCACCGCTAAACACTCCTTTTCAACGGTGGCGTAATTTACCTCATGGGACTTCAACTTCCTGCTGAGGTAAATGACTGGGTGCTCTTCCCCGTTCCAGACCTGGGACAATACTGCTCCTAACCCCACATCTGACGCATCACTTTGTACGACAAAGTCTTTAGAGAAGTCGGGTGAGTACAACACTGGCTGGCTACATAAGGCTTGTTTCAAGAATTGGAATGCTGCCTCAGCCTCGGGGGTCCATTTAATCATGACCGACCCTTTCCCCTTCGTCAGGTTGGTTAGGGGCACAGCCTTAGAAGCAAAGTGGGGAATGAATCGCCGATAATACCCAGCGATTCCCAGAAAGGCTCGTACCTGCTTCTTGCTGTTGGGACATGGCCAACTCTGGATGGCCTCGACTTTGTTGAGTTGGGGTTTTATTACTCCCCTCCCAATGGTGTACCCAAGATATTTGGCCTCCTCCTGCCCAATGGTACACTTCTTGGGGTTAGCCGTAAACCCCGCTTCCCGAACAGAGTCCAGGACTGCTTGCACTTTTGGCAGATGTGAGGCCCAATCTGTGCTATGGACAATTACGTCATCCAGGTAAGCCGCAGCATACTTCCGATGGGGCCTCAGCATCTGATCCATTTTCCGCTGGAATGTGGCCGGCGCATTCTGTAACCCGAACGGCATTCTTTTATATTGGAACGCCCCGTCTGGGGTTACAAATGCGGTTTTCTCTTTGGCCGACTTGGCCAGGGGGATTTGCCAATACCCTTTTGTGAGGTCAAGAGTCGTCATGTATCGGGCTGTTCCCAGCCGGTCGATCAACTCATCTATACGTGGCATGGGGTAGGTGTCAAATTTTGTAACTTTGTTCAACTGACGAAAATCGTTACAAAATCGCCAGCTCCCATCCGGTTTAGGCACCAACACAATGGGACTAGACCAATCACTTTGGGACTCCTCTATCACCCCTAAGTTCAGCATTTTCTGTACTTCCTCCCGTATTGCCTCCCGTCGGGCCTCTGGGATCCGATAGAGTTTTAACTTCACCCTTTCACCGGGCGGGGTAATGATGTCATGCTCTACCCCAGATGTTTGTCCCGGCAGCTCAGAGAATACCTCCTTGTTGCGAAGCACAAACTCCTTAACCTCCTGTTGTTGGGGTTGTGACAAGGTGGCTGCTATTCCAACCTCAGGAATCACGCAACCAGTTTGAGCTGGTGACCAAGTGTCTGCGACTAGGGACTCTCTATCCCTCCAGGCTTTCAACAGATTAACGTGATAGATCTGTTCGGGCTTTCGCCTTCCTGGTTGTCTGACCTTGTAATTCACTTCGTTCACTTTTTCCATTATCTCGTAGGGGCCTTGCCATTTGGCAAGGAATTTACTTTCAACCGTAGGGACAAGTACCAGTATCCTATCCCCCGGGGAAAAGGTACGGGTCTTGGCTCCACGGTTGTACACTCTCTGCTGTGCTAACTGCGCTTGGGCCAAATGTTCCTTCACGATGGGCATTACCTTTGCAATTCGGTCTTGCATCAGGGCGACATGCTCAATCACACTCCTGTGGGGAGAACTCTCACTTTCCCAAGTTTCCTTGGCAATATCCAACAGCCCTCTTGGGTGTCTCCCATACAGTAACTCAAAAGGGGGAGAATCCCGTAGAGGATTGGGGCACCTCCCTAATAGCAAACATCAGATAAGGAAGTAGACAGTCCCAATCCCTTCCATCTCTATCCACCACTTTCTTCAACATTTGTTTTAGGGTTTTGTTGAATCTTTCAACCAGCCCATCGGTTTGGGGGTGATACACAGATGTACGTAATTGCGTCACTTTGAACAATTTACACAGCTCCTTCATAACCCGGGACATAAAGGGTGTACCTTGGTCCGTAAGCAGTTCTTTACAAATACCCACCCGGCTAAACACAAGAGATAGCTTTTTGGCTATGGTTTTGGCCGAGGTATTTCGGAGAGGGATCGCTTCTGGATAACGGGTGGCATAGTCCATTATAACTAATATGTACTGGTGCCCCCTAGCGGACTTGATTATAGGACCTACCAAATCCATGGCGATCCTCTCAAACGGGACCTCAATGATGGGTAGAGGGACCAGCGGGCTACGGAAATGTGGCATCGGGGCCGACCTCTGACACACAGGGCAGGAGGAACAATAATTTTCTATGTCCTTCATCACCCCCGGCCAATAGAATCTCTGTAATACCCTCTCTCGGGTTTTCTCTGTCCCCAGATGACCTCCAAGAATGTGCCCATGGGCCAACTCCAACACCAACTTCCTGTAAGGTTTGGGCACCACAAGCTGCTCAACGGTTTCTTCTGCCCTTTTTGCCACCCGATACAGTAGGTCCTTCTCTACGCTGAAGTATGGGTAAGTGCAGGTATTATCTGGGTTCACTAACTCGCCATCTATTTTCACTACGTTTTCCCGTGCCTTTATTAGGGCGGGGTCTTTCAACTGTTCTGTGGCAAAGTTTTCCCTGTGAACCTCAAGATCAGAAAACTCCACAGACGGTAGGTTTTCGTCTGAGGAGGTGGGCTCCTCTCCAGTTTCTTGAGTCTCCCCTGCCAATACTGATAAGGGAAATTCCGGAGAGTCCTCACCACTCTCAGGGGAGTTCTGGCTATCACATTCCTGGTACATAGGGGCACCAGTGGGGGGCTCAGGATCATCCCACAGTTCCCAGAACTTCGGAAAATCCCTTCCCACAATGGCGTCATGCGGTAACTGAGATACTAAGCCCACTGGATGAGAGAGGGTACCTTTGGGGGTCTCGAAACACACTGTAGTCACTGGATACTCTCGGGTGTCCCCATGCACACAAATAACAGCTACCTTGCTATTCCCAGAGACCTCTGTTTTAACTAACTCAGCCTTTATCAGGGTCACAAGGCTACCTGAATCCAGCAATACCACAACATTTCTACCATTAACACACATTTTGCATAAATGTTTCTCAGTTCCTCGAATGGCAGTGCATGCGACTGTCGCACACAGCGACTGACGTCTGCCCGTCAGAAAGTCACACTGTATGGGTTCCTCCACAACCGGGCAATTGGCTGCAATATGTCCCGCTTGCCGGCAGCGGTAGCAAACGATCCTTCTTGCGGCCTCTTGAGCCGCTGATTTCCCAGGCTGTTCTCGCCAAACTTGGGGTAGAGCTCCCACCCTCTCACTCTCTCCACCCTCACCCCTTGGAATCCTCTTATCCGCCCCTGGGGATGGTCTGGTCTTAGGGTGGAAAGTCCGAGTGTCTCTGGAAGAGGCCGTCAGGTTCTCTGTAGCCAAGTATTTCTCCACACGATCCACAAGACCATCGGCCGTCTCTGGGTCTCCATGGCTTACCCACTTTTGGATGGCAGTAGGAAGAGCTCTCAAAAACCGATCCATTACAACACGTTCCACAATCTTTGGTGCGGACAAAGTCTCTGGCTGTAGCCACTTTCTGCTCAGGTGAATGAGATCATACATTTGAGACCTGGGGGGTTTTCCAAGCTGGAAAGTCCAGTTATGCACACGCTGAGCCCGGACAGCCTGGGTGACACCCAGCCTTGCCAATATTTCAGCTTTTAGCATCACATAGTCTTTTGCTTGGTTAGGCTCTAGGTCATAGTAAGCTTTCTGTGATTCACCAGTTAACAGAGGAGCCACCAGTCCAGCCCACTGCTCCTTAGGCCACTTTTCTCTTTCAGCGGTCCTTTCAAATGTGGTCAAAAATACCTCTGGATCATCCTCTCCAGTCATTTTTGTCAATAAACGACTCACCCCAAAGGACGCGGTATTAGTGGGACGGCTTTCCTCACTGGTCTGCAGACGTTGCTGCATTACTGCTTCCATCTGTTGTTGTAGTCTCTGCTCTTGCTTCTGCAACAGGTCTATGAAGCGGGCCTCAGATTGCTGCTGGGCTTGTTGCTGAGCCTCCAGACTCTGTTGCAAAGTTGCGTTTGTCTGCTGCTGGGCTGCAAGGCTCTGTTGATGAGCTTGCTGCTGGGCTGCGAAGTTCTTTTGCAAACCTGCATTTGTCTGCTGTTGATTGGCATTTGCTAGAGCCAGCTGCTTCAGTATCTCCTCCATGCTGGCTTAAAAAAAAACTGCCACTGGTTCTCCACCAACTGTGAGGGGGTTGGCTCGGCAGCGGGTGTGTGTGACCCCCGAGATGGGCTCCCCACACAAAAACAGGCCCAGCAAACGGAGGTTGTGGTTTTCAAAATCAAAAAGGTGCGGTTTATTTTCTATTTACAGTGACAAAACACAGCAAAGAAAAAGAAACATAAACAAAATAAATCCTGGTCAACTTGACCTCTGACTAAACATACAGGTTTCCTAACTAACAACTGGGATCAGCCTAGTGCTGTCCTAGTCCCTAAGTCCCTGGTTTTAAATGTCCAAGCAAATAGCCACACAGGCTTTGTCTCACCGCACAGGGGTTCACTCTCCCTAGACAGTCCACACAGGTCTGGGTCCAGGCATGAGCTAACATCTAATGAAGCTGGGAGTTCTTATAGAGGCCTAAATGAGCTGACAAGCTTCAGCTGGTCTCATCAACTCCCTGTCTGCACGACGCCCCACACTCTCCCTAGAGGTATGAGTCATCCATGAGCCCACTAGCCTTATACAACTCTCCACCTAGTTGTATAAGTCGGCGTAAAGCCTGAATCTGGGCGAAATATATCTACCCCCCTGGATGCAACCAGGTGACTTTACCTTCCTGCTGTCACAATATATATATATATATATATATATATATATTGTGACAGCAGGAAGGTAAAGTCACCTGGTTGCATCCAGGGGGGTAGATATATTTCGCCCAGATTCAGTCTTTACGCTGACTTATACAACTAGGTGGAGAGTTGTATAAGGCTAGTGGGCTCATGGATGACTCATACCTCTAGGGAGAGTGTGGGGCGTCGTGCAGACAGAGATGAGGAGACCAGCTGAACCTTGTCAGCTCATTTAGGCCTCTATAAGAACTCCCAGCTTCATTAGATGTTAGCTCATGCCTGGAACCAGACCTGTGTGGACTGTCTGGAGAGAGTGAACCCCTGTGCGGTGAGAAAAAGCCTGTGTGGCTATTTGCTTGGACATTTAAAACCAGGGACTTAGGGACTAGGACAGCCCTAGGCTGATCCCAGTTGTTAGTTAGGAAACCTGTATGTTTAGTCAGAGGTCAAGTTGACCAGGATTTATTTTGTTTATGTTTCTTTTGCTTTGCTGTGTTTTGTCACTGTAAATAGAAAATAAACCGCACCTTTTTGATTTTGAAAACCACAACCTCCGTTTGCTGGGCCTGTTTTGTGTGGGGAGCCCATCCCGGGGGTCACACACACCCGCTGCCGAGCTAACCCCCTCACAGTTGGTGGAGAACCGGTGGCAGTTTTTTTTTAAGCCAGCATGGAGGAGATACTGAAGCAGCTGGCTCTAGCAAATGCCAATCAACAGCAGACAAATGCAGGTTTGCAAAAGAGCCTTGCAGCTCATCAACAGAGCCTTGCAGCTCAACAACAGAACTTCGCAGCCCAGCAGCAAGCTCATCAACAGAGCCTTGCAGCCCAGCAGCAGACAAACGCAACTTTGCAACAGAGTCTGGAGGCTCAGCAACGAGCCCAGCAGCAATCTGAGGCCCGCTTCATAGACCTGTTGCAGAAGCAAGAGCAGAGACTACAACAACAGATGGAAGCAGTAATGCAGCAACGTCCGCAGACCAGTGAGGAAAGCCGTCCCACTAATACCGCGTCCTTTGGGGTGAGTCGTTTATTGACAAAAATGACTGGAGAGGATGATCCAGAGGTATTTTTGACCACATTTGAAAGGACCGCTGAAAGAGAAAAGTGGCCTGAGGAGCAGTGGGCTGGACTGGTGGCTCCTCTGTTAACTGGTGAATCGCAGAAAGCTTACTATGACCTAGAGCCTAACCAAGCAAAAGACTATGTGATGCTAAAAGCTGAAATATTGGCAAGGCTGGGTGTCACCCAGGCTGTCCGGGCTCAGCGTGTGCATAACTGGACTTTCCAGCTTGGAAAACCCCCCAGGTCTCAAATGTATGATCTCATTCACCTGAGCAGAAAGTGGCTACAGCCAGAGACTTTGTCCGCACCAAAGATTGTGGAACGTGTTGTAATGGATCGGTTTTTGAGAGCTCTTCCTACTGCCATCCAAAAGTGGGTAAGCCATGGAGACCCAGAGACGGCCGATGGTCTTGTGGATCGTGTGGAGAAATACTTGGCTACAGAGAACCTGACGGCCTCTTCCAGAGACACTCGGACTTTCCACCCTAAGACCAGACCATCCCCAGGGGCGGATAAGAGGATTCCAAGGGGTGAGGGTGGAGAGAGTGAGAGGGTGGGAGCTCTACCCCAAGTTTGGCGAGAACAGCCTGGGAAATCAGCGGCTCAAGAGGCGGCAAGAAGGATCGTTTGCTACCGCTGCCGGCAAGCGGGACATATTGCAGCCAATTGCCCGGTTGTGGAGGAACCCATGCAGTGTGACTTTCTGACGGGCAGACGTCAGTCGCTGTGTGCGACAGTCGCATGCACTGCCATTCGAGGAACTGAGAAACATTTATGCAAAATGTGTGTTAATGGTAGAAATGTTGTGGTATTGCTGGATTCAGGTAGCCTTGTGACCCTGATAAAGGCTGAGTTAGTTAAAACAGAGGTCTCTGGGAATAGCAAGGTAGCTGTTATTTGTGTGCATGGGGACACCCGAGAGTATCCAGTGACTACAGTGTGTTTCGAGACCCCCAAAGGTACCCTCTCTCATCCAGTGGGCTTAGTATCTCAGTTACCGCATGACGCCATTGTGGGAAGGGATTTTCCGAAGTTCTGGGAACTGTGGGATGATCCTGAGCCCCTCACTGGTGCCCCTATGTACCAGGAATGTGATAGCCAGAACTCCCCTGAGAGTGGTGAGGACTCTCCGGAATTTCCCTTATCAGTATTGGCAGGGGAGACTCAAGAAACTGGAGAGGAGCCCACCTCCTCAGACGAAAACCTACCGTCTGTGGAGTTTTCTGATCTTGAGGTTCACAGGGAAAACTTTGCCACAGAACAGTTGAAAGACCCCGCCCTAATAAAGGCACGGGAAAACGTAGTGAAAATAGATGGCGAGTTAGTGAACCCAGATAATACCTGCACTTACCCATACTTCAGCGTAGAGAAGGACCTACTGTATCGGGTGGCAAAAAGGGCAGAAGAAACCGTTGAGCAGCTTGTGGTGCCCAAACCTTACAGGAAGTTGGTGTTGGAGTTGGCCCATGGGCACATTCTTGGAGGTCATCTGGGGACAGAGAAAACCCGAGAGAGGGTATTACAGAGATTCTATTGGCCGGGGGTGATGAAGGACGTAGAAAATTATTGTTCCTCCTGCCCTGTGTGTCAGAGGTCGGCCCCGATGCCACATTTCCGTAGCCCGCTGGTCCCTCTACCCATCATTGAGGTCCCGTTTGAGAGGATCGCCATGGATTTGGTAGGTCCTATAATCAAGTCCGCTAGGGGGCACCAGTACATATTAGTTATAATGGACTATGCCACCCGTTATCCAGAAGCGATCCCTCTCCGAAATACCTCGGCCAAAACCATAGCCAAAGAGCTATCTCTTGTGTTTAGCCGGGTGGGTATTTGTAAAGAACTGCTTACGGACCAAGGTACACCCTTTATGTCCCGGGTTATGAAGGAGCTGTGTAAATTATTCAAAGTGACGCAATTACGTACATCTGTGTATCACCCCCAAACCGATGGGCTGGTTGAAAGAGTCAACAAAACCCTAAAACAAATGTTGAAGAAAGTGGTGGATAGAGATGGAAAGGATTGGGACTGTCTACTTCCTTATCTGATGTTTGCTATTAGGGAGGTGCCCCAATCCTCTACGGGATTCTCCCCCTTTGAGTTACTGTATGGGAGACACCCAAGAGGGCTGTTGGATATTGCCAAGGAAACTTGGGAAAGTGAGAGTTCTCCCCACAGGAGTGTGATTGAGCATGTCGCCCTGATGCAAGACCGAATTGCACAGGTAATGCCCATCGTGAAGGAACATTTGGCCCAAGCGCAGTTAGCACAGCAGAGAGTGTACAACCGTGGAGCCAAGACCCGTACCTTTTCCCCGGGGGATAGGATACTGGTACTTGTCCCTACGGTTGAAAGTAAATTCCTTGCCAAATGGCAAGGCCCCTACGAGATAATGGAAAAAGTGAGCGAAGTGAATTACAAGGTCAGACAACCAGGAAGGCGAAAGCCCGAACAGATATATCACGTTAATCTGTTGAAAGCCTGGAGGGATAGAGAGTCCCTAGTCGCAGACACTTGGTCACCAGCTCAAACTGGTTGCGTGATTCCTGAGGTTGGAATAGCAGCCACCTTGTCACAACCCCAACAACAGGAGGTTAAGGAGTTTGTGCTTCGCAACAAGGAGGTATTCTCTGAGCTGCCGGGACAAACATCTGGGGTAGAGCATGACATCATTACCCCGCCCGGTGAAAGGGTGAAGTTAAAACCCTATCGGATCCCAGAGGCCCGACGGGAGGCAATACGGGAGGAAGTACTGAAAATGCTGAACTTAGGGGTGATAGAGGAGTCCCAAAGTGATTGGTCTAGTCCCATCGTGTTGGTGCCTAAACCGGATGGGAGCTGGCGATTTTGTAACGATTTTCGTCAGTTGAACAAAGTTACAAAATTTGACACCTACCCCATGCCACGTATAGATGAGTTGATCAACCGGCTGGGAACAGCCCGATACATGACGACTCTTGACCTCACAAAAGGGTATTGGCAAATCCCCCTGGCCAAGTCGGCCAAAGAGAAAACCGCATTTGTAACCCCAGACGGGGCGTTCCAATATAAAAGAATGCCGTTCGGGTTACAGAATGCGCCGGCCACATTCCAGCGGAAAATGGACCAGATGCTGAGGCCCCATCGGAAGTATGCTGCGGCTTACCTGGATGACGTAATTGTCCATAGCACAGATTGGGCCTCACATCTGCCAAAAGTGCAAGCAGTCCTGGACTCTGTTCGGGAAGCGGGGTTTACGGCTAACCCCAAGAAGTGTACCATTGGGCAGGAGGAGGCCAAATATCTTGGGTACACCATTGGGAGGGGAGTAATAAAACCCCAACTCAACAAAGTCGAGGCCATCCAGAGTTGGCCACGTCCCAACAGCAAGAAGCAGGTACGAGCCTTTCTGGGAATCGCTGGGTATTATCGGCGATTCATTCCCCACTTTGCTTCTAAGGCTGTGCCCCTAACCAACCTGACGAAGGGGAAAGGATCGGTCATGATTAAATGGACCCCCGAGGCTGAGGCAGCATTCCAATTCTTGAAACAAGCCTTATGTAGCCAGCCAGTGTTGTACTCACCCGACTTCTCTAAAGACTTTGTCGTACAAAGTGATGCGTCAGATGTGGGGTTAGGAGCAGTATTGTCCCAGGTCTGGAACGGGGAAGAGCACCCAGTCATTTACCTCAGCAGGAAGTTGAAGTCCCATGAGGTAAATTACGCCACCGTTGAAAAGGAGTGTTTAGCGGTGAAGTGGGCTCTAGATTCCCTTCGGTACTACCTGCTAGGTAGGCACTTTGACATGGTTACGGATCACGCTCCGTTAAAGTGGATGGCTCAAAACAAGGAAACAAATAGAAGAGTGAATAGGTGGTTCCTGGCCCTCCAGGAATTCAACTTCACAGTAAAGCATCGCCCTGGCGTTCAAATGGGGAATGTGGATGCTTTGTCTCGAGTACATGAATGCCTGATTGCTGGTGTTCCAACCCCGAGGTTAAAACAAGAGGGGGGGGTATGTGACAGCAGGAAGGTAAAGTCACCTGGTTGCATCCAGGGGGGTAGATATATTTCGCCCAGATTCAGGCTTTACGCCTACTTATACAACTAGGTGGAGAGTTGTATAAGGCTAGTGGGCTCATGGATGACTCATACCTCTAGGGAGAGTGTGGGGCGTCGTGCAGACAGAGATGAGGAGACCAGCTGAACCTTGTCAGCTCATTTAGGCCTCTATAAGAACTCCCAGCTTCATTAGATGTTAGCTCATGCCTGGAACCAGACCTGTGTGGACTGTCTGGAGAGAGTGAACCCCTGTGCGGTGAGAAAAAGCCTGTGTGGCTATTTGCTTGGACATTTAAAACCAGGGACTTAGGGACTAGGACAGCCCTAGGCTGATCCCAGTTGTTAGTTAGGAAACCTGTATGTTTAGTCAGAGGTCAAGTTGACCAGGATTTATTTTGTTTATGTTTCTTTTGCTTTGCTGTGTTTTGTCACTGTAAATAGAAAATAAACCGCACCTTTTTGATTTTGAAAACCACAACCTCCGTTTGCTGGGCCTGTTTTGTGTGGGGAGCCCATCCCGGGGGTCACACACACCCGCTGCCGAGCTAACCCCCTCACAATATATAAAATAAAAATAAGGCCCAAAATAAACAAAATACAGCGCTGAACGTCAGCACATGTGCAAATGTCAAACCCTACATTTAACACAAATATATAAAAGTAAATAAAAAAAAATGAGTGGCGGTAGTTTTTAGACCATTGTCATTTTGTTAATACATAAATTAGGAAAAGCATAGTAAAAGCCAGTGTAAGCAAAGTAATCCAATAAAGTCTAAGTGACTTACCAAAAAAAATGCTAAACTATTTAAAACCTACTGTAAAGTTAAAAAAGTAATCTAACACCTAAACTAGGAGAACAAACTGGGTTCATGAGAATGTTGATTTCATCGCTTCTGACACTTTTGTGTCAATTGCAGCAAATCTGGAGGGTACAGCATATTTTATCCAGAGTGCTGAAACACATTAACAGGCATCAGAATTCAGATTCCTAAAAAATTAACTGCTATATATTACAGCATAGTTTACACTGCTTTTTACTTTGTCAGATAAAAGAAATTTGTAGCTAGTATGCAAGCCTGTAATGAATTATGTAGGCTGCCATTGCTGACTTTCTCTTCTGAGCATACTAGTTTTTTGATGGTCACGCTAATGCCGCGTACACACATTCTGACAACAAAACCGTTGATAATTTTTCCGACGGATGTTCGCTCAAACTTGTCTTGCATACACACGGTCACACAAATGTTGCTCGGAAATTCCGAACGTCAAGAACGCGGGGACGTACAGCACTACGACGAGCCAAAAAAAATGAAGAACAATGATTCTGAGCATGCGTCAAATTGATTCCGAGCATGCGTAGGATTTTTGTGCGTCGGAATTGGATACACACGATCGGAATTTCTGACCACAACTTTTGTTGTTGGAAAAATTGAGAACCTGCTCTCAATCATTTTGTTGTCGGAAATTCCGACAGCAAATGTCCGATGGAGCCTACACACGGTCGGAATATCCGACCAAAAGCTCACATCGAACATTTGTTGTTGGAAATTCCGATCGTGTGTACGCAGCATTAGGCTCCCTTCACACGGGGCCATCTAGGAGCAGTGTGTTCCTCCTGGAGTTTAAAGTGATTGTAAAGGATAGTTTTTCTTTTTTTTTAAATAACAAACATGTCATACTTACCTCCACTGTGCAGCTCTTTTGCACAAAGTGGCCCCGAATATCCTCTTCTGGGGTCCCTCGGCAGCTCCTCCCCTTATCAGATAACCCCCCTTGGAGAATCGCTCTCCTGGGGGGGGGGGGTTACCTTCCGGGCACGCTCCTGTGTTATTCATTTGGCGTCCATAGCCGCCGAATGTATGACTCGGCCCTGCTCCCCGATTGACAGCAGTGGGAGCCAATGGCTGCGCTGCTATCAATCTATCCAATCAAGAGCCAGGACCCAGCCGAGGGAAATTCGGGGCTCAGGTAAGTAAAAGGGGGGGGCTGGGGGGCTGGCAGGTGTTTTTTCCCCTTAATGCAAAGGATGCATGACGGTGAAAAAACACAAAGGTTTACAACCCCTTTAAGGCTGGATTCAGGGGGGGGAAAGGAGCGGAGCTCCAGGCGACCGCGTCGCTGGACCGTGGAGCAGGTAAGTGTCTGTTTATTAAAGGTCAGCACCTACACTTTTGGTAGCTGTTGACTTTTAGTAAACACTAAAAGGCTGGAACTCCGCTTTAAGGCTCGGTTCACACTGCCACAACCAGAACGTTGTGCGACTTAGGCTGCATTCACACTTCAGCGTTTTGAATTGCGGGTAGAATCGCGGCACATCTGCCCGCAATTCAAAACGCTGTGTGAATGACAAATCGTGGGATTCACATGTGAGATGCCATTCATTTGACACCTAAAATCGAAAAAAAAAAAAGAAGTTCAGGAGATCCTTTTTGGGCGACATGCTTCACGCGATGCGCGTTGCCGCGATTGCAACGCGATTTATTGCAGGGCAGACCCACACTGCTATTTTTAGGTGACATCACTGGCGCATGCGCTCTGAAGGAATGGCCGCGGTATTGTTCCTTCCAAGCCCTGTGCTGTGAACGGTAGAGCCCGGAAGAAACTCTGGGGAAGATGTCAACCATTTCAGCGGTGTGCGGGCATCGTTGCTGGGGCTTCGTTCTAAGGTAAGTATTTCCTAATGAGCTAGTATGCAATGCTTACTAGCACATTATGCCTTTGTCTTACAGGATTTTTTTTTTTTTAAAGCGTTTACAACCTATACAACCTCTTTAAAAACAGAATACTTACACTTCAAAAAGCTGTACACATACATGTGAACACTTTACACCCATTAAATGCGTTTTTTAAGCTAGATGTATGGCAGAAATATCCATCATAAATATGAGTATTGTCAATACATCCGAGTGTCTGGATCCTGTTAGAACAAACATGGGATATGCGTGCTACACTTACCATTGTGCAATTCAACTAACATGCTGGGAGGGGTCTGTGCTGTACCACTCAACTTCCGAAGAATTTCAACAGCGACCTATTCTCATTACTTCTCTTCCTCTCTCTGCAAACTCACAATGTGTAGAGGAAGCAGAAAGATCACTGCACAGAGCAGACAATCAAGTCGGTAAAATCTACAATGTATACTCTGCATACTGAAACTACAATATCTGTAGGTTCAATATGCTAAAAATGTGAGTGTTAAATAGGTTTTTTAACCTCCCTTTACACTTTGTGTAGAATAAGGCCCCATGCACACAGGGCGTTTTTGCAGCTCCTAACAGCAGCGTTAGACGTTTTTTTTTACAGCTGCAAAACGCCCATCCATGTTATTCTATTGTGTCATGCACACATAGAGCTTTATGAGCTCCAAGTGGCATAGGCGTTTTCCAGCTGCAAAAAAACCCCAATTCCAGTGCGTTCTGGAGCTCCAGGTTTGAGCTGCAAAAACGCCCAACGCGCAAAAACGCAGCGAAAACGCGCAAAAACGCTGCGATTTGCGTTTTTGAGCTCCAGGATTCTTTTTTTGATTTTTTTTTAAAAAGGTCAAAAAATGTTTACAAAACATGGACAGGCGTTTTTAAGCTGTAAAACACGTGGCTGTAAAAACGCCCTGTGTGCATGGGGCCTAAGGCTTACCTATAGGTACTGTAAATATCTCCTAAACATGCACCGTTTGGGAGATACTTAACAGTATACTGCGCCAATGATGTCATCGGCGCATGCGCTCCGAAGAAACGGGCACCTGTGACATTTCTTCAGTAGCGAGTGCTGGGACCGGGCAACACCTTAATGAGAAAGACAGCTATTGTTGAACAAACTAGAGGGGCTTGTAGGATTATAAAATACCTCATATTGGCAAATGCTAACTAGCAAAGCTCCAACCACTTAACCGTCCAGCAGGTCCAACAGTTGACAGTAACCTGTTGAGCCTCCTTAGAGAGACAGCAGCAAGTAAACCTCTACAGCAGCAGATAAAGGCCCTGTTAGAGAGGCAGATAGTGGTGCAGCAGCTGATTTCCATACCTGGTGCCAGAAATTGACCCTGGAAGATGATGTAGAAACCTACCTTGCCATCTTTGGCCGCATTCACACTACAGCGTTTTGAATCGCAGGCAGATTTGCCACAGATCTGCCGGTGATTTGACAGCGCCAAGGTGTGAATGACAAAAAAAATCATTTGAATGACACCACAAATCGCGGTGCGGGTCTGCCACGATTGTCGTGCGATAAAACGTGCTGCAATCACAGCAACCCACATCGGGGGACGTATGTCGCCCAAAAGTAATTAAAGAGTTGCTGAACGTGGGATGTAGGAAGCAGTGAGCCAGTGCAGTGCTAGCACCCTTTTTATTAGGGGAGCCCAAAAAATGCCTACTTTGACCATCAACTTCAGGTTGGCAAGGAGTATCCCAATTCAAAGAAGAAATTCTAGCCAGGCTCAGGGTGGTTATAGTCATCTGAGTGCAGCAAGTGGTTACATGGGAATATGACCCTTGCAAACCTGCAAGGTTCCAAATTTAGGATTTGTTCCACCATACAAAGATGTGGTTGCAACCAGAGTTACTCCGACCTAATCAAATTATGGCGTGAGTTGTCTGCGACCGTTACATCACATCCATGCCGGTTAAGATACCGAAGCGCATTCGGCATCCAGATCTCAAGAGTGTGGATGAGTTAGTGTCTCTTGTTGAGTGAGAAATTACTACTGACAACTATCTCTAGGATCTGCCCTCAGAAACAGTTACTCCAGAAAACAGGAACACATCAACCATGGGTAGATCTGTTTACTTTCATCAAAGTGATAAACAGGCTCTTAAAGAGTAAAGAGTGTAGTGAGCTACCCATGGGCACCAGATCTAAACTGCCTCCTAGCGCAAAAGAAGTATTTTCCTTGAGAGAGACATGGCATATTAGGAGTTTGCAGTGCCAATGACTGAGACATGTGGTTGCCAATTGCCCCCTATTACATGATCTTTGGACTGGGGAGGCACTTGTCACTTGTTATTTGCCAAGTCTATATTTGCAGAACACCCAGGAACTGACACTGGAATGCAGATAAGTCCTATTACAATAGAAGGACATAAGGCGGGGACATTTGAAACTCTGGAAGCCTTGCCATATTAGTTCATGCCAGTCTGATGGACTATGCCAAGCTTGTCTCAGACTGAATGGGTGTACTAATCATTTTTCCACAAGTGCGGCATCTGAACACCCCTTTCCAGGAGCTGTGTTGGGTTAAAAAGGGGGGGAATAAAACCAAAGCTCAAGTGCCTATTTTTACTGTGTCCTGGCCTCAAGTATGAATGAGCCCTTAATGCATCTGTCAGCAAGATATTTCTTTCAGCCACTGGCAGTTAAAACATGCTGTGCTAGCGGACACCAGAAGTGAGGTTTTACACCTAGATGTGCCCCTAATGAGAGAGGCGTTTTGCTTGTGCATGTCCCTTTATTTGGGATACGTTTTTTAACTAAGATTTTGCTGAAATACAATAATGTGGTCCATCTTTGGCTTGGCTTAAATATAGTAAATGTCAATAATGCCCAGCGACTACAGTATACAATCCCATTAAGGCCAGCACATATGAACGCAATACCATGCTTTACCATGGCTTACATTGCTTCATCATCTCTCTAGAATCAGGATACTCTGTCTGGAGTAACATACTCCCTACAGGAAATGGTAGACATATATACACATATCTTGAGCACCAGAATGATAAGTGTTTGGTCCCTGTGTCCACACCCCCCAGACATTTATGCAACGCAGGTGACCCGCTGCAATACTATATCAGCAATTGATACTTTATGACCTGGTCCTTAAGAAGCAATTTGGTAAAACGCATTGACCAGCGCATGAATGCGTATACACCTACATTCTTTGAACTGTGAAGTATAGATGCAAATAGAGGTGTCACATTATAGAAGTGTCTAAGATGAATCATGTATCAATATGACAGTTACGTTTTTAAAGAAGTATTAACGCAATATGCGTGATTTTTTAATATATTGTACAATAAAGTTTTGATTTTTTTTTTCATAAAAAAAAGGAAGTGACTAAGTCTCATGTGGGTGCCAGTAAAGTCCAATCAAAAGCAGGTATAATTACTACAAAATATTTTGCATTGGGATGTCATCATGGGGGTAACTGCAGGCAATGAATTTGTGGGTTCGTTGAGGTGGTATGGAGCCCAGAGACGCATATATGCTTGTTTGTGGAGAGAGTGGGACGGGGCAGAGCCACACTGTCTGTGTGAATGGACACACAAAGCACGGCTCGGGAGCAGATCCTGCTCGAGTGCCCTCATAGCAAGAGGCTTGCTATGGGGGCACTCAGTGGGGGGGAGAAGCCAGGACCACCAGCGGGGGGACCCAAAAATAAGAGGATGGGGCTGCTCTGTACAAAACCATTACACAGAGCAGGAAAGTATGACATGTTTGTTATTTTCAGTTTTTTTTAATCTTTCCTTTAAAACAGGGATAAGCAACCTCAAAGAGGTGCAGATCTACCTGAACAACATGGGAGAAGTCAAAGATCACGGAGCATAATTTCACCTCCTCACACCTGTTTTAAACCTCTATTATAGCATAGCTGTACTACCGTGTCGCAATCGCCTGCCTTGCATGGCAATCATGGGTTTAAATCAGTATATATGTATATATATATATATATATATATATATATATATATATATATTACCTCCTCACCACCTGCCAAACACACTCAGATCGCTTTTCAGAGGAGCAGCAGTGCCTCCTGCACCTTTAAATAAGCCCTCAGTTGCATTTGGCAGCGGCACCCTTAGGGCTCGTTCACATGTAAATTTGGGGGGCCTTATTCACTTGAATGGGTTATGCTTGGCAGGTGCTACACCCACCAACCATGACAGGCTGTATAACTCCTGCTGCAGCATGTGTACAACCTTGGCCACTGCAGCTAAAGGGGGTGCGGTTGGGGCGGGGGTGATAAAAACACATTTTAATTATGGTGTTTTACCAACCCCAAAACTGAAAATATAAATGAATCCTTACTGTTCTGAGCCCCCTATAATGCTGCTTTCACACTGATGTGCTGCAGTTTATTTGCACCGCGGGTGCAGCGAAGTGCATCTGCATCAGTGTGAAAGCAGCCCTATACTATTATGCCCAGTGTATACTCTTCTTTCCTGCTGCTGGCACCTCTCTGGAGACCACTAGCCGGGATAAGAGATGGAGTTCAGTTGGTATCACTCCGCATGGGACAGAAGCCAGCACTACACAGGAGACATCAGCTTATGCGTCTCTTGCTCTCTACTACAGCTCCAACTTTACAAGTACCGTATATACTCGAGTATAAGCCGAGTTTTTCAGCACTTTTTTTTGTGAGGCTGCCCACCCCCTCTGCTACACTGAGGATGCCTGGCCTGATACAACAAGTATCAGATCAAGCTTTGGAGCATTTGCACTAGTACCGATACTTATGCAAATGCTTGGTATCAGCACCGATACCGATACTAGTATCGGTGCAACCCTAATTTCAGGCAATAGAAGGGGCCAAATTACACAACACAAGCACTGTGCAGTATAACATGCTTTAAAGGAACGGGATCTTTATTATTTTTTATAGGTAATAAACACTTTAATATGATGATAAAATTTATGTATTTTCTTTCCCATAAATAGAGCTTTCTTTTCGTGGTATTTGATCATCTCTGCAGTTTTTATTTTTTGCACTACAAACAAAAAAAGACTGACAATTTTGAAAAAAAAAAACAACAGTATTTTTTACTTTCTGCTATAATTACATATCCCCAAAAAATATTATAAAAAACGAATTTCTTCTTCAATTTAGGCCAATATGTATTCTTCTACATATTTTTGGTAAAAAGTTCCCAATAAGCGTATATTGATTGGTTTGCACAAAAGTTATAGCGTCTACAAATTATGGGATATATTTATGGACTTGTATTTATTTTTATTGTTTTTACTAGTAATGTCGGCGATCAGCGATTTTTAGCAGGACTGCGACATTGCGGCGGACAAATCTGACCCTAATGCCTTGTACACACGATCGGATTTCCGATGGAATAAAATCCGATGGACTTGTTTCATCGGAAATTCCGATCGTGTGTGGGCCCCATCGGACTTTTTTCCATCGGAGTAAAAAAATAGAACATGTTTTAAATTTTTCGAATAGAAAAAAATCCGTTGGGAAATTCCGATCGTCTGTGTGGAATTCTATCGGAGAAAAATCCACGCATGCTCAGAATCATGTCGACGCATGCTCAGAAGCATTGAACTTCACTTTTCTCGGCTCGTCGTAGTGTTTTACGTCACCGCGTTTTGGACGGTCGGAATTTAGTCTGACAGTGTGTAGGCAAGACTGATGGAAGTCAGCTTTATCGGAATTCCGACGGAAAATTCCATCGGATTTTATTCCATCGGAAATCTGATCGTGTGTACAAGGCATAAGTGACACTTTTTGGGGACCAGTGACACCAAAACAGTGATCGGTGCTAAAAAAAATGCACTGATCACTGTATAAATGGGCGATCAAAGATTTAAGTGTGTTCCCTGCAAGTGTTTTCTAACTGTTTGGGGGATGGACTGACAGGAAGAACACAGAGATCGCTGTTCCTGATTACTAGGAACAGAAGATCTCTGTGTACTTCTCTGTCAGAACGGGGATCTGCCTTGTTTACATAGTCAGATCCCCGTTCTGCCTCTCTGTAGAGCGATCGCGGATGACCCGCAGATTGGCTCCCCCAGCTGTGCAGCGGGTGCAGGCCTCTGTGCACGAAACAACGTACAGGTATGTTTTTTTCACGCAATAGAGCCACCCTGCCGCAGTATATATGCGGTGGGCGGTCTCTAAGTGTCTAATATACAGATGTGTATTGCATTTTTAGGTTTTTATTCTCTCTGTTTGGGTATAGATTTTTAGCGCTGTACTTTTTTCTTTACTTTTAATAGAAGATATCTGGTTGAGTATCACATGAAAGGAGATATCGTGTTGATCACCGGCTGATGAGCTGGTGGTTGATGAATGTGTGACTCCAGCATATGTACTTGTAAATGGATGGAAATTTCTGGATAATAATTACATGAGTAATACCAGACATGCCTTGTAATTAAACAGATATGAAGGTGTCATTAGCTTGTGTGCATACTTACTGGCTACAGTATTAAACCAGAAACAAAAAATGTAACATATTGCAGCTTACCAATCATTAGATAAGGTGGCTGTGTAAGTTTTCATTTTCTAGGCTTTTTCCCTCAGTTTGTACCAGGAGAGCTGGCCAGTAACACACCTCCTGTATTAGAGTGCCCTACAATGAACAAGCACAGGAGGCACCTTTGGACAGCAGCATTGTCAGTTTGGGTGGAGGAGAATGTTAGATGTACTAGCAGATTTAAATACACTAACATATTAAAGCCAAACTCCAACTAACACTTAAATAAATAAAAGCTGATCAATTTAAGCACCCCTGTCAGTGGTAAATGGTTTGTCTCAACCCTCTATCTGCTACAAAAGCCTAAAAAAGAAAACGAATGCAGCCATCACATTTAACAGCTGGTAAGCTGCAATATAATAAATGTTTGCTTTTGGATTTAAAGTGGTTCTAAATGCTGAAGGTTTTTTACCTGGGGGGGGGGGGGGGCACTGGCTTGCGCGCTCTGTGTATTATGAGAGAGCGGGGCTCGGGAGTGAGCCTCCATGAGTGGCCCAATAGCAAGCGGCTTGCTATGGGGCTCTCAGCTTGGGGGAGGGGCCCAGAGTGCCGGCAGGGGACCCAGAGAAGAGGAGGATCGGAGATTCTCTGTGCAAAACTATTGCACCAAGCAAATAAGTATACAATGTTTGTTATTTTGAAAAAATAAAAAATTCCCTTTACAAATCCTTTAATACTGCTTCCTGCAAAAGGATGGCTTGGCTTTGCCCACCTATGAACTGGTACCTGGACTAGAAGGGATTCACCTGTCATCCTGGTGTCAGTGCAGAGCGGGTGAATGAATGAAGTCATGCTGTACATAGACAAGACATACTCACTTGCTGTAATGCACTTGTGGTTTGACAGTGATGAATGGTCTCAGCAATGTCTGGGTTCTGCCCTCCCAGCACCACAGCGTAGGGTAGTACGTTTCCGTCACAGCTGGGCAGTATTGCTTTAGGAAGCTACACAATGCTTCTCCACCCGTCACCAGCTGAGGTTTCTGTAAGGAGAGTAAGAGGCAAAGAATTACCTAGAATGACATAACCCCAATCATCAAGGTGATCACAATATTTCATTCATTACAAGACACCCTGCAATCTGCTATAGTAATCATGTGTGGGGCTTACCTGGGCAGTGACACTAAGGTACTTACTAAAGGCAATGGTTATGTATCAGGCAGTGACAGTAAGGTGGTAGTTATAGAAAATAATGATATATTGGGCTTACCTTGGCAGTGACACTAAGGTGGCAAAAGTCATGTACCAGACAGTGACACCAAGGTAGGAACTATAGACAGACAATAGTAATGTATCAGGAAATGACACTAAGGTAGTTGCTATAGGCAATGGTTATGTACCAGGCAGTGACACCAAGGTAGTAACTATAGACAGACAATAGTAATGTATCAGGAAATGACAGTCATGTATGGGGCTTACCTTTTCAATGACAGTAAGGTGGTGACTATAGACATAGTAATGTATGGGGCTTACCTTGGCAATGCCACTAAGGTGGTGACTATAGACAATAGTGATGTATGGGGCATACCTTGGCAATGCCACCAAGGTAGTAGCAATAGACAGTAGTGATGTATGGGGCTTCCCTTGGCAATGTCACTAAGGGTGTGAATATTGACAACAGTGATGTATGTGACTTCCCTTGGCAATGCCACGAAGTGGTGACTATAGACAATAGTGATATATGGGGCTTACCTTGGCAATGCCATTAAGGTGGTAGCAATAGACAATAGTGATGTATGGGGGCTTCCCTTGGCAATGCCACTAAGGGGGTGACTTTAGACAATAGTGATGTAAGGGGCTTACCTTGGCAATGCCACTAAGGGGGTGACAATAGACATGTATCAGACAGTGACACCAGGACTTACCTTGGCAATGCCACTAAGGTGGTAATTATAGATAATAGGCATGTATGGGGCTTACCTTGGCAATGCCACTAAGGTGGTAGTTATAGACAATAGACATGTATCAGACAGTGACACCGGGACTTACATTGGCAATGCCACTAAGGTAGTAATTATAGACAATAGACATGTATGGGGCTTCCCTTGGCAATGCCACTAAGGGGGTGACTATAAACAACAGACATGTATGGGGCTTTCCTTGGCAATGCCACGAAGGGGGTGACAATAGACATGTATGGGGCTTCGCTTGGCAATGCCACTAAGGGGGTGACAACAGACATGTATGGGGCTTTCCTTGGCAATGCCACTAAGGGGGTGACAATAGACATGTATGGGGCTTTCCTTGGCAATGCCACTAAGGGGGTTACAACAGACATGTATGGGACTTACCTTGGCAATGCCACGAAGGGGGTGACAATAGACACGTATGGGGCTTTCCTTGGCAATGCCACTAAGGGGGTGACAATAGACATGTATGGGGCTTCGCTTGGCAATGCCACTAAGGGGGTGACAATAGACATGTATGGGGCTTTCCTTGGCAATGCCACTAAGGGGGTGACAATAGACATGTATGGGGCTTCGCTTGGCAATGTCACTAAGGGGGTGACAATAGACATGTATGGGGCTTCGCTTGGCAATGCCACTAAGGGGGTGACTATAGACAATAGACATATATGGGGCTTCGCTTGGCAATGCCACTAAGGGGGTGACAACAGACATGTATGGGGCTTTCCTTGGCAATGCCACTAAGGGGGTGACAATAGACATGTATGGGGCTTTCCTTGGCAATGCCACTAAGGGGGTTACAACAGACATGTATGGGACTTACCTTGGCAATGACACTAAGGTAGTAGCAGGCATAGGCTGCACCAAATCCCAGCACCAAGGACAAGCCCACCCCGGAGCCGAACAGACCCACTCGCACTTGGTTCTCCAGGTAGAGTGACAGCTCCCGGGTCAAGCCCTGTAAACTGATGATCTCCAGCATGGTTCCGCCTGCTGTCACCCTCATGCAAAGGACACACACCGGCTCCGGGTAGTGGGCGAGGATCAGCCCACGAACCGCTGTTATATGAATCCAGGCATCCTCAGCCTCCCTTCGGACGAGCATTCTCCGCGCTTGTCGCCGCCCGCCACTAGGGGGTGCTGCGCATCTGGCAGCCAGGAGCTGAGTTCCATTGACAGAGTAGAGCTGTCATTGCTGGAGGCCTCCAGAATCCGCTCTCACTCTGTGCTGACCACAGCTGGGAGTAGACCTTGGGGGGGCTCTGGGCTGTTCATATTCTGGGGACCCAAATGTACAAACCAAAGTCCCTTTTTTTGCATATCATTGCAACTGACAAGTTCTATGTACATAGAAGGGTAAAGCCATTTTAGAGCAAAAAAAAAAAAAAAGTATTATATTACAGTTTACCAATCCTTAGATGTGGTGGCTGCATTCATTTCTTTTTTAAGGGTAAATTTTGTCATGCGACTAAATCTCTCTTTCCTCTGAAGCCTGATCTGCGTTCGGAAGCTACTGACAAGTGATGGAATGCCTCCTCACTGACTGTTTTAACCACTGGTGGTAATTTCCCCCCCCCCGTCGGGTAACCTGCACCACGCTCCCACCCCCCCCCCAGGTCCAGTCGGTTGGGTCCGTCTCCTCCCTCCTCAGTGGCCAATCGGAATGCTTCTCCTTTTGGCCAATCAGGAAATGGGTCTCAGACCCGCTTCCTGCTTCGTCGGGAGGAGAATCAATGTGAAAATAGCAGATATGTATTCGCTATTGTCAAACAACCGGGTGGGGTCGGTTCACAGTGTTCTGCATCCCAAGCCTACCCTTTTTTGAAGCCTATTAGAGCCTCTGGCTCTAATCACGTGCTTCACCCCCCTCCACACTGGAATGCATGCATCCAGGGTCCTGCATGGGGGCCAGACGCATAGATAGGAAGGGGGCAGCACCCGTGCCCCCTTAACGGATGGGCCGCCCCTGGTTTTAACCCCATTTTTGCCAGGGTATTTGCAGCGCTTCCCCATGTACTTGAATGTGTACTGTTTGGCAGGCTTGCTACCCCACCAAGCACTACATGTCGGGTCAACTTTTCCACGGGCGCAAGGCGAAACATTGCAGCCGCAGCATGTAAACATCCCCGTCTGCTGCCTATTGCAGCTTACATGGGGGGCATTTGGTGGACCGCAAAAACGTGGCTCAACTGCATATTTTTGCCCCCATCCCAACCGCATGTCTTAACAAAGCCATATGCCGCGTACACATGGTCGGAATTTCCGACAAGAAAAGTTCAATGTGAGCATTTGGTCGGAAATTCCGACTGTGCGTAGGCTCCATCTGACTTTTTCTGTCGGAATTTCCGACAACAAAAATTTGAGAGCTGGTTCTCAAATTTTCCGACTAAAAAAGTTCTTGTCGGAAACTCCGATCGTCTGTATGCAATTCCGACGTGCAAAAAACCATGCATGCTCGGAATCAAGCAGAAGAGCCAAACTGCCTCTTGAACTTCATTGATCTTGGCTCGTCGTACGTCTTGTACGTCACGGCGTTCTTGGCGGTCGGAATTTTGTGTGACCGTGTGTATGCAACACAAGTTTGAGCCAACATTCCGTCGGAAAAAAATCCACGTTTTTTTTGTCAGATTTTCCAATCGTGTGTACGCGGCATTAAAGTGGCATTGAAGGTATTTAAAGTCATAGCAAAGACATTTTTTTTAAACTCACCTACAGGTAAGCCTTATTATAGACACAGTGCATATTTCCTAAACTTGCGGTGTTCTGGAGATATTCCCCCATAGATGCAATCAGTGACGTCACCTTCAGAGCTCCGTGCCACAAACGAGGGCTCCCGGATGCATGTGCGGGAGTGACGTCATTGCGGCCCTGCCACTCATACAGCTGCAGCCCACAAACCCGAAAGGAAGACCAGGTGAAGAAAGAAGCCCTGTCAGTGGTGACAGTGCGCCGCTGGATGGCTTCATTGTATCGTAAGTATTTCATAATGTGCTAGTATGCTATGCATACTAGCACAATATGCCATTGCCTTGCAGGGAATTTCTTTCTTTTTTTTTTAAATGCTGCGGTTTACTACTATTTTAACAGAAGACTGTGAGCAAGCAGGCTATTGTTACAGAGGAGGCATGTAATGTCTCTTCTGCAAAAAAATAGGCCTACCTGCGTACTCGCAGTCTTCTGCAGCTCAGCTTACATGGCCAGAACAGTCCTTGTGTGCTGGAATGACTGACACTTGCACATGTGCCAGGGTTACATCATATCGCACCAGCCAAGGGAGATGCCCAAACACTGATACCCAAGGAGAAGATGCCAGTGACGGCAAGGGATCCGAGCCATTAGGGAGGAAGTATGCAGTTAGTGTGGTGGTGCAGGCTGTTCAGCAACAAAACAGGCAGTAAGGCGGTGGTATGTTGCCTCCCAGCTGCCTGTCAACTGCCCACTGAAAAGCGATCCACCATGCATAACAAAGAAAAGTTTTGAGTGGCGTTGCCAATTAATGTACTGTAGCAATACCCCTAGTTAGGAGGGCTGCCTGTATGATTTTGGGCCCTGTAGTGCACCGCTGTCAACCCCTGGCAATTGGCTCTAACCTCCCTTGGCACAGTTAGTAAGGGATGATAGGATTGTGAGGCCTGTAACTCGCAGCGGCACAATCCTATGACAAGAACACACAGTGATATTTTAAAACTTCCTTTACCTATCCCTTCCGTAAAGTAAAGAACACAGACACCAATATACTTAACCCTTGTATGTGTAGCGGGGTCTCCTTTAAGGCCCCGGGACTAGGTTACCCAGAACCCCGTTCGGCACCCAGAGTGCAAATGGGCCACCGCAGAGACTCATGGGAGGGGTTATTTAAGGAGGAGGCGAGGCGGAGCTCGGGCCTCTTTGGACACCGCGCTGCAAGCAACAGTTTCTTCCTGTGCGGATCTGCTGCAGTGCAAGGCCTGAAGCCTGGGGCCTTGCGCAACTTCCAAAGAGCCTTCCACCCCACTGTGGAGCCTGGGTGACATCAGACTTGTCGAGTGAGGACATCAGTTAGATCGGGGACCCGATCGTTGCAGACGCTGTGTGCGGAGACACAGCAGGTGGAAGTCCCGGACTGGGATCTCGTCCGGAGTGGTGAGCGAGCACTTGCTCAAGCCAATAGACTGTACCGTGTAGGCCTATAGACTGCCTTGGCCCACCTATCGTTAGTTTGTTGTTCCATTAGGAAAACAGTAGCAGGACAGAGTTAAAGGGTCTCCAGTATAGTGTTCCCTGGGACTGCCTACTTGTGGATTACAAATACTATTTCATCAAGTGCACCACCGAAAGTTTGCATGCGAAGAAATCCTAGAGTGAAAAGACTGAGGTTTCTTCTATGTCAGGCCTGACTAGGGAGGGGAGAGAGTGAAATTGCTTAGTGCGCCACAGGGCGCGTACACCATAATAGCTGCGCGCGGGTTACCGCGCTGGGCCATTGTTGTGTGTTACACCTATTGCTGCAGGGCTCTGTAAGCAAGTTGCATGTGTTATGTTCTGCCTATGCCTTTATAGAAAAGTAAAACTGTTATATTTGATCTCTCGCCTCAGTGTGTTCTCTTATTGTAAAAAAGGTTACTCCTTGAAATACTAAATTGCATGTGATAAGTTTAACCCTAGACTAACTGTGCCAGAGTGGGTCGAGTAAGATTGCCAGGGGTTGGCGGTGCTGTACACAGGGCCCGAAATCAAACCAGTGGCTCTCTTAACTGGGGGTAGCGCTACATATGTTTACTTAGATTAATGGTTAAGCAGTAAAACAGGTAGGTACATGTCATGTGCAGAGCCCTGCAATAAACAATGGTAAACAAGCAGACAAGTATACAATGCTATGCAACTCTAACAGTCCCCTTTGCAGCTATTTCCCCTCGTGGACAATATGGCGCCCAGGAATGTCTACGCTACCCAGTCAGGCCTGACTGAACTAAGTGGAAGTTCTGTAGGGAAATCTTCGCTAGCAACGGTGGTGCACTTGAAGAATAAAATTTGTAATCCACCAAGGTAACAGAGATACTGTGTCTGTCTATGAGCAGGTGCTCTCTCACCCAACCAGGTAACAGAGATACTGTGTCTGTCTATGAGCAGGTGCTCTCTCACCCAACCGGACCAGTCCGCATCCGTTTCTTCCGCTGCGGTGTCTAAGTACACCGATCCATCGACATCCGGGTCTTCGGTCCTCCTGGCAAAGGTGCAGTACAAAGGAGAGACGTCCCTCAGGTTCCTCGGTGCGCGCGGAAGGCTCTTTGGAGAGAAGGCTCAGGCTTCTGGCCTAAAGTCACAGGAATTCAAGCAGCAGTTCAGCTTGCTGGGCGGGCGGTGTCCAAAGAGAAAGAACTGGGCTCCGCCTCCCCCTTATAAGGTCCATCCCAACAGTCCTTGCACGGGGCAATGCACCCTGGGTGCCTAAAAGTGTACTGGGTAATGTAGTCTCTGAGGGATTAAAAGGCAATACCCCGCTACACACTCCCCCCACTTAAAATCTTTGGTCCCCAAAGATAACGTAAACATTATCTAACAGTAATGCAATTGACCATAGAAAAAGAACTTGGCAGGGGAACCTCCCACCAAACTGGGTATGGGAGGTTGCTCTGACCACAGGTCACGTCAGTGAAGGTGGCCTGCCTAACTGTGCCAGAAAGTGAGCTAGGGTTGCCCTCCACCAAATGTACAGTGGAGGGGTCAGGCTTTTGAATTGTCCTTCTTGCAGTAGTCACTGTGTCCTCAGAACTTTCTCCCATCTGTGTGTATGTCAACTTCCGAGGAGGGCGGATAATTTTTTTTACCCTTTACTCCCTGGGAGTTATGGGTTCTGGCTCTAGGGGTGTCTCCACGGAGACCGGTACAATGGGACCTTTTTCTTCAGAGACATCCGATTCAGGTGCAGGGAGGTATAGAGAGTTTCTTGGATCTTCATCCGGGACTGATTCCAGCGCATCTTCCCATTCATCACTCTGTGCATTAGAAGGAATAAACTCTGCAGCTTCTGCATTCAAATTGTCATTTATGGGGGATTCAGGTAACAAAGGATCCACTGTTAGGGGTTCAGGCGCCTGAGACGGCCACAGCCAACTGAGCTCTATTTCCTTTTCTTCACTTTGGTCTGAAGTTTCTTCCTCCCATGATAGAGTTGTCTGAGACCTGGTGTTGGGTCTAGGAGTACAAGGAGTGGAAGGTAACTCAGAGGAATCCAGAGTAGGGGGCATCCTGACTGCTTCAGAAAGGGGCAGCAGATGGTTTCTGTGCCAGGTCTTCAGTGGCCCCGCTCTTCCTTCAGGCTTCAACTGGTACACGGGCAACCCAGGCAGCTTCTTACAAATCACATAAGGTTCTGACTTCCATCTGTCTGCCAGCTTGTGCTTCCCTGGGACTCCTAAATTCCTCAGCAACACCCTGTCTCCAGGCTGTAAATCTTGAATACGGACCCTAAGGTCAAAGTTCCGTTTGTTCCGGGCTCCTCTCTGATCAGAAGTTGATTGGGCCTTCTCATAGGCCAGCCTTAAGCTCTTCCGCAGTCTGTCCACATATCCTTTGTGCGAGGCGGCAGATGTATGGTCCATGGAGGTGCCAAAGGCCAAGTCCACTGGTAGTCTGGCCTCTCTTCCAAACATAAGTCTGTAAGGGGAATACCCTGTGACATCGCTGGCTGTACTATTATAGGCGTGCACTATGGCAGCTATGTGCTTGCCCCAATGTTGCTTCTCCTCACTGTTCAGAGTCCCCAACATATTTAACAGAGTCCTGTTGAATCTTTCTGGTTGAGCATCACCTTGAGGGTGATAAGGGGTAGTATGAGTTTTTTTTATGCCTAAAGAGTCCAGCAGCTTCCGAATCAGTCGGCTCTCAAAGTCTCTCCCTTGGTCTGAGTGAAGGCGTTGAGGTAACCCGTAATGCACAAAGTACTTTTGGCTACAGTGGAGGCCTTCTGGTCTTTAGTTGGGAAGGCCTGGGCATAACGGGTGAAATGGTCGGTTATCACCAGAACATTTCCATGTCCACTCAAGTCAGGTTCCAGACAGAGAAAGTCGATGCATACCAAGTCCAAGGGCCCTTGACTCTGCAGATGGCCCATTGGGGCAGCTTGACGTGGCAGTGTCTTCCTCTGTATGCAGCAAGCACATGAGTGACAGTACTCCTCCACTTCACATACAAGGCCAGTAAAATCTATTCCTTACAAGCTGGAAGGTTCGTTCGGCCCCTAAGTGGCCATGGTTGTCATGTAGGGCAGCTAAAACCGTTTTTCTGTGCATTTGTGGCAGAAACAGTTGCCACTTCTCTTCTAGGTCATCAGAGGGGCCCCTTCGGCTGACCACCCCTTGATGCACCTGTAACTTGTCCCATTCTTAGTGGATTAATCGAGCCTCCTTTGAGGGATCTTGCAAGAGCCTGTCCGGATCCTGGTCTTCTAGAGCTTCCAAAGCCAATCTTCCCCAGGGGTCTTCCAACTGATCTCTTCTTATGTCCTTCTTGGATAATTTTGGCAAGTCGTCTTCGTGAATCTGGGTCACGTCACAATAGCATTTGGGCACCCCCACTACCGAAACTCCAATTTCTTCCAGCCTGAATCTGCCACTAGCTTGAAGTTGTGCTCCTTGACACAAAGCCCGCACCCCATCTGGGGTTACCTCGGTCCAGTCTTCTGTATGGTAAGTGGGAGCATGAGACCTTCTGGACAATGCATCAGCATCTCTGTTTCCAGTTCCCGGCCTATACTTGAGGCTTAAGTTGAATCCAGAGAGGGCTGCCAATCAACGGTGGCCAGTGGCATCCAGCTTGGCTGTGGTGAAAAGGTAGGTGAGTGGGTTATTATCTGTCTTTACTGTAAAGTCCACTCCATACAGGTAGTCTTTGAGTTTATCCACAACTGCCCACTTCAGGGCCAGGAACTCCAATTTGTGGGTGGGGTAATTCTTCTCCGCTGGTGTTAGACTCCTACTTACATAGGTGACTGGCTTGAGTTGTCCTTCATACTCCTGGTACAGTACACCTCCCAGACCATCATGGCTGGCATCCACATGTAGTGCATAGGGTCTCTTGGTGTCAGCATAGGCCAAGACCGGGGCAGTGGTCAGACTTTTTTTTAACATTTCGAAGGCCTCTTCACACTTCTCTGTCCACTGGTCTTCCACGGACTCTCCGGCCTTTCCATAGCCAGTATCATCCTCCTCTCCTTCTATTTTCAGTAACTAATTCAGAGGTTTGGCAATTTTTGCAAACCCTTACACAAACCTGCGGTAGTAGGAGCAGAACCCCAGGAAGGATCTGAGCTCAGTCACTGTAGTTGGTCGGGGCCAGGAGGTAACTGCTTCCAGTTTGTCAGGGTCGGTAGACACGCCTTCTTCAGACACTATGTGTCCCAGATAGTCGACTGAGGACCGGTAAAACTGACACTTCTCCCTGGATAGTTTAAGTCCCTCTTCACTGAGTCTCTTCAGGACTTTCTCCAGCCTTTCTTCGTGCTCCTCCAGAGTCTTCCCGAAGACAATGATGTTGTCTAGGTACACCAAGACTTCAATAAGATTCATGTCCCCCACTGTCTTCTCCATCAACCTCTGGGAAGTGGCAGGGGCCCCTGACAGGCCCTGAGGCATCCTGTTGAACTCAAAGAATCCTACTGGGGTGATGAATGCTGTCTTCTCCCTGTCATCCGGGTGCATTGGGATTTGATAATACCCACTCTTCAGGTCCATGACGCTGAACCACTTGGCTCCAGACAGACTCTGTAGGGTATCTTCTATCCTGGGGGTGGTATACTGGTCGGGTATGGTCCTTCTATTGAGAGTCCTGTAGTCTATGCAAAGTCTCAGCGACCCATTCTTTTTCCTGACTACCACGATAGGGGAGGCATATGGGCTTCTGGACTCCCGAATAACCCCAGTTCTCTTAAGCTCCGTCAACTGTTCACGTAAGTCTTCTAAGTCAGCCAGGGGGACTCGCTGGACCCTCTCCCGGAAAGGTTTGTCTTTCTGCAGATGGATCTTATGGGTGGCACTCCTTGCACACCCTACGTCGAACTCGTCCTTTGAAAATATTTTTCGCCATCTAGTCAGCTGGGTCTTGGCTCTCTCCTTCCACACTGGTGGTAGGGTGGTGGTCTCTAGGCAGAGATTCTCTAGAGTGTGTTCTCCTCCTTCAGCCTTCTCCAAGTCGGACAGGGCCACTGGGGTGGCGGGGTTTACTCTTCCCAGCAACATCCGGGCTGGAATCTTCATGGGAGAACTAGTGACATTCCTGATGCTCACTGGGATTTGGCCCTTCGCCTTCTTCAATGCCCTCAACGGGACCACTTCGGGGATCACTTCCAACCCTGGGTGGGTGTCTTGGGGGTCTGGTTCCAAGACCACAAAGGGGCCAGGCTGTTCCCATGAGAGTTTCACAGTAGCCTGCGGGCAGGTCATCTCACCAGGCTGCAATATCTTCTCCTTCCTTGACAGTCTCCAGACTTTCCCCACCCCCTCTTCTGGGGTCTTCTGTTCCAGTACCATCTTCCGGTAGACCTGCTGCAGCATGGGGTGGATCCTGTCTCCTGAAGTATCCTGCTCCTGTGCTAGAGGAGTCGGCAGTCTCCTGACCAGATCAGTGTTGGTCCCTATGATCAGAGAACTCGTGTTGGCTCCTGGTGGGCGAGGGCAAACTACTGCCAGGGTGTCAAAGACTTCTGCCTTTCCTGTCACAGAGGGGTCGAAGACCAGCCTGATTGAAACATAACCGTCATATGGAAACCTGTGAGTACCAATTCCCCATATCTCTAAGTCTTCCAGCTTTTGTAGAGGCACGTGACTCAGGTGTTTCTGGTAAAAGTCTTTATACAAAAGGGTCACTTGGGCTCCTGTGTCCAGGATGACTTTGGTGTAGACTCCCTCCACTTGAATGGGGACTAGGGGGAGGACCCTATTAACTTGGCTGGAAAACTCTTCTGAGGGGTCTCTTTCTTTGGACTCTTGGACTTCCCTTTTGAGGTTTTCTTTTTCTTCCATTTCTTTCTATATCTCAACCCTTGTTAGGCCTGGTATGCATTGATTTCCCTTAAATGGTTAGATTTCAACTCCTGACAAGTGGCATCGAGTATTTTAGGAGGGGCATTGTTTCTCTTTCCCTCTTCTGGCTTTTGGATCTTTTTGGAGCTTTCTGTAAATAGTGGGCGCCCGGCTGACTCCTTCACCGGGGGCCCTCTGAAGTTTTCCGCCGGCTGGTGGTAAGTGCCTCGGTTCTTCCTTGGACTGGGGCACACTCTTCCGAAATGGCCGACTCCTCCACAGTTAAAACAGACAGTTTCTTTCCTTCCCTGTGGGGATGTTGGAGTGGAAACACTCTGGCGTGGTTCCTTCTTGATCTCCTCTTGCTCTTTGCCTCCAGAGTTCTTGGCCAGTAGAGAGGTCAATAAGTCCAGTACTTGAGTCATCTGGGACTTTAAGGTCTCTACTTCTAAGTCCCGTTCAGTGGTGACTGCTGCTCTGACTCCCACTGAGGGGAGGGGAGTGGTCTTCTCAACCGCCTGTTGGCCCTTCAACAGGGCTTCTTCGTCCCTTATGATCCGCACAAGGTCTGGGTAACTCAAATCAATGACTCCTTCAGAGGTCTTCAAGTGGAGCCAAACTGGATCCGAGCGCAAGGCTCCCCTCAGGATCTGCTTCATCCTAGTTGCATCTATGACTTGGGGCAGCATTCCATTTTTGAGTACAATTTTGCACAGCATTCTGTTTAACCTCCGGACATATTCAGATAATTTCTCTCCCGGCTGTTGGAGGGTATGCTCGAATTGGTACATTAGTTCAGTCACCTTCTCCAGCTGCCCAAATTCCTCCTGTAACATAGCCAGATAGTCATATGCAGTACAAGCAGCATTGCTGAACCTAAGGTTCTTCACAGCCTCAGCAGCAGCGCCCTTCAAACTTTCACTGATGCACTGCTTCTTCTGCGCTTCTGGTACTTACCTTCCTTCTACTGCCTGCATTGCCTGTTCAATCCAGGTGTCAAAGTCTTCTTCCCCGGAAGGCACAGGTAGCTTTCCTGAAAAGATCCGGAGCTTCCGGTACCCAGCTTCCACATGTACTGTGTTGCTCTTCTGGCACTTAGTGACAAAGTCTCCCAGAGCATTCAATAGTTCCGGCCCTATGGCTGCCAGTGGTGTCCCCGGGGCTATCGTATCCTGACGGCTTAACATTTTGGGGAAGAGTAGCGGGGATGATAGCGGAGATTCCTTCTTCACTGCCTTCGTATGCACTAAGCGGTATATCTGGTCATCTATGGCCTTTATGTTCTGACCTCTAAAATCTTCCGGGACTTCTCCTCTCCATTCCACTAGTGCGTATGTACACGAGATATCTGGCTTTATATCCATCACTCATGCTTTTTGATTCGGGGACAACGACATTATGAGATGCTTTATCTCGTTTTCTTGCCAGATCCCCCCCCCCTGGGAGTTAAATAACTACCGCCTCGGTTGAATCTGCGCCAACCGCTGCGCACCACTGTGTCATTGCTGGCGGGTCCATGCTGGTACTTCTGACCGGCTTGATTGCAGCGTGCAGTAACAGGAATCCCGAACCCAAGCCCTCACGTGTAGCGATACCCCTAGTTAAGAGGGCTGCCTGTATGATTTTGGGCCCTGTAGTGCACCGCTGTCAACCCCTGGCAATAGGCTCTAACCTCCTGTAACGGCACCCCAAGTATGAAAGGAGTTAACGCCGTTTAGGATATTCCCTCTCTCTGGACACACATCCACTGCCGATCCTCCACAGTCCGGCGACCGCTTCCCATAGGATTAATCCTTCCAAACATACGAGACAAACACTCTGTATGAAGTTTCCAACTGGACTGACAATCTTTAATGACAAACTCCCAGTTTTATACACACAGAGAGGAGGTTCTTACATTCTCCTCAGACAATAACACCTCTGACCAGACCTAATTTACATACCTAATTAACTACAGTGATGACTCAGACACATGACCTTTAGGCTAGCCTCACTGTCTCCCAATACACATCTGACATCTTAGCAGACACAGGTGGGGGCTGGATGTGGTGACATTAGCATCTAACAGTATGTGTCCCAACATCATGAAGGAGTCACTTTTTGGTTAACCTGCTGAGTTCATAATCAAACAGTAAATAGTTCTTTACAGATATCCTGGGGAATATTGTGGAAAAATATCACTGTCCCATTTTAAAGCAATCCAAGACATATTCTTAATGTCCATTATTTTCTTGCTCACCCTGTGCCCAAAGTGACCCCTGTCACACATCTCCCCTTTCGGCAGGAGACTAACACAGGAGGAGACCCCAGACGGCTTGACTCCGAAGTTAGTCCATATTTCCATTTGTCTAATGCCTGGACAACCCATCAGCATTGCCATTTTGCTTACCGGGTCAGTAGCTGATGGTGACGTTGTAAGGTTGCAGGGCAAATAATGGAATTCAGTTCTGGAACAGTCACTTGCTTTGCTCTCTCAATGGCTCCCAAAACTTGTTGCTGATGCTCTTGGGAGAAGTAAGGCAAAACCTGGGCGCAAATCCCATTTAACCTTTTGACAATTTCAGCCTGTTTGTGCATTTCAATGTTCAAGCCATGGGACATCTCATAATACATGACGTAGTGTCGTTGCATCTCCGATTTCTCCCTGGCCAACTTGTCACATTCCAATTCTAGACTGTGATATTTTCCCTGATCTAAAGGTACATGTCGGGGAAGATAGTCTTACCCAGTTCTCAGCCGCAAGCGAGCCGGTTCCAGCAGAATGGGTCTGGGCACAGGTAGTCACTGGGTTGGATTCAGCGGGGCCCATCGGGGCGTAAGCAGAAATGAGGGGGGCCAAATCATTCCCCAGTAGTACATCCGCTGGCAAATCCTTCATCACCCCCACATTCACGTGTCCCGAACCAACCCCCCAATCCAGGTGAACACGGGCAACGGGTAGCCGGAAGATGGTACCTCCCACTACTCTTACGGCTACAGTGTCTCCGGTGTGTTGGCTCTCTGGGATGAGGTTCTTCTGTAGTAGAGTCATGGTGGCACCAGTATCACGTAGGCCATTGGCTACCTTTCCATTGACCCAGACAGTCTGCCTGTGTTGCTGCCTGTTGTCCCGGTTAGCTGCTTGTATTGGATCAGCCTCGTGCAGGACGCCCCAATGTTCTTCCTCCTCAACGCAGTGGGCCGCAGGCATGGATGTGCGGGGGCTCCCCCTTGCTGGCTGTCTCCATGACTGGGACTGCCTGGCTGGATTCAACGGACAGTCTGGCTTTTTGTGCCCTAGCTGTTTACACCAAAAACACCTGATGGGTTGTGAGTAGTCCTGGGAGTTGAACCTGGGCTGCTGAGAATAAGTGGCCGCTGGAGGTGGTGCTGAAGTTGGGTTAGAGGCTGGTAAACTGGTATGAGATAGTGGATAGCGCTCACTTTCGCCTGACCTTCGAGAGTCCAGATATTCATCGGCCAAAGTAGCCGCTTGCTGTACAGTCCGTGGTCGCTTATCTCGCACCCAATCCCGTAATACCGGAGGGGTGTGGTTAAAGAACTGTTCTAAGAGTATTAGTTGGGTGATGTCCTCTATGGTATGAGCGTGGCTTCCCTGGAACCAGCCCTTAAGGTTTCGCTGCAGACGATGTGCCCACTCCACGTATGTTATGTGGGTTTGTTTCCGGGATTCTCGAAACTTAATCCGGCTGGCTTCGGGTGTAATGGCAAATCGGGCTAGCAGAGCTTCTTTTACCCGGTCATCCTCATCCTCCAGGGCCCGATACGCATCCGCCGCTCTGCCAGTTAAATTACTTGCCAGTAAGGCGACCCAATCTTGGGGCAGTACTTCATGTATCTGGCATAGTCTCTCAAAGTCCTGCAGGAACGCTTCAATTTCCTCCTCTCCTTCCTTAAATAGTTTGAACGCCCGAAAGGGCAACTTACGGACAGGCGCTGCATCTTTAGGTGTTGTCTCCGATTGCCGTATTTCCGCCATTCTCCGCTCATGTTGCCGCTCTAGTTCTCTCTCTTGTCGCTCCAGTTCTCTCTCTTGTCACTTATCCTGCAGCTGGATGTCTCTAATAGCTTTCTGTATGGCGGTCTCTGATGGGTTAGCCCCATATAATGCCAACCGCTCTCGAACTCGTTGCTGAAACAAGTCTTCAACTGACCGGGGTCCTGCATCACCATCCCTCTGATCCATCTCGGCTAGCTCCCTGATCAAGGTGGCCTTGTTCTTTGTCCCACCGATCCCTCCACGGCTCTCAAGTAAGTCTTTTAGCGTGGCTTTCCTGCAGGCTGCATAGCTGGTCATTCACTGTGGTGATTTGGCGTGTCCCAGTAAATGGAGGGAAAATCCCACCGCTGCCAACCAATGTAACGGCACCCCAAGTATGAAAGGAGTTAACACCGTTTAGGATATTCCCTCTCTCTGGACACACATCCACTACTGATCCTCTACAGTTCGGCGACCGCTTCCCATAGGATTAATCCTTCCAAACATACGAGACAAACACTCTGTATGAAGTTTCCAACTGGACTGACAATCTTTAATGACAAACTCCCAGTTTTATACACACAGAGAGGAGGTTCTTACATTCTCCTCAGACAATACACCTCTGACCAGACCTAATTTACATGAGCTAATAAACTACAGTGATGACTCAGACACATGACCTTTAGGCTAGCCTCACTGTCTCCTAATACACATCTGACATCTTAGCAGACACAGGTGGGGGCTGGATGTGGTGACATTAGCATCTAACAGTATGTGTCCCAACATCATGAAGGAGTCACTTTTCAGGTAACCTGTTGAGTTCATAATCAAACAGTAAATAGTTCTTTACAGATATACTGGGGAATATTGTGGAAAAATATCACTGTCCCATTTTAAAGCAATCCAAGACATATTCTTAATGTCCATTATTTTCTTGCTCACCCTGTGCCCAAAGTGACCCCTGTCACACCTCCCTTGGCACAGTTAGTAAGGAATGATAGGATTGTGAGGAGAGGTTGACCGATATATCGGCCGGCCGATATATCGGCCGATTTTTGGCACTTTTTAATTAATCGGCATCGGCCGATAGTGCTGAAAAAAAAGCAGATTTAAAAAACTTCAGCGCAACTTGCAAATAACTTCTTTCATAAAAGTCAATGCAAGTTCCCTGAAGTTTCCCTTGGAGGTGGAGCGATGTGTCTCTGGGCAGCCTGCCAAGTGAGAGAAAAGAGATACAATGTTTCTTCTTATCAATAAACTGAACTCGTGTGTAGAAGTTCTCAGTTTAACCATTTAAAGACAAAATCTTTTCTGACACTTGTAGCTTACAAGTAAAAATCCTGTATTTTCTGCTAGAAAATCACTTGGAACCCCCAAACATTATATATTTTTTTAGCAGAGACGCTAGGGAATAAAATGGCGGTTGTTGCAATATTTTATGTCACACGGTATTTGCGCAGCAGTCTTTCAAATGCAATTTTTTGGGAAAAAATACACTTTAATGAATTTTAAATAAAACTAAACAGTAAAGTTATCCGTTTTTATTTATTTTTTTCATCTAAAAATTTTGATTACCTGTTTTTTTGCCTGCTTCCTGATTCCCTTACCGAAGATGGCGGCGGCAGCACCCAAGAGCCAAGGGAGAGATCGGCTTTGTGTGCCGACATCGCGGGCGCCCAGGACAGGTAAGTGTCCATATAATTAAAAGTCAGCAGCTGCAGTATTTGTAGCTTCTGACTTTTAATAATTTTTTTTTTTTCGGCGGAACTCTGCTTTTACACTGGAGCGGGTAGGCGTTGACGGTAAAACGACGCTAGATTTAGCGGCGCTTTACCATCATTTTAGTGGCGCCTTTCGGCTGCTAGCGGGGCGCTTATAACCCAGCTAGCGGCCGATGAAGAGGTTAAATGCACCAGTGTAGCACCTCTGCAGAAGCGCTTTGCAGGCGCTTCGGCAGCAGTGCCCATTCATTTCAATGGGCAGGCGTGGTGGAGGAGCGGTATACACCGCTCCAAAGATGCTGCTTGCAGGACTTTTTTTAACGTCCTGCCAGCGCACCGCCTCAGTGTGAGACTGTAGGGGAGCCGTCTTGCAGCCACTTTTACAGGTGCTATTTTTAGCCCAAAAGTGCCTGAAAAACACCCCAGTGTGAAAGGGGTCCAACTGTTAGATTTTATGAGATGAAGGGAAAAAAATCGGCCTAACATATCGGCCCAAAAAAAATCGGCATCATATATCGGCCATCGGCCACCACGATTTCTAAATATCGGCATCGGCCAGAGAAAAACCCATATCGGTCGACCTCTAATTGTGAGGCCTGTAACTCGCAGCTGCACAAACCTATGACAAGAACACATAGTGATATTTTAAAACTTCCTTTACCTATCCCTTCAGTAAAGAACACAGACACCAATATACTTAACCCTTGTATGTTTACTTAGATTAATGGTTAAGCAGTAAAACAGGTAGGTACATGTCATGTGCAGAGCCCTGCAATAAACAATGTTAAACAAGCAGACAAGTATACAATGCTATGCAACTCTAACAGTCCCCTTTGCAGCTATTTCCCCTCGTGGACAATATGGAGCCCAGGAATGTCTACGCTACCCAGTCAGGCCTGACTGAACTAAGTGGAAGTTCTGTAGGGAAATCTTCGCTAGCAACGGTGGTGCACTTGAAGAATAAAATTTGTAATCCACCAAGGTAACAGAGATACTGTGTCTGTCTATGAGCAGGTGCTCTCTCACCCAACCAGGTAACAGAGATACTGTGTCTGTCTATGAGCAGGTGCTCTCTCACCCAACCGGACCAGTCCGCATCCGTTTCTTCCGCTGCGGTGTCTAAGTACACCGATCCATCGACATCCGGGTCTTCGGTCCTCCTGGCAAAGGTGCAGTACAAAGGAGAGATGTTCCTCGGTGCGCGCGGAAGGCTCTTTGGAGAAAAGGCTTAGGCTTCTGGCCTAAAGTCACAGGAACTCAAGCAGCAGTTCAGCTTTCTGGGCAGGCGGTGTCCAAAGAGAAAGAACTGGGCTCCGCCTCCCCCTTATAAAGTCCACCCCAGCAGTCCTTGCGGGGCAATGCACCCTGGGTGCCTAAAAGTGTACTGGGTAATGTAGTCTCTGAGGGATTAAAAGGCAATACCCCGCTACACTACCTTTCTATTTTTGGGAGAAAAGGGGGGATTTTGGGACTTTAGATGAAGCACATATATGGTGTGCCTCCATCCCTGGTTCAAGTAAATAAAGAAGGAAAATTGTGACTTTGAATGAGGCTATTGTGACTTGAATGAGGTAAATTGGTAAAATGACATAATTATTGAACATGATCATGTCCAATAAATGTGTCCCTTTACCAATTTACCTCCACAATGTCAATAGCCTCATTCAAAGTCACAATTTTCCTTCTTTATTTACTTTCTATTTTTTTGGGCAACCATTTGCTAGTCTTTATAAGTTATAAGACTTTTGTTAAAGCAGACCTCTTATAAAATTGAATTTCTTTCTCGTACATCACGGGACACAGAGCGACATAGTCATTACTAATGGGTTATATAGTTACCGTCAGGTGCTGGCACTGGCAACTTCCAAAACCGGAAGTACCCTCCCCTATATAAGCCCCTCCCATCCGGGAGCACCTCAGTTTTTTGCCAGTGTCTAAGGTGTTGGCCAAGAAGAAACATGTGTTTTTCACTGAGCTTGCGTACAGGTTCTTTTGGGCCTCAGTAAGCTATTCCGGATCCGACCAAAAAAGCTTCATAGCTAAACGGTCGGTACCCGGGCCTTGCAAAGAGAAGAGCAAGGTTTTGCCTGTAATGCTTCTCTTAGGAGAGCTGGACCCTGGGATCCAGAGCTCTGGTCATACCCACGACCAAGATGTTTTCTGTGCAGGGTGCTATACAGGTCCAGGGGAGTGGAATCCTTGGGAACCCGGTCCCTGAAGGTTTGATTACAATGCCTGCCGTGATAGGTGAAGTTTGGGCTTTTGTGGACCAAACAAAGTCCTGCGGCGAGGAACAGGTAAGTGGGGGCCCCCAGGAACTTGGTTCTATTGGGGGACCCCCAAGCCTAATTTGTCTTTCTGTCTGTTACCTAATGGTATTCCCGCAAGATTCTGTGCATGCCTGTAACTACTAAAAAAATGTAATAATTTTTAATGGTGGTCAAGAAAAAAAAAAAAAAAAAGTTTTTTTATATATATTTAGTATATTAGACTGCGGTACCTGTGTTTGTCCACTAGAGGCCGCTGTGGAATGTTTTCTTGTCATGTGGACTAGTTTCTTCTCAGAGAGCAAAGTCCAGGCAGTTGGTGAGTTCTCCTATAGGAAACTGCTTCCTCTGCCATGTTGCAGTGCTCGTCCATCCCCCGGCCTGCGGCAAAGAGGGGCCCTGGCTCCTGTCCCTGGTTTCCATGTTTGAAATTAGCGCCGAGGGCGCACGTGGCCGCGCGCGTGCGCGTGCACGCGCCTCTATATATAGAGGTGAGCCGGGAAAGGGGGCGGAGCCTGGGGGATGACGCTCTGTGCGCGCCGCAGCGCTTCTGCGCATGTGCGGGCGTCCCAGCAGGTTTTAAAAAGCCACAATATTGTAGTAAGCTGGCTATGAAGTACAGAGACAGAGCTGGCAACATTTAAAGGCATACAGCAAGCGGTTGATACAGGCATCCCCTAGAAAGGCACATTAGTAGACACCAACTGTTTATTATAGCAGCATTTATGCTAGACTATTATCAGTAACTGGTGTATTTCGGCTGGAATACCTCAGCTTTGTGGCTTAGGAATATGCCGTCTAAAAACTCCGGGACTAGAAATTCCAGGAGGAATAGGGGGTCTCCATCGGGCTCTGAGGATCTTGGGCATGCTTTGGCTGCACCAGTCTCCCCTGAAGAATCAGAGGTTAGTGACCGTAGGGCACCCCCAGGAGTACCTGGTACTGTGGCTGTCCTCAGTTCACCTGCTCCTGTGTATGTAACAGAGGAGGTTTTTTCCTCAGCTCTGGGAGGACTGGAAGAGAGATTGTCAGCATTAATCGCTGCTTCCCTGTCACAGGAGAAAGGCGCTCGATCTCCGTCTCCTCCCTCAGAGTGCCTGTTAACAGAGCAACAGTCCCATACAGAGGTCGACCTACCTGAGGGGGATCAGGATGAGGTTGATTCGGTTGTAGAGGAATCAACAGTGGAAGAGCCGTTCTCAGCATCACATGCTGAGAGGTTATGGGTTCAGTCCCTGACTAATATGGTCCGATCAGCATTTAAAATGCCACTTGCGGAGCCATCCTCCACTTCTGTCTCCTCATTGGGGTCGCTAAAAGCTCCCCAGACTGTTTGTTCCTTTCCGATCCATCCTTTACTGGAGGGGCTCATTTACCAGGATTGGGAGCATCCTGACAAAATATTTACTCCCCCCAAGAGATTTCCGGTGGTCTATCCCATGGAGGATAAGTTCATCAGAAAATGGAAGGTCCCTACAGTGGACGCAGCCATCTCTTGTGTGAATAAATCACTGACATGTCCGGTGGAAAATGTCCAAATGTTCAAGGACCCAATAGATAAAAAATTGGAGTCATTATTGAAATCTGCTTTTTCTACAGCAGGATTGGTGACACAACCAGCAGTGGCAGCTATAGGGGTCTGCCAAGCAGTGAAGGATCAGTTGAAACAGGTCTTAAGAGACTTGCCGGATCAGCAGGCTCTTGCCCTAGCTGATCTACCTAGAGCCTTATGCTTTGCGGTGGACGCTATAAAGGATTCAATCCATCAGGCCTCCCGCCTTACGCTGTCTGTAGTACATATGCGCAGGCTTCTATGGCTCAAAAACTGGTCTGCTGAAGCTCCCTGTAAAAAATTGCTGGTCAGCTTCCCATTTCATGGGGAGCGCTTATTCGGGGAAGACCTGGACAAGTATATCCAGAGAATTTCCAGCGGTAAAAGTACACTTTTGCCGGTTAAAAATAGAGTTAGAGGTCCCTCCTTTAAGAGGCCGGCTTCTCCAGTCCCTAGGACATCGGCTGTGAAACAGTTCCGACGGCCTCCCCGGTCAAATCCCGGAGGTAAAAATCAGGGACAGTTGCAGGGTAACAAGAAGCCCTGGAGCAGGAGAGGTACAAAACCTCCCCCAAAGTCAAATGCATGAAGGGTTGCCCCCACCCAATCGGGTGGGGGGAAGACTTCAGTTGTTCACAGAAACCTGGCGGGACACGATCCGAGACAGATGGGTGCTCTCCGCAGTAAATCTGGGATACAAATTGGAGTTAAAAAACTCCCCTCCTTCCCGCTTTATAAGGTCAAACGTGCCAAGGGATCCCCAGAAGAGAGGATCCCTCCTGTTGGCACTGGAACAATTATTGCTTCAAGCAGTAATTATAGAGGTTCCCCTGGAAGAATGGGGGTTCGGGTTTTACTCAAACCTCTTTACAGTTCCGAAGCCAAACGGGGACGTGAGGCCCATATTAAATCTAAAAGGGCTAAACAAATTCCTACATATCAGGACTTTCCGGATGGAGTCGATCCGATCGGTAGCCACTGCCCTACAAGGGGAGGAATGGTTAGCCTCGATCGACATCAAAGATGCTTATTTGCACATCCCCATCTTTCCAGCCCACCAAAAATTTCTACGCTTTGCGGTAGAAGGGCGCCATTTTCAGTTCAGAGCCTTACCCTTCGGTCTGGCCACAGCACCAAGAGTGTTCACAAAAATTCTGGCCCCATTATTGGCCAATCTAAGAACACGAGGTGTAACGATAATGGCATATCTAGACGACTTGTTGCTGATAGACCACTCAGTGGAAAAACTAGAAGTGGTTGTTCACGAGACAATCAAGTATCTGGAATATCACGGTTGGATTATCAACCGAGACAAGTCAGCCCTAAAACCAGCAAAAGTCTGGAATACTTGGGGCTAAGGCTGGATTCAGACCAGAAAAAGATTTTCTTGCCTCAAGAAAAGGGGTCGTCTTTGAGAGATTTGATCCACTTAGTGGGTTCAAAAAGACAGCCATCCATACGCCTGTGCATGAGGCTGCTGGGAAAAATGGTGGCATCATTCGAAGCAGTACCCTACGGTCAATTCCATTCAAGGAAGTTGCAAAGGGCCATACTGTCAGCCTGGAACAAAAAAGTTCAGGCTCTGGACTTACCAATGTCCTTGTCCCCTTCCGTTCGCAGGAGCCTCCGCTGGTGGTTGGTTCCCCAGAATCTGGAAAGAGGGAAATCCTTCAGTCCGATTTCCTGGAAGGTGGTCACTACAGATGCCAGCCTTATAGGCTGGGGAGCAGTACTGGAGCAATGGTCTCTCCAGGGCAGATGGTCGGATGCGGAAGAGGCCCTGCCCATCAATCTCTTAGAGATACGAGCAGCCCGGTATGCCCTAGTAGCATGGACATCCAAACTCCAAGGGTCCCCTGTCAGAGTTCAGTCAGACAATGCCACAGCAGTGGCATATATCAATCGTCAGGGGGGCACCAGGAGTCGTGCAGCCCAAAGGGAAGTAAATTACATCCTGAGATGGGCAGAAAGATATGTCCCAGCCATATCTGCGGTATTCATTCCAGGGGTGGAGAATTGGAAGGCGGACTTTCTAAGTCGCCAACAATTATGCCCAGGGGAATGGTCCCTTCATCCCGAGGTTTTCCGGACAATATGTCAGCGGTGGGGAACACCGGATGTAGATCTGCTAGCATCCAGATTCAACACAAAAGTGGACAGGTTTGTCTCTTGGGCAAGGGATCCCCTAGCGTGCGGCTCGGATGCCCTAGTGTTCCCTTGGGATCAGTTCAAGCTGATATATGCATTCCCACCGCCACAATTGTTACCTCGATTACTCCGCAGAATCAGGGTAGAAAAGAAACCAGTGATTCTGGTGGCTCCAGCGTGGCCCCGAAGAGCATGGTACGCGGAGATTGTAAAAATGTCTGTGGGGAGTCCTTGGACCCTCCCACATCGTCCGGACCTGCTTTCGCAGGGACCGATATACCACCCTTCCTTACCAGCCCTAGGTTTGACGGCCTGGCTATTGAAGCCCACATTCTAAAAAAGAGAGGGCTCTCTAATGCTGTGGTATCTACCATGATCAATGCCAGGAAGCCGGTATCCAGGCAGATCTACTATAGAATCTGGAAGGCGTACATCGCCTGGTGTGAGGCCAAGAAATGGCATCCACGTAAATACGTAATAGGTAGGATTCTGGACTTCCTACAATGGGCTGTAGATAGGAAGCTTGCCTTGAGTACTATCAAAGGTCAGATTTCGGCCTTGTCAATATTTTTTCAAAGGCCCTTGGCTTCGCATTCACTAGTCAAAGCCTTTATACAAGGAGTGATGCGTATTAGTCCTCCGGTTAATATTCCCATATGTCCATGGGATCTAAACTTGGTTCTGTCGGTTCTACAGAAACAACCATTTGAACCATTACAGCATATTTCCTTGGTGCTTCTCACCAGGAAATTGATTTTTCTAGTAGCCATTTGTTCGGCTAAAAGAGTGTCGGAATTAGCCGCTATGTCCTGTAAGGAGCCATATCTGGTTATCCATAAGGACAGAGTAGTGTTACGTCCTCATCCAGCCTTTCTTCCTAAGGTGGTATCGAGTTTTCATTTGAACCAAGATGTGGTTCTTCCTTCTTTTTTCCCCAAGCCTACTTCGGTAGAGGAAAAGTTATTGCATTCTTTGGATGTAGTAAGAGCAGTTAAAGCTTATCTAAAAGCCACTGCTCAGATTCGCAGAACGGATACTTTGTTTATTCTGCCGGAAGGCCCCAGAAAGGGTCAGGCAGCGTCAAAATCTACTTTAGCCAAGTGGATTCGACAGGTCATAATACAAGCCTATAGCTTGAGAAGTAGACCGCCTCCGTTCAAAGTTAGGGCGCACTCCACGAGAGCAGTTGGAACTTCATGGGCAGTGCATCACCAGGCCTCCCTGGCTCAAATCTGTAAGGCCGCAACATGGTCTTTGGTACACACGTTTACTAGGTTCTACCAGGTGGACGTTAGAAGTCAGGAGGATGTCGCCTTTGGGTGCAGTGTGTTGCAGGCCGCAAAAGATCCTCATGTCTGATAGCGCTCAGCTTATATATGGTGTATCCCCCCCCTCATTTGGCATTGCTTTAGGACATCCCATTAGTAATGACTATGTCGCTCTGTGTCCCGTGATGTACGAGAAAGAAAATAGGATTTTTATAACAGCTTACCTGTAAAATCCTTTTCTTGGAGTACATCACGGGACACAGAGCTCCCGCCCCTCTTTGGGGACACTTATTGCTTTGCTACAAAACTGAGGTGCTCCCGGATGGGAGGGGCTTATATAGGGGAGGGTACTTCCGGTTTTGGAAGTTGCCAGTGCCAGCACCTGACGGTAACTATATAACCCATTAGTAATGACTATGTCGCTCTGTGTCCCGTGATGTACTCCAAGAAAAGGATTTTACAGGTAAGCTGTTATAAAAATCCTATTATTTTCCCCCATTATTAGGCTGGTTTCACACTGGGGCGGTGGGTGCGGTGGCGGTATAGCGGCGCTATTTTTAGCGGTGCTATACAGTCGGAATTGCGCCGGTATTCGGCCACTAGTGGTGCAGAGGCGCATTGCCGGCAGTATTACCGCGGTTTCCCATTGCTTTCAATTGGAAGGAGCGGTGTAGGAGCGGTAAACACACCGCTCCCCTCACCGCTCCAAAGATGCGGCTAGTAGGACTTTTTTTCACGTCCTGCTAGCACACCGCTCCAGCGTGGAAGCCCTCGGGCTTTCACACTGGAGAAACAGCAGCGGCTGTTTAGGGTCAGTTTGCAGGCGCTATTTTTAGCGCAATATCGCCTGCAAACCGCCCCAGTGCGAAAGGGGCCTAAAAAAGGCTTATTACCTTTATTTTTGTAGCACTGCAGCACTCCTTCCTTCCTTGACATTGGACCCCGCTTCTTCCTGGAATGTCCACATTACACATCCCAGGAGTGTCGCTGAAGGGCGCATTCTCACCACTAGATTCTGTGCATGCACACATGCCAGAGGTCATGCACACGCACCACCCCTGTACATGCCCAGATGTGTCTGGCAGAGACCTGTGGCACATATGCCATGTATAGGATATTCAAAGATGGGTGTGTGGAAGGGGAGCAGAGGGAGGGTCTTGTTTCCCAGCTGACGTTCCTCTGTAATGAAATCATTTGTAGAAATATGACAACTGCAATGAGAGTTTTTCCAGCCTGCTCAGGGAATGTGAGCGTTGTTGATTGGAGTTACTATGTTACACAGCGATATGGAGGACGCTGAAAGGAGTTACAAGACACTCTTTATCTCAACATGCAGCCATCTCCTCTTTCTCCTCAGTCTTTTGATTATTGGATAGCACGGACCAGAGAAAAATTCCTTTAAAGTGGAAGTCCACCCTAATGCCGCGTACACACAATCAATTTTTTCGACGGTGAAAACACCGTTGAGAAAATCGACGTGAAAAACGAGGAACAGCTTGTTCCCCCCACACACGGCCGTTTTAAATGAAATTTTTTTTTGGTCGAAAAAAACGACCGTGTGTGGGCTCCGCGGCAGTGTTTCCCTATGGGAAACACTGCCGCGGAAAAAAACAACGGGAATCACGACGAGAAAAATTAGAGCATGTTCTAATTTTTCTCGTCGTGATTAATGCCGTTTTTCCCGTCGAGAAAAACGACAGAAAGCCCACAGACGATCGTTTTTCTCGTCCAAAGGAAAAAGCAGTCGTGTGTACATAACACTTACATTTCTCCCCTGCAATCATTAATGTGAGCCCAGTTCAGCCTTATGCCTCAAAATGAAAAAAATCCTAGTTTTTCTACCTTTATTTTGCAGTATCCAGTGCTGTCACATGACTCAATTCTACTTCCTTCTGAAGCCTCGTACACACGACCGAGTTTCTCGTCCAAAAACGACAAGAAAACTGCCGAGAGAGCTTTCTTGTCGAGAAAACCGTTCGTGTGTATGGTTTTTCGTCGAGAAAACTGCCGTGAATCTCGACGAGAAAAAATGTTCTCTTTTTTCTCGTCAGGATTCTCGATTTTCTCATCGTGTTTCTCGTCGGCCTGTTTTGCGACGAGAAAACCGTTCGTGTGTATGCTTTTCCGAGTCTTCAAAAAGCGCGCATGCTCAGAATCAAGTATGAGATGGGAGCGCTTCTTCTGGTAAAACAAGCCTTTGTAATGGAGATAGCACATTCGTCCCGCTGTAAATTATTGCATCGTTTAAATGTTGCGCATTTAAAGCTTCTTTAGAATGTTACAATAATGAAAACTAAAGAACTTGTTTTGCTGCTGATATTAACACAGAGTTCTGACTAACTATTTTAAACCTTTTTCATGCTGATCTCATGAATATTTAGCTGTATTATATCGAGCAAGATCTCCTTAATAATTATATTATTTTAATTTTGAATACAGATCTTCATTTTAAATGCTTCTTTATTTTATAGTGATCTCCATGATTTTATTTATTATTTTTGTTGTGTCAAGTTTACCCCTTAATTTTTATTTTTTTTATTTTTTAGACCTTCAAGGAGATTTTTTTGTGTTATATGTCCCTTTTATTTTATTTGTTAAAATGTATCTGCCTACTCCAAAGCTAAATTTATAATTATTATAAAAACACTTAGTCAAGTATTAACTGTAAAAATAAAAAACATTTATTCATGTATCTAACAAAATAAATAGAAGGCAGCGCTGGAGAACCTGCTGCCATTTGTGCATCCATGGGACCCCAGAGCACACATCAACCCTGTGTGGCCAATAAAATTGGGAGCTTGAGAAGCACAACAGTTGTGAGCACAACCTGATCCTGGACTCCCAGAGGTCAGGAACAGCAGCAGGTGATATACATGTCCCAAGTCTGTGGTACTACAACAGGCTGCCTTCTGTCAGACCACAATGAAGCAAGGCCATCACTTCCTGGTCTTCTTGGCAGCCTTCCCTGCAGCCTTCCCTGAAGCCTTCCCTGCAGCCTTCCTTCTGCGTGTGGCTGGAGGCTGTGCCACTGGAGGTGTACTCGTGTCAGGAGGAGGAGAAGGAGGTGGAGGAGAAGATGGAGGTGGAGGAGGAGGAGGAGGAGGAGGAGGTTGAGGTTGGGAAAGCTGGGCGACCTCACATATGGCTGTATTGGGGGTAATTCTCTCCATCACCCCCTTGTTCAGCAAGGTGATCAGCAGGGGCTCGCATAGGAGGCGCTGTTCCATGCTCATCACCTGTAATTTGGCCCCAACTAGGCCGGCAATGGCCTCTTCAGGGGATGTGGGATCCTGGAGGGTGGCATGTGCCTCTCTAATTAGGGCCATTGCTGCCTCTTTTGTGCTCCTGTCCCTCCTGGATCTTTTAGGAAGGTGGATGGGAGGCACCTGAGATCTGGTCCTGCTACTTGGCCCAGCCACCTCCTGTGTGCCACTGGGCCCTGCCACCTCCTGGCTCACAGTGGGCCCTGCCTCCTCCTGGCTCACAGTGGGCCCTGCCTCCTCCTGCCTGACACTTTCCAGACCCTCCTTCTGGCTGATGTCATCCTGTGTATGAAAAAGGGACATAGTTTTAGTTTTTGGTTCATCATTTACACACAAATTATAGCTCATGACTGTTGCAAATTGAATGTAAATCAATAGAAAATACTATTATTATGACCCCATCAGATTTCATTCTTCTCCGCCAATTTTGGGCCCACTACTGTCTATTGATATTGAGATCACTTTTTGCTCCCAATTTTTGGGGGGATTTACATATTATCTTATTTTTCATGCATTAATTTTCTCACGATACATTTTGAGAAAATACTATACCTGGCTCCAGATGTCCAAATCAGGTTCTTCCAGGATGGCTACCTCCTCTTGCTCCAGAGAAGGCTCAGGTTGGCTGCAGGGAAGTCTGGGGGGAAGACTGGACAGTGATGGCCTTGCCTCAAGGTGGTCGTTCAGAAAGGACATCCTGCTGTAGTACCACAAAGTCGGGACATATACATCAGCTGCTGCTGCTCCTGACCTCTGAGAAGCCAGGACCCTAAAGCGCTCAGTCCTGTATGTGCCTCTCAAGCTCCCAATTTTACTATCCACCTGTTGTGTGGTTGCTGTGGGTACCCTGGTATGCACAAATGGGAGCAGGGTCTCCAGCGCTGCTTTCCTTACACCTTTCTTCCTGTGAATGGGGTTTTTGGTCTCCCACAGAGTGGCAGCTCCCTTACCCGGTCTATAAATTCACCCAGGAATTCCCTATCGCTGATGAAAGCATTCATTTTGGTTCTGCAAGCCAAAAAACAAGACAAAAAAAGTAATGTTAGACACACAGTCTAACCTCCTTTAAATCTGATTCCCCATATATATCCTCCAACAATCTCTAGGCAGTATAGGCCACCGATTTCACAAAGTATAAAAATCACATACCTTCTTTCTCACGTCCGTCACTTTTCCTCCTCTCTCCGCACACCGAACGTAGTATCGTCACATGTGTGTTTGCTTTATATACACCACGCATGCGTGAAACTCCGCACACGTCGCCCGCCCATGACGTTTACAGTATCAACTTTTCCCCGCCCCTTCTCTTTCGGCGCGCAGAGAGATATGGCAAAGTCACAGCAACCTCTCTCTGAATTCTATGCTTGTGGTCGCTGTGCTACATGTAAACATGCAAAGAATAATATCAAAAAACGTAAAACATTCAGCTCCACGGTCACTCAGACTGAATATAAAATCAAACAGTTGATAACGTGTGCAACTGAGGGAGTTGTTTACATGTTGGAGTGTGAGTGTGGGCTCCAATACGTGGGGCGCACGTCTAGGGCGCTGCATGTGCAGATAGGTGAACACATTAGCAATATCAAAAGGGGGGTAAAAACCCATAGTGTGTCACGCCATTTTAGAAGATGCCATCAGCGTGACCCTAGGGGTCTCAAATTTTGGGGAATTGAAAAGGTGTCCAAACATTGGAAGGGTGGACATTACATTCGTCAATTAAGCAGGCGTGAATCTTTTTGGATTTTCGAGACCAAAGTTTTCTCGCCTGCAGGCCTCAATGTTGAGTTTGACCTTAATTGTTTTATTTCTAACAGGTAATTTATTGCTTTTGGTTTATTGTTTTTATCTTCTTTCCATATGTTTGTTATATTTTTATTATTGTGTTTTTATATATATATGCCTTGGGATGATCGTGGTGGCGTTTTCTATATAAAAAAATTTTATATAATTTTTTTATATATATATTTTATATATATATAGTCTTTATGGACATATTGAATATTTTTCAATTTATTGAGGGGTAATGTGTCCTTTAAGTTCTATATAGTCTAAGATACTCTGGTTAACTAGGGCAAAGATAAATATATGAGTTGTAATTATTGACCAGTTCAACCGTTGTATGTATATTGTCTTTTTATTCGTTTCCCATTGAGAAGCATGCCTTCTGAAAGGAGATCAATGGTTGGTTGTCCTTTCCGGGATTGTGATTGGCCCTTGGTTGCCATGTACATCTATTTAAACAATTGCGGTAGCTCCGTGTGTAGCCCCGCCCTACGCTGATGAAGTCACGCCCACTGACGTAACACGTACGGGGGGAGGAGCTACACTGGACGCTGTCGCGATCATCTCCAGGCAATTGAGACCTTGTAATTTTAACATGCTGTGTCTGTTTGCGCTCGCATATGAGTGCTTTTAAATGTGAGTACCCGCTTTTTTCACTTATTGTACGAATAAACTGGCTTATATCAGAGAGCACTAGGAAGTCTGTTTGTGCTTATTTGCATATTTACTGGATGACGGTGAGGAGGCTTATGAGATCACTGCAGTTTATGCTGGGCTGTGCTGTTATATGCTGGTTGGAGGTGGAGGCTGAGAGTTTGGATGACATCTGTTACCCATTACATTATCTATTTTACGCCCTGTGACCTCTTGCGGGTCGAAGCATAGAGGTGAGAGGCCACTCTGTGTGTGGTGGAGGGATCTTCTGGTCATTGTGTCGTTTCCACATCGCATGCTGTATTGTTATACTACTCACCCTATGGACTCTTACTGATTTTATGGACTTTTATTCATTTCTTATTCATTTATGCGCTGCACTCGTTTTATATAGGAGTCACAGCAGGTGTCTGCTAATTCTTCAAATAACGAGGAGGAGACCAGCCCAGACTGTGAAACATCACGATCAAGGAGGAGATTCAAGGCATCTAATATGTCTTACGCGGAGATGGCGGAGATGGTGGACATATTGCTAAAGTCGGATTATGACGCAAAGCATGGGCCGTATACCCACCCTAATCTAAGGAAGTCAAAAATAATGAAGAAAGTAGTGAAAAGTCTGAAGAAGAATTTCGGGGTGAAACGATCAAAGAAGCAGCTCAGAAAGAGGTGGTCTGACCTCAAACTGAGGGAGCCGGAGCAGTTAAGGAGCATTAAGAGAATGCTAGAAAAAAGTAAGTACTTTTCCTGTGTTCCTATTATTGTATTTCAGAACTTGCATGTTGCTCCATGTTGTTGCATTTTACTATTGTACCTTACAAAATGTCATCGTTAAAACTTGGTTTGGCCCACTATATACGATGTTTTGCGAAGATACAGGGTTCCAATAATTTAGAGAGATGCCTGTTTTTATTCCATAAATGTTAGTACATTGTTGGCTAGATGATGTGTTTGGAAAGAGAATGAAATGCAAACTTTAATCAGTGTAAAGGAGAGGACACTCAGCAGCTGTTTCCACATCTGGACTCTTGAGCACTATAGTGTGGGCCACCAGAACCACCTTTTTAGGGTGCCCCACACAGGTGCATCAGTGCATTTTTGGGATGCCTCCATGTGTAAAAAATGTCAGCCAAAGGTGAATAGTCAAGATTGTTTTTTTTTTTAAATAATGTCTTCAGCTTGAAATTCGTCCCAAACAGACACTTGTACCCCACTTCCAAGCAATGTATCATGTTCATTTTTTTTACCTAAAATATCTGTGTGCTAAGTATACCTTTTGTTTGATTCTCATAGGGGAGAGAAGACTGGGAGGACACCACTCCAGGGAGCACAGGAACCCCACACCTCCTAAACAACCCCAACCTCCCCAAGAACCCCAACCTGAGGATGTTGAGGAAGTTGAAGAGGTGGAGGAAGGAGAAGTGGATGACGTGGTGGAACTGGTCACCACAACAGGTCAGTATCTGTCACCACAGCTTCAGGTAAGAGATGTAGGCCTGCAGAGTTATAATACCTTTTGTATTTTTTTATAGGAGATGAAAATGTTGGGGTAAAAGAAAGTACGCGTTTCTCTGCTGACAGTGCCCTACGAATCATCCAGCAAGTGATGGAATGTAGTACAGAACTGGACAGAATTAAGCAAAGAATTAATGTGATGATCAAACCTTTAAGGACATCCTAGATTTTTTGGGGCTAATTGAATAAAGCACAAAACACCCCATTTTTTTTTCCGATTGTTCTTCCTCCAATTTTTTGCTTTTAGACAATCAATCAAGCCAAAATTTGAAGATGCACACAGTGTGTCAACATGTGCCATCTGCCATCAGGGGATATCCATGTACGGGTTTTGGGGGTGCAACCCCTTCCTCACATCTCAAGTAGGTGAAATGAAGAAGGGGTTGCACCCCCAAAACACGTCCATTGATCACCCCTGATGGCAGATAGCACATGTTGACAATAGGGATCAGGAGTCAAAAATCCCTTTTTAAAAAGACTCTAAATTGTGTGCATCTTCAAATTTTGGCTTTTTCAGGGGTGCCAATACCCCATATTATGACGGGCAGATAGAGACATTTTTTGTGAAATTGAATGTCTGATATTGCCAAGAGGTATACAATGTTGTAGTTTGTTGGATGCTAATGATGGTTTTGTATTTTCTTACAAAAAAAAAAAAAGGCCCGTTTCTGGGCATTAAAAAAACAAACAAAAACATAGTGTTATATTTACCATGTGTGTGAATGTGCACAGAGTAAAATGTTTGAACAACCACAAAGTGTAGCTTCTTTATCAAATACGCTCTAACCTTATTTGTGTATATTTTTGGTGTTACTAGTGAAATGGTTGGTATTTACTAAAGGAAAATACACTTGGCACTGCAAATGCACTAAGACAAACTAGGAGACAGCAAAAAAAACAACAAAATACAGATTAAACCAGATATTTATTTTGTTCTTTCTCAAAAAAGATTCAGACATGGCCTGGCATAAGAATTGCCCCCCTACCCGTGAAATATTCTAGATATTTCTGGCGAACCTCACGGGCATTTTGGGGGTGCAAGCCAGGACGGCCATATTCTAGGGTCGGCAGGGTATTGCCAGTTGGAAGTCCTGCCTCAGGCACAATTGAGGCAATATAATGTGTGGATTTCCTTATCATAAAATTATGTAGCACACAGCAACAGAAAACAACGTAGTTAATTTTGTACTCCGCCAGGTGAATTTGTGTCATGAAAAGGCGGAACCGGCTGGCCATTATCCCAAAGGCATTCTCCACGACTCTTCGGGCCCTGGCCAGCCGGTAGTTGAACACCCTCTTCTCCGGGGTCAGGTCCTCTGGGGAAATGGCCTCATGAGATGCGGTCCCAGTCCGAAGGCTTCATCAGCCAAAAACACAAAGGGGAGTCCTTCAACATTCCCTGCATCCGGTGACAATGCAAGGTCGTCACTCTGGAGACGGAGGGCAAACTCCGTCTGGCTGAAGGATCCCCCATCGGACATCCAGCCATTCTTCCCCACATCCACATAGAGGAATTCATACCGTGCTGACACCACCGCCATCAGCACAATGCTATGAAACCCCTTGTAGTTGTAGAAGTAGGACCCAGAATGGGGTGGCGGCACGATGCGGACGTGCTTCCCGTCAATGGCTCCACCGCAGTTGGGGAAGTCCCACCGCGTGGCAAACTCCGATGCCACAGTCTGCCATTCCTGTGGCGTGGAAGGAAGCTGTGGAGTCAAACAAGATAAAAAAATATTAGTACTTTTGCACATAACATTGCAAGCAGATTATACTAAAATACATTCTAGCCCAACATCATTCTAAGTTTCCGTTTAATGTGTTTTAAAAAACTCAAATAGAAGGCTCAAGTATCATATTCATCACCCCTTTGATGGTCTATTGTAAAAATATTTGGGGGGGGGGGGAATAGATGAGTTTGGGAATGCTCAAAAATAAGGAGAACTAACATTTTGAGACATTTTAGGGGGTGATTAGGGGGGGGGGAGGGTAAAGCACTACAATGGAGCTGAAAAAATACATTGGGAAGTGACTCGGCTAGGTGTGTTTGGGCCCAGGATAGCATTGCAGTGGCGGTGCGTCCATAGTGGGCACAGGAGCGCTGCCCCCTCTCTCTCCTGCGCCCATCACTCAGAACAATACATGGGTTCATGCCTTGCATGAACCTATTTATTGTCGATGCCGCCCACTATTCAGGTGGATGGCCCCCTGTTGAGCGGCGGCCATCTGAATAACAGCGGCTGGTTTGTTTTTGGAAGTGCCTATCAGAGCCAGTGGCTCTGATAGGCTTGCCGATTACAGCCTGAGGGCTGTAATTGGCTTCCAAAAAGTTAACCAGGGGACGCAGAGGGGGGTGCGTTACTTGGTTAAACACTGACAGGCTCCTCTGCCAATCATGTTCACCGGGTCTATTTACCGGTAACCTGATTGGCTGATGCAACATCGAGGGCGGGAGAAGACATTGAGGAGAGAAGAAGGACGGCGCTGACCAGAGGAAGGTAAGTGCAGGGCTGGGGAACTGCCTGTATTTGTGGACAAACTGGCTGCATTTGAGGGGAAAAACTGGCTGCATTTGAGAGGAAAAACTGGCTGCATTTGAGGGGACAACTGGTGGCGTTTAATGGGCACAGTGGATGTTTTTTCATTTTAAATTTTTTGGGTGGCCCCCCAAACATTTTGAGCACCAGCCGCCACTGCTGGAGAGGTTAGTGAAGGGAAATATGCATGGAGGAGAAAAAAGGGGCATTTAAAAGCTTACAGCATGCATAAGGACAAAGGGGACATTCTCAGCATATTACAATCATGGTAATTAGGGAAGGATGAAAGAAATACAAGACATTAGCATACATAAAATACATAGAATGTGATGTTAAAGGAGAAAACTTACCCTAATATAGTCCTCCTGCAGGACTTGGATAATGGCAGAACAGGTGTCTGGGATTATGACGCCCAGAGCCTGGGGGGAGATGCCTGTCGTGAACTTCAAGTCCTGCAGACTTCTCCCTGTCGCCAGGTAGCGTAACGTGGCGATGAGCCTCTGCTCAGCACTGATGGCTCACGCATAACGGTTTTCCTGCTTGGTAATATAGGGGGACACCAAAGCCAACAGATGCTGAAAAACGGGGTCAGACATCTGCAGAAAATTCCTGTAGTCCTCAGGATTATTCTCCACGATCTCCCGCAGAAGAGGCATATGACAGAATTGGTCCCGCTGGAGCAACCAATTCTTGGTCCATGAACTCCTCCTCACACCGTTCATGGACTGGTCTTCGTCCAAGACAAGCAGACCAACACCAAACGCCCGCACAGCACGAACTCGACGACGAGAACGTACCCGCGACATGGCTAGGAGACGGTCGTCTGATCAGAATGTACTAAACAGAACGCACTTAAGAACAGCAAGGCCTATGAAGAACGAACTGAAATTCAGAAACGAACGGGCAAGAATGCACTGTAAAACAGATACGACCTGCCTACACACCCTGAAAGACAAGATACGAACCCACAAGCACAAACTGAACCGCAGAAAACTAACTGAAAGCACGAAGACTGAAAATCGCGAATCGTCTCTTCCCAAACTTTTATTTCACACGCGGTAACACGAGATCAGCAAAAGCAGACAGGAACGAAAAAGTCTTCTGGACTGCAGCACTCAAAAACAAAAGCCTTTATTTTAAAATAAGGAATCCAAAATACACACTGTACAACGGTACACAGGTCAAAAAAATTTGGCTGACATGTTTCGCACTGTGCTAGTGCTTATTCATAGCTCAAAAGCAGCCCAAGGGGTGGCGCCATTGAAATCGAGCTTCCCCTTTATACTGCCGTTGTACGTGCTGGACGTGACCGCGCAGAACAACGGCGAGATTTGGAATTGACAGTGTGTATGCAAGGAAAGCTTGACAAGAATCTTGTCAAGCTTGACAAGAATCTCGTCGAGAAAAACAACGGGTTTTTTACGGCGAAAAACTTGGTCGTGTGTACAAGGCCTAAGAGTAAAATCAGCCAGTGGGTGTGGTTCCTTAAAGCTAGTGACATCACTTCCTGGGAGGGACACTGTTCCTGTGTAGCCAGTGGGTGTATACAGGATGGGAGGAGCTAATCACAGGTTCCCGTCCAGTGTTCTCTCATTGTACATCCTAAGGCCCCTTTCACACTGGGGCGGAGGTGCGGTGGCGGATTTGCGGCGGTATTCGGCCGCTAGCGGTGCGGTTTAAAACCACCGCAGAGTGCCTCTACAGAGGCGCATTGCCAGCGGTATAGCTGCGGTGTCCCATTGATTTCAATTGGCAGGAGCGGTGGAGGAGCGGTAAACACACCGCTCGTTCACCGCTCCAAAGATGCAGCTAGCAGGACTTTTTTTCACGGCCTGCTAGCGCACCGCAATAGCGCCTGCAAAACGATCCAGTGTGAAAGGGGTCTAATTCATGAGAAAATTAAGAAATAAAAAGCCCCATCCACACATTGACATGCATGAGTTACACGGGTCACTTTGCTGACCGCGGGAAATCTGTCACTAAGGGCTCTTTCACACGGGGCGGATCCGTGAAGATCCGCCCCGTGAAGCTCCGCTTGCTCAGCGGGGATCGCTCCGTTGATCCCCGCTGAGCCGACGGATGACTGGGCGGTCCCCGCACACTGTGCAGGGACCGCCCTGTCAGAGCGCCGCTCTCCCCTATGGGGAATCGGATGACGACGGACCGTAGAGTCCGTTGTCATCCGATCCGCTCCGCCGACGGAAGGAAAAATAGGGTTTTCCTCCGTCACACTTTGGCGGAGCGGAGCGGATGTCAGCGGACATGTCTCCGCTGACATCCGTGCCTCCATAGGGCTACATGGAGGATCCGTTTCAGGTCCGCCTAAAAAACTGACAGGCGGACCTGAACGGACCTCCGTGTGAAAGGGGCCTAAGGGTTTTTGAACAAGCAGCAGCGTACTTATTAGATACAATTACATACTCTTGTTCAGGCTGTTAAATGGTCATCCCCATCTAGACACAATAATCACATCTATCAACTCTATACTACTGTAGCGCTACCCCCGTAGGAGCCACAGGTGAATATGGGTATCTCCCACCCTGCACAGCCAGGCACACACATTTTCCATACACTCTGGAGTCAGAAATCAGTCCTTGCAACTTTGTTTTTTTTTGCAATTTTATTAGAGGAGTTGAACTTGGATAGGATTATTATGGGATACCCACTTAATCCACACAAAATTCTTCAGGGACAAAACTATATACTGTACACCCAGAATGTACACACTTCTCCTCCTCTACCTCCAGCACAATCTTGCTTGTAGAACTACAGTGCCTTGAAAAAGTATTCATATACCCTCCATATTTTGTCATGTTACAACCACAGCCCCCCCATGGCCTACACTTATCTAATGTATGTTTTTCTCTTTTTCATTAGGTGCTACTGGTCATTCTCATTACCCTTATGCTATCCTGGGATCGACTGTGTTCTCCTCTTTACACAATTTTATCACCACTGGTATTCCCTGCTGTGTCAACATGTGCTTTCAGCACTTGCTCCAGTCGGGTTCCTGTTCCCGGGACCCCTTAATATATTTTTCACCTCCTTTCACCCAAGGTACACCTTCCTTTTTCTCCTCCTTCCTCCCTTCCATTCCCACCCTTCTCTATCCATCCTCCTCCCCTCACTCTCCCTTCCTTTATTTTCCTTTCCCCCCTCCCCCTCCCTTATTCTTCCCCCTCCCTTATTCTTCCCCCCACTCCCCCCCTTTTGTTTCCCCTTTCTTTCCTCCCCTCTGCCCCCCCCTCCTCGGGGAGTAGCCTCTTACTATACATCGTATTATCAAAACCTAACCTAATCTTTCTTATTAGACTGTGCGACTTAAGCAACTCTACATTGCGAATGCTTTGGGCATAGCCTGGAGACTAGCTTTAAGATTGACATTCATGTCTATTGTTAGAACTACCATCTAACCACACATGCCATCTCCCCTCCCCTCCCTCTTTCCCCCTTTCTTTTGCTTTCACCCCTATCCCTCCCTTCCTACCCCTCCACCTGCCTCCCCCTTCCCTCCCCCTTTCCTTCATTCAGTGGCATCTCCAGCTTTCATATTTAGAGGGGAGCACATGGGGGGACAGGGATAAAAGTAGGGGGGGGCAACTATAAAATGCAATTATATATATATATATATATCCTGCGGCCCTTTACTACGATCCCACAACGGGCCCTTTCACATGTTATGCAGTGAGCTCCCTTCCTACTATACTGGGGTCCCCCAGGGTGGCAGAAAACAAGAGATATATGTCACCAGCACACCAAGAAAATATAAGGGTCCAAAGCAGTGGGAGAACTATCAGGGTTGCAAAGGTTGTCTTGCCACAGGGCCCTGGTGTTCTGCCACTGTGGGGTTCCCCAGCTGTCCTGTCCCTGCTATTGACAGCGCTGGTCTGGCATCTGTCTCTTTGGCAGCGGCGGCAGTCTATTAGGACCTTGTGCTGGTGACATTATGGGTGCATGCAGGGGAAGGCTGGCACTATTGGTTATAGAGAGCCGAGCCCCCAGCTGGTCACCTAGCAGCAGTAATGCTGTATAACCTTCTCTGTTGACATGCTGATCAGGATGTGATCCAGGTGATGCTCCCAGTCAGATCTAATAAACACAGTATTTATTAGCATCAAGAGTACAACCACATATATATAATCAACTGTATAATACGTTCAGGAGCCATGTGGGCTCCATGCCTGTAAGGTGTGGGCTTTGATCAATAAAATCACTGATATTTAACACTAGGATTTGACTAGGAGCATCATCTGGATTGCATCACGATCAGCATGTCAGAGAAGGCTCCACTGCTGCTAAGCAACCTGCAGGGAGCTCAACTGTCTAAAACCAATAGAGATGGGCTCGGGTGTGTTTGAAATCCCACATCCCCGATCCTGCCAGGAAGCCGACACTCCACAGTGCTAATCACAGCCAGTGAGACATTTCCTGATCTGTGCAGCTGCGGACCGGGAAATGTCTCACTGCCTGTGATTAGTGCTGTGGAGTGTCGGCATCCTGGCGGGATCGGGCATGTGGAATTTTGAACATGCCCAGCCCATCTCTAACAACAAATTGTGCTGGCCCTCCTGTACATCAGCCCCATAAAGTAACCAGCTTTGGGTTCCAATGTGCTGCCGCTGCTGCCATGGAGACAGAGACCAGCGCTGTGAATAGCCGGGACAGGACAGCAACTCTGGTTGTTCCAGCATTGGGAGGATTCCCCCATCCACCTGTAGCACTACCCCCGTAGGAGTTACTGGTTTAAGTTTTGGGTCTACACTCTGCCTATCAACCCCAGAAGTTTGGCTCGAACCCTCCCTTGGCACAACTGGACAACACAATGATTGTGGAACCCACTGGTAGTTGGGGACCACAATAATATCATACAGTAATGATAATACAGTGAAATATTATTACCTTATGCTGGTTACCTGTCCCCAACTGTAACAGACAAGATTCCACACAAGTGTAGTTTAACCAAGGATCAAGCGTTTACTTGGTGAAAGAAGTATGAGACAAAGTTAAACAAATGACAGTTGACTTTAAACAGGGCCCTATAAGAGTCAATGGCATGGAATTTAGTCACAGGTCTTAAACAATATGAGCTGAAGTCAGACCTAAGTAAGCACGCAGTGGAGAGATTTCCCCAATGCAATAAGATCAGCACTGGAGTACCTCTCCACTAGTGATGAGCCGAACACCCCCGGGTTCGGTTCGCACCAGAACCCGCGAACGGACCGAAAGTTCGAACGAACATTAGAACCCTATTAAATACAATGGATGCGAACGTTCGAATTCTAAAGTGCTAATTATAACAACTATTATGCATGTTATTGTCATAAATAGGGTTTGGGAACCCGGGTTCTGCACCAGGGGACATGTATCAATGCAAAAAGAAGTTTTAAAAACGGTCGTTTTTCGGGAGCAGTCATTTTAATGATGCATAAAGTGAAAAAAAAAAAGTCAAATATTCCTTTAAATATCGTACCTGGGGGGTGTCTAAAGTATGCCTGTGAAGTGCCACGTGTTTCCCGTGTTTAGAACTGTCCCTGCACAAAATGACACTTCTAAAGGAAAAAAAAGCCATTTAAAACTGCTTGCGGCTTTAATGTAATGTCTGGTCCCGGTAATATGGATGAAATTCTTTAAGAAAAATGGCATAGCTACCCCATGACCCCCCCCCTACCCCAGCCCATTACCAGCCCCTTTGGGTCTTGTATGGATATTAAGGGGAACCCCGCACATAAAATAAAAAAGGCCCTATATACTCTGAACAGCCGTATACAGGCGGTGCATACAAGACAGGGACTGTAGGTTTGTTCTTATGTAGAATCTGTTTGTAATTTTGAACAGGTACATTGTTGAAGTGTAGCTCCAGCCCAAAAATCTATTTTTAAACTTTTTGGGAAACATAGGTAAGGGTTATCACCCCTGTAACATTTGTTTTGCTGTCTGTGCCCCTGTTCAGAACATTTCACCTCACTTTCCGTCCCAATGACAACTGTTTTTGAAATGTGGTGTTTTTCTTGAAACAAGGATTGCTGATAAAGCATCAGTACAGATGAGACCCCTTTCTCCCATATTTATTCTTACAGGAGAGAATTTTCCTTTCTAGGGGTAGATTTCCTCTCACTTCCTGTTGTCTTCTTTCGTTTGCAAGTAGGAGTCGTTTGTAAGTTGGATGTTTGAAAGTAGGGACCTGCCGTATATACTCTGCAGAAATAGGCCCCTTAGTTGTTGGTGTTGGCACAACACTGTAAGCACTCAGTTACTCTTGGTTGGTGCTGGAACGCCCTGCTGTCAACTATTATATCAGGAATTTTAATTACATATAATTGTTGAACAGTGGTAGTAAAAATTGGGGCTTTGATGGTGGTGCTGGTGCCACAACACTGTAAGCCCTGACAGTTACTCTTGGTGGGTGCAGCAATGGGCCCTGCTGTGAATTATTAGATCAAGAATTGTAATTACATGCCCCTTTTGAACAGGGGCTGAAAAATTGGGCCTTTCGTGGTGGTGGTGGTGGTGGCGTTGCCACAACACTGTAAGCCCTCAGAGTTACTCTTGGTGGGTGCAGCAATGGACCCTGCTGTGAATTATTAGATCAAGAATTGTAATTGCATGCCCCTGTTGAACAGGGGCTGAAAAATTGGGCCTTAGGCACTGGTGGCACAACACTACAACCCCTCACAGATACTGTACTTGGAGCACAGCAATGAGCCCTGTTGCAAAGTATTGCTTCAAAAATTGTAATGACACGCCCCTGTTAAACAGGGGCTGAAAAATTGGGCCTTAGGCACTGGTGCCACAACACTCCAACCCCTCACAGATACTGTACTTGGAGCACAGCAATGAGCCCTATGGCAAATTATTGCTAAAAAAATTGTAATTACACGCCCCTGTAAAACAGGGGCTGAAAAATTGGGCCTTAGCCACTGGTGGCGGCACCCATAAACAAAAATGATCTTCCAAGCTATCATCATCAATCGTATCATTGAGGACTCGGAGGAGGAGGATAGCCAGTCAACATAACAGCACAGGCACTCAGCATCAGCATCAGTCTTGAAGGGATGTGACATGTTAAAATCAATTAGTCTGTTATATCAGCATCAGGTGTGTGGTAGCTGGTGGTGATCCAAGACTGGTTCATCTTGATGAAAGTCAGTCGATCAACCGAGTCGGTGGACAGGCGCACCCTGTGATCCGTGACAAATCCTCCAGCAGCACTGAATGTGCGTTCCGAAAGAACGCTGGATGCAGGACAGGCCAGTAGCTCAATTGCATACTGTGCAAGCTCTGGCCAGTGATCCATCCTCAAGACCCAGTAAGCCAGAGGATTTTCGGTGGGGAAGGTGTCCAAGTCTGACCTTGCCCCTAGATATTCCTGCACCATGTTTATCAGACGCTGGCGATGGTTGCTGGAACCGATCATACTTTGGGGCTGCGGACTAAAGAATTGTCTGAACGCATCGGTCAGACGGCCACCTTCCCCACCGCTCCTTCTTTGACTGGCCGAAGCCTCAGCAACTCGTTGTCCAGGACCAGGAGTTTGTAACCTCCCAGTCTCTGGGAACGCGTTGCACAGACCTTTCTGCAAGGCCTCCCGGAGTTGTCTCATCCTCTGCTCCCTCTGCGACGGTAACATAAGGTCCGCAACCTTACCCTTGTACCGTGGATCAAGGAGAGTGGCCAGCCAGTAATGGTCCCTCTCCTTGATCCGAAGAATACGAGGATCCTTCCGCAGACTTTGCAGGATCAGGGAGGCCATGCAGCGTAGGTTTGCTGAGGCATTCGCTCCGGAGTCCTCTGGGTCACTAAGGACGACATGATCCGCAGCCACCTCCTCCCAGCCACGTACAAGTCCACTGGTTTCTTGGGACTGTAAATCATCCCTAAAAGACTGCTGCTGATGATGCTGAGTGCCAGCCTCCACCTCCATGCTGACACAATCCTCCCCCTCCTCCTCCTCCTCCTCCTCCTCCTCTTCCTGTGCGATGGGTGGGACAGAAGGAACACTGTCTGGGTAAAGGGGGCCTTGAGAGGCAAGGAAGTCCTCCTCTTCCTGCCTCTGTTCTGCCTCAAGTGCCCTGTCCATTATTCCACGCAGCGTGTGCTCCAACAGGTGGACAAGAGGTACAGTGTCACTGATGCATGCACTGTCACTGCTCACCATCCTCGTGGCCTCCTCAAATGGTGCCAGGACAGTGCATGCATCCCTGATCATGCCCCACTGGCGTGGAGAAAAAAAACCAAGCTCCCCTGACCCTGTCCTGGTGCCGTAGTCGCACAGGTACTCATTGATGGCCCTCTGCTGCGTGTGCAGCCGCTGCAGCATGGCCAACGTTGAGTTCCACCTGGTGGGCATGTCACATATAAGGCGGTTCTTGGGCAGGTTCAACTCCTTTTGCAGCTCAGCCAGGCGAGCACTGGCATTATAAGATCTGCGGAAATGCACACAGACTTTCCTGGCCTGCCTCAGGACATCCTGTAAGCCCGGGTACCTGCCCAAGAACCGCTGCACCACCAGGTTAAGGACGTGAGCCACACAGGGCACATGGGTCAGTTGTCCCTGTCGGAGGGCGGAGAGGAGGTTGGTGCCATTGTCGCAAACCACCATTCCTGGCTTAAGCTGGCGTGGCGTCAACCACCTCTCGGCCTGGCCCTGCAGAGCAGACAGGACCTCTGCCCCAGTGTGGCTTCTGTCCCCCAAACACACCAGCGCAAGCACGGCATGGCATCTTTTTGCCTGCGTACTTGCGTAGCCCCGTGAACGGCTACGGAGCACCGCTGGTTCATAGGACAAACCACAGGAAGAGGCCATGGAGGAAGAAGAAGAGGAGGGGGTGGAGGAGAGAGGTGTGTCACAACCAGTAGTAGCATTTTGGAGGCGTGGCGGTGGGACAACCTCCAACACTACTGCACCTTGTCCTGCATCCTTCCCAGCTGCCAAAAGAGTGACCCAATGGGCCGTGAAAGAAAGGTAACGTCCCTGTCCATGCCTGCTGGACCATGAGTCAGCGGTAATATGCACCTTACCGCTGACCGCCCTGTCCAGCGAGGCCAAGACATTGCCTTCCACATGCCGGTAGAGAGCCGGAATAGCCTTCCGTGAGAAAAAGTGGCGTTTGGGAACCTGCCACTGAGGAACCGCACATTGCACAAACTCACGGAAGGGGGCCGAGTCTACCAACTGAAAAGGCAGCAGTTGAAGCGCTAGCAATTTAGCCAAGCTAGCATTCAACCGCTGGGCATGTGGATGGCTGGGAGTGAACTTCTTTCGACGGTCCAGCAGCTGGGGCAGGGAAATTTGCCTGCTAGAATCGGACGTCGGTGTACTGCTAGCAGAGTGGCCGCAAGTACTTGGCTGTGACACACCTAATTCTACACCTTCATTCCTCTCAGTGCATGTTTCAGAGAGGACTGAAGTTATAGTGGGGTTGGAGATCCCAGCTGATGCGGTGCAAGGAGAGGTCCGCTTTGTTCTTTGGTGTGGGTCTTTGAGGTAGGCTTGCCAACGAGCTGCATGGCAGGTCAACATATGTCTGGTCAGGCATGTGGTACCCAAGCGGCTGATGTTTTGGCCACGCGATATACGCTTGAGACATATGTTGCAAACAGCAGCTGTGCGATCTGATGCACTAGCCTCAAAAAAGGCCCACACCAAAGAACTTTTTGAATGACGGGCAGAGGCAGCGCCCTGCACAGGCGGAGCTCTGCGGTGTGATTCCGTCGGTGTACTGCCCTTACGCTGGCCACCAAAGGGCATCCTGCCTCGTTGGAGATGTGCCTCCTCCTCATCCTCCTCCTCCTCCTCTCTCCTATTAGGCACCCACGTGGAGTCAGTGACCTCATCATCACCTCCCTCCTCATCACTGGAGGCAATCTGGCAGTATGCTGCAGCTGCTGGAACATGACTGCCAGATTGGTGTCCTTCTTGAGCATCCCCTCTGTCTGCTCTCACGCTACTGCCTTCCTCTAGCTGGGTTTCATCATCAGACCCTTCGAAACGCTGGGCATCCTCCTGGAGCATGTACCCAACACTGTGCTGAAACAGTTCGGGGGACTCCTCAGGAGGAGGACATGGTGGGTCTAGGGAAGGAGTGACTGATGATGAGTCTGACATTGATACCAGGGAAGAGGACGCTTTGGCAGCTGCTTTTCCAGTACCCTGAGCCTGGGTGAGAGAGGATGAGGAGGAGGAGGAGGGCTTGGTCATCCACTCTACCAAGTCTTCGGCATGATGTGGCTCAACATGTCCAGCTGCCGAAAAGAAGGACAAGCGTGTCCCATGGCCATGTGCTGATGACAATGCACCGCGTCCACGACCAGCACTGTTGCCCCCAGACACAGAGCCTGCTTGCCCTCTTTTATTGCCTCCTGACTGTCTGCCTCTCCTTGTTTGCCTTCCAGACATTCTAATAGATGGCCTGCAGGGAGATGGGAAAAAAGCAATAAGGGCTACCTTCAGGTGTCCTTCTCTGTCCCTTGAAACAAGGACTTTGACAGTGAAAGAAACTGACACACTCTCCCTACCTACAGTTTTCTGTCCCTAGAAAAAATGTTTTTTTTAAGCACAATTTAGCACAAGGAGAATTACCTCACTGTCCTTCCAGGTCCCTGGAAACAAGGACTTTGACAGTGAAAGAAACTGACACACTCTCCCTACCTACAGTTTTCTGTCCCTAGAAAAAATGTTTTTTTTAAGCACAATTTAGCACAAGGAGAATTACCTCACTGTCCTTCCAGGTCCCTGGAAACAAGGACTTTGACAGTGAAAGAAACTGACACACTCTCCCTACCTACAGTTTTCTGTCCCTAGAAAAAATGTTTTTTTTAAGCACAATATAGCACAAGGAGAATTCACTCACTGTCCTTCCAGGTCCCTGGAAACAAGGACTTTGACAGTGAAAGAAACTGACACACTCTCCCTACCTACAGTTTTCTGTCCCTAGAAAAAATGTTTTTTTTAAGCACAATTTAGCACAAGGAGAATTACCTCACTGTCCTTCCAGGTCCCTGGAAACAAGGACTTTGACAGTGAAAGAAACTGACACACTCTCCCTACCTACAGTTTTCTGTCCCTAGAAAAATTTTTTTTTTTAAGCACAATTTAGCACAAGGAGAATTACCTCACTGTCCTTCCAGGTCCCTGGAAACAAGGACTTTGACAGTGAAAGAAACTGACACACTCTCCCTACCTACAGTTTTCTGTCCCTAGAAAAAATGTTTTTTTAAGCACAATTTAGCACAAGGAGAATTACCTCACTGTCCTTCCAGGTCCCTGGAAACAAGGACTTTGACAGTGAAAGAAACTGACACACTCTCCCTACCTACAGTTTTCTGTCCCTAGAAAAAATGTTTTTTTTAAGCACAATTTAGCACAAGGAGAATTCACTCACTGTCCTTCCAGGTCCCTGGAAACAAGGACTTTGACAGTGAAAGAAACTGACACACTCTCCCTACCTACAGTTTTCTGTCCCTAGAAAAAATGTTTTTTTTAAGCACAATTTAGCACAAGGAGAATTCACTCACTGTCCTTCCAGGTCCCTGGAAACAAGGACTTTGACAGTGAAAGAAACTGACACACTCTCCCTACCTACAGTTTTCTGTCCCTAGAAAAAATGTTTTTTTTAAGCACAATTTAGCACAAGGAGAATTCACTCACTGTCCTTCCAGGTCCCTGGAAACAAGGACTTTGACAGTGAAAGAAACTGACACACTCTCCCTACCTACAGTTTTCTGTCCCTAGAAAAAATGTTTTTTTTAAGCACAATTTAGCACAAGGAGAATTCACTCACTGTCCTTCCAGGTCCCTGGAAACAAGGACTTTGACAGTGAAAGAAACTGACACACTCTCCCTACCTACATTTTTCTGTCCCTAGAAAAAATGTTTTTTTTAAGCACAATTTAGCACAAGGAGAATTCACTCACTGTCCTTCCAGGTCCCTGGAAACAAGGACTTTGACAGTGAAAGAAACTGACACACTCTCCCTACCTACAGTTTTCTGTCCCTAGAAAAAATGTTTTTTTTAAGCACAATTTAGCACAAGGAGAATTCACTCACTGTCCTTCCAGGTCCCTGGAAACAAGGACTTTGACAGTGAAAGAAACTGACACACTCTCCCTACCTACAGTTTTCTGTCCCTAGAAAAAATGTTTTTTTTAAGCACAATTTAGCACAAGGAGAATTCACTCACTGTCCTTCCAGGTCCCTGGAAACAAGGACTTTGACAGTGAAAGAAACTGACACACTCTCCCTACCTACAGTTTTCTGTCCCTAGAAAAAATGTTTTTTTTAAGCACAATTTAGCACAAGGAGAATTCACTCACTGTCCTTCCAGGTCCCTGGAAACAAGGACTTTGACAGTGAAAGAAACTGACACACTCTCCCTACCTACAGTTTTCTGTCCCTAGAAAAAATGTTTTTTTTAAGCACAATTTAGCACAAGGAGAATTCACTCACTGTCCTTCCAGGTCCCTGGAAACAAGGACTTTGACAGTGAAAGAAACTGACACACTCTCCCTACCTACAGTTTTCTGTCCCTAGAAAAAATGTTTTTTTTAAGCACAATTTAGCACAAGGAGAATTCACTCACTGTCCTTCCAGGTCCCTGGAAACAAGGACTTTGACAGTGAAAGAAACTGACACACTCTCCCTACCTACAGTTTTCTGTCCCTAGAAAAAATGTTTTTTTTAAGCACAATTTAGCACAAGGAGAATTCACTCACTGTCCTTCCAGGTCCCTGGAAACAAGGACTTTGACAGTGAAAGAAACTGACACACTCTCCCTACCTACAGTTTTCTGTCCCTAGAAAAAATGTTTTTTTTAAGCACAATTTAGCACAAGGAGAATTCACTCACTGTCCTTCCAGGTCCCTGGAAACAAGGACTTTGACAGTGAAAGAAACTGACACACTCTCCCTACCTACAGTTTTCTGTCCCTAGAAAAAATGTTTTTTTTAAGCACAATTTAGCACAAGGAGAATTCACTCACTGTCCTTCCAGGTCCCTGGAAACAAGGACTTTGACAGTGAAAGAAACTGACACACTCTCCCTACCTACAGTTTTCTGTCCCTAGAAAAAATGTTTTTTTTAAGCACAATTTAGCACAAGGAGAATTCACTCACTGTCCTTCCAGGTCCCTGGAAACAAGGACTTTGACAGTGAAAGAAACTGACACACTCTCCCTACCTACAGTTTTCTGTCCCTAGAAAAAATGTTTTTTTTAAGCACAATTTAGCACAAGGAGAATTCACTCACTGTCCTTCCAGGTCCCTGGAAACAAGGACTTTGACAGTGAAAGAAACTGACACACTCTCCCTACCTACAGTTTTCTGTCCCTAGAAAAAATGTTTTTTTTAAGCACAATTTAGCACAAGGAGAATTCACTCACTGTCCTTCCAGGTCCCTGGAAACAAGGACTTTGACAGTGAAAGAAACTGACACACTCTCCCTACCTACAGTTTTCTGTCCCTAGAAAAAATGTTTTTTTTAAGCACAATTTAGCACAAGGAGAATTCACTCACTGTCCTTCCAGGTCCCTGGAAACAAGGACTTTGACAGTGAAAGAAACTGACACACTCTCCCTACCTACAGTTTTCTGTCCCTAGAAAAAATGTTTTTTTTAAGCACAATTTAGCACAAGGAGAATTCACTCACTGTCCTTCCAGGTCCCTGGAAACAAGGACTTTGACAGTGAAAGAAACTGACACACTCTCCCTACCTACAGTTTTCTGTCCCTAGAAAAAATGTTTTTTTTAAGCACAATTTAGCACAAGGAGAATTCACTCACTGTCCTTCCAGGTCCCTGGAAACAAGGACTTTGACAGTGAAAGAAACTGACACACTCTCCCTACCTACAGTTTTCTGTCCCTAGAAAAAATGTTTTTTTTAAGCACAATTTAGCACAAGGAGAATTCACTCACTGTCCTTCCAGGTCCCTGGAAACAAGGACTTTGACAGTGAAAGAAACTGACACACTCTCCCTACCTACAGTTTTCTGTCCCTAGAAAAAATGTTTTTTTTAAGCACAATTTAGCACAAGGAGAATTCACTCACTGTCCTTCCAGGTCCCTGGAAACAAGGACTTTGACAGTGAAAGAAACTGACACTCTCCCTACCTACAGTTTTCTGTCCCTAGAAAAAATGTTTTTTTTAAGCACAATATAGCACAAGCACAAAACACACTGACACTCTCCCTACCTATCCTTCTCTTTCCCTAAACTAAAGGAATCCAGGTTAAGCAAGAAAGAAATAAAAGTCACTGTCCCTGCCTATGCTGCTCTATCCCTGCTCCGGAACACACTACACTAGGCCGCCGTGCTGGCGGCCTTTTATAGTGTGGGGCGTGTACTAAACCCCCTCAGCAATAATTGGCCACAGGCATCCTGCCTGTGGCCAATCATTGCTCTCCTCGCTGCCGGCGCTGTGATTGGCCAAGCATGCGGGGTCACAGTGCATGCTTGGCCAATCACAGCGCCTGGATGACACTGCGATGGCGTAGTGCATTGTGGGCCGTTCGCGTCACTCGAATTTGGCGCGAACGGCCCAAATCGTTCGATCTTCGTCGAACGATCGAACAGCCGATGTTCGAGTCGAACGTATGTTCGACTCGAACACGAAGCTCATCCCTACTCTCCACCAAGCCTCACCCAGCTCTCAGTAATAACAATGACTGTACCAACTAGCATAAACAGTTATTGTATATAAGTAGATGAGTCTATATGCTCTTTGGCTCCCTCTAGCGGGCAACTCCCATATACGTGTCCTACAGCTTTAGTTCAAACAAATGTAGCGGGTATTTGAATTATGTGAGGACTCTGGTGGTGTGTGGTTCCTTGGGGTCCCTGGGTGGCGCTGTTGCCTTGGACCGGAGCTGAACTCACACTGCGAACTGTGCCTTTTTGTCCTCCCCTGGAGCTGGTACAGCGGGGCGGGGAACCCGCTGTGATGCAAAGGGAGAGGTCATAAAAGGGGCGGAGGCCCTGACCCTGGGAAGAGAGTCGGAGGACGTGGCCGCGCCCAGGCACCTTCAGCTTGGGTGCTGGCGTTCCGGTGTTCCAGGCCTAGGCGCCCTTGGCCTAGCTGGAGCGGAGATGGGGTGAGGTACCTTTAGCCTGGGGTGAGGTACTATGGCGGATGCCTGGGGCTCAGTACCTTCGACTGAGTTCCGCGAGGGTGGAGGAATCCAAGGGGGCCCTAATGCCTTGGGTACCCGTGTCTGAGTTCGTGAGGACTGGTGCGCAGTAACTTCTCCGAAGAGTCCGGCGCAGCATCGCTGGTGACGGAGAGGCCTCCACTTCTCCCTTGGACGGATTTCTTCCTCTGACAGGGGCAAAGTGAGCGAAGGTAATTCACGTTCTATATTACCTAGTCAGTGGCAGTGACTATTCACCACTGGTGACAGCACAGTGGGCAGCAGCAAGAAGGGAAAGGATTGTGCCTCGATCTGTCCCCCATTTTCCAAAGGAGAAAGATTGTTTTATTGCTTGGCAAGAAGAATAAAACTGAGTTGTACCTATTCACTGTGTGGAACTTGGGTTACTAAGCAAAGGAGTCAGGGACGAAGGACTGGACTTGACTCTAGGACACCTACACAAAAGCCCAATCTTCTGGCCTTCACCTCTTAGTTACGGAGGACATGGGCCGTGGTGTGTATCATCTCTCTCTCCCAGGTACCCCTAGACAACAGCCATATAACCGATAAAGCAAGGGAGAGGGGTGAGGCCGCTACACGTGGGGGCATCGTATCCGGGATATGTGTATGGTGTCTGAATTTGAACTTTGCTGCCCGGAGGAGTTCCGAGTAGGTCAGCCATATTGGCCAACGCGCCACGAGGCAACCCACAACTGCGTAGTTCGTGGGCGGGGAAAGAGAAAAGCCCGCGAACAAGTGCAGAAGGTGGGAGGAGTCCGGCCACGTGGACGTACGCACGTGGAGATTCCGGCGCGGGTGGGTCAGTGCGCAATGGAGCAGCAAAGAGAGAGGATGGCTTCAAGTGCTCCGTGGATTTTGGTTCCTTCCTTAGCGGATATGTCTTCTCTGGCTGCTATTATGGATACGGGGATAAGACTAAGGCCCCGGGGGCGATTGGCTCTCTTTACCTGTAGAGACATGGAAGCCCTCGGTGTGATCTGTCCCGGCTGTTCGGGACTGGTGGTCCAGCTGAAGCCGTTTGGGCGCTGTGAGGTCTGCAAAGAATTCCTCTTCGAGGTGGAACCATCCACAGAAAAGCCTCGGGCTTTCCACCTCAACTACATCACAGGGACTGCCACTCCAGAGGGAGAGATCGATGCTGGTGCGTTCCCCGTGCGCACTGATCCGGGCGAAGTGACTGCCCAAACAGGTGAAAAGAGAAAAATCCGAGGATGCTGCCTCTGTCACCAGCAGCTCCCTGCTCCGACCGCCGAAGAGAAAAGTCGGCCTAGTGATGGCCTTGTGTGGTCGTGGAAGAGCTTCGCCCCACTGCTTGCCTGGTCTGGATGGCTCCTGTAGGAAAAGTCCTGGACATCACTGTTCTTCTAAAGACCCAGGTGAGCCAGGGGTTGGGACTGTCTGTGTGGTAGAAAGTGGCGATAGTCCACAGTCGGTAGAGGCCATCAAGGGGGATAGTTCCGTGACTGGGAATTCTCTGCCCGCTGAGTGCTACGACACCTCTGACCTGGATTCATTGTCTGACAATGGCGATGATGGGGAGATAGACGAAATCTTCCACCAGAAGGGATGGGACAGAATGAAGTTACCCTCGGCCCGTGTTACAAGGGACCCACCTATGTCTACTGGGGATAGTACACCCCGGGTGGAGGCCCCGGCGCCTAGGGAAGAATCTGGTTCTCTGTCTGAAGTTCCCCTTCTGGATTCAACATCCATTTCACCTGCTCCTGTTGTGGGAGTGCAATGTCAATCACTGCGGGCTCCTAGGCCCAGGTCTACCGAGATGGTGAGTGCACCTCGCCACCCAGAAGCGATTGTTCCACCTGGAGAAGGAGACCGAGCTACTATGCCACCTTTGTCAAGGCTGCAGCGTCTCTTTGGCCAGAAGGTTGCTCAGGAGTATGGGTGGGAATACCCATATCTGCCTCGGGAATTGCTTTATGAGGTGAAGGTCTTTCGACAAAGATGGTATGATATCTTTGTGTGGGACAAACTGAAAGTACAGCAAGCACTGCGGTACCTTTCCTGTTCACCAACGGTCACCAAGAAGTTCCAGGACTGTAAAGCTAAATGGATGCTGGGAAGACACATTCATGCGGACAAAGTGGTGATCTTCCGCAAGGAAGGAAAGAGTGTTGAGTACCATGTGGAGGCTTTTGATGATCGTCTGAAGCCTATATCATTGCCTCATCCAAGGTTTTACTTGTAAAAGAAGAGAGAGAAAAAGAAACTCCTGTGTGCTTTTCTTTTCTACTCTTGGCTGAACTTTCCGGAGTGCCTTTGCCGGAACACAGGGACTGTGCCCTAGTTTTTTTTTTGTATTTGGACAGTTCTACTTGTTGGAGATATGGGAGCTGTTTTTGTTTGTTCTCCCTTCTTCTCCTGACACTCAAAATAAATCAGTGACTCTGGGTTTTAGATGTGCAGGGTCACAGAGAAAATGTTCAAGAGGAAAGTTTATCTGGAAGTGATGAGTGTCTTGACCGCGGCACTGTCACCAGGTGGCAGTGTTGCGCAACGATTGTTTTTTTTTTTTTTGACATTATGCAGCACTTATTGGAGTGAATGGGTTTCTTCTAGGATAGACTCATTCATTCCAAGCAAACACACATGTTGATAGGATGTATGTTTCTTTTCTTTCCCTCTGCAGGAGACTCGTCTGTCAAGACTACTGAGAATGGGTGGTCCTTAGATAGTCAGAGGGAGGGAGGAATGTAAATGTGTGAGATATTTAACGTATTTTATTGGAAAAGTTTTATAGTTATATTGTTTTAAGTTTTCCCTTTCCCATTCAGGTCTTGGCACAATTCGGGGCTAAATTGTGTAGTTTGGTTTCTGGGCTGAACTTATGACACCACCTTTCGTGGGGTGTGAGTTTGTACCAGACACTGGGGACCAGTGTCAAATCACCAGGGGGAGAGTGTAGCGGGTATTTGAATTATGTGAGGACTCTGGTGGTGTGAGGTTCCTTGGGGTCCCTGGGTGGCGCTGTTGCCTTGGACCGGAGCTGAACTCACACCGCCAACTGTGCCTTTTTGTCCTCTCCTTGAGCTGGTACAGCGGGGCGGGGAACCCGCTGTGATGCAAAGGGAGAGATCATAAAAGGGGCGGAGGCCCTGACCTTGGGAAGAGAGTCGGAGGAAGTGGCCGCGCCCAGGCACCTTCAGCTTGGGTGCTGGTGTTCCGGTGTTCCAGGCCTAGGCGCCCTTGGCCTAGCTGATGCGGAGATGGAGTCCATTTCAGGCACCTTTAGCCTGGGGTGAGGTACTATGGCGGATGCCTGGGGCTCAGTACCTTCGACTGAGTTCCGCGAGGGTGGAGGAATCCGAGGGGGCCCTAATGCCTTGGGTGTACGTGTCTGAGTTCGTGAGGACTGGTGCGCAGTAACTTCTCCGAAGAGTCCGGCGCAGCATCGCTGGTGACGGAGAGGCCTCCACTTCTCCCTTGGACGGATTTCTTCCTCTGACAGGGGCAAAGTGAGCGAAGGTAATTCACGTTCTATATTACCTAGTCAGTGGCAGTGACTATTCACCACTGGTGACAGCACAGTGGGCAGCAGCAAGAAGGGAAAGGATTGTGCCTCGATCTGTCCCCCATTTTCCAAAGGAGAAAGATTGTTTTATTGCTTGGCAAGAAGAATAAAACTGAGTTGTACCTATTCACTGTGTGGAACTTGGGTTACTAAGCAAAGGAGTCAGGGACGAAGGACTGGACTTGACTCTAGGACACCTACACAAAAGCCCAATCTTCTGGCCTTCACCTCTTAGTTACGGAGGACATGGGCCGCGGTGTGTATCATCTCTCTCTCCCAGGTACCCCTAGACAACAGCCATATAACCGATAAAGCAAGGGAGAGGGGTGAGGCCGCTACACAAACAAACTGAGTCTTGTAAGTGTTCTTTCCGGTTAATAGCAGTCTTCGCTAGCTTTAGTTGGTGCACATTAATAATTTGTAATCCAACTGGTATGAAGAAAACGAACATTCACAGTGTATATAACGTGCTGGCAGCATAAGCGCCAATCCTTTCAAGGCAATGCCACTTCAAAATGCAATGTGTCCTTACACGTAACGTGTTAACTTCCAGACAGTAATGTTGAGTCTATAAGATCCACCCTCCTGCGATACAGTTATTTCTATCGTTGGGCAGGTGCCCTCTCACCCAATGAGGCCTCGCCTCTCCGGTATGTTCCGCCTGCAGTATCTCGGTTCTCGGCCTCTCCGCAACTTGCAGTCCCTGGTCCTCCGCGCATCTGTTACAAGGTGTCAGTGGATGAACGACTCTGGTTGCTGTGGAGCGTAGGTCAGACACTACAAAAAGGATCCCTCTTAGGTTAGGCGATCCGCTCTGGCGACTGGAGGCCCAGGCTTCTCTGGCCTACGGACACTGGTAGCAGGCCCCAGCACAGGCTTCCTCCTTGGTTGAAGGCCGCGTCCCAAGATGTCCCCCTCCTCCCCCTTTAAAAAGCCTCTCCCAGAGTGCTGTGCTGGCTGCAATGCACCCTGGTAGCACAGTAGCACTGTGGGTAGTGTACTCTGTTTAACACCCAAAGCAATGGAGTCTTTGTCTCCCTGTACTTCAAGGTCCATAATGCAATGTTCCAAGATAATTAAACTGAACAAGTTGAAGCAATATAACAATTGAACACCGGAGGGAGCTGAGGTCCTTCTTAATCACAAACTGTAGTCTATTAGCTACGTGCAAAAAAAGGACACCTTGCTACACACCTATAATGTGTAGATGGGGGAATTGGATCATTTCTTTTTTTTTTTTCATTCAACCTAATAGTTGAATGAAAAAAAGTAATCAATGTATGGGCTGCCTAAGAGCTAAGACCAGCCATAGACAGTTTAAATCTCAGCTGGTTCAGCAGGAACTGGCTGAGATTTGAACCATTAATGAGCAGATTCTCTTATGATTATTACAAGTGGTTGCAATAGCCACTAGTGATAATCACTGTTTGTCTGGAGAATACAATTGCTGGGCAGGAGGGATATTCCCCTGTCAGCACTATCTGTGTTGATGGGGGAATCATGCGAGTTTCTTTCTTGCAATCTGTGGATGCAGGAAAGAAATTTGCACCATCTATTACCTGCCTAACTGAAAGTTAAATTAAATTGTAAATGTCTTGAAAGAACAGGAGAGGGGAAGGGAGACAGATGGGGGAGAGAAGGGATGGAGATAATGCAGTTCAGTGATTACAGTGTACTGCAGTCTGCAGTGCACACACTTACCCACGGTCCAGGCTAGAATCTCAGGCATCATTCATACACAGCCAGGAATGCTGCTGATTTTCATATTTCCCGCCCACACATCCCCTCTCTTCAGATACAGCACGCCGGGTTAGTGTGGGTGGGACTGGAAGGAGGAGCTGTATTCCTCCCTGCTCATATGTGAGGGGAGTGAGGGGGGGGGGTGGCTGGACTCGCTGGGCTGTGAAAGAGTGTCATAGACTGACACTCGGCTCAGCTTGCAGTCACCACTCTCGGAATTTACAGGCTGGTTCTCCTGTCCTAAGGACGGGAGAAATCAGTCAGTTTTTTTCCGTAATTGAGATGAAGGCTTGCCCCCCCCCCCACAGTGCTCGTGGAGTCCTTCCTGCAACTCACTCAGGAGAGACTCCAGCGGCGGCCCAAGCAAAATACAAAAAATGCACATGGTGGGGCACACCATAATGTTGGGGGGTCAGGGCCCCCTCTGCCCCCCCAGGGACGCCGTTGCCTTAATTTCTAACCCCTTTCTCCTGCCTCCCCTTCCCCCCTTTTCCCCTCCCCCCGACACCCCCCCTCTTTTTTCCCGCTCTTCCCTCCCCTTTCCCCTTCCCACTTTCTCTTTCCGTTTCCTGTTCCTATTCTCCCACCCACACTCCCACACCGTTCCTCCACTTACTCTTATCACTTGCACACAGTGACCACGTGTGATTGCACCCTTAATTAGCCTTGGCATGGGTTCTAGATACCAATTATTATTCACTTCATATATTTAGGAAGTAGGTCCATTTACATGGAGGTCCCCCCTGGTCGCCGCGGTAGACCCCATTTAGTGACCCTTGTTGTCTTCGACTGGTGGGGCTCTATAGGTAAGCAGCGGAGCCCTTGTTTCCCATTTTATATATTGTTGCTCTTGTTAATTGTATATTCATTGACTGATTGTCAACCCAATTTTAGATATTCTCCTGATGAAGCGGCACTGGCCGCGAAACTAGTTGAGAGAGACGATTGTCGTGACCCCCTAACCCAATGTGATGTCTTTCCCCCCTTGGGGACCATCATACCGGTTGTGCGGTTGTGTATGGTTGTCACTATTTTAAATTGTAAATTTTTCTGTTGTTGTCCTTAATAAAATGTATTTTTGTTTTTATATCTGTTTACATTTGATATTACTTATTCACCAGTACCACAATAGTCCAATCGCCCCCCCCCCCCCTTTTCTTTGGCTCTTTGGTCGGGGACCTTAGACCATGATTTCTTTATACTTAAATTTCGGGATGATGGTACTACTAATTACAGTGTTTATGTACTTCACTTTAGAGGCTATACTTTATTCATGTTACAAACACAAACGTAAATGTATTTTATTGGGATTTTATGTGATAGACCAACACAGTGGCACATAATTATGAAGTGGAAGGAAAATGATAAATGGTTTTCATATTGTTTTACAAATAAATATGTGAAAAATGTGGAATGCATTTGTATTCAGCCCCTTTACTCTGATACTCCTCACTATAATCTAGTGGAACCAATTGCCTTCGGAAGTCACCTAGATAGTAACTAGAGACCACCCGTGTGTTATTTAATCTCAGAATGAATACAGCTGTTCTGTGAAGCCATCAGAGGTCTGTTAGAGAACCTTAGTCAACAAACAACATCATGAAGGCCAAGGAACACACCAGACAGGTCAGGGCCAAAGTTTTTGAGGAGTTTAAAGCAGGGTTAGGTTATAAAAAATATCCCAAGGTTTGAACATCTCACGGAGCACTGTTCAATCCATCATCCGAAAATAGAAAGAGTATGGCACAACTGCAGCTGGGCTGACCCTGCCCCCTGCCAACCTATCTATTGGGGATTGGCCAGGGCCCTCAGAATACTCTAGGCAGCACCTCCACCCCTCCACGCCTATCCCTCTGTAATCTTCTGCATGTTTCTAGAAGTAGGGGGAGGTATCAGAGATGCTGCCCGTGAGTCATACCAGCCTCCCTGAGTCACTCAACCCTGACCCAGAAAAACACACAGGCTAGGCCAATTTACCTACCCTATACAAAACTTAGTTCTAGTACTCTAGCAGAGCTAGGGGGGTGCTACACTACTTCTGTGTAAGACCCCTTTCACACTGGAGCGTTTTGCAGGCGCTATAGCGTTAAAAATACCACCTGCAAAACGCTGCTAAACTGTTGACCCTGTGTTAGTTCCCACTACCACCGTTCATCATGAGATTTCCGCAACAGCCACTAGTCCTGACCAGGTAGTGCCTGCACCATCCATTATTCCTGAGGCAATCAGAGTGCCTACATCTACCGCTACTACAGGTGAGGCTGCAACTAAGGACTGTAGACCCTCTGTTACCTTCGGTCGGGCTAGGTATGCCCGTTCATCCCGCAGCAGTGGGAAGAGTCGATCCCGTGTCTTGCCACGACGATGCCTGAAGTCGGTAAGCCAAGCTGGGATGGAGAATGTGCGGAATGAGTGTAAATTGTTTAGGAATCTTCTGAGATGTGCATGTTTGTGAAGATATTCAAGTTTGCTGTGGTTAAAGTACCCACCGTAATGATTGATGCTGTTCCAAAAAGAAGAAAAGTTATACGCAACCTGTTGAATCTGTGTTCACGGCTCGTGGCAGAGGCTAAAGGACTATATCGTCCATACTATGTTCACTTTGTGCTCACAGCCCGTGGTAGGGTCCAAGAATCATATTGTGGCTATTACATCAAGAATTACTTCCTGAGTATGCTAAAACCACAAATGTTACTGTGAGAGTACCCTCTTCATTCACAAGTGTTTCTCAAAAGCCTGTTACCATTGCCGGTTACTCTGTCAAGTGTGCTCCTGATACTCCAGTGTTACCTGTCTGCAGAGACCCTAAGCTTCTACCAAGGATGTCTAAGTTGCAACGCATTGTAGTGAAAAAGGTAGCCGAGGAATATGGTTACGTGTACCAGAGACTCTAATTGCTGAGATCCAATGTAAACGTGCACAGTGGATTGATACCGCTATCAGGGACTATTTAAGATTTCTGCCATTTGTGATGTAAAGAAATTGTCGCCCAGAAGTGCAGGAAGGTATACTACTATTTTGCAAATATGGGATTATGATCGACACTGTAACGTACCTTAGGTGTGAGCCTGACGTGCGGAGAGGGACCTCCCGTACAACCCCGGCTCGGAGACCACTGGAGTGGGGACAGTGGTGGTAAGAGCACGGTGAGGTAAGGGTGCCTGTCTGATCCTCACTGCTTGGAGTGGTGGAGCAGAGTGGAGACTGGAACGGCTGGTTCCGGAAGCAGGTCAGCAGGTTCAGCTTGCAGAGCAGAGGATGCAGGTCAGCAGGTGCCGGTTTGCAGAGCAGGGATGCAGGTCAGCAGGTGCCGGTTTGCAGAGCAGGGATGCAGGTCAGCAGGTGCCGGTTTGCAGAGCAGGGATGCAGGTCAGCAGGTTTGCAGAGCAGGGATGCAGGTCAGCAGGTGCAGGTTTGCAGAGCAGGGATGCAGGTCAGCAGGTGCAGGTTTGCAGAGCAGGTATGCAGGTCAGCAGGTGCAGGTTTGCATTGCAAAGGATGCAGGTCAGCGTGTGCAGCTTGCAGAGCAGAGGATGCAGGTAAGCTGGTGCAGGTTTGCAGAGTCAGACAAGCCGGGTCATACACATCAAGGTAAACATCACAAGTGGCAGGCAGAGAGTAGTCAAAGTCCAGGCCGAATCTTGGCAACAGGCAGACTGGCAGATAACTGAGCAGGGTCAAACGAGCCGAGGTCAGGACTGGAGACAGAAGCGTGGTCAGGAAGCCGGGTCAAACACAGGAACAGGATACACGCACAGAATCAGGAACTCAGGGAACAGAAGCAGATCAAACCGCAAGGGGCAACATCTCTGGAATGTCTTTTATAGGAAGTACATGGGAGGAGCAAGGGGTTCAGAGTTCAACAGTAATCAGACACCAAGCAGAGTAGTCTAATGGATCAGATAGGTTATCCAGCAGATCAGGCAGGGAACTGTCCAGCATCTCAGATAGCTCCGCTGGAAGAGTCAATGCCAGACACAGAAGAGGTCCCAGGTTCAAGCCCAGCACGTCCCTGACAGTGCCCCCCCTTAAGGGCAACCTCCGGGTGCCCAATAGAGCTCTTTTCTGGGGGTGACTGCGAAAAAAGGCCTGGATTAACTCTCGGGCGTGAATGTTCTGTTGGGGTTCCCAGGAGTTCTCCTCCAGACCGTACCCCTTCCACTTGATCAGGAATTGAAGCTGGTTCCCTCTTCTTCGGCAGTCCAAGACAGCCTCCACCTCGAACTCCTCATCACCGTCAATGATTACAGGCTTGGGTGGTCCCGATCCCCTGTCTGGGAACGGGTCGGGCACTGCGGGTTTCAGCAAGGAAACGTGAAAGACTGGGTGAATCTTCAACGACTCCGGTAAGGCAAGTTCATAGGAGACCTCGTTTAATTTCCGTTTTACTGGGAAAGGACCGATGAACTTGGGTGCCAGTTTCCTTGCGGGGCAAGCCATCTTAAGGTTGGTGGTCGATAACCATACTTGGTCACCCTGTTGCAGGCATAATTCCCCTCTCCTTTTCCTGTCAAAGATCCTTTTATTGGTTGCTTGTGCCTTAGTCATGGCTTCCTGCAATATCCTGCTGTTACGGGTCAGGAAATCAACAATACTCTGAACCGCTGGGACTGTTGAATCAGGGATGAGATCAGGTAAGAAGGTCGGGTGAAACCCGTAGTTGGCAAAAAATGGCGATTGACCTGTAGCCGAATGACTGGCGTTGTTAAAGGCAAACTCTGCCAAGGGTAGTAAAGCTACCCAGTCGTCTTGAACGAAGGTGGTGAAGCATCTGAGGTACTGTTCGAGCGTCTGATTCGTTCTTTCGGTTTGCCCGTTAGTTTGGGGGTGATAGGCCGAGGACATGGACAACTCAATCTTCATGCCCTTGCACAAAGCCTTCCAAAAGCGAGAGGTGAACTGCACCCCTCTATCTGAAACGATGTCCGCAGGGACCCCATGTAGCCTTACTACTTCCCTAATGAAGACCTGGGCAGTTTCCATGGCAGAGGGCGTGCCTTTGAGAGGCACGAAGTGGGCCATCTTGGATAGACGGTCAACCACTACAAAGATGGCTGTGCAACCTTCAGACGGGGGGAGTTCCACTATGAAGTCCATGGCAATCATTTTCCAGGGACGGTCAGGGACTGGTAAGGGTCTGAGCAGACCCCAGGCCTTGCTTCTAGTGGTCTTGCTATGGATACAGGTGGCACATGAACCTACATATTCCCTGCAGTCTTTTTCAAGATCCGGCCACCAAAACGTGCGTTGAATCAGTTCAAGGGTTTTATGCATTCCGAAATGGCCTGCCAGGGGATGATCATGACACAAGTTTAACACTGTGACTCGAACTTCTTCTGGCACAAAGATTTTGTCATTCTTCCAAAGTAACCCGTCCTTGGGTACCAGAGTGATTTCAGAGGGACCAGACACACCTGTAGAAGCTTGCTTCAAGACAGACATCAGGCTAGTTTGTAAAAGTAAGAAGTTGCCTTCCGATAGAATGGTATCTGGAGCTGACACCTCTTTTGGATCATCAAACATGCGGGAAAGAGCGTCTGGTTTGGTGTTCTTGGAGCCTGGCCGGTAAGTTATGTGGAACGAGAACCTAGAGAAAAATAGTGCCCAACGTGCCTGGCGTGGTCTCAGACGTTTGGCAGCTCTCAGATACTCTAGGTTCTTGTGGTCTGTGTAAATGAGTATAGGATGCGCTGCTCCCTCCAACAAGTACCTCCACTCCTCAAGGGCAGATTTAATGGCCAGGAGCTCCCGGTCTCCAACATCATAATTCCTCTCGGATGGGGTAAGCTTACGGGAGAAGAAGGCTACCGGGTGTATCAAGTCCTTGAGACCTTGGCGCTGGGAGATAACAGCTCCAACCGCTGTCTCTGAGGCATCTACCTCAAGTAGATACGGTAGGGCAGGATCGGGATGACTTAGGATAGGAGCAGACGTAAAAAGTATTTTTAGGTTTCTGAAAGCAGCCTGTGCTTCAGATGTCCACTGGAATCGAGCATTTTGCTTCGTTAGCTGCGTAATCGGGGAAATAATAGCAGAGAATCCCTTGATAAACCTCCGATAAAAATTGGCAAAGCCAACGAAGCGCTGCACCCCCTTTTTATCTGAAGGTGCAGGCCAATCCAGAATGGCTGAAACCTTCTGTGGGTCCATCTTGAATCCCTCTGTAGAGATCACTAGGCCAAGGAACTGGATACTCTGTCGCTCGAATTCACACTTTTCTGGTTTTGCGTACAGTCCATGCTGGCGGAGACGACAGAGTACACTCTTGACGTGTTTCCGGTGCTGCTCAAGAGAGGAGGAAAAAATCAAAATATCATCAAGATAGACAACTACATAAATGTCCAGACAGTCTCTGAAAACATCATTGACTAGATGCTGAAAGGTGGCAGGGGCGTTACATAGGCCGAAGGGCATTACTAGGTATTCGTAATGGCCGAACCTGGTACGAAAGGCAGTCTTCCATTCATCCCCTGCTCGGATGCGTACCAGGTTGTACGCCCCCCGCAGGTCTAATTTGGTAAACACAGAGGAAGTCCTGAGTCTTTGAAAAAGTTCAGGTACCAGAGGCAGAGGGTACCGGTTCTTGACCGTGATTTTATTTAATTCCCGGTAATCTACACAGGGCCGAAGAGAATGGTCTTTTTTCTCCACAAAGAAGATTCCTGCCCCTGCTGGAGAAGTGGAAGGACGGATGAAACCCCTCTTAAGGTTCTCATCAACGTATTCTTTCAGTACCTCAAGCTCCCGTTCAGATAGGGGGAAGATCCGTCCGAAAGGAATCTCAGCACCGGGAAAAAGCTTGATTGGACAATCGTAAGGACGATGAGGCGGGAGGACTTCGGCCCCTCGTTTGCTGAAGACGTCCAGGAACTCATGATATTGTTTGGGTACAGAAGCTCGTATCTCTGGATCTGAATCCAGGCATAACAGAGGCCCCAAGGTGCTGGGACGTGGAAGCATGCAGTGGCGTTGACAGTATGGTGACTGGAACTTAATACTTCCGGTTCCCCAATCAATCTGTGGATTGTGTGCCTGAAGCCAGGGTAGACCCAGGATAACTGGAAACATGGGAGATGCAATAGCATCCAAAGTCAATAGTTCCTTATGGTCCATGGAGGTGATCACAGGCAAAGGAGGGGTCTCCTGGGTCACTACTCCGGACTTGATGCGAGACCCATCTGCCAGGAAAATGGAAAGTCCCTGAGTCTTAGGTTGGAGTGGGATGTGTTGTTGTGCTGCAAAGTCTAGATCGACAAAACAACTACATGCCCCTGAGTCGATTATTGCAGTTACTGGTATTGTCCTCCCTGGTAGTTGGAAAGAGATAGGAAGAGCCAGGTGAGTAGCATTGGTAGATGGAGGTGAGTAGTTGGGAGAAGAGGTAGCCAGGACCTTGCGCAGCTTAGCAGGACAAGAAGAGACATAATGACCGGGTTCACCGCAATACAGGCATAGATAATTCTGCAGCCGACGAAGTCGTTCCTTGGCCGATAGGGAATGTTTCATTAGTCCAAGCTGCCCTGGCTTGATGGTCTGGTTGAGGGATGAGGGTTCAGTTGGAACCGTACTGGCACTGGCAGGGTACACAGGGGCTCGTATCCGGGGTAGCATCCAAGCTGGGCGGAGCTGTTGGGTAGACCTTTCTGCTCTGCGCTCCCGGAGTCGTCGGTCTATCTGGATAGACAAATTAATTAAAGTCTCTAGAACATCAGGAACACCGACCCGTGCTAACTCATCCTTCAGGCTTTCAGAGAGACCAAGACGGAACTGATGCCGCAGAGCCGCCTCATTCCACTGGGTATCCGCGCTCCAGCGTCTGAAATCAGTCACATAGTCCTCGACCGCTCGGCGGCCTTGCTGGAGCGCATGGAGAGCAGCCTCGGCAGTAGAAGTCCGCTGTGGATCGTCATAAAGTCGGGCCATGGCATCAAGAAAAGAGGGCAGAGAGTCTAGAACTACATGGCGGACTTCAAGTAGATGATGGGCCCAAGCTTGAGGTTCCCCCTGCAGCAAAGCGATAACGAAGCCCACCTTGGTGGCTTCAGATGAAAAAGTCAGAGGTAGCAACGAAAAGTAAAGTTCACATGCGTTGCGAAACGCACGGAATTTACTCCGATCCCCGAAAAACTTCTCAGGAACAGGGACTCTGGGCTCAGGAGATGGTAACATTCCAATAGAGGAAGTTGGGGTTGGAGGTGAATCTGCAGAGGTGGCTTGAGTTTGTGTCTGCTTATCCATTCGGACATGGCTGCCCTGCAGAGACTTCACGATCTGAGTGAGAGCTGTAAGGTGTTGATAGACATTGTCCATAGGCAAGGTATCTCCTGCAGGCTCAGGCATGGCGGTTTGATACTGTAACGTACCTAAGGTGTGAGCCTGACGTGCGGAGAGGGACCTCCCGTACAACCCCGGCTCGGAGACCACTGGAGTGGGGACAGTGGTGGTAAGAGCACGGTGAGGTAAGGGTGCCTGTCTGATCCTCACTGCTTGGAGTGGTGGAGCAGAGTGGAGACTGGAACGGCTGGTTCCGGAAGCAGCGGATGCAGGTCAGCAGGTTCAGCTTGCAGAGCAGAGGATGCAGGTCAGCAGGTGCCGGTTTGCAGAGCAGGGATGCAGGTCAGCAGGTGCCGGTTTGCAGAGCAGGGATGCAGGTCAGCAGGTGCCGGTTTGCAGAGCAGGGATGCAGGTCAGCAGGTTTGCAGAGCAGGGATGCAGATCAGCAGGTGCAGGTTTGCAGAGCAGGGATGCAGGTCAGCAGAGCAGGTATGCAGGTCAGCAGGTGCAGGTTTGCATTGCAAAGGATGCAGGTCAGCGTGTGCAGCTTGCAGAGCAGAGGATGCAGGTAAGCTGGTGCAGGTTTGCAGAGTCAGACAAGCCGGGTCATACACATCAAGGTAAACATCACAAGTGGCAGGCAGAGAGTAGTCAAAGTCCAGGCCGAATCTTGGCAACAGGCAGACTGGCAGATAACTGAGCAGGGTCGAACGAGCCGAGGTCAGGACTGGAGACAGAAGCGTGGTCAGGAAGCCGGGTCAAACACAGGAACAGGATACACGCACAGAATCAGGAACTCAGGGAACAGAAGCAGATCAAACCGCAAGGGGCAACATCTCTGGAATGTCTTTTATAGGAAGTACATGGGAGGAGCAAGGGGTTCAGAGTTCAACAGTAATCAGACACCAAGCAGAGTAGTCTAATGGATCAGATAGGTTATCCAGCAGATCAGGCAGGGAACTGTCCAGCATCTCAGATAGCTCTGCTGGAAGAGTCAATGCCAGACACAGAAGAGGTCCCAGGTTCAAGCCCAGCACGTCCCTGACAGACACATTTACCCGGACTGCGTTATCATTAGACAGCCTAACCAAGCTGACCTACGGCATTACATCACCACTATCGGATCACCAGGGTACCCAATTCAACTGTCCGATCCACGTTACTACTGGTGATGCCACATGCCGGTTTGTTCTTGAGTCAGCATGGAACACAGCTCTGTTGCTCCGTTTTAGCTGTGTTTGTTCCACAGGAAGTGCTACTCTAATGGAAGAAATCCTGTTGTGGGGACACCCCTGTCTGTGCTTCCCCCCTGCCGGACTGTGCTCCTGATACCAACAGTCACAGGAAGTGCCCATAAAGTGGTGTACTGGCTTGTTATCGCGAAACTGCCAGTTCATATCACTCCACAAAGTAATATGCTGATCTGATGTTTGAAAATTCAGCATGTCCCTGTGCTCCATGTGTGAGGAAAGTATCCTCAGTCTTCTGAAAAAGGCTGAGTCATGTTTCAAGTGTTGTGTTGCCTGAGTGAAGTTTACAACATTATAAGTCTCAACTCCTTAGTCCCTGAAATCAGGGACTGGGGGCAACAAGTGCTGTTTCTTCATAATGGAACTTTATTGCAAAGTTAAAAGTGGTTGTAAACCCTAGGACAAAAGAAAAAAAACCCTGGAAGACAAAGGCATAATGAGCTAGTACAGGTATATCTTATTATATGTGTAGTGGAGTGTCGCTTATTGGTATCCTATAAGGACTACTTTATACGCAAATGCACCCAGATACCTCCGGAACTCTATTGACTACTGTTTGACTTGGAAGGAAAGGTGCATAGTGTGACTTGTAGTACAGAGAGACATGGACTCCAATGCAGTGGATACTATATAGACAGCTGTACACCCACAGTGCATTGCCCGGTGCAAGGTCTTCTTGGGAAGGGTTATTTAAGTGGAGGAGGAGCAACGCGGGGTCTCTTTGGACATCGCCCGCCCAGCAAGTCAGAGCCTGTGTTGGGGCCTGTTGTGCTTGTCTAGACCCGGAGAGCCTGGGCCTACCGAATTTGGGAAACCTGCTTGTCGCAGAGAGAGGGATCTCATCCAAAGAGCCTGCTGATATCTCGGAGCATTCAAGAGTCGACCCATCTACCGACTTCCATACGGTTGTCTGAGGGACCGGAGACTATGGGTGGTGGAGAGATCGTGTGCCGGAGCACCAGCAACAGAACCAGCGGAACGGACTGGGCCTGGTCGGGTGAGAGGGCACTTGCCCAGGACTTTTAACTGTAATTAGGCCATCATCTTTTGGTTAAGGCTGAGCATTTTATCACCCGTGACTTCACATCCTAAGTATAGCCGGAGTTCAGCTAACGTTATTTGATATCCCTTGGATTACAAACATTAAGTGCACCAACGTTTTGCTAGTGAAGATCCTTTTCATTGGAGCAGGGCCGTTTGAAGGAATTTGGGGGCCCCAAGCAAAATGGACATGGAGGCCCCCCAACCCCCCCCCCCCCCCGCAAAGCCTACAGGAATGACAGCATAGCGATACAATTTAAGTTCACCCACACTTTATATAAATAAAAAAGGTTTACTGTGCAAATACTGCTGTTGCATATAATGTGCATAAAATTTGAACATTTTTAACAATTGAACATTTGCAAAAAACACCACTGTACCATAAAATCAATTAATATACATTAAAAAAAGTGCACAATAACTAAATCCAACATACTTAAAACACACACACACACATACATACATACACACTCACATTAACATTTTTCAGTTCTTCCTCCCCCCTCCCTACCGTACCACGTGGCAGGAGATTCAGTTTCCTGTTCCCGGCCGGACTGACAGGAAGTGAGCACTCAGTGTGCACTTCCTGTCAGTCCGGCAACAGGAAACTGAATTTCCTGGCCGGCTGGACTGACAGGAGGAAGAAAGAGGAGCTCGGCCACGCTACATGGAAGGGGAAGTGATGAGAGAGGCAGCAGTGCTGCAGGCAGGGGCGTTGCTAGGTCTACAAAAGATCTGGGGCTAGATCCCATAGCAGCGGAGTAAAATAAAGTCATACGCATGTATATAATATACACAATATATATATTCACACATATATACACACACACTGCAAAGGCTGGGGACATGGTACAGGGGCCAGAGGCTGCGGACATGGTACAGGGGCCAGAGGCTGCGGACATGGTACAGGGGCCAGAGGCTGCGGACATGGTACAAAGGCCAGAGGCTGCGGACATGGTACAGGGGCCAGAGGCTGCGGAGGGGTCTTACCGGGCTGTGATGAGAGGTGCGCGCCACTGCTGAGACCTCACAAAGTGCCACTGCTGCCTTACATTTAAAAATGGTGCCATTATGTCACTGTGCATGCGCCTGTATGTTCGAAAATGACTGACCATGTACGGGCTAGCCCAAGCGGTGGCGGCGCATGTGCAGATAACACTCCAGCCCCCTCATCATAACATACAGGTGTAGCGGGTATATGCTTTCCTATTTTTGAATCTGGTGGGGAAACTGTGATGTGTGGTTCCCCTGGGGGCCATCAGGTGGCGCTGTCACTTTGGGCCCGGGGTTGAGCCATCGTTGCGGTGGCGTACCTCTTTTGGTCTCTCTCAGCGGTTGTATGGTGGGGCGGGGAACCCGCCGTGCTTGCTGGGAGGAGGTATAAAGGGGGCGGCCATTTTCAGTGGCGGGAGTTGAGTCCCGGGCACCTTCAGCCTGAGGGCGGTGGTTCGTGTCGGTCCCCTAGGCGGCCTAGGCCCAGGGGACATTCGGAGGTCGTGTTTTATCCCAGGCACCTTTAGCCTGGGGTGAGGTACTCTGGAGGGGGTCTGGAGCTCAGTGCCCACCACTGAGTTCCGCGAGGGAAGGAGGTCCTAGGGAACCCAGGGAGTGGGTACCCGAATGGACCGGTGGGAGATACTTGCTTGAAGACCCGGTGCAGCATATTGCCAGTGACAGGTGAGCCTCCCATCGGAGACCGCTTGGAAGGAAATCCCCCCTCGCTCGGAAACCTCAGCCCACTTTCAGGAAGGAAAGTGGAGAGTTCATTGTGTCTGGGCCTACTCGCATCCACACCTCCTTGTCTGTTTTGTTCAGGGCCGGCGCTACCACTAGGCGGACTAGGCGACCGCCTAGGGCGCACTGCCGCCTAGGGCGCCCGACCGCTGGTAATTTTACCTCCGCACTCCGCACAGACAGTGCCGCACTGTCCTCCACTAGCGCCCTGACATGTCAAGCAGCAGCGCCGCCCCGACCCCCCCCCCCCCAGCGCGGCTCGCTCACTCGCTCGAGTTCTCCTCCGCTGCAATGACATCAATCATGGTATGGGTTCCGGCTGCAACACCCCCCCCCCCCAGGGCACTCTCCTCCGCTCTGCCTCTGATGTGTAGTGTTCTGTGATCACTGGCAGTAGCAGGCGCTGAGGCTCTCTGTCTGTGTGACTGACATCACATGTCACCTGGTGTCCACACAGCACAGAGGCCGCTCTCCATAGTGTCCAGTCCAGCAGCGCAGCACAGCCCCCCCTCTCCTGTCTGGCCGTGTCAGGTGTCGTGTCAGTCTGGATCAGACTGCGATGCATCATGGGCTATTGGGCATTAGCTTCACGTCAATAGCGTGGCGCCTAGCGGCGGCTCCCGGGCTTTGGGGACAGGTGGAGCATGGAAGAGGTACCATGCGGTGCCAGCAGGCAGGTACAGCAGCAGAGTTGATGCGAGCGGAACAGGCAGCAATCACAGGGTCACCGTTCACGTTGGTGTGGTGAGTAAAACTTTTGTACATCAAGTGCTAACAATGAAATTTTTTAAAATGTATGTGTATATTAAAATATCTGCCAAATGCCCCCCCCTCCAGGGACTGATTGCATTGATTGGCACTAGTGAAGCGGCATTGATGGGCTGTATTTGATGGGCGCTGGTGAGGCTGTATTTGGACGTGGGTGAGGCCGTATTTGATGGGCGCTGGTGAGGCTGTATTTGATGGGCGCTGGTGAGGCTGTATTTGATGGGCGCTGGTGAGGCTGTATTTGATGGGCGCTGGTGAGGCTGTATTTGATGGGCGTTGGTGAGGCTGTATTTAATGGGCGCTGGTGAGGCCGTATTTGATGGGCGCTGGTGAGGCTGTATTTGATGGGCGTGGGTGAGGCTGTAATTGATGGGCGTTGGTGAGGCCGTATTTGATGGGCGCTGGTGAGGCTGTATTTGGACACGGGTGAGGCCGTATTTGATGGGCGCGGGTGAGGCTATATTTGATGGGCGCTGGTGAGGCCGTATTTGATGGGCGCGGGTGAGGCCGTATTTGATGGGCACTGGTGAGGCTGTATTTGGACGCGGGTGAGGCCGTATTTGATGGGCGCTGGTGAGGCTGTATTTGATGGGCGTGGGTGAGGCTGTATTTGATGGGCGCTGGTGAGGCCATATTTGATGGGCACTGGTGAGGCTGTATTTGGACGCGGGTGAGGCTGTATTTGATGGGTGTGGGTGAGGCTGTATTTGATGGGCGTGGGTGAGGCTGTATTTGATGGGTGCTGGTGAGGCCGTATTTGATGGGCGCTGGTGAGGCTGTATTTGGACGCGGGTGAGGCCGTATTTGATGGGCGCTGGTGAGGCTGTATTTGATGGGCATGGGTGAGGCTGTATTTGATGGGCGCTGGTGAGGCCGTATTAGATGGGCGCTGGTGAGGCTGTATTTGGACGCGGGTGAGGCCGTATTTGATGGGCGCTGGTGAGGCCGTATTTGATGGGCGCGGGTGAGGCCGTATTTGATGGGCGCTGGTGAGGTTGTATTTGGACGCGGGTGAGGCCGTATTTGATGGGCGCTGGTGAGGCTGTATTTGATGGGCGTGGGTGAGGCTGTATTTGATGGGCGCTGGTGAGGCCGTATTTAATGGGCGCTGGTGAGGCTGTATTTGGACGCGGGTGAGGCCGTATTTGATGGGCGCTGGTGAGGCTGTATTTGATGGGCGTGGGTGAGGCTGTATTTGATGGGCGCTGGTGAGGCCGTATTTGATGGGCGCTGGTGAGGCCGTATTTGATGGGCGCTGGTGAGGCTGTATTTGGACGCGGGTGAGGCCGTATTTGATGGGCGCGGGTAAGGCTATATTTGATGGGCGCGGGTGAGGATGTATTTGATGGGCGCGGGTGAGGATGTATTTGATGGGCGCGGGTGAGGATGTATTTGATGGGCGCGAGTGAGGATGTATTTGATGGGCGCGGGTGAGGATGTATTTGATGGGCGCGGGTGAGGATGTATTTGATGGGCGCGGGTGAGGATATATTTGATGGATGCGGGTAAGGATGTATTTGATGGGCGCGGTGAGGCTGTATTTGATGGGCGCGGGTGAGGATGTATTTGATGGGCGCGGGTGAGGATGTATTTGATGGGCGCGGGTGAGGATGTATTTGATGGGCGCGGGTGAGGATGTATTTGATGGGCGCGAGTGAGGATGTATTTGATGGGCGCGGGTGAGGATGTATTTGATGGGCGCGGGTGAGGATGTATTTGATAGGCGCGGGTGAGGATATATTTGATGGATGCGGGTGAGGATGTATTTGATGGGTGCAGGTGAGGATGTATTTGATGGGCGCAGGTGAGGCTGTATTTGATGGGAGCGGGTGAGGATGTATTTGATGGGCGCAGGTGAGGGTGTATTTGATGGGCGCGGTGAGGCTGTATTTGATGGGCGCGGGTGAGGCTATATTTGATGGGCGCTGGTGAGGCCGTATTTGATGGGCGCGGGTGAGGCTATATTTGATGGGCGCTGGTGAGGCCGTATTTGATGGGCGCGGGTGAGGCCGTATTTGATGGGCGCTGGTGAGGCTGTATTTGGACGCGGGTGAGGCCGTATTTGATGGGCGTGGGTGAGGCTGTATTTGATGGGCGCTGGTGAGGCCATATTTGATGGGCGCGCTGGTGAGGCTGTATTTGGACGCGGGTGAGGCCGTATTTGATGGGCGCTGGTGAGGCCGTATTTGATGGGCGCGGGTGAGGCCGTATTTGATGGGCGCTGGTGAGGCTGTATTTGATGGGCGTGGGTGAGGCTGTATTTGATGGGCGTGGGTGAGGCTGTATTTGATGGGCGCTGGTGAGGCCGTATTTGATGGGCGCTGGTGAGGCTGTATTTGGACGCGGGTGAGGTTGTATTTGATGGGCGTGGGTGAGGCTGTATTTGATGGGCGCTGGTGAGGCCGTATTTGATGGGCGCTGGTGAGGCCGTATTTGATGGGCGCTTGTGAGGCTGTATTTGGACGCGGGTGAGGCCGTATTTGATGGGCGCTGGTGAGGCTGTATTTGATGGGCGCGGGTGAGGCTGTATTTGATGGGCGCGGGTGAGGATGTATTTGATGGGCGCGGGTGAGGATGTATTTGATGGGCGCGGGTGAGGATGTATTTGATGGGCGCGGGTGAGGATATATTTGATGGATGCGGGTGAGGATGTATTTGATGGGCGCGGGTGAGGATGTATTTGATGGGCGCAGGTGAGGCTGTATTTGATGGGCGCGAGTGAGGATGTATTTCATGGGCACGGGTGAGGATGTATTTGATGGGCGCGGTGAGGCTGTATTTGATGGGCGCGGGTGAGGATGTATTAGCTGGTCTAGCAATGTGTTGCATGCAAAATAGTAGCGGTCATTAAAAAGGGGCATGGCAAAGGGGGTGGAGTCAGGGGTGGAGCCAAGGGGGGCGGCAAAATTAGGTTTCGCCTAGGGTGTCAAAAATCCTTGCACCGGCCCTGGTTCTGTTCTATAAGGGAGTTCAACTGATTGTGTTCACTTGAGAAGAATAAAGGAGTGTTGGACTTTAATGGTGTGGGGCTCATTTTCTGGCGGACATTGTTCAAGGTAATTCTCTTTGGAGATTCCAGGTGCAGAACACTGACCCGAAGGTAAAGAAAGAACTTTTGCTTGCACCACACAACTAACTGTAGTGAAGGCTTGGCGTGGTGACCCCGCTCTCTCTCCTCTAAGGTACCCCAAGACAAGAGACAGACGAGCCGAGAAAAGAAAGAGGGGAGAGAGGAGGCTGCTACACAGGGTTAATGTTACTTTATGGTATGTAATGAGGCTGGGGTTTTAGTGGAGGAAAAGAGCAGTGCAGCTGGCTGGAGCATAAAAACAGGTAGGTGAAAGAGCCCCCCCCCCCCCCCCACACACACACACACTGCAAGAATGGACTTGATCCTAATTTCCTTGAGATGGGCTGTATTATGGCACCACATCCTTTGCTGTTTTTGCGCAAATTCATGAATATGTTAGAAATATACTGGGACTTTCGAGGTGCTACAGAGATATTATACATACAATTATTTTGTAAAAATGCATCTATGTATGTAGTACCAGAAATTAAGTCCCATTATATTTCTAACATATTCAAGAATTTTACTTTCACCATGCCTGTCCTGCTGAGATACAGGACAGGTTTAAAGCACAGATCTATACAGTGTGGAAGGCAGAACAATTGCAACTCACAGGAGAAGAATGCAGTCTGCCATCCGTCCTGTTATCTTGCCTTGGGGGAGCTCCGGTGACTACTTTATGGGTAGCAACGATCACTACTGTGTTGTCCTGCTTTCTCTGTCCTTCCCCCGGGAGAGGAGGGAGAGGCAGTGGCGTCACTAGGGTTGGTGTCACCCGGTGCGAAAAAAAATGGTGTCACCCCCCAACAACTATAGTCCCCCCTCAGTACAGACCCCCCTCCACTAACTACAGACCTCACTCCCACAGTATAGATCCCCTCCCTCAGTACAAACCCGCTCCACTAAGTACAGACTCCCCGCCATCAATATAGACCCGCCTCCCTCAGTATGAACCTCCCCCTCAGTACAGACCGCTCCATCAGTACAGACACCCCCACCTCAGTGCAGACCCCCTCAGTTACCGACACCCCCTCAGTTACAGACACCCCCCTCAGTTACAGACACCCCCCTCAGTTACAGACCCCCCTCGTACAGACACCCCCCTCAGTACAGACACCTCCCTCAGTAACAGACCTCCCTCAGTAACAGACCCCCCTCAGTAACAGACACCCCCTCAGTTACAGACCCCCCTCAGTTACAGACCCCCCCTCAGTTACAGACCCCCCCTCAGTACAGACACCCCCCTCAGTACAGACACCCCCCTCAGTACAGACCCCCCCCCCTCAGTACAGACACCCCCCTCAGTACAGACACCCCCTCAGTTACAGCCCCCCCCCCTGGTGCAAGCTTCCCCTTGTGCAGACCCCAGCAGTACAGACACCCCCTCCCCCCATCAGTAAAGATTCCCCCCTTACCTTACAGACCTCAGAACAGAGCGGCAGTTACACACAGCGGTGTGTCTCTCGAGGGCGGGCTCCTCCTCCTCCTCTGTGGATGTAAACAGAGAGGAGGCAGAGGGGGCGGCGGCTTCCTTCCGCTCCGCTGAGGGACACAGCCGAAGCGTGAGCCTAAGGCACAGGGCAGCGGGCAGGCGGGCGATGTCAGTGTGGTGCCGCTGCGCTACCCACGGGTGTCACCCCTCTGGTGGGTGTCACCCGGGTGCGGCCCGCCCCCCCCCCCGCACCTGGCTAGCAACGCTAGTGGGGAGAGGGAGACTCGGGTGCTGTCTGACACACACAAGCATGGAAGAGATCGAGTTTCTTCTTTCTGAACAGTCCTCTGCATGCTCGCTACCTTGCTCCTCACTTGTCCATTGACCCGAGGGGTGTCTTATATTAGCAGAGACAATGTCCAAGCTCCTGGGTCGACATTCTCCCCCTCCCTCGCTCAGCTCATGTCCAATGTGCGCTAGTTGTCAGCGCTAACATTTCCCATCCTTCCTCCAGCTAGCTCCTCTTGATTTGGCGCCACAAATTCAGCTTCTCTGGAGCCAATGAGAGAGGAGGGGTGTGAATTAAAGGCAGAAGCCTCCCCGCAATTAGAGAATAGCGAGCGATTCCCACAGCGATTTACCCACAGCCACAGCACCCGATAAGAGACTCAGGGCCATGGGTCCCAGATTCGGGGCTACAGCCTGGCAAGGAAAAGTTGGGGGCCCCAGGCCATCTCGGGGCCCCAAGCAATTGCTTGTTTTGCCTGTCCTGTAGCGACGGGCCTGCATTGGAGTGACAGTGTTTGGAGGTAGTCAGGCCTGATGGGAACTCACTTTGACACTGTGTGGGCGCCATATTGCCCACGAGGGGAAAGCTCGCAAGCATAGTTAGTTCAAAGACATTTAGTGAATATAGGATTTCATTATATTTGGTACCTTTATATGTTTATCACTTTGGCTTTTGCAGGGCTCTGTATAAGTAAACGCATATTTGTTTAACCTGTCATCTCTTATTCAGTAAAAATACTTTTGTGGTTAAGCAAACACGTTGTGTGGAGTGTTAACTGTTCCAGGGAGACGGCCAACACAGGTAAACCAATTTTGAATTGTACTGTATGCTCTATTGTGGCATTGTGGTTCCTATAGCCAGTGGGTTTCACAATCCCATTTATTTACAGCTGTGTCAGTGGAGGGTTAGAGCCAGTTTGGGGGTTGACAGCAGTACGGTACAGGCCCAAACAATATCAGCAGCTCTCTTAACTGGGGGTAGTGCTACATATGCTTATATGTAGCAAAAAGTGTGTTGTAAGGGTTTACAACCACTTTAAAACCAAGTTGTTCTTTACTGTGTGCTTGCGAACTACAAACAAGTTATTATTACTTCAAAACCTAAGGAAAATACCTGGTGGACTTTGGTGTGATGGAGCCAGCAAGATGTTCACACTAAAGTTTGTACCTACTGAACTTTGGAGATACAAAGGCAGTATGATTCTTCAAAGTTGATGCACTTGACAAAAAAATTCATGCCCATTGGACTCATTCACATTTACATTTGAAACCTCTACTACATAGATTGCACCATATTCAAGTGACTTTTTGTTTACTACCACTAGATGGCAGCAAATTGGCCAGTCTGAATGAACAGTAAAAAAAAAAAATTCATCTTCATAGAAAAATGTTTAGAAATGTAGTTGTAGCGCCCTGCTCCTGATGACCAGGCGCTATGTTAAATTTAGTGGGTGTCTGAGCTGGTATTTATAATTATGCTAAATCAGCCTCTGTTCCGGCTATGGCTGTGTTGGGAAGACTTCCCACTGTTTGCCTGTAGGTGGCGTTACCACCTCAGGCCAGTGTGGAAGACTGACAGACCAAAGTACATTGGGTATCTTTCCTCGGGAACAGTTCAGTGGGCGTGGTCTACCCGCTGAGCAAGCTGGGGAAGGGTACTTAAGGAGCAGACACCATTTTGAGGGGTACTTTTTCCCCTCGTGGCCCTCCTGGCACAGGTAGTGTGTGTGTGATCTTGGCCTTGGGACCATGTTGGTCTGAGGCTGCAACTTTACCAAGTAGGCCCAGTTATGCTGACTGGGCCTACACTTTGAAGGTGATCCTGTGCTGTTCATCCTGCGGGAGGAAGCCACTCAATGGAGGAAACCAGGGAAGGACCTATCCTGGAAAAGACAGAGCAGAAGGCTGGAGTCTTGAGGAGGGCCTGGTAATTCTATTGGAGGATGCACCGTAGCTAAAGTTCACCTTGCAGTCTGCCGGGTTGGCTTAAAGGCTTTTTGACTGCTTTGCGTTAAGTCCTGTGGCAGAGGATCCCGGATTATCCAATCTTGTGCACAACCAGTCTGTGGCAGAAACTGGTCCTGATCATTGTCCGTGCATCATTCCGGCTACTAGGCCAGGTGAGAGGGGCCTATCCGGATGAGCAATACCCCACTCAAGGAGGAGTGGTGAATGACTTTATAGTTGAGGAGTTTCCCCCAGTGATCTGTACTGCGTACCTGAACCTACCCCTTCCCTTCACCCTTCTACTATTCTTCATATGTTTTATGCAAAGGGAAAATAAAACCTAACTGCAGGAGGTTTTACATCTTGTGTGGACATTGGAGTTTTTACAGACTTTCTTCCCCTAGACAACGAATAATGAGGTAACGTTCAAGGCCCAAAATTTAAACCAGCAGCTCCTACGGGGTTGTGCTACACGTGGGAGTCCGGGATTTGCCGTTACCTCTCGCAACTGTAAAAAGGATTTTGCTTTATTGAAAGTCTACAAAAGAAGGTGTTGGACTGTGTTTTGAACTGAAACCAAAGGGGTAAAGGTACAGATCACTTTTCTAACTGCGTAGGCCGTGGGCAGAGCCAGGAAAGAAAAGCCTGTGAGCTACGCGCAAAAGAACCTAAAGGGGAGGAGTTCCCGCCAACTGCGTGAGACACGCGAGTGTGTTTGGCGCCAACGACCAGGAGCTGCCAGATCAAGTGAGTGGATCGGAAAGCAGCATGTCGCTATGTTCATGGGCACCACCCAGGCCAGGGCCTAGAATGTTCCCCATGCCCGCCGCTGTGGGTGCTACACCATCCAGAGCCCTGCTCACAGATACAGGGATCCTATTGAAGCCATGCGGATGCTTCATACTGTACATGAGCCGAGATGTAGAGGCGCTGAGCATGCTGTGCCCTGGATGTGAAGGACTAGCTGTGCAGTTACGTCAATTTGACCGGTGCCCATCCGGTGCCCATCCTGCGGGGAATACTTGTTCGAGGCTGAACAACCCACTGTGTTGCCCCGCGCCTATCGGATAGACTGGGATACAGGCACCGCTACGTTGGAAGATGTCGCCTTTGCCCCTGCGGTTCAGCCTGTGCGCACTACGTTTGCTGCAGAAAGTGAGTCTGGAAGAGATGTCGCTACCAACACAGAGGTACCAGTGGACACCGCAGCGGATACCACATCTACAACATGTGCCCCCATCCCACCCGTGAAACGGAAGGTGGGGTACGTGAAGGCTGGCCGCGGTCGAGGCCTACCCCAGCATTTACCGGAACCGGACCCCGTGAGCGATGATATTCCCGGGATCTCCACGTCAGGAGCTGATAAGAAACCTGGGGGAAATGTGACCGGGACTTTGGTTAGCTATTTGCCGGCAGAAGAGTTAGCAGACTCTGACTTAGACTCTTTGTCGGATGCTGGAGATGACTATTTGTGTGAGCCCATGCCTAGAGAATTCTTATGGAACAACATGGAAAATGTTACCTCAACACATAGCTGTTCAGAGTGGACAGCTATGGACTCCGGGGAAACTACCCCAAGGGAGGGAACCCCGGACATTGCTAAAGTGACTTTGCCTGTTAAGAGGACTGTTCCTAAACCTACCAAGTCTATGGTAAATAAGTCACCGTATTCATGTGTATTGCCCGGGACGGGGAGTTCACGGACACTTCCTAAACTCGCCCATCTACAACGAGTGCTAATGAAAAGGGTAGCCACGGAATACGGCCCGGAGTTCCCGTACGTGCCGAAGGAGGTAATGCAGGAGATTGAGGTTCATAGGGAGCAACGGTGCAGTGAGGCCATCTGGGACTATTTGAAAGTGCCAAAGCCATTTAGAAATCTGGACTATTCGTTCATCATGGCTGATCGGTTCAAAGGTTGCCAGTTATACTGGAGCTACGGGCGGAATATCCATGCTGATCGGGTAGTCATTTGCAGACCAGGGAAGGACGATGTTACCTATTTTATTACCACCCTGGACAAGCAAGGAAAACCTCTGACTTTGCCGGATCCCAGGTTTTACCTATGAGTATTTAAAGTAACTCTTTGTCTTCAATTCCATTTTTCTTTTGAGCAGGAAAATAAAAAAAACAACACTTTCAACTGAGAGAAGGATATATTTTTTATTTTTTTTGCCTTCTCATCTTTACTATGCTAACTGGACTTTGGGAAGTTAGACAGTTAGAAATAGGGTTGCTGAGGACGTCGGGATCAAGATGTTATCTGTTTCAGCCCCTGCTTAAAGAACTCTTGTGTGCTATCTCTGCCACTAGGTGGCAGTGGTCGATAGAGTAGGGAAAGACTTTTCTACGTTTATTACATAGGCTTTAAAATTCAAGAAAGAAAGTTCCACCTCTAAGGCTGGATTCACACCTATGCAGTTTTAGTGCTTTTTGCATTTTGCAGATTTGCACTACAGTCCATTTACCATGGTTTCCTATGGATCATGTTCTGTAGTGCAAATCTGCAAAATGCAAAAAGCACTAAAAATGCATATGTGTGAATCCAGCCTAAAAGAGGTGTAGCTCTGCTTCTGTAGAAATGTTTTAGGATTGCTACAGTTATTTTGCTGTGTGTCTCTGTGTTTTGTTTTCTCTTTTAGGTAACCAGATCTTCTTTCAAGACCTCCGGAGAATGGGGAGGGCTAGATAGGTAGTGACGGGTGGTAATGTGTAATGTATAATGTGTAATGTATAATGTGTGATATGCTATTATCTTATTGAGAATTTATGTCATTGTTATTTCTTTGCCTTTTTCCTTCCCTTCCTCATCCAAGTTTTTTTGGTTCTGGTACCAAAACCTGAGGCTTGAGGTGTTTTTTTTTTCCCCAGACACTGGGGACAGTGTCTTTATGCAGCAGGGGGAGTATGTAGCGCCCTGCTCCTGATGACCAGGCGCTATGTTAAATTTAGTGGGTGTCTGAGGCACCTCAGGCCAATGTGGAAGACTGACAGACCAAAGTACATTGGGTATTGTTGTGTTATACTATGTGATTTATTCTTGCTCCTTGTCTTTAAGATCTGTCCCCTTTTTTCCAGCTGAACTCTCTCTCTCACTGTAGTTCTTTATATTTCTCCTCCACTTCCTGCTTCTCTCTCATTAGTCCTGTATACCTCAATGTAGAAACATCTTCCATGTGGTTTACAACTGCAACGTTTTTCTACCTATCAATATACATCATTAAACGGAACATTCGAAAAGGATTCATCGTCTGTCTTCCTAACAGTAAGTTATTCATCGAGTTAAACTGCCTGTATCAATGCAAGGGATGAATAGTAAACCAGATTGTGTAAGGTCTACATCAACCCGGAGATAAAGTTTATCACTTTGTAGCTGAGGCAGAACAGTAGAAAAACTGAGTTTCACAGCCTAATTACAAGATTTCTGCATGACAGCACTGCTAGACAAGATTTACTGCACTCATTGCAAGAAAGAAGAAGAGAGCAGCACATGGCAGCCTCATAGCCTGAGTTAGTCTGCGTGGTGTCATATTTCAGCACACAGCTCCTGCCTGCTATTACTCAGTCATTCTGCTATGAGTTATCATAACTTTGTATGTGAACTTACATCTACCTCTCCACAAGTTCCTGAAGAAACAGAGTTACCCAAACGCTCAGTTAAACTCACTTGGAAAGTAATGGAGAATTATGAAGCTTCCAGGACTGAATTGTCAAATAGCTTGGAATTAGTCTGGGAGAAAATTCTTGCTGAAGCTAATACAGTGTCTGTTGAATGTGAACTACTGACACTAGAGGGCACCATTAAACAACTTTCTACCTCATATGAGCTTTACCAGCTTACCAGCAATAAATTCACTAATGTCTTACAAAATATGAATTCATAAGATTCACTGGCGCAATTAAAGCGCGTAAACGCTCTTAATCTAGAAAGAGACAGTTTTATCCAGCAAATCAGATTAAAGGCAGAAGCAAAGATAAAGCTGTTACAGGACACTGCATCTCCCAGATCTGTTTCCACCAGATGTTCTAAAAACTCGTCTAGATCCCATAGTTCAAGATACTCATATCTGTTTCCACCAGATGTTCTAAAAGCTCATCTAGATCCCATAGTTCAAGATACTCAACACTCAGTGAGCGACTTATTAATGCCCGCGCTGAAGTGGAAGCCAGCAAGGTGCAGGTGGCATATGCAGAAAAAAGAGCAGAGTCGGAAGCGCAGTCAGCACATCAAAGAGCAGAGTTGGAAGCGCAGTCAGCACGTCAAAGAGCAGAGTTGGAAGCACAGTCAGCATGTCAAAGAGCAGAGTTGGAAGCTCAGTCAGCACGTCAAAGAACAGAGTTGGAAGCTCAGTCAGCACGTCAAAGAGCAGAGTTGGAAGCTCAGAGAGCAGAGTTGGAAAGCTCAGTCAGCACGTCAAAGAGCAACAATGGAAACCTTAAATGAACAGTGTAAACATGATGCAGCTATGGCAAAGCTAAGGGTCCTACAGCAAGCTATCAGTGCAGACGAAGGTGCAAGTGAGAAAGACAGCATCAACCTAATGTGAGGGGGTTAGCTCGGCAGCGGGTGTGTGTGACCCCCGGGATGAGCTCCCCACACAAAACAGGCCCAGCAAACGGAGGTTGTGGTTTTCAAAATCAAAAAAAGGTGCGGTTTATTTTCTATTTACAGTGACAAAACACAGCAAAGCAAAAGAAACATAACCAAAATAAATCCTGGTCAAGTTGACCTCTGACTAAACATACAGGTTTCCTAACTAACAACTGGGATCAGCCTAGTGCTGTCCTAGTCCCTAAGTCCCTGGTTTAGTAAAAGTCCAAACAAATAGCCACACAGGCTTTGCCTCACCGCACAGGGGTTCACTCTCCCTAGACAGTCCACACAGGTCTGGTTCCAGGCATGAGCAAACACCTAATGAATCTGGGAGTTTTTATAGAGGCCTAAATGAGCTCACAAGCTTCAGCTGGCCTCATCAACTCCCTGTCTGTACGACGCCCAGCCCTCTCCCTAGAGGTATGAGTCATCCATGAGCCCACTAGCCTTATACAACTCTCCACCTAGTTGTATAAGTCGGCGTAAAGCCTGAATCTGGGCGAAATATATCTACCCCCCTGGATGCAACCAGGTGACTTTACCTTCCTGCTGTCACATACCCCCCCCCCTCTTGTTTTAACCTCGGGGTTGGAACACCAGCAATCAGGCATTCATGTACTCGAGACAAAGCATCCACATTCCCCATTTGAACGCCAGGGCGATGCTTTACTGTGAAGTTGAATTCCTGGAGGGCCAGGAACCACCTATTCACTCTTCTATTTGTTTCCTTGTTTTGAGCCATCCACTTTAACGGAGCGTGATCCGTAACCATGTCAAAGTGCCTACCTAGCAGGTAGTACCGAAGGGAATCTAGAGCCCACTTCACCGCTAAACACTCCTTTTCAACGGTGGCGTAATTTACCTCATGGGACTTCAACTTCCTGCTGAGGTAAATGACTGGGTGCTCTTCCCCGTTCCAGACCTGGGACAATACTGCTCTTAACCCCACATCTGACGCATCACTTTGTACGACAAAGTCTTTAGAGAAGTCGGGTGAGTACAACACTGGCTGGCTACATAAGGCTTGTTTCAAGAATTGGAATGCTGCCTCAGCCTCGGGGGTCCATTTAATCATGACCGACCCTTTCCCCTTCGTCAGGTTGGTTAGGGGCACAGCCTTAGAAGCAAAGTGGGGAATGAATCGCCGATAATACCCAGCGATTCCCAGAAAGGCTCGTACCTGCTTCTTGCTGTTGGGACGTGGCCAACTCTGGATGGCCTCGACTTTGTTGAGTTGGGGTTTTATTACTCCCCTCCCAATGGTGTACCCAAGATATTTGGCCTCCTCCTGCCCAATGGTACACTTCTTGGGGTTAGCCGTAAACCCCGCTTCCCGAACAGAGTCCAGGACTGCTTGCACTTTTGGCAGATGTGAGGCCCAATCTGTGCTATGGACAATTACGTCATCCAGGTAAGCCGCAGCATACTTCCGATGGGGCCTCAGCATCTGGTCCATTTTCCGCTGGAATGTGGCCGGCGCATTCTGTAACCCGAACGGCATTCTTTTATATTGGAACGCCCCGTCTGGGGTTACAAATGCGGTTTTCTCTTTGGCCGACTTGGCCAGGGGGATTTGCCAATACCCTTTTGTGAGGTCAAGAGTCGTCATGTATCGGGCTGTTCCCAGCCGGTCGATCAACTCATCTATACGTGGCATGGGGTAGGTGTCAAATTTTGTAACTTTGTTCAACTGACGAAAATCGTTACAAAATCGCCAGCTCCCATCCGGTTTAGGCACCAACACGATGGGACTAGACCAATCACTTTGGGACTCCTCTATCACCCCTAAGTTCAGCATTTTCTGTACTTCCTCCCGTATTGCCTCCCGTCGAGCCTCTGGGATCCGATAGGGTTTTAACTTCACCCTTTCACCGGGCGGGGTAATGATGTCATGCTCTACCCCAGATGTTTGTCCCGGCAGCTCAGAGAATACCTCCTTGTTGCGAAGCACAAACTCCTTAACCTCCTGTTGTTGGGGTTGTGACAAGGTGGCTGCTATTCCAACCTCAGGAATCACGCAACCAGTTTGAGCTGGTGACCAAGTGTCTGCGACTAGGGACTCTCTATCCCTCCAGGCTTTCAACAGATTAACGTGATAGATCTGTTCGGGCTTTCGCCTTCCTGGTTGTCTGACCTTGTAATTCACTTCGCTCACTTTTTCCATTATCTCGTAGGGGCCTTGCCATTTGGCAAGGAATTTACTTTCAACCGTAGGGACAAGTACCAATATCCTATCCCCCGGGGAAAAGGTACGGGTCTTGGCTCCACGGTTGTACACTCTCTGCTGTGCCAACTGCGCTTGGGCCAAATGTTCCTTCACGATGGGCATTACCTGTGCAATTCGATCTTGCATCAGGGCGACATGCTCAATCACACTCCTGTGGGGAGAACTCTCACTTTCCCAAGTTTCCTTGGCAATATCCAACAGCCCTCTTGGGTGTCTCCCATACAGTAACTCAAAGGGGGAGAATCCCGTAGAGGATTGGGGCACCTCCCTAATAGCAAACATCAAATAAGGAAGTAAACAGTCCCAATCCTTTCCATCTCTATCCACCACTTTCTTCAACATTTGTTTTAGGGTTTTGTTGAATCTTTCAACCAGCCCATCGGTTTGGGGGTGATACACAGACGTACGCAATTGCGTCACTTTGAACAATTTACACAGCTCTTTCATAACCCGGGACATAAAGGGTGTACCTTGGTCCGTAAGCAGTTCTTTACAAATACCCACCCAGCTAAAAACAAGAGATAGCTCTTTGGCTATGGTTTTGGCCGAGGTATTTCGGAGAGGGATCGCTTCTGGATAACGGGTGGCATAGTCCATTATAACTAATATGTACTGGTGCCCCCTAGCGGACTTGATTATAGGACCTACCAAATCCATGGCGATCCTCTCAAACGGGACCTCAATGATGGGTAGAGGGACCAGCGGGCTACGGAAATGTGGCATCGGGGCCAACCTCTGACACACAGGGCAGGAGGAACAATAATTTTCTACGTCCTTCATCACCCCCGGCCAATAGAATCTCTGTAATACCCTCTCTCGGGTTTTCTCTGTCCCCAGATGACCTCCAAGAATGTGCCCATGGGCCAACTCCAACACCAACTTCCTGTAAGGTTTGGGCACCACAAGCTGCTCAACGGTTTCTTCTGCCCTTTTTGCCACCCGATACAGTAGGTCCTTCTCTACGCTGAAGTATGGGTAAGTGCAGGTATTATCTGGGTTCACTAACTCACCATCTATTTTCACTACGTTTTCCCGTGCCTTTATTAGGGCGGGGTCTTTCAACTGTTCTGTGGCAAAGTTTTCCCTGTGAACCTCAAGATCAGAAAACTCCACAGACGGTAGGTTTTCGTCTGAGGAGGTGGGCTCCTCTCCAGTTTCTTGAGTCTCCCCTGCCAATACTGATAAGGGAAATTCCGGAGAGTCCTCACCACTCTCAGGGGAGTTCTGGCTATCACATTCCTGGTACATAGGGGCACCAGTGAGGGGCTCAGGATCATCCCACAGTTCCCAGAACTTCGGAAAATCCCTTCCCACAATGGCGTCATGCGGTAACTGAGATACTAAGCCCACTGGATGAGAGAGGGTACCTTTGGGGGTCTCGAAACACACTGTAGTCACTGGATACTCTCGGGTGTCCCCATGCACACAAATAACAGCTACCTTGCTATTCCCAGAGACCTCTGTTTTAACTAACTCAGCCTTTATCAGGGTCACAAGGCTACCTGAATCCAGCAATACCACAACATTTCTACCATTAACACACATTTTGCATAAATGTTTCTCAGTTCCTCGAATGGCAGTGCATGCGACTGTCGCACACAGCGACTGACGTCTGCCCGTCAGAAAGTCACACTGCATGGGTTCCTCCACAACCGGGCAATTGGCTGCAATATGTCCCGCTTGCCGGCAGCGGTAGCAAACGATCCTTCTTGCCGCCTCTTGAGCCGCTGATTTCCCAGGCTGTTCTCGCCAAACTTGGGGTAGAGCTCCCACCCTCTCACTCTCTCCACCCTCACCCCTTGGAATCCTCTTATCCGCCCCTGGGGATGGTCTGGTCTTAGGGTGGAAAGTCCGAGTGTCTCTGGAAGAGGCCGTCAGGTTCTCTGTAGCCAAGTATTTCTCCACACGATCCACAAGACCATCGGCCGTCTCTGGGTCTCCATGGCTTACCCACTTTTGGATGGCAGTAGGAAGAGCTCTCAAAAACCGATCCATTACAACACGTTCCACAATCTTTGGTGCGGACAAAGTCTCTGGCTGTAGCCACTTTCTGCTCAGGTGAATGAGATCATACATTTGAGACCTGGGGGGTTTTCCAAGCTGGAAAGTCCAGTTATGCACACGCTGAGCCCGGACAGCCTGGGTGACACCCAGCCTTGCCAATATTTCAGCTTTTAGCATCACATAGTCTTTTGCTTGGTTAGGCTCTAGGTCATAGTAAGCTTTCTGCGATTCACCAGTTAACAGAGGAGCCACCAGTCCAGCCCACTGCTCCTCAGGCCACTTTTCTCTTTCAGCGGTCCTTTCAAATGTGGTCAAAAATACCTCTGGATCATCCTCTCCAGTCATTTTTGTCAATAAACGACTCACCCCAAAGGACGCGGTATTAGTGGGACGGCTTTCCTCACTGGTCTGCGGACGTTGCTGCATTACTGCTTCCATCTGTTGTTGTAGTCTCTGCTCTTGCTTCTGCAACAGGTCTATGAAGCGGGCCTCAGATTGCTGCTGGGCTCGTTGCTGAGCCTCCAGACTCTGTTGCAAAGTTGCGTTTGTCTGCTGCTGGGCTGCAAGGCTCCTTTGCAAACCTGCATTTGTCTGCTGTTGATTGGCATTTGCTAGAGCCAGCTGCTTCAGTATCTCCTCCATGCTGGCTTAAAAAAAACTGCCACTGGTTCTCCACCAACTGTGAGGGGGTTAGCTCGGCAGCGGGTGTGTGTGACCCCCGGGATGAGCTCCCCACACAAAACAGGCCCAGCAAACGGAGGTTGTGGTTTTCAAAATCAAAAAAAGGTGCGGTTTATTTTCTATTTACAGTGACAAAACACAGCAAAGCAAAAGAAACATAACCAAAATAAATCCTGGTCAAGTTGACCTCTGACTAAACATACAGGTTTCCTAACTAACAACTGGGATCAGCCTAGTGCTGTCCTAGTCCCTAAGTCCCTGGTTTAGTAAAAGTCCAAACAAATAGCCACACAGGCTTTGCCTCACCGCACAGGGGTTCACTCTCCCTAGACAGTCCACACAGGTCTGGTTCCAGGCATGAGCAAACACCTAATGAATCTGGGAGTTTTTATAGAGGCCTAAATGAGCTCACAAGCTTCAGCTGGCCTCATCAACTCCCTGTCTGTACGACGCCCAGCCCTCTCCCTAGAGGTATGAGTCATCCATGAGCCCACTAGCCTTATACAACTCTCCACCTAGTTGTATAAGTCGGCGTAAAGCCTGAATCTGGGCGAAATATATCTACCCCCCTGGATGCAACCAGGTGACTTTACCTTCCTGCTGTCACACTAAACATAGCAGACATGGAAGACCCCCTCAAACGCACTAAAGACTATGTCCTAAGCCACTGCAGTGCACACTCCATCGTCTCCAATGCTCCTGACTACATAGAGACTCCTTCACAGCTTCAAGTTAAAGAGGTTCCAGCAACTTCTTGCACACAAAATCACTCCAGTGCATTTCCTACCTGCCTACCTTGCCTGCCTTCATATGTCACAGAGCATCAGAGAAAGCTTCAAGCAAGTCATCAATTTCTGGTCATCAGTACAGCCTTGAATCAACGTACCATTGGAACAATTGTCTTCAAGCAAACAACTCACCAGGATGCATCTGCTGCACCATATTTCCCTGTGTCCTTTAACAACAATGTCAAAGATAACGCAATCAGCACCATTCAGCCAACAGCATCTCCCATAAAGGCGGAGACAACTGAGACAGCATAGTTTGTGAGGTACATACTTCGCAGAGAGCTCACAAAGACTGGTCTTACAAGTTTTGATGACCAACCTGAGAACTACAGAAGTTGGAAATGTGCTTTCAGAACTACAATCAGCGATCTTGACATTACAGCTGCTCAAAAATTGGCTCTGCTGATCAAATGGCTTGGTCCTCTATCTGCTGCACGTGTTAAGCCATTAAGATCAGTTTTCATGGACAATCCTACTGCAGGCCTCACAGCTGCATGGGAGCGACTAGAGAAAAGTTATGGCAGTCCAGAAGCTATAGAAAATGCTTTGTTCATGCGTCTGGAAACTTTCCCAAAGATATCTGGTAAGGACAACAAGGAGTTCCAGAGACTGAGTGACCTTCTCCTGGAGCTTCAGCTAGCCAAGACAGACCCAAAACTACCTGGACTCAGTTACCTTGACACTCCAAGAGGGGTAAACCAAATTGTCTCCAAGCTCCCGTATGGTTTGCAAGAGAAATGGTCTGCACTAGGGTCATCATACAAAAGAGAGAACAAGGTTTCCTTCCCTCCATTCTCTTTCTTCTGTGAATTCATCAGGAAAATTGCAGAGACCAAGAACGATCTAAGTTTTTCCTACGGTGAGTACAGACTTTTCTCACCCTTTCCCAAGAGTACCAGTCTTCAGGGCAACTATATAAACCATAGAGGCCCAGTGTCCGTGAAAAAGACTGACATCCTTCCCACTCCTGCCACAGTTGTGGCCACAAACAAACAGAGAAGGAAGATTGAAAACCCCAACAAAGAGTGTCCCATACACAAGAAGCCACACCCCCTCAATAAATGTATCGGCTTTAGGAAAAAGCCTCTTGAAAGGCGAAAGGAGCTTTTAAAGACATTCAGGATATGTTTTAGGTGCTGTGCTTCTACAGAACATTTTGCAAGGGACTGTAATGTGTCCATCAAGTGCATTGAGTGTGGCTCTGAAGAATATGTGCAAGCCCTCCATCCTCTTGAACCCAGCTCTGCACAACCTGCCAACTCTCCTCCCAGGTTAACGCATTGCGGGCTAGAATACAGACCAAGTGCCTAATTCTACCATGATTTCTTCATTCTACACTGAAGTTTGTGGAGAAGACCGCTGTGATAAGTCCTGTGCTAAGATATGTTTGGTGAACATATACCACAAGGATCAACCAGAAAAGACTCTAAAGGCATATGCTATCTTAGACGATCAGAGCAATCGATCACTTGCAAAATCAGAACTGTTCAATCTATTTGAAATAAAAGGCGAAGCTCATCCTTACACCTTGGGTACCTGTAGTGGAACTATAGAGGTTTCTGGAAGAAGGGCTCATGGACTCATGGTATCTTCTCTCAAAGGTAACTTGCAATTACTCCTACCTACACTTGTTGAGCGCAATCAGATACCTGCTGACAGGGAAGAAATCCCTACTCCAGCTGCTGCTTTCCATCACCCTCACCTGAAGGTAATGGCAAATGAGATACTGCCGTTTGACAAAGATGCTCAGATCCTTCTTCTGTTAGGAAGAGACATTCTAAGAGTTCACAAGGTACACAGACAAGTCAGTGGACCCCCAGATGCCCCATTTGCCCAGCGCACGGATCTAGGGTGGGTCATCATAGGCAATGTCTGTATAGGCAAAATGAAAAGACCTACCAGCATTTCGTCATTCAAGACAAATGTTCTCCCAAATGGCCGAAACACTTACTTTGAGCCATGCCCACATCACTACTGGGTGAAAGAGAAGATAGCCAGCCACGAATGGCAACATGGTATCTCAGGTGACACAAGACATTTCTCCTGCCACAATTGCGACTTCGGCTCTACAGTGTTTAATGCAACCAGTGAAGATGACATACTGGCTCCTTCAATGGAAGACAAATAATTCATCAAGGTAATGGACAACGAGTTCTTTCAAGATGACTCCAATAACTGGGTAGCAACCCTACCCTTTTGTCTCCCAAGAGAGAGATTTCCCAACAACTTACAGCAGGCCATCAGTAGATTCTCCTGCTTAAAGCAAAACTTAAGCAGGAAACCAGAGATGCAAAAGCACTTTGTGGACTTTATGCAAAATGTATTTGACAGAGATCATGCAGAGCCTGCACCCCCACTAAAGGAGGGAGAAGAATGCTGGTACCTTCCATCCTTTGGCGTGTATCACCCACGCAAACCAGACCAAATCAGAGTTGTCTTTGATTCCAGTGCTCAGCATGAAGGTGTTTCGCTTAACAACATGCTCCTTACTGGGCCCAACTTGGTGCGGGTACAGCATGGCTCCCTCTCTGGTGGTGCCGGAACAGCGGGGCTCCCTCTCTGGTGGTGCGGGTACAGCGGGGCTCCCTCTCTGGGGGTGCGGTTACAGCGTGGCTCCCTCTCTGGTGGTGCGGGTACAGCGTGGCTTCCTCTCTGGTGGTGCGGGTACAGCGTGGCTTCCTCTCTGGTGGTGCGGGTACAGCGTGGCTCCCTCTCTGGTGGTGCGGGTACAGCGTGGCTCCCTCTCTGGTGGTGCAGGTACAGCGTGGCTCCCTCTCTGGTGGTGCGGGTACAGCGTGGTTCCCTCTCTGGTGCTGCGGGTAAAGCGTGGCTCCCTCTCTGGTGCTGCGGGTACAGCGTGGCTCCCTCTCTGGTGCTGCAGGTACAGCGTGGCTCCCTCTCTGGTGCTGCGGGTACAGCGTGGCTCCCTCTCTGGTGCTGCGGGTACAGCGTGGCTCCCTCTCTGGTGCTTCGGGTACAGCGTGGCTCCCTCTCTGGTGCCGCGGGTACAGCGTGGCTCCCTCTCTGGTGGTGCGGGTACAGTGTGGCTCCCTCTCTGGTGGTGCGGGTACAGCGTGGCTCCCTCTCTGGTGGTGCAGGTACAGCGTGGTTCTCTGGTGGTGCGGGTACAGCGTGGCTCTCTGGTGGTGCGGGTACAGCGTGGCTCCCTCTCTGGCTTCCCCCAGCACAGTATTCTCTTTTCTCCTCTTGTAACACCCCCCCAGCAGAGTGCTTGCATGCTGGGGGCTGTAGCATGGTGTCTGTGGACACGCTGGGGCCGCCGCTTTTCAGGGACTACATTTCCCATGATGCCCCCAGTCCCCAGAGTCTTCTGATTGGCCCTCTGCTGTGGCCAATAATGGGGAGGAAAACAGCGGGCAAGAAGTGGGGCGGCGGCACAGCGAATCCAATTAGAGCCGCTCTCTCTCTCTCTCTTCTAGCTTCAACTGACAGAAAGGGGGAGGGGGCGATCGGGGGAGATGTACAGACAGCCCGCAGCTCTCCTCTCCCTGTCACAGCGCCGCTGCTCCATTTACCAGAGAAATCGGCAGTGGCGCCGTGACAGGGAGAGGAGACCCGCAGGCTGTCTGTATAACTCCCCCGATTGCCCCCTCCCCCTTTCTGTCAGCCAAAAAGAGAGAGAGAGCGGCTCTAATTGAATTCGCCGCACCGCCGCCTTGCTTCCTGCCTGCTGTTTTCCTCCCCGAGAATCATGGCACTGGATTTTAGGGGGGGGCAAATGCCCTCCCTTGCCCTATGGAGCGGACGCCCATGCAATGGAAGCAGGTGCAGCATCTAGCCAATGTGTTTCGGCATCGCTGGAAGAAGAAGTATCTTCATCACCTTCAAGGTCGTAACAAATGGCAAGCATCTAAGCCGAATCTTAAGATTGGAGACCTCATCCTTCTAAAAGACAAGGAAGTTTGTCGGAATGAGTGGCCTATGGGTCTTATTACTAAAGTTATCCCCAGTGATGATAACAAAGTCCGGAAGGTAGAAGTCAAGGTAACCAAGGGAGGATTGACACGAACCTTTAGTCGACCAATTACAGAGTTAGTACTCCTTTTGCCAGGTGAGTGACTTGTGCAAGGACTAGCCATGCTGTTGGCACGGCGGGGAGTACATTGCTGCCATCTACAGGTTCTACTCAGAACTTTGGAACTCTTTGGAGACGTCATACTTTGGACTTTATGTTCTTCAATCCTGTTGAACTTATGTTTATGTTTGCTTGTTGCATGTTTTTCATTACAGGTTCCAGGACATTTACCAACAGTGGACTTATTAAAAATATATATTAGTTATCTTTATGAAATCTAAAGATTTCAGACGGGGAGTGTTGTGTTACACTATGTGATTTATTCTAGCTCTGTGTCTTTAAGATCTGTCCCCTTCTGTCCAGCTGAACTCTCTCTCTCACTGTAGTTCTTTATATTTATCCTCCACTTCCTGCTTCTCTCTCAATAGTCCTGTATACCTCAATGTAGAAACATCTTCCATGTGGCTTACAACTGCAACGTTTTTCTACCTATGAATATTCATCATTAAACAGAACATTCGAAAAGGATTCATTGTCTGTCTTCCTAACAGTGAGTTATTCATCGAGTTAAACTGCCTGTATCGATGCAAGGGATGAATAGTACACCAGATTGTGTAAGGCCTACATCAACCTGGAGATAAAGTTTATCGCTTTGTAGTATAGACAGAACAGGTATCTTTCCTCAGGAACAGTTCAGTGGGCGTGGTCTACCCGCTGAGCAAGCTGAAGAAGGGTACTTAAGGAGCAGACACCATTTTGAGGGGTCCTTTTTCCCCTTGTGGCCCTCCTGGCACGAGGAGTGTGTGTGTGATCTTGGCCTTGGGACCATGTTGGTCCGAGGCTGCAACTTTACCAAGTAGGCCCAGTTATGCTGACTGGGCCTACACTTTGAAGATGATCCTGTGCTGTTCATCCTGCAGGATGAAGCCACTCAATGGAGGAAACCAGGGGAGGACCTATCCTGGAAAAGACCGAGCAGGAGGCTGGAGTCTTGAGGAGAGTCCTGGTAATTCTATTGGAGGATGCACCGTAGATAAAGTTCACCTTGCAGTCTGCCGGGTTGGCTTAAAGGCTTTTTGACTGCTTGGCTGGAAGTCCAGGCGTTAAGTCCTGTGGCAGAGGATCCCGGATTATCCAATCTTGTGCACAACCAGTCTGTGGCAGAAACTGGTCCTGATCATTGTCCCTGCATCATTCCGGCTGCTAGGCCAGGTAAAAGGGGCCTATCCGGGTGAGCAATACCCACTCAAGGAGGAGTGGTGAATGACTTTATAGTTGAGGAGTTTCCCCCAGTGATCTGTACTGCGTACCTGAACCTCCCTCTTCCCTTCACCCTTCTACTATTCTTCATATGTTTTATGCAAAGGGAAAATAAAACCTAACTGCAGGAGGTTTTACATCTTGTGTGGACATTGGAGTTTTTACCGACTTGCTTCCCCAAGACAATGAATACTGAGGTAACGTTCAAGGCCCAAAATTTAAACCAGCAGCTCCTACGGGGGTGTGCTACATAGTACTTTGGGTATATAGATATGATGTGTATATATTTCTTGGAAGGAGGTGTTACTCTCTTGGGAGTAGGGCCTGCTCCATATTGTTAATATTTCAGTGTACAGTTAATTGCTAGAACTGTAGAGTATGTAAAAATATACTAATGCGAATTTACCTTATACACTCTTGTCTTCCTTGGCTGAGAGTAGACAATGTTCATAGATATATGTAGATATGTGTTCTTTAGTGTAAAGTTTAGTGATAATACTTGTCTTCTTTGGCAGAGGATAGACAACATTTCAGATGTGTACATAAATGTTTGTTGTAGGATAGCTAATACTATAGTGGTAGATATAGTATAGTATGCTGTTAGAAAGTTGTATTTCCATATTGCGTGTCTTTCTGTTTTTTAGGTGTTCCAATACCCTTTGCATCTTCTTTGGCTCAGGAGAGACAGTACCTTTAACTTTGTACAGTAATGCTTATTTCTATAACATTGAATAGTCAAATGTATATATGTGTTTCTATATATTGCGTCTTCCTTGGCTAAGAAGAGACAGTGCCTTAAATTGGTTTAGCACCCATATTTTCTATTACTTATCGTATAGTATCTTAGAAGATAGACAGTTAAGATATAATGTTATTATGTAATGTAATTGCTTTATTGCATATTTCACCTGTTCTCCTGTGGAATGTCACACGTATTTGTTACTTAAAGTTTAACATTTCCTTTACCCTTTCCCATGCACTTTTTGCCAGGACATCCACTCTCAGGCCTGAGAGCAAATGTTTTTTCTTGCAGACTCCGAGGACGTAGTCTCCTTGGCAGGGGGAGAGTGTAGCGCCCTTGTCCCTAGAACAGTCTGGCTAATTTGTATTGTTTAGTGATTACATGACTTTTGTTAAATTCCATTCATTTGTGGCCTCTCCCTTCTGTCAGTAGGTAGTGTTCCCGCCCAGGGCTACGGCCTGGGTGTATGGTGTATGAAGAGTTCCTGGCTGCTAGGCCCAAAACCTGGGGCCTATCCAGGAGGCCTCCGGATGCTGGGCCTGACCAAGGCCTATCCAGGTGTTCAAGTTTATGCAGAGGAAAGCCTGCCAAAGATCCGATAATGATTCTAGAAGGATGATGTTCTAAGGAAGCACCAGAGAGAGGACCCTTCATGAGCAAAAGGCTATGAAGTGGCTGGGACAACTTCAATGAGAACTCGTCCAAAGTAATCAGTGCATGAAGCAGTGAGTAAAGTTTAGTTGCTAGAGGAGACAGCTTGTCCTACAAAGCACAGATGTGCTTGTTCAGCTTAAAGGCTTTTTATTCCTATACTGCTGTCTGCCTTACTTCACCTATTTATGTCTAAGAACTCTGCTAATCTACCTATTGCTGATCATTACTAAGGGTGTCATGTGCCCTATTCCCCTCTCCCCCACAATTTTTCTGTTTGAGAAATAAACTTCTCTACTTTTTAAAGCATAAAAGTGACTGGCGCCAACTTGTTTCTTGTTCAATACCCACCATGCCCACAAACCCGCACCCTGAGGATGTATGTCAGCCATCCCTACCCTCAGGCAGTGGCCTCACTAGGGTTGGTATCACCTGGTGTGGTAAAACGTGGTGTCACCCCCCCTCCATCTGGCGACTGGAGCATGCACTCTGAAGGTCTGGCATACTGTGCCAGAACTTCAGAGCACCGTGTCGTAACTGAGGGCTCCCGCACACATGCACGGGAGTGACATCACCGCAGCTCTGCCCATACTTTTCATTATCTGCTGTCCTCAGGGACAGATCCAATACAGAGATCCCACTGTATGGCAATCTCTGGATTGGATTAGTCACTGGGGAGAGCAGATGGCATCATTGTCATTGATAATTTGATTGGGATTTTGGAACTGACCTGCTGACACAGTGTTTTGCTTGCTGGACCAGATCTGATGGCCGCAGGGAAGATGGCAAGATGCTGTGACCTGCCAACAAGGCGTGTTGCTTGCTGGACCGTGGTGGATGGTATCTGATGGCTGCAGCCATGGAAGATGGCAAGATGCTGCTGTGAACTTCTGCTTGCTGGATGGATCTGATGTGGGTCACTGTCTGTTTACCCCTGGGCTGCGGACACCCCCCCCCCTCAGACCAGCTCAGGGTGGGCGGCTCAGTGAGCTACTTTACCTACATATAATATAGCTGTGCCTGATAGCCGGGGGGGGGGGTTCTGCTGCTGGACACAGCTATATTTATATTATAATATTATATATAGGCATAGTAGCTGACTGAGCTGATGGGGGGGGGGGGGGGGGTGCTGGACAAAGCTATATTATATACTGCATGTGTGTATATATATATATATATATTTCTCTTTTCGTTCATGGAAGGACACAGCCTTCTTACGTCTTGACAGTTGGGTTATGTTCCTGTTCTATAGGAGAGGACTAGGCAGAACATGTTAGATATTTAAATACATGTTACTTTAACAGAGTTGAACAGCCGGGGCGGTCCCTCCGGACATAACCCTCCGCCCTGCAGTCAGCAGCTCAGTTTTTTTCTGCCTAGTAGAGGAGAAGGACCTGGCTCCCTTTGGGCCCATGGTACCGAATAAATTTTTATTTTTTTATTATTTTATGATTTTATTTTAAGATATCTTCTATCAACTGCCGGCTGGGTGACAGGCTGGATAATATAGATCCTTGTAGTCCCCACAGTCCGGCCATTGAGTGTGAGCAGGCCTTAGCTACGCGCTGGGTCGGCCACGACATACCCCATGGCTCCAGGGGTGGCCGGTGAGCTATTGCTCCAGGGTTCACATATGACCGGGCTGCTTGCTGTCTCAGTCACAGTGGACCGGGCCGACAGCTACTCCGTACTGCTCGGTTGTAGGTCTGTCAGGAACGCACCAGCAGGTCCTCGCAGGGACGGGTAAGTACAGTTCCTCCTGCCTCGGTGGGATGGAACAGCTGGGCATTCCTATGGGGGTCGTTAGGGGGTTCTCCTGCCCTGCCCTCTCTCCCTCTGTCACCCTTTTTTCCTCCTCCCCTTGCGGGGCTCGCTACAACCGGGGTGTACTTGTAGGGGGGCTCCAGGTTCCGGCTGGGGGCTGTGGGGGTGTCCAGGCCCGCTCTCTGTGGGGGTAGTTATTATCTTTGGAAGCCTCTGCTGCAGCCATCTCGTCCACCTCGCTTGTTTGGGCACAATTTTGGTAGCGCCGGCGCCATTTTTCTGTTGTTGTGTATTGCATTAAAAAATCCCATTGCGGTAATTTTGCCGTGGCCGCGCTGTGAAGCAGGTCTGCATTGCGGGCGACCATTTTCTTGTGGTCCACGCTTTTTTTTCTCGGAGGTGCCCGGCGGCCATTTTGGAGTGGGTTTTGGCCTCTTGTGCTGGATGGCTTCCTGAACAGCGCGAACGGCGCAATTCACCTCACAGAGTTCCTCAGACACACGCTGTGTGTGGATAGAGAGAGGGCAGCGGCGCTGAACAGTCTCTTGCTGGGTGGTGAGTTCCCTGGGTAACCCCCACGGTCAGTGCAGCAAGGAGGACAGACATTTTTTTGTGTCAGGTGTCTTGACTAAGTCCCTAAGAGCTGTCAGTGGGCAATATGGAGTCAGAAGCTGGCGTTTTTTCCCCAAACATTCCAGAGGCAGCAACCGGTGCCCCTGCACCTGCTGTTTCCATGGACACTTTTCGGCAGTCCTGGAGTCATTTGTTGCCAGGGTGGAAGCGGCGTGCGGGCGTAAGGGAGGTACTAAGCGCCCCCTCCCCGCCATCTCCTGGGGAATGTGCTGACTCAGACTCGGGCATGGCTGCGGCACAGGACCCTGGATCTGGTGTGTCAGAAGATGCGGACCAGGACCTTCCCAGTGAGGAGGACCCCTCGTCCGGGTCAGCTCAAGACAGGGCACTTGTGGGTGCGCTTATTAATGCTGTGAGGGACACTCTCAAGCTGGAAGATACAGCTGGGACTTCCACTGCAGGGTCTGTCCCTTTTGGGTCGCACAAACCGACCCGCTTTGTTAAGGTTTTTCCTTATGTTGATTTCTTTGACAAGTTCATAGATAAGGAAAGGGAACGGCCGCAGAGGTCCTTTGCGGTCCCTCAACGCATGGCGGTCCGTTACCCATTTGAGGAGAGACTTGTTAAAAAATGGTCTTCTCCTCCGGTGGTTGATCCCCCGGTCTCTTGGTTAAATAAAGTAACCACTATAACATTTTAAGCAACAGACAGCATGGATTTATGAAAGACAGAAGTTGTCAGACAAACCTGATTTATTTTTATGAAGAGGTAAGTAAAACCTTGGACAGAGGCGTGGCTGTGGACGTGGTACACTTGGATTTTGCAAAAGCGTTCGATACAGTTCTCCACACACGGCTAATGTGTAAGGTAAAATCTACAGGCTTGGAAATATCAGTTTGTAAATGGATAATAAACTGACTAAAAGACAGAATTCAGAGAGTAGTCGTTAATGATTCTTACTCTGAATGGTCTAAGGTTATCAGTGGTGTACCCCAAGGTTCAGTGCTGGGACCCTTACTTTTTAATATCTTTATAAATGATATTGGGTCTGAGATCAAAAGTAACATTTCTGTCTTTGCAGATGACACTAAGCTATGTAGTGGAATAACGTCCTTACAGGATGTCGCCAATTTACAAGCCGACCTCAATGCACTGTCTAATTGGGCAACTATGTGGCAGATGAGGTTTAATGTTGATAAATGTAAAGTTATGCACTTGGGGGATAAGAATATGCATGCATCATACATACTAGGGGGAGTACAACTGGGGGAATCCATAGTGGAGAAGGATCTGGGGGTTTTGGTAGATCATAAGCTCAATAATAACATGCAATGCCAAGCTGCGGTTTCCAAAGCGAGCAAAGTCCTTTCTTGTATTAAGAGAGGTATGGACTCCAGAGAGAGAGATATAATTTTGCCCCTGTTCAAATCATTAGTAAGACCTCATCTGGAATATGCAGTTCAGTTTTGGGCACCAGTTCTCAAAAAGGATATTGGGGAACTGGAGAAAGTGCAGAGAAGGGCAACCAAACTGAAAAGAGGCATGGAGGAGGTCAGCTATGAGGAAAGATTAGAGGAACTGAATGTATTCACTCTTGAGAAGAGAAGATTAAGGGGGGATATGATCAACATGTACAAATATATAAGGGGTCCATATAGTGAACTTAGTGTTGAGTTATTCGCTTTACGGTCAACACTGAGGACAAGGGGGCACTTTATACGTCTAGAGGAAAAGAGATTTCATCTCCAAATACGGAAAGGTTTCTTCACAGTAAGAGCTGTGAAAATGTGGAATAGACTCCCTGCAGAGGTGGTTCTGGCCAGCTCAGTAGATTGCTTTAAGAAAGGCCTGGATTCTTTCCTAAATGTACATAATATAACTGGGTACTAACATTTATAGGTAAAGTTGATCCAGGGAAAATCTGATTGCCTCTCGGGGGATCAGGAAGGAATTTTTTCCCCTGCTGTAGCAAATTGGATCATGCTCTGCTGGGGTTTTTCGCCTTCCTCTGGATCAACTGTGGGTGTAGATTGGGTATATGGGATTGTATGATATTATTTAATTTTTGTTTGTTATTTTATGGTTGAACTGGATGGACTTGTGTCTTTTTTCAACCTGACTAACTATGTAACTATCCCGGTAGAGGGGACCGCTGCCTTTAAGGACCCTACTGACAGGAGGTCCGAAGCGGTGAGCCGCTCCATGTTCACCATGCTGGGGTCAGCGTTGCGACCTATATTGGCTGCAACCTTGGTGTCTCAGACATTCACTGAATGGGCTAAAATATTGCACTAAAATATTGCACCAGACAGTGGAGGAGCATCAGCTTCCTCCTGAATGCGTGACACTGGCCGAACAGTTGGTACAGGGCCTTGTGTACGTCTGGATGCGGCCCCTTTAATCTCCAGGGCCTCTGCATCTGCGGTGGTATTGCGCCGCCTGATATGGCTAAAATGCTGGTATGCTGACCAAGCTTCCAAGAAAACTCTGGCAGATTTGCCTTTCAAGGGTGGGAGATTTTTTGGTGCCTCACTGGACGACATCATTAAGGATGTCACTGGAGGAAAAAGCACACTTCTCCCTCAGTCCACTAAAGGGAAGGAGCCGCGCCATAAGCCGGGGCCTTCCTTTCCCGCGCAAAAGCGGTATTTTCGTCAGTCAGGACCTGCTGGCAGACCCTCCCAAATGGACAAAGGTCCAGCTGGGGGACAGAAGCGTCCCTGGGTGCGCAAACCCACCAAGCCAGGAAACAAGTTTGCTATCACATGAAGTTTTGCCCCGCCCGACTCCTGGGTGGGGGGACGGCTTTGCGGGTTTGCAGCTCGGTGGACCTCCCTGCTCTCTGACCAGTGGGTCTGCGAGGTGGTCACTTCGGGGTACAAGATTGAGTTTCTTTCTTGTGCACCAAACAGATTCTTTCCCTCAAATCTGCCTCTCCTTCCGGCACGTCGAACTACCCTGCTGGGTGCAGTGCAAGACTTGTTGAGGTGTGGGGTGATCATACCCGTACCACCGCAGGACGGGTTTCAGGGATTCTACTTGAATCTGTTTGTGGTCCCAAAGGAGGACGGAGTCCGTCCAATCTTGCTGTCAGGGACATACTGGGCTTGAACCTGGGACCTCGTCTGTGTCTGGCATTGACTCTTCCCACTGAGCTATCTGGGATGCTGGACAGTTCCCTGCCTGATCTGCTGGATAACCTATCTAATGGATTAGACTACTCTGCTTGGTTTCTTGATTGATGTTGAACCCTGAACCCCTTGCTCCTCCCATGAACTTCCTATAAAAGACGTTCCAGAGATGTTGCCCCTTGCGGTTTGATCTGCTTCTGTTCCTGACTCTGTGCCTGTATCGTGTTCCTGTGTTTGACCCGGCTTCCTGACCTCCCTCCTATCTCCAGTCCTGACTCTGGCTTGTTTGACCCTGCTAAGTTACCTGTCTGATCATCTGTTGCCAAGACCCAGCCTGGACTCTGACTACTCTCTGCCTGCCGTTTATGCTGTTTACCCTGATGTGAATGACCTGGCTTGTCTGACTGCGCTGCTCTGCATACCTACACCTGCTGACCTGCATCCGCGGTCCCGCACACCTGCATCTGCTGACCTGCATGCGCTGCTCTGCATACCTACACCTGCTGACCTGCATCCGCGGTCCCGCACACCTGCACCTGCTGACCTGCATCCGCTGCTCTGCATACCTGCACCTGCTGACCTGCATTCGCTGCTCTGCATACCTGCACCTGCTGACCTGCATCCGCTGCTCCCAGTTCCAGCTGTTCCAGCTTTCGCTTGGCTTTACTACACCCAGCCAAGAGGACCAAGCAGGCACCCTTACCTCACCGCGCTCTTGCCACCACTGTCCCCACTCCAGTGGTCTCCGAGCCGGGGTTGTACGGGAGGTCTCCCTCTGCACGTCAGGCTCACACCAAAGGTACGTGACAGTATCAAACCGCCATGTCTGAGCCTGCAAGAGGGACCTCGCCTATGGATGACGTCAGTCAGCACCTCGCAGCCCTCACCCGGGTCGTGAAGTCTCTACAAGGCAGTTACGTTCAAGTGGATAGGCAGACGCAAACCCAGACCATCACTGCAGACGCACCTTCAGTCCCAACTTCCCCCTCTGGAACGCCACCACCTCCTGAGCCTAGGGTCCCCGTTCCCGATATGTTTTCTGAGGATCGAAGCAAATTCCGGGCGTTTCGCAACGCATGTGAACTATACTTTTCCTTACTACCTCTGACTTTTTCATTAGAGGTCACCAAAGTAGGGTTTGTTATCGCTCTACTACAGGGGGAACCTCAGGCTTGGGCCCACAATCTGCTGGAAGTCCGCCATGAAGCTCTGGACTCTCTCTCATCTTTTCTTGATGCCATGGCTCGACTCTATGATGACCCTCAACGGACTTCCACCGCCGAGGCTGCCCTCCACGCGCTCCAGCAAGGCCGCAGAGCGGTCGAGGACTATGTGACTGATTTCAGACGCTGGAGCGCGGATGCCCAGTGGAATGATGCAGCCCTACGGCACCAGGTCCGTCTCGGTCTCTCTGAGGGACTGAAAGACGAGTTAGCCCGGGTCGGTGTTCCTGATGCCCTAGAGACTTTAATCACCCTGTCTATTCAGATAGACCGACGACTTCGGGAGCGCAGAACAGAGAGGGCTACCCAGCAGCTCCGTCCAGCCTGGATGCTACCCCGGGTATCTCCTGCTGTTGCCAGTTCAGTTCCAGTTAACTCCTTACCTGCCAATCAGACTTCTGTTACCATAAAGCCGAGACAGCTTGGACTGATGAGACCTTCCCTGTCGGCCGAAGAACGACTTCGCCGGCGACAGAATGATCTTTGTTTATATTGTGGAGGAGCCGGCCATTACGTTTCCTCATGTCCTGCTAAGCTGCGCAAGGTCCCAGCTACCCCTTCTCCAAGTGGTCCACCTCCCTCTGCCAACACCACCCACCTGGCCCTACCTATCTCGTTCCAATTGCCAGGAAGGACAATACCAGTCACCGCGATAATTGACTCAGGAGCATGTAATTGTTTCATCGATCTTAACTTTGCAGCACAACAGCACATCCCACTCCAGCCAAAGACCCAGGGACTTTCCATCTTTTTAGCAGACGGGTCCCGTATTAAGTCAGGAGTAGTGACTCAAGAAACCCCTCCTTTGCTTGTAACCACCTCTACAGATCATAAGGAACTATTAAGCCTGAATGCCATTGCATCCCCTCTGTTTCCAGTCATCTTGGGTCTACCCTGGCTTCAGGCCCATAACCCACAGATCGATTGGGGGTCCGGGAGTATTAGGTTCCAGTCACCTTATTGCCAACACCACTGCATGCCTCCATGTCTCAGCACTTCTGGTCCTCTGTTATGCCTGGAGCCGGATTCAGGGGTACGCACAGCTGTGCCCAAACAATACCATGGATTCCTGGACGTTTTCAGCAAACGGGGAGCTGAGACCCTTCCGCCTCATCGTCCATACGATTGTCCAATCGAGCTTCTCCCTGGGGCTGAAATTCCCTTTGGACGGATCTTCCCCTTATCTGAACGGGAGCTAGAGGTTCTGAAAGAGTATGTTGACGAAAACCTAAAGAGGGGGTTCATCCGTCCTTCCACTTCTCCAGCAGGGGCGGGAATCTTTTTTGTGGAGAAAAAGGACCATTCTCTCTGGCCCTGTGTGGACTACCGGGAATTAAATAAAATTACGGTCAAGAATCGGTACCCTCTGCCCCTGGTACCCGAACTCTTTCAGAGGCTTAGGACCTCTTCTGTGTTTACCAAGCTAGACCTGCGGGGGGCGTACAACCTGGTCCGCATCCGCGCAGGGGATGAATGGAAGACTGCTTTTCGGACCAGGTTCGGCCATTACGAATACCTAGTAATGCCCTTTGGCCTATGTAATGCCCCTGCTACTTTTCAGCATCTAGTCAACGACATTTTTAGGGACTGCCTGGACATTTACGTAATTGTCTATCTAGACGATATTTTGATTTTTTCCACTTCAATTGAGCAGCACCGGGAACATGTCAAGGCTGTACTCTGTCGACTCCGTCAACATGGACTGTACGCAAAACCAGAAAAATGCGAATTTGAGCGACAGAGTATTCAGTTCCTCGGCTTGGTAATTTCAACAGAGGGATTCAAGATGGATCCGCAAAAGGTTTCAGCTATTCTGGATTGGCCTGCACCTTCAGACAAGAAGGGGGTGCAGCGCTTAGTTGGCTTCGCCAACCTCTACCGGAGGTTCATCAAGGGATTCTCCGCTATTATTTCCCCGATTACGCAGCTGACCAAGCAGAATGTCCGGTTTTGTTGGAATCCCGAGGCACAGGCTGCCTTCACAAATTTAAAAGGACTGTTCACGTCAGCTCCTATTCTGAGTCACCCTGACCCTGCTCTACCTTATCTACTCGAGGTAGATGCCTCAGAGACAGCGTTAGGAGCCGTTATCTCTCAACGCCAGGGTCTCAAGGACTTGATGCACCCAATAGCCTTCTTCTCTCGTAAGCTTACTCCGGCCGAGAAGAACTATGACGTGGGGGACCGGGAGCTCCTGGCCATCAAGTCCGCCCTTGAAGAATGGAGGTATCTGTTGGAAGGAGCAGCACATCCTATACTCATTTATACAGACCACAAGAACCTGGAGTATTTGAGAGCTGCCAAGCGTCTGAGACCACGCCAGGCACGATGGGCCTTATTCTTCTCTAGGTTTTCATTTCACATAACTTACCGGCCCGGCTCAAAGAACACCAAACCAGACGCCCTTTCTCGCATGTTCGATGATCCGAAAGAAGTGTCAGCCCCTGATACCATCCTATCGGAAGGTAACTTTCTACTCTTGCAAACAAATCTAATGTCCGGCTTGAAACAAGCTTCAGCAAATATGTCAGGGCCTCCTGGGATTACCCTGTTACCCAAGGATGGGTTACTATGGAAAGACAACAAGATCTTTGTACCAGAAGATGTCAGAGTAACAGTATTAAATCTGTGCCATGATCATCCCCTGGCCGGCCACTTCGGAATGCATAAAACCCAGGAACTAATTCAACGCACATTTTGGTGGCCGGATCTTGAAAGGAACTGCAGGGAGTATGTAAATTCATGTGCCACCTGTACCCGTAGTAAGACCGCTAGAAGCAAGGCCTGGGGTCTGCTCAGACCCTTACCAGTTCCTGATCAACCCTGGCAAAGGATTGCTATGGACTTCATAGTGGAACTTCCCCCGTCAGAAGGCTGCTCAGCCATTTTTGTAGTGGTCGACCGTCTATCTAAAATGGCCCACTTCGTGCCACTGAAGAGCACGCCATCTGCCATGGAAACTGCCCAGGTCTTCATAAAAGAGATAGTAAGGTTACATGGGGTTCCAACAGACATTGTTTCAGACAGAGGGGTGCAGTTCACCTGTCGCTTCTGGAAGGCTTTGTGCAAGGTCCTGAAGATCGAGCTGTCCATGTCCTCTGCCTATCACCCTCAGACCAATGGGCAAACCGAGAGGACGAACCAAACGCTCGAGCAATATCTCCGATGCTTTACCACCTTTGTTCAAGATGACTGGGTAACACTACTACCCCTGGCGGAGTTTGCCTTTAATAATGCCAGTCACTCGGCTACAGGTCAGTCTCCGTTTTTCTCCAACTACGGGTTCCACCCGACCTTCCTACCTGATCTCATTTCTGATTCAACAGTCCCAGCAGTCCAGAGTACCGTTGATTTCCTGACCCGTAACAACAAAATATTACAGGAAGCCTTGACCAAGGCGCAGGCAACCAATAAAAGGATGTTTGACAGAAAGAGGAGAGGGGAATTATGCCTTCAACAAGGCGATCAAGTATGGCTGTCTACCGCCAACCTTAGGATGACCTGCCCCGCAAGAAAACTGGCACCAAAGTTCATCGGCCCCTTCCCAGTAAAACGGAGATTAAATGAAGTCTCCTATGAACTTTCTTTACCAGATTCATTGAAGGTTCACCCAGTATTTCACGTGTCACTACTGAAACCTACAGTGCCATATCCCTTCCCAAACAGGGGATCAGGACCGCCTGAACCTGTAATGGTTGACGGGGATGAAGAGTTCGAGGTGGAGGCCGTCTTGGACTGTAGAAGAAGGGGGAACCAACTTCAATTCCTGATTAAGTGGAAGGGGTATGGTCTGGAGGAGAACTCCTGGGAACCCCAATGGAACATTCATGCCCGAGAGTTAATCCAGGCATTTTTTCGCAGTCACCCCCAGAAAAGAGCTCTCTTGGGCACCCGGAGGTTGCCCTTAAGGGGGGGGGGCACTGTCAGGGACATACTGGGCTTGAACCTGGGACCTCGTCTGTGTCTGGCATTGACTCTTCCCACTGAGCTATCTGGGATGCTGGACAGTTCCCTGCCTGATCTGCTGGATAACCTATCTAATGGATTAGACTACTCTGCTTGGTGTCTTGATTGATGTTGAACCCTGAACCCCTTGCTCCTCCCATGAACTTCCTATAAAAGACGTTCCAGAGATGTTGCCCCTTGCGGTTTGATCTGCTTCTGTTCCTGACTCTGTGCCTGTATCGTGTTCCTGTGTTTGACCCGGCTTCCTGACCTCCCTCCTATCTCCAGTCCTGACTCTGGCTTGTTTGACCCTGCTAAGTTACCTGTCTGATCATCTGTTGCCAAGACCCAGCCTGGACTCTGACTACTCTCTGCCTGCCGTTTATGCTGTTTACCCGGATGTGAATGACCTGGCTTGTCTGACTGCGCTGCTCTGCATACTGTGACAGCAGGAAGGTAAAGTCACCTGGTTGCATCCAGGGGGGTAGATATATTTCGCTCAGATTCAGGCTTTACGCCGACTTATACAACTAGGTGGAGAGTTGTATAAGGCTAGTGGGCTCATGGATGACTCATACCTCTAGGGAGAGGGCTGGGCGTCGTGCAGACAGGGAGTTGATGAGACCAGCTGAAGCTTGTCAGCTCATTTAGGCCTCTATAAGAACTCCCAGCTTCATTAGATGTTAGCTCATGCCTGGAACCAGACCTGTGTGGACTGTCTAGGGAGAGCGAACCCCTGTGCGGTGAGACAAAGCCTGTGTGGCTATTTGCTTGGACATTTAAAACCAGGGACTTAGGGACTAGGACAGCACTAGGCTGATCCCAGTTGTTAGTTAGGAAACCTGTATGTTTAGTCAGAGGTCAACTTGACCAGGATTTATTTTGGTTATGTTTCTTTTGCTTTGCTGTGTTTTGTCACTGTAAATAGAAAATAAACCGCACCTTTTTGATTTTGAAAACCACAACCTCCGTTTGCTGGGCCTGTTTTGTGTGGGGAGCCCATCCCGGGGGTCACACACACCCGCTGCCGAGCTAACCCCCTCACAGTTGGTGGAGAATGCGGGCAGTTTTTTTTTAAGCCAGCATGGAGGAGATACTGAAGCAGCTGGCTCTAGCAAATGCCAATCAACAGCAGACAAATGCAGGTTTGCAAAAGAGCCTTGCAGCTCATCAACAGAGCCTTGCAGCTCAACAACAGAACTTCGCAGCCCAGCAGCAAGCTCATCAACAGAGCCTTGCAGCCCAGCAGCAGACAAACGCAACTTTGCAACAGAGTCTGGAGGCTCAGCAACGAGCCCAGCAGCAATCTGAGGCCCGCTTCATAGACCTGTTGCAGAAGCAAGAGCAGAGACTACAACAACAGATGGAAGCAGTAATGCAGCAACGTCCGCAGACCAGTGAGGAAAGCCGTCCCACTAATACAGCGTCCTTTGGGGTGAGTCGTTTATTGACAAAAATGACTGGAGAGGATGATCCAGAGGTATTTTTGACCACATTTGAAAGGACCGCTGAAAGAGAAAAGTGGCCTGAGGAGCAGTGGGCTGGACTGGTGGCTCCTCTGTTAACTGGTGAATCGCAGAAAGCTTACTATGACCTAGAGCCTAACCAAGCAAAAGACTATGTGATGCTAAAAGCTGAAATATTGGCAAGGCTGGGTGTCACCCAGGCTGTCCGGGCTCAGCGTGTGCATAACTGGACTTTCCAGCTTGGAAAACCCCCCAGGTCTCAAATGTATGATCTCATTCACCTGAGCAGAAAGTGGCTACAGCCAGAGACTTTGTCCGCACCAAAGATTGTGGAACGTGTTGTAATGGATCGGTTTTTGAGAGCTCTTCCTACTGCCATCCAAAAGTGGGTAAGCCATGGAGACCCAGAGACGGCCGATGGTCTTGTGGATCGTGTGGAGAAATACTTGGCTACAGAGAACCTGACGGCCTCTTCCAGAGACACTCGGACTTTCCACCCTAAGACCAGACCATCCCCAGGGGCGGATAAGAGGATTCCAAGGGGTGAGGGTGGAGAGAGTGAGAGGGTGGGAGCTCTACCCCAAGTTTGGCGAGAACAGCCTGGGAAATCAGCGGCTCAAGAGGCGGCAAGAAGGATCGTTTGCTACCGCTGCCGGCAAGCGGGACATATTGCAGCCAATTGCCCGGTTGTGGAGGAACCCATGCAGTGTGACTTTCTGACGGGCAGACGTCAGTCGCTGTGTGCGACAGTCGCATGCACTGCCATTCGAGGAACTGAGAAACATTTATGCAAAATGTGTGTTAATGGTAGAAATGTTGTGGTATTGCTGGATTCAGGTAGCCTTGTGACCCTGATAAAGGCTGAGTTAGTTAAAACAGAGGTCTCTGGGAATAGCAAGGTAGCTGTTATTTGTGTGCATGGGGACACCCGAGAGTATCCAGTGACTACAGTGTGTTTCGAGACCCCCAAAGGTACCCTCTCTCATCCAGTGGGCTTAGTATCTCAGTTACCGCATGACGCCATTGTGGGAAGGGATTTTCCAAAGTTCTGGGAACTGTGGGATGATCCTGAGCCCCTCACTGGTGCCCCTATGTACCAGGAATGTGATAGCCAGAACTCCCCTGAGAGTGGTGAGGACTCTCCGGAATTTCCCTTATCAGTATTGGCAGGGGAGACTCAAGAAACTGGAGAGGAGCCCACCTCCTCAGACGAAAACCTACCGTCTGTGGAGTTTTCTGATCTTGAGGTTCACAGGGAAAACTTTGCCACAGAACAGTTGAAAGACCCCGCCCTAATAAAGGCACGGGAAAACGTAGTGAAAATAGATGGCGAGTTAGTGAACCCAGATAATACCTGCACTTACCCATACTTCAGCGTAGAGAAGGACCTACTGTATCGGGTGGCAAAAAGGGCAGAAGAAACCGTTGAGCAGCTTGTGGTGCCCAAACCTTACAGGAAGTTGGTGTTGGAGTTGGCCCATGGGCACATTCTTGGAGGTCATCTGGGGACAGAGAAAACCCGAGAGAGGGTATTACAGAGATTCTATTGGCCGGGGGTGATGAAGGACGTAGAAAATTATTGTTCCTCCTGCCCTGTGTGTCAGAGGTTGGCCCCGATGCCACATTTCCGTAGCCCGCTGGTCCCTCTACCCATCATTGAGGTCCCGTTTGAGAGGATCGCCATGGATTTGGTAGGTCCTATAATCAAGTCCGCTAGGGGGCACCAGTACATATTAGTTATAATGGACTATGCCACCCGTTATCCAGAAGCGATCCCTCTCCGAAATACCTCGGCCAAAACCATAGCCAAAGAGCTATCTCTTGTTTTTAGCCGGGTGGGTATTTGTAAAGAACTGCTTACGGACCAAGGTACACCCTTTATGTCCCGGGTTATGAAAGAGCTGTGTAAATTGTTCAAAGTGACGCAATTGCGTACGTCTGTGTATCACCCCCAAACCGATGGGCTGGTTGAAAGATTCAACAAAACCCTAAAACAAATGTTGAAGAAAGTGGTGGATAGAGATGGAAAGGATTGGGACTGTTTACTTCCTTATTTGATGTTTGCTATTAGGGAGGTGCCCCAATCCTCTACGGGATTCTCCCCCTTTGAGTTACTGTATGGGAGACACCCAAGAGGGCTGTTGGATATTGCCAAGGAAACTTGGGAAAGTGAGAGTTCTCCCCACAGGAGTGTGATTGAGCATGTTGCCCTGATGCAAGATCGAATTGCACAGGTAATGCCCATCGTGAAGGAACATTTGGCCCAAGCGCAGTTGGCACAGCAGAGAGTGTACAACCGTGGAGCCAAGACCCGTACCTTTTCCCCGGGGGATAGGATATTGGTACTTGTCCCTACGGTTGAAAGTAAATTCCTTGCCAAATGGCAAGGCCCCTACGAGATAATGGAAAAAGTGAGCGAAGTGAATTACAAGGTCAGACAACCAGGAAGGCGAAAGCCCGAACAGATCTATCACGTTAATCTGTTGAAAGCCTGGAGGGATAGAGAGTCCCTAGTCGCAGACACTTGGTCACCAGCTCAAACTGGTTGCGTGATTCCTGAGGTTGGAATAGCAGCCACCTTGTCACAACCCCAACAACAGGAGGTTAAGGAGTTTGTGCTTCGCAACAAGGAGGTATTCTCTGAGCTGCCGGGACAAACATCTGGGGTAGAGCATGACATCATTACCCCGCCCGGTGAAAGGGTGAAGTTAAAACCCTTTCGGATCCCAGAGGCTCGACGGGAGGCAATACGGGAGGAAGTACAGAAAATGCTGAACTTAGGGGTGATAGAGGAGTCCCAAAGTGATTGGTCTAGTCCCATCGTGTTGGTGCCTAAACCGGATGGGAGCTGGCGATTTTGTAACGATTTTCGTCAGTTGAACAAAGTTACAAAATTTGACACCTACCCCATGCCACGTATAGATGAGTTGATCGACCGGCTGGGAACAGCCTGATACATGACGACTCTTGACCTCACAAAAGGGTATTGGCAAATCCCCCTGGCCAAGTCGGCCAAAGAGAAAACCGCATTTGTAACCCCAGACGGGGCGTTCCAATATAAAAGAATGCCGTTCGGGTTACAGAATGCGCCGGCCACATTCCAGCGGAAAATGGACCAGATGCTGAGGCCCCATCGGAAGTATGCTGCGGCTTACCTGGATGACGTAATTGTCCATAGCACAGATTGGGCCTCACATCTGCCAAAAGTGCAAGCAGTCCTGGACTCTGTTCGGGAAGCGGGGTTTACGGCTAACCCCAAGCAGTGTACCATTGGGCAGGAGGAGGCCAAATATCTTGGGTACACCATTGGGAGGGGAGTAATAAAACCCCAACTCAACAAAGTCGAGGCCATCCAGAGTTGGCCACGTCCCAACAGCAAGAAGCAGGTACGAGCCTTTCTGGGAATCGCTGGGTATTATCGGCGATTCATTCCCCACTTTGCTTCTAAGGCTGTGCCCCTAACCAACCTGACGAAGGGGAAAGGGTCGGTCATGATTAAATGGACCCCCGAGGCTGAGGCAGCATTCCAATTCTTGAAACAAGCCTTATGTAGCCAGCCAGTGTTTTACTCACCCGACTTCTCTAAAGACTTTGTCGTACAAAGTGATGCGTCAGATGTGGGGTTAGGAGCAGTATTGTCCCAGGTCTGGAACGGGGAAGAGCACCCAGTCATTTACCTCAGCAGGAAGTTGAAGTCCCATGAGGTAAATTACGCCACCGTTGAAAAGGAGTGTTTAGCGGTGAAGTGGGCTCTAGATTCCCTTCGGTACTACCTGCTAGGTAGGCACTTTGACATGGTTACGGATCACGCTCCGTTAAAGTGGATGGCTCAAAACAAGGAAACAAATAGAAGAGTGAATAGGTGGTTCCTGGCCCTCCAGGAATTCAACTTCACAGTAAAGCATCGCCCTGGCGTTCAAATGGGGAATGTGGATGCTTTGTCTCGAGTACATGAATGCCTGATTGCTGGTGTTCCAACCCCGAGGTTAAAACAAGAGGGGGGGTATGTGACAGCAGGAAGGTAAAGTCACCTGGTTGCATCCAGGGGGGTAGATATATTTCGCCCAGATTCAGGCTTTACGCCGACTTATACAACTAGGTGGAGAGTTGTATAAGGCTAGTGGGCTCATGGATGACTCATACCTCTAGGGAGAGGGCTGGGCGTCGTGCAGACAGGGAGTTGATGAGACCAGCTGAAGCTTGTCAGCTCATTTAGGCCTCTATAAGAACTCCCAGCTTCATTAGATGTTAGCTCATGCCTGGAACCAGACCTGTGTGGACTGTCTAGGGAGAGTGAACCCCTGTGCGGTGAGACAAAGCCTGTGTGGCTATTTGCTTGGACATTTAAAACCAGGGACTTAGGGACTAGGACAGCACTAGGCTGATCCCAGTTGTTAGTTAGGAAACCTGTATGTTTAGTCAGAGGTCAACTTGACCAGGATTTATTTTGGTTATGTTTCTTTTGCTTTGCTGTGTTTTGTCACTGTAAATAGAAAATAAACCGCACCTTTTTGATTTTGAAAACCACAACCTCCGTTTGCTGGGCCTGTTTTGTGTGGGGAGCCCATCCCGGGGGTCACACACACCCGCTGCCGAGCTAACCCCCTCACAATACCTACACCTGCTGACCTGCATCCGCGGTCCCGCACACCTGCACCTGCTGAGTGCTGACCTGCATGCGCTGCTCTGCATACCTACACCTGCTGACCTGCATCCGCGGTCCCGCACACCTGCACCTGCTGACCTGCATCCGCTGCTCTGCATACCTGCACCTGCTGACCTGCATCCGCTGCTCTGCATACCTGCACCTGCTGACCTGCATCCGCTGCTCCCAGTTCCAGCTGTTCCAGCTTTCGCTTGGCTTTACTACACCCAGCCAAGAGGACCAAGCAGGCACCCTTACCTCACCGCGCTCTTGCCATCACTGTCCCCACTCCAGTGGTCTCCGAGCCGGGGTTGTACGGGAGGTCTCCCTCTGCACGTCAGGCTCACACCAAAGGTACGTGACACTTGGACCTCAAGGCCCTCAATGGTTTTGTAAAGGTTCAAAAGTTCAGGATGGAATCGATTCGTTCGGTGGTTGCTGCACTCTATCCGGGGGACTTCCTGGCGTCCTTGGATATCAGGGACGCATACTTGCGTGTCCCCATCTGCATAAGGCATCAGAGGTTTCTGCGCTTTGCAATCGGTGAAGACCACTATCAATTTGTGGCTCTTCCCTTTGGCCTAGCGTCGGCACCAAGAGTTTTCACCAAGGTGCTCGCCCCGATTCTAGCTTTGCTGAGACAGCATTGCTATCGTGGGCTACTTGGACGATCTTCTTCTGAGAGCTGCTTCAACTCAGAATTAGAGGAGGATGTGTCTATAGCCAGTCAGACCCTCTGGGAGTTTGGTTGGGTACTGAACCTCCAGAAGTCGGTGTTAGTACAGACCCAGCGCCTAGAGTACCTGGGGTTGATTCTGGACTCCTTGGAGGCAAGAGTCTTTCTTCCTTTGGAAAGGTTGCAGATAGGGATGAGCTTCGAGTTCGAGTCGAACTCATGTTCGACTCGAACATTGCCTGTTCGCCCGTTCGCCGAACAGCGAACAAATTCGAAAAGTCTATGGGAGAAATCTAAAGTGCTAATTATAAAGGCTTTTATGCAAGTTATTGTCATAAAAAGTGTTTGGGGACTCGGGTCCTGCCCCAGGGGACATGTATCAATGCAAAAAAAAGTTTTAAAAACTGCCGTTTTTTTCGGGAGCAGTGATTTTAATAATGCTTAAAGTGAAACAATAAAAGTGAAATATTCCTTTAAATTTCGTACCTAGGGGGTGTGTATAATATGCATGTAAAGTGGCACATGTTTCCCGTGCTTAGAACTGTCCCTGCATAAAATGTCATTTTTGAAGGAAAAAAAGTCAATTAAAACTCGCTCGCGGCTATTAATGAATTGTCGGCTATTTAAATCACACAGTGAAGGAAGTTCCCGCTCAGGCCAATGACGTAGGCACGGTCTGACATACCGAGGGGGCGGACCTGATGGGGAACTTCCCTCACTGTGTAATGTATAGACCTGCCCCTTCTCATGTTCCGCATCAGGTCCTCAGCCTTACACCGAGTCATTGGCTGAGCGGACCTGATTAGGAACTTTAGAAGGGGCGGGTCTATACATGTAATAGACTGCGGAGGAAGTTCCCCATCAGGTCCGCTCAGGCTCAGCCAATGACGGACAGCGCTGGACATCGGATCGCCGCGGGACACTGGATTTCACCGCTGGAATGTTTTTTTTTTTTTAATAAAGGACTTTTCCAAGGTGTGTGTGTTTTTTTTTATTTTTTTTTTACACTTTCTTCGTGAAATGGTAGGGGTACAATGTACCCCTTACCAATTCACATAGGGGGGGCCGGGATCTGGGGGTCCCCTTTGTTAAAGGGGTCTTCCAGATTCCGAATAAGCCCCCTGCCCGCAGACCCCCACAACCACCGGGCAAGGGTTGTGGGGATGAGGCCCTTGTCCCCATCAACATGGGGACATCCTCCCCATGTTGAGGGCATGTGGCCTGGTACGGTTCAGGATGGGGGGCGCTCTCTCGTCCCCCCCTCTTTTCCTGCGGCCTGCAGGAGTTCCCCTTAAAATCCATGCCAGATCTGAAGGGCCTGGTAATTGAATTCTGGGGGACCCCCACGCTTTTTTTTTTTTTTAATCAATGACTTTTGTATGTATTGCCGGGAGCCGACAATTCATTAATAGCCGCGAGTGAGTTTTAAATGACTTTTTTTCCTTCAAAAATGACATTTTATCCAGGGACAGTTCTAAGCACGGGAAACATGCGCCACTTTACATGCATATCATGCACACCCCCTAGGTACGAAATTTAAAGGAATATTTCACTTTTTTTTTTTCATTTTAAACATTATTAAAATCACTGCTCCCGTAAAAACTTAATTAAAAAAAAAAAAAATTTGCATTGATACATGTCCCCTGGGGCAGGACCCGGGTCCCCAAACACTTTTTAGGACCATAACTTGCATATAAGCCTTTATAATTAGCAATTTAGATTTAGAACGTTCGAGTCCATTGTATTTAATAGGGTTCTAAAGTTCACGCGAACATTCTGTCTGTTCGCAGGTTCTGGTGCGAACCGAACAGGGGGGTGTTGGGCTCATCCCTGGTTGCAGACACTCCAGACTGCGGTGAAGTTGTTGACATCCCGCAAATGGTCGTCTCTCCATTTTTACATGCGAGTCCTGGTCCTCATGGTAGCCTCTTTCGAGGCGGTGCCGTTTGCCCAATTCCACATTTTGGGTCTTGCAGAAGGAGATTCTCTCCAAATAAACAAATCTCCGTTGTCTCTGGATCGTCCGTCAGATTCAGATAAGTCATCTTGTCAGGGCCCCCCTGAGTTGGTGGCTGAGATCCCCAGCTCTTCGGTTTGGGAAGTCGTTCCTCCCCTTCCATTGGACTGTGATCACGACGGACACCAGCCTGACCGGTTGGGGGGGAGTCTGGGGTGTTCAGGCGGCCCAGGGCCGGACTCTTGACGAATCCCAACTGCCGATCAATGTCCTGGAACTCCGGGCGATCAGGCTGTGCCTCTCCAAGTGGTCACAGAGGCTAAGAGGGCGTCCAGTCAGGATCCAGTTAGACAATGCCACGGCAGTGGCATACGTCAACCATCAAGGAGGAACAAGAAGCTCGGCTGCAGCGTCGGAGGTCGCTCACATCCTGCGGTTGGCGGAAAGGAGCTTGCCGGCTTTATCGGCAGTTTACATTCCGGGCGTGGAAAACTGGCAGGCGGACTGAGTCGCCAGATGCTGGACCAAGGGGAATGTCGTTACATCCAGAGATATTTCAACTCCTTTGCCAGAAATGGGGCACGCCAGACGTGGATCTCCTGGCTTCTCGACTCAGTCGCAAGGTGTCGAGGTTCGTGGCCAGGTCCAGAGATCCCTGGGCAGACGCGTCAGACGCGTTGGTGGCCCTGTGGGGTCAGTATCTGCTAATTTATGCCTTTCCCCCACTGAAGTTGCTTCCTCGTCTGCTCGGCAGATTAGAGACCGAGGGGATTCCGGTGATTCTAATCGCCCCAGATTGGCCCAGGCGTCCCTGGTACGCCGACCTCGTGCGCCTGGTGAAGGATGCACCCTGGCGACTGCCAATGCGGGAGGACCTTCTCTCGCAAGGTCCCATTATTCATCCTGCTTTACAGTCGCTGGCTTTAATGGCATGGCTATTGAAAGCCAGGTACTAAGGGACCGAGGCCTGTCGGATTCAGTCATTTCAACCATGCTGAGGGCACGGAAGTCTTCTTCTAGGAAGATCTACCATTGCACGTGGAGAGCCTACATCTCTATGTGTGAGGAGATGGAGTGGCGTCCACAGGCTTATTAGATTTCCAGGATCCTGCCGTTTTTACAGCGTGAAGTGGATCAGAAATTTGCCTTAAGCACCATTAAGGGGCAGATTTCAGCCTTGTCTGTTTTCTTTCAGCGACCCCTGGCGGCTCATTCACTGGTGAGAACGTTTGTGCAAGGGGTCCAACATGTGACTCCTCCGGTGCGACCACCACTACCTCCGTGGGATTTGAATCTGGTGCTCTCGCCGCTTCAGAAACCTCCCTTTGAGAACATCAGGGAAATTCCTCTTTTGACGCTCTCTCAGAAGGTGGCCTTCCTGGTAGCCATCACATCCGTCATGCAGTGGCGGCTGGTGCTCGAAATTTTTGGGGGGGCGCAAACAAACTGAAAAAAAAAAAAAAATCAATTGCCGCCACTGTGCCCATTAAACGCAGCCACTGTGCCCAAACGCCACCAGTTTGCCCCCTCAAATACAGCCAGTTTGTTTCCATATACAGCCAGTGTGCCCCCATATATATATATAACCAGTGTGCCCCCATATATACAGCCAGTGTGCCCCCATATACAGCCAGTGTGCCCCCATATACAGCCAGTGTGCCCCCATATATATATAGCCAGTGTGCCCCCATATACAGCCAGTGTGCCCCCATATACAGCCAGTGTGCCCGCATATACAGCCAGTGTGCCCCCATATATATATAGCCAGTGTGCCCCCATATACAGCCAGTTTGTCCCCATATATAACCAGTTTGTCCCCATATACAGCCAGTTCCCCCCAAATGCAGCCAGTTTGTCCCCCATATACAGCCAGTTCCCCCCAAATGCAGCCAGCGTGTCCCCCATATACAGCCAGTTCCCCCCAAATGCAGCCAGTTTGCCCCCCATATACAGCCAGTTCCCCCCAAATGCAGCCAGCGTGTCCCCCATATACAGCCAGTTCCCCCCAAATGCAGCCAGCGTGTCCCCCATATACAGCCAGTTCCCCCCAAATGCAGCCAGGTTGTCCCCCATATACAGCCAGTTCCCCCCAAATGCAGCCAGCGTGTCCCCATATACAGCTAGTTCCCCCCATATTCAGCCAGTTTGTCCCCCATATACAGCCAGTTCCCCCCATATTCAGCCAGTTTGTCCCCCATATACAGCCAGTTCCCCCCATATACAGCCAGTTCCCCACAAATGCAGCCAGCGTGTCCCCATATACAGCCAGTTCCCCCCATATTCAGCCAGTTTGTGCCCCATATTCAGCCAGTTTGTGCCCCATATTAAGCCAGTTTGTGCCCCATATTCAGCCAGTTTGTCCCCCAAATGCAGCCTGTCCCCCCCCCCTGCCCTGCACTTACCTTCCTCGGTCCGCGCCATCCTCGATTTGTTCTCCCGCCCTCGATGTCGCTTCAGCCAATCAGGTTACCGGTAACCAGATCCGGTGAACCTGATTGGCTGAAACCTCCACACAGTCTTCTTCCAGGAACGCACCCCCGTGCGTACCTGGGAGGAGTTTTTGGAAGCCGAATACAGCGTGAGAGCTGTATTCGGAAAGCCTATCAGAGCCGCTGGCTCTGATAGGCACTTCCAAGTCACACCCACCGCCGGCCACCGCTCTAATTCATATGGCCGGCGCTCACCAGGAGGCCGGCCATATGTATAGTGGGCAGCGCGGCAGCGGTGACAATACACAGATTCATGCAATGCATGAATCTATGTATTGTCTTTCAGTGGCGGTGCGGGAGCGAGAAGGGGCGGCGCTCCGGCGCCCTCTATGGACGCACCGCCACTGCCGTCAGGAGGGTTTCTGAATTGGCGGCCTTGTCTTGCAAGTCCCCATATTTGCTCCTCCATAAGGACAAAGCGGTGCTACGCCCGCAGGCTTCCTTCCTTTCGAAGGTGGTTCGGCCTTTCACCTAAATGAGGACATTGTACTTCGATCCTTGTGTCCTCGGCCATCGCATTCCAATGAGGTTGCGCTGCATTCTTTAGACGTGGTACGTGCCTTGCGGGTGTACCTGTCTGCTACGGCTCCATTCCGGAGGTCTGACTCACTGTTTGTGTCGGTGTCTGGTCCGCAGAAGGGCCTGGCGGTCTCGTCGGCCACCATTTCTCGGTGGATCAGGCAGACTGTCATCAGGCGCCCGCCCCTAAGGGTAAAGGCCTGGATGATGGTCTTGTATATATAAAGTGTGGCGCTAGAGAAAATAGGAGTGAGATATCCTATTAATTGGGGTGGACTTGAAAAAGTGCCATACATTAAACTAAACGCCTAATGTGAAAGTATGGACCCTGATAATGAGAGGATATTATCCAATCATGGTAGAATCAAAACATATGAAACCAAAAGAACTAAATACAAACATGAATAAATATAAAAATACTCATGAAATCTTATAAGAAATTAATGAACAGTATACAATGTCCCACAGTGATGAAGACATGGAAGCTGATCATCTGTGGAAAAAAACACAATCAAAAAATATAGTCCACAGAGTTCAGTGTTATCTGACCCTGAAGTGTTCCTCAATGGGCACCAAGGCTGGAATCCACATCAAAATAAACATCATATTTAAGTTGATAAAGGTCTTGTCCCAAGTTATTCTTTGAGTGGACACAATAGGATATACGTTCTGGACAAACACCTGGGAGTGCCTTCACCTTTGGATCAGTGGGGAAAGTAATAAATACTCTTACTGAGCGGTGTGGATCCAACTCACCATATGGGGGTGGATCTCCTGAGCTTGTGTCCACTTCAGGGACTCACAGAATGGAAATCCAGGAATATCGTCCTCTCTCAGCAGGCGGTATCGTCAACCAGAACACCAGCTCCAAATGTGAAGAGGTCAGCATGGAAAAACCAAATCTCCAGATGTAGATAGCACCAAATATGAAAAAGATAAAAAACGGGAAAGAATCCTCCACATGGTGTAAATCCAAATGACTTGGAGTTTATTTAAAAAATCAATAAAAAGTTCAAACAAATGAACTGGTAGACATCGGAAAATAGTGAGTAAAAATGCGTGGTATGGGCAGCAGGGTCTGGCATGTAAAGCTGATGCGTTTCGTCTACAAAAGACATCAACTGGGGTACACGCCATCCCGCTACCCCCCACGCTTAAATAGGAAGCAAAATATTACCCTAATTGTTCACATATGCGTCCCATTGTGCATCTCACTTCCGGGATTACTGAGTCACGTGGACCGCTTAGTATCATGTGACAGAAATCACATGAGCGTCTGGACCAATCGTGACCTCAAGCGCATAGAAGGAACGTGATGCGCCATCAACGGAGTGTTGTAAATGACAACAACGTCTCATCAGCGTATCAGAGCTCAGTTTGGTTACCTCGTGACCGACGGAGCTGCGCGCAAGGTAGGCTGGGAAATGTAGTCCCGGAGTGCTCCGCACAAATCAAGCGCGGCGAAAACCTGCAGCCCAGCGCGTCCACACCTAAGACACGTACTTGACGTCAGCACGTCCAGGTTCACAGAGGAGGCGGAAACAAAGCTTATTGGGATACGTAGCTCTATAGTATGTCGAACGACTAAAACCAAGAGCAAAATTGACCCAATATAGTGATAAGAGTCATCACACAATGTACCGCGGATTGACAAAATCATTGTTTTTGAAAACTGACAAAATATTGTTACATATATTGCAATATGTATCCCGGAAGATAATAGACACATTACATCATATATAAAAACACAAAAAAAAACACAAAAAATGCATTCTATTGGGACACAGGACAGTACAAATGGGGAACTACTAAATGAATATGTCTCCATTTATCCCAAATATGGTTTTATATATATATATATTGTGACAGCAGGAAGGTAAAGTCACCTGGTTGCATCCAGGGGGGTAGGTATATTTCTCCCAGATTCAGGCTTTATGCCGACTTATACAACTAGGGAGAGAGTTGATGAAGCCCAGCTGAGGCTAGTGGGCTCATGGATGATTCATACCTCTAGGGAGAGTGCTGGGCGTCGTGCAGGCAGGGAGTTGATGAGACCAGCTGAAGCTTGTCAGCTCGTTTAAGGCCTCTATAAAAACTCCCAGCTTCATTAGGTGTTTGCTCATGCCTGGACCCAGACCTGTGTGGACTGTCTAGGGAGAGTGAACCCCTGTGCGGTGAGACAAAGCCTGTGTGGCTATTTGTTTGGACATTTACTAAACCAGGGACTTAGGGACTAGGACAGCACCAGGCTGATCCCAGTTGTTAGTTAGGAAACCTGCATGTTTAGTCAGAGGTCAAGCTGACCAGGGTTTATTTTGTTTATGTTTCTTTTTGCTTTGCTGTGTTTTTTGTCACTGTAAATAGAGAAATAAACCGCACCTTTTTGATCTTGAAAACCACAACCTCCGTCTGCTGGGCCTGTTTTTGTGTGGGGAGCCCATCCAGGGGATCACACACACCCGCTGCCGAGCTAACCCCCCCACAGTTGGTGGAGAACCAGTGGCAGTTTTTTTTTAAGCCAGCATGGAGGAGATACTGAAACAGCTGGCTCTAGCAAATGCCAATCAACAGCAGACAAATGCAGGTTTGCAAAAGAGCCTTGCAGCTCAACAACAGAGCTTCGCAGCCCAGCAGCAAGCTCATCAACAGAGCCTTGCAGCCCAGCAGCAATCTGAGGCCCGCTTCATAGACCTGTTACAGAAGCAAGAGCAGAGACTACAACAAATGGAAGCAGTAATGCAGCAACGTCCGCAGACCAGTGAGGAAAGCCGTCCCACTAATACCGCGTCCTTTGGGGTGAGTCGTTTATTGACAAAAATGACTGGAGAGGATGATCCAGAGGTATTTTTGACCACATTTGAAAGGACTGCTGAAAGAGAAAAGTGGCCTGAGGAGCAGTGGGCTGGACTGGTGGCTCCTCTGTTAACTGGTGAATCGCAGAAGGCTTACTATGACCTAGAGCCTGACCAAGCAAAAGACTATGTGATGCTAAAAGCTGAAATATTGGCAAGGCTGGGTGTCACCCTGGCTGTCCAGGCTCAGCGTGTGCATAACTGGACTTTCCAGCTTGGAAAACCCCCCAGGTCTCAAATGTATGATCTCATTCACCTGAGCAGGAAGTGGCTACAGCCAGAGACTTTGTCCGCACCAGAGATTGTGGAACGTGTTGTAATGGATCGGTTTTTGAGAGCTCTTCCTACTGCCATCCAAAAGTGGGTAAGCCATGGAGACCCAGAGACGGCCGGTGGTCTTGTGGATCGTGTAGAGAAATACTTGGCTACAGAGAACCTGACGGCCTCTTCCAGAGACTCTCGGACTTTCCACCCTAAGACCAGACCATCCCCAGGGGCGGATAAGAGGATTCCAAGGGGTGAGGGTGGAGAGAGTGAGAGGGTGGGAGCTCTACCCAAAGTTTGGCGAGAACAGCCTGGGAAGTCAGGGGCTCAAGAGGCAGCCAAAAGGATTGTTTGCTACCGCTGCCGGCAAGCGGGACATATTGCAGCAAATTGCCCGGTTGTGGAGGAACCCATGCAATGTGACTTTCTGACGGACCGACGTCAGTCGCTGTGTGCGACAGTCGCATGCACTGCCATTCGGGGAACTGAGAAACATTTATGCAAAATGTGTATTAATGGTAGAAATGTTGTGGTATTGCTGGATTCAGGTAGCCTTGTGACCCTGATAAAGGCTGAATTAGTTAAAACAGAGGTCTCTGGGAATAGCAAGGTAGCTGTTATTTGTGTGCATGGGGACACCCGAGAGTATCCAGTGACTACAGTGTGTTTCGAGACCCCCAAAGGTACCCTCTCTCATCCAGTGGGGTTAGTATCTCAATTACCGCATGATGCCATTGTGGGAAGGGATTTTCCGAAGTTCTGGGAACTGTGGGATGATCCTGAGCCCCCCACTGGTGCCCCTATGTACCAGGAATGTGATAGCCAGAACTCCTCTGAGAGTGGTGAGGACTCTCCAGAATTTCCCTTGTCAGTATTGGCAGGGGAGACTCAAGAAACTGGAGAGGAGCCCACCTCCTCAGACGAAAACCTACCGTCTGTGGAGTTTTCTGATCTTGAGGTTCACAGGGAAAATTTTGCCACAGAACAGTTAAAAGACCCCGCCCTAATAAAGGCACGGGAAAACGTAGTGGAAATAGATGGCGAGTTAGTGAACCCAGATAATACCTGCACTTACCCATACTTCAGCGTAGAGAAGGACCTACTGTATCGGGTGGCAAAAAGGGCAGAAGAAACCGTTGAGCAGCTTGTGGTGCCCAAACCTTACAGGAAGTTGGTGTTGGAGTTGGCCCATGGGCACATTCTTGGAGGTCATCTGGGGACAGAGAAAACCCGAGAGAGGGTATTACAGAGATTCTATTGGCCTGGGGTGATGAAGGACATAGAAAATTATTGTTCCTCCTGCCCTGTGTGTCAGAGGTCGGCCCCGATGCCACATTTCCGTAGCCCGCTGGTCCCTCTACCCATCATTGAGGTCCCGTTTGAGAGAATCGCAATGGATTTCGTAGGTCCTATAATCAAGTCCGCTAGGGGGCACCAGTACATATTGGTTATAATGGACTATGCCACCCGTTATCCAGAAGCGATCCCTCTCAGAAATACCTCGGCCAAAACCATAGCCAAAGAGCTATCTCTTGTTTTTAGCCGGGTGGGTATTTGTAAAGAACTGCCTACGGACCAAGGTACACCCTTTATGTCCCGGGTTATGAAAGAGCTGTGTAAATTGTTCAAAGTGACGCAATTGCGTACATCTGTGTATCACCCCCAAACCGATGGGCTGGTTGAAAGATTCAACAAAACCCTAAAACAAATGTTGAAGAAAGTGGTGGATAGAGATGGAAAGGATTGGGACTGTCTACTTCCTTATTTGATGTTTGCTATTAGGGAGGTGCCCCAATCCTCTACGGGATTCTCCCCCTTTGAGTTACTGTATGGGAGACACCCAAGAGGGCTGTTGGATATTGCCAAGGAAACTTGGGAAAGTGAGAGTTCTCCCCACAGGAGTGTGATTGAGCATGTCGCCCTGATGCAAGATCGAATTGCACAGGTAATGCCCATCGTGAAGGAACATTTGGCCCAAGCGCAGTTGGCACAGCAGAGAGTGTACAACCGTGGAGCCAAGACCCGTACCTTTTCCCCGGGGGATAGGATATTGGTACTTGTCCCTACGGTTGAAAGTAAATTCCTTGCCAAATGGCAAGGCCCCTACGAGATAATGGAAAAAGTGAGCGAAGTGAATTACAAGGTCAGACAACCAGGAAGGCGAAAGCCCGAACAGATCTATCACGTTAATCATGTTGAAAGCCTGGAGGGATAGAGAGTCCCTAGTCGCAGAAACTTGGTCACCAGCTCAAACTGGTTGCGTGATTCCGGAGGTTGGAATAGCAGCCACCTTGTCACAACCCCAACAACAGGAGGTTAAGGAGTTTGTGCTTCGCAACAAGGAGGTGTTCTCTGAGCTGCCGGGACAAACATCTGGGGTAGAGCATGATATTATTACCCCGCCCGGTGAAAGGGTGAAGTTAAAACCCTATCGGATCCCAGAGGCTCGACGGGAGGCAATACGGGAGGAAGTACAGAAAATGCTGAACTTAGGGGTGATAGAGGAGTCCCAAAGTGATTGGTCTAGTCCCATTGTGCTGGTGCCTAAACCGGATGGGAGCTGGCGATTTTGTAACGATTTTCGTCAGTTGAACAAAGTTACAAAATTTGACACCTACCCCATGCCACGTATAGATGAGTTGATCGACCGGCTGGGAACAGCCCGATACATGACGACTCTTGACCTCACAAAAGGGTATTGGCAAATTCCCCTGGCCAAGTCAGCCAAAGAGAAAACCGCATTTGTAACCCCAGACGGGGCGTTCCAATATAAGAGAATGCCGTTCGGGTTACAGAATGCGCCGGCCACATTCCAGCGGAAAATGGACCAGATACTGAGGCCCCATCGGAAGTATGCTGCGGCTTACCTGGATGACGTAATTGTCCATAGCACAGATTGGGCCTCACATCTGCCAAAAGTGCAAGCAGTCCTAGACTCTATCCGGGAAGCGGGGTTTACGGCTAACCCCAAGAAGTGTACCATTGGGCAGGAGGAGGCCAAATATCTTGGGTACACCATTGGGAGGGGAGTAATAAAACCCCAACTCAACAAAGTCGAGGCCATCCAGAGTTGGCCACGTCCCAACAGCAAGAAGCAGGTACGAGCCTTTCTGGGAATAGCGGGGTATTATCGGCGCTTCATTCCCCACTTTGCTTCTAAGGCTGTGCCCCTAACCAACCTGACGAAAGGGAAAGGGTCGGTCATGATTAAATGGACCCCCGAGGCTGAGGCAGCATTCCAATTCTTGAAACAAGCCTTATGTAGCCAGCCAGTGTTGTACTCACCCGACTTCTCTAAAGACTTTGTCGTACAAAGTGATGCGTCAGATGTGGGGTTAGGAGCAGTATTGTCCCAGGTCTGGAACGGGGAAGAGCACCCAGTCATTTACCTCAGCAGGAAATTGAAGTCCCATGAGGTAAATTACGCCACGGTTGAAAAGGAGTGTTTAGCGGTGAAGTGGGCTCTAGATTCCCTTCGGTACTATCTGCTAGGTAGGCACTTTGACATGGTTACGGATCACGCTCCGTTAAAGTGGATGGCTCAAAACAAGGAGACAAATAGAAGAGTGAATAGGTGGTTCCTGGCCCTACAGGAATTCAACTTCACAGTAAAGCATCGCCCTGGCGTTCAAATGGGGAATGTGGATGCTTTGTCTCGAGTACATGAATGCCTGATTGCTGGTGTTCCAACCCCAAGGTTAAAACAAGAGGGGGGGGGGTATGTGACAGCAGGAAGGTAAAGTCACCTGGTTGCATCCAGGGGGGTAGGTATATTTCTCCCAGATTCAGGCTTTATGCCGACTTATACAACTAGGGAGAGAGTTGATGAAGCCCAGCTGAGGCTAGTGGGCTCATGGATGATTCATACCTCTAGGGAGAGTGCTGGGCGTCGTGCAGGCAGGGAGTTGATGAGACCAGCTGAAGCTTGTCAGCTCGTTTAAGGCCTCTATAAAAACTCCCAGCTTCATTAGGTGTTTGCTCATGCCTGGACCCAGACCTGTGTGACAAAGCCTGTGTGGCTATTTGTTTGGACATTTACTAAACCAGGGACTTAGGGACTAGGACAGCACCAGGCTGATCCCAGTTGTTAGTTAGGAAACCTGCATGTTTAGTCAGAGGTCAAGATGACCAGGGTTTATTTTGTTTATGTTTCTTTTTGCTTTGCTGTGTTTTTTGTCACTGTAAATAGAGAAATAAACCGCACCTTTTTGATCTTGATAACCACAATCTCCGTCTGCTGGGCCTGTTTTTGTGTGGGGAGCCCATCCAGGGGATCACACACACCCGCTGCCGAGCTAACCCCCCCACAATATATATATATATATATATATATATATATATATATATATATATATATATATGCGACAAGGAGGTATGAGAACCCACTAATTATATATAGATCCTAAAAGGAAAAATGTGCATAAAACGAATTTATAAATTAAAATAAAATAGAAATATATATATATATAAATGTAAATGGCAATAGAAGCAAATAGCGATAGGGACAGTATATAAAGATGGAAAGACTAAAAGATGATATCATAATGAGGACAATATTAGGCTTGGTTGATATAAGCATTAATGTCCCAATCTATATTAAGGCCATGAGGCCTATAACTTTTGAGCTGGTATATGCAGTAGGTCTCCAATCTGGAGACCCCTTTCAAACAAGACTACCCCCTCCAATTAGGGACAAATTTGTCTATGATCACAAACTTTGTGCCTGTGGGGTCCTTGTTATGGAACTCCAAATAATGTCTGGGAGCGCGGTGGTTGTTTTTTTTGACACCGGGTCACAACTTGGAATTTTGGATAAAAAAGAAAAAAGTTATTTAGTACCGGTTGCCCCACGCATCCCCATTATTTATTACCTCCCCAAGGTACTTAAGGATGCTAACCATCCCCCAGGCCGCCCAATCATCAGCGGTATAGACTCCGTGACCTCCCGAATAGGGAGATATATAGATTTTCACTTACAGCCCATTGTTAAATCGATTCCATCATATCTCAAAGACACAAGACACACTATTTCACTACTACAGCAAGTTGATTATAGTGATTATAGTGAAGACATTTTATTGGTGACGGCTGATGTGGCCTCACTATATACATGTATCTCTCACGAACTGGGCCTACTAGCCGTTGGTTCTTTCTTGTCTAGAGATAACAACTTACCAGGGACCCAAAAAAGGTACATCATGGATCTTTTGCAATTTGCAACAAAACACAATTATTTCTGGTATCATGGTGATTTCTTTTTACAGCAGAAGGGAGTCGCAATGGGGGCCAAATCTGCTCCCAGCCTGGCCAATATCTTTATGGCCAAATGGGAGGGGGATGTCGTCTATGCTTTAGATCATCCCGAGATCGTTCTCTGGGTTCGATACATTGACGTCATCCTCCTCCTATGGAGGGGTGATCAGGACTCTCTGATTGCCTTCATGTCCACTCTTAATGACAACGATATTGGTATCAGTTTATCGTGTGAGATGAGTTTTACTAGTATACATTTTCTAGATTTAGAATTTTTTTCCAGTGGTGGACAACTGGAGACCAAAACATTCTTCAAATCCACCGACCGGAATGGATACAATCCGGTCGACAGTTGTCACCACTCGGCATGGCTAAAATCAGTACCACGTAGTCAATCTTTCGGATTTTCAGCATCATCCTATAATCTAGTTATGTGGACAAGGGCTATAGACCCTCCTTGATAGATGAAGAAATTCAGCATATTGCAGCTATTGGTAGAGATTTATTGTTAATAGGACAACGTAAACCTATTCAGGATTCAAAATTTAAATGGTCTTTCTTTACAACATTTTCCGCTCAACATAGACAAATCAAGGACATTTTCCAAAAACATTGGAAAGTCCTAAAAAAATTATCAAATTTTAGGTCCTTCTCTTCCTGATGAAGCAGGAGTGACCTATAGATGTGCATCTTCACCGAAAAGCCAGATTGCACCTAATGTAGTTGACCCTCTAGCTATTCCAGTCTTTTTTCCAGATATGAAGGCCTATTATCCATGTAGAAAATGTAAGGTGTGTCAAGTCAATGTATGTGGTCGACGGAAAACTGACACTTTCTGTTCCACATCCACTGGGGTGGACTACAAAATGAAACAGTTCACCACCTGCGCGACTAAGTATATTGTCTATCTACTAACCTGCCCTTGTGGAAAACAGTATGTGGGGCGCACTATTCGCACGTTTTCCATCAGGGTAGGGGAACATCTTACCAGTATCAAGAAGGGTAAAACCAACCACAGCGTTCCCAGACATTATTTGGAGTTCCATAACAAGGACCCCACAGGCACAAAGTTTGTGATCATAGACAAATTTGTCCCTAATTGGAGGGGGGAGTCTTGTTTGAAAGGGGTCTCCAGATTGGAGACCTACTGGATATACCAGCTCAAAAGTTATAGGCCTCATGGCCTTAATATAGATTGGGACATTAATGCTTTTATCAACCAAGCCTAATATTGTCCTCTATATGATATCATCTTTTAGTCTTTCCCTCTTTATATACTGTCCCTATCGCCATTTGCTTCTATTATCATTTACATTTATATATATATTTCTATTTAATTTTAATTTATAAATTAGTTTTATGCACATTTTTCTTTTCAGGATCTATATATAAAATTAGTGGGTTCTCATACCTCCTTGTCGCATATATATATATATATATATATATATATATATATATATATATATATATATATATATATTTATATATAAAACCATATTTGGGATAAATGGAGACATATTCATTTAGTAGTTCCCCATTTGTACTGTCCTGTGTCCCAATAGAATGCATTTTTTGTGTTTTTTTTTGTGTTTTAATATATGATGTAATGTGTCTATTATCTTCCGGGATACATATTGCAATATATGTAACAATATTTTGTCACAGTTTTAAAAAAAATATATTTTGTCAATCCGCGGTACATTGTGTGATGACTCTTATCACCATATTGGGTAAATGTTGCTCTTGGTTTCAGTCGTTCGACATACTATAGAGCTACGTATCCCAATAAGCTTTGTTTCCGCCTCCTCTGTGAACCTGGACATGCTGAAGTCAAGTACGTGTCTTAGGTGTGGACGCGCTGGGCTGCAGGTTTTCGCCGCGCTTGATTTGTGCGGTGCAATCCGGGACTACATTTCCCAGCCTACCTTGCGCGCAGCTCTGTCGGTCACGAGGTAATCAAACTGAGCTCTGATACGCTGATGAGACGTTGTTGTCATTTACAACACTCCGTTAATGGCGCATCACGTTCCTTCTATGTGCTGGAGGTCACGATTGGTCCAGACACTCATGTGATTTCTGTCACATGATACTAAGCGGTCCACGTGACTCAGTAATCCCGGAAGTGAGATGCACAATGGGATGCATATGTGAACAATTAGGGTAATATTTCGCTTCCTATTTAAGCATGGGGTGTAGCGGGATGGCGTGTACCCCAGTTGATGTCTTTTGTAGACGAAACGCGTCGGGCTTACATGCCAGCCCTTGCTGCCCATACCACGCATTTTTACTCACTATTTCCCGATGTCTACCAGTTCATTTGTTTGAACTTTTTATTGATTTTTTAAATAAACTCCAAGTCATTTGGATTTACACCATGTGGAGGATTCTTTCCCATTTTTTATCTTTTTCATATTTGGTGCTATCTGCATCTGGAGATTTGGTTTTTCCATGCTGACCTCTACACATTTGGAGCTGGTGTTCTGGTTGACGATACCGCCTGCTGAGAGAGGACGATATTCCTGGATTTCCATTCTGTGAGTCCCTGAAGTGGACACAAGCTCAGCAGATCCACCGCCATATGGTGAGTTGGATCCACACCGCTCAGTAAGAGTATTTATTACTTTCCCCACTGATCCAAAGGTGAAGGCCCTCCTGGGTGTTTGTCCAGAACGTATATCCTATTGTGTCCACTCAAAGAATAACTTGGGACAAGACCTTTATCAACTTAAATGTGATGTTTATTTTGATGTGGATTCCAGCCTTGGTGCCCATTGAGGAACACTTCAGGGTCAGATAACACTGAACTCTGTGGACTATATTTTTTGATTGTGTTTTTTTCCCACAGATGATCAGCTTCCATGTCTTCATCATTATGGGACATTGTATACTGTTGATTAATTTCTTATAGGATTTCATGAGTATTTTTATATTTATTCATGTTTGTATTTAGTTCTTTTGGTTTCATATGTTTTGATTCTACCATGATTGGATGATATCCTCTCATTATCAGGATCCATACTTTCACATTAGGCGTTTAGTTTAATGTATGGCACTTTTTCAAGTCCACCCCAATTAATAGGATATCTCACTCCTATTTACTCTAGCGCCACACTTTATATATACAAGACCATCATCCAGGCCTTTACCCTTAGGGGCGGGCGCCTCCCTTTCCTGTCATGGCGCATTCGACCAGGGCTATTGGTGCCTCCTGGGCTTTCTGACATCAAGCGTCTGTCTCACAAGTGTGTAAGGCGGCTACCTGGTTGTCCGTTCACACTTTCTCAAAATTTTACATGGTTGATGTGAGTGCATCTTCGGATGCTAGCTTCGACCGAAAAGTTTTGCAGGCGGCTGTTTGAGGTTGCAACTCCTCTGTTGAGGAGCTCTGCTTGTTTGGGGTGAAATTGTTTTTTTGATTGCTGTTCCCACCCCTCATTTTTTGGACACTGCTTTGGGACATCCCAACTGTCAAGACTTAAGAAGGCTGTGTCCGTCTATGGACGAAAAGTGTAAATAGGATTTTTTGTACTCACCCACCCCTCCGTTTTGGTTTGTACTGCTTTTTACGAACTGAGCTGCTGACTGCAGGGTGGAGGGTTATGTCCGGAGGGACCGCCCCCTGGGCGGGGCTGTTCAACTCTGTTAAAGTAACATGTATTTAAATATCTAACATGTTCTGCCTAGTCCTCTCCTATAGAACCGGAACATAACCCAACTCTCAAGACTTAAGAAGGCTGTGTCTGTCCATGGACGACAGAGAAAAGGATTTTACGGTGCAAAAAAATCCTATTATATACACACACATAGATAGATAGATAGTGTGTGTGTGTGTATATATATATATATATATATATATATATATATATATATATAAACCGTATATACACGAGTATAAGCCGACCCGAATATAAGGCCAAGGCACCTAATTTTACCACAAAAAACTGGGAAAACGTATTGACTTGAGTATAAGCCTAGGGTGGGAAATACAGCAGCCTCACTGTGCTCATCTGCAGCCTCAGTGTGCCCATTTGCAGCCTCACTGTGCCCATCTGCAGCCTCACTGTGCCCACCTGTATTATCAGTGCCCATCTGTAGCCTCACTGTGCCCATCTGCAGCCTGATATACCTTTGATTACAAACAAAAGGTGTCTCCCGCTGTGTCATGCAACTGCAGTCTTAACTGTTCGGCAGCTGTCCACTGTAACAGCCTATGGGCTCTTCTCCCATAGGTCGGTGTGATGAGAGGCTTCTGGGTTGGCCGGAGCTGCTGCCAATCATCCCGTGCACTCCCAGAATGCTATCCGAATGTCACCCTCTTAGTAACCAAAGATGCCACGTATGCCCCGCCCCCTGTAATGTGCTTCTGCTCCTAGCGCGCCCAAGCTACAGGGATCTATTGGACAGGTACTTATCTATGGGGACACCTGCTGTGGGGGGCTCTGATGGGGACACCTGCTGTGGAGGGACTCTGATGGGGGACACCTGCTGTGGGGGGGCTCTGATGGGAACCCTGATGTAAGGAGGGATTCTGATGGGGAATTTGATATAAGCTGCGAGTGCCGCAGGTCATTCTCTCCCCAGAATGTCCCTCATTCTCAACTTTAAAAGTTGGGAGGTATGCAGGAGCGAATCAGGGGAGGAGAGACTGTGCCACCGTCACCCCTGTTACAGTATCAATGGGAAGAGGGCTCTCTGTGTTTACTGCCCATCCCCCTCCCTCCTCCTGTCAAATGAGGAGAGCAAAGCAGCCAGAGATCAGAGTGCCCGTGTCTGAGTGGAGAGAGAGCAGCCGCGGGCTCTTAGACCCCTCTCCTCCTCGCATTGCTGTACTAGTGAGCGGCGCTTGCCAGGACAGCTGCCCGCTTTGTTTCTTCTCCCTCCTTCATATTGGCCAGGGAAGAAATGCAATAAAAAAGGAGCAGAGAAGAGGATTGTGGGACATGTAGTCCCAAGGACTGGTGGCCCCATTGTGACCCAGAAACTGAAGCCCACACAGCATGCCCAGTTGAATGGGAGAGGGGGGAGAGAGAGAGCCAGGAGCCTGGAAAAGCTTTTGGGGAAGTGCACCAGGACTCCAGGGAGAGGACAGTGCTGAGTGGACACCATCGGAGAGAGAACCCCACTGCCCTGCGCCACCAGAGGGAAAGCCGCACAGCCTGGCACCATCACTGGTGAAGAAAGGAATGGAGTCATTGCCAGAATACAGATCTGAGCACTACCCAGCGGAGTCGCCACGGGCAACCCAGGGTGAGCTGACTCCTAATCAGAGGAACCAATGTTGCTGTATCGCCAGGTCTGGTGAGAGGGCCGAGTGGGCCATTATCTACTGCCATCCATAGGAACTGCAGCCTCCTGTAGTGTGTCTGCAGTCCCTAATCATCTCCTGTAGTGTGTCTGCAGTCTCTGACCATCTCCTGTAGTATGTCTGCAGTCTCTGATCGTCTCATGTACTATGTCTGCAGTCTCTGATCATCTCCTGTAGTATGTCTGCAGTCTCTGACCGTCTCCTGTACTATGTCTGCAGTCTCTGACCATCTCCTGTACTATGTATGCAGTCTCTGACCATCTCCTGTACTATGTCTGCAGTCTCTGACCATCTCCTGTACTATGTCTGCAGTCTCTGACCATCTTTTGTAGCATGTCTGCAGTCTCTGACCATCTCCTGTATCATGTCTGCAGTCTCTGACCATTTCTTGTAGTATGTCTGCAGTCTCTGATCATTTCTAATATCATGTCTGCAGTCTCTGACCATCTCTTATATCATGTCTGCAGTCTCTGACCATCTCCTGTACTATGTCTGCAGTCTCTGACCATCTCCTGTACTATGTCTGCAGTCTCTGACCATCTTTTGTAGCATGTCTGCAGTCTCTGACCATCTCCTATATCATGTCTGCAGTCTCTGACCATTTCTAATATCATGTCTGCAGTCTCTGACCATCTCTTATATCATGTCTGCAGTCTCTGACCATCTCCTGTACTATGTCTGCAGTCTCTGACCATCTCCTGTACTATGTCTGCAGTCTCTGACCATCTCCTGTACTATGTCTGCAGTCTCTGACCATCTTTTGTAGCATGTCTGCAGTCTCTGATCATCTCCTGTATCATATTTGCAGTCTCTGACCATCTGCTGTATCATGTCTGCAGTATGTCTGGGGGCTCTTTCTAACAGACTCTCTAACAGAGGCCCTCTCTGTGTGCATTAGAGAGACCCCCTCCAGGTCCCATTAGTGTACTCATTTTCTTTATTGTTAAAAGATCATGGGAGGATCCCAGGGTAATGAAGACTTCTTAGGGGAGCATCTCTGTGTTTGAGTGTTTGAGTTTCTGTGGCCACAAGTGTTTGAGTCGTGGCCATAGAAACATTTGTAAAGGGGAGGAGTTAGTAAGATGACTACGCCCATGACCCTAGGATCGGCCCTGGTCCCAAGGGAGGGGGCGAGCACGCTGACTAACCCCCAGCCAGAACATCTCGGATGATGGGGGCAAGCTTACTGAGGAGGAACAGGAAGTGAGAAATTCAGACAAAGAAAATAAAGAAAAGAAACATTTAGAAGGGAAATCGAAGGAAAATGTAAGTGAACCCACAATGCACTAGCTTAAAGGAACCTATTTAGAAAATAAAAAACAAACCTTTACAACCCCCTTTAAGGTAAGAAAAGGTGCTTTCTTCTGTACCCAATACGTACACAAACCTTTTCCCCTTTTAAAATCTTTCTAAATAGCAGTTAGGCCCCTTTCACACTGGGGCGTTTTTACCGCGTTTTGGCTGTAAAAATAGCGCTGTAAAAATGCCTGAAATAATCCTGCCCCAGCATTCTCAATGTGAAAGCCCTGAGGGCTTTCACACTGAGGCGTTGTGCTGGCTGTGCGTTGGAAAAAAATCCTGCAAACAGCTTTTTTGGAGCATCTTTGGGGCGCATAAAATAGCGCTGTAAAAACGCCTATCCCCATTGAAATGAATGAGAACCGCGGTAAAAATGCATAGGCATTAGCACTATTTTTAAAAATAGCGCTAACGCCTATGCGGTTTTACTGCGTTTTTAGTGCGTTAGCGCAAAAAATTGCGGTAAAAGCGCGGTAAAAACGCAGTAAAAACTCATAGGCGCTAGCGCTATTTTTAACGCTATCGCGGTAAAAAATCGCTGTAAAAGCGTGGTAAAATTGCAACGCCTCAATGTGAAAGGGGTCTAAGGAGTATGCAAAAAAATAAATAAAATGATAGGACATATACTCAGATTTATCAAATCAAAATCTGCATTGTTTGGGTCTGCTCAGCAACCCATTGTAAAGTTAAATATGTCTTTTTTTTTAAATGGTGATGTTTTCTAGTTTTCCCATTGGTATCCAGGGCTATCTGTGTAATCATTATTGGACAGCGGGTACAAACATGGCACCTGGGGACAAAACGGATCTGTTTGAACATTGACACTTGTCCAATCAATGGACATTACCAGTGTCTGAGGTGTATTCAGTATTGAGTGAAATGTCACCGCTGGCACTGACTGCTTGCTTCCAGAAAAAATATTCGCTGTCTGCTGAAAAAAAAATGCTACGCTGTGCCTAGGAGCCTGGGAGTGCTGAGCGAAGAAATCCTCATTCTTCTTCAGACACTGCCAGGATTTCTATGTAATGTAACACAGAGAGTGAGCCACAGGCTAGAGCAATGTGAATGCACATCTAAGGGGATCCCAGGGATGCTTTCCTTCCCATAATAATCTATACTGCACTGGGATGGGGAGATGGTCCTTGCTTCACCTTCACCCAATCAGTGCTCTAGAAAGATTGAAATCTCCTCCCTCCCAGCCAATCACATTAGAACAATACTCCCAAGGGAAGGCCAGTAATAAAGGCCAGGAACAGATGTGGGCGTAGAGAGTATCCCCAGACAAAGCACCATCTCCTATATAACCTGTAAGATTGTGCTGATGTCAGCTTTGTGTCACAGGTGTGTCCCTGGCAGCATCCAAGTGTGACAGTCACTGCGAGGACATGGCTCTGACCTGTACAGCGTGCTTCATCGTGTTCAGCGATCCTACTCCTGTTTTCACTTCCAACAAAAAACCTTCAGAAAACTTGTGTATACATCAGCCATATTAATCCTTGTCTACAGCACCCCTTTCCACCCAGAGGAACCCTGGAAATAATCTGCAGGTCTCAGGGAAGCCTTGATGAAACCAATTAATAAATGGTCCCTTCAATTGGTGGTTCGTGGGAAGAATGTCCCCTGATAGTGGTGGTCAGAAGGCTTCCATTAAAGACAGCTAAAAAAAGATCATTGGCTCCATGCAGCTGGCTTTCCCAAGTGTCAGAATGCAGCTCTCTTAGGCCTTGTTTAGACTTGCTTTGCTGTGTGAAGTGTGATTCGCGTTTGGATCGCTTTTCAGACAACCAAAGACAGGTGCTGAGCAGTGGCGGCTGGTGCTCAAAATTTTTTGGGGGGCGCAAACAAACTGAAAAATTCTGCAAAAAAAAAAACCCATCAATTGCAGCCTCACTGTGCCCATCAAACGCTGCCACTCTGCCCATCAAACGCTGCCACTCTGCCCATCAATCGCTGCCACTCTGCCCATCAAATGCTCCCACTGTGCCCATCAAATGCAGCCACTGTGCCCATCAAACGCAGCCACTGTGCCCATCAAACGCAGCCACTGTACCAAACACAGCCACTGTGCCATCAAACGCAGCCACTATGCAATCAAATGCAGAAACTTTGCCCATCAAACGCAGCCACTGTACCCATCAAACGCAGCCACTGTGCCCATCAATCACAGCCACTGTGCCCTCAAACGCAGCCACTTTGCCCATCAAACGCAGCCACTTTGCCCATCAAACGCTGCCACTGTGCCCCAAATGTTGCCACTCTGCCCCAAGTGTTGCCACTGTGCCCCAAATGTTGCCACTGTGCCCCAAGTGCTGCCACTGTGCCCCCCGCCCGCCCACCCGCCGTCTGCCCGGCACTTACCTTGTCTCGGGTGGGCAGCGGGTGATGTCGGCGAGCGGTGTCCGGTGTCCTCCATTTCTCCCCCGACCCCGATGTCTTCTCCCACCCACTCCTCCTCTTGTCCTCTGCTATGATTGGATGCCTAGATAGGCGTCCAATCACAGCGCCTGTCGTTTCAGCCAATCAGTTGACAGGTAACCCAGACCCAGTGCACCAGATTGGCTGAGAGGCGGTTCAATGTTAGCAAAGCGAATTCCTCCACTTTGCTAACATACAGCTGAGTGCGAAGCAAATGTACAGCGTTGCGCCCGCTTCTCACATTTTTGGGCGCCAATTAGAGCCTATGGCTCTAATCGGGTGCTTCCAAAAAAGACCCCCACCACTGTAATTCAGGTGCCTGGTGCCCGAAAAGCTGGACACCTGAATAGGGAGTGTCGGCAGCGACCATAGATAAATTCATGCAATGCATGAATCTATCTATGGTGATTAGAGCGGTGCCAGGAGAGGGGGGGGGCGGCGCTCCTGCGCCCTTTATGGACGCACCGCCGCTGGTGCTGAGGAGGCACTGTATCACCTCGCCACCACCTGTTTTTAACCCCCTAGTTACCGAATAGCCGTATGGCAACTGTGTACATTGTGAACAGTTGTGTGGCCACGCAGCCCCATTCTTTACCACTTTTTATTGTGCTTTTAGTACTTTATATTGCAGCCTTGCTTAAAGTGTTACTAAACCCATGATAGTAAAATCAGTCTGTATATGCAGTAAGCCATGCTGGTTATACTCCCTATGCGTTTAATCCTAAAGGGGTTGATCCTCTGCATTGTGTAAAAAGGCTGTTTGATCCTGTCTTCTCTGAACCTCCCCTTCTTCCACTGTCCCAAATCAGTTGCCTGATAAAACAGAGCCTTGGGGGCACTCTGGACATGCTCAGTTTGGTGTGTATTGCTAGAGAGTTTTTTTTTTCTTGGGAGGGTGCATGTGATCAGCACAAGGCCAATCACGCAGACATAGGTTCAGGGGTCCTGCAGACAGTCAGAGTACTGCTGGTGAGAAAAGCTATTTAGAAGTTCATATTTACTAAAAATAATAGCATTTTCATGTTCTGTGGAAGACCAGATATAGTGAATGCAGGGTCCTGGGTTTAGTAACACTTTAAGCCCCATACACACGGACTGAATTTCAGGAGACATCGGCCAGTTGTAAAAAAAACGTCCGACATTCGGCCCATGTGCATGCCACCCTGTTCGACACGCCACCCTGTCCATTTGGCCGGCTTCTGTTGGACAAGCATCGTGGAAAACCAGCAGCCGACCGACTGGCGATCAGCGCTCTCCGCCAATGGCCAAAGGCGGAGAGCGCTGATTGGCGTGTTCTGGTGGGGGGCATCAGAACACAATAGCTCAGCAGGGGAGGTCGCTGTACTAACTTCTTGTAACTGATTTTTCCATTCTCCCCAATCTATCTCCTGATAAGACGGAGCCTTGGGGGCACACTGCACATGCTCAGTTTGGTGTGCATTGCTAGAGAGTTTTTTGTTTCTTCAGCACAGGGCTAATCAGCACTGTCCAGACAGAGGGTCAGGGTCCTGCAGCCTCATAGGACAGTCAGAGTAGAATAAAAACTCCTCCTACAAGCTTTATTCAGACACTGATAGAAATTGCGAGACTGCTATATACTTCTGATGAGAAAAGTTATTTATCAGTTTATATTTACTAAAATAATTGTATTTCCATGTTCTGTGTACTGTGGGAAACCAGATATAGTGAATGCAGGGTCCTGTGTTTAGTAACAATCTAAAGGATAACTCCACTTTCGTGGGAAAAAAATCACAAGAAAATAAATAAATAAATAGCATATACAATTGCGACACAAGTCATGAATGTTATTTATAATTACCTTTCCTTTTCAATCTGCAGCACTGTAATCTTCTGTAAAATGCAATGGCTACCTGGAGGTGTTCTGTACACAGCTGGTGTACAGAAAACCCCCAGAAATGTCATTTCCAGCTCACGTGATTGACTTACTAATTTTCTCAGATGTCTGCACTAAGAAACAAATCAGATTTTGAGCATCTCCTGCAATAAAAATTACATTTTTGGTGAGGTACTCTCAAAGGGAAATCACATCTAAAGGGATACAGACCCTGCAATTTTCCTCATTAGAGCCCTGCAGGTGCAGCAGCTGATTGATAATTTTAAAACCACTCCCATACAGATTCACTTTGTACATGGACACAGTCAAACAAATAACTATTGCTTCAGAATAACAAAAGGTAGGAATCTGTAACAAAGTTTGTTAAAAACCCTTCAATGTACAGAGATCCTCAACAAAAGTTGAGTTACTCTTTAAAGTTCACTTTTGGAACGAACATGTTACATTATTTAGGGTGGAACATGTAACATGCCTCCTCTTCCCACGATCCCAGTGACAGCGGGCAGGGGTTCTTCTGCCCTCGCCTGCTGTCACTTTTTAAAAACAGTGCAGCTGTGCACAACAATGTCATTTATTCAAAAATTCCTGTGAATTAAAAAACTAGTAATAAAGTATTTTTTGGGTTGCAGGGGCACTGATGACCGCTCTCATAGTCCACTGAAATGTCCTCCATCTTTCAAAAACGCTCGTACAGAGATATGGGCTGAAAACCTGAAGACATGTGTAGCGGCCTCACTCTCTCCCTCTCTTGTATCTGTTGTTCTTGGCTGTTGTCTAGGGGTACTCTGGAGGAGAGAGTGCAGGACACTATGCCCAGCTTTCACCTTAAATGTATATGAGGTTTTAGCAAAGTCTCTTTAGATTACCTTCAGGTCTGCATTCTGCACATGGAGCCTCCGCTTCTTCCGTGGAAGTGTATCTGCCAGTAATAGAGCCCCACACCATTTAAAAGTTCAACACTCCTTTATTTCTTCAATACCAGAATGAACATACTCAGTTGAACTTCCATAACAGACAGACAGGGGTGTGGATACGAGTAGGCCCACGCACAATGAACTCTCCTATCCCTTTCTCGTGTGGATAGGCCTGGCGTACGGTCTCTGCCACAGACCATGAAGTTGGTAGCTGCCACCTACCGGGTGAACTAGTTGGGGCCCCTGCCACAGGCCTGAGTAACGGTCTTTGCCACTGACCGGAGTAGCGGTCTCTGCCACAGACCTTAGAACATGGACCACCTTCCGTATGAATATGGCCCCTGTTTGGCGAGGACATCCATCCAGTGTTGCCAACCGTACGTAGAATTACGGACAATACATAAATAAAAGGCACTTTTTCCCTGTCCGTAAATGTCCGTAGTAAGGGAAATGTGCCAGTAAAAATGGTGCCGATCGCATCGGGTCCGAACTGCGCATGCGCAATTCCGGAAATCGCCGAGAAAATCTGAATCTGAGCCGCCGAGTCTGACTCCTTCACAGCCTCTGCCCAGCCCACCCGCCGCGCCGCAGCCAATGACCTCTCTCAGCGCATTTTCGCGCCAACACCGCCGCCAGTCTAAAAACGGGAGACTAAGAGAGCTGAGCGGCGGGACTCGGGAGCCTGAGTGACGGGGTCGGAGTACGGACCACAGCAGTGACAGCAGCACACATACCCCCCACCGGAGCAACGGACGGACCCCTGCCTGCCTGCCCAGATGAATGTGTGGACTGTGGAGCCTGCTGGCTGCTGCTGCTCGCCGTCGCTGTGCCCAGTGTGTGTCTCTTAAATTGGACTTGGTGAGTCAGTCAGCAGACTAGTAGTTGAGGCTGCAAGTTGCAGACTGGTGGCAGGAGGTGATGGAGGCAGGAGCTGGTGATGGTGGCAGAAGGAGCTGGTGGTGGCAGGAGCTGGTGATGGTGGCAGGAGCTGGTGATGGCAGGAGGTGACAGAGGCAGAAGGAGCTGGTGGTGGCACTAGGAGCAGGTGGGGGCAGAAGGAGCAGGTGGTGGCAGAAGAAGCTGGTGGTGGCAGGAGGAGCTGGTGGTGGCAGGAGGAGCTGGTGGTGGTGGTGGGAGCTGGTGGTGGCGGCAGGAGCTGGTGGTGGCGGCAGGAGCTGGTGGTGGCAGGCAGGAGCTGGTGGTGGCAGGAGGAGCTGGTGGTGGCAGAAGAAGCTGGTGGTGGCAGGAGGAGCTGGTGGTGGCGGCGGGAGCTGGTGGTGGCGGCGGGAGCTGGTGGTGGCGGCGGGAGCTGGTGGTGGCAGGCAGGAGCTGGTGGTGGCAGGCAGGAGCTGGTGGTGGCAGGCAGGAGCTGGTGGTGGCAGGCAGGAGCTGGTGGTGGCAGGAGGAGCTGGTGGTGGCAGGAGGAGCTGGTGGTGGCAGAAGAAGCTGGTGGTGGCAGGAGGAGCTGGTGGTGGCAGGAGGAGCTGGTGGTGGCAGGAGGAGCTGGTGGTGGTGGTGGGAGCTGGTGGTGGCGGCAGGAGCTGGTGGTGGCAGGCAGGAGCTGGTGGTGGCAGGCAGGAGCTGGTGGTGGCAGGAGGAGCTGGTGATGGGAGCTGGTGGTGGCGGCGGGAGCTGGTGGTGGTGGCAGGAGCTGGTGGTGGCAGGCAGGAGCTGGTGGTGGCAGGAGGAGCTGGTGGTGGCAGGAGGAGCTGCTGGTGGGAGCTGGTGGTGGCGGCGGGAGCTGGTGGTGGCGGCGGGAGCTGGTGGTGGCGGCAGGAGCTGGTGGTGGCGGCAGGAGCTGATGGTGGCAGGCAGGAGCTGGTGGTGGCAGGAGGAGCTGGTGGTGGCAGGAGGAGCTGGTGGTGGCGGCAGGAGCTGGTGGTGGCGGCAGGAGGAGCTGGTGGTGGCAGGAGGAGCTGGTGGTGGGAGCTGGTGGTGGCGGCGGGAGCTGGTGGTGGCGGCAGGAGCTGGTGGTGGCGGCAGGAGGAGCTGGTGGTGGCAGGAGGAGCTGGTGGTGGCAGAAGGAGCTGGTGGTGGCAGAAGGAGCTGGTGGTGGCAGGAGATGGTGGTGGGAGCTGGTGGTGGTGGCAGGAAGAGCTGGTGGTGGCAGGAGGAGCTGGTGGTGGCAGAAGGAGCTGGTGATGGTGGCAGGAGCTGGTGATGGCAGGAGGTGACAGAGGCAGAAGGAGCTGGTGGTGGCACTAGGAGCAGGTGGGGGCAGAAGAAGGAGCTGGTGGTGGCAGAAGAAGGAGCTGGTGGTGGCAGAAGAAGCTGGTGGTGGCAGGAGGAGCTGGTGGTGGCAGGAGGAGCTGGTGGTGGCAGAAAGAGCTGGTGGTGGCAGGAGATGGTGGTGGGAGCTGGTGGTGGTGGCAGGAGGAGCTGGTGGTGGCAGGAGGAGCTGGTGGTGGTGGCAGGAGGAGCTGGTGGTGGCAGAAGGAGCTGGTGGTGGCGGCAGGAGGAGCTGGTGGTGGCGGCAGGAGGAGCTGGTGGTGGCGGCAGGAGGGGCTGGTGGCGGCAGGAGGAGCTGGTGGTGGCGGCAGGAGGAGCTGGTGGTGGCGGGAGGAGCTGGTGGTGGCAGAAGGAGCTGGTGGTGGCAGGAGATGGTGGTGGGAGCTGGTGGTGGTGGCAGGAGGAGCTGGTGGTGGCAGAAGGAGCTGGTGATGGTGGCAGGAGCTGGTGATGGCAGGAGGTGACAGAGGCAGAAGGAGCTGGTGGTGGCACTAGGAGCAGGTGGGGGCAGAAGAAGGAGCTGGTGGTGGCAGAAGAAGGAGCTGGTGGTGGCAGAAGAAGCTGGTGGTGGCAGGAGGAGCTGGTGGTGGCAGGAGGAGCTGGTGGTGGCAGGAGGAGCTGGTGGTGGCAGAAGGAGCTGGTGGTGGCAGAAGGAGCTGGTGGTGGCAGGAGATGGTGGTGGGAGCTGGTGGTGGTGGCAGGAGGAGCTGGTGGTGGCAGGAGGAGCTGGTGGTGGTGGCAGGAGGAGCTGGTGGTGGCGGCAGGAGGAGCTGGTGGTGGCGGCAGGAGGGGCTGGTGGTGGCGGCAGGAGGGGCTGGTGGTGGCGGCAGGAGGAGCTGGTGGTGGCGGCAGGAGGAGCTGGTGGTGGTGGCAGGAGGGGCTGGTGGTGGCAGGAGGAGCTGGTGGTGGCGGCAGGAGGTGACGGTGGCAGGAGGAGCTGGTGGTGGCGGCAAGAGGTGACTGTGGCAGGAGGAGCAGGTGGTGGCAGGAGGAGCAGGTGGTGGCAGGAGGTGATGGTGGTGGCAGGAGGTGATGGTGGTGGCAGGAGGTGAGGGGGCAGATGGTGAACAAAAACTGATGGACTAATTTTATATTGAAAATAACAGAAATATGTTTTTTTTACCTTTTAATATCTACCTTAAATCGCATTGCTATTTGGATACTGAACTATATTAGTACCCCCCCCCCCTTACCTTAGTGTATTCACTCTGTGGAAGGTGGTCTCTATTCACCAGAGCCCCCCTCCACATCAGAGTGCCTCCTTACATCATGATCTGCAGCGTTCCCCTTTACATAAGAGTTCCCTTGCACTGTAAGGGGGCATCCTGCAGACTCTGATGTAAGAGGGAACTCTGTGCTGGCTGGGTTATAGTAACCTAACCTTCATGTTTAACTTAAACGCATTGATATTAGCATTAGCTGTGTGTTTATAGTTGAAATATTGATATTTGCACTGTTTAGCACTAAAAAACGTAATTTTAGGTACTTTTTTGCAGCATCAGTAAAAAATGCGGCTCTGCCAGTAATCTTCATTATTTTTGCCAGTAAAAAATTGGTGCCGTACAGAAATTTTGGCATCCTTGCCAGTAAATTTCACTTCAGGGGGTTGGCAACACTGCATCCATCCCGACGGTCTCCGGAGGCCCTGTCCCGGGACTGGCAATCTGCTGCACCAGATCTACGAGAAGGTCACCTGCGCGGTCCCTTACGCCTGGATTCAGAGGCCCTGTCCCGGGACTGGCAATCTGCTGCACCAGATCTACGAGAAGGTCACCTGCGCGGTCCCTTACGCCTGGATTCAGACACCCGTTTCTTTGGGTGTCTTAGGACGATTCCTCCCGGGCGGATCCCAGGGGAAGAAGCTGGGCCCCAGGCCTGAATGAATCACCCCACCCCAGACTGGGCCACCTGGACACCGACCGCTGGACAGCAGCCCTCAGGCTAAAGGTGCCTGGGACTCCGAACCTCGTGGCGAAGATGTCCGCCCCTTTTATAGCCTCTCCCAGCCAGCACAGCGGGTTCCCTGCCCCGCGCACAACAGCCGCGAGAGACCAAAAATGGTACGGCACTCCAGTGATGGTTCAACCCCGGCCCAAAGTGACAGCACCACCTGCTGGGCCGCAGGGAACTGAACATCACTGATGTCTCCACCCGAATCAGCATACTGAAAAGGTACCTACCCGCTACACTCTCTCCCCAGTTATTTGACACTGGTCCCCAGTGTCTGGGGTAAACTATGCCAAAAACTGACATAACCTAGTCCAGAAACTGACTAAAATTTTCAAAAATACAAAAAGTTTTTTTTTTCTAAAAAAAACGAACTAAACCGTTGTGCCTGAGCCGAACATGAAAAGGGAGGGAAGGGAAACAAACAACACCTAACAACAAACATATTCACAAATCACAGTAACACTTTCCCCACCCATCCTAACTAAGACCCGCCCCTTTCTCGCGGTCTTGATGGGACGTTCTCCTGCAGAGGGGAAAATAAACATTAACACACGTAACCCTGACACCCTGACACATATGTTCGTGTAAGAACGAAAAAACTTCTCCGTAAAGAAATCCTTTCCTTCTGTAAGTGTGTGTGTGAAAAGTGAATATCGATGCGCAACACTGCCACCTGGTGACAGTGTCGCGGTAACTGCACCTGTTGAAGACTTTTTTTTTTTCTGCAGCGCTAACTACCCCAAAGTCCACAATCACTCTGTGAAAAGGAAAAACTGAAGGACACAATGGCAACAGTCCTCCAATTCCTCCAAGGAGCACAAATACCCGTTAAATCACTGGGTTTCCGGGTAACAGAACAACAACCCCGGAAAGTTCAGCAGCAGTAGACTAAGCAAGAATGGAGTCTTTTTCCTCCTATAGATAGAACCTTGGGTGCGGCAGGACAAGAGGCTTCAAATGCTGGTCCATTGTCTCTAAATGGTACTCGATCTCCTCCCCTTCTTTCCGTCGAATCAGCACCTTGTCCGCGTGGATGTGCCGACCCAACATCCATTCTGCCTTACAGTCCTTGAAGCGTTGAGATGCTTTGAGGGAACACGCGAGGTACCTGCGGGCATGTGGGACCTGAAGGTGCGTCCATACAAAGTCATTGTACCAGCGCTCCCTGCAAACCTCCACCTCATACAAAAGTTCCTTAGACAAATATGGGTTTTCCCACCCATACTCGCTGACAACCTTCTGACAGAAAAGGCGTTGTAGTCTCGCTAACAGAGGCATGGTATGGCGATCTCCTTCTCCCGGCAGAACAATAGCATCCGGGTGCCGAGGCACTTTGATCACCTCCATCCTGGGCATAGGTGCCCGCAACAACAGTCTTTCCCCCGGTACTAGATGCAGGTGGCACCAGGGGTAGAAGGGCAGACTGGGGACAGGATCCCTCCTCAGGCGCTAGTGCCTCCACCCGGGGTGTACTATCCCCTGTTGACATAGGTGGATCCCTGACTCTGCGGGACGAGGAGAGAGGCATCTTGTCCCAGCCCTTTTGAGCAAAAAGTTTGTCTATGACGACGTCGTCTCCCAACTCGGAGAGTGACTCTAGGTCGGAGGTGTCACACTCCTCCGCGGGCAGGTAGCCTGTAGTAGAGACTGAATCGCTACCTCCCGTGATCACACAGGGCCGTGACTCCCCGATACCTCCGCCCGAACACCAAGTCCCTTTGCCCGGCTTACCTCGGCCCATACTTGAGGAGGGATGTCCGTGACTCTTCCTACCAGATCCATCCGGGCCGGGCGTAGGCAGGCAGGACGATCCACTGTGACCGCTGGACGGGGCAACCATGCCGGTCTTCCTCTTTGGCGGTGGATGCTGGGAAGCAGTGGTGACCGAGTCAGTATCCTCGGATTTCTCCCGTATCTCTCTGACCACGACCTCCCCCGCGGTCGCTGCAGTGCGCACAGGGACGGCTGTCAAAGCAGTGATTTCTCCTTCCTGAGTGGTGGTTCCTGTAGTGCGGTTGAGGTTGATGGTTCTTGGCTTCTCGATAGGTGGTTCCACCTCAAATAGGAACTCTCCGCAGGCCTCGTAGCGCCCGAACGGCTTCAGCTGACACACCAGTCCCGGACAGCCGGGACAAATCAAACCCAGGGCCTCAACGTCCATGCATGAGTACAGGGCGAATCGTCCCCGGGGCTTTAGCCGGATCCCCGTATCCGTTATCGGAGCAGCAGTAGTAGTCAAACTCGTAGTAGAAGGATGAAGTGGAATCCATGATGTATTTCTGAACATGGCGACTCTCTGATGATTCATTGCGCACTGCAAGGTTGGCGCCAAAGTCCCCACGTGTAGTCCTTCACACGACTGGACTCCTCCCCTTTTACGCCCCAGTTTGCGGGCTTTCCCCTCTCGGCCTAGGTCACTCCCACGAACTGAGCAGGGAGGGTGTGCCTCTTGACGCAGTGGCCAACATGGCGCGACCTACTCGGAACTCTTCCGGGCAGACACGTTCAAACTCCACAACTTCAGCTCCATAGTCACACGAACACATCCTGGACACGATGCCCCACGTGTAGCGACCTCACTCTCTCCCTCTCTTGTATCTGTTGTTCTTGGCTGTTGTCTAGGGGTACTCTGGAGGAGAGAGTGCAGGACACTACGCCCAGCTTTCACCTTAAATGTATATGAGGTTTTAGCAAAGTCTTTTTAGATTACCTTCGGGTCTGCATTCTGCACATGGAGCCTCCGCTTCTTCCGTGGAAGTGTATCTGCCAGTAATAGAGCCCTACACCATTTAAAAGTTCAACACTCCTTTATTTCTTCAATACCAGAATGAACATACTCAGTTGAACTTCCATAACAGACAGACAGGGGTGTGGATACGAGTAGGCCCAGGCACAATTAACTCTCCTATCCCTTTCTCGTGCGGATAGGCCTGGCGTACGGTCTCTGCCACAGACCGTGAAGTTGGTAGCTGCCACCTACCGGGTGAACTAGTTGGGGCCCCTGCCAAAGGCCTGAGTAACGGTCTTTGCCACTGACTGGAGTAGCGGTCTCTGCCACAGACCTTAGAACATGGACCACCTTCCGTATGAATATGGCCCCTGTTTGGCAAGGACATCCATCCCGACGGTCTCCGGAGGCCCTGTCCTGGCACTGGCAATCTGCTGCACCAGATCTACGGGAAGGTCACCTGCGCGGTCTCTTACGCCTGGATTCAGACACCCGATTCTGTGGGTGTCTTAGGACGATTCCTCCCGGGTGGATCCCAGTGGAAGAAGCTGGGCCCCAGGCCTGAATGATGCACCCCACCCCAGACTGAGGGTGTCTGGGGTGACTCCTGAACTCCACGTGTCCAGGCCTAGGCCACCTGGACACCGACCACTGGACAGCAGCCCTCAGCCTAAAGGTGCCTGGGACTCCGAACCTCGTGGCGAAGATGTCCGCCCCCCTTTATAGCCTCTCCCAGCCAGCACAGCGGGTTCCTCACCCCGCCGCACAACAGCCGCGAGAGACCAAAAAGGGTACGGCACTCCAGTGATGGTTCAACCCCGGCCCAAAGTGACAGCACCACCTGCTGGGCCACAGGGAACTGAACATCACTGATGTCTCCACCCGAATCAGCATACTGAAAGGTACCTACCCGCTACACATGTCTGCAGGAGACCACATTGCACTTGTGAGCTACTGATCCCAGGTGCAATGTGTTCCAGGCTCCTGCAGGAAAAAATAATAAATGTACTTTATTTTACCTGCAAAAATATGTGCATTTATTATTTTTTCTATAAATGTAAACATGTCCTTTAATCTTAAAGAAAAAAAAAAAAGGGTGCAGCACCTCTTTGATCACTAGCAGGTTGTTCAGGTAGGTCCCCCTCCTTAAAGACTGCCTATCCCTGGTCTACAGGTTGTATCTAAAATGACAACTTTGACTTGTAACCAGTTTGCATGTGGTTTGCATAAAACAACATGAATAGACACAGATAAACTCATGATCCTTTTGGTTCAATTTGCATTAATGAGAACAGAAGGTGTCTTTGTCTGTAAATGTGATGTGCTTCGAAAGAAGACGTAAAGCCTGTAAGCGTGATTAGACCCTTATTTTTTAGAATCAAAGCTCGACTTGCATCTACTATAACACAAGTTATTTGCATGCCAGCTAATTATAGGTGTTACTATTTTCAGATATCTAGAAGTATTTTAACCTGCATACTGCTGATCTTATTCTTAGGCCGGGTTCACACTAGTGCGACAAACGCTCCGACATTGGGAGCTTATGTCGCATGACGTGTGAAAATCAATGTTTCCCTATGGGAGCTGTCTTAACTGGTCCGACACATGTTGGTCCAACTTTGAAAATGCTCCCTGTACTACTTTGGTCCGACTTTGATCCTACTTCAGCCCATTGAATATCACTGAAGTCGGATCAAAGTCGGATCGCCGTCTTGCATGATCCGACTTTGGCATGCGACTTGTGCTCTGATGATCCTGAGGGGGAATTCCACGCCAAATTTAAAATAAAAAACCGGCATGGGTTCCCCCTCCAAGAGCATACCAGGCCCTTCGGTCTGTTACGGATTTTAAGGGGAACCCCTACACTAGAAAAATGGCGTGGGGGTCCCCCAAAATCCATACCAGACCCTTATCTGAACACGCAGCCCGGCCAGTCAGGAAAGGGGGTGGGGACAAGCGAGCGCCCCCCTCCTGAACCATACCAGGCCGCATGCCCTCAACATGGGGGGGTGGGTGCTTTGGGGCAGGGGGGCGCACCACCCCAAAGCACCTCGTCCCCATGTTGATGAGGACAAGGGCCTCTTCCCGAAAACCCTGGCAAAGTTCGGCAACAGGATATCAAGCAGTGTAGAGCTGAGCGTGGTTAGAAGGCAGGCCGGGGTCAGGATAAGAGAGATCAATCGTAGTCAAACAAGCCGAGTCAAAGACAGGAAACAGATCGGATCACAGGAACAGGAAGTCACGGGAACAGGTATGAGCTGCAGATCAGACAGCAAAGACACAGTGCTGCTGAGGTGTTTAAATAAGGCAGCCTGTTGCCAATTACTGAAATCAGTCTGCACTATTAACCCTTAGGTGGCAGATCCATGACAGCTGCCTAATAAATTACTTTAAAAACCTTTGTAGTGTGTTTTTTATTGACACTTTTTCCCCCCAGGTGAATGGGTAGGGGGTACAATGTACCCCATACTCACTCACATAGGGTGGGGGGGTCGGGATCTGGGGGCCTCCTTATTAAAGGGGGCTCCCGGATTTCGATAAGCCCCCCGCCCGCAGATCCCGACAACCAACAGCCAGGGTTGTCGGGAAGAGGACCTTGTCCTCATCAACATGGGGACAAGGTGCTTTGGGGTGGGGGGGCTGCAGGGCGCCCCCCTGCCCCAAAGCACCCAGCCCCCCATATTGAGGGCATGCGGCCTGGTACGGTTCAGGAGGGGGGCCGCTCGCTCGTCACCACCCCCTTTCCTGACCTGCCGGGCTGCATGCTCGGATAAGTATCTGGTATGGATTTTAAGGTTTTGGGATTTTGGATATTTTTTGGCGTAGGGGGTTCCCCTTAAAATCCATACCAGACCGAAGGACCTGGTATGCTCTTGGAGGGGGAACCCATGCCGGTTTTTTATTTAAAATTTGGCGTGGAATCCCCCCTCAAGATTCATACCAAACACAGTGCCTGGTATTGGCGGGGATCCAAGTCGGATCCCTGTTCATTGAAAGTTGGACGTATGTCGGCTTCAAGTCGCAGGGCAAAGTCGGATCCAAAGTAGTACGACTGTCGTGTCGTACCAGTGTGAACCCAGCCCTAAAGCCTCGTACACACGATACAATTGTTGGCAGGGGATTGTCTGTTAACAGACTGTTGTCCTAAAATCTGACCGTTTGTACGCTCCTTTTGACAATTGTTGTCCAACTTTCCGCCAACAAATGTTGGATGTCATGCTAGTAAATTTTCGGCGGACAACGGTTGGTTGTCAGATTTTCTGATGATCAGTACACAAGTCCATCACACAAAAGTTGAAAGTACAAAAACGCATGCTCGGAATCAATGCTCAACAAACAAACTACGCTGTGAAGGACTGAAATCCTGCAGCACCCGCAAAGGTCCCCGCAAAGGTCCCCCTGCTCAAGAAATCACATGTACAGGCCCATCTGAAATTTGCTAATGAACATCTGAATGATTCAGAGGAGAACTGGGTGAAAGTGTTGTGGTCAGATGAGACCAAAATCGAGCTCTTTGGCATTAACTCAACTTGCCATGTTTGGAGGAGGAGGAATGCTGCCTATGACTCCAAGAACTTAACCCCTACTGTCAAACATGGAGGTGGAAACGTTATGCTTTGGGGGGGTTTTTGTGCTAAGGGGACAGGACAACTTCACTGCATCAAAGGCACGATGGACGGGGCCATGTACCATCAAATCTTGGGAACCTCCTTACCTCAGCCAGGGCATTAAAAATGGTTTGTAGATGAGTCTTCCAGCATGATAATGATCCAAAACACATGGCCAAGGCAACAAAGAAGTGCTCAAGAAGAAGCACATTAAGGTCCTGGAGTGGCCTAGCCAGTCTCCAGACCTTAATCCCATAGAAAATATGTGGAGGGAGCTCAAGGCTTGAGTTACCAAACATCAGCCTCGAAACCTTAATGACTTGGAGAGGATCTGCAAAGAGGAGTGTGCAAACCTGGTGGCCAACTATAAGAAAAGTCTGACCTCTGTGATTGCCAACAAGGGTTTCTCCACCAAATACTAAGTCATGTTTTGCTTGGGGATCAAATACTTATTTTACTCATTAAAATGCAAATCAATTTATAACTTTTGTGAAATGCGTTTTACTGGATATTTTTGTTGTTTTTCTGTCTCTCTCTGTTAAAATAAACCTACCATTAACCACTTTAGCCCCAGAAGATTTTACCCCCTTAATGACCAGAGCATTTTTTGCGATTTGTCACTGCGTCGCTTTAATTGACAATTGCACGGTCGTGCCATGTGGTACCCAAACAAAATTGACATCCATTTTTTCCTACAAATAAAGCTTTCTTTTGGTGGTATTTGATCACCTCTGCAGTGTTTATTTTTTGCGCTATAAACGAAAAAACAGCGACAATTTTGAAAAAAAAAAATATTGTTTACTTTTTGCTATAATAAATTTACCCAAAAAATATATAAAAAAATAATAATTTCTTTCTCAGTTTAGGCCGATATGTATTCTTCTACATATTTTTGGTTAAAAAAAAATCACAATAAGCGTATATTAATTGGTTTGCACAAAAGTTATAGTGTCTACAAAAGAGGGGATAGATTTATGGCATTTTTATTATAATTTTTTTTGTAGTAATGGTGGTGATCTGCGATTTTTATCGGGACTGCAAAATTACAGCGGACAGATCAGACACTTTTGACACTATTTTGAAACTACTAGCAGAAGGGTTTGGGAATTTAAATGAGGAAAGTGATCAGTAATCAAATGCAGAGTATAATTTATTCAAATCAGTACATGTAACACATTACAAAAATGTAAAAGTATTAGAAGCAATTCATATATATACATGGCATGAGTAACATATGCATACATGCATCAACATAAAAACATTCCAACCTAATGACCCATCCTTGTTATGATAGATACAGTGGCAATGAATATGCTTGTATCTTGTTTGACATTGTTGGTGTATAATACTTTATCATTAGCGTATCATACTGGGGTGATTAATGGTATTCATATGTTTGCATCCTATGTAGCTCGACGCGTTTCGTGGTTCATGCCACTCATCAGGAGCGGATGCCTTAGTAAGTCTATAAAGAACATAATAGTAGGTCAGGAAAATGACATGGAGTACAACAGAAAACATTTTAAACAGAAGGAAGAGGGATATCCAATCCCAGTCACTTACATAACATTAGAATGGGAGCAATATGCAACATGATGGAATGGAGACCGCTGAATTGGTCTGTCACAGGAACTGAGGTGGCAAAGCCGGCACACAAGGCGAACACGCACATAATATCCCCTAGGAAGAAAGTGTCTCCATAAATCCCAACAAAACACAGGCCTCCATCCCTATTTAGATAAACTGTGGCTTACAAGGTAATCAACTTGGTATACACCATGCGTTTTCCTTGGTTATTCACTTTCAGCTCCTTTTTGGTGGGTGTGTTTCACTTTCAGCCTTGACCCATTTTCACTACCTCTACACTCCTTGTGATCATCTCCCTTACTCTCATGGGTACAATGGTGTATTCAACCCTTTTTTACCACCTACCCCTCCTAACACCTATCTACACCAAAGATAGATTAGGGACACCTTTATTACTTATTGGGATTTATGGGGACACTTTATGTTAAGTTATATTATGTGCGTGTTCGCCTTGTGTGCCGGCTTTACCACCTCAGTTCCTGTGACAGACCAATTCAGCGGTCTCCATTCCATCATGCCGCATATTGATCCAATTCCAATGTTATGTAAGTGACTGGGATTGGATATCCCTCTCCCTTCTGTATAAAACGTTTTCTGTTGTACTCCATGTCATATCCCTGACCTACTATTATGTTCTTTATAGACTTACTAAGGCATCCGCTCCTGATGAGTGGTATGAACCACGAAACGCGTCAAGCTACATAGGATGCAAACATATGAATACCATTAATCACCCCAGTATGATACGCTAATGATAAAGTATTATACACCAACAATGTCAAACAAGATACAAGCATATTCATTGCCACTGTATCTATCATAACAAGGATGGGCCATTAGGTTGGAATGTTTTTATGTTGATGCATGTATGCATATGTTACTCATGCCATGTATATATATGAATTGCTTCTAATACATTTACATTTTTGTAATGTGTTACATGTACTGATTTTAATAAATTATACTCTGCATTTGATTACTGATCACTTTCCTCATTTAAAGTCCCAAACACTTCTGCTAGTGTATCTAAATAGGGATGGAGGCCTGTGTTTACACGGGCTTCATCTAAAGTCCCACAAACCCCCTTTTCTATTTTGGAACCACTGACATTTATACAGCGATCAGAGCTAAAAATAGCCACTGATTACTGTGTAAATGTCACTGGCAGGGAATGGGTTAAACACTAGGGGGCGATCAAGGGGTAAATGTGTTCCCTCAGTGTGTTCTAACTGTAGGGGGGATTGGCTACCTAGGACATGACAGAGATCACTGCTCCCGATGACAGGGAGCAGTAGATCCCTGTCATGTCACTAGGCAGAACAGGAAAATGCCTTGTTTACATAGGCATCTCCCCGTCGCGATCGATGCCCACCGGCAGACATCAATTCCACATGACCCGCGGGCACGCTCCCGTGGCTTGTGCATGCCCGCTACCCCCGGGATTACGAAGGGACGTACGGGTACGCCCTTTTGCACGCCCGTGCCATTCTGCCAACGTACATCGGTGTGCGGCGGTCAGGAAGCAGTTCAAATTGTAGACTGATCAAATACGTTTTTCCCTCACTGTATCTATTAGGCAGGAATTGTCCTGCCCAATAGATATGGAATCCTAATAAGGTGTTCCAGGCGTTCATCCAGATAGACCCTAACAGTGGCGGCTGGTGCTCAAATTTTTTGGGGGGGCGCAAACAAACTGAAAAAAAAAAATCATCAATTGCCGCCACTGTGCCCATTAAACGCAGCCACTGTGCCCAAACGCCACTAGTTTGTCCCCATATGCAGCCAGTTTCCCCCCCATATGCAGCCAGTTTCCCCCCCATATGCAGCCAGTTTCTCCCCCATATGCAGCCAGTTTCTCCCCCATAATGCAGCCAGTTTCTCCCCCATAATGCAGCCAGTTTCTCCCCCATAATGCAGCCAGTTTCTCCCCCATAATACAGCCAGTTTCTCCCCCATATGCAGCCAGTTTCTCCCCCATAATGCAGCCAGTTTCTCCCCCATATGCAGCCAGTTAATCCCCCATAATGCAGCCAGTTTCTCCCCCATAATGCAGCCAGTTTCTCCCCCATAATGCAGCCAGTTTCTCCCCCATAATGCAGCCAGTTTCTCCCCCATATGCAGCCAGTTTCTCCCCCATATGCAGCCAGTTTCTCCCCCATAATGCAGCCAGTTTCTCCCCCATAATGCAGCCAGTTTCTCCCCCATAATGCAGCCAGTTTCTCCCCCATAATGCAGCCAGTTTCTCCCCCATAATACAGCCAGTTTCCCCCCCCCATATGCAGCCAGTTTCTCCCCCATATGCAGCCAGTTTCTCCCCCCATATGCAGCCAGTTTCTCCCCCATAATACAGCCAGTTTCTCCCCCATAATACAGCCAGTTTCTCCCCCATAATGCAGCCAGTTTCTCCCCCATAATGCAGCCAGTTTCTCCCCCATATGCAGCCAGTTTCTCCCCCATAATACAGCCAGTTTCTCCCCCATAATGCAGCCAGTTTCTCCCCCATAATGCAGCCAGTTTCTCCCCCATAATGCAGCCAGTTCTCCCCCATAATGCAGCCAGTTTCCCCCCATATGCAGCCAGTTTCTCCCCCATATGCAGCCAGTTTCTCCCCCATATGCAGCCAGTTTCTCCCCCATAATACAGCCAGTTTCTCCCCCATATGAAGCCAGTTTCTCCCCCATAATGCAGCCAGTTTCTCCCCCATAATGCAGCCAGTTTCTCCCCCATAATGCAGCCAGTTTCTCCCCCATAATACAGCCAGTTCCCCCCCCCCATATGCAGCCAGTTTCTCCCCCATATGCAGCCAGTTTCTCCCTCATATGCAGCCAGTTTCTCCCCCATATGCAGCCAGTTTCTCCCCCATAATACAGCCAGGTTCTCCCCCATAATACAGCCAGGTTCTCCCCCATAATACAGCCAGTTTCTCCCCCATAATACAGCCAGTTTCTCCCCCATAATGCAGCCAGTTTCTCCCCCATAATGCAGCCAGTTTCTCGCCCATATGCAGCCAGTTTCTCCCCCATAATACAGCTAGTTTCTCCCCAATAATACAGCCAGTTTCTCCCCCATAATGCAGCCAGTTTCTCCCCCATAATGCAGCCAGTTTCTCCCCCATAATGCAGCCAGTTTCCCCCCCATATGCAGCCAGTTTCTCCCCCATATTCAGCCAGTTTCTCCCCCATAATACAGCCAGTTTCTCCCCCATATGCAGCCAGTTTCTTCCCCATATGCAGCCAGTTTCTCCCCCATAATACAGCGAGTTTCTCCCCCATAATACAGCCAGTTTCTCCCCCATATGCAGCCAGTTTCTCCCCCATAATGCAGCCAGTTTCTCCCCCATAATGCAGCCAGTTTCTCCCCCATAATGCAGCCAGTTTCTCCCCCATAATGCAGCCAGTTTCTCCCCCATATGCAGCCAGTTTCCCCCCCATATGCAGCCAGTTTCCCCCCCATATGCAGCCAGTTTCTCCCCCATATGCAGCCAGTTTCTCCCCCATATGCAGCCAGTTTCTCCCCCATATGCAGCCAGTTTCTCCCCCATAATGCAGCCAGTTTCTCCCCCATATGCAGCCAGTTTCTCCCCCATATGCAGCCAGTTTGTCCTCATAATGCAGCCAGTTTGTCCCCCCCAGCCCTGCATTTACCTTCCTCGAGTCAGCCCCGTCCTTCTTCCGTCCTCGATGTCTTCTCCCGCCCTCGATGTCACTTCAGCCAATCAGGTTACCGGTAACCAGACCCGGTGAACCTGATTGGCTTGTTAACGCACCCCTGTGCGTCCTCTCATTAGACATTTAGAAGCCGATTACAGCCCTCAGGCTGTAGTCGGGAAGCCTATCAGAGCCTGCTGGCTCTGATAGGCACTTCTAAAGGCCAATCAGACGCTGTGATTCAGATGGCCGGCGCTCAAGGGGCCGGCCATCTGAATAGTGGGCGGCAGCAATAAATAGGTTCATGCAATGCATGAACCTATGTATTGTTGTGGTGAGTGACGGCCGGGCGCAGAAGCGAGCGGTAGCGGCGCTTCTGCGCCCACTATGGTCGCGCCGCCATGTGTAAAAAAAAGACATTTAAAAAAAAAAAAAAAACTCTTAAAGGGCCCGCCCGTTTTTTTTTTTTTTTGGTGACCACAGGAGGGGGGGGGGGGCAGCGCCCGGGCGCCCCCTATGGACGGGCCGCCACTGGACCCTAAACAATGTTTTCTGAGCATCCTTGATGCCCTACAATTGCAAACGCTTACCCGAGAGGCCATTACTTGGGCTCTGTTTCAGGAATCTGTAGACTGACTCACACATTCCGAATGGGTAAAACAAATGGGAGATACTCTTAGATTGGGAAAATGTATTTACCAACATAGGTGGTGCCCAGACAAATTTAAAAAGGTCCATGGCTTGATACTCCAGGTCTTAGTCCACTCTATTTACTGTAGTTATTGGTAGGATTCTTAAAAAGAGATGTCTGAATTTTGAGTGATGGGTACTTTATTATTATATTCCTGTTATGTCCCCTCTTCACCATAATAACTCATATGTTGTACATGTACTAAGGGGCGACATGCCACTGTATCATCAATGTATTTGAGTACTGCTTACCCTACTTCTCATTATTGTATACTGTCTGCTCTGGAATTTAATATTTTCTATAATAAAAGTTATTTTCTGATTTAAAAAAATATTTATTAATGAATACAGAGCTTCTTTATTGTGTCTCTTTATTATATGCCTAGAGTTCTGAGTAGCGTGCACAGATTTTACGTTGTACATATTGTCACGATCAGAGGGTAAGATCACCTGGGACCATAACTCAAGATCTAGCGACCAAGGAAACAACTAAACAGGTATACCCAGGTACGGGTCCTACAGGGTGCGGAAGTAGTGTGACTGCACGCCACAAGGGTGACCTTTGAAAACTTGTCACCGGAACCACCTACTGCCCCTCTCCGAAGCAGTCCGGATATCTTCTACTCCGGGTTCTCCTGAGCCACCGTCAACCTCCAATACTCCTAGGCTCAACACCAGGTCTCAAACCACTCTGTCAGGAGAAATGGATGTCACAGACCAGAGTGAAGATGAGGAATTGGAACTGGACTGGCTGTGGCCATCTCAGGCACCTGAACCCATAACCATGGATCTCTCACCCTCTGAAGTTACCATCGATAGCACCTTGAATGCTGAAGCTGTTGAGTTCATTCCATCGGGTGCTCAAACTGAGGAATGGGAAGATGCCTTTGAGTCATTCCCAGCTGATGACCCAAGAGACTCCTTGTACCTCTCTGCGCCTAATTTGGATGCCCTTGAAACAGCAGGATCTGCTACACCTGTCCCAATGGAAGAACCCATAGTATCTGACACCTTAGCTCCCAGGGAACAAAGAGCGAAGCGAACTATCCGCCCTCCCTGAAAATTTACTTACACTCAGATGGGAGAATGCTCTGAAGATACTGTAGTGACTGCGAGAAGGACAGTAGAGAAACCTGGCCCCTCCACTGTGAATTTGGTGGAGAGCAACCCCAGTTCACTCTCTGGCACAGTTAGGCAGGCCACTTCCATCAATGTGACCTGTGGGCAGGACAATCTCCCTTACCAAGCTTGGTGGGAGATTCCTCTGCCAGCCTCCTTTGCAGCCGAAAACTGTATTATGTGTAGATGTAATAATGCTGACGATATCTTTGGGGACCAAAGATTTTAAGTGGGGGGAGTGTGTAGCGGGGTGTTGCTTTAAGGACCCAGAGACTACCGTACCCAGGGTACAGCGGGACACCCAGGGTGCATTGCCCCGCGCAAGGACTGCTGGGGTGGGCTATTTAAGAAGGGGGAGGACAGGAGAACGGGCTCTTTGGACGTCGCCCGCCCAGCAAGTGGAACTCTGTGCTGAGTCTGTTGTTCCTGACAGGGCCTGAAGTTTGGGCCATGTTTTTCCAAAGAGCCTTCCGTTTTCCACTGAGGAGCCTCAGGGACGTCTCATCCTGCCGCCTGTCTACTACTTCCAGGAGGACCGAAGACCCCAGGTGTCGTGGGATCTGTGTACCGAGACACAGCTACGGAAGATACTGACATTGACTGGTCCGGTTGGGTGAGAGAGCACCTGCTCAAAGATTATTACAGGATCTCTAGGCCCTGTGTCTGTTGCTCAGGACCCACCGTTTATAGTTTGCATTTGCACGCCGGAGGGACAGTGCATTGAGTAGCTTAGTCACTTTCTGTTATCCATCGAGTTACCAGTACCTATTCCTGTGGATTACAATTTATCTTCAAAAAAGTGCACCACCATTTGCTAGCGAAGATCCTTCTCTACGGAACTTGCATATAGAATAGTCAGGCCTGACTTCTAAGTTTAGACACTGCTGGGCGCCATCTTGCCCACGAGGGAGGGGAGCTGCAAGCGGGGTTCGTTAGCTGTATGTGTACAGGATTGTATATCTGCTTGCTTGATAAATACCTTTTATTGCAGGGCTCTGCATATATTACTGTGTACTGTTCATCTGCTGATCTATTTCATTCAGTAAAAGTGTTAGGATTAAGCAGACAAGTTGTTTGGTGTTATTACTGTGCAGAAGAGATGGTTAGTGTCAGCCATATAATATCACTGTGTGCCTTTGTTGCTGGATTGTGTTACCTAAAGCTACAGGTTCCACAATCCTATCATCACCTACTAGCTGTGCCGAGAGAGGGTAGAGCCAATTACTGGGGGTTGACAGTGGTGTGTTACAGGCCCGAAAATCATACCAGCGGCTCTCTTAGTTGGGGGTATCGCTACACATGGGGGCTCAGAGTCCGGGATCCTGTACACCGCAATCAAGCCTGCCAAAAGTACCGGCAAGGATCCGTTAACAGTGACCCAGTGGTGTTTATCCACGGATGTTTCCCTGGACATGGCGGCAGTGATTGAACTCCCCGGAGAGGATTGGTTGGGGAGTGACATAGAACGGCTCATAGAGCTCCTATCCCCGTGCCATAAAGGATGGTTAATTGACCTTAGGCCAGACAAAGGGAATTCCCGCACCTTCGCGCTGATAGAATGGAGGGATGAGATACCGGAGAATTTCAGAGGTCAGAGCGTGCAGGCCGTAGACAACAAGACATACCGATTGGCGCATGCGAAGGATATAAAGAAGGAACCTTCGTAATCACCTACAACTCCAAGGAATCCAAAAGAGATGATAGCCTCGGGGGCACCTCTAACCACTATAGGCCCTGAACTTTTAAACTTTTAAACGCTTTAGGGACCTTGTCATGAAGTGCCAGAAGAGTAAAACGGTACACGCTCAGCATCTTTTCAGGAAAACAACCTGTGCCACTCGGGGAAGAGGACTTTGACACCTGGATTGAACAAGCGATGCAGGCTGTGGAAGGATGGGAAGTACCGGAAGCCCAAAATGAAGCAGCGCATAAGTGAAAGTCTAAAGGAAGAAGCCGTAAAGAACCTTAGGTTCAGCAATGCTGCTTGTACTGCCTATGACTATCTGGCTATGTTGCAGGAAGAATTTGGCCAGTTGGAAAAAGTTGCTGATTTAGTTTACCAGTTCGAGCATACCCTTCAACAGCCAGGAGAAAGACTGTCTGAATACGTTCGAAGATTAAACAAAATGCTCTGCCAAATTGTCCTTAAGAAGGGGATGGGGCCACAAGCCATAGATGCGGCTAGGATGAAGCAGATCTTGAGGGGAGCATTGCGCTCAGATCCAGTCTGGCTCCATCTGAAAACCTTTGGAGGAGTCATGTCCCTGAACTATCCCGACCTTGTGTGAATAATAAGGGATGAAGAGGCTCTGCTGAAAGACCAACAGGCGACGAGAAACCCACTCTTTCCCCCTCAGTTGGGGTCAGATCCGCCATGGCCACTGAACGGGACTCGGAGGTGGCTGTCTTGAAGTCACAGATGACCCAAGAATTAGAAATGCTGACCTCTCTAATGGCCAAAAACTCAGGAGTCACAGAGAAAGAAGAAGTCAGGAAAGAACTGTTCCAGAGTGCCTCAACACCAGTCTCCCCCCGGGATAGAGGAGAAGCTGTCTGCTTTAACTGTGGAGGAGTTGGCCACTTCGGGCGAGTATGTCCCAGTCCAAGGAAGACCCGAGGCACTTACCGCCAGCCGGCGGAAAACTCCAGAGGGCCCCAGTGAAGGAGTCAACCGGGTGCCCATCATCTCCAGCAAGCTCCATTGGAATCAGAAAACAAGAGAAGCCAAGAAGTGATGGGAACAATTCCCAATCAAAAGCACTTAATACCTCTCACCTGGAGTCCAAACCCCAAAAACTGCAAGAAATCAATGCATACCAGGCCCAACAGGGATTAAGATCCAGGAAAAGATGGAAAAAGAAAAAAACACAGAAGGCAAAACCCATGGGCCTCAGGAAGGAGGCCTCCCCGAGGAAGTTTCCTGCTAGACTGGTGGGCCCTCCCCAGTGGTCCCCATTCAAGTGGAGGGAGTCTACACGAAGGCCATCCTTGACACAGGAGCCCAAGTAACCCTCCTGTACCGGGACTTCTACCAGAAGCATCTGAGACATTTGCCCTTGCAGAAGTTAGAAGACTTGGAAATATGGGGGATTGGAACCCAGAGTTTTCCATATGACGGCTACCTCCCGATTAGATTAGCTTTCGACCCCTCAGTAGCAGGAGAGGCAGAGATTTTCGACACCCTGGCAGTAGTCTGCCCTCACCCACCAGGAGCCAACAAAAGTTCCCTGATAATAGGAACAAACACTGACCTGGTCAGGAGGCTACTGGCCCCTCTAGCACAAGAGCAGGGCACCTCGACAGCCAGAATCCACCCTATGTTGCAGTTGGCCTATCAGCGATTGGTCTTGGAACAGAAGGCCCCAGTAGAGGGGGTAGGGTAAGTTTGGAGACTGGAGATGAAAGAGAGAGTGTTGCAGCCTGGTGAAGTAACCTGTCTGAGGGCCACTGTGAAGCTCACTTGGGAGCAACCTGGCCCCTTTGTGGTCTTGGAACCAGGCCCCCTGGATACCCACCCACGACTGGAAGTCATCCCTGAAGTAGTCCCACTAAGAGTTCTGAAGAAGGAAAATGGCAGGGTGTCAGTGAGCATTAGAAACACCACAGATACCCCTGTGAAAATCCCAGCCCGGATGCTGTTGGGCCAAGTAAATCCTGCTACCCCAGTTGCCCTGTCCGACTTGGAGAAGGAAGAAGGAGGGAAAACTACTTTGGAGAAGCTCTGTTTGGAGAACACAACCTTACCACCGGCATGGAAGGAGAGGGCCAGGGCCCAGTTGGCCAGGTGGCAGAAGATCTTCTCCAAGGACGAGTTTGATGTGGGATGTGCTAAAAGTGCCACCCACAGGATCCGTCTACAAGAAGACAAACCTTTTAAGGAAAGAGTCCGGCGAGTCCCCCTGGCTGATTTAGAAGATTTGTGAGAACAGCTAGCAGAGCTAAAGAGAACTGGTGTCATCCGAGAATCTAGGAGCCCATACGCCTCCCCCATTGTGGTGGTCAGGAAGAAGAATGGGTCATTGAGACTCTGTATAGTCTACAGGACCCTCAACAAGAGAACAATCCCTGACCAATACACCACCCCAAGAATAGAGGATGCCCTACAAGGTCTGTCTGGAGCCAAGTGGTTCAGTGTAATGGACCTGAAGAGCGGGTATTACCAGATCCCAATGCACCCGGAAGATAGAGAGAAGACAGCCTTCATTACCCCAGTGGGGTTCTATGAATTTGACCGCATGCCTCAAGGTCTGTAGGGAGCTCCCGCCACTTTCCAGCGACTGATGGAGGAGACAGTGGGGGACATGAACCTCATTGAAGTCCTAGTATATCTAGATGACATCATCGTCTTTGGGAAGACACTGGAGGAACATGAGGAGAGACTGGAGAAGGTTTTGAAGAGACTCAGTGATGAGGGACTCAAACTCTCCCTGGAAAAGTGTCAGTTCTACCAATCTTCAGTCCATTACCTGGGACACATAGTGTCTGAAGAGGGAGTATCTACAGATACTGACAAATTGGAGGCAGTCACCTCCTGGCCCCGGCCCACCACCGTGACTGAGCTTAGGTCGTTTCTGGGGTTCTGCTCCTACTATCGCAGATTTGTGGAAGGGTTTGCAAGAATTATCAAGCCTCTGAACGAACTGTTGAAGACAGAGGGACAGGAGGATGACTTAGGCCCCAGGAAACCGGGGGAGTCGGTGGAAGACCAGTGGACTGAGAAGTGTGAGGAGGCCTTCACAAGGTTGAAGAAGAGTTTGACCACTGCCCCTGTCTTGGCCTACGCAGACACCAAGAAGCCATATAAGTTACACGTGGATGCTAGTCATGATGGTCTGGGAGGAGTACTGTATCAGGAGCATGAAGAACAGCTAAGACCCGTTACTTATGTGAGCAGGAGCTTGACCCCGGCTGAAAAGAATTACCCCACACACAAGTTGGAATTCTTGGCCTTGAAGTGGGCTGTGGTGAACAAACTGAGAGACTACCTATATGGAGCTGACTTTGTGGTTAAAACAGACAATAACCCGCTCACCTACCTTCTAACCACAGCCAAGCTGGATGCCACCGGCCACCGTCGGTTGGCAGCCCTCTCAGGGTTCAATTTCAGTCTGAAGTACAGGCCTGGGACTGGAAACCGAGATGCTGATGCCTTGTCCAGAAGATCTCATGCTCCCTCTTGCATGGCAGAAGACTGGACCCAGGTGACCCCAGAGGGGGTGCAGGCCTTGTGTCAGGGAGCGGAGCTCCAGGCTAATGGTGGATCCAGAGCAGAAGATATAGGAGTCTCAGTGGTTGGAGTGCCCAAATATTACTGTGATGTAACCCAGATTGGCGAAGAGGACTTGCCTAAATTATCAAAGAAGGATATAAGACGGGACCAGCTAGAAGACTCATTGGGGGGATTGGCTTTGGAAGCCTTAGAAGACCAGAACCCGGACCGACTCTTGCATGATCCTTCAAGGGAGGCTCGCTTACTACGCAAGGAATGGGACAGGTTGCAGGTGCATCAAGGGGTGGTCTACTGATGGGGCCCCTCTGATGACCTGGAAGACAAATGGCAACTATTCCTGCCGGAAAAGCACCGAAAGACTGTTCTTGTTGCCCTACATGATAACCATGGCCACCTGGGGTGTTGTTGCGGAATTTGGGTGTTCCAGGAAAGCATAAGCTGGCTGACCGATGGAAATCACAGCCATATGTAATTTACAAAACATTGCCTGGTTTGCCAGTGTACCAGCTGAAGCCCGAAGGGAAAGTGGGACCTTTGAAAACTTGGCACCGGAACCACCTATTGCCCCTCTCCGAAGCAGTCCGGATACCTTCTACTCCGGGTTCTCTTGAGCCACCGTCAACCTCCAATACTCCTGGGCCCAACACCAGGTCTCAAACCACTCTGTCAGGAGAAATGAATGTCACAGACCAGAGTGAAGATAAGGAATTGGAACTGGACTGGCTGTGGCCATCTCAGGCACCTGAACCCATGGATCTCTCACCCTCTGAAGTTACCATCGATAGCACCTTCCATTTTCCACTGAGGAGCCTGAGGGATGTCTCATCCTGCCACCTGTCTACTACTTCCAGGAGGACCGAAGACCCCAGGTGTCGTGGGATCTGTGTACCGAGACACAGCTACGGAAGATACTGACATTGACTGGTCCGGTTGGGTGAGGGAGCACCTGCTTAAAGATTATTACAGGATCTCTAGGCCCTGTGTCTGTTGCTCAGGACCCACCGTTTATAGTTTGCATTTGCACGCCGGAGGGACAGTGCATTGAGTTGCTTAGTCACTTTCTGTTATCCATCGAGTTACCAGTACCTATTCCTGTGGATTACAATTTATCTTCAAAAAAGTGCACCACCATTTGCTAGCGAAGATCCTTCTCTAGGGAACTTGCATATAGAACAGTCAGGCCTGACTTCTAAGTTTAGACACTGCTGGGCGCCATCTTGCCCACGAGGGGGGGGGAGCTGCAAACGGGGTTCGTTAGCTGTATGTGTACAGGATTGTATATCTGCTTGCTTGATAAATACCTTTTATTGCAGGGCTCTGCATATATTACTGTGTACTGTTTATCTGCTGATCTATTTCATTTCGTAAAAGTGTTAGGATTAAGTAGACAAGTTGTTTGGTGTTATTATTGTGCAGAAGAGACGGTTAGTGTCAGCCATATAATATCACTGTGTGCCTTTGTTGCCGAATTGTGTTACCTAAAGCTACAGGTTCCACAATCCTATCATCTCCTACTAGCTGTGCCGGGAGAGGGTAGAGACAATTACTGGGAGTTGACAGTGGTGTGTTACAGGCCCAAAAATCATACCAGCGGCTCTCTTAGTTGGGGGTATCGCTACATAGGCAATGATAAAATGCACCGTCAGCACTACAGGTAGGATACTCTTGGCTGTCCTGTCTTCATGGGAACCAAAATAGATAAAACTTCCACCATGCACAACTAATGTTGGATCACTTAGGATAATCAACAACTGTGACTGGCAATAAATGCACACAAATGGAAGTAGAAAACAATGTAGCCGCGCTAACCAAAAGTAAAGGAATTAATATGAAAAATAACATTCAGCAAATCCATAAGTGAAAAGATGAGTAAATAAAATACACGGAAGTATAGAATATTGATTGTGAAAAATGAACGCACAACGGTTTTGCTACCCTCTTCGATACAGGGACACTGAACTGAAAATGAAAATGAGAAGAAGGAGCGCCAGCAGGGGAGGGCTGGGCCAGGGGGCAGGGTGGCAATTGCCTCCCAGGCCACCCTAATTTATGTTCAAAATGGTCGGCAGCCGCTGCCCGCTACCATTTTATTTTTTATTCTGGTCTAGGAAGTAGGGCCGGGGGCACGGCCATGGCAGCCGACCACTAGCTGTCGCATTCTGGGAGTTGTAGTCCACGCTCAAGCTTCCGGTGGGTAGAAAACACAGCAGCGCAGAGGAAACCACAACTCCCTGGGACCGGATTCTTGGAAGCAGACAGAGGCAGGGCGTGCCAGGGAGTCGGAACGCAGGGCTGCAGGGCTGGGCGCTGGCTGCAACTTGACCCCAGGATCAGGAGCGTTACCTCCCCAGGAGACCGTGGCGTGCAAGGACCTGCTGAGCTGAGATCGCTGAGGTGAGAGACCCTGACACGCCTAGCTGACCCCCCATCTCCCCCACCATACACCCCATGTAACCTGCCCCAGTGATCTGGCTTCATTGATGGGCACTAGAGTTGGCTGCACTGATAAGCACTGATAAGCACTGGTGAGGCTGCATTGAAAAACCAGGTGGGCCATGGATGGTGAGCTGATTCGGCGGTTCAGTGGGCCACTTGACTGGACTTTCCCCCCAGGCCTAAGGCTACCAGCCCTCCCCTGAGCGCCAGCCTAGTGCATTATTGTAAAAAAATAAAAAATAATAATAAAAAGCTCCATTATGCCGCGTACACACGATCGGACATTCCGACAACAAAACCGTGGATTTTTTTCCAACGAATGTTGGCTCAAACTTGTCTTGCATACACGCGGTCGCACAAATGTTGTCAGAAATTCTGATCGCGAAGAACGCGGTCACGTACAATGCGTACGACGGCACTATATAAGGGAAGTTCAATACCAAGTGCGACACCCTTTGGGCTCCTTCTGCTAATCTCATGTTAGTAGAAGTTTGGTGAGAGACGATTCGCGCTTTTCAGCCTCGTGCTTTTCAGCAATAATTAAGAAATCAGTTTGTCAGAACTCGGTGTGAATATCAGCAGCAAAACAACTTCATTATTCTAGCATTATGAAGAAGAAGAGAATGCGCTGCATTAAAAGATTTAAAAATTTGCAGCGTGACGAATGTGCTATCTCCATTACGAATGCTAGTTTTACCAGACCGAGCGCTTTCGTCACGTTCTTGATTCAGAGCATGTGTGGAATTTTGTGCATCGGAATTGTCTACACACGCTCGGAATTTACGAGAACGTATTTTGTTGTCGGAAAATTTGAGATCCAGCTCTCAAATCTTTGTTGTCGGAAATTCCGACAGCAAATGTCCGATGGAGCCTACACACGGTCGGAATTTCCGACAACAAGCTCCCATCGAACATTTGTTGTCGGAAATTCCGAGCGTGTGTACGCGGCATTATACTCGCATAGAGAGAATGGTCACAAGCATTAAACCGGAGCTCCGCCGTAAAAAAATATTTTAACATTAGGACACTTACCTGTCCTGGAGTCCAGCGACGTTGGCAGCAGAAGACGAGCAATCGCTCGTCCCTCGGCTGCCCCCGCCGCCATCTTGGGTGAGGGAATCAGGAAGTGAAGCGTTGCGACTTCACTTCCTGGTTCCCAACTGCGCATGCACGAGCAGCGCTGCGCGTCTTTCCCAGAACACAACGGGGGGGGGGACCGGGAAGTGACGCACTGCCCGCAGTCTACCCGCAGTGTGTATTCCCGGAAGTGGGTGCAAATACCTGTCTTAGACAGGTATCTGCACCCCCCTCCCCCCTGAAAGGTGCCAATTGTGGCACTGGAGAGGGGGAGGAATCCGATGAGCGGAAGTTCCACTTTAGGGTGGAGCTCCGCTTTAAGAACAGAACACCACCAGACGTGTGCCAGTCAAATAGGCACAGAGCCCAGAGAGTAATAGGCAATGTAAAGAATGTGTTTTATCCACTGATCTTTGTGAATATTGCTTACTTAATACATTTTGTGGTACACTATGTTGTTTTCCCTGCTTTATTCTTGAATATTTTAAGGAAATACTTATTAGCAATTATTAGGGGGTCAAAGAATTATCTGGAGTTTTAGACTACAATGTGTTTGTGACCTTCTCAAAAATGAGAGGTCTAATATTGGGTGAATTTTTGTCCATGTGAATGGAGAGGAAGAAGATTGTATGCTTTATATGTTTGGAGCACTTTACCAATAGCAAATTGTGTAAATTTACATATTGATGATTTTATATATACTGTTGTAGCGGGTATATGCTTTCCTATTTTTGAATCTGGTGGGGAAACTGTGATGTATGGTTCCCTGGGGCCCACCAGGTGGCGCTGTCACTTTGGGCCCGGGGTTGAGCCATCGTTGCAGTGGCGTACCTCTTTTTGGCCTCTCTCAGCGGTTGTATGGTGGGGCGGGGAACCCGCCGTGCTTGCTGGGAGGGGGTATAAAGGGGGCGGCCATTTTTGGTGAAGGGAGTCGAGTCCCGGGCACCTTCAGCCTGAGGGCGGTGGTACGTGTCGGTCCTCTAGGCGGCCTAGGCCTAGAGGACGTTCGGAGGTCGTGTTCCATCCCAGGCACCTTTAGCCTGGGGTGAGGTACTCGGATGGAGGTCTGGAGCTCAGTGCCCACCACTGAGTTCCGTGAGGGAAGGAGGTCCTAGGGAACCCCGGGAGTGGGTACCCAAATCCGGAAGGCGTAATGGACCGGTGGGAGATACGCGCTTGAAGACCCGGTGCAGCATATTGCCAGTGACGGGTGGGCCTCTCATCGGAGACCGCCTGGAAGGAAATCCCCCTCGTTCGGAGACCGTATCCCACTTTCTGGAAGGAAAGTGGAGAGTTCATTGTGTCTGGGCCTACTGGCATCCACACCCCCTTGTCTGTTCTGTTCCCTAAGGGAGTCCAACTGATTGTGTTCACTTTGCATTGAGAAGAATAAAGGAGTGTTGGACTTTAATGGTGTGGGGCTCAATTTCTGGCAGACATTGTTCAAGGTAACTCTCTTTGGAGGTTCCAGGTGCAGAACACTGACCCGAAGGTAACATAAGAACTTTGCTTACACCACACAAACATCTGCGGTGAAGGCTTGGCGTGGTGACCCCGCACTCTCTCCTCTAAGGTACCCCTAGACAAGAGAAAGACAAGCTGATAAAGAGAGGAGAGAGAGGAGGCCGCTACACTGTATATGTACATTATTTATTTTTTTAATTCATGATTTCGAAACTTTTATAGTTATTTTGTTTAAAAATACATTGCTTTTTTCATTGTGTTTTTTATGCATTCTTTAAGAAAAGTTAGAGTGGAGAATATTAGTGCTGTGCTTTTAGTTATTTACAGTTTTTATGCATGATTAAATCAGGTTTAATGCAGGAACGCGTCCTACACCTGCATTTACAATGAAGATCAATAATATCTTGTGACCTACAACAAACGTCTACAAGCATAATGCAGATGTAGGCTATTTGCCATTGTGCGTTAGCCTCAAGGTCTTCTTCTCTAAGCTAATTTTTTTTATCAGTCTTCCCATGGAGCACACTAAATACGTCTCCAAAGATAATAGAAAGAACTTCTTGTACACATCTCAGTCAAAGTGCAATGTACTCAAGATAGACAAATAAAGTTCAGTGTCAAAACCACTCTTATTTTAGATGAGTTGTTAAGAGTATTCTTCGGGAACAAGTGTCATTTTTACTTAGCTGAGATGTGATTATGGAAGTTTTAGGAGGATGGCATGGTGAATAATCCTGTTTACAATATATGATGCTTAAACCATTCATACACAGCTTAATTTGTATTGAGAAAAAATTAATTGATTCTCCGCCAAACCACACTGAGTGCAAACTCACACCAAACAGAGTGCATGGAATGCCGCGTACACACGATCGGAAATTCCGACAAGAAAAGTCTGATGTGAGCTTTTTGTCGGAAATTCCGACAGTGTGTAGGCTCCATCAGACTTTTTCTGTCGGAATTTCCGCCAACAAATGATTGAGAGCAGGTTCTCTATTTTTCTGACGGAAAAAGTTTCTATCGGAAAATCCGCTCGTCTGTATGCAATTCCGACGCGCAAAAAACATGCATGCTCAGAATCAAGCAAAAGAGCAAAAGAGCCGAACTGCCTATTGAACTTCATTGATCTCGGCTCATCGTACGGCTTGTACGTCACCGCGTTCTTGACGGTCTGAATTTGTGTGACCGTGTGTATGCAACACAAGTTTGAGCCAACATTCCGTCAGAAAAAAACCACGGTTTTCTTGTCGGAATTTCCGATCGTGTGTACGCGGCAGAAGATTTCAGCAGATGCAGTAGCTGTGGCTACCTGATTATTGTGGTGCTGGTGAACATCTGATAGATTTCAGTCACTGTTTGGCTGATAATTTTCCACCAATCTCAGTCGATTTTTAAAATGTACTTTTATTGAGCTGGGTGTTGCTTGTAGGGCATTGAGCAGAAATTGGATGAAATTTGACAAGTCTTTGGTCAGTCTTGTAGAACTGCGGACCAAAAGCAACTATAATAGAGGCTGGCACAAAAACAGCCTGCAAAGTGTAATATTATTAAATTCTACAAAGCTTTGCTTCAGTGTGATATAGATATTCTTTTTTGAAATACAAACTAAAGCTGGTCATGGAGGCATTGAAATTTGGGCGATTCATGTGAATCAAGCAAAATTTGCTCCATGGGTGGCCCCGTCGGCAAACATGCTGATCAACAAAAGTTGATTTTTTTAGCAACTTTTGTTAAATTATCTGGGTAGAAAATTGACAGCCAATCAATGACTGTAGCCAATGCGCTACAGGCACCGTGTGGCTACTCTGACTGTTGGCGCTTGTGGCTGTCAGAGTACAACAGCACGCAGCAGGAGATTTGTCTATTTGCACTGTTTTGCCGCGTACACACGATCGGACATTCCGACAACAAAACTGTGGATTTTTTTCCGACGGATGTTCGCTCAAACTTGTCTTGCATACACACGGTTACACAAATGTTGTCGGAAATTCCGAACGTCAAGAACGCGGTGACGTACAACACTACGACGAGCCGAGAAAAATGAAGTTCAATGATTCCGAGCATGCGTCGAATTAATTCCGAGCATGTGTAGAACTTTTGTGCGTTGAATTTTGAACACATGGTCCAAATTTCCGACCACAACTTTTGTTGTCGGAAAAATTGAGAACCAGCTCTCAAATTTTTGTGGTCAGAAATTCCGACAGCAAATGTCCGATGGAGCATAAACACGGTCGGATTTTCCGACAACAAGCTCACATCGAACATTTGTTGTCGGAAATTCCGACCGTGTGTACGTGGCATTAGCGTGGATGTGGGAATTTGTTAGATTTCTTTTGTTCAACCCACAGACTAAATCTATACCCCTATGGCAGGCCTAACTTTAAAGGGACACTAAAGGTTCAGTTTTTTTTTTTAAATAACAAACATGTTATACTTACCTCCACTGTGCAGTTAGTTTTGCACAAAGTGGCCCCGAACGTTCTTTTCTGGGGTCCCACGGCGGCTGTCTCGGCTCCTCCCTGCAAGAGCTAACCCCCTCTGGGAAGCTCTTTCCCGGGGGGTTACCTTGCGGGCGCGCTCTTGTGTTATACACACGGCGTGCATAGCCGCATAGTGTATGACTCAGCCCGCCCCCCGGTTGCCACGTCACTGGATTTGATTGACAGCAGCTGGAGCCAATGGCTGCACTGCTAACAATCTATCCAATGAGAAGCCGATCAGCCATGGAGAGAACGACGCAGGATTGCGCCCACGGAGATTCGGGGCTCAGGTAAGTAAAATGGGGGCTCAGGGGGGCCGGGGAGTGCAAGGTGTTTTTTCACCTTAATGCATAGGATGCATAGGAAAAAACATGAAGCTTTATACCCCCTTTAAAAAGCAATTGGAATGTTGTTTAAATAAAAGCTTTAAAACAGAACTAAACTTAACATTTAAAAATTGTTAACAGGTAGAGGTTTATGACAATAAAAAACTCTTTCTAAAAAGCCTCTTTATTTTTCTGCCATCATTTTTTTTTCTTTTTATTGTATGATGAGTTCTTTGCATGCGCAGTATGATGTAGACTCCTGGCATAGTAATTACTTTTGGTACAGCCCTACGATTTTGAGTACTGTCCTGTAGTATTAAGTCTCATGTACAAAGAGCTTAAAAAATGCCACTGTTGTAGACGTTGAGCATTTTTGGGGTTTTCAGCCTGTAAAAGCACCTCTATGTAAGCCTATGAGGTTTATTTTCTTAAGAGCCGGTTCACACAGGGGCGGCACGACTTTGGGGGCGACTCGTCAAGGCAATCTCAAGACGACTTGAGAGGCGACTTGCAAAATGACTTCTGTATTGAAGTCAATGCAAGTCGCCCCGAGTCGCCCCCAAAGTCATACAAGAACCCTTTTCTAAGTCGGAGCGACTTGCGTCGCTCCTCTTAGAACAGTTCTATTGAATAGAGCGGAGTGCGACTTGTCAGAAGTGAACTGCAAGTGCACTTGGAAGTGCAGTTGCTCTAGATCTAAGGGGAAAGCTCTGAAACGAGGGGAAGCCCTGCTGATATCTATCATCCAATCATGTGCAAGCAAAAATTCATTTTTTTTTTCCTTGCATGTGCCCCTCAGATCTAAAGCAACTGCTTTAAACAGATTATTTACCTTTAGTAAATCAACCCCTATGTGTCCATGTACACAGGTGTTTCCAGGCTGAAAAAACCCCCACCAAAGGTGCATTCAGGAGAGGAGCTTAAGAGCATAAAAAGGATAAACGCACCCAAACGCTAGATTCCAATGGCCAAAATAAATAATATTCTGACCAATGGAATCCATTAACGCTCAAATGCTTGATGTGCCTAAACACGCCTAAACGTGTGTGCAATACGCGGCTTTTGTCCACATTTTGTAAGCAGCTATTCCCCTGCCAGGAGATTTTTCAGGGGGGCTAAACAGATGCCCTGTGTGCATGAGGCCTTAGGGATTGCGTGCTGAGTGGCAGTTGGAGTCTTGTGCAGGAACGCTCCAAGTTTTAGCACCTGGAACTTCCAGGTAATGCATCATGTGAAGGCATTGGAAAGCCTCCACAGACGTACAAATCTGCTGTCCTGTACTATAGTGCAAACCGGGCTTTCAGAAGGACCTTGTTTTCCCCACTGGGGAATGAAATCAGACCACCCTTCTTCCTGTCTCCCATGTAACTTATCAAATAGCCAGAGAGTTGGGTAGAAGTGGGAGACCTTATTCACTTCCCAAGATCTCCTAGTTCTCCCTGAGATCTTTAGCCCAACTCCCTACTCAGGACTTCTCTAAATCCTTCAGTCCTATCCCCCCTCAGAGCTCGCCCAGGACCCTTTAGCAACATTCCCCCTCAGATCCCCTTTTTATTTCCTCCACGATCAGCAATTCTGGTTTATTTTCCCCTCTCTGACCAGATATATAAGGGGCACTGTGTTACATAATCTTACAAACTGCTCTCAATATGATATGTTGTATGTTTCATACTTCTGACCCCTGCACTCCATACGTTTATTGCACATGCATTGTAATGATTTTCCATTTGTTGCCAGTGTTTTATAATAATTACCTGTATTTTAAGATCATTTTTTTTTTCTTACCTATTGTTAAGACAGCATTACTTGGTAAAATATCAATCCCATGCAAGCCTGTCACTATCAGACCACTGAACTAATATCCCCATATTTTGCAATGGCAGACAATAAGTTCTTCTCCTCCAGGAATTTCCGGTGTGCTGACTTTAATAAGGTATCAGATATACAATAGATATATGCTGCATTATATATTGTTGGTTGATTTATCTTCAATTCAACGTAAATGCATAAAGGAAGTGCCGAAACCCATAGGGATGTTGTGGTTTACAAATATTCTGAAGAGCAGGAAATGAACAATGTCATGAAATCAATGAAGCACAGACACAATTGCCTCTATTTTGATCCCCCAGGGAGGGCCCTTTCATATCTTGAGAGTCTTACTATGAAATATTTTATTGACTTGTGATTATTTTTTCTTGACAGCTTTTCTTTCTCATTCTCAAGCTTTGTAAGAGTATTGGTTAAAAATCCTTGTGCCTCTTATATGTACATAAAGGTCTTCAGCACCTTTTTTTGTGCCCGGCACACAGTTCTCACTCATTCTCAGGCAGGAAACCAGTCCACCAGCTTTGATTTTGTATTTTATTGATGGGGATTTGAACTTGGATAGGGAAAAGGGAATTATGAGATGCCCAGTAGATTGGAGAAAATTGCATGGGACCAACTATATACACTCCTAGTCTTCTCTCCAGCACCTTACTTGCTTGCAGACTATTCCTCCTCACACCTCCAGCACATCACTTGCTTGCTCTTTCTGGATCAGCTAGCAAAGTTAGATAGGCCAGGCACTGACTCAGCCAGGCCTTAGTAAATGCCCTTTGCAGGCAGGGACTGCGGGCCCCTATAGTGTAGCAAAATAGAGTAGTCTTTGGTGCTAGCTGTTCATGTGGTAAATGAGCCTGGTACCACCTCTTCAGGCCCTGCCAGCCCTCCTGGCTGCAGCTGCCTCTCTTTCTTCAACCCATAACACCACAGTCCACTCTGCTGGTTCTGCACCCATCCCAGATTGCACTCTCCCAGTCCCCTCAGGCATGCCTCCCCAGTCCTCCTGACTGTGCATGTCACTCACCAGCCCTCCTGGCTGTGACCAGCTGTTACTTCCCGGAGACTTGCACGGCAGTGCTCTCTCCTGCTGTCCTCTCTTGCTCCTCCTGTGCCTTCTGTCCAGGACACCTCCACATTTTCTTAGAGGGCCCCATCCAAACCCGGGCCCAGGCCCAAGGTCACCCCCCCAGACTGGGGAGCTCCCTCAAAAGCCTTGACAGCCTAGCACTCCATCTCTAGCTCTTCCACCTGAACAAATCCTCCCCTGCTGGGCTGACCCTGGGTATTTAAGGAGGCCTACCCCCTGCCAATCCAGGTTTGGGATTGGTCAGGGCTCCCTAGAACAGCCCAGGCAGCTCCACCTATCCTATCCTCTCCTCTCTTTCCAGAATATTCTAGAAAGCTCTGGAAAGAAGAGGAATGTCTTAGTAATGCTGCCTGTGAGTCATCACCAGCTCCTACCCTGAGCCACTCCCAGCCAGGCCTGCCTAAATTTACCTCACCTAACCAAAACCCTAATTCTAGCACCTACAAACCTAGAGGGTGCTACACTTGTATGAAGGGATTTGTAATTCTCTAAAAGCACTTTATGTCCGAATGCAAGGACGTAAAGTGCCGATTAAGACCACCCACAGAAAGACAGACATGATGAAAAAGAAACGGCAGATGCAGTCATGTGACCCCTACTTGGGGGGTGATTGTTATATTTAAAAAATGCAGGAAGTGTACAGGGAAGTTAGGGGAAGGTGCCAATGCATCCCTATAGTAATCCTGGAGTTGAACTTAAATGTTTTGTATCTGTTTATTTTACAAGTTTATTTTACAAATGAACATTGATCACAGGCAAGGTGCACCCACAACACAGGGTCCACACCTTAATGTTATGGGTTTTCTAAAAGAGGAGAACAGTAGCTTTTGGCTTTTAGACTGTCTGTCTATGAATCTCTTTTTAGGCTTTTATGTACAGAGAAAGTTGATGGAGTTGAGTGAATAAGAGGGATGAGTCAATCCTCAAACTTATTCTGTTCTGTGTGCAAATGTCAGCTTGAGTTATTGAGCTCTGTAAACAGCAGGCTATTTTTAATAGAGGGACTAAGCACAGCCTAAAAAACATGTAATAAGAGGCTGAGAGATCCGTCTACTGGCTGCATTTCATAACACAAAATACTAACATGCATAATATTATATTTACCTGACTAAACTAAAAGACTTTTGTTTTTGGATGTTGAGTTGCATTCTCTTTAACCCGACCATATAAATAATAGAATCCACAAATCAGATGGCACCAGGATATTAGCAAAACTTTTTTTTATTTTTTTGTTGTTTTTTAATTATACTTTATATAAATAAAAGAAGCTACAAATCAGTCTTGCTTTTGGTGCAGGAACCAGCAGCCGTGTTGAACAGCCTGATACTTACTGTGATAAGGGAAGTATGGCCTAAAGCTGGCCATAGATGGTTCTGCAGGAACTGGCCGAGATTTGAATCATGTATTGGCAGGCTGATTGTACCCAAGTTGATCACTTTAGTTCTACTTTAAGGCTATGGTTTAAGGCTAGTGTTAGAATTTATATAGTTAAGTATGCGTCAGATTCAGTGTTAAGGATTACGTTTCAGTGTTAGGTTAAAGGTTTAGTGTTAGGAGGTGGTCAACTATTAAAGCTGAGGCTTAGGCATGTTTTTTTCCAGCTTGGACCAATGTAAGTGTAGCAGGGTATTCCCCTTTAATACAGAGAGACAGGACTTTCCGGGTGAGAGGTGAGTCGGGATAAAGTAGAGAAGAGACTTTATTGGAAGTGAAAGAGAGGAGAGAGACTACGTTACCCATAACCCCGTTGGGCACCCAGGGTGCAATGTTGTCACCGCAGAGACTCATGGGGGGAGCTTTATAAGGAGGAGGCGAGGCTAGGCTCCGCCTCTTTTGGGACACGAGACTTCAGTGAGAGATCCTCCTGTGCAGACCTGCTGCTGTGCAAGGCCTGAAGCCTGGGGCCTTGCGCAGTTACCAAAGAGCCTTCCACCCCATCTCAAGCCTGGGTGGCATTTGACTCAGTTTTCTTCAACTGCTGCTGAGCTGGAGACCCGACCGCTGCAGAGGCTGTGTGTGGAGACACAGCAGGTGGAAGTTCCCGGACTGGGATCGCGTCCGGAGGGGTGAGCGAGCACATGCTCAATCCATAAATACTGTATACCATTGTTAGGCCTACAGACTGCCGTGACCCACCAGTTCCTATTTCAGTTCTTTTCCCCCACTGAAGATCCATAGCAGAACTGAGTCAAACGGATCTCTAGTGGAGTGTACTGTGTTGGCATTTTTACCCCCCTTGGATTACAAATGTGTTCCTGAAATGTGCACCACCGTTTAAAGACTTGCATGCGAAGAATTTTACCCCCTCTAGAGACTGAGTTATATGGTCAGGCCTGGCCACCTAGGTAGTTTATTAAGTTGCTGCGCAGGGCGCATAGTGAAGTACTGTTACACGTGGCGCGTGTGCGCCATATCTTAATAGTTATAGTGTGACTATTGCTGCAGGGCTCTGCAGATAGATTCATATGATCTGTTATCACTGTTGATTTTTATTACCATAGAAAGTAAATTCGTTATTCTTCTATCACTGCCTTGGTGTTTGAATTTGATCATAGAGCATAAAATATACACATATTACCCTAGATTAACTGTGCCAGTAGGGGGTCAAGTTAATTGCCGGGGGTTGGCGGAGCTGTCTTCAGGGCCCAAACTAAATCTGTGGCCCTCTTAACTGAAGGTATCGCTACACGTGGGGGATCTTCCGGGATCCTGATACAGCAGGTGAACGCCAGAAGTGCCGGCATGGACCCACAAGCAGTAGAAGAGTGGTGCAAAGCCTCTAGGGCAGAGCCAAACAACTCGATAGTCATCAGCCTGCCTGGGGAGGAATGGTCGACTGAGATGGTAGAGGAGTTAATGAAGTTAGTGTCCCCAGATCACACACCGTGGGTGATGGAGATAAAGTCAGACCCAGACACCTCATATCAGTATGCACTAGTGGAGTACTGGGACGGGATGCCAGAGGCTTGCAAGCGCAAGTGTGTGCGGACGCCAGACAACAGAACCTATAGGTTGGCGCACGCAGTAACTGTAAAGAAGGAACCATCCCCAACGGGATCACCGCAGGCTGCGGCCCGTACCTCACCAGAAAGAGGAGACGGGGTGACGCCCCCGGTGACACCCGCACCTGCCACTGCTATATCACCAGAATTGATAAAGGCAATAGGGGATCTGCTAACCAAATGTCAGAAGACAAGCACGGTGCATGTAGAGACTAGCTACCGGAGACTGAAGACATTCTCAGGGAAGCTCCCTGTCCCTGCAGGGGAAGAAGATTTTGATACCTGGGTGGAGCAGGCACTACAAGCAGTAGAGGCATGGGAGGTGCCTGAAGCGCAGAAAAAGAAACAAGTGATAGAAAGCCTCAAAGGCGCAGCAGCAGAAGCAGTGAAAAGTTTTCGGTTTGGGAATGCAGATTGCACGGCTCAAGACTGTCTAGCCATGCTACAGGAAGAGTTTGGTCAATTGGAAAAGGTGACAGAGATGGTCTACCAATTTGAACATACTTTCCAACAGCCAAAGGAGAAACTTTCAGAGTATGTTAGGAGACTGAACAGGTTGCTGTGCAAGATTGTGTTGAAGAAGGGAATGAAGCCCCAAGATACAGATGCGGCAAGAATGAAGCAAGTCTTAAAGGGAGCGTTGCGCTCGGATCCAGTCTGGCTGCACCTGAAAACCTTGGGAGGAGGAACGTTACTGACTTATGCTGATTTGATAAAAATCATCAGAGATGAGGAGGCACTACAACAGGATCAGCAAATGATTAAGACAAATGTTGTTCCCGCACAGGTGTTAGTCAACCCAGTAATGGCCCCAGAAAGATACTCAGAGGTGGACACTTTAAAGTCACAAATGTCCAAGGTGTTGACCTCTCTGATAGCAAAAGATCCAGAAGGCCCCAGGAGAGAAGTACCAAGGAAGGAACTATACCCAATTGCCTCAGCACCCGCATCTTTACAAGAATGGGGAGATATAGTCTGCTTTAACTGTGGAGGAATTGGCCATATTGCAGCTACATGTTCCAGTCCCAAGAAGAAGAAAACAGATAACCGCAAGCCGGCTGGAAACTCCAGAGGCCCCGGTGAAGGAGTCAACCGGGTGCTCATCATCTTCAGTGAGCTCCAAGCTGAATGCGAAGCAGAAGAAAAGAGGAGATAAAACACCTCAGAGGAAACACAAACTTCCTCAACAGAGATACACCCCAGAGAAAGGTGGCAAGACCCCTCAGAAGAGGCACAGCACTCCCCAGAGGGGGTGCACACCTAAGAAAAATAATAATATCCCTCAGCGGGTCTGTACACCCATTGAAAGGAGGGAAATCAATGCATACCAGGCTCAAGAAAGACTAAAGTCCAAAGGGAGTTGGACGAGAGAGAGTCCGAAGGGAAAGGACCAGAAGAAGGTGACCCCTGCCAGGCCATATCCGGAGAAGCTGGTAGGCCCATCTCCTATAGTGCCCATTCAAGTGGAGGGAGTCTACACCAGAGCCATCTTGGATACTGGGGCACAAGTGACCCTATTATACCGGGATTTCTACGATAAGCACTTGAGTCACCTGCCCATCCAGAAGATAGAGGAACTGGAAATATGTGGGATTGGAACCCAGAGTTTCCCCTACGATGGCTATCTGCCCGTCAAGATGACCTTTGACCCATCTGTGGCTGGGAAGGCCGAAGTGTTTGACACCCTGGCAGTTGTGTGCCCTCGACCGCCAGGAGCCAACAAGAGTTCCCTTATAATAGGGACAAACACGGACCTGGTCCGAAGACTCCTGACCCCTCTAGTGAACGAGAAGGGGCAAGCAGCCACCAAGATTCACCCCATGCTGAAGACGGCCTACCAACGGCTGGTCCTAGAGCAGAAGACCCCTGGAGAGGGGATAGGGAAGGTGTGGAGACTTGGAAGAGAAGGGGTAGTGTTGCAGCCCGGCGAAGTAACCTGTCTCAGAGCCACTGTGAAGCTTACTTGGGAGCAGCCTGGACCCTTTGTCATGCTGGAGTCCGACCCAAGGGAAGAGTCCTCCGGTCTGGAAGTGATACCAGAAGTGATTCCACTGAAGGCCCTGAAGAAGGCCCATTGTAGAGTTCCGGTGAGTGTTAGGAACACTACAGGTGGCCCCATGGAAATCCCAGCCAGGATGCTGCTGGGCCAGGTGAGCCCTGCTGCCCCGGTTACCCTGTCAGAAGTCAAGGGGACGGGTGAAGGAGGAGATGTTTGGGAGAAGCTGTCCATGGAAAACCCGAATCTGCCCAGGGCTTGGAAAGAGAGAGCCAAGGCCCAGTTGACCAGATGGGAGAAGATCTTCTCCAAAGATAAGTTCGATGTGGGGTGTGCAAGGAGTGCCACCCATCGAATTCGAACAGAAAAAGAGTGTTCCCGGTCCACGAGGTCCTGGTCGATGCCATTAAAAGAGAATGGCAGGATCCAGAAAGGAAACCTTTCTTCTCAAAGACATTGAAGAGAAGATTTCCCTTTGCTGAAGACGAGTGTCTAGTCTGGAATAAATCTCCTAGATTAGACGCTGCCTTTTCCCAGGTCTCAAGGCACACGGACCTGGCCTTTGAGGACATGGGAGTCCTTTCTGACCCCATGGATAGAAGGATGGACTCCCTTCTAAAAAAGTCATGGGATTCATCCCAAGGAAATCTCAAACCTGCCATGGCGGCCACAGTGGTGGCCCGCAACATGGAATATTGGCTTACACAGATCAAAGCTCACATTGAAGCAGGTACGGCGAAGGAGACAATTCTTGCCTCTTTCCCCATGCTACTCAAAGGAGTTACATACCTTGCAGACGCGTCTGCGGAGTCAATATGCATGTCAGCAAGGTCTACTGCCCTGACCAATTCTGCAAGGAGGGCCTTGTGGCTTAAGACTTGGCAGGGAGATAGCGCGTCCAAAGTAAAACTCTGTGGGATTCCCCTCACAGGGGACCTGCTATTTGGACCAGGCTTGGAGGCCGTTTTGGATCGAACGGCTGATAAGAAAAAGGCCTTTCCCCTTAAAAAGAGGTTTGGGCAACAGACCAAAAGGAAGTTTCCTCCTCAGGGTAAAAAGGAAGCATTTGCCAAGGGCCACAGCCTGCTAAAAGGATGGACTCTGGAAAAGTGGCAAAAGGTGGATTTTTCAGATGAATCTTCTGTTGAAATACACCACAGTCGCCGCAAATATTGCAGGAGACCAACTGGAACCCGCATGGAGCCGAGATTTACCCAGAAAACAGTGAAGTTTGGTGGAGGCAAAATCATGGTCTGGGGTTACATCCAGTATGGGTGTGTGCAAGGGATCTGCAGGGTGGAAGGCAACATCAATAGTCTAAAATACCAAGAAATCTTAGCTACCTCTTATATTCCCAACCATAAAAAATGCCAAATTTTGCAGCAGGATGGTGCTCCATCTCATACTTCCATCTCCACATCAAAGTTCCTTAAGGCAAAGAAGATCAAGATGCTCCAGGATTTGCCAGCCCAGTCACCAGACATGAATATCATTGAGCATATGTGGTGTAGGATGAAAGATGAAGCATGGAAGACGAAACCAAAGAATATTGATGAACTCTGGGAGGCATGCAAGACTGTTTTCTTTGCTATTCCTGATGACTTCATCAATAAATTGTATGAATCCTTGCCAAACCGCATGGATGTGGTCCTTCAAGCTCATGGAAGTCATACAAGATATTAAATTTGGATCTCACAGCACCACTACTTAATTTGCTGACATATTTTTGGATTTTCAGTAAAGTTGTTCAATTTCTGTATAGGCGACAAAACTTTTGTCTTGCCAAAATTTGACCTGTCTGTCTTGATTAAATGATAAATCTTTTTTCAGTGAAACTAAATTATTTCAATGCATTAAACATCATTTGGGAGGGCTTTAGCTTTTCATAGGAGCTATTTCTAACACCAATTGATTAATTAAAAGTCAGGTTAATAGCAGGAGTTTCTACAAAATAGAGAAGCGACAAGACTTTTGTCAGGGACTGTATAATACTATAATATTATACAACAATATGAGTGGAAACAAGTACTAAACATGTATATAGTAAATAATGCCGAGCTGTTGAATTAACCTCTATAATTCCCTGATAAAAATAAATGATCCTGTGATATTCTAAAATGACATTCTTAACCAGATAAAAACACAGTATCTAAAACAAATGGATTGTAAAAGAATATATAAATGTGACATATAACTTAGAGAAAGTGCATAAAATCATATGATATCCAATAGCTGTGCTGCAAATAGTCGTGACTTTTGCTAAAATGCTAAAACCAAAATAGTGCAAAGAATATGGTGTCCAATGCTGTGCTGCAATGAGTCTCACTGTGACTTATAATAATAAAAAATGCTAGAACAAGAATAGTGCAAAGAATAAACTCATATATAGTCATATATAGTCATTGGGTGATGCAAAAGTGCAAGCAAAAACAGATTGTTTTTGCAATAAATAAACAATGGTTAAAGTGCTGGGTGATGTTGTAATTTCCACGCTGTGTCATCTGTAGGAAGCTGCCGGGCCTACCTGTCTACAAGTTGAAGCCAGAAGGTAAGGTAGGACCACTGAAGACGTGGCATAGAAACCACCTGCTCCCACTTGCTGAAGCGGTCAGGATACCTCCAGTGAGGGACTCCCCTGAACCAGTCTCTATTCTAGATACCCCCAGGCCAAACACTCGGTCCCAGACCTCTTGGGCTGAAGATGGAGAGGCCTCTGAATTCAGTGGAGATGAAGGAAGAGAACTTGACTGGCTGTGGCCTTCCCCAACTCCAGGAACTTCTGCTATAGATCTTCCAACTACTGAAGACACTATAGATGGACAACTGAATGCAGAAGCCACTGAGTTCATCCCATCTAGTCCTTCTTTAGATTACTGGGAAGATGCTTGTGATACTTACTCTGAAAAGGACCCTAGAGACTCTATGTATCCCTCGGCTCCTAAAGCAGATGTTACAGAGCCTGCCGTGTCGCCCGAGCCTGCTACAGAAGAAGAGCCTGTGGCGCCAGAGCCAGAAACCCCAAGAGAACAAAGGGCTCGCAGAGTCATAAGGCCTCCCAAAAAGTTGACCTACCCGCAAATGGGGAAGAGCTCAGAAGATTTTGTGGTCACTGCCAGGAGGAGTGTAGAGAATCCGGATCCCTCCACTGTTCATTGGGTGGAGGGCAACCCCCACTCACTCTCTGGCACAGTTAGGCAGGCCACTCATGATAGTGTGACCTGTGGGCAAGGGAATTCAACCCCTTTGTTTTGGTGGGAATTCCCTATGCCAACATCATACAAAATATTGTCTAGGGTTGTACGCAGTGTATGCTAGAATTGTCTTTGGGGACCAAAGAATTTAAGTGGAGGGAGTGTGTAGCGGGGTATTCCCCTTTAATACAGAGAGACAGGACTTTCCTGGGTGAGAGGTGAGTCGGGAGGGAGTAAAGAAGAGACTTTATTGGAAGTGAAAGAGAGGAGAGAGACTACGTTACCCAGAACCCCGTTGGGCACCCAGGGTGCAATGTTGTCACCGCAGAGACTCATGGGGGGAGCTTTATAAGGAGGAGGCGAGGCTAGGCTCCGCCTCTTTTGGGACACGAGACTTCAGTGAGAGATCCTCCTGTGCGGACCTGCTGCTGTGCAAGGCCTGAAGCCTGGGGCCTTGCGCAGTTACCAAAGAGCCTTCCACCCCATCTCAAGCCTGGGTGGCATCTGACTCAGTTTTCTTCAACTGCTGCTGAGCTGGAGACCCGACCGCTGCAGAGGCTGTGTGTGGAGACACAGCAGGTGGAAGTTCCCGGACTGGGATCGCGTCCGGAGGGGTGAGAGAGCACATGCTCAATCCATAAACACTGTATACCATTGTTAGGCCTACAGACTGCCGTGGCCCACCAGTTCCTATTTCAGTTATTTTCCCCCACTGGAGATCCATAGCAGAACTGAGTCAAACGAATCTCTAGTGGAGTGTACTGTGTTGGCATTTTTACCCCCCTTGGATTACAAATGTGTTCCTGAAATGTGCACCACCGTTTAAAGACTTGCATGCAAATAATTTTAGCCCCCTAGAGACTGAGTTATATGGTCAGGCCTGGCCATCTAGGTAGTTTATTAAGTTGCTGCGCCATAGGGCGCATAGTGAAGTACTGTTACACATGGCGCGTGTGCGCCATATCTTAATAGTTATAGTGTGACTATTGCTGCAGGGCTCTGCAGATAGATTCATATGATCTGTTATCACTGTTGATTTTTATTACCATAGAAAGTAAATTCGTTATTCTTCTATCACTGCCTTGGTGTTTGAATTTGATCATAGAGCATAAGATATACACATATTACCCTAGATTAACTGTGCCAGTAGGGGGTCAAGTTAATTGCCAGGGGTTGGCGGAGCTGTCTTCAGGGCCCAAACTAAATCTGCGGCCCTCTTAACTGAAGGTATCGCTACATAAATATGCATGTTTATTACCTGATCTATCCTGGTGGAAGCTGCAAAAATCACTGTAGTGGTTGCTTCTACTACAGTGATAGCAAAAGTCTTCTGGGTCCAGTGCCAAGTGGCTGTTCTTCTGCACAGGGGGTCACTCGTTTGGTACTGCCACCATTCTGAGTACGTCTTGTATTTTTTTTTATTAAATACAAGGCATTCTCTGATTGGACGTGATGGGGAGCCAGGGTGGTGATGCTGGGTAAGCCAAGTTGGACCAATGTAACTATCCCAAAAAATCCATACCTGAACTTCAACTTTAAAGGTTAAAGGTATCCTAATGCCGCGTACACACGATCGGTTTTTATTTCGGTGTAAAAAAATAGAACATGTTTTAAATTTTACAGATGGAAAAAAAAAACGATAGCAAATTCCGATCGTCTGTGGGGAACTCCATCAGTGAAAAAACCCACGCATGCTCAGAATCAAGTCGACGCATGCTCAGAAGCATTAAACTTAATTTTTCTCGACTCGTTGGAGTGTTTTACGTCACCGCGTTTTGGACGGTCGGAATTTTGTCTGATGGTGTGTAGGCAAGACTGATGAAAGTCAGCTTCATCGGAATTCCGACGGAAATATCCATCGGATTTTATTCCATCGGAAATCTGATCGTGTGTACAGGGCATAAGAATCAGGATAAGATGTGAGTCAAGAGGCTCACTTTTTACTCTTTAATTTCAGCCCAAACAACTAACAGGTACCAGGTTCTTGGCATGAAATCCAGCATACTATAGAATTGAATATTTCTTTACAGAGTTTCTTTGTTTATAACTTAACATCTTTAGTTATGAACCACTTTTGAATGTAAAGCGGTATTGTCATCCTTTTGTATTATTTAAATGAATGAAGCTGCAGTTAAACATGACAAGGGGAATGCATAAATCTCATAAAATTGAGATTTCACACAAAGCCTGCACAGATGGAGCCTTGTATGTTACAATGCAGTGTAGGCATGAGAAACAGAGTCCTCCAGATAAGTGCCTGCAGCAGTAACAAGGTCAGCAGCACTGAACAATGGAAAAATATGTAGGAATTTCAGAAATACATTTTTGCAAATAAAGTTTTCAAAGGGAATGTATAGCCTTTTTTCATTTTTTTTTAGCTATACACAGAAGTCAGCTTGCTGTAAATAATCCTATTATTGTGTGTGAAGGCCCATACACACAATCCAATTTTATGGCCATAATTGTCTTGACGTGTTGTGTCAGATAATCCGACCGTGTGTATGCTCCTTCAGACAATTGTTGGCTGAATTAATGACAACAAATATTGGCTGTTCATGCTCACTAACTGTCTGGCAATAAATCTGTTACGTCTGTTTATCCGATCGTGTGTACACAAATCCATCCAACTAAAATCCAAAGTACAAACACGCATCCTCGGAACCAATGCTAACCATCGGACAACAATAGCAGAAGTTGCCCAAAGGATGGCGGTAAAGAGCTGAAAACCCACGTGGTTTGGTATGTGTTGGCTGAAAATGCAGAACAAGTTCACGGCCAACGCCCTTCAGACCAAAATCCACGGAAAAGTCCGATGGTAGTCCGATCGTGTGTACGAGGCTTTAGTCTTTATTAGAAACCACATTTCTATAAAGTTTGTAATTAAATACATGTGGCAGCCAAATATGCTTATTACATACTCAAGATCTTTAATACTTCAGGCTTTGCTACACATTGGTTAGGCTTTACTGCTCCTTCTCACAATGTAAATATATATGTCAGCAGAGTTACTGAAAAAATTGTCTACTTGCACTATTTGCGAATAATCTTTCCTGCTGTTCTATATCTTGCAACTCATCCCATGCCAACTATTGCTTGTACCACGACTATGTGATCTTTGGTTCCTTTTGTATGCTTGCTGTGCTCCTGTGTTTACTGAGCCACCCTTACTAAGATCTGGTGGATCTATTTATGGTTCCACTTGTGCCACTCCAGTGCCCTTACCCTACCTGTCATGCTATCCAGGTGTTCCTGGGCTGGCCGAGTAAAAAAGCCCATTCTTCTTATTGTTGACGTCCACCATGTTTTTTCATAAACACCTGTTATTATATAAAGCATTAAGCTGCATAGTGAGTACATGTCACAGAATTAAAATATAACTAAAGGCAAACTTTTTTTAAGTTTTGGATAGAGTGGAGATGGATTAGAACACTTTTCAGTTTTTATTGCAGTCTGTGCCCGCCCCCATACCTCCCAACTTTTGAACTTCAGAATGAGGGTCATAACCTTGCATAACCTTGAAATAACCTTGCATAGTGCTCCACGGCAAATGTGGGTGTGGTCAAACTTCTGACAGTGGAAGGAGCTTAAGGGGTGTCATTAAACAAAATTTGGTCTTCCTTGTACCTATAAAATATGTTTTTATGATTGTTCCACAAGCAAGAGTCTCATGGATGGAAGGGGGGGGGGGGGGTAGTGGAGGGCAGCATGATGGGAGGGTGGGTAGTGGAGGGCAGTATGATGGGAGGGGGGGCAGTGGAGGGCAGCATGATGGGAAGAGGGGAAGTGGGGGGACAGCATAACTGGAGGGGGGCAGTATGGGATGGAGCAGAGTGACAGTCTTTAGGACACCTAGAACACTATACTCGCTGGGCAGTGTATTGCTGTAACAAATAGTTTGTTGCTAACCATGAGCGTCCTCGGGGCAGGGAGCATTTCTCCTACCTTTCCCGCAGCAGGAACAGCATTCAGGCGAGACCCAGAGTCGGGGGTGGAGCTGGCGGTCCTAGGTACGGAGGACTGTTTGCCTCTTGACTCTACACCGTGGGGTGGCATATAGGAGAACAAATTCTGCTCCTGCAGCCGCTGAAAGTCATCCCGTACCTAGGACCGCCAGCTCCGCTTCCCGACTCCGGCTTTGGCTCAACAAGTGCACTCTGCTGTGAATGCTGGGCCTCTGCCTCTCTCCTCCTTGTGTTGTCACTGGTTGCTAGACGCCAGGCGGGCTGCGGCTAGCATTCAGTTTGGACAGTGAGCCAGGGGCCGGAGAATAACGTAGAAGGGGTCTCCGCCAGCCAGGGGCCCACCAAAGTGAGTGACAGCGGCGATGCAAGGGCTATTTTAGGGGGCATCAGATTGGCCCAGGACCAGGAGGCAATTCTGGGACACTGTATTTCCCCGGAATGAAGGTACCCGGGACCCAGGACAGAGCTGCCAATTACAGGACTGTCCCGGCCAATCCACCCCCCCTTTAGGGAGATTTACCCTTTCTATTTGTCCTGTTTACCATTATCATTGAAAGTGAAAGTAAAAGAAAAGAAAATCCCAAATTTTGAGTTGTCCCCAGAAAAGTATTATGCCCCATACACACGTTTTTCATGCCGTTAAAAATGTCAATTTTAAAAATGGGCATTAAAACCGATCATGTGTATGCTCCAGAGCATTTTTAACGGCGTGAAAAACGGCCATTAAAAATTTTGAACATGCTCTATTTTTTCACGTCGTTTTTCATGTTGTTTTTTTTAACGACGTGAAAAACGATAGTGTGTATGCTTTTACGAGGTGAAAAAAAAACGCGCATGCTCAGAATCAAGTATGAGACGGGAGCGCTCGTTCTGGTAAAACTAGCGTTTGTAATGGAGATAGCACATTCGTCACTCTGTAACGGACTGAAAAGCACGAGGCTGAAAAGCGCAAATCGTCGCTCAACAAACTTTACTAACATGAAGGGTGGCGCCATCTGAACGGAACTTTCCCTTTATAGTGCCGTCGTACGTGTTGTACGTCACTGCGCTTTGCTTGAACGTTTTTTTTAATGATCGTGTGTACTCAAGACAGGCTTGAGAGGAAACATGAAAAAAAACTACGAGAAAAACGTTGGTTTAAAAAATGGCATAAAAAACGATCGTGTGTACGCCGCATAAGAGTGGAAATCTTCCAATGGGGACTCTAGTTCTGGTAACCTGGGGGTCCCCAAGAAATTCCCTTACTTAGCAGGGATTTCCTCTCACTTCCTGTTTTGACTATCGGACAGGAAGTAAAGGTAAATCTCTGCAATAGGGCACAGATGGCGGAATAAAATATGACAGGGGTTATAACCATCCCTTATGCCGCGTACACACGACCGTTTTTCCCGTCGAGAAAAATTAAATTTTTTCCTTTGGACGAGAAAAACAATCGTCTGTGGGCTTTTTGTCGTTTTTCTCGACGGGAAAAACGGCATTAATCACGACGAGAAAAATTAGAACATGCTCTAATTTTTCTCGTCGTGATTCCCGTTGTTTTTTTCCGCGGCAGTTTTCCCATAGGGAAACACTGCCGCGGAGCCCACACACGGTCGTTTTTTTCGACCAAAAAAAAAATGTCATTTAAAACGGCCGTGTGTGGGGGGAACAAGCTGTTCCTCGTTTTTCACGTCGATTTTCTCAACGGTGTTTTCACCGTCGAAAAAATCGATCGTGTGTACGCGGCATTACTCTATCCGAAAAAAATAAAAATAAAATGCCTATAGTTTTACTTTAAAGTAAATGTGTGAAATTCTTCACAAAGTACGTTTACAGACTTCAATTTGAAAATACTACATTGGAAACTACATATGAAATATTAGCAGTAGATTCGAAATATTTGAAGTTTAACATGGAAATTAATATAACTGCTTTAATTCTGACCATAGATATGCTTTAATGTACAGTCAGTTTGTATATGAGCTATGCTACATGTACATGTATTTGTAGCTGGAATGTTGGCAAAATATTGATTCGTGAACTAGTGTCACTTGCCTTGAAATAGCTCTTCTCATCAATAAAGGCAGGTCACGTTTACTTGCTTTTTTGGAATATTACCCTTAGTTGTGACAAGTGAAGTAGTTGTAAACCTTACTCATCATAAAATCATTTTTCTGCAGAGAAATGTAAGCCTGTACTGACCGCATCCTTGCTTTTAAATATAAAAAATTCTTCCCTAACAGCTTTCTCTTACTTTAATAGTGCAGGCCACGTGATTGTTGTAGCTTCCACAGCCATGCACGGACCTGCCTGCCATGACAGGAAATTACATTGCCGCTGGGCTTCTGCTATTCCATAGTAATGGGACGCCTTCAGACCTGGCGGCATAGCGTCACTTCCTCTTTTCCCCAGAGGGGTGCAGTGGGTGAGGGGGATTTCTTCAAGCCAAACCCAAACACTTTAGCGGCGCATGGCAGTAGTAAAATTGTAAAAGACCTGGGACACCTTTCAGTGCACCATGGAGAGTAGTAATGCGGCAAACAGTGGGTGTTTGCAAACTGCGTTAACAGGTGGCAACAGACTTGTGCGGGACTATCTTGGTTACTTGGGGAGCCACACTCCGATCTGAATAATGTGTCTGGGTTTCAGGCAGACTAAAACCTGGAGACACAGTATGACTCAAAACCTGGACTGTCAGGGTGAATCCAGGTCAGGTGGCAACCCTAGGTGTCACCCCCCTCATAATACAGATGTCAGTGTCACCCCCTCATAATACAGAGGTTATAGGAGGAAAAGTTTGGGACTTTAAATGAGGCATATGACAGACCATAAATGTATATGAGTTTTTTTGTATAAAAGTATTTATTATCAAAAAGTATATAAAGCACATAATACACACATGCAGACACATGTGGGCTACCACACGGCCCTCTGGTTGGATCATACCACATGTCTTGCTTACCAGCTCCACGTAAGTCATGAGGGATTGGACACTTCCTTTCCTAGTTATCATATATCTATATATATTACTATTCTTGAGATTCTTATCCAATTTTTTGGTCTTTTTAGACTTAATGACGCATTTGCTCCTGATGAATGGTTCTTACCATGAAACGCGTCAGGCCTAATTAAGATGCAGTCATGACTTCAATCCGTTCCTTTATATCTTCATAGTTTTTAATATTAGTACTCTCTTACTCATTATATGGAGCCTTGTACACTGGCCATTAGCACCTATGCAATATATGTGTGTACATATATTCAATGTATCCATGTTTTGTACATATCTTGACTCTGCATGTGTGTATTATGTGCTATATATAATTTTTGATAAATAAATACTTTTATACAAAAAATACTCATATACATTTATGGTCTGTCATATGCCTCATTTAAAGTCCGAAACTTTTCCTCCTATAACCAATTTAGGGATGTAGACGTCTTTTGTGCCTCATTTAAAGTCCCGTCCATTTTTTATTTATGCATAATACAGAGGTTAGTGTCACCCCCCTTCTTCATAATACAGAGGTCAGTGTCACCCCCTTTTCATAATACAGAGGTCAGTGTCACCCCCTTCTTCATAATACAGAGGTCAGTGTCACCCCCTTCTTCATAATACAGAGGTCAGTGTCACCCCCTTCTTCATAATACAGAGGTCAGTGTCACCCCTTCTTCATAATACAGAGGTCAGTGTCACCCCCTTCTTCATAATACAGAGGTCAGTGTCGCCCCTTCTTCATAATACAGAGGTCAGTGTCACCCTTCTTCATAATACAGAGGTTAGTGTCACCCCCCTTCTTCATAATACAGAGGTCAGTGTCACCCTTCTTCATAATACAGAGGTTAGTGTCACCCCCCTTCTTCATAATACAGAGGTCAGTGTCGCCCCTTCTTCATAATACAGAGGTCAGTGTCACCCTTCTTCATAATACAGAGGTTAGTGTCACCCCCCTTCTTCATAATACAGAGGTCAGTGTCACCCTTCTTCATAATACAGAGGTTAGTGTCACCCCCCTTCTTCATAATACAGAGGTCAGTGTCACCCCCTTCTTCATAATACAGAGGTCAGTGTCACCCCCTTCTTCATAATACAGAGGTCAGTGTCACCCCCTTCTTCATAATACAGAGGTCAGTGTCACCCCCCTCATAATACAGAGGTTAGTGTCACCCCCCTTCTTCATAATACAGAGGTCAGTTTCACTCCCTTCTTCATAATACAGGGGTCAGTGTAACTCCCCCCTTTTGTAATACAGGGGTCAGTGTCACCCCCTCCATAATACAGGGGCTCCCCATAGAAATCTCCATTAGATCATTTGGACTGGAGGTATGTGTGTCCGTGTTAAAGGGCGAACTGAAACCCAGACGCATTTGTCAAAACCTGAACTGTCCGGTTCAAAGCCGGACAGGCGGCAACCCTAGCGAGGAGCACGGCTGTGACTAACTACAGAAGATAAAGGGCGCACTGTGCTTTTGCACCTCTTGCCTGTATCTTCAGCGGAATGACACAATACATAAACTGACCGAGCTAGCATGGTTCAGCAGCCATGCTAGCGTGGTCAGTTTACTGTCAGGAGGAGGGGCACAGGCAAAATCAACCAGGTAGAATAGAACATTGGCAGGGAGAAATGTGAGAAATCACATATAAAGAACCTAAAGAACCAGAGCCTTGTTTTTTTTAGGTTTACAAAGCCTTTAAGGCGCAGGAGAGATAACTGTCGGCAGAAAGTGAGTCTGGTGGTGGGGTGCAGAATTCATTTCTTCTGCATTACTGTTATGGCTTCAGCTCTCCAGTGTGCACAGGACAGCTCACTCACTTACATAGCATAGGAACTGATAGCAAGAGATGTGAAGTATTACAGACAGATTAGACTGTGCCACAGCTATATTCTCTAAATAAAATGAATCTAGGACAATACAAGCTACCATTACATCATCTTGGCATTTTTTTTGGACCATCAGGCACTTGAAGGTGGGTTCATAGTAACATGCAGAGCAAACTGCTGAGATAAGTAAATGCCCTGGAAGACCTATGGAGAACGTAACAGATTTTTTCTTTGCAGCATAATGGATTAAGCATTGAGCATGGGAACATGTGCCGATGGAGCTGCCAAAAAGGAGGATTATCAGCAATGTTGACTGTTGCTGACATTCTTTGCCCTTGCTATAAAGGAGACATAACAATTTTATATAAAACAGCCAAATTAAGTTAAATAAATCTTCAAGGGGCCACATTTTGTCTACTAAGGGCCACTCCTCCATCATTTCAGAAAGTTATTATAGCATTTATGGTAACCAATTTGATAATAATACTTTCAGCATATACTGCATATTTGTATCCCAGACAAAAAAACATTAGCTGAAGCATTCAGTCAGCAGAGTGTATTTGAAACCAATGCAAAATGTACAGTATTGTAACTTTAATCAATCAGAGAACAGCTTGAGCTTTGTTCAGGTAGTAGTCATTAAACAGGTTAAGGGCCACAAAGCAGTGAAAGAGCAGAATGCAGCCCAAAAAAGTCATTTGACATGCCTGCTATAATGGCAGCTACCTTATGGCCCAGGCCAGGAGTGCAGGTACTAGGGTCCTTTAAATCCCAGCTGAGATATCACCTGCATTAAGTTTACCTGTCTACTTTGCTACAATGTAAAGTAGTGAGTGTACAGCTTGTATAACAGCGTAAATTTGCTGTCCCCTCAAAATAACTCAACACACAGCCATTAATGTCTAAACCAATGGCAACAAAAGTGAGTACACCCCTAAGTGAAAATGTCCAAATTGGGCCCAAAGTGTGAATATTTTGTGTGGCAACCATTAATGTACAGCACTATTGTACAGGGAGTCAGTGAAAGGTTATGAAAATGAAACTGAGAAATAATAAAAATTTCATAAACCCATAGCAGATCTCAAAAGTTTGTCCATATTAATACATGGTCTGCATGTGGCCACACTATTTATGTACTAATGTGTGAATGCTGCCACCACACCTGCCTTGTGTGTCCAAGATGAGGATAAAAAGTGGTACATGAATTAGATTGGGTAGTATCTGGTGTGACTCACTTATGCTCTTAGCAAAGCCATGGATTCATAGAGGTTTTTGGTAAAAAAATGTAAGCATAGGTAGGTACTTTGATGTGAACCATTTTTTGGGACACTGCTCTTAAAACATCCACCATCCATCCTGTGTTGAAGAACATATGGCCTGGTGTAAGGTGACCAGATTTTTAAAATGAAATCCGGGGACATATTTTTTTTTTTTACTAGTAAAGGCGGCAATCAGCGACTCTCTGCCCGTCGCCGCCGCCGCCCGCCTCACAGCCTGTCAAGTCTCACTCTCCGGGCCCCGGCTACTACTGGGTGGGGAGCGGAGGAAGATCACTCCGCCAGGGGAGGCAAGAAGATAAGCAGGCAGGCGGCTGGCCGGGACTTGAGCCAAGGCAGAAGAACATGTAAGCGGAGCTAAATGGGCATGCGCGCGAAACTGAAGAAATAGTCCCTCCGCTCCGACCAGCACATGATCATCAGAAAGGGGCACAGATGATGAAAAAAAAATACACCCCCCCTAAGCTAGTAGGAGGACCGGCAGGGGTGTGTAATTCTGAATTTTTTTAATTTTGCACTGACTGTCTTTGAAATTGCCCCTGCCCATGTTCAAATTCAATCCGGGGACAAAACCGGGGACAGACTTGGTCCGGGGACAGTGTCCTCAATCCGGGGACTGTCCCCTGAAACCGGGGATGTCTGGTAACCCTAGCCTGGTGTTAACATGGTAAAGAACGCATACCAGACCAGGTATCTGGCATGCTGGGCTCCAAACTCTTGGGAGTAATTTCTTGTTTTTTTATTAACAGACAAACAAAGCTCTAAGGCAGTGGTTCTCAACCTGGGGGTCGGGACCCCCTCAGGGATCAAATGATGATTTGCCAGGGGTCACCGAATCCTGGGCTGTTCCTGAAGCCCGCACCGATCTCCCAGCCCTTTGCGGCCCACCAGCAGGGCTGTCCTTGGAGCCTGTGGCCGCCCAGCTGGGCTGTTCCTGTGGCCCCCCACCAAGAAGTAAGAGAAGGAATAAAAATAGAGAATACATGGGAGGGAGAGGAAAAGGGGGAGGAACCAAGAAAAATGGAGAGAAAGAAAAATAACAAGAAAGACGGCTAGAGAGAGGGATGGGGGGAAAAAAAACAAGAAATTAGGATAGAGAGAGAAACGAGGGAAAGAAAGGAGAACAAAAAGAAAGAGTGGTACACCCTAAAATGTACTGTAGCGATACCTTCAGTTAAGAGGGCCGCAGATTTAGTTTGGGCCCTGAAGACAGCTCCGCCAACCCCCGGCAATTTACTCGACCCCCTTCTGGCACAGTTAATCTAGGTTAATATGTGTATATCTTATGCTCTATGATTAAATTCAAACACCAATGCAGTGATAGAAGAATAACGAATTTACTTTCTACTGGCAATAAAATCAACAGTTGTAATAGATCACATGAATCTATCTGCAGAGCCCTGCAGCAATAGTCACACTATAACTAGTAAGATATGGCGCACACGCGCCACGTGTAACAGTACTTCACTATGCGCCCTATGGCGCAGCAACTAAATAAACTATCTAGATGGCCAGGCCTGACCATATAACTTAGTCTCTAGGGGGGTAAAATTCTTCGCATGCAAGTCTTTAAACGGTGGTGCACATTTCAGGAACACATTTGTAATCCAAGGGGGGGGGGGGGTAAAAATGCCAACACAGTACACTCCACTAGAGATCCGTTTGACTCAGTTCTGCTATGGATCTCCAGTGGGGGAAAAGAACTGAAATAGGAACTGGTGGGCCACGGCAGTCTGTAGGCCTAACAATGATATACAGTATTTGTGGATTGAGCATGTGCTCGCTCACCCCTCCGGACGCGATCCCAGTCCGGGAACTTCCACCTGCTGTGTCTCCACACACAGCGGCTGCAGCGGTCTGGTCTCCGGCTCAGCAGCGATTGAAGAAAACCGAGTCAGATGCCACCCAGGCTTGAGATGGGGTGGAAGGCTCTTTTGGGTAGCAGCGCAAGGCCCCAGGCTTCAGGCCTTGCACCACAGCGGATCTGCACAGGAAGATCTCTCCACTGAAGTCTCGTGTCCCAAAGAGGCCTGAGCTCCGCCTCGCCTCTTCCTTATATAACCCCTCCCATGAGTCTCTGGGGTGAAACATTACCGAAAGGGGTTCTGGGTAAGGTAGTCCTGGGAGTCTTAAAGGGGACCCCGCTACACACTCCCCCCACTTAAACTCTTTGGTCCCCAAAGATAATTCTAGCATACATTGCGTACAACCCTAGACAACATTGCGTATGATGTTGGCATAGGGAATTCCCACCAAAACAAAGGGGTTGAATTCCCTTGCCCACAGGTCACACTATCATGGGTGGCCTGCCTAACTGTGCCAGAGAGTGAGTGGGGGTTGCCCTCCACCAAATGAAGAGTGGAGGGATTCAGATTCTCTGCACTCCTGGCAGTGACCACAGAATCTTCTGAGCTCTTCCCCATTTGTGGGTAAGTCAACTTTTTGGGAGGCCTTATGACTCTTCGAGCCCTTTGCTCTCTTGGGGTATCTGGCTCTGGTGCCACAGGCTCTTCTTCGGTAGCAGGTTCGGGCAACACAGCGGGCTCTGGAACATCTGCTTCAGGAGCCGAGGGATACATAGAGTCTCTAGGGTCATTTTCAGAGTAAGTATCACAGGCATCTTCCCAGTAATCTGATGAAGGACTAGATGGGATGAACTCAGTGGCTTCTGCATTCAGTTGTCCATCTATAGTGTCTTCAGTGGTTGGAAGATCTATAGCAGAAGTTCCTGGAGTTGGAGAAGGCCACAGCCAGTCAAGTTCTCTTCCTTCATCTCCACTAAGTTCAGAGGCCTCTCCATCTTCAGCCCGAGAGGTCTGGGACCGAGTGTTTGGCCTGGGGGTATCCAGAATAGAGACTGGTTCAGGGGAGTCCCTCACTGGAGGTATCCTGACTGCTTCATCAAGTGGGAGCAGGTGGTTTCGATGCCACGTCTTCAGAGCTATGAGTAAGCACTACAATAGTGTGAAACGCGTTAGCCAGATGTGATCAGTTTGCTGTGTCGTGCAGTGTGTTTTGTTTCCTGAACCTTTTGGAATAAAGGCTTTTTTAATCGGAGTGCTGCTTCCAGAAGTCACTTTCTTTTCCTTTTGATCACGTCTTCAGTGGTCCTACCTTTCCTTCTGGCTTCAACTTGTAGACAGGTAGGCCCGGCAGCTTCCTACAGATGACATAGAGTTCAGATCTCCATCTGTCTGCAAGTTTGTGTTTTCCAGGGACCCCCAGATTGCGTAGCAGTACTCTGTATCCGGGCTGCAGGTCTTGCACCCGGACCTTCAAGTCGAAGTTTCTTTTGTTTCGAGCTCCCCTTTGATCCGAGGCCGCTTGAGCTTGTTCATAGGCTACTTTCAGGCTGTGTCTGAGCCTGTCCACATATCCTTTGTGGGATGTGGCCGAGGAATGGTCTAAAGAGGTGCCAAAGGCCAGGTCCACAGGTAACCTTGCTTCTCTCCCAAACATGAGTTGATATGGGGAGTATCCTGTAGCATCACTGGTGGTGCAGTTGTAAGCGTGTACTATAGCTGCTATGTGTTTGCTCCAATGTTGTTTCTTCTCACTATCCAGAGTTCCCAACATGTTGAGCAGGGTTCGGTTAAACCTCTCCGGCTGAGCATCTCTCTGTGGGTGATAAGGTGTGGTTCGGGTTTTCTTGATTCCTAACGAATCCAGTAGTTTCCGGATCAGCCGACTCTCAAAGTCCCTTCCTTGATCTGAATGGAGTCGCTGTGGCAGCCCATAATGGACAAAATACTTCTCCATAAGTACCTTGGCTACTGTGGAAGCCTTCTGGTCTTTGGTTGGGAAAGCTTGGGCATACCGGGTGAAATGATCGGTTATCACCAGAACATTTCCTAGTCCACTCAGGTCGGGTTCGAGGCAGAGAAAATCAATGCATACCAGATCCATTGGGCCTTGACTTTGTAGATGGCCCATTGGGGCAGCTTGATGGGGCAAAGTCTTCCTCTGGATGCAGCGTGCACATGAATGGCAGTACTCTTCTACTTCTGCCCTCATGCAGAGCGAATAGAACCGACTTTTGACGAGTTGAAAGGTCCTTTTAGCCCCTAGGTGGCCGTGATTGTCATGTAGGGCAATCAGAACGGTCTCTTGATGTTTTTCCGGAAGAAACAATTGCCATTTATCTTCCAGGTCATCAGAGGGGCCCCTTCGGTAGACCACTCCCTGATGCACCTGCAACCTGTCCCACTCTTTCCTCAACAGGCGAGCTTCCTTTGAGGAGTGGCGCAGGAGTCTATTTGGATCCTGATTCTCCAGGGCTTCCAGAACCAATTTCCCCATGGGGTCTTCTTATTGGTCGCATCTCAGTTCCTTCTTGAGCAGTTTCGGCAGATTGTCTTCCTCCAGTTGGGTTACTACACAGTATTGTTTGGGGACTCCTACCATGGTAACTCCTATCTCTTCCACCCTTGAGCCTCCTCTGGCTTGTAATTCAGCCACCCCGTCAGGTGCCACTTGAGTCCAGTCTTCTATGTCACTGGTGGGGGCATGAGATCTCCTGGACAGAGCGTCTGCATCTCGATTTCCAGCCCCTGGCCTGTACTTTAGGCTGAAATTGAATCCAGACAGTGCGGCCAGCCACCTATGTCCAGTGGCAACCAGCTTTGCTGTGGTGAAAAGGTAGGTAAGGGGGTTGTTGTCGGTCTTCACAGTGAACTCCGCCCCATACAGGTAGTCTTTGAGCTTGTCTACTACCGCCCACTTAAGGGCCAGGAACTCCAACTTGTGAGTGGGGTAGTTCTTCTCGAAGGGGGTCAGGCTCCTGCTCACGTAGGCAACAGGCCGCAGTTGTCCTTCGTGTTCTTGGTAAAGTACTCCTCCCAGACCGTCATGACTAGCATCTACGTGTAGTTCATAGGGTTTGGTTGGGTCTGCGTAGGCCAAGACTGGGGCAGTGGTTAGGCTCTTCTTCAATGCCTGGAAGGCCTCTTCACACTTCTGGTTCCACTGATCTCTGACTGACTCTCCCGGCTTCCTGGGCCCTGAGTCGTCCTCTTCCCCCTCCGTCTTGAGTAGTTCATTCAATGGTCTAGCAATTCGGGCGAATCCTTCCACAAACCTCCTGTAATAGGAGCCGAACCCTAAGAAGGATCTGAGTTCTGTTACTGTGGTGGGTCGTGGCCAGGAGGTAACTGCCTCCAATTTCTCAGGGTCTGTGGCCACCCCTTCTTCAGACACTATGTGCCCCAGATAGTTCACAGAAGACTGGTAGAACCGACACTTCTCAGGCGAAAGCTTGAGTCCCTCCTCACTGAGTCTTCTCAACACTTTTTCCAGCCTCTCCTTGTGTTCTTCCAAGGTTCTCCCAAAGACAATGACATCGTCCAGGTATACAAGGACTTCAATAAGGTTCATGTCTCCTACAGTCTTCTCCATGAGACGTTGGAAGGTAGCAGGAGCTCCAGACAGTCCCTGAGGCATTCGATCAAACTCAAAGAACCCCACTGGGGTTATGAAGGCTGTCTTCTCTTTGTCTTCTGGATGCATAGGGATCTGGTAGTATCCACTCTTGAGATCCATAACGCTGAACCACTTGGCTCCAGACAAACTCTGTAAAGCGTCCTCTATCCTCGGAGTGGTGTACTGGTCGGGGATGGTTCTCCTGTTGAGAGTCCTGTAGTCTATACAGAGCCTCAAAGACCCATTCTTCTTCCTGACCACCACTATCGGGGAGGCATAGGGGCTTCTAGACTCCCGGATCACACCAGTCCTCTTGAGTTCTGCGAGTTGTTCCCTTAGATCCTCCAGATCTGCTAGTGGGACCCGCCTGACCCTCTCCCTGAAGGGCTTGTCTTCTTGGAGGCGGATTTGATGGGTGGCACTCCTTGCACACCCCACATCGAACTCATCTTTGGAGAAGATCTTCTCCCATCTAGTCAACTGGGCCTTGGCTCTCTCTTTCCAAGCCCTGGGCAGATTCGGGTTTTCCATGGACAGCTTCTCCCAAACGTCTACTCCTTCACCCGTCCCCTTGACTTCTGACAAGGTAACCGGGGCAGCAGGGCTCACCTGGCCCAGCAGCATCCTGGCTGGGATTTCCATGGGGCCACCTGTAGTGTTCCTAACACTCACCGGAACTCTACAATGGGCCTTCTTCAGGGCCTTCAGCGGAATCACTTCTGGTATCACTTCCAGACCGGAGGACTCTTCCCTTGGGTCGGATTCCAGCATGACAAAGGGTCCAGGTTGCTCCCAAGTAAGCTTCACAGTGGCTCTGAGACAGGTTACTTCGCCGGGCTGCAACACTACCCCTTCTCTTCCAAGTCTCCACACCTTCCCTATCCCCCTCTCCTGGGGTCTTCTGCTCTAGGACCAGCCGTTGTTAGGCCGTCTTCAGCATGGGGTGGATCTTGGTGGCCGCTTGCCCCTTCTCTTTCACTAGAGGGGTCAGGAGTCTTCGGACCAGGTCCGTGTTTGTCCCTATTATAAGGGAACTCTTGTTGGCTCCTGGCGGCCGAGGGCACACAACTGCCAGGTAGTCAAACACTTCGGCCTTCCCAGCCACAGATGGGTCAAAGGTCATCTTGACGGGCAGATAGCCATCGTAGGGGAAACTCTGGGTTCCAATCCCACATATTTCCAGTTCCTCTATCTTCTGGATGGGCAGGTGACTCAAGTGCTTATCGTAGAAATCCCGGTATAGTAGGGTCACTTGTGCCCCAGTATCCAAGATGGCTCTGGTGTAGACTCCCTCCACTTGAATGGGCACTATAGGAGATGGGCCTACCAGCTTCTCCGGATATGGCCTGGCAGGGGTCGCCTTCTTCTGGTCCTTTCCCTTCGGACTCTCTCTCGTCCAACTCCCTTTGGCCTTTAGTCTTTCTTGAGCCTGGTATGCATTGATTGCCCTCCTTTCTATGGGTGTACAGACCCGCTGAGGGATATTATTGTTTTTCTTAGGCGTGCATCCCCTCTGGGGAATGCTGTGCCCCTTCTGAGGGGTCTTGCCCCCTTTCTCTGGGGTGTATCTCTGTCGAGGAATGTTGTGTTTCTTCTGAGGGGTTTTGTCTCCTCTTTTCTTCTGCTTCGCATTCAGCTTGGAGCTCACTGAAGATGATGGGCATCCGGTTGACTCCTTTACGGGGGCCCTCTGGAGTTTCCCGCCGGCTTGCGGTTATCTGTTTTCTTCTTCTTGGGACTGGAACATGTAGCTGCAATATGGCCAATTCCCCCACAGTTAAAACAGACTATATCTCCCCATTCCTGTGGAGATGCGGGTGCTGAGGCAATTGGGAACAGTTCCTTCCTTGGCACTTCTCTCTTTGGACTCTCCGAATCTTTTGCTATCAGAGAGGTCAGCATCTCTAACACCTGAGACATCTGTGATTTTAAAGTGTCTACTTCTGAGTCTCTTTCAGAAGTCATGGCCGACCTGACCATCACCACTGGAGGGTTGGTTGGCTCGACTGGTTGGCTCCTCTTTTTCTCTGCCAGCATGGCCTCTTCCTCTCTGATCATTCGGATCAAATCAGGATATTCCAGGCTATTCGCGTCCCGTCGGGTGCGTAGCGTCAATGCGATGGGGTCCAGGGGTTGAGCTTCCCTCAAGACCTGCTGGACACCTGCCTCATCTACCTTCCTTGGGTCAATCCCCTTCTTCAGTATGATCTTGTGCAGAATTTTATCCAAACGTCTCATGAACTCTGAAGTTTCTCTCCTGTCTTCTGGTAGCAGTGTTCCAGATGGTACGTGAGTTCCGTGACTTTTTCTGTTCCGCCAAACACATTCTGCAGAATATCCAGATAATCCTGTGCATCACAGTCTATCTTGCTTATCTTAAGGTTGCGTATGGCTTCTAGAGCAGGCCCCTTCAAACTCTCAGTGATTCTCTGCTTTTTTTGGTGTTCTGGGACTTCCCACTCCTCTAGGGCCTGAGTGGCACCATCTAGCCATTCCTCAAATCCCTCTTCCCCCGAAGGTACAGGTTTCCTTCCAGAAAATATTCTGAGTTTTCTGTATCCCGACATCGGGTAGTCTATGGGATCCCTCTTGCACTGGGTAACAATCTCCCCTAGAACCGCGCACAGCTCTGCGCTGAGGGTGGTTGATGATGACCCGGGACTCTCTCTAGCCTTCTGCTTTCCTGCTTTCGGGGACTGCGGTGGAGATACTTGTGGAGGTGATGGTTTTGGTGTTTTGAACCATTCTCCCTTGAGTGGTAGCGTATGAATTAAGCTGTATGTCTGCTTATCCGCTGCTTGTATGTTTGGACCTCTGAAATACTCTGGGATTTAATTCTTCCACTATATTAATGCATGGGTAAGCGAGGAATTGGATCTCACATCCATCACCCATGCTTTCTGGCATGGGGACAGCGACATCACTAGCTGTTTCACCGCTCCTTCTTGCCAGATCCCCGGGAGTTCAATCACTACTGCCGCGGCTGAATCGGTGCCCGCCACCGTGAACCACTGTTCTACTTCTAGCGGATCCATGCCGGTACTTTTGGCGTGTTCACTTGCTATATCAGGATCCCGGACAAGCCCCCACGTGTAGCGATACCTTCAGTTAAGAGGGCCGCAGATTTAGTTTGGGCCCTGAAGACAGCTCCGCCAACCCCCTGCAATTTACTCGACCCCCTTCTGGCACAGTTAGTCTAGGTTAATATGTGTATATCTTATGCTCTATGATTAAATTCAAACACCAATGCAGTGATAGAAGAATAACGAATTTACTTTCTACTGGAAATAAAATCAACAGTTGTAATAGATCACATGAATCTATCTGCAGAGCCCTGCAGCAATAGTCACACTATAACTAGTAAGATATGGCGCACACGCGCCACGTGTAACAGTACTTCACTATGCACCCTATGGCGCAGCAACTAAATAAACTATCTAGATGGCCAGGCCTGACCATATAACTCAGTCTCTAGGGGGGTAAAATTCTTCGCATGCAAGTCTTTAAACGGTGGTGCACATTTCAGGAACACATTTGTAATCCAGGGGGGGGGGTAAAAATGCCAACACAGTACACTCCACTAGACATCCGTTTGACTTAGTTCTGCTATGGATCTCCAGTGGGGGAAAATAACTGAAATAGGAACTGGTGGGCCACGGCAGTCTGTAGGCCTAACAATGGTATACAGTATTTGTGGATTGAGCATGTGCTCGCTCACCCCTCCGGACGCGATCCCAGTCCGGGAATTTCCACCTGCTGTGTCTCCACACACAGCGTCTGCAGCGGTCTGGTCTCCGGCTCAGCAGCGGTTGAAGAAAACCGTGTCAGATGCCACCCAGGCTCGCGATGGGTTGGAAGGCTCTTTTGGGTAGCAGCGCAAGGCCCCAGGCTTCAGGCCTTGCACCACAGTGGATCCGCACAGGAAGATCTCTCCACTGAAGTCTCGTGTCCCAAAGAGGCCGAGCTCTGCCTCGCCTCTTCCTTATATAACCCCTCCCATGAGTCTCTGGGGTGAAACATTGCCGAAAGGGGTTCTGGGTAAGGTAGTCCTGGGAGTCCTAAAGGGGACCCTGCTACAGTACCATAAGGGGTTTTAACACTATACGAGTGGAAAGGGACTCAGGGAGCGCTAAATGTCTGTGGGTTAGGGGCCAAAATTACAGTACTTGTCTTGCCACGCAAATAATTTTACTGTTAGGGGTCCCCACAACTTGGGAAATTTTATCAAGGGGTCACGGCGCTAGAAGGTTGAGAACCACTGCTCTAAGGAATGTAAGGCTTAGCACTGTTTCTGTTCCTCCTGCATTGCTGACCTTGCATTACAAATAATGAATTAAAGGCTGGGTAGAACAAATGTTTTTTTAAGGATTAAGGTAAGCAACTTTTGATTTATTTGCTCTCTATTTTAGCCCTTTTAGTACAATGGAAAATGTTTTAGGCCCGGTTCACACTTGTGCGAGTTCATACCGAATGCAATGCGTCAAAAACACTTTGAATTCGCATGTCATCCCTAAAGTCATTGTTATCAATGACGGTCATTCACATACATGCGTTGCGATTTCTCTACGAATGCGATGCAATAAAAAAAGGGTCTTGTCCGACTTTACTGCATTGCGTTGCGAATTTAGTCTCCATAGACATGAGTGTAAATCGTTCTGGAATCGCAATGATGGTTCACATATATGCAAATTTCAACACGCGATTCTCCACAAAAACCAGGAAGTACACAGGAAGTTAACATTTTTATTTTATTTTTTACATTATGATTCCATTGGCTAGAACTTTAATCGCAGCCATGTCCCACTCCTGAAATTCGAGTTAAAATTGCGGTAAAATCGCGGTAAATTCATGGAAAAATTTGCACCTCAGAATAGACAAAAAACTGACCAAATTCACAGCGCATCAGTGTGAACCGGGCCTTAAAGTGGAGTTCCACTCACATTTTTTACTCCTCACCATGCAGCACTAATGTGCATCATTAAAATGAATTAGTCATTTATTTAAATTTTTTCTGTTCACTTACCAGATTTAAGCCTATTTCTAATTTCACTTCCTTCTCTAGGGGGCCGCGGCTGCAGACGTCATTTCCGGTTTTGCATGGCGTCTATGGAAATTCTTGGCCAGCATCACACGGCTCCAGTAACTAACATTTAACATTGGCGCCTATGGAAAATATGGGTCAGCTTGGCATGGTTGTGCCATGCCAAGCTGACCAAAATTGCATTGCACTGCACATGCACGAGATCGGCAGGTGCATGCTGGGTAGCCAGCATGCATTGAATCCAGGAAGAAGGACACTGTGGCTTCAGATGCCCTCACTGGAGATGGCCACGCTGTGCAGGAACTTCACAAAGTAAGAAAACAGTGCTGCACAGATAGAAAACTGGGCATAGTTTACAGCATACCTTTGTTACATTGCACGAGGCATGAGTATTCTAGGGGTATTTTTATCTTAAAAGTCATATTTCGGAACTTAAAATTTCATCAAATCAACCAAATATACAAAAATATGAAACGGTTTTAACATCACTGATTTGTGACTTAGACTAAGTCTAGGTAGAGGGTAACAGCACACTCTAGTGGAGGAGTAATGATGCTATAATACTTTTTGCTTGGTTATAATTACTCTCTTTGCTCCTAATTTTTGCCAGGGTTTTTTTTGCGAGCTGCAATCTTTCTGTCAGCATTTGTTGACAGTACCCAAGATCTAACAACACTTATTATAGCACAATTTAGAGGGATAAAATGGACAGAGGGATTAGAGGAGTGGAAGGGAGTGGAAAGGAAGGATAGGGAGAGAAAGACATAAATTAAGCCTTGTACACGCTATGAGATTTTTTTTCAAAAACTGTCAGCTCTGGTTGGAGCCGCTGTACTAACTATATGAAGTTAGTACAGTGATCGCCCCTCCTGAGCTATTGTGTTCAGACAGGGGGATGGCCCCCCCACCAGAACACTCTGATCAGCGCTCTCTGCCAATGATCAGGAGACAGTCGGCTTCTGGTTTTCCAGAATGCTGTCGGACAGGGAGACATACGCACGGGTCAAATGTCGACCTTTTTTTTTTTGAACCGACCGAGGTCTCCCGACATTCAGCCCATGTGTACAGGGCTTAAAGTGTTACTAAACCCAGGATCCTGCATTCACTATATTTGGTCTTCCACAGTACACAGTTATTTTAGTAAATATGAACTTCTCATCAGCGGTATATAGCAGTCCTGTGACTTCTATCAGTGTCTGTTTAAAGCTTGTAGAAGGAGTTTTCAATCTACTCTGAAGCCGCGTACACACGACCGGTTTTCTCAGCAAAAAACGTCAAGAAAACTGCCAGGAGAAAACTGAGAAAACCGGCTGTGTGTACGCGGGTTTCAGTTTTCTCGTCAAGAAAACTGCCCAGATTCCCCGATGAGAAAAAAAGAAGACCTGCGTTTTTTTTCTCGTCGAGAATCTCGTCGGCCTGTTTCTCGATGAGAAACCCGAGCGTGTGTACACTTACCCGCGCATGTTCGAAATGACTTTGACGCATGCGCGGTAGCTTCCTAGGCATAGGCATAGGGTGTAGCAAGATGGCGGCGACGGCATCGAATGTGACGAGCGCACGCTCGTCGTAGTCGATGACGTCACCGCGTTCGTGCCATTTAAAAGAACGGCGGTTCTTTTGAATCGTACGTGTGTACACTCGGCCGGGACAAGTTTCTTGTCAAGATTCTCGTCAGGAAAAATGACGTTTTTTTCCTGACGAGAATCTCGGCCGTGTGTACGAGGCTTAACTTTCCTATGAGACAGCAGGACCGCTGACACTCTGTCTGGGTGATTGACTCTGTGCTGATCACATGCAGCCTCCCAAGAAGTTTGTGCGGCAAGCTGGACACTTTTAACCCCCACTAGCGGCCATAAAAGGGTTAAAACCACCCGCAAAGCGCTGCTTTGCCGGCAGTTTGGCCGCGCTGCCCATTCATTTCAAAGGGCAGGAGCGGTGGAGGAGTGGTGTATACACCTCTCCTTCACCACTCCAAAGATGCTGCTTGTCTCTAGCTCTAATCACGTGCTTCAAAAAAAAAAAACCCTGATTGGAATCCATGCGTCCGGTGCCCTGCATGTAGATCAGGGGGCTGGATGCATGGATGGGGGGGTGGCGCCCATGCGCCCCTAATGGCCACTGCTTAAAAGAGAAGTGTGGGATCCTAAAAAAATCAAACATACATAGATGGCCTAGATGGCTGCCGCATCAATCAAAGACTGCTGATTGCTCAGTACTCAGGTCCACTATGTCAGTCACCACTCTGTACTCTGCCTCTCCAGTGCTCACTAGGGATGAGCTTCATGTTCGAGTCGAACCCATGTTCGACTCGAACATTGGCTGTTCGATCGTTCGACTAAGATCGAACATTATGGGCCGTTTGCGCCAAATTCGAGTGGCGCGTCACTGCCCATAATTCACTGCGGCATCGCAGTGCATTGCTGGCTGATGATTGGCCAAGCATGCACTATGACCCGCATGCTTGGCCAATCACACCGCAGAAAAAACGGAGAGCCATAATTGGCCAAAGCCAGGGTGGCTTTGGCCAATTATGGCTCAGGGGGTTTAGTACACGCCCCACACTATATAAGGCCGCTGGCTCGGCGGCCTTTGTTTAGTGTGTTGGAGTTGTTAAAGGAGAGTTTACAGAGACAGACAGTGTCATTTATATTGAGTTAGATAGAGCAGGCAGGCGAGTCAGTTAGCTGTAGTTACAGTGTGTAGAGGATATATATGCATCCTAGGTGTTGTATATATATTTATACACTGTGTTGAGTTTAGCTAGATCCGTTCCTGTTAGTCTCTATACTGTGACAGGCAGGCAGGTGATTGTGCTAGCTGCAGACAGTCAGTGTTTCACTTAGTGTACTGTGTGCTTTGCATAGCATCACCTAAAGCGTAACCTGAATACAGTTAGTCTCTAAGGATTACAACCTGCCCAAGAACCGCCTAATCTGTGACATGCCCACCAGGTGGAACTCTACGTTGGCCATGCTGCAGCGGCTGCACACGCAGGAGAGGGCCATCAATGAGTATCTGTTGCAATATGGCACCAGGACAGGGTCAAGGGAGCTTGGATTTTTTTCCCCACGCCTGTGGGCCATGATCAGGGATGCATGCACTGTCCTGGCACCATTTGAGGAGGCCACGAGGATGGTGAGCAGTGACAGTGCATGCATCAGTGACACTGTCCCTCTTGTCCACCTGTTGGAGCACACGCTGCGTGGAATAATGGACAGGGCACTTGAGGCAGAACAGAGGCAGGAAGAGGAGGACTTCCTTACCTCTCAAGGCCCCCTTTATCCAGACAGTGTTCCTGCTGGCCCGGCTATCACACAGGAAGAGGACGAGGAGGAGGAGGATTGTGTCAGCATGGAGGTGGAGACTAGCACTCAGCATCAGCAGCAGTCTTCAAGGGATCAATTACAGTTCCAAGACACCCATGGACTTGTACGTGGCTGGGAGGAGGTGGCTGCGGATAATGTCATCCTCAGTGACCCAGAGGACTCCGCACCGAATTCCTCAGCAAACCTACGCTGCATGGCCTCCCTGATCCTGCAAAGCCTCCGTAAGGATCTTCGTATTCGTGCGATCAAGGAGAGGGATCATTACTGGCTGGCTGGCAACCCTCCTTTATCCACATTACAAGGGTAAGGTTGCGGACCTTATCTTGCCATCGCAGAGGGAGCAGAGGATGAGGCATCTTCGGGAGGCCTTGCAGAAAGGTCTGTGCAACGCGTTCCCAGAGACTGGGAGGTTACAAATTCCTGGTCCTGGACAACGTGTTGCTGAGGCTTCGGTCAGTCAAAGAAGGAGCGGTGGAGAAGGTGGCCGTCTGACCGATGCGTTCAGACAATTTTTTAGTCCGCAGCCCCAAAGTATGATCGGTTTCAGCAACCATCGCCAGCGTCTGGTTTACATGGTGCAGGAATACCTAGGGGCAAGATCAGACTTGGACACCTTTCCCACCGAAAATCCTCTGGGTTACTGGGTCTTGAGGATGGATCACTGGCCAGAGCTTGCACAGTATGCAATTGAGATACTGGCCTGTCCTGCATCCAGCGTTCTTTCGGAACGCACATTCAGTGCTGCTGGAGGCTTTTTTAACCGATCACAGGGTGTGCCTGTTAACCGACTCGGTCGATCGACTGACCTTCATAAAAATGTATCAGTCTTGGATCACCACCAGCTACCAAGCACCTAATGCTGATGTAACAGAATAATTTTCTTTGAAATGTCAGATCCTTTCAAGACTGCCTATGCTGATGCAGAGTGGCTATCCTGTTATGCTGAGTGACTATCCTCTTCCTCCTCAATAATCATGCTGATAGCTTGAAAGAACATTTTTGGTTCTGGGCACCGCCACCAGTGGCTAAAGCCCAATTTTTCAGCCCCTGTTTAACAGGGGCGTGTATTTAAAATTTTTGATGCAATGCTTTGCAGCAGGGCTCATTGCTGCGCTCCAAGTACAGTATCTGTGAGGGGTTGCAGTGTTGTGGCACCAGCACCAGTGCCTAAGGCCCAGTTTTTCAGCCCCTGTTTAACAGGGACGTGTAATTACAATTTTTGATGAAATACTTTGCAACAGGGCTCATTGCTGCGCTCCAAGTACAGTATCTGTGAGGGGTTGCAGTGTTGTGGTACCGGTGCCTAAGGCCCAATTTTTCTGCCCCTGTTTAACAGGGGCATGTAATTTCAATTCTTGATCTAATACTTTGCAACAGGGCTCATTGCTGCGCTCTAAGTACAGTATCTGTGAGGGGTTGCAGTGTTGTGGCACCAGCACCAGTGCCTAAGACCCAATTTTTCTGCCCCTGTTCAACAGGGGCATGTAATTACAATTCTTGATCTAATATTTCACAGCTGGGCCCATTCCTGCGCCCACCAAGAGTAACTGTGAGGACTTACAGTGTTGTGGCACCAGCACAACCAAAGGCCCAATTTTTCAGCCCCTGTTTAACAGGGGCATGCAATTACAATTCTTGATCTAATAATTCATGGCAGGGCCCATTCCTGCGCCCACCAAGAGTAACTGTGAGGGCTTACAGTGTTGTGGCAACACCACCACCAAAGGCCCAATTTTTCTGCCCCTGTTTAACAGGGGCATGTAATTACAATTCTTGATCTAATATTTCACAGCTGGGCCCATTCCTGTGCCCACCAAGAGTAACTGTGAGGACTTACAGTCTTGTGGCACCAGCACCACCGTCACCACCACAGGCCCAATTTTTCAGCCCCTGTTCAACAGGGGCATGCAATTACAATTCTTGATCTAATAATTCACAGCAGGGCCCATTCATGTGCCCACCAAGAGTAACTGTGAGAGCCTACAGTGTTGTGGCACCAGCACCACCACCAAAGGCCCAATTTTTCCTACCACTGTTCAACAATAGCATGTAATTAAAATTCCTGATATAGTTCACAGCAGGGCGTTCCAGCACCCACCAAGAGTAACTGTGAGGGCTTACAGTGTTGTGGCAACACCAACACCTAAGGGGGAAATTTCTGCAGAGTATATACAGCAGGTCCTACTTTCAAACATCCAACTTACAAACGACTCCTACTTGCAAATGGAAGGAGACAACAGGAAGTGAGAGGAAATCTACCCCTAGGAAGGGAAATTATCTCCTGTAAGTGTTAATATGGGAAAAAGGTGTCTCCTCTCCACTGATGCTTTCTCACCAATCCTTGTTTCAATAAAAACCCCAAATTTTCAAAAAACATTTGTCATTGGGACGGAAAGTGAGGTGAAATGTTCTGAACAGGTACACAGACAGCAAAACAAATGTTACAGGGGTGATAGCGCTTCCCTATGTTTTCCAAAAAGCTTAAAAATAGTTTTTTTTGGGCTGGAGCTACATTTAAAAAATGTACCTGTTCCAAATTATAAACAGATTCTACTTAAGAACAAACCTACAGTCCCTGTCTTGTTTGCACCGCCTGTATACTGCTGTTCAGAGTATATAGGGCCTTTTTTAAATTTGGGTGCCTTAATATCCGTACGAGACCCAAAGGGAGTACCCATGCCATTTTTCTCAATGGATTTGCATCCATATTGCCGAGACCAGACATTACATTAAAGCCGCAAGCAGTTTTAAATTACTTTTTTTCCTTTAGAAATATCATTTTGTGCAGGGACAGTTCTAAACACGGGAAACACGTGCCACTTTACAGGCATACTTTAGACACCCCCCAGGTATGATATTTAAAGGAATATTTCACTTTTTTTTTTCACTTTATGCATCATTAAAATCACTGCTCCCGAAAAAACTGCAGTTTTTAAAACCTCTTTTTGCATTGATACATGTCCCCTGGGGCAGGACCCGGGTCCCCAAACCCTTTTTAGGACAATAACATGCATATTAGCAGTTATAATTAGCACTTTAGATTTCGAACGTTCGCGTCCATTGTATTTAATAGGGTTCTAAAGTTCGCACAAACTTTCGGTCCGTTCGCAGGTTCTGGTGCGAACCGAATCGGGGGGTGTTCGGCTCATCCCTAGTGCTCACTAGGAGTGAAGATCCACAAGAAGTGATTGTAGAGGAAGTACAGAAGTTCTATACAACTTGTGTTAGAAACTGTTATAAGATTGTGCCATGGGAGACAGCGATTCTACACATGCAGATGTGGTGTCCTGCCGGATGCTTTTCCCTGCATGGCTGTCTACCTATAAAAGTCTCGGAGTCTGCTAATTAACATTGCAACTACTCAAGGGTGTCCTGGCCCTGAACCCTCTCTCCCACAGTTCTGTTCAAGAGAAATGAAATCTCTTTGCGTTCAAGAACTGCCTGGCGCCCATGAATCTACCTTGCATTACACCCACCATGCCTTGTAACCCACTCTACACAGAAGGATGTCAGCTGTCCCTAACTCTGGAGGTAAGAGGCCCAAGACCTTGCTACATTTGGTGCCCAACGTGGAGCAAAGGCGTTATCCTCACAGCAGTCGCCCATAGCAACCAGCTACAGCTTTTTCAGGATTTTGTCTGGCTCCGTGGGAAAGTGGCAAATAACATCTTTACTTCTTATAGACTGTGTTATTATGCATTCTAACAATGTCGGGAAGAACCAACAAGTCTCATTGCATATGGGAGAGGATCAGCCTGGTCTTTTGACACTTCCTGACAGCGCTGTGAGGGTTAAAACAGACTCCATTGCAGATTTGGCACGCTGCAGAAGCAAACAGGCGGGCGCTAACATTTCCAGAAAGTATCTGCACCAATCCGTTGGCAGGGGGAGGAGCCCCCCGCTCTGCAGTGGCGGATAAGGAAGTGCTGCCACATGTGCCTGGTTGTGAGTTGGAGAAGATGGCGCAGTTTGGAAGTGCAATTGGAGAAAGTACGCTCCGGGTGTTAGTTTTGGTCTGAGTGAGTCCAAACCTGTTCTGACTGACACCGGTACATACCGAAGGGTACTCTTGCCCTGTAAATGGCTGGAGGCTATGAGACCTTGGGACTGATCTGCGTGAAATGTTCCAGTGTGGCCACGCATCTGATGCCTTGGATCGTCTGTGGACGTTGCGGGGAACACCTGCTCGAAATAGTCTCACCAGCTCAACCTCTACGGATACTACAGGCTGATTGGGACAAGAATGTCGCTATCCCGGCTGGAAGTGATATCACGAGCCCACCTGCCATCACCAGAGTCATGCAGGAAGCTGCTATCCCTGTCTTAACGACTGCCCCAGGACTCAGCTCTTCGTTCGTTCCTAGAGGCCGCGGTCGGGCCCATCTGCTCGCTTTAATGTCTGAGCCACCGGTAAAAGAGTACTGGAGTCAGGTAAGCCTACAAGGGGTGAAAGCAGTGTGCCTGTAAGGGAGGTGATACCTGTGGCTATTAAGGGAGGCAACACAGTTGTGCCAGCTAAAGTCGTGCCAAGCGCAACTACCTCCAGTCCGAAGAGTGCTCCACCATAACAAATTCAGACATCCCCTCTGATGGATTATCTAAACAGTTTTCGGACACTTTTATTCTGGACAGGGAAGTGGAGTGACAGTGATGAGGAGCAAATGTGTGATGTAGAGGAGGAGGAGGTTCCCTCTGCTACGGTCGCTAGCGTGAAAATTTAGCTGTCTGCCAATGCAGCCCCGTTGATAAGTATTGTAAAATCCTTTGAGGGGGATCGTTGGGCTCGATGGGTCCCCAAAGCTCGTCATACCAAGTAAATGTCTGTAACCGGGGGGCGTGGCTACGGCATGCACGAGTGAGGACGTGCTCTCTCAGAGCTCCGTGAGGCCCGCGCTCTAATCGGCACATTCGGCGGCTTCTAGTGGGGGAAATACACCGCTGCTCGGATGCCTGCAAAGCGCAAACCATCCCCGCACCCACAGCAGACACCTCGAGGCCGATCCGGATCACTGGATAACTTCTTTGAGACCCGCAGCAGAACGGCAGGTAAAGCTAAGATGGCGTCCGGCGCCCACGCTGCTAGGGCTGCCTCCCCCAACAGCTCCCCGCACTTGCCTGTGCACACCCTGCCTTCCCTTCCTTCTCTCTCCGGCTCTGTAAGCATGGAAGAGCCTGCACATGGAGGTGATCCCTGGGATGATAAAGATATCCGTGCCCACATCCTCTCCCTCCCCACTAAGGCTGACTTGGAGAGGTTTACTAGCAGAGTGGAGATGGCTTTTAAAAAGGACATTGAGGCCCTGCAGGCTGACACTGCACATTTGGGTGATAGAGTGGAGACTCTGGAGGCACAGTGGGATGAGACTGCTCCAACCCTGCAGGACCTCTCTGATCACTGCAAACAACAAGTTCGCAGGCTTGAGGCTCTGCTAGATCAAATGGATGATTTTGAAAATAGGAGTCGCAGGGTTAACATCCGCATCAGAGGCCTACCTGAAGCCACTGGCCCCAGAGATATCATCCCCACCCTGCAAGGGATCTTTAAGCAAATTCTAGGCCGACAGGCACCTGAACATTTTGAAATCGACCGGGCCCACAGAGCCTTGCGGCCCCCCTCTGATGATCCTGATAAGCCCAGAGACATTATCTGCAAGCTGCACAAATACTCGCTTAAAGAACGCATCATGAATCAAGTTAGGGGAGTCAGATTTGTGGACTTTGACGGGGCCAGGCTGACATTCTTTCCAGATCTCTCCAGACGCACACTGATGCAACGCCGAGCTCTTAAGCCACTGTTGGCGGCTCTACAGGATGCCCAGCTTCCCTATCGGTGGGGTTTCCCGTTTAGCCTCTCCGCAACTAAAGATGGCAGACAGGTCACACTACGGAGCAGGGATGATCTGCCCCGATTCTTGGAATCCCTAGACCTGCCTCAGGTCGACATCCCAGATTGGAGGTCGCCGTCTGACATCTCTCTTCCCGCACGCCCTGAAACGTGGCAGCCCGCTCGCCGGAGACGTCGCCGCGGACCCAGGCGAGGTCCCCCTGGCTCGGCGCCTCCATCTCGCCCCCCGCAGGGAGAAGACTGAACGACTGAACTGCTTTTTGCTGGCTCCTGAGACGTCTTTGTTTCACTTTTTTGACTTCCCCCTAGCCGCCGTATCACCTTTCTGCCCCTGGCCGAGGAGTAGATGAGCACCTTTAACTACTTGCGGGTCCTCATGCGGACTTGCTCTTGGTGCCTTACCACTTCCCCCCAATAGGTCAACTCCTTGGAGTTACGTGTCCCATTTTGGGAATGCCTCTGCTCGCTGGCCTTCACCGTCTCCTCGTCTTGAGGGGGGGTGGAGGCTCCCGACTGGTGGCAATGTTGCACTTTGTTGCGCCCTTTGGGCTTGTTATTTGTGTTTGTGTTTTTGTTTCCTGTATTTTTCCCTCCCCGTTTTTTTTCTATGTCTTATTTTCTATGACACCTGCTATAACCTTGGTTTGTTTTTTAGGCTCCTGTGTGTAATCCCTGTGCTCCTGGTGTCCTTCGCTGCAGGCCTGTTGTGCTGTGGGTCTCTCTTCCCTCTTGCCGCCGGCCTAGTGGCCGCACCCGTTGAACTCTCATTATGGCTGCTTTGAAAGTCGTGTCATACAACGTTCGTGGCCTGGGCTCCCCGTCGAAACGCAGTAAGTTGTGGCTTGAGATGAAACGCATGGGGGCACACATCCTTTTTTTGCAGGAAACGCACTTTCGACCTGACTCGGTCCCCCGCCTTCCCAATCATTTATATAGCTCCTGGTATCTTAGCAACTCCCCCCGTCTTAAATCGGGGGTAGTGGCTATAGCGATACATAAAAATTGCCCTTTTGTGATGACGGACCAATTGCTCGACCCGGAGGGTCGGTTTGTGTTTGTCAAAGGCACCATATATACCCGCATGTTCACCTTTGCAGCCGTGTACGCCCCGAACAGCAAACAGCTTACCTTCCTGGACTCGGTCCTGGAGTCCCTGTCCACCTTCCGGGAGGGACAGCTCATCCTGGGGGGGGACTTTAATGTTAGCCCTGACCCACACGTGGATACGTCCTCGGGCCACTCGACTCATTCCTTTGCCTTCCTGAAACACTTTAGAAAGTCCCTACAAGAGCACCGTTTGGTCGACTGCTGGAAACTTCTCCACACTACGGATAGGGATTATAGCTACTTCTCTGCCACGCATAGAGTATATACCCGCATATTGTTTTTTTATATATGTCTACCGTTTTTTAATGAATTTAGATTTACTTTTACATATTAGCGCCCTCCTCTCTCACTATTTTCATTATTGATTTCAGTATTTCACTGTAATTTGAGGTGCAGCTTATATATATAGCAAATATTTAGTATATTAATTGGCGCAGGCTTCATTTAAATTATATACCCGCATTGACCTTCTGGTGATGGACCAGTTCTCGCTTGATTCCCTTGCTAACGCCTCTATTGGGTCCATTACTATTTCGGACCATGCACCGGTCTCCATCTCCCTGCATCCTCTGTCAATGGAGGCACGGTCGTGGAGCTGGCGTCTAAATGATGGCATCCTAGATGATGCGGTCGCCCAGAAGCGAGTGTCAGATACCATTTCCCTGTATTTCTCAGAGAACAAACCGGGGGAAGTTGGCATGGGCTCTGTATGGGAGGGGCATAAGGCGGTGGTTCGGGGGGAGCTGATATCTCAGGGTACGAGACTGAAACGGGCCAGGGAAGGGGAACTGCAGACCCTCTTGACCAAAATACATGCAGCTGAGCTGCTGCATAAACGGAAACTAACCCCTGACTTGGCATCTAAATTACAATCCCTGCGACAGGAGTTGGCTGCGCTGTTAGACACCAAAATTAAGGCGCGCGTTCGACATTTGGCACACAAATTCTTTGAATTCGGCGATAAATGTGGGAGGTTACTGGCTAGGGCCCTTAAAAGCCGACGTGCCTCAGGACATGTCCACAAGCTTGCCTCTTCGACGGGACTTCCGGTCGTTCACTCCTCAAAAATTGCTAATGTCTTTAGGGACTTCTATGCCCGCTTGTATCATCTTCCTGATACTTTACATGGCGCGACAGAATCCCGACGGGTTGACCGCATTCATCAATACCTCACAGAGGCCAAGTTTCCGCAGCTGGAGGCGTCTGTATGTAAGCAGTTGGACTCACCCATCACTACTGCTGAAATTCAGAAGGTGGTGAAAGACCTACCCAATGGGAAAAGCCCTGGCCCTGATGGTTACACAAATACCTACTACAAAAAATACTCTGAGGTGCTCTCTGGTCCCATGTGTACCTACTTCACGGCGCTGGCGTCCGGCACGGCGATACCACCTGAGGCACTGATGGCTCACGTTGCAGTCCTCCCGAAGGATGGTAGAGATCATACCCTACCGGGCAGCTATAGGCCTATTTCACTTATTAACACAGACGTCAAGATTTTGGCCAAAATCTTGGCTAATAGACTTATGCCGATACTCCCAACGGTCATCCACCCGGACCAGACAGGGTTTATCATGGGCAGGGAAGCCAGGGATAACTCCAACAGAGCACTCCAGCTGATTCATTGGGTGGGGTCGCGGGTGGAGTCTCGCCCCTGTCTCTTGCTTTCCACCGATGCGGAGAAGGCGTTTGACCGGGTGGACTGGACTTATATGCGAACAGTTCTGGCTAGGCTTGGCTTGGGCTCAAGCATGATGGCGTGGATATCCTCCCTCTATAGCTCTCCGACTGCCAGGGTGAAGGTGAATGGGCTACTGTCCGAGCCCTTCCCGATCGGCAATGGGACACACCAGGGATGCCCGCTGTCCCCTCTCATTTTCGCTCTGACCCTAGAACCACTGCTTAATAAAATCCGCCTTAACAATGATATCAATGGTTTCACAGTCGGTCTGACGGAACACAAACTATCGGCTTACGCAGACGATGTCCTATTCTATGTTTCCGATCCCTTGATATCGCTGCCTAACATCCTGGCGGAGCTGAGGGACTTTGGCCTGCTGTCTAACTTTAAAATTAACTATGATAAGTCAGAAATCCTGTCTTTGAATGTCCCCACGGATTTGCGTACACGGCTGCAAACAGCGTTTCCGTTTACCTGGTGCCCAACCTCCTTAAAATACTTGGGAATATATTTGCCCACGAAATGTTCGATGCTTTATGACTGTAATTTTGCTCCGCTGCTTTCCACTGTCAGAATAGATCTGAAACGTTGGGATAGGGCGGCGTTTTCATGGCTGGGCCGAGTCAGTGTACTTAAAATGAATGTGCTACCCCGTATCCTGTTTTTCCTGCAGATGGTGCCGATTACTTTGCCCAAGACGTTCTTCTCAACCCTCAATAGCCTGTTCATACACTATATTTGGGGTGGGAAATGCCCCAGGTTAGCCCTTCGCACTATCCAGCGCCCTAAGAATAGGGGAGGGTTGGGGGTTCCAGTGATCCGCAGGTATTATGAAGCAATAGCCCTGCAGCGTATTTTGGACTGGCACCACAATGTCCGGTATAAACTATGGGTACCCCTAGATAAGTTTTTAGCGGGCCGCAACCTGTCACACGCCCCATGGGTTCCCCGAGAAGATAGAGGTCTCTCGGGGTTGGTCTCCCCATTTGCTGCTCACGCCCTGGCGACCTGGGACAGGCTGAATAAACTGGGGCTGCTTGCACCCCCGGTCTCTCCGTTGGCGCCCCTAGGAGGCTTCCCCTGGTTCGCTCCGGGGGAACACCCTTCCTTCTTTCGGACGTGGGCGGCAGATGGTGAGTCCAGATGCGGCAGATTTGTCCAGGACCATGGCCTATTGCCACTGGCCACTCTAAGGGACCATTACGGCCCCTACCCCATGGATGAGTGGCGCTACAGGCAGCTCCAGCATTTTGTCGCCGGGTTGCCCCAGGGGGTTAGGTCCCCCACTTCGGCTTCCCCCTTTGAACGCTTATGCATGTCGGACTCCGCTGTTCCCCATACCATTTCGGTGCTGTATGATTTGCTGCAATCCATACATACTGAAGGGAAACCGGGATTCATTGGTGAGTGGGAGAGAGACCTCCGGCGCACCTTTACTGAACCTCAACTAGAGCACTTATATAGCTTGGCACACTCGAGCACAGTGGATACTAAGATGCAGGAGAATAGTTACAAGGTACTGTCCAGGTGGTACAGGGTACCATCCAAACTTGCTAAGATTTACCCCTCTTTCTCAGATGAGTGTTGGAGAGGCTGTGGCCTCAGAGGCTCGTTCCTTCACATCTGGTGGGAGTGCCCTAAGCTGAGGCCCTTTTGGTTAGATATCCATGCACAGATCAAACTGATCTTGGATCTGGAGCTACCCGATTCCCCGCTGGAATCCTTGCTGCACTTTCCCACCATTCCCCTCGGCCAATATAGCAAATCCATCCTGCCCCATCTGCTTAATGCGGCTCGGAGGCTGATACCGATTCACTGGAAGACACCTCGGGTGCCTTCCCGTGGGGATTGGGTAAAGTTAGTGAATAATATCATGGCTGCTGAGGAATGGATGGCTAAGTGTAAAGATCGGTACGAGAAATTCTATTCCGTATGGGCCATTTGGATAAACTATGCAAGCCCGCCTGCTTTGTGTGCCCCGGGTCCCTCTCCGGCTGCGACCCCGCCCCCGTAAGGGGCGGAGTCAGAGGGGGGACGTGAGGGTAGCAGGGCGGTTTCTGAAAGGAGTGAGGAACTCCCACAAACCGACAGAAGCTTAAAGTTATGTAATACTTTGGTTGGTGTCACTTTTTCCCCTGGTTGTATATTTTTCATTTTTTTTTTTTTTTTTTTTTTTTGTTTCTTGCCCCACCCTTCACCCTCCTTTTTAGTTTTTGTTTTTATTTAACTTTTCACTGAGGTTACTGCCCCTAGGCTTTCGGCCTGCTAACTGTGGACCCAGCCTACTCCAAATTTTTGGGAGTGGGATGGCATCCTCGATAGGGGTATGCCAGACGGAGTCGGATGGGGTGATCCATGTCTGTTTGAACTCATATCACGCTGCTCATATGTTGATTATTATTCCCCCAGATATGGTTGTTACACCGTATGCTTCCACGATTGGCTTTACCACTAACTGTTTGTCCATGGTGGAGGGCTCCTCCTATAATGCTGTATTTTGCAAATCTTTCTACTTTGTCTATTGTCTCTCTGTTTGTCCTTTGAATATATCTTTTTAAATAAAGATTACATTAAAAAAAAATGTCTGTAACCAAGACTGATGGTAAGCCAGATGTTGCTGGGTACCCGGTTCAGCGTGCTCCAGACGCACGTGTCCTACACAGGTATGGAGACCCTAAGACCCTGCCTAGGCTGTCTAAGGTACAACAAATCATTATAAAGATAGTGGCTGAGGAATACAGGTACCTGTATCCCTACATCCTGGCCCACCTGGAAGAGAACATTTTGGATAAAGAGACCCAATGGGTGGATGAAGCTGTGCGCAGTTTCCTCCGGATCCCTCTTCAGATAGACTTTACGAAGCTCACCCAAGGTGGCCGAAAGGTATGATTCAGTGTTGCACACCTGGGGTTATGGCTGTAAAATTTATCTGGGCAGTGTGATTATCCGCAGGCCAGACAAAAAGGACATTAAACACTTTGTTACTATGGTAACTACAAAAGGAGAAGATTTAAAGTTGCCAGATCCCAGGTGCTACTGGTAAGCTTGATGGAAGTGTATCTGTTCACTATACCCTTGGATTACAAATGTGTGCTGTGTGGAGTTAAGGATGCTATGATGGAAGCCACTTTACTTTTGGAAATATTTATTGCTAGTGGAAAACATTCCTACTGGCTGTACTGCTGAGATTGTGCTGGACTGAATGCTGCCGGAAAATACAGGGAGTGCCCACTTGAATCATGCTGCCCAGTGCTCTGAAAGTTGCCAGTGTACCTTCCTCTGAAAAGTAATCTGCTGATGTGACGTTCAGCAAGTTTGTTCCTCACCTAAAGAGGAAGTCTTCCTCAGTCCCCGGCTGTCATGCAGACAGACTGAGGCAACTATTGCAAGGAGACCTGTGTTAAAGAGTGCGGTCCCTTGCATCATGGCCTGGCTGCTTGTTGCCGGATTGCAGCTGTGCCTTTGTCCCCAGAGTTACCCTTAAAGAAGAAGGGGAACTGCTGGGAAATATTGTTCACACCCAAGTGAAAATTTGATGGACTGTGATAAGTCAAGGACACTGGGGTATTTGGCTAGTCAGGTAGAATGAGCTGTGGCAAAGGGGAAAATTCTTACCTTCCATGTGAATAATGGACTAACCCATGCATCAGAACTGTTTCTAGTGTTGGTCACCAGGTGGCGTGAGTGGTGCTGACCTGAGTGAACCTCTATTCATATTATGAGTATTTGATAGAACATGCTAAGTAAAGTTCTTTCGATCAATGGAAAGGGGGTGGCATTCTCCGCTGAGAATCGGGCCCACTTCCATATGTATATGGTTCAGACCTATTATAGGGTGTATTTACACTGCTATGCTGCCCTTGGCTAAGGACAAGTAACAATTACTTAACCAATTATGTATACAGTATATTTCACTATGTTATTATAGGGATAGGATGCATTTGCATTGCTGTTTATTTCTCTTTCAGGTGTTCCTGCACCGTTGCGTCTTCCTTGGACAAGGAGAGACAGATATCCAACATGGATGGTAATGCTAACCATTCATGCCCTCTTTATTACTGTACATATTAGATAGATAGTTAGGATATAAGGCTAATGTTGATATTCTCCCTTAACTAGTTGGGTGGTATACCACATGTTAAACTGTATATATAATTCCTGTTATTTATCTACCCTGTGTGAACTACCATTCGCTCATGCATGTTTATTTTCTATGATATGCTATGTGCATTACTTGTTGTTGTTATTCCTTTCCTCACGCATCCCAGTTTTTGCGAGGACTTTCGCTCTCAGGCTCGAGAGCTCAAATTATATATTTTGTTTTGCAAACTACGAGACCTAGTTTTGTAGGCAAGGGAGGATGTAGCACCCTGATGATTAGGCAGGGTTGCTCTTAAATTTACCTGCCAATTATAGTTGCCTTGGCTAATTGCTGGGGATCAATTCATCTCATCCTAAGTCTGGAATTGCTGCACTTCTCTCTTATGTCGCTAGATGGCCAGGTATTTGGTGACATTAGATAGGACAAGGGCACTGAAAGGACAGATTAGGAATATATGGGGTATCTCAGCCAATGGGCTGGGATCATCTTGGGTCCCTTGGCCTGCTGGGAGAGCCTATTTATTTGGGTGAGGTCAGGTGATCAGGGCTCTGTGCCACCTGGACAGCTGTCTGGGTGGACGTGTGTTGTGCTGCCCCGGGCTGCTAGGCCAGAGCCTGAGGCCTATCCCAGGGACATCTGGCTGCTAGGCTGTCTGGGGGCCTATCCAGAAGCAAGAGAGCAGCGTAGGGTTGGGACTGCAGCTTGAAGTCCAACCATAAGTGACTGTTCTGACAGCCGGATAACCTGTCGTGGTCAGAGGTAGAGGGGAAGCTGACGCCACTAAGGGACCAACCACCTTATTACCAGGCACCACTGTGAGTAGCTGAAGCAAGTACCGGAGCAGTATTCTCACCAACCGGGGACGGTGAAGAATTGGGAAACTTCAGCAGGTGTCAAGCCAGGGAACCAGTCAGCGGAGGTGATGCTTGCAGAGCAGCCTTGTGTGCCAAGCCAGGGACCAAGCAGGGTCCAAGCAGGCCAGTGGGGTGACGCTTGAGGATTATCTGTGAGTGCCAATCTAGGGACCCAGCTGGAAAGTGGGGGTGACGCTTGAGGAAGATACTCAGTGAGAAGGTTGGAAGAGCTCAGGCGATCCAGTGGCAGTGGATCGGCAAGTCTAGTGAGAGAGACAGGAAGCTCAGTGGAGTGAAGATCTACAAGAAGTTGTTGTAGAGGATGTACAGAAGTTCGTTACAACTTCTCGTACGCGTTTCGTCATAGATGGCGTCGTCCAGGGGCCACACGCGCATTTGATCCCTTGTAATGAGGGATCATTTGAAGTTGGTAAGCGAGCAATTCTGCTGATTGGTGAAGTCACAGATTTTTAAGGATCACTATGGTGGTGGACGGTGTAGAGTGATACCAGGATCCATATATCACATTACTTGTGGACTATTTCAATTATTGCATCACAATTGTTTTTTGTTTAGCGCAACCTATATGCTTTTTATAGATAAAATGACCTGTAAAATAAAAAAGCCTAAAAAGGGAAACGGATACAGCCATCACATCTAAGAATTGGTAAGCTGCAATATAATAAATGTTTGCTTTTGGGTTTAATAGTTTAACTCGTTGTTCATTTTAAACTGTTTATGATTATGTGTTTTTCTTTCTCTATAATTTCTACTGTGCTAATTGAAGGGTAGAAATACCTGAGTTTTCAGGAACCTTCAAAAAGGTGGTGTTGTGTGGAACAGTTTGCAGAGCGATACAGTGGGGCAAAAAAGTATTTAGTCAGCCACCAATTGTGCAAGTTCTCCCACTTAAAAAGTTGAGAGAGGCCTGTAATTGTCATCATAGGTATATCTCAACTATGAGAGACAAAATGAAGAAAAAAATCCAGACAATCACATTGTCTGATTTGGAAAGAATCCCAGAACCACACGGGGCGACCTAGTGAATGACCTGCAGAGAGCTAGGACCAACGTAACAAAGGCTACCATCAGTAACACACTACGCCGCCAGGGACTCAGATCCTGCAGTGCCAGACGTGTCCCCCTGCTTAAGCCAGTGTAGCGATACCTTCACTTAAGAAGGCTGCAAGTTTAATTTGGGCCCTGAAAGCAGTTCCGCCAACCCCCGGCAATGTACTCGACCCCCTACTGGCACAGCTAGTATTGGCAGCAATATATATTCTTATACTGTATGAGTAAGCCCAGACACCAAGACAATAATGATAAAAAGTTATAAGATTTACTTAAGCTTTTGATAAGAAAGTTTAACAGGGGTAACAGTTCACAGATAATAAATTCGCAGAGCCCTGCAGATTAACACACTATGCATATAAAATGAACAGTAAAAGTGCGCCACATGGGCGACCGTTAACTAGGCGCCCTGTGACGCAGTAACCAAATGAACTAACTAGCTGGCCAGGCCTGGCTCAGATATCTACAACTTAGTCTATAGGGGATGATGGTTTTCTTCACCGGCAGGTCTTTAACGGTGGTGCACATTAACAGAATACCCTTTTTGTAATCCAATAGTAAGGTAGAGATGAAATAAACACTTTGCAATGTAAACTCTGAGTTCAGCTCCGATGAGGTTCTCTAATGAGAGTATAAGAAACAACTTGTGGGCCACGGCAGTCTATAGGCCCATTAGTAACAACAGTATATTGTCTGGGCATACGCCCTCTCACCCATCCGGACACGATCCCAGTCCGGGGAAAACTTCCACCTACTGTGTCTCACACACACACACAGTGTCTCCAGCGATCGGGTCCCCGATCCAACCAAGGCTGTAGGTAAGCGATGTCAGATGCCACCCAGGCTCGCAGTGGGGTGGAAGGCTCTTTGGTGCTGCGCAAGGCCTCAGGCTTCAGGCCCTGCACTCCGGCTCATCCGCACAGGAGGATCAGTCACAGAAGTCTCGTGTCCCAAAGAGGCCGAGCGCAGCCGCGCCTCCTCCTTATATAACCCCTCCCATGAGTCTCTGCGGTGCAAAACTCCGAATGGGGTTCTGGGTAATGTAGTCTCTCTGCATTAAAGGGGAACACCCCGCTACACACTCCCCCCACTCTTTGGTCCCCAAAGATAAACCTTAACAAAGACTATGTACAACTCTAGACAATTCTGTAAACGAAGTTGGCATAGGGAATTCCCACCAAAACTGAGGGGTAGAACTCCCTTGCCCACAGGTCACATTATCATGGGTGGCCTGCCTAACTGTGCCAGAGAGTGAGTTGGGGTTGCCCTCCACCAAATGGACAGTGGAGGGATCTGGATTTTCAGCATTTCTCCTAGCAGTAACTACAGAGTCCTCCGAACTATTCCCCATTTGTGGGTAGGTCAGCTTCTTAGGAGGCCCGATGACTCTTCGAGCCCTTTGCTCTCTTGGGACTTCTGGCTCTGGCGCCACAGGCTCCTCTTCCTCTGAGTAACTATCACGGGCATCTTCCCAGCGATCCGATGAAGGACTAGATGGGATGAACTCTGTGGCCTCTGGGTTCAGTGTTCAATCTGGAATGTCTTCAGTGGGTGGAAGATCTATAGTAGAAGTTCCTGGAGTTGGGGAAGGCCACAACCAATCAAGCTCTCTTTCTTCATCTTCACTAAGTTGAGAGGCCTCTCCATCTACAGCTCGAGAGGTCTGCGACCGAGTGTTTGGCCTGGGAGTATCCAAAATAGAGTCCGATTCAGGAGAATCTCTCATGGGAGGTATCCTGACTGCCTCTGCAAGTGGGAGCAGGTGGTTTCGATGCCATGTCTTCAGTGGGCCTACCTTTCCTTCTGGCTTCAACTTGTAGACAGGTAGGCCCGGCAACTTCCTACAGATGACATAGGGTTCAGATCTCCATCTGTCTGCAAGTTTGTGTTTTCCAGGGACCCCCAGATTGCGTAACAGTACTCTATCCCCGTGCTGCAGGTCTTGTATCCGGACCTTTAAGTCGAAGTTTCTTTTGTTTCGAGCTCCTCTTTGATCTGAGGCCGCTTGAGCTTGTTCATAGGCCACTTTCAGGCTGTGTCTGAGCCTGTCCACATATCCTTTGTGGGATGTAGCTGAGAAATGATCCAGAGAGGTGCCAAAGGCCAAGTCCAAAGGTAGTCTCGCTTCTCTCCCAAACATAAGTCGATATGGGGAGTAACCTGTAGCATCACTGGTGGTGCAGTTGTAAGCATGTACTATGGCTGCTATGTGTTTGCTTCAATGTTGCTTTTTCTCACTTTCCAGAGTCCCCAACATGTTGAGCAAGGTTCGGTTAAACCTCTCCGGATGAGCATCTCCCTGTGGATGGTAAGGTGTAGTTCGAGTCTTCTTGATCCCCAAAGAATCTAAGAGCTTCCGGATCAGCCGACTTTCAAAGTCCCTTCCTTGATCTGAATGAAGTCGCTGGGGCAGCCCATAATGAACAAAATACTTCTCCATAAGTATCTTGGCTACAGTGGAAGCCTTCTGGTCTTTGGTTGGAAAAGCTTGGGCATACCGGGTGAAATGATCGGTTATCACCAGAACATTTCCCAGTCCACTCAGGTCAGGTTCGAGGCAGAGGAAATCAATGCATACCAGATCCATTGGGCCTTGACTTTGTAGATGGCCCATTGGGGCAGCTTGATGCGGTAAAGTCTTCCTCTGGATGCAACGTGCACATGAGTGGCAGTACTCTTCTACTTCTGCCCTCATGCAGGGCCAATAGAACCGACTTCTGACAAGTTGAAAGGTTAGTACAGCTAGTATTGCAGCTAGTATTGGCAGCAATATATATTCTTATACTGTATGAGTTAGCCCAGACACCAAGACAATAATGATAAAAAGTTATAAGATTTACTTAAGCTTTTGATAAGAAACAGGGGTAACAGTTCACAGATAATAAATTCGCAGAGCCCTGCAGATTAACACACTATGCATATAAAATGAACAGTAAAAGTGTGCCACATGGGCGACCGATAACTAGGCGCCCTGTGACGCAGTAACCAAATGAACTAACTAGCTGGCCAGGCCTGGCTCAGATATCTACAACTTAGTCTATAGGGGATGATGGTTTTCTTCACCGGCAGGTCTTTAACGGTGGTGCACATTAACAGAATACTCTTTTTGTAATCCAATAGTAAGGTAGAGATGAAATAAACACTTTGCAATGTAAACTCTGAGTTCAGCTCCGATGAGGTTCTCTAATGAGAGTATAAGAAACAACTTGTGGGCCACGGCAGTCTATAGGCCCATTAGTAACAACAGTATATTGTCTGGGCATACGCCCTCTCACCCATCCGGACACGGTCCCAGTCCGAGGAAAACTTCCACCGACTGTGTCACACACACACACAGTGTCTCCAGCGTTTGGGTCCCCGATCCAACCAAGGCTGTAGGTAAGCGATGTCAGATGCCACCTAGGCTCGCAGTGGGGTGGAAGGCTCTTTGGTGCTGCGCAAGGCCTCAGGCTTCAGGCCCTGCACTCCGGCTCATCCGCACAGGAGGATCAGTCACAGAAGTCTCGTGTCCCAAAGAGGCCGAGCGCAGCCGCGCCTCCTCCTTATATAACCCCTCCCATGAGTCTCTGCGGTGCAAAACTCTGAATGGGGTTCTGGGTAATGTAGTCTCTCTGCATTAAAGGGGAACACCCCGCTACACCAGTACATGTCCGGGCCCGTTTGAGGTTTGCTAGAGAGCATTTGGATGATCCAGAAGAGGATTGGGATAATGTCATATGTCAGTTTGACCTCTGTCATTGCCAACAAAGGATATATAACAAAGTATTGAGATGAACTTTTGATATTGACCAAATACTTATTTTCCACCATAATTTGCAAATAAATTCCTTCCAAATCAGACAACGTGATTGTCTGGATTTGTTTCCACATTTTGTCTCTCACAGTTGAGGTATACCTATGATGACAAATACAGGCCTCTCTCATCTTTGTAAGTGGGAGAACTTGCACAATTGGTGGCTGACTAAATATTTTTTTGCCCCACTGTATATATAAATAGTTTTTATGATGCCCCTATATCGATACTGATATCAACAACAGAGTATATTCATAACGATTTTGCTTCTTCAAGTGAAAAGGTTAGACAGGGATCTGGGACATTGTATTTTGCAATCTATTGATTTGTCATTGGCACTCAGCCATAGAACATGGGGTCAGATGTACGAAAGTGTAAGGCTTTACAACCTGAACGTTCTGCAAAAACTGCCCTCTCTGCCATACAATATTTCAATTTCTTAATGCATGTTTTTCTACACTCTGTTGTAGTATGTCTACACTAGGGTTCTATTTATAAAACATTTGTTGCATCGTTCAAGCTGAACAAAATGTCACCAAAAAGAGAGTAAAGTGTCACTATACCCACAATATAGAAAACTATCAATAAATGTTGTATTACATGCTATTCATACTCACTCAGTCTCTATAAGATTCAAAACTGGTTGATCCTGCTGCTCTCTATCTCCACCTTCTGTTCAGGTCCCCAGTACAGCTAGGGATTTTGAGCAGATGAGCAGTGTTGGCAACTCTGCACATGCTCAGTTTTCAGTGAGTTTCTATGCTGAGCATTTCCTCCCTATCAAATCTGAACAGCCCATGTGACTATAGAGTCACACATGTGGGCGTATACACAGTGGTAAATGACAGCCCACTCCCTCCCTTTTCCTTCATGCCCATTAACCAGAATAATGGAGGCTTCACCTCCCTCTTATTCTAGGACACAGGCTGGAGGGGCATGACACAGCCTGTGACTGGCAGAAATCCACCCACACCATGTTATTAACACAAATAATTCACACCGATTAACGCATATATGCGGCCTTCTGCTTCAGCAGGCATCACCCTGGTACCGTTTTTTGGAGCTGACGGTCGATTTTCTTGTAAAAACAACCGATGCTGCTAATCAGCCACTTGGCTGCTATTACAAGCAGCGGGAGAGGACATCCTCCCCCCCCCCCCTTCCACCACCTTACGTGGCTGACCAGGGCTCTCCCATCCCACCAGAAGGCACGAGCGACCATCCAGCACATCTGCCGGCTGGCCGGAGACCTGAATAAAGCTGGAATCGGCTTTGATCCGGTCTCGGATCTAGTAACTCGTAAGCAATGTAATGACATCACTTCCAGTTTACTGGAGCCTTAAAGGGTTTGTAAACCCTTGTTTTTTTTAATAACAAACACATCACACTTACCTCCACTGTGCAGTTTGTCTTGAACAGAGTAGCACCGATTATCGTCTTCTGGGGTCCCCGGCGGTGCTTGCGGCTCCTCCTCGCATTCGTAAACCCCATGGGAGAAGCGCTCTCTCTGGGGGTTACCTTGCGGGCATGCTCCTGATTCCAGCATTTGCGTCCATAGCCACAGAATGCCGGACTCGGCCCCAGCCCCCCCCCCCCCACCCGGCGTCCACGTCATTGGATTTGATTGACAGCAGCGGGAGCCAATGCTATCAATCAATACAATCAAGAGCCGAGAACCCCGGGCAGAGAGGTACAGCGCGTCTCCGCCGAGGGAACAAACTGGCTCAGGTGAGTAAAACGGGGGGCTGGGGGGCCGGTCAGTGTGAGAAGTTTTTTCATTAAGGTAAAAAAACATGAGGATTTACAACCCCTTTAAAGGAGCCAGATTTTAAAAAAAATTCAGTATTCAAAACAGCGTTCAAATCACACGTGAGGTATCGCCGCGATTGTTTGGGCAAGAGCAATAATTCTAGCACAAGACCTCCTCTGTTAACTCTAAATTCTAAACTGGTAACCATTAAAAAATGTTAAAGCGTCGCCTATGGAGATTTTTAGGTACCGTAGTTTGTCGCCATTCCATGAGTGTGCACAATTTTAAAGCGTGACATGTTCGGTATCTCTTTACTCGGCGCAACATCATCTTTCACATTATACAAAAAAATTGGGCTAACTTTACTGTTTTTTTTTTTAATTCATGAAAGTGTATTTTTTTCCCAAAAAATTGCGTTTGAAAGACCGCCATGCATATTCGACATAAAATATTGCAATGATGGGCATTTTATTCTCCAGTGTCTTTGCTAAAAAAAAATATATATATATATATATATATATATATATTTATATGTAGCACTTACCCCCAAAGGAGCTGCTGGTTTTGTTTTGGGTCATGCAAACTACCTCCAAGGCTTCCGTTGTCAGGGTAGAGAGTCTTTAGAAAAGCCAATGTCCACACAGATGTAAAACCTAAACAGTAAAGCCTCGTACACACGGCCGAAAATCTCGTCAAGAAAAAACACGTCGTTTTTCTTGACGAGATTCTTGGACAAGAAACTTGTCCCGGCCGAGTGTACACACGCTCGATTCAAAGAACCCGCGGTTCTTTGAATGGAGCGAACGCGGTGACGTCATCGACTACGACGAGCATGCGCTCGTCACATTCAATGCCGTCGCCGCCATCTTGCTACACCCTATCTATGCCTAGGAAGCTACCGCGCATGCGTCGAAGTCATTTCGAGCATGCGCGGGCTTCCCGGAGGACAGGTAAGTGTACACACACACAATTTTCTCGTCGAGAAACAGGCTGACAAGAATCTCGACGAGAAAATAGAGAGCAGGTTCTCTATATTTCTCGTCGAGATTCTTGTCGTTTTTCTTGACGAGAAACCATACACACAAACGATTTTCTCGGCAAGAAAGCTATCTCGGCAGTTTTCTTGTCGTTTCTTGCCGAGAAACTAGTTCGTGTGTACGAGGCTTGAGGCTTTATTTTCTTTGCTGTAGGAACTTGAGGAGAAAGCAGGAAACGAGAGAAGTATAGGGGAAGGTTCAGGCACGCAGCACCAAAGGCACAAAGAATTTGCAAATGTCGCCACTCAAGCCTGAGTGGGTATTGCTCACCCGGATAGTTCCGTTTCTTTCAGTCCTAGCAGCCTGGGATGACGCACGGATCAGTTTTATATGAGAACTTAGGGATGCGTCCAGGAATCCTCTGCCACAGGATTATTAAAGTCCCGAACCTCCTAGCCAAGCAATAAGGAGAACTTTATGCCAGATTGGCGTATTGCAGGGCCTGTAAAGTAATGGATCCCTCCTTAGGTAGGTTGCAAAGCTTTCTCCTGAGACAACAGTACCGTTGCCAGTCTCCTCTGGGGAAGATCCTCCCCTGGCTTCCTTCCTTAGGAATGGGCTTCCCGCAGGTGGGCAGCTTGGGATCCTTTTCCAAGGCGTAGGCCCCAGTCAGCAAAACTGGGCCTACCAGGTAGCGATGTAGCCTCGGGCTGAAGGTGCCCGGGGCTAGAACACACACACGCACCCCGTGCCATGAGGGCCACGAGGCGCACCAGAAGGACCCCAAACCAATGGCGTCTGCCCCTTATGTACCCCTCCCCAGCATGCACAGTGGGCTAACCACGCCCACTGCACGGCTGTCAAGAAAGGACACCCAATACTGCTGTGATACCCCTGTATTCCAACACGGGCCAGCGGTGGCAGTGCCACCTACAGGCAAACAGGGAATATAACTGCCAGGCAGTATCACAACCAGAGCAGAAGCAGAATAGAAATCAGTAAGTCTGAGCCCAACTATTAGCTCAGAACACCCCCTAAATTTAACATAGCGTGGACCAATCTGGGACCGGCGCTACACATATATATATATATATATATGTAGCACACAGACCCCCTTTTACCTGCCCGTTAGCTTGCTTGCGTTCGCCGCGGCGGGCGAACATATGCAATGTTCGGTCCGCCCCCTATTCGTCATCATTGAGCAAACTTTGACCCTGTACCTCACAGTCAGCAGACACATTCCAGCCAATCAGCAGCATACCCTCCCACCTAGACTAAGGTGACCAGATTTTTAAAATTAAATCTGGGGACATATTTTTTTTTACTAGTGGCGGCAATCAGCAACTCTCTGCCCGCCGCCACCGCCGTCCGCCTCCCAAGTCTTACTCTTCGGGCCCCGGCTACTACTGGGTGGGAAGCGAAGGAAGATCACTCCGCCAGGGAAGGCAAGGAGATAAGCAGGCAGGCGGCTGGCCGGGACTTGAGCCAAGGCAGAAGAACATGCGAGCGGAGCTGAAGAAATAATCCCTCCACTCCGACCAGCACATGATCATCAGAAAGGGGCACAGATAATGGGCCAAAAATACACCCCCCTAAGTTAGTAGGAGCGGCGGAGCGAGGGTGTGTAATTCAGATTTTTTTTTTTTTAATTCTGCACTGTCTTTGAAATTGCCCCAGCCCCTGTTCAAATCCAATCCGGGGACAAAACTGGGGACAGACTTGGTCTGGGGACAGTGTCCTCAATCCGGGGACTGTCCCCTGAAACCGGGGATGTCTGGTCACCCTAACCTAGACCCTCCCACCTCCTGGACAGCATCCATTTTAGATTAATTCGGAAGCTGCAGTCTTAGTGAGAGGAGGGACAGTGTAGCTGCTGCTGATATAATAGGGAAATCTTTAGCTAGGCCAGTGTATTCAGTGTCCACTCCAGTCCTGAAAGACTCATCTGATCTCTGCTGTAAGGACAGCGTCCTGACAGCACCCCAAAAAGCCCTTTTTAGGGCTAGTACATCAGTCTGCTTTTTTTTTTTCCTCTGTAATCTAATTGCAGTTGCCTGCCAGCGTGTGTGTATTCAGTGTCCACTCCAGTCCTGAAAGACTCATCTGATCTCTGCTGTAAGGACGGCGTCCTGACAGCACCCCAAAAAGCCCTTTTTAGGGCTAGTACATCAGTCTGCTTTTTTTTTTTTCTCTGTAATCTAATTGCAGTTGCCTGCCAGCGTGTGTATTCAGTGTCCACTCCAGTCCTGAAAGACTCATCTGATCTCTGCTGTAAGGTAGATTGACCAGACATCCCCGGTTTCAGGGGACAGTCCCCGGATTGAGGACACTGTCCCCGGACCAAGTCTGTCCCCAGTTTTGTCCCCGGATTGGATTTGAACAGGGGCCATGGGGCAATTTCACAGACAGTCAGTGCAGGGGGGTGTATTTTTCCATTTTCTGTGCCCCTTTCTGATGATCATGTGCTGGTCGGAGCGAAGGTAATATTTCTTCAGTTTCGGGTGCATGCCCATTCAGCTCCGCTCGCATGTTCTTCTGCCTTGGCTCAAGTCCCAGCCAGCCGCCTGCTTATCTCCTTGCCTTCCCTGGTGGAGTGATCTTCCTCCACTCCCCACCCAGTAGTAGCCGGGGCCCAGAGAGTAAGACTTGACAGGCTGTGAGGCGGGCGGCGGCGATGAGCAGAGAGTCGCTGATTGCCGCCATTACTAGTAAAGAAAAAATATGTCCCCGGATTTCATTTTAAAAATCTGGTCACCTTACTGTAAGGACAGCGTCCTGACAGCACCCCAAAAAGCACTTTTTAGGGCTAGTACATCAGTCTGCTTTTTTTTTTTCCTCTGTAATCTAATTGCAGTTGCCTGCCGGCGTGTGTGTGCAGTCTTAGTGAGAGGAGGGACAGTGTATCTGCTGCTGATTTAATAGGGAAAGCTATAGCTAGGCCAGTGTATTCAGTGTCCACTCCAGTCCTGAAAGACTCATCTGATCTCTGCTGTAAGGACAGCGTCCTGACAGCACCCCAAAAAGCACTTTTTAGGGCTAGTGCATCAGTCTGCTTTTTTTTTTTCCTCTGTAATCTAATTGCAGTTGCCTGCCAGCGTGTGTGTGTCAGGCTCACAGCGTATACTGTGCCCACTTGCCCAGTGCCACCACTCATATATCTTGTGTCACAGTAGATTACATTTAAAAAAACAAAACAATTTTGACTGCAAATGAATAGCAGTCAGTTGCCTGCCAGCGTGTGTGTCAGGCCTACAGCGTCTACTCTGCCAACTTCTGCCAGTGCACAGTGCCAGTCATATCTGGTGTCACAGTAGCTTGCACGCATAGTACAACTAAACTAATCTAAAAAAAATGACAGGCAGAGGCAGGCCACCCCACAGGGGCCGTCGTGGTCGTGGTGCTGTGATTCCCTTTGGCCCTAGAATAATGCCCAGTGTTCAGAGGCCACGTACCCTGAACTTGAAAAGTTCTGAGGACATAGTTGACTGGCTAACACAGGACACCCAATCTTCTACAGCTTCTGCTCGGAACCTTGACGCACCATCCTCCTCCAGCTCAGCTTCGGGCACCTCTCAAGTTACCACTCGCCCGCCTGCCGCCACCACCAACACTAGCACCACAGCTGCTTCACTTGATCTGTCAGAGGAGTTATTTACACATGAGTTGGAAGAAATGATTGATGCGCAACCATTATTGCCAGAGGATGTAGATAAAAGGGATATGTCTCAGTCAGGCAGCATACACATGGACGTATGGTGTGATGATGATGATGTTGTACCCACTGCTGCTTCCTTTGCTGAGTTGTCAGATACAAGTGAAGCGGTTGATGATGACGATGTGTCCGTGAATGTCACGTGGGTGCCCGCTCGAAGAGAAGAACAGGGGGAAAGTTCAGATGGGGAGACAGAGAGGAGGAGGAGACGAGTTGGAAGCAGGGGTAGGTCGTCGCAAGGAGCTAGTGGCACAGTCAGACAGCATGTATCGGCACCCGGGGTCAGCCAGACAGCACGCCAATCAACGCATGCTGTTGCCACCACCAGAATGCCGTCATTGCAAAGCTCAGCAGTGTGGCATTTTTTTTGTGTGTCTGCCTCTGATAACAGCGATGCCATTTGCAACCTGTGCCAAAAGAAACAGAGTCGTGGGAAATCCAACACCCACCTAGGTACAACTGCTTTGCGAAGGCACATGATCGCACATCACAAACGCCTATGGGATCAACACATGACGAGTACAAGCAGCACACAAGCTCAAAGCCACCATCCTCCTCCTGGTCCAGCATCTTCAGCCACGTCAACCACTGCTGTCCTCCTTGCCCCCTCTCAACCATCCGCCACTCCGTCTCTCGCCTTGAGCAGTTCCAGCTCATCTGCCCACAGTCAGGTGTCTGTCAAGGACATGTTTGAGCGTAAGAAGCCAATGTCACAGAGTCACCCCCTTGCCCGGCGTCTGACAGCTGGCTTGTCGGAACTCTTAGCCCGCCAGCTTTTACCATACAAGCTGGTGGAGTCTGAGGCCTTCAAAAAATTTGTAGCTATTGGGACACCGCAGTGGAAGGTACCCGGCCGAAATTTCTTTTCACAAAAGGCAATCCCCAACCTGTACTCTATTGTGCAAAAGGAAGTCATGGCATGTCTGGCACACAGTGTTGGGGCAAGGGTCCATCTGACCACTGATACCTGGTCTGCAAAGCACGGTCAGGGCAGGTATATCACCTACACTGTGCATTGGGTAAACCTGCTGACGGCTGCCAAGCATGTAATGCGTGGCTCTGCAGAGGAGTTGGTGGTGACACCGCCACGACTTGCAGGCAGGCCTGCTGCCACCTCCTCTACTCCTCCTACTCCATCCTCTTTGATAACCTCCTCGGCTGAGTCCTCTTCTGCTGCTGCGTCTTGCTCCACATCAACTGCACCCCCCCCCAGCTCCCCAGAGGCTATTCCACATCCCGGATACGACAGTGTCACGCCGTCTTGGGGTTGACTTGCCTGAAAGCAGAGAGTCACACCGGACCAGCACTCCTGTCCGCCATGAACGCACAGGTGGATCAGTGGCTGACTCCGCACCAACTGGAGATCGGCAAAGTGGTGTGTGACAACGGAAGCAATTTGTTGGCGGCATTGAATTTGGGCAAGTTGACACATGTGCCGTGCATGGCACATGTGTTGAATCTGATATGCACAACGCTTTGTGCATAAGTACCCAGACTTATAGGACGTCCTCAAGCAGGCCAGGAAGGTGTGTGGCCATTTCAGGCGTTCCTACGCGGCCATGGCGCACTTTTCAGATATCCAGCGGCGAAACAACATGCCAGTGAGGCGCTTGATTTGCAACAGCCCGACACGTTGGAATTCAACACTCCTAATGTTCGACCGCCTGCTCCAACAAGAAAAAGCCGTCAACGAGTATTTGTATGACCGGGGTGCTAGGACAGCCTCTGCGCAGCTGCCAATTTTTTTGCCACGTTACTGGACGCTCATGCGCAATGCCTGTAGGCTCATGCGTCCTTTTGAGGAGGTGACAAACCTAGTCAGTCGCACTGAAGGCACCATCAGCGACATCATCCCATTTGTTTTCTTCCTGAAGCGTGCCCTGCGAAGAGTGCTGGATCAGGCCATAGATGAGCGTGAAGAGGAAGAGTTGTGGTCACCATCACCACCAGAAACAGCCTTATCAGCATCGCTTGCTGGACCTGCGGCAATGCTGGAAGAGGAGTCTGAGGAAGAGGAGTCAGAGGAGGAATGTGGCTTTGAGGAGGAGGAGGAAGACCAACCACAGCAGGCATCCCAGGGTGCTCATTGTCACCTATCTGGTACCCGTGGTGTTGTACATGGCTGGGGGGAAGAACAGACCTTCAGTGAGATCAGTGAGGACGAGGAACGGGACATGAGTAGCTCGGCATCCAACCTTGTGCAAATGGGGTCTTTCATGCTGTCGTGCCGGTTGAGGGACCCTCGTATAAAAAGGCTGAACGAGAACGACCTGTACTGGGTGGCCACGCTACTAGACCCCCCGGTATAAGCAGAAAGTGCCTGAAATGTTACTGAATTACCGGAGGTCGGAAAGGATGCAGCAGTTCCAAAATAAATTAAAAAGTATGCTTTACACAGCGTATAAGGGTGATGTCACAGCACAACGGGAATCTAACAGGGGAAGAGGTGAAAGTAATCCTCCTCCTACCATGACTACGCCGGCAAGGACAGGACGCTTTACAGACGTGTTGTTGATGGAGGACATGCGGAGCTTTTTAAGTCCTACGCATCGCCACAGCCCTTCGGGGTCCACCCTCAGAGAACGACTCGACCGACAGGTAGCAGACTACCTCGCCTTAACTGCAGATATCGACACTCTGAGGAGCGATGAACCCCTTGTCTACTGGGTGTGCAGGCTTGAACTGTGGCCTGAGATATCCCAATTTGCGATAGAACTTCTGGCCTGCCCCGCTTCAAGTGTCCTTTCAGAAAGGACCTTCAGTGCAGCAGGAGGTATTGTCACTGAGAAGAGAAGTCGCCTAGGTCAAAAAAGTCTAGATTACCTCACCTTTATTAAGATGAATGAGGCATGGATCCCGAAGGGACTGACAGTGGGCGATACATTTGACTAAAAAGGCCTGATGAGATGAGCTGCCTTTGGCTAAAAATGGTCCACACGCTGCTGTATTTTATCTCTGCATGCCGGATGACTTGCGTGACTTATCCGCCACCAACTAGGGTTCAAGCCTGTCAGGTCACCTGTGGCCAGATGACAGATGCACACCGTAGGAGGACAGGAGTGCACCACAAGATAGTGAACCCTATGGCTGACTGCTGCGGATAGGAAACTGGGTGGTTGTGGAAAGCGGGACCAGAGGAGCACAACCGGAATCCACAGGAAGCTAGAGCCAAGATTCCCCAGGGCGTGGAGTCTAAGACCCAGCAGGTCTTCACCAGAGCCTCTGGTGGTGAGGATGTTGCGCTGCAGCTAGGTCCAGGTCGCGGCCCCTAGAGTCTCCTAGCTCATGTCCCGTAGGGTAAGGGGGAAAGAGGGGAAGCAGCAGCACAGGATACAAGAATAGCAAAGGACAAGCCGAAGGTCAAGGGTCACAAGCAGACAAGGATAAACGAAGGACAAGCCATAGGTCAAGGGTCACAAGCAGACAGGGATAGTCAGGAACAAGCCAATATTGTAACAGAGAGACAGACGTAGCACACGGCAGGCAGGAACCCGGTTCGCCCATTCGCGAACATTTGCGGAAATTCGCGTTCGCCGTTCGCGAATGGAAAATTTTATGTTTGCGACATCACTATTCTTCGGCTCTTCGCAGGAAGAAGGGGCACACCATGCCACAAGCCCGTACCCTCCTGTATTAAGAGGTTGAGCGGTGTTGTTGTTGGGTCATTTCACAGTTGAGCCAGAGAATGGTTTTCTCACCTCTGTGGATAACAGACTTGAGCACTTGTTTCCCCCAGTGAATAGAATGTCCACACTTGCTATAACTCCAACAGAGAGTTTATTTCTTCTTTCAGCAAATAACAGTCTCTTGATAGAAACAAAGGTTGGAACAAGAAAAGGATAGCACAAGATGTGGGGAAAGGTCCAGGCACAATCTTAATCACCTCACTGTCCAGCTTCTTGAACACACTCAGCCTCAAATGGATAGTCTACTTAGAACAAGACTAGCAGCCAAATGACACTCACGCTTTACCCAAGGTCTCTGCCACAAACCTGGTGAAATTGGTCTCTGCTACAGACCTGGTGATTTTGGTCTCTGCCACAGACCTGACGAACTTGACCTTGGCCTAGGGAGAAAACATCCCTCCGGAGAGTTACCGGGACCCTTTCCTTCACCGTGACTACCACATCAGTCCTTCGGAACGGTTCCTCACCCGGCCTCCTCTACTCAGATACGGGCCCCCTCGCAAGGCGGCACCCTGGGACTCCTCGATCCCCGACAGGCCCCAGCCAAAGGTGCTGGGCCCAGGCCTTTGCTGAAATTCCCGAGTCCTCGCATCCAGGACGGACAGGAACAGCAGAGTAGTACCTAAAGGTGCCCAGGATGGAACAAGAACAGAGAACACCCGCCCCTGGGCCTCGGGCGCCCAGGACGGACTGGAACCAGAACCAGGGGTAGGACCCCATCGACTAACCCCGAACAGGCAGCGTCTGCCCCTTTTATCCCCTCTCCCAGCGTGTACAGCAGGTTAACCCCGCCCCACCGCCGAGAGGGGACACAAAAAGCACAGCCCTGTACCAGTGGTTCAACCCTAGCCTACTATGGCAGCGCCGCCTGTAGGCCACAGGGAACTGTACACCAATACTCTCCCTGTGGATAAAATGGTTGTAAACCCTGACAAATCAAGGTGTTTGGGCATACTACCTCCCAAACACTTCCCTTAAATTGAGGACCCCACTACATATTAGGCTTGTGCAATTCGTTTCGTAACGAATCAAAATTCGTCCGAATTTAGCAACTTTCGGACATTCGGAAGCATTCGAATTTCCGAACAGAGCAATTACGAATAAAACCGAATCCGAAATAAATTATACCGCAAAATAGCGAATGCCCGAAGGTCTTCGGCATAATTCGTTATGAAAAAAGTTACGAATGTACGAATCCATTCGAAGCACAATAACACTCACTCTGCTCTCTGCTTCTCCCTCACCATGCTGAACTCCCTCTCAAAATGGTGTACAGGGGCGGAGGCTATAGCCGCATGAAAAAACGAAAGTAAAATACGAGATTTCAAATCCATTCGAAGCACAATAACACTCACTCTGCTCTGCTCTCTGCTTCTCCCTCACCGTGCTGAACCCTCTCAAAATGGTGTACAGGGGCGGAGCCTATAGCCGCATGTAAAAAACGAAAGTAAAATACGAGATTTCGAATCGTTACAAATAACCGCTATGTATTTAGAAAATGTGACAGCAGGAAGGTAAAGTCACCTGGTTGCATCCAGGGGGGTAGATATATTTCGCCCAGATTCAGGCTTTACGCCGACTTATACAACTAGGTGGAGAGTTGTATAAGGCTAGTGGGCTCATGGATGACTCATACCTCTAGGGAGAGTGTGGGGCGTCGTACAGACAGGGAGTTGATGAGGCCAGCTGAAGCTTGTCAGCTCATTTAGGCCTCTATAAGAACTCCCAGATTCATTAGGTGTTAGCTCATGCCTGGAACCAGACCTGTGTGGACTGTCTAGGGAGAGTGAACCCCTGTGCGGTGAGACAAAGCCTGTGTGGCTATTTGCTTGGACATTTAAAACCAGGGACTTAGGGACTAGGACAGCACTAGGCTGATCCCAGTTGTTAGTTAGGAAACCTGTATGTTTAGTCAGAGGTCAAGTTGACCAGGATTTATTTTATTTATGTTTCTTTTGCTTTGCTGTGTTTTGTCACTGTAAATAGAAAATAAACCGCACCTTTTTGATTTTGAAAACCACAACCTCCGTTTGCTGGGCCTGTTTTTGTCTGGGGAGCCCATCCCGGGGGTCACACACACCCGCTGCCGAGCTAACCCCCTCACAGTTGGTGGAGAACCAGTGGCAGTTTTTTTTTAAGCCAGCATGGAGGAGATACTGAAACAGCTGGCTCTAGCAAATGCCAATCAACAGCAGACAAATGCAGGTTTTCAAAGGAGCCTTGCAGCCCAGCAGCAAGCTCATCAACAGAGCCTTGCAGCCCAGCAGCAAGCTCACCAACAGAGTCTGGAAGCTCAGCAACAAGCCCAGCAGCAATCTGAGGCCCGCTTCATAGACCTGTTACAGAAGCAAGAGCAGAGACTACAACAAATGGAAGCAGTAATGCAGCAACGTCCGCAGACCAGTGAGGAAAGCCGTCCCACTAATACCGCGTCCTTTGGGGTGAGTCGTTTATTGACAAAAATGACTGGAGAGGATGATCCAGAGGTATTTTTGACCACATTTGAAAGGACCGCTGAAAGAGAAAAGTGGCCTGAGGAGCAGTGGGCTGGACTGGTGGCTCCTCTGTTAACTGGTGAATCGCAGAAAGCTTACTATGACCTAGAGCCTAACCAAGCAAAAGACTATGTGATGCTAAAAGCTGAAATTTTGGCAAGGCTGGGTGTCACCCAGGCTGTCCGGGCTCAGCGTGTGCACAACTGGACTTTCCAGCTTGGAAAACCCCCCAGGTCTCAAATGTATGATCTCATTCACCTGAGCAGAAAGTGGCTACAGCCAGAGACTTTGTCCGCACCAAAGATTGTGGAACGTGTTGTAATGGATCGGTTTTTGAGAGCTCTTCCTACTGCCATCCAAAAGTGGGTAAGCCATGGAGACCCAGAGACGGCCGATGGTCTTGTGGATCGTGTGGAGAAATACTTGGCTACAGAGAACCTGACGGCCTCTTCCAGAGACACTCGGACTTTCCACCCTAAGACCAGACCATCCCCAGGGGCGGATAAGAGGATTCCAAGGGGTGAGGGTGGAGAGAGTGAGAGGGTGGGAGCTCTACCCCAAGTTTGGCGAGAACAGCCTGGGAAATCAGCGGCTCAAGAGGCGGCAAGAAGGATCGTTTGCTACCGCTGCCGGCAAGCGGGACATATTGCAGCCAATTGCCCGGTTGTGGAGGAACCCATGCAGTGTGACTTTCTGACGGGCAGACGTCAGTCGCTGTGTGCGACAGTCGCATGCACTGCCATTCGAGGAACTGAGAAACATTTATGCAAAATGTGTGTTAATGGTAGAAATGTTGTGGTATTGCTGGATTCAGGTAGCCTTGTGACCCTGATAAAGGCTGAGTTAGTTAAAACAGAGGTCTTTGGGAATAGCAAGGTAGCTGTTATTTGTGTGCATGGGGACACCCGAGAGTATCCAGTGACTACAGTGTGTTTCGAGACCCCCAAAGGTACCCTCTCTCATCCAGTGGGCTTAGTATCTCAGTTACCGCATGACGCCATTGTGGGAAGGGATTTTCCGAAGTTCTGGGAACTGTGGGATGATCCTGAGCCCCCCACTGGTGCCCCTATGTACCAGGAATGTGATAGCCAGAACTCCCCTGAGAGTGGTGAGGACTCTCCGGAATTTCCCTTATCAGTATTGGCAGGGGAGACTCAAGAAACTGGAGAGGAGCCCACCTCCTCAGACGAAAACCTACCGTCTGTGGAGTTTTCTGATCTTGAGGTTCACAGGGAAAACTTTGCCACAGAACAGTTGAAAGACCCCGCCCTAATAAAGGCACGGGAAAACGTAGTGAAAATAGATGGCGAGTTAGTGAACCCAGATAATACCTGCACTTACCCATACTTCAGCGTAGAGAAGGACCTACTGTATCGGGTGGCAAAAAGGGCAGAAGAAACCGTTGAGCAGCTTGTGGTGCCCAAACCTTACAGGAAGTTGGTGTTGGAGTTGGCCCATGGGCACATTCTTGGAGGTCATCTGGGGACAGAGAAAACCCGAGAGAGGGTATTACAGAGATTCTATTGGCCGGGGGTGATGAAGGACATAGAAAATTATTGTTCCTTCTGCCCTGTGTGTCAGAGGTCGGCCCCGATGCCACATTTCCGTAGCCCGCTGGTCCCTCTACCCATCATTGAGGTCCCTCTCCGAAATACCTCGGCCAAAACCATAGCCAAAGAGCTATCTCTTGTGTTTAGCCGGGTGGGTATTTGTAAAGAACTGCTTACGGACCAAGGTACACCCTTTATGTCCCGGGTTATGAAGGAGCTGTGTAAATTGTTCAAAGTGACGCAATTACGTACATCTGTGTATCACCCCCAAACCGATGGGCTGGTTGAAAGATTCAACAAAACCCTAAAACAAATGTTGAAGAAAGTGGTGGATAGAGATGGAAAGGATTGGGACTGTCTACTTCTTTATCTGATGTTTGCTATTAGGGAGGTGCCCCAATCCTCTACGGGATTCTCCCCCTTTGAGTTACTGTATGGGAGACACCCAAGAGGGCTGTTGGATATTGCCAAGGAAACTTGGGAAAGTGAGAGTTCTCCCCACAGGAGTGTGATTGAGCATGTCGCCCTGATGCAAGACCGAATTGCACAGGTAATGCCCATCGTGAAGGAACATTTGGCCCAAGCGCAGTTAGCACAGCAGAGAGTGTACAACCGTGGAGCCAAGACCCGTACCTTTTCCCCGGGGGATAGGATACTGGTACTTGTCCCTACGGTTGAAAGTAAATTCCTTGCCAAATGGCAAGGCCCCTATGAGATAATGGAAAAAGTGAGCGAAGTGAATTACAAGGTCAGACAACCAGGAAGGCGAAAGCCCGAACAGATCTATCACGTTAATCTGTTGAAAGCCTGGAGGGATAGAGAGTCCCTAGTCGCAGACACTTGGTCACCAGCTCAAACTGGTTGCGTGTTTCCTGAGGTTGGAATAGCAGCCACCTTGTCACAACCCCAACAACAGGAGGTTAAGGAGTTTGTGCTTCGCAACAAGGAGGTATTCTCTGAGCTGCCGGGACAAACATCTGGGGTAGAGCATGACATCATTACCCCGCCCGGTGAAAGGGTGAAGTTAAAACCCTATCGGATCCCAGAGGCCCGACGGGAGGCAATACGGGAGGAAGTACAGAAAATGCTGAACTTAGGGGTGATAGAGGAGTCCCAAAGTGATTGGTCTAGTCCCATTGTGTTGGTGCCTAAACCGGATGGGAGCTGGCGATTTTGTAACGATTTTCGTCAGTTGAACAAAGTTACAAAATTTGACACCTACCCCATGCCACGTATAGATGAGTTGATCGACCGGCTGGGAACAGCCCGATACATGACGACTCTTGACCTCACAAAAGGGTATTGGCAAATCCCCCTGGCCAAGTCGGCCAAAGAGAAAACCGCATTTGTAACCCCAGACGGGGCGTTCCAATATAAAAGAATGCCGTTCGGGTTACAGAATGCGCCGGCCACATTCCAGCGGAAAATGGACCAGATGCTGAGGCCCCATCGGAAGTATGCTGCGGCTTACCTGGATGACGTAATTGTCCATAGCACAGATTGGGCCTCACATCTGCCAAAAGTGCAAGCAGTCCTGGACTCTGTTCGGGAAGCGGGGTTTACGGCTAACCCCAAGAAGTGTACCATTGGGCAGGAGGAGGCCAAATATCTTGGGTACACCATTGGGAGGGGAGTAATAAAACCCCAACTCAACAAAGTCGAGGCCATCCAGAGTTGGCCACGTCCCAACAGCAAGAAGCAGGTACGAGCCTTTCTGGGAATCGCTGGGTATTATCGGCGATTCATTCCCCACTTTGCTTCTAAGGCTGTGCCCCTAACCAACCTGACGAAGGGGAAAGGGTCGGTCATGATTAAATGGACCCCCGAGGCTGAGGCAGCATTCCAATTCTTGAAACAAGCCTTATGTAGCCAGCCAGTGTTGTACTCACCCGACTTCTCTAAAGACTTTGTCGTACAAAGTGATGCGTCAGATGTGGGGTTAGGAGCAGTATTGTCCCAGGTCTGGAACGGGGAAGAGCACCCAGTCATTTACCTCAGCAGGAAGTTGAAGTCCCATGAGGTAAATTACGCCACCGTTGAAAAGGAGTGTTTAGCGGTGAAGTGGGCTCTAGATTCCCTTCGGTACTACCTGCTAGGTAGGCACTTTGACATGGTTACGGATCACGCTCCGTTAAAGTGGATGGCTCAAAACAAGGAAACAAATAGAAGAGTGAATAGGTGGTTCCTGGCCCTCCAGGAATTCAACTTCACAGTAAAGCATCGCCCTGGCGTTCAAATGGGGAATGTGGATGCTTTGTCTCGAGTACATGAATGCCTGATTGCTGGTGTTCCAACCCCGAGGTTAAAACAAGAGGGGGGGGTATGTGACAGCAGGAAGGTAAAGTCACCTGGTTGCATCCAGGGGGGTAGATATATTTCGTCCAGATTCAGGCTTTACGCCGACTTATACAACTAGGTGGAGAGTTGTATAAGGCTAGTGGGCTCATGGATGACTCATACCTCTAGGGAGAGTGTGGGGCGTCGTACAGACAGGGAGTTGATGAGGCCAGCTGAAGCTTGTCAGCTCATTTAGGCCTCTATAAGAACTCCCAGATTCATTAGGTGTTAGCTCATGCCTGGAACCAGACCTGTGTGGACTGTCTAGGGAGAGTGAACCCCTGTGCGGTGAGACAAAGCCTGTGTGGCTATTTGCTTGGACATTTAAAACCAGGGACTTAGGGACTAGGACAGCACTAGGCTGATCCCAGTTGTTAGTTAGGAAACCTGTATGTTTAGTCAGAGGTCAAGTTGACCAGGATTTATTTTATTTATGTTTCTTTTGCTTTGCTGTGTTTTGTCACTGTAAATAGAAAATAAACCGCACCTTTTTGATTTTGAAAACCACAACCTCCGTTTGCTGGGCCTGTTTTTGTCTGGGGAGCCCATCCCGGGGGTCACACACACCCGCTGCCGAGCTAACCCCCTCACAAAAAGTACAAATCCATTCAAAGCACATTAGGCATAATAGGCAGCGTCGTTGTGAGAGAGACACGGAAAATTACGAATCAACGAACCCAAAAAAAGTTACGAAAGTAGGAGTTGTGTCCAGAATCAACGAAAAACAACGTACTCTACCGAAAGTACGAATTATAAAGCAACAAAAAATTCAACGAAAAATGTCGCTTGCAAAAATACGAATGAGTCTGAACACGAAAAATCCCGTCTAGCAAAATTACGAATGATTACGAATCAACAGGACCGGAAAGAAACGAACCGAAACGGAACGAATTTTTCCGTTGTGCACAAGTCTACTACATATATATTTATATATATATATATATATATATATATATGTAGCGGGTGGTTACATTTAGGGGAGGCATCTGAGTGGTAACAGGCTCAGATGCAGCAAGTGTTAGGGTTCATGGACCAATTTATGCCAGTGGAGGATATAAGTGGTGTCCAGTTCCGGCCTATAGGTGGCGCTGTCGCCATAGGCCGGGGTTGAACCACCATTGGGGGTCTGTGCTTTTTTTTGTCCTCTCGCGGCAGTGGTACAGCGGGGCGGGGAACCCGCTGTGCATGCTGGGAGAGGGGATAAAAGGGGCGGACATCTTCCGCTCGGGGTCCACGCCCAGGCACCTTCAGCCTGGGGGTGAGTGCTGGTGGTCTCCGGGCGCCCTCGGCCCGGAGACGGAGCTGTGATTCCACCCCAGACACCTTTGGTCTGCGGTGAGGTACTCTCAGGAGGCCTGGGGCCCAGTACCTTCGACTGTGTCCCGCCTGGGATGGAGGATTCCTAGGGGCCCACCGAGTGAGGGGACCCGAATCCAGGGCAAAGGGGGACCAGAGAGGTGACATTCCCAAAGACCCAGCGCAGCATTGGCTGGTGACGGTGGAGGCCTCTGGAGACCGTCCGGATGGATGTCTCTCCCTGACAGGGGCCATATCTCAAGAAGGTAGTCCACATTCTAATGGTCAGTGGCAGCGACCCAACTGAAACCCAGGTCAGTGGCAGAGACCTCAAGTCTAATTTACCCGGTCGGTGGCAGCGACCACCCTCGCGGTCGGTGGCAGCGACCGTGCGCCAAGCCTGTTTGCGCACACCGAAACAGGAGAGTAACAAGTTCATTTTTGTGCCTGGACCTTCCTCTTCACCTTGTCTGTTCGTTGTCTAACCAGTCTGCTCTAAAAAGACTATTGCTCTGAAGAATAAATAAGTGTTGGACTTTCAAGGGTGTGGAACTTGGCTTTCTGGGAGTTAAAGGTCATTCTCAAGGGAAGTTTTTGGCTCTGGACAGGGGCACAGGCCCGAAGGTAAATGGTTATAGCTCACACCTCTACACACAAGAGGATACGAGCTGGTGGTGCGTCACACTCTCCTCCCTGGTCCCCTAAACGAGAGCCATTGACATTGACAGAGGAGGGAGTGAGAGGTGAGGTCGCTACATATATATATATATATATATATATATATATATATATATATATATATATATATATATGTAGCGGCCTCCTCACCCCGACCTCTTTAGCTAGGGGTATGTCGAGCGACAGAGTGAGGTGCGCTACGGCCCATGTCCTCCCCATGCATGTGGGTGAGGTGAAGGCCAATATCAATCTTTTCCTCGGGCCAAATGTGTGCTGGTTATGAGGGTCAGTCCTTCCGTGCCGGAATCTCCCTTTGTTCCCATCAACAGAGTCCATACACCCATCAAAGTCCAAACTCAGGTTTATTGCGTATCTCCACATACAGTCAAATGCAACGGCATGATACGATGGGGAAAGCAGGTCGAGGCACTGTACAGGTTCCTAATCCCCTACACTCCCTGTGCTATGACCAGGGGTTGCAGGAGTCTTGATGAAAGCTCCTCCGCTGCGCTGTAGCCCCTATCAGGGGAAGATGTCCTCCAAGGGAGTTACCGAAGGCCCATCCGTCACCGGGTTGACACTGCACCGGGTCTTCGGACGGGTGACCTCCCCAGCCTCCTCACCTCAGATGCGGGTCCCCTCGCAAGGGGCGCCCTGGAGCAACTTCACCCTTGCGGGACCCAGTCGGAGTCACCGGGTCCCAGGCCTCCTCAATAGTACCTCACCCCAGGCTGAAGGTGCCTGGGATGGACTCCATCTTCATTCCGGCCAGGCCTTGGGCGCCTAGACCGGAACCTTGAACCGCCCGCACCCAGGCCTTGGGTGCCCGGGGTGCGTGAAGAGATGATCCCCAAAGACGACAGACAGACCTCGTGGCGAGGGCGTCTCCCCCTCTTATATCCTCCCATCGACACCACGGCGGGTTCCCCACCCCAGCCGTACCATCTCCAGGAAGGGACAAAGAAGGGTAGCACTGTGATAGCGATTCTACCTCGAGCCAGTAGGTACACTGACACCCACTGGTCAAGGAGAATATCGCACCACCCAATCCTCCACGAATAACAAAAAGGGGTCTGAACCCTAACATAATTACACACCTGGGTCACACTACCCCCAGGTGTATCCCACTAAATTGAGGACCCCGCTACACACTCCCCCTGGTGATTTGACGCTGGTCCCCAGCGTCAGGTGCACACCCATGTCTCCCAAGGAGGGGCGACATGAAGTGGGCCCCAGAGGCTATCCCTCAAATTCTGGATACTGTATGTGCCAAGACCTGCTCAACAGAAAAGGGAACTATAAAACATTAAAACTTTTGTATAAAACATCTGTCATGTACACATATACAATCCCTCCCGTCACTGTCTAAGAACCACCCCATACTCAGTAGCCTTGACCGACGAATCTCCTGCAGAAGGGAAACAAAAAAAACAAAAAAACACATCCTAACACTCTGTGTTAACTTGGCATGAGTGGGTCCGTCAGCCGAGAGACCCGCTCACTCCAATAAGTAAGTAATGCATGTGTAACATTTTCAAACAACCGTTGCACAACACTGCCACCTGGTGACAGCGCTGCGGTAATGACACTTGGTGAGATCTTCATTCTTCCTGCTTTCCTACTCTAACTCTATCCCCAAATGTCTCTGCCTTTTGGCACATGAAGAAAAGGGAGAACAAAAAAAACAACAGCTCCCAAATCTCCAGTGAGTGAAAGAAAAGCCCAAATCAAAACAAAAGTAGGGCACAGTTCTAGGCGTCTGGGAATGTCTCTTCCAGAAAGTTTCAACAGCAACAAAATAGGAGTTCACTTCTCCTACAAGTAAAATCTTGGATCCGGCAAAAACAAGGGCTTCAGGTGTTTGTGAAATACTTCCACCGAATATTCGACGTCTTCTCCTTCTTTCCTGCAGACGAGCACCTTATCAGCATGGATATGGCGTCCCAGTCTCCAATCAGCTTTACAGTCTTTAAACTTTTTAGACACCGGCGGCGAACATGACAGGTATCGCCGGGCATGGGGCACTTTGAGTTTTTCCCACACAAACTCGTCATACCACCGTGGTCGCAAGACCTCGACTTCATACAATAAGTCCCGAGGCAAGTAGGGGTACTCCCACCCATATTCACGGGCGACTCTCTGGGAGAAAAGTCTCTGCAATCGAGCTAGAGGCGGCATCACATCTCGCTCACCTTCTCCTGGCTGTACGATGGCCTCCGGGTGCCGAGGTACTTTCACCATCTCGGGTGGCTTTGCTCTTGGTGCCCGCAATGAAGCACGCTGCATCCCCACTATCAGAGCGGGTGATGTGGTTGAATGTGGAAGGTTATTTGAAGGACTAGATTTCCTCAATAACTCCGGGGCTTGCACCCGGGGCGTACTGTCATCTATGGACATGGGGGAGTCCTGTGGCTTACTCAGCACAGGTAGTGGGCGTCTGTCACAGCCCTTCCGGTGAAACAGTTTGTCTATCTCTCCGTCATCACCACAGTCTGACAATGACTCTAAGTCGGAGGTGTCATACATCTCAGCGGGAAGGTAGTCTCTAGTAGACGGAAGGCTACCCTCCCTTGCGGGCTCCACCGACTGGGGACCCCCGACACCTCCAACCAACACCACAGTCCCAGCCCCTGGCTCACCTGGACCTTCTGAAGAACTGGGATGTCCGGGACTCTCTTTTCTACCGGCGTCATCCAGGCCAGGCAAGCGGCGGGGTGAAGCTCGACCACGGCCATAGGATGCCTGTACCAGACCGACTTTCCTCTTCGGAGGTGGGAGCAGGGAGTCTGTAGTGACCGAAGCAGTGTCCTCGGATTTTTCTCTCTCAGTCTCTGGTTGGGCAGTCACTTCGCCCTGGTCAGCGCGCACGGGAAACTCCGCAAAGGCTTTGATCTCTCCCTCCGGAGTGGCGGTTCCTGTGATGCAGTTGAGGCGTAGGGCCCGGGGCCTTTCCGTGTGTGGTTCAACCTCAAAAAGAAACTCCTTGCATGCTTCGCATCGCCCGAATGGCTTTAGTTGGACCACCAGTCCCGAGCATCCGGGACAGATCACACCGAGGGCCTCTGTGCCTCTGCATGAATACAAAGCCAACTGTCCTCGGGGCCTGAGCCTTATCCCCGTGTCTGTAATGGATGCAGCAAATGCAGTCATCTTGAAAGGATAAGGTACCGTCATCCACGGGGAGCCTGAGTTCGCTCCGACCACTTGCTGCTCCATCACGCGCTGACCTCGCGCCGGAGTCTCCACGTGTATCTCCACACGTGGCCAGACTCCTCCCACGACTTGCACGTTTTCGCGGGCTTCCTTCAGTCTCCTCCCACGAATTGCGCAGTCATGTGATGCCTCGTGGAGCAGTGCAGCAAAAGTCCCCACATGTAGTTCGTCACACGGCTGGACTCCTCCCTCTTCCCGCTCTTTCTGCATGGGCCTCTCCCAGTTTTTCAGGGAAACTTCCACGACTTCGAGCACAGGGATGCACTTTGGCCAATCACATGGCCGACCTGCTCGGACCTCCTCCGGGCAGCAAAGTTCAAACACAGCCGTTCCAAACCTCAGGGTTAACACACATTTCATCCCGGACGAGCCCCCACGTGTAGCGGCCTCCTCACCCCGACCTCTTTAGCTAGGGGTATGTCGAGCGACAGAGTGAGGTGCGCTACGGCCCATGTCCTCCCCATGCATGTGGGTGAGGTGAAGGCCAATATCAATCTTTTCCTCGGGCCAAATGTGTGCTGGTTATGAGGGTCAGTCCTTCCGTGCCGGAATCTCCCTTTGTTCCCATCAACAGAGTCCATACACCCATCAAAGTCCAAACTCAGGTTTATTGCGTATCTCCACATACAGTCAAATGCAACGGCATGATACGATGGGGAAAGCAGGTCGAGGCACTGTACAGGTTCCTAATCCCCTACACTCCCTGTGCTATGACCAGGGGTTGCAGGAGTCTTGATGAAAGCTCCTCCGCTGCGCTGTAGCCCCTATCAGGGGAAGATGTCCTCCAAGGGAGTTACCGAAGGCCCATCCGTCACCGGGTTGACACTGCACCGGGTCTTCGGACGGGTGACCTCCCCAGCCTCCTCACCTCAGATGCGGGTCCCCTCGCAAGGGGCGCCCTGGAGCAACTTCACCCTTGCGGGACCCAGTCGGAGTCACCGGGTCCCAGGCCTCCTCAATAGTACCTCACCCCAGGCTGAAGGTGCCTGGGATGGACTCCATCTTCATTCCGGCCAGGCCATGTTTGGGAGTTCTAAGTAACTTTCTAGCAAGAAATACTGATTTTTAACTTGTAAGCAACATGTGTCAGAAAAAGGCTTAGTCTTCAAGGGGTTAAATATATATTTGCATGACAATTTAAAACAGTTTTTTGATATTGTTTATTTATTTTTAGGCCTCATGCCCACGGGCGTTTTTCAAAGGCAGTGTTTTTTATTTGGAACATGTGACCAGCAGCAGAGGAGTATAAGCTCCTCCTGCTTATGTTTCCTTGCAGACAGGCTGTCAGAGAGCTGGGTCATGTGACAGCTATATATCACATAGGAAAGAGGTACTTAGATTTTTTTTAAATAAAATAATTTTAGTGCCATCATCCATATACAGAAATAGAAGGGACAATATAAATTAAACAGTGTGTGTTTAGTATCACTTTAAAATGCGGTATAGTTTTCTGAAATACCTCAGTGGGAAAACTATAATTTATTTTGGCTACTAGGTATTATTATACAGGAATTATTCTCTCAAGCCTCGTACACACGACCGTTTTTCTCGGCAAGAAAACTGCTGGGAGAGCTTTTTGCCGAGAAAACCGCTCGTGTGTATGGTTTCCCGGCAGGAAAACTGCCGGGAATCTCGACGAGAAAAATAGAAAACCTGCTCTCTATTTTTCTCGTCGGGATTCTCGGCAGAGTGTTGGGGTTGGTTTTATAAGAGGGAGGCGGGCCCCAGTTTCTTTCTCTTTGGACACCGCCCTCCCAGGAAGAGGATCCCTGTGCTGATCTGCTGGGTGTACAAGACCTGAAGCCTGGGCCTTGTGCTTTTCCAAAGAGCCTTCCGCTCCACCGAGGAACCTGCGGAGCGTCTGATCCTGTTGCTGAATGCTGTTACCAGGAGGACCGAAGACCCAGGTGTCGTGGACACTGTGAATCAAGTCACAGCAACGGAAGTAACGGACAAGGACTGGTCCAGTTGGGTGAGAGAGCACCTGCTCAGAGCTACATCACAGTATCTTTAGGCCCACTGACTGTATTCAGGGCCACCACAGTGATTGCAGTTACACTTTGAGGAGACTATCTACAGAACTGAGTTATTAGTCTCTCTGGCATTGTAAAGTCACCGATCATCGTTACTTTGTTGGATTACAATTGTTCTTAAACTGCACCACTGTGTTTGCTAGCGAAGATTTCTTCCACAGAACTATACCCAAATCATAGTCAGGCCTGACTGGGTAGTGTAGAACATTGCTGGGCGCCATTTTGTCCACGAGGGAGGATAGCTGCAGTGGGGTCTGTTAAACTGTCTGTCATATTGCTGAACGTTTGATGTTTTAATAAGTATACTCATATTGCACGGCTCTGCATTTGTTATCGCATACTTTTTATCTATCTAACCTTTATCAACAGTAAAATATTAGAGTTAAGTATATCAGTTGTCAGTGTCATTTACTGTGCTATACCATTACTGTGTGCCTTACTGTGGGATTGTGTCATAGAGAATCATAGAGTGATTGCAATTTTATCATCCCCTTTACTAACTGTGCCACGAGAGGTTAGAGCAGATTGCCGGGGGTTGGCAGTGCTGTGTACAGGGCCCGAAATATTACCAGCGGCTCTCTTAAGTTGGGGGTATCGCTATATTTAGATATCCAAAAACGAGCGATGGAGGGGTGGTCTTTAGTTTAAGACCACCTTGTAAAAGTGGGTGGAACTACGCTTTAACCTTACTCAGTACCTATAAATCACTGCTTCATGCCTTTTTAAATAATACATATTGCAACATATCAGCAGTAGCTGAAAATCTTTTATCGGGAGAGCTCTATGTGCGTAAATATATAGATAAGTTATCACAAGTTCAGCAACTAAGTAAATGTATCCTTTTCTACTGTACAAATGGATTTCAAAGGTTGGATTATATTGCTTAATTGTCAGCAACATCATATCCAGAGTGTCTGTCTGGCTAAGCAGAAGATTGTTTCACACTTGTCCATTATAGGTTCTTCTCAAAGGAGAAGTTTGGGGTTCACAAAAGACAAAACATTAATAAATACTCACCTCTCTGCTGCAGAATCCGTATGACATTGCAGCTGTCCCACAACAGCTGTAAATCCGAGAGCTGATCGATCACCTTACCACTGATTAATCAGCTCTTGTCATGTTAGTCAATGCTCCATACTCTGCTCCTCCAGCACTCACTGGAGCACCAGGATAGGGAGAGGGTGGACATGGCTGGCTCCGGCTCTCAGCTGCATCCTGAAAGGCAAAGTCAGATCTTTGTCGAACTAAGTTCATTGGTTCGCATTTAGCTGACTAGATCAAAAACAGATGTGCTCCTTTGATCCAAAAAAGAATAATAGACAAAAAGCTATAGCCATACTTCTCTTTTAACCACCGACCGACCGCAATACATATTTATACATTGCGGTTTGCAAGTGGTTTACGGGGATTATGGCTGAAGGTATCAGCCATAACCCCCGTATCCTTTTTTGCAGCCGGCAGCTGGCTTTCGCATTATAAGTGGCTCATAAACTGCTGGAATGCTTTCCGAAGCGGCGGGAGGGGACGTTCCCTCCTCCACCTCCCCGCGCCATTTGCCAGTGTTTCTCAGGCTTACCGTCTCCACCGGTTTGCCCGTGGAACGATCCAACGGTGCAGCTGGCTGCTCTCATAAGCGATCAAAGAGTAGATACTCTTTGATTGCCTCTATGACCTTGGAGGACCGGAGCAATGTCATGATGTCACTTCCGGTCCAGGCTGCAAGTAAATAATTTTTTTTTAAAGCAAAAGATCAAAAATCTTTATCTTTTGCTTTTAAAGTTAAAGAGGAGATTTGGGGCCTTTTTGACCCCAGATCGCTCCATAATGACGACCTGTCATCCTTATTTCTATTACAAGGGATGTTTACATTCCTTGTGTAGCGGGCATTTAAATTTGGGGGGGGAGCATCTGAGTTATTCAACCCAGATGTACCAATTGTTAGGGAATCTGAGAATCCCTTTTGTGGTTCTTGGAGGACTCTGGTGGTGCAAGGTTCTCTGCGGCCTGCAGGTGGCGTTGTCGCCCTGGGCAGGAGTTGAACCTTCACCGCAAGACTGTTCCTTTTTGTCCTTTCCTGGCGCTGGTACAGCGGGGCGGGGAACCCGCTGTGACGCAAAGGGAGAGGAGATAAAAGGGGCGGACGCCCTGACCTCGGGGTTCAGAGTTGGAGGACGCGGCCACGCCCAGGCACCTTCAGCCTTGGTGCTGGCGTTCCGGAGTTCCGGGCCCAGGTGCCCTTGACCTGGCCGGAGCGAGGGATGGAGTCCATCCCAGGCACCTTAAGCCTGGGGTGAGGTACTACGGCCAAGGCCTGGGACCCAGTAACTTCGACTGGGTTCCACGAGGGTGGAGGAGTCCGAGGGGCCCTAAGGTGTTGGGACCCGTATCTGAGGTGAGGAGGCCGGGGAGTGTAACCCTTCCGAATAGCCCGGTACAGCATTAATCCAGTGATGGCGGGGCCTCTGGTAACTCTCTTGGAGGGATGTCTTCCTCCTGACAGGGGCTGCAATGTAGCGAAGGTAACTCCAGTTCCTGCTCACTAGAGTCGCTGGAAGAGACTCTGAAGCCAAAAAGTAAATTTTACAGCCACTGTGCTTAGCAACCGTTGGTGAAACCTCAACGGTTTAGTTTCTTTGAGGATTGTGCCTTGACCTACTCCCCACCAATACTGAACTGTTCTATGGGTCTCAAACTGTCTGCTCGCAAAGGACTATTTGTTTGCCGTTATGGAATAAATAAGTGTTGGACCTTTTCAGTGTGTGGTACTCCAATTACTTGGAGCAAAGGGGGTTATCAGCAGAACAGACTTGGCTCTGAGCGTATACACAGCCCGAAGGTAATCTGGTGTTGGCCTTCACCTCTACATGCAGTAATCTAGAGGACATGGGCCGTGGCGCACCTCGCTCTCCCCTTCAAGGTACCCCTAGACCGAAGCCAAATTAACCGCTAAAGAAGAGAGAGAGGGTGAGGCCGCTTCACTTGTAATAGGAATAAAAGTAATATAAATGTGATAAAATTTGACAAACCCGCTGCGCAAATACCGTGTGACATGAAAAATTGCAATGATCGCCATTTTATTCCCTAGGGTCTCTGCTAAAAAAAAAGTATAATGTTTGGGGTTCTAAGTAATTTTCTATACTGATTTCAACTTGTAAACAAAAAGTGGCAGGAAAAGCCTGTTGGTTAAAGTGGTTGTAAACCCACTTAGACAACTTCCACCTACAGGTAAGCCTAGATTAAGGCTTACCTGTAGGTGCAAGAAATATCTCCCTAACCTACATGGTTAAGGAGATATTTACTATAAATCGATGCGCCGATGACATCACGCGCATGCGCACTAGCGGGACGACTTCATTGCCGGTTTTCTGAATGGGCTCTTGCCGGCCCGAGCGCGCTTACATGTGACGTCATCGCTGCTCCGGCCAATCACAGCGCCGGAGCGGCGATACATTGACATCCATGACGGGACATCTAGGCAAGATGGTGGCGGAGGTGACCGAGGACCTCTGCGGGGGCTTCGATCTCAGGTAAGTCATTCATAATGAACTAGTATGCTATGCATACTAGCTCATTATGGCTTTCTTTTGCAGGGTTTTTTTTTTTCCAGGGTTTACTTCCTCTTTAAAGTGTATATATAGCCAATTTTTTTTTCAGTTTCAGACAGAGTAGGAAGGGTTTATAACCCATTTATTTTTTGCTGTCTGTGTACCCGCCAGGTAGATTAATCCTTTGTTTATTCTGGTGTTTTTTTGTTTGTTTTTTTCATCTAAGTGGTGTTTGTGGGCCTATTGGCATTAGTTTGCTGTGTTTTTCCCACCCCTCTGTTGGACTGCTTTTGGATGTCCCATGCATTTTGGAATTCCTTCTGACCCTGTGTCCCTTAGGCTCGGTTTCCACTTGTGTGACTTGTCATGTGACTTGGGACTGCAAAGTTGCATGACAAGTCATACCCCATGATTCATATCTGTGCGACTTTAGGTCACAGCGACTTTAAAGTAGTCCCTGCACTACTTTGGTCCCACTTTGATGCGACTTGAGGTCCAGGACCTCAAGAATACACAGACATTGCTTCAAGTTGCATCAAAATCGCGGAAAAATCGCGCGACTTTGGGGTTGCAATAATGGAAACAGAGCCTAAAGGAACAATTAAGATTTTTGACTTAGGCAGCTCATAGATGATTTGATTTTCTTTCCTTCCACCATGGATGGAAGGAAAGAAAATCTCTTGGTTCCCCTATCAACACTATTGTGTTCTGCTTGAGGGGGGACACAGGGAGCCTTCCTAGCTGGCAGAACACAATGGTTACTGCTAGCAGATATAGCCGCTGGCAGTAATCGCATGTGGAGAAATCTGACTAGCTGGTCATACATGGATCAAAATTCATCCGGTCACTGCTGAATTTCGATCCATGTATGATTGACTTTACTGTATAATCCTTTTCTCGGGGGACATTGGGGGACAAAAGTCTCATCCCTCTGTCTTTATAATCCACTCCTACTACTGCCTTTTCACAGAACTGAAGAATGATCAGATTGGGAAATGTTATACCTGGCTGTCTAACAGCTTTTTTAGTTTGCCGGTATCCAGTTCTCCTAAAGGTTGCAGTATAACTTCTAGGTCCTAGAAATCCTATTGACCCTGTATCTCTTTAAGTGATTCTAAGGGTATTTTTTTTTTTTTTTTAATAACAAATATGTTATACTTACTGCTCTGTGTAATGATTTTGTAATGTAATGATTTTGCACAGAGCAACCCTGATCCTCTTCTTCTGGGGTCCCCCACCTACAATTGCGGCTCTTGGCCCTCGCTGAGTGCCCCCATAGCAAGCCACTTGTATACTCAGTCCTGAATTAGCTCTGTGTCCACTGACACACAGAGCGCAGCTCGGCTTTATTCCCATCACCACTCCCTTCTCATTGGCTGTTACTGACAGCAGCAGTAGGAGCCAATGACTCCCACTGCTGCCTTTCTGTCCATTGAGGAGAGAGAGAGAACCGAGAGAGCTGCGTGCACAGCTCTGGATCGAGATCTAGCTCAGGTAAGTATAAGGGGGGGAGGCGAGCGGAGTCCAGAAGATTTTTTACCTTTATACGTAGAATGCATGAATGTAAAAATCCTTGTGCCTTTAGAACCACTTTAATGAACTCCAAGAAAAGGTAAGTCAAAGATCCTATGCTATTCCTTGTCATTTTACACTCACCAGATTTTCATCTGTCTTTTTTAAAAAGTATTTTGTCCTAAAAACAAATGATATCCCAAACACAAATCATTTTAAAAGATATAAGGACACAAGATGTATCACAAAACCAGGATTGTGTTTTAGGTTACATGAATTGCAATTGAGTAGCATTTTGCTGCCATCTAGGCACTATTCGTAGGAACTGCAATAAATATTTTTATAGAAACCAGAAAGAATTTTTCCACCCAAGCCAGGGTCAAAATGACATGAAAATTAACAAAAAAAACTTAACACCCACACAATATGAATCTTAGATATCTACACATGCAATTTAACACAATGTATGCTATGCATGTAACTAGAACTTTTAGCAGACTTCTAGACACCTTAGTGATCATGTAATTAGATCAGTTCGCTTTCACAAACTTTCACACTTCCATTATGTTCTTAGACAATCAAAATCTGCCTTGGCACATACCATGGTGATTGGACTATAGTGGTAGAGAGACATGGAGCACAATTCACATCCATAAAAGCGTGAAAAGAACAAAAAATGGAAAACAAAAAAGGACCCTAAGGTGTCACACATACTTGACCAATTAAAATTCAAAACGTTTTTTATTCACAACATAATTCCTTAAAAGCTTCTACATCCATAAAAACATTTAATACAGTTTCAGATTGCATATAAGAGGCTTCCTAAAAAGGCACTCATTCTGCTAGGCCATAACTTATGAATTTCCATACATATATAAAGAGTATTTAATATACTGTACAACAAATGTATTAGGCTGGACTGCAGAAGAAAAGTAAGTGCAGTCTCTACGTGTTTCGCCATTCACTGGCTTCCTCAGGAGACCCTATTATTTTATATTGGGAAATAAATCACAATTATTTTCAAAATATATACAAACATACATAAGAGCATATGGCATAAACACAATTAGTAGCTGAGTACTCACACAAATGAAACCAAGATATTATTTATATGCCGTTATGTCCAAATGGAAGAAACTACCCAGGTCGCCTCCAAGCACTGAAAGGCACATTGGAGCCCCCAGAGTGTGCAGTGCATAACCTAACAAATTATAATATATCATAATAAAATAACCCATACAAAATTACTTCCATACAAACTATGAGAAGCCAAAAGCGCTATGGACACTGATTTGACAAGGAGTTATTCAGAGGAATATTCTCACCTGATGTATCCTCTTCCTGCAAAACCCAGAAGCTGGGCAGCATAGAGTATGCTGTGAAAAAGTAAATAAAAATACCACAGCATGCCAGTGAGAAATTTCCCCTATATAATAAACTCCAAAATCAAAAAAGGAGAGAATGTTTGCAGGAAATGGGGACAAAATGATCACCTTAAAGTGTTACTAAACCCACAACAGTAAAATCAGTGTGTATATTCAGTAAAGCATGCTTGTTATACTCACTGTGGAACCCAAGGGGTTAACCCTCCGCATTGTGTAAAAAGGCTGTTTGGTCCTGTATGCACAGATCCTCCTCTTCTTCCACTGTCTCCAAAACCTGTCCGAATAAGACAGAGTTAGTGGAGTCAGGCTGCACATGCTCAGTTTGGTGTGTATTGCTAGAGAGTTTTTTTTCTCTTGGGAGAGTGCATGTGATCAGCACAGGGCCAATCAGCATTTTCCAGAAGGAGGGCCAGGGGTCCTGCATTCTGATAGGACAGCCAGTGTAGTTTGAAAACTCCTCCTACAAACTTTAGCCAGGCACTGATAGAAGTCACAAGACTGCTCTTAACTGCAGTGCTGATGAGAAAAGGCATTTAGCAGTTTATATTTACTAAAATAATTGCATTCCCATGTTCTGTGTACTGTGGGAGACCAAATATAGTGAATGCAGGGTCCTGGGTTTAGTAATACGCCAGGAGCGGGTGGAAGTGCTCCACTATGGAGACAGTACTGTGTGGGCAACCAACGAGGATGTCCTTCGATCCAGCATCCATTGGGTTCACTGCCCACCCCCAGGAGCTCCAGTTTTCCAATAAATGATTGTTGTTTTAAACTTCTAATCTGTCTCTACCTGCTTACTGGAACAGAGCTCCCACTGCTACATTTTGTGAGTTCTAAACTGCCCGCTAGGTGGCGCTTCTATACACACACAGGAGCAGTGGGAGAATTGGCATGCGATTCAGACAGGAATCGCACCACGTTCCTATTCAAATTGTATGCGATTTCTTGCAGTGCAATTTGCGCATATTCATTTTGTATTGATGCAAATTACACCGCAAAGTATCGGTTTCGGTATCGGGAGCATTTGGGCGAGTACCAATACTCGCTCAAATGCCTGGTATCGGCGCATCCCTACTTTAAACTGTTCAAAAATGGTATGCTGGCCTCAAAGTGCACCTCCACAGCCCTCTCAAAGCTGCACCATTGCCAATCACTCTTCTCCCTTATATTTAAGGGGCGGAAAGATGGTCACCGCAGCAGGGCTCCTCCCCATGCCTGCCGCGCCAGCGCGCGGTGTCGGGAAGAAGCAGGCGGGTATTTCTCTGGACATGCGCGTATTGTTTAATAGTGACTGAGATACCTGTGACTGTAAATGCTGGGGTATTTTGCTGAGAGTAATAAGAATTGAAGAAGCTTCATAGATAAGTAGTGATTGTTAATATTTGCCTAATTTTCCCCTAACATAGGGTGACTAGACGTCCCGGTTTCCGGGGACAGTCCCCGGATTGAGGACACTGTCCCCGGACCAAGTCTGTCCCTGGTTTTGTCCCCAGATTAGATTTAAACAGGGGCCCAGGCAATTAAAAAAAAAAGTACAGAATAAAAAATAAAAAAATTCTGAATTGTTCTTTTTCCATTATCTGTGCCCATAGGTGTGTGCAGCCTATTGCATTAGAGTGTGCTCTCCAAATGTATTAAAACATGGATGGTGGCATAATGGATATCATATCATAACTCACAGGCAGCAGCCACTATATCATGGCTCTGGCTGGCAGTGCTCTGTCACAGTGTGTCACATAACATGACTGCTGGGTGCCGATTCTTATGACCAATAAGATAACAAGGTCAGCACCCAGCAGTCATGTTATGTGACACACTGTGACAGAGCACTGCCAGCCAGAGCCATGATAGAGTGCCTGCTGCCTGTGAGTTATCATAATGCTGATGATCTTAGGCAGTTGCCGACCGCCAAATAGCAGATTTACCTTTAGGCCTCATGCCCACGGACGTTTTTACAGCCGCGTTTTTGAGCGTTTTTTTCAGCTTAAAAACGCCTGTCTATGTTAGTCTATAGCTTCATGCCCACCTAGGCGTTTTTGAGCTGCAAATAGCATAGACGTTTTTAAGCTGTAAAAAAACCCAGGACCAGTGCGTTCCTCAGCGTCGGAATTAGGCAGAAAAAACCGCGAGCGTCAAAAAACGCGCACAAACGTGCACTAACGCGCGGTCGCGTTTTTTAGCTCCGACGTTTGTTTTTTTTTTGTTATTTTTTTTCTTTTCCAAAAAAAATAAAAAAATTTACAATAACAAGGACAGGCGTTTTTAAGCTGTAAAAACCGCAGCTGTTAAAAACGTCCGTGGGCATGAGGTCTAACAGGGCGGTTGTGCTGCACAGGATCATGTACAGTATATATACGATATTCTGCTTTTCTGGGTATCAGATCCGATCAGCGGGTTCAGCAGACTCGATGTCTGCTGGTATCACCGTCGATCGTTCTGTACACAGGCAGAATGGTAGTCAGTCTATGTAAACAAGGCAGATCGCTGTTCTGTCAGTATGGAAGACATTGATCCAGAGACAGGGATCTATGCCTTCCCATAGTAAATGCACCTCCCCCACAGTGAGAAAAACCTTAATGTGGGAGCTAATCGGTTCAGACACTGCTGGGAGGGGGGAACTGATCTGTTCAGACACTACAGGGAGGGGAAGCTGATCTGTTCAGTCACTACTGGGAGGGGGAACTGATCTGTTCAGAAACTACTGGGAGGGGGAACTGATCTGTTCAGAAACTACTGGGAGGGGGAACTGATCTGTTCAGAAACTACTGGGAGGGGGAACTGATCTGTTCAGACACTACGGGGAGGGGAAGCTGATCTGTTCAGTCACTACTGGGAGGGGGAACTGATCTGTTCAGAAACTACGGTGAGGGGAAGCTAATCTGTTCAGTCACTACTGGGAGGGGGAACTGATCTGTTCAGAAACTACTGGGAGGGGGAACTGATCTGTTCAGAAACTACTGGGAGGGGGAACTGATCTGTTCAGACACTATGGGGAGGGGAAGCTGATCTGTTCAGTCACTACTGGGAGGGGGAACTGATCTGTTCAGAAACTACTGGGAGGGGGAACTGATCTGTTCAGAAACTACTGGGAGGGGGAACTGATCTGTTCAGAAACTACTGGGAGGGGGAACTGATCTGTTCAGACACTACGGGGAGGGGAAGCTGATCTGTTCAGTCACTACTGGGAGGGGGAACTGATCTGTTCAGAAACTATGGGGAGGGGAAGCTAATCTGTTCAGTCACTACTGGGAGGGGGAACTGATCTGTTCAGAAACTACTGGGAGGGGGAACTGATCTGTTCAGAAACTACTGGGAGGGGGAACTGATCTGTTCAGACACTATGGGGAGGGGGAACTGATCTATTCAGACACTACGGGGAGGGGAAGCTGATCTGTTCAGTCACTACTGGGAGGGGGAACTGATCTGTTCAGAAACTACTGGGAGGGGGAACTGATCTGTTCAGACACTATGGGGAGGGGGAACTGATCTATTCAGTCACTACTGGGAGGGGGGACTGATCTGTTCAGACACTACGGGGAGGGGAAGCTTTTCTGTTCAGACACTACTGGGAGTGGGGAGATAAGCTGTTCAGACATTGCTGGGAGGGAGGAGCTAAGCTGTTTAGACACTGCTGGGAGGGGGGAGCTGACCTGTTCAGTCATTGCTGGGAGAGAGGAGCCAAGCTGTTTAGATGCTTCTGGGAGGTGTGAGCTTAGCTGTTAAGACACTGCTGAGAGGGGGAGCTGTCCTGGTGGAGCTGATCTATTCAATCGCTGCTGGGTGGGAGAGCTGAGCTGTTGAGTCACTGATGGGAACAGGAGCTGAACTATTGAGTTAAAGGGGTTGTAAAGGTTTGTTTTTTATTTTCTAAATAGGTTCCTTTAAGCTAGTGCATTGTTGGTTCACTTACCTTTTCCTTCGATTTCCCTTCTAAATGTTTTTTTTCTTTGCTTAAAGGGACCTATTTAGAAAAAAAAAGGAACCTTTACAACCCCTTTAATGCTGGGAGGGGGAGGGGCTTAGAAATCAATGCTGGGAGAAGGAGCTTAGCTGCTTTTTCACTGTTTGGAGTGGGCTCTGAGTAGTCACTGCTGGGAGGGGGAGCTGATCTGTTCAGTCACTGCTCGGAGGGGGGAGCTAAGCAGTTCAGCCACTGCCGGGAGGGGGAGCTGATCTGTTCAGTCACTGCTCGGAGGGGGGAGCTAAGCTGTTCAGTCACTGCTGGGAGGGGGAGCTGATCTGTTCAGTCACTGCTCGGAGGGGGGAGCTAAGCTGTTCAGTCACTGCTGGGAGGGGGAGCTGATCTGTTCAGTCACTGCTCGGAGGGGGGAGCTAAGCAGTTCAGCCACTGCCGGGAGGGGGAGCTGATCTGTTCAGTCACTGCTCGGAGGGGGGAGCTAAGCTGTTCAGTCACTGCTGGGAGGGGGAGCTGATCTGTTCAGTCACTGCTCGGAGGGGGGAGCTAAGCAGTTCAGCCACTGCCGGGAGGGGGAGCTGTTCTGTTCGGCCAACTGCTGGGAGAGAGGAGCTAAGCTGTTTAGACACTGCTGGGAGGGGAGAGCTGAGCTGTTAAGTCACTGTTGAGAGGAGGAGCTGTCCTGGTGGAGCTGATCCATTCAATCGCTGCTGGGTGGGAGCTGAGCTGCTATTTCACTGCTTGGAGGGGGCTCTGAGTAGTCACTGTGGGAAGAGGGAGCTGATGCACTTAGTCGCTGCTGGGATGGGAAGCAGAAGGTGCTGAGCTGCTGTGCCGCTTCTGGGAAAGTGGAGCTGAGCTGCTGATTATTGCAGGAAGGAGGTGCAAGGTAAGCTGAGGTGTCACTGCTGGGAGGGGAATCTGAGCTGCTAAATCCTTGCAGAAAGGTGGGAACTGAGTTCCTGTGATGAAAAGACACAACAGGGAAAACCCAGCAGCTAGATCACTGCTGGGAGAGGGGAGCAGAGCTGCTGAATCACTGCTGGGAAAGGGGAACTAAGCTCCTGGGTCACTACAGGGAGGACCTGCAGTGTGAACTTAGGAGTCATTACTGGGAGGGGGGAGCTGAGCTGATTGAGAGGGAGTAGTCACTGCTCGAATGTGAGAGCTGATCTTATCAGTCACTGCTGGGAGGGGAAGCAGAAGGTTTTGAGCTGCTGTATGACTGCTAGGAAACGGAAGCTGAGCTGCTAAGTCACTGCAGGGAGCAGAAACCTGGAAAAGCACCAAAGCGCAAAATATAGTTATTGTGTAAATTCATAAAATAAAAAAGTTCTCAAAAACATTTTGCAAATAAATAACAATTTTTATCAATAATAATAAAGTGTCCTTGTGCTTTCTTCTTGTTGCTTTATCACACCATAAAACTTCCCTTGACTCTTCAGAATGCTCCTTCAGGGATGACGCGTTGTACTTCCGGGTTATTTAACCACTTTGGCTCCGAAAGATTTACCCCCCTTCATGACCAGGCCATTTTTTGCGATTCGGCACTGCATTACTTTAACTGACAATTGCGCGGTCGTGTGATGTTGTCCCCCACAAATAGAGCTTTATTTTGCTGGTATTTGATCACTTCTGCGGTTTTTATTTTTTGCCCTATAAACAAAAAAATACAATTTTGAAAATAAAAAAATAAAAACATTTTTACATTCTGAAATAAAACACACCCAATAAAATTTTTTTAAAAAATCACATTTCTTCATCAGTTTAGGCCAATATGTATTGTTACATATTTTTGGTAAAAAAAACTTTCAATGAGAGTATATTGATTGGTTTGCGCGAAAGTTATATCGTCTACAAAATAGGGGATATTTTTGTAGCCAGGCCTAATGGTGACTTCCAGAGAAAGGGACAGCTGATATCCTTCTATGTAGATTGGGTTACGAGGCATGGTGGGTGTAATGCAAGGTGGATTAATGGGTGCCAGACACTTCTTGGATGCAAAGAGATTTATTGTCTCTTGAACAGAACTGTGGGAGAGAGGGTTGGGGCCAGGACACCCTTAAGTAGTTGCAATGATGATTGGCAGACTCCGAGACTTCTATAGGCAGACAGCCATGCAGGGAAAGGCATCCAACCGGACACCACATCTGCATGAGTAGGAATGCTGTCTCCTATGGCAACAGTCTTGAGCATTTTCTAACAAAGGTTGTAATGAACTTCTTCTACAATTACCTATTGTAGATCTTCACTCAACTGAGCTCCCAGTCTATCACTTATGCCGCGTACACACGATCATTTTTCCCGTTGAGAAAAACGAAATTTTTCCCTTTGGACGAGAAAAACGACCGTCTGTGGGCTTTTTGTCGTTTTTCTCGACGGGAAAAACGGCATTAATCACGACAAGAAAAATTAGAACATGCTCTAATTTTTTTCGTCGTGATTCCTGTCGTTTTTTGCCGCGGCAGTTTTCCCATAGGGAAACACTGCCGGGGAGCCCACACACGGTCGTTTTTTTCGACCAAAAAAAAATGTCATTTAAAACGGCCGTGTGTGGGGGGAACAAGCTGTTCCTCGTTTTTCACGTCGATTTTCTCAACGGTGTTTTCACCGTCGAAAAAATCGATCGTGTGTACGCGGCATTAGACTTACTGATCAACTGCCACTGATCCTCTGAGCTCTTCCAATCTTCTCACTGAGTATCTTCCTCAAGGGTCCCTGCTGGGTTCCTAGCTCGGCACTTACAGATACTCTTCAAGCTTCACCCCACTGGCCTGCGTGGTCCCTGGCTTGGCACACAATAATGCTCTGCAAGCGTCACCTCCACTGGCTGGGTCCCTGGCTTGGCACACAATAATGCTCTGCAAGCGTCACCTCCACTGGCTGGGTCCCTGGCTTGGCACACAATAATGCTCTGCAAGCGTCACCTCCACTGGCTGGGTCCCTGGCTTGGCACACAATAATGCTCTGCAAGCGTCACCTCCACTGGCTGGGTCCCTGGCTTGGCACACAATAATGCTCTGCAAGCGTCACCTCCACTGGCTGGGTCCCTGGCTTGACATCTGCTGAAGTTTTCCTTCTTCTTCATCGTCCCCGGTTGGTAAGAATACTGCTCTGGTACAGGGGGTCCCCGACTTAAAGTGGATGTAAACCCACTCTCATCCTTTCTAAACTACTGCCATAGTGCTGATCTATAAGGATATAGATGCCTCCTGCATGTATCCTTATCTGTCAAATGTCTCCCCTCTGTCTGTTATAAGAACTGAAAAACTGCAGATTCTGTGGGTGGATCTGTTGTCTGGAGCTCGGTGGGTGGAGTCGTGATGTCAGTAGACTCCCCGCCCACCTCTACACTCCCCTTGTCAACATGTATTTTCTCCTGTGTATTCCTTCTGCTATGATTACTAACATCCAGTCAAAATCCAGAAAAGTAACCACATGACTTCAGAAAAGTAGTGGGGGTGGGAATTAAAAAATAATGCCTGTATCAGGCTTAGTGTATGAGATATGTAAATAACCTGTCACGCAAAGCAAGGGGGTGGAACGGACAAAAGTTCTCCTAATTGTCCATTTATCTTACTGAAAAAAGAAAAGAGGATTGCTCAGAGCTGGATTAACTCTTTGTGGCAAGACCTGGCACAGATGATAGGAAATCTTATACACTATGTAGCGGGTATTTGAATTTAGGGGAAGCATCTGGGTGGTAGTGTAACCCAGATGCACTGATTGCTAGGGAATCTGAGACCCTTTTACGGTTCTTGGAGGACTTTGGCGGTGTGAGGTTCCCTGCGGCCTATAGGTGGCATTGTTGCCGGGGGCCGGGGTTGAACTCACACCGCGAGACTGCCTTTGTGTCCTCCCTTGGCGCTGGTACGGCGGGGCGGGGAACCCGCTGTGACGCAAAGGGAGAGGAGATAGAGGGGGCAGACGCCCTTACCACAGGGTTCAGAGTGCAGAGTCGGAAGACGCAGCCGCACCCAGGCACCTTCTGCCTGGGTGATGGCGTTCCGAGCCCAGGTGTCCTTGACCTGGCCGGAGCGAGAGATGGAGTCCATCCCAGGCACCTTAAGCCTGGGGTGAGGTACTACGGCCGAGGCCTGGGACCCAGTAACTTCGACTGGGTTCCGCAAGGGTGGAGGAGTCCGAGGGGCCCTAAGGTGTTGGGACCCGTATCTGAGGCGAGGAGGCCAGGGAGTGTAACCTGTTCGTTAGAGTCGCTGGAAGAGACTCTGAAGCTAAAAGTACATTTTTACAGCCACCGTGCTTAGCAACTGTTGGTGATACCTCAACGGTTTAGATTTCTTTGAGGATTGTGCCTTGACCTACTCCCTACCAATACTGAACTGTTCTATGGGTCTCAAACTGTCTGCTCGCAAAGGACTATTTGTTTTCCGTTATGGAATAAATAAGTGTTGGACCTTTTCAGTGCGTGGTACTCCAATTACTGGGAGCAAAGGGGGTTATCAGCAGAACAGACTTGGCTCTGAGTGTTCAAACACAGCCCGAGGGTAAACTGGTACTGGCCTTCACCTCTACACCCTGCAATCTAGAGGACATGGGCCATGGCGCATCTCACTTCCCCCTCCAAGGTACCCCTAGATCAGAGCCAGAGTAACCGATAAAGAAGAGGAAGGGGGTCAGGCCGCTACAACTACATTGTGACAGCAAAAAAAAAAAAAAAATTGGGTTTACATCCACTTTAAGAACGGGTTAGGGACTTTCCCCTTGTTTGTAAGCCGGAAATGTTCGTAAGTCAGGCCGCGCATGCGCAGAAGGGCAATTACGGACATTTCCGATGTTTTCCGATGTTCCGTCGAATGGCCGCACATGTGCAGAATGGCAATTACAGACATTTCCGACATTTTCCAATGTTCTCCGAGGCTCCGTCTGGCCGCGCATGCACAGAACGGCAGATGGTCCCCGCAGCGTCCCGTTCGTAAGTAGGAGTTGTTCGTAAGTCGGGCGTTCGTAAGTCGGGGACCCCCTGTACTTGCTTCAGCTACTCACAATGGTCCCTGGTAATAAGGTGGTTGGTCCCTTAGTTGCGACAGCTTCCCCTCTACCTCTGACCATGACAGGTTCTCCGGCCAGCAGAACTTCTGGTTGGACTGCAAGCCGCAATCCCAACCCTACGCGGCTCTCTTGCTTCTGGATAGGCCCTCCGATAGCTTAGCAGCCAGATGCCCCCGGGATAGGCCTCAGTTCTCTGGCCTAGCAGCCCGGGGCAGCACAACACACGTCCACCCAGACAGGTCCAGGTGGCACAGAACCCGATCACCTGACTCCACCCAAATAAATAGGCTCTCCCAGCAGGCCAAGGGACCCATGAAAATCCCTGCCCATTGGCTGAGACCCCCATTCATTCCTAATCTGCCCTTGCAATGCCCTTGTCTTATCTAATGTCACCAGATACCCGGCCATCTAGTGACAGAAGAGAGGAGTGCAGCAATTCCAGAATTAGGGCAAAATCAATTGACCTCCTAGCAATTGGCCAAGGCAACTATCACTTGGCAAATAAATTTAGGAGCAAACCTGCCTAAACATCAGGGTGCTACATTTTTATGTATTTTTTTATTTTTTTACTAGTAATGGTGGCGATCAGCAACTTATAGCGGGACTGCGATATTGCGGTGGACAAATCGGACACTAACTGACACTTGACACAGTTTTTGGGGACAAGTGACGCTAATACTGTGCTAAAAATATGCACTGTCATTGTACTAATGACACTGGCAGGAAAGGGGTTAACATCAGGGGCGATCAAAGGGTTAAATGTGTTCCCTGGGTGTGCTTACTCACTGTGGGGGGAGGTGCTTTTACTACTGGAAGGCATAATTTCATGTTCCTGCTTTTCAAAAACACAGGATCTCTCACTACCTTCACTACTGACAGAACAGTGATCTGCCTTGTTTATATAGGCAGACAGTCGTTCTGCTTCTCTCCATGAGCGATCGGCGGGTCCGGCGGACATCGAGTCCACCGGACCCGCTGATTGGCTCCCGCTGTGTCCAATCATGGCAGAAGCGGGCCGGCGGTAGCGCTCCAGACCCAGAAGTGCAGGATCACATGCAGGTATATGATTCTGCGCAAGAGTGCCGCCTTGCCGTCTATGTACTATATACGGTCAGCAAGCGATTAAAGCCTCTTTTATATGTAGTCGTCTTATATGAAGCGCTACACTGTTATTTATTGAATATTGTGCTGATCAGTGTAATACCCATTCCACACACACCCAGCTTTACTTAGGAGATTCACAAAGCAATAGATTCTGTGTTTATGTCGATTTTACACCGCGTTTTTGTGTTGTACAAATACAGTACTGTGCAAAAGATTTAGGGTCAGAGGTCATGGTCAGAGTCAGTGTATTTTAGGTAGGAGAAAAAAAAAAAGCAAAATGCACAATATTGTTTCTGCACTCTATTATGGGTACAAAATATTATACACATACAGTGCATCTGGAAAGTATTCACAGCGCTTCACTTTTTCCACATTTTGTTATGTTACGGCCTTTATTCCAAAATGGATTAAATTCATTATTTTCCTCAAAATTCTAAAAACAATACCCCATAATGACCAACGTGAAAGAAGTTTGTTTGAAATCTTTGCAAATATATAAAAAAAAAAACGAAATTAAATCCCATGTACATAAGTATTCACAGCCTTTGTTTAATACTTTGTTGAAGCACCTTTGGCACCAATTACAGCCTCAAGTCTTTTTGCATATGATGCTTCAAGCTTGGCACACCTATTTTTGGGCACTTTATCCCATTCTTTTTTGCAGTACCTCTCAAGCTCCATGAGGTTGGATGGGGAGCGTCGGTACACAGCCATTTCCAGATCCCTCCAGAGATGTTCAATCAGGTTCAAGTCTGGGCTCTGGCTGGGCCACTCAAGGACATTCACAGAGTTCTCCTGTAGCCACTCCTTTGTTATCTTGGCTGTGTTCTTAGGGTCGTTGTCGTGTTGGAAGATGAACCTTCCCCCCAGTCTGAGGTGCAGAGCGCTCTAAAGGAAGTTTCTCATCAAGGATGTCTCTGTACATTGCTGCATTCATCTTTCCCTCAATCCTGACTAATCTCCCAGTTCCTGCCGCTGAAAAACATCTCCACAGCATGATGCTGCCACCACCATGCTTCACTGTAGAGATGGTATTGGCCAGGTGATGAGCGGTGTCTGGTTTCCTCCAGACATGATGCTTGCCATTCAGGCCAAAGAGTTCAATCTTTGTTTCATTAGGCCAGAGAATTTTGTTTCTCATGGTCTGAGAGTCCTTCAGGTGGCTTTTGGCAAACTCCAGGCGGGCTGTCATTTGCCTTTTACTGAGGAGTGGCTTCCGTCTGGCCACTTTACCATACAGGCCTGATTGGTGGAGTGCTGCAGAGATGGTTGTTCTTCTGGAAGGTTTTTCTCTCTCCACAGAGAAATGCTGGAGCTTTGTCAGAGTGACCATCGGGTTCTTGGTTACCTCCCTGACTAATGCCGCATACACACGACCGGTTTTCACGATCGTGTGTAGGCTCCAGAGCATTTTTAACGACGTGAAAAATGGCCTAAAAAAAATGAGAACCTGCTTTATTTTTTCATGTCGTTTTTCACGTCGTTCTTTTTAACGTCGTGAAAAACGGTAGTGTGTATGCTTTTACGAGGGGAAAAAAAATGCGCATGCTCAGAATCAAGTATGAGACGGGAGCGCTCGTTCTAGTAAAACTAGCGTTCCTAATGGAGATAGCACATTCGTCGTGCTGTAACGGACTGAAAAGCACGAGGCTGAAAAGAGCGAATAGCCGCTCAACAAACTTTACTAACATGAAGGGTGGCGCCATTCGAACGGAACTTCCCCTTTATAGTGCCGTCTTACGTGATGTACGTCACTGCGCTTTGCTCAAGCGTTTTTTTTCATGAACGTGTGTATGCAAGACAGGCTTGAGAGGAAACAAGAAAAATCACTTTGAGAAAAACGTTGTTTTTTAAAATGACATTAAAAACGTACGTGTGTACGCGGCATAAGGCACTTCTCTCAGTTTGGCCGGGCGGCCCTCTCTAGGAAGAGTCCTGGTGGTTCCAAACTTCTTTCATTTATGGATGATGGAGGAAACTGTGCTCATTGGGCCCTTCAATGCTGCAGAAATTATTCTGTACCCTTCTCCAGATCTTAGCCTCCATACAATCCTGTCTCGGAGGTCTACAGACAAGTCCTTGGACTTCATGGCTTGGTTTGTGCTCTGACATGCACTGTTAACTGTGGGACCTTATATAGACAGGTGTGTGTCTTTCCAAATCATGTCCAATCAACTGAATTTACCACAGGTGGACTCCAATCAAGTTGTAGAAACATCTCACGGATGATCAGTGGAAACAGAATGCACCTGAGGTCAATTTTGAGTGTCATGGCAAAGGCTGTGAATATTTATGTACATGGGATTTTCTTGTTTTTTATTTTTAATAAATGTGCAAAGATTTCAAAAAAACTTCTTTCACATTGTCATTATGGCGTATTGTTTGTAGAATTTTGAGGAAAATAATTAATTTAATCAATTTTGGAATAAGGCCGTAACATAACAAAATGTGGAAAAAGTGAAGCACTGTGAATACTTTCCAAATGCACTGAATGTGGTATTATTGCGATCGTCAGGAGCAGGAGAATTTTTGTGGGGGTTGCTCTTTGGTGGTAGGTTATCCATTTGACCTCCAGAAGATTTACCCTATGATCTGGCCATTTTTGGCTTTTTGGCACTGCGGTACTTTAAACACATCCCACCTGGCCTATAGGAAAATGACAGCCAGCGGGTGCTGCCCCCCTCTTACTGGACATCATATGATATCCAGAAGAACTTGCCACTTGAGGATCACGCAGTGCGGCGATCTGTAGTGCAGTATTTCGCTCCTATGATGTAGGCTCTTTACCATGTGATCAGCTGTGTCCAATCACAGCGGATCACAGCATTACTAGGTAGTTCCAGTTATCTGCTTTCCTCTATTCACACTGACAGGGCATGAGTAGAGGAGAGCCGATAAGTGGCTCTCCTGACGGGGGGGATCTGCACTGATAATCAGTGCAGTGATTATCAGTGCAGCCCCATCAGCGATGCCCACCTGTGATGCCAATCAGTGCCCATCAGTAATGCCTGTCAGTGCCTCCTCATCAGTGCTGCCTATCAGTGCCACGCATCAGTGCCCATCAGTGCCGCCTATCAGTGCCCATCAGTGCTGCATATCAGTCCCACCTATCAGTGCCCATCAGTGCTACATATTAGTGCCTCCTCATCAGTGCCCATCATTGTCACCTATCAGTGCCCATCATTGCCACCTATCAGTGCCCATCAATGCCTCCTATCAGTGTCCATCAGTGCTACATATTAGTGCTTCCTCATCAGTGCAGCCTCATCAGTGCCCATCAGTGAAGGAGAAAACTTACTTATTTACATTTTATAACAGAAACAAAGAAAATTATTTATTTATTTTTCAAAATTTTTGGCCTTTTTTTTTATTTAGCAAAAAAAACTGCGGTAATCAAATACCACCAAAAGAAAGCTCAATGTGTGGGAAAAAATAATAAAAATGTCATTTGGGTACAGCGTTGCATGACCGCAAAATTGTCATTCAAAGTGCGACAGCGCTGAAAATTGGCCTAGGGAGGAGTGGGGTGAAAGTGCCCGGTTCAATTGTCAGTTAAGCACTTCAATAAGTGCTTAACTGACAATTTCACAGTCATGAAACACTGTAGACAAATAAAATTTAGGTAGTATTCGATCACCGATGGGGTTTATTATTTTTTGCGCTATTAGGCCTCATGCCCACTGACGTTTTTACAGCTGTGTTTTTTACAGCTTAAAAACGCCTGTCCATGTTATTGTAAATTTTTTTTTTTTTAGTGCGCGTTTTTTGACGCTCGCGTTTTTTTCTGCCTAACTCCGACGCTGAGGAACGCACTGGTCCTGGGGTTTTTTTTACAGCTTAAAACGTCTATGCTATTTGCAGCTCAAAAACGTCTAGGTGGGCATGAAGCTATAGACTAACATGGACAGGCGTTTTTAAGCTGTAAAAAACGCTCAAAAACGCGGCTGTAAAAACGTCCGTGGGCATGAGGCCTAAATGAAAAAAAAAATACAATTTTGAAAAAAAAATATGTATATTTTTTACTTCTTGCTATAAAACATATCCAATAAAAATAAAATAAAAAAATAAATAAAAATTCCTCATAAATTTAGGCCAATATGTATTTTGGGACATATTTTTGGTAAAAAAATCCCGTATATAGATTGGTTTGCACAAACGTTATAGCATCTACAAACTATGGGATATATCCTGTAATTTTTTAATACTAGTAACTAGACTTGTGCACAACGGAAAAATTAGTTTAGTTTAGTTTCTTTTCGGTCCTGTTGATTCGTAATCGTTCGTAATTTTGCTAGACGGGATTTTTCGTGTTCGGACTAATTCGTATTTTCGCAAGCGACATTTTTCATTGAATCGGAATGATTCGTATTAATGTAAGCCTTATTTTTGGTTGATTTATAATTCGTACTTTCGGTAGAGTACATTGTTTTTCGTTGATTCTGGACACAACTCCTACTTTCGTAACTTTTTTTTGGTTCGTTGATTCGTAATTTTCCGTTATGCCTAATGTGCTTCGAATGGATTGGTACTTTTCTAAATACATAGCGGTTATTTGTAACGATTCGAAATCTCGTATTTTACTTTCGTTTTTTACATGCGGCTATAGCCTCCGCCCCTGTACACCATTTTGAGAGGGAGTTCAGCACGGTGAGGGAGAAGCAGAGAGCAGAGCAGAGTGTTATTGTGCTTCGAATGGATTCGTACATTCTTAACTTTTTTCATAACGAATTTTATGCCGAAGACATTCGGGCATTCGCTATTTGCGATAAAATTTATTTCGGATTCGGTTTTATTCGTAATTGCTTTGTTCGAAAATTCTAATGCGTCACGAAATGAATTGCACAAGCCTACTAGTAACTAAGGCAAACAATCTGACACTAACTGACACTCTGAAGGAACCAGTGACACTAATGCCGTGTACACATGACCGTTTTTCTCGTCGAGAAAAATGACATTTTTTCCCTTTGACGAGAAAAACGATCATCTGTGGGCATTTTGTCATTTTTCCCGATGGGAAAAACGGAATTAAAAACGACGAGAAAAATTAGAACATGCTATAATTTTTCTCGTCGTTTTTCTCTACATTTTTTTCCGCGGCAGTTTTCCCCATAGGGAAAACGGTCGTTTTTCTCGACAAGAGAAAAAATGACGTGAAAAACGACCGTGTGTGGGGAACAAGCCGTTCCCTCGTTTTTAATGTCATTATTCACGGCGGTTTTTTAACCGCCGTGAATAATGATCGTGTGCACGCGGCATAAGGTTCGGTTCACCAAGGAACCAAGTGAAATACAGTATTTAGAAATCCGTCTCACTGTTTTGATGTTGAATTGTAAAAGCAGCGGTGTTCTGTCAGATCAGCAAACCTGTGAGATCAGCAGGCTTGCTGCTGCTTTTAAAATTCAACATCAAAAAAGTTTGACGGATTTCTAAATACTGTATTTCACTATATAACCTCAGATTACTGGTAAAAATAAGTGTGAAATGCAAGACCCTGGCTCTGCTGCCGTACTCCTATATGAGGCGGTCTGCAAGTGGTTATGGTAATAGCAAGAGATTTACAGCTACATTTTTAAAAATGATTCCTTTTTTTTTTTTCATTATTTTATGCCAGTTTCATTTAATAGTAATAAAAAAATGGGAAGATATCCATTACTATTTACCACCAATTGTAAACCAAATTTGTCCTGAAAAAAAAAAAAACACGGTATACAGTAATTCACCTGGATTAGTAGTAGTTGGGATGAAATGTATTGTTTTAATAACACATATCAACGTCGCAGAACTGCGTTCTGTCATGAAGGGGTTAGGCACATCAAGGTAAAGCGGTATTAAGCCCAAAACCAAAAATGTAATATATTGCATCTTACAAAACATTAGATGCAGTGGCTGCATTCGTTTTCTTTGTTAGCCTTTTTTTCCCTCTGTTTTCACCTGGTGATCTGGCCAGTAACACATCTCCTGTATTAGAGCGCCCCCACTCTGTATGAAGGAGCACAAGGGGCATCTTTGGACAGTAGCATTATCAGTCTGGGGGGAAGGGAGTGTTAGAGAGACTGGCAGATTTAGATACACTAACAAATTGAAGCTGAACCCCAGCTAATACTTTTTTATCAGTTACAGCAAACAGATTTGTTCCTTTTGGGATAAAGGTTTTACATGAATAAATAAGCTGATCATTGTAAGCACTCCTGTCAGTGTTAAATGGTAAGTCTCATCCCTCTAAGTGCTCCATCAGATTGACCTTTTGTGAAAACAACAGACTAACTGGCTGGTTTAGCAGAATAATGGAAAGAAATCTAAAAAAGAAAACGAATGCAATCATCACATCTAAGAATTGGAAAGCTGCAATATAATAAAAGTTTGCTTTTGGGTTTATTACCGCTTTAAAGGGAAGTCCACCCTAACACTAAAATTGCTACATCTACAGACATCCACCATGTAAGACTAGCCTATCTAACCCTGTAAAGAAGAAGTCGCTATACATACCTTTTTTGAATCCAATCCGGTCTCCAGCGGCGGAAGCTCTGCAGAGGACACACAGCTGATGATGGCTGTGAAATGAATGGGAAGTGACGTCACCCATAGACTTACTATGGGGCTTCCGTTGCCGGCTGCCTCCTCTGCACCGGCCTACACAGAGAAGCCGCTGCTGACATCTCAGCGTGGGACTGGACCCGACCGGCTTCAGAAAAGGGATGTATAGTGATTTCCTTACAGGGCTAGATAGGTTAGTCTTAGATTGTGGATGCCTGTAGATATAGAGATTTTTTGTGTTAGGGTGGACTTTCCCTTTAAAGTGACAGATGTACTGCATATTGGTAATGGCTTGATATCAAAGCAAAGGACAACCAATAGCGTTGTCTGTAATTTCCAGACTTCAAAACTTTATAATGTAACCTAGAGCAGTGAAGTAGCTTTTGATTGGTCAGTTTTGAAATGTCAGGTAACCTCAGCAGTACAGCCAACTGTCAGTTCAGTAGAGAGAGAGACATGTCACGGATGGGCACAGCAGGACCTTCAGGGCTGGCCATGGATTGGGATGATTTTTGGGCTCTATCAGCCTGTTCCAATACTGACATCCTGGAACAGACAATTAGAAGAATGGCCTGGACCACATTCCATGAGCTGCGGCTGGAGGACCAATTTTGTGATGTTACCATAAAGGTGGATGATGTCGAGTTCAACGCCCATAAGATCATTCTCTCTGTATGCAGCCTTTATTTTAGGTAAGTGTAGATAAATCATTACTGGCACAAAAATTTGACTCATTTAGCTCTAATCAAGTTGCTATAACCTTGTCCTAGAACTGCAGCCAACATTAGCACTCAATGGGAATAGACCACCATGGGGCAATGGCCTCCCATTGCCTTCACCTGTCTGGTGACAGTTGGCCTCTACTGGTCACAGAGACAGTTTTACTTCAATGGCTGATGGGCATGGCCTAGCCATAAGGTCAGGCCCCAGCAACTAAGTGAAGCTAAATCAGAAAGAATATTAGAGGCTTTTATGGCCAATAAAGGTGAATAGCAATGTAGGCTCTCAATTCAACACTCCCAGACTGGAGCTGAAGGCTTGCTGAAACCTTATGCATTGCTTTGTATGTTTCTCCTGTATGATGCTCCTCGGATTGGCGTTTCTAGGCCTTATCCCAGCTTTTGAATCAGCCTTTCATCCAAAAACATCCAAATACATTAATAAAACCTTCCAATGACAGGGTTTGTCAATGGCATGCAATGGTATAACATTTTGGGGCTGCGCTTCGATCTGTTTGGCTGTTTTTAGGATTGCTGGTTGCATTAGTGGTTACATTTGGCTAAAAAAGTCTCTTTACTCACTGTATTTCCTCAGTCTTCTAGGCCAAGTGACAATGGGGTATATTCAGCCCAGAAGACTGACATCTTGTGGCTTACAAAAAGTATTACAGAGGCTGACCAAATGATTGCACCATGTTCAATTGGTTCATGCATTCATGTGCTCAGTCTTGCACCCATTCAAACCTGAGTGTGATCATAGCTATGTGATTTATTCTTAAAGCGGAGGTTCCGCGGTCCATACATTTTTATTTTTTATATGCATTCTATGCAAGAACGTATGCATTGTAATTACTCACTTCTTCCGTGCTGGTAAAGATCCCCCGTCCGTTTTGCGATAAAAAAAACACTTTATATAATGTTTCCTGCATTTCCCATTTTGCTTGTGGGCATCTTGAAGCCCACAAGCATATTCTTCCGGGTAGCGATGAATGCTTGACTCCCAGCATTCATCGCGGTATCTCGCGCATGTGCAGTGTTGACGGCGAGCAGCGCCGTCAACACTTCCTGGTTGCCATCACAACGGGCATCAACAGTTAAAGTACACGCCCAGTTGTGATGCCATTCAACAAAAAAGAAACAGTGCTCTCGTCACGTGACCGGGTAGACGAGTCACGTGACGATTAAATTATCGTGATGTTTGGAAGGAAGGCGTAACTATATTACTCCTGGGAAGCAGGACAGTTTGCTCCCAGGAGACATTGCAGGACAATGTCACAGAAAAGGACACGCCTACTCCCGCGGGAGGAAATCCCGGAAGTAGGAGAAAAGAAACAAGAATAAAGAAAACTGCTCAGAAAAAAAAAAAAAGGTTAGTCTTTTAGTTATATACACGCAAAGAGGGACTGTTGACACAAAACTTCAAAATGTGGGTGAACCTCCGCTTTAATGTTATTATACACTTCCTTTTTTCTTCCCTTATTCCTTTCTGTGCTTTATTAATATGAAAATATTAATAAAAAATGGATTTAAATTAAAAAAAACATTTAATAAATGTACTTTTTTTGCTACATTTTATTACTTCTTCCTGATGGCCGTACGCAAATATGCAGCCTCACGGAAGTGGGTCTTTATCCGTGGGGACACTTATATGCGCTGCTGTGTTTGTGTTCACAGCGCACTCCCAGCACAGAGACCGGTCTGAGTGACACTGGGTGCTATTCAACCCAGAAGACTGACATCTTGTGGCATACAATAGGTACTACAGAGGCTTTCCAAATGATTGCAAGAGTACCATGTTCAGATGGTTCATGCAGCATGGGTTCAGTCTTGCCCCATTCAAACTTGAGTGTGAGCGTAGCCATGTGATTTATTAATAATATTATACAGGATTGACGCTTCCCTGTGTGGGTATCTTTCATTTGGAGACTGTAAACCTTTTACTTCTTAAACAAAAAAATATATTATAAAAAAAGTATTATACAGGTGTAGCGGGGTCCTCAATTTAGTGGGATACACCTGGGGGTAGTGTGACCCAGGTGTGTAATTATGTTAGGGTTCAGACCCCTTTTTGTTATTCGTGGAGGATTGGGTGGTGCGATATTCTCCTTGACCAGTGGGTGTCAGTGTACCTACTGGCTCGAGGTAGAATCACTACCACAGTGCTACCCTTCTTTGTCCCTTCCTGGAGATGGTACGGCTGGGGCGGGGAACCCGCCGTGGTGTCGATGGGAGGAGATAAAAGGGGGAGACGCCCTCGCCACGAGGTCTGTCTGTCGTCTTCGGGGATCATCTCTTCACGCACCCAGGCACCCTAGGCCTGGGTGCGGGCAGTTCAAGGTTCCGGCCTAGGCGCCCAAGGCCTGGCCGGAATGAAGATGGAGTCCGTCCCAGGCACCTTCAGCCTGGGGTGAGGTACTATTGAGGAGGCCTGGGACCCAGTGACTCCGACTGGGTCCCGCAAGGGTGAAGTTGCTCCAGGGCGCCCCTTGCGAGGGGACCCGCATCTGAGGTGAGGAGGCTGGGGAGGTCACCCGTCCGAAGACCCGGTGCAGTGTCAACCCGGTGATGGATGGGCCTTCGGTAACTCCCTTGGAGGACATCTTCCCCTGATAGGGGCTACAGCGCAGCGGAGGAGCTTTCATCAAGACTCCTGCAACCCCTGGTCATAGCACAGGGAGTGTAGGGACTAGGAACCTGTACAGTGCCTCGACCTGCTTTCCCATCGTATCATGCCGTTGCATTTGACTGTATGTGGAGATACGCAATAAACCTGAGTTTGGACTTTGATGGGTGTATGGACTCTGTTGATGGGAACAAGGGGAGATTCCGGCACGGAAGGACTGACCCTCATAACCAGCACACATTTGGCCCGAGGAAAAGATTGATATTGGCCTTCACCTCACCCACATGCATGGGGAGGACATGGGCCGTAGCGCACCTCACTCTGTCGCTCGACATACCCCTAGCTAAAGAGGTCGGGGTGAGGAGGCCGCTACACGTGGGGGCTCGTTCGTCTGGGATGAAATGTGTGTTAACCCTGAGGTTTGGAACGGCTGTGTTTGAACTTTGCTGCCCGGAGGAGGTCCGAGCAGGTCGGCCATGTGATTGGCCAAAGTGCATCCCTGTGCTCGAAGTCGTGGAAATTTCCCTGAAAAACCGGGAGAGGCCCATGCAGAAAGAGCGGGAAGAGGGAGGAGTCCAGCCGTGTGACGAACTACATGTGGGGACTTTTGCTGCACTGCGCCACGAGGCATCCCATGACTGCGCAATTCGTGGGAGGAGACTGAAGGAAGCCCGCGAAAACGTGCAAGTCGTGGGAGGAGTCTGGCCACGTGTGGAGATACACGTGGAGACTCCGGCGCGAGGTCAGCGCGTGATGGAGCAGCAAGTGGTCGGAGCGAACTCAGGCTCCCCGTGGATGACGGTACCTTATCCTTTCAAGATGACTGCATTTGCTGCATCCATTACAGACACGGGGATAAGGCTCAGGCCCCAAGGACAGTTGGCTTTGTCATGCAGAGACACAGAGGCCCTCGGTGTGATCTGTCCCGGATGCTCGGGACTGGTGGTCCAACTAAAGCCATTCGGGCGATGCGAAGCATGCAAGGAGTTTCTTTTGAGGTTGAACCACACACGGAAAGGCCCCGGGCCCTACGCCTCAACTGCATCACAGGAACCGCCACTCCGGAGGGAGAGATCAAAGCCTTTGCGGAGTTTCCCGTGCGCGCTGACCAGGGCGAAGTGACTGCCCAACCAGAGACTGAGAGAGAAAAATCCGAGGACACTGCTTCGGTCACCACAGACTCCCTGCTGCCACCCCCGAAGAGGAAGATAGGCCTGGTGCAGGCCTCCTGTGGTCGTGGTCGAGCTTCACCCCGCTGCTTGCCGGACCTGGATGGATCCGGTCGGAAGAATCCTGGACATCCCAGTGCTGAAAAAGGTCCAGGTGAGCCAGGTACTGGGACTGTGTGTGTGGTTGGAGGTGTCGGGAGTTCACAGTCGGTGGAGCCCGCAAGGGAGGGTAGCCTTCCGTCTACTAGAGACTACCTTCCCGCTGAGATGTATGACACCTCCGACTTAGAGTCATTGTCAGACTGTGGTGATGACGGAGAGATAGACAAACTGTTTCACCGGAAGGGCTGGGACAGACGCCCACTACCTGTGCTGAGTAAGCCACAGGACTCCCCCATGTCCATAGATGACAGTACGCCCCGGGTGCAAGCCCCGGAGTTATTGAGGAAATATAGTCCTTCAAATAACCTTCCACATTCAACCACATCACCCGCTCTGATAGTGGGGATGCAGCGTGCTTCATTGCGGGCACCAAGAGCAAAGCCACCCGAGATGGTGAAAGTACCTCGGCACCCGGAGGCCATCGTACAGCCAGGAGAAGGTGAGCGAGATGTGATGCCGCCTCTAGCTCGATTGCAGAGACTTTTCTCCCAGAGAGTCGCCCGTGAATATGGGTGGGAGTACCCCTACTTGCCTCGGGACTTATTGTATGAAGTCGAGGTCTTGCGACCACGGTGGTATGACGAGTTTGTGTGGGAAAAACTCAAAGTGCCCCATGCCCGGCGATACCTGTCATGTTCGCCGCCGGTGTCTAAAAAGTTTAAAGACTGCAGAGCTGATTGGAGACTTGGACGCCATATCCATGCTGATAAGGTGCTCGTCTGCAGGAAAGAAGGAGAAGACGTCGAATATTCGGTGGAAGTATTTGACAAACACCTGAAGCCCTTGTTTTTGCCGGATCCAAGATTTTACTTGTAGGAGAAGTGAACTCCTATTTTGTTGCTGTTGAAACTTTCTGGAAGAGACATTCCCAGACGCCTAGAACTGTGCCCTACTTTTGTTTTGATTTGGGCTTTTCTTTTACTCACTGGAGATTTGGGAGCTGTTGTTTTTTTGTTCTCCCTTTTCTTCATGTGCCAAAAGGCAGAGACATTTGGGGATAGAGTTAGAGTAGGAAAGCAGGAAGAATGAAGATCTAACCAAGTGTCATTACCGCAGCGCTGTCACCAGGTGGCAGTGTTGTGCAACGAATGTTTGAAAATGTTACACATGCATTACTTACTTATTGGAGTGAGCGGGTCTCTCGGCTGACGGACCCACTCATGCCAAGTTAACACAGAGTGTTAGGATGTGTTTTTTTGTTTTTTTTGTTTCCCTTCTGCAGGAGATTCGTCAGTCAAGGCTACTGAGTATGGGGTGGTTCTTAGACAGTGACGGGAGGGATTGTATATGTGTACATGACAGATGTTTTATACAAAAGTTTTAATGTTTTATAGTTCCCTTTTCTGTTGAGCAGGTCTTGGCACATACATTATCCAAAATATTAGGGATAGCCTCTGGGGCCCACTTCATGTCACCCCTCCTTGGGAGACATGGGTGTGCACCTGACGCTGGGGACCAGCGTCAAATCACCAGGGGGAGTGTGTAGCGGGGTCCTCAATTTAGTGGGATACACCTGGGGGTAGAGAGACCCAGGTGTGTAATTATGTCAGGGATTAGACCCCTTTTTCTTATTCGTGGAGGATTGGGTGGTGTAATATTCTCTTTGACCAGTGGGTGTCAGTGTACCTACTGGCTCGAGGTAGAATCACTATCACAGTGCTACCCTTCTTTGTCCCTTCCTGGAGATGGTACGGCTGGGGCGGGGAACCCGCCGTGGTGTCGATGGGAGGAGATAAAAGGGGGAGACGCCCTCGCCACGAGGTGGGTTGGTTTTCGGAAGAGATCATCTCGTCACGCACCCAGGCACCTTAGGCCTGGGTGCGGGCGGTTCAAGGTTCCGGCCTAGGCGCCCTAGGCCTGGCCGGAATGAAGATGGAGTCCATCCCGGGCACCTTCAGCCTGGGGTGAGGTACTATTGAGGAGGCCTGGGACCCGGTGACTCCGACTGGGTCCCGCAAGGGTGAAGTTGCTCCAGGGCGCCCCTTGCGAGGGGACCCGCATCTGAGGTGAGGAGGCTGGGGAGGTCACCCGTCCGAAGACCCGGTGCAGTGTCAACCCGGTGACGGATGGGCCTTCGGTAACTCCCTTGGAGGACATCTTCCCCTGATAGGGGCTACAGCGCAGCGGAGGAGCTTTCATCAAGACTCCTGCAACCCCTGGTCATAGCACAGGGAGTGTAGGGACTAGGAACCTGTACAGTGCCTCGACCTGCTTTCCCATCGTATCATGTCGTTGCATTTGACTGTATGTGGAGATACGCAATAAACCTGAGTTTGGACTTTGATGGGTGTATGGACTCTGTTGATGGGAACAAGGGGAGATTCCGGCACGGAAGGACTGACCCTCATAACCAGCACACATTTGGCCCGAGGAAAAGATTGATATTGGCCTTCACCTCACCCACATGCATGGGGAGGACATAGGCCGTAGCGCACCTCACTCTGTCGCTCGACATACCCCTAGCTAAAGAGGTCGGGGTGAGGAGGCCGCTACACAGGATTCATACAGCACAAACATCTAGTTTTCTCTTTTCAATGTTTGTACTCATTTTCAGAACTTGTATAGAAGCAAAATCACAAATTTTTGGCCCCATAGATTGTTAAGTGATAGCGCCTGATAAATAAAAAAACACATGTTGTTTAAGCGCTCCCATTATAGCTTATAGAGTCGAAAACATACAATTCTGCTCCAAAGAGCCATGAAAATAGCTGCTTTATGCCCCATTGGCCAGTTGCACATCCAGTACAGCTGGTGTATGGTGCATCTGGCCAATGGGGTGCAAAGCAATGATTTGCATGGCTCTGTCTGCTTGTCCTGAAATTAGTACTAATTTTTTTTTTTTTTTGGGGATATGTGATAGAATGAAACGCATTTATAGCTACTGTGCCATGCAATGATTCAGTTGGAGGGCTTTTTGGCTGCTTTAGTCCCTTCTCAACACAAATTGTATGGCTACTGTATACAGTCTTGATGGGTCACAGGCCCTACTCCATAGACCATGGTTTCCATTTACTACCCTGATGGCCAAATAGTCTGAAAAAGCTTCTTGGCTTCTTAGCTAGGATCTTAGCTCGAAGATAAGGTTATACACCAAGGCTTGATTAACAGGTTGACAACATTCTGTGTGTGGCTAGAACAAAAAAGGGTTGTCCCCCTAACTAGGGGCTGGGACTTTAACATCAACAGAGTATTGCAAAACACAATAGTATAATATAAAGTAATTTAATATAATTGGTTTAAGAAGCCAACTTGGTGGCAAGATAGAGATAACTTTAGAATATGGAAATTCAAATACAGTAGATTACATATAAAACAAAGAGTACAAATTGTTCTCCACACGTGATTGAGCCCGACGCATTTCAGGGAGGGTTCCCTTTCTTCAGGGGCGTGTCCTTATTGGAGATTGAAAGTACATCTATAAAATATATACAAAAACATGGTCGGTGAACATAACAAACAGGGAATGAATGAGCATTGTTGAAGGGGAAGGTGAATAACAGGAAAAAAAAAGGAAAGAAATAGGTTTAACCTGATAGCCACTTATGAATTAGTCCAGATGGTACTAGAGACAATAAGTCCTAATAGGAAATAAAAATTGGCTGAACCATGAACTAAATAAATTTATTGGAAATTGATAAAGACCGAATAGTCATGCTGCAACAGAAGATTGTATCAGATCTCACCAAGGTCTGTCGCTGGTCAATAGAGACCGTAAGCTGATAAGTTGATTAAATGGTAAGTTCTATAAGAAGTAAAAAATAAGGTAAAAAATATCTGTATATATGTATATATAATGTAAACACAAACGAGATATATATCACATGTATATGTATATCAGCTAGAAAAAGGCAATAAATTGTATCACCACTAATGCGTGGACAATCCCACAATGTAGAACAACTGGGCAAAGTGGGTGGGCAACTGGAGACCCGTCCTCATCCACGTGACAGCGCGATTGACAGAGGTCGTGCGCCGCCCTCTGCAAAGTCAAACGTGAGGGACCGAGGCACGGAACATCTCACAATGTAAAACAGCCAGGCACAGTCTATAGCGGCACGCAAACATCTAGGGCGGCACGCAAACAGCCTCACGTCTAGGAAAATATACACAAACATAGCGCATGTGCAAGATTGGTAAAGGACGTTCTCTGCTGACACTAGAAATGTCAGCAGAGAAAATATAGAAAGTGAATGAAAGTGGGTAATATAGCTAAACAATGAAAGGAAAAGGGAGACATTGTTAGATGGCAAGGAATTGCCCAAAAAAAAAGGGGGACTAGGTTACAATGGTGACTCTGGGTGACTCTGGAATACCTATCCATAAGAAAGAAAAAATAAAAATAAAATGAAAGGCAAGAAAAATAAATGAATGAAATGAAAAATAATAAAACGTAAATAAAAAAATAAAAAAAATAAAACAATTGACAACTGGAGTCAATTGAAATTCACCTCCCACTTCCCGGGATGATGCGATGACACAGAATAGACATGGAAAAGCACAGTGTAACTAAAAACTGAGGTAGGGGAGAGAGAAAAATACATGTATGGATTGGATGAATAGTCAAATATGTAATTGATATCTAGATGAAATATAGACAGCCAATCACTGTCAATGTTGATACATAATCAAGTAGACATAGCTGGAAGATCCAGCAATCAAGAATCACAGTATTGACATCAAGACACCAATCATAAAATAAAACAAAAAATTTTTGGAAATGCATAAAACAGGGCTCGACAACCCCCGGGCGCCAGGTCGCCATTGCGACTAGAATTAGCGACCTGGCGCCTGGGGCAGCACAGCTGGGGTATCCTGTGTCTCCGTGAAACCCCCCCGCGTCGCGCGATCGCGTCAGGCCGGCCGGTAATTGAGGCTGCCGCTTTGCGGCCTTCTGCAGGCCTATGCTTCTCTGTAGGCCTATGCTTCCTTCTGTGATCAGGCGCCATCTTGTGGTGGCCGTTGGTATGACACACAACCAGCAATGCTAATGGAGCTTCCCCTGTCTGTTTCCACTGCCCCATCTCCTTCCCTCTAATTACAACCCCCAAACATTATATATATTTTTTATTCTAACACCCTAGAGAATAAAATGGCGGTCATTGCAATACTTTCTGTCACACCGTATTTGCGCAGCGGTCTTACAAGCACACTTTTTTGGGAAAAAATACACTTTTTTTTTATTTTATTAAAAAATAAGACAACAGTAAAGTTAGCCCAATTTTTTTTTTATATTGTCAAAGATAATGTTACGCTGAGTAAATTGATACCCAACATGTTACGCTTAAAAATTGCATCCGCTCGTGGAATGGCGACAAACTTTTACCCTTTAAATCTCCATAGGCGACGTTTAAAAAATTCTACAGGTTGCATGTTTTGAGTTACAGAGGAGGTCTAGGGCTAGAATTATTGCTCTCGATCTACCAATCGTGGCGATACCTCACGTGTGGTTTTAACACCGCTTTCATATGCGGGCGCTACTCATGTATGCGTTCGCTTCTGCGCGCAAGCTCGGCGGTACGGTGCGTGTTCCTGGCTCCTAACTTTTTTAGCTAGCTCCTAGATTCCAAGCAAATTTGTCAAGCTCTGGCATAAAAAATTACAAAACATGGAAAGTCTGGTGCTACATGTCCTTTTCACATATGCCAGAACTAAAGCCTTCCAAAAAGGGGCCTGTAGCTCAAGACGGTGTTGAGTCCCGGTGGGTATGTGGCCCGAAGGTCCATTATCCAGCGAGCCTCTTTCTGGAGGAGAATTTTGTTCCAGTCCCCCCCTCTGGAATTTGGATGTATCCTATCAAGAATAACAAAGCAAAACTTGGGAACAATGCTGTCATGCATATCTCTTACATGCCTTCCAAGTGGAAGATCTGGGTTGATTTTAACAATACTATTGATATGCCTAAGTGCTCTTTTACGAAATTCTAGTTTTGTTTTCCCTATGTAGAAACTGGGACACTGGCATTGAAAAAGGTAAATAACTCCAGGAGTTTTGCAGTTGGCAAAATGTTGAGACTTTAATTCTTTCCCATTGGGCAACATAAAATGTGGCTGTGTATTCATATATCGACAAATGCTGCAACCTCCACAGGTAAAAGTACCTTGTCGTTTACAAGGGTCGTCTCTAAACGTACCCACGAATTCTGTTTGGACTAGTTTGTCCTTGAGGGAGATAGCCTTTTTGAATGTAACAGTGGGTCGTAAGGAGAGATGGGGAGAGATCAAGGGATCAGATTGCAGGATCCCCCAATGTCTCTCTAGAATCTCTTTGATTTGAACGTGTTGGTTGCAGAATTTGGTAATGACTCTAGTATGTTGCGTTTTTTGGGATTTAATTGTTTGAGTTGTTTGGGGGAATAGCAGTTCCAATCTCGGCCTATCACATGCTCGTCTAAATGCTTTTTTGAGGCATGTGTCAGGGTCACCTGTGGCCAGGTGACAGATGCACACCGTAGGGGGACAGGAGTGCACCGCAAGGTAGTGAACCCTATGGCTGGCTTCTGCGGATAGGAAACTGGGTGGTTGTGGAAAGCGGGACCAGAGGAGCACAACCGGGATCCTAACGGAAGCTAGAGCCAAGATTCCCCAGGGCGCGGAGTCTAAGACCCAGCTGGTCTTCTCCAGGGCCTCTAGTGGTGAGGATGTTATGCTGCAGGCTGGGACCAGGTCGCGGCCCCTGGAGTTTCCTAGCTCACGCCCCGTAGGATAAGGGGAAAAGAGGGGAAGCAGCAGCACACGATAAGAGAGAACCGAATAACAAGCTGAAGGTCAGGGGCCACAAGCAGACAAGGATAACGAAGAACGAGCCGAAGGTCAAGGGTCACGAGCAGACAGGGATAGTCGGGGACAAGCCAATAACGTAACAGAGAGACAGACGTAGCACACGGCAGGCAGGAACCCAAACACACAATGCCTAACAAACACGTTGATCAGCAAAGCAGGCTTGCAGTGCACAGGTTAATATAGTGTTCTGTGATAGGGCCTGGGGTGGAGTCAGGCTGGGAGGAGATTATAAAGGAAGCCAGGTGAAGGAGGTCTGGTCTCTAGATGAACACATGAGGAGGAAGGTAAGATGGCAGACAGACATTAATGCATATCCATGACAGTACCCTCCCTCTTACGAGGCCTCCCCCTTCCCCGCCTGGGCCCAGGTTTAGAGGGAAACTTCAGATGAAACTCCTTTAACAGACGAGGTGCAAAGACCTCAGATGCAGTGATCCAAGACCTCTCCTCAGGACCAAACCCTTTCCAATGAACGAGGTACTGAAGAACGCCTTTACAGAGTCGGGAGTCCAGAATTTGACTGATCTCGTACTCCTGATTATCCTCAGAGACAGGCGCCACGGTAGGGAGAGGACGAGAGAATTTATTGAGGACTAAAGGCTTTAGAAGAGCAACATGAAAGGAGTTAGTGATTTTAAGGCTCTTAGGAATCTGGAGTTTGAAACAAACCGGATTCAGTTTAGCAGTTACCGTGTATGGACCGATGAATTGTGGAGCAAACTTCAGAGAAGGAACTCGGAGCTTGATGTTCCTGGTAGAGAGCCAGACTTTGTCCCCTGGCTGAAGAGAAGGCGGTTTACGCCTGCGGCGGTCGGCAAAGCCTTTGAATTTTTCAGCAGCTGCCCGGAGGGAATCATGAACGTGACCCCAAACGGAATTGAGAGACTCCTGAACCGAAGCCAAAGCTGGAATGTCTGGAGAACAGATCATGGGAAGAGGAAGTTGAGGGTGTTTTCCATAAACTGTGAAAAAGGGTGTCTTCTGCGAACTGGTATTCACATGATTGTTATGGGAGAATTCTGCCCACGGGAGCAGAGAGGACCAATCGTCATGGTGAGAAGACACAAAGGTGCGAAGAAAGACCTCTAACTCCTGATTAACCCTCTCAGTCTGTCCATTGGATTGGGGATGGTAAGAAGAAGAAAAATCCAAGACAATATTGAGGGATTTGCAAAAGGCTCTCCAAAAACGAGACGTGAATTGGACTCCCCTGTCGGAAACAATATGAGAAGGGACCCCATGTAGGCAGAGAATTTCCCGATTGAAAATGGGAACCAAGGCAGGGGCAGAAGGAAGACCAGGAAGAGGAACAAAATGAGCCATCTTGGAGAATCGATCGATTACCACCCAAATGACTGTATTATTCTCAGACAGTGGGAGATCGGTGATAAAATCCATGGCAATATGGGCCCAGGGTTCCTTAGGAATGGGCAAGGGCATGAGGAAACCAGCAGGAGCTTGTGTGGAGGATTTGGACTGAGCACAGACATGACAAGCTTTAACGTAGTCTTTGACGTCTGAGCGGAGATTAGGCCACCAGTAGTGACGACTGATGAGTAGGAAGGATCGGAGGAATCCAGAATGCCCTGCCACCTTGGAATCATGTCCCCAACGAAGGATCTTAGCTCTTAGCTCAGTGGGGACAAAGGTCTTACCAGGCGGAATTTTTGACTTCAGGGTGGTAGAGTGGGCAACAATGCATGAGGTGGGAATGATCGGCTCAGGTTCAGGGGCGGACTCCTCGTCCAAAGTGTCAAATGACCTAGAGAGCGCATCAGCCCGACCGTTGCAGGAACCAGGTTTGTAGGTAATCGTGAAATTAAAACGGGCAAAGAAGAGACTCCACCTGGCCTGTCTAGGATTCAGACGTTTAGCATTCTGTAGATACTGTAAATTCTTGTGATCGGTAAAGATCGTTATGGAGTGAGGGGAACCCTCCAAGAGATGACGCCACTCCTCTAACGCCAATTTAATTGCGAGAAGTTCCCGATCACCGATGGCATAATTCCTCTCTGCCTGAGAATTTTTTTTGGAGAAGAACGCACATGGTTGGCGTCTCTTCTCAAAGATTTGAAGAAGCACAGCTCCCACCCCCATTGAGGAAGCGTCCACTTCAATAAAAAATGCATTCCCAGGATTTGGTCTCCTCAAGAGGGGGCCAGAAACAAAGGCCTGTTTCAGGTTGTGAAATGCAGAGACAGCTTCGGGAGGCCAGTCTCTGGCATTCACACCCTTCTTGGTCAAAGCGATAATAGGCGCGGCAATGGAAGAGTAATTCCTTATGAACTGCCTATAATAATTAGTGAAGCCAAGAAAGCGCTGTGTGGCCTTGAGGCTAGTGTTACGGAGATAGTCCTAACCTCACTTAAATGCTTACTATAAGTGATTAAACCTTTTGTCTATATAAAATGAAATCAAACGATAACGGTGCAAAAAGAGAAAACAATTACATTTATTTTTACAGAAATTATACCACCTCATAGCAAGATGATACCAATGTTACACGATACATAATAGGAACATTGCTCTAACCTAAAATTATATCACCTATGACAAATGTTACATGATAATACCAACAGGAATATTGCTATGACAAACATGATACCAATGTTACATGATAATAGGAACCAGAGAGCAAATGCAAAGTAAGATTAATCTTAAACATGGGAGAGAGAGAGAGAGAGAGAGAGGGAGAAAGAGGGAGAGAGAGAGAGAGAGAGGGAGAAAGAGGGAGAGAGAGAGAGAGAGGGAGAAAGAGGGAGAGAGAGAGCTTATTACGTGACCATGTCGTCTGCGTCAGATCTTCATTCGCAAGGGCCTCATCATGGCTCTGGCTGACTAATTTATACCCCTTCCATGCCAGAAACCTCATTGGTTCAAAGCTGACCACCTGATTGGTTGGAATCTCAAGTCTCTTTACCTAGCCTGCCTCTCTCTCTAAAGCTGAAATACTGGTTGCTTTCTCAGCAGTGTAACCAGTTCCCGCATTAGCATGCTAAGGGCCCCTGCGGTGTAGACAAAAGATATCTGAGTATCACCTGAAACCTCCCTTATATTCTCAGTAGGCAGTAAAAACTGTCCTTTAGGAACATAACTTGGCATTATATCACAAAGTATATATATATATTCCTGTAACATTATATACGGTTACACCCATCCCCCTACATATACATCCATTGGGGCATGGTGCTTTATTTAGTATATGAAATGTTCAAAATCTCCACCACAGTCCCCCCTGAAGTTCATTCTTGAACTTATGAAGTCCCTTAATGATTTTGTACCCACCCACAACGGCCCAGAAGCCCTGACCCTTCCCCCACCACCACTGCGGCCTCTTCCTTTCTTGAACCCGCCGTAACCCATCAAGGTAGACTTGAGACAGTTCTGGTGCCTTTGAGACTTCACATCCGACCCATGAGAGTCTGTACTGCAATGCTTCATCGCCCCGCTGCATTGAAGGAGCGGAATTCAAACATTACTGGCGGGATCCTTGCATATTTAGTCCTGTAGCTTGGAAATATGGTGTTATGATTGTCACGATTGGATCGGACCGCGAGACAGCACTTTTCAGCATGGTGAAGGAAAGTTTCAGAAGAGTCTTATTCGTGGCACGTTTTTCTTAAGAGATGCGTTGCTTCTTCAGGTGGTGGTTGGGCGGGCCTCCGGACAGTCGTGCATGAATACAAAAAAAAAAAAGAACAAAAAGGAGAATGTCAGACAGGAGTTATTGGCGGAATGTCAGACAAGAGTAGTGGCGTGGCCACTAAGACTGAATATCTTATGAGGGGTGCAATGTGGATGAGTAAGGTGGGATACCCACAGGGTACCGAGACCGAGCCACGGCCAGTATCATCCATTGCCCTTGATGGTAGGGATAGTCAACACTGCCTGCTATTGTTAGGTCCCTGGGTTCACCACACCTGCTCACGGGGCTCAGGTTAAAGCAGTGGGCAGATTAGGGGAGGTAAAATTACATTAAGACATGGGACCTGGATGTCCAGGGATACTTTGTGAAATATGGTATTTGTATGTTTCAGGAACCCATTCTATGGAACCCACTGGACTCTTAAAAAAATGGAGTCAGGCAGAGACGGTAAACCCTTACAATTCACAACTCATCTCTGATATTCAAACAAAAGTTCCAGAAGATGAATACATTTATTTTCCAAGATAAAGCAGAATATGAACCAAAGAAAGTAGGAAAGAGAAAAGAGAAAAAAGAATACAATAAGCAACAAAACATACAGGTTCAATGCTGCTTCGACCCAGACCGTTTGTCACCCATTTCCCTTTATGTCAAAGAGCACTGACTCTGCATTCAAAAAAAAAAACAAACAAACAATATATAACTGTCCTGAAACAGTGCCTCGAAAAATAATATATTGTGGCTGTTGCAGCAGCAGCTTGGCAGAAAAAAATAAAAAATAACTAAAAATAAAAATAAAATAAAGGAGGAAAAAACTAAAAATAGATAACTCTTCTATCCTATTAGTGATCAACAGGTGAACAGGATCACTGTCACTAACCATTTACAAGTCGGGTAGAAAAACAAAAAATAAAAACATTTTAAAAAGGAGAGGCTAAACCAATGGTTGCCAAAAAAACTTTTTAGAATTTAGTCACCCCGACTGTCCTCTAATATTACAGATTGAACAGGCTTATCCCTAGAACAAAAACAAGAAAAATATAGTTCTAGGGTCCTCTCTTAAATGCGCAAGCTACTCTAAATCGGTCTCTTAATAGTGACCCGCATTGGGACCGCAACAGGGTGGAGTTTACTAAAGTTTTTGGCCCCAGAACATCCTGATTTCCATCTCCCTTGTTATCTCCTCCCATGCTCCACCTCAGGACTGCTCCAGAACCTCTGGACCTCCCCACCTTTAAAACCATACGCCCAGCCAGGCGCTCCCCTTTCCACACCTAAATACTCTTTCATTCCAGGAAGCCTACCCCACCTCCACCTAAAATGTTACCCCAGCCCGCTCCATATCAGATAATTCCCAGCGGCTATTATTTTTGTTCCACCCCCTCCTCTTAGATTATCAACCCCTAGAGAAGGGCCTTTTTATTCACGCCTTGCCCGAACTGTTGGCACCAATTAAATCCTGTTGCCCAAAGTTTAACTACCCATCTTTTAACTCCTCCCCGAATCCCAACGGAAGTTTCACTAAGTCTAAGGGGATGTCAGGTTTTATAAAAAAACTTTCTTTCGGGGCTATAGGGGTGAAACCCGGGGTTCCTTCTATATCCCTCCCAAGGACAAGAGTGTAGGTACAATAGACTCCCCGAGGTAGTGTACCCTGCTGAGTACAATTCAACCTGATGCTGAAAACAGTGTATCATTAGCCATGTGATGTCAGCATCAGTACCCCAGCATCCGGTATTGAGTCTAACACCTACACCATCGAAGCAATGACAAAAACCCACAAAATTCTATCCCAGTGACCATGCCCAGGGTATATCATGCACCCCTACCTACTGTTAGGTTCAAGAAACACCCTTGTTCCATGCCTAACGCCACATCAGTATCCTCTAGGTCAAATAACCAAACTCGCCTATATCCCAAATAATACCCAGGTGCTTCCTTCCCAGCAATGATCTCCCCATCCAGAACACAGCGCGAAATACATTCACCACTGTGTATTGGCCGTGCAAGGGACATTGTGTTCACACCTCTGACAGAGAGAAATATCAACCTGCCCCCAGCTTCCGTACCCTCTGATCACAGGTGGGTTCCTTAGCCACAAATGCAACAAGATAGAATCCCCAGTCAGTAAGCCACTGGTGCCCTCAACTCTACAGACCGAGTCTGCATTTCTGTAACACCTTTCACAATCCAAACCAGTACAGCCCATCCAGGCATTCGACTACCACTTTGGTTTAGTGTAGGCGACGTGTTTTGGCACAGTCTCACTGAGTGGTGATGCTAACTCATCAGGCCACTGCCCCTCATAGAGAGATTTGTACAATCAGCTTGATGCTGGTTGACAACTCCACCTGCCCATGTGTGCACACCAGAGCCAATGACATATATCTGCCCTGTACCATCTCACACTCTCTACCAACCTCTCACCATGGTTGATGAAATCTTGAGCCACTTTACACTGTGGTTCTCTTTCCCCCCCATATAGTGCTGAACACATCCCTCCTCTCCTGGTTATTCCTCCGAGATAAGCGTCCTGTACTCTGTGTCCGCACATCTCTGGGAGCAAGCCACTGGTACCATGACCGCGCTTGATTCAGTGTGTATTCAGTACATATAGGATAATAGGTTTTCATCAACCATTATAAGATGCTGGAGCGCCATGTGGTGATGGAATACTGTAGATACCTGCACCATATTCAGTGTCCCACCTGTCCCCCAAAAAAAACATTTCCTCCTTTCCATCCCTGTCCGGACTCAAACCCCTCAGAACCAGATGGACTCCAGTGTGTAACCCAGTAGAGTGATAGGATAGTACCCAAATTGACCGTAATATAGGCACAATGTTCCGTCCCTGCCATTAGGGATGAGACTAGTACTAGTTACATTTTTACAACCCTGAACTGAGTCATCCACCACTCCATAGGACTCATAGTCAATTCAGATACTACCCCACCTGCCTGTCTTTATAAGGTGGAACTTGTCACACTGAGTAAGAGTCAGTCAACTTTCCGAGGTTTTTAATTCTGGCCAGTGCAAGTTGAATGTCCTACCCTTTCCCTGATATGTAGCCCAAGACCTCCCAATGTGTTCCTGATTATCTCCAACTCCATAGTGTTTATGGTACCCAGTGACCCGCCTCCCGCTCCAAAGACAGTCGCCATCAAGCCTCTCTTTTTCCTAAGTCATGGGATATGGTCTGGATACCCGGATTGAAAACCACCTGCCACCAGGTACACCCAATCCCTCATATAGACTGCACACCTTCTCCCTCCTCTTTCAATTCGGTATTCAGACAGTGTTATACTTCACCCCTACAACACAAGCTGCCTACACTACTCAGACAGGACTCCCATGAATGACAGGAGCCTAGTGCCACACTGGGGCACTGGTCTTCTTGGCCTGCAAGACACAGACAACTAGTTAAGGTACACAAGGACTCTCGGACAGGAAGGACACCTATGGGTGTAAACTGAGGAGAATACGGCATGCCCACGCATACCTCGGACGTGAGGGCTCTTGGAACAGCCAAGCGCTGGTAACACCCCATACAACCTTCCTGCACAATTTTTCCCCAGACTCAACCAAAATTATACAATATGAGGCCAGACCTATACCCTCTCAACTTGTATGCAATCAGGCAGGCCCTCATACCACACATCTGCAGGTAAATCTAAAATAAATGGGAAAACAAAATTGCATAATGTGTATCCAGCTTGAGAAACTGCTGCTACCAGACACACCTGACCAGCAGACTAAGACAAATCCCTTGCAGCACTGAGGCGCTGGGACCACTGAACAGTAGGGGGTACCCGAGCCGACCGGTGTGCCTTGAAACACACAGATATTTATTAGGCAATTGGTAACAAATAGCCACATAAACAGTCCCAGCAGGAAACTATGAGAAGTGTTGGTTTCCCCTATTTCAGAGAGATGGGATTGCTTGGTGACACGGTAGGAAAACAGGTTTGAACTACATTTGGGGACACACAGATAGCTAGGGACATTGGCATACCTTAGCTTCAGGCAATGAGCCAAACTCGTACAGCCAGGTATGGTTGGGCGTGTACCTAATTACAATGACAGCGAGGGGGGGTGTAAGCAGTCCTACTCCTGAACACAAGTTCGCCCAAAGTAACATCAGACCATTACCCTTTTACCACTAAGTGCAGCACCCCTGGCAGAGATTTATAATGCTCCTTAGCCTCACATATGTGTTAGAGTGCCAATTATCCCCGGCAGTCTTACTCAACTTTTATGCAGACTTCAGTTAATTGGTTCTGCTACTCAGTAGATCAGAACATACAACACACACTGGGTGGTCCAAAACACAACCGAATGGACTGACAACTAGACATTCCAACTAGATAATGGTGGCGACAACCTAAAACATTTTACATGTGAAACCCGACCAACCAGGAAAAAACACTTTTTTATCACGTTGTTCTCTGGAGGCTACGATTTCCTCTTGTTCTGAAAGCCAGAAAACCCAATTATCGATTCTGAGGGATAAAATTCCAATAACAGTTAGTGATAAACATTCCATTTTTCGCAATTTACAAAAAACAATTCCAGTAACAAGACATTAGCATATGAAACACAAATATACATTACATTCCTTTACATTACATAACCCGTGCACTTTTTTTAAAATACCCAAAAATTGTTGAGCTCAACTTTTAAGTAATATGTATTACATAATACACATTAATACCACATGGTTTTTGTTTCCCCAAAAAAAAAATGTATTCACCATGGTGAGAAAAAAATTAGCAACTTGTACTGTGCTGGAAAAAAACTGTCACTCTTACATTTATTATTCTCCTCCCATTTTCTTCCTCATTACAGACTGACGGAAGAAATGCGTGGTGCAGGAAAAAAGAAACAATGAAATAGCCTATGATACTTTTACCTCCCTTAGGACTCATATTTATCCATATGTACAGCTGTCTACATACACCTGTTCTCTGTGTACAAACTCCTTGGACCTGAAAAATACTTATAAGCAAAATCATTACTCTATCCTTCATATTTAACCTGCAAAGAATGGTAAACAATAATAATGACATTCCTGTACATTGGTAAATTGTCAATGGCATTCTTTCAAAACCGATTCAAACAAAACCCTCTGTAACCCTTACCTTTCCCGTTCCTACCAAAATACAACAGCCGCGACGCATCGGAGGATCGCCGCGGTAAGTTCGAACATATTCACGTTACTACATACAAACATTCAGATACAAACCACCGTTCCGCCTCTGAGAATCACGAAAGCGTGTACTACACCTCCATCAACACTCATCATTACAGATTTCTGAAGCCACAGCTCAACTACATCCAAGGTACCTTTATTCTGAGGTTTTGGTCCTCCAGCAAAAGTACCTTCCAAAGGAGTACACCTTACTGTACCCTCTGACCAGATATGTCATCCTTTAAGGGGTCTCATGTCCGGAGCCCCAAACCCAGATCTCATGTGCGGTGCAGCTGTCTGACTGGTGGGGAGCCTAATTTTTTTTCCCTCCCAAGCATGAACGGCACATTACCCATGACGATTCGAATCGCTTATGAAGTGTCCCGCGTCCAGGACACCCTTGCGCTTTATTTTCGGAGCGATTATGGTTTACGACTTTATTACCATAATCGACCCCCGGAATCCCGGTTATTTTACACGGCCTGACCGGGGCTGTTAGCGTACTACTCCTCACGTTTATGTTAATCACAGGAATTCCGATTATTTTACACGGCCTGACCTGTCTCACGATAAACGTGTTTGTCAGACGAGCTACAAAGCACCATGAAATCCTCCACTATTCAAAACAATATTATGGCTTCTTTCTACCTGCATCTAGATGTTACAATAATGGTGATGCCTCCTGTTTGCTCTCCACCCAAAACTGTATTACAGTACAAAACTTCACAAAATTGGAACGAAATGTCCTGAACTTTTTTAACGGTACCATTTATCAACCAATCATAATACTTCACCACAAAATCCCTTGCTGAATCGTCTTCTGTAACACAAACACATTTTAGTAAAAGCACTTTCACAAAAAACTATTACAGCCTGGCTCAGGTCATTTGCATGTCAATACAATTCGTTTTACATTCTCACAGATCTGGTTGGGAAGAAAGGGGGGTCATTTCGGGCTGTCAGCAGCTGAGAACATAATGTCACAGATCCACACTACACCTCTCGCATAGTCTCCACACACACACATATTCACACACTTGGTCAAAGATGACCTCTAGACATCACACAAATCAGAATCTTTTCTATCATAACCTGTACTTCTTAAACCCATAACATCTGTTTGGTCAGGTTCCTCCTTGTCCCCCTGTTCATCATTATTCTACCATCCCTGCACTATAAGCATCTCTTTCCCAAGCATTTGGCTTGACCGTACCATTTTTTTTTCAAAATACAATTTCCCAGTCCACCATTCCCAACATTGCATATTTCCCAACTCAAGGCCCCTGTATCAATCCTTTCTTCCTTCGGGGTCAAGTGGTAAGGTTCCCCACGGTTAGACTCCCTCTTTGAAGCGATTTTATTACCCATCCTTTACGGACGAAAGACCTTGAACTGTTTCCCAGAGTTAGCTACTCTCTGACCAATGATTGGGTCGACAGGTACCGCCCCTGTCGCCGTTGCGAACCTTTTTTCACTACTCTGCCAGAACAACCACTGCTCTGACTATAGTCCTTCAAAAAGTAAGCCTGGAAATACTTCCCAACTAAATAAATAGTTTAATCTCCCCGTGGACTTCTCCAAGGTATTCCAAAAAAAAAAAATAATGACTGTATCACAGGGCTTCCCAAGCGTTAAGCTTGATTAGACCCTCTGATTGCTTGTAGTGCAGGAGGCAGTTTTGTTTGCTAACCTGGAACTTCCCATCTCAAACTCTAAACACCTCTCAAGATGGCCGACAAGCCAAGCCACCACAAAATGGTGGATGACCACCGCACATCTCATGGACATGACAAAATGGTGGATGATGCCCAATTTTTTCCCGCCAAAACCAGCTTGGCACATACCACATGGGTTCCCACACACACAGGAAAACAAAAAATAGTCTCCATCGGATTGCAACACCGAAAAAAAAAAAACGCACTACTCCATTCGCACCAAACATCAAAATCTGCCCCAAAAGCTTACAATCCCCCCGTTAGTAGTTTACACAGAAAGATAGATTCCCATACATCCAGATAATTCAGTGTGGTTTAGTCTCCGTTTCCACTGATGCAATTCGCCATGCGACTTTGGGCACAAAGTCGCATTACAAATCGCTTCCCATTGATTTCAATAGCACCCATTCCAATCTATGTGACTCAAAGCTGCAGTGACTCTATCAAAATCGCATTCAACACCACACCACAGTCGCACTAAAGCTGCATTTCAACGTCACATGACATTGGAGTTGCGCCAGTGGAAACGCAGCCCTATACGCACAGGTTTGTTTCAATCCCAAAGATTGGCCTAATCTTAATCAAAGGGTCAACTGAAATTGATTCCAAACAAAGCCCTTATCATTCATACCGATACCCTGCTGCAATTTCATTTTATATACATACATTATTCAAAAATCAGTCTCATCAAAATATTCGCCTAGACACGGGGCACCATCTGTTACGGAGATAGTCCTAACCTCACTTAAATGCTTACTATAAGTGATTAAACCTTTTGTCTATATAAAATGAAATCAAACGATAACGGTGCAAAAAGAGAAAACAATTACATTTATTTTTACAGAAATGATACCACCTCATAGCAAGATGATACCAATGTTACACGATACATAATAGGAACATTGCTCTAACCTAAAATTATATCACCTATGACCAATGTTACATGATAATACCAACAGGAATATTGCTATGACAAACATGATACCAATGTTACATGATAATAGGAACCAGAGAGCAAACGCAAAGTAAGATTAATCTTAAACATGGGAGAGAGAGAGAGAGGGAGAAAGAGGGAGAGAGAGAGAGAGAGAGAGGGAGAAAGAGGGAGAGAGAGAGAGCTTATTACGTGACCATGTCGTCTGCGTCAGATCTTCATTCGCAAGGGCCTCATCATGGCTCTGGCTGACTAATTTATACCCCTTCCATGCCAGAATCCAAAATCCGGTGGTCTCATTGGTTCAAAGCTGACCACCTGATTGGTTGAAATCTCAAGTCTCTTTACCTAGCCTGCCTCTCTCTCTAAAGCTGAAATACTGGTTGCTTTATCAGCAGTGTAACCAGTTCCCGCATTAGCATGCTAAGGGCCCCTGCGGTGTAGACAAAAGATATCTGAGTATCACCTGAAACCTCCCTTATATTCTCAGTAGGCAGTAAAAACTGTCCTTTAGGAACATAACTTGGCATTATATCACAATATATATATATATATTCCTGTAACATTATATACGGTTACACCCATCCCCCTACATATACATCCATTGGGGCATGGTGCTTTATTTAGTATATGAAATGTTCAAAATCTCCACCACACTAGCAGGAAGAGGCCAGTTGGTGATAGCCAAGACCTTCCCAGGGTCCATACGAAGACCCGAACATGAGACGAAGCACCCCAAAAACAGGACCTCAGAACATTCAAAGGAACATTTCTCCAGCTTAGCATAGAGATTGTTCTCTCTAAGACGTTGAAGTACAGTGCGGACATGGTTTCTGTGGACGAGCAGATTTTCAGAAAAGATCAGAATGTTATCCAGATAGATGACAACAAACTGGTACAGCAGATCTCTGAAGATTTCATTGACAAAGTTTTGAAACACGGCTGGAGCATTACACAGACCAAAAGGCATCACCAGATATTCGTAATGCCCGTCTCTAGTGTTGAATGCAGTCTTCCATTCGTCACCCTCCCGTATTCGAATGAGATTGTACGCGCCTCTGAGATCCAACTTGGTGAAAATGGAGGCACCCTTCAACCTATCGAATAGCTCAGATATTAAGGGTAAGGGGTATCGATTTTTAATAGTAACCGCATTTAAACCCCGATAATCGATGCAGGGTCTTAAGGTACCATCCTTTTTGGCAACAAAAAAGAACCCTGCCCCTGCAGGCGATGAGGATTTCCGGATAAAACCTCTCTCCAGATTCTCTGTGACATACTCCGACATGGCCTGGGTCTCTGGGATGGACAGAGGGTAGGTACGACCCCTGGGTAGAGTTGCTCCGGGGACAAGATCAATAGCACAGTCAAAAGACCTGTGGGGAGGAAGCACCTCAGCTGATTTCTTACAGAACACATCCCGGTAATCGCTGTATGCAGCAGGAAGATCAGAAGTGGCAACAACCGGAAGGCTCTCCTTGGGGGTCACCTTGAGAAGACACGACGAGAAACATGAGGAACCCCAGGCCAGGATCTGCCCAGAGACCCAGTCCACATGTGGAGAGTGGAGCTGTAGCCAAGGGAGGCCCAATACAACTGGGGTAGAGGCCTTGGGTAGAATAAGAAAGGATATCCACTCCTGGTGGAGAATCCCTACCGACATCCTAATGGGTAGCGTCTGGAAGCGAATAGGGCCCCCTGGGAGAACAGTGCCATCAATTGCCGAGACTACCAATGGGGTAGTGAGAGGTGAAAGGGTAAGCTTCATAGAAGAAGCAGTTCTCCAATCCATAAAATTGCCGGCAGCCCCGGAATCCAGGTATGCAAGGGTTGACTGAGGAGAAGTGCCTACATGAAGGAACACCGGCAAGAGCAGGCGAGAAGGTGATGTTTCTGGGTCCAATACTCCACCTTCCAAATGTATTAGACCCGAGCGTTTCCCGGACGAAGCGAGCAGGAGTCACGAAAATGACCCTTGCCCCCACAATAGAGGCACAAGCCCAGAGTTCTGCGCCTAGCACGTTCTTCGGGGGTTAGTCTGGTCCGGCCCAGCTGCATAGGTTCTTCAGCAGGAAGAGGATGCTCCACGGAATGAAGGGAGGGGAGCTCAGACTGGCTAGGACCCAGAGAGTGCTGGCGTCTTTTTTCTAAGGACCTCTCTTGAAAACGAATGTCGATCTGGTTGCATAATGAAATTACATCGTCCAGACCGACGGGAATGGCTCTTCCCGCTAATTCGTCTTTCACTCGGTCAGAGAGGCCATGTAAAAAGGTAGCGACCAGGGCCTCATTATTCCAGCTCAATTCAGCTGTGTGGATACGGAACTGAAGAGCATATTGCCCCACTGAACTAGATTCTTGGCGAAGACGTAAGACAGCACTAGCCGCTGAAGAAGCCCGAGCCGGCTCTTCGAAGATATTACGAAAGAGCTTCAAGAAATCGGACAGACTGGAAACCACCGGATCGTTCCTCTCCCACAGGGGGGCAGCCCAGGCCAAAGCTTCACCGGAGAGGAGGGAAATGATATAGGCTACCTTAGCCCGGTCAGACAGGAAGCTTTGAGGCTGAAGCTCAAAATGAATTGTGCATTGGCTGAGAAACCCCCTGCAGGCCTTGGAGTCCCCAGAGAAACGGGACGGAGCTGGCAATCTTAGTGAGTGTGAGGCTGCGACTGGTGCGATAGGTACAGCCGCTGGTTGTACTTGGGGTTGCGGATTCGGGGTTCCCAAGGAGACCTGAAGCTGCTCGAATCGAGAAGCCAGATCCTGGAGGAATCGCATCACCTGAGTCTGATTTGATTCCTGGGTCTCAAGTCTGCGAACTATGCCCTGCAATGGATCATCCGCGGGAAGCGGGATGTCAGCCGGGTTCATGGCTGATCAAACTGTCAGGGTCACCTGTGGCCAGGTGACAGATGCACACCGTAGGGGGACAGGAGTGCACCGCGAGGTAGTGAACCTTATGGCTGGCTTCTGCGGATAGGAAACTGGGTGGTTGTGGAAAGCGGGACCAGAGGAGCACAACCGGGATCCTAACGGAAGCTAGAGCCAAGATTCCCCAGGGCGCGGAGTCTAAGACCCAGCTGGTCTTCTCCAGGGCCTCTAGTGGTGAGGATGTTATGCTGCAGGCTGGGACCAGGTCGCGGCCCCTGGAGTTTCCTAGCTCACGCCCCGTAGGATAAGGGGAAAAGAGGGGAAGCAGCAGCACACGATAAGAGAGAACCGAATAACAAGCTGAAGGTCAGGGGCCACAAGCAGACAAGGATAACGAAGAACGAGCCGAAGGTCAAGGGTCACGAGCAGACAGGGATAGTCGGGGACAAGCCAATAACGTAACAGAGAGACAGACGTAGCACACGGCAGGCAGGAACCCAAACACACAATGCCTAACAAACACGTTGATCAGCAAAGCAGGCTTGCAGTGCACAGGTTAATATAGTGTTCTGTGATAGGGCCTGGGGTGGAGTCAGGCTGGGAGGAGATTATAAAGGAAGCCAGGTGAAGGAGGTCTGGTCTCTAGATGAACACATGAGGAGGAAGGTAAGATGTCAGACAGACATTAATGCATATCCATGACAGCATGTTTGTGAATATCCACGTATGAGTAGGCTTTTTCTCAACGTATCAGCCTCAGTTTTAAATGCCTCGTTGGTTGAACAGTTTTTTTTGAGCCTTAGGTATTGGCTGAAGGGGATAGAATGGATTAAAGATTTGGGATGGGCACTTGAAGCATGCAGGATGGTGTTCCCTGCGGTGGGCTTTCTAAAAAGCCCACTGGAGAGACAACCATCCTCATGCTTATATAAGGTAACATCCAGAAAGGGAATGTGAGTGGCACTGTAAGACATGGTGAACTGTAAATTGAATGCATTCTTGTTAAACACAGCCATAAAGGCATTGAGACTAGCAACAGAGCTCTCCCAGATGAGAAGCACGTCATCAATGTATCGGTACCAGCTGGTGATGTGACTCATAAGCGGAACCAAATCATCATCATCAAGTAAGGAGCGCTCCCACTCCCCCAGGTAAAGGTTTGCGTATGAGGGGGGCGCAGGACGTTCATGGGGTGGTGGTGATGTCAGAAAGGATTTGCGAATCGCTGACTGCCATGGAGGGGTCTGACTCTTCGAGCAAACTGACCAAGATAGCAAGAGCTTGGTCATCGCCCACAGAATCCCCCTCAATGGGCAAATCAGCGATGGTGGCAGTGTCAATCCTTTTGGAATACAGGCTTTTGAAATATAATTTCCTGGCAAAGAGATGGATATCTTTGATGAGTTCAAACATGTCAAAATCTGCAGTGGGACAAAAACCCAGCCCCTTACTTGAAAGGGAGTGTTCCGATTGTGAAAGTTGATACTCAGAGAAATTGACAATGCTCAGAGCATCGACAGTTACCTGTGGGTCACCGCCTAAGTGTTTGGTTTTGACTTGTGGATGGAAAAAAAATTGTACTCTTTGTTTTTATATGTAATCTACTGTATTTGAATTTCCATATTCTAAAGTTATCTCTATCTTGCCACCAAGTTGGCTTCTTAAACCAATTATATTAAATTACTTTATATTATACTATTGTGTTTTGCAATACTCTGTTGCTGTTAAAGTCCTAGCCCCTAGTTAGGGGGACAACCCTTTTTTGTTCTAGCTAGGATCTTGGGTTTGAAAACCTCTTGGTGTGAAACGACACATGGCCACCTCTATGGGCTAGGCCTTTTGGCTAAACCAGGGACATTTTTACTACCAGGCTGCAAGGCCTTGCCAGTGCATCTGCACTGGCACTATTTATTTTTCTCCACTGTTTTGTCACTTTGCACTTATGTTTCTTTTACTTGGATGGTGGGTGTGAGACCTTGGGCCTACCCTGAAGTCTAGGGGAAGAATGTGTGGCTATTAGGTTACTCCCTCTCCTGAACTAAAGGGACCTCTCTTTGGGAGACCCCCTCACATAGTACTCGGTGGTCAGCTTTGGCTGGCCATGATGAGAGGGGTTCTCCAGGCTTTTTTGACCATGATGTTCGAGCTTTGTCCCGGTCAGGAGCCTTGCTTCTCTGTGGGGGGGGGGGGGGTGGCAAGAGACACACCCTTAAGTGCAGTTTTGTGTACACTTAGATGTTTTTGATCATGGGGAGAGGGGTCTGCCGGATGTTTTGGCTAGGGGACCTAAGTGTGCCGTACCCCTTTCAGGAGTCTTGCACTCCTGGGGGCTGGGGAGGGGGCCTTCAGCTTCAGGTGGGGACCATTTGATCCACCCTAGTGCACTTTTTGTGTGTTTGTGTGCTCACATGCAGTTTTTTGGTTCACTCAGAAAAAAAGAAAGCTGTATGCAGTTTGGAATGAATGGCTCTATAATATTGGCCCATATTTTGCACACTGGTTTTGGATGTGCATCTGGCCAGTTTGCTGAAAGGCAATTATTTGCAAGGTTCCACTTGCTGTCCTGAAATGAGGAATAATCCTTGTATTTTTGGGAGATGTGCTTTTGTTCTAAGAAGGCTTTACTGTGCTGCTAAATGTTGTTGCTTGACATTATTACTATTATTATGCAGGATTTATATAGCGCCAGCTGTTTGCGCATACAACATTCACTTTACTTGGGCTACCATCATCTACAGACCTAGCATTTGTGTTACTGTAAATTCCCCCAAAAAACAACATAGTAAATGATGAAAAACATTATTTTAAAAACAGCAATGTAACGTGAATTCTTCTCCTCCTCCCAGGAGTCAGTTTTCTGGAAGATGGACAGAGACCGAAAATAATGTGTACCGTTTACACCATATATCCCCAGACGTGATGAGCTCGGTCCTTAAGTATATCTACACCACTAGAGTATCCATCAACTCAGAGAACGTACAAGCATTGTTTATGGCCGCAGACCGATTCAACATCTTGGGTCTACAATGGCGATGCTCGTATTTCCTCATTGGCCAGCTATGTCCCGAGAACTGCATTGGCATTGGCAGATTCTCCAGCCACTTTCATTGCCCCAAGCTGCATGAAAATACCCATGCGTACATTCTTCGCCACTTTCACAAAATAGCATCGATCTCCGAGGAGCTTCTGAATCTAAGCCTAACAGAGTTTGAGGATCTCATCAACAAAGACGATCTTGTTGTTAAAAGGGAGGAAGTCCTCTTTGAAACCGTCATCAAATGGATTGAGCACCACCCAACACATCGTAGGCAATACATCACCACTCTACTGCCTAAGGTAAGGTGGAGAACTCCATTTACCCATTGGGGTTGATTTACTAAAACTGGAGAGAGAAAAATCTGGTGCAAATGTGTTCAATTATCTTCTAAATTCAGCTTGTTCAATTAAGCTTTGACAAAAAATAACTGGAAGCTGATTGGTTTCTATGCAGAGCTGCACCAGATTTTGCACTCTCCAGTTTTAGCAAATCAACCCCAATGTAAGAGAAAAAATATTCCATATTTTTTGCATGGCTATGTATGTGCATTCTCGCACAGTGCAATCAGCACTCCTGTTGAACTTTTTTGAGAAAAATAGTGAAGGTTTTCAACTTCTTCCTGTCCGTAGTTTGTACAAATGTATGCAAAATGTTATAGGTAATCTTAAAGTGGAACTCCACCCTAAAAGAGAGTTCAGCTTTAAGCCCTCCTTCCCTGTCACATTTGGTATTTCATTTTTTGGTGGGAGCAGGTACCTAGTTTTAAAAGGTACCCGCTCCCACTTCTGTTCAGATCTCCTAGGTGATCTGAGCAGAAGTTCTCCTCTCCCTCCCCACAGTTTTCTGGGACACGTCACAGGTCCCAGAAGACTGCGGAGCCACTCACAAAGTGCAGCGCGCCTTGCGCATGCACAATGGGCAGCCGGATGTGAGGCCAAAAGCAGCATAGCTGGCTGCCCGCATTTAGGATTCCAGCGCTGGATCCCTGGGCAGGTAAGTGTACTTTTATTAAAAGTCAGCAGCTACAGGACTTGTAGTTGCTGACATTAAATTTTTCTTTTCCAGAGTGAACCTCCTTTTTAAACTGAACAGTTTTAAGATACTTTTCGATATCTGAGAGTGTTTGCTATCCCAACCCATTTATAGCTAGTTTATTTTTGCTTTTCTATAGACTCCCTGACCATAGCCAACATTCCCTGGATTTCTGCCAACTTCAACCAGTATGTAGGCGGGGGACAGGCTGCAGTACATCCTCCAACCTGAAGGTGGAACTGCGGTAGATCTTCAAGTTGACTGGAGGAGTACAGTGGGGAGGAATTGTCTCCTACCTTGGGTACCGGGTGGCCATCTTAGGGAGGATGGTGATCTTATAAGATACTGAAGTCACAAAAGAATGGGGTGGCCATCTTGACAAAGATCCCTATAAGTTTAGGGGCCAACCATTTACCCCACCCACACTGAGGCAGTAAGGTAGGGAGAGAGCTTCACTGCTTAGAAAAAGCGCAGGTGAAGATTTAGGGAGAGGTTCCGGAGGAGCAGGGACGTGTAGGTTTCCTTTTCAGGGTGTCTCCATTGCACCAGTCCTGGACAGACTGCTTCTAACCATCATGTACCACAGAGGCCTAGTAGAACCCAGTGTCATTGAACCTTACCACCCCCCCCCTCCAATGAAGCACTCCTCTATGACTGTGAAGTTATAAATTAAAATTTGTAACACCTGAGTAAAGTCTACTTCCTTACCAGTATTCTTGAATAATGAAACTGTATACTTCACAGCTTATGTGGTGTCAAAATTGTATTGGACTGTTGTACCTCAATGATTGTCTATTGTGTTTTGTTGACCTCTACAACATAAAACCCCTTTTTCTCTTCTTCCCCAGGTTCGAATGGGCTTGATAGACACCAGGTATTTGATGAACAATGTGATGACTAACATCCACATACAGCACAACAAGGAATGTATGAATATCGTCACTGCTGTGCTGAAGACAAAGTATGACTTAAACGCAAATGGATCCTCCAGGTTAGATTTCATGAACCCATTGACAAGGCCACGCCCGCCAAGTGCAATTCTACTCGCCGTTGGCGGCTGGATCTCTAGTAACCCTACCAATGCCATGGAGGCCTACGACTGCAGAGTCGACCGCTGCTTTAAAATCACCTATGATATGGAAAGACCCAGGGCCTATCATGGAATATCATACCTAAATGGTTATGTGTACCTGGTTGGAGGGTTTAACGGCATGGTTTTTTTTAATAGCGTAAGACGATTTGACCCAGTCAAGAAGATCTGGCAACAAGTGGCTCCAATGAATGATAAGCGCTGCTATGTTAGCACGGCAGTCCTGCAAAACCGGATCTATGCCATGGGTGGGCTTGATGGCCACATTCGCCTGAAATCTGCAGAATGTTACGACCCAGAAACCAATCAATGGGATTTTATAGCTCTAATGAACAATATAAGAAGCGATGCAAAAGCCACCACCCTTAATGACAAGGTAAGATATAGACACCCACTTAAAAACCAAATGGTCTTACACACCTCTACATTCTAGAGCTGCAGCCTCCATCGTTTTCTTCAGCATTCAATACTTCTGTGAGCGCCAGATGCCTTTGTCCGCTGCAGCATGAAGTGTTTCCATCCCCTGACCACTGAAGCTACTACAAGACTTAGCAATGACATGGGGGTCATAGAACCTTCCTTCTTCCAGGTCAGGGACCTAAGCAGTGAAGAAAGGATGGGTTTCTTTTTTTTGTAATTCCTTTATTTATACAATTGTTATACGTGTAGCGGTCTCACCCTCCTTCTCCCCTACTCTTTATGGCTGAATGACTCGTCTAGGGGTAACTGGGAGAAGGGGAAAGATGCACACCACCAGCTCGGCTCTCTGATGTAGTATGCAGAGATATGACCGTTTAACCGTTTACCTTCGGGTCTGCGTTTTAGGCCGGAGCCTCAGCTTCTCCTATGGAGGATGATTGCCACTGTCATAGACAGGGACACTTAGCTTCCAGTAACACGAGTTCCACACCAATAAAAAGTCCAACACTGTTTTATTTGCTTTGATCAATAGGTAGGCCGGTTGAACTTTAAAAGAACAGACAGGGTGTGGGGAAGAGTAGGTCCAGGCACAACTTAATGAATAAAGTCTCTCCTGTTCCGTTTAGTGCAAACAGGCTTGGCGCACAGTCGCTGCCACCGACTGTGAATTTGGTCCCTGCCACTGACCTGGGTGAACGTTGAGGCCTCTGCCACAGGCCTTAGATGAGGCCTGCCACTGACCTGATGAAGATGGGTCACTGCCACAGACCATGAGAACATGAAATGCCTCCATTAGGACAAACGACCCCTGTCAGAGGAAGACATCCATCCGGACGGTCACCAGAGGCCCACACCGGCACCGGCAAAATGCTGCACCGGCTCTACGGGAGGGTCATCTCTCTGGTCCCTTATGCCCTGGATTCAGGCACCCAATACCGGGGGCACCTTAGGAATGCTTCGCCCTCGCGGGACCCAGTCGAAGGTACTGGGCCCCAGGCCTCCTCGTAAAGTACCTCACCCCAGGCTGAAGGATCCTGGGATGGAACTCGACTCCACGCGCCCAGGCCAAGGGCGCCTGGGCACAGACGAAACGCAGCAGCCCCCAGGCTGAAGGTGCCTGGGGAATGGACCTCGTGCGCAAGATGTCCGTTCCCCTTATATCCTCTCCCAGCAGGCACAGCGGGTTCCCCGCCCCGCCGTACTACTGCCGCGAGAGGACACAAAGGGCAAGGCGCTAGAATGGCCGTTCAACCCCGGTCCCAGGTGACAGCGCCAACTAGGGACCGCAGGGAACATGACACCATTCATACCTCCCACACTCCAAAGTGTCCATAAATCCCTAAAAATCAATGTATCTGGGCCATCTATAGCCCAGATACGCCCCTATAAATTTGACACCCGCTACATACACAAAACAGACAAGCAAATTACCAGTATAAGCAGAGTACTGGGTATTGTCCAGGTTTCTTTTAAAGTGATTGCAAAAGGTACAGTTTTTATAAAAAGAAAATAACAAATATCTTATACTTACCTTCTCTGTGCAATAGTTTTGCACAGAGCAGCCCCGATCCAACTCTTCTTGGGTCCCCCACTGGCACTTCCTCCCCCCGTTGAGTTCCCCCATAGCAAGCTGCTTCCTATGGGGGCACTCATGCATGCTCGCTCCCAAGCCTATGGACACACAGAGCAGGGCTCGGCCCCGCCTCCCACTCCCTTGTCACTGACTGATATTGACAGCAGAGGGAGTGGCTCCCGCTGCTGTATCTGAGCCAATGAGAAGGGGGAGAGCTGAGAGAGCCTCGGCTCTCGTGCACATCGCGTGATCAAAATCAGGCTCAGGTATGTATTTAAGGGGGGCTGTGGGGGGAACTACATGCAGAAGGTTTTCTACCTACTAAAAACCTTGCCTGTACAACCACTTTAAGTAAGCAGCGCTGGAGGTAACACACGGGTTTTTCAGCTGCCATTGAGTGCAGATATATCAGGAATCTTATGTGTTGCTTTACCGTTATGGCCTATCCATACCTCTGCATTTCCCCCCAATGACATTGAGTCTATCAAAAACTAAGAGTTTAATATTACTTTTATTATATTTTTACAGATCTATATATGTGGCGGATCCAGTGGAGAAGAATACCTCTTTACAGCAGAAGTCTACAACCCAGATACAGACCAATGGAGCATGATCATCCCGATGTGGCACCGACGCAGTGGTGTCGGTGTCATCGCATATGGAGATCTGGTCTATGCAGTATGTGTAATGATTTATTTCTACCCAAATGAGATTGCATGAGAAATATAATTTGCAGCATGTGTCCGGTGAAACCGTTGTCAGAAGGACTGGATATCTCTCTAACAGAGCCCCTGATAGGAGTACTAATCCTTCCCCACTGCATCCAAAACTAGGAAAAATGGGTTTGACTTGACATTAATTTTAAAGGAGGAGTTCATCTTTTGGTAAAAAAAATTATAAATACACATATTTTTGCAGGAGACACATGTGCATTTATTATTTTTTAACTAAGGAGCCTGGAAAGCATTGCACCTGTCATCAGTGGATCGGGGTGCAATGGCAGACTCCGGCAGACAAGCCCTGCTGATTTTCAGGGCTTATAAATGAACTATAGGCCGCTCATTAACGACCCCGCAGTCCATTCAGAACTACAAGCCATCAGAAACAAAGACTTGTAGTTTACTTATCGTCATAGTTAAAGCCTAATGCACACGATTGGAATTTCCGAGGAAAAAAGTCCGACGGAATTTTTTCATCGGATATTCCGACCGTGTGTGGGCCCCATCGGACTTTTTCCTTTGGAAATTCCGACGGAGTTAGAAAGAGAACATGTTCTCTTTTTTTCCGAAGAAAAAAATCGGAAATTCCATTCGTCTGTATGGAACTCCGACGGAGAAAAAAACACGCATGCTCAGAATCAAGTCGACGCATGCTCAGAAGCATTGAACTTAATTTTTCTCGGCTCGTCGTAGTGTTGTACGTCACCGTGTTCTTGACGGTCGGAATTTGGTGTGACAGTGTGTATGCAAGACAGCTTGAACGGAATTCCGTCGGAAAAATCCGTCTGAGTTTATTCCGTCTGAAAAACCGGTCGTGTGTACGTGTCATAAGGGGTAGAGCAAGGGGCTGCATTACCTACCTGACTCTTCACTCCACCACTGCTATTTTCTCCTTGAAGCTCCAATCTGTGCATCATCACATACAATGCGGGGCTATTAACCATGCATTGTACATGGTGGAGTTAGGAGTGTGACCACACATGGGAATAGCTTACCAAAGAGGCTATAATAGACCAAGGTAGCTTGCTGGACAAGGAATAGTATGCCTAACCTCTAGACTTAGTTTGGCCATAGATTATGCTTAAATTGTTCAATTCCCCCATCAATACTGTCAGTGTTGATGGGGGAATCTCTCCCGCGCAGTCATTGTTTTCTCCCGGCTGGGAGCTGTCCCTGCTGGGAGAACACAATGGGGTGGATTTACTACAACTGAAAAGTGCAAAATCTGGTGGGGCTCTGCATGGTAGCCAATCAGATTCTATCTTCTGCTTGCTCAGTTAAGCTTTGACAAAAAAAAAAAAAAGAAGAAAACTGGAAGCTGTTTGATTTCTATGAAGAGCTGCACCAGATTTTGCACCCTCCAGTTTTAGTAAATCAACCCAAATTACTATGGCTTGCAGCTATAGCCGCTGTCAAAAAGCACAAATCAAACTTTAACTTGTTGGAGCCCCGGCCATTGTCGAATGACGGCCTCAAGGTGGCTCTTAAAATCCGGGAGGACGTCAATAGACGTCCTCGGCTCCTCCGGCCACTGGGGGGCCGCCGGCGGCGTGTCACTGACATGCCGATGCACGTGCCTGGCGGCCGCGATGTCCGCCAGCCACCCGCGATCGGCCGGTACAGAGACAAGGACATGGATCTGTGTGTGTAAACACACAGATCCATGTCCTGTCAGGGAGAGAGGAGACCGATGTGTGTCCCTTGTACATAGGGACACAGATCGGTCTCCTCCCCCAGTCACTCCCCTCCCCCCACAGTAGTAATCACTCCCAGGGCATACATTTAACCCCTTCCTCGCCCCCTAGTGTTAACCCCTTCCCTGCCAGTGTCATTTTTACAGTAACCAGTGCATTTTTTTAGCACTGATCGCTGTATCAATTACAATGGTCCCAAAATGGTGTCAAAAGTGTCCGATATGTCCGCCATAGTGTCGCAGTCACAATAAAAATCAATGATCGCCGCCATTACTAGTAAAAAAAAAATATTAATAAAAATGCTATAAAACTATCCCCTATTTTGTAGACGCTATAACTTTTGCGCAAACCAATCAAACGCTTATTGCGATTTTTTTTTGACCAAAAATATGTAGAAGAATACGTATCGGACTAAACTGAGAATTTTTTTTTATTTTTTTTAAAAAATTGGGATATTTATTATAGCAAAAAGTAATAAATATTGTGTTTTTTTTCAAAATCGTCGCTCTTTTTTTGTTTATAGCGCAAAAAATAAAAACCGCAGAGGTGATCAAATACCACCAAAAGAAAGCTCTATTTGTGGGGAAAAAAAGGACGTCAATTTTGTTTGGGAGCCACGTCGCAGGACCGCGCAATTGTCATTCAAAGCGACGCAGTGCCGAAAGCTGAAATTTCGCCTGGGCAGGAAGGGGGTTTATGTGCCCAGTAAGCAAGTGGTTAAAGAACATGTAACCCTTGCAGTGTGGGGGGACCACTGCATTTTTGTTTTACCCGGAGTTGGGTTTTAAGAGCAGACTCTTCTAGATACATTTTCCTTTTTTTTGCCCTATTGGCCTGTTGCCGTTTCCTTGACTTTATAACTAAGCTACAACAATTCCAATGCCCAAGTCCATTAGGAATGCCCTTGATGACCACTGGAAAATGGAATGGACAATCTACAAGGCTTAGCCAGGACATTGTCCAGTACATCGATCAGTGAGGCAGCCTTATCATTCAGTAAGAGTATTTAAGGCCAAAAAAGTAATAGCAAGAATCTAGAAGAGTATGCTCTTAAAGCCCAACTCTGGAAATAATAAAAAAAATAAAAATACAGTGGGCCCTTCCACAGTGCAAGGGTTAAATGCTATATTCAGACAAAGTCTTTCATGTTAAGGTGACCTTTAAGACCATACCCATCATCCATGTGAATTCTGTTTGCCACATGAAGTAGAACACGGTAACATGTCTTGTCTCTTACAGGTCGGAGGATCTAATGGAGTCAAGAGACTGCACAGTGCCGAGGCCTATAACCCAGCCAACAACAGCTGGACCGAGATTGCCTCAATGTTCAGCCCACGCAGCAACTTCGGGATTGAAGTACTGGAGGTTCGCCTTTATGTGACTGGCGGTTTCAACGGTTTCGAAACAACCTTTGAAGTAGAGTACTATGACAGGAAGACCGATGAGTGGTATGGCGTCCACAACATGAACATCAATCGCAGCGCCCTAGACTGCTGCATTTTGCCCGGCCTCCCCAACATCCGGGATTATGCCGCTAGTCGAGACACATTCTACAAAGAGGAAGCGAGGCTGGAATTATCCGACAACTCTTTATAGGTGTAACGGAATTAAGTGACTCTTTAAAGAACATTAATATAAACTGTAACTGGCAATAAACTATAAAACTGAACTCAAATATTACTGTTATTATTTGCAGGTAGAATACCACACAATCATTTTAGTTTAGAAATCATCACCTAGAAATGTGCGTAAATGTTGGATCCTGTTCAGGTGACCTAAGCAGACTTCCTGACACCAAGGATGGGATGATGTAACTAGAACAGGGTGTCTTCACCTCTTTCACACTTCCCATACAATTTTTGGATAATCAACATCTACCAGTACCTTGACACATTCCATGGTGATTTGATTTATGTCGTAGTTCTACCTGTGTGAATAGAAATGTTGGGGTATCTTCTTGACACTCATTAGAACAGAAGACGTGGCTTGGAGAAGCATTTCAATATCAGGCAGGCTCCTGCAGACACTAAAGATAGCTGTCTGTCTTTACCTCCAATAGGGACAGGCAGTTACCTGAGAGCAGGAAGATCAATAGACTATGAGAGTGCTCACCAGCAGGGTGAGGCAAGTTCATTGAGAAGTAAAATAAAAGACCACATAGATGAGTTCTTGCTTGAAAAAAATATTTTAAGTAACAGACAGCATGGATTCATAAAAGGCAGAAGTTGTCAAACAAATTTGATTTCTTTTTATGAAGAGGTAAGTAAAACCTTGGACAGAGGGGTGGCTGTGGATGTGGTATACTTGGATTTTGCTAAAGCATTTGACAGAGTTCCCCACACATGGCTAATGTGTAAGGTAAAGTCTAGACTCTACAGCAGGGGTCCTCAAACTTTTTAAACAGGGGGCTAGTTCATGGTCCCTCAGACTGTTGGGGGGCCGGATTATAGTTTAAAAAAATATGAACAAATTCCTATGCACACATCTTATTTGTAGTGCAAAAAAACTGGAAAAAACAATTGAATATTTAATATAAAAAACTATTTTAATCAACATAAACTTATTAGTATATCACAGATCCCCCTCCCCATCACAGAACCCCCTCCGCATCACAGAACCCCCTCATCACAGAACCTCTCCATCACAGATCCCCTATCACAGATTCCCCCCATCAAAAAGCCCCCATATAAGGTCATCCATCACAAAGCCCCCCATAAAAGATCCCCCATCACAGACCCCCCATCACAAAGCCCCTCAACACAAACTCCTCCATCACAAAGCCCCCCCGTAACAGACACCCCCATCACAGAGCCCCCCATAACAGATCCCCCATAGCAGACTCCCCCTCACAGATCCCCCTATAATATTCCCCCCATAACAGACTCCCCCCCCCCCCATCACAGTCTTTCCCCCAACCACAATAGAAATATGTGTATTCCAGAAAGTTTAACAATCAGCAGATAAAGATACTCCAAACATCTGGTGTTAGCGCTTCAATCATCCCGGCACCATGGTTGTTATGGTGTCAGGGTGATTGAAGCACATTATTTCTATTATTACATTGTAATATAAAATTAAATAGTTCAACTCACCATAATGCAGAATCAGTCGGAGCCCTGATGTCAATGTCCCCAGCCAGCGGAGTGCTTCCTTACATCTCAGGTGTCACTGTCCCCAGCCAGCGGAGTGCTTCCTTACACCTCAGGTGTCCCTAGCGGAGTGCTTCCTTACATCTCAGGTGTCCCTAGCCAGCGGAGTGCTTCCTTACATCTCAGGTGTCCCCAGCGGAGTTTCCTTACATCTCAGGTGTCCCCAGCGGAGTGCTTCCTTACATCTCAGGTGTCCCCAGCGGAGTGCTTCCTTACATCTCAGGTGTCACTGTCCCCAGCGGAGTGCTTCCTTACATCTCAGGTGTCCCCAGCCAGCGGAGTGCTTCCTTACATCTCAGGTGTCCCCAGCGGAGTTTCCTTACATCTCAGGTGTCCCCAGCGGAGTGCTTCCTTACATCTCAGGTGTCCCCAGCGGAGTGCTTCCTTACATCTCAAGTGTCCCCAGCCAGCGCAGTGCTTCCTTATATCTCAGGTGTCCCCAGCGGAGTGCTTACTTACATCTCAGGTGTCCCCAGCAGAGTGCTTCCAAACATCTCAGGTGTCCCCATCGGAGTGCTTCCTTACATCTCCGGTGTCCCCAGTAGTCCCCAGCGGAGTGCTTCCTTACATCTCCGGTGTCCCCAGTAGTCCCCAGCGGAGTGCTTCCTTACATCTCAGGTGTCCCCAGCTAGCGGAGTGCTTCCTTACATCTCAGGTGTCCCCAGCGGAGTGCTTCCTTACATCTCAGGTGTCCCCAGCGGAGTGCTTCCTTACATCTCAGGTGTCACTGTCCCCAGCGGAGTGCTTCCTTACATCTCAGGTGTCACTGTCCCCAGCAGAGTGCTTCCTTAAATCTCCGGTGCCCCCCCCATTGGAGCCCTTCTATATCCCAGCAGCGGTGTCTCCGCCGCCATTACTGAAGGCTGAGGGGGAACAAATCAGATGCGGCCATTTTCCAGAAGACCACAGACGAGTTATTAACAAGAAGGGAGCCTGCCGAGTGGCTACACTAGAAATGGAGCTGCGACACCGCCCACCCGCCACCCCTTTCCACAACAGGTCACAGATGACAGACAGGCCGGGGGCGGGGGGTGGGCAGTGCCGCAGCTCCATTTTTATAGTAGCCACTCGGCAGGCTCCCTTCTCGTTTATAACTCGTCTGTGGTCTTCTGGGAAATGGCCGCCGGCGGAGACATTACCTCCGCCAGCTGGACCTCTAGCGGCGGCAGCGGCGGGCAGCGAAAAATAATAAAAAAAAGAGGGATTGTTGCAATGTTTGCTGCAATGTTAAAGGGGAAGTCCGTGGGCCGGGTAAATCACACTGGCGGGCCGGATGCGGCCTGCGGGCCGTAGTTTGAGGACCCCTGCTCTACAGGCTTGGAAAAATCTGTTTGTAAATGGATAGCAAACTGGCTAAAAGACAGAATTCAGAGAGTAGTGGTTAATGGATCTTACTCTAAATGGTCTAAGGTTATCAGTGATCTACCCCAAGGTTCAGTGTTGGGTAGGGATGAGCCCGATGTTCGATTTGAACGTAAGTTCATCTCGAACATCGGGTGTTTGCCTGTTCACCGAACAGCGAACATTATGTAGTGTTGGCGGCAAATTCGAAAGCCGCAGAACACTGTTTAAAAGTCTATGGGACATTAACATGAAAAACCAAAAGTGCTCATTTTAAAGGCTTATATGCAAGTTATTGCCATAAAAAGTGTTTGGGGACCTGGGTCCTGCCGCACCGGGTAAACGGGAGATCCCAGCTCTGTATAATCTGTCTGCTCTCCTCTAATCGCTATGCACTGGTCAGACTGCATTGATGACTACAGGTAAGGTTGAGCTGATGGGCACTGAACAGGTTGCATTTATGGGCACTAAACAGGTTGCATTGATGGACACTGGTGAGGCTGCATTGATGGGCACTGATGAGGCTGCATTGACAGGCACTGGTAAGGCTGCATTGACAGGCACTGGTAAGGCTGCATTGATGGGCACTGGTGAGGCTGCATTGATGGGCACTGGTGAGGCTGCATTGATGGGCACTGGGGAGGCTGCATTGATGGGCACTAAACAGACTGCATTTATGGGCACTGAACAGGCTGCATTGATGGACACTGGTGAGGCTGCATTGATGGGCACTGAACAGGCTTAGCTGATGGGCACAGAACAGGCTGCATTGATGAGCACTGAATAGGCTGCATTGATGGGCACCGAACAGGCTGAATTGATGGACACTGGTGAGGCTGCATTGATGGACACTGGTGAGGCTGCATTGATGGACACTGGTGAGGCTGCAGTGATGGTCACTGGTGAGTCTGCATTGATGGACACTGGTGAGGCTGCACTGATGGGTACTGAGGCTGAGCTGATGGGCACTGATGAGGCTGCATTGATGGGCACTGATGAGGCTTAGCTGATGGGCACTGGTGAGGCTGCATTCATGGGCACTAATCAGGCTGCGTTAATGGGCACTGGTGATGCTGAGCTGATGGGCAATGGTGAGGCAGCGCTGACGAGCACTGGTGAGGCTGCATTGTTGGGCACTGGTGAAGCTGAGCTGATGGGCATTGGTGAGGCTGCATTGATAGGCACTGGTGAGGCTGCATTGATGGGCACTGGAGAGGCTGCATTTATGGGCACTGGAGAGGCTGCATTGATGGGCACTGGTGAGGCTGCACTGATGGACATTGATTAGGCTGAGCTGATGAGAACCGGTGAGTATAATACACTCTTCAAATGTGCTTTTAAAATGCATGGTTTTCACTTTTATGAACATGAAAATAATGACGTTATGCGGTTGGGCTGGTATAATAATGCTATGGGGCTGGTATGAAATGATTTCCAGGGCTGGTTTTTATACCTAGTTCAGCCCTGACTGTTTCCCTCTGCAGCTGCGCCAATGCGGCTAAGTAAATATACGGCACCGCCATATGAATACAGTGCTGCAATGTGACTACAGCGCTGACCTGAAGTCTCCTCCCCCCACCTCTCTCAACACTCCTCAGCGTCCCCGCTCAGTGTCCTCCAGTGCTGCTTGCAGAAAGACCATGGAGGTGGAGCTTCCGGTTGCTAATGATGACTACAGGAGTTCATTCTGTGGGATGTGTGGAGGGAGGTGAGTTGGCGGGTTTTGCAAGATGTTGAGATTTATGTGCAGGGGCTTGGGATAGGGGTAGGGCAGTGACAGCAGTGTCTGCACCAGGGTGGGAGGCCAGTACTAGTGTTGTATAGTGATGAGCCGAACACCCCCGGGTTCGGTTCGCACCAGAACCCGCGAACGGACCGAAAGTTCGCACGAACATTAGAACCCTATTAAATACAATGGATGCGAACGTTCGAATTCTAACGTGCTAATTATAACGACTATTATCCATGTTATTGTCCTAAACAGAGTTTGGGAACCCGGGTTCTGCACCAGGGGACATGTATCAATGCAAAAAGAAGTTTTAAAAACGGACGTTTTTCGGGAGCAGTCATTTTAATGATGCATAAAGTGAAAAAAAAAAAGTCAAATATTCCTTTAAATATCGTACCTGGGGGGTGTCTAAAGTATGCCTGCGAAGTGCCACGTGTTTCCCGTGTTTAGAACTGTCCCTGCACAAAATGACATTTCTAGAGGGAAAAAAAGCCATTTAAAACTGCTTGCGGCTTTAATGTAATGTCTGGTCCCGGTAATATGGATGAAAATCTTTAAGAAAAATGGCATAGCTACCCCATCACCCCCCCCCCCCCTACCCCAGCCCATTACCAGCCCCTTTGGGTCTTGTTTGGATATTAAGGTGAACCCCGCAACACAAAATAAAAAAGGCCCTATATACTCTGAACAGCAGTATACAGGCGGTGTAAACAAGACCGGTGTAAACAAGACAGGGACTGTAGGTTTGTTCTTAAGTAGAATCTGTTTGTAATTTTGAACACGTACATTGTTTAAGTGTAGCTCCAGCCAAAAAATCTATTTTTAAGCTTTTTGGAAAACATAGGGAAGGGTTATCACCCCTGTAACATTTGTTTTGCTGTCTGTGCCCCTGTTCAGAACATTTCACCTCACTTTGCGTCCCAATGACAACTGTTTTTGAAATGTGGTGTTTTTATTGAAACAAGGATTGGTGATAAAGCATCAGTAGAGAGGAGACACCTTTCTCCCATATTAATTCTTACAGGAGAGAATTTTCCTTCCTAGGGGTAGATTTCCTCTCACTTCCTGTTGTCTTCTTCCGTTTGCAAGTAGGAGTCGTTTGTAAGTTGGATGTTTGAAAGTAGGGACCTGCCGTATATACTCTGCAGAAATTGGCCCCTTAGGTGTTGGTGTTGGCACAACACTGTAAGCACTCACAGTTACTCTTGGTGGGTGCTGGAACGCCCTGCTGTCAACTATTATATCAGGAATTGTAATAACATATAATTGTTGAACAGTGGTAGTAAAAATTGGGCCTTTGATGGTGGTGCTGGTGCCACAACACTGTAAGGCCTGACAGTTACTCTTGGTGGGCGCAGCAATGGGCCCTGCTGTGAATTATTAGATCAATAATTATAATTGCATGCCCCTGTTGAACAGGGGCTGAAAAATTGGGCCTTTGGTGGTGGTGGTGGTGGTGGTGTTGACACAACACTGTAAGGCCTGACAGTTACTCTTGGTGGGCGCAGCAATGGGCCCTGCTGTGAATTATTAGATCAATAATTATAATTGCATGCCCCTGTTGAACAGGGGCTGAAAAATTGGGCCTTAGCCAGTGGTGGCGGCACCCATAAACCAAAATGATCTTCCAAGCTACCATCATTAATCGGATCATTGAGGAGGAGGAGGAGGATAGCCAGTCAACATAACAGCACAGGCACTCAGCATCAGCATCAGTCTTGAAGGGATGTGACATTTTAAAATCAATTAGTCTGTTATATCAGCATCAGGTGTGTGGTAGCTGGTGGTGATCCAAGACTGGTTCATCTTGATGAAAGTCAGTCGATCAACCGAGTCGGTGGACAGGCGCACCCTGTGATCCGTGACAAATCCTCCAGCAGCACTGAATGTGCGTTCTGAAAGAACGCTGGATGCAGGACAGGCCAGTAGCTCAATTGCATACTGTGCAAGCTCTGGCCAGTGATCCATCCTCAAGACCCAGTAAGCCAGAGGATTTTCGGTGGGGAAGGTGTCCAAGTCTGACCTTGCCCCTAGGTATTCCTGCACCATGTATATCAGACGCTGGCGATGGTTGCTGGAACCGATCATACTTTGGGGCTGCGGACTAAAGAATTGTCTGAACGCATCGGTCAGACGGCCACCTTCCCCACCGCTCCTTCTTTGACTGCCCGAAGCCTCAGCAACTCGTTGTCCCGGTCCAGGAGTTTGTAACCTCCCAGTCTCTGGGAACGCGTTGCACAGACCTTTCTGCAAGGCCTCCCGGAGTTGTCTCATCCTCTGCTCCCTCTGCGACGGTAACATAAGGTCCGCAACCTTACCCTTGTACCGTGGATCAAGGAGAGTGGCCAGCCAGTAATGGTCCCTCTCCTTGATCCGAAGAATACGAGGATCCTTCCGCAGACTTTGCAGGATCAGGGAGGCCATGCAGCGTAGGTTAGCTGAGGCATTCAGTCCGGAGTCCTCTGGGTCACTAAGGACGACATGATCCGCAGCCACCTCCTCCCAGCCACGTACAAGTCCACTGGTTTCTTGGGACTGTAAATCATCCCTAAAAGACTGCTGCTGATGATGCTGAGTGCCAGCCTCCACCTCCATGCTGACACAATCCTCCTCCTCCTCCTCCTCTTCTTCCTGTGCGATGGGTGGGACAGAAGGAACACTGTCTGGGTAAAGGGGGCCTTGAGAGGCAAGGAAGTCCTCCTCTTCCTGCCTCTGTTCTGCCTCAAGTGCCCTGTCCATTATTCCACCCAGCGTGTGCTCCAACAGGTGGACAAGAGGTACAGTGTCACTGATGCATGCACTGTCACTGCTCACCATCCTCGTGGCCTCCTCAAATGGTGCCAGGACAGTGCATGCATCCCTGATCATGCCCCACTGGCGTGGTGAAAAAAACCCGAGCTCCCCTGACCCTGTCCTGGTGCCGTAGTCGCACAGGTACTCATTGATGGCCCTCTGCTGCGTGTGCAGCCGCTGCAGCATGGCCAACGTTGAGTTCCACCTGGTGGGCATGTCACATATAAGGCGGTTCTTGGGCAGGTTCAACTCCTTTTGCAGCTCAGCCAGGCGAGCACTGGCATTATAAGATCTGCGGAAATGCACACAGACTTTCCTGGCCTGCCTCAGGACATCCTGTAAGCCCGGGTACCTGCCCAAGAACCGCTGCACCACCAGGTTAAGGACGTGAGCCACACAGGGCACATGGGTCAGTTGTCCCTGTCGGAGGGCGGAGAGGAGGTTGGTGCCATTGTCGCAAACCACCATTCCTGGCTTAAGCTGGCGTGGCGTCAACCACCTCTCGGCCTGCCCCTGCAGAGCAGACAGGACCTCTGCCCCAGTGTGGCTCCTGTCCCCCAAACACACCAGCGCAAGCACGGCATGGCATCTTTTTGCCTGCGTACTTGCGTAGCCCCTTGAACGCCTACGGAGCACCGCTGGTTCCGAGGACAAAGCACAGGAAGAGGCCATGGAGGAAGAAGAAGAGGAGGGGGTGGAGGAGAGAGGTGTGTCACAACCAGTAGTAGCATTTTGGAGGCGTGGCGGTGGAACAACCTCCAACACTACTGCACCTTGTCCTGCATCCTTCCCAGCTGCCAAAAGAGTGACCCAATGGGCCGTGAAAGAAAGGTAACGTCCCTGTCCATGCCTGCTGGACCATGAGTCAGCGGTAATATGCACCTTACCGCTGACCGCCCTGTCCAGCGAGGCCAAGACATTGCCTTCCACATGCCTGTAGAGAGCCGGAATCGCCTTCCGTGAGAAAAAGTGGCGTTTGGGAACCTGCCACAGAGGAACCGCACATTGCACAAACTCACGGAAGGGGGCCGAGTCTACCAACTGAAAAGGCAGCAGTTGAAGTGCTAGCAATTTAGCCAAGCTAGCATTCAACCGCTGGGCATGTGGATGGCTGGGAGTGAACTTCTTTCGACGGTCCAGCAGCTGGGGCAGGGAAATTTGCCTGCTAGAATCGGACGTCGGTGTACTGCTAGCAGAGTGGCCGCAAGTACTTGGCTGTGACACACCTAATTCTACACCTTCATTCCTCTCAGTGCAGGTTTCAGAGAGGACTGAAGGTATAGTGGGGTTGGAGATCCCAGCTGATGCGGTGCAAGGAGAGGTCCGCTTTGTTCTTTGGTGTGGGTCTTTAAGGTAGGCTTGCCAACGAGCTGCATGGCAGGTCAACATATGTCTGATCAAGCATGTGGTGCCCAAGCGGCTGATGTTTTGGCCACGCGATATACGCTTGAGACATATGTTGCAAACAGCAGCTGTGCGATCTGATGCACTCGCCTCAAAAAAGGCCCACACCAAAGAACTTTTTGAATGACGGGCAGAGGCAGCGCCCTGCACAGGCGGAGCTCTGCGGTGTGATTCCATCGGTGTGCTGCCCATACGCTGGCCACCCAAGGGCATCCTGCCTCATTGGAGATGTGCCTCCTCCTCATCCTCCTCCTCCTCCTCTCTCCTATTAGGCACCCACGTGGAGTCAGTGACCTCATCATCCCCTCCCTCCTCATCACTGGAGCCAATCTGGCAGTATGCTGCAGCTGCTGGAGCATGACTGCCAGATTGGTGTCCTTCTTGAGCATCCCCTCTCTCTGCTCTCACGCTACTGCCTTCCTCTAGCTGGGTATCATCATCAGATCCTTCGAAACGCTGGGCATCCTCCTGGAGCATGTACCCAACACTGTGCTCAAACAGGTCGGGGGACTCCTCAGGAGGAGGACATGGTGGGTCTAGGGAAGGAGTGACTAATGATGACATTGATACCAGAGAAGAGGACGCTTTGGCAGCTGCTTTGCCAGTACCCTGAGCCTGGGTGAGAGAGGATGAGGAGGATGAGGTGGGCTTGGTCATCCACTCTACCAAGTCTTCGGCATGATGTGGCTCAACATGTCCAGCTGCCGAAAAGAAGGACAAGCGTGTCCCATGGCCATGTGCTGATGACAATGCACCGCGTCCATGACCAGCACTGTTGCCCCCAGACACAGAGCCTGCTTGCCCTCTTTTTTTGCCTCCTGACTGTCTGCCTCTCCTTGTTTGCCTTCCAGACATTTTAATGGATGGCCTGCAGGGAGATGGGAAAAACAGCAATAAGGGCTACCTTCAGGTGTATACTGTGCAGGAGGCTTAGCAACAATGACACTGACACTGTCCCCTGCCTATCCTTCTCTGTCCCTAAACACAAGGATTTGCAATATGCTTCAGCAAGATTGGTTTAGCACAGAATAGCACACTGACAGTTTCCCTCACTCTCCTTCTTTATCTCTACAAACAAGGTTTAGCACAGAATAGCACACTGATAGTTTCCCCGAGTGTCCTTCTCTGTCCCTAAACTCAAGGATTTCAAATATGGTTCAGCAAGATTGGTTTAGCACAGAATAGCACACTGACAGTTTCCCTCACTGTCCTTCTCTGTCCCTACAAACAAGGTTTAGCACAGAATAGCACACTGATAGTTTCCCTCACTGTCCTTCTCTGTCCCTACAAACAAGATTTAGCACAGAATAGCACACTGATAGTTTCCACGAGTGTCCTTCTCTGTCCCTAAACTCAAGGATTTCAAATACGTTTCAGCAAGATTGGTTTAGCACAGAATAGCACACTGATAGTTTCCCCGAGTGTCCTTCTCTGTCCCTAAACTCAAGGATTTCAAATATGGTTCAGCAAGATTGGTTTAGCACAGAATAGCACACTGACAGTTTCCCCGAGTGTCCTTCTCTGTCCCTAAACTCAAGGATTTCAAATATGGTTCAGCAAGATTGGTTTAGCACAGAATAGCACACTGACAGTTTCCCTCACTGTCCTTCTCTGTCCCTACAAACAAGGTTTAGCACAGAATAGCACACTGATAGTTTCCCCGAGTGTCCTTCTCTGTCCCTAAACTCAAGGATTTCAAATATGGTTCAGCAAGATTGGTTTAGCACAGAATAGCACACTGACACTTTCCCTCACTGTCCTTCTCTGTCCCTACAAACAAGGTTTAGCACAGAATAGCACACTGATAGTTTCCCTCATTGTCCTTCTCTGTCCCTACAAACAAGATTTAGCACAGAATAGCACACTGATAGTTTCCACGAGTGTCCTTCTCTGTCCCTAAACTCAAGGATTTCAAATACGGTTCAGCAAGATTGGCTTAGCACAGAATAGCACACTGATAGTTTCCCCGAGTGTCCTTCTCTGTCCCTAAACTCAAGGATTTCAAATATGGTTCAGCAAGATTGGTTTAGCACAGAATAGCACACTGACAGTTTCCCTCACTGTCCTTCTCTGTCCCTACAAACAAGGTTTAGCACAGAATAGCACACTGATAGTTTACCCGAGTGTCCTTTTCTGTCCCTAAACTCAAGGATTTCAAATATGGTTCAGCAAGATTGGTTTAGCACAGAATAGCACACTGACAGTTTCCCCGAGTGTCCTTCTCTGTCCCTAAACTCAAGGATTTCAAATATGGTTCAGCAAGATTGGTTTAGCACAGAATAGCACACTGACAGTTTCCCTCACTGTCCTTCTCTGTCCCTACAAACAAGGTTTAGCACAGAATAGCACACTGATAGTTTCCCTCACTGTCCTTTTCTGTCCCTACAAACAAGATTTAGCACAGAATAGCACACTGATAGTTTCCCCGAGTGTCCTTCTCTGTCCCTAAACTCAAGGATTTCAAATATGGTTCAGCAAGATTGGTTTAGCACAGAATAGCACACTGACAGTTTCCCCGAGTGTCCTTCTCTGTCCCTAAACTCAAGGATTTCAAATATGGTTCAGCAAGATTGGTTTAGCACAGAATAGCACACTGACAGTTTCCCTCACTGTCCTTTTCTGTCCCTACAAACAAGGTTTAGCACAGAATAGCACACTGATAGTTTCCCCGAGTGTCCTTCTCTGTCCCTAAACTCAAGGATTTCAAATATGGTTCAGCAAGATTGGTTTAGCACAGAATAGCACACTGACAGTTTCCCAGAGTGTCCTTCTCTGTCCCTAAACTCAAGGATTTCAAATATGGTTCAGCAAGATTGGTTTAGCACAGAATAGCACACTGACTGTCAGGGTCACTTGTGGCCAGGTGACAGATGCACACCGTAGGGGGACAGGAGTGCACCGCGAGGTAGTGAACCCTATGGCTGGCTTCTGCGGATAGGAAACTGGGTGGTTGTGGAAAGCGGGACCAGAGGAGCACAACCGGGATCCCAACGGAAGCAAGAGCCAAGATTCCCCAGGGCGTGGAGTCTAAGACCCAGCTGGTCTTCTCCAGGGCCTCTAGTGGTGAGGATGTTACGCTGCAGGCTGGGACCAGGTCGTGGCCCCTGGAGTTTCCTAGCTCACGCCCCGTAGGATAAGGGGAAAAGAGGGGAAGCAGCAGCACACGATAGAGAGAACCGAATAACAAGCTGAAGGAGGTCAGGGGCCACAAGCAGACAAGGATAACGAAGAACGAGCCGAAGGTCAAGGATCACGAGCAGACAGGGATAGTCGGGGACAAGCCAATAACGTAACAGAGAGACAGACGTAGCACACGGCAGGCAGGAACCCAAACACACAATGCCTAACAAACACGTTGATCAGCAAAGCAGGCTTGCAGTGCACAGGTTAATATAGTGTTCTGTGATAGGGCCTGGGGTGGAGTCTGGCTGGGAGGAGATTATAAAGGAAGCCAGGTGAAAGGGCTCAGGCCTCTAAGATGAACACATGGGAAGGAAGGTAAGCTGACAGACAAACACTACTGCATATCCATGACAGTACCCTCCCTCTTATGGGCCCTCCCCCGCCTGGACCCAGGCTTAAAGGGAAATCTCTGATGAAACCTTCTCAACAGATGAGGTGCAGCGACATCAGATGCAGCGATCCAAGACGCCTCCTCAGGACCAAAACCTCTTCAATGCACAAGGTACTGAAGAATGCCTCTGCAGAGCCGAGAATCCAGAACTTGTCTAACCTCGTACTTAAGATTATCCTCAGAGACCGAAAACGAGGTAGGGAGATGACAAGAAGATCTATTGAGGACCAAAGGCTCTCTAGGAATAAGCAAGGGCATGAGAGGATCAACAGGAATCTGAGGAGGGTCCCCTAGACCCTTAAAGGGGAACTGGTCATCTTGCACAGGACCATCAGACTGGGCAGATGTCAGTGGAACCCTGAAGTCAGGTTGGTTAGAAGGTGACATGTCGCCGGAGTCAAGCTGAATAGCTGAAGGACAAGCAGAATGTCCCGAACAAGAAAAAGTAGGCGGCTCACTGGGCATGGGCTGGACTGGCATAACTAGTACAGAGGCAGAGTGAATAGCTGAGTCAGGTGTAGCGACTACCTGAATCGCATCGCAAGACGTAGCGACTGCAGGACTTTTAGACAAGCTAGCCTGGCTGTGCGTCCAAGGGTGGTTAGGGACAGAGAAATGTAAATGGTTATGCAACCTGGAATGAATGACCGGCTCAGATTCACGGGGGGCAACCTTGGGTAGGCAGGACGAGGAACAGGAGGGACCCCAAGCCAGGATCTGTCCAGTAGTCCAGTCCACATGAGGAGAATGGAGCTGTAACCATGGGAGACCCAAAATTATAGGCGTTGAGGCCTTGGGTAAGATAAGGAAGGATATCCACTCCTGGTGGAGTGTCCCTACCGACATCTTAACAGGGAGGGTCTGGAAGCGGATAGGTCCCCCTGGGAGAACAGTACCATCAATCGCCAAGACCACCAATGGCGTGGTGAGGGGCAAAAGAGTAAGTCTCATGGACGATGCGATTTCCCAGTCCATGAAATTACCAGCGGCTCCGGAATCCAGATATGCTGAGACCGAATGAGAAGAAGCACCAACATGAAGGAACACAGAAAGCAGAAGACGAGAAGGGGAAGGTGATATTTCTGGGTCCAATACTCCACTTTCCAGATGAAGTGGACCCGAACGTTTTTCTGGACAAAGAGAGCAAGTGTCACGAAAATGACCTTTGCCCCCACAGTAAAGACACAGACCAAGAGTTCTGCGCCTAGCACGTTCCTCGGGGGATAGCCTGGTCCGACCCAGCTGCATGGGTTCCTCAGCTGGTAGGAGATGCTCTACAGGTCGAAGAGAGGGGAGCTCAGGCTGACTAAGAACCAAGGAGTGCTGGCGTTGCTTTTCTAAGGTCCTCTCCTGAAAGCGAATATCGATCTGGTTACACAAGGAGATAACGCCGGCCAGATCAGTGGGGATGGTTCTTCCTGCTAATTCATCCTTCACTCTATCAGACAGGCCATGCAAAAAGGTTGCGACTAAGGCCTCATTGTTCCAGCTCAACTCAGCCGACAGTATGCGGAAATGAAGGGCATACTGTCACACTGAAGCAGACTCTTGGCGGAGACGTAAAAGGGCGCTGGCCGCTGAAGAGACACGAGCCGGTTCTTCGAAGATATTCCGAAAAAGTTTCAAGAAGCCAGACAGGCTAGAAACCACTGGATCATTCAGTTCCCACAGAGGGGCTGCCCAGGCTAAAGCTTCACCAGAGAGGAGGGAAATGATATAGGCTACCTTAGCCCGATCAGACAGGAAGTTTTGGGGCTGGAGCTCAAAATGAATCGTGCATTGGCTAAGGAACCCCCTGCAAGCCTTGGAGTCCCCAGAGAAACGGGATGGAGCTGGCAGTTGTAGCGAGTGTGTGGCTGCGACTGGTGCAATAGGTGCAGCCGCTGATTGTATTTGAGGTTGCGGATTCAGGGTTCCCAAGGAGGCCTGAAGCTGCTCAAAGCGAGAAGCCAGATCCTGGAGGAATCGCATCACCTGAGTCTGATTCGATTCCGGGGTTTCAAGTCTGCAAACTATGCCCTGCAATGGATCATCCGCGGGTAGCGGGATGTCAGCCGGGTTCATGGCTGATCAAACTGTCAGGGTCACCTGTGGCCAGGTGACAGATGCACACCGTAGGGGGACAGGAGTGCACCGCGAGGTAGTGAACCCTATGGCTGGCTTCTGCGGATAGGAAACTGGGTGGTTGTGGAAAGCGGGACCAGAGGAGCACAACCGGGATCCCAACGGAAGCGAGAGCCAAGATTCCCCAGGGCGCGGAGTCTAAGACCCAGCTGGTCTTCTCCAGGGCCTCTAGTGGTGAGGATGTTACGCTGCAGGCTGGGACCAGGTCGCGGCCCCTGGAGTTTCCTAGCTCACGCCCCGTAGGATAAGGGGAAAAGAGGGGAAGCAGCAGCACACGATAGAGAGAACCGAATAACAAGCTGAAGGTCAGGGGCCACAAGCAGACAAGGATAACGAAGAACGAGCCGAAGGTCAAGGATCACGAGCAGACAGGGATAGTCGGGGACAAGCCAATAACGTAACAGAGAGACAGACGTAGCACACGGCAGGCAGGAACCCAAACACACAATGCCTAACAAACACGTTGATCAGCAAAGCAGGCTTGCAGTGCACAGGTTAATATAGTGTTCTGTGATAGGGCCTGGGGTGGAGTCTGGCTGGGAGGAGATTATAAAGGAAGCCAGGTGAAAGGGCTCAGGCCTCTAAGATGAACACATGGGAAGGAAGGTAAGCTGGCAGACAAACACTACTGCATATCCATGACACTGACAGTTTCCCTCACTGTCCTTCTCTGTCCCTACAAACAAGGTTTAGCACAGAATAGCACACTGATAGTTTCCCCGAGTGTCCTTCTCTGTCCCTAAACTCAAGGATTTCAAATATGGTTCAGCAAGATTGGTTTAGCACAGAATAGCACACTGACAGTTTCCCCGAGTGTCCTTCTCTGTCCCTAAACTCAAGGATTTCAAATATGGTTCAGCAAGATTGGTTTAGCACAGAATAGCACACTGACAGTTTCCCTCACTGTCCTTCTCTGTCCCTACAAACAAGGTTTAGCACAGAATAGCACACTGATAGTTTCCCTCACTGTCCTTCTCTGTCCCTACAAACAAGATTTAGCACAGAATAGCACACTGATAGTTTCCCCGAGTGTCCTTCTCTGTCCCTAAACTCAAGGATTTCAAATATGGTTCAGCAAGATTGGTTTATCACAGAATAGCACACTGACAGTTTCCCCGAGTGTCCTTCTCTGTCCCTAAACTCAAGGATTTCAAATATGGTTCAGCAAGATTGGTTTAGCACAGAATAGCACACTGACAGTTTACCTCACTGTCCTTCTCTGTCCCTACAAACAAGGTTTAGCACAGAATAGCACACTGATAGTTTCCCCGAGTGTCCTTCTCTGTCCCTAAACTCAAGGATTTCAAATATGGTTCAGCAAGATTGGTTTAGCACAGAATGGCACACTGACAGTTTCCCAGAGTGTCCTTCTCTGTCCCTAAACTCAAGGATTTCAAATATGGTTCAGCAAGATTGGTTTAGCACAGAATAGCACACTGACAGTTTCCCTCACTGTCCTTCTCTGTCCCTACAAACAAGGTTTAGCACAGAATAGCACACTGACACTTTCCCTCACTGTCCTTCTGTGTCCCTACAAACAAGGTTTAGCACAGAATAGCACACTGACAGTTTCCCCGAGTGTCCTTCTCTGTCCCTAAACTCAAGGATTTCAAATATGGTTCAGCAAGATTGGTTTAGCACAGAATAGCACACTGACAGTTTCCCTCACTGTCCTTCTCTGTCCCTACAAACAAGGTTTAGCACAGAATAGCACACTGATAGTTTCCCCGAGTGTCCTTCTCTGTCCCTAAACTCAAGGATTTCAAATATGGTTCAGCAAGATTGGTTTAGCACAGAATAGCACACTGACACTTTCCCTCACTGTCCTTCTCTGTCCCTACAAACAAGGTTTACCACAGAATAGCACACTGACAGTTTCCCCGAGTGTCCTTCTCTGTCCCTAAACTCAAGGATTTCAAATATGGTTCAGCAAGATTGGTTTAGCACAGAATAGCACACTGACAGTTTCCCTCACTGTCCTTCTCTGTCCCTACAAACAAGGTTTAGCACAGAATAGCACACTGATAGTTTCCCTCACTGTCCTTCTCTGTCCCTACAAACAAGATTTAGCACAGAATAGCACACTGACAGTTTCCCTCACTGTCCTTCTCTGTCCCTACAAACAAGGTTTAGCACAGAATAGCACACTGACACTTTCCCTCACTGTCCTTCTCTGTCCCTACAAACAAGGTTTAGCACAGAATAGCACACTGACAGTTTCCCTCGCTGTCCTTCTCTGTCCCTACAAACAAGGTTTAGCACAGAATAGCACACTGACACTTTCCCTCACTGTCCTTCTCTTTCCCTACAAACAAGGTTTAGCACAGAATAACACACTGACACTCTCCCTACCTATCCTTCTCTGTCCCTAAACACAAGGAATCCAGGATTAGTAAAGGAAAAAAATTACACTGTCCCTGCCTATGCTTCTCTTTCCCTGCTCCGGAACACACTACACAAGGCCGCCGCGCTGGCGGCCTTATATAGTGTGGGGCGTGTACTAAACCCCCTCAGCAATAATTGGCCACAGGCATCCTGCCTGTGGCCAATCATTGCTCTCCTCGCTGCCGGCGCTGTGATTGGCCAAGCATGCGGGGTCACAGTGCATGCTTGGCCAATCACAGCGCCTGGATGACACTGCGATGGCGTAGTGCATTGTGGGCCGTTCGCGTCACTCGAATTTGGCGCGAACGGCCCAAATCGTTCGATCTTCGTCGAACGATCGAACAGCCGATGTTCGAGTCGAACGTATGTTCGACTCGAACACAAAGCTCATCCCTAGTGTTGTACAGCTAACTTAAATTGCTCTGTGTATGCCACTGGCCACTGTAGTTCTGGAGCAATGATTTATGACTCATTCACACCATATACTTTTATATCATCCACCTGCACCCCTCTACTGCACATACTACCCACCGCTATACCCTCCGCACTCCTCTAATACTTTATAACTGTAGCGGGGTGCTCCATTTAAGGGGAGTGTCTGAGTGGTAATTAGGCAGAGACACACTGATTGTTAGGGTTAATGGACCATTTCTGTTGATGGGAGAGAGTGTTGGTGCACAGTTCCCTGTGGCCTACAGGTGGCGCTGTCGCAATGGGCCAGGGTTGAACCACCAATGCAGGGCTGTGCCTTTTGTGTCCCCTCTCGGCAGTAGTACGGCAGGGCGGGGAACCTGCTGTGCCTGTCGGAAGAGGGTATAAAAGGGGCGGACATCTTCCGTTCGAGGTCGACGCCCAGGCACCTTCAGCCTGGGTGTGTGTGGTTCGTCCTGGTCGTGAGGAGGGTCGTCTCCGGGTGCTTTAGGTCCGGAGGTGGAGTTCCTGTTCCATCCCAGACACCTTCAGTCTGGGGTGAGGTTCTATTTGAAGGCCCGGGGCCCAGCAACCTTTGGCTGGGGTCCGCTAGGGATCAAGGACTCCCAGGGTGCCGCCTTGCAAAGGGACCCGTATCTGGGATGAGGAGGCCAGGGAGGTAACCCTTTCCGTAGACCCAGCGCAGAGTCGTGGTGACGGTGAGGGCCTCTGGTAACTCTCCGGAGGGATGTTTTCTCCTTGACATGGGCCAAATACTTTAAGAAGGAAGTTCATCAGGTCAGTGGCAGTGATTCTACTCTTCAGGTCAGTGGCAGTGACCCTACTCGTTCAAGTCAGTGGCAGTGACTTCATAGGGCAAGGCCCTATTCATCAGGTCAGTGGCAGTGACCCTACGTTCCAAGTCAGTGGCAGTGACTTTATTCACCCGGTCTGTGGCAGAGACCAACCTCACGGTCTGTGGCAGAGATTGTGCGCCAAAGCTGTTTGAGAAACCTAAACAGTCTAAAGAGTTAAGCTACATTTGTGCCTGGACCTCCTCCACACCTAAGCTGTCCTGTATCTTCGCTCCAACCTGTCTGCTCTTAAAGAGGCTGTTTATTATCCTGTGTGAAATAAATGTTGAGTTGGACTTTCAGCTAGTGTGGACATTCACATTCCTGGGGAAAACGAGGACTTGCATCTATCTAAAGTAGAGGTGAGATCATTCTGGGAGGACTTTGACTCTGGCCGCAGACAAGGCCCAAAACTAACACCGCTCAACCTCTTTACTCAGGAGGGTACGGGCTTGTGGTGCGGTATGCCTCTCTCTTCCTGCGAGGAGCCTAATTAAATGCAGGTTGGGGAGAGGTAGGTGCGCTACATAACATTTTTTCTCTATCTTATCTTCTTAACATTTGGTAGTTATATCCCCCAAAAAATGTAATGATTCATTATTTACATAAATTTGTTTTGTTTAATTTGGTTTGTTTATTTGAGTTAGAACCAATTTGAATTTTCTGAATTTGTTTGAATTGAACTTAATTTGAAATATTATAATTGATTCGAATTGCATTTGAATACCATTCCAAATCGAATTTATTCTATTTGAAATTTAAATTTGGAAGATGGTTATTTTCTTTCTATTCCATTCTATTCTATTGTTTTTTTCTATTCTATTCTACTCTTGTGTTTTCTATTCTATTCAAATTCAAATTAATTATATTTGAAATTCGAATTTTGGAAGATGGTTATATTGTTGTTTTTTTTTTATATTGTTAAATGTTATTTTTTCTATACTATTCTATTGTTTTTTTTCTATTCTTTTCTACTTTCTACTTTTTCATTTTCTATTTTATTTAAATTTATTCTATTCAAATTCAAATTAATTTTATTAAAATTCCAGAAGATAGTTGTATTTTCTATTTTATTTTATTGTTTTTTATTATATTCCTTTATTTTCAATTCTATTTTATTCTGTACTTTATTTCCTATTCAGTTTTGTTCTATTTTACTTTTTTTTTTTTCTATTCTTTTATTTTCTATTCTGTTCTGTTTTAACCTATTATATTCTAGTCTTTTATTTCCTATTATATTCTTAGCTATTCTATTATTTTCTATTCTATTTTATTCTCTTCTGGAATTCAAATTCGATTTTGAAAATGATTTAAATTAGCTTAGAAAACTATTCAAATTCGTTATTTTGCATTTAATTTGTTTCTATTGTACAGGGGGTCCCCGGGTTACGAACCCGTTAGGGACTTTCCTCCTGTTTGTAAATCGGAAATGTTCGTAAGTCGGCCACGCATGCGCAGACTGGCAATTACAGACATTTCCGATGTTTTTCGATGTTCCGTCGAATGCCGTTCTGCGCATGCGCGGCCAATTATGGACATTTCCCGAGGCTCCGTCTGGCCGCGCATGCACAGAACAGCAGACGGTCCACCCAAAATGACAGAGGGTCCCCGCAGCGTCCAGTTCGTAAGTAGGAGAAGTTCGTTACTCGGGCGTTCGTAAGTCGGGGACCCTCTGTAATTTGGAAATTCAGATACATTTGAATTTCTGAATAACGAAAAAACTACACATCTAGTCCTGTCTACTACTTTTTGGATTGATGGCACCACCTCTGTTACTGAAACTATACCACTGGCATCTGCAGTGTCTGGAAGGGGGAGCACGTGAGACACAGATGAAGGAAGATTAGGCTTGTTTAGGGAAGGTAAAGAAAACTTTTTGTAAGACATACTTGCCTTCATAATATCTTGCCTGATCATATCTTCGTCTTGCCTTAAGCCCTGTACACACGATCGGATTTCCGATGGAATAAAATCTGATGGATATGAGTAAGCACTACAATAGTGTGAAACGCGTTAGCCAGATGTGATCAGTTTGCTGTGTTGTGCAGTGTGTTTTGGTTTCCTGAACCTTTTTTTGGAATAAAGGCTTTTTAATCGGAGTGCTGCTTCCAGAAGACTTTTTTTTCCATTGATTGCATTTGCATTTGCTTGCACCCTTGGCTGCTGGGAGGAGGTATTTCCTGGGAGTTCCACACCTGAGCGGCTCCCTTTCTTTCGGATTTCCGATGAAGCTGACTTCCATCAGTCTTGCCTACACACCATCAGTCAAAAATCCGACCGTCCCAAACGCTGTGACGTAAAACACTCCGATGAGCCGAGAAAAATTAAGTTCAATGCTTCTGAGCATGCGTCGACTTGATTCTGAGCATGCGTGGGTTTTTTCTCCGATGGAGTTCCACACAGACGATCGGAATTTGCTATCGTTTTTTTTTCCATCGGATAAATTTGAAACATGTTCTATTTTTAATCACTGATAGAAAAAATACCGATGGGGCCCATACACGATTGGTTTGTCCGATGAAAAAAGTCCATTGAACTGTTTTCATCTGTAAAACCGATCGTGTGTACAGGGCTTTACAGTCTCTCTTACTATGCAAAGCTTTCATTAACAACCATGTATCTTTTATATAGCACAGTCTACCTACACAGCATTTTACATATACAGTGTATTGTACATTCACATCAGTCCCTGCCCTCAAGGAGCTTACAATCTAAAGTCCCTAACTTACATTTATACTAGAGCCAATTTAGACAGAAGCCAATAAACCACTTGAACCTCAGAAGGTTCCCCCCCCCCCTTCATGACCAAGCCATTTTCTGCTATTCAGCACTGCTCAACTTTAACTGGCAATTGTGCTGTCATGCTATACTGTACCCAAATGAAATGTATATTTTTTTTTTTTCACGCAATGGTGATAGTATTTAATCACCATTGGGGTTTTTTTTTTTATTTCCTGGAAGTCGGGAAAGATGGAGTGAGGCCTTGGGAGAGAACAAGCACAATGTTGTACAACCCCAACTCCCAAAAAATTGGGACGCTGTGTAAAATCTACAAAAGATACAATATTTTTAGATCTCATAAACCCATATTTTATTCACAATAGAAAATAGAAAACAAAGGTTAAACTCAGAAAAAGTAAAATTTTAAGAAAAAATAAGGTAATTTTCCAATTTGATGGCACGTCTCAAACTAGTTGGAACAGAGCAACAAAAAAGCTTCCTTTCTTCTTACTGGCTAGCAGAGTCAGAGGACCACAACTAGATATCGCCTGCAGCGTAACATCTCCACCTCGGGTGAAGATCAAGCGATACCTTAGATTCTGCACCTCTGCCCTTTTTATGGCTCCCACCATCATTTAGTGAGCAGGCACACTGAGCACTCTATAGCCTCATACACACGATCGGACTTCCATCTGACTTTTCCGTGGATTTTGGTCCGAAGGGGCGTTGGCCGTGAACTTGGTATGCAAACACACGGCAGAACTTTTTCAGCCAACATTCACCAAATCACGTGGTTTTTCAACTCTTTACCGCCACCCTTTGGGCAACTTCTGCTATTGTTGTCTGATCTTTAGCATTGGTTCCGAGCATGCGTGTTTGTACTTTGGACTTTAGTCCGATGGACTTGTGTACACACGAAAGGATTATCCTCCATCGGACATTTGTTGCCTGAAAGTTTGAGAGCATTCACAGCGAACATTTGTCTGTTGAAAAACCAAAAACAATTGTCCGATGGAGCATACACACGGTCGGATTGTCCGATAAAACACGTTCGTCGGACCGTTGTTGTCAAAAAGTCTGATCGTGTGTATGGGCCTTATGTCTACTCTGTGGCTTTCGCCACAATCTGCCCAGCTGCCACGACTAGCTCTGGTCAGTAACTCTACTTCTAATTGGAGTGGATTTCCAATTCATCACAGTGGGCAGCTTTTTGTTTGCAATTATTATAACAATAGGAAAGGAGTAGAGATAGGGGAAGAAAAAAATAATAAGGGAATGAAGAGGAAAGGAATGAGTGAGAAAAGGGAGGGGGCAGGTGTGCGGGTTGTGGGAAGACTCCGCCCTGCCAAGGCATTTAAAAAGAACGAGTTGAAGGCTTATCTGAGGAGCCAGGGAGGTCTTAACCCACTAGAGAGGTGAAGGTGCTACACTCCTGAGAAAACTCAGTCTTTCCAATAAAACCATGTATTACAAAATTGCTCCTCACCATTTAGTGAGGCTGTAAGGTCTTCCATGCGTTTATTAAAAAGAAAGATCCACTGGCCAACGTTGGGAGGGTCTGTGTACTTTCATTTCAGTGGTATGCTCGTGTCACACTCACCAGATGAATTAGGAGGGAATGATTGTATTGTTTTTGGGGAGTGGATTGAGCTGTAAAAGAAAAGCTACAGGTTTGTCCTTGCAAAGAGGAGACCACATGTGCTTTGAGGCAGGGGGGCCTCTTCCCCACAACCCTGGCCGATTGTTGTGGGGGTCTTCGGCTGAGGGCTTATCCGAATCTGGAAGCAAGAGGGCCCCCAGATCTCGCTCCCCCCCCCAAATCGCATGACAAGTCGCACCCTATTGTCCGCAATGGAACCGGACAAATTGGTGCGACTCCGGAATCGCGGTTGCACCGATTTTGGAAGTAGTTCCTGCACTACTTTGTGAGATTTCAGTTGTGACTTGCATGGACATCTGCGCACGAAGTGGCACAGATGCCTTTTATATCGCACCTGAAGTCGTACTGACATGCGACCTTGAAATTGTGAGACACCAAGTGAAGTCGCACAGTTTCAAAGTCGGATCCAGTGTGACCGTAGACTTAGTAATAGCACCACTCAGTCAACAGTTTCCACATAGTAAGGCACACATTTAACCCTTTGATTACCCCAGATGTTAACCCCTTTCCAACCCCAGTGTCATTAATACAATGTCAGCGTGTCACTGGAGATGTGAGTCAGTGGCAGTTAGCCAGTTTCCACAAAGTGTCAGTTAGTGTCAGATTGTCCACCGCACTATCACAGTCCCACTATAAGTTGCTGAATTTTTTTATTTTCTATTCTATTCAAATTTATTCTATTTGAATTTATTTTATTCAAATTTTGTGAAATGGTTATATTCTTTCTATTCTATATATTTTTTTAATTCTATTCTTTTATTTTCTGTTCTATTTTTTTTGTATTCTATTTGAAATTCGAAAGAAGGTTTTATTCTTTCTATTTCATTTTTTTTATTCTATTCTTTTCTATTCTAATCTTTTCTATTATATGTGGATTTAAATTTATTCTATTTTAAATTCGAATTTCAGAAGCTGGTTATATTCTTTCTATTTTATTCTCTTCTATTTTTTTATCATATTCTATTTCTTCATTTTCTATTCTATTTTATTCTGTTTATTTCAATTCTATTCTATTTCTTTATTTTCTATTCTATGCATTTATTTTCTATTCTTTTATTTTGTTCTGTTCTGTTTTACTCTTATTTTCTATTATATTATTTTCTATTCTATCCCTTTATTTTCTGTTCTATTTTTATTCTCTTCTGAAATTTTAATTAGATTACGATTTTAATTTAATTCAAAAACTAGTAGAATTTTTTCCAAAAATTTGTTTTGTTATTTCAGATTCGTTTAAATTTGTTACTATTGTAATTCGGAGATTTGGAAACATCCGAATTTACGAATAAGGAAAAAATTTGCCAGAATTACAATTTGGAACAAAATGAACCGCACATGTCTACCATTTATTTTGGCCATTGGAATGAATGAAGGCTCATGAACTTAACTTGTCTAGCATTTTTAGGCTTGTCAAGCTTTTTTTCTGCCTAAAAACTCCTCTGCTGAACGTGCTGGTGGTCCTCTGCTGAACGCACCGGTGGTCCTCTGCTGAATGCGCTGGTGGTCCTCTGCTGAACGCACTGGTGGTCCTCTGCTGAACGCACCGGTGGTCCTCTGCTGAATGCGCTGGTGGTCCTCTGCTGAACGCACCGGTGGTCCTCTGCTGAACGCGCCGGTGGTCCTCTGCTGAACGTGCTGGTGGTCCTCTGCTGAACGCACCGGTGGTCCTCTGCTGAATGCGCCGGTGGTCCTCTGCTGAACGCACCGGTGGTCCTCTGCTGAATGCGCTGGTGGTCCTCTGCTGAACGTGCTGGTGGTCCTCTGCTGAACGCACCGGTGGTCCTCTGCTGAATGCGCCGGTGGTCCTCTGCTGAACGCACCGGTGGTCCTCTGCTGAACGCGCCGGTGGTCCTCTGCTGAACGCGCCGGTGGTCCTCTGCTGAACGCACCGGTGGTCCTCTGCTGAACGCACCGGTGGTCCTCTGCTGAACGCGCCGGTGGTCCTCTGCTGAACGCACCGGTGGTCCTCTGCTGAACGCACTGGTGGTCCTCTGCTGAACGCGCCGGTGGTCCTCTGCTGAACGCACCGGTGGTCCTCTGCTGAACGCGCCGGTGGTCCTCTGCTGAACGCGCCGGTGGTCCTCTGCTGAACTTGCTGGTAGTCCTCTGCTGAAGACGCAGGTGGTCCTCTGCTGAACGCGCCGGTGGTCCTCTGCTGAACGCTTCGGGAGGTCCTCTCCTGAGCGCGCCGGCGGTCCTCTCCTCAATGCGCTGGTGATGTTTTTTTTACAACCTGTTTGATTGGCTCTTTATCTTGTTTGGGTTAGAGGTCTACTTTAACCTGGAACTATAAATGTACTGTGAGGTTGATGGTAAAAAATGAGGGAAATGTTCTTTGTTCGGTGAAATGCGGCCTATTGTGACCATTTGAATGCCATGAAGCCTCCATTGTAATGTGAGGACAGATAAGACACAACAAAGGCTCAGACGTTTCCGAGGCGCCCGGGCCTCACACAGCCACGCGCGCTCCCGAAGCTTGCCATCAGCGCGGGCGCGCTCCCGTCTCCTGAGGCAGGGGGCGCGCTCCCGTCTTCTGAGGCAGGGGGCGCGCCGGGGTTCCCACGCCTCTCTGGCTGGTGCGCAGACTCGGTGGCGCTGGGCTGTTGGCAGCGGGGCCCGGATCACTGGCCTGCTCTTCTCTTAGGGAAAGTTTATTTTCCAGGACGGGAGCGCCGTACCGGAGGAGAGCTGCCCCACCGAGCTCGCATTACATAACCCCGGTACCGGGGGAAAGACAGGCGGCCGGGCCCTCGGTCCCTGAACCACTCCCGGGGAATGAGCGGCTCCCGCAATAACCGGGTCATGGTGGAAGGAGTGGGGGCCAGGGTAGCCCGGGGCCCGGACTGGAAGTGGGGGAAGCAGGATGGCGGAGAGGGACATGTGGGCACCGTGCGCAGCTTCGAGAGCCCGGAGGAGGTGGTGGTGGTCTGGGACAATGGGACCGCCGCCAACTATCGCTGCTCCGGGGCCTACGACCTCCGAATACTGGACAGTGCGCCCACCGGTAAGACCACTGGAGGGGATCTACTACACAGGGGGGTCAGGAGAACTGGGATCTACTACACAGGGGGGTCAGGAGAACTGGGATCTACTACACGGGGATCAGGAGAACTGGGATCTACTACACGGGGGATCAGGAGAACTGGGATCTACTACACAGGGGGATCAGGAGAACTGGGATCTACTACACAGGGGGGATCAGGAGAACTGGGATCTACTACACAGGGGGATCAGGAGAACTGGGATCTACTACACAGGGGGGGGGGGGGGGGTCAGGAGAACTGGGATCTACTACACAGGGGGGTCAGGAGAACTGGGATCTACTACACAGGGGGGTCAGGAGAACTGGGATCTACTACACAGGGGGTCAGGAGAACTGGGATCTACTACACAGGGGGTCAGGAGAACTGGGATCTACTACACAGGGGGGGTCAGGAGAACTGGGTTCTACTACACAGGGGGATCAGGAGAACTGGGATCTACTACACAGGGGGATCAGGAGAACTGGGATCTACTACACAGGGGGATCAGGAGAACTGGGATCTACTACACAGGGGGATCAGGAGAACTGGGATCTACTACACAGGGGGGATCAGGAGACAGCACTTGGATCTGCTATATAGGAGGAATTGGGAGCCAGCACTGGGATGTGCTTTATTGGAGGCACCAGGAGCACTGAGATCTGCTATATAAGAGGGATCAAGAGCCAGCACTGGGATCTGTTATGTTCTAAACATTCAGCTGACGCTATGGAGGGTCCTGGTACACCATCACCTGGTTTGCAGTGTATAATCCTGTAGATTGTTTGTAATTTACAGTAATCCAATGTTAGGCGTTTGGCTGCAGGTCTGGTCATACAAGCTTGCTCCCATGTAAACATGTAGATTTGGACATCTGAACTGGATGACACATGTCATTGTATCTAAGTGGGTGTAACTGAATTCATATTTGTATGGCAGACCTTATCTTTATTATACCTACATTATTTTCTAGTAGGTTTTATAGGGACAATGTTTGTTCTTCTTATAAAGTCATGTTGAGTATTATGTCCTGCAAAAATGCAACGTCAAATATAACCATCTGACAGAATAATCTTAAAGCCGAGTTCCGCCCACTTTTACAACTTAAAGGAAAGACCATCCCTCGTTTTTGGATAATGATTTTTTCTTTCCTACCTTTTCTGAAGTACATAATGTACTTCCGTCCTAGCTCGGCCGCGTGCGCCATTTCCACCTGCCCCCCCCTGCCTTCTGGGACCTGTGTGTCCCAAAAGACGACAGGGCCATTCAGAAAGCGCAGCGCAACTCGCGCATGCGCAGTAGGAAACCGGCTGTGAAGCTCGAAGGCTCCACTGCTGGTTTCACTTAGTTACAATGGCGGTGCCTGCACCCCAATCTCATGGATGGATCTGCCTCAGGGGGGGCGACATAGCGGGCTCCCTGGACAGGTAAGTGTCCTTATTAAAAGTCAGCAGCTACAGTGTTTGCAGCTGCTAACTTTAAAAAAAGAATTTGCGGCTGGAACACCGCTTTAACTTTTTTTTTTCCTCTGTCATTGCACACCTTCAGTATTGCTAGTCCAGTTCCCAGCACAGTGCAACTGCCCAATCAGGTGCAAGGAAAAAAAAAAGATATTTGCTTGTGCATGATTGGATGATGGCAATCAGCAGAGCTGTACCACATTTCGTAAAGTGATTGTAAAGTCTCGTTTTTTTTTTTTTTTATTTAAAAATAACAAACATGTTATACTTGCCTGCCCTGTGAAGTGGATTTGCACAGAGCAGCCCAGATCATCCTCTTCTCGGGTCCCTTTTCGGTGCTCCTGGCCCCACAGCAAGCAGCTTATGGTGAATAGGACACATTGGAAATTATTATTATTATTTTTCATATGTCCTTCCATTGATGTGCATTTTACAGCTGTGCTAAAACGCAGATCAACGCACTGGAGTGAATTGGCCCGTAGGCAGTCCATCACTGGTAATGTACATTAGGCCTCTTGCACATTGCAGCTTGAAAAACCTCAGCACAGCTTTTTTTTTTTTTTTTTACTGAGCTAAAATATAGCCCATTACTTGTAATGTGCCTATGCACACAGGCGCGTAAACAAGCCCTGTGCATTCTTCAGTTTAGAAAAATCACCATTTTTGGTCAGTAATTTACACCTCATGTGCAATTTGTGTGAAAATGCCAATTTGCATATTGTGCAGAACAAAAGCGCGAGAATACGTTTTTGCGCAAAAATGCACAAAAAACGTGTGCAAATACATACAATGCAGGTACAAATGTAGATTAAAAAATAAAAATTTACTGAAGAATGCACAGCGCTTGTTTACGTCTGAAAAAGTAGATGTTCAAACAGGAGTATTGTGTGCAAGAGGCCTTCTAATGTAAGAAGTAAGCAAACTATATTTTGGGTTTCTGAAGTGTTTGGCCCAAGCTTTTATTTTGTAAATTTGTGCTCTGCTCACTTTAGAGTCTTATTGCGAAAGGTGAGGAAACATATAACTTTTTCTAGCGTTAAAAGAAGTAAACAGAATGATTGAAGTGGAATATAGTTAAATGTACTTAAATGAAAGAAGTTGGCAATTAATGTTAATTATGCAAGAATAGTAATACATAAAATCCGTTGCATCCTTCTGCAGCTTATGTGGATTCATTCATTCATTGATTCTACACAATTTAATTGGCAGCTTTCTTGGGGCAGTTGGTTCATTTCAAATTGTAACGACCAATCATTTGGCAGCTATCAGGGCTGTCAGTGGTGATGTCATTCTTTGTCTAAATAGTGGAACAATTTGGGGATGGTGTGGGCACAGAAATGACAATGAGAAGCTGACACAAATCTTTTTAAAATCCTTTGTGACACTGGTTATGGGACAAAGGCACTATCATTTTTGTTGTGTGGATTAAAACCTAAGGAGCAGAAATTTTTGTTTATGTAGCTGTTTTTTTTTTATTTATTCCAGTTTTCTTTATTCAGCATCAGTATCTCAGTGGTCCTTTTTATTTGTATAATATTGACAGATGTGTTTGTATCAGAACATCTGTTTATCAAAGATGATGTTATAACTGCAGACCAGTATTTGGAAGAAAGGGCCAATCAGTCTGGTCACTGCATTCAAAAATACTTGCTTACAGAAGTTTTTGTGTGGATTTGGATGACAGAAGTTTTTGTGGTTTTGGATGGAGTGAGGCAGGATTAGATGCCCTGTAAATATTTTCTGCTATCCAGGGCTCTTTTTTGAAACAGTCTGCAAAACATTGGTGCAATATTGCTGCATTGTTAATACATTTAGTAAAGGCTTGGACTTATTGTTATACAGAGATGAGCAGCTAAGTTCTAAGGGCATGGCTTTTTGGGTGCTTCTTGTTTTGCGCCAGAAAATATGCCTTGCTTATAAGGCAGATCCGATGTGATGGTGTCAGGTTCTACAGTGCAGACTTCCCTTATAGATGCAACCTATGTATAGCACAACACTTCTTAGTGCAAGTGCAGGAACACCAATTCCTTTATATGTGACAGGAACACTAACCATAGATTGCTTTACAAAGATATGTTTTATTTTTTTTATTTTTATTTTTTTTAATGGATCTTCTCAATATGCTTGTGTGAAAACTGTAACAATTTGGAGATTTAATTGGTTGTAAATAGAGGTGCACTGGATGGAAATTTTGGTGCTGAAACCGAGCATGCACTTTGCCGAAAATGACTGTGTGTACACACACACACACACACACACACGGCTTGACAAATTTGCTTGGAATCTAGGAGCCAGCTAAAAAAGTTAGAAGCCAGGAACGCGCCCCTTCCCGCCGAGCTCGCGCGCAGAAGAGAACGCATACGCGAGTAGCGCCCGCATATGAAAGCGGTGTTCAAACCACACATGTGAGGTATCGCCGTCATCAGTAGAGCGAGAGCAATAATTCTAGCCCTAGACCTCCTCTGTAACTCAAAACATGCAACCTGTAGAATTTTTTAAATGTCGCCTATGGAGATTTTAAAGGGTAAAAGTTTGTCGCCATTCCACGAGCGGACGCAATTTAGAAGCGTGACATGTTGGGTATCAATTTACTCGGCATAACATTATCTTTCACAATATAAAAAAAAATTGGGCTAACTTTACTTTTGTCTTATTTAAAAAAAAAAAAAAAAAGTGTATTTCTTCCCAAAAAAAGTGCGCCTGTAAGACCGCTGCGCAAATACGGTGTGACAAAGTATTGTAACGACCGCCATTTTATTCTCTAGGGTGTTAGAATAAAATATATATATAATGTCTGGGGGTTCTAATTAGAGGGAAGGAGATGGCAGTGAAAACAGACAGGGGAAGCTCCATTAGCATTGCTGGTTGTCTTGTCATACCAACGACCACCACAAGATGGCGCCAGATCACAGAAGGAAGCATAGGCCGCAAAGCTGCGGCCTCAATTACTGGCCGGGGCGGCCCGACGCGATCGCGCTGCGGGGGGGGGGGGGGGCGCACGGAGACACAGGATACCCCAGCTGTGCTGCCCCAGGCGCCAGGTCGCTAATTCTAGTCGCAATGGCGACCTGGCGCCCGGGGTTTGTCGAACCCTGTGTGTGTGTGTGTGTGTGTGTGTGTGTATATATATATATATATATATATATATATATATATATATATATATAAATTATTCAACTTTTTAGAAGAGGTCGACCGATATGGGGTTTTCTCTGGCCGATATTTAGAAATCGCGGCGGCCAATGGCCGATATATGATGCTGATTTTTTTGGGCCGATATGTTAGGCCGATTTTTTTTTGTTTTTTTTTTCCCTTCATCTCATAAAATCTAACAGTTGGACCCCTTTCACACTGGGGTGTTTTTCAGGCACGTTTGGGCTAAAAATAGCACCTGTAAAAGTGGCTGCAAAACACTTCCCCTGCAGTCTCACACTGAGGCGGTGCGCTGGCAGGACGTTAAAAAAAGTCCTGCAAGCAGCATCTTTGGAGCGGTGTATACTGCTCCTCCACCACTCCTGCCCATTGAAATGAATGGGCACTGCTGCCGAAGCGCCTGCAAAACGCTTCTGCAGAGGTGCTACACTGGTGCATTTAACCTCTTCATCGGCCGCTAGCTGGGTTATAAGCGCCCCGCTAGCAGCCGAATAGCGCCGCTAAAATGATGGTAATGTGCCGCTAAAACTAGCAGCGTTTTATTGTCAATGCCTACCCGCTCCAGTGTAAAAGCAGAGTTCCGCCGAAAAAAAAAAAAAAAATTAAAAGTCAGCAGCTTCAAATACTGCAGCTGCTGACTTTTAATTATATGGACACTTACCTGTCCTGGGCGCCCGCGATGTCGGCACACAAAGCCGATCTCTCCCTCGGCTCTCGGGTGCTGCCGCCGCCATCTTCGGTAAGGGAATCAGGAAGCAGGCACAAAAACAGGTAATTACAATTTTTAGATGGAAAAAATAAAATAAAAACGGCTAACTTTACTGTTTAGTTTTATTTAAAATTCATTTGTATTTTCATGTGTATTTTCTCCCAAAAAATTGCGTTTGAAAGACCGCTGCGCAAATACCCTGTGACATAAAATATTGCAACAACCGCCATTTTATTCTCTAGGGTCTCTGCTAAAAAAAAATATATAATGTTTGGGGGTTCCAAGTGATTTTCTAGCAGAAAATACAGGATTTTTACTTGTAAGCTACAAGTGTCAGAAAAGATTTTGTCTTTAAATGATTAAACTGAGAACTTCTTCTACACACGGAGTTCAGTTCATTGATAAGAAGAAACATTGTATCTCTTTTCTCTCACTTGGCAGGCTGCCCAGAGACACATCCTCCAAGGGTAACTTGCATTGACTTCTATGAAAGAACTTATTTGCAAGTTGTGCTGAAGTTTTTTTTAAATCAGTTTTTTTTTTCAGCACTATCGGCCGATGCCGATTTAATTAAAAAGTGCCAAAAATCGTCCGATATATCGGCCGGCTGATATATCGGTCGACCTCTACTTTTTAACTAAGCCTATTTCTGAAACTTGTTTACAAGTTAAAATCAGTATTTTTTGCTTGAGAATTACTTAGAAACCCCAAAACATATATACCATAATTTGTTAGCAAAGATTCTAGAGAATAACATGGCAGTTGTTGCAATATTTTATGTCTCACGGTTTTTGCGCAGCGGTCTTTCAAACGCAATTTTTTTGGGAAAAAATACACTGTGCTGAATTTCTAAAAAAACGAAACAATAAAGTTGGCCCATTTAATTAAATTTTTTGTATGATGTGAAAGATGATGTTATGCCGAGTAAATAGATGCCTAACATGTTACGCTTTAAAATTGTGCCCGCTCGTGGAATGCCGACAAACTAAGGTACTTAAAAATCTCAATAGCCGACATTACATTTTTTTTAATGGTTACCAGTTTAGAGTTAGAGGAGGTTTTTGGCTATAATTATTCTCTCGCACTGACGATTGCAGTGATACCTCACATGTGTGATTTGAACACTGTTTACATTTGCGGCCGTGACTTGTGTAATTTTTTTAAATTTTTGTTTTATTATTTTTACACTGTTCCTTTTACAAAAAAAAAAAAAACCCTGATCACTTTTATTGCTGTCATAAGGAATGTAAACATCTCTTTTGACAGTAAGGCCACTTTCAAGCTGAGGCGCTTTACTTGCGTTTTTGCGTTTTAAAAAGTGCCTCTCCTGTCACTGTGCGCTTAAAGTCCTGCAAGCAGCATCTTCGGGGTGGTTTAGAAGCAGTGTATAGACCGCTCCTAAAACGCTCTGCCCATTGAAGTCAATGCTTTGCAGGCGCTATTAATCCTTTCCTCGGCCGCTAGCGGAAGTTAAAAGCCTCGCTAGCGGTCGAAAAGCGCCACTAAAATGATGGTAAAGCGCTGCTAAAACTAGCGCTGCTTTACTGCTGACGCTCTCAGCTCCCCATTGTGAAAGTGCCCTAATAGGCAGTGACAGGTACTCTTTATGAAGGGATTTGGGGTCTACATCCGGAGACCTGATCAAAGCCGATTACGGCTTTGTTCAGGACTCCGGCCGGCGGATGTGCCAGCTGGTCGCTCTGATCTCGCGGTGGGACTGGAGACCCGGGCGGAGCAGCGGCATTTCGACTTTTGCTGCTTGTGGTAACGAGCGAGCGGCACATTACCTGCCTTATTTATCACTTGAAAGCTGACTCAAACCTTTTAATATCACTTTAATGCTTAACACTTAAAGTGCCTGTCTGACACCAACTTGTTTACTTTTTTTTTTTTTTTTCATCTGGTGGCTGACTTTCTCATGAAAGTGCTCTGAGCGACTCATTAGCCCCTGGATTGCTTTCCTAAGCAGGGGAGGGGACCCGCCCGCACCACTAGCTGGTGGTTTTCGGGCTTACCGTTTCCACCAGCGTGCCCGAGAAACGATCCGACAGTGCCGCCGACTGGTCACAGAGGTGATAAAAGACTAAATCTTCTTTGATCGCCTCCTATGGCCTTGGAAGACTGGACTTAATTTCCGGTCCAGGGTGGAAGTAAACTATTTATATTTATTTTGAAAGTAAAGGGGAGATTTGTGGTAAGAAAAAAACTCACAAAATGTAAAGCGCCCCCATCCCTTCATTTTTGTGCACAGAAGCGAACGCATAAGTAAATGGCGCACGCATATGTAAATGGTGTTCACACCACACATGTGAGGTATCACTGCGAACGTTGGAGCAATAATTCTTCTGCTAGACCTCCTCAGTAACCACAACCAGGTAACCTGTAAAAGTGTTTAAAGCATCACCTATGGAGATTTTTAAGTACTGTAGTTTGTCGCCATTCCACGAACGTGCGCAATTTTAGAGCGTGACATTTTAGGTGTCTTTACTTGGCGTAACATCATCTTTCATAGGTTCCAAAAAACTTGGGGTATACAGTGGGGAAAATTGATTCCCTGCTGAATTTGTAAGTTTACCCACTTACAAAGAAATGAGGGCTCTATAATTTTCATCATAGGTGTATTTTAAATGATAGAGACTGAATACCAAAAATTAAGAAAAAACATGATACAAATATTATAAATTGAGTTTCAGTTCAGTGAGTAAAATAAGTATTTGACCCCCTACCAACCAACAATAATTCTGGCTCACATAGACTGGCTACAGTATGTGCTCATGCGGTACACTGATTAGTCATTAGTTCTGTCAATTTTAAGAAGGGGCTCCTAACAACAACTCATTATGTTGTTTCTCCACCAAGTACTAAGTCGTGTTTTTTTTTTTTTTTTCTTCTCCCCCATCTATGAAAAAAATGATAGACCCTTCATTTCTTTGTAAGTGGGCAAACTTACCAAATCTGCAGGGGATCAAATAATTATTTTCCTCTCTGTATGTTATGTGTGTTTTTTTTTGTTGTTTTTTTTATTCATTAAAGTGTAATTTTTTCCAAACAATCTGGGTTTGAAAAGCCACTGCGCAAATACCATGTGACATAAAAAATTTGATCGCCATTTTCCCCAGGGTCTCTGCTAAAAAAAAAAAAAAAAAAAAATCTATCTCCCAAAAGTGAGTACACCCCTCACATTTTTGTAAATATTTTATTCTATCTTTTCATGTGACAACACTGAAGAAATTACACTTTGCTACAATGTAAAGTAGTGAGTGTACAGCTTGTATAAGAGCCCATTCACACAGGGGCAACTTTGGATCCAACTTCAAGTCACCCTGCATGAGAAAATCAATGTAGGTGAATGGAGCCGTCTTAGGCCCCATGCACACGAGACGCAGGTGCAAACTCTGCTGAACACACGTTTTTAAACGCTGAAACCGGCGTTTATAAACGCGCGTTTTGCCGCGTTTGCGGCCGCGTTTAGCGGCGTTTAACCGCGTTTGCGTTTATAAGCGTTTCATCATAGACCCTCCCTAAGCTCAAAAAACAGTAAATTTTAACCATTTCAGCCAGTTTGTGAGACCAGAGTGAGTAGCAGCAGCTGAGAGAGCAGCAGTGTACTTGTATTTAGCGTATCACTTGCCACATCATCTGCCACAAGTTGTGGATTGTCCACTTGCCACGTCACCTGGCCACGTCACCTGGCCACGTCACCTGCCACAAGTTGTGGATTGTCCACTTGCCACGTCACCTTGCCACATCACGTGCCACGTCACCTGCCACAAGTTGTGGATTGTCCACTTGCCACGTTACCTGGCCACGTTACCTGGCCACGTTACCTGGCCACGTCACCTGGCCACGTTACCTGCCACGTCACCTGGCCACGTTACCTGCCACGTCAGCTGGCCACGTCACCTGCCACAAGTTGTGGATTGTCCACTTGCCACGTCACCTGCCACGTCAGCTGGCCACGTCACCTGCCACAAGTTGTGGATTGTCCACTTGCCACGTCACCTGCCACGTCACCTGGCCACGTCACCTGCCACAAGTTGTGGATTGTCCACTTGCCATGTCACCTGGCCACATCACGTGCCACGTCACCTGCCACAAGTTGTGGATTGTCCACTTGCCACGTTACCTGGCCACGTTACCTGGCCACGTCACCTGGCCATGTTACCTGCCACGTCACCTGGCCACGTTACCTGCCACGTCAGCTGGCCACGTCACCTGCCACAAGTTGTGGATTGTCCACTTGCCACGTCACCTGCCACGTCAGCTGGCCACGTCACCTGCCACAAGTTGTGGATTGTCCACTTGCCACGTCACCTGCCACGTCACCTGGCCACGTCACCTGCCACAAGTTGTGGATTGTCCACTTGCCATGTCACCTGGCCACATCACGTGCCACGTCACCTGGCCACTTCACCTGCCACAAGTTGTGAATTGTCCACTTGCCACGTCACCTGCCACGTCACCTGGCCACGTCACCTGCCACAAGTTGTGGATTGTCCACTTGCCACGTCACCTGGCCACGTCACCTGCCACAAGTTGTGGATTGTCCACTTGCCACGTCGCCTGGCCACGTCACCTAGCCATGTTACCTGCCCACATTACCTGCCACGTCATCTAGCCACGTCACCTGCCACAAGTTGTGGATTGTCCACTTTCCACGTCACCTGGCCACATCACGTGCCACATCACCTGCCACAAGTTGTGAATTGTCCACTTGCCACGTCACCTGGCCACGTCACCTGGCCACGTCACCTGGCCATGTCACCTGCCACAAGTTGTGGATTGTCCACTTGCCACGTCACCTGGCCATGTTACCTGCCACGTCACCTGGCCACGTCACCTGCCACAAGCTGTGGATTGTCCACTTGCCACGTCACCTGGCCACGTCACCTGGCCACATCACCTGACACAAGTTGTTGATTGTCCACTTGCCACTTTACCTGCCACAAGTTGTGGATTGTCCACAATGCGATACAAGCAATTACAGTTTTCTTTTATATTTTTTAATAGTTTTTCATCATTTGCCATCATTTTTGAGATTTCTAATGTTAAAAAATAGGTCACCTTTAAAAACACAAACGCGGCAAAACGCCGGTACCGCGTTTAGCCGCGTTTAGCCGCGTTTAGCAGCGTTTAGCGTCTGAAACGTGAAAACTTTTGCGTCTGAACCCATTTTTTTGCTTCTGGAAAAACGAGGTTAAACGCAACTGCTTGTAAACGCCAAAAAACGAGAGTGTGTGCATGGACACATAGGATAACATTGAATGGGTTCAGGAGCAGTTGAAAAAAGCATCCAACTGCCTCTGAACACGCGTTCAACAGCAAATAACAGCGTCTCGTGTGCATGGGGCCTTAATGCACACTACTGCAGTCGCTCCGACTTCAAAAAAGGTTCCTGTACTACTTCAATCTGACTTCTAGGTGACTTGTACCCATTGATTTCAATGGAAGTCGCCTCCAAGTCGGATCCTCTGTCTTAACAGAAGCAACTTTCCAGGAAGAGAACATACATTTCTCAGGCAAACCTCTCCCTCCCCCCTCCCTCCCACAGAGCTGATTCTTGTTTGATTGGCCACTGGAATGTCTCCTGTCCTGGTGGCAACTTGAAGTTGCCTTGTAAGTAGCTTCCTGTCGCGCTGTGATTCATACTAAAGTCGTGTCTAAGTTTGCTCCCAAAGTCACGCTGGAAGTCGCGTTTCCCCTGTGTGAATGGAGTCTAACAGTGTAAATTTGCTGTCCCCTCAAAAATAACTCAACACACAGCCATTAATGTCTAAACCGCTGGCAACAAATGTAAGTACACCCCTAAGTGAAAATGTCCAAATTGGGCCCAAAGTGTCAATATTTTGTGTGGCCATTTATTTTCCAGCACTGCCTTAACCCTCTTGAGCATGGAGTTCACCAGAGCTTCACAGGTTGCCACTGGAGTCTTCTTCCACTCCTCCATGATGACATCACGGAGCTGGTGGATGTTAGAGACCTTACGCTCCTCCACCTTCCGTTTGAGGATGCCCCACAGATGCTCAATATGGTTTAGGTCTGGAGACATGCTTGGCCAGTCAATCACCTCTACCCTCGGCTTCTTTAGCTAGGCAGTGGTCGTCTTGGAGGTGTGTTTGTGGTCGTTATGTTGGTGGAATACTGCCCTGCGGCCCAGTCTCTGAAGGGAGGGGATCATGCTCTGCTTCAGTATGTCACAGTACATGTTGGCATTTATGCTTCCCTCAATGAACTGTATCTCCCCAGTGCCAGCAGCACTCATGTAGCCCCAGACACTCCCACCACTATGAAAACAGAATTTAAACCTAAAAACACGCAGGTGAAAATTAGGAGAAAATGTAGCGCTAATAAACGAAAATCACTAAACTAATATAATAACATTCACTAGTGAAACTGTGATAATCAAATTGTACTCCATGTGACATGTGATAAAATTCAAAAACAATAGTCCATAAAGTGAAATAATGTTCCAAAGAAGAAAGAAATATTCCAAAAAGAGATGTGTAGTCTTCTTAATAGAGAATATCTTCCACCCCACCGTGCACGTATCAGCTCCCCTTTGAAAATGCACTCACCAGCTGTAAATGCCTCCCACTCTCGTGTTCGGCTCAAAGGCTTGCTAGTTAACCACTAGAGGGTGAACGACCATCAATTGAAAGCTTGTGTGTCAACACAGGATATTCCATACATGTAAAAATAAAAAGGTGCTCCAATAGTGTAAAATAGTAACGGCCAAATTTATTCAAATACACAACCACACTTCAAATATTACACTCACATGATATGAAAATAAAACCAGCCTTAAATCAATCACAGCAAGCAGAAAAAAGTGTAAGATGGCACTGCAGTGATTTGCGGTCACGGCGGACCCAAGGTGTACGCTCGGTACAGGTCTCTCACCCCCTCCTGAGCTCCGGGTCACAGCAGCCGTGTAGCGTTCTTAGCCTCAGCGTGTCACGATAATGTCAATGATAATGCAGCCATGCACCAGGCAAATCACTGCAGTGCCATCTTACACTTTTTTCTGCTTGCTGTGATTGATTTAAGGCTGGTTTTATTTTCATATCATGTGAGTGTAATATTTGAAGTGTGGTTGTGTTTCTTTTTCGTACATCACGGGACACAGAGCGACTTAGTCATTACTAATGGGTTATATAGATACCTTCAGGTGCTGGCACTGGCAACTTCCAAAACCGGAAGTACCCTCCCCTATATAAGCCCCTCCCATCCGGGAGCACCTCAGTTTTTTGCCAGTGTCTAAGGTGTTGGCCAAAGAGTAACATGTGTTTTCACTGGGCTTGCGTACAGGTTCTTTTACGGGCCTTAGTAAGCTGTTCCGGATCCGACCAAAAAAGCTTCATAGCTAAACGGTCGGTACCCGGGCCTTGCAAGAGAAGAGCAAAGTTTTGCCTGTAATGCCTCTCTTAGGAGGGCTGGACCCTGGGATCCAGAGCTCTGGTCATACCCACGACCAAGATGTTTTCTGTGCAGGGTGCTATACAGGTCCAGGGGAGTGGAATCCTTGGGAACCCGGTCCCTGAAGGTTTAATTACAATGCCTGCCGTGATAGGTGAAGTTTGGGCTTCTGTGGACCAAACAGAGTCCTGCGGCGGGGAACAGGTAAGTGGGGGCCCCCAGGAACTTGGTTCTATTGGGGGACCCCCAAGCCTAATTTGTCTTTCTGTCTGTTACCTAACGGTATTCCCGCTAATATCTGTGTATGCCTGTAACTACTGGAAAATGTAAAATTTTAATAGTAGTCAAGAAAAAAAAAAAAAAAAGAGGACCGCGGTACCTGTGTTAAACCACTAGAGGCCGCTGTGGTTCATTTTTTCTTGTCATGTGGGTCTTTGGTTTTCTCAAGTCAAAAGATCCAGGCAGTTGGTAAGTTCTCTGTGGGAATCCACTTCCTCTGCCCTGTTGCTGCGCTCATCCACCGCACAGGCCCTCCGGCAAAAAGGGCCCTGGCTCCTAGTCCCTGCTTGGTTTCGAAAAGGGCGCCAATGGCGCACGGGCGCGCGCGCGGGCGCGTGCACGCGCCTCCTATGAAAAAAAAGGGGCGGGGCGGGTGGATGACGCTCGATGCGCGGCGCTTCTGCGCATGTGCAGGCGTCCCAGCATGTATAAAAGACACAGTACAAGTGTCAGCTGGATACAAACAGAGCTAGCAACAAAACGGTGGCACACAGAGGCGGTTGATGCAGGCATCCCCATAGAAAGGCACTTTAGTGGACACCAGCTGGTATATAGCAGCAACTGTGTTAGACTATTACCAGCAAAATTGGTGTATGACGACGGGAATACCTCAGCTTTGTGCTTAAAGGATATGTCGTCCAGACGCTCCGGAAATAAGTCTTCCAGGAAGCCAAAGGGGTCTCCATCGGGCTCTGAGGATATTGGGCATGCTTGTACTGCACCAATCTCCCCTGAAAATTCAGAGGTCAGTAGCCGTAGGAACCCCGCAGGAGTGCCTGGTGCTGCGGCTGTCCCCAGTCCACCTGCTCCTGTATATATAACAGAGGAGGTTTTATCCTCAGCTCTGGGAGGATTGGAAGAGAGATTAACAGCATTGATCGCTGCTTCCCTGTCACAGGGAAAGCGTGTCCGATCTCCATCTCCTCCTTCAGAGTGCCTGTTAGTGGAGGAACAGCCCCACACAGAGATCGACCTACCTGAAGGGGATCAGGATGAGGTTGATTCAGTTATAGAGGAATCAACAGTGTAAGAACCTTTCTCAGCATCTCAGGCTGAAAGATTATGGGTTCAGTCTCTGACTAACATGGTCCGATCAGCATTTAAAATGCCTCTGGCGGAACCATCAACCACTACGGTTTCCTCGCTGGGGTCGCTGAAAGCTCCCCAGGCTGTCTGTTCCTTCCCAATCCACCCTTTATTGGAAGGGCTTATTTACCAGGATTGGGAGCATCCTGACAAAATATTTACTCCCCCCAAGAGATTTCCGGTGATCTATCCCATGGAGGATAAGTTCATAAAAAAATGGAGGGTCCCTACAGTGGACGCAGCCATCTCTTGTGTGAATAAATCACTGACATGTCCAGTAGATAATGTTTCAATGTTCAAAGACCCAATAGATAAAAAATTGGAGTCTTTACTAAAATCTGCTTTCTCTACAGCAAGTATGGTGACACAACCTGCAGTAGCAGCGATTGGAGTCTGCCAAGCGGTGAAAGATCAGTTGAAACAAGTCTTAAGGGACTTGCCAGATCAGCAGGCTCTTGCCCTAGCTGACCTACCTAGAGCCTTGTGTTTTGCGGTGGACGCCATAAAGGATACAATCCAACAGGCCTCCCGCTTTACGCTGTCTGTAGTACATATGCGTAGGCTTCTATGGCTCAAAAACTGGTCTGCTGAAGCTCCCTGTAAGAAATTGCTGATTAGCTTCCCATTCCATGGAGAACGCTTGTTTGGAGAAGATCTGGACAAGTATATCCAGAAAATTTCTGCCGGTAAAAGTACACTCTTGCCGGTTAAGAACAAGAGTAGAAGTCCTTCTTTTAAGAGGCCTACTTCTCCAGTCCCTGGCACATCGGCTGTGAAACAGTTCAGACGGCCTCCGCGGTCAAATTCAGGGGGCAGAAATCAGGGACAATCACAGGGTAACAAGAAACCCTGGGTCGAGAGGTACAAAACCTCCCCCCAAGTCATGAAGGGTTGCCTCCACTCAATCGGGTGGGGGGAAGACTTCAGTTGTTTACAGAGACCTGGTGGGACACCATCAGAGACAGATGGGTGATCTCCGCAGTAAGTCTGGGATACAAGCTGGAGTTAAAAGACACTCCTCCTGCCCATTTTATGAGGTCAAACGTGCCAAGCGATCCCCAGAAGAGAGGATCCCTCCTTCTGGCACTAGAGCAACTATTGCTCCAAGGTGTAATCATGAAGGTTCCCTTGGAAGAAAGCGGGTTCGGGTTTTACTCGAACCTTTTCACAGTCCCCAAACCAAATGGGGACGTGAGGCCCATATTAAATCTAAAAGGGCTAAACAAGTTCCTACATGTCAGGACTTTTCGGATGGAGTTGATCCGATCGGTGGCCACCGCCCTACAAGGGCAGGAATGGTTAGCCTCGATCGACATAAGGGATGCTTATCTGCATATTCCCATCTTTCCGGCCCACCAGAAATTTCTACGCTTTGCAGTAGAAGGGCGCCATTTTCAGTTCAGAGCCTTACCTTTCGGTCTGGCCACAGCACCACGAGTGTTCACAAAAATTCTGGCCCCACTATTGGCCAATCTAAGAACACAGGGTGTAACGATAATGGCATATCTAGACGACCTGCTACTAATAGACCTCTCAGTGGAAAAGCTGGAAGTAGCTATTCACAAGAAAATCAAGTATCTGGAATATCACGGTTGGATTATCAACCAGGACAAGTCAGCTCTAAGACCAGTCAAAAGTCTGGAATACTTAGGGCTAAGGCTGGATTCAAATCAGAGAAAGATTTTCTTACCTCCAGAGAAGGTGTCGTCTTTAAAAGATTTGACCCACTTAGTGGGTACAAAAAGAAAACCATCCATACGCCTGTGCATGAGGCTGCTGGGAAAAATGGTGGCTTCATTCGAAGCAGTACCCTACGGTCAATTCCATTCAAGGAACTTGCAGAGGGCCATACTGTCAGCCTGGAACAAAAAAGTTCAGGCTTTAGACTTACCAATGTCCCTGTCCCCTTCCGTTCGCAAGAGCCTCCATTGGTGGTTGGTGCCCCAGAATCTGGAAAAAGGGAAACCCTTCAGTCCGGTTTCTTGGAAGGTGGTCACTACAGATGCCAGCCTCATAGGCTGGGGGGCAGTACTGGAGCAATGGTCTCTCCAGGGCAAGTGGTCAGAAGCAGAGAAGGCCCTGCCCATCAATCTCTTAGAGATACGAGCAGCCCGGTATGCCCTAGTAGCATGGACATCCAAACTCCAAGGGTCCCCTGTCAGAATTCAATCAGACAATGCCACAGCAGTGGCATATATCAATCACCAGGGTGGCACCAGGAGTCGTGCAGCCCAGAGGGAAGCGAATTGCATCCTGCAATGGGCAGAAAGATATGTCCCAGCCATATCCGCGGTTTTCATCCCAGGAGTGGAAAATTGGAGAGCGGACTTTTTAAGTCGCCAGCAATTATGCCCGGGGGAATGGTCTCTTCACCCCGAGGTTTTCCAGGCATTATGCCAGCGGTGGGGAACACCGGATGTAGATCTGCTAGCATCCAGATTCAACGCAAAGGTGGACAGATTTGTGTCTCGCACAAGGGATCCCCTAGCTTGCGGCTCGGATGCCCTAGTGTTCCGTTGGGATCAGTTCAAGCTGATATATGCATTCCCACCGCCACAATTGTTACCGCGATTAATCCGCAGAATCAGGGTAGAAAAGAAACCAGTGATTCTGGTGGCTCCGGCGTGGCCCCGAAGGGCATGGTACGCGGAGATTGTAAAAATGTCAGTGGGGAGGCCTTGGACCCTCCCACATCGTCCTGACCTGCTGTCGCAAGGACCGATATACCACCCTTCCTTACCAGCCCTAGGTTTGACGGCCTGGCTATTGAAGCCCACATTCTAAAAAAGAGAGGGCTCTCTAATCCTGTGGTATCTACCATGATCAATGCCAGGAAGCCGGTATCCAGGCAGATCTATTATAGGATCTGGAAGGCGTACATCACGTGGTGTGAGGCCAAGAAATGGCATCCACGTAAGTACGTAATAGGTAGGATTCTGGACTTCCTACAGTGGGCTGTAGATAGGAAGCTTGCCTTGAGTACTATCAAGGGTCAGATTTCGGCCTTGTCAATATTTTTTCAAAGGCCCTTGGCTTTGCATTCATTAGTCAAAGCTTTCATACAAGGAGTGATGCGTATTAGCCCTCCGGTTAGTATTCCCATATGTGCATGGGACTTAAACCTGGTTCTGTCGGTTCTACAGAAACAACCGTTTGAACCATTGCAACACATTTCCTTGGTTCTTCTCACCAGGAAATTGATTTTCTTAGTAGCCATTTGTTCGGCTAAAAGAGTATCGGAATTAGCCGCCTTGTCCTGTAAGGAGCCATATCTGGTTGTCCATAAGGACAGAGTAGTATTACGTCCTCATCCAGCCTTTCTTCCTAAGGTGGTATCGAGGTTTCATTTGAACAAAGATGTGGTTCTTCCTTCTTTTTTCCCCAAACCTAGTTCGGTAGAGGAAAAGTTATTGCATTCTTTGGATGTAGTAAGAGCAGTTAAAGCTTATCTAAAAGCCACTGCTCAGATTCGTAGAAAGGATACTTTGTTTGTTCTGCCGGAAGGCCCCAGAAAGGGTCAGGCAGCATCAAAATCTACTTTAGCCAAGTGGATTCGACAGGTCATAATACAAGCCTATGGCTTGAGAAGGAGACCGCCTCCATTCAAAGTTAGGGCGCACTCCACAAGAGCAGTTGGAACTTCATGGGCAGTGCATCACCAGGCCTCCCTGGCTCAAGTCTGTAAGGCCGCAACATGGTCTTCAGTACACACGTTTACTAGATTCTACCAGGTAGACGTTAGAAGTCAGGAGGATGTCGCCTTTGGGCGCAGTGTGTTGCAGGCCGCAAAAGATCCTCATGCCTGATGGCGCCCAGCTTATGTATAGTGTATCCCTCCCCTCATTTGGCATTGCTTTGGGACGTCCCATTAGTAATGACTAAGTCGCTCTGTGTCCCGTGATGTACGAAAAAGAAAAAGGGATTTTTATAACAGCTTACCTGTAAAATCCTTTTCTTGGAGTACATCACGGGACACAGAGCTCCCACCCCTCTTTTTGGGACACTTATTGCTTTGCTACAAAACTGAGGTGCTCCCGGATGGGAGGGGCTTATATAGGGGAGGGTACTTCCGGTTTTGGAAGTTGCCAGTGCCAGCACCTGAAGGTATCTATATAACCCATTAGTAATGACTAAGTCGCTCTGTGTCCCATGATGTACTCCAAGAAAAGGATTTTACAGGTAAGCTGTTATAAAAATCCCTTTATTTGAATAATTTTGGTCGTTACTATTTTACACTATTGGAGCACCTTTTTATTTTTACATGTATGGAACATCCTGTGTTGACACACAAGCTTTCAGCTGATGGTCGTTCACCTTCTAGTGGTTAACTAGCAAGCCTTTGAGCCGAACACGAGAGTGGGAGGCATTTACAGCTGGTGAGTGCATTTTCAAAGGGGAGCTGATACGTGCACGGTGGGGTGGAAGATATTCTCTATTAAGAAGACTACACATCTCTTTTTGGAATATTTCTTTCTTCTTTGGAACATTATTTCACTTTATGGACTATTGTTTTTGAATTTTATCACATGTCACGTGGGGTACAATTTGATTATCACAGTTTCACTAGTGAATGCTATTATATTAGTTTAGTGATTTTCGTTTATTAGCGCTACATTTTCTCCTAATTTTCACCTGCGTGTTTTTAGGTTTAAATGCTGTTTTCATATTTATCATTTTAAGTGGCAGCTTTAGTTTAATATATTTTTTCACATTTTTTTTGTATTGGCGCAGTGGTGGTACAAGATATTAGGAGCGGTTGTATTTTGATACCTTTTTTTATTGTCACTCCCACCACCATGCTTGACTGTAGGCAAGACACACTTGTCTTTGTACTCCTCTCCTGGTTGCCGCCATTCTTGACACCATCTGAACCAAATAAGTTTATCTTGTTCTCATCAGACCACATGACATGGTTCCAGTAATCCATGTCCTTAGTCTGTTTGTCTTTAGCATACTGTTTGCTGGCTTCTTTGTGCATCATCTTTAGAAGAGGCTTCCTTCTGGGATGACTGCCATGCAGACCAATTTGATGCAGCGTGCGGCGTATGGTCTGAGCACTGACAGGCTGACCCCCCCATCCCTTCAACCTCTGCAGCAATGCTGGCAGCACTCATACGTCTATTTCCCAAAGACAACCTCTGGATATGATGCTGAGCACGTGCACTCAACTTCTTTGGTCGACCTTGGCGAGGCCTGTTCTGAGTGGAACCTGTCCTGTTAAACCGCTGTATGGTTTTGGCGAGACCTTCAGAACTTTTCTTGACAGCTGAACTTGATAATGTTCTTTCCATATGTAGACAAGATGCTCATAAAATGCATACAGATTGATCCCCTTCACCTTCCTACTTGTCAGTAAATGCATTTAACATAGCCAAAAGCCTAATATGAGTAACGTTTATTTGTAATTGCTTTTGCTGTGTTTGACTGAGTCATTTTACTGCCTAGGGGTTTTTAGATGAATAACTTGGTTAGAATGTGTCTAGCTGGACCATCTATTTCTCTCTGCTCCTTTAGTAATACAAAAAACATTGTTTCTTTTAATTCTTTAATGCTAAAAAAAAGTCTATCCATTGTGTATTAAAAATTATATATGTATATATATTTTTTTAAGGTGTCAAACATGATGGGACAATGTGTGATACATGTAGACAGCAGCCGATCATTGGAATCCGTTGGAAGTGTGCCGAGTGCACAAACTATGATCTATGCACTATGTGTTATCACGGAGACAAGCATCATCTGAGGCATCGATTTTATCGAATCACTACACCAGGAAGTGAACGGTAAGTACAGTTCTGAGAGGGTTTGTACTTTTGGTACAGTTGTCCATAAAGGGTAACTCAACTTTTGTGGAAGAAACATCGCAAATAAAAAAATATAGCATCTATAATTGCTACTCAAACCATATTCTAATTTAATCGTATTAAAAAGTACCGTATATACTCAAGTATAAGCCGACCCAAATAAAAGTCGAGGCACCTAATTTTACCACAAAAAACTGGGAAAACGTATTGACTCGAGTATAAGCCTAGGGTGTCCATCTGCATGCCTCACTTTTGCCTCACTGTGTCCATGCCTCACTGTGTCCATGCCTCACTGTGTCCATGCCTCACTGTGTCCATGCCTCACTGTGTCCATGCCTCACTGTGTCCATGCCTCACTGTGTCCATGCCTCACTGTGTCCATGCCTCACTGTGTCCATGCCTCACTGTGTCCATGCCTCACTGTGTCCATGCCTCACTGTGTCCATGCCTCACTGTGTCCATGCCTCACTGTGTCCATGCCTCACTGTGTCCATGCCTCACTGTGTCCATGCCTCACTGTGTCCATGCCTCACTGTGTCCATGCCTCACTGTGTCCATGCCTCACTGTGTCCATGCCTCACTGTGTCCATGCCTCACTGTGCAGTATAAGCCAACCCGAATATAAGCCGAGGCACCTAATTTTACCACAAAAAACTGGGAAGAATTATTGACTCGAGTATAAGCCTAGGGTGTCCATCTGCATGCCTCACTGGGCCCATGCCTAGACTGACATTTAACATGGGAGTCTATGGAAGGGGTGCTCGGCTTTGAAAAATCGGTGCTCCCGGGCCGTAGGTCCCCCAGACAACAAACTTTGCACACTTGTAGAGGGGAAATGGGGCTACATACATGTGTGCCAAGTTTAGGGTCCAGGGGACCTACGGCCGGCCGGTACCGGGTTCCCAAAAATCCGGGAGATCAGGTGCAAAAAGGTGACTCGAGTATAAGCCGAGGGTGGCATTTTCAGCACAAAAAAATGTGCTGAAAAACTAGGCTTATACTCGAGTATAAACGGTACCTTTCCTTTTCGATCTACAGCCACTGTAATTTTCTGTAAAAATCAATGCAGCGGGGCAACCTGGAGGCCTTCTTTACACAGATGGTATACAGAACTTCTCTAGAAATGTTATTTCCTGCTTTTGTGATTGGCTCACTCATTTTCCTAGATCTCTGCACTAAGACACAAGTCAGATTTTAGGTATTCTCTGCAACAAAATTTTCATTTTTGGTGACATACTCCCAAAGTGTTAATTACTTCTAAAGGGATTCAGACATTGCAACTTTCATAATTCGAACATTGCAATTGCATCAGCTGATAAATACTGAGAAAGTCACTCCCACTCATAGTCACACTGCACATTAACATAATAAAACAGAGCTGATCCTTTAGAACACAGGCAGGTAGGAATCTGCAACAACGTATTCAACCAAGTTTTTTTGTGTTGCTGTGACTCAAACAGACTTGGGGACAAAAGGCCTCCTAGCGTTCTAGCACGGCGGCTTGAAAACCTACAGCCCAAAGGTTGTCTCCTGTGAGACACCTTCCCGGATGCTTTGAGTTGAGTCGACAGGAGAAGGAAAATGTTTCCTCAAAACAATATTGCGTATAAATCTGTTGACATCTAGTAAGGTACTAAAAATATCAAAATGGGATTGCGGAGCAAAAGAAAGTCCTTTAGAGAGCAGGAATATTTCTGCAGGTGTAAGAGAGGCTTTTGAGAGATTTACCACATTTAACAGGCTGTGCAGTTCAGGGTTTGTTTACAACATGTACCTAACGTAAGGCATGTGCAGGCAATGCCTTGCTTCTGGCTACTAGTTGCCATCCTGCACACACCAACTGATCCATTCCGATGGGGGAGTTCACCAGGGCCAGATGTAACTGCTCTACTGAGGAAGGTTTTAACAGTGCAACATTATAGCCTCATGACTGCATTTACGAGAATACGAGAAATGGAATATAGATGGAGCAGCCCGTCTGGCAATGGAGAAAAATAGAATTGCCCTCTTGGGAAATGCTGGTCGCAAAAAGAGCTATAGCAATAACAGGAGTCCTAATGATAGGAAAACAAGTTCAGTCACTTTTGTAACTGCCTTCTCCTTGGAATTTAACAAAATAAAAAACATTGTAGATAAATACTTACCGATACTTTCCACGAATAAGGATTTGGCACCAATACTTAAATCTGGTCGTAGGTTTTCAAGCCGCCGTGCTAAAACGTTAAGAGGCCATTTGTCCCCAAGTCTGTTTGAGTCGCAGCAACACAAAAAAACTTGGTTGAATACTGTGGGCTCTTACATTTGCGGGAATAACACATGCTGTTTCTGTAGTAGACACTCCAGACAACACAAGACAGTAATTTCATGTGCCGCAGGACGAGAATTCACGATCCGTAAATATATCAACTGTGGCACTAGTAATGTTGTATATGTTGTGGAATGCGATAAATGTAACAACACAATATGTGTGTTGCACCATGAGACCACTGAGAACTGGAATCGGCAAACATTTTCATGGTGCATCCTACAGCACAAACAAAGGCTTATCCAATGTGTCCAAGCACTTTAAGTATGAACATAATGGCAATATGGCATCTCGTACTCAGGCTTGGAAAGAGTTAAACTATCCTCACGTGGGGGGGACATCCACCGTGTACTTCTTTAACGTGAAGTTTGGTGGATTTTCCACCTACAGACAAGGGTACCTGCGGGAATGAATCACTGCTATGATGTGGACCTTTTTAGGAAATAAGTTTAAAAATTCCTGGCTAATTGCTTGTGATACACTTTGTGTACTATATTTTATGTATAGTCTTTATATTTCACATCAAGCAATAGATCTTTTAATCTATACATTTTTTCATTAAAGATTCTCGTATAGAGATTTTAATATATGTATTTTCTCACATGTCAAGATAGTCTTTGTATGTTTTGTATCTCAAGTGTTGTATTATAGCTAGACTATTAGCTTCTCATTTGTCATCTACACATCTGTTGACAATCTGTAACCAATCGCCTGATTTTAATTGAACACATTGTTGATTGTAGAGGAGCAGTAGTCATGTGACAGTCTTTTATGTATAAATGTTCATGCTTTTTAACATACATGTGTGCTGTGAACAAGGCTTATCGCTGAAACTAGTCTGCTGCTGACTGTACTCGCTGTGAAGGCTTCACAATGTTATACACTTGATGTTATGGAGTTGCCGGCTGCTTCTTTTACTCGATGACTGTTCAACGTAAAATTGCAAAGACATTAATTATATCATCTACTGTATATAATATCAAAAGATTCTGAGAATCTGAATCTGGAGAAATCGCTGTGCGCACGGGACAAGGCCAAAATGCAATATTGGATGCTCGTGATCTTCGGGCACTGATACGGCACTGCATTAAAAACAGGCATGATTCTGTGATGGACATCAGTGCATGAGCTCAGGAATACTCCCAAAAATTACTGTTCTGTGAACACACAGTTCACTGTGCCATCCAAAAATGCAAGGTAAAGCTCTAGTATGCAAAGAAGAAGCCATATCTGAACATGATCCAGAGACATCACGACTTCTCTGGGCCAAAGCTCATTTAAAATGGTCTGTTGCAAAAAGGAAAACTGTTCTGGGTTAGACTAATTTAAATTTTGACTTTCTTTCTTTGCAACCATGGGCGCCACGTCCTCCGGACTAAAGAGTAGAGGGCTTATTAATGGCATCGGTTCAAAAGCCTGCATGAGGGTGCCTTAGTGCATATGGAATGGGCAGCTTGTACATCTGGAAAGGCACCATCAATGCTGAAATATATATATTCAGGTTTTAGAGCAGGAGATATGCTTGCATATTTCAGCAGGACAATGCTAAACTGCATGCTGCATCTATGACAACAGCATGGCTTCCTAGTAGAAGAGTCCGGGTGCTTAATTGGCCTGCCTGCAGTCCAGACCTTTTACCAACTGAAAATATTTGGCGCATCCTGAAACAAAAAATATTACAAGACCCAGGACTGTGGTGCAGTTAGAATCCTATATCAGGCAAGAATGGGACAACATTCCTCTCCCAAAACTCCAGCAACTGGTTTCTTTTTTTCCCAGATGTTTACAGAGTGTTTTTAAAGGAAGAGGGGATGTAACACCATGGTAAACATGACCCTGTCCCAACTTTTTTGAGCTGTGCCGCTGCCATCATCTTCAAAACTTACCTTATTTTTTTTCTTAAAATGTATACATTTTTTCAGTTTAAACATTTGCTATGTTTTCTATATTGTGATTAAAATATGGCTTTATGAGATTTGCAAATCATTGCATTCTGTTTCTATGTAGATTTTGCACAGCGTCCCAGCTCTTTTGGAATTGTGGTTGTATCTAATGTGTTGCTGTAAAACATGCTTCGATACACAGCATGGCTTTTCCAATGTGGCGGTGAACCTGCCATCAGAGGTGACTGTATTGCTGATAGTGGAAATTCTATGTTTTAGGCCCCTTCCAAAGGGGCGGACCGATCAGACCACCCGTTGCCCTCTAAGAAGCTGCGGATGCCAATGGACATGTGCCGCTAAAAACAGGCGATGGGGATCGTTCCCCATCCTTCTGGCGGATCGGATTGGGTGACAGTCAGATGAAAACAGTAAGGCGATCTGTTTTCCATCCGACTGCCCATAGAGGAAAATGGGCTTTGTCTGTGTTCCCTCTGCATCAGCGGATACAGGCAAAGTGATTTTTTTTTTGATTTTTTTTTAATAGTGTGGAAAATAATTCAACTTAGTCAACCTGTTATTTACACTACACAATGGGTACCTCACCATTAAAGGCATCTTATTTGAAAAAAATCTGTTACTTCTGTCTGTGATGACATTGAGGAACTTTTCCCTCACTTGCTGTCTCTGATACCCATACAACAAAGAAAGTTTTAACTCTGACTTACTCCACTACTGGAGAGATTTCCTATTACCTCTGTTCTAAGAGCAAGTGAAGAGCAATATCTAAAATAAGGAGGTAGGCAGCAATAAAAAGTCTTTGGCGCTAAACCTTCTCTGTTCTCTCCATGATGAATAAAAATAGTTTGTCTAGTGTTTGTCTTTACTCATCAATTGGAAATTCTTTCTTTAACCTTCAGTGTGCTCTTGGAATCCCGGCGCAAGTCAAAAAAAATAACAGCACGGGGAATTTTTGCTGGTGGTAGAGTTGTACGTGGAGTGGACTGGCAGTGGGAAGACCAAGATGGCGGAAATGGGAGGCGAGGCAAGGTGAGAATATTGATACTGAAAATATTGAGTATCCCTGAACAACAGGCTATAGCAAGAACTTATGTTTATGTTAATCAGTTAAAGCTGAGCTCCACCCAGAAGGGGATATTCCAGTTTAGACATTCCTCCCCCCATCCTATGCCACATTTGGCATGTACATTTTTTGGTGGGGGAGCGGGTACCTAGTTTTGACAGGTACCCACTTCCGGTGAGACCGCCCGACCGGACGTTTCCTCTCCCTCCTTGCAATCTTCTGGAACATGTCACAGGTCCCAGAAGGATGCCTGATCATTAAGCAAGTGCAGCGCAGCTTGCGCATGCGCAGTGTGCACCCAGCTGTGAAGCCGCAAACTCTCACAGCCGGTTGCCCACAGTTGTAATGCCAGCGCTGGGGAGAAGAGAGGGAGAGAACCAAGGGTTCAAGTGACCATATTGCTGGTTTGTGGGAGACAGGCAAGTGTGTGTTTATTAAAAGTCAGCAGCTACAGTTTTTGTAGCTGCTGACTTTCAATAAACAAAAAAAAGACTGGAACTCTGCTTTAAGCTCCAGTGCCATTTCTGCACTTCAGCAGTGGGTCTATTGATTTAGTACTGTATTACCTTTGTTATAATATGGGGGCAAACTAGATTTAGTTTGGAGGTATTGACTTATTAACTGCATATAAAAAGAATACATTAAAATTTTAGTTTGATAAGGAACTGTTTAAAACTGGGTTTATTACACAAATTACTATTTCTCTTATCATCCATGGACTGACACGGTGTCTCTTTACACTTTACACATGGGTTATGTCCCTGCTTGCAGGAGAAGACCTAGGCAGAATGTGAGATGTTATACATACATTCTAAAAGCCAGAGCTGAACAGCCCCACCCAGGGGGCGGTCCCTCCGGACATAACCCTCCCACTACAGTCAGCAGACTTCAGTTTTTTTCTGCCTAGCAGAAGGAGAAGACGTGGCTCTCTCAGGAGCCAGTCTCCTGACCTATTTTTATTCCTTTTCTGGAATTATTTTTTATTTTATTTTTGAGAATCTTCTATCAACTGTCGGCTGGGCAACAGGTTGGGTACAAGATATCCTCGTAGTCTTCCCTGTCCGACCATCGAGCGTGCTGATCCTCGCCTTGTGTGCGTGAGACTCAGTTCACGACAGGCCCCATGACTCCAGGGGTGGCCGGGTTTGCTTTCATGCTCCCACGGTCCTCTCAAGACTGAACAGTTCCTGACTGACTGTATCTTTCGCGGTGGACCGGGCCGACAGCTACTCAGTACTGCACTGTGATAGTCCTGTCAGAAACACACCAGTGGGTCCCTCAGGGGACGGGTAAGTAGTCTCTCCTGCCTGCAGGTGAGTACAAAAAGCTGTGTGTTTCTCTGTGGGGGATTTTCCCTGTCTCCCCCTGTATTTCATTGTCACTCTCTGTCACCATTGCTGGCGCTGTGCTGTGTGGGGTGCCTGGGGGTCACACTGTTCTTGGAGGGGCTAATGCTGGTCTGCAGATATGCTTGGGGCCTTTTTTTGTGTGTTTTGGGGCCTGAGCGCCGAGTGGCGCTGTGTGTGTGTGCTGTTTTTTTTTCCACTTTTGCTGAGTCATGGCGGCCATCTTGCCGTGGATCGCCTCAGTGAAGTGCGGCGGCCATTTTCTTGTAGCCCGCGCGCTCTTCAGCACTAGTTTTGGCCTCTAGCGCTGCTGTAACAGCGCGAATCTCCTCACAATCTCCTCACAGCTCACCAGCGCTGTCACAGCGCGGTACAGACAGCGGAACTGAGCGGTCCCTGGTCCGGTTTGGTGAGTCCCCTGGGCGCCCCCTCCTCAGTCAGCACAGCCTGTGGGTGGACTTTTTATCTGAGGAGTCTCAGAGGGGGGCAATATGGAGTCTCTGTCACCAGCTTCCCCTAAATGTCAGTGGACAACAGGCAGTGCTTCAGCACCTGCGGTCCCTAGGGACCAGTTGTGGGCAGTCCTGGAATCATTTCTGACCAGGATGGGAGCTGTGTGCAAGCGCAAGGGAGCAAAAAAGCGCCCTCCCCCCACTTTACTTCATGAGGGCAGTGCGCTGATTCAGATCTGGGCCTAGCCACTACCGCTCAGGACCCTAGTTCTGAATGTATTGGATGGTTTTGAACAGGACATTCCTTATGAGGAAAACTCCAGTTCTGAGTCAGTAAATGACAGGGCGCTTGTTGGTGTACTCATGACTGCGGTGAGGGACACTCTCAAGCTAAAATGCTGCGGATGCAGAACCTCAGGCGGATACAGTCTCCTTTGGTTCTTTTAAGGCCAGGCCTTCTAAAGAGGTTTTTCCATATGTACTTTCTTTGACCAGCTCATTGATAAGGTCTGGGAAAAGCCGCAGAAGAATTTTTTTATGGTCCCGCGGCGTTTGTCTATCAGATACCCCTTGAAGATGCCCTACTTAAAAAGTGGGCTTCTCCCCCAGGGTCGACCCTCCAGTCGCCCGGTTGAACAAGGCCATCACTCTCCCGATGGAGGGGACTCCTGCATTTGAGGACCCCACTGACAGGAGGTCAGAAGTGGTGAGCAGAGCCATGTTTGCCTTGTTGGGATCTGCCCTACGGCCTGTGGTAGCGGCGACCCTTGTGTCTTAAACACTTACAGGTTGGGCAAAAATGTTGCACCTAGCTGTACAGGAGCATAATCTTCCTCCAGACACAGTTGCTCTGGCCCACCAACTGGTTCAGGGCCTGGTTTATGTGTGCGACGCCACGTTGGACGCGGCCCCTTTAATATCCAGGGCCTCTGTCTCGGCGGTGGTATTGCGTTGTCTTATCTGGTTGAAGTGCTGGTCTGCTGACCTAGCCTTAGGAAGCTCCTGACAGATCTACCATTTAAAGGTGGTAGACCTTTCGGTGCTGCTCTGGATGACATCGTCATGGATGTCATGGGAGGTAAAAGCACTCTTCTTCCTTAGACTAGCAAGAGTGAGGAGGCCCGCCGAAAACAGGGGCCTTCCTTTCCAGCAAAACGGGGTTTTTTCATCAGTCAGAGTCCACGGGTAGGTCCTCTCAGACTGACGGCAGTGCGGCTGGTGGGCACAAGTGCCCCTGGGTGCGTAAGCCGAACAAGCGGCTCCCAAGCCCGCCTCCGCGTGAAGTCTTGCCTCCGCCCGACTCTGGGGTGGGGGGACGACTTCGCAGGTCACGAATCGGTGGTCCTCCCGAATCTCCGACTGGTGGGTGTGCGAGGTGGTCACCTCAGGATACAGGATAGTATTCCGATCCTGGCCCCCAGACAGATTCTTTCCCTCAAATCTTCCTCTCCTTCCTACCTGTCGGGCAGCCCTCTTGGGGGCTGTACAGGATTTGATCAGGTCCGAAGTGATTGTGCCGGTTCCGTCACAGGAGAGTTTTCAGGGATTCTACTCGAATCTGTTTGTCGTCCCAAAAATAGGACGTGGTTCGACCTATCCTGGACCTCAAGGCCCTGAATGCCTTCGAGAAGGTGCAGAAATTCCGCATGGAATCCATTCGCACGGTGATCGCTACACTCCACCAAAGGGATTTTCTTCTGGCGTCCTTGGACTTCAAGGACGCCTACTTGCATGTTCCGATCTGCGCAAGTCACCAGAAGTTTCTGCGCTTGCGATCAGCGAAGTCCACTATCGATTGTGGCTCTTCCTTTCGGCCTAGCCTTGGCACCAAGGGTGTTCACCAAGGTGCTTGCTCCGGTTCTAGCCTTCTGTTACAGTGAGGTATTGCTGTCGTGGGCTATCTGGACGATCTTCTGCTAAGAGCAGAAAGTGGCTCAGACTTAGAGGAAAGGTGACTATCGTCAATTAGACCCTCAGGGACTTCGGGTGGTTCCTGAACATTCAGGAGTCAGTCCTGGTCCCGACTCAGTGTCTGGAGTATCTAGTTCTGATTCTAGACTCCTTGGAGGCAAAGGTATCCTACCTCTGGAGAAGTTGCTGACACTTCAGTCTGCGGTGCGGGTGCTGACATCCCGAAAATGGTTGTCAATCCGTTTTTTTGCATGAGAGTCCCGGGACTCGTGGTGGCCTCCTTCGTGGCCGTTCCGTATGCCCAATCACACACCAGGGCATTGCAGAAGGAGATCTTGTCCACCTGGGACAAATCCCCGTTGTCCTTGGATCTTCAGATCCAGGTGATTCACCTGGTCAGGGCGCCCCTGACATGGTGGTTGAGATCCTCGGCTCTTCGGTCCGGAAAGTCGTTCCCCTCCCATCCAATGGACGGTACTCACGACGGACACCAGCCTGACGGGCTGGGGTGGAGTCTGGGGAGTCCTGTCGGCTCAAGGCCTTGGACTCCGGACGAGCCCGTTTTACCAATCACTGTTCTGGAAATACGGGCCATCGGACTGTGTCTCTCCTCAGGTCGGAGAGAGTACGGGGTCGCTCCATCAGGAGCCAGTCGGACAACGCCACGGCGGTGGCGTATGTAAACCATCAAGGGGGGACTCGGAGCTCAGCTGCGGCTTCCGAGGTAGTCCGTATCCTGAAGTGGGCCGGAAGAAACGTGCCGGCTCTGTAGGCCATTTACATTCTGGGCATAGACAATGGGCAGGCGGACTATCTGAGTCGCCAATCGCCGGACCAAGAAGAGTGGCCCTTGCATATTTCAACTCCTTTGCCGACGGTGGGGCACGCCGGATGTGGACCTGATGGCCTCTCGACTCAATCGCAAGGGTCGAGGTTGTGGCCAGATCCAGGGATCCTTGGGCGATGCCTCGGATGCGTTGGTGGCCCCATAGGGTCCTTATCGCCTGATATAAACTCTGGTGATCCTAATTGTTCCTGATTGACTTCAGCATCACTGGTACGCTGATCTGGTACGTCTCGTCGCGGACGTTCCCTGGCGGTTGCCGATGAGGGAGGACCTTCAGTCTCAAGGTCCTATGTTTCATCCGGCTTACAGTCTCTGGCTTTAACGGCAGGGCTGTTGAAAGCCAGGTGTTGAGGGTCCGAAGGTCTCTCGGACTCGGTCATTTTGACCATGTTAAGGACACGGAAGTCTTCCTCCAAGCAGATCTATCACCGTGCCTGGAAAGCTTATATCGCCATATGCGAAGCTCTGGACTGGCGTCCTCGGACGTATTCCGTCCCCAGAATCCTGCGTCCTCTGCAGTGTGGAGTGACCCAAAAGCTTGCTTTGAGTACCATCAAGGATCAGATTTCGGCCTTGGCCGTCTTCTTTCAGCGACCTCTAGCGGGTCATTTCTTGGTTAGCACCTTGTGTTGGGGGTTCGCCATGTGCTCCCTCCTGTCAATCCTCCTCTCCCACCGTGGGATCTGAATTTGGTGCTCTCGGTCCTCCAGGAACCTCCTTTTGGGAATATCCGGGATATTCCCCTCTTGTCTTGTCTCAGAAGGTGGCCTTTTAGTGGCAATCACTTCTGTTTGACGGGTGTCTGAGTTGGCGGCTTTGTCCTGCAAGTCGCCATATTTAGTCATCCATAAGGATAAGGCGGTGTTGCATCCATGACCTTCCTTTTTACCAAAGGTGGTGTCGACCTTTCACCTACATGAGGACATTGTCCTCCCGTCCTTGTGTCCTCACCCATCGCATCCCAGAGAGTTTGCGCTGCACATATTGGATGTGGTACAAGCCATTACGGGTGTACCTGTCTGCTACTGCTTCTATTCGAAAGTCCGACTCACTGTTTGTGACTGTCTCTGGTCCATAACAGGGCCAAGCGGTTTCGTCTGCCATCATTTCTAGGGGAATCAGACAAACCATCATTCAAGCCTATGCTCTCAAAGGGCGGGCGCCTCCCTTTCTGGTTACGGCGCATTCCACCAGGGCAATTGGTGCTTCCTGGGTTTCCCGACATCAAGCGTCGGTTGCACAAGTGTGCAAGGCGGCGACCTGGTCGTCTGTTCATGCCTTTTAAGTTTTATAAGGTTAATGTGGCTGCATCTTTGGATGCTTCCTTCGGCCGCAGGGTGCTGCAGGCCGCTGTTTAAAGTTGCGACTCCTCCGTTGAGGAGCTCTGCCTTATTGGAGTGAAGTTTTTGGTTTTTCCATTTATACTGCTCCCATCCCTCTTGACACTGCTTTGGGACATCCCATGTGTAAAGTGTAAAGAGACACCGTGTCAGTCCATGGATGATAAGAGAAAATAGGATTTTTTGTACTCACCGTAAAATCCTTTTCTCTGACATCCATGGACTGACACGGCACCCACCCTTCCTTTTTAAGTTTGTACTGCTTTGTTACGAACTGAAGTCTGCTGACTGTAGTGGGAGGGTTATGTCCGGAGGGACCGCCCCCTGGGTGGGGCTGTTCAGCTCTGGCTTTTAGAATGTATGTATAACATCTCACATTCTGCCTAGGTCTTCTCCTGCAAGCAGGGACATAACCCATGTGTAAAGTGTAAAGAGACACCGTGTCAGTCCATGGATGTCAGAGAAAAGGATTTTACGGTGAGTACAAAAAATCCTATTTTTTCTTTTTCTCTGATGCGTAAAGTTTTTATTAAGAATGGCCCGAACATGCCTCCTCTGCGCTTTGACATTTCTTATATAAGTAAGATGGCACCGCCCCCTTCTGACATCACGGGACTGGTGCATACTGGGCATGTGACATCCTGTGGGGGTGGGGCCACCATGTGACGTAGCTAGGTGGCCCTGCCCCTTACCTATATAACAAATGTCAAAGCGCAGAGGAGGCTTTCAGCGGGAGGCCTCCCAGGAGGCGGGAGCATTTTTGTTTGTTTTTTTGGGTTGGCGAGCAGCGTGATTGACAACGGATTTACATAGGACACTATTTTAAATTTTTTAATAAAACTGTCTCTTATGTTTATTACTTTTTGCCATTTTTTGGGGTGAATGGGTAGGGGTACTATGTACCCGATACTTATTCACATAAGAGGGAAGGGGGCGCGTGATCTGGTGGCCGCCTCCACCCCCCATGTTGAGGGCATGTGGCCTGGTTATGGTTCAGGAGGAGGGGGGGCGTGCTCTTAAACCCCCCCTTCTTTCCCTACCTGCCAGGCTGCATGCCCGGATAGGGGTCTGGTATGGATTCTGGGGGTGGGGCACTGTTTTCCTTTTTTTTTTTTTTTTTTGCTCACCTGTTAGCGGGAAAACCTATTGACGGGTGATGACTCATCGGTTGTTAAGAACGCACCGGCCGGCTTCCTGACCCCCCGCTCCTTAACAACCAGCGCATACTGCGCCCTGATTGGGCAAAGCATAGCAAAATTTTTAGCAAATTATAGATGTGTTTTTTTTTTTATTTGCTTATGCAACAAAAACTTTACAAAATGAATTAAAACATATTATTATTATTTTTTTTTTAAATGAACGGTGAAAAATATCTAGCTTAGGAGAGGGTGGCGTTGAGGCTGAATTCACCCTGACTTGTGATAAAATGCAGGGAAAATAGATGTACATTTCCACCCGTTTTTATGCATGTTTTAACACGCTCATTTGCGCTTTGACCTGTGTTGATGCACTTTTTAGCTCACATTAAAATGCACTGCATTTAGCAAGATTTCCCGTGAGATCACGTCCTATGGGTTAGCGAAGGAGTAAGTTAAGATGGTTATCTTTGTAATCTTTTTGCTGGGTGTCGTACAGGATTTTATGTGCCCGAACATGGGCTACAAAGTCATCAATGTCAATAAGTCCTGACATGCTGACCGAAAGCAGCTGCTATTTTCCTCACTCTCCAATCCCCCAAAGATGGCTGCTGGTATGGGTGTTTGTAAGGGACAAAAAAAACCACAAAGCAAACTTTGTCTTTCTTTACTTCTGTTATGCTGCGTTAGCCTGCGATCTGCACGCATTGACCTGTGTTCTGTTGCATTTTAATGCAATGCAGGTCAATGTTGCAGTTGTTACTAGGAGCTGCAGCTGCCTGTACTGTATTTGTTGTCATTTTAGGGGTTTAACTGATCATAAAACATTTTTTTTCCAAAAAGTACCTAAAGCAAAAAATGTCCGGGTCATGAAGGGGGGTAAATCTTCCAAAGCTGAAGTGGTTTAAACCTAACTCTAGGAGTTGAAAATATTTCACCCTTGCAGTTGGCTACACCCCCCCCCCCCTTTCCTTCCTGAACTTCAAGGATTAAATGCTTGTTATGTCTAGAACTGTCCTGTAAGCTGTGACTGGCTCTGGCCACTTTCTAGCCTAGTATTTCTCAATTCCAGTCCTCAAGGTGCACCAACAATTCATGTTTTCAGGATTTCCTTTTAGATTAAACAGCTGTGGTAATTACTAAGGCAGTGAAACTGATCAAATCACCAGTGCAAAATAATGGAAAGCCTTAAAACATGACCTGTTGGTGCGCCTTGAGGACTGGCATTGAGAAACACCGCTCTAGCCTTCTCAACATGCAAAACAGGGTAATGTCAATGTATTATACATGACATAGAGGCTCCACCCACAGACCAGAGCTTAGGGCAGAGGGGGTGGGTTCAAGGACTGAGTATATGGTAAGTTCAGGCCTTGCAGTATGGGGAGGCCCCCACTGCAAGGGTGCATTAATAAAAAATGGTATTACACTGGATGTAAACCCTCACATATACCCAGTGAAGTGAACAGCCTCAGATGATACACAGGGATGAAACCAATCTCCCTACATAAGTTTTACATGTATATCTACTGTATTCAGCTTTTATATACTGTTTAGAAAGTGCACATTGTGTTAGAATTTCCTTTTCCTCATTTAGCAGTGTAGTGTTGGATTACACAGGGCGACAGCTGATTGGAGGAAAGGCGCACACACCCCCTCCACATAGACAGAGACTTTCAGAACTGTTCTGTGAGTAGAGCAGCTTTCTGCTAATCTATTTATAGCACCCACCCTGAAACAAAATTCAGGCTGATTTTATCACATGTGAGAACTTGTCAGAAGTTATCGGGCTGATAACAGCAGAACGGAGCAGCAGAAAGCCATGGGGACTCAGGGCTTTTAAGAGAGATAAGAAAACACTGCAGATATGTGTGCCCAGCTCAAATTTCATGAATAGGGTTTACATCCACTTTAAACCCAAACATTTATTGCTGCTTACCAATTCTTTGATATGATGGTTGCATCCATTTTTTCTTTTTCAGGCTTGCTTTCCTTAATTTTTTATCTGGTGATCCAGCTGTTGCTTTTCAACAGAACACGCTGTCCTGCAAATGTAGCAGAGTGTTGACACAAATCATTAAACACTGACAGGGGTGATAACAATGATCAGCTTTTATTCCTCTAAAACCTTTATTCCCAAAGAAAAAAAACGTTGATGTAACTGCAGTGAGAGTTAGAGTGTGGCTTTATTTTAATAGTGTATCCAAATCTGCTAGTACATCTAACACGACTCCCCTTGTCCCAGAATAACAATACTGCTGTCATCCAGAGTGGAGATCCTCTAATACAGGAGGCGTGTTACTGGCCAGATCACCAGGTGAAAAAGCCTTAAAGGGGTTGCAAACCCTTGTATTTTTTCACCTTGATGCACCCTATGCATTAAGGTAAAAAAACTTCTGACACTGACAAGCCCCCTGTTTTACTCACCACGCCGGAGACGCACAAACCCTCTCTGGCCAGGGTCTCAACTCTTGATTGGATAGATTGATAGCAGCGCAGCCATTGACTCCCGCTGCTGTCAATCAAATCCAATTATGTAAGGGGCGGGGGCCGAGTCCGGCATTCTGTGTCTATGGACACAAATACTGGACTCCAGAGCGCGGTAACCCCCAGGGAGAGCGCTTCTCCTAGGGGGTTTTCCGATGCGGGGAGGAGTTGCGAGCGCCGTTGGGGGACCCCAGAAGTCGAGGATTGCGCCCACTCTGTGCAAAACGAACTGCACAGTGGAGAGGTAAGTATAGGTTTGTTGTTTAAAAAATAAATAAAATGCAGTGACTACAGCTAAAGATTGGTAGGCTGCAATATGTAACATTTTTGGGTTTAATACCACTTTTAAATTCCTGGAGTTGGACTTTAAGATGTACATTTTATTTATACATACATAGGTTTTTGGATTTTTGAAATGATATGCATGTTCAGAGACTGGCTTGAAGCTTGAAATAAAAGGTTAGAGAAAGTGTGCTCCTTATGCTGTGTTTTTATTTGACTTCATATGCATGCCCCTTTTTATGAATAAATAATTTCATGCTTCGCGTGAACCTTTCACTAGCTGTGGCCATTAATGGGTGAAAGGGGCATATGGTGTGTAATTGTGACAACTACAGAGGCCTTTGAACTAGCTGACTCAACCTTTTATTGGTTTGCCACATGATGTTCATTCAAATGCAAATTTTCAATATCTAACATCTGACTGCCAATTCCCTGTGTGTTTGCTAAGCAAATGTAGTAGTTTAGGTATTCCATTGCTAAGTAAACCAACAAAAATAAAGCCACATTTAAATTTATAAAGCATTTTGCGTTGATAGATTGAAACAGTTCTACTTTTACCTGTCAGAAGTCAAACTTATAATATCTTCTTACTGACCCTGCAAACAGTAAAATGGTTGTAAACCTTTGTCATGAAATATGAAAACAGCATATCCTTCTATAGTGTGTACTTGTCTCAATCCAGAGCACTAAGTGTAATTTCTGTGTGCTGTCTTGTTGACTAGGGTTGCACCAATACCACTTTTTTAAAACCGAGTTCAAGTACTGATACTTCTCTTTTCAAGTACTCTCATATAGTGATACTTTTTTTAATGTCATGTGACAATGGCACTAATGACGCATGGACTGTCACTAGTTTTTTATTTATTTTCTACAATTTTTTTTTTTTGTGTGTGTGTGTTTTTTTTTTTGTTGTTTTACTATTTACCTTGTTTCCCCGAAAATAAGACCGGGTCTTATATTAATTTTGTCTATAAAAAACACTTTCAGGGTAAGGCTTATTTATATACCGTATGTACAATGACAATCTTAAAGTAGTTGTAACAATAAAAAAAATCCTGTTCCTTTAAAGCAGTGGCTCTCAACTCCGGTCCTAAGGGCCCACTAACAGGCCAGGTTTGCAAGATAACTGAAATACATCACAGGTGATATCCTTTGCTGCTCAGTGATTGCGGTATTCTAGCCTGCATCTCCCCATGGTAATACTTAAAATCTGGCCTGTTAGTGGGTCCCGAGGACAGGAGTTGAGAACCACTGCTTTTAAAGCATAGTGCTTGTGCTGTGTCTTTTACCCCTCTCTACAGTATGTTCTAAAAATCCTGGAATAAAACAATAAAATATATTTTTTAAAGTTCCTTTGTCCCCTGTGTTCTCTCTCTCTCCCCACCTCCCCCTGTCGGGTCAGGAGTACATTTTCAACATAGTTTTAAAAATATCTTGGTTAAAGTCCTTTTTAAAATTTATGTAATCCGTTTTATAAAAGGATCACACTGGTATAAGGTGCAGTGTGTCTCCCATTGCAAATGTCTCATGGAGAATACTTTTTACTCTTTCGTCCATGGACCGACACAGCTTCTCTATTGACAAAGTGGGTATTATCCGTTAATTAGGAGTGACTAGGCGGAAAAACTTGTAAAAAGTGTTGCATCACACCTTCTACAGTACCGTCCAGGGGGCGGACCCTCTGGGTATAACCTCTCAGTCTGCATCTCGCAGATCAGTTTTTTTCTGTCTAGCAAGGAGTAGGACATGGCTCCCTTCGGGCCCATTGGTCCGTGGAAAAAAATAAAATAAATATATATATATATATATATATATATATATATATATATATATTATATATATATATATTTTTTTTTTTTTCATTTGTTGTTTCCTGCGAGCTTCGATCAACTGCCGACTGGGTGACAGGCTGGATCCTCGATCCTTGTAGTCTCCCCAGTTTCGGCCATCGAGCGTGTGCCGACCCTAGCTACGCGCTGGGTTTTCCATGACATGCCCATCGCTCCACGGGTGGCCGGTGAGCCTACGCTCTAGGGCCTGCATCGGACCGCTCAGCTTCGGCTGACCTTACGGCCGAGTTGCAGCAGCCTGGCCGGTGAGCTTACGCTCCAAGGCTTGCATCGGACCGCTCAGCTTCGGCTGACCTTACGGCTGAGTCGCAGCAGCCTGTTCGGTGAGCGTCATGCTCCAGGGCATACATATGATCGTCCCTTTTGTGTCCAATCACAGCATGCCTGGCCAACAGTCACCTTCCGTGCGCGGACGATGATCTGTTTGGAATGTCTTCCAGCATAATACATGCAGGATAGGTAAGTAAAACTCCCCTGTCTTGGCTGGGTGATTTAGCTGGACATTCCTGGAGAGATCAAGTAAGTGGTTGTGGCCCCTTTCTTCCCTCTCTCCCTGCCTTCCCCTCCTTCCTGGGCTTCTAGCTAAAGGTTGCTGGGTGCTGGGGGTCACCTAAGGGGTCCCACTGGAGCGGGGCTGGCTGTAACTAACATTTAAAAGAAATGTAATTTCTGCGTACGTGTGTGTGTGTGTGTGTGTGTGTGTGTCCTTCCTCCTCCATGCTGTCGGCGGCCATTTTGAGGTGGTCCATGCCAAGTTTGGCCTCTTGTGACTGCCCGGCGGCCATCTTCCTGTGGTTCGGCCACACCCACTGGCCCCTATCAGGTGATCGGCGGCCATGTTTGTCTACCCTGTATGTATAGATTGCCATTCGGCGGCCATCTTTTTGTGGGCTACGGCTGCTTGACCTCTATCTTCGGCTCCGCGGCCATTTTCTTGGAGCCCACATTATCTTCCATACAGACGTTTTTGGCAGCCATTTTGCGAGAGCCTCCGGCCTCTAGGGTGCATTACACTGGCGCGAAAATTCACACAGGAAGTGCTGATAAAAGAAGCAAACTGACACAGCAGCAGGGGGACAGCATTACAGGCGCAGCACACGGCAGCATAGCAGTACCTATCCAGGGTGGTGAGTCCTCTGGGTGACCCAGCCTCTCTGCAGCACAGGAGGGTGGCCTATTGATATCTTGCCTGGAGCCCTGTGGGTGTCAGCGTGTGGTCAGCATGGCATCTGAGCCAGATGTCCTCTCCCCTGAAACACCAGATTTAGCAGCTGGTGTCCCTGAGGTGTCTATGGACGCTATGTCGGCAATCCTAGAGGCGTTTGCTGCCAGGGTGGAAGCAGCACACGGGAATACAGGGGGTAATAAACGCCCCCGTCCCCTGCAATCTTCTAGGGATATTTCTGATGCAGAACCAGGTTCAGCTACGGCTCATGGCCCAGATTCTGATGCATCAGAGACTGCAGACCGTGACCGATCGGACAGTGAGGAGGACTCCAAGTCCAGGTCAGTACGCGAGACTGCTTTGGTATCTGACCTTATTACTGCAGTTCGGGATACGCTAAAGTTGGAAAATACTGCAGAAGTAGCAGATACTCCAGTCCCCTTTGGGTTTCGTAAACCTGCCCGCACTGCTAAGGTGTTCCCTTGTGTGTCTTATTTTGACAAACTCTTATACAAGGAATGGGAGAACCCACTGAGGGTCTTTACAGCCCCAAAGAGGTTTGCAGTACGGTACCCCTTTGAGGAGAGTTTTCTGAAGATATGGACTTCTCCCCCTATAGTGGACCCTTCGGTGTCCAGACTTAATAGAGCCACCACTATTCCAGTAGAAGGGGCTCCTGTTTTCAAGGACACTGTGGATAAGAAGGCTGAAGCACTCGCTCGCTACCTATACTCAGTGGTAGGCTCGGCAGTACGCCCGGCATTGGCGGGGGCCCTAGTGTCTCAGACACTTACTGAATGGGCAAAATTTGCTACTCCAGGGGTTAAAGGAGCGAGATGCTCCTAATGAGATAACTTTGGCCGACCAGTTGGTCCAGGGCCTTAAGTTTGTCTGCGAGTCAGACATGGATACTATTCCCCTGCTGTCAAGAGCTTCGGTTTATGCAGTAGCAATACGCCGCCTGATCTGGCTAAAGGGCTGGTCTGCGGACCAGACTTCCAAGAAAGCCCTGTTGGATCTGCCTTTTAAGGGCGACAGACTTTTTGGGGCATCTCTGGATGACATCAAGGATGCCACAGGAGGTAAAAGCACTTTGCTTCCCCAAACTAGCAAGGGTAAGGGGCCACGCCAAGGGCAAGGGCCCTCCTTTACTGCACGCAAGCGTTTTTTCGCCCCCTTAAGGCGACAGGGAAAAGACCCCAGGCCGATAAAGCGCCTGCCCAAGGACAAAAGCGTCCTTGGTCCCGCAGACCCAACAAGCCTGCGGACAAATCTGCGTCCACATGAAGGTCCACCCCCACCCAGCTCTCGGGTGGGGGGACATCTTCGCAAATTCGCGACTCAGTGGACTGCTCTAGTCTCCGACAGGTGGGTTTGCGAAGTAATCTCAGGCTACAAGATAGAATTTCTCTCTTGTCCACCGGACAGATTCATCACCTCCAATCTCCAGCTACTACCGACCCGTCGGGAGGCCCTGTATGGGGCGGTCCAGGGTCTACTGGAACGCGGGGTAGTTATTCCAGTTCCAGAACAGGAACGGTGTCAGGGTTTTTACTCAAATCTGTTCATTGTGCCGAAGAAGAAGGGGGTTCGGCCAATCTTGGATCTCAGAGCCCTCAATTGCTTTGTGAAAGTACAAAGATTTCGGATGAAGTTGGTTCGATCTGTAGTCACGGCTCTCCATCCGGGGGACTTTCTGGCCTCCTTGGACATCAAGGACGCATACCTGCATGTCCCCATATACTCCAGACACCAGAGGTTTCTGCGATTTGCTATCGGGAAGAACCACTACCAGTTTGTGGCCCTCCCGTTTGGCCTTGCCTCAGCATCCAGGACGTTCACCAAGGTGCTCGCTCCGATTCTGGCACTTCTAAGACAGCGGGGTATCGCTATCACAGGTTACTTGGACGACCTTCTGCTGAAGGCCCCTTCAAGCTCAGAATTAGAGGTAAGCGTGTCCATTACCTGTCAGACTCTTCGAGACTGTGGTTGGATACTAAACACGCAAAAGTCAGTATTGGTGCCCACTCAACGCCTAGTGTACCTGGGGTTGATTCTGGATTCCTCAGAGGCAAAGGTATTCCTCCCTGTGGAGAAGTTGCAGACCCTCCGGGCTGCAGTACGGCAGCTGACTTCCAGGAATTGGTCGTCACTCCGTTTTTGCATGCGAGTGTTGGGCCTCAGGGTAGCCTCCTTCAAGGCGGTCCCATATGCTCAATACCACACTCGAGTGTTACAGAAGGAAGTTCTGTCCAGATGGAACAGATGCCCTTCATCTCTGGATTATCAAATCCGAGTGAGCCACCTAGTCAGGAGATCCCTGGTATGGTGGCTGACAGCACCGGCTCTAATGGCCGGGAAGTCATTTCTTCCGGTTTACTGGATAGTGGTCACGACGGACGCCAGCCTTACAGGTTGGGGGGGAGTCTGGGGTGTCCAGTCGGCGCAAGGTCGCTGGACCCCAGAGGAAGCCCTCCTGCCGATCAATGTCCTGGAGATCCGGGCGATCAAGCTGTGCCTCTTCAAATGGTCTCAGAGACTGCAAGGGCGTCCAGTCAGGATCCAGTCAGACAACGCCATAGCGGTGGCATATGTCAATCATCAAGGAGGAACAAGAAGCTCAGCTGCAGCATTGGAGGTTGCTCGCATCCTGAAGTGGGCAGAGAAGAGCGTACCGGCACTATCGGCCGTGTACATTCCGGGTGTGGAAAACTGGCAGGCGGACTACCTGAGCCGCCAGATGCTGGACCAGGGAGAATGGTCCTTACACCCGGAGGTGTTCCAACACCTCTGCCAAAGATGGGGCACACCAGACGTAGATCTTCTGGCTTCCCGACTCAATCGGAAGGTATTGAGATTTGTGGCCCGGTCAAGAGACCCATGGGCAGACGCAATGGACGCGTTGGTAGCATCGTGGGGTCAGTATCGGCTAATCTATTCCTTCCCTCCCTTAAGGCTTCTTCCTCTTCTGCTCCGCAAAGTGGAGGCAGAGGGAATTCCAATGATCCTAATCGCTCCAGATTGGCCTCAGCGTCCTTGGTACGCCGATCTAGTACGTCTGGTAGCAGACGTCCCCTGGCGCCTACCACTACGGAAGGACCTGCTATCGCAAGGTCCCATATTCCATCCTGCTTTACAGTCATTGGCTTTAACGGCATGGCTGTTGAGAACCAGGTACTGAGAGACCGGGGCCTGTCAGACTCAGTAATCTCTGCTATGAGAAGTGCTCGAAAACCGTCCTCTAGGAAGGTTTATCACTGCACTTGGAGGGCCTACATCTCCATGTGTGAGGAAATGAAATGGCATCCGCGTACCTATTTGGTTTCCAGAATCCTGCTGTTTTTACAGCATGGGGTGGACCAAAGGCTTGCCCTAAGTACGATTAAGGGTCAGATATCTGCCCTGGCTGTCTTTTTTCAGCGACCCCTGGCGACTCACTCTCTCGTGAGTACATTTGTGCAGGGGGTTCGACATGTGGCCCCTCCGGTCCGTCCCCCGTTACCTCCGTGGGACTTGAACCTGGTCCTCTCGGTGCTTCAGAAGGCACCGTTTGAGAATATTAGAGATATTCCCCTGTTGACACTTTCTCAGAAAGTGGTCTTTTTGGTGGCTGTTACGTCAGTTAGACGAGTCTCTGAGCTGGCAGCCTTGTCCTGTAAGGCTCCCTATTTGATTTTCCACAAGAATAAGGTGGTGCTGCGGCTGCAGCCTTCCTTTCTTCCGACAGTCGTTTCGGCTTTTCATCTCAACGAAGACATTGTACTTCCATCCTTGTGTCCTCATCCGTCGAATCCTAAGGAGTCGGCGTTGCATTCCTTGGACGTTGTCCGAGCTTTGAGAGTATACATATCTGCTACTTCCCTGTTCCGGAAGTCAGACTCACTGTTTGTTTCGGTGGCTGGTCCCAAGAAGGGCCAAGCAGTCTCATCGGCCACCATCTCTAGGTGGATCCGACAGTAATAATCCAGGCTTACGCCTTAAAGGGTCAGGCGCCCCCCTTTCCTGTCACGGCGCATTCGACCAGGGCAATAGGTGCCTCTTGGGCTTTCCGACATCAAGCGTCTGTTTCCCAACTATGTAAAGCGGCGACTTGGTCGTCCGCTCTCACTTTCACAAAATTCTACAAAGTTGATGTAGGTGCCTCTTTCGGATGCAAGGTTTTGCAAGCGGCTGTTTAGAGTTGCAACTCCTCCGTAGGAGGAGTGCTGTTTTGTGTTTTTGGGGTGAAGTTTGTTTTTATGCTGTTACCACCCCTCGTTTTTTTCTCTGACACTGCTTTGGGACATCCCACTTTGTCAATAGAGAAGCTGTGTCGGTCCATGGACGAAAGAGTAAATAGGATTTTTTACTCACCGTAAAATCCTTTTCTCTGAGTCCATGGACCGACACAGCACCCACCCCTCCTTTTAAGTTTGTACTGCTTTTTGACAAACTGATCTGCGAGATGCAGACTGAGAGGTTATACCCCGAGGGTCCGCCCCCTGGGCGGTACTGTAGAAGGTGTGATGCAACACTTTTTACAAGTTTTTCTGCCTAGTCACTCCTAATTAACGGATAATACCCACTTTGTCAATAGAGAAGCTGTGTCGGTCCATGGACTCAGAGAAAAGGATTTTACGGTGAGTAAAAAATCCTATTTTACAGCTCCCCTGGTCGCTCACTTGATCTGCTCTTCTCCGTTCTGAGATCCCTGCTGACGTCAGGCCGCTCCGTGTACTGAAGAGGGAGGGGCCGCAGACGTCAGCCAGGAGGAGAAGAGAAGGGGGAAGACCCGAGATCCCCGCTGACGTCAGGCCGCTCCGTGCACTGAAGAGGGAGGGGTTGCAGATGTCAATGAGGAGGAGAGAAGAAAACCTCTGGCAGGTTAGAGGCAGCTGCTAATAAAGTATTTTCTAATACAGTCACAAGGGGAGACACACTGCACTCCATACCAGTACGATCGTTTTACAAAACAGACCACAGTTTTTTCATGTAGTTTACTAGGGCTTATTTTCGGGGAAGGGCTCACATTGCAGCCCTCTCCAATAATCACGCGCTAGATCTTATATTCAGGGTAGGGCTTACTTTCGGGGAAACACGTGTGTGTGTATATATTATATATCTCTATATCTCAGGGCTCGACAATCCCCGGGCGCCAGGTTGCTAGAATTAGCGACCTGGTGCCTGGGGCTGCACAGCTGAGGTTTCCTGTATCTCCGTGCCCCCCTCCCCGCGATCGCGTGATCTCGTCGGGCCGCGCCGGCTGGTAATTCAGGCCGTGGCTTTGTGAGTGAGTGAGAACTTGTGTAGCGCTGCAATTGCGAACTAAATCGCCTCAAGGCGCTTGGCATCCAGTGTCGTTGAGATCGTTAGAAGAGATGGGTCTTTAGTTTTTTCCGGAAGGCCCGATGGTTTTCTTCCATGCAGATGTTCGTGGGTAGCGCATTCCATAGCCTTGGTCCTTGGACAGCAAACCTTTGTTCTCCCTTGGCTTTGTAGCGAGTCTTGGGGATATGGAGGAGGTTTTGGTTGGTTGATCGAAGGTCACGAGTAGTGGTGTAGTGTTTTGCCTTCTGCGGGCCTAGGCTTCATTCTGTAATCTGGCGCCATCTTGTGGTGGCCGTTGGTAGGCAAGCATTGCTGGTAGCCTTGTCATGTTTCACTGCCCGCCCATCTCCTTCCCTTTACTTAGAAGTTAACCCCCAAACATTATTTATATATATATATATATATATATATATATATATTATTCTATCACCCTAGAGAATAAAATGGCGGCCGTTGCAATACTTTCTGTCACACCGTATTAGCGCAGTGGTCTTACAAGCGCACTTTTTTGAGGAAAAACATAGCCTGAACTTGAGCCTGAACCACAGCGCGACTTGAAGTCACCTCCAGGACAGGCTGCTCCGTGTGTTTGGTATGAATCATAAGGGGGAACTCCACGCCTGATGAACCGTACCAGGCCGCATGCCCTCAACCTGGGGGGGTGGGTGCTTTGGGGCCCCCCAGATCCCGGCCCCCCACCCTATGTGAATGAGTATGGGGTACATCGTACCCCTACCCATTCACCTGGGGGAGAAGTGTCAATAAAAAATACACACTAGACAGCTTTTTAAAGTCATTTATTAGGCAGCTTCGGGGGTCTTCTTCCGACTTCGGGGGTCTTCTTCCGACTCTCCAGTGCCTTCTCCATACTCTCCGGTTCTTCTCCCGCTCTCCTGTGCTTTCTGCCTTCTGCCGGCCCCTCCGCTATATTCTTCCAGCTCTTTTGCTAGCGGGGGCCCGGTCTTCACCGTCGTCTTCTTCCCTCTTCTCTCCTGGAGATGTTGACACGACGAGGTCTCCCGCTGTAATGCAGTGTGAGCGGCACGCAATAATTTATATAGGCATGGGGCGTGGTCACCGGGTGATGTGACCCCACCCCTTATGATGTCAAGTCCCATAATGCCCCGGGCTGTGACGTCATAGGGGGTGGGGTCCCCGAGTGACATCACCCGGTGACCACGTCCCATGCCTATATAAATTATTGCATGCCGCTCACACTGCATTACAGCGGGAGACCTCGTTGTGTCAACATCTCCAGGAGAGAAGAGGGAAGAAGACGACAATGAAGACCGGGCCCCCGCTAGCAAAAGAGCTGGAAGAAGATAGCGGAAGGGCCGGCAGAAAGCACCGGAGAGTCGGAAGAAGACCCCCGAAGTCGGAAGAAGACCCCCGGAGCTGCCTAATAAATGACTTTAAAAAGCTGTCTAGTGTGTTTTTTTTTTTTTATTGACACTTTTCCCCCAGGTGAATGGGTAGGGGTGCGATGTACCCCATACTCATTCACATAGGGTGGGGTGGCCGGGATCTTGGGGCCCCCTTATTAAAGGGGGCTCCCAGATTCCGATAAGCCCCCCCGCCCGCAGACCCCGACAACCAACGGCCAGGGTTGTCGGGAAGAGGCCCTGTCCTCACCAACATGGGGGCAGGGTGCTTTGGGGTGGGGGAGCCACAGGGCGCCCCCCCTGCCCCAAAGCACCCACCCCCCCATGTTGAGGGCATGCGGCCTAGTACAGTTCAGGAGGGGGGGGCGCTCGCTCGTCCCCCACCCCCTTTCTTGACCGGCCATGCTGCGTGCTCGGATAAGGGTCTGATATGGATTTTGGGGGAACCCCTCACGCCGGTTTTTTTTTTTTTTTTTGGCGTAGGGGTTTCCCCTTAAAATCCATACCAGACCTAAGGGCCTGGTATGCTCTTGGAGGGGAACTCATGCCGGTTTTTTAGTTAAAATTTGGCGTGGAGTTCGCCCTCATGATTCATACCATATACCGGCTCTGTGGGAGGGGTTTGCCTTAGAGCCGGATCACAGAGGGGCGACTTTCTGTAAAGTTGCCTCTCTATGAACGGGGATCCGACTTGGAGGCGACTTCCATTGAAATCAATGGGTACAAGTCGGAGCGACTGCAGTCGTGTACATTAAGACGACTCCATTCACTTCCATTAGTTTTAAAAACAGCGCGACTTGGGGCGACTTGAAGTCGGATCCCGAGTCGCCCCTGTGTGAACCGGCTCTTAGGTGTGAATATTGCTTAGTAATTGGTATTGATAAACAAAATGATTTGATTTTTTATATGCTTTGTTTTCTCTGTAAAGCAAAAAGGTTGTTGTGTTTTTGCCTTTATTTTACCAGTTTAGCAAAGATTATATTTGGTCTAATATGTAACTTCTGTTAATATTTTTCTTTTTATGTACTTTCATTTAGCCATGTCTCAGATTTTTTATTCTTTGCAACCCCCTTTTAGGTGACCGAGATACAGGACTGGAGTGCATCAAGTCCACACAGTGCTGCTTATGTTCTCTGGGACAATGGTGCTAAAAACCTCTACAGAGTTGGCTTTGAAGGCATGGTAAGTAGTTAGTTCCAAGATTACATAAAAACAAGGAATGTTTGGAGTGGGGGAGGTAAGTTGAATACAGTGTCTTTCTTTCGTATGCTCCTTTCTCTTCTGTCTTTTGTTACATCTGCTACTAGTTTGGGTGCTTCATTTAAGTCCTTTTGTCAGCTAAGCAATTGATACCTATTCAATAGGGTTGAAATGGTTGGTGTTTTGTGTATTTTGGCCATCACAGCTGTTCCAATGCTACTTTTTATCTACTTAAGCTGGTCAGCAGGGACCGGCTGAGATTCAAACTTATTTAGGGTCAGGCTGATTGGTCCATCGATCGGCAACCAGCTTGTTGGATTTTTACATGCCCCCAGCAGGGACGACTCCTCGCCCCCAGGAGAACACAATAGCTCCGCAGGATGGATTCCCCATCAACACTGACACTGTTGAGGGAATTGAGCGATTTTCTTTTCTGCAACCTGTGGTTGCAGAACATTAAAAGCATTTGTTTTTGGCTGGAAAAGCACAGCATGCTGGAAAATTTCTGTTTGAACTTTTCAATAACTTTTACAAACCTACATTAATAAATTCCTAACATGTCATAATATACATCAGTAGTATAATTTTGCAAACAGACTGTAATTTTATGATTAAAAGCAGTCCTTGACCTCCTGCCAGGTGACTTTGCCAAGGCTGAGATGATCTCTCGTGATGCATCGAACATAATTCGTCTGGTTCAGCAGTGAGTGAACCACCACAGAAAGCCTTAAATGTTTGTTGCCAACATCCCTAAATTGTGGAAAAGATATACATAACCCTTCAAAGGTACTAATTGGACTTTAAAGGCAACGTATGGTCAAAGGCTGGCTGCCTGTGTCTTTGGGACTGACACCACATCCCCCCACACATAACCCAAAAAGATCACCTGGTCTTTTTCCTCCCCCTTTTTCTCTGTAATACTTGGCCTCCTGTGGCTACGTTCAGTGGTTCCCAGGGGGGATCCCAGTGTGGAACATGTGGGGCCCCGGCTGTCTGTCTGGGGGCACCTGAGACACCTCAAGCTGTGGCACTGTGAAACTTCTTCATACACCTTTGACGATTCACATATGCTATCCATACTGATGAACTCAATTTCTTTATCGTACATCACGGGACACAGAGCGGCATAGTAATTACTATGTGGGTTATAGAGCTTACCTTCAGGTGATGGACACTGGCACACCCAAGACAGGAAGTCCCCTCCCTATATAACCCCTCCCATATCGGGAGTACCTCAGTTTTGTTGCCAGTGTCTAAAGGTGTTGGTCACGGTTAAGCATGTATTCAAGTTAGCTCTGCGTATGGTCTTTGAGGCCTAAAGGCGAGCTATTCCAGATCTGTCCAAAGTGCTTCAAGGCCAAAATGGACGGTACCCGGGCCTCGGGGAAGAAGATGTGGACCATCTACGAGGTTTGGCCTGTAATGCCTCTCTTAGGAGGGCTGGACCCTGGGATCCAGTACTCTGGTCAGACCCAATACCAAGAGGTTTTCTGGCAGGGTGCTGTACAGGTCCAGGGGAGTGGTGTTCCTTTCAGTAGGACCCCGGTCCCTGAAGGTCAAATGACGTTGCCCGCCAAAGGGGCAAAGTTTGGGCTGTCTGTTCTGAACAGGGTCCTGCGGCGGGGACAGGTAAGTGAGGGTCCCTGATGAACTTGGTCCAGCAGGGACCCTTCAAGACTAATGTGTTTGCCTGTATTTTACCTACATGGTATATTTCCCACTGTACCTGTTGCCTAAAATATCTGAGAAACCTGAAATGTATTTTCTTATGGTTCTATTGGACATTACGTAGTACCCCTGTTTGGCCACAGGAGGGAGATACTTGAGAATGTCTGTCTATATAGCTGGGCATACCTTCTATAAGTGTAATGCCTAGACAGATGGAGGAGCATTCTTCTATGTACAAGCTCTGCAGTACCCATCTGTAAAAATGTTACCATACCTGCTAGGGGGACCTGGAAACAGCGTTCTTAGACATGGCGCTGTGGTCTCCCTCTATAGTGTCAGCCAGGCTCCAATGTAAAACTGCAACTCCCAGTGGGAAGCCTATGGAGGAAAAGTTCCTCCTGCTCCTCTCCCTATTCCTTCCAGGGAGCGTTTCTGGCGCGCATTTGTGCGTGCATTGATGCATGCGCATTGGCGCGCACGCATTGGCGCACGCGCGCTTCTGCGCATGTGCGGGCGTCCTCTTTAAAAAGACAGCCTCTGCGAGACATGCTGTAAGAGGACAGACACATCAGCAGAGCTCCTTGGTGACATTTATGTTTGATATTATATTGGGCACACTACAGGTGGTGATACAGGCATCCCCAAGGCACATTAGTTTAGTCACCTGACTAGCTTTGATAGCAAGCTTGTACGCTAGACTATAGCTAGTAGTGGGTGCATTTTTGGCTGTAAGTCCTTAGCTTGAGCTAGGACTATGCCTTCCAAGGGCTCTGGGAGTAAAAATCCTAGGAGGCTAAAGGGTTCGCCATCGGGCTCTGAGGATCTGGGGCTTGCTCCTACTAATATATCCTCCCCTGATAAATCAGAGGTAGTTACCCGAGGGGAGCCATCAGGAATGCTAGGTGCTGCGGTTGCCCTCAGCTCACCTGCTCCGGTATATGTGACAGAGGAGGCTTTTACCTCTGCTCTGGGAGGATTTGAACAAAGATTGGCGGCATTAATCGCTTCCTCCCTGCTGGGAAAAAACCACGCCAGATCTCCATCTCCACCGTTCGAGTATCTAACAGCAGAGCAATTGTCTCAGGATGAAATAGATTTTCCTGCAGGTGATCAGGAGGATGATGCAGCCTCGGCGGAATCTTCTTTAGAGGAACCGTTTTCAGCCTCTAAGGCTGAAAGATTGTTAGTTCAGTCTTTAACAGAAATGGTTCAGTCAGCCTTCAAGCTGCCCCTTTCAGAACCAGCAACTACATCGGTTTCTTCATTGGGCTCTTTGAAAGCCCTGCAGGCTAATGGTTCCTTTCCAATGCATCCATTGCTAGAAAATCTCATCTATAAGGATTGGGAACATCCTGATAAACTGTTCCTTCCTCCCAAAAAGTTTTTTGTGGTATATCCTATGGAGGAAAAGTTCACCAAAAAATGGAGCCTTCCTACTGTGGACGCTGCCATCTCCTCTGTGAACAAATCCCTGACATGTCCAGTGGACAATGTACAGATGTTTAAAGATCCAACAGATAAAAAGTTGGAAACCCTATTAAAGACTGCTTTTTCTACAGCTGGTACTGTAACTCAGCCTGCAGTGGCAGCCAGTGGCATCTGTCAGGCCTTGAAAGACCAGATGAAGCTGGCTTTAAAAGACATGCCACTTCAGCAGGCGCAGGATTTAGCAGATCTACCTAGGGCTTTATGTTTTGCGGTTGACGCCATTAAAGATTCAATTCATCAGGCCTCCCGCCTTACGCTGGTGTTGGTACACATGCGTAGACTCCTATGGCTGAAAAACTGGTCAGCCGAGACGCCCTGTAAAAAGCTCCTGGCTGGATTTCCATTCCATGGGGAGCGGTTATTTGGCGAGGACTTGGATAAATACATCCAGAAAATCTCCAGTGGGAAGAGTACCCTTTTACCTGTTAAAAGGAAATTCAGGGGTCCTGCCTTCAAGCGGCCCACCTCGCCAGTCCCAGGAACTTCAGCCTCTAAGCAGTTCCGACGCCCTCCCCGATCCAATCCTGGAGGGAGAGCTCAGGGACAGCCACATGGTAATAAAAAACCCTGGAACCGAAGGAATACTAAACCAGCCCCCAAGTCAGCCTTATGAAGGGTCGCCCCCACTCAGACGAGTGGGGGGAAGACTTCTGTTGTTTTCAGGGGCTTGGCGAGAGACGATCCGGGACAGATGGGCTCTCTCCACGGTATCCCTGGGATACAAGTTGGAGTTACAGGAATTTCCTCCTCCGGTTTATAACATCAAACGTCTCAAAAGATCCAGTAAGGAGAAGATCTCTCCTTTCGGCGTTAGACTGACTATTCTCCCAAGGGGTAATTGTGGAGGTTCCGGTAAAGGAACAGAGGTTGGGATTTTGCTCAAACCTCTTTACCGTTCCAAAGCCCAACGGAGATGTAAGACCCATACTAGATCTCAAAGGTCTGAACAAATTCCTAATCGTCAAATCGTTCCATATGGAATCAATTCTGTCAATAGCCGCCTCCCTACAAGGGGGAGAATGGTTGGCGTCCATCGATATCAGGGACGCTTATTTACATGTTCCTATATTCCCCAGTCATCAAAAGCTTCTACGCTTTGCGGTGGAACAACGCCATTATCAGTTTGTGGCGCTACCCTTCGGGTTGGCCACGGCTCCGCGAGTGTTCACAAAGATCTTGGCCCCTCTGTTGGCCGACTTAAGATCTCGGGGAATATCTATAAGGGCCTACCTGGACGATCTATTGATAATAGATCAGTCGGCTTCCAACCTAAGGGTTGCTGTACACAACACGGTACAATACCTGGAATCCCGGGGCTGGGTCCTAAATCTGGACAAGTCGGCCTTGCAGCCAGCAAGAAGACTCGAATATTTAGGCTTACTCATAGACACAGACCAAAGGAAAGGTTTTTCTGCCTCAGGCAAAAATCTCTTCCTTAAGAGAACTAATTCAAGCGATCTGTGCAAAGAGACAGCCATCCATTCGTCTTTGCATGCGGTTGCTGGGAAAGATGGCGGCCTCATTCGAAGCAGTTCCGTATGCTTAATTCCATTCAAGGAAATTGCAGGACGCCATCCTATCCGCCTGGAACAAAAAGGTTCAAGCCCTAGACTTCCCAATGTTCCTGGCGTCGTCAGTACGCAGGAGTCTATGTTGGTGGTTGGTACCCCAAAATTCACAAAAGGGAAAGTCGTTCATTCCAATCTCTTGGGGGGTAGTAACTACAGATGCCAGCCTTCTAGGCTGGGGGGCAGTACTGGAGCATTGTTCACTCCAGGGAAAGTGGTCGAATATCGAGAAGATCTTGCCCATCAACCTGCTGGAAATTCGGGCGGCACGGTTGGCCCTGGAAGCATGGACTTCCAAACTACATGAGTCTCCTGTCAGGATCCAATCAGACAATGCCACAGCTGTGGCATACATCAATCACCAAGGGGGCACCAAGAGCGGTGCGGCGCAGGAGGTGGTGAATCATATCCTGATATGGGCAGAAAAACATGTCCCATGCATATCCGCTATCTTTATTCCAGGAATAGAGAATTGGAAAGCAGACTTCCTGAGTCGGCAGCAGTTATCCCCAGGGGAATGGTCTCTTCACCCCGACATCTTTCAGACAATATGTCAGAGATGGGGGACACCAGATGTAGATCTATTCGCATCCAGGTTCAACAAGAAATTGAACAGCTTTGTGTCCAGGACGAGAGACCCGCTTGCTTGCGGATCGGATGCGCTGGTCTTCCCATGGGATCAGTTCGCACTAATATATGCGTTCCCTCTGCTGCAGCTTCTACCTCGACTCCTCCGCAGAGTCAGGATGGAAAGGAGGCCGGTGATTCTGGTAGCCCCAGCATGGCCTCAGAGATCCTAGTACGCGGAAATTGTAAGAATGTCTGTAGGCAAGCCTTGGACCCTTCCGCTTCGGCCAGACCTGCTCACGCAGGGTCCGATATACCACCCTTTATTACTAACTCTAAATTTAACGGTCTGGCTATTGAATCCCACATTCTAAGAGAGAGAGGTCTCTCTAACACAGTGGTGTCTATGATAATCAATGCTAGAAAGCCAGTATCTAGACATATATATTATAGAGTTTGGAAGGCGTATGTGGCATGGTGTGAAGCCAAGAAATGGCATCCTCGGAAGTACGTCATAGGCAGAATACTTGACATCCTACAGTGGGCTGTTGTCAAAAACCTAGCCTTAAGTACTATTAAGGGACAGGTTTCGGCCTTATCGATATTTTTTCAAAGGCCACTAGCTACACATTCGCTAGTAAAAAACTTCTTGCAGGGTGTGGCTTGTATCGACCCACCAGTGAGGTCTCCCATATGTCCGTGGGACTTAAACTTGGTTCTATCAGTTCTTCAAAGACAACCTTTTGAACCATTACTCCACATTCCTTTAGTGCTCCTCACCAGGAAATTAGTGTTCTTGGTAGCTATATCCTCAGCCAGGAGGGTATCAGAATTAGCAGCCTTATCTTGCAAGGAGACATATTTGATTATCCATTAGGATAGAGTGGTTTTACGTACACATCCAGCCTTTCTTCCGAAGGTCGTGTCAAGTTTTCATTTGAACCAAGATGTGGTTCTTCCTTCCTTTTTTCCCAAGCCTAGTTCGGTGGAAGAGAAATTATTACATTCTTTGGATGTAGTAAGAGCAATTAAAGCCTATCTTGAAGCTACTGCTATGATTCAAAAAACTGATGTTTTATTTATTCTGCCAGAAGGGGCCAGGCAGTGTCGAAATCTACTATTTCTAAGTGGATTCGGCAGGTTATTATTCAAGCCTATGGTCTGAGAAAGAAGGTGCCTCCATTTAAAATTACAGCACACTCTACTAGAGCGGTTTGTGCTTCTTGGGCAGTGCATCACCAGGCCTCCTTGGCTCAAATCTGTAAGGCCGCAACTTGGTCTTCAGTCCACACATTCACAAAATGTTATAAGGTGGATGTAAGAGGTCATAAGGATATCGCCTTTGGGCGTAGTGTGCTGCAGGCTGCAGTATAGATCCTCATGCCTGATGGCACCCAGCTTGTTATGGTGTCTCCCTCCCCTCATTTTGGCATTGCTTTGGGACATCCCACATAGTAATTACTATGTCGATCTGTGTCCCGTGATGTATGATAAAGAAAATAGGATTTTTATACAGCTTACCTGTAAAATCCTTTTCTTGGAGTACATCACGGGACACAGAGCTCCCACCCCTCTTTTGGGGACACTTATTGCTTTGCTACAAAACTGAGGTACTCCCGATATGGGAGGGGTTATATAGGGAGGGGACTTCCTGTCTTGGGTGTGCCAGTGTCCATCGCCTGAAGGTAAACTATATAACCCACATAGTAATTACTATGCCGCTCTGTGTCTCGTGATGTACTCCAAGAAAAGGATTTTACAGGTAAGCTGTTCTAAAAATCCTATTTTTTGTGACCTTCTCTTAAACACCCCTGAAGAAAGGATTGAACCCTTCCTGAAACGCGTCAAGTATATAGAGAAGACAGAGTCACCAATATGTACATACCCGAACAAGTCAGCGGTTTTATCGCTTATGATTTTGTTTTTCTAATTCATACTGATGATGTACTACACTTTTTTTTATATGTAGGTAATAATAAAGGCTTTATATATTTTATATAATACAAGTTTGTCAGTACGTTGCCTTTAAAGTCCCATTAGTACCTTTTGGGGTTACTTATAAATTTTGTGGTTCAGCAGAGAGTGGTCGAATTTCGATTCATCTATGGGCTCTTGGTTTGTACAGAAGTTGATATACCAATCGACGTCTGTACAACTACCCTGTTGGATTTTTCTCACTCAATCAGTGCTGCAGGCTATAGCCTGCAACCTTGATCAGTGTATTCTGATGGCAGGGAAATCTCCCGGTTGTTGTCAGAATACAATAGTTTAGTGGAAAGGATTCCCTCATCCACTTTGAGTCTATGGATAGGAGGAATTGAGTTGTTTTTTTTCATTCAATTCACTGGTTGAATGAAAAAAAATCTGACTCCTCTAAGGGCTGCCTTAGTAGACTATGCACCAATGATCTGAGTGCAACATTATAGCAATACAACAAGTCACAAGGTGAAAGGATGCAGCAGGAGCTGATTTGTGTCATTTCTGAACAGCCACAAAAACATTTGATGTTAAAGTGTTTGCTACCCCAACATTTCATATTCCTGATATGTGCCTGCTGTAGCATGTACTTGTATGAAAAAGTATCCTGTTCTCTTTGTATTGCTTCCTTTATGTGAAATCCCTGATGTTCCTGCCAGTCCCCCCTGCTTTCCTAATAAAAACTGACCACACTAAGCAAGATAACACACTGTGGTCAGTTCTCTAGCTGTGCTGGGAACTCGGCCTGCTCTCCTCCAATGATCAGACTTGTCCTGACACGCCTCCCCTGCACAGCCATTAACTGGGAAGCTCAGTGTGCTGCCTCTTCTCCTCCCAGCTCTTATGCAGCTGAGAACAGAGGGAATGTGACCACTTAAATAAAAGGGGTAAAAAAGGTATTTATGTTTTTTTATATCTATACACAAATGTTTTGCCTTTTCATTTCAGTTTTAAACTGAATGTGTTGTTTTACAAGCTGATAGTTTTCAATCATTGCAAGTTCGCTGTAAAGCCCAACTTCTGCCATATTTGTGTTCCACTGCTTGTATAGTGGATCCTGTCCAGGAGCTTTAAATTTCCTTTTCTGCCTACCCCCGGGCCAACAGTGACAAAACTGCTGCCACTCTGGGAATACCTGTCCCAAAATGCAGAGCGCACATTAATGACGTGTGCCTGAGATCTGCTCCTGTGCCAGACCTTAAATGAAAGATTGCTTACTACTCCGTTCTTGTGTTTTACTGCTTCTCCTGACAATGCAGTTGTAGGAGCTTGTTTCCTGGAATCTTGGAAAAAGTAATAACTGTATGCTAACTGCTTTCAATATATTAAATGAAATTAGTTGGAGTAAGCACATTCTGTTATGAGTGGCTGATGCTCACAGAACATTGCAGGACGTGTGAACAGCACAAGTGACTGACATAAGTTACCTCTAATGATGAGCATCCTGCGTTTTTGTATGGCTTCTGTTTTATTTATTTTTTCACAAGAAATTATATGGCTTCTGTTTACTGTACAAATTCTATTTTCCTTGATGCCAGATACTACAAACCGTGCTCTCCTTCTGGTAAATCCTATTGTTCGCTCTCTCTCCTTCCTCTTTCCTCATCCATCCACAAAAAGTTTGGTATTCTTCTCACAGAATGCAAGGTGCTCTGTGAATGTACAAGGGTAAGGCCCCATGCACACTGGATGCTAAAATAATGTTATAAAAACGCCAGTAGCTTTGCAGTGAGTCTTTCAACGTTTTTAACATTTTTGCAATAGCGTTTTTCCGCTCTAGCGTTTAAAAAAAAAAAAATTTTTAATGGATCAAAAACGTTAAATGCTGGTGAGCCACATTTTTGAGTGTTTATCTACATTTAGCAGCGTTTTTGATTGTTTGCCAATTTTTGTGGTCAGAAAAACGACTCCTGAATGCGATTTTAGGGTGTTCAGAAAACAGCCCATAAACTCCACTGCTGATAAACGTCCAAAAACTTCCATGTGTGCATGGACACATAGAATAACATAGAGTGGTGTTTATGGGCTTTTAAAGAAAAATGCCCGAACTCCAAAAAACTGCAGTTTATGAGCTCCAGTGTGCAAGGAGCCTAAAGGAAGGGAGGGGAGAGGAGAGGCTGTTAAACAGCACCTCCCTTTGTCCGTTCAAGGAACCCCTTTTGGGAAGTGAATACAAGGCTTTTTGTAAAAGGGTGTGGGGAGAGTGAATACCGGGATCTTTTACTGTATGAAAGATGTAACTTTGTCACATAAATAGAAGAGCACTGTGAGTAATATCCTGCATCAATGAACAATGACGATAGGATTTGTACAGTAAACAGTCATCCAAGTATACAATACTCATCATTTAGAGATGACGTATATGACCTTCAAGCGTTTAGAGGACAGTTAAAAAAATTAAATAGAATAAAACCTCTGGCTTTTATTGGGCATTCGCATCAAACTCAAAATTGGTTTACCAAGAGTGATAATTATTATTAAAGCCTAAGTGCAGCCAAAATCAAAAACAGAAATATCAGCACAATGAATATAACTTACAGTCAAGTAGGATGTGTCCCTTCTGCTGATTCCTCTGCTGTTTGTAGTAGTAAACCTCCTCCATTCTGGTACCCCGCTTCTGTAGTCTACTGGTGCGGCAGGAGTTGTTAATACTAAAGGGCTGTCACAGGCTCTCCTCAAGAGAACCTGACTATGCCTGCCTTTTCCGCCTAGCTGCTCCATTCATTGAAGCAATACCACAGCTTCTGTGACTGAAACAGGATCTATGAAGTAAGGGGGCAGAGCTAGCAATCATCTGCCCATCCTCCCATTCTTAGATAGTTTTTCATTTATAGAAGCTGCCGTATGGCTGCATAAAGAGGCAGGCATAGTCAGGCTCTCTTGATGAGAGCTTATGACGGTTGTAATAAGCTCCGACGCACTGGAAGATTACGACAATGGGGACGAGGGGAGCAGGATACAGGAGGATTACTAACCGTAGGAGAATCGGCACAAGGGACACATCCTACTGACCGTAAGTTATGTCCTTTGTGCTGATTTTACTGTTTTTGATTTTGGCTGAACATAGGCTTAAAATGTAAGTAGTTTATTGAATGATCTGTAAAATGTATAGTTTAAATGCTTGAATACGCATTTGTTCTATTTTTCTTTTAGTCGGATCTGAAATGTGTGCAAGATGCCAAAGGAGGATCCTTTTACAGAGACCATTGTCCTGTACTGGGTGAGTGAGGATTCATTTTTCTGAAGCTACCAGCAGTAGTTGTTAGGACTGCTGATTGCTGTATCATCCAAAAATCTAAATGCTAGCTTTACAGTAAGGGCTCTTATTGTTTTATGCAAAGCCGTTATATCAAATGGAACAAGAATTGTTTCTATAACAGCTTAAAAGGTGTTAGATGGAGTTCAGCTTCAGTTTGTGAGTCAGGTAGTCAATCTAAATCTGCTCATGCATTTAACACTACCCTACTACCTTCTGCACAGATTGACATTGCTGCTGCTCTAAGGTGTCTGTTGCTTCTGCATCCAGAGTAGAGAAACAATAAAGCCTCGTACACACTACTCAGCGTGTTGAATGAAAAAAAAAAAAACACTGACAGCTCAAGTCAGAGCCACTGTGCTAACAATCCGCTGTTGGTACAGCATTCTCCCCAGCTGTGCTATTGTGTTCGGAGGGGGGGGGGGGGGGGGGGGGGTTCAGAACACTCCGGTCAGTGCTCTCTGCCATTGGCTGAGAGGAACAAGCAGACCTTTTTTGGTCATGACCCTTCGAAAAAAGACGGTCGACCGAATGTCGGCTAGTTTCTATTGACCCAGCCGATGCCTCCCGACGTTCGGCCCATGTGTAATAGGCTTAAGATAGTAAGTGAGTTACTGGCTCGATCATTAGATGAAAATAAAGCAAAAAAGCAAAAAAGCAAAAAAAAAGAAAGCAGCTATCACATTTAAGGATTGGCAATCTGCGGTACTTAACATTTTTGTTTTTGGGGTTAATGCTGCTTTAAATTTTACATTCACAGAAAACCTATATTGACACACTGTCACAAAGATGGTGAGATTTACAAATTGTTCCTTGGACATTGAGGTACACCATAATAATAACAGAACCAAGGAACTCCAAGGAATTTACATGTGACTAGAGGAGCAGGGAGTTGCAGGTGGTCAAAGGATGTCCATCCATTTTTTTTGCCCAGTTTTTAAAGCTTAGAAGTCAATGAGGAGGGTGGCACTGGAATGGAATTTATTTATAGGTTTAGTGCATTTCTTGTACATTGATATTTGCTGGTGCTCTTAAATTCCTTTCCCTTTTATTTTTTCTTTAGGTGAGCAAAATGGTAATCGCAATCCAGGTGGTCTGATCATTGGTGATCTTGTGAATATTGATCTAGAACTTGAAATTGTTCAGTCATTGCAACATGGTCATGGAGGCTGGACTGATGGCATGTTTGAAACACTTACAACTACGGGCACGGTCTGTGGCATTGATGAAGATCATGATATTGTAGTACAGTACCCAAGTGGAAATAGGTAAGTTCAGTAATTCACACATGGCTCTTATTAGTAAGGTGCTTTTCTATTTTGTAGAACAAGCCTTCCAGCCTAAAGCTGTATTTGCATAGGCATTTAGCCACAGTGGGAATCCCAGCGGCAGGGATGGTCTGATTCTGGGTTTGATGGTGGTGCGTGTATTGCTGCAGCAACTGAACCTGTACACTGCAATGACAGTCTGTCGGTGGCTGCAGCTATTTGTGGCTATTCGCACAGCCAGCAATTGCCTGCAGTAATTGCAGCTGGATTTACTTTGTGTGGACAGCCACTAATATCTGTGGCTGCCGACAGCCTGTCATTGCAGTGTACAGTAGGCCTCAGCTATCCACTTACAGCTGCAAACCACAGCTCTCCACTTACAACTGCTAAACGCCCATGCAGTTGCAAAATAACTTAAAATAAAAGCACTGACCAGCAGGTGCCTAGACAGATATGTTCCTCTTTGCCCCCTTTTAGGCCTTTTTCACACTGGTGCCATGCATTTCCAGGGCAACAAATGCACACCGATACTATTTCCCATTAAATCCTTTGTAATGCTATGCACTGCAGTTGTGCTGTACTTTGAAAAGTTCTGCATGCTGAATCTTTTTCAAAAGCAAACCAAAAAGGCAACTTTCATTGTAAGTTAATAGGAACACATCAAATGTGCATCAGTGTGAAAGGGCTCTTAAACTGGTTTTGTTAGTTAGTGCAAATTTAATCTTTGATTTCTGGACCTTCCCACTCAACATTCCTCTGGGTACGAAGAGTATAATTACTGTCCGGTAAGGCCCTCTCTTTGAACAGGGAAAAAGGAAATGGGTGTAAATGGTTTCAAGCACTGGGATGCCAAGCCCTTAAAAGCCAAGATGAAGAAACTTTTTAGCAAAGGAGGTAGTATGATAGCTTGTATCTTCTATTAGGTAGGACCAGGGCTTTTTTTCTCAAACAATAGGTGCTGGAACTTAACCATGGCCCCACAAAACCCCTCCCCCTACATACACCCTCCAAATCGCATCAAATAGTGGGTGTGGTCAGTCAAATTTCACGAAAACGGTAGGAGGGTCTTAAAGGGGCATTAAATACCAGGATTGCATTACATACAGAGTGCAGAGCTGTCACTTGTAAACACAGAAACCCGACTTCTGTGTTTTACAGGCACCAAAGGGTCTGAGCCAGAGGTGGTGGAACAGAGTTCCACCAAGTTCCCCCTGGAAAAAAAAGCCCTGGGTATGACTTTTAACATTTTAAAATGGTTACATGGTAAGGTTGAAAAAAGACACCAGTTCAACCTGTGAGGTGTGTGTGTGTGTGTGTGTGTGTGTGTGTGTGTGTCAATAGTAATTCCCATATCCATGTATGTTGTGATCGCAAAGGTGCCAATCTAATAGTTTTTGAAACTATCAATGCTCCCTACTGATACCACTGCTTGTGGAAGGGAATTCCACATCCTTACCGCTCTGACAGTAATGAACCCTCTACTCAGTTTAAAGTGTAAGTTCACCTTTACAGAAAATCTGTAAGGTGAACTTACACTGGAACCCCTTCCCATCGTACCTGGTCCCGCTAACCTGGAGTCCGGCGATCACCCGTTCTGACAGATCAAATAGCCGTTTACCAGTCTGGGGATTTGAAATCCCTGTGGCTTCTTCCCCCCCCCCCCTCTTCGTCTGCGGTGACAGGACGGGCTACGCGGTTTCTGATTGGTCAGTGCCGCCCACGTAATGGCGACGACCAATTAGAATGCTCTTGTACGTACCTTCTTACGAGGTACATTTAGGAGATTAAGCTGAGGGGATTTCTAAGCCCCAGACCGGTGAAGCGGTCTCCTAGTTGGTCATCGCCGGGCTCCAGGTCAGCGGGACCGGGGGGATGAGGAGGGGGTCCAGTGAAAGTTCACCTTACAGATTTTTCTGTAAAGGTGAACTTACCCTTTTAAGGTTGAACCGCTTCTCTTCCAGTTTCAATGTATGACAGCGGGTCTTTTTCCTTATGCTAAGGTCACCAGTAAGGTATTTGTATATCGCTATCATATCTCCTCTCAAGCGTCGCTTCTCCAGAGAGAATAAGTTTAATGCTTGTAGTCATTCCTCATAGCTGAGGTCCTCTAGTCCCTTTTTATTAGCTTTGTTAATCTTCTCTGGACTTTCTCTAGTTCCAGCACATCCTTCTTGAGGACTGGTGCCCAGAACTGGATGGCATACTCAAGATGCGGCCGGACCACAGTCTTGTAGAGTTTCAAAACTATTTTTATCTCTAGACCAGATTCCCCCCCCCCCTTTTTTTTATGCATAATATTCTGCTGGCTTTGCTTGCAGCAGCTTGGCATTGTATGCCATTGCTGAGCCTGTCATCTACTAGAGCCCCCAGATCTTTTTCCATCCTGGATACCCCAGTGGTTCTCTCTCTAGCGAGTAACCGTAGTGGGTTGACAGGTACGTTTTTAAAATCCACAACATTTAACCTTCGTTCACACCATGTGCAGAGATGTACGTTTTTCTGCACGTGTTTTGCAAGGGCACAAAGAGAACAATTGTTCTCCGTGTTCCCTGTTCACACCACAACACCAGTATCACTCACATTCTTTTTCTGCACGAGAATCTGCAACATGTATGCAGTTTTCTGTGCAGCAAAAACTGACATGACATGAACATTTTGTTGTGAACAGGGCAAAAGGTAAAAGTGATGACATGGGGTTGAGTTACTAAAACTGGAGAGTGTCAAACCTGGTACAGCTGTGCATGGTAGCCAATCATCGTCTCACTTCAGCTTGTTCAATTAAGCTTTGACAAAAAAAAAACCTGGAAGCTGATTGGCTTTTATGCAGAACTGCACCAGATTTTGCGCACTCAAGGTATAGTAAATCAACCCCAGGGTGTCATGTCTCTCTGTGCATAAAAAAACGTGCATAAAAACTGATGTGAACGCCTAATTGTCAGTTGTGCACTTTGCCTAAAGATGTTCAGATGCAGACTGACCAGCTGTTTCTGACGGCGGACTATTGTTTTACAGTTGATTTCTAAACTAGCAGAAGTGCAAAAATTGTAGGGTTCTGTTCTAATGTTTGGGCTGGTGAATAAAAATTTTCTTGTTTATATCAACCAATTTTATAATAGATTGGTTACTATGAACAGGAGAAATGTTTCATTATAGCATATGTCTCTTGTATAGGGTCTGCAGGAGGTCTATAAATTACAGTTCATATTGTGCATTTCTCCAGCTGGTTGTGAGTCTGTGTATAGAAGCGGTGGTAATAACTATTAATTCACAGATACAGCTTGCAGAGGGAAGGCAGTAAACATTCCAAGTATTTTTTATGCTAGCCACACATTATACATTTTTATCTAGCACTTAATTGCGTGAAAGATTAAACATCATAGAGAACTGCCAACATCCCTGCCATTTAACCCTTTCACTGCCAAGTCTGTACGCCGTACGGACCTACAGAAGTGCCTGAAGGTGGCCAAGTCCGTACAGCGTACGGACCTCATTTGTCCTCGTAGTCTCTTCCGGATAATCAAGGAAACGTAATGGAGGAACGCGGGAAAGTGACCTGGAGTGTGCCGTGGTCGGGTGGCCAGTATGCCTAAAAAAGGGGCAAACCCAAGAAGTAATTGGAAATAAAGAAGTAAAAATAAAGGGAAGGGGTGGGTGGGATAACGGGAACAGAAGCGCCGACAGAAAGGAGGAGGAATGGGGGCCGATATTTAAAGGCCACGCCGCCTCCTACATATTCAGGCTGGCCTGTGGCCAGCCTTCTCATTTATCCCTCTCCTATAAGCATAGGGTCAATTCAATAGCCCTAAGCTTAGATCAGAAATTTTCAGCAGACTCTGCTGAACAAGTCTATGACTCTGATGAGTGAATTACAACCCGCTGATCAGAGTTCCCTAAATGTGACCGCCCACCCTGCCGCCGCTTCCCTGTCCCCTTGCCACTCCACCTACCACCGCTCCCTTTCATCTTAAACTGCCCACCCGCTCTCCTCTCCCCTTCACCCCCCTTCTTCCCTCCCAGCACTGATTCAAACCCCCCCCCCCCAAACCGGATCCCCACAGCCACCACACTCCCCAAACCATGGCTGCACTACCGAGTGGTATCTCTACTTGTCCTCCTGTCATCTGCAGCTTCTCCTTGCACTGATCTCTGGTGATCTGTCACGCTGGGGAGGGGGGGGGGAGCGGTGGGGGGAATTTGGGGTTGGGGGGCTTGATAAACATTTGTTTATTAAGCTCCCCCTTGTAGTACAGTGGATATAGGCAGCAATTGCTCCACCGACATCCACTGACAGCTGATGTATGGTAACCGCAAGTTTTACAATGTATCAGACTGTCATTTTCTGAATGAATTAAGAGTCTCTATACAGATTCCTCATTCATTCATTCATTCATTCAAGAAAAGTGCTACAGAGAAAAGGACTTTCTTCGGTCCCTTTCTCTGTCTCAGAAAAAGAGATATGGGGGTCTGTTTAGACCTGATATCTCACCATAGTAAGATGAGTCTTACATAGTAAGACTCCCCAGGTCCGCCCGCACTTACCCCTCCATGGCTTTCTTAGCTTCTCCCCCCAGCCAACCTGATCCATCCTGATTGGCCAGGAGGAGAAGCCGGAAGACAATAGCGAATATTAATTCGCTATTGTCACAAGTGGGTGGATTCAGGGTGCAATGCTCTGCGCCCCGAGCCCAACCTTTTTCAAGCCAATTAGAGCCTCAGGCTCTAATCATGTGGCTTTAGAAAAAAAAAAAAAAACATACAAACGTAAGAGTCCGGCAGGCGGGCGCGGCGCCCTATCGCCCCCAATGGACCGGCTGCTCCTGGTAAGACCCCTTTCACATGGATCGGACTCTGTCAAGCAGATTTGCCTGCTCAGCAGGGGCTCTGTCTGCTGATCCCTGCTGAGCAGGCAGATGACAGGTCCGCATCTGCTCCGCTGCCTGTCCAGTTCCATCGGATACCATCCGATTTGAATTGCTAGATGGATGGGAAATGCAATCCCCATCCCTCTGTTTGTATACACTGTTCCTAAAGCGCCCCTGCGCGCTTTTAACGCTTAATTCGGCCGCTAGTGGGGGTTAAAAGCGCCCCGATAGCGGCCGAAAGGCATCTCTAAAACGGCGGTAAAGCGCCGCTAACGCGGCTGCGCTGTCAGTGTGAAAGGGCTCTAAATGGTTGCTTAACAGTTGGTTCAACATACATATATACAGTATATACACACATCACACTTTTCTTGTGTAGGGTTATTGTAGTTGTATTTTGTGTGTGAAAAACAGGTTCTAATAAATTTACCTTCACTATTACAAACATTTAATCTGTACTTTTCATTTTTAGGTGGACATTTAATCCAGCTGTTCTCACCAAAGCAAATGTTGTTCGAAGTGGCGATTCTGCACAAGGAGCAGAGGGAGGATCCTCACAGTTTCAAGTAGGGGATCTAGTACAAATTTGCTACGATCTAGAGAGAATAAAGCTGCTTCAGAGAGGTCATGGAGAATGGGCTGAAGCCATGCTTCCTGTAAGGCTCTTGTTCTGTTCTTATTTACTGTATGTGACATTATAGGGAGAATGTATTTATTTTATTTTTGTAGCGTATGAGCTGTCTGTAATGCTGGCCATACACTATACGAAAAATCATCCGAACGAACTTTCGAAAAACGAAAGTTCGTTCGTGAGCGCAAACGATAGTGCCATCATGTAATGACCGATAAATCGTTCAGTGGACATAAATAAAAAAATTACCTAGTGCAGAAAGTTCGGACGGGAAACGCATTAACCTTCCGATTTATCGTTCGTTCGGCAGAAAATTTCCAAACTTGTCCTTCGTTTTTTCGGCTCAAAAACGTCCCAAAGATTATCGATTTTGTGCCCATTAACTGTTCGAAAAACGAAAGAACTGTCTAAACGACCGATTTTCGCCCGATTTTTCCTATAGTGTATGGCCAGCATTACTCTCTATATAAAAGATATACATATGGTTCAATTTAATGAATGGTTTTGTACTTTTTTGGTTTAAAGTATGACTAAAGGCAAAACTTTTTTTATTTGTTTTGGACAGAGTCTAGAGGGGTTCTTTTTTTTTTATGCCCCCTTAGGGCGATTTCACCCTATTTTATATGTCCTGTTGACCAACTATCATTGAAAGTGAAAGAAGATCCCAAATTTTGGGTTGTCCCCTGAATAGTAAAAGTAATGAAGTGGAAATCTTCCAGTGGAGACACTGGTTCTGTCGACAACCAGGGATTCCTGTGTGTGTGTGTGTGTGTGTGTGTATATGTATGTGTATATATATATATATATATGTACACTTATGATCTAAAAAGTCTACACACCCCTGTTAAAATGTCACGTTTTTCCACCCTTTAATGCGAGCTATAAACTGTACAACTCAGTTGAACAACAAACTGAAATCTTTTAGGTGTAGGGAAGTAAAAATAAAAAAAATATGGTTGCATAAGTGTGCACACCCTTAAACTAATACTTTGTTGAAGCACCTTTTGATTTTATTACAGCACTCAGTCTTTTTGGGTAGGAGTCTATCAGCATGACACATCTTGACTTGGCAATATTTGCCCACTCTTCTTTGCAAAAACACTCCAAATCTGTCCCATTGCGAGGGCATCTCCTGTACACAGCCCTCTTCAGATCACCCCATAGATTTTTAATCGGATTCAGGTCTGGGCTCTGGCTGGGCCATTCCAAAACTTGAATTTTCTTCTGGGGAAGCCATGCCTTTGTTGATTTGGATGTATGGTTTGGGTCGTTCTAATGCTGAAAGATGAAGTTCCCCTTCATGTTCAGCTTTCTAGCAGAAGCCTGAAGGTTTTGTGCCAATATTGACTGGTATTTGGAACTGTTCACAATTCCCTTCTACCCTGACTAAGACCCCTGTTCCAGCTGAAGAAAAACAGCCCCATGCTGCCACCACCATGCTTCATAGTGGGTATGGTGTTCTTTTGGTGATGTGCAGTGTTTTTTTTGCTCCAAACCTATCTTTTGGAATTTATAGTCAAAGTTTAACCTTGGTTTCATTAGATCATAAAACATTTTCCCACATGCTTTTGGGAGACTTCAGATTTTTTTTGCAAAATTTAGCTGGGCTTGGATGTTTTTCTTCCTAGGAAAAAGGCTTCCTTTCGTCTTGCCACTCTACACCATAGCCCAGACATAGGAAGAATACAGGAGTTTGTTGTCACATGTACCACACAGCCACTACTTGCCAGATATCCCTGCAGCTCCTTTAATGTTGCTGTAGGCCTCTTGGCAGGCTCCCTGATCAGTTTTCTTCTCATCTTTTCATCAATTTTGGAGGGACGTCCAGTTCTTGGTTATGTCACTGTTGTGCCATATTTTCTCCACTTGATGATGACTGTCTTCACTGTGTTCCATGGTATATCTAATGCCTTGGAAATTCTTTTGTACCCTTTTCCTGACAAATACCTTTTAACAATGAGATCCCTCTAATGCTTTGAAAGCTCTCTGCGGACCATGGCTTTTGCTCTAGGATGCGACTAAGAAAATGTCAGGAAAGACCTACTAGAACAGCTGAACTTTTATTTGGGGTTAATCAGTGGCACTTTAGATGTCAGGTGTGTACTGACTCCTATTTAACATCAGTTTGAATGTGATTGCTTAATTCTGAACACAGCTACAACCCCAGTTATAAGAGGGTATGCACACTTATGCAACCACATTATGATTTTTTTTTTTTTACTTCCCCTCCCTAAAAGATTTGTTTGTTTTCAATTGAGTTGTACAGTTTTTATAGGTCACATTAACCACATACGGACGCCCGGCGTCATTATACGGTGGTACTTTTGAAGTGGAACATCGTTGTTATGGCAGCAGCTAGCTGCCATAACCCCGGTATCCACTTCTTTAGTGGGCGGTACACTTTCAGAATAAAGTTGTCTCTGCGGCAGATTCGTCGCAAGATCACTTTTATCGGTGGCCACCCCATCCCCCCGCCGCTTACCAGAGCCACCGGCAGCAGCGGAGGCGATCGCGTCCTCTTCCGTGTTAGGTATGGAGCTGAGTGAGGGGAAGATGGCCCCCACTCGGTTCCATATAATTGCAGGGCGGAAGCAACGTCAAAATGTCACTTCCGCCCATAGCTCTTAAAGGGACATTTATTTTTTCAAAAGATTTATTTTTTTATTTTTATATTGCATTTTAGTGTAAATATGAGATCCTGAGGTCTTTTTGACACCAGATCTCATATTTAAGAGGTCCTGTCATGCTTTTTTTCTATTACAAGGGATGTTTACATTTTTTTTTTTTTTTTAAAACAGTAAAAATAAAAAGTGCAGAAGCGAACGTTCGCGTGCAGAAGCGAACGCATACGTGAGTAGTGCCCACAAATGAAAACGGTGTTCAAACTACACGTGTGAGGTATCTCCGCGATCGTTAGAGCAAGAGCAATAATTTCAGCCCTAGACCTCCTCTGTAACTCAAAACATGCAACCTGTAGAATTTTTTTAAACGTCGCCTATGGAGATTTTTAGGATAAAAGTTTGTCGCCATTCCAGGAGCGGGCGCAATTTTGAAGCGTGACATGTTGGGTATCAATTTACTCAGTGTAAAATCTTTCGCAATATAAAAAAAAATGGGCTAACTGTACTGTTGTCTTATTTTTATTTTAAAAAAGTGTATTTTTCCCCAAAAAAGTGCGCTTGGAAGACCGCTACGCAAATACAGTGTGACAAAGTATTGCACCGACCGCCATTTTATTCTCTAAGGTGTTAGAAAAAAAACATAAATTGTTTGGGGGTTCCAAGTAATTTTCTAGCAAAAATAATTATTTTAACTTGTAAACAACAAGTCTAAAAAAATAGGCCTGGTCTTAAAGAGGAAGTAAACCCTCATTCATTTTTTTTTTTTTTTTTAAATCAACCCTGCAAGAGAATGTCATAATGAGCTAGTATGCATAGCATACTAGCTCATTTTGATCGACTTAACTGAGATCAAAGCTCCCGAAGTTCTCCTCCGTGCCTTCCCCTCTGTGCCTTCCCCGCTGCCGCCATCTCTCCGACGATCTTCTTCCTGTTATTGCTGCTCTGGCGCTGTGATTGGGCTCGGGCCAGCAAGATCCATTCAGAAAACCGACAACGAAGCCGGCCCGCTAGTACGCATGCGCATAACGTTATCGGTGCATCGCTTTATAGTAAATATCTCCTTAACCGTGTAGATTAAGGAGATATTTCTTGCACCTACAGGTAAGCCTTAATCTAGGCTTACCTGTAGGTGCAAGTTGTGTGGTTGGATTTACAACCACTTTAAAGTGGTTAAAGATGGAAAAAGTTCTGAAATTATTTCTTTGTCTCATTTTTTTACATTACAGAAACCGGACATTTTAACATAACTATATTGACTAATATGGTGTGTGTGCGTGCGCGCGTGTTTTTATATATATATATATATATATAATATATATATAATGTGTGTGTGTGTGTGTGTGTGTGTGTGTGTGTGTGTGTGTATGTACACCCCTCACGTTTTTGTAAATATTTTATTATATCTTTTTATGTGACAGCACTGAAGAAATGACACTTTGCTACAATGTAAAGTAGTGAGTGTACAGCTTGTATAACCGTGTCAATTTGCTGTCTCCTCAAAATAACTCAACACACAGCCATTAATGTCTAAACCGCTGGCAACAAAAGCGAGTACACCCCTAAGTGAAAATGTCCAAATTGGGCCCAGGGTTTCGATGTCAATATTTTGTGTGGCCACCATTATTTTCCAGCACTGCCTTAACCCTCGGGATGGAGTTCACCAGAGCTTCACAGGTTGCCACTAGAGTCCTCTTCCACTCCTCCATGACGACATCACAGATCTGGTGGCTGTTAGAGACCTTGTGCTCATCCACCTTCCGTTTTGAGGCTGCCCCACGGATGGTCAATAGGGTTTGGGTCTGGAGACATGCTTGGCCAGTCCGTCACCTTTACCCTCAGCTTCTTTAGCAAGGTAGTGGTCGTCTTGGAGGTGTGTTGGGGGTCGTTATCATGTTGGAATATTGCCCTGCGGCCCAGTCTCTGAAGGGAGGGGATCATGCTCTGCTTTAGTATGTCAGTACATGTTGGCATTCGTGGTTCCCTCAATGAACTGTAGCTCCCCAGTGCCAGCAGCACTCATGCAGCCCCAGACCATGACACTCCCACCACCATGCTTGACTGTAGGCAAGACACACTTGTCTTTGTACTCCTCACCTGGTTGCCGCCACACACGCTTGACACCAATCTGAACCATATAAGTTTATCTTGGTCTCATCAGACCACAGGACATGGTTCCAGTAATCCATGTCCTTAGTCTGCTTGTCTTCAGCAATCTGTTTGCAGGCTTTCTTGTGCATCATCTTTTAGAAGAGGCTTCCTTCTGGGACTACAGCCATGCAGACCATTTTGATGCAGTGTGCGGCGAGTCGTGTGAGCACTGACAGGCTGGCCCCCACCCCTTCAACCTCTTCAGCAATGCTGGCAGCACTCGTACGTCTAATATTTCCCAAAGACAACCTCTGGATATGACGCTGAGCATGTGCACTTGACTTCTTTGGTCGCCCATTGCGAGGCCTGTTCTGAGTGTAACCGCTGTATGGTCTTTGCCACCGTGCTGCAGCTCAGTTTCAGGGTTTTGGCAATCTTCTTATAGCCTAGGCCATCTTTACGTAGAGCAACAATTTTTTTTCTTTCTCGTACATCATGGGACACAGAGCGACATAGTCATTACTATGTGGGTTATATAGATACCTTCAGGTGCTGGCACTGGCAACTTCCAAAACCGGAAGTACCCTCCCCTATATAAGCCCCTCCCATCCGGGAGTACCTCAGTTTTTTGCCAGTGTCTAAGGTGTTGGCCAAAGAGTAACATGTGTTTTCACTGGGCTTGCGTACAGGTTCTTTTATGGGCCTCAGTAAGCTGTTCCGGATCCGACCAAAAAAGCTTCATAGCTAAACGGTCGGTACCCGGGCCTTGCAAGAGAAGAGCAAGGTTTTGCCTGTAATGCCTCTCTTAGGAGGGCTGGACCCTGGGATCCAGAGCTCTGGTCATACCCACGACCAAGATGTTTTCTGTGCAGGGTGCTATACAGGTCCAGGGGAGTGGAATCCTTGGGAACCCGGTCCCTGAAGGTTTAATTACAATGCCTGCCGTGATAGGTGAAGTTTGGGCTTCTGTGGTCCAAACAGAGTCCTGCGGCGAGGAAAAGGTAAGTGGGGGCCCTCAGGAACTTGGTTCTATTGGGGGACCCCCAAGCCTAATTTGTCTTTCTGCCTGTTACCTAAGGTATTCCCGCTAATATTCTGTGCATGCCTGTTACTACTAAAAAAATGTAAACATTTTTAATAGTGGTCAAGAAAAAAAAAAAAAAATGGTAAGACCGCGGTACCTGTGTTAATCACTAGAGGCCGCTGTGGTTTTTTCTTGTAATGTGGATTTTTTCTTCCAAAGTCAAATCCAGGCAGTTGGTAAGTTCTCTGCTGGGAAACTGTTTCCTCTGCCCTGTTGCTGCGGTCATCCATCCCCGGGCCCTGCGGCAAACAGGACCCTGGCTCCCATCTAGTTCCTTATTTTTTTTAAAAGAGCGCCAAAGGCGCACGTGCCCGCGCGCGTGAACGCGCCTCTATATATAGGGGCGACCGGGAAAAAGGGGCGGAGCTGGTGGATGACGCTCGGTGCGCGCCGCGGCGCTTCTGCGCATGTGCGGGCGTCCAGCGTGTTTAAAGGCACAGTTACAAGTGTCAGCTGGCTATTGAAGTGCACAGACAGAGCTAGCAACAGTAAAATAAGGCACACAGAGGCGGTTGATGCAGGCATCCCCTGGAAAGGCACTTTAGTAGACACCAACTGTTATATAGCAGCAATTGTGCTAGACTATTATCAGTAAAAGTGGTGTGTTACGGCTGGAATACCTCAGCTTTGGGCTTGGGAATATGCCGTCCAAAGGCTCCGGAACTAAATCTTCCAGGAAGCGAAGGGGGTCTCCATCGGGCTCTGAGGATCTTGGGCATGCTTCTGCTGCACCAGTCTCCCCTGAAAATTCAGAGGTTAGTGACCGTAGAGACCCCGCAGGAGTACCTGGTACTGTGGCTGTCCTCAGTTCACCTGCTCCTGTGTATGTAACAGAGGAGGTTTTTTCCTCAGCTCTGGGAGGATTGGAAGAGAGATTGACAACATTGATCGCTGCCTCCCTGTCAGAGGGAAAGCGCGCCCGATCTCCGTCTCCTCCCTCAGAGTACCTGTTAGCGGAGCAACAGTCCCATACAGGGATCGACCTGCCTGAAGGGGATCAGGATGAGGTCGATTCTGTTATAGAGGAATCAACAGTAGAGGAACCTTTCTCAGCATCTCAAGCTGAAAGATTATGGGTTCAGTCCCTGACTAACATGGTCCGATCAGCATTTAAAATGCCCCTTGCGGAGCCATCAACCACTACTGTCTCCTCGCTGGGGTCGCTAAAAGCTCCCCAGACTGTTTGTTCCTTTCCACTTCACCCTTTACTGGAAGGGCTCATTTACCAGGATTGGGAGCATCCTGATAAAATATTTACTCCCCCCAAGAGATTTCCAGTGGTCTATCCCATGGAGGATAAGTTCATCAAAAAATGGAGGGTCCCTACAGTGGACGCAGCCATCTCTTGTGTGAATAAATCACTGACATGTCCAGTAGATAATGTCCAAATGTTCAAGGACCCAATAGATAAAAAATTGGAGTCCTTATTAAAATCTGCTTTTTCTACAGCAGGCTTGGTGACACAACCAGCAGTGGCAGCTATTGGGGTCTGCCAAGCAGTGAAGGATCAGTTAAAACAGGTCTTAAGGGACTTGCCGGATCAGCAGGCCCTTGCCCTAGCTGATCTACCTAGAGCAGGGGTCTCAAACCTGCGGCCCTCCAGCTGTTGCGGAACTACAAGTCCCATCATGCCTCTGCCTGTGGGAGTCATGTTTGTAACTGTTTAGCCTTGCAATGCCTCATGGGAATTGTAGTTCTGCAACAGCTGGCGGGCCACCAGTTTGAGACCCCTGACCTAGAGCCTTATGCTTTGCAGTTGACGCCATACAGGATTCAATCCAGCAGGCCTCCCGCCTTACGCTGTCTGTAGTACATATGCGTAGGCTTCTATGGCTCAAGAACTGGTCTGCTGAAGCTCCCTGTAAAAAATTGCTGGTTAGCTTCCCATTTCATGGTGAACGCTTATTCGGGGAAGACCTGGACAAATATATCCAGAAAATTTCCAGCGGTAAAAGCACACTCTTGCCGGTTAAAAACAGAGTTAGAGGTCCCTCTTTTAAGAGGCCTGCTTCCCCAGTCCCTGGGGCATCGGCTGTGAAACAGTTCCGACGGCCTCCTCGGTCAAATCCCGGGGGTAAAAATCAGGGACAATCGCAGGGTAACAAGAAACCCTGGGTCAGGAGAGGTACAAAACCTCCCCCAAAGTCAAATTCATGAAGGGTTGCCCCCACTCAATCGGGTGGGGGGAAGACTCCAGTTGTTCGCAGAGACCTGGCGGGACACGATCAGAGACAGATGGGTGCTCTCCGCAGTAAGTCTGGGATACAGATTGGAGTTAAAAGACTCTCCTCCTTCCCATTTTATGAGGTCAAACGTGCCAAGGGATCCCCGGAAGAAAGGATCCCTCCTGTTGGCACTAGAACAACTATTGCTCCAAGGAGTAATTATGGAGGTTCCCCTGGAAGAATGGGGGTTCGGGTTTTACTCAAACCTCTTTACAGTCCCGAAGCCAAACGGGGACGTGAGGCCCATATTAAATCTAAAAGGGCTAAACAAATTCCTACATATCAGGACTTTCCGGATGGAGTCGATCCGATCGGTGGCCACTGCCCTACAAGGGGAGGAATGGTTAGCCTTGATCGACATCAAAGATGCTTATTTGCACATTCCCATCTTTCCAGTCCACCAAAAATTTCTACGCTTTGCAGTAGAAGGGCGCCATTTTCAGTTCAGAGCCTTACCCTTCGGTCTGGACACAGCACCACGAGTGTTTACAAAAATTCTGGCCCCATTATTGGCCAATCTAAGAACACAAGGTGTAACGATAATGGCATATCTAGACGACTTGTTGCTGATAGACCACTCAGTGGAAAAACTAGAAGTGGTCGTTCACAAGACAATCAAGTATCTGGAATCTCACGGTTGGATTATCAACCGAGACAAGTCAGCCCTAAAACCAGTCAAAAGTCTGGAATACTTGGGGCTAAGGCTGGATTCAGACCAGAGAAAAATTTTCTTGCCTCAAGAAATGGTGTCGTCTTTGAGAGATTTGATCCACCTAGTGGATACAAAAAGACACCCGTCCATACGCCTGTGCATGAGGCTGCTGGGAAAAATGGTGGCATCCTTCGAAGCAGTACCCCACGGTCAATTCCATTCTAAGAATTTGCAAAGGGCCATACTGTCAGCCTGGAACAAAAAAGTTCAGGCCCTAGACTTACCAATGTCCTTGTCCCCTTCCGTTCGCAAGAGCCTCCGTTGATGGTTGGTTCCCCAGAATCTGGAAAAAGGAAAATCCTTCAGTCCGATTTCTTGGAAGGTGGTCACTACAGATGCCAGCCTTATAGGCTGGGGAGCAGTACTGGAGCAATGGTCTCTCCAGGGCAGATGGTCGGATGCAGAAAAGGCCCTGCCCATCAATCTCTTAGAGATACGAGCAGCCCGGTATGCCCTAGTAGCATGGACATCCAAACTCCAAGGGTCCCCTGTCAGAATTCAATCAGACAATGCCACGGTAGTGGCATATATCAATCATCAGGGTGGCACCAGGAGTCGTGCAGCCCAGAGGGAAGTAAATTACATACTGAAATGGGCAGAAAGATATGTCCCAGCCATATCCGCGGTATTCATTCCAGGAGTGGAGAATTGGAAGGCGGACTTTCTAAGTCGCCAACAATTATGCCCAGGGGAATGGTCCCTTCACCCCGAGGTTTTCCGGACAATATGTCAGCGGTGGGGAACACCGGATGTAGATCGGCTAGCATCCAGATTCAACGCAAAGGTGGACAGGTTTGTCTCTCGGACAAGGGGTCCCCTAGCTTGCGGCTCGGATGCCCTAGTGTTCCCTTGGGATCAGTTCAAGCTGATATATGCATTCCCACCGCCACAATTGTTACCTCGATTACTCCGCAGAATCAGGGTAGAAAAGAAACCAGTGATTCTGGTGGCTCCAGCGTGGCCCCGAAGAGCATGGTACGCGGAGATTGTAAAAATGTCTGTGGGGAGTCCTTGGACCCTCCCACATCGTCCGGACCTGCTTTCGCAAGGACCGATATACCACCCTTCCTGACCAGCCCTAGGTTTGACGGCCTGGCTATTGAAGCCCACATTCTAAAAAAGAGAGGTCTCTCTAATCCTGTGGTATCTACCATGATCAATGCCAGGAAGCCGGTATCCAGGCAGATCTACTATATAGAATCTGGAAGGCGTACATCGCTTGGTGTGAGGCCAAGAAATGGCATCCACGTAAGTACGTAATAGGTAGGATTCTGGACTTCCTACAGTGGGCTGTAGATGGGAAGTTTGCCTTGAGTACTATCAAGGGTCAGATTTCGGCCTTGTCAATATTTTTTCAAAGGCCCTTGGCTTCGCATTCACTAGTCAAAGCTTTTATACAAGGAGTGATGCGTATTAGCCCTCCGGTTAATATTCCCATATGTCCATGGGACTTAAACCTGGTTCTGTCGGTTCTACAGAAACAACCATTTGAACCATTACAGCACATTTCCTTGGTTCTTCTCACCAGGAAATTGATTTTTCTAGTAGCCATTTGTTCGGCTAAAAGAGTGTCGGAATTAGCAGCTATGTCCTGTAAAGAGCCATATCTGGTTATCCATAAGGACAGAGTAGTGTTACGTCCTCATCCAGTCTTTCTTCCTAAGGTGGTATCGAGGTTTCATTTGAACCAAGATGTGGTTCTTCCTTCTTTTTCCCCCAAACCTAGTTCGGTAGAGGAAAAGTTATTACATGCTTTGGATGTAGTAAGAGCAGTTAAAGCTTATCTAAAAGCCACTGCTCAGATTCGCTGAACGGATACTTTATTTATTCTGCCGGAAGGCCCCAGAAGGTGTCAGGCAGCGTCAAAATCTACTTTAGCCAAGTGGATTCGACAGGTCATAATGCAAGCCTATGGCTTGAGAAGGAGACCGCCTCCGTTCAAAGTTAGGGCGCACTCCACGAGAGCAGTTGGAACTTCATGGGCAGTGCATCACCAGGCCTCCCTGGCTCAAATCTGTAAGGCCGCAACATGGTCTTCAGTACACACGTTTACTAGGTTCTACCAGGTGGACGTTAGAAGTCAGGAGGATGTCGCCTTTGGGCGCAGTGTGTTGCAGGCCGCAAAAGATCCTCATGTCTGATGGCGCCCAGCTTATGCATGGTGTATCTACCCCCCTCATTTGGCATTGCTTTGGGACGTCCCACATAGTAATGACTATGTCGCTCTGTGTCCCGTGATGTACGAGAAAGAAAATAGGATTTTTATAACAGCTTACCTGTAAAATCCTTTTCTTGGAGTACATCACGGGACACAGAGCTCCCACCCCTCTTTTGGGGACACTTATTGCTTTGCTACAAAACTGAGGTACTCCCAGATGGGAGGGGCTTATATAGGGGAGGGTACTTCCAGTTTTGGAAGTTGCCAGTGCCAGCACCTGAAGGTATCTATATAACCCACATAGTAATGACTATGTCGCTCTGTGTCCCGTGATGTACTCCAAGAAAAGGATTTTACAGGTAAGCTGTTATAAAAATCCTATTTTTCAGATCCTCAGAGTTCTTTGCCATGAGGTGCCATGTTGAACTTCCAGTAACCAGTATGAGAGAGTGTGAGCGATAACACCAAATTTAACACACCTGCTCCCCATTCAAACCTGAGACCTTGTAACACTAACAAGTCACATGACATCGGGGAGGGAAAATGGCTAATTGGCCCAATTTGGAAATTTTCACTTAGGGGTGTACTCACTTTTGTTGCCAGCGGTTTAGACATTAATGGTTGTGTGAGTTATTTTGGATCAGCAGCTTGATCTGTTGAGGCTGACAAGAAGAAAGGTGGCCACTTTGCATTAGAAAAACACATTAGTAGTTCATTTATTTTGTGCTGTAATTTTAGTGCCATAATTAAAAAAAATATATATATATTCTGTCTTCATATATTTGCTTTCATATTCCCAGTTGCATTTCCACTTCATGACATTTTTCATTGTCTGACAGATTATTTATTACTTTTACCTGAATATGAGCGATTGTTTCAATTTTTTCATTCAGACCCTTGGAAAAGTTGGAAGAGTGCAGCAAATCTATTCAGACAGTGACCTAAAGGTGGAGGTTTGTGGCACCTCCTGGACATACAACCCAATTGCTGTTTCTAAAGTGGCCTCTGTGGGATCAGCAATAAATAGTGCCACAGGCGGTATGTTTCACTTATCTGTTTTTAAAGGGGAAGTCCACCCCAACACTAAAATTGCTACATCTACAGGCATCCACGATCTAAGACTAACCTATCTAACCCTGTAAAGAAGAAATCATTATACATACCTTTTTTGAAGCCGCTCCGGGTCTGGTCTCCAGCAGCGGAAGCTCTGCAGAGGAGACAGTCGACCATGACTGTGAAATGAATGGGAAGTGACGTCACCCATTGCGTTACTATGGGGCTTCTGTTGTCTGCTGCCTGTTCTGCCTCTCCTGCACACGCCTCCACAGCTAAGCGTGGGACCGGAGCGGCTTCAGACAATATGTATACTGATTTCTTCTTTACATGGCTAGATAGGTTAGTCTAAAGCCTCATACACACGATCGGACTTCCATCTGAATTTTCCGTGGATTTCTGTTTGAAGGGCGTTGTCCGTGAACTTGGTATGCATACACACGGCAGGACCTTTTCAGCCAACTTTCACCAAATCACGTGGTGTTTCAGCTCTTTACCGCCACCCTTTGGGTAACTTCTGCTATTGTTGTTGTCTGATCGTTAGCATTGGTTCTGAGCATACGTGTTTGTACTTTGGACTTTAGTCCGATGGACTTGTATACACACGATAGGATTTTGCTCCATCAGACATTTGTTGCCGGAAAGTTTGTCTGTTTTCACATCGAACATTTGTCCGATGAAAAAGCGAAAAAGTTTGTCCGATGGATACACACGGTCATATTGTCCAATCAAACAAGTCCGCCGGACATTTGTTGTCAAAAAGTCTGATCATGTGTATGGGCCTTTTAGATTGTGAATGCCTGTAGATGTAGTGATTTTAGTGTTAGGGTGGACTTTTCCTTTTAAGTCTATTTCCTTTTTGTTGTTGTTAAATGTATAAATGGCAGGAAAACTAAAGCAAAAGTTACTGTTACCTAGTTTTTAGACTGTTGTAGCATGTGTTCAGTGGTTTTGAGGGACCTTGGTAATAACCTTTTTCTACATCATCCACTGAGGCGGGGGTCTATGGAATTCAGACAGTCAAATTAAACTCCAACAAGCCAAAAAAACAAAAAAGAAGTGTGTAGACACCCAAAAGCTTACCCCCCCTTAAAAAATTTTGAGCATAGGCAAAAAATTGTAAGACCGCATCTGAAGATCCCGTGTCCCTCCCCTCTAAAAATCCTCCCCAGTCCCCACCAAACCTACCCCGCAATAGAAACCCCCCATTCCCTGGTCCCTTAAGTTCCTCACCCTTTATAAACAAATGCAGCCTTCCCACCTTGAGCTGGGACAACTAACCCCAAAAAGATCCCCCCCCCCCGATGGGGTCTGCCAAGAGCACCTGCACGCTATGTAGATATATATATATATATATATATATATATATATATATATATATATACACCCCGCATTGGTCACAGAACCGGGTAACCCATAGGGACCATGCATTTGGGCAGCACTCCACCTTATAACCACAGTGGGCTAATACAGTGCATACCCCAATACCAATGAATCCCAGATGGGCGTCCTATTGTGCTGTGCCACTGGGTATTAAAGTTAAATAACCTGACAGCGGTGTGTGAATTTTGTAAAGCCGACTATATCCATTAAGTGACTGCAATACTGACAGAAAGCTCCTTCAGCCGTCAGCTAGATCCTGGGTCAGTAGAAACATCCTGTGTATAGTATATGGCCAAGAAGACAACAAGCTGAAAAAAAATGACATGAATGAGTTGATATATATCGGATTGCATGCCAGATGCACTCTAATAAGCTAAAGTGGATATATAGGCATGTGTATCCAAAAGTCTGCCCATTGTTAGGTAATAATTAGTGGTACAGCACAAACCTCTTGACCGCCTGTAGGTCACCACATACACAGATGTATCAAGGAAGCCAAGAATTGTATTGTAGAGATGACATTCAAATAAACATTGTAATTATTAATATGCCGTGGTCATTGTTCGATATTTGAGACTCCCACCTGCATTTCTGGTCCAGCCCGTGCTACTAGATAGGTCCCAAATAAGGATGAGCTCTGGCGTGTTCGCAAAGCCCACGCACAGACCCCGCCAGGAAGTCGGCACAGCGCTGCGCTAATCACAGGCAGTGAGACATTTCCTGATCTCTGCCGCCGCGCATCGGGACAATGTCTCAATGCCTGTGATTAGCGCAGCGCCATGCCGACTTCCTGGTGGGCTCTGCACGTGGGCTTTGCAAACACGCCGGAGCTAATCCTTAGTCCCAAATGGCGTGGGTAATGTCCTAGAACGGCTTATATGACCAATATAGAGATGCATGGGGAGCAATAGTACTCAATGTTACGCCTCTATCAGTCCAGCTCCAAATCACCTGGCATCTTCAATCGGTGGAAAAAGTCTGTCGAACTGTTGGTTGAAACACTGGTAAACAGAATGGTCTAAAGCCTCGTACACACAATCGGACTTCCAAAAAACTTTTCTGTGGATTTTTGTCCGAAGGGAGTTGGCCGTGAATGCCCATAGCATACACACGCTCTGACTTTTTCAGCCCACAAACATGAACGTAGTGATGTAATTGACGTACTACGAGTTTTTTCTGCTTTTTTCTGCTCTTTACCGCCACCCTTTGGTCAACTTCTGCTATTGTTGGTTGATTTTAACATTGGTTCTGAGCATGCGTATTTGTACTTCGGACTAAAGTCCGATGGATTTCTGTACACACGGCAGGGCTTTGCACCGTAGGTCTTTTGTTGCCGAAAAGTTTGTCCGTTTGCTGAGCGAACTTTTGTCCGATTAAAACCGAAAAAGTTTGTCCGATGGAGCGTACACACGGATTTTTTTGAAAACCTGCTCATTTTGAAGTTTGTTGTCAAAAAGTCAGATTGTGTGTATGGAGCTTTAGAGTGTTAATAAATGTTCCTTTTTTTTTCTTAATGCCTGCATGTTAAAGGGGTTGTAAACCCTCGTGTTTTTTCACCTTAGGCGTCCTATGTCCGGCATTCTGTGTCCTTGGACGCAAATGCTGGACTCGGGAGCGCGCCCGCACGGTAACCCCCAGGGGGAGCGCTCCTCCTAGGGGGTTTACTGATGCGGGGAGGAGCCGTAAACGCCATTGGGGGGACCCCAGAAGACGACGATCAGGGCCACTCTGTGCAAAACTAACTGCACAGTGGAGGTAAGCATGATATATTTGTTAATAAAAAAACAAGGATTTACAAACCCTTTAAGCATTGAGGTAAACCTTTCCCACTATTTAACATGCATGATATGTGGACACACACACCTCATCCCTATTCACTATCGACGGTTCTGGGTCCCTCAGCCCAGTTTCTCCAATTGTGTGAGCACGCACAGGTACCAGCAACCAAATCCGCTTTGAGGCGTGGATTGCACAGGCTTTGTTCATTCAGCACCAGTTCTAGCCAGAGTCGCACGCAAGGGTGTCTCTGTAGAACCCTTCAAGGGAGAGACGACGACCTGAATCCGGATCAGTGCGGTCTCATCTGTTCCCACCAGTGCGGTCTCATCTGTGCCCATCAGTGTCCATATGTGCAGCCCCGCACATGGATGGATGGCATAGTTGGTAAAGATAGATCAGCAACAAGGACATGTAAAGTTTGTTCCCAGAGTTCTGCTTTAAGTGAAGTATTGGTCTTTTTAGTTAGTCTCTTGAATGTTAATTTAAAATTGCACTAAAGCCTAAATAATTGTAGAAACTACTGCACTTACTGTTGGACATTTTGTTAATATTTATGGGCGCACAAATTCTGTCCAATGACCAAAAAATTTTAAACAAATAGAACTCCACACACCTAAATGAGTTTATACTACAAAGTTTAATAGCCTAATGAAGGCAAATTACATGAATAAACACTTATAACAGTACCCCTAATACCTAAAAGGACCAAAAGCACAAAGTAATAGCTATGTGGTCACTGCTAATCCAACCTGCAGGAAAAGCGCAGTGACCGTACAGCTACCAGACCTACTTCCTCCCCTGATGCGGTGAGCACCCCCCTAAAATTCCTAAAGCAGCGCAGTGTGTACCTAAACAGGTTAAACACTACCCTGCAATGGAAGGCTCCACCTGGAAAATTCACTGATAACCCAATAAGAACCTCAGTCATGGTCAGTCAGTCAAAGGACATGAAAAGGCACTATTAGTCAGATTGTTGAAAATCCCCCCCAAAAATAAGGAAAAGAAGAAAAGTATGTGATATTCCTGACTGATCTTGTCAACATCAAATAAAGGAACCAAAAGACGCTCCAAATACTAAAAAAATGAATGAATGGAAAAATAATGTTATGAACCGTGAAAAACAAAACGGATAGTCAGATATAAACGAATGGCTTAACGGGAGATGTGTGTGTGTGTGTGTGTGTATGTATAAACGAATGGCTTAACGGGAGATATATGTATATATATATATATATGTGTGTGTGTGTGTATAATACACAGCAGATCCACACTGCATGGGTGAATCCCTGTATTCATTCATAAGGCATATACATAGCCAGGTTCCTTGATGAAAAAACCCATGCGCTAATAGATGACAGATATCTGTGTGTGTATCACATAGATTACCAACACAATACGAGATGTAAGTCTAAGAGTATAGTTCATAAGAATTATATTAAAGCTCTCAGCGGTGTATAGAGCAACGATTACAAATTCATCCGGTGTAACCTCACTTAGGGTTCCTGCAGTCTGCAGGTAAATCCTGTGTTTGGAAAAAGTGATATCAAGTTACTCACAAATCTGCAGAGATCACAAAGAGATGCTGGTCCGGATTAATCTGTTCCTTGGTGATCTAAATCGCTCAATGGACTTCTATTTGCATAAAGATCACCAACAATCAATGGTTGAGATCAATTGGTGCAAGTATGTCCTCTGTTAATTTTTGGTATACTGCTGGAGAAAGAAAGGGGGGTCATCATTTATATTGTCTGTTATTGGAGGTCCTCTTTCCCAGATCCTATTATAGAGATCCAATGTCCTTATGGACAAGCAGAAAGAGTCTCAATTGTGTCCAGATGGTGCATTGCAAGTATTTTGAAAGTCCTCCTTCAAGTTGGGGTGTTCTCAGGTAGGTATCCAAGGGGGGTGGGGTGCTTGTCCCAATGTTAAAAGTTTACATGTTTCATTCCGGTATGTCGGAACTTTGTCAGAACAAAAATTCTGTAACTTATTTTTCTTGCCTTAAATCCATTGTCACGTGATCATCAGCAAGGCCTCTTTCTGTAATGGAGTCAGTGCAAGCTGCTGCCTGTAAGTGACTGGTCTCATTACTGTCTCTTGCTCCTTGACCTCAGTCCTGTAAGCTTTGATTGTACAATAAAGGACAGTAAAGTAGCTTCTCAGCAAATGGACAGGAGTACAGATGGGCACTGCTGGAACTATCTAAAGCTATAAAAAAAAAAAAAGCAATTTGTACCCCCAAATTTAGCATGCAACAGGCATGTTGAATTTGGCGGTACAAATTTTTATTTAATTTTTTCCCCCCGGTAAAAATGAGATTGCCTAAGATTTGAAACAAAGTGTTTTGTTTTTCTTTCCCTTTCTTTTTTCCCCCAAGCCTGGAGTCCAGGTTTAATGCAGAGGTAGTTTGGAAAATTTCTGTGTAGCCTGGTGCTGATTGTTGTTTTGTCTGTGAAGGCAATGGAAATAAGCTTGCACAGTGTTTACTCCCCATTTGGTCATCAGTCAAGTCAGAAAGACATAAGAGAATCCCAGAGAGGAGATTCATTAGATGTTGTAGGAATGTCTCACTCTATATTCTCCATGAGGCATCTGTCTAAGACCAGTCTTGCTATTCTTTTTGACTCCACAGAGAGGTTATCCCAACTTTTGAAAAAATTGTTTGAAACACAAGAATCTGGCGATCTTAATGAAGAGCTTGTGAAAGCTGCTGCAAATGGAGATGTCGCCAAAGTGGAGGACTTACTGAAGAGGCCCGATGTTGATGTGAGGAAATTTCAATTCAGTCTTTTTCTCTTATGTAAACCCCTGCTGACCAGATATTTAATTTAATTTACATTTTTTCTCAACATTCTAAGGTAAATGGCCAGTGTGCTGGACACACAGCCTTACAAGCTGCAAGCCAGAATGGACACGTTGACATTTTGAAGTTACTTCTTAAGCATAATGTAGATGTGGAAGCTGAGGTAATGTTTTTAAAGATATTTTATACTTTTTTTTTTTTTGATAATCGATCATGTTATAAATTTATTTTTCAAAAAGAACCGTTGTTTGGTAATTATAAAATTATATTGAAATATACAATGAAAAAGTGAGACTGATGCCTCTGAAGACTGACTGAGGCATTTGTTTATGACTAGCCTATGTTAGTAACTAGAGACACAGCTGCTTTGCAGACACACTCACATTCCATATTTGACAGGTATGCAGGAACTGGTGCACTGCCCCAAACCCATGCCATGGATTGCGTTTCCGTACAGTCGAGTCCTCTCCTTTCACTAACATAGGCTGACTGCACGTAGCTCTGGATACCTAGGAGAGAGTTACCGCTCAGATGTGACTGGTGACTCATTCACAAGATCCAGAGCCGTGGGTGCAGGCAATGCATATGACAATGCAAAAAATCTGAGGAAAACGCTTGGACAGCCGCACTCCAAAAAAGGTTCTTTTATTTAAAACAAAAGCACAAATAACATGCCACAGCAAAAAAACAGCAAGTATGAGCTGACGTTTTGCACTGCGATTCAGTGCTTAATCATAGCTGGGATACCTAACAATGTTTTCATGCTTTAGGGGTCTCTGTGCCCATGTGAATAAGGCCCAATTGTTTCTTGCTAAATTGTTTGTTGAATTTCACAAAAATCAAGATGTTGCATCCATTGTATTTCACAAAGCAGTAGTGAAGAATAGTCAATGGTTTGAATTAAGCAAGCAACACAAATTGCTTGAAAGAGGGTTCATAGGTGTTACAGCTTGCAATAGCCAAAATATTTACATCATACTCGTATGCAATAAACTGAAATAAGTTGGTGCAACCCTCAAAGTGCTAGATATAACATGAACAACATCAAAATTATCCAGCGAAATATAGGATAACTGATAAAAGGTAATGAACAGGTTTAATTAAAAACAACCCACCAGAATCCATTGTATAATTGTCCCAGGCATTCCTTCACTTTTATGGAATAAATTTAAATTTGTCTGTTAAGGTTGTGGTAAGGTGCTCCATGGCTTGAACCATAGTTATAGTATCTAAGAGATGGGAGAGAAGTGGAAAGCCAACACCTAGAGATGGCCCATCTAGCTGCTGTTAAGATATGATTGGCCAACTTATTTGATTGTTTAGAAATGGCTAAAAAAAAGTAACCCCAGAAGGTAGTGGACGTAGTCGTCGGTCAAGGATGCATCAAGGATCTTTTCAAGCACAGACTTCGTGATACTAAAGTCTTGTTTTTTTTGTTTAAAAATAACAAATATGTCATGCTTACCTGTTCTGTGCAGTGGCTTTCCTCAGAGTAGCCCAGATCCTCCTCTTCTCGGGTCCCTCGCCAGCGCTCCTGGCCCCTCCCTCCTGCCGAGTGACCCCACAACAACCAGCTTGCAATAGGGGCACCCAGTCCATTTAGACATGGAGCCGTGGCTCAACCCTTTCCCCTCTCTCCTCATTGGCTCACTATCTTTGACAGCAGTGGGAGCCAATGACGCTTGCTGTGTGTCTCAGGCCAGTCAGGAGGGAGTGTCCTCGATAGCTGAGTCTTAAAGCTTGTAGGGGGAGTTTTCTTCTCCTCTGACTGTCCTATGAGGCTGCATGACCCCTGACGCTTTACTGCATGTACAAACTTATTTTACTGTTATGGGTTTAGTAACACGATGACAACTGAAGTGGGGAAAGCATAACTATAGGCAAAACTTTTTTTCTCTTGTCATCCATGGACTGACACAGCGTGTCTTATACACCTTTACATGTGGGTTATGTCCCTGCTTGCAGGAGAAGACCTAGGCAGAATGTGAGATGTTATACATACATTCTAAACAGCCAGAGCTGAACAGCCCCGCCCAGGGGGGCGGTCCCTCTGGCATAACCCTCCCACTGCAGTCAGCAGACCTCAGTTTTTTTCTGCCTAGCAGAAGGAGAAGACGTGGCTCTCTCAGGAGCCAGTCTCCTGACCTATTTTTATTCCTTTTGGAATTTTTTTCCTATTTTATTCTTTTGAGATCTTCTATCAACTGTCGGCTGGGCAACAGGTTGGGTACAAGATATCCTCGTAGTCTTCCCTGTCCGACCATCGAGCGTGCTGATCCTCGCCTTGTGTGCGTGAGACTCAGTTCACAACATGCCCCACGACTCCAGGGGTGGCCGGTGGGCTTCCAGCTCCGCGGTCCTCTCAAGATAGAACAGTCCGGCTGTATCTTTCGCGGTGGACCGGGCCGACAGCTACTCAGTACCGCACTGTGATAGTTCTGTCAGAAACACACCAGTGGGTCCCTCAGGGGACGGGTAAGTAGTCTCTCCTGGCTGCAGGTGAGTACATGCTGTGTGTTTCTTGTGTGGGGGATTTCCCTGTCTCCCCCTGTGTTTTTTAATGTCACTCTCTGTTCACTAGTGCTGGCGCTGTACTGTGTGGGGTGCCTGGGGGCCATACTGTCCTGGGGGGGGGGGCTCATGCTGCTCTGCATTCGCTGGGGCTGTTTTGTTTTTGGATGTGAGGGGCCTGGGCGCCGTTCGGCGCCATGTTTGGTGTGTGTGCTGATTTTACATTGGCGCCCATCTTGCCGTGGCCCGCCGGAGCACATTGCGGGGGCCATTTTCTTGTAGCCGCACGTTTTTCTAGCACTAGTTTGGCCTCTAGCGCCGCTGGGAACGGCGCGAATCTCCTCACACTCTCTCCTCTCAGCTCACTCACGCTGAGCAGCGCGGCGCAGTGAGACAGATCAGCGGAACCGAGCGGTCCTGGTCAGGTTGGTGGGTTCCCTGGGCATTCCCCTACTTCAGTCAGCACAGCCTGTGGGTGGTCTCAGAGAGGGACATTATGGAGTCAGAGTCACCAGCTTCCCCTCACATGCCAGAGGCAGCAGCCAGTGCTCCAGCACCTGCGGTCCCTATGGACCAGTTGTCGGCAGTCCTGGAATCATTTCTGACCAGGATGGAAGCTGTGTGTGAGCACAAGGGAGCAAAAAAGCACCCTCTCCCCACTTTATCTCCACAAGGGGAGTGCTCTGATTCAGATATGGGCCTAGCTATTGCTGCTCAGGACCCTAGCTCTGAATATTTGGATGGTTTTGAACAGGACATTCCTTGTGAGGAAGACTCCAGTTCTGAGTCAGTAAATGACAGGGCGCTTGTTAGTGAACTCATTGATGCTGTGAGGGACACTCTCAAGCTAAATGCTGCGACCGCAGAACCTCAGGCGGATACAGTCTCCTTTGGTTCTTTTAAGACCAAGCCTTCTAAAAAGGTTTTTCCATATGTACCTTTCTTTGACCAGCTCATTGACCAGGTCTGGGAAAAGCCGCAGAAGACTTTCATGGTCCCGCGGCGTTTGTCTATTAGATACCCCTTTGAAGACGCCCTGCTTAAAAAGTGGGCTTCTCCCCCGGTGGTCGACCCTCCAGTCGCCCGTTTAAACAAGGCCACCACTCTCCCGATGGAGGGGACTCCTGCGTTTAAGGACCCCACTGACAGGAGGTCTGAAGTGGTGAGTAGAGCCATGTTCGCCTTGTTGGGATCCGCCCTACGGCCCGTAGTAGCTGCGACCCTTGTGTCTCAGACACTCACGGAATGGGCAAAAATTTTGCACCAAACTGTGCAGGAGTATAACCTTTCTCCAGACACTATTGCTCTGGCCCACCAGATGGTGCAGGGTCTGATATATGTGTGCGACGCCACGTTGGACGCGGCCCCTTTAATATCCAGGGCCTCTGTCTCGGCGGTGGTATTGCGTCGTCTCATCTGGTTGAAATGCTGGTCTGCTGACCTAGCCTCTAAGAAGCTCCTGACGGATCTACCTTTTAAGGGTGGTAGACTTTTTGGTGCTGCTCTGGATGACATCATCAAGGATGTCACGGGAGGTAAAAGCACTCTCCTTCCTCAAACTATCAAGGGTAAGGAGGCCCGACGTAAACCGGGTCCTTCCTTTCCAGCAAAAAAGGGTTTTTTTCGTCCGTCAGAGTCCACGGGTAAGCCATCCCAGACTGACAACAGTGCGGCTGGCGGGCACAAGCGCCCCTGGGTGCGTAAGCCGAACAAGCCGGCTCCCAAGCCCGCCTCCGCGTGAAGTCTTGCCCCCGCCCGTCTCTGGGGTGGGGGGACGACTTCGCAGGTTCACGGATTGGTGGACCTCCCGGATCTCCGACCGGTGGGTGTGCGAGGTGGTCACCTCAGGATACAGAATAGAGTTCCGCTCCAGGCCCCCAGACAGATTCTTTCCCTCAAATCTCCCTCTCCTTCCTGCCCGTCGGGCAGCCCTCTTGGGGGCTGTACAGGATTTGATCGGGTCCGGAGTAATTGTGCCGGTTCCGTCCCAGGAGAGGTTTCAGGGGTTCTACTCGAATCTGTTTGTTGTTCCAAAAAAGGACGGGGTTCGGCCAATCCTGGACCTCAAGGCCCTGAATGCCTTCGTGAAGGTGCAAAAATTCTGCATGGAATCCATTCGCACGGTGATCGCTACACTCCATCAAGGGGATTTTCTGGCATCCTTGGACATCAAGGACGCCTACTTGCATGTTCCGATCTGCGCAAGCCACCAGAAGTTTCTGCGCTTTGTGGTCGGCGAAGTCCACTATCAATTTGTGGCTCTTCCCTTCGGCCTAGCCTCGGCACCGAGGGTGTTCACCAAGGTGCTTGCTCCGGTCCTAGCTTTGCTGAGACAGCGAGGCATTGCTATCGTGGGCTATCTGGACGATTTTCTTCTAAGAGCAGACAGTGGCTCAGAATTGGAAGAAAGTGTGACTATCGTCAGTCAGACCCTCAGGGAGTTTGGGTGGCTCCTGAACGTTCAGAAGTCGGTTCTAGTCCCGACTCAGCGTCTGGAGTATCTGGGTCTGATTCTGGACTCCTTGGAGGCAAGAGTCTTCCTACCTCCAGACAAACTACTGACACTTCAGTCTGCAGTATGGGTGCTGGCGTCCCGAAAATGGTCGTCAATCCGCTTTTGCATGAGAGTCCTGGGACTCATGGTGGCCTCCTTCGAGGCCGTTCCTTATGCCCAAGCGCACACCAGGGCTTTACAGAAAGAGATCTTGTTCACTTGGGACAAATCCCCATTGTCCTTGGATCTTCAGATCCAGGTGAGTCACCTGGTCAGGGCGTCCCTGACGTGGTGGTTGAGGTCCCCGGCTCTTCGGTCCGGGAAGTCGTTCCTCCCCATCCAATGGACGGTGATCACGACGGACGCCAGCCTGATGGGCTGGGGGCGAGTCTGGGGAGTCCTGTCGGCCCAAGGGCTTTGGACTCCGGACGAAGCCCTCTTACCGATCAATGTGCTGGAGATACGGGCAATCAGACTGTGCCTCTCCTCATGGTCGGAGAAACTACAGGGTCACTCCATCAGGATCCAATCGGACAACGCCACAGCAGTGGCGTATGTCAACCATCAAGGGGGGACTCGGAGCTCAGCTGCGGCTTCCGAGGTCGCCCGCATCCTGAGGTGGGCCGAAAGAAGCGTGCCGGCTCTGTCGGCCGTCTACATTCCGGGCGTAGACAATTGTCAGGCGGACTATCTAAGTCACCAGACGCTGGACCAGGGAGAGTGGTCCTTGCACCCGGAGGTCTTTCAACTCCTTTGCAGACGGTGGGGCACGCCGGATGTGGACCTGATGGCCTCTCGACTCAATCGCAAGGTGTCGAGGTTTGTGGCCAGATCCAGGGATCCCTGGGCGGATGCCTCGGATGCGTTGGTGGCCCCATGGGGTCAGTATCACCTGATATATGTTTATCCTCCGCTGCAGTTGCTCCCTCACCTGCTCCGCAGGGTAGCGACCGAGGGAATTCTGGTGATCCTCATTGCTCCGGATTGGCCTCGGCGTCACTGGTACGCCGATCTGGTACGTCTCGTCGCAGACGTTCCCTGGCGGTTACCAATACGGGGGGACCTTCTGTCTCAAGGTCCTATATTTCATCCTGCTTTACAGTCTCTGGCTTTAACGGCATGGTTGTTGAAAGCCAGGTGCTGAGAGACCGAGGTCTCTCGGATTCGGTCATTTCGACCATGTTAAGGGCACGGAAGTCTTCCTCCAGAAAGATCCATCACCGTGCTTGGAGAGCTTACATCGCCATGTGCGAAGAGCTGGACTGGCACCCACGAACGTATTCCGTTCCCAGAATCCTGCATTTTCTGCAGCGTGGCGTGACCCAAAAGCTCGCTTTGAGTACCATTAAGGGTCAGATTTCGGCCTTGGCCATCTTCTTTCAGCGACCGCTGGCAGGTCTTTCCTTGGTTAGCACCTTTTGTGCAGGGGGTTCGCCAATTGCTCCCCCCTGTCAAGCCTCCTCTCCCCCCGTGGGATCTGAATTTGGTGCTCTCGGTCCTCCAGGAACCTCCTTTTGAAAATATTAGAGATATTCCCCTCTTGACTTTGTCTCAGAAGGTGGCCTTCTTGGTGGCCATTACTTCCATTAGACGAGTGTCTGAATTGGCGGCCTTGTCCTGCAAGTCGCCCTTTTTGGTCATCCATAAGGATAAGGCGGTGTTACGTCCGCGACCTTCTTTTCTGCCAAAGGTGGTCTCGGCCTTCCACTTAAATGAGGACATTGTCCTCCCATCCTTGTGTCCTCACCCATCGCATCCCAGAGAGTTTGCGCTTCACACTTTGGATGTGGTACGAGCCTTGCGGGTGTACCTGTCTGCTACTGCCTCTATTCGGAAGTCTGACTCATTATTTGTGGCTGTCTCTTGTCCAAAACAGGGCCAAGCGGTTTCGTCTGCCACCATTTTCTAGGTGGATCAGACAAACCGGCTTTCAAGCCTATGCTCTCAAGGGCGCCTCCCTTTCCGGTTACGGCACATTCCACCAGGGCAATTGGTGCTTCCTGGGCTTTCCGACATCAAGCGTCGGTTGCACAAGTGTGCAAGGCGGCGACCTGGTCGTCTGTTCATACCTTTTCTAAGTTTTATAAGGTTGATGTGGCTGCATCTTCGGATGCTTCCTTCGGCCGCAAGGTGTTGCAGGCCGCTGTTTGATGTTGCAACTCCTCCGTTGAGGAGCTCTGCCTTGTTTGGAGTGAAGTTTTTGGTTTTCCATTTATACTGCTCCCATCCCTCTTGACACTGCTTTGGGACATCCCACGTGTAAAGGTGTATAAGACACGCTGTGTCAGTCCATGGATGACAAGAGAAAATAGGATTTTTGTACTCACCGTAAAATCCGTTTCTCTGGCATCCATGGACTGACACAGCACCCACCCTTCTTTTCGAGTTTGTACTGCTTTGTTACGAACTGAGGTCTGCTGACTGCAGTGGGAGGGTTATGCCGGAGGGACCGCCCCCCTGGGCGGGGCTGTTCAGCTCTGGCTGTTTAGAATGTATGTATAACATCTCACATTCTGCCTAGGTCTTCTCCTGCAAGCAGGGACATAACCCACGTGTAAAGGTGTATAAGACACGCTGTGTCAGTCCATGGATGCCAGAGAAACTGATTTTACGGTGAGTACAAAAATCCTATTTTTGGGGGGGTTTTGAGCAGAGAAATATTCGAAAACCTGTCAGGTTTTTATTGCTGCCTGTGCCCCAGTAAGGAAGTTTCACCCTCTCTATTTGTCATGTATACAATTATCGCTGAAAGTGAGCGAAATGTTCAGATTTTCTGTGGTTACCAGAACAGGTATAGAGGGGAAATCCTTTAATGCGGACACTAGTTCTGGTGAGCTTGGTGACAATTTGGAATTCCCTCACTTTGAAGCAATTTCCTCTAACTTGCTGTTTTGGCTATTGGACAGAAAGTGTAGGAAAATCTCCCCAATGGGGCACAAGGGGGGGGGGGGGGATTACAACCTATCCTTACTGTATCCAAAATTACAAAATACGTTTTTTGCATTTAGTTTTACTTTGAGGATCAACAACGCAGGGTGACACCTTCCTATCCTGCATTTAAATGTTCCTACTGTTCCTCCATGTCAGGTTTTAGTTCCCTGGCTTGCAATTCATCTTACACACCCTTATGCCGCGTACACACGACCGCTTTTTTCGACGAGAAAAACAGCATTTTTTTTTTTCGCAGAGAAAAACGATCGTCTGTGGGCTTTATGTCGTTTTTCTCGTCTAGAAAAACGGCATAAAAAACGACGAGAAAATTTAGAACATGTTCTAAATTTTCTCATCGTTTTTTCCAGCATTTTTTTCCGCGGCAGTTTTCTCATAGGGAAACACTGCCGCGGAGCCCACAGACGGTCATTTTTCTCGTCAAGAGAAAAAATGATGGGAAAAACGACCGTGTGTAGGGAACCAAGCGGTTCCCTCGTTTTTCCTGTCATTATTCACAGCGGTTTTTTAACCGCCGTGAATAATGATCGTGTGTACGCGGCATCAGGCTTGAGGGGTTCTTTGCAAACTACATGATTTAAACCTACATGAAGATCCACCCCCAGCAGCTACATGATAGGTTGGGGATGCCCAATGGCTTTTGTGTAGGTTTGGAAAGCTCCATAGTCTGGGTGCAGGAGGGTAGCAATGTCGGATTGTTGAACCAAGGGATTTCATTCCAGCTCCTCTGATCGAAAATATCAAGCTTTTTACCCAAACCTGTTTACAGTTCCAAAACCCAACAGGCATTTGTCCCATCCTGGATTTCAAAGCTCTTGGCCCTGAGAGTATTCACAAAAGTCCTCACACCAGTTCTGAGTCTTCTTTATCTCAGATGTATTCCAGTCATCAGATACCTGGATTATCTGCTGCTGCAAGAGCAGAACTTCTCTGACCTTGGACTCCAATGTGTCACAATGTGGACTTCAGAGAGATCCTGAACTTTGAGAAGTTATCTCTGATTCTGTCCCATCGCTTGGATTTCTTGGGCCTTCTCTTGAATACCTTTTTTAGTCTTTCTGCCCCAGAAGTTGACGTTATCAGGTTGGGCAACTTCAACCCTGATGTCGCCCCTCCCTGCGCAGCTGCATGTGAGTATTTCGATTCATGGTATCCATCTTCAAAGTTGTCCCATTTGCTCAGTTCCACTCCAGAGCTTTGCAATGAGACATTCTCACTGCATAGGGAAAATCCTGTCATGCTTTCTGCTCCTGGCATTGTCGAAGGGCAGTGTTGTATTTTTTGGTTTGGGCAGATTAGTGGACCTTTTGTCTATTCAGTGTTGTTGGTCTCTCTCAACACCTTTTACATGCAACGTTACAAGCAATTGATCTGTTAAACAAAAACTGTCTTCACTAATGGGCAGTTGGGCAGCTAGCAAAGGAACCAATATATGCTTATTCCAACAAATTGGCGTGCCGTTTATTTCTGAATAGGTCTAGTAATAATTTACTGAGCCCCCTCTTCTGACCAGGCACCTGGCCCCGGTTCAACCGAACAATGTCACAGCTGTGGCTTACATCAGTCATTAAGGGGGCACCAGGAGGGTTGTAGCAGGGACCAAAGTAGAAAATCTGTTCTGGGCAGAGTTTCATGTTCCTGCATTCTCTGCGGTGTTGGACGGAATGCAGGGTTGGAAAACTGGCAATATCTTTTGTCAGAAGATATCATCTGGACCTGGGGAATTAGTCTCTCTTTGTTAGGAGGCATTCTGGGGCACATGCCTTAATTGGCGGAAACTGGATTTGGACATACTAACTACTTAGTAAAATAAAAATACGTAGGCCCTACCCAAATCAAGCGCTCATGGATGTAAGATATAAAGTAAAACAAAATACAATAGAAGAATGGAAAAAAATATATAACTCCTCTCCCAATAGTAATCAAATGCCAAATGACGGCTGAAGCTGCTACCTAATCCTATCAACAGACAGGTAAATAACATAAAAAATGCAATAAATAATACAATTGGAGCCCATTCACACAGGGGCAACTTTGGATCCGACTTCAAATTGCCCCAGGTCGCCCCTAGTCGCCTCAAGTCGTGCTGCATGAGAAAATCAATGTAAGTGAATGAAGCCGTCTTAATGCACACTACTGCAGTCGCTCCGACTTAAAAAAAGGTTCCTGTACTACTTCAATCCGACTTCTAGGCAACTGCTAGGTGACATGTACCCATTGATTTCAATGGCAGTCGCTCCGAAGTCGGATCCCCTGTCTTAACAGGAGCAACTTTCCAGGAAGAAAACATACATTTCTCAGGCAAACCTCTCCCTCCCCCCTCCCTCCCACAGAGCTGATTCTTGTTTGATTGGCCACTGGAATGTCTCCTGTCCTGCAGGCAACTTGAAGTTGCCTTGTAAGTAGCTCCAGGTCGCGCTGTGATTCATACTTAAGTCGTGTCCAAGTTGCCTGCCAAAGTCGCGCTGGAAGTCGTGTTGCCCCTGTGTGAATGGAGTCTTATTGTGGCAGCGCTTCAAAAGTAGTGTGTGTGACATGTACAATCTACAGAACTTGTAAAATAAACACATCCATGTATTTATGCTGAGAAAAATGTCTCTGTAGTATAAAAGTCCATCTAGCCACAGTAGGAAAAACCATAGGAGGTAGATCAGTGGTTACAATATAAAGAAGATCCCAATAATCAAAGTACTGTTCCTCTGCCACCAACACTCGTGATAAAAACGGGGGGAGAGACCACCCCTATTGTGGTTATTCTTACCAGATGCAGCTATATTAATAGCGTTGTATGTATATGGATAGACTTCTCATCAGCACACAGGGTCCACTGTCACAGCATACTGGGGCTCATGTACAGAGGTAAAAGAAAAAAAGCCACCCTAGCATAATTCCGTTTCAACTCTTTGATGAAGCACCAGTCCCCCTTGGAAATACACTTACAATATAAAAATAGATAAAAGGCTATACATCACATATGCGCTGCCCGTGAGCCTTGGATATCAGAGCAGCGTTGTCCTGCCTTCCCTCGACTTCCCGATACTCCCGAATAGCGGCGTGCGCCGTGACGTCACTATGATTGACAAACACTACAACCAACACTGACGCGTTTCGTCACTCCTGGACATCATGGGTCCACTTATGTCCAGGAGTGACGAAACACGTCAGGGTTGGTTATAGTGTTTGTCAATCATAGTGACGTCACGGTGAACGCCGCTATTCGCGAGTATCAGGAAGTCGAGGGAAGGCAGGACAACGCCGCTCTGATATCCATGGCTCCCGGGCAGCGCATATGTGATGTATAGCTTTTTATTTGTAAGTGTATTTCCAAGGGGGACTGGTGCTCCATTAAAGAGTTGAAACAGAATTATGCTATGGTGGCTTTTTTTCTTTTACCTCTGTACATGAGCCCCAGTATGCTGTGACAGTGGATCCTGTGTGCTGATGAGATGAGAAGTCTATCCATATACATACAACGCTATTAATATAGCTGCGTCTGGTAAGAATGACCACAATAGGGGTGGTCTCTCCCCCCTTTTTTAACACGAGTGGTGGTGTTGGTGGCAGAGGAACAGTACTTTGATTATTGGGATCTTCTTTATATTGTAACCACAGATCTACCTCCTATGGTTTTTCCTACTATTGCTAGATTGTTTTTTTTACTACAGAGACATTTTTCTCAGCATAAATTCATGGATGTGTTTATTTTACAAGTTCTGTAGATTGCACACACACTACTTTTGAAGCGCTGCCACAATAATTGTATTATTTATTGTATTTTTTTATACTAACTACTTCGTTCAACAAGAAATTGGACAGATGACACCCCCCCTCTGTTTGGACTGCTTTTGGAATCTCTTGGTTGCTTACTATCAAGCTGTGTCTCTCAGTGAACAATAGAGATACATAGGATTTTTGTACCCACTGTAAAATTATTTTCTTGACATACATTGTGGGACACAGCTCTCTCCCACTATCTGTGATTATTCACTCCATAGATGACTCCATTATTTTTTTTTTCGATCAACCAGCGGACTGCAAAAAAAAGCATATTCCTCCATCCACAGAAGCGAAGTTGATGGCAGAATCTTCCCCCACTGCGTTATTGTGTTCTAACAGTGGAAACTCCTCCTTTAGGGCTAATTCAATGAAAATTTACTAACGGTCTAGTTTGAGAGGAGTCTATCATTCGATCAACTCCTCTTAAATAGGCATGACCATGCATAGATCAAAATTAAACAAACCGTGTAAATAAGGTGAACAAATATTTGCGCTAACAGTGAATTTTTTTTTTATAAAGCAATAACAAAAGCAGCGTGCACAGTCTGTTGATGACGCAAACGCAAAAATATGTGAATCCAAAAATGCAGCGCTTCAATCCAAAGGGATATCCCTTTGGATGAAACATGTCAGGCTGACCAATGTGAACACGCTTTGACCTGCAGTTTGTTACCTGCCTTAACCATTTGCTTTTCCTGTAAGTAGAATTTTAAATAAACCTTTCTGTTTGATCTTACGGGCTTCACTATTCTGCCTCTTTTCTTCCTATTGATTAACCTTGTCTGAGGAGGACTGCATAGCATTACCATACACTGAGTCCTGAAGGTTTCCTTGATGCTGGTGTTGTCTGGATTTTCCTGCCATTATTCCATCAAGTCTGGAGAGTTGTATCCATCTTTGATCCTCTACATTTGCCATTAACGTTTGAATATGTTCACCTTCTGGTAAGCAGATTGTGAGCACAATTGGTGTGGTGTGTTGTTCCTTCACACTGAAATCCTTGGTGGTGGCGTTTCAACATTTTTTGCATATACCTTCATATATTGATTTTTATGGACTGTCACGTTTATTTGCTTTATTGAAGCGCTGCATTTTTGGATTCACATAGATCAAAATTAGTCCGGTCCCTGCTGAACCGCCAAATTTTGATCCATTTAGGCCAGCTTTAGACTGCTTGCTACAGCCTAGTAGATGTGGTGTTGGAGGGATTATAGCCTCAAGGCAGCTGGCTTTCAGTTCTCTGTGCCAAGTGTACACTTCTTCCAAAGGGCAGCAGTTCAACCCTGGTTTGCTTACTGTCAAACTGCCCCTCAATAGACCCCAAGAAAAGGATTTTACTATTTAATACAAAAATCCTGTTTTTCATTTTTTTGTTTTATTTTTTATACTACATCTTCAGTTAGTGCTAATAAAATCAAGAAATTATAGCTTTTTAATTGGTTCCTCTCATTCTAGAATGTTGTGCGATTAATTTTCTTCAGTCCTAACACCTATATTAACAAACAATTTGGCAACTAAATTGTTAAATAAAAAATTCTGGATAGTAAGGCGTTGGAGCTGGGGAGATGCCATAGATGCGAAAGGCCTTAGAGCAAATTGGCCAGGTGGCTGCTATGGTGGGATGTTGAAGCATTGTGGGCAAGGGAAGCGTGGGACTCAAAGAAAGAACAGCCAAAGGCGATACTGCTTGTTCCATTGTGACCCATTGTTTCACCTTGGAGTTCCTGCACCAGTCCAATTAGATGAGTTGCTCTTTGATAAAGGCAGGCATCTGGAAGAGCCATACCGCTGTCCGACTTCTACGCAAGGTAGAATGTTTAACTTGAGCCGGTTTGTAGTTCCAGACAAACCTATTCTGAATCGATTGAACAGTTTTAAAATAAGTGGGATCTGTATGGGCATTGTTTGTAACACGTACAGCAACTTGGGTAATACATTTTGTTTGCACCAGTGTGCAATTTTATTTTTTTTGAATGAGATAAGAGGTAGGAAGTTCAATGAGTACAGTTTAGAGGGGTCATTAGTTGGCTGAATTTTAAGATGCCAAACGTGGGAGGATGCCCACTTAAAAGAAAAGGTGGATTTCTATAGACTCCTCTTTTTGGCAACATCAAGACTTAGAAACTTTACTAGATGTATACCATAATAAAGTTTTACATTACTTTACCCATTTTAAGAGAACAAGCTGTACGTCTTCCACCAGTCCTATCTCACTCCTGTCAGATTACATGCTCTGTACCGCCTCGTCAACACTAATTGCAGGGGAATTGGTGGCCAAAATACACTAGAATACTACTAAAAGAATCATCTTTGGTTTTTGCCTGCAAACTTATTGCTCTTAAATGGTTACAGACCACCCCCCCCCCCTCCTCCAGTGTTGTGCGCAATTAACCAGGTCTTGCCTTATGAGAGTTATTTACAAAAATAGGGGTTGTCCTCATACATATAGTAAGATCTGGGATGTGTGGTTGGCATCGATCTTGAAATTTAATGTCATCTATAGATTGAACACACAGTACAGTTTTTCTTGGCCATAGTGGATTGGAAACAATAGTTTGTTATATATTATATATGTCAGAATATAAAATGACTCATGGAAACAATTGATTCATTGTTTATTTTGTTTTATTGTTTATTGCATCTTATCGTCTCTATTGGCTCCATATGGATACGGATATGATGTCTTGTCCGATGCACTGCAAAAATGATGCTGTGTCTTTGTACCTCTATTTTTGCAATAAACAGTTTAAAAATATTTTTTTGATCATACATTACTGGACACAGATTCAGAGACAGCTAGGATATAGGCATTTGGATCCTGGCAAAAAAAAGCTGTGCTGACCCCCATATAACCCCTCCCACTTCCAGAAATCTTTAGTTATTTGCTAGTGTCTTTAGGTGTTGGATGTATTCTCTCTGAGTGAGTCTACTCTGATTATTTTTCTTCAATTGACGATGCTATGTGGCCACAGCGGCATCTTGCGCAGTTTCCCCAATTGCTGACCCATGGCAAGAACTTCGGGACTGTACCCAGACCCCCCACATTTGAATATATGGGGCTAGCCTGCAGTGTTGCTTCAGACATTGGTTCCTGCTTTTAGGAACCCACCTGTGCGCGTAGTGTGTTGTGTTAGCAGCAGGGTGCTATACCCATCCAGGGCAGAGGCAAACCACAACATTGTGACCCTGTCCCTGAAGACTCCCACCCCTGTGGGACTCCCTCCTCCAAAGGTGTGAGTGTGTTAGCTGTATTAATACATAAATTGCTGCGCTAATACATGAATAAAGTCCTTGAATGAAAAATTCAAACATAAATATAGTCCTTAAGTGCAAGCATAAAATATAAGCAAGTCTTCCAGAATGTGAAAAAGTCCTACTTCTGCCTCGAAACCAATAGCTGAGTATTAAATCAACCATCACCTCCTAAGAAGAAATCCACCACCAAAGGGAATCGGGTGTGCTCTTACCAGAACACAGGGACCGTCTAATAGAAGAAAGGTCAAACAAGCTGGTTGACATATTGCTCTCCAAACTGTCAATGGACATGGGCGGCACTCTATGAACTGCAGGTCATTTCCGCAAATAGCAGTAGGCATAAAGTGAAAAAACATACAAACCCAATAGTGTTCCCTTTTTTAAAAAGTTTTATTAAATCTTAAAAAGCCACTCACAATGTTAAAAGATAGATTGCGCAATCAATACATACTCGCCAGCTAACAAAGATGACGTTTACCATCACTTCCAGTACGTGATGATGCTAGCACTTCGCACCACCCTATGTGTTTCATCACAAAGGACTTCTTCCGGGGCACGGGCGCATGTTTCATCATCTTGTATACATCAACAAATATAACCAAGCCTCGCTCTCACATATGCTGCATAAGACATCCCAAATTGACCAAGCATCATTAGAGAGCTGCTTAAATGGTAAAAACCAATCCTCAGTCTCAATAGTAAAAACGGAAAATAATATGGTTGACAAATAAGTCTGACTCAAATGATCACAAAATGTTTAAAAATGACAAACGCACACCAGATTAATTTATATATATATATATATATATATATATATCTATATATATATATATATATATATATATATATATATATATATATATGAGACCTGAATACCCTAAAGATCTATAAAGGGACCAAAGTTTCAGGATGACAATATATCCTGTAAATCCAAAGATAATATAGTAGAAGACCTTAAGAATTATCAATAAAGGCATTGACATCCCAATCATCATTTAGCCCGTGGGGAGTATATGATTTCAAAGTGTAAATCCATTTGGTTTCCAGTTTAGAAATCTCCTTCTTTCTAACACTCCCCCTCCAATGACAGGGTGAGTCTATCTATGCCCAAAAAAACAGTTCCGGTGGGATGCCTGTTATGGACCTCCCTAATGACTTGGGTTCAAAAACATTTTGAATGTTTAGCATTGTGCTGTCCTGGACCCACACCCAAATTCTTTTTTATTGATTTTAAATATTTGAAAATTTAAAAATTTGAAAAATAAAAAACAATGGCACCAAAATAGGCGGTCACACAGGACCAACCTGCCACCCTCACCCACCCACCCCTCTCTTTGTGTTGGCAGTAAGGCCCCCCCCCTCCTCCCAGCACATACATAGTCAGGTGTCATTTTATTAGCAATTGGTGCAGGCCCCAAGGTAAAATCAATTAAAGCAGAATATAAAATACTAGAATGGCTACATATCAGTTTATGTACTAATCAATGTCAGAACAGGAGAAAGTTCTGCACAGCCCATCCTTCACCCTACAAGGTACCCATGTGGGACCTAACCATTGGTCTCTGAGACTACCCCAAACTTTCTCCAATTTTTTTTGGACTGTCCCCGTTTAGGTACCGTATATACTCGAGTATAAGCCGAGATTTTCAGCCCTTTTTTTTGGGCTGAAAGTCCCCCCCTCGGCTTATACTCGAGTCAGTGAAATATAACATTGTAAATTGTACCTGAAGGCTGCGGCGTCCATCGTTTAAAACTCGCGGTCTCTTCCTGGTCTCTTTCGTGATAGGCGAAACTGTGTCTGCTGAGAATCGCCTATCACGAACGTTCTCTCATCCTCAGTTTCCCAGCAGACGTCCGTGATTGGCGGAAACTGAACACAGTGTCTGCTGGGATGGGTGAAGATGAGAGAACGTTCGTGATAGGCAATTCTCAGCAGACACAGTTCCGTCTATCACGGAAGTTTTCAGGAAGAGACCGCAAGTTTTAAACGATGGACGCCGCAGCCTTCAGGTACAATTTACAATGTTTATCTTTAATTTTAGGGAAACAGTGAGGATGGGCACAAGTGAGGATGGGCACACGTGAGGATGGGCACAAGTGAGGATGGGCACAGTAAGGTGGCAATGGGCTTAGTGAAGTTGCAATGGGTGGGCATTGTTGACCCTCGGCTTATACTCGAGTCAGTAAGTTTTCACAGGTTTTTGTGGTAACATTAGGTACCTCGGCTTATACTCGGATTGGCTTATACTGGAGTATATACTGTATGTGGCTTTTTAAAATGAGAGTACTGCATTAACTAATCCCTTCCAGGTTTGTACTGAAGGGGCCATGGTTTTTTCCACTGCAATATAATTGCTTTGCAAGCTTAACAAAGCAGAATACTGTATTTATTGGCGTATAACACTCACTTTTTTACCCTGAAAATAGAGGGTAAACTGTGCCTGCGTGTTATACGCAGGGGGCTGTGGAAAGTTTTTTTTTCCTGAAACTTCCCTCCTAAAGTTAGGGTGCGTGTTATACGCCGATAAATACAGTACGTAGAAGGGTTCTATAAGCTGGCTGCAAGCCCTTCTGTCAATCCCAGCAAACAGACTGGAATAGTCAATGGAATGGGCAAAGTTGTAATCTATATTTTAAATTAACATTCTTCCAATACTGTTGAATCAAAGGGCAGTGCCAGAAAATGTGGGAGAAATCAACAGGGGAAAAGAATATCTCCAGCATTCAACAATGGGAGACCGGTAAATAATTGTCAACTTAGTAGGCACATAATAGATGGGGTGGAGAAACTTTTATATTGGGTCCAACGTTCTTTTTCAGAAACTAGACGATGGAAGGGGTAGTCTCGCATCATACCAATCATCTCCGTGGATATCGCGGACATCCACCACCCATTTCCCCCTGCATCGCACAATTTGAGGTGGTCTGTTTGGTAACTGCTCTTTGGACACTTTAGATAATGGATTGGTACCAGAGCATCATCATACCGCAGTCTTTCTAGAGAGGAGGGCTGAGTCACCAGAGAATGCAAGCCAAATTTGGTGACAAAAGTGTGCCTTGACTGTAGATACCTAAAGAAGTACTACAGTGCCTTGCGAAAGTATTCAGCCCCCTTAAACTTTTCATCCTTTTGCCACATTTCAGGCTTCAAACATAAAGATATAAAATTTTAATTTTTTTGTGAAGAATCACCAACAAGTGGGACACAATTGTGAAGTGGAACGAAATCTATTGGATTTTTGAAACTTTTTTAACGAAGAAAAAAATGAAAAGTGGGGCGTGCAAAATTATTCAAAAGGATGAAAAGTTCAAGGGGGCCGAATACTTTCGCAAGGCACTGTAAATGGGGAGAGTAAACTTACTCTTGAACTGGTCAAATGTCAACAATTTGTGAACAATTTGCCCTGAGATACAATAACACCTATTGTCTTGATCCCCTTAGCAGCCCATAATACTGGGTCAGGGACTGACATGAGATGGGGATAGCAAGGGTTTAGCCACAAAGTGAAAAGTGGCAACCCTTTGTTTTCTGAGGACATCTTGTGGACCAGATCCCAGGCTTTTGGTGTTGTTTTCATGGAGCCAATAACTACCCGAGGAAGCCCCTGGTAGGAAAGGAATTTTAAGCCTTCATAAGACCTCACCAGTGCAGCCTCCTTTACTGTAGCAGCATCACCATTGTCTTCTATCAGCCACATGGGCAAAAACAATTTAACTAGGTCGTACTTGTGTAAATCGGGAAGGGCCAGACCCCTTGGCCAACAGGCTCCTGTTAATCGAGCTAAAAGTGGAACTTCACTCTCTCAATCAACATTCACTATTTTTGATAATTATGCTGCTGGCATTAGTAAATAGGAAAGTATATCCAATTTACTGGTTTTAATCCTTTTTTTTTCTTTCTTTTTTTTTACATTTCTTCAGCTACTTCCTGGTTTCCAGACCTAGGAAAATTGTCATACATCCCAAGAGTCTTCAGGAGGGGTTTTCTCAGCTAAGCACACCCTTCTGCCTGTATGCCTGAGCTAATGGCAGAGGGATTCCATGAAGTAAATTTTTACATGAATCGTCTGCTCTTACTTAAAATGGCTATGGCTGGAAATGCTAGGGGGTGTTTTTTAAAGTGATTTCTCAACAAAATAAAGCATAGAGAAGTGGATGGATGGGGGCGTTTGCTTTGAATCTTAAAAATGAGTTAAATAGCGTTTTTTAGCTTTTGATGCTCAGATGCAGTTTAGTTTAAGAATTTTGCCCAAAACCCATATAACAGAGTACCCTCTTCATAAACTTCCAGTCAACTAGGCCTTTTCAATGTCTAAAGAAACTACAGCCCTAGCCCCTGAATTTTTTATGGGTGAAAAAGCCTTCAGAGATTTGTGTCTGTAGACTTGTGGGGCATAAACCCGGTTTGATCTATATTCACAAACTAATTTGGGACAAACAGGTGGCGAATACCTTGGGTAAAATTTTAAAATCCACATTCAGCAGTGCAATTGGTCGGTATGAGGAGGATTCTGTGGGGTCTTTGCCTGGTTTAGGAAGTAATACGGCATGTGTGTCTAACATGGAGGCAGGTAAAATAGAGGATTCTAAGCAGTGATTGTGTATGGAATGCAGTCTAGAGGTCAAGTGTTCAGCATTACTCCATGTTATGTGAAACTTTGAAAATCTATTCCCTAGAGAGATCTTGCCAGTAACAGAACTTTCTCTAGTCGTCTGTCCAGGACAGCACTAGAGAGAGATAGGCTCCACCTCCAGAGGCAGGAAACACATCATACCAATCTTTAAAGGGCGGCTTCCGTCCCTCGTCCTCAGTCTTTGTGTTTCCTCCACTGGAGGAGGAGGCTGGATGGAGCTCTCCTTCCCCTAAGCCGAGGCAGACTGCTCGAGGAAGGGGGAAGGAGGTCTGCGATACCTGGAAGGTGACAGGCTTTGTTGGGTCCCCCGGTCAGGCTGCAGTGAAACTGGTACCGGCGCAATCCTCCGGTATAGCCCGAGGAGGGCTGACGTTCCCCGCAGGACATCCTGGCATCTGCCGGGCAGTTACTGTGGTCTCTGGCGTGGGTGTTCAGCGGGGGGCGGGCGTAGGCCTCGAGTTCCGGCCTGTGGAACGCAGGAGGAGGGCGGGGACTTCCGGCGCAACACTTCCGGTTCCGGGTCGCGCGGCGAGCGTGGACGCTGGGGCCATGGCGGGAAATTTAAAAAAACCGCCGGCCACAAGATAGACGGTTCCTTGAAGATGATCCAGCAGCTGACTACAGAGGTAGGAGACAGCATGGAGACAATGGAACCAGGTGGCAGTGGTGCCGGCCCAGCTCAGGTAGGCAGACACTGGGGTGCCCTGGACCTACAGGGCTGGGGAAGGAGGGGGAAAAAGGGGAAATACCCCCCCCTCCTTCAGCGACAGGATCCGGGCTAAAGAGCCATGTGAATCCTGTCAGCGGCTGGTGGGGGTGCACATCGGTGTGGTGAAGGTACAATCCCCGATTGTCTAAAAGGTTTCTGACTACTTGCCCTGGTTTCTTCTCTCCTTCTCTTTCCCAGGCTCAGCCTAAAGACCCGGAGAGGTCAGGGGGGAAGAAGAGGTGTCCGTCATGTACGAACAAACTAAAGGAGGGATGGAGCAAGCCCCTTTGTAAACCTTGTATTGACAAATTGGTTTACAAGGAGGCAACAGGGGCATGTAAAGAACTAATTACTGGGGTGCAGAAAGAAATGAAGACCATTAAATCAATGCTGGCAAGCCTTGAAACCCCAAAACCACCAGCTGCAGCCCCCCCTGATTCGGCCCCAGAGGTGGGTGACGCATCAGACGGAGGGGAACCAGATTCCTTGGACGAGCTAAGTGAGGCGGCTTCATCCAGAGATATTCCGAGCCAGGGGACAAGTTCGCCCAGATACAGGCTCTCACTCGAGGAGGTGGATGCCTTATTAGGGGTGATATGAGACTCTCGATATCAAAGAAGAGCAGGCTTCCTTGTCCTTGCATGACCAGATGTACCAAACCCTGAAAGAGGATCAGAACAGGGTATTTCCGGTACATAGTACACTGGCAGATTCTATTAAAAAGGAATGGCGGGAACCAGAGAAAAAATAGTTTTTTCCCAAAAGTCTGAAGAGGAGATTTCCCTTCAGTGAGGATTCCTCCTGTATCTGGAACAAAGTGCCCAAAGTGGATGCGGCCTTTTCCCAGTGTTCCAAGTCTACAGACCTCGCCTTTGAGGACATGGGTGTCCTTAAGGAACCTATGGACAAAAGGATGGAGGTACTGCTGAAAAGGTCATGGGAAGTAGCCATGACAAGTTTAAAGCCAGCAATGGCTACAACTATAGTGGCTCGTAACTTGGAGGTCTGGCTGGACCAGCTGCAAAACCATCTGGAAAGTGGGACCTCCAGGAAGGAGATTCTTGATTCCCTGCCTATGCTACACAAGGCGGCGGGCTATATGGCGGACGCATCCGCGGAGTCGGTCAAGCTATCGGCAAAGACCGCTGCCTTAATCAATTCCTCACGCAGGGCTTTATGGCTAAAGTCCTGGTCGGGAGACCCGGCATCAAAAATCAGACTATGTGGCATCCCATTTGAAGGAGACCTTTTGTTCGGGCAAGATCTAGAGAAAGTGCTAGACCGTACTGCCGACAAGAAAAAGGCCTTCCCGGTCAAAAATAAAAGGGTTCAGGGGAAACGGTTTTTTCGTCCCCAAGGACAAAGGCCGATTCAGGGGCAGGCTCCTAAGGGGTCGTCCTCTGGGAAGCAGTGGGGAAAGGGTAAACAGAAAGGTGTCCTGTTTTCCTCTCCTAAAAAGACCACCAAATCCCAGTGACTTAGTTCCAGTGGGAGGGAGATTGGGGCAGTTCCTTCCACAGTGGGAAAAGACTACCCCAAATACATTTATTCGGAGGATAATCAGGGAAGGCTATCGAATTCAGTTCAGGGGCACTCCGCCCACAAGAACGTTCGTAACCTCTCCGCCCAGGGATTTTCAGAAAAAGACAGCCTTGCTGTCACAAATAGGCGACTTGGTAGACCAGGGGGTTCTTTTCCCAGTGCCACAGCAGGAGATAAACCTAGGTTTTTACTCGCATGTTTTCATAGTGAGAAAACCGTCGGGCAATTTCCGCCTAATATTAAATCTGAAATCACTAAACAAGTGGGTGGCTTACAGAAAATTTCGGATGGAGACAATCCTTTCGGTGAAGTCAATTCTTCCCCCGGATTGTTTCTTGGCCTCCCTCGATTTGAGGGATGCCTACTTACATGTCCCTATCCATCCGGAATCTCAAAAGTTTTTAAGGGTAGCAATCAGATGGGGAAAGCAGGTCCGACATTTTCAATTCAGGGCCCTGCCATTCGGCCTGTCTTCATCCCCCAGAATATTTACAAAAATTTTGGCGGAGGCACTGGCCCCCCTGAGACTGGAAGGGATATCAGTCATCCCTTACCTGGACGACCTTTTATTTTTTGCACCCTCCGCGCTCCAACTGCAGGAGGATCTACGGGTGGCCATATCCTTTTTGGAAAAACTGGGGTGGTTAATAAATTGGGAGAAGTCAAACCTAACCCCGACACAGGTCCTGCAGTACTTGGGCTTCCTAGTAAACTCAGTGACGCAGAAAATTTATCTCACAGCGGAGAAAGTAAAAAAGGTAAAGGCTACGGCAGCCTTCCTTCAAAACAATCTGGCAATTTCTATCCGCTCAGCCATGTCGGGTTTGGGTGTCCTGACGGCAACAATCCCTGCGGTACCATGGGCAAGAGCCCATTTCAGGTGTCTTCAGGCAAATATTCTGAACAACTGGGACAGAACGCAGGAATCGTTGGACGCGACCTTCCACCTATCCCCAAAGACCAAAAGGTCTCTTTGGTGGTGGAGGGACGAAGAGAACCTAGTGCAGGGTCTGTTTTGGTCTCTTCCGGTGTCAGTCCGAATAACCACGGACGCCAGTGCCTGGGGCGCCCATTGGGGATCAAAGGTAGCCCAAGGGCGCTGGGAAAAAGTGCAGTCCCAAAGGTCAGCCAATTGGAGGGAGTTGCAAGCCATCTGGGAAGCCCTAAGGGCATTTGTCGCAGAGCTGAAAAATCACCACGTACAGGTCCTCTCAGACAGTGTGGTAGCAGTCTCATATTTAAACAAGCAAGGAGGAACAAGGTGTCCATCCTTAATCAAGATAGCGGGCGCTATCTTGGCCTGGGCAGAAAAAAATCTGAAGTCCATATCCGCGGTCCATCTGAAGGGAGTGGACAATTGCCTGGCGGACTTTCTGAGCCGACACCAAGTGAGCGAATCAGAGTGGTCGCTAAACAGGGAGGTCTTCCAACTAATAATAGAGAAGTGGGGCATTCCCGAAGTGGACTTGTTTGCCAGCAGGTCGAATGCCAAAGTTCCAGCTTACTTTTCGATAGAAAGAGAAATAGGGGCCAAAGGGATAGATGCCCTAGCCCAGAAGTGGCCGTTTCATCTATGTTACGCCTTTCCCCCGTTCAAACTTATTCCTCTGGTTCTGAGGAAATTTGTGCAGGAACGCACCACAATGATCCTAGTGGTCCCGTATTGGCCAAAGAGGCCTTGGTTTTCCATACTGTTACGCCTGACAGCGGAACCCCCCCTCATGTTGCCCGTAAGGAAGGATCTGCTATCCCAGGGCCCAGTCCTATTATCCAAGGTTCAGACCCTGAAGCTGTCAGCCTGGTGTCTGAAGAGAGTCTCCTGAAGTCTAAGGGGCTCTCGGATAGGGTAGTAAACACCATTCTTTCTAGTAGAAAGAAGGTTACCCAAGCGATTTATGTTAAAGTTTGGAAAAAATTTTGTTCATGGTTGGATACCAAAAAGGTGTCTGCAAGTATCCCAGCCATCTTGGAGTTTTTACAAGATGGTGCGGATAAAGGACTGGCCATTAGTACACTAAAAGTACAGGTATCGGCCTTGTCAGTTTTTTTAGAGCGACCCCTGGCTATAGACCCGCTAGTGAGCAGGTTCTTCAAGGGGTTAGCCAGAATTAGACCCATTCCATTTAAAGTCCTGCCAAAATGGGACCTGACGACAGTGTTGCAGGGTTGGGCTAAATGGTCACAAGAGAAAGAGCTGTCCCTAAAATGGGTCACGCTCAAAGCTGTCTTTCTAGTGGCCATAACCACTGCGAGACGCATTAGTGAGCTGCAGGCACTTTCCATTAAGGAGCCTTTTCTACAAGTTTTTGAAGACAGGCTGGTATTACGGACAGACCCAGGTTTTTTGCCCAAAGTGGTGTCAAAGTTCCATAGGGCTCAAGAAATGGTTTTACCTTCCTTTTTTGGGTCCCCAACCAGTCTAAGGGAGACAGAATTCCACAATCTGGACGTGAGAGCCTGTGTCTTACAATATCTGGAGTTGTCCAAAAACATTAGGAAATCCAATGCTCTATTTATTTTGCATTCGGGAAAAAAATTGGGGTTTCAAGCTTCAAAAGGCACAATCGCAAGATGGATTAGGCAGGCTATTGTGGAAGCTTACAAAATCTTAGGAAAGGAATGCCCTTTTTCCCCCATGGCTCACTCCACACGGGCACTATCGGCCTCTTGGGCAGAGCGAGCTGTTGCAACACCAGAACAAATTTGTCGAGCAGCAACATGGTCAAATTACTCGACGTTCATGAAGCATTATAGATTGGACCTTCTCTCAGCGCAAGACCAAGCGTTTGGGAGGAAAGTCCTCCAAGCGGTAGTCCCCCCCCCCTAATCTGGTAAGTTCTCGCTGATCCTCTCTAGTGCTGTCCTGGACAGACGACTAGAGAAAATTAGAGTTAGACTTACCGGTAACTCTATTTCTAGGAGTCGTCCAGGACAGCAGGGATTCCCTCCCTATATGCTGTTATAATGGTGGACGAGTGTTTTTTGTTGTTTCAGAAGCCGTTCCGGGGAAGTTCTCGGTTAAAAGACTGAGGACGAGGGACGGAAGCCGCCCTTTAAAGATTGGTATGATGTGTTTCCTGCCTCTGGAGGTGGAGCCTATCTCTCTCTAGTGCTGTCCTGGACGACTCCTAGAAATAGAGTTACCGGTAAGTCTAACTCTAGTTTTCTCTTTCAGTCTGACAATGCTAATGTGCTTCCTTTCAATTAGCAGTAGTGTTTTCAGCCTCCAAAGGTCTCGTTCACATGAGCAGCAGTTGATTTGTGGTCTTACTGCCCCCGACCACCCAAATGCACACTGATATGCAGTTGCTCAGAGCTCAAATGCTGTATGTCAAGGTGGCAGCAAAAATTAAAAAGCATGTTGCAAAACCTGGTAGTTGAGGCACCCCTCCATCTCCACTTATCAATTTTTAACCGACCGCTGTCCATCCTGGTGCTCACTGTGACTCCTTTCTAGACCATATTTACTTTTAAACCATTTTTTCCCCCCAGAACTGTATATTGTTGCTTTTCAGTTTTTTCTTCGGCCAAATGATGTGGCCCCTGACGTTAAATGCCTTCTCAACTAAAATATACAGATGGCAGATATTACTGCAACCGAACGTGACCCATGCAAGTATATGGGGTCATCCTGCAACTGCATGCAGTGCATGTGATTACGGCGTGTGGGGCTACAATTAAATCATGTGGTGAGGAGGCACTGCCTGTCAAACACTTCTGCAAAGAGATCCACTGGGAATCAGTAGATTTTGGGTTCACATACATGTTCATATTTCATGCTTGTGTGGCTTATCTGTGTTTACACATTTCTGTAAATCTCTTGTCACTATTCCATGGTGGTTTACTACACCTGAGTAAGATTTTTTTAATGTATAATATGTAATTGAGGTTCTTGCCTCTGTTTTTAGTAAGTTCCATTTTTAAATTGGCTAACAAGGCATATGCTAAAATTCTTCTATAAATTCTGTAGGATAAAGATGGCGACCGTGCTGTTCATCATGCTTCTTTTGGAGATGAAGGTTCCGTGATTGAAGTGCTGCATAGAGGTGGTTCAGACCTAAATGCTCGTAACAAGCGCAGACAGACCCCACTACACATTGCTGTTAATAAAGGCCACTTGCAAGTTGTTAAAACTTTACTGGACTTCGGCTGTCATCCTAGTCTTCAGGTAAATCCTTTTATTAACATTTATATAATACTAATTCCTAAGACTTAGTAATCATATATTGTCTCATGCATTTGCATTTTAGGCTATTGCTGTCTATTTTCTGCTACAGCTTTGATTATGTGCTATGCTTTAGGGCTCGTTCACACGGGGCGCATTACTGCAGGCCCGTGTTTTCCTGGCAAGGGGATGCGCAGAGGCTGCATGCATCCCTGGGTCAGCGTCCTATTAATTTCTATTGGGACATGTGGCTGCCCGGACACAGCCGCTTTGTCCTAATATGACATGGAGGTGAGTGTGGATGCGGATCCCCCAACACATACAGGGTGCATTTGGGGACTGGCACTCACCCACAAATTGTATTAAAATACAGCGACCAAGTCTATACAGTTGCGTGTCCCAGTAGAAATGAATGAGACGCCAGCACAGGGATACACGCAACATAGGAGGGATGCATGGGTGTGCAGTAAAGCGCAACATGTAAATGAGCCCTTGGTTTATTGGTTTGGCTGCAGTAAGAAGTGTGATTTATGTTAACGTGCAAAAATAAAGAGGAGTAAATGATTTTAGGTAGGTAAGTTAGAGAGTCTGTCCACTGACAAGATAAAGGGGGAAGGGGAGAACAGTCTGGCAGCTGAAAATGTCAAAATCTAATGATGGATTTTTCATCAGTTTAAACTAGAATGTTCACTACATACTAAGTGTATTCTGTAATTGTTTAAGTAGCCTTTGCTAGTTAATAGAGCAAAACACAATGTCATTGTCTATTGCATTGGTAGTGCATCATTTCTTTCACTATATACTGCCTATATTAGATTTAAAGTGCACCTTGCAAGAAGATTGTCAGGCTTTCCTTATTGGTGGTCTCTCTATCGTGGTCCTGCATTCACAATGGTGCCATCTCTGTCTTTAAATTGTCTTCACATTTTTGGTCAGGGAGGTATAGTCTGGGGATTCCTTGTTAGGTATGAGGACTAGGGCTGTGGAATGTCATATATAAATGATCTGGATGTACTGGGGATTCACCATGTACTGCAGTTATATGCAGCATAATGGTACAGCATTGGTTAGTATTGTCTATTCGGCTGGATCTTCCCTCCTCTTTATTTTAACTAGACGCCGTTTCTCCTGTGAGCTGTGCTTTGTTTCTTCCAGCTAGGAAGTGTTCTATTTCCCTTGAACTTTCCTGCTGTTTACTTTGAAGCCAGGATTTTTTTGCGTTCAACACAGATGTCATTACTGCACAAGTTTGTGCCCCCTGATGACTGCTTTGTGCTTATGCTCTGCTGTTTCTTCTTAAAACATAAACTGGCAGAGGTGCGCACCCGCCCAAACTGGGTGATTGGCTCCCGTTGCTGTCAATCGCAGCCAATGATGAGGGAGCAGAGGGCGGGGCTGAGTCCTGCTGTCTGTGTCAATAGATGCAGACAGCAAGGATCAAGCGGCTTGCTGTGTGGGGGCATTTGGGAGGGGGAAGGAGCCAGGAGCCCCGGTGGGGGGACCAGAAACGAAGAAGATAGGGGCTGCTCTGTGCAAAACTATTGCACAGAGCAGGTAAATATGACATTTTTCCTTTTTTAATAAAAAAAAAACTGGATAAGAATCACTTTAGATTTAAAGACCTGTCATAGTGGGGCAAGAGGTCGAGTGGGAACAACAGTGAATTGTCTCAATTCATTTTAATAACCCAAACGTAACCAGAGGAGTCAGTCATCTCCAGGGCAGAGTGTAGAGTAGAAGCAGTATCCCTAATATACAGCACTTAATCTGTATACATGGATATCTTTTCCACCCAGGGGCCCACCAGTAATCCCGAACTGAGTCTGTAGTTTGTATCAGGCTGGCAAGGGGTTCCAAAGCTAGGGCAAGGAATTCAGGGGAAAGCGGGCATCACTGTTGTGTACGCCAATGCAGCATAAAGGGTTGTAAAAATGTGTTGTTGGTTTGGACTCAAGCTTTAGGTGCCATTATAAAGTTTTTGCAACCATGAAACAAAATTGGGTCCAAACGAAATTTATAAAGGATCTCCCAAAGGTATTACCACTCGACCAAATTAAGTCTTTTCCTGTGTTAAGGGACACAAACGTTTCAAATCCCCCAAGCGAGTTGGCTACAGAGATGTTTGCGAAGAGACAAATATTTTTCTTTCTCTACACCTGGATTGAAGCCAGTCTGATGATCATGGATCAGAGTGGGAATCGCCTCACTTAACCTATTCGCAAGGATTTTAGTAAAAATGTTGGCATCTGCACTTAGAAGAGAGATGGGGCTATAAGAGGCACATCATATAGCTGGGTCCTTTTCAGGCCTCAGGATAACCACTATTACTACTTCTGACATTGATGGCAGCAATTTCCGGTCTTTCAGAGCCTTGATTATAGTATAATTGAAGATGCAGTGTCAACTCAATATAAGTTTAAACAAATACTATCGGTAAGCCAATCGGGCCCAGAGGTCTTTCAAGGTTAAAGAACAACTATAGCCTGTTGTACTTCCTCCACTGTGATTGGAATATCTAGGTAGTTACATTAGGCATGGGAAAGAATCGGGAGGTCTACCGTATCAAGATAGTGAAGCTAGTCAGTCCACTTGTTTTTATCTAACCCTAGAAGTGTTTACCGTGTTATAGTAATCCACAAACCATTGGTTAGTAAGGGCAGGGTCCAGCACCAGGGCACCTTCCAAGATCTGTATACTAGCTATATTGGCAATTGGTGTTTCTTCTTTTGCTAACCAGACTAGTAGCTTCCCTTTCTTTTCCCCTTGTTTAAAAATGTTTTGTTGGATACAGCATCTTTTTTTCTAGTAATGGAGGTCTATAATGGTAAAATGTCCCTATATGCCACCATCAGAGTGTCATATGTGTTGGGGTCTGGTTTCTGAGCAAAAAGCGATTACAGTTGTGGAGCCTGAGCCTCTGTCTGGGCAAGTTTAGACTCTTTCCTTACGATCCCCCTGATAAGAGTTTGTCATTGACCTAGAGTGTATGCTTAAGTTTAAAGGCATCTAAAACAATCTCAGAAGAGCAGAGGCAGGGTTGAGAAGCCAATAGATTTGAAGGGCATCTTTAAGCTGTGATTTGACACCCGAAATCTGAAAGCTAATACTGGGGTAGTCTCCAAAGTCTAAACATGGGGGAATCTGTCAGGTTTAGCTGTAGCAAAAAAAGGGTATGGTCAGATATGCCTATTAGAACTAGATGGACTTGTGTCTTTTTTCAACCAGACTATCTAACTACAGTATCTCACAAAAGTGAGTACACCCCTCACATTTTTGTAATTATTTTATTATATCTTTTCATGGGACAACACTGAAGAAATGACACTTTGCTACAATGTAAAGTAGTGAGTATACAGCTTGTATAACAGTGTAAAATTTGCTGTCCCCTCAAAATACCTCTCAGCCATTAATGTCTAAACCGCTGGCAACAAAAGTGAGTACACCTCCAAGTGAAAATATCCAAATTGGGCCCAATTAGCCATTTTCCCTCCCCGATGTCATGTGACTTATTAGTGTTACAGGGTCTCAGGTGTGAATGGGGAGCAGGTGTGTTAAATTTGGTGTTACCGCTCTTACTCTTATACTGGTCACTGGACGTTCAACATGGCACCTCATGGCGAGGAACTCTCGGAGGATCTGAAAAAAAAATTGGTACTCTACATAAAGATGGCATAGGCTATAAGAAGATTGTGAAGACCCTGAAACTGAGCTGCAGTATGGTGGCCAAGACCATACCGCGGTTTAACAGGACAGGTTCCACTTAGAAAAGGCATCGCCATGGTCGACCAAAGAAGTTGAGTGCACTTGCTCAGCGTCATATCCAGAGGTTGTCTTTGGGAAAGATGTATGCATGCTGCCAGCATTGCTGCAGAGGTTGAAGGGGTGGGGGGGTCAGCCTGTCAGTGCTCAGACCCTACTCTGCACACTGCATCAAATTGGTCTGCATGGGTGTAGTCCCAGAAGGAAGCCTCTTCTAAAGATTATGCACAAGAAAGCCCACAAACAGTTTGCCGAAGAAAAGCAGACGAAGGACATGGAGAACTGGAACCATGTCCTGTTTGATGAGACTAAGATAAACTCATTTGGTTCAGATGGTGTCAAGCATGTGTGGCGGTAACCAGGTGAGGAGTACAAAGACAAGTGTGTCTTGCCTACAGTCAAGCATGGTGGTGGGAGTGTCATGGTCTGGGGCTGCATGAGTGCTGCCGGCACTGGGGAGCTACAATTCATTGAGGAAACCATGAATGCCAACATGTACTGTGACATACTAAAGCAGAGCATGATCCCCTCCCTTCGGAGACTGGGCCACAGGGCTGTATTCCTACATAACGACCCCAAACACACCTCCAAGACGACCACTGCCTTGCTAAAGAAGCTGAGGGTAAAGATGGGCTGGCCAAGCATATCTCCAGACCTAAACCCTATTGAGCATCTGTGGGACATCCTCAAACGGAAGGTGGAGGAGCGCAAGGTCTCTAACATCTACCAGCTCCGGGATGTCGTCATGGAGGAGTGGAAGAGGAGTTCAGTGGCAACCTGTGAAGCTCTGGTGAACTCCATGCCCAAGAGGGTTAAGGCAGCTCTGGAAAATAATGGTGGCCACACAAAATATTGACACTTTGGCCCCAATTTGGACATTTTCACTTAGGGGTGCACTTACATTTGTTGCCAGCGGTTTAGACATTAATGGCTGTGTGTTAAGTTATTTGTGAAGGGAAAGCAAATTTACACTGTTATACAAGCTGTACACTCACTATTTTACATTGTAGCAAGGTGTAATTTCTTCAGTGTTGTCACATGAAAAGATATAATAAAATATTTACAAAAATGTGAGGGGTGTCATTTTGTAACAAATGTTTTCTTCTGGTACTAGGTCATCTTTAACCTGCTTTTTGTTAGCATTATCAAAGTATTAAATCCCAAAAGCTTAGCTTAAAGCGGAGTTCCACCCAAAATTTAAACTTCGGCTTATCCCCCCCCCCCCCCTGGTGTCACTTTGGCACCTTTCAGGGGGGGGGGAGCAGATACCTGTCTAATATAGGTATTTGCTCCCACTTCTGGTGATAGATCTACGCCATGTCCGGCCCCTCCTCCGTTCCCACCGCTGTCTTCTGGGAGGCACACCGGTCCCAGGAGACAGCAGGGACCAGTCAAGACGCGCAGCGCGTCTCGCAGATGCGCATTAGGGAACCAGGCTGTGAAGCCACATGGCTTCACTTCCTGATTCCCTTACTGAAGATGCCGGCGCCTCCCCCGGGAGCTGAGGGATGGGTCGGCTTCGGGTGAGGACATCGCGGGCACCCTGGACAGGCAAGTGTCCTTATTGTAAAAGTCAGCAGCTGCAGTATTTGTAGCTGCTGACTTTTATTTATTTTTTCGGCGGAACTCCGCTTTTAGAACAGGGCAGCCAGTATAAAAAGTCAGCAATGGCAGCCTTCCTGCTTCTCTCAGTGAATGTTCCCTTTAAAACCCAAGTCTAGCTTTTACTACCGGTTCACACCACAATTTCTATGTTGAGCATTTTTGCTTGCACGGTTTTGATGCGATCCACTGCATTTTTTCCGCCTCTTCTAATTTTCTGTCTTCATCTCTGCCCACCCTCACCACCCTCACCTGCAGCCTCCTGGCATACTGTTGCCAGTCCCAGTTGCAGGACCAGTCTGCCTGTACTGCACAGTAGGCAGCCGGCTGTGAGACATCAGCCAGCTTCCAAAATCAAGATGGTGGCACGGATGTTCAGGAATCCCTACAAATAACTGGCTGCAGGGAAAGACCGTGCTGGATTCCATGAGCTAGTAAGTACCTGTTTCTTCAAAGACAGCTACCGTGATTGTTGGTTGTCCCCACTGTCAAAATAGACTGATCAGTGCTGCTGGCTATAGCCAGTGAGGAAAATCTGACAGGGCAATCTACTGATAGACTTCTGTACAGCCTCCCTGTCCATACAATATTTGGATGGAAAGTCAGCCGGTCCTTGCTGAACCGGCTGGATTTCATTCCATGTATGGGTGGCTTAAAACTCATCTCCATGATTAAAGGCTGTACTGACCAGTAGATAGAAAGGGGTGGACCAGACCCAGCGACCTGAGGGTTGGTCACTCTTTGCTTTTCAGAGCTTCATTGGAACTGAAAGTAGGTGAATCTGTCATGTGGGCACCCAGAGGTGCCTATTATCTACTGTAAGTGTCAGTTTACCTTCTTAAAAATGTCCACCTACTTTCTTTAATCCCTTGCAAATTGTGCTTATTTTAAGATGAGATCAAATCAAAAGTAAGTGATGTTTGGCTTGTGTTGCAGTGCTTCCAGATATGGCATGGTCTGAATGCTGCTGTATTAAATAAAGACGAAAATTCCATTAAATTGGAAGCTCTTGTTTGCATCCAGAAAGAAATGTTTTTGTAGAATAATAACAGGCCACCCAACCACTTGGCTGAAAACAAAGTATCTATGTCTAGTTCAGCCAAATGATGCTGTACATAAGCTAGTGTCTTCTTTTTCTGATCATGACCAGTTATCCTATGCACCATTTTGTTTTAGTTTTGAGTGGGGAAGTTTTAAAAGCTGTTTCAGGTTTTTATTGTGATTTTCATTGAAATGTCCCCCTCCTATTTTATTTTTTTATTTTGTGACACCAGGAAAGGAAATGAGAGGAATTGGTGTGACAAGAAATTGGTCAGCAATAACAACCTTTCCACTTTTTTTTTTCTTTTGCGTTCCCTGTACCTGTTGGGGAGTTTTCCCATCATATCCTGTTCCTGAGACACTTATGGAGTTTACTAAAACTGGAGAGTGCAAAATCTGGTGCAGTTCTGCACAGAAACAAATCAACTTCCTTTTTTTTTTTTTGTCAAAGCTTAATTGAATGAGCTGAAATTAGAAGCTGATTGGCTACCACACTTAGCTGCACCAGATTTTGCACACAACAGTTTTAGTAAATCAACCCCTTTATCATCAGAATAGGAAGTGAAGGGAATCTCTCATAGTTGCATAGTTGGTAAGGTTGAATAAAGACACCAGTCCATCCAGTTCAACCTGTGGTGTGTTTGCATGCGTTTGTCAATAGTAAATTGTTTATCCCTGTATGTTGTGATCGTTAAGATGCCCATCTAACTGTTTTTTTAAACTATTGATGCTCGCTGTTGATACCACTGTTTGTGGAAGAGAATTCCATATCCTTACTGCTCTGACAGTTGTGGACTTCAAACGCCTGCGTGAAATTCATTATTTGTAAAGCTTGGAAATTGAAGCAGACCAATACTGTCCACATAAAGAGTAATATCTTAACCTACCTTATAGTAATGGTAAAAACGTCACCTGACATACGCTTCACCCTCAATTCTAGTAAATCATTCATTGGCTCCCGCTGCTGTCAATCAAAGCCAGTAAACCTATAAGGAGAGAGGAGGGGGGTGGGGTAGAGTTGCGACTGTGTGTGAATGGAGACACAGAGCAGTGGCTTGGGAGTGAGCCAGCTTGGGTGCCCTCAGAGCAAGCTGCTAGCTCTGGGGGCAGGAGGTGCCAGGAGCGCTGACCCCTATGACATCTTTCAGGATAACATGCCAGCGTGCAGCGTGGCGATCGATGGTGCGGTATGTCACTCTGAGGCACCGCATCTCTGATCGTGCTAAGGAGCTTCTGACAGAGGCTCCTTACCGTGTGATCAGCTGTGACCAATCACAGCATGAACCAGGAAGTGCCGGTGATCGGCGGCTTTCCCTGTCAGAGGGGGGGGTCTGCGCTGATAATCACCACATTGATTATCAGCGCCGCCCCCATGAGAGATGCCCATCAGCTGCCAGTCTGTGCCCCATCAGTAATGCCTGTCAGTGCCCATCAAAGTGCCAGTCAGTGATGCCCCATCAGTAGTGCCTGTCGGTGCCCTTCAGATGCCAATCGGTAATGCCTGTCAGCTCCTCTCCAGTGCCACCTATCAGTGCTGCATATCAGTGTAGAATATCGGTGCTCATCAATTCTACATATCAATGCCGCCTCATCAGTGCTCATTAGTGCAGCCTCATCGGTGCCGGTCAGTGAAGGAGAAAACCAAATTTTATAACAAACGATTAAAAAAAATTTTTTTTTTTTTTTAAATGTCAGTCTTTTTTTAGTTTAGCAAATAATAACCCCAGAGGTGATCAAATACCACAAAAAAAAAGCTCTATTTCTGTGAAGAAAATGATAAAAATTGTTTGGGTACAGTGTTGTATGACCGTGCAATTGTCATTCAAAGTGCGACAGCGCTGAAAATTGTTCTGGGCAGGAAGGGGGGAAGTGCCCAGTATTGAAGTGGTTAACTAGGAGTCAGACATGAAGCTATATGGGGGGGGGGGGGGGTTATACATTTTTATATTAAAGTAATACTAAAGACTTTTTTGCATGGATATAATCCTTTTTAAATATAATGCACTAAACTGGTAAACTTTTCATGAAATGTAATTGTAATACCTTATATCACCTTTAGTCTATCAGCATCCAGCTTCTCTGGGTTCTGATGCTGATCTTTCCTGCACAGAGCCCTTAAAGTGATTGTAAACATTGGACAACAAGCATGTCTTTCTTGCATGCTTTGTGCAAAAGTTTTGCACAGAGCAGTCCAATTCTTCTCTTCTGGGGTCCCCCACCAGCGTTTCTGGTTTATTCTGCCTTCAGAGTGCCCCTATACAAGCCGCAAAGTATACTACTGAGTGCCCCTATAGCAGGGGTGTCCAAACTTTTTTCAAAGAGGGCCAGATTTGATGACGTGAACATGCGTGAGGGCCGACCATTTTGCCTGACATTCTTTGAACCAATAAAATTCGGTCTAAGTGTGTTCGAGCACCAATACACTGCCCAACAAGAATTCTCTTGCCTTTTGTGGCTGTGTGTGAGTAAAGAGATGAGCTTGGGCGTGTTATTTGGATATACCGTATTTATTGGCGTATAACACACACCTTCACTTTAAAGAGTGAAGTTTCAGGAAAAAAAACAAAATTTTAAATAAAGGTCTGTGAAGCAGATCCTCAGTCCATCCCCGATGCCCAGTCCATCCCAGATTTCCCCCCCCCCCCCCATCACAGATTTCCTCCTCTCCCCCATCACAGATTACCCCCCCCTCACGGATTTCCAAACCCCCCCCTCACAGATTTCCAACCCCCCCCCCATCACAGATTTCCAACCCCTCCCTGCCCCCCACAATGACAGATTTCCCCCCCCCCCCCCATCACAGATTTCTTCCTCCCCCCCCCCCCCCCATCACAGATTTCTTCCCCCCCCCATCACAGATTTCTTCCCCCCCCCATCACAGATTTCTTCCCCCCCCCCCCCCCCCATCACAGATTTCCTCCCCCCCCCCATCACAGATTTCCTCCCCCCCCCCCATCACAGATTCCCCCCCCCATCAGATTTCCTCCCCTCCTCCCCCCCCATTACAGACTCCCTCCATCACAGTCCTCACTCGATATTAGAGTCAGACTGTCCCTTTCATCAACCCCACTCTGCCCTACCTTAATCACACAAGCCGGGAAGCACGCATGGCAGGTCCAGACAAAGGGCGGGACTTTTCAAGTTAAAGGCGGATGATTGGTTGCTGGGACCGCCCCACTGTCTAGCAACCAAGCACCTGCTTTGTAACTTGAAAGATCCCGCCCTTTGTCCGGACCTGCAGCGCTTCCAGGCTTGTGTGAATAAGGTGTGTGGGGAGGAAGGGGGAGTGATGCGATGATGTCAAGGAGAGACCTGCCGTGCCTCCCATATAATTAATGAAGTTGGCAGCGTGCAGGCGAGAGCCGGCAGAGGGGAGAACACACTCACTATTTAGCGAGGCTGCGGGCCGCTACTGGGTCCGGATTTGGCCCACGATCCACCATTTATTGATGCCTGATATATATGTTTTGTGGCCCTGATATATATCCAGACAACCACGCGGGCCACGACTGGCCCGCGGGCTGGACTTTGGACATGCCTGCCCTATAGCAAGGTAAATAGAATCACTTCCTGCTCAGGACTACATGTCCCATGAGGCATTGCTCCTCTCACGTTCACAAGTTCTTAGACACTTACTGACATGTATGGACTGTGTACTGAGCTGTATGTGTGCTGCACTGTGTATACTGACATGTAAGAATGGTGTACTGTGCTGTATGTGTGCTGCTCTGTATTTCCTGATATGTAAAAAAATAATGCATTCTGTATGCAGGCCAACTAATCGGCTGATCAACTAATCAATTATGAAAATAGTTGACAACTTTTTCACAATCGATTATTATTGATTATGTCGATTAGTTGTTTCAGCCCTATGGTAAGTGATTATCTGCTGTTCTGATTGGATATTAAGAATGTTGCCAAATGACCAAAATTTTCCATAAGGCTACTTTCACACTGAGGCGTTTTACATGCGCTATAGCGTTAAAAATAGCGCCTCCAAAGCCCCTCTCCTGTCACTCCAGTGTGAAAGCCGAGGGATTTCACACTTAAGCATTGCGCTTGCGGGACATTAAAAAAAAGTCCTGCAAGCAGCATCTTTGCAGCGCTTTGGGAGCAGTATATACACTGCTCCTAGCGGCCAAAAAGCACCTCTAATACGACGGTAAAGTGCCACTAAAACTAGAGGCGCTTTACCGCCGACACCCCGCGCCTCAGTGTGAAAGTGCCCTTAGGCAATCATCCTATTTTGTTTATGGCCAGCTCTAGTTCTGGTTCACACTTATGCGAATCTGATGCCGTCCAGAATGCATAGATTTGCTGCATGCCAAGTGAAACAAAACAACATTGCTTCCTATAAAGGCTGTTCACACACATGCCAGGTGATTCTGGTGTCGTTCAAAAAGAGGGTCCTGTGTGTGCCAAATCGCATATAAAAGTTGCACCACATCAGTGTGAACCTGGGCTGAGGGTGAATTTTGAAAGTAGCAGATATTAATACATAATCTATGCTGTTTTTCCTGTATATTAGTTGTTGAATAAGATGGCTGTAATTGATCTGTAAGTAATTCAAATTTCTTTGGTTTGAAGGACTCTGAAGGTGATACTCCCCTCCATGATGCAATAAGCAAAAAACGAGATGATATTCTGGCTGTGTTGTTAGAGGCTGGAGCGGATGTTACCATTACCAATAACAATGGATTTAATGCCCTTCATCATGCTGCTCTAAGAGGAAATCCCAGGTAATATCTTGATTGTAATTTTTTTTTATACGTAGTATGTTAAAGTCTCTAGTACTGAACACTGACTGGTGGACCATAAATACATATGTTGATTTCAGTATTAGTACCTGGGCTTGCTGTAAAAGTCAGCAGATGTAGACAGGGGCCCCTTGGACAGACCCCAGTTTTCAACTTGTCAGTTTATTTAAATAAATGCTGATAGCCTCAGAAGTTACCTTTTTCCCTACGTATGGGAATTTCTATAATATAGTGGACTTTATCAATGAAACTTTATAATAAAGCTTGCAGTGTATACTGTAATTAAAATATATATAAATAAACCCAAGAGCAATATTTTTTTTATTCAGGCTTTTTTTCAACTGGTGATCCTCTCAGGAACACACTTCCTGTTCTAGGGTGACAACATTCACTCATATTGTATCTGAGGAGGAGCAACGTTGTCACTCTAGGAAAGGAAATGCCAGGTCTAGAGAACTCCTCCTTCTCATTTCCATAACTTAGGGGAAGGTGTTTTGTAGTCCACGGAAGAGAGCTGGGCACCCTGCCAGTAGTGACAACACAACATAAGATTTCACAGGCAGGGAGAACGAGGATGTGATGAGCTCAAATGATTTCTGGCAAGAGCAACAGTTTTTTGTAACCACTTCAGCCCATTCATGACCAGGAAATTTTTGCGATACAGCACTGCGTTACTTTAACTGACAATTGCGCGGTCGTGTGACGCTGCACACAAATAAAATTGATGTCCTTTTTTCTCTTATCGTCCATGGACTGACACAGCCTCTTAATACTTGACTTGTGGGTTTATGTCTCTGCTTGCAGGAGAAGACCTAGGCAGAATGTGAGATGTTACAACATACATTCTAAAAGCCAGAGCTGAACAGCCCCGCCCAGGGGGGCAGTCCCTCCGGACATAACCCTCCCACCTGCAGAAAGCGGCCTCAGTTTTTTTCTGCCTAGCAGAAGGAGAAGACGTGGCTCTCTTAGGAGCCAGTCTCCTGACCGATTTTTTTATTCCTTTTGGAATTTTGTTTTATTTTTGAGATCTTCTATCAACTGTTGGCTGGGCAACAGGTTGGGTACAAGATATCCTCGTAGTCTTCCCTGTCCGACCATCGAGCGTGCTGATCCTCGCCTTGTGTGCGTGAGACTCAGTTCACGACTCCAGGGGTGGCCGGTGGGCTTTTATGCTCCGCGGTCCTCACGAGAATGAACAGTCCTGCTGTATCTTTCGCGGTGGACCGGGCCGACAGCTACTCAGTACCGCACTGTGATCGTCCTGTCAGAAACACACTAGTTGGTCCCTCAGGGAACGGGTAAGTAGTCTCTCCTGGCTGCAGGTGAGTACATGCTGGGTGTTTCTCTGTATGGGGGATTTTCCCTGTCTCCCCCTTGTTATTGCTGCTCTCTGTCACCATTGCTGGCGCTGTGCTGTCCGGGGTGCCTGGGGGTCACTCTGTCCCAGGGGGGCTCATGGCTGTCTACATGTCGCTGGAGGATGATTTTCTGTGTTTTGGGGCCTGGGCGCCGTTTGACGCCCATGTTTGTGTTTTTTCACATTTGTTGGAAGGCGGCCATCCTGCCGTGGATCGCTGGCGCACATTCCAGTGGCCATTTTCTTGAAGCCGCGTGCACTTTTTACATTGCTTGGCCTCGATCGCTGCTGAAACGGCGCAAATCTCCTCACACTCTCCTCACAGCTCACTCGCGCTGGTACAGCGCGGTGCAGGCAGCGGAACCGAGCAGTCCTCTCTGGGTTGGTGAGTCCCCTGGGTATCCCCTCCTCAGTCAGCACAGCCAGTGGGTGGACTTTTTTTTTCCTATACCTTGACTAATAGTCTCAGAGAGGGGCAGTTATGGAGTCTGGTTCACCTGCTTCCCCATTCATGTCAGAGGCAACAGACAGTGCTCCAGCACCTGCGGTCCCTATGGATCAGTTGTCGGCAGTCCTGGAAACATTTCTTACCAGGATGGAAGCGGTGTGCGAGCGCAGGGGAGCAAAAAAGCGCCCTCTCCCCACACTATCTCCACAAGGGGAGTGCTCTGATTCAGATATGGGCCTAGCTGCTGCTGCTCAGGACCCTAGCTCTGAATTTTTTTGATGTGTTTGAACAGGACATTCCTTGTGAGGAAGACTCCAGTTCTGAGTCAGTAAATGACAGGGCGCTTGTAAGTGAACTCATTGATGCTGTCGTAGTGGCGACCCTTGTGTATCAGACACTCACGGAATGGGCAAAGATTTTGCACCAGACTGTGCAGGAGCATAATCTTCCTCCAGAAACCATTGCACTGTCCCACCAACTGGTGCAGGGCCTGGTGTATGTGTGCGACGCCACTTTGGACGCGGCCCCTTTAATATCTAGGGCCTCAGTTTCTGCGGTGGTGTTGCGTCGTCTTATCTGGTTAAAATGCTGGTCTGCTGACCTGGCCTCTAAGAAGCTCCTGACGCATCTGCCCTTTAAGGGTGGTAGGCTGTTTGGTGTTGCCCTGGATGACATTATTAAAGATGTCACGGGGGGTAAAAGCACTCTCCTTCCTCAGACTACCAAGGGAAAGGAGCCCCGCCATAAGCCGGGTCCCTCCTTTCCAGCAAAGAAGGTTTTTTTTCGTCAGTCAGAGTCCTCGGGTAAGCCCTCCCAGACTGACAACAGTGCGGCTGGTGGACAGAAGCGTCCTTGGGTGCGTAAGCCGAACAAGCCGGCTCCCAAGCCCATCACCGCATGAAGTCTTGCCCCCGCTTGACTCTGGGGTGGGGGGACGACTTTGCAGGTTCTCAGATCGGTGGACCTCCCGGCTCTCCGACCAGTGGGTGTGTGAGGTGGTCACCTCAGGGTACAGGATAGAGTTCCGTTTCTGGCCCCCGGACAGATTCTTTCCCTCAAATCTTCCTCTCCTTCCTGCCCGTCGGGCGGCCCTCTTGGGGACTGTACAGGATTTGCTCAGGTGCAGAGTAATTGTGCCGGTACCGCCACAAGAGAGGTTTCAGGGGTTTTACTCAAATCTGTTTGTGGTCCCGAAAAAGGACGGGGTCTGGCCAATCCTGGACCTCAAGGCCTTAAATGCCTCTGTGAAGGTGCAAAAATTCTGTATGGCATCCATTCGCATGGTGATCGCTGCACTCCATCAAGGGGACTTTCTGGCGTCCTTGGACATCAAGGATGCCTACTTGCATGTTCCGATCTGCACAAGTCACCAGAAGTTTCTGCGCTTTGTGATCGGCGAAGCCCACTATCAATTTGTGGCCCTTCCCTTTGGCCTAGCCTCGGCACCATGGGTTTTCACCAAGGTGTGCTTGCCCCGGTTTTAGCTTTGCTGAGACAGTGAGGCATTGCTATCGTGGGCTATCTGGACGATCTTCTTCTGAGAGCAGACAATGGCTCAGAATTAGAAGAAAGTGTGTCAATTGTTAGTCGGACCCTCCGGGACTTCAGGTGGCTCCTGAACATTCGGAAGTCGGTCCTGGTCCCGACTCAGCATTTGGAGTATCTAGGTCTGATCCTGGACTCCTTGGAGGCGAAGGTATTGCTACCCCCAGAGAAGTTACAGACACTTCAGTCTGCAGTGCGGGTCCTGACGTCCCGAAAATGGTCATCAATCCGTTTTTGCATGAGAGTCCTGGGACTCATGGTGGCCTCTTTCGAGGCCGTTCCGTATGCCCAATCACACACGGGCATTGCAGAAGGAGATCCTGTCCACTTGGGACAAATCCCCGTTGTCCTTGGATCTTCAGATCCAGGTGAGTCACCCGGTCAGGGCGTCCATGACGTGGTGGTTGAGATCCCTGACTCTTCAGCCGGGGAGGTCGTTCCTCCCCATCCGTTGTGATCACCGTCCACTGGACGCCAGCCTCAAAGGCTGGGGTGGGGTCTGGGGAGTCCTGTCAGCCCAAGGGCTTTGGACTCCGGACGGAGCCCGTCTACCGATCAATGTTCTGGAACTGCGGGCAATCAGACTGTGCCTCTCCTCGTGGTCGGAGAGGCTACAGGGCCGCTCAATCAGGATCCAGTCGGACAACGCCACAGCGGTGGCGTATGTCAACCATCAGGGGGGAACTCGGAGCTCGGCTGCGGCATCCGAGGTCGCCCACATCCTAAGGTGGGCCGAAAGAAGCGTGCCGGCTCTGTCGGCCGTCTACATTAGAAAACTGGCAGGCGGACTATCTGAGTCACCAGATGCTGGTCCAGGGGGAGTGGTCCTTGCACCCAGAGGTTTTTCAACTCCTTTTCCGGTGGTGGGGCACGCCGGATGTGGACCTGATGGCCTCTCGACTTAATCTCAAAGTGTCAAGGTTTGTGGCCAGGTCCAGGGACCCTTGGGCGGACGCGTTGGTTGCCCCATGGGGTCCGTATCGCCTGATATATGCTTACCCTCCGCTGCAGCTGCTTCCTCGTCATCTGCACAGGGTGGCGGCTGAGGGAATTCCGGTGATCCTCATTGCTCCGGATTGGCCTCGGCGTCATTGGTATGCCAATCTTGTACGTCTCGTTGCGGATGTTCCTTGGCGACTGCCAATGAGAGAGGACCTTCTATCTCAAGGTCCTATATTTCATCCTGCTTTAGTCTCCAGTTTTAACGGCATGGCTATTGAAAGCCAGGTGCTGAGTGACCGAGGTCTCTTGGATTCGGTCATTTCGACCATGTTAAGGGCAGGGAAGTCTATCTCCAGAAAGATATATCACCGTACCTGGAAAGCTTACATCGCTATGTGCGAAGTGCTAGACTGGCGTCCACGGACGTATTCCTTCCCCAGAATCCTGCGGTTCTTGCAATTTGGTGTGACCCAAAAGCTTGCTTTAAGTACCATTAAGGGTCAGGTTTCGGCCTTGGCCGTCTTCTTTCAGCGACCGCTAGCAGGCCATTCCTTGGTTAGCACCTTTGTGCAGGGGGTTCGCCATGTGCTCTCTCCTGTCAAACCTCCTCTCCCTCCTTGGGATCTGAATTTGGTGCTGTCGGTTCTCCAGGAACCTCCCTTTGAAAATATCAGAGAGATTCCTCTCTTGACCTTGTCTCAGAAGGTGGCTTTCTTAGTAGCCATTACTTCTGTTCGACAGGTGTCTGAGTTGGCGGCTCTGTCCTGCAAGTCGCCTTATTTGGTCATCCATAAGGATAAGGCGGTGTTGCGTCCGCAATCTTCTTTTCTGCCAAAGGTGGTCTTGGCCTTTCACCTTAATGAGGACATTGTTCTTCCGTCCTTGTGTCCTCATCCATCGCATCCCAGAGAGTTTGCGCTTCACGCGTTGGATGTGGTAAAAGCTTCCATTCGGAAGTCTGACTCACTATTTGTGGCTGTCTCTGGTCCAAAACAGGGCCAAGCGGTTTCGTCTGCCACCATTTCTAGGTGGATCAGGCAGACCGTCATTCAGGCTTATGCCGTTAAGGGGCGGACGCCTCCCTTACCGGTTACGGCGCATTCCACCAAGCCAATTGGTGCTTCCCGGGCTTTCCGACATCAAGCGTCGGTTGCACAAGTGTGCAAGGCGGCGACCTGGTCATCCATTCATACCTTTTCTAAGTTCTATAAGGTTGATGTGGCTGCATCCTCGGATGCTTCCTTCGGTCGCAAGGTGTTGCAGGCGGCTGTTTAAAGTTGCAACTCCTCCGTTGAGGAGCTCTGCTGGTTTGGAGTGAAGTTTTTGGTTTTCCATTCATACTGCTCCCACCCCTCTTCTTGACACTGCTTTGGGACATCCCACAAGTCAAGTATTAAGAGGCTGTGTCAGTCCATGGACGATAAGAGAAAATAGGATTTTTGTACTCACCGTAAAATCAGTTTCTCTGACGGCCATGGACTGACACAGCACCCCCCCTTCCTTTTTAAGATTTGTACTGCTTTGTTACGAACTGAGGCTGCTGACTGCAGGTGGGAGGGTTATGTCCGGAGGGACCGCCCCCCTGGGCGTGGCTGTTCAGCTCTGGCTTTTAGAATGTATGTTGTAACCTCTCACATTCTGCCTGGGTCTTCTCCTGCAAGCAGAGACATAAACCCACAAGTCAAGTATTAAGAGGCTGTGTCAGTCCATGGACGATAAGAGAAAAAAGGACATCAATTTTATTTGTGTGCAGCGTCGCACGACCGCGCAATTGTCAAAGTAACGCAGTGCTGTATCGCAAAAATTTCCTGGTCTTGAATGGGCTGAAGTGGTTACAAAAAACTGTTGCTCTTGCCAGAAATCATTTGAGCTCATCACATCCTCGTGCTCCCTGCCTGTGAAATCTTATGTTGTGTTGTCACTACTGGCAGGGTGACCAGCTCTCATCCATGGACTACAAAACACCTTCCCCTAAGTTATGGAAATGAGAAGGAGGAGTTCTTTAGACCTGGCATTTCCTTGACATAAACCCACAAGTCAAGTATTAAGAGGCTGTGTCAGTCCATGGACGATAAGAGAAACGGATTTTACTGTGAGTACAAAAATCCTATTTTTTCCCCCACGAATAGAGCTTTCTTTTGGTGGTATTTGATCACCACCTGCGTTTTTTTTTTTTTTTTTTTGCGCTACAAACAAAAAAAGGCCGACAATTTTGAAAAGAAACAATCTCTTTTACTTTATGCTGTAAGGCCCCTTTCACACTGAGGCGGGAGCTGCGGATGCGGTAAAGCGACGTTGTTTTTAGCGGCGCTTTACCGTCAGAATTGCGGCGGTATTCGGCCGCTAGCAGTGTGGTTTTAACCCCCGCTAGCGGCCGAAAAAGGGTTAAACACCGCATAGCGACTCTGCAGAGGCGCATTGCCGCCATTTAAACCTGCGCTGTCCCATTGATTTCAATGGGCAGGAGCGGTGGAGCGGTAAACACACCACTCCTTCACCGCTCCAAAGATGCGGCTAGCAGGACTTTTGGAGCGGTCCTGCTAGCTCACCGCTCCAGTGTGAAAGCCCTCGTGCTTTCACACTGGAGAAACGGCAGCCGCTGTTTAGGTTGGGTTTGCAGGCGCTATTTTTAGCGCAATAGTGCCTGCAAACTGCCCCAGTCTGAAAGGGGCCTAAAACGCATCCATTAAAGAAAATGGGAAAAAAAAAAAATGTCTTCATCAGTTTAAGCCAATATGTATTCTGCTACATATGTTTGGGAAAAAAATCCCAATAAGCGTATATTCATTGGTTTGCACAAAAGTTATAGCTTCTACAAACTAGGGTATATGGAATTTTTATTTATTTAAATATATTTTTTTTACCAGTAATGGCAGCAATCAGTGATTTTTAGCGGGACCATGACATTGTGACAGACAAATCGGACTCCTAACTGACACTTTTTTGGGGGAACAGTGACACTAATACAGTGGAACCTCGGATTACGAGCATAATCTGTTCCAGGAGAATGCTCGTAATCCAAAGTACTTGCATATCAAAGCGAGTTTCCCCATTGAAGTCAATGGAAACGAAAATAATTTGTTCCGCATTGACTTCAATGGCATGCAATACCACATGCGGCCAGAGGTGGGGGGCGCCGGAGAGCTTCGGAAACGGCCGGAAAGGCCCGAGGACAGTTCGGCTGACCTCGGCAAACCTCGGAAAGACTCCGTTCCCGAGCCTTTTCGAGGTTTGCCGAGGTCAGCCAAGCTATTCTCGGGCCTTTCCGTGCATTTCGGAACGGCGCCGTTTGGCTCCGGCGCACCCCTGCCTCAGGCCAAACGCGGTACTGCACACCGTTTTTTGGCCTGAATCCTGCTCTTTTCACGAGACAACACTCGCAAACAGGATTTTAGGAAATACAGTGCTCGTATTGCGGAAATCTTGTTAACCGCGTTGCTCGCAATCCTTGGTTTCACTGTACAGTGATCAGTGCTAAATAATATGCACTGTTACTGTACTAATGACACCGGCAGGGAAGAGGTTAACATCAGGGGTGATCAAAGGGTTAAATGTGCTCCTAGGGAGTGCTTTCTAACTGGTGGGAATGATGTGACTGGAGGAACACACAGATCCGTGTCTCTGCCTAGCAGAAACACAAGATCTCCATCTTCCTCCCTTACAGAACCGCGGTCTGCCTTGTTTACATAGGCAGACCGCCGCTCAGATTCTCCTGTGAACGGTCACCTGACCCGCTGATTAGCTCCCACTGTGTCCAATCACAGCGGGAGCAGGTCGCCGGAGGCGCATGCACGCCCCAGACCCACTCCCCAAAATCACATACCTGTACCTGAATTCACGCAAGAGGGCCGCCCTGCTGCAGGTAAATATGCGGCGGGCTGTCCAGAATCGGTTAAGGAGACAAAACATGAGGAAATGTACATCTGTTGTAGAGGTGTACTGATATTTTTTTATTTAAATTTTACCCCAAGCTGCTTTTTAAAGTTTCAGAATGGGCTTGCTGGGTACACAGGGAATTACAAACATTTTTCTTAAATGCAATTTGGCATCTTAGGTTGTTTAATTTAACATGCCTGTTGTTTAGATCCCTAGTACCTAAACTTGTAGGTATATTTTTATTTATTGTGGACAGTTTGCCATGTTTTGTTATGCTGTTTCTCTTAACAAGTAGCCTGTGTTGGTATGATGTCTCTAAAGTTGGTAAATCGGATTGAAATTGAGTATTTAGCATCATTTATCATTTAGGGCCAGTTCACACCAGATGCAGTTCGGTACAGTTTTGTGTGCATTTTTTTCTGCACTAAAAATACATGCACAGTGTTTTCCATGTATTCCAATGGCTCTTGTTGGCTCTAGTTCACACCATGCAGTCATTTTCCGGTGCAGAAACTTACCGGAAAGTGACTGCATGGAGTGAACTAGAGCCAACTAGAGCCATTGAAATGCATGGAAAACACTGTGCATGCATTTGGTGCAGAAAAAAAGCACACGGAACTGCGTCTGGTGTGAACTGGCCCTAAAAGTGAGCTTGATATGTCCACCAATGTGTGCAATGGCCATAAAGGTCTATCTTTAGACCAGGAAATACATGCGTTCACTATATAGATTGGAGAGACACTTTTAGTGGTAAGGGTACTGAAATGATTCCATGAATTGTGGCATCCATTATGTAAACGAGTATATAGCACTAACACATTCTCCTTTCTTTAGGAAGGATGTTTATTTATTTTCATGTTTGTCATGTTTACCATAGAAGGTCATTATTTAGAAACTACATGGGGAGCTTATCTCTTTATGCTTCCCTGATAAAAGAGCTCATGGTCCCGAAACTTGTTCACAAAACAACATTCTGATTATATACTGTAAGCCTTTCTTTATATCAGGGGAGGAGATCCAGGCTCTGTATAGAGCTTTGACTACATCCCTAGACCCATGGGCATAGCTCCACCTCAGAAATTTCTAACAATCTGTATCTGGACATAACTTTATTAACCCACCACCGACGTTAAGGTTGTCTGTGAAGAGCAGACCCCCAGGACACACTCGCTCTCTTACATCTATAAGCTCCCATTTGCACCTGCAGAGGAAGTTGTTCTCTCCTGTATGTACAGAAATGGGATATCAATAAGATATGTTTACCATTGTATGACCCAAGAGAACAATTTACTTTTGCACACAAGTCTTCTGTCATGGATATGCAGTAGTGTTTGTCTGTCAGCTTACCTTCCTTCCCATGTGTTCATCTTAGAGGCCTGAGCCCTTTCACCTGGCTTCCTTTATAATCTCCTCCCAGCCAGACTCCACCCCAGGCCCTATCACAGAACACTATATTAACCTGTGCACTGCAAGCCTGCTGGGCTGATCAACGTGTTTGTTAGGCATTGTGTGTTTGGGTTCCTGCCTGCCGTGTGCTACGTCTGTCTCTCTGTTACGTTATTGGCTTGTCCCCGACTATCCCTGTCTGCTCGTGACCCTTGACCTTCGGCTCGTTCTTCGTTATCCTTGTCTGCTTGTGGCCCCTGACCTTCAGCTTGTTATTCGGTTCTCTCTATCGTGTGCTGCTGCTTCCCCTCTTTTCCCCTTATCCTACGGGGCATGAGCTAGGAAACTCCAGGGGCCGCGACCTGGTCCCAGCCTGCAGCGTAACATCCTCACCACTAGAGGCCCTGGAGAAGACCAGCTGGGTCTTAGACTCCGCGCCCTGGGGAATCTTGGCTCTCGCTTCCGTTGGGATCCCGGTTGTGCTCCTCTGTCCCGCTTTCCACAACCACCCAGTTTCCTATCCGCAGCAGTCAGCCATAGGGTTCACTACCTTGCGGTGCACTCCTGTCCCCCTACGGTGTGCATCTGTCACCTGGCCACAGGTGACCTTGACAGTTTGATCAGCCATGAACCCGGCTGACATCCCGCTTCCCGCGGATGATCCATTGCAGGGCATAGTTCGCAGACTTGAGACCCAGGAATCAAATCAGACCCAGGTGATGCGATTCCTCCAGGATCTGGCTTCTCGATTCGAGCAGCTTCAGGTCTCCTTGGGAACCCCGAATCCGCAACCCCAAGTACAACCAGCGGCTGTACCTATCGCACCAGTCGCAGCCTCACACTCACTACAACTGCCAGCTCCGTCCCGCTTCTCTGGGGACTCCAAGGCTTGCAGGGGGTTCCTTAGCCAATGCACAATTCATTTTGAGCTCCAGCCCCAAAACTTCCTGTCTGATCGGGCTAAGGTAGCCTATATCATTTCCCTCCTCTCTGGTGAAGCTTTAGCCTGGGCAGCCCCTCTGTGGGAACTGAATGATCCAGTGGTTTCTAGCCTGTCTGGCTTCTTGAAACTTTTTCGGAATATCTTCGAAGAACCGGCTCGTGTCTCTTCAGCGGCCAGCGCCCTTTTACGTCTCCGCCAAGAGTCTGCTTCTGTGGGACAGTATGCCCTTCATTTCCGCATACTGTCGGCTGAGTTGAGCTGGAACAATGAGGCCTTAGTCGCAACCTTTTTGCATGGCCTGTCTGATAGAGTGAAGGATGAATTAGCAGGAAGAACCATCCCCACTGATCTGGCCGGCGTTATCTCCTTGTGTAACCAGATCGATATTCGCTTTCAGGAGAGGACCTTAGAAAAGCAACGCCAGCACTCCTTGGTTCTTAGTCAGCCTGAGCTCCCCTCTCTTCGACCCGTAGAGCATCTCCTACCAGCTGAGGAACCCATGCAGCTGGGTCGGACCAGGCTATCCCCAGAGGAACGTGCTAGGCGCAGAACTCTTGATCTGTGTCTTTACTGTGGGGGCAAAGGTCATTTTCGTGACACTTGCTCTCTTTGTCCAGAAAAACGTTCGGGTCCACTTCATCTGGAAAGTGGAGTATTGGACCCAGAAATATCACCTTCCCCTTCTCGTCTTCTGCTTTCTGTGTTCCTTCATGTTGGTGCTTCTTTTCATTCGGTCTCGGCATATCTGGATTCCGGAGTCGCTGGTAATTTTATGGACTGGGAAATCGCATCGTCCATGAGACTTACTCTTTTGCCCCTCACCACACCATTGGTGGTCTTGGCGATTGATGGTACTGTTCTCCCAGGGGGACCTATCCGCTTCCAGACCCTCCCTGTTAAGATGTCGGTAGGGACACTCCACCAGGAGTGGATATCCTTCCTTATCTTACCCAAGGCCTCAACGCCTATAATTTTGGGTCTCCCATGGTTACAGCTCCATTCTCCTCATGTGGACTGGACTACTGGACAGATCCTGGCTTGGGGTCCCTCCTGTTCCTCGTCCTGCCTACCCAAGGTTGCCCCCTGTGAATCTGAGCCGGTCATTCATTCCAGGTTGCATAACCATTTACATTTCTCTGTCCCTAACCACCCTTGGACGCACAGCCAGGCTAGCTTGTCTACAAGTCCTGCAGTCGCTACGTCTTGCGATGCGATTCAGGTAGTCGCTACACCTGACTCAGCTATTCACTCTGCCTCTGTACTAGTTATGCCAGTCCAGCCCATGCCCAGTGAGCCTCCTACTTTTTCTTGTTCAGGACATTCTGCTTGTCTTTCAGCTATTCAGCTTGACTCCTGTGACATGTCACCCTCTAACCAACCTGACTTCAGGGTTCCACTGACATCTGCCCAGTTTGATGGTCCTGTGCAAGATGACCAGTTCCCCTTTAAGGGTCTAGGGGACCCTCCTCAGATTCCTGTTGATCCTCTCATGCCCTTGCTTATTCCTAGAGAGCCTTTGGTCCTCAATAGATCTTCTTGTCATCTCCCTACCTCGTTTTCAGTCTCTGAGGATAATCTTAAGTACGAGGTTAGACAAGTTCTGGATTCTCGGCTCTGCAGAGGCATTCTTCAGTACCTTGTGCATTGGAGAGGTTTTGGTCCTGAGGAGGCGTCTTGGATCGCTGCATCTGATGTCGCTGCACCTCATCTGTTGAGAAGGTTTCATCAGAGATTTCCCTTTAAGCCTGGGCCCAGGCGGGGGAGGGCCCATAAGAGGGAGGGTACTGTCATGGATATGCAGTAGTGTTTGTCTGTCAGCTTACCTTCCTTCCCATGTGTTCATCTTAGAGGCCTGAGCCCTTTCACCTGGCTTCCTTTATAATCTCCTCCCAGCCAGACTCCACCCCAGGCCCTATCACAGAACACTATATTAACCTGTGCACTGCAAGCCTGCTGGGCTGATCAACGTGTTTGTTAGGCATTGTGTGTTTGGGTTCCTGCCTGCCGTGTGCTACGTCTGTCTCTCTGTTACGTTATTGGCTTGTCCCCGACTATCCCTGTCTGCTCGTGACCCTTGACCTTCGGCTCGTTCTTCGTTATCCTTGTCTGCTTGTGGCCCCTGACCTTCAGCTTGTTATTCGGTTCTCTATCGTGTGCTGCTGCTTCCCCTCTTTTCCCCTTATCCTACGGGGCGTGAGCTAGGAAACTCCAGGGGCCGCGACCTGGTCCCAGCCTGCAGCGTAACATCCTCACCACTAGAGGCCCTGGAGAAGACCAGCTGGGTCTTAGACTCCGCGCCCTGGGGAATCTTGGCTCTCGCTTCCGTTGGGATCCCGGTTGTGCTCCTCTGTCCCGCTTTCCACAACCACCCAGTTTCCTATCCGCAGCAGTCAGCCATAGGGTTCACTACCTTGCGGTGTACTCCTGTCCCCCTACGGTGTGCATCTGTCACCTGGCCACAGGTGACCTTGACATCTTCATTAGCAATAGGTTCCTAATATACCGTATATATTCGAGTATAAGCTGACCTGAATATAAGCCGAGGCACTTAATTTTTAATGGCCTGTGCCCATCTGCAGGCCTCGCTGTGCCCATCTGCAGGCCTCGCTGTGCCCATCTGCAGGCCTCATGTACCCGATCTCCCGCTGTGTCGTGCAGTCTTAACTGCAGTCGGCGGCTGTCCACTGTAACAAAGCTCGCCTCCTCCTCGTGCGTTTAAAGGTGCTATTTGATCACCTCTGCGTTTTTTTTTTTTTTGCGCTATAAACAAAAAAGAGCGACAATTTTGAAAAAAAAAAGCAATATTTCTTTATCGTACATCACAGGACACAGAGCTGCATAGTAATAACTATGTGGGTTATAGGCCTACCTTCAGGTGATGGACACTGGCACACCCAAGACAGGAAGTCTCCTCCCCTCCTATATAACCCCTCCCATACATGGAGTACCTCCGTTTTTTCACCAGTGTCTAGGGTGTTGTCACAGTTAAGATGTGTTTTGAAGAGCTCCACTGGAAAAGATCCTTCTGGATCATGCAAGCTATGCAACCGGATCCATCCAAAGTGCCACTGAGGCCAAAGTGGATGGTACCCGGGCCTCGGTAAAGAAGAGGAAGGTTTGCCTGTAATGCCTCTCTTAGGAGGGCTGGATCCCGGTTTCCAGTACTTTGGTTATGACCAAATACCAAAAGTTTTTCTGGCAGGATGCGATGCAGGTCCAGGGGAGTGGAAACCCTATCTAGGAACCCGGTCCCTGAAGGTCTGTTGACAGATGTTTAAAGATCCAACGGATAAAAGATTGGAAACTTTATTAAAGACCTCTTTTTCCTTGGCAGGTGCTGTAGCCTCAGCCTGCGGTAGCAGCAATAGGCATTTGTCAAGCCCTGAAGGACCAGATGAAGCAGGTTCTCAAGGTTATCCCTGCTCAGCAAGCACAGGACTTAGCCGAACTACCAAGGACATTATGTTTTGCGGATGACGCCATTAAGAATTCTTCTATTCATCAGGCCTCGCGCCTTACGCTTCTGTTGGTGCATATGCGTAGAATCCTGCGGTTAAAAGCTTTTGGCTGGATTTCCGTTTCACAGAGAACTGTTGTTTGGGGTTGATTTGGACAAATATATCCAAAGAATTTCAAACGGGAAGAATACTCTTGCCAGTTAAAAGGAGTAGGCGTCCTTCTTTTAAATGGCCTTCTTCTCCAGTGCCAGGGACATCTGCCTCTAGGCAGTCTCGATGGCCTCCACTGTCAGGGTCTAGAGGGAAAACTCAGGGTCAAGCCCAGAGTCACAAGAAACCCTGGGGGCGAAAACCAACTTGGCAGACCCCAAGTCCACCTTATGAAGGGGTGCCCCCGCTCGTTTGGGTGGGGGGGAAAGGCTTTGACAGTTCTCAGGAACCTGGTAGGAGGAAATCCAGGACAGATGGGTCCTCTCCACAGTGTCTCTAGGTTACAAACTGGAGTTGCGGGAATTTCCTCCACCTCGTTTTCTGAGATCAAGCGTTCCCAAAGATCCAGTAAAGAGAGACTGTTTCTGGCACTAGACCGGTTATTATCCCCAAGGGGTGATTATAAAGGTTCCCACAGAGGAGCATGGCTTGGGGTTTTATTCAAATCTTTTCACGGTACCAAAGCCAAACGCGGACGTCAGACCCATCCTAGACCTCAAGGGTCTAAATCAGTTCCTAAATATCCACTTCTTTCGCATGGAATCAATACGGTCGGTGTTCTCCACCCTGCAGGGAGGAGAGCTGCTAGTGTCAATCGACATCAAGGACGCATATCTGCATGTGCCTATTTTTCCCGCTCACCAGATGCTCTTACGGTTCGAAGTGAAGCAGCACCACTATCGGTTTATAGCCTTGCCCTTCGGGCTGGCTACTGCACCTCGAGTGTTCACAAAGGTTCTGGCCTCGCTTTTGGCCAGGCTAAGAGCTCAGGGTGTAACAATACTGGCATACTTGGACGATCTGCTGCTGGTGGATCAGTCGGTAGCCCGCTTGAACCAGGCTGTGCTCAGCACAGTCAAGTATCTGGAATCTTTGGGTTGGGTTCTCAATCTGGAGAAATCCGCCCTACAACCGGTAAAAAGGTTGGAGTACTTGGGGTCTGGTCATAGTTACAGACCAAAGGAAGGTCTTTTTGCCTTTTGTATGCAGTTATAGGGGAAGATGGTGGCTTCATTCAAAGCCGTCCCATATGCCCAATTTCATTCAAGAATGTTGCAAAACCGCATCCTCTTCGCCTGGAACAAAAAGATCCAAGCTGTAGACTTTCCGATGTATCTGACCCCAGGGGTGCGTCAAAGCCTCTGTTGGCGGTTGATGCCCAGAAATCTGCAAAAAGGGAAGTCTTTCATTCCAGTTACCTGGAAGGTGGTGACAACAGACGCCAGCCATTTGGGTTGGGGAGCAATCCTGGGAAAGATGACTCTCCAGGGCATGTGGTCCATTTTCGAGAAGACCTTGCCCATCAACATCTTGGAAATTCGGGCGGCTCGCTTGGCCCTGAGGGCCTGGACGCTCAAGTTACAGGATTGTCCTGTCAGGATGCAATCCGACAATGCCACAGCAGTGGCCTATATCAATCACCAAGGGGTACCAGGAGTCACGCAGCCCAGAAGGAGGTGAACCAAATCCTGGCCTGGGCAGAGAGGCATGTTCCTTGCATATCTGCAGTCTTTATTCCAGGAATAGAGAATTGGCAGGCGGACTTCTTAAGTCGCCAGCGGTTGTATCTGGGGGAGTGGTCTTTTCACCCCGACATATTCCTGATCATATGTCAAAGATGGGAGACCCCGGACATAGATTTGTTGGCATCCAGGTGCAACAAGAAAGTGAACAACTTTGTGTCACGAACAAGGGACCCACTCGCATACGGGACAAATGCGTTGGTAACTCCTTGGGATCAATTTTCACTGATTTATGCCTTCCCCCCCCAATTCAGCTATTACCACGGCTTCTTCGCAGGATCAAAGTGGAAAGGAAGCCGGTGATTCCAGAAGGTCCTGGTAAGCAGAAATCGTAAAGATGTCTGTGGGGGATCCTTGGATCCTTCCACTTCGTCCAGACCTGCTCTCGCAGGGCCCAATCTTCCACCCTTCCTTACAAACTCTAAATTTAACGGTATTGCTATTGAATCCCACATTCGAAAGAATCGGGGGCTTTCTGAGTCGGTGGTTTCTACCCTGATTAATGCAAGGAAGCCGGCTTCCAGAATCATATATTATAGAGTCTGGAAGGCATATGTGTCTCTGTGCGAAACCAAGGGTTGGCATCCTCCGTGAGTATGTCATAGCCAGAATTCTTGCCTTTCTACTATTGGGCGTGGATATGAATATGGCCTTGAGTACTATCAAAGGTCAGGTTTCGGCCTTGTCGGTATTGTTTCAAAGACCGCTGGCTACGCACTCTTTGGTTCGAGCCTTTATACAGGGGATACTCGGATCAATCCGCCAATTAAGTCACCCTTGTGTCCATGGGACTTGAATTTTTGAATTTGGTTCTGTTGGCGTTGCAAAAGAAGCCCTTTGAGTCTGTTTTTTTTTGGTGGCTATATCCTCTGCAAGAAGGGTATCAGAATTGGCTTCTCTTTCCTGTAAAGAGACATATTTGATTATTCATAAGGATAAAGGTGGTTTTACATCCTCATCCAACCTTTCTACCTAAGGTGGTGTCAGGTTTTCATTTGAACCAAGATGTGGTTCTCCCTTCATTTTTTCCAGAACCTAGTTCTGCAGAAGAGAAATCATTACATTCTTTGGCTGTAGTGAGAGCAGTTAATGTCTATCTGAAGGCTACTGCTCAGATTCGGAAAACCAATGTTTTGTTTGTGCTGCCAGAAGGGTCCAGGAAGGGTCAGGCAGCTACGAAATCTACTATTTCGAAGTGGATTTGGCAAGTTATTGTTGTGGCTTATGGTTTGAAGATGAAAGTTCCACCTTTTCAAATTTAGAGTGCACTCTACCAGAGCAGTCAGAGCTTCATGGGCAGTGCATCACCAAGCCTCCATGGCTCAGATCCGCAAGGCCGCATCTTTGTCTTCAGTACATACATTCACTAAATTCTATCAGTTGGATGTAAAAAGGCATGAGGATATCGCCTTTGGGCGCAGTGTGCTGCTTGGTGTAGTATAGGTCCTCATGTCTGATGGCGCCCTGCTTTATATTTGGTGTCTCCCTCCCCTCATTTGGCATTGCTTTGGAACATCCCACATAGTTATTACTATGCAGCTCTGTGTCCCGTGATGTACGATAAAGAAAATAGGATTTTTATAACCGCTTACCTGTAAAATCCTTTTCTTGGAGTACATCACGGGACACAGAGCTCCCGCCCCTCTTCTTGGGATGCTTATTGCTTTGCTACAAAAACTGAGGTACTCCCTGTATGGGAGGGGTTGTATAGGGGGGGACTTCCTGTCTTAGGTGTGCCAGTGTCCATCACCTGAAGGTAGGCCTATAACCCACATAGTTATTACTATGCAGCTCTGTGTCCTGTGATGTACTCCAAGAGAAGGATTTTACAGGTAAGCGGTTATAAAAATCCTATTTTTTTTTTTTTTACTTTTTGCAATAATAAATATCCCCAAAAAATATATTTAAAAAAAACAAATGTTTTCCTCAGTTTAGGCCGATATGTATTCTTCGTATTTTTGGTAAAAAAAATCACAATAAGCTTATATTGATTGGTTTGCGCAAAAGCGTCTACAAAATGAGGGATAGTTTTATGGCATTTTTATTATTTATTTGTTTTTTACTAATAATGGCAGCGATCTGCGATTTTGTATCTTGACTTGTATCTTGACTTGTATCTTGACTTGTATCTTGACTTGTATCTTGACTTGTATCTTGACTTGTATCTTGACTTGTATCTTGACTTGTATCTTGACTTTTTATCTTGACTTGTATCTTGACTTGTATCTTGACTTGTATCTTGACTTGTATCTTGACATTATGATGGACACTTTTGACACTATTTTGGGACCATTGTCATTTATACAGCGATCAGTGCTATAAAAATGCACTGATTACTGTGTAAATTACACTGGCAGGGAAGGGGTTAACCACTAAAGGACGAGAAAGGGGTTAAGTGTGTCATAGGGAGTGATTCTAACTGTGGGGGAGCTGGGCTACTGAGTGACATGACAGTGATCACTGCTCCTGATCACAGGGAGCAGTAGATCACTGTCCTGTCACTAGGCAGAACAGGGAAATGCCTTGTTTAGAAAGGCATCTCCCCGTTCTGCAGCTCGGACATCGAGTCCGCGGGCTAGGTCACGGAGCTCGTGGCGGGCGCGTGCCTGCACGACGGGATTTTTAAAGCAACATTCAGGTACGTTGCTTTGCCCACACAAGCCACTCTGCCGACGTATATGTTCGTTAGGCGGTCGGCAAGTGATTAAACTGAGAAAATTTACCCTTTTTAGAAAAAAAATAAGGTGATTTTGAAACTGTTGGCAGCAACATGTCACAAAGGTTGGGACAGGGCCATGTTTACTACAGTGTATCATCCCCTCTTCTTTTAACAACACTCTGTAAATGTCTGGGAGAACAGTTGCTGGAGTCTTGGTAGTGGAATGTTGTCCCATTTTTCCCTGATATAGGATTCTAACTGCTCAACAGTCCTGGGTCGTCTTTGTCGTATGTTTTGTTTCAAAATGCACCAAATATTTTCAGTTGATGAAAGGTCTGGCCTGCAGGCAGGCCAATTAAGCACCTGGGCTCTTCTACTATGAAGCCATGCTGTTGTCATAGATGCAGTAAACGGTTTAGCAGTGTCCTGCTGATAGCAGTATTAAACCCAAAAGCAAACCTTTTCGTTATATTGCAGCTTACCCATTCTTAGATGTGATGGCTGTACTAGTTTCCTATTTTAGGCTTGCTTTCTTCTATTTTTGTCTTATGATCCAGCCAACAAGTCTGTTTTTTCAATAGCACAAGCTCTCCAGCAGAATGTATCAGTTTACATGGATGAGACAAACCACTCATTGTAAGCATCCCTTATATTCATGCAAAACCTGTATCCCAAAAGGAAAATGTGTTTTATTTTTTTCTTCAACTGATTACAAAGTGTGAGCTGGAGTTTGACTTCAGTTTAAGCTACAATATAATACATTACTGGTTTTGGGTTTAATACCGCTTGAAATATTCAAGGCATTCCCTGAAAAAGACATTGTCTGGATGGGAACATATGCCGCTCGAAAACCTGCACATATCTTTCAGCAGTGATGGTGCCCTTTTAAGCTGCCCATTCCATATGCACTCCTCTTTAGTCCGGCAGACGTAGCGCCCATGGATGCCAACAAGAATGTTACATTTTGCTTTGTCTGCCCCTAGAACAATTTTACACTTTGCAACAGATCATTTTAAATGAACAGAGAAAACCAGGTGTTTTTGGATCATGTTCTGTAGAGGTCGACCGATATATCGGCCGGCCGATATATCGGCCGGCCGATATTATCGGCCGATATTTGGCCATTTTGGAAAAATCGGCATCGGCCGATTATTATCCAAATTAGGCCGATATATCACTGACCGCAGTCACCGCACCTCTGCCTGCAGAGTGTGGAGAATCCTTCTCCCTTCTCCACACTGTTGGCAGAGCAGTGCCGCGGCGTGTGAAACTGTAAGGGAGAGAGAGAGAGGAGCTCTCAAAAATTAGGTTGAATGTCGGGGTGGGCGGGACCCAGGGTGGGCGGGATCCAGCTATCCAACACCTGCCGATGGGATCTGGGCGGGCCGCTACGTGTATGTGGCCCGCCCCTTTCTTAAACAGCCCAACCATTGGCTGGATAGCTGCTGGGTCCTGCCCACCTCCGACATCACGCTGAATGCTTCAGCTCTTCTCTCTCTCTCTCCCTCCATACAGTTCACACGCGCAGGGCTGCAGAAAGCAGTTTCACAGTTACACTATCGGCTGTGAAACCTGCCAGTGCCATCTGCCAATGCCAACCAGTGCCTGCTAGTGCCGCCTGCCAGTGCCATCTGCCAATGCCAACCAGTGCAATCTGCCAGTGCCAACCAGTGTATGCCAGTGCCATCTGCCAATGCCAACTGGTGCCGCCTGCCAGTGCCACTTGCTAATGTCAACCAGTGCCACCTGCCAGTGCAAATTAGTGCCATCTGCCAGTCAGTGCCACCTGCCAGTCAGTGCCACGTTCCAGTGCCACCTGCCCAAAAAAAAATCGGCCTAAAATATCGGCCGCAAAAATCGGCCATCGGCCGCCCCGATTTCTAAATATCAGTATCGGCCAGAGAAAAACCCATATCGGTCGCCTCTAATGTTCAGATATGGCTTCTTCTTTGCATGATGGAGCTCTAACTTGCATTTTTGGATGGCACAGAACTGTGTTCTCCTAAATATTCCTGATCCCATGCAGTGATGTCCATCACAGAATAAGATCACGGGCATCCAATATTGTGTTTCAGCCTTGTGCACAGAAATTTCTCCAGATTCTCAGAATCTTTTGATGACAATTTGCACTGTACTTATGATATATTTAAAGTGTTTAAAATTTTTGGTTAAAAACTATTCTGAAATTGTTCGAAAATTTTTAGATGCAGCTTTTCACAGATTGGTGAACCTCTGCCCATCTTTATTTCTGAGGTGTCCTTTTTATACCCAACAATGTTACTGACCTGCTGCCAGTTAACCTAATTACAGTGCCCCTTGAAATGTTCCACATTTTGTCATGTTACAACCAAAAACGTAAGTGATTTTATGTGAGAGTCCAACACAAAGTGGCACATAAATGTGAAGTGGAAGAAAAATGATAAATGGTTTCACATTTTTTTTTTTTTTTACAAATATCTGAAATGTGTGGTGTGCATTTGTATTCAGCCCCCCTGAGTCAATACTTTGTAGAACCACCTTTCACTGCAATTACAGCTGCAAGTCTTTTTGGGTATGTCTCTACCAGCTTTGCACATCTAGAGAGTGACATTTTTTACCATTCTTCTTTGCAAAATAGCTCAAGCTCTGTCAGATTGGATGGAGGGTGTCTGTAAACAGCAATTTTCAAGTCTTGCTACAGATTCTCAATTGGATTTAGGTCTGGACTTTGACTGGGCCATTCTAACACATGAATATGCTTTGATCTAAACCATTCCATTGTAGCTCTGGTTGTGTATTTAGGGTTGTTTACCTGCTGGAAGGTGAACCTCCGCCCCAGTCTCAAACTATGACGCAAAGCCAACGTATTTCTTTCAAAGTGCCAACACAGAATTAAAGCTACCAGCGGCTCTGTACAGAGGATGGGACTGCTCATCCCTCTGAATGAGCCCTAAGGGACTAAAAACGTACGATTCTGACAGATTCGCTCAGAATGCAGGGTTCGGGAATGCGTTGTGCTCAGAGTGCACTGTGCACAACATAAACTGGCCTACCTGACACATGCACTCGCCTACCTGACACATGCACTCGCCTACCTGACACATGCACTCGCCTACCTGACCCATGCACTCGCCTACCTGACCCATGCACTCGCCTACCTGACCCATGCACTCGCCTACCTGACCCATGCACTCGCCTACCTGACCCATGCACTCGCCTACCTGACCCATGCACTCGCCTACCGGACCCATGCACTCGCCTACCGGACCCATGCACTCGCCTACCGGACCCATGCACTGTGAGGCCGGATGTGGCCCTTTGCTTGCTTTTATTAGGCCCTTGGGGCACTGTTTTTCCTACTGATACCAAAAATAGGTTATAATCTCCCCCCCCCCCCACTCACACTAATGAAGGGGCACACATTCCTCCCAATGACACCAAAGATGATGGGGCACAATGTTTCCCAATGACACCAATAATGAGGCACAAGGACACCAATGATGGGTGGAAAATGTTTCCCAATGATGCTAATTAGGGTTGTACCGATACTAGTATCGGGACCGATACCAAGCATTTGCGCGAGTACTTGTACTCGCGCAAATGCTCCCGATGCCCAGTCCGATACTTTTTTTTTTTTTTTCCCAGAGCGGACGCAGAGAGGGGGCGGAGAGCAGGGCGGAGAGCGTGGCGGGGGGCGGAGACCAGGGCAGAGAGCGGGACGGAGAGTGCGGCGGGGGGCGGGGGGTGGAGACCAAGGCGGAGAGTGCGGCCGGGGGCGGAGACCAGGGCGGAGAGCGAGTCCCTCACCTGCATTTGAAACTGGTAAGCTGGCAGGGGTGCAGGGCGCAGCCGCATCAGGATCGTTGACCGGTGATGTCGCATTCGGTCGCCGTCAGCGGCTGAACGTCCCCACACCCATCTTGGTACACCCTGCACTTGGCTGCAGTAAGCAGCAGCAGACATCTTGTTACACCCAGCCCGAGCTATATGGGCTGGGTGTAACAAGATGTCTGCTGCTGCTTACTTCAGCCGAGTGCAGGGTGTACCAAGATGGGCGTTGCAGCAGTTTTTTTTATTTTAAATCCTGTCATTTTTTTTTCCCACAGCATTTCAGTGCCAGCCACCTATCAGTACCCACAAGTGCTACCTATCAGTGCAATCAGTGCCATCTACCAGTGCCACCTATCAGGTGGCACTGGTAGATGGCACTGATTGCACTGATAAGTGGCACTTGGTGGCACTGATATGTGGCACTTGTGGGTACTGATATGTGGCACTTGTGGGCACTGATAGCACTGAAAGGTGGCACTTGTGGGCACTGAAAGGTGGCACTTGTGGGCACTGAAAGGTGGCACTTGTGGGCACTGAAAGGTGGCACTTGTGGGCACTGATAGGGGGCACTTGTGGGCACTGATAGGGGGCACTTATAGATGGCACTTGTGGGCACTGACAGCACTGATAGGTGGCACTTGGTGGCACTGATTGCACTATCAGTGCTGTCAGTGCCCACAAGTGCCATCTATCAGTGCCCACAAGTGCCACCTTTCAGTGCTATCAGTGCCCACAAGTGCCACATATCAGTGCCACCTATCAGTGCCCATAAGTGCCACCTTTCAGTGCAATCAGTGCCATCTATCAGTGCCAGCCACCTATTAGTGCCCATCAGAGCCAGTCACCAGTCAGTGCCCATAAGTGCCACCTGTCAGTGCCACCTATCAGTCCCCATCTTTCAAACTGTCACATGACATTGAAAAAAAAGTATCGGTAATCGGTATCGGCGAGTACTTGGAAAAAAGTATCGGTACTTGTACTCGGTCCTAAAAAAGTGGTATCGGGACAACCCTAATGCTAATAATGAGGCAGAATAACAGCAATAATGGGGCATAATGTTTCCCAAGGACACTAATAATGAGGCTGTTCTTTTTGCATAATTGATTGTTTGCAAAACTTTTTCCAAACACACTTCGATGGTGGAAACTAGAACTGTCAAATACTATATTTACTCCTGTAAAGCCATTTTGCCTACTTTGGAAAATCCAACAAAATGTATAACCACATGGCTGGTTAGAGCGATCCCTGGTTCGGTTACAGATATCGGGGTTTTTAACTCACAATTTTTGTGCGCACACACACCACCTTTCAGTTCTTCTTGTGAATGTCTGTCAGACAAGTGCATTCGTGCTGAAGAGCTGCTGAGATCTTATCAGTTAAGAGAATGACAGCCTAGTTGGCAGATATCTCACTAAAGCCTGGTTCACACCTATGCATTTTTTTGTGCATTTTCTGTTTTGCAGAAACACACTACAGTCCATTTAACATGGTTTCCTATGGATGTTCACATCTGTGCATTTTATGGAAAGGGCCAGGGACTTTTTCTGGTTTTTGGTTCCATAGACTTCAATGGATCAAAAACGTGTATTGAAAAACGCAAAATACATCTAAAATATGCAAACTGCAACCTGCATAGGTGTGAACCAGGCCTTAGAACAACTGGCATTAATACATCTGCCAGTTTTTGACTTCACTATGAGGGACTACTGTTACCACTTTGTCAACTCCCCACATGACCTTATCATTCCAAGCATTGCCAGACATCCTGTATGAAGATCGGTTTGTGTATGGGCAGCTTCTGTTTATTTTAAGTTAATTAAGGCCCCTGTTAAAGAACAATTGGTGAGACATATGTCTGCCCTCAACTTATCTGCCAAAACCTGCCACAGTCTTCTCTGCTGTTCGACTGAGGGGTATTATTAGTTTGCGTGGAAAACATTTTTTCCAGTGAAAGAGCAGGATTGGCTAATGGTTGCAAAAAAGCCTTTTAATGTGTTGAAAAAACTTTTAGCAAAAAAAAAGGTTCGTTTCTGATGATTTGCCATACTTGTATTCAGTGGGCTTTGATTGGCCCACCCACTGAGACAGGAACTTCATGCAAAGGGGTTGTAATTCGTTCTGGTGAATTTAGATACGTGATGCGTACTAATAAAACAGTACTTTAATTGCATTGAATCGATTGAACATGCATTACAAATACGGTCTGAACTTGTATTGGATATTACCGTATTTGCACTTTTAGTATACCAAGACCAAAGCTGTCCATACACTAGTAGATTTTCGTACAATCGTTTATACAAAACACCTTGTCAAAACATTCTATAATGCTTGATAAATATCATTGGAATCATTTGTTTGCTTTTAACATTTAATTTTGGAATGAATTAAATTTCCGAAATGAAATCCACATACACAGAACGTCATTCGTTCCAGAAACGTTTTCCATTCCGCTCTCGTTGGTCAAAAAAACGATTGTCAATTTGACCCCATTAACTATTAGAAAATTGAATAAATGTTAAGAAGTGTAATTTTTCTAAATAAAATTCCACCTGTGTATGGGCAATTTTATCAGAGAGGACTGCCTGCATTAAATACAGATCTGGTTTTAGAGTGACATGCTGTATAATGTTTTTATAGTAGGCAGAATTATAGGGGAAATATTTTGGTTCATTTGGGAATTTGTAAATGACTGACAAGCACTCAGAAAGAAAAAAAAGGATAAACGGAAATCTTTTTATGTGCTGGATGTTTGGTTTCCTTTCTTTGGATGTTCTCTGTATTCTTGTCAATGATTTGATTGGTTTAGTTGGCTATCCTGATGTTTTCACACTTTACGGGTCCATGCACACTGGGATTAAAAAAATGGCAGTTCTTTTGGCAGAATTTTTGTGTTGCGTTTTTTTTTTTTGCCAAAAAACTCCTTTTAAAAATGCAAACGAGAATTTTTTTTTTTTCTGCCTCTAAACGCTGAACGTAAAATATGCCTCTAAACATCCTAATGTGCATGGATACATGGGATAACAGGGAGCTGCTTCTACAGGCTAAACATAAAACTCTTGTAGAAACAGTGTTTTAAGCCAGTGTGCATGGACCTTTATACTTTGCCATTCTCTGCTTTGTTGCAAATGTCTTTACACCCTCAGCTACTGTCGAAGGTAACCGACATCTACTGGTTTGGTTATCCTGGCTTTCTGTGTTTCATGAGGTGCTATGTATTTATTGGTGTGACACACCTTCACAGCTGCAATCCTGGTACAGTTTATGCTACTTTTATTGTATATTTTTATTTTTTACATTTGTGTATACATTTGGTAAACACACCAAATATGGATTTTTTTTTTGTTATCAGTACTAACAGACTTTACATATTCTAGACTGTACAGTATTTTCTGCACAGTCCAGAATACATGAAACAATATGTATAAAAAAATAATTTTGTTTGCCTTCAAAAGACAAGTTAAATATATAACCCAACTCGGAGTCTTAGTCTGTGTTGCAGCATTTCTTGTATGTATATTAGAGCTGCACGATTCTGGGAAAAATGAGAATCGCGATTCTTTTGCTTAGAACACAGATCACGATTCTCTCACGATTCTTTAAAATGGTAAATTTAAAAAAAAAATAATAATTTGCTTGTCGTTTTTTACTTTTTTTTTGTATTTTTGCATAATTTTCTTATTTTTAATATTTTTCTTATTCTTTACTTTTTAATTACTTTATTTTATTAAATTATTTATTTATTTATTTTTAAATCTTTTTTTTCATTTAACTTTATTGCTATCACACAGGAGAAAACAATTCCCTGTGTGATAGCAATTGGAGGAGACAGGTTCTCTTTATTGACCCTCTCACTTCCAAAAACAGTAGTCCTGTCCTGTAGCCCTGTCACAGCTGAGAATGGAAGAGAGGAGACAGACTCAGCGGCGGGGGGAGGACGACGACCGGACGACGACAACGGAGTCCCAAGTCCCAAAGACAGAGCCAGCAAAGTGTGGTAGGGGGGAGAGGGGAGGACGGAAGGCAGCACACATTTTCTCCTAGAAAGCAACTCACCGCCTGTATGTTGAAACGGTCTCCGCTCTGCTCGCACACAGCCCCGCCTCCTCCTAACCTCGCGCTGTGATAGACAGAACGCATTCCAGCATTGGACCCGCATTCAGTCTATCACAGTGCAGGGTTAGGAGGAGGCGGGGCTGTGTGCGAGCAGAGCGGAAACAGTTTCAATGCATCACGCTCTATGATCCATTTGCGTTCCACGCTGGTTACGTGGAACCGGCGGGGATTTAAGAAAATCGCGGTAATCCAAGATCGAGATCGTGCGGGGGGGGTGAATCGAAATCGCGATTCTCATACGATTAATCGTGCAGCTCTAATGTATATCCAGGCAGAATACAGTACCTGAAGTGAGCAATCATGCAAATGTGTGGAATAATTAGTGATCCATGGAATTATTAGTGGTCTGATGTTTCCGTGGGATGTAGCCCACCTTTCTTTGTGTTCATTAGCTTGTTCAAGAAAAGAGTTGAAGCAAAGATGCTGCCACAAGAATAACGGAATTGTGAAATGTAATTATATTTTTTTGAATTATTCTTGTTGAACTATGCAGTTGTGTTTGTGTTTACATGGAATTTATGTTTTGCTTTCGTTCATGTGAAATTCATTTGTTCTCCTTGTTCTTGTACAAATGTAGAAGAAATGTGGGTAGTACCTTTCATATAACCAGCATTGTTTTAGTTGTAGACATTAATTTAGGTGCTTAAATAACTTGGGTTGATAAAAGGATATGAAATGAGCTTAAACAATATATATATATATATATATATATATATATATATATATATATATATAGCTATATTTCTGTCTATCCGTTCATAGATCTTATTTTATAATTTGTCATGTGTATCTTGCGCACAAAAGCATAAGGTACCATAAAAATGGGGCCCTTCTACCACCTGGTAAGCAACTCCTGATGTCTCAGTGTGTAATACAACCAAGCAGGTTAATTAACACAGACTGAAAAACAGGTCAGCTGCTTTTTTACCTTGCTTTTCTTTTTTTTTTTTTCACCCAACGGGGTTCTTTATTACTGGTATGTAACAATGTTTCAATGCGAATAATTAAATATTTTGTGCAGAAATTGTAATGTCTAAATGTACCAATTTTATAAACTTCCTCCTGCGGTAAGTTTATCATTTAGAAAACACACAGCGTACAGCCCAGAGATTTCATTTTTTTTTTTTTTATGTTTTTTTTTTTTTTTATGTTTGTTTTTTATTTGTAGTACGTATTTTCTTTTTATTGGATATTTTGCACAGTTTTTTTCTGCTTTGTGAAATATTTATTAATATTGCATATTAATACAGTTCAGAAATGGCCCAGTTTCCAGCCTGTGCTAATGTTAACACTCAATTAGGGTGAATGAAAAATATCTTGATGTATTACCAAAAACCTTAAAAATGTCCCCTTCTTGAGGGGAAAATTCAGTATTGGAACTTGCACTTGCATGCAAAGAAACGTGACCAATTGATGACTTTTATTCAAACAAGTAAAATTTTATTGAATATTCCACTTACAGTAAGACAGAGGCCACATTGTAATGCTTTATTAACATCTAAAGAAGCATTCCACTGCAGCATTGTGCTGGATTGACAGCGTCTCCTGGATGGTGTAGTCCTCAATGCAATCCTACAGCTGGTTGAAGGGGACCAAATCCATTGAAGAGGTGATTTGGTTCCATTTTACCAGCTTTAGCAAAGCATTGCAGTGAAGTGGCAGTTGGAAATAAGACATAACCAGAAAAAGCATTGACACAGGGTGCATAAAAAAAATATATAAATATATATATATATATATATACATGGCAGCAGCTTGTGTTTGACGGTTACAGCATTTTCCGTGCTCTATACTAGACAATTTGCTGCAAGTATACATACTGCAGTATCTAGGCATGAATTTGTATTCCACTGCCAGACAGACGCTGCTAACTCGCTCCGCCGTCCCTCACACCACATGGTAATTGCATTGATATGCAAAATATTGTAAAGGAATTAATGAGAATAACTACACCTGAACCTTTTTTTAGCAGTATTAAACAATTTAGATATTTATATATTTTAATACCTGGCTGTCTAACAATCCCATGCAGCTTTGGAAATATATAAAATATTTGAATGAGTACTTTGCTCTTCCTTGTATAGTGTGTCTCATGTGTTTTCATGTGTAAAGGGATTCATGTGTAGCCAGGCATGAAAACATTACAGTAAAGTAAATGTAGAGCTTTTAACTGATGTTTGTAGGATTAGAATCTTATACAGAAACTGGTAATGTGTTGCATCTTTTACTGCAGGGATTTGTTTGGTATTCTGAAGCACACAAGGGATTGTTGTGTGCAGTATTGTAAGAGGTTATTCTCATAGTATTGATTATTATGTCATTTGACAGCATCATCTCACACTTTAATTTTTTTCACTGGATAGCAATCTTAAATTCTAACAATACTGCTTCTACTTCCTGACATACACTGCTATTATACCACAGTTCTATGCTATATGCTATGCGTGTTAATGTAAATCTACTCCTTTCGTCATTCATGGCCTAATAGGAACGTAGCAGGTGTTGTGTCTCCCTGAACTGAGCAATAAAGTCAGCACTAAAACTGGAAGCTATTTATACCCGTTACATGTGAACTGCTCTACAGATCCAGCTGCTCAAGTGTGCTCTTGGATGGCAATTCACTTTCATGCATTTGCCATATCAGGGCAAGAAAAGGCCATGGAAAAAGAGCACTGCAGCATTTGATAATGTCAGCATCTGTTCCCCATGTCAGTCAGGCGTTTGAAATGTTTGAGTTACGGCCGTGTCAGCACATGCTCAGAGTTCAGACTGTACTTGGTTTAAAAGGGAACAGCTGATCTAAGTGATGGATTTGACATTCTAGAGTGACTTAATATTCTTTCAGCTAGAGGTTCTGTTGGTTGACTGAGCGGAATCTCAAGGTGGTATAACTAAATGTATTAACATTGCACTTTCATGGGTTAAAAAAATTCTTTAGCTGTTTTTTTTTCACACATCATGCATTATTTTTTAAGCCATCATTAAGTGTACTATTAGGTTTATTCATAATGGCAGTGTTTAGAAATTTGATCATGCCCAAAGAGCCGTAACCCATAGCAACCAGCTTTCAATTTTTCAGTGTGAAGGTCACTTGGGAGGATTTCTGGTTAGTTATTGCACTTTGCTTGTCTTTAATACTCTGCACTGGCTTACTGAATGAGCCCAGCTACGCTATAATGCAGAGTCTAGCAATGTATTTACATTGTCATTCGTGGAACTTTTTATTATTGAATTATTTCTTGTATCTTCTAGAAGTAAATCAATGGTAAGAGTTTTAGTGTAGTATAAGGTGATATTCTATTTTCAGTTGGAATATCAGCAGCTCTATTCTAAGTACTGTACCCACTTTCCTGCAAGGGAAAATGCTTTATATACCTTTTAAGGGAAACTTGGAGTTTAATTTGTTTTACACTGAGCTTAACAAAATAATTCTTTGTCAGATGTGCCCATCTGTGTCTCATCAAAGGTACATAATGTCCATTTATAGCTTTGGTTGTCTGAATCCTATTGTTTTTTGTTGAGTTTAACTCTTTGATTGCAGACAGAGGCCTTTGGTAGTGCAGAGTGAATCAAACCTACAATCGTGTATCTTTTCCCCCCAGATATACAAATGTGCACTGTTCAAAGTGTTTTATGTAAACGGTTACACCTACACTATGAATATAATGAATATGTCAGCATATGTGCATCAAATGAGGCTATTGTGAATGTTTTTTTATTCTTACTGGCTTTTACTAGGCCGAAACTGATTAATAAAATACAGAACATGTGTAACTATTTAGTAGATAATTGAAATAAAATTAAAATAAGCTTTGGGGAAATTCATCCTGTGTGGTGGCCATGTTTCTCTGCAGTATATAATCTGTAGACACATGCACACAGAAATGCAGACACATGCAACTTTCTTCTTAGTGTAGAAAAGTAAATATGACTGTACAACAAAGACTAATTGATTTTCATGGTTTTGTACCAGAAGAAAAAAAAATGTAAAAGCAACTCAAAGGTCAGCAACTTTAAAACGGTTCAAAGGATACATATCGACGTAATAAATGCATGGTAAAGCCCCCCTAACTGTGATTACCTTGCTCTTTTTCTAAGCACAGTGTTGCAGTGTAAGGAGGCCCATTAGATCCCATGGCTGTTTGCACCTGGAGAAAATACATACTTCTTTACATTCCATAGCGTTATATGTTCATATGGGTACATAAAGAAGTATGTACTCTACACAGGCAGGTCATCAGAAGAAGCTGCAAAGGAAAGAAAACTTTTTTTTGTTTTGACAGTCATTAAATCTGAACACACAAACGGCTACATGGCCTAATAGTACTGCATTGCTGTGTAAATGCTGTTGTAAAAAAGGCCTGTAAGAAAATGTGTCAATTTGATTAGCTTTGTTGCTTCTATATAGTTTACTTATAAGACCCGATCTCATCACATTATAAAATCCATCACTTAGAACTTGAAAACAAGAACATGCAGAAGTGCAAGTACTTTAAGAGATACAAATTTTAAAAAAGTACTTTGCATTATTTAGCTCTCCCAGTCCAGTTCCATAAAGTTATGGTAAATATATTAGCAAGTACAACACACTACCTTGCTCGACCACAGTAGAAAACGCTGTGCATTCTAAATGTCAGGCCAGAACGTCACATGCAGCAGCAAATGCAAGACTAGACTTTTGTGGCATATTTATTAATTAGCCGTGTGACTCACCTGCCTCTGCCTCTTGCTAGTCAGCAATATTTTCTTTTGTACCGAAGACTGCAAATATTGTATCTTGGCATGCTCCCCTAGACACTGGCTTGCATTCTGTAATCTCAGAAGCACCGAAATGGCTGGAATGATGTCACACTGCTGGTGAGCTGTCACTTCATTTGTGTTTCGTAGAATTAGTGTTTTTGAAATGCAGACAGCAGGCTCCTATTTCCAGAAGGCTCTTGAAATTAGCAGCGCTATGGGTTAGGTGTCCCGAGAAAAGGAAAGATGAGCCAAAGTAAAATTCCTGCAGAGCCTGACAAAGCTAGTGCATGCAGCTGATAGAGAGCAAATCAGAGAGTAGCTGGTGATATAGCACAGTAATACAAGGAAAAACAGCATTGCAGCATTACTATTACAGCATACACAGTCAGGATTTAAATAGTTAGCAAACTATTCAGACTGCCTTCTCCACAGACACAGCACCCACCTCACGTTTCTATTTACATGAACTTTTTGCATGGGTTTTCATTTGCTGCTGCTATATTACAGCAGTGAATGTATCTGTGTATAGATTTTTTTTTAAATTTTATTATTATTAAAAGGTACAGATTTCTATTCAGCGTGAGCTTGGTGCAGAATATTCTGACTTACAATATCGTAATAGCTGAACTGGAAGTTGTAAGTGTCATTTACATTTTTAGCAATCATGCATGCAACATAATGTTAGTAACACTTTTCTATCATGGTCACTATAATACAGATTAGGACAATAGAAAGCATAAATGGGGCTTTTGGACCTTTGTGAATATTGTCAAATATGTACATATTATAATAAACTAAGCATTGGCAAGGTCAAGTCTTAAATGTCCACCTACTGTTTTAGTAACCCATTTACTAAAGGAGGGGAAGCACACAGTAACTCACCTTCCATTGTCACTTTAAACTCAAGAGCATGTATAAGTTGGAAAACTCATTGAAGCAGTGCACCTGATTAATGCAGAGCGGTTTATGCCACAAGTGCTTTGCCAAGACACCAAACCTAAAAGCATCAAGGGGTTAGTATGGTTTTTCCATGCTTGAAGAAAAAAAATCAATGAAGTGTAAAACTTCCTTTGTTTGCAAAAAAGAAAAAAAGTTAGTTTTATGTCTTTCCTCGTTTAACAGTGCATCTTAGTTGATTTCTTTTGTTGAAGTCCCCGGATTGAACTGCAAACAAATCAGTTGCAAGCGACTTCTCCTTGGGGTCAGTGAAGCCAGTTAGCGAGGTCAGGACTCCCACTTGCAACTATAGAGATGAGCCATATCCCCCCACTCAAAGGGCACAAGCTAAACTGTTAGAGCTTTATAGGCAGCTAAGCATTTGAAACATGCAATCCCAGGCAAACGTTCCCTCTAGTGCCTCTCTCTTCCCTGACCATATTTAGTCAACCATAGCAAAAAATAGTCTCTCAGCTGTCGATTGTCGATCCAAGAGCTCTGGGAGCTCCTATCATGCTTTCTGCTTATTGATTGTTCATCCTGCCGAGCCCCAACACTGCTTTGCCATTTGTTCGGCTATTTTTAGCCCTGCCAAATAAAGCGGTCTCTCATGTTTCCACTTATATTACTCATATTTTCACTGAATGCGTACCGTTGCTCCTACAGCGTGTTGTGACTGTCACTAGAATGTTGCAGAGAGAGCCTCAAGTCTTTACAGATATGAAATTAATAACCCTACGTCACCACAACAAATGGGGCAACAAGATTTCTGGATGTCATAAGTAGAGTGTGAGCTGAATAAGAATGCTTTTCAGCTGCATTGCTGTTCAGCCAGTCGGAAATCTGCTGTGCATACATGTCACACTTTATATTCTGTTCATTCAGATAAAGCATTGTATTATGTAGTAAGCCAACGCTGGGTGCTCTATTTTCACAATGACTTTTCATTTGTTGTTAATCATTAATCAATATGAAGTATGCACCCTGGTTACTGGGCACGAGGGGTAACTTGTATTAAAACAACCGCAGTTTAGTGTTCTCATCTGTTTTCTAACTTGCAAGGACATACTGATCCTGCAGTCATTTTTTTTTTCTCCTTAGCAAAGCTCTAAATAGATTTCTCGTTTTTTTTTTGTGTAGTTTGGCCTTTTAACCATTTTAGTGAAAAATATGGTCATTGTGTAATGTACAAGGAATTGATTATTTACAGTAGCTTATTGACTGGAACTTCTGACTTGTAGCACTGGGGTCCTCTATTCAAATTCTGAATAGGACATTGCATGTAGTTTGCATGTTCTTCCTGTACCTGCATGGGTTTCCTCCCACAATTCAAACACATGCTGGTAAATTTATTGGCTCCTGTCTAAATTGGCCCCAGTATTTATATGTATACATGTAAAGCAGGTTGAGCAAACCCCCCCCCCAAAAAAAAAACAAAACGTTACATCCCTGCACTAACACACGCAATGTTGAATGCAGAGATCTCTCCCACTGAGAATTTGTATTTTGATAGCGGTGGACTCCCCCTGTAATAATAATACACTGCTCAGGGCTGCAACCATTGGCTGCACACTCTGATTAACCACTTTAGCCCTGGAAGGTTTTACCCCCTTCATGACCATGGCATTTTTTGCGATACGCGCTGCGTTACTTTAACTGACAATTGCCCGGTCATGCAAAGCTGCACCCAAATAAAATGGATGTCCTTTTTTTTCCCACAAATAGAGCTTTATTTTGGTGGTATTTGATCACCTCTTCGGTTTTTATTTTTTGTGCTATAAACAAAAAAAGCGACAATTTTGTGGAAAAATAAAAAAAAATTACTTTCTGCTATAATATACACTAAAAAAAAAATGAAGAAAATCTAATTTCTTCATCAATTTAGGCCAATATGTATTCTGCTACATATTTTTGGTAAAAAAAAAAAAAAAATCCCAATAAGCATATATTGATTGGTTGATCTGGTCCCCAGAGCTACCAAGTTAACCCAGTCTTTTTTTCCGGATTCCCAATCTTCAGCCACTTGACTGGCTGGGCTGCAGTGACGTCACTCCCGCACAAGTGCACAGAAGTCACTTTGCCATGACACCCAGAGCGGGCCGTATATGCGGTCTGAGCCATGCATGTGGGACATTTATTACATAATATACCTCCCTAGGGCAGGGTTCCTCAAATTACGGCCCGCCAAGGTCGCTTACCCAGCCCGCCCGTTAGGGCCGGCCCTTCCCTGGGTCCTGCTGTCGCAAGCCACCTCCGCCACTAATCGGTGAACATCGGAGAGCAGAAGGCAGCTTGGCTCAGGACGGAGGGCAGGAGAAGGAGCTGCCCAAATTAACTTTTGAAGCTAAACCACAGGTGATTGGTTGCTAGGACACAGGGCGGTCCTAAAGAAACAATCACCAGCTTGCTAATATGGAAAGCCACTCTGGTTAGCTTCCCACTCCTGGCCTCTGTACACAACTGTGCTGCCTTCTGCTCTCGGCTGTGAGGTAAGACACTGCTATGGAGGGAGGGGGGGGGGAGGTCACTGCTATAAGGGAAAGAGGGGCAGAGGACACCACTGTGTGGGGGGGGGGGGTAATGTGAAGGGGGCAGAGAACACTTATGGACAGGGCCACATAGCAGTGTCCTCTACCATCCTTCACATTACCCCCACCTGATCCCTGCCTCCTGAGCCTAACGCACTTTTATACCCTGCATTCTGCATAATAAGATATGTGCAGTGTGCATAGAAATTTGTTCATAACTATAGTCTGCCTCCCCCCCCAACAGTCTGACGGACAGCGAGCTGGCCCCTCGTTTAAAAAGTTTGAGGACCCCTGCTCTAGGGTCTCTTCTGTTATAAAAACTCTGCCTGTCAGTTTGGTTTTTACAGATGAAAGTTTATTACCACTTTAAATTCATGTCCGTTACGACGCAATGGCTGTGTCTGTACATCCGCTGCATTCCAGTTTACATGAATGGGACTGCTTGCATGCAATTGCACTGAACATCAGTACATACTGTGAAGCGGATATGCCCTTACGTACACCCATACATATGAGGCCTTAACATGCAGGCTGGTGTCTGTTTTAGTAGTCATTGAAATCACAGTGGGATGCAATGTTTCTAGTATAAGTGAATGGAACCGCTACACAGTGCACACCTCAAAGTGCAATACATTTTGGTAAAACTAGCATTCTTCTGTACATTACTGCATTACGCAGGTCTAAAGGGGGCCTAAAAATTATTAAACAAGACCTGTTAAGCTGGTCATACTCTATACAGTCTAAATTGTAAAATGTCCTATATCTTTGTCAATACCTTTTGTAGTGTGGGGGCCTATCTGATGGAATGTATTGAAAGGTAGGCTGTTGCACTGCATAGTTATTGGTAAATGTAAAGGAGATAGTAAAGAGATTGTACCATCAATTTATAACGTGTCAAACCTTAGGGATTATTTACATTGCAGTCTTTTGACCCCTGCCAAGCACTCTGCAAATGTCAAATGTAAAAGTGTGTACTGCAGGGCAAAATTGTAATCCGTTCATAATTTTCTTTAAGGCCCGGTTCACACAGGGGCGGCACGACTTCGGGGGCGACCTCGGTGGCGCGATCTCAAGATGACTTGAAACGCCCGCCGAGGCGATTTGCATAATGACTTCTGTATAGAAGTCAATGCAAGTCGCCCCCAAAAGTAGTACAGGAACCTTTTTCTAAGTCGGAGCGAATCAGGTCGCTCCTATTAGAACGGTTCCATAGCACAGACCGGGACGCGACTCCTTAGGCGACCGAGTCGCCTGAGGAGTCGCCCCTGTGTGAACCGGGCCTTTAGGCTTCTGTATTCTTTATAGTTGTAAGCTTGTTTTAAAAATATATCAAGAAATTGAAAAATAAGCACCAGCACTTTTTTTTTTTTTTATTGGAAATCAACTTTATTGAAAAGTATGCATGGTACATAAATCAACATAAGCCAGTATGGCCAATATAATAGTACATACATGAACACAGTGAAGCATCTGTGTGTCACAAAGATAATAACAGCAGTGAAAGTAAAACCGGTATACAACAAAAATAAAAAATCGACATGTCAAGTACACGTTTCACCATCCGCCATCCATCTGTCCCAGACCTTCTCAAACTTTAGCGGACACCCTCTATGTACATAAATCAGTTTTTTATATGGGAGAGCATCGTTAACCGCCTTTTTCCAGCACTGAATTGTAGGGGGCAGGGCCTGCATCCAATTACGGGCCACTACTTTTCTTGCCAAGAATAGCGTCTCATGTAAAAAGGTACGGAGGGGTTTGTCGGCATCCAAGTCTGGCAACAGGCCAAGTAGGCACATCTTTGGGTCAAGGGTAGCAGGGGAGCCCATCTGATCGTGTAGGAAGCGTATCACCTGTGTCCAATATGCCTGAATGGTGGGACAGAACCATATGAGGTGGTAAAAGGAGCCCGGGGTATGGTCACAGAGGCGGCATCCCGGATTGTACGTGGGCCTGAAACGTGCCACTCTCTGAGGGGTCAGATATGTTCTATGTATAATGTACAGCTGTGTGAGGCGGTCCGACAGCTTGGGGGAAACCTTTTTCACGTCCTCCAAAATCTCGCCCCAGTCCCCATCCTCTATAAGTCCAACATCCGCCTCCCATCTAGTCTTAGCAGTATAGGCCAATGCTGTGGTGCTAGGGAGACGAATGGCGGAGTACAAAGTGGAGATGAGCTTAGCAGGCACATTACCCGTGACTGTGTCCACTATGGAGGGAACTGCCAGGGACGGGCAAGAGCCAGAAAACTGGGCCTGTATGGCGTGGCGGAGTTGCAAATACCTGAAAAACAGGCAATTGGGGAGGGAAAATTCGTCCTTCAGCATTTGGAATGATTTAAGGCCTGAATTAGTCATGATCTGGTGTATGTATAAGATCCCATGGCGTATCCACGCCGCGGGGTCCAGAATGGACAATAATTCTGGCAAGCATGTATTGTACCAGAGAGGGGTATGAGAGTGTACCCTTGGGGTCCCAGTTCTCTGCAGTGCCGCCCGCCATACCCTCCGGTGGTGAGTCAACATGTCTGCTGTGTGTTGGGGGGGGCGTCTTGTCAATGGGGCTCTCAGGACCGATTGAAGTGGGGTGTGGGCCGAGTCATCTGGGTGCTCACAGAGTAGTGTCTGGTATCTCGTTAGTTCATGTTTATCAAAATAATAGAAGTGGGACAGCTGGGAGGCAAAATAATAATCCTGAAAGTCAGGGAGAGCAGCTCCTCCCAACGTCACAGGGTTCTTCAGGATTCTCCAGGATAATTTGTGTCTGCCATGACCCCAAATAAATGAATTCAGGATGGATTCAATTGTCCTGAAAAATTTTTGTGGTATATAGAGGGGAGCATGCCAGACCAAATAGAGTATCTTGGGAAGGAGTATCATCTTAACTAAGCTGACGCGACCCATAACACCCAGGGGTAGTCTGGCCCAAGTCTGCGTCTTGTTCTTGATCAGAGCAAACAGGGGTTCAATGTTCAGTAGTTTATAATCTGAGAGCGATCTGGTGACCTGTACGCCAAGGTATTTAATCTGGGAGACCCTTGGAAGAGCCAGAGGAGGGGACGCGAACGAGGAGGGGAAATGGTCAATCGGAAGGATCTGGGACTTAGCCCAATTAATACTCAGACCCGAATGGCCACCCATACGTTCTATGGACTGGAGGGCTGCTATAAGAGAAGGACCGGAGTCCGCCAGATACAAAAGTGTGTCGTCTGCATACATCCCAATCTTTTCTTCCAGGTTCCCCATCCTGAGACCTCGGATGCAAGTGTCCGCACCGACCATTATGGCCAACGGCTCCACAGCCAATGCGTAAAGCATGGGGGAAAGGGGGCAGCCCTGCCGGGTCCCCCTCTCCAGCGGGAACTGGTCAGAAAGCCAACCGTTCACAAACACTCTGGCCCTCGGGGATTGATAGAGGAGTTGGACCCAGCGAATGAAGCTGGGGCCAAATCCAAATCTTGAGAGACACTCCCACAGGTAGCTCCACTCCACGGAGTCGAAGGCCTTGGCGGCATCCAGCGCCACCACAACCCTCGAGCCAATTTCATCATGGGACCCCTGAATATTCATAAATAGGCGGCGAATATTCATGGCCGTGTTCTTCCCTGGCATAAAGCCGGTTTGGTCAGGGTGTATCAATGACAGAATAACCTGGTTAAGGCGGGAGGCTAGAATCTTAGCTAATATTTTAATATCTACCTGTAACAGGGAAATGGGCCTATACGACTCCGGGTATTTAGGGTCCTTTCCGGGTTTGGGAATTACGACTATTTGGGCTTCTTGCATAGATGGGGGTAGAACTCCTGAGTCAAATATAGATTTATACAGGTACTTAAGTTCAGGGATTAGGATTTCGGAGTAGGTGGCATAGAATTCAAGAGGTAGGCCATCCAATCCTGGGGCCTTGGATGAGGCCAGACAGGAAATGGCCTCGGAGATGTCCTCCTCAGTAATAGGGGCTTCCAGAATTTCAAGCTGGTCGTCTGTCAGTTTAGGGAATTGAACTCCCGCTAGGTAGTCCCTGGTGTCTTGGGGAGTGTGGGCGACCCTGGAAGTGTAAAGTGCACGGTAGAATCTCCCAAATTCCTCCGCCACCAATTGCGGATCGGTGATGTCGTTCCCCTGCGGGTCGGTCAAGGACACCACCACAGGGGGACGCATATCCAAGTGGGCGAGATATGCGAGCAATTTGCCTGATCTCTCTCCATACTCAAACACCCTCTGTCTACAGAAGAAGATACGTTGTTTAGCCTTCTCTATGTGCAATTGGGAGACCTGGCGCGCCTGAATCTTTAGATTATTGGCCGCGCTGGGCGAGGGGTCCCGGTGGAACGCCTCCTCCAGCACCTGCAGGTACTCCGCAGCCTGCTGGACAATAAATGTTGATGACCGTTTAAGCCTGTTAATACGTGTGGAAAGTAGGGAACGAGCGTGAAGTTTAAACATTTCCCACACCACATCATGCGCGGCAGTGTCCCTGTTGGCCGTAAAATAGTATTGCAATTCTGTGGGGATGTCATCCTGGTCCTGCAGGGCAGTCAGCCAGAACGGGTTTAGCCGCCAAGAAGGAGCAGGGGAAGCCCTCAGGAGCTGAATCGTGACCCAGTAGGGGGCGTGATCCGAGAGTACTCTCGGAGCAAAGCCCACATCTCCTAACTTAGGCAGCAGGGACATTGAGATAAAAACAAAATCAATTCGTGACATTGTGTTATGACTGGCTGAAAAGCATGAGAAGACTTTAGTGTGCGGGTGTCTGTGGCGCCAAGTGTCGACAAGAGCAAAGTCGGTCATTATGCGGTGCAGTCTGGTATGGGTCGGTGGGTTAAGGGGGGGATCCAGTGTGCCCAGACGGTCCAGGGCGGGGATCAGGGTCATATTAAAGTCCCCCATCCACACTGCCGGTACGGAGGGGTATTGTGTCATAAAGGCAAGGCCTTCCTGAATTACAGCTGAGTTGTACGGGGGGGGGAATATAGCAGGCAAGTAGCAGGATAGGAGACCCATTAATGGTGGCGTGCATAAACACATATCTGATCCGTGCGGAGCAGTATAAGCTCAAAAGGTACCCGTTTGGCAACCAGGACCGATACTCCTCTGGAATATGAGGTGTGAGTGGCATGATAAGCCCACCCCACCCAAGGTTTTTTAAGGGAGGATTGCAAGTGGCCCGTGACGTGGGTCTCGACCAGTGTGATAATGTCAGCTCTCTGAGATTTGAGAAATGTCAGGACCGCTGTGCGTTTGATCTTATTGCGTAAGCCTCTAACATTCCACGTGAGGAACTTCAGGGAACTCATGGTGGGTATATGGTGTGTATAATAGACCGCAGCCAAACCAGGACCAGCAGAGCAGATAAGGACACATCAGACAGTACAGAACATATCAGCAACCAATATTGATAGTGCATGTATGACAATGACATAGTACCTTTAGCAGAAATGAACAATTGTGAACATAGTGGCAAATAAAAAACAGCCAAAACATTTCCCCTCCCTCCCAGTCCAGTGCCACCCCAACTCGGCATGAACATAGTATCCCAAAACCAGGTATCAACCGGGGACATCCAACGTGAAAAAAGCATTGGAGGCGAGGGACTTAATTTCAAAGGGACATAGATACCTGTGATGAACAGAAAACAAAAAAAGAGGAAAAAACAATCAGGTAAACGGGGGAGTGAAAAAAGTCCATAGAGAACCTAGGGGGACGACTTCTTCTCTGAGAAGTGCATGGGGTGTAGGGGCCACAAAAGCACAACACCATTGCAGCCGTGCAGAAGGGAGCCCCGCCTGCCATCAGGGTGGTACGTAAAGTAGGATAGGAAGTTCCAGCAACGTTCGGTAAGCTGCCCTCTACAAGCATCTCCCATGCGTGGGGAGAACGGGGAATTAACAGTTAGATCACCCGAAGGTGGCGAGCACGCTGTGAGATCCAAGGAGGGGCGGAAAAGGCTTTTAGGTCTGTCTCCCCCGTCCCGGCGGAGGGCACTCACCAGCAACAGAGCAACCGTGAGGCGAATCACCAGGTCACGAACAGGGAGTGCCACCGGCACAGGGGGCGGCAGGGGAGAGAAAAGAAAAGTACTCACAGCTCCCAGACAGCGCGGTATGCTCAATCTCGCCGATCTCTCCGGTCAATCCAAGTGGATGCAGACTCTGGGTCCTCGAAGAAGTGGGTCCGACCGTCGCACTCCACACGAAGCTTTGCAGGGTACAGCATGGCGTATTTGAGGTGTAGAGTGCGGAGGCGCTTCTTAACATCCTGGAACCTGGACCGCTGCCGTTGCACCTCATTGGAGAAGTCCGGGAAGACGGCAACACGAGCGTTGGTATGGGGGATATTCCCCTTCTCTCTGGTTAGGCGGAGGATCTTGTCGCGATCCCTGAAATTAAGGAACTTCGCTATCAGGGTACGCGGTGGAGCTCCTTGGGGAGGAGGGCGGCCAGGGATTCGATGAGCTCTCTCCACTGCAAACATTACCGAAAATGCGTCTCTGCCGAAGGTTGAGGTTAGGAGGTTTTCAAGGAAGCTCTCCGGATCGGTGCCCTCAGCAGACTCAGGAAGACCGATGAAGCGGAGGTTACATCTCCGAAGGCGATTTTCCATGTCATCCTGTTTTGCGCTAATCTGTTGTAACTGGCGGCGCACCTCATCGGTGGTATGTTGTAAAGGGTGTAAGATATCCTCTGCTCTGCTAATACGGGTCTCCGTCTCCGTCACGCGGTCCCTGAGGGTAGAGAGATCCTGCCGGATAAGGGACACATCAATTTTTACCTCCTCGATCTTGGTGGTAAGCGTGCTCTGGCACATGGCGATGGCATCCAGTAATTTGTTAGTAGCCACCACAGAGTGATCCGCATCCAGGATAGCAGCAGCGCCGTCTCTGACCTGCCGATCCCCCTCCTCAAGCCTGCGGTATCTGGCCAGTTTATCGATGGCTTCAGAATTATTTTTAGACGGAGACATGCTGTAAGGCGACAGGGAAGATCCCTGGGTGCACCAATATGGCCGCTGTTAAGGAGGCCGGGTCCTCCACAACCTCCCCCCCTCCGCTGCCCAGGGACGGCCCAACGTAGGCAGCAGGTCACTCTCAAGCAGCTGTAATGGCAACAGGCTGTATGCAGGGGAATCTGAGCTCAGGGGAGTCAGGGAGGCCTGTAATACTTGCCAAAGATGTCTCCGGGTGGAGCAAGATGGCCGCCGTTCCGGGAGTCAGGCCGAGACCGTGGTCCGCTCACACAGCAGGTGTAGAGTGCAAAGACACCCCAGCAGCTACAGCAGGTAATCCGGGGGCCGATGTAGAAGAGGATGGAGTCCAGTGCGCCCAGGGAGGCAAGGAGAAGTGTCCAGGGCCGCCGTCGGGAGGGCCAAGATGGCCGCCGAACCAGGAGCTAGGCCGAAGCCGGGGCCTTTCCTGAAGCAGAGGACCGGGAAGCGCCGCAACGGCAGTGGCGGCAAACCAGCGGGCTAACAGGCTTCAGGAACCGCAGGGAGAGCAGGACACGTCCTCGGATGTAGGGGATGGCAGGAACCGAGCAGGATGCAGGCAGGATGGTAGGTTAGGAGTATGGGCAGACGGAGCTCACATCACATGCGACCTATCCCATTGCTATCCAGGCCACGCCCCCAAGCACCAGCACTTTTTACAAAATACATTTGTTTTGCAAATACTACTTTTATTTATTTATTTTAATGTTATGGATTATTTATTGTATAATTTTAAACCTGTACAGAGTTAGAGACGGTTCACACAGGGGCGACTTGGGATCCGACTTGAAGTCGCCCCAAGTTGCCCAACATGTCAAATTCCATGTTAGTCAATGAGAGCCGTCTTAATGTACACTACTGAAGTCGCTCCGACCTCAGAAAAGGTTCCTGTACTACTTCAGTCCGACTTCTAGGCAACTTGTACCCATTGATTTCAATGGAAGTCGCCTCCAAAGTCAAATCGTGTCGTAACTGAAGCAACAATACATGAAGAGAAAATTGTTTTCTCAGGCAAACCCCTCCCTCCCACAGAGCTGATTGTTGTTTTATTGGCCACTGGAAAGTCGCCTGTCTTGAAGTCGCCTTGTAAGTCGCCCCAAGTCACGCTGTGGTGCGCACTCAGGTCGTGTCCAGGTCACCTCGCAAAGTCGCGGCCAGAGTCGTGTTGCCCCTGTTTGAACCGGCTCTTACGATAATATAACACAGGATTTTTTAAAGTTCCCTGCAGTCCCCCACAGCCATTCAGATTTCAGTTGGCTCAGTTTTCCAAAGAATGAGGATTGCCTTCCCAATCAAACTTTCCAGCAGTAAGACCGTAAGCGATCAAATTACCAATCATCATGTTATAGCTTAGTAATTGAACCATGTATTCAAACCAGTAAAAGTGATCTCTGGTGTTTTTCTGGCTCTGGCTCTTTGCTCATTTCTCTTTGCTATAGTGAATGAGCCTGCTTTCTTTCAAACATGCTGTTTGGCTTTGGCAAGCTGGTAATCACAATTCACAGACTACCATATTAATTTGTCTCCATACAGTCATGAGAAAACATATGCTTCTCTTGTTGAGTAATGGCTCTTGAATAAAATGTCCTTGACAAAAAAAAAAAAAAAAAAAAATTTAAGCACTTGTTTTTACTAAATGAGAAAAGGTTTAGTTTCATGTATAATTTATTAAATATACATTGGGGTGTTGCTCATTGCATCCAGTCAATTATCTTTATGCAATTAGGAAAATAAGCCAATATCTGTTTACTTTGGATACTTTTTAACTCCTGTCTCCTTGTTTTAAGTTATTTTTCACAGCAAGCAAGGAAATATGTATAATAGCCTAATAAATGTTTTAGTCTACTCTCCCTAACTAAAAGTAGGCTGAAAAGGAATATGCAACATCCTAGTAAGGAAGAGGTTAACATACCTAAGGGTGGGTCATCTTGTGTATATTTGTCACTGTCTCATTAGTCTGTTGAGGGTGAGCTAACGAGAGTCTATAATTAGAAGTTTCAAGCATTGTTTTTTTTTTTTTCATTGCACAAAACGTGCATGTCTTGGTTGCTGGTTCCCAGTGTCCCTCTGAACATCTGTCTTTTTCTAAGTGCATACTCGCAGAGTAAATTACTATCTACAGGAGGCATGTGTCACACAAGGCTATGTGTAGTCACAGGTTGCAGACTGCCCTGTCCACTTGCTAACACAATTTAAAACCTAGAAACATAAGAATGAGATGATGTTTACTTCTTTCACCAGCTAGGGCTTTATTTTGGAAAATGTTACTTTGCTGGGCTTAAAGTGGACCTCCAGCCACAGACAATTATTATACAAATATGTGAAACCGTTTTTTTAATAGGCTGAATATAATAAAATAATACCTGGTCCTACTGATTAGATATGCCTGGCTACTCTAGGTCATGTCTTGCAAATTAGGGGACTTTGAAATCTTCCAGGAGTATGAAATTAAAGTAGAACTGTAGGCAAAACTTTATTTTCCCATTTTGAATAGAGTAAAGCCTCATACACACAATCGGACTTCAAATAAGCTTTTCCGTAGATTTTTGTCCGAAGGGAGTTGGCCGTGAACGCCCATAGCATACACACGCTTGGACTTTTTCAGCCAACAAACCTGAACGTAGTGACGTAATTGACGTAGTACGTGGATTTTCTGCTCTTTACCGCCATCCTTTTGTCAACTTCTGCTATTGTTGGTTGATTTTAACATTGGTTCTGGGCATGCGTATTTTGTACTTCGGACTAAACTTCGATGGATTTCTGTACAAACAGCAGGACTTTGCACCGTAGGACTTTTGTTGCCGAAAAGTTTGTCCGTTTGCAGAGCAAACTTTTGTCCGAAAACCGAAAAAGTTTGTCCGATGGAGTGTACACACGGTTGGATTTTTAAGAAATCCTGCTCGTTTGGAAGTTTGTCAAAAAGTCAGATCGTGTGTACGGGGCTTTAGGGATGGTTATAACCCATGTCAGTTTATTTTGTTTTGCCATCTTTGTCCCATTTGGCTTTTTCTTCACTTCTTGTCTTATAGCTAAATCAAAGTGAGGGAATCTCTGGTTGTCACCAGAACTAATGTCCTCGTTGAAAGATTTTTCTTCCTGTTTCTGGTGACAACCCAATAACTAGAATTTTCTTTCACTACTAAAAAGCAAAACTTTTTTTTTTCCATTTTTGGATAGAGTAAGGGAAGGTTCTTTTCCCCCCAGTTCCTAGTCAAAACGGGAAATGAGACGAAATCTCTCCAAAGTGAAGGAAATCCCTGATAGTCACCAGGGTCATCAGAACTTGTAATCCTGTTCTGCTGACCACTGTCAGAGATAACAGTAAACCGGAATAATAGAGATAGGGAATCTCCCTAACAGGGTCACAGACAGCAGACACTTCTGTGCTTAGAAAAGCTAAGTGAAGGTTTGCCAGTGTGAATGAGGCCTTATTCTATGGAGATGCAGAAGCCCAGTTTTTTGGATAATAATGACACAAGCATAGGTTGTAGATAAATTACATTGGAATTACATTGCGCTACCCAGTTTTGTCAGTTATAGATGCACAGATGGACACTTTCCAGTAATCTGTATACAGGTTTCCCAGTCTAGATGTCTGTTTTGTTTTTGTTTTTTGTTTTTTGTTTTTTTAATGCTGGTCTACTGGCTCCTGGGAGTTACTGAGTCATGTCCTGCGAACATTTTGCAATAATCAAGCAATGTATAGTTCAGAAAACGACTACAATTCCACTCTCAGATGTGTCATAAATCTGCTGCTGAGTTCAGCAGTATTACTTCTGGCATGTTTTTTTTTTTTAAAGACTATAAAATATCTTTTTCCTCTACCTGCACATTATACAATCTACAAAAATAAAAAACAGTGACATTTTTGAACATGCTGTGTCTTTCTGTACAAGATTTTCAGTAAACCGGGTTAACAGGAACACAGAAACCTGACTGAAATATTACACAACATCTCAATGTCGGCACCACTGTATGGCATCTCGGTTGCAGCCCATTGTTGCCCTAGTGGTGTTAAAATTTTGAGCACAAATGATGTCAGGTGGCTTTTCATTATTTGTGCCTGGGTAGTGTAGATATTAAGCAATAATCCTTGCCCCTAAGCCTTCCATTCCTACTCACTGCTATGTTGTGGCTGAGTTTAAAGCTGTGGCACTGCTTTAGACAGCAGAAAGCATTTAGGAACGTGTTCCTGTCCGCTGAAGGATAGCCTAACCATTTGCTGAAAAGTTTTACGTTTTGAAAGTTAGTGTAATCTCTTTACATGTTTTATGGGTCTGAAGATTTCATTGTATTTACATTTTTTTTTTCTTCCGCCAGCGCTATGCGTGTCTTACTTTCTAAATTACCTCGTCCATGGATCGTTGATGAGAAGAAGGATGATGGATACACTGCATTGCACCTGGCAGCACTCAATAATCATGTTGAAGTTGCTGAATTGCTAGTTCATCAGGTATGTTGTATGATTCCCCGCACATACTCTGCCATTTATTAAGTACTGTCCTTTAAAGGCACTTGCTTTGTAACTTGTTTGTAATTTTTATCTTATTTAATTTTTTAAGGGTCAGTTTACTCAATACTCACGTGGTTCTTACATCTGTTGGGCATGAGATCTTTGAACCTGGGTTTCCAGGTCCACCCAGAACACTAGGTCATTAATACTATTCTGTCTTTTTGGAATTTTTGGGGATTATGGAGCCTACCAAATTATGGGGTGTAGAGCTTAGGAACTCCGGTGGCAAGATTTCAGATGTAGATTGCAAGAAAATAGGAAGCCAGTATATGTGACTAAAGCCATTAGCAATGACCTACTATCGAAAAATTTGTTTTTTGGTGAAGTGTTAAGTGACATAATTTTTTCTAAAACACTATGTACTGTATTTACTGGATTAATGTGTTTTTTTTCTTATTGTCAGGATGGAAATCTAGTATTGAGTTAAGCTTGATCTGTTAATTACCACTTTACCAGCTTGTCTTGCTTTGCCTTTCAGGGCAGTGCAAACTTGGACATTCAAAATGTAAATCAACAGACAGCTCTTCATTTAGCTGTTGAACGTCAACATACACAAATCGTCAGGGTAAGTTGCATATTTCGGTCCATCTGGCTTTTAGTGTAAATAGTTTCAGAGTAATTAAAAACCAATTCAATCCAAAATGGGCACTTCAATTTTGGTGGGCATTGAATGTTTAAATAATTTAACATTTTCAAATAACTATTGAGGACTTCTTGGGTGATATTTTCTTGTGATAGTTTTTATTTCATTCTCTGCCCACAAAAGCATAATTGCAGTTGTTTACTACATTACAGAGTATCCATCAGGATACACAATACTATCATTTGATTTGATTTTGGCTGTGGGAGTGAGCTGGAGCTTGTAGTTCTTTTGGAGATTTTGCTTTACCAGAGTCATCAGAATATAAAAACAGCTTGTAATTTACCTTGCAAGCAGCCATTTTTTGCCACAATATCCATTAATATATATATATTTTTTTTTTTTACATTCAAAAAAGGTTTATTCAACAATATATACATACAGGTTAAATATGCATGTTACATAAATTATACTTTGGCAATGGAAACAGAAAACAGGTCAGATATCTGAGTACAATCGTTACTTCAGACTGTGTGTCCAGAGGTTACATGGTGAGACGTGTGCAGTACCCCTGGGTACTCTAAGACCCATTAAGTGTAAGTGTCAGAGGTATTCAACCAGCAATCCCATATTCTGTTTTACTTGGTAGGGCATCCCCTATTAATGTAGAGAAATTTCTTGTATGGGAGGCTACCATTGACCTCATTTTTCCACTCGGCCTGGGTGGGAGTCGGTCTCATTCATTTCCGCGCAACCACTTTTCTGGCTAGAAAGAATGTTTCTTGTAAGAATATTTTCGTAAATTTATCCATTTCAGAATCAGGGAATATCCCCAGTAAACATGGTTTTGGGTGCAAAGTAAGTGGTGAGCCCATGGTGTTATGAAGGAAGTCAACAATTTGCTTCCAGAATCCCTGGATCTTAGGACAGGACCAGATTAGTTGATGGAATGTGCCCACATCCTGCAGACACATCAGGCAATAGTTGGGGTGATCCCTCTTAAACCTGGAGACTCGGAGGGGTGTAAGGTACGACCTGTATAGAATATATATTTGTATTAGTCAATTGGAAATTTAGGGGACACCTCCTTACAAGTATCTAGGCCCTCGCTCCACTCTTCATCCTCCATTTCTCCTATCTCCCTCTCCCAGCGTGGTTTCATGTCCTAGGCTAACTTTGTGGAAGTAGGAGTAATAAGCATACTGTAGAAGGAGGATATAAGTTTTTGGGGGTCCGTACTTTTAACTATGGCTATGATGGAGTTAGGAGAGGGTTGTGGGGTTGCATCCGGGAATTGAGCAGTCAGTGCATGATGGACCTGGAGGTATCTGAAAAACATGGTATTTGTGAGTGGGAATTCTTGAAGGGTGTGAAATGTCTTGAGTTCTCCATTCGACAGGAGATGGTGTAGGAAATGTATCCCTCGTGTGCTCCAGATCTCTGAATGAGGAATCTGGGACAATTCAGGTAAGTTTTTATTGTGCCACAGTGGGGTGTAATAATTTAAAGGCTATCTCTAATTTATCCATAGCAATATCCAAAATCCTTCTATAATGGTACAAAAGGGAGGTCCTCTTGACCGCCAGGGTGCCTCGTGTGCCCACTGCTATCGCGCTGATGGGGTCCGACATGTTTTGGTCCCAACGTGGACATAGGAGAGTGCTGAATCTCTCTTTATCGGTCTTATCAATGTGGAAGAGTTGAGACAATTGAGACGCTATATAGTAGAGGTTCAGGTCTGGCATGGCAGTTCCCCTCAAATCCGTGGGATTTTTGAGAGAACGCCAGGCCAATTTGTGCCTGTTGCTGCCCCAGACAAAGGGTTTAAGCAGAATCTCAAAGCATTTAAAATGTTTAAGGGGAATGTATACTGGAGAGTGCCAGAGGATATATAATATTTTGGGGAGTAAAACCATTTTTATTAAGTTGATGCGACCCCAGACACCCAGAGGTAAGCGGGACCATATTTGAATTTTAGTTTTAATGTGTACAGGGGTTCAATATTAAGGGCAATGTAATCTGCCGGTGACCTAGAAAGGTGAATCCCAAGGTACTTCATAACACTCACTCTAAGAAGAGGGAGTTGTGTTTGCTCTTTAGATGGTGAGAAGTGATCAATTGGGAGGACCTGGGACTTACCCCAATTAATTGAGTCCCGAGAAGGACCCATACTGTTCGATTTGTATCTAGTGCTAGTTGAAGTGGGGGCCCGAGTCTGCCAGATACAACAAGTTATCATCATTAATATTATACAGGATTTATATGGTGCCAACAGTTTGCGCAGCGCTTTACAAAATCGGGGAAGACAGTACAATTACAATACAATACAGGAGGAATCAGAGGGCCCTGCTTGCTAGAGCTTACAATCTAGAAGGGAGGGTCAAGTGGAACAAAGGGTAATATCTGTGGGGGATGATCAGATGGACAAGATGAAAAAAACAGTTGTTAGGTGTGGGTAGGGTTTTCAGGGATTGTCTAAAAGCTAATAGAGTAGGAGATAGGTGGACAGATTGGGGTAAGGCGTTCTATAGGCTCGGAGAGGCTCTGGAAAAGTCCTGGAGGTGAGCGTGGGAGGAGGTGATGAGAGAGCTAGAAAGCAAGAGGTCTTACGAAGAGAACGATTAGGTTGGTATTTTGAGACTAGGTCAGTGATGTAGTTGGGGGCTAAGTTGTGGATGGCTTTGTAGGTAGTCGTTAGTATTTTGAATTTAATTTGTTGGGTGAGCGGAAGCCAGTGGAGGGATTGAAAAGAGAGGAGAAGCAGACACACAGCGATTTAGTAAGGTGGATGAGTCTGGCAGCAGCATTCATGATGGATTGAAGGGGGGATAGAGTATGTAGGGGTAAGCCAATGAGGAGGGAGTTGCAGTAATCAAGGCGAGAGATGACTAGGGAGTGAATTAAGAGCTTTGTGGTGTCATTGGTTAGAAAGGGGTGTTTTTTGGAGATGTTGCGGAGGTTGAGGCGGCAAGATTTGTACAGTGATTGGATGTGGGGCTTAAAGGAGAGTTCAGAGTCCATGACTACACCTAGAACCTTGGCATGCGGCGATGGGCTGATAGTTGTGCCACCGATTTTGACAGAGAGATCGGGGGAGGAGGCATGTGGGGGAGGAAAAATTATAAGTTCGGTTTTTGATAAATTAAGTTTGAGGAAGTGGTGTGACATCCAGACTGATATATCTTATAGTAGATTAGTGATACGTGAAGAGAATGATGGAGTGAGTTGAGGGGTAGAGAAATAGATTTGAGTGTCGTCAGCGTAGAGATGGTATTGGAAGCCATGGGAGGCTATCAGCTGACCCAGGGTGGAGAGGTGTAGATTGAAAAAAGGAGGGGTCCAAGAACAGAACCTTGGGGGACTCCAACAGAGAAAGGAAGAGGAGAGGAGGAAGTAGAATGCAAGTAACGCTAAAAGTGCGGTTGGATAAGTAGGTAGAGAACCAGCGAAGAGTACAGTCGCGGAGACCATCTTTGTACATGCTGATTTTTTTTCAGTCAATGTTCCCTGAGTCAGATCCTGTATCCCAGGATTACCGCGGATGGAGATGGCCAATGGTTAGCAAGAGCATGCAGTAAAGGGGAGAGCGGGCACCCCTGATGCGTGCCTTTAGTGAGGCCAATCGCCTCGGATGGCCAACCATTGCCCACCACCCTAGCCGAGGGATCCTGGTAGAGGAGTCTAATCTATTTAATGAATTTGGTACCAAAGCCATAACCTTCCAGGCATCTCCACAGATATCCCCACTCCACCGAATCGAACGCCTTGGCGGTGTCAAGGGTCACCACCACGCCTTCGCCTACATTGTCATGAGTGGCCTGAAGGTTAATGAAAAGCTTCCTAAGATTAAAAGAAGTGTTGCCCCCGAGGCATAAATCCCGCCTGGTCTTTATGTATCCGAGATAAAATAACTTGGTTCAGACGATTGCCTAGGACTTTTGCTATTATAATAACTTGAAGTAATAATATGGGTCTATATGATTCTGGATAACCTGGGTCCTTTCCTGGCTTGGGGATTAGCACTATAACTGCTTCCCTCATTGATGGTGGCAGCACAAGGTTATCAAAGAGATGGTTATAAAGGGATAGAAGTTTAGGGGTAAGTAGCTCACAGTACTGTACATAAAACTCAATGGGTAAGCCATCTGAATCCTGGGGTTTAGATCTGGCAAAGCTTGCTATATCCTTGGATATTTCATCAGTAGTAAGCAGGGATACCTGTTCCTCCGTCAATTGTGGAAACAAAACACCCATAAAGAAGTCCTGCATCGCCACTTCATCCGTGGGTGCTCGAGACGTGTAGAACTCAGCGAAAAATGCCTGAAACTGATAGGTGACACTCGGGGGGGTGTTTATAATGCACCCTCCCCCGCAGGGATATAACCACGGGGGGGTCGGTCCTCGCTATGCACCATGTATACTAACAATTTGCCCGCTCTTTCCCCATGCTCAAAGAACTTTTGCTTAGAAAAAAACGTTTGCGGCGAGCCTTCTAATACTGCAATAGGTTAACTACCCGAGTTTGCAACTTCAAAAGGTCGGCCTGGGCAGGAGAGGGGTCCAACGTGTATTGGTGTTCTGTGGTGGTCAATTCAGCGACGGCCTTCTCAAAGGCAGCGGACAAATCGACTTTTATCTTAATGATTGCGGATTTGAGGGTTGCCCGGGCAGGCATTTTAAATGATTCCCACACTCCCAAAGGGGAGGCAGAAGGATCATTGTCTAAAAAGTACTGTTTGAACTCATTTAGGAGGTCATCATCCTCTGTCAGCAAGGAGAGCCAGAAGGGATTAAGGCGCCAGGAGCTAGGTGGTTTGTTAACATGAACCCCAATGGTAACCTAGTATGGATAGTGGTCTGAGAGGAGTCTCGGGCCAAACGCTGCAGTTTGTAGCCGCGGGAGCAATGATCTGGAGAGGAGAATGAGGTCAATGCCGGACATAGTATTATGTGTGGACGAAAAACAGGAGTACATCCTAGCTTGAGGGTTTAGATGCCTCCAAGTGTCCACTAGATTAAAACTGGTGAGAAGCCTGGAAAATCTTGTGTTGGGGGAGGGTCTCCACCTACGACCATGAGGGCCTAAGTCTATCCAGATTGGGGTTAAGTGTTTCATTAAAGTCCCCCAACCAGACTGCCTGGATCGTGGGGTGCTGGGACATGTACGTGAAACCTTCCACAATAATTGTGGCCCTAAAAGGAGGTGAAACGTAAAATGCTAGTATTAGGAAGGGTTCTCCATATATTTTGACATGCAGGAAGACATACTGCCCCTGGGGGTCGGAGGAAACATCACACAATTCAAAATGCAGTGACTTGGCCACCAAAATTGAAACTCCGCAAGCATGGGATGTGTGGGTGGAATGAAAGGCCCACCCAACCCATGGTCGACGGCGTGCCAACTGGAGCCGCCCCTCTACATGTGTCTCAACTACCACCACAACATACGCTCGTTGCTTCTTAAGGAAGGTGAGGGCTGCCGACCGTTTGACTTTGGCTCGGAGGCCTCTCGCATTCCATGTGAGAAATTTTATATTCGCCATAGTCTAGGTATCGACATATATGATGGAGTTTGGGCATGCATACATCACAGTGGATTAAAAGTGTATTGAATAAAACAGCAGAACTCAAGAGCAATATGTTACATTAAATCTGACTGCACAAAGATCAATAAAAATAGCAGCATTCCATGTCCATTGCAAACTTTTGTAGAACTTAGTATTGCCAAACCATAAACTCCCCCCCCCCCCCCATCCCCTCCCTACACCTTCCCAAACTGGTGTGGGCATCAACCAAAAACAATGTGCACCCATTCTTCAGGCGGCAGGTGCTGAAAACCAGTACACGGGGACACAGAGCAGTCACTTGAAACTTATGCAGCAGGTACAGAAGAAAAAATAATAAAAAGGGGAAAGGGAAACATGACTGCTGCTCTGGTGGCATAGTACTGCTCAAGGACAGCCTCGTGAAACAGAGCCCATAACAAACAATTAGCAGGGCTCCATGTCCAGCCCCCCAGGGATGCTTCTGTGTCCTGATGGATGGTTGGACGAAATCGCGCTGCACTGTGCACGATATTGGTAGGTCAACAGTGAAACTGGTGTCTCGGTGATAAAAATAAAAAGAGGAGTTACTATATGGTAGAAAAATCAGAAAGTAAGAATAATAAGCAGACCCTGCACAAGGGTAACTGGGCGCCCAGGAGTCAGTGCTGTGAAATCCCTCTCTGTGGCAGTAACGTGTCTCAGGGAGTACAGTTCCACAGGATACAGTAACCGGATGGTACAGGGGTGGGCCTTGGCAGGAAGGGAGCCAGGGGCAAAGCGTGGCGTGACATTCCACAGGGTAATAACTGCACAGTACTCACGTGTAGAAGGGGGACAAAGCAGATGAAAGACTCCGTGCTTGAGCAATCTCACAGGGAAGGGAACTTGGTGGGATGGACAATGGCGATCAGCGCGCTGCACCTCCCGGAGTTTCTCAGCGTTCCAGCCAGGTAATAGCCTCCTCAGGATCCTCGAAGAAGATGGCTCGGTCATCCGCCTCCACCCGCAGCTTAGCGGGGAATAGCATGGAGTATTTCAGGTGTTTGATCCGCAGTCTGCGTTTCACCTCCATTTAGCTCTGTCTGCGGCGTTGGACATAAGCAGAGAAATCTGGGAATATAGCCACTCTTCCATTACCGTGGGAGATGTTGCCCTTCTCTCTGGCCAGGCGAAGAGCTGCATCTCGGTCCTTGTAATTTAGGAATCTGGCTATGAATGTACGGGGGGGGGGCACCCTGCGGAGGAGGCCTAGCTGGCATACAGTGAGCTCTCTCGACCGCCAAGGTGGTGGAGAACGCCTCCCGGCCATAGGTGGTGATAAGGAGTTGCTCCAGAAAAGCGGTCGGGTCCTTACCCTCTGCGCCCTCAGGAAGACCGATGAAGCGGAGGTTGCATCTCCTCAATCTGTTTTCCGTATCATCCTGTTTGGCTAATAGCTCGTTAATTTGGAGTTGCATACGGTCAGAGCCCGTTTGTAAGGGCAGGATGGCGTCCTCCACTAGGCCCAACCGAGTCTCCACCGTCGTGACTCTGTCGCGTAGCTTCTGGAAATCATGGTGGATTAACGAGATATCCACCTTAACTTCCTCGATCTGCGCCGTTAATGATGTCCGGCAAAAAGTAATGGCTTCAAGGAGTTTAGCAGTGTCTCCACTAGCCGGAGGTTGAGTCTCACACGCGGCGCCGTCTTCCCCGTCCATTCTGCGAAACTGAGCAAGTTTAGCTGCGGCTGCCTTCTGGGCTTTGGTCAGGGACATAGCGTATTAAGACCCAGGGGACTTCCCGGACTGGTCAGAGGTGATCAGGGTGATGCAGGGTCGTAGGATAAGCTAGTTTCCAGGATTAATGGACGGAGCTCCTACTCAGAGCGACCTACTCCATGCCGTGTCAGGCCACGCCCCCTCATCCATTGATATTTCTAAATGTTTTTTGCTGAGGACACAAATACAAAATGGTTATTTCACTTGAACCGAATAACCTTCACCTCTTTTCCATCACTACACCCCCATGCTCCCCTCTTCTATCACTGCTTACCTAAAGTGTTAAAACATTTGTGTTTAGATGGATATAATAAAATAAAAAAAACATTATTTTTTTTATTTTTTTATCACAGTCCCTCTGTTCTCATCCTCAGTTCCCTCCTCTTGGTCATGGCAAATAAAGTTACTCTTTCGTCCATGGACCGACACAGCTTCTCTATTGACAAAGTGGGTATTATCCGTTAATTAGGAGTGACTAGGCAGAAAAACTTGTAAAAAGTGTTGCATCACACCTTCTACAGTACCGCCCAGGGGGCGGACCCTCTGGGTATATCCTCTCAGTCTGCACATCGCAGATCAGTTTTTTTCTGTCTAGCAAGGAGTAGGACATGGCTCCCTTCGGGCCCATTGGTCCGGGGAAAAAAGATATATATATTTATTTTATTTTTTTGCTACATTTGTTGTTTCCTGCGATCTTCGATCAACTGCCGACTGGGTGACAGGCTGGATCCTCGATCCTTGTAGTCTCCCCAGTTTCGGCCATCGAGCGTGTGCCGACCCTAGCTACGCGCTGGGTTTTCCACGACATGCCCGTCGCTCCACGGGTGGCCGGTGAGCCTACGCTCCAGGGCCTGCATCGGACCGCTCAGCTTCGGCTGACCTTACGGCCGAGTCGCAGCAGCCTGGCCGGTGAGCTTACGCTCCAAGGCTTGCATCGGACCGCTCAGCTTCGGCTGACCTTACGGCCGAGTCGCAGCAGCCTGTCCGGTGAGCGTCATGCTCCAGGGCATACATATGATCGTCCCTTCTGGGTCCAATCACAGCATGCCTGGCCAACAGTCACCTTCCGTGCGCGGACGATGATCTGTTTGGAATGTCTTCCAGCAGAATACATGCAGGATAGGTAAGTAAAACTCCCCTGCCTCGGCTGGGTGATTTAGCTGGACATTCCTGGAGAGATCAAGTAAGTGGTTGTGGCCCCTTTCTTCCCTCTCTCCCTGCCTTTCCCTCCTCCCTGGGCTTCTAGCTAAAGGTTGCTGGGTGCTGGGGGTCACCTAGGGGGTCCCACTGGAGCGGGGCTGGCTGTAACTAACATTTAAAAGAAATGTCATTTTTGCTTACCTGTGTTTCTGTGTCTCCATGCTGTCGGCGGCCATTTTGAGGTGGTCCATGCCAAGTTTGGCCTCTTGTAACTGCCTGGCGGCCATCTTCCTGTGGTTCGGCCACACCCACTGGCCCCTATCAGGTGATCGGCGGCCATGTTGGTCCACCCTGTATGCAGATATTGCCGTTCGGCGGCCATCTTTTTGGGGGCTATGGCTGCCTGACCTCTATCTTCTGTCGGCGGCCATTTTCTTAGAGCCCACATTATCTTCCATACAGACGTTTTTGGCAACCATTTTGCGAGAGCCTCCGGCCTCTAGGGTGCATTACACTGGCGTGAAAATTCACACAGGAAGTGCTGATAAAAGAAGCAGACTGACACAGCAGCAAGGGGACAGCATCACAGGCGCAGCATAGCAGTACCTATCCAGGGTGGTGAGTCCTCTGGGTAACCCAGCATCTCTGCAGCGCAGGAGGGTGGCCTATTGATATCTTGCCTGGAGCCCTGTGAGTGTCAGCGTGTGGTCAGCATGGCATCTGAGCCAGATGTCTTCTCCCCTGAAACACCAGATTTAGCAGCTGGTGCCCCTGAGGTGTCTATGAACGCTATGACTGCAATCCTAGAGGCGTTTGCTGCCAGGGTGGAAGCAGCACACGGGAATACAGGGGGTAGTAAACGCCCCGTCCCCTGCAAGCTTCTGGGGATATTTCTGATGCAGAACCAGGTCCAGCTACGGCTCATGGCCCAGATTCTGATGCATCAGAGACTGCAGACCGTGACCGATCGGACAGTGAGGAGGACTCCAAGTCCAGGTCAGTACGCGAGACGGCTTTGGTATCTGACCTTATTACTGCAGTGCGGGATACGCTAAAGTTGGAAAATACTGCAGAAGCAGCAGAGACTCCGGTCCACTTGGGTTTCATAGACCTGCCCGCACTGCTAAGGTGTTCCCTTGTGTGTCTTTTGATAAACTCTTATACAAGGAATGGGAGAACCCACTGAGGGTCTTTACAGCCCCAAAGAGGTTTGCGGTACGGTACCCCTTTTGAGGAGAGTTTTCTGAAGAAATGGACCTCTCCCCCCTATAGTGGACCCTCCGGTGTCCAGACTTAATAGAGCCACCACAATTCCTGTAGAAGGGGCTCCTGTTTTCTAGGACCCTGTGGATAAGAAGGCTGAAGCACTCGCTTGCTACCTATACTCAGTGGTAGGCTCGGCAGTACGCCCGGCATTGGCGGGGGCCCTAGTGTCTCACACACTTACTGAATGGGCAAGATTGCTACTCCAGGGGTTAAGGAGCGAGATGCTCCTCCTGATGAGATAACATTGGCCGACCTGTTGGTCCAGGGCCTTAGGTTTGTCTGCGAGTCAGACATGAATACTATTCCCCTGCTGTCTAAAACTTCGGTTTATGCAGTAGCAATACGCCGCCTGATCTGGCTAAAAGGCTGGTCTGCGGACCAGACTTCCAAGAAAGCCCTGTTGGATCTGCCTTTTAGGGGCGACAGACTTTTTGGGGCTTCTCTGGATGACATCATCAAGGATGCCACAGGAAGTAAAAGCACTTTGCTTCCCCAAATTAGCAAGGGTAAGGGGCCACGCCAAGGGCAAGGGCCCTCCTTTACTGCACACAAGTGGTTTTTTCGTCCCCCTAGGGCGACAGGGAAAAGACCCCAGGCCGACAAAGCGCCTGCCCAAGGACAAAAGCGTCCTTGGTCCCGCAGACCCAACAAGCCTGCGGACAAATCTGCGTCCACATGAAGGTCCGCCCCCACCCAGCTCTCGGGTGGGGGGACGTCTTCACGAATTCGCGACTCAGTGGACTGCTCTAGTCTCCGACAGGTGGGTTTGCGAAGTAATCTCCTCAGGCTACAAGATAGAATTTCTCTCTTGTCCACCAGACAGATTCATCACCTCCAATCTCCAGCTACTACCGACCCGTCGGGAGGCCCTGTATGGGGCGGTCCAGGGTCTACTGGAACACGGGGTAGTTATTCCAGTTCCAGAACAGGAACGGGGTCAGGGTTTTTACTCAAATCTGTTCATTGTGCCAAAGAAGGAGGGGGTTCGTCCAATCTTGGATCTCAGAGCCCTCAATTGCTTTGTGAAGGTACAAAGATTTCGGATGGAGTCGGTTCGATCCGTAGTCACGGCTCTCCATCCGGGGGACTTTCTGGCCTCCTTGGACATCAAGGACGCATACCTGCATGTCCCCATATACTCCAGACACCATAGGTTTCTGCGATTTGCTATCGGGAAGAACCACTACCAGTTTGTGGCCCTCCCGTTTGGCCTTGCCTCAGCACCCAGGACGTTCACCAAGGTGCTCGCTCCGATTCTGGCACTTCTAAGACAGCGGGGTATCGCTATCACAGGTTACTTGGACGACCTTCTGCTGAAGGCCCCTTCAAGCTCAGAATTAGAGGTAAGCGTGTCCATTACCTGTCAGACTCTTCGAGACTGTGGTTGGATACTAAACACGCAAAAGTCAGTATTAGTGCCCACTCAACGCCTAGTGTACCTGGGGTTGATTCTGGATTCCTCAGAGGCAAAGGTATTCCTCCCTGTGGAGAAGTTGCAGACCCTCCGGGCTGCAGTACGGCAGCTGACTTCCAGGAATTGGTCGTCACTCCGTTTTTACATGCGAGTGTTGGGCCTCATGGTAGCCTCCTTCGAGGCGGTCCCATATGCTCAATACCACACTCGAGTGTTACAGAAGGAAGTTCTGTCCAGATGGAACAGATGCCCTTCATCTCTGGATTATCAAATCCGAGTGAGCCACCTAGTCAGGAGATCCCTGGTATGGTGGCTGACAGCACCGGCTCTAATGGCCGGGAAGTAATTTCTTCCGGTTTACTGGATAGTGATCACGACGGACGCCAGCCTTACAGGTTGGGGGGGGAGTCTGGGGTGTCCAGTCGGCGCAAGGTCGCTGGACCCCAGAGGAAGCCCTCCTGACGATCAATGTCCTGGAGATCCGGGCGATCAAGCTGTGCCTCTTCAAATGGTCTCAGAGACTGCAAGGGCGTCCAGTCAGGATCCAGTCAGACAACGCCACAGCAGTGGCATATGTCAATCATCAAGGAGGAACAAGAAGCTCAGCTGCAGCATCGGAGATCGCTCGCATCCTGAAGTGGGCAGAGAGGAGCGTACCGGCACTGTCGGCCGTGTACATTCCGGGTGTGGAAAACTGGCAGGCGGACTACCTGAGCCGCCAGATGCTGGACCAGGGAGAATGGTCCTTACACCCGGAGGTGTTCCAACTCCTCTGCCAAAGATGGGGCACACCAGACGTAGATCTTCTGGCTTCCCGACTCAATCGGAAGGTATTGAGGTTTGTGGCCCGGTCAAGAGACCCATGGGCAGACGCAACGGACGTGTTGGTAGCATCGTGGGGTCAGTATCGGCTAATCTATGCCTTCCCTCCCTTAAGGCTTCTTCCTCTTCTGCTCCGCAGAGTGGAGGCAGAGGGAATTCCAATGATCCTAATCGCTCCAGATTGGCCTCAGCGTCCTTGGTACGCCGATCTAGTACGTCTGGTAGCAGACGTCCCCTGGCGCCTACCACTACGGAAGGACCTGCTATCGCAAGGTCCCATATTCCATCCTGCTTTACAGTCATTGGCTTTAACGGCATGGCTGTTGAGAACCAGGTACTGAGAGATCGGGGCCTGTCAGACTCAGTAATCTCTACTATGAGAAGTGCTCGGAAACCGTCCTCTAGGAAGGTCTATCACCGCACTTGGAGGGCCTACATCTCCATATGTGAGGAAATGAAATGGCATCCGCGTACCTATTTGGTTTCCAGAATCCTGCTGTTTTTACAGCATGGGGTAGACCAAAGGCTTGCCCTAAGTACGATTAAGGGACAGATATCTGCCCTGGCTGTCTTTTTTCAGCGACCCCTGGCGACTCACTCTCTCGTGAGTACATTTGGGCAGGGGGTTCGACATGTGGCCCCTCCGGTCCGCCCCCCATTACCTCCGTGGGACTTGAACCTGGTCCTCTCGGTGCTTCAGACGGCACCGTTTGAGAATATTAGAGATATTCCCCTGTTGACACTTTCTCAGAAAGTGGTCTTTTTGGTGGCTGTTACGTCAGTTAGACGAGTCTCTGAGCTGGCAGCCTTGCCCTGCAAGGCTCCCTATTTTGATTTTCCACAAGGATAAGGTGGTGCTGCGGCCGCAGCCTTCCTTTCTTCCGAAAGTCGTTTCGGCTTTTCATCTCAACGAAGACATTGTACTTCCATCCTTGTGTCCTCAGCCGTCGAATCCTAAGGAGTCGGCGTTGCATTCCTTGGACGTTGTCCGAGCTTTGAGAGTATACATATCTGCTACTTCCCTGTTCCGGAAGTCAGACTCACTGTTTGTTTCGGTGGCTGGTCCCAAGAAGGGCCAAGCAGTCTCATCGGCCACCATCTCTAGGTGGATCCGACAGATAGTAATCCAGGCTTACGCCTTAAAGGGTCAGGCGCCCCCCTTTCCTGTCACGGCGCATTCGACCAGGGCAATAGGTGCCTCTGGGGCTTTCCGACACCAAGCGTCTGTTTCCCAACTATGTAAAGCGGCGACTTGGTCGTCCGCTCACACTTTCACAAAATTCTACAAAATTGATGTAGGTGCATCTTCGGATGCCTCTTTCGGCCGCAAGGTTTTGCAGGCGGCTGTTTAGAGTTGCAGCTCCTCCGTTGGAGGAGTGCTGTTTTGTGTTTTGGGGTGAAGTTTGTTTTTATGCTGTTACCACCCCTCGTTTTTTTCTCTGACACTGCTTTGGGACGTCCCACTTTGTCAATAGAGAAGCTGTGTCGGTCCATGGACGAAAGAGTAAATAGGATTTTTTACTCACCGTAAAATCCTTTTCTCTGAGTCCATGGACCGACACAGCACCCACCCCTCCTTTTAAGTTTGTACTGCTTTTTGACGAACTGATCTGCGATGTGCAGACTGAGAGGATATACCCAGAGGGTCCGCCCCCTGGGCGGTACTGTAGAAGGTGTGATGCAACACTTTTTACAAGTTTTTCTGCCTAGTCACTCCTAATTAACGGATAATACCCACTTTGTCAATAGAGAAGCTGTGTCGGTCCATGGACTCAGAGAAAAGGATTTTACGGTGAGTAAAAAATCCTATTTTTTCTTAAGTTTCTGTTATAAAATTTTGTAAATAAGTAATTTTTCTCTTTCACTGACGTGCGCTAATGAGGCTACACTGATGGACACTAATAGGCTGCATTGATGAGGAGGCACTAATATGTGGCACTGATGGGCTGCACTGATGATCATTGCACTGATTATCAGTGCAGATGTCCCCACTGAGAAAAGCCGCTTATCGGCTCTCCTCGCTAGCTGTCTGTGATGTTTGTGCTGTAGCACTGTGTGACCCTTCACCTTTTTCTCCTGATGCATGCTGGGGAAGGGGCTGTACCAGGAAGTAGTGAGAGTGGTGTGTGGAACTGGGAAGCAGCAGCATGATGCACAGAAGGGATTACATCTGGTAATGACAGAATCCTGTTGTATTAGGATTCTATGTAACAAAGTCATCATGTTCTGAGTGAGTAATAAACCTTTCCATGGTTAAGAAGTTCATCTGGCCTGTGTGTAACTTGCTGAGCAGATACTTGCAGCATTGCTAGCAACACTCTGAGAGACCCCGTGTCTAAGGGACATAACAGTGGCGACGAGGATTGTGGATTTTAGCTCACATGGCCTTCATAGGGTTTATTCAACCATTTGATCCTGCTGCTGAATCATGGAGCTCCTGGGTGGAGAGGCTGGATCAGTATATGGAAGCAAATAGTGTGGCTGCAGAAAAGAAAGTTGCAGTTTTCCTCACAATATTGGGTCAAGCTGCATATGGCACTCTCGGAGACCTCATTTCTCCAGACAAGCCGGCCTCTAAGCCCCTGCCTGAGTTAATTCAGAAGCTACATGAGCACTACAACCCAAAGCCATTAGAGATTGCAGAGCAGTTTAAATTCTACAGTAGAAGGCAGCATGCCGGGGAGGACATAAAGACTTATATCATTGCTTTACGTAAACTGGCTGCCAATTGTCAGTTTGGAGATTACCTGCAGACGGCTCTCCGTGACATGTTTGTTATGGGACTCTGCGACCCAGCCATACAGAAACGCTTACTCACAGTACCCGACTTGACTCTGACGAAAGCCACTGACCTTGCTACGGTCATGGAGTTGGCTACACGGGACGCCACCCTACTGAAGGCACCACCTGAAACTCCTGCAAGCCAGGGAGAGGAAATATTCCACTCTATCACCCGACACCCAAGACGGTCGTCCCCAAATCTGCCTAAACCTCGCCACCCTAATTCTTCTGTCTCTAGGACACCAACTTGCTACCGTTGTGGTAACACTACTAACAGTGCACCTGCTTGCAAGTAAAGGATGTTGTTTGTTTTCTTTGTGGAAAGACTGGCCATATTGGGCGTGTTTGCCGCAGCTCACGCTCTCCGAACACTACCACAAAAGTTAGACGTAAACAGACATTTCATATGGATACTGACAATCGTGGCTCCAGCTCTGATGAGGAAACCTGTGTCCAGCATGTTGGACTGTTTTGGGTAGCTGAGAGTACTCCTGCGATAAAAGTGGATGTCACACTCAATGGCTGTCCTGTCTCCATGGATGTTGATACAGGGGCGGCAGTGTCTGTCATTTCATGGACTGATTTAAAGGCATCAGGTCTGTCCCTACCGCTCCAACCTACAAATCTCACACTACAAACCTACAGCAAGGAACTACTACAGCCCTTGGGTTATGTGAAACCCCTTGTTACATTAGGCAACCGCAGTCAAACGCTACGCCTTTATGTTGTCAATAAAGGAGGTCCTCCGCTGTACGGTAGGGACTGGATCAAAGCCCTGGGCATGCCTCCTCTTGCCATTGCCCAATGTACATGGCTTTCTGAGGTAGACCATTGGGTGGAATCCCTGAAGTCACGCTTTAAGGGGGTTTTTGAGGACTCTTTGGGCACAGTAAAAGGAAAAATGGCCCACCTCCTCTTGAAGCCTGGTGCTACACCTCGTTTTTGTAAGGCACGATCAGTACCTTTTGCCTTGAGAAAGAAAGTGGAAGCAGAGCTGGACCACCTATTGGCTGAAAAGATCATAACTAAAGTTGATAGAAGTGAATGGGCATCGCCAATTGTGCCTGTCAAGAAAAAGTATGGAGACATTAGAATTTGTGGAGATTTCAGGGTTGCCCTGAACAACCAACTTCTTGTGGATCAATACCCATTGCCTCGACTTGAAGATCTATTTAGCTCATTGGCTGGGGGGCAAAAGTTTACAAAAATAGACTTAAAGCAAGCTTACCTGCAACTGCAAGTACACCCAGATTCACGCCATCTGTTGACCATTAACACTCATAAAGGATTATTCCAATATAACCGCATGGTTTTTGGCATAGCCCCAGCTCCAGCCATCTGGCAGCGAATCATGGATGAGGTCCTGGCAGGCATACCTTTCACTCAATGTATACTAGATGACATGCTCATCACTGGTCCCACTCCCACTGATGAAGAACACAGAAAGAATGTTGAAGCTGTGCTAGAGAGACTCCAAAGGTATGGTTTACGTGTCAATCTTTCAAAATGCGAATTTCTAAAGTCTCGACTGGAATTTTGTGCCCACACTGTGGACCGACATGGGTTACACACTACTGAAGAAAAGGTTAAAGCCCTTACCCATGCCCCTACTCCCCAGAATGTAACACAGCTCAGGTCCTACCTTGGCCTCCTAAATTCCTACCACCGTTTCTTGCCGAACCTAGCACACCAGCTTTACCCATTACATCGCTTACTGGATGCAAGAGCTAAATGGATATGGACAGCCAAATGTGAGGAAGCTTTTCGGCTTTCTAAAGAACTCATTCAGTCTTCTCGAGTTCTGGTCCACTATGATTTAAAGAAACACGTCACCTTGGCTTGTGACGCCTCGCCTTATGGACTGGGTGCTGTGCTTTCCCATGTCATGCCAGATGGCACAGAGCACCCCATTTCTTTTGCCTCCAGGTCTTTAACCTCAGCAGAGCAAAACTACTCCCAGATAGACAAGGAAGCTTTGGCCATTGTATGGGCCACAAGAAAGTTTCATACGTACATCTATGGTCGGAAGTTCACACTTATCACTGACCACAAACCTCTGTTGTCAATACTGAACCCTCAGAAAGGAATTTCTACAACAACCGCATCTCGCTTACAAAGGTACGCTTTATTCTTGGGAGCTTATACTTTTTCTATCAGATACCGCTCCCATGATGCCCATGGCAATGGAGATGCGTTTTCTAGATTGCCAATTGGAGACCACTCACCAAGAGACGTACGCATAGTGTAAATACACAGGCCGAAATCCTGCATGTCCACCTCCTTAATTGCCAGACATACAGTCACAGATCCTTTCCTGTCTCAGATATTCTCATATGTTAAGGCTGGATGGCCAGAGAAAGTCCCAGGTGAATTTCGTCCGTACTTTGTCAGAAAATGTGAGCTTGTGACTAATGCTGGTTGCCTACAGTGGGGCAACAGAGTGATCATACCTCAGTATTTGCAACCAACCATGCTAAGGATACTGCATGAGGGCCATCCTGGCGTGGTGCGCATGAAGCAGCGAGCCTGGAGTTATGTTTGGTGGCCACAAATGGACACAGCAATTGAAGATTATGTGGCTCAATGTCCTGGATGCTGTCAAGCTCAGCGACCCCAAAAGAAAGGAACCCTGCTACCTTGGCCATGGCCGACAGAACCGTGGTCAAGACTCCATCTTGATTTTGCTGGCCCAATCCAGGTCAAAATGTATTTGATCATGGTAGATGCACATTCAAAATGGCCAGAGGTTTTTCAAATGCCTTCTGTTACCTCAGCTGCTACCATTCTAGTCTTAAGGAAGCTCTTTGCTCAATATGGCTTGCCAACAGGCATAGTCTCGGACAATGGGACTCGATTGAAACTCGTGCAATGTAAATCAGTTCCTCCGCCAGGCCATCCTGGATTCCGTGCTGGTGATTTTGTATGGTTTCGGAATTACAGAATTTTGCCTCATTGGCTTTCTGGCATTATTGATTGACCTCTTGGACAACGAATGTACCTTGTTCGCCTGGAGAATGGCGTTTGTGTTCGAAGACACCTTTCGCAATTGAGAAAGCGCATTTGCCTGCCAGTAGAAACAAACCCGATCTCTCTTTCTACCCAACCACCAGAGTCTACTCAGGGCTCTACTGGTGACATATGGCATGGTGTCTGGCATGATCCCACAAGTTTACAACCAACCCCTGAAGCGGTTGGTGACCATATTCCTGAGGTGCCCGGACATGTGCCTGGAGTTGCAGAGACTGATTTGTCTGTTGGACACCCACTGTCACCTCCAGAACCTTTGACCGCCTCTACCCCTCCTGGTGCTGCCCGCCAAAGACATCAAACTCCTCGTTGGCAAAGCACTGAAATCTTACGGGACACTTTGGAGGTCAGGAAACAGAGACAAAGGGCTCATAACATGATGCAGGAGCCACAGAACTGAGTTGGAGATACTACTTGCTGAACTGATCCTGCTTGCCTTTTTATTTTATGTGTTGAGTATTTTGTTCTCTTATGTTTTGTTTTTTTTTTTCCTATTTTTTTTTCCTTTTTTTTTTTTTTTTTTATGGGAAAGAGAGGAGATGTGATGTTTGTGCTGGAGCACTGTGACCCTTCACCTTTTTCTCCTGATGCATGCTTGGAAAGGGGCTGTACCAGGAAGTAGTGAGAGTGGTGTGTGGAACTGGGAAGCAGCAGCATGATGCACAGAAGGGATTACATCTGGTAATGACAGAATCCTGTTGTATTAGGACTCTATGTAACAAAGCCATCATGTTCTGAGTGAGTAATAAACCTTTCCATGGTTAAGAAGTTCATCTGGCCTGTGTGTAACTTGCTGAGCAGATACTTGCAGCATTGCTAGCAACACTCTGAGAGACCCCGTGTCTAAGGGACATAACACTGTCAGTGTGAAGCTATTTACCCTGTGATTGGACACAGCTGATCACATGGTAAAGGGCCTAAGGCTGGGTTCACACTTGTGCGACACGACAGCAGTCCTACTTTGGATCTGCGTCATGAAGCCGACATATGTCCGACTTTCAATAAACAGGGATCCGACTTGGATCCCTGCCAATACCAGGCACTGTGTTTGGTATGAATCTTGAGGGGAAACTCCGCGCCAAATTTTAAATAAAAAAATGGCATGGGTTCCCCCTCCAGGAGCATACCAGGCCCTTCGGTCTGGTATGGATTTTAAGGGAAACCCCCTAAGCCGAAAAAACGGCGTGGGGGGCCCCCCCCCAAAATCCAAACCAGACCCTTATCTGAGCACACAACCTGGCAGGCCGCAGGGGAAGAGGGGGGTACGAGAGAGCGCCCCCCCTCCCTCCTGAACTGTACCAGGCCGCATACCCTCAACATGGGGGGTTTGGGGCAGGGGGGCGACCTGCGGCCCCCCCACCCCAAAGCACCCTGCCCCCACGAAGAAGACCGAGCCCCGCTAGCAAAAGAGCTGGAGGCCCGGCAGAAGGAAGAAAGAACCGGAGAGCGCGGAGACGACACCGGAGACCCCTGAAGTCAGAAGAAGACCCCCGGAGCTGTGTAATAAATGACTTTAAAAACCTGTGTGTGTTTTTCTATTGACATTTTTTTCCACCAGATGAATGGGTACGGGTACGATGTACCCCATACTCATTCACATAGGGTGGGGGGCTGGGATCTGGGGGCCCCCTTATTAAAGGGGGGCTCCCGGATTCCGATAAGCCCCTGCCCGCAGACCCCGACAACCAACGACCAGGGTTGTCGGGAAGAGGCCCTGTCCTCATCAACATGGGGGCAGGGTGATTTGGGGTGGGGGGAGGCCGCAGGTCGCCCCCTGCCCCAAAGCACCAAACCCCCCATGCTGAGGGCATGCGGCCTGGTACGGTTCAGGAGGGAGGGGGCGCTCTCTCGCCCTCTTCCCCTGCGGCCTGCCGGGTTGCGTGCTCGGATAAGGGCCTTGTTTGGATTTTGGGGGAACCCCCACGCCGGTTTTTCGGCTTAGGGGGTTCCCCTTAAAATCCATACCAGACCGAAGGGCCTGGCATGCTCCTGGAGGGGAACCCATGCCGGTTTTTTATTTAAAATTTGGCGTGGAGTTCCCCCTCAAGATCAGCAGAGCACAAGTAGCATGCTAATGTCAGATCATGCAAAACTGCGGTCCGACTTTGATCCGACTTCAATGATAGTCAATGGGCTGAAGTCGGATCAAAGTCGGACCAAAGTAGTACAGGGAGCATTTTCAAAGTCGGACCAACATGTGTCGGACCAGTTAAGACGGCTCCCATAGGGAAACATTGATTTTCACACGTCATGTGACATGAGCTCCCAATGTCGGAGCGTTTGTCACCCCAGTGTGAACCCGGCCTTAGTCATAGGCTCTTTACCGTAATCAGTGATAAGGTGTGTCAGAGCGACCACAGATCGCTACGCGCACGAGTGGCCATTCTGAAGGCCATCCTATGACGTCCACCCCAAACAATAAAACCCCGGTCGGCCGTCAATCTGCTATAGGCCGAGCGGGGATTTGGTTAAGTAAAAATGGTACTGCACAAGTCATTTTTTTCATGAGGGTTTCTACATAGATATTTGACATAGTTCTGGACGCTAACAACATGCTGGACGTTGCAGATGGAACAAATAATTCTGATTGGTGCATTGCCTCTCTGGGGAACAATCGGGTGTGGCCGGCGGACATCAGCTCCACTGGAAACTGCTGATTGGCTCCCCCTCTGTCCAATGGGCACGTGCTCCCACAGTATCTATTGCACGAAATGACGTACAGGTACGTGATTTCGCGCAATAGAACCGCCCTGCCACAGTATATATGCGGTAGGCGGTCTTTAAATGGTTAAAGGAACAAAATCTTATTTTTGGGGGGGATGGTGTTACAAACACTTTAGGATTAAAGTGTGTTTCCACATCTGTAATGGGCTGCCAGCTCTTCATTATCGGTTGTAAACTAGTTTTAAACACTTTGCTATCAAAGGCTTAAACATTTAGAAGCTGGCCGCCTACACTGTATATTAATGAGGGATAGCTTGGTGAGCCCCCAGTCTGCCTTCTCGCCACCTGTCAAATGCTCTCTGAAGAGCGAGCTAAATGCCGCAGGTGAAATAGCGGGCAGACAGACATCCTCAGTTGGCAGTGCCCAGGGAAGTGGTCCCTACAGTCGGAAGAGTTCCAGAACCTGTATCTTAGGTGGGGGATGCTGGATGTGGACCTCCCTGCCACTAGATTCAACAACAAACTGGACAGGTTTGTCTCCAAGTACAGGGATCCTCTAGCAGAAGCAGTGGATGCTTTGGTGCCTCTGGGGTATCAGTACACCCCCGATCTATGCCTTACCTTCCCTAAAACTGCTTACTCAACTGCTTTGCAAAATGAAGGTGGAGGGAACTTCGTGATCCTTATTGCTGAGGACTGTCCAAGGTGCATGTGGTATCCTCACCTGATAAGACTCATGGCAGATGCTCCATGAGATCTGCTGGATCATCAGGATCTTCTGTCTCAAGGACCCATTTGTCATCCTGCTTCATGGTCACTGGCTTTAATGGTATGGCTGTTAAAGGCTTTATTTTTATAGGGATATCTCTGAGTTTGTCATTCTTACAATTCTAAAAGCTAATAAATATACTTTTGGTAAGCAGCATTTGGTCCACAACAATATCAAGTATCAGTTTTCTGCCCTTTCTCTTCTGATTCAGAGATTGTTGGCCTCTTACTCTTTGATTAAGACCTTTGTAGAGGGGTTCTCCCATTTAATTTTTTTCCCTTGTGACTCTGTTGGATCTGAATCTAGTTCTCTATGGCAGGGATATGCAATTAGCGGACCTCCAGCTGTTGCAAAACTACAAGTTCCATCATGCCTTTGTCTCTGGGTGTCATGCTTGTGGCTGTCAGAGTCTTGCTATGCCTCATGGGAATTGTAGTTCTGCAAAGCTGGAGGTCCGCTAATTACATATCCCTGCTCTATGGGCTTCAGAAACTGCAGGTTGGAACCCTGTAAAGACATTCCTCTCTGTTCTCCTATCCACAAGGTGGTTTTTCTTGTAGATAAGCTGGTGTTGGGCTTTTCTGCATGAAGTTAATGTTTCTCACATTTTCAGGGCTGCCACCTGGTCTTCTGTCCGCATATTCTCTTAAAATTTACATGGTGGATGTTTCAGCCTTATCTGATGCCAGCTTTGGGCATAAGGTCGTTCATAAGCTTTCTGAGCTGTAAACAGTCGTCTTTTTGTGTTTTTTTTTTTTTTGTTTGCTTTGTTGCCCAAGCCTCAGTTGAGCTGCTTTTGGATGTCCCGAATGTTAAAAATTTCCTGGGTTTCCCAATTGACAAAAAAGAAAACTGGATTTATATACTCGCTGTAAAACCCTTTTTCTTTTTCGTACATCACGGGACACAGAGCGACTTAGTCATTACTAATGGGTTATATAGTTTACCTTCAGGTGCTGGCACTGGCAACTTCCAAACCGGAAGTACCCTCCCCTATATAAGCCCCTCCCATCCGGGAGCACCTCAGTTTTTTGCCAGTGTCTAAGGTGTTGGCCAAAGAGTAACATGTGTTTTCCTGGGCTTGCGTACAGGTTCTTTTACGGGCCTTAGTAAGCTGTTCCGGATCCCACCAAAAAAGCTTCATAGCTAAACGGTCGGTACCCGGGCCTTGCAACAGAAGAGCAAGGTTTTGCCTGTAATGCCTCTCTTAGGAGGGCTGGACCCTGGGATCCAGAGCTCTGGTCATACCCACGACCAAGATGTTTTCTGTGCAGGGTGCTATACAGGTCCAGGGGAGTGGAATCCTTGGGAACCCGGTCCCTGAAGGTTTAATTACAATGCCTGCCGTGATAGGTGAAGTTTGGGCTTCTGTGGACCAAACAGAGTCCTGCGGCGGGGAACAGGTAAGTGGGGGCCCCCAGGAACTTGGTTCTATTGGGGGACCCCCAAGCCTAATTTGTCTTTCTGTCTGTTACCTAACGGTATTCCCGCTAATATCTGTGTATGCCTGTAACTACTGAAAAATGTAAAATTTTAATAGTAGTCAAGAAAAAAAAAAAAGAGGACTGCGGTACCTGTGTTAAACCACTAGAGGCCGCTGTGGTCCATTTTTTCTTGTCATGTGGATCTTTGGTTTTCTCAAGTCAAAAGATCCAGGCAGTTGGTAAGTTCTCTGTGGGAATCCACTTCCTCTGCCCTGTTGCTGCGCTCATCCACCGCACAGGCCCTCCGGCAAAAAGGGCCCTGGCTCCTAGTCCCTGTTTGGTTTTCGAAAAGGGCGCCAATGGCGCACGGGCGCGCGCGGGCACGTGCACGCGCCTCCTATGGAAAAAAAGGGGCGGGGCGGGTGGATGACGCTCGATACGCGCCGCGGCGCTTCTGCGCATGTGCAGGTGTCCCAGCATGTATAAAAGACACAGTACAAGTGTCAGCTGGATGCAAACAGAGCTAGCAACAAACAGTGGCACACAGAGGCGGTTGGTGCAGGCATCCCCATAGAAAGGCACTTTAGTGGACACCAGCTGGTATATAGCAGCAACTGTGTTAGACTATTACCAGCAAAATTGGTGTATGACGACGGGAATACCTCAGCTTTGTGCTTAAAGGATATGTCGTCCAGACGCTCCGGAAATAAGTCTTCCAGGAAGCCAAAGGGGTCTCCATCGGGCTCTGAGGATATTGGGCATGCTTGTACTGCACCAATCTCCCCTGAGAATTCAGAGGTCAGTAGCCGTAGGAACCCCGCAGGAGTGCCTGGTGCTGCGGCTGTCCCCAGTCCACCTGCTCCTGTATATATAACAGAGGAGGTTTTATCCTCAACTCTGGGAGGATTGGAAGAGAGATTAACAGCATTGATCGCTGCTTCCCTGTCACAGGGAAAGCGCGTCCGATCTCCGTCTCCTCCTTCAGAGTGCCTGTTAGTGGAGGAACACCCCCACACAGAGATCGACCTACCTGAAGGGGATCAGGATGAGGTTGATTCAGTTATGGAGGAATCAACAGTGGAAGAACCTTTCTCAGCATCTCAGGCTGAAAGATTATGGGTTCAGTCTCTGACTAACAAGGTCCGATCAGCATTTAAAATGCCTCTGGCGGAACCATCAACCACTACGGTTTCCTCGCTGGGGTCGCTGAAAGCTCCCCAGGCTGTCTGTTCCTTCCCAATCCACCCTTTATTGGAAGGGCTTATTTACCAGGATTGGGAGCATCCTGATAAAATATTTACTCCCCCCCAAGAGATTTCCGGTGATCTATCCCATGGAGGATAAGTTCATAAAAAAATGGAGGGTCCCTACAGTGGACGCAGCCATCTCTTCTGTGAACAAATCACTGACATGTCCAGTAGATAATGTTCCAATGTTCAAAGACCCAATAGATAAAAAATTGGAGTCTTTACTAAAATCTGCTTTCTCTACAGCAAGCATGGTGACACAACCTGCGGTAGCAGCGATTGGAGTCTGCCAAGCGGTGAAAGATCAGTTGAAACAAGTCTTAAGGGACTTGCCAGATCAGCAGGCTCTTGCCCTAGCTGACCTACCTAGAGCCTTGTGTTTTGCGGTGGACGCCATAAAGGATACAATCCAACAGGCCTCCCGCTTTACGCTGTCTGTAGTACATATGCATAGGCTTCTATGGCTCAAAAACTGGTCTGCTGAAGCTCCCTGTAAGAAATTGCTGGTTAGCTTCCCATTTCATGGAGAACGCTTATTTGGAGAAGATCTGGACAAATATATCCAGAAAAGTTCACTCTTACCGGTTAAGAACAAGAGTAGAAGTCCTTCTTTTAAGAGGCCTACTTCTCCAGTCCCTGGCACATCGGCTGTGAAACAGTTCCGACGGCCTCCGCGGTCAAATTCAGGGGGCAGAAATCAGGGACAATCACAGGGTAACAAGAAACCCTGGGTCAAGAGAGGTACAAAACCTCCCCCCAAGTCATGTAGGGTTGCCCCCACTCAATCGGGTGGGGGGAAGACTTCAGTTGTTCACAGAGACCTGGCGGGACACCATCAGAGACAGATGGGTGCTCTCCGCAGTAAGTCTGGGATACAAGCTGGAGTTAAGACACTCCTCCTGCCCAATTTATGAGGTCAAACGTGCCAAGCGATCCCCAGAAGAGAGGATCCCTCCTTCTGGCACTAGAACAACTATTGCTCCAAGGTGTAATCATGAAGGTTCCCCTGGAAGAAAGTGGGTTCGGGTTTTACTCGAACCTTTTCACAGTCCCCAAACCAAATGGGGACGTGAGGCCCATATTAAATCTAAAAGGGCTAAACAAGTTCCTAAATATCAGGACTTTTCGGATGGAGTCGATCCGATCGGTGGCCACCGCCCTACAAGGGCAGGAATGGTTAGCCTCGATCGACATAAGGGATGCTTATCTGCATATTCCCATCTTTCCGGCCCACCAGAAATTTCTACGCTTTGCAGTAGAAGGGCGCCATTTTCAGTTCAGAGCCTTACCTTTCGGTCTGGCCACAGCACCACGAGTGTTCACAAAAATTCTGGCCCCACTATTGGCCAATCTAAGAACACAAGGTGTAACGATAATGGCATATCTAGACGACCTGCTACTAATAGACCACTCAGTGGAAAAGCTGGAAGTAGCTATTCACAAGACAATCAAGTATCTGGAATATCACGGTTGGATTATCAACCGGGACAAGTCAGCTCTAAGACCAGTCAGAAGTCTGGAATACTTAGGGCTAAGGCTGGATTCAAATCAGAGAAAGATTTTCTTACCTCCAGAGAAGGTGTCGTCTTTAAAAGATTTGACCCACTTAGTGGGTACAAAAAGAAAACCATCCATACGCCTGTGCATGAGGCTGCTGGGAAAAATGGTGGCTTCATTCGAAGCAGTACCCTACGGTCAATTCCATTCAAGGAACTTGCAGAGGGCCATACTGTCAGCCTGGAACAAAAAAGTTCAGGCTTTAGACTTACCAATGTCCCTGTCCCCTTCCGTTCGCAAGAGCCTCCATTGGTGGTTGGTGCCCCAGAATCTGGAAAAAGGGAAACTCTTCAGTCCGGTTTCTTGGAAGGTGGTCACTACAGATGCCAGCCTCATAGGCTGGGGGGCAGTACTGGAGCAATGGTCTCTCCAGGGCAAGTGGTCAGAAGCAGAGAAGGCCCTGCCCATCAATCTCTTAGAGATACGAGCAGCCCGGTATGCCCTAGTAGCATGGACATCCAAACTCCAAGGGTCCCCTGTCAGAGTTCAGTCAGACAATGCCACAGCAGTGGCATATATCAATCACCAGGGTGGCACCAGGAGTCGTGCAGCCCAGAGGGAAGCGAATTGCATCCTGGAATGGGCAGAAAGATATGTCCCAGCCATATCCGCGGTTTTCATCCCAGGAGTGGAAAATTGGAAAGCGGACTTTTTAAGTAGCCAGCAATTATGCCCGGGGGAATGGTCTCTTCACCCCGAGGTTTTCCAGGCAATATGCCAGCGGTGGGGAACACCGGATGTAGATCTGCTAGCATCCAGATTCAACGCAAAGGTGGACAGATTTGTGTCTCGCACAAGGGATCCCCTAGCTTGCGGCTCGGATGCCCTAGTGTTCCCTTGGGATCAGTTCAAGCTGATATATGCATTCCCACCGCCACAATTGTTACCGCGATTAATCCGCAGAATCAGGGTAGAAAAGAAACCAGTGATTCTAGTGGCTCCAGCGTGGCCCCGAAGGGCATGGTACGCGGAGATTGTAAAAATGTCAGTGAGGAGTCCTTGGACCCTCCCACATCGTCCGGACCTGCTGTCGCAAGGACCGATATACCACCCTTCCTTACCAGCCCTAGGTTTGACGGCCTGGCTATTGAAGCCCACATTCTGAAAAAGAGAGGGCTCTCTAATCCTGTGGTATCTACCATGATCAATGCCAGGAAACCGGTATCCAGGCAGATCTATTATAGGATCTGGAAGGCGTACATTACATGGTGTGAGGCCAGGAAATGGCATCCACGTAAGTACGTAATAGGTAGGATTTTGGACTTCCTACAGTGGGCTGTAGATAGGAAGCTGGCCTTGAGTACTATCAAGGGACAGATTTCGGCCTTGTCAATATTTTTTCAAAGGCCCTTGGCTTCGCATTCACTAGTCAAAGCTTTCATACAAGGAGTGATGCGTATTAGCCCTCCGGTTAGTATTCCCATATGTCCATGGGACTTAAACCTGGTTCTGTCGGTTCTACAGAAACAACCGTTTGAACCATTGCAACACATTTCCTTGGTTCTTCTCACCAGGAAATTGATTTTCTTAGTAGCCATTTGTTCGGCTAAAAGAGTATCGGAATTAGCCGCCTTGTCCTGTAAGGAGCCATATCTGGTTGTCCATAAGGACAGAGTAGTATTACGTCCTCATCCAGCCTTTCTTCCTAAGGTGGTATCGAGGTTTCATTTGAACCAAGATGTGGTTCTTCCTTCTTTTTTCCCCAAACCTAGCTCGGTAGAGGAAAAGTTATTGCATTCTTTGGATGTAGTAAGAGCAGTTAAAGCTTATCTAAAAGCCACTGCTCAGATTCGCAGAACGGATACTTTGTTTATTCTGCCGGAAGGCCCCAGAAAGGGTCAGGCAGCATCAAAATCTACTTTAGCCAAGTGGATTCGACAGGTCATAATACAAGCCTATGGCTTGAGAAAGAGACCGCCTCCATTCAAAGTTAGGGCGCACTCCACAAGAGCAGTTGGAACTTCATGGGCAGTGCATCACCAGGCCTCCCTGGCTCAAGTCTGTAAGGCCGCAACATGGTCTTCAGTACACACGTTTACTAGATTCTACCAGGTAGACGTTAGAAGTCAGGAGGATGTCGCCTTTGGGCGCAGTGTGTTGCAGGCCGCAAAAGATCCTCATGCCTGATGGCGCCCAGCTTATGTATCCCTCCCCTCATTTGGCATTGCTTTGGGACGTCCCATTAGTAATGACTAAGTCGCTCTGTGTCCCGTGATGTAAGAAAAAGGGATTTTTATAACAGCTTACCTGTAAAATCCTTTTCTTGGAGTACATCATGGGACACAGAGCTCCCACCCCTCTTTTTGGGACACTTATTGCTTTGCTACAAAACTGAGGTGCTCCCGGATGGGAGGGGCTTATATAGGGGAGGGTACTTCCGGTTTGGAAGTTGCCAGTGCCAGCACCTGAAGGTAAACTATATAACCCATTAGTAATGACTAAGTCGCTCTGTGTCCCGTGATGTACTCCAAGAAAAGGATTTTACAGGTAAGCTGTTATAAAATCCCTTTTTTGCACTTGTACATGTATAAATACAATTAAAAGGTCAAAATGAGCAAATAAGAAGTTCATTGTCTGGGTTTACATACAATTTAAATAATAAAAAAATAAAAAAAATCACTTTCTGTGTCCCTCAATGGACTCGCATGAAATTATTTGACTGAGTAAAAAAATACCCCCTTTTTTTTCCACTGTAGTTGTTGGTGCGTGCTGAAGCAAAACTGGATATCCAAGATAAGGATGGTGATACGCCGCTGCATGAAGCCCTTCGACACCATACATTGTCTCAACTGCGACAGCTTCAAGACATGCAGGATGTTGGCAAAGTTGACACCACTACATGGGAGCCCTCAAAGAACACTGTAAGTGTTTTTTTTTTTGTTTTTTTTTTCATCTGTTTAGGTGTTCTGTGAATTAAGTGTTTAAGTTGAGTGAACCGGTCGGTTGCTGTTAAAAAATAAAATGTATGCTCTTTTTTTCTGGCAAGTGAATTCATTTTGTGAGATGTGTAAGCAGGCATGAGCACAGGAGTTTTTTTCTTTTTTTATTTAATGATATATATATATATATATATATATATATATATATATATAAAACTTTTTTTTTTTTCATCTTGCATAACATAAATAGAATGTGTTATATGTTTAATTGCCCTTGACGTACTATCAATTGTATTTGATGAAATAAATATAACGACGGACACATTATTTTCCAGTATCAATGCCAGCATCGAGGTTCACACTTCAGCACACACAGCCCATTATCTAGTTTGTATACTGGCATATAGTATGCCCAGTTTATGTGGGTTGACCTGTCTGCAGTATACATGCACTTTTACCTTCGTGATCAGCTTCAAGAGCATGTGCATAAACCCTCAGTGGCCAGTCAGCAGTATACACAGTGGATAGAGAAAAGAATTGCCCCCTTTAAAATAATCACATTATGTTTCTTTTCAGCCTGAAATGAAGGCAGACACAGTTTTTGTTTTATCCAGCTGTATTTACTAATGCAACTTTTAACATTCAAGTGAAAATACATCAACATGTCAGAAGAAAAAAAAAACAATTCAAAAACAGAATCACTGAGTTGGAAAAACGATCACCCCCCTTATGTCAGTATTTTGTTGGACCACATTTTGCTTTAATTACAGCCCTTAGACCCCATTTTCTGCAGATTTTTGTCTTCAGATTTACCAAAACCATATAATATGAGGTCAACCCTTAAGAGTTTCAATTTGTATGCAATCAGGCAGGTCCTTGCACTACATGGTTTTGGTAAATCTGAAGACAAAAATCTGCAGAAAATCTAAGTGTGTATGGGGCTAAGGCTTAGTCTGTTGTGATATGTCTCTACTAACTTTGCACATCTAGACTTTGCAATATTTGCCCACTCTTCTTTGCCGAACTGTTCAAGTTCCGTTAAATTTGATGATGACTGTTTGTGGACTGCAGTCTTCAAGTCAATCCACAGATTTTCAATGGGGTTTAAGTTTGGGCTCTGACTAGGCCATGCAAGGACATTCACCTTTTTTCTGTCAAAATTCTTGAGGAAAATCTGCTGCCCTCTGCCAGAAAGTTGTCAATGGGAAGGTTTACTTTCCAACATGACAATGACCCAAAGCACACAGCATAAATGACCACGCATTGGTTGAAGGAGAAAAAAAGGTAAATGTCCTTTTTTTTTTTTTTCTGACATATTGGTATTATACCTTTCACTTGGATGTTATAAGTTGCCCTAGTAAATAATGCTGGATAAAACAAAAACTGTCTGTCTTAATTTCAGGCTGCAAAGCAGCAAAAGTTTATTATTTTAAAGGGGGTGATTATTTTCTATACCTACTATATGTATTAACTAGGGATGCACCGAATGGGTTTTTTGGTACCAAAACCGCACCAGTACCGAAAGTGACGGTTTAAAAAAAATATGTTTATACAGGAGATGGTCAGAGACTGGGGACATGGTACCGGAGATGGTCAGAGACTGGGGACATGGTACCGGAGATGGTCAGAGACTGGGGACATGGTACCGGAGATGGTCAGAGACTGGGGACATGGTACCGGAGATGGTCAGAGACTGGGGACATGGTACCGGAGATGGTCAGAGACTGGGGACGTGGTACCGGAGATGGTCAGAGACTGGGGACGTGGTACCGGAGATGGTCAGAGACTGGGGACGTGGTACAGGAGATGGTCAGAGACTGGGGACGTGGTACAGGAGATGGTCAGAGAATGGGGACGTGGTACAGGAGATGGTCAGAGACTGGGGACGTGGTACAGGAGATGGTCAGAGACTGGGGACGTGGTACAGGAGATGGTCAGAGACTGGGGACGTGGTACAGGAGATGGTCAGAGACTGGGGACGTGGTACAGGAGATGGTCAGAGACTGGGGACGTGGTACAGGAGATGGTCAGAGACTGGGGACGTGGTACAGGAGATGGTCAGAGACTGGGGACGTGGTACAGGAGATGGTCAGAGACTGGGGACGTGGTACAGGAGATGGTCAGAGACTGGGGACGTGGTACAGGAGATGGTCAGAGACTGGGGACGTGGTACAGGAGATGGTCAGAGACTGGGGACGTGGTACAGGAGATGGTCAGAGACTGGGGACGTGGTACAGGAGATGGTCAGAGACTGGGGACGTGGTACAGGAGATGGTCAGAGACTGGGGACGTGGTACAGGAGATGGTCAGAGACTGGGGACGTGGTACAGGAGATGGTCAGAGACTGGGGACGTGGTACAGGAGATGGTCAGAGACTGGGGACGTGGTACAGGAGATGGTCAGAGACTGGGGACGTGGTACAGGAGATGGTCAGAGACTGGGGACGTGGTACAGGAGATGGTCAGAGACTGGGGACGTGGTACAGGAGATGGTCAGAGACTGGGGACGTGGTACAGGAGATGGTCAGAGACTGGGGACGTGGTACAGGAGATGGTCAGAGACTGGGAACGTGGTACAGGAGATGGTCAGAGACTGGGGACGTGGTACAGGAGATGGTCAGAGACTGGGGACGTGGTACAGGAGATGGTCAGAGACTGGGGACGTGGTACAGGAGATGGTCAGAGACTGCAGACGTGGTACAGGAGATCAATGCAGTCTCACCAGGTTCCTTTAAATGCAGACGGCCTGTGCCCAGCAGACTGCCAGTGCCCATCATTTTCTTTGGAGGAAAGCTGTCGGTACACACACCGCGTTAAGGAGCAGCTTGTCGGTATAATCAGCGGGAGGAGCATTATCAGTGTGCGGCGCCGCGGGGGTTAAGAGTGCAGGACTTGTTGCTTGACAAGCTGTTAGAAATAGTGAGCATGCTCGGTGAAGCGAGCGGGCTCACGGTTTCTAGCAACATGTCAAGCAACAAGTCCTGCACTCTTGACCCCCGTGGCGCTGCACACTGATAATGCTCCTCTGCTGATCATACTGACAAGCTGCGCCTTAACGCTGTGTGTGTGCTGACAGCTTTCCTCCATAGAGCACTTTCAGTTTTAGCCACCTGGTCAAGGAGGAAGGGGAGGAGAGGACTGGACGGGGACACTCCAGAACGACACCCCCGTACTGGGCGGCACCAGGGACGGGGCCCCGCCCCATTTTCGGCGAGATTTCTCTTTCAGCAAATTGCCGAAAGGGCCATTTTTGGCCGATATGTTTCGGCGGCCGAAATTTCGGTGCATCCCTAGTATTAACCCCTCAGTGGGCTCTGTGCATAACATTTAACACCTTAGCAACCAGTTCCAGCTCATGTGTTATTCCTTAAAATGTAAGTTCAGTCAAAATCGAACTAAGACTAAACCTACTCCCACCCTCATTCTAAGACTATTCTATCTACCCTATGAAAGAAAAGATGCTTAGACTTACCTGCTCTGAAGCCACTCTGGTGCGGTCACATTATCAGGTCCCAGCATTGGCTTTAGTTTGGACGAGGGAAAGCCGACATTGGATGCCCCATAGTAAGCCTACGTGGGACATCAACGCACAGGCATTTGCAGCTGTTGGTGATCTCTCCTCTTCACTGAAGCCGCCTCCTGGAGGGATCATGTGACCGGAGCAGCATTAGGATAAGTAAGTATAAACATTATTTCTTACACAGTGTAGATAGAATAGTCTTAGAATGGAGGTGGGAGTAGGTTAAGCCTTGGTTATATTTTGATTGAAATTCCACTTTAACACTCGAGCTCCAGTGCATGTATATTAACCCTTGTTCTTAGTGCATTTGTGTTGACCCTTAAAGTGGTATTAAACCCAAAAGAAAGCCTTTTATTATTTTGCAGCTTACCATTTTTTAGTCAATGTCTGGATTAGTTTTCATTTTTAAGCTTGCTTTCTTCTTCATCTGGTGATCCTGCTAGTAAGTCTATCCCAAAAGAAAAAAAAACGTTTGCTGTGACTGTTTATAAAGCCTTAGCTGGAGTTTGTCTTCAGTCTTAGTGTATCTAAATCTGCTAGTACATCTAACACCCCCTCCCAGACTGACTAAGCTGCTGTCTAAAGGTGCTCTGTACTCCTACATCCAGATTGGGGGCTCTCTAATATGGGGGGGGGGGGTCGCTTGCCAGATCACCAGGCGAAAACAGAGGGCAAAAAGCAGCCACTACATATTATAATTGGTAAGCTGCAATGTATTTCATGTTTGGTCTTAGGTTTAATACCACTTTAAGAACTATGGGTGGAATTTTTTTTTTTTTCTTTCATTTTAAATAGAGTAAGAGAGGATCATAAACCCCATCACTTTTTTTTTTGCAATCTGTGTCCCATTGGGTAGATTTCTGCTCACTTCCTGTCCCATAGTCAAAACAGGAAGTGAGAAAAACCCTGCAAATTAAGAGAATCCCTTGGGGACCCCCAGGTCACCAGAACCAGTGTCCCCATAGCAAGATTTCCCCTCTTTTTCTGGGGGCAACCCAAAATTTCACTTTCAATGATAATGGTAAACTGGGCAAATGGATAGAGTGAATCTCCCTGAAGGGGGCACAGAAAGCAATACAAACCCGCCAGGGGTTCTAATCCATCTCCACTCTATCCAAAACTAAAAACAAAACGTTTGGCCTTTAGTTGCACTTTAACCACTTCCCGCCCGGCCTATAGCAGAATGACAGCCAGGCGGTGGTTCTGTTATCCTGACTGGGAGTCATATGACGTCCAGCAAGATAACATGCCGGCGCACGCCCGCGGGGGCACGCAGCATGGCGATCGTTGGTGCTGTGTGTCACTTTGACACACCGCTTCTCCGATCGTGGTAAGGAGCCTCTGACTGAGGCTCCTTACCACGTGAACTAGGAAGTGCCGGTAAACAGCTTTCCTCAGTTTGCGCTGACAGGGAGAGCCAATCGGTTGCTCACCCTGTCAGAGGGGGGGTCTACGCTGATAATCAGCAAATTGATTATCAGCGAAGCCCCCATGAGAGGTGCCCATCTGTTGCCAGTCTGTGCCCCATCAGTAACGCCTGTCAGTGCCCATAAATGTGCCAATCAGTGCCCTATCAGTAATGCCTGTCAGTGCCCTTCAGATGCCAATCAGTAATGCCCGTCAGCTCCTCATCAGTGCTGCCTATCCAGTGCCCATCAGTAGTGCCCAATAATTCTATATATAAGTGCCACCTTATCAGTGCCCATCAGTGAAGGAGAAAACAAAATTATATCACAAACGAAGAAAAACGTTTTTTTTTCCTAATAATTTCGGTCTTTTTTAGTTTGTTTAAGAGCTCTATTTGTGTGAAGAAAATGCTAAAAATTTAGTTTGGGTACAGTGTTGTATGACCGCGCAATTGTCATTCAAAGTGCGACAGCGCTGAAAAATGTCCTGGGCAGAAAGGGGGTAAAGTACCCAGTATTGAAGTGGTTAAGCACCCAACCCCCAGCTCATGTACCCTAATTCCACAGCATTACCTGGCATGATTTATCTTTTCAGCACCTAGCATATGTGGCTTATGTGCATCAATCTACACTACCCAGTGTATGTGCATCGACCCCTCAAAAGACATTTTTTAGCCTGCCTAGTGGACACATTTTGCTAATCTACAGTATGTAATATATTGTTTTTCTTGTTTTACATATTCCTATTTAAATTTTATATTATGTCATCCTATAATGCTAATCTTAAGTTTTTATTTTATTTGCCAGCTTATTATGGGCCTTGGAACTCAAGGGGCTGAGAAGAAAAGTGCTGCCTCTATTGCTTGCTTTCTGGCAGCAAATGGAGCTGATCTTGCCATACGTAACAAAAAAGGCCAGTCTCCGCTTGACCTCTGTCCAGACCCCAGCCTGTGCAAAGCCCTCGCTAAGTGCCACAAGGAAAAATCTAGGTATGGATTGATATCAGGTTATCATTGCTGGTTAGCGCTGTGAGAAAAGCAAAGGTGTTAAAGAGCAGTATTACTCTCTGTACCTAAAGAAACATACAAAATAGCACTTTAAGAAAATAGTATGCCAAGTCACAAATCTATTTAAACATGAACATTCATTTAGGTTGACTTGCAGCTGTGCACCCCTTATTCGGTACCCTCATTCTCAAAACTAACAGACAGCACTGTCCATTGCTATAAGCCAGTGCAACGCAGACCCTGCCCTCCATCCTCATACTGCCCTTCTCTACTGTCTGTTGCACATAGATGTGTAGACCATGCTCTTACTGCATACCAGACGGTAAGAAAATTGTAAGAGTGCACATTGGCAAACGTTAAAAAGAAAAAAGTACCTATTATACTATTGGGTAGTTTCAGGGATGCAATGTACTTAAATGTACACTTATCCTATAGGCAATACTAATTTTCATTTAATGTTATTGGTCAGGAGTGGGAAGCATCAACACTATTCCACCTGCCCAGCCACACAAGTTGGTGACTTGTGTTAGTTGCTTCACTTTTACTAGGTAGTGTTGGGTATGGAAGTTCAGAAGAGTAGAATTCAAATTGGATGATGGTAGGTTTCTTTGCAACCCTTCTTACTTTCTATTTTTAGTGGTCAAGTTGGATCTCACAGCCCATCTATGATTAACAATGATTCTGAAACTCTAGAGGAGTGCATGGTGTGTTCCGACATGAAGAGAGATACACTTTTTGGTCCTTGTGGGCATATTGCAACCTGCTCTTTATGCTCCCCACGGGTAAAAAAATGTCTCGTTTGCAAAGAGCAAGTACAGTCTAGAACAAAGGTAACTGATATTTATTTTGTATTTATTTTTCTAAATGGAAACACCTTCGTAAATATATGGTATTTCAAATAAGAATGTTGTGACCAGTCTGTTAAAAAAAAATATATATGTTTGTGTGTGTGTGTATATAATATATCGATATACACAGTATCTCACAAAATTGAGTACACCCCTCACTTTTTTGTGAATATTTTACTATATCTTTTCATGTGACAACACTGAAGAAATGACACTTTGCTACAATGTAAAGTAGTGAGTGTACAGCTTGTATAACAGTGTACATTTTCTGTTCCCTCAAAATAACTCAACACACAGCCGTTAATGTCTAAACCGCTGGCAACAAAAGCGAATACACTCCTAAGTGAAAATATCCAAATTGAGCCCAAAGTGTCAATATTTTGTGTGGCCACCATTATTTTCCAGCACTGCCTTAACCCTCTTGGGCATGGAGTTCACCAGAGCTTCACAGGTTGCCACTGGAGTCCTCTTCCACTCCTCCATGATGACATCACGGAGCTGGTGGATGTTGGAGACCTTGCGCTCCTCCACCTTCAGTTTGAGGATGTCCCACAGATGCTCAATAGGGTTTAGGTCTGGAGACATGCTTGGCCAGTCCATCACCTTTACCCTCAGCTTCTTTAGCAAGGCAGTGGTTGTCTTGGAGGTGTGTTTGGGGTCATTTTCATGTTGGAATACTGCCCTGCGGCCCAGTCTCTGAAGGGAAGGGATCATGCTCGGCTTCAGTAATGTCACAGTACATGTTGGCATTCATGGTTTCCTCAATGAACTGTAGCTCCCTAGTGCCAGCAGCACTCATGCAGCCCCAGACCATGACACTCCCACCACCATTCTTGACTGTAGGCAAGACACACTTGTCTTTGTACTCCTCACCTGGTTGCCACCACACACACTTGACACCATCTGAACCAAATAAGTTTATCTTGGTCTCATCAGACCACAGGACATGATTCCAGTAATCCATGTCCTTAGTCTGCTTGTCTTCAGCAAACTGTTTGTGGTCTTTCTTGTGCATCATCTTTAGAAGAGACTTCCTTCTGGGATGACAGTTTGATGCAGTGTGCGGCGTATGATCTGAGCACTGACAGGCTGACCCTCTTAAACCTCTGCAGTAATGCTGGCAGCACTCATACATCTTTCCCATAGACAACCTCTGGATATGACGCTGAGCACGAGCACACAACTTCATTGGTCGACCATTGCGAGGCCTGTTCTGAGTGGAACCTGTCCTGTTAAACCGCTGTTTGGTCTTGGCCACCGTGCTGCAGCTCAGTTTCAGGGTCTTGGCAATCTTCTTATAGCCTAGGCCATCTTTATGTAGAGCAACAATTCTTTTTTTCAGATTCTCAGTATTCTTAACCATGAGGTGCCATGTTGAACTTCTAATAACCAGTACGAGCGAGTCAGAGTGAGAGCGATTACACCAAATTTAACACACCTGCTCCCCATTCACACCTGAGACCTTGAAACACTAATGAGTCGCATGACCCTGGGGAGGGAAAATGGCTAATTGGGCCCAATGTGGACATTTTCATTTAGGGGTGTACTCGCTTTTGTTGCCAGCGGTTTAGACATTAATGGCTGTGTGTTGTGTTATTTTGAGGGGACAGAAAATTTACACGGTTATACAAGCTGTACACTCCCTACTTTACATTGTAGCAAAGTGTAATTTCTTCAGTGTTGTCACATGAAAAGATATAATCAAATATTTACAAAAAATGTGAGGGGTGTACTCACTTTTGTGAGATACTGTATGTATGTGTGTGTGTATGTGTGTGTGTATATATATATATATATATATATGTGTGTCTGTGTGTGTGTGGCCACTTTATTAGGTACACCTGTTCAATTGCTTGGTAACGCTAATTTGCCAATCACGTGGCAGCAGCTCAATGCATTTGGGTATCTAGATGTGTTGAAGATGACTTGCTTGAAGTTCAAACCGTGCATCAGAATGGGGAAAAATTAGAATTTAGGTGCTTTTGAACGTGGCATGGTTGTTGGGGTTCACAGAGAATAGTCTGAAAAAGAGTAAATATCCAGTGAGCCGCAGTTGTGTGGACGAAAATGCCTCCGAGTTCAGAGGAGAATGGGAAGACTGGTTTGACATAATAGAAAGGCAACAGTAACTCAACCACTCGTTACAACCAAGGTATGCAGAATGCCATCTCTGAATGCAAAACACATTGAACCTTGAAGCAGATGGGTTACAGCAGCAGAAGACCACACCAGATGCCACTCCTGTCAGCTAAGAACTGGAAACTGAGGCTACAATTCGTACAGTCCCACCAAAAATGGACAATAGAAGATTGGGAAAACGTTGCCTGGTCTGATGAGTCTCATTTTCAGCTGCGACATTCAGATTGTAGGGTCAGAATTTGTCGTAAACAACATGAAAGCATTGATCCATCCTGTCTTGTATCAACAGTTCAGGCTGGTGGTGGTGTAATGGTGTGGGGGATATTTTCTGGGCACACTTTGGGCCCCTTGGTACCAATTGAGCATTGTGTAAACCCCGCGGCCTACTGGAGTATTGTTGCTGACCATGTCCATCCCTTTATGACTACAGTGTACCCATCTTCTGATGGCTACTTCCAGCAGAATAATGCACCATGTCACAAAGCTCAAATCATCTCAAACTGGTTCTTGAACATTACAATGAGGTCACTGTACTTCGCTGGCCTCCATGGTCACCAGATCTCAATTGAATAGAGCAACTGTAGGATGTGGTGGAACGGGAGATGCGCATCATGGATATGAAAATCTGCAGCAACTGCGGAATGATGATATGTCAGTATGGACCAAAATCTCAGAGGAATGCTTCCAACACCTTGTTGAATCTATGCCACAAAGAATTAGGGCAACTCTGAAGGCAAAAGGGGGGTCCAACCCGGTACTAGCAAGGCGTACCTAATAAAGTGGACGTGAGTGTATTGTTTTCAGGTAGGTACCTGGATAATTTTACTTGCAAGAATATAGACATTACACCATTATGACTAGTGCCATGTCTATATCCTGCATAAAGTTTAAATTGTAGACTCCTGTGTTTTCTTGGGCATTTTAGTGCAAGGCTATAATATCCAAAAAGCTTTAATAAGATTCCCTGTTGGGGAACCATTTTCGCTGTAAGAGTTTGTCAGCCGACGGAACTGTTCCTAGGTTATATGTCAACTCAAACAGGTGTCCCTCCTCATTCCTCTGGTGCTCAGTAAACTTGGTTTTGTGTAGAAACAGTGTACCAGTATTCTGTATAGATTGTACATTGTTTACACAGAACCAAGTTTACTGAGCACCAGTGGATCGAATGGTGATTTCCAGGAGGGACACCTGTTTTAGTTGATGTAACCTAGGTGCCAGTCCTCTGCAGATCATTAGAGCCCTTTCACACTGCCAGCGCCTGAAAAACGCTGGTAAAGCGCTGCTAAAACTAGCAGCGCTTTACTGGCATTTTTCGGGCGCTTTTAACTCCCACTAGCGGCTGAATAAAGGGTTAAAAGAAGCAGTGTATACACTTCTCCTAAAGCGCCTCAAAGAAGCTGCTTGCAGGACTTTTTTTGACGTCCTGCCAGCGCAGCGCCTCAGTGTGAAAGCACTCGGGCTTTCACACTGGGATTGCAGATTAACCTTTTTTTCAGGCGCTTTACAGGTGCTATTTGTAGCGCTAAAGCGCCTGAAAAACGCCTCCAGTGTGAAAGGGGTCTTATTTCAGAACTGGGAGCACAAGGAAAAGGAATGTTACTTTGTTATACCTTTATACCCTCAAACTAATGTGCTATGTTTGGGGACTTGTCCTAACATAAAACAAGCATAAGCTGCTGAAATGAACACTGTGAAATAGGCTTTTTCTCTTTTCGTCCATGGACAGACACAGCTCCTTAATTCTTGACAGTAGGGTTATGTTTCTGTCTAATAGGAGAGTACTAGGCAGACATGTTAGATATTTAAATACAAGTAAATTAAACAGTGTTGAACAGCCCCGCCCAGGGGGTGGTCCCTCTGGTCATAACCCCACACCCTGCAGTCAGCAGCTCAGTTTTTTTTTCTGCCTAGTAGAGAAGGACGACCTGGCTCCCTTTGGACCCAGGGTCCGGAAGAAATTTTTACTTTTTTATTATTTTATTTTTTGAGAATTCTTCTTCAACTGCCGGCTGGGCATGACAGGCAGGATAATATTAGATCCTTGTAGTCCCCATAGTCCGGCCATCGAGCGTGAGCAGACCTTAGCTACGTGCGGGGTCGGCCACGACATATACCCCATGGCGCCAGGGGTGGCCGGTGAGCTATATGCTCCGGGGGTTCACATATGACTGGGCTACTGCTGTCCAAGTCACCGTGAACCGGGCCGACAGCTACTCTGTACTGCTCGGATGTAGGTCTGTCAGGAACGCACCAGCAAGTCCTCGCAGGGACAGGCAAGTACGGTTCCTCCTGCCTAAGCAGGATGGAACTGCTGGGCATTCCTGGGGGGGGGGGTCGATTAGGGGGTTCTCCTGTCCTCCCTTTCCTCTCCTTCTGTCCCCCTTTTTTCCTCCTCCACTTGCGGGGCTTACTGCGACCGGGGTACCTGTGGGGCGACTCAAAGTCCCGGTTAGGGGCTGTGGGGTTGTCCGGGCCCGTTCTCTGTGGGGGGTGGTCTCACGTTTGGGAAACCTCCGCTCGGCATCTCTGCAGCCTTCTCGTCCACATCGCTGTGTTTGGGCTCCATTTTTGGGGACGCGGCGCCATTTTCTCTATGCCTGTAATTGCATTGATTTTTCCCATTGGCGGCCATTTTGTCATGGCCGCGCTGTGGCGCAGGTCTGCATTGCGGGCAGCCATTTTCTTGTGATCCGCGCCCTTTTCCCTGAGTCGTCCAGCAGCCATTTTGTAGTGGGTTTTGGCCTCTAGTGCTGGCTAGCTTCCTAAACGGCGCGAACAGCGCTGTTCACCTCACAGAACACCTCAGACACGTGTGTGGAAGGAGAGCGGGTAGCGGCGCTGAGCAGTCTCTTACCTGGGTGGTGAGTTCCCTGGGTAACCCCCCGGTCAGTGCAGCAAGGAGGGTGAACATTGTTTTTTTGTTTTTTTTTGGAACAGTGTCTTGACTTGGTCCCTAAGGGACTGTCAGTGGGGCAAAAATGGAGTCAGAAGCTGGCGTTTCTTCTCCAGACATTCCAGTGGCAGCAACCGGTGCCCCTGCGGTACCTATGGACGCTTTGTCGGCAGTCCTGGAGTCATTTGTTGCCAGGGTGGAAGCGGCATCGGGCCTGGCTGTGGCACAGGACCCCGGTTCTGGTGTATCAGACGATGTGGACCAGGACCTTCCGGCTGAAGAGGACCCCTTATCTGGGTCAGCGCAGGACAGAGCACTTGTGGGAGCACTTATCAATGCTGTGAGGGACACTCTCAAGCTGGAGGGTGCTGCTGGGACATCCGCTGAGGTGTCGGTCCCTTTTGGGTCGCACAAACCGACCCGCTCCATTAAAGTTTTTTTCCTTATGTATCTTACTTTGACAAGTTCATAGATAAGGAATGGGAAAGACCGCAGAGGCCATTTGTGGTACCTCAGCGCATGTCGGTCCGTTACCCATTTGAAGAGCCCCTTCTGAAAAAATGGGCTTCTCCCTGGGGTTGATCCCCGGTCTCTAGGTTAAACAAAGTAACCACTATTCCGGTAGAGGGGACCCCTGCGTTTAAGGACCCTACAGATAGGAGGTCCGAAGCGGTGAGACGTTCCATGTTCACCATGCAGGGGTCAGCATTGCGACCTATATTGGCTGCAACTTTGGTGTCGCAGACACTCACTGAATGGGCTAAAGTGTTGCACCAGGCAGTGGAGGAGCATCAGCTTCCTCCAGAATACGTGAGGCTGGCTGACCAGTTGGTACAGGGACTCATCTACGTCTGTGATGCTACCCTAGATGCGGCCCCTTTAATCTCCAGGGCCTCTGTATCTGCGGTGGTATTGCGCCGTCTAATATGGCTGAAATGCTGGTCCACGGACCAAGCTTCCAAGAAAGCCCTGGCAGATCTGCCTTTTAAAGGTGGAAGGCTCTTTGGTGCCTCGCTGAATGACATTATTAAGGATATCACTGGAGGTAAGAGCACACTTCTTCCTCAGTCCGCAAAAGGTAAGGAGCCACGCCGTAAGCCGGGGCCCTCAGTTTCCACGCATAAGCTGTATTTTCGTCAGTCAGGGCCCGCTGGCAGACCCTCCCAAGCCGACAAAGGTCCAGCTGGGGGACGGAAGCGTCCCTGGGTGCGCAAGCCAAACAAGCCGGCGCACAAGCCTGCTACCGCATGAAGTTTTGCCCCCGCCCGACTCCCGGGTGGGGGGACGGCTTCACGAGTTTGCAGCTCGGTGGATCTCCCTGCTTTCCGACCAATGGGTTTGCGAAGTGTTCGCCTCGGGGTACAAGATCATTTCTTGTCCACCAGACAGATTCTTTCCCTCAAATCTTCCTCTCCTTCCGGCTCGTCGGAATGCCCTAATGGGGGCAGTACAGGACTTGCTGAAGTGCGGGGTAATCATACCTGCGCCGCTGCAGGAAAGGTTTCAGGGATTCTACTCAAATCTGTTTGTGGTCCCAAAGAAGGATGGAGTTCGTCCAGTCCTGGACCTCAAGGCCCTCAATACCTTTGTGAGGGTTCGTAAGTTCAGGATGGAATCGATCCGCTCGGTAGTTGCTGCGCTCCATCAGGGGAACTTTCTAGCATCCTTGGACATCAAGGACACTTACTTGCATGTCCCCATCTACGTCAGGCATCAGATGTTCCTGCGTTTTGCGATCGGGGAAGACCACTTTCAATTTGTGGCGCTCCCCTTTGGCCTAGCGGTGGCACCGAGAGTTTTTACCAAGGAGCTCGCCCCGATTCTGGCTTTGCTGAGACAGCGCGGCATTGCTATCATGGGCTACTTGGACGATCTTCTTCTGAGAGCTGCTTCAAGCTCAGAATTAGTGGAGGACATGTCTATAGCCAGTCAGACCCTCCGAAAATTTGGCTGGGTGCTGAACCTCCAGAAGTCGGTGTTAGTACCGACCCAGCATCTGGAATACCTGGGGTTGATTCTGGACTCCTCGGAGGCGAGAATTTTTCTTCCCTTGGAATAGTTAGACACTTCAGACTGTGGTGAAGTTGCTGACATCCCGCAAATGGTCGTCTCTATTGCATGCGGGTCCTGGGCCTCATGGTAGCCTCCCTCGAGGCAGTACCGTATGCCCAATTCCACACTCGAGTCTCGCAGAAGGAGATTCTCTCCAAATGGAACAGATCTCCATTGTCTTTGGATCTTTGGATTCGGGTAAGTCCACCTAGTCAGGGCCTCTCTTGGTTAGTGGCTCCCCGGGCTCTTCAGTCCGGGAAGTTGTTCCTTCCCTTCCATTGGACTGTGATCACGACGGACGCCAGCCTGACAGGATGGGGGGGGAGTCTGGGGAGTTCAGTCGGCCCAGGGTCCCTGGACTCCAGACAAATCCCAACTGCCAATCAATGTCTTGGAACTCCGGGCGCTCAGGCTGTGCCTCTCCAAGTGGTCACAGAGGCTACAAGGGCGTCCAGTCAGGATCCAGTTGGACAACGCCACAGCGGTGGCATACGTCAACCATCAAGAAGGAACAAGGAGCTCGGCTGCAGCGTCGGAGGTCGCTCACATCCTACAGTGGGCGGAAAGGAGCGTGCCGGCTTTGTCGGCCGTTTACATCCCGGGCGTAGAAAACTGGCAGGCGGACTATCTAAGTCGCCAGACACTGGACCAGGGGGAATGGTCGCTACATCCGGAGGTGTTTCAACTCCTTTGCCAAAGATGGGGCACGCCAGACGTGGATCTCCTGGCGTCTTGACTCAATCGCAAAGTGTCGAGGTTTATGGCCAGGTCCAGAGATCCCTGGGCAGACGCGTCAGGGCTTTGGTGGCTCCATGTGGTCAGTATCGGCTAATTTCTTTTCCCCCCACTGAAACTTCTTCCTCGTCTGCTCCGCAGAGTGGAGGCCGAGGGGATCCCGGTGATTCCAATTGCCCCAGATTGGCCGAGGCGTCCCTGGTACGCAGATCTAGTGCACCTGGTGGCAGATGCACTTTGGAGACTACCAATGCGGGAGGACCTTCTCTCGCAAGGTCCCATTTTTCATCCTGCTTTACAGTCGCTGGCTTTAACGGCATGGCTATTGAGAGCCAGGTACTAAGGGACCGAGGCCTGTCGTGTTCGGTAATTTCCACCATGCTGAGGGGACGAAAGTCGTCTTCTCGAAAGATCTACCAGCGCACGTGGAGAGCCTACATCTCTGTGTGAGGAGATGGAGTGGCGTCCACGGGTGTATTCTATTTCCAGGATCCTGCTGTTTTTACAGCGTGGAGTGGATCAGAAACTTGCCTTAATCACCATTAAGGGGCAGATTTCAGCCTTGGCTGTTTTCTTTCAGTCTCCCCTGGCGGCTCATTCACTGGTGAGTACGTTTGTGCAAGGGGTCCGACATGTGGCTCTTCCGGTTCGACCACCGCTACCTCCGTGTTGTTTGTATCTGGTGCTCTCGGCACTTCAGAAACCTCCCTTTGAGAAAATCAGGGAGATTCCTCTATTGACGCTCTCTCAGAAAGTTGCCTTCCTAGTAGCCATCACATTGGTCAGGAGGGTTTCTGAATTGGCGGCCTTGTCTTGCAAGTCCCCATACTTGGTCCTCCATAAAGATAGAGCGGTGTTACGCCCGCAGCCTTCCTTCCTTTCGAAGGTAGTTTCGGCCTTTCACCTGAATGAGGACATTGTACTTCCATCCTTGTGTCCTCGGCCATCGCATTCTAAGGAGGTTGCTCTGCATTCTTTGGACGTGGTACGTGCCTTGCGGGTGTACCTGTCTGCTACGGCTCCGTTCTGGAGGTCTGATTCACTGTTTGTGTTGGTGACTGGTCCAAAGAAGGGCCTGGCGGTCTCGTTGGCCACCATTTCGCGGTAGATCAGACAGACCGTAATCCAGGCATATGCCCTTCAGGGGCAGGCGCCTTCCTTTCATGGCGCATTCGACCAGGGCAATTGGTGCTTCCTGGGCTTTCCGGCATCAAGCGTCTGTCTCACAGGTGTGTAAGGCGGCGACCTGGTTGTCCGTTCACACTTTTTCCAAATTTTACAAGGTTGATGCGAGTGCATCTTCGGATGCTTCCTTCGGCCGCAAGGTTTTCCAGGCAGCGGTTTGAGGTTGCAACTCCTCCGTTGAGTTTGTTTGGGGTGAAATTTGTTTTTGATTGCTGTTCCCACCCCTCGTTTTTTTGACATTGCTTGGGGACGTCCCTACTGTCAAGAATTAAGGAGCTGTGTCCGTCCATGGACGAAGAGAGAAAATAGGATTTTTGTACTCACCGTAAAATCATTTTCTCTGTCGTCCATGGACGGACACAGCACCCACCCCTCTAAGTTTGTACTGCTTTTTTTTTACCAACTGAGCTGCTGACTGCATGGTGTGGGGTTATGACCGGAGTGACCGCCCCTGTGCGGGGCTGTTAAACTCTGTTTAAGTTACATGTATTTAAATATCCAACATGTCTGCCTAGTCTTCTCCTATTAGACAGGAACATAACCCTACTGTCAAGAACTAAGGAGCTGTGTCCATCCATGGACGATAGAGAAAAGGATTTTACGGTGAGTACAAAAATCCTATATTTTTTTTAATAGGCCAGATCACTTTTTTTTTTTTATAATTGAAAGATAACCACCGCCTATCAATCGTTCAGACTGGACTAGACAAGTCTTGGGCTGCATAGTGAGGGAAAGTTCTTCTCCTTTAATGTACTGGTACATGGTATAGCTGGTTTCACGTGTTAGAAGACCTATATATTAGTTATGTTGAAAGTTGGCTATATGTTAACATATTAAAAACAGATTTATTTATTTTTTAAATAAAAAAAAAATCTGATTTTTTATTTTATTTAAATAGATTTGTTATTTTTTTTTATAGATTTTTTTTTGGATTTTTATCAAATTTATTTTACTAAAATGCTTTTGGAGTAAAAATCTATCTAAAGATATTTTTCTATTTAAGATATATTAATAATTGAGTTTATTCAGAATGAAATGAAGCTTCGTCATGTAGCATGAGGCTGTATATTCTGCAATGTTTACATTTTTGGTAAACTCATTCAATGAATCCAAGCTCTGCAAGCTGAGATAACATGCACTGCATTGATGCATTCATACAATTTTACAGTAACCATGAGATAAAACAAAGTTCAGGAATATTCCTTTATCCCATTGTTTTGCAAATCTATGTTCATTATAAACTGTATGATTGAATCGGTTCGGATATCACTGTTTTACTAACCTGACAGCTTATTATTCTAAATAGGAAACCTATTGTTTGCAAATATTAAAGATTCTAACTACCAGCAAGAATAAGTCCTTACATTTAAAGACCACCTATCATTTCAGATACATCATGGCAGCGCCTGTTAGCAGGGCATCCACTCACCTGCTTCCGCCATGTCCCTCACCTTGTTGTGTCACTGCCGCATCACCAGCCATCCCAATAAAGTGAATGGGACAGTCGGTGAGTCAACAGCGGGTCAGAGGAGCCACTGCGGGACAGAGATGACAGTTGCTCTTTAAAAATTATGATTTAAATTGAGTTGATTTAAATCGAGCCTTTTTACTAGTGATTTAAATCGACTTGATTTAAATCAAATCCACCCTGATTTAAACATATACTGGATGAGCCTTATGATGTCATATAGGTTGAACATTGATTTATATGTTGTGTTCTGGAATATCTCACCTCTTAGCAATATATGCAGTACAGTGTATGCTTTATTTCTGTGATTGATCACTATGTATGTTTCTTGATCTGATCTTGTTAAAACAAACAAGGAATACAAAAAAAAATAACTACCACAACAGATAAGTGACATTTTTCCAATATAGTTGCTTAAATGTACAAATGGTGATAAAAATATTAACTCACAAGTGACACCTGTCCTGTGCAAAATATTTCAGTGGAATTTTAATGAACGGAGATCTTTTGCACACAACAGTTCGCTCTTGAAAATTATTTTTTTATATATTGTTTTATGTAATAAAAAAAACTAGTTATTTTACTGTTACATGTTTCCTTTGTCTTCAGATTGAAGAATGTGTTGTGTGTTCAGACAAGAAAGCAGCCGTGCTCTTCCAGCCATGTGGACACATGTGTGCCTGTGAAAGTGAGCTTAATAAACTCTATATATATATATATATATATTGAATGTTTCCTAACTTGAATTGCAGATTGAAAGAATACAATGTGATGAGGAATTTTCAGACAAAACACAGCATTAATGCCCAGCTCAAGGAATTGCACAAAAATTTGCCTTTAGTGCCCCCTGGCACTGCAAGTGTTAAAGCGTAATTTTTACCCCCAACTTTTTGTTCTCATTGCATATTATACCATTTGTTCTAACTGTGCTGTATCTTTAACCTTTACTTCATTATATGCAGTTTTGGTAAATACCTGGTTGATTCTGTTATTTCCCAGGTCTGTCTTCTGAGTGGCAAGGATATCACAGCAGGACTTCTATCTTTGCCACTCATGTTCCTGCATTGCGCAATCGCTGGTTATTCTCTGTGAGGAAACCCCCCACTAACTTCCTAATTTCTCCCCTGGATGTCCCTCCCCCCCCCCCCCCCCCCCCCCCCCCCCCCCCTGTTACTATCTCCAGCATCATGTAGGACGGCTCCAGCATATGTAATTGATAGTCTTCTTCCACTCTGCTGGAAGCCCCCACGTTGACTTTCTCCTGTATCTTGTGGGCAGGTACAGCAGAGGCTATTGACCGATTTTATCACATCACAGGTGTTTCAACAGATGCAAGCTCAAGACTGTGACTGCAGCTTTTCTTTCACATTAACAGAAAGGCTTCCCTGTTATTCGCTTAAAAAAAATGTTTTTTTTTTGTTTTTTTTTTGCTGCACACAAGAGGCTTTTTATCTTAATGCATATATTGCATTAAGATAAAAAAAAAAAAAAACTGTCTTTACAACCACTTTAAATGTTGCATCAATTTTTTTTACATACTGCTATAATTTATATATATATATATATATATATATATATATATATATATATATATATATATTTATATATTTATATATAAATAAAAAAAATCACAATAGGCACTCCTTATAATGCAATGTAGTCCGTCCCCTTTAAATTGACTTTGGCATGAGGACATTTGAACACTCTATGAAAAGTGACAGTTTTGTTTATGTCCTAAATTATGGCTGCACAGTGTAAGAAGTCATAATAGTGCATGTTCAGCAGTAGAACTGAGATCAGATTAACGTACATATAAATCCCAAAACAAAAACACAATATATTGCAGCCACCACAATCAATCCTTGATTGTGGTGGCTGCATTTTTTTTTATTCTTAGGCCTTTAGTACTCAGACAGGATTTTTACTTTTCTCTTCTGAACACCAGAACTTCTGTCGGGAGAAAAGCTACAACAAAAAAAAATGCATAAAGACGCGTATTGCGCATGTGTTTAGTGCATTTGAACGTTGATGGATTTTATCGGCCAGAATATGAATTTATTCTGACCATTGGAATGCATTTCACGGTCAAAGGTGCCTGAATGCGCTTAGCGTTTAGCTGCATTTACATGTGTTTAGGCATGCCAAGCGTTTTTTTCTGCTAAAAAGCTCCTTTCCTGAACGTGTGTGTGTGTTTTTCAGCTTGTAAACATTCCTCTTCTAATATCCTTGTAATTGCCTATGTGTGCATGGATGCTTAGACTAACATAGAGGTGCTTTTTTACAAGCTAAAATAAAAAAAACGCCTGTAAAAAGGCATTTTTTAAGCCCTATGTTCATGAGCCCTTCATTTAACCTGGTGTTTATGCCAGTAATGTCCTTCCTGTCCTAGGATGGATGAACTCTATGGAGGAGCACATGTCACCTTTGGACAGCAGCATTGTCAACCTGTAGCGAGGGTAGTGCTCTAGCAGATTTGAATGGACTTGAATAAAATAAACATTAAGGCTGAACTCCAGCTAACACTTTTTAAACAGTCACAGCAACATTTTTTTCCTTATTAGGATAACGATTTTAACATAAATGAGAAAAAACTAACCATTATAAGCACCCCTTTCAATGGTTTGTCTTAACCCCCTAACTGGCACTTTTGCTGGAAACTGGTCTGTTGAAAAATTACCCTTATTGGCTGGATCACAAGCTGAAAATGAAGGAAAAAAGCTTAAAAAAAATGAATGCAGTCACCACATTTAAGGATTGTAAGCTGCAGTATATTTAGTTGTTGCTATGGAGTTCAGATACACCTCTTTTGTCTGAAAAAAAGCTTTCCATACATGTTAGTCTGATTGTGCAATCAGTGACCTCTAGATTTATTAACAACTGTGTAATGTACATGCATACCGAACCATCCAATCCATCCATTCATTCAAATCAGCCTCTAGCCCATTGGGTAGCAGTTAGTAAATCTAAAGTAAATTGTACAGCTAGTTTGGAACATTTGGCCAGCCTAACATTCCCAAGGTTACAGAGCCTCCTTACTTACCCTGTTGTATTCTAAAAATATAACACCATATGTTTGGTACTGTTAGTTTCAACATCTTTTATTTTGTTTTCCCTTGTGCTACCATTTCAAAATTCCACCCAATGTTTGTTGCTTTTTAGGGGCCCATTTCATTTCAAATAAAAAATGGCTTTGTTGTAATGTTAATTAAAAATAAAATGTGATTTGGATAGGCTGTACAGGGGGAGGTAAATTCACACAGAACTAGTTAATGTTGTCAATCATTTTATTACAGTGCAGACACAGGCAGTGACTATTTTATTTATATCTCAGCATCACTGAAATTCTGTCAAAGGCACATAAAGTGTTGGAGCTCTATGAGTTCAAGTGGAAACGTATCAAAATTCTTCACAGGGGAGCAACTTGAGGCTAAATACTATTTGCACTGATACACGTCAACATGTGGTGTGTGGACAATCTCCTCCATTGTGAATGTAGGTTGTCATCTCCCAAAACAGAGCTTTGACAGACTCAAATTTTGGGGCTTGTTGACAAAAATAATTTTGTGCACACGAAAACCTCCATAGAGCCCAGAGTCCAATTAGAGGTGTGCAGAATGCGCGAGTACATGGCAACAAAAAATGTCTATACGCTTTGGTTAGATCCACTTGTATTGTACATGTACTTTAATTGGACTTTAAATCTTGTATAATAATAATGTACGTTAATTGGACTGGTATATGAGATCCATTTTATTTTTCATATGTTTTATCCTATTGTACGAAAACAAGCAGGTAAATACAGGTGGGTCCCCGGGTTACAAACGAGAGAGGGACTGTAGGCTTGTTCTTAAAGGGGAGTTCCACCCTTTTTTTATGTTTATTAAAAGTCAGCAGCTACAAAAAGTAAAGTGTAGCTGCTGGCTTTTAATAAACATACACTTACCTGCTCCACTGTCCAGCGACGCGCCGCCTGGAGCTCCGCTCCTCTCTCCGCCGGCGCCTCCATTCATTGTGTGGGCACCCAGCCGTGACCGCTTTTAGCTTCACGGCCGGGCACTCACTGCGCATGCGCGAACAGCGCAGCGCTCTCTGAATGAACAGGCGATCGCCTGGGACCTGTCACATCCCAGGTGATCGCCTACAGGGAGGGGCCGCCACAAGGCGATATAACGTATCGCCTAGGCGAGCCCAGGACGGAAGGAGGAAGTGGGACAGGAAGTCCCACTCCTACTAAATGTGGCATGTAAGGTGGCGAGGAGTGGATAAAGCGGAAGTTCCAAATTTGGGTGGAACTCCGCTTTAAGTAGAATCTGTTTGTAAGTTGGAACAGGTACATTGTTTAAGTGTAGCTCCAGCCAAAAAAACGATTTTCTTTATCGTACACCACGGGACACAGAGCTAGTCATTACATAATGGGTTAAGGGTCACCAGCGGTGACTGGACACTGGCACAACCAATGGAAGACAGTTCCCCTCCATATAACCCCTCCCATCAGGGAAGTACCTCAGTTTTTTCGCCAGTGTCGAAAGGTGTTGGACGCGTTAGGAGGTGCTAAAGGAAAGCTCTACCAAAGAGACCCTCTGGGGGTAAAAGAGCTATGCTTTCGGATCCATCCAAGACGCCTACAAATGAGCTGAATCTGGATGGGATCCGGGCCTCATCCATGAGGCGTCGCCTGTAATGTCTCTCTTCGGAGGACTGGGCTCTAAGATCCAGCACTTTCGCTATTTCGCTATAAAGTCCTGGTAAGAGTCTTGTACAAGGCCCAGGGGAGAGGTATCCTTTAAATAGGAACCCATATCCCTGAAGGTTGGCACACAAAGCCCACCGTGAAGGGTGAAGTTTGGTATCTGTCTGAAATCTTTCAGCAGAAAAACCTGCGGCGTGGATAAGGTGAGATTAGAAGGTCCATAACTAGGTTGGGACCTTTTTCAAAAAATGGATGTCTTCTTTTTTTCCACCACTGGGGGGAGTAAAGAGCTGAATATACTCACCTCACTCTGTTCAGTGTCGGCTTCGGCGAAGTACACTGCTCGTCACCTCCGCTGCTGAGCTTGCTGGGGCACCCCGATCCTCCTTTCGGTGGCCGACCAGACACCTGCAGATGCAGGTAAGTGGGAACAAGGGCTGATGAAAGTCCTCTCTCACTATGGCCACCGCCATAGCGCTAAGGGCCGCGCGCGGGAGCGCGCTTTATCGGAGGGGGGGGGCGAAGGCGTGCGCGGGCACGTGGCGCGCGCAGGCACAGAAACGGCGCCAAATTTAAAAGACTGTCAGTGTGAGAAGCACTGCAGCAGCAAGCAAGCTCGTTAGTTCTCTTGTTCCTGGCAGAGAAACACAGCAGCTATACAGGGACGTAAGACTCCATGTGGTTGGATTGGGTACTTCCTAGAAGACATCCATGTTATGCATAGTTATGTGTTAAAAGTTGCATACTTAATGTATTTGCTAAACTGAACACGGTAGTATATGCATTTAGGTACCTTGTATTTTGTCTAAACAGTAAGCCTTCCAGGGGAAATACGGACAAAAAGAAAGCACCACCGCCTGAGAGGAGGCTCTAACTGTGCTGACTCGGTACCTTTCTCTCCTGTGTTGCTAAATGCACCTGTTCAGGATGAGCCATTACCTCTGTCAGGTATGGCGGCTTCCCGAGTGAAGCCTGGGCCTGTATATGTCACTGAGGACACTTTATCAGCTGCCCTAAATAATCTGGAGGAAAAAATTGCTACCTTAATCGCTAAGTCCTCTAAAAAGGGACAATAAGCGAAGCAGGTCTCTTCCAGTATTGGACCTCCCTTCAGAAGTACCTGAGGGAGGAGGATGAGGAGGAGGAGGCTACATCAGCAGAGGATGAGGAGCCAGATTTTAAGGTCACAGGTACAATGCTATAGCAGTGCATTTAAGTTAACCTCTGCGGAGGTAACGGAATTACCTGTCTCCTCCCTAGGGTCATTAAGATCCCTGCAAGGTGCATGCTCCTTCCCGGTTCATCCGTTACTAGAGGATCTAATATACGCAAACTGGCAACATCCAGATAAGCGTTTCTCACCTCCAAAAAGGTTTAACATTCTTTATCCTATGGGGGAATTTTTTTTAAAGAAATGGAGCCTGCCTGCGGTAGTTGCGGCTATTTCTTGTGTAAATAAAAACCTGACATGTCCGGTGGATAATGTACAAGGGTTTAAAAGATCCTTCTGAGAGGAAGTTGAAATCCTCCTTCCTTTTGGCCGGCTCAATTACCCAACCTGCAGTAGCAGCAGTCGGTATGTGTCAGGTCATCAGCCAACAGGTAAAGCAGGGGCTGAAGGAACTGCCTTCAGAGCAGGCTAGCAATTGGGAAAATTTGCCTAAAGCCTTATGCTTCACAGTGGATGCCATGAGAGATTCTATCATACAGGCATCACGCCTTACACTCCAGCTGGTACAGATGCGCAGAGTACTTTGGCTTAAGCATTGGTCAGCGGAAACCCCATGCAAAAAGCTGTTGGCAAGTTCCCGTTCCATGGCGAACGCCTATTTGGGGAAGATTTAGAAAAATATATACAGAAGATATCAAGTGGTAAAACGACTTTTACCTGAGAGAAAGAAAAACAAGAGATCTTGTTTTAAACGCTCTCTCTCCCCAGCTCCCGGGAAATCTGACTCCAACCAGTGGCGGCGGCCTGTTTTAGCCGCCCACAAAAGCCAAGGGGCAAGCTCAGAAGAACAAGAAGCCGTGGGGTGCAAAAGCTAATAAGCAAGCCCCCAAAGCCTCTCAGTGAAGGGGCGCCCCCGCTCGGCCGAGTGGGAGGAAGGCTTTGTCAGTTCTGAGCGACTTGGTGGTCAGAAATCCAGGACAATTGGGTAGTATCCACAATATCCTCAGGGTACAAACTGGAATTTCGAGAGATCCCACCTTCTCAATTCCGAGGTTCAAGACTCTCCAAGGATCCACAAAAAAGAGAATCCTTCTTCAAAGGTTTGAATCACTTAATGGCTCAAGGGGTAGTTACAGACGTACCCCAAAAAGAGCGAGGTTCAGGTTTTTACTCAAACCTCTTTGTGATTCCAAAGCCAAATGGAGATGTCAGACCCATCCTGGATCTAAAATCCCGAAATCGGTTCCTGAACGATCGCCATTTTCAAATGGAAACGATCCGATCCGTGGCCGCCACTTTAAAGGGCGGAAAATTCATGGCGCCCATAGATATCAAGGACGCACATTTACACATACCCATCCTCCCCGCTCACCAAAGATTCCTAAGGTTTGCGGTAGAAGATCGCCACTTTCAATTTGTGGCTCTGCCGTTTGGTGTAGCCACCGCGCCCATAGTATTCACAAAGGTGCTAGCTCCTCTGTTAGCAAACCTAAGAACACGGGGCATTGCGGTAACAGCCTATCTGGACGATCTACTAGTAATAGATCAGTCAAAGGAGGGATTGGGTCACGCTGTACACACTACAGTAGGATACCTGGAGCATTTAGGATGGATTATAAATTTCCAAAAATCCTGTCTCCAGGCCCAAAGAAGGATAGTGTACCTGGGCATGATCATAGATACAGCCCAAAACGGGGTATACCTGCCAGAACCGAAGATACAGTCTCTGAAAGACCTGATCCACAAGGTCAAAGCAAACAAGAGGCCGTCTATTCGCCTTTGCATGAGACTATTGGGAAAGATGGTAGCCTCCTTCGAGGCGGTCCCTTACGCCCAGTTTCATTCGAGACTACTTCAAGGCAATATTTTAGCTTCCTGGAACAGGAAGAGCCAAGCTCTGGATATACCCATGCGCCTGTCCTCACAAGTACGCCACAGCTTCGATTGGTGGCTAGAAGCCAGGAATTTACGGAAGGGAAAGTCCTTCCTCCCAGTGGCCTGGAAGGTGGTATCTAGGGATGCCAGCCTATCGGGCTGGGGTGCAGTATTCGAGGAGGCTTCTACCCAGGGAACCTGGGCCAAGACTCAGGGGATCCTGCCCATCAATGTGCTAGAGATCCGGGCGGTATATCTAGCCCTCAAAACCTGGACATGCAGGTTACAGGGCTACCCAGTTCGGGTTCAATCCGACAATGCTACTGCAGTAGCTTACATCAATCACCAAGGAGGCACCCGCAGTCGGGCAGCCCAAAGAGAGGTGAACCGGATCCTGGCATGGGCAGAAGAGCATGTACCTTGCCTTTCTGCAATCTTCATTCCAGGGATAGAAAATTGGCAAGCAGACTACCTGAGTCGTCAGCAGCTGCTACCAGGAGAGTGGTCTCTTCACCCCGAGATCTTTCAGGCCATATGTCTGAGATGGGGAAACCCAGATGTAGACCTGCTAGCTGCCAGGTTCAACAAGAAATTGGACAACTTTGTGTCCAGAACGAGAGATCCTCTAGCCTACGGGACAGACGCTCTAATAATACAGACGCTCTAATAACTCCATGGAATCAGTTCTCACTGATCTATGCATTCCCTCCGATCCCTCTTCTACAAAGACTGCTTCGCAGGATCAAGGAGGAGGGAATACCAGTAATCCTAGTGGCCCCAAACTGGCCCAGGAGGCCTTGGTACGCCGAGATTGTAAAAATGGCGATAGGAAGGCCCTGGAAGTTTCCACTTCGACACGACCTGCTGTCACAGGGTCCAGTATTCCACCCTTCCTTACAAAGGCTAAAGTTGACGGCCTGGCTGCTGAGACCCACATTTTTAAAAAAGAGAGGGGTCTCTGGTCCGGCTCTTTCTACGCTCATTAATGCTAGAAAGCCAGCCTCCAGACTCATCTATCAGAGAGTCTGGAGAGCATACGTTTCCTGGTGTGAATCCAGATGTTGGAATCCTCAGAAGTATGAAATAAGTAGGATTCTTGCTTTTTGCCAGTTAGGAGTGGATATGAATTTAGCCCTTAGCACCATCAAAGGGCAAATATCGGCTCTATCAGTCTTCTTTCAGAGACCATTGGCATCTCACTCCCTAGTTCGGACATTCATTAAGGGGGGTACTGAGGATAAATCCTCCAGTTAGGACTCCCTTGTGTCCATGGGATTTGAATTTGGTATTGTCAGTGTTGCAAAAGCAACCTTTTGAACCTATTCGCCATATTCCTTTAATTATATTGAGTAGGAAGTTGGCCTTTCTGATTGCTATAGCTTCTGCTAGGAGAGTATCAGAGCTAGCAGCTCTTTCTTGTAAAGAGCCTTATCTAATTTGTCACAAGGACAAAATCGTACTACGACCCCATCCGGCTTTTCTACCTAAGGTGGTGTCGGCTTTTCACTTGAATCAAGACATTGTTCTGCCTTCCTTTTTTCCAAACCCGCGGACGGCGGGGGAAAAATTATAACACTCTCTAGATCTACTGAGAGCGGTAAAGGTGTATCTGCAAGCAACCGCTCAGATACGTAAAACAGATGTTTTGTTTATTTTACCAGATGGGCCCAAGAAGGGCCAAGCGGTATCAAAATCCACCATTTCCAGGTGGATTAGACAAGTAATTATTCAAGCTTATGGTTTAAAGAACAGGACTCCTCCTTTTCCTGTTAAGGCGCACTCTACCAGGGCGATAGGTGCTTCATGGGCAGTGCACCACCAGGCTTCGATGGCTCAGATCTGTAAAGCTGCAACTTGGTCTTCAGTCCATACATTTTCCAAATTCTATCAAATAGATGTGAAAGGACATGAGGATTCCGCCTTTGGGCGAAGTGTGCTGCAGGCAGCAGTATAGGGCTTCTGGTCCGCAAGCGGCCTGTTTTGATCTGTGTCTCCCCCCCTTCATATGAGCATTGCTCTGGGATGTCCCATTATGTAATGACTAGCTCTGTGTCCCGTGGTGTACGATAAAGAAAATAGGATTTTTATAACAGCTTACCTGTAAAATCCTTTTCTTGGAGTACACCACGGGACACAGAGGTCCCCCCTTCTTATGGGAACCTTACTGCTTTGCTACAAAACTGAGGTACTTCCCTGATGGGAGGGGTTATATGGAGGGGAACTGTCTTCCATTGGTTGTGCCAGTGTCCAGTCACCGCTGGTGACCCATAACCCATTATGTAATGACTAGCTCTGTGTCCCGTGGTGTACTCCAAGAAAAGGATTTTACAGGTAAGCTGTTATAAAAATCCTATTTTTAAGCTTTTTGGAAAACACAGGGAAGGGTTATTACCCCTGTAACATTTGTTTTGCTGTCTGTGCCCCTGTTCAGAAGATTTCACCTCACTTTCTGTGCCAATGACAACTGGATTTAGAAAATTTTTGGTTATTAGGGAAACAAGGATTGGTGATAAAGCATCAGTTGGAGACACCTTTTTTTTTTTTTTCATTTTAATTCTTACAGGAGAGAATTTCCCTTCCTAGGGGTAGATTTCCTCTCACTTCCTGTTGTCTCCCTCCGTTTGTAAGTCGGATGTTTGTAAGTAGGGGACCGCCTGTATAGTTATGAGATTCTTGCAATTTTATTTGCTTGGAATACAAGAAGCCCCTAAGCAGCTAACGCTATACATGGTTGCAGGAAATAAATTTGCTTGGTTCCCTATTCAACACAGACAGTGTTGATGCGGGAATCCCTCCGGCCAAGCCATTGTCTTCTCCTGGCATGGGAAGCCGTCCCCGCTGGGAGAAGAAGGTTATCGCTAGTGGCTATAGCAGCTACTAGCCATAATCGCAAGAGAATCCGTCAGGCTGGTTGTACCCAAATTAATCGATCAATCAACTTATTACATTCAGCCTGCCCATTGGCGGTTCGAATCCTGGGCAATTACCGCTGAATCCGCTGAGATTCGAACCGTGTATGGCCGGCCAAAGTACGGTAACTTGACTCGGAAAATGCCAATATGTGCATTCATGTTGTCAAGCACATTGTAGTTTCTATTGTACTGATACATTTTTTCCTGTTGCAGCTTGTTGGATTTAAATATTGTTTTTTTCCATTGTTCTTTCTAATTTTATAAATCAACAGTCTACGCCACAAACTGAAAGCTGGCTATGTATTAAGCTAATGTTTTTTTTCCACAAGTGGATGTACTCACATGTCCAGTTTTAGGCTGCTGACATATGTGTTGGCACTATTCAAGTTCTCTCTGACCTTGGGAATGCATAACTAAAATACTGCTTCCTCCCTTACATAAACCAATCTGTAAATTGACACATGCTTGGGTTTTTTTTTCTAGTTGGTGTTCATTTTAATTTAAGTTTTTCTTTTCCATGTATTTCTTCTCTTTTTAGTGTTATGGTGATATTTGAGTAGATGCTTTTTGGTGTTTTCTCATTGCAGATTGTGCAAGTCTTATGAAAAAATGTGTTCAGTGTCGTGCTTTAGTTGAACGGAGAGTGCCTTTTGCCATGTGCTGTAGTGGAAAAGCAGGAGAAGATGTCACAGATGACATGGGTAAGAAGGGCTAGTTTTTTTGGCTAAAAGGTTTGTCACAAATGGGTTAGGAACAGCTGTCATGGTGCAAATACAGTTGCATCGCCCTTTTTTTCTAAATTCTCTTTTTGTCCTTGTACTTTGTAATTTTCTTGTATATATGTACTTGTACTACAGATTAACCACTTCCGGACCGCCGCACGACTATATACGTCGGCACTTTGAAGAGGGATATCTCTGTTATGGCAGCTGCTAGCTGCATAGCATACTAGCTCATTATGAATTTCTTACCTGAGATCGAAGCCCCCGCAGCGACCCTCGTTCCTCTCCGCCGCCGCCATGATACCTGAGTGACTTCCGGGTATCGCTGCTCCGGCGCTGTGACTGGCCGGAGCAGCGATGAAGTCACTACCGCGCCAGAGACGGCACTCTTTTCTGCAAATATCTCCTTAACCGTGTCGGTTAAGGAGATTTCTTGGACCTACAGGTTAGCCTTAATCTAGGCTTGCCTGTAGGACCAAGTGGTCTGTACGGGTTTACAACCACTTTAAAGGGCCTTTTTTTTTTTTTTTTTTTTTTTTTTTTGTAATTCTTTCAAATTACTTATTTTTTTTTTTTTTTTTTGCATTTTTGTGTAAATATGAGATCTGAGGTCTTTTTGACCCCAGATCTCATATTTAAGAGGACCTGTCATGCTTTTTTCTATTACAAGGGATGTTTACATTACTTGTAATAGGAATAAAAGTGACACAATTTTTAAAAAAAAATAAAAGGTAAAATAAATGAGAAGAATTTTTTTTAAACGCGCCCCGTCCCGCCGAGCTCGCATGCAGAAGCAAACACATACGTGAGCAGCGCCCGCATATGAAAACGGTGTTTAAAGAGCAATAATTCTAGCCCTTGACCTCCTCTAACTCAAAACACGCAACCTGTAGAATTTTTTAAACGTCGCCTATGGAGATTTTTAAGGGTAAAAGTTTGTCGCCATTTCACGAGCGGGCGCAATTTTGACATATTGGGTATCAATTTACTTGGCGTAACATTATCTTTCGCAATATAAAAAAAATTGGGCTAACTTTACTGTTATCTTATTTTTTAATTAAAAAAAGTGTCTTTTTTTTTTTTTCCCCCCCAAAAACTGCGCTTGTAACACCGCTGCGCAAGCACGGTGTGACAAAGTATTGCAATGACCGCCATTTTATTCTCTAAGGTGTTAGAATTTTTTTTTTATAATGTTTGGGGGTTCTAAGTAATTTTCTAGCAAAAAATGTTTTTAAAACTTGTAAACAACATATCTGAAAAAGTGGCTCGGTCCTTAAAGCGGATTTCCACCCAAATTTAAAACTGTCTTATCGGATTTAGTTAATGTCATAGATATTCCATTCGCACCCCAATAATTTTTTTGCTTTGTAAATACCTTATTATTTATCTTTTATTTCTTACATCCAGTCTATTTCTCCCACGGGAGTAGACGTGTTTCCTGTCTTCCCCTTGCACCGCACTGTCTCATGGGAGCTAAACTTCATGCTTCCCAAGATTCAGTGCGGTACGGCACCCAGCGAAATCTCGTGTGATTTTGTCATGATGTTGCCATTGCCATCACAACGGGGGCGGGAACTTTCGAAGACACCGCCTGTTGTGATGGCAACCCTCAATGTTGACGTTGCGTGCGGGATCTATCGGTGAATGCTGGGAAGAAAGCATTCACTGTATATAGGAAGTGGGTGCTTGTGGGCTTCAGTTGCCCACAAGCAAAATGGAAACGTCCCTCGGGAATTTTTATAAACCGTCCTATACGATAACGGAATGCGGAGGTTTTGGAAAGTCAAAACAGTGAGTAATCATTTATAATGGGGAAAATAATTCAATGGGCGAAAAAATTAACGAATCGCCGCGGGACCTCCGCTTTAAGTAGTTAAACGGCATACAGCTACACACCATTATTGAACCTAATATTTTATTGATGTGAAATAGACATATACCAGTAATGTTTCTAGTTTTAAGAATGCCCTTGTAGCAGTAATTGGGTAAAAAAAAAAAAAAATAATAATTTCTACTATGTTTGTGTTATACATTTATATTCATCACTGGCTGCACAGCCAAGTACTGTCTATTCAGCCTTTCTGAATTACACTGAGCTTAATGGGACCAAAAATATGTACCACAGAATTGTATTGACTGGGTTTCTGACCCTTTCTTCAGGAGAGCACCCCTGCTGTTCAACCACTTGCCACAGTACATTTACGGCAGCAGCTGCAGGCACAGTGACGTACTGGTACCTCACTGAGCACATGCGCACTGGTGTGCCCCGTGACAGTTGTGTTCACAGCTGTAAGTGACTGGGGGTATCGTGTGATTACTATATGATTGCATATCCATCACGTGATTACAACAAAAACAAAACAGTTGTTCATGGCTTCCATTCTTGTTTGTTTTGCTTACTGTTGTGATATGGTGATTGGCCCACAGCTATCACATGGTGTACCTGCTTAACCCCTTCCCATAAAGTGGTAATTTTGGGGGGTATTTGTACCGTCCTGGCATTTTAGGGCCTCAAGAAAAGAAGAGGCCGTCAGTACATCAGCATTGATCAATTTTCAAATATATATACCATTTTGTAGATGCTGTAACTTTCACACAAACCAATTAGTATACTATACTTATTGGGATTTTTTTTACCAAAGACATGTAGCAATATACATTTTTGCCTAAACTTAAGAAGAAATCAGATTTTATTGCATATGTTTTATAACCGAATGTAGAAAATAAATATAGTTTTAAAAAAAAGGTTATTTTTTTTTCTCTTGTTTTATATAGCAAAAAAACAAACAAAAAAAAACAATGGTGGTACCATCAAAAGAAAGCTCTATTTTTGTGGAAAAAATTATAAAAGTTTAATTTGCGTACGGTGTTGCATGACCATGCAATTGGCAGCTATAGTAGCACAGTGCTGAATAGCAGAAAATGCCCTAGTCATGAAGGGGGTAAAACCTTCCAGAGAGTGGTTAAGCAAAGACAGTAGACCTTATCTAACACTAGATATTCACCTCCTCCAGTAATTGTAAAGTCATGAAAAGACAACTAGGTCTTCTTTCTACTGCAAAATAAAAAATAAAGCAATACACAGGAACAAGGGAATATTTTTCCGCTTGCTGGAAAGGGTATATTATTTAACATACAGACAACCCTAATGGTTGTGTTTTCATCCCCCATATTTATACATAATTTACCAGCCCAAGTATAGGCATTATAGTATTTTCTAACTGATTTGTGCTCCTCTTATCTACACCTTATCTACACCGGTGAATGTTCTATATATTCTGATAGACATTTCCAGCAATCTGGAAATTTTTTAGGATATAATGTAACATCTTTACATCAGTGTCATTAGTCCCACCAATGCTGCCTTTACCCATTTGCATCACATCAGAGAGGCCCCCCCTTTTGGTTCACAGCGACCCTCTTTACATCAGTTTTCCCCTTGTTTTCCCAACATTCCAACATTGAAAATTAGGACAGCTTCAATCATTTGTCCTGTCGCTCCTCCCGCCCAGCTGCAGCGGTCCCAACCTTGGTAGTCAGCCTGCGTGATGCCTGCTCTATGCTTTAGAAATAATCAGCAAAATCCAGATATTAGTTGGTTTTGCATTTATGTATATTGACCATACATCACTGTGTTTTGAACTTTAACACTGTGTGTGTGTTATATCTTACAGCAGGGGGAAACATTCCCGTTTTACAGAAGGACAAGGACAACACCAATGTCAATGCAGATGTGCAGAAGCTACAGCAGCAATTGCAAGATATTAAAGAACAGGTGATAAAAAAAATGTTTTATAACTTATGTATTTAGAGTGTTTTTATTCTTTTTAAGAGCAGTGCATTAGGAATTATGATGGATAATTGTTCTACACTGTCAAGGCTTATGCGTTTCAGCTTTAAAATTGCATGTGTTTTACGTACATTTTGACATTTTATACAAGAATTTGTTGCACTTCAGCACTCATGTTTATTACATTTTCATGTACAGTATATGCCCAATAAAATGCACAAAAAAACCTTAATGCATGCAAATGCATAAAACCAATAAAAATGTACAAGAAAACTTATGCCTTTTTAAAATTTAAAAATGTCAGTGTTTTACCTTCCTGCACATGGACAACCTGGGTGCCAGCCATCAGTCTGTCTCCACTCTTCATTGAAAATAGGAAAAAAAAATTCAGCCACACTTCAATTAGCTCTTCTTGCAGTGTTTTTAAAAATCGGTGAATTGACTGCATGCACTTGATGTCCCCAAGCCAAAATCAATCTTCCTTGATGTTTGTCACTCCTGGCTTGCTCACAAGGATGGGGGCAATGCATGTGGTTGCTTGGTGGCTGCAGCGCCGCCCTTTTCACCTGGGACTGTGCTTCCTGCCATGGCCACAGCACATGTATAACCTGGGCTTCTACCTCTGCAGCAAAGGGGGAGCAGTTGGGGGTGGTAAAAATGTATCTCGACTGCATGATTTTAAAACCCCCACCCCGCCAAATCTGCCATATGAACATCTGTGCAACTGCACGCTGCAATGTGGGGCAGCCCATTCATTTCAATAGGCTGCCCTACCCGCCATACCAAAAATGCACCGAGTTTACCAATGCGTGGGGGTATCGTTAGGAATTATTGACACTCCTGTGTGTCTGCTAAAGAGCAGCTTGTTTGTCTTTGCGTCAGGCACACATGTGATTTTGCACATGTTCCCCAACACACAGTAATGTGAAGACTTAGACTGGGTTGCCTTGAGACTGAAAATACTTTTCAAGGGCGCTTGGACTGGGAAAAGGTTGAGAAATGCTGCTGCAGGCGTCATCCCAGTATTGTTTTTTTCATCTGGCAGTACGCTTTCTTGTAAAAACATTTCCAGTAGCCAATTAGCCGCTGGATTGCTTTTGCTTTTACAAGCAGTGGGAGGGGGGTGTGTGTGTGTGTGTGTGTCCCGTCCATCCCCCCGCCTTCTGGGGCTCTCCCACCGAGAGACCCTGAGCATTGCAGCCAGCGGTTTTGCCAGCTGACCATAAATCCGGTTGGGGACTCGAATGGCTCTGATCATCCCTGTGGTATTGTCTACCGGAAGCGATGGAGCATTTCATCACATCCGTTTTTGTGGTTGTAAACAAACCCTTAGGGATTTGAATAAGTGTTGGATTAATGCCGATCTGGGTATGATCCAAAGCTTTTAAGGGCAGAGGAGAGATCTGGGGTCTAATAGACCCCAGATCTCTCAGTGAAGAGTACCTGACACTCCCTTTTGCTATCACGGGATGTTTATTTTCCTTGTGATAGCAATAAAAGTGATAAAAAATAAATGAATTTAAAAGGGACAGTGTAAAAACAAAAAACAAATTGCCTTCAGGTGAAATACAAAGTCACCAGACATTGGAGACCTCTATCATTATAAGTTCTTCTGTACTCCAGCTGGCATGCAATGTGATGTCACTGCTACCTGCGTAACATCTACCCAGGAATTTTCTTTTATCAGTTATATGCAGATAATAATGTTTGAACTGAACTGGCTTATAGACATTGTACATTTTACATAGTTTACATGGTTTTTTTTTTTCCCCCCCTGTAGACCATGTGTCCTGTGTGTCTCGATCGGCTTAAGAATATGATCTTCATGTGTGGACATGGAACATGTCAGCTCTGTGGAGATCGGATGAGTGAATGTCCCATTTGTCGGAAGGCGATAGAACGAAGAATCTTATTGTACTAGACTCCTCATTATATTATATTTGTATATTTTTCAAGTTGCTTCAGTTTTGGTAGCACGGATGAGTTGGCTTTCATGCTGCGTTCGCTGTTAACTTGCTGGAAATAATGCAAAAGGATTGGCTTTAAAATGTGTATTAGATCCTGCCACCAGTCTTTTACAAAATCTCAGCATACAGCTGTCTTTGTTATTAGTACTTGTGTGTCCGCTTACTTTGTGGTGTATAAAATTAAAAAACACAAAGGAATTCTTGTCTAGTATTTGAGCTTTAAAAAGATTGGTGGCTCTATCAAATCCACATTTTTTTTTTTTGTTTTTGTTAATGCAAAACGTATTTATTTTCTAACGTTTTTTAAATTGGCAAATTAGTCATATGCAGGGGGATATGTGCAGCCTGTGTCAGCAGACAGCATTGCTTTCTAATAGGCCTGCAAGTGTGCCTTGGCCTGGAGATTCCTTTTGCCGTATTAGACTTTCTATTTTTTTTTTTCCTTTATTTATCAGAATGAGTAATGGAATGTTTTTTATTCATTTGCAGATACAGTATGTCAGAGGTTGAGCTCCCAAAGGCAGAAAAAAGAAGCTAACTAACTTTTAGAACACTATGAATGTAAATCTATTCCAAGCCATGTTTCTGAAAAAAAGTAAAACAAATAGGCCATTCCCATTGCTATGCGCACAGATACAAACTACAAAAAATAAAGACGTAGCACAATATATCACATATTGCTGCCAGAATGTAAGCTGGGCTTTGCTCCCCTCGTTTTTAAGAATTACCGTTTTCTTCTGTTCCTGTTAGCTAGAAGACAAAGGTTTTAATGAAGCATGTCTTTGGATGGCCATGGTAGACAGATTTACATCTACTGAACCCCTCATATAATTCTCCTTTTGTTTCCTCACCGACCTTCAAGTTGAACAAAAGGAACTCATGACAATGATTTTTTTTTTTTCTATCTGTATTTTGAACACTGCAGTGCCCATCCTGAGCTGAAAAACAGTACAGTAGCTTTTTTGTGGCTGTCAGTGGAGAAATGTATCTTCTCTGATGTGCGTGAGGACCTCCAATTTGACCTTCTTGCTAACTTGACCTATCTTTTATCATTTATCGTGGATTTCAAGCTTGTTTTTCAATTTGAACATGTCATTTTACATCAAGTTTAGCCATTATTTGTCTTTGCTAAAACGACTACATTGTTTGTCTGAATTCTGTTGCCTGGTTATTAACAAAGGCCCTACAAATTTAGCTATGCTTCACCTGGATAATGGCAATACATGCTACTATTGCCACCCTTTAAACACTACCTTTTTAGTAGATCCCCTTCACCTTCTGCATTTTAGATGTTACCTTGGTTAAGGACATGCATGAATTTAAATGGCAAATTAAAGACACGGGAAAAGGGAGGACTTGTCCAAAGAAAAGAGAATCCTTTGAATCAAGTTGAAAAACTTGGCCAGTTTATCTTAAAGTTGTTAAAGTGTGTCTAAACCCTGTTTATGCGATGTCTGGGAATTGAACTAAAGCACAAATTGAACAAGGACTCAAGACAGATGTTAAAGCTGAACTCCAGGATAAGCAAATATTGTGTTAATACAAGAGTCGTGTGTATTCTTCCTTGAATCTTGGCGTGCTTTGTATATTTCTTCCAGATCTGTATGTAGTAATCCAGTGTGAGACTTTGCCTATGTGAAGGAGCTTCCTGTAATAAAGCTGGTCATTGCTTTTCTCTTGCCTTGGGCAGGGTAACTGGTCTCGTCTCTTCTCCCTCCCGTGTTTTTTTTTGTTGCAGGGAATCGGTAGTGGGTGGAGCCTGCTGGGCTCTGCTCTTTGCACAGGCTATGTACAGCACAGTGATGTCACTGCTGCCTTTACAAGGTAATATCTAGGTTTGCACTGGTATTTGGTGCCCATAAAGTGGCTATTTAGAATTTTATATTTAAATATTTAAATGAGAGTTTTTGTGTCCAGAGTTCAGCTTTAAATTATTACTAAAGGCAAAATGTTTATTTTTAGTTTTGGAGAGGGATTAGAACTCCTATCAGGTTTTATTGCTGTCTGTGTCCCCATTAGGGAGATTCACTCTCTCTATTTGTCTTATTTACCATTTTCATTGAAGTAAAAGTAAAATAAAATCCCCAAATTTGGGTTGTCCCCAGAAAAGTACCGTATATACTCGAGTATAAGCCGAGTTTTTCAGCCCTTTTTTTAGGGCTGAAAATACCCCACTCTGCTTATACTCGAGTGTACCTGAAGGGCTGCGGGTGTCCATTGTTTATAAGTCGCGGCTTCCCCCTGGTCCCATCCCGTCCCCTGATAGGGGTTTGACACTGTGTTCAGTGTTCCGCCTATCACGGACGTCTTCTCATCCTCGGACTCCCAGTTTCCCAGCAGACACTGTGTTTAGTGTTCCGCCTATCACGGACGTCCTCTGGTCCGAGGATGAAAGAACGTCCGTGATTGGCGGAACACTGAACACAGTGTCTGCTGGGAAACTGAGTCTGAGGATGAGAAGACGTCCGTGATAGGCGGAACACTGAACACGGTGTTAAACGCCTATCACAGAACGGGATGGGACCAGGAGGAAGCCGTGACTTTTAGGAAATGGACGCCTGCAGTCTGTCAAGAATTTCAGGTACACTGCAATGGGCACAGTGAGGTTGCAATGGGCACAGTGAGGCATGCAAATGGGCACAGTGAAGCTGCAAATGGGCATTGTTGACCCTCTTTTCCGCTTACAGTAGCTGCTGCATTCTCACCCTAGGCTTATACTCGAATCAATACGTTTTCCCAGTTTTTTGTGGTAAAATTAGGTGCCTCGGCTTATACTCGAGTATATACGATAATATAGGGAAATTCTTCCAATGAGTACACTAGTTCTGGTGACCTGGGGGGCCCCAATTGATGACCTTTAATTTACAGGGTTTTCCCTCTCACTTCCGGGTATGGGACAGGGCGTGAATATAAATCTCCCCAATGGGACACAGATGGCAAAAAAATACTCTTGCAGGGGTTATAACCCTCCCTTACTCTAGCCAAAAGGAAAAAAAAAACCTTTTGCCTATATTTCGACTAGGATAGTGGAGAATTTTGTTGTGAGGCAAATGTGTATAAATATCAATCAGCCTCCTACCTCCACTCCTGTAATCTGCTGATGTACAATGTCATGCATTACGTATGTTAAGATACAGCTTACTTGACACTCTGTGTTTGTGTGTTTATACGAAAACGTAAATTGTTCTAATCTGTGAGAGATTGTAAGCAGGTGGAAATCTGGAGAGTCTAGACAAGAAAGTTTGCTTGGTTTTAAAATGAATACACCCGTGAAAAACATCAGCAGGGGCTCAAGGCAAAATAATATTAAAGAAAATCTGTCTCAAAGTGAAGTATTTATTTAATTAGGCTTCCTTAGAAGTATCGATTTCCTGAATGAAGTGCCACATATTCCAGGGCAGTGAAGGCAAATCTCTTCACTGAGTTAATGCCCTAAAAATAGTCTCCGGCACAAGTCAAATGAAGGCTTATTGTATGAGGGCCTAATCACACAAGTGTTCGGTTTAATGATGAAAACCCTTTAACCTGGAATATGAAAAAGTTAGTTGCACAAAATAAAGTAGAGATTTGATTAATCAAGGCAAAAACTACAGTTGCAGTTTTTTTTCTTTTTTTTTTTTTATTGCATCTTTTTGCCATTTTTCTTTTACACATTGTCTTAGAATATGAAAGAATAGCAGATTATAAAAGCTAAAATGTATTTTTCACAGTACACTTTTGTCACATTCCTGATTGTATAGGGTGGTAGAAAAATGAGACACACACACACAACACAATTTACTGTTTTAAAAAAATCTTGGATATATGACAATTTTATATTGTATTTTTCATATGGTCATGCAAGGCATCCAAAGTGATGCTGTATAATATTTAGAACTTTATATGTCTAAAAAGCACATTTGCAACAGTACAGACATGATGGATATACTTAACAAAATATATATTGTAACATTTCTCTTGTTTGTAGTTTTCTATATGAATGTACTGTACATGTCCATAGACTCTTCTTTAGCATCAGTTATTGCACTGTGGCTTTTCAAAGAAACAGTCAGTTGAAAGAGGTGCATTATTTCTACTACGGAAAAAATAAAAAATAAACTGGACCTTTTAAAAGGGCAAAACTTTTTTTTGTTTTTTAGAAAATAGGTTTAAGCAAACTTCATGGCTGAGAACTACTTCTTGAGTGATGGGTGGTTTGGTGAGTCAGGAATAGTCTCTTGATGTATTCTACAGTTAAAATAAGAGAATACATTTTGGTAATAGCAGTCTACCACTCACATAAGTAGTAAGTGACAGTACAGGGGGAAGTTTTGTAACAAAAACAGTGTACTTGAATGGCTGTGTATTGGAATAATTGCATTTGTTATAAATGCATTTCTGTGTGTGTATTTTGAGAGACGGAGAGAGAAATCCCGCTGTACACTACCAGAACTTCACCTGGGTGCTCTACAATTGGTGAGGTATAGACAGTTAAGCCTGGTTGGATCTTTAACATGGCTTATTCACAGTAGCAGTTCAAAAAAACATATATTGGTGGGGCACAGCTTGTAATTTTATTTTAAATATTTGTACTTGTCGTATTACAACAGATGTATTTTTGTCTTCACATTATTACTGTAGTATCATTGTATGGCATCACTTACACTGCAATGTTTGACCTGTCAGTTTTATTACAGCAAATCAAAAAGGTCCGATATTTTTTTCCCTATTCTCCAAGCATTGTTATACTATTTCATGTACAAAATAGTTTACTCTTTCGTTCATGGACCGACACAGCTTCCAATTGACAAGTGGGTATTATCCGTTAATTAGGAGTGACTAGGCAGAAAAAAACTTGTAAAAAGTGTTGCATCACACCTTTTACGGTACCGCCCAGGGGGCGGACCCTCTGGGTATATCCCCTCACTCTGCATCTCGCAGATAATTTTATTTTCTGTCTAGCAAGGAGTAGGACATGGCTCCCTTCGGGCCCATTGGTCCGGGGGAAAATATTTTTTTTTCTAGACTTGTTTTTTGTTTCCTGCGATCTTCAATCAACAGCCGACTGGGCGTCAGGCTGGGTCTTCGATCCTTGCAGTCTTCCCAAATCGGCCATCGAGCGTGAGCCGACCCTAGCTACGCGCTGGTTTTTACACAACATACCCGTCGCCTTTACGGGTGGCCGGTGAAACGACGCTCCAAGGCTTGCATCGGACCGCTCAGCTTCGGCTGACCTTACGGCCGAGTCGCAGTAGCCTGGCCGGTGAGCACTCCGCGGCATGCATATGATCGCTCCCGAGGTTTCAATCACAGCATGCCTGGCCGACAGTCACCTTCCGTGCGCGGATGATGATCTGTCCGGAATGTCTTCCAGCAGGATTCAGCAGGAAGGGTAAGTGGCTCCCCTGCTTCGGCAGGATGACTTGGCTGGACATTCCTGGAGAGATCAAGTGGTTGTGACCCCTTTCTTTCCTCTCCCTCCTCCCTGGGCTTTAGCTATGGGTGCTGGGGGGCTCCATCTGGAGCGGGGCTGCGCTGTGTATCATTTTTAAATGTAATTCTGCTTACCTGTGTATCTGTGTGCTTCTCCCTCCATGCTGTCGGCGGCCATTTTGCGGTGGTCCATGCTGGTTTCGGCCTCTAGTGACTGTCCGGCGGCCATTTTCTTGTGGTTTTGCGCCAATAGCTATAGATCGCCGCTCGGCCGCCTTTTTTTTGTGGTGTGCGCCCGGTTTTGGCCTCTACCGACTGTTCAGCGGCCATGTTTCCTTAGATTCATGTCTGTATGTATATATCGCCGCTCGGCGGCCATCTTTTTGTGGTCCGCGGCTGCTTTGGCCCCTATATTCGGCCCGGCGGCCATTTTCTTAGAGCCCACATTCTTCTATACAGACGCTTGGCGGCCATTTTGCCGTAGTCTTCGGCCTCTAGTGTGCATTTCCTCTGACGCGAATTTACACAGAAGCAGCTCATAAAAATTAGACTGACACTGGCAGCGGTGGGACAACATCACAGGCGGAGCACACGGCAGCATAGCAGTACTGTTCCAAGGGTGGTGAGTCCTCTGGGAGACCCTGCATCTCTGTATCAGCTAGGAGGGTGGCCTATTGATACCTTGCCTGGAGTCCCTGTGGGTGTCAGCACGTGGGTCAGCATGGCGTCTGAAGCAGACGGTTTTTCCCCTGAAACACCTGACTTGGTAGCTGAGGCCCCTGATGCACCTATGGACGCTATGTCGGCAATCCTAGAGACTCTGATTGCCAGGGTGGAAGCAGCACACGGGGGGCAGAAAACGCCCCTGTCCCCTGCAATCTTCCGGGGATTATTCTGATACAGAACCAGGCCCAGCTATAGCTCAGGACCCGGATTCTGATGCATTAGAGACTGCAGACCGTGACCGATCGGACCGCGAGAATGACTTCAAGTCCAGGTCAGTACGCGAAAGAGCTTTGGTATCTGACCTTAATACTGCAGTGCGGGATACGCTAAAACTGGAAAACGCTGCAGAAGCAGCAGAGACTTTGGGTTCCGTAGACTGACCCGCATTGCTAAGGTGTTTCCTTGTGTGTCTTATTTTGATAAGCTCTTCTACAAGGAGTGGGAGAACCCATCAAGGGTTTTTACGTCCCCAAAGAATTTTGCGGTACGGTACCCCTTTGAGGAGAGTTTTCTGAAGAAATTTACCTCTCCCACTATGGTGGACCCTCCGGTGTCCAGACTTAATAAAGCTACCACAATTCCAGTGGAAGGGGCTCCTGTTTTCAAGGATCCTGCGGATAAGAAAGCTGAAGCACTCGCTTGCTACCTATACACCGTGGTAGGCTCAGCAGTCTGCCCGGCATTAGCTGGGGCCTTAGTGTCTCAGACACTTACTGAATGGGCAAAATTGCTGCTCCAGGGGTTAAAGGAGCGAGATGCTCCTCCTAATGAAGATAGCTTTGGCCGACCAGTTGGTCCAAGGCCTTAAGTTTGTCTGCGAGTCAGACATGGATACTATCCCCTGGTAGCTATGCGCCGCCTGATCTGGCTAAAAGGCTGGTCGGCGGACCAGGCTTCCAAGAAGGCCCTGCTGGATCTCCCCTTTAAGGGCGACAGACTTTTTGGAGCCTCTCTAGATGACATCGAGGATGCCACAGGAGGTAAGAGCACATTGCTTCCACAAACCATAAAGGGTAAGGGGCCACGCCTAGGACAAGGGCCTTCCTTTACTGCACGCAAGTGTTTTTTTCGTCCGCCCAGGGCGGCAGGGAAGGGACCAAAGGCCAACAAAGAACCTGCTCAAGGACAAAGACGTTCTTGGTTCCGCAAACCCAATAAGCCTGCGGACAAATCCCCGTCCACATGAAGGTCCGCCCCCACCCAGTTTCCGGGTGGGGGAACGTCTTTTTCAAATTTGCGACTCAGTGGACATCTATGATCTCTGACCGGTGGGTTTGCAAAGTGATCGCCTCAGGCTACAAGATAGTTTCTCTCTTGTCCACCGTACAGATTCATTCCCTCCAATCTCCAGCTACAGACGACCCGTTGGGAGGCCCTGTACGGGGCGGTCCAGGGTCTGCTGGAACGTGGGGTGGTCATTCCAGTTCCAGAGCAGGAACGATTTAATGGTTTTTACGCAAATTTCTTCATAGTGCCAATGAAGGAATGGGTTCGTCCAATCTTTGATCTCAGGGCCCTCAATTGCTTTTGTGAAGGTACAAAGATTCCGGATGGAGTCGGTTCGATCAGTAGTCACTACTCTACATCCAGAGGACTTCCTGGCATCCTTGAATATAAAGGACGCATACCTGCATGTCACCATATACTCCAGACACCAGAGGTTTCTGCGATTTGCAATTGGGGAGAACCACTATCAGTTTGTGGCCCTCCCGTTTGGCCTGGCATCATCACCCAGTGTGTTCACCAAGGTGCTCGCCCCGATTCTGGCCCGTCTTAGACAGCGTGGCATCGCTATAGTGGCCTACTTGGATGACCTTCTTCTGAAGGCCCCTTCAAGTGCAGAATTGGAGGTAAGCGTATCCATAACCTGTCAGACTCTCTGAGACTGTGGTTGGATACTAAACACGCAAAAGTCAGTATTGGTGCCAACTCAACGCCTAGTGTATCTGGGCTTGATTCTGGATTCCTCACAGGCAAGAGTATTCCTTCCGGGGAAAAGGTTGCAGACCCTTCAGGCTGCAGTACGGCTGGTCATCACTCCGTTTCTGCATGCAAGTTTTGGGCCTCATGGAAGCCTCCTTCGAGGCGGTCCCTTATGCTCAATATCACACTCGGATGTCCATCATCTCTGAATTATCAAATCCGGGTAAGCCACCTAGTCAGTAGATCCCTGGTATAGTGGCTGACATCATCGGCTCTGCTGGCCGGGAAGTCATTTCTTCTTGTTCATTGGATAGTGATCACGACGGACGCCAGCCTTACAGGTTGGGGGGGAGTCTGGGGTGTTCAGTCGACGCAGGGTCGCTGGACCCCGGTGGAATCCCGCCTGCCGATCAATGTCCTGGAAATCCGGGCGATCAGGCTATGCCTCTTCAAGTGGTCTCAAAGGCTGCAAGGGCGTCTGGTCAGGATCCAATCAGACAACGCCACAGCAGTGGCATATGTCAACCATCAAGGAGGAACAAGAAGCTTAGCTGCAGCATCAGAAGTCGGTTGCTTCCTGAGATGGGCAGAAAGGAGCATATCGGCCCTGACGGCCGTGTACATTCCGGGTGTGGAGAACTGGCAGGCGGACTACCTAAGTCGCCAAATGCTGGACCAGGGAGAATGGTCCTTACACCCAGAGGTGTGTCAGCTCCTCGGCCAAAGATGGGGCACGCCAGACGTAGATCTTCTGGCTTCCCGACTCAATCGGAAGGTATTGAAGTTTGTGACTCGGTCAAAGGACCCATGGGCAGACGCAACGGATGCGTTGGTGGCATCGTGGGGTCAGTATTGGCTAATCTATGCCTTCCCTCCCATAAGGTTCCTTCCTCATCTGCTTTGCAGAGTGGAGGCAGAAGAAATTCCAATGATTCTGATCGCTCCAGATTGGCCTCAGCGCCCCTGGTACGCCGATCTAGTACGTCTGGTAACAGACGTCCCCTGGCGCCTACCACTACGGGAGGACCTGCTGTCGCAAGGTCCCATACTCCATCCTGCTTTACAGTCATTGGCTTTAACGGCATGGCTATTGAAAACCAGGTTCTGAGGGACCGGGGCCTGTCAGATTCAGTAATCTCTATGATGAGAAATGCCCGAAAACCGTCCTCTAGGAAGGTTTACCATCGCACTTGGAAGGGCTACATTTCCATGTGTGAGGAAATGAAGTACTATCAAGGGGCAGATATCTGCTCTGGCTGTCTTTTTTCAGCTACCCCTGGTGACTCACTCTCTCGTGAGTACATTTGTGCAGGGGGTTCGACATGTGGCCCCTCCGGTCCGTCCCCCACTACCTCCGTGGGACTTGAACCTAGTCCTCTCGGTGCTTCAGTAGTCACCGTTTGAGAATATTAGGGATATTCCCTTGTTGACACTTTCTCAGAAAGTGGTCTTTTTGGTAGCTGTTACGTCAGTTAGACGAGTTTCTGAGCTGGCAGCCTTGTCATGCAAGGCTCCCTATCTGATTTTCCACAAGGATAAGGTGGTGCTGCGGCCGCAGCCTTCCTTCCTTCCGCAAGTCGTTTCGGCTTTTTCATCTCAACGAAGACATTGTACTTCCATCCTTGTGTCCTCATCCGTCTAATCCTAAGGAGTCAGCGTTGCATTCCTTGGACGTTGTCCGAGCTTTGAGAGTATACCTATCTGCTACTTCCCTGTTCCGCAAGTCGGACTCACTGTTTGTTTCGGTGGCTGGTCCCAAGAAGGGCTAAGCAGTCTCGTCGGCCACCATCTCTAGGTGGATCCGACAGATAGTAATCCAGGCTTACGGCTTAAAGGGTCAAGCGCCTCCCTTTCCTGTCACGGCGCATTCGACCAGGGCAATAGGTGCCTCTTGGGCTTTCCGACATCAAGCGTCTGTTGCCCAATTATGTAAAGCGGCGACTTGGTCGTCTGTTCACACTTTCACAAAATTCTACAAAGTTGATGTAGGTGCATCTTCGGATGCCTCTTTTGGCCGCAAAGTTTTGCAGGCGGCTGTTTAGAGTTGCAATTCCTCTGTTGGAGGAATGCTGTTTTTTTGTGTTTGGGGTGAAGTTTACTTTATGCTGTTACCACCCCTCGTTTCTTTGACACTGCTTTGGGACGTCCCACTTGTCAATTGGAAGCTGTGTCGGTCCATGAACGAAAGAGTAAATAGGATTTTTTTACTCGCCGTAAAATCCTTTTCTCTGAGTTCATGGACCGACACAGCTTCCAATTGACAAGTGGGACGTCCCAAAGACCTGTGTCGGTCCATGAACGAAAGAGTAAATAGGATTTTTTTACTCGCCGTAAAATCCTTTTCTCTGAGTTCATGGACCGACACAGCTTCCAATTGACAAGTGGGACGTCCCAAAGACCTGTGTCGGTCCATGAACGAAAGAGTAAATAGGATTTTTTTACTCGCCGTAAAATCCTTTTCTCTGAGTTCATGGACCGACACAGCACCCACCCCTCCTTTTTGTTTAAGTTTGTACTGCTTTTTGATGAACTGTTCTGCGAGATGCAGAGTGAAGGGATATACCCAGAGGGTCTGCCCTGGGCGGTACCGTAAAAGGTGTGATGCAACACTTTTTACAAGTTTTTTTTCTGCCTAGTCACTCCTAATTAACGGATAATACCCACTTGTCAATTGGAAGCTGTGTCGGTCCATGAACTCAGAGAAAAGGATTTTACGGTGAGTTAAAAAAATCCTATTTTTGTTCTGAAATAGAGATTTTTATATATTTATAGTAACAAACTGTCACACATAAGTACTGTGCTATGGAATAAACCCCATATTCTAAGATAAAAAACGGTCAATCCTTTGCAAACTTTCACTTCTGGGTGTACACTTGTTTGCTGAATTCACCTTCTTGCTTCTGTTTGTTTATTATTTCATTCTGCCTATTGTGTTTTCTATTGGGGTGTATTCACACCTGGGAATGCACTCTGCCTGCGATCAGATGGGAGAACCCCAGCGGGGTTCCCACGATTAGCTTGAGAGTAGGCAGCCCCAATGGAAGCAAGTGGGCGCGATTAGCTGTGAGAGGTGGCAGCTTCCTATTGCTTTCAATGGGACTTCCTACTTGCAGGTAATCACGGGAACCTCGGGTGGGATTCTAGCATCTAATTGCAGGCAGGGTGCATTTGCAGGTGTGAATGCACCCTTGTATAGAATTAAAAAGAGCCTCAAAGTAACATGAGACACACTTTTAATAGCTGCCGTATTGTCCTAGTCCATACTTTCCATTAATGACCATGTGTATAATCACAATATCTCAAACGCAAGGCTCAATGTGTTGAGAATGAAGGATGCCCATTGATGGTCATAACCCATGAAGTTTTTTTAAGCTTTTTTTTTTATACCATTTTATTTTTAAAGCTTGATGTAGGTTATATTAGTTTGTGTATTTTCATTTATGTCTTGCAGTCCTGGAACCAAATAACTGTATAGCTAGGCCTCAAAGTATTTTGTAAGTTGCTCTAAAGTTTAATTGCCTGTTATGTTACAGCATGGCAAATGCTTTAATAAAACTAACATTTTACAACTGGTATATGACTAGTTCAATGTGTAACATCAGAGGGTTAAAATGATATTGAAGTCTTTTTTTTTTTTTTTTTTTTTTGGATAAACAAGCTACAAATAGAAATTGACAGTTTTTTTATTTATTTTTTCATAATTTTGCTTCTCTGCTGCAGCTTAACTTTATCTGGTTCCCTTTAGCGATGGACCCTCCCCTGCATAAACAGGTAGTTCTGAGTAACCAAGGTTTTTACCTGGTTTTCCCTGTTGTTGTTCCTGTAATGCAATACAGCATGTCAGGCTAAAAGCGCAAGGGAAGCAGTCCTGTTGCATAAGTAAACAATAAAAATAACTCGGATGCGCTGCCACAAATTAATATAAATGAGAAATATGAATATAGTCATAAATAAGTGACAAGCTGCTGCAAACACCACTAGGGAAATAGGTATTTGATCCCCTGCTGATTTTGTACATTTGCCCACTGACCAAGAAATTTTATGGTAGGTTTATTTTAACAGAGAGAGGCGGAATAACAAAAATATCCAGAAAAACACATTTCAGAAAAGTACTAAATTAATTTGCATTTTAATGAGTGAAATAAGTATTCCCCTATCAATCGGCAACATTTCTGGCTCCCAGGTGTCTTCTGTACAAGTAATGAACTGAAATTCATGAACCTGTCCACAGAAGAAATCAATCAGATTTCAATCTCTTCACCATGGCCAAGACCAAAATAGCTGTCCAAGGATGTCGGGGACAAGATTGTAGACCTACACAAGGCTGGAATGGGCTACAAGACCATCACCAAGCAGCTTGGTGAGAGGGTGACAACAGTTGGTGTGATTATTCTTAAATGGAAGAAGCACAAAATAACTGTTAATATCCCTCGGTTTGGGGCTTCATGCAATATCTCATCTTTAATGATCATGAGAACGATGAGAAATCAGCCCAGAACTACACGGGGGAATCTTGTCAATGATCTCAAGGCAGCTGGGACCATAGTCACCAAAAAAAACAATTGGTAACACTACGCCCCAAAGGACCCCCTGATCAAGAAAGCACATGTACAGGCCCGTCTAAAGTGTGCTAATGAACATCTGAATGATTGAGGAGAACTGGGTGAAAGTGTGGTCAGATGAGACCAAAATGTAGTTCTTTGGCCTTAATTTACCGTGTTTGGAGGAGCAGGAATGTGCCTATGACAACTTCACTGCATCAAAGGGACGATGGATAGGGCCATGTACCGTCAAATCTTGGTGAGAACCTCCTTCCCTCAACCAGGGCATTGAAAATAGCTCATGGATGGGTATTCCAGCATGACAATGACCAAAACGCAAGGCAACAAAGGAGTGGCTCAAGCAGAAGCATATTAAGGACCTGGAGTGGCCTAGCCAGTCTCCAGACATTAAGCCCATAGAAAATATGTGGAGGGAGCTGAAGGTTCAAGTTTCCAAACGTCAGCTTCGAAACCTTAAAGCGGAGCTCCACCCTAAAGTGGAACTTCTGCTCATCGGAACCCTCCCCCCTCCGGTGTCATATTTGGCACCTTTCAGGGGGGAGGGGGGTGCAGATACCTGTCTAAGACAGGTATTTGCACCCACTTCCGGGAGTCCTCTCTGGGTATTCTGCGGGAAGTACGTGACTTCCCGCAGAATACCCGTTGTGTTCTGGGAGACACTCGGCTCCCAGAACACAACAAGGACCAGTGAGAACGGTGCAGCGCGACTCGCGTATGTGCCGTAAGGAACCGGGCAGTGAAGCTGCAAGGCTTCACTTCCTGGTTCCCTCACCGAGGATGGCGGTGGGGGCAGCAGAGTAATGAGCGATTGCTCGTCTTCTGCTGCCGACATCGCTGGACTCCAGGACAGGTAAGTGTCCTAATATTAAAAGTCCTCAGCTGCAGTATATCAGCACTTAATTCATGCACACCTGTTTAAATGGATGGTGTTGCCTCCACCTCTCCTCATTACTCCAGGCTCCTATAAGCTGTATCATAGGTCTCTTTTAAATGAGTGGTACCACAACCACCGGCTTGGGTATAGTGGTAAAAAAAAAAAAAGGAAAATCACTCCACGGTGCAGTAATATTTATTGAGAGATGGAAGTAAAATACGAGAAAAACGGTACGCACATTGAATAATGGGTAATATAGATGCTAAAACATGCTGCACAATGTAAACAGTGGTACTTCTGACCCCGGACTACAAATGACCTCACCTGACTTCCTGTTTGTCCCAAGCATGTTTGAATCCACCTATTGTTGAATGACTCACTACTACTTCTGGTGGAAGTCTGTTCCGATCATCTCTTTTAATAAAAAATACTTTCTAAGATTAGTTTTGAACTTTCCTCTTGCTAGTGTAAGGTCATGTCCTCTTGATCTTAACTTCATATTGAAAATACTCAACCTTATTACCCACCTTGATGTATTTAAAGGTTTCAGTCATGTCTCCCCTTTACTTGCTTTCCTCCAGACTGTACATACAATGGTGCTCAAAAGTTTGCATACTGTATATCACCAATTCCCCAACAGTATACCACCAGAAAACATGAGTGAGTGGGTAAAACCCATTTCTTTTATTTCTTTTGGGATTCATATTCAACTGTAGGTCATAACAGAATGGCACAAAACATGGCAACAAGTAAACACATGAAATGACCCCTGTTCAAAAGTCTGCATACCCTTAGTTCCTAATACTGCCTATTGCCCCCTTTGGCATCAATCACAGCATGCAGTCTTTTGTAATAGTTGTCTGAGGCCCCAAATTTTTGCCCATTCGACTAGGTAAAATGTATCCAGGTCATGCAAAGTCTGGTTGTCTTGCATGAACCGCATGTTTGAGATTTTCCCAGAGTGGCTTGAATATATTAAGGTCAGAGACTGTGATGGTCACTCCAGAACCTTCACCTTTTTTCCGCTGTAACCACTAGTGGGTCAAACTGGCTCCCTGCTGATGGTGGCTTGCATGTGGATTTTGTGAACATAAGTGGAATTTTGAACTAAAGTGGACAGTTAAAAAACAGTTTTGCTTTTAACTGCTTCTGCTTGCAAGTGTTGATTTTTTTATTTAAATTTTTTGTCCTTTATTTGATACGTTTATCAGTTTTAAAAATACCCCCACCCCCCTTTCTCCAACACTTTTTAAACAGCTTGTTTTTCTTTCTGCTAATTAAGGGGAGTGGTTAATTGCTCACAGGTGAGTATATAAGTGTCTGTACAAACTCCCCTAGGAGCTGGCTCCCTGCTGATGGTGGCTTGCATGTGGATTTTGTGAACATAAGTGGAATTTTGAACTAAAGTGGACAGTTAAAAACCAGGAGTTAAGACAGGAGTCTTCTAAACTGTGAGTAACATCTTAAACTTCCTACAAGTAATTATATTGTAACTGGGAAATGAGTGCTAGCAGGGTTGAAGGTTTTGCTCAGTGCACAGTGTGCCACATGTATGCAAAATTGGTGCAACAGCTCCAGGATGGATACCGCTGTGACAGATGTGAGCAGGTTGCCCTTCTGGAAACTCGCATTAGAGATCTGGAGGAGCAAGTTGCAACACTGGGCAGAAAGGACAACCTTGAAAGGGGTCCTCTGCTCGCTGAGCAGGTGGTCAGTAGGGCTGATTTGGAGGGTGGAGGGGCACCTCAGGATTATCAGATAGGAAGATGGGTTAATGTAGTTAGAGGGAGTGGAAGGGGCTTGCAGAAAAGGAAGGCCAGTCCTGTATTTGTGCATCAAAACAAATTTTCCAAGTTGGGTGAAGATGTGGAGGTGGCAAACACAGAGGTGGCAGCCCTAGATGTCACTGCTACCCCTAACAGCCGGGAGAGCAACCCATCTAGTAGAGGTGGTGAGGGGAGTGCAGGTAGGCCTAGACAGTTGGTGGTTAAAGGGGATTCTATAATCAGAAGGACTGATAGCATAATTTGTCGCCAGGATCGCCTAAACAGAATGGTTTGCTGTCTTCCTGGTGCCAGGGTTCGGCATGTGGTGGACCGGGTGGATAAATTACTGGGAGGGGCTGGGCATGACCCAGCTGTCTTGGTTCACGTTGGAACCAATGACAGTATACATGGAAGGTGGAGGCTCCTTAAGAATCAATTTAAAGAACTAGGCTGCAAGATGAAGGCAAGGACCTCCAAGGTGATATTCTCTGAAATATTGCCTGTGCCATGCGCAACACAGGAAAGGCAGGGGGAGATTAGAGCGCTAAATGCATTGCTAAAAACCTGGTGTAGGGGGGAGGGATTTGGGTCTCTAGAGCACTGGGCTTACTTTTCATTGGGGTGCAACCTATATGCTAAAGACGGTTTGCACTTGAATGGAAGAGGGTCTGCTGTGCTGGGGGAGAGGTTTATGGGAAGGCTGGAGGAGTATTTAAACTAGGATTGAGGGGGGAGGGTGAACTAGAATTACATCGAGCACACAGGTCAGTTAGGGGTCAGACATTAATATAGAGTGGAATGGGGATAGATGGGGGGAGGGTTATGGCAGGTGACAAGAAAGTTCCCATGTTGCAAACAGCCATTGGAAACTATAGTGCCATTTGTACTACTAAAAATGATCTGAAAAACACCAGAGAAAAATGTAATGCATTAAAGTGTTTGTTCACCAATGCCAGAAGTCTGCCAAGCAAAATAGGTGAGTTGGAAGCTCTGGTGCATGAGGAGAGCTATGACGTAATCGGTATTGCTGAAACTTGGCTTCAATCCTCACATGACTGGGCTATTAATATTCCTGGCTATGCACTCTTTCGGAGAGACGGGGTAAAAAGGAAAGGTGGCGGGGTCTGTCTCTATGTGAGAAGTGATCTCAAAGCAAGCTTGAAAGAGGACCTGGTTGATGGAGAGTGTGATGAGGCTGAAGCATTATGGGTGGAACTGCATATAGATGTGCGTAGTTCAAAGTTAATCATTGGAGTTTGTTATAGACCACCCAATGTTAATGAGGAGGTGGAGACTCAGCTCCTTGCACAGATGGAAAGGGCTGGGACGGTGATAATAATGGGGGATTTTAACTACCCAGAAATTGACTGGAGTAATGGCACTGCTGGGAGAGTTAAAGGGCAAAAATGTATAAGCCTTTTGCAGGACAATTTTATGGTCCAGTTTATTGAGGCCCCAACTAGGAATGATGCTCTGTTGGACCTGGTAATCTCAAACCATGCAGAGCGTATTACGAATGTTCAGATAAAGGAACACCTGGGTAGCAGTGACCATAACATGATTTCATTTGATGTTGGCTGTAAGCAAGAAATACATACAGGAAAGATAAAAACACTTAATTTCAATAAAGCAAATTTTACAAGGATGAGGGCTGCTCTCCAGAACTTAGACTGGGAGGGAATATTGGCAACGGAAATGGGAATTCTTCAAAAAGACTGTTTGGGACCTCACTGCAAAGTATATTCCCATGGGAAATAAGTTTAAAAGGCTAAAAATAAAACCTATGTGGCTTAAGGTTAAAGTTAAAAAAGCTATAAACAATAAGAAAAGAGCTTTTAAAAAATATGAAAATTAAGGAACACTAGTGTCGTTTTAATGTTACAATGAATATAACAGGATATGTAAAAAGGAAATCAAGGATGCAAAAATTCAAAACGAACGACAGATTGCAAAAGATAGGACAAACCCCAAAAAATTATTCAAATATATTAATAGTTAAAAGGTCAGGTCTGAGCATGTAGGCCCTTTACAAAATAATCTAGAGTGAGTGACTGGGGACAAAGAGAAGGCTAATTTATTAAATACCTTCTTCAGCTCTGTATACAATGGAGCATGGGGGAGATCATGTCCATAATGGGGGTGGTAGTGACACAGCCCCAAATCCACAATGGCTCAAAAGTGATATGGTCCAGTAATATTTAGACAGAATAAAGGTGGATAAAGCACCTGGACCAGATGGCATCCATTCACGGATCCTAAAAGAATTGAGCTCTGTAATTTCAAAGCCATTGTATCTCATTTTTAGGGACTCATTAATGACAGGAAGACAGGAATAGTACCACTGGATTGGCGCAGGGCCAATGTGGTGCCTATATTTAAAAAGGGAACAAAGTCTTTAACAAGTAACTATAGACCTGTTAGTTTAACTTCTATAGTTGGGAAGATACTGGAGAGATTAATAAAAGACCGCATAGATGAGTTCTTGCTGGAAAAAAACTATTTAAGCAACAGACAGCATGGATTCATGAAAGACAGAAGTTGTCAGACAAACCTGATTTCTTTTTATGAAGAGGTAAGTAAAACCTTGGACAGAGAGGTGGCGGTGGACGTGGTATACTTGGATTTTGCAAAAGCGTTCAATACAGTTCCCCACACACGGCTCATGTGTAAGGTAAAGTCTACAGGATTGGAAATATCAGTTTGTAAATGGATAGAAAACTGGCTAAAAGACAATTCAGAGAGTAGTGGTTAATGACTCTTACTCTGAATGGTCCAAGGTTATCAGTGGTGTACCCCAAGGTTCAGTGCTGGGACTCTTACTTTTTAATATCTTTTATAAATGATATTGGGTCTTGGATCAAAAGTAACATTTCTGTCTTTGCAGATGACACTAAGCTATGCAGTGAAATAACGTCCTTGCATGATGTCGCCAATTTACAAACCGACACCTCAATGCTCTGTCTAATTGGGCGACTATGTGGCAGATGCGGTTTAATGTTGATAAATGTAAAGTTATGCACTTGGGGGCTAAGAATATGAATGCATCATACCTACTAGGGGGAGTACAACTGGGGGGATCCGTAGTGGAGAAGGATCTGGGGGTTTTGGTAGATCATAAGCTCAATAATGGTATGCAATGCCAAGCTGTGGTTTCCAAAGCTAGCAATGTCCTTTCTTGTATTAAGAGAGGTATGGACTCCAGAGAGAGAGATATCATTTTGCCCCTGTTCAAATCATTAGTAAGACCTCATTTGGAATATGCAGTTCAGTTTTGGACGCCAGTTCTCAAAAAGGATATCGGGGAACTGGGGAAAGTGCAGAGAAGGGCATCCAAACTGATAAGAGGCATGGAGGAGCTCAGCTATGAGGAAAGATTAGAGGAACTGAATTTATTCACTCTTGAGAAGAGGAGAATAAGTGGGGATATGATTAACATGTACAAATATATAAGGGGTACATATAGTGAACTTGGTGTTGAGTTATTCACTTTATGGTCAACACAAAAGACAAGGGGGCACTTTTTACGTCTAGAGGAAAAAAGATTTCACCTCCCAAATACGGAAAGGTTTCTTCACAGTAAGAGCTGTGAAAATGTGGAACAGACTCCCTCCAGAGGTGGTTCTGGCCAGCTCAGTAGATTGCTTTAAGAAAGGCCTGGATACTTTCCTAAATGTACATAACATGACTGAGTACTAACATTTATAGGTAAAGTTGATCCAGGGTAAATCCGATTGCCTCTCGGGGGATCAGGAAGGAATTTTTTCCCCTGCTGTAGGAAATTGTATCATGCTCTGCTGGGGTTTTTTGCCTTCCTCTGGATCAACTGTGGGTATAGAATTGGGTATATGGGATTGTACGATATTTTTTTTATGGTTGAACTGGATGGACTGTCTTTTTTCAACCCGACTAACTATGTAACTTGGCCTTGTGCTTAATGTCATTGTTATGCTGGAAAGTCCAAGAGCATCCTATGCACAGATTTCATGTAGAAGAATGCAAATTGTCTGCCAGTATTTTCTGATAACATGCTGAATTCACCTTGCCATCAATTATCACAAGATTCTCTGTGCCTTAAGAGCTCGCCCAAACATCAGTGTGCCACCACCATGCTTCACAATGGGGATGTTATTCTTGTCGCTATAGGCCTTGTTGACCCCTCTCCGTGCCTATGGTTGTGACCATAAAGCTCTATTTTAGTCTCCCCACTCCAAATTAGTGTGTCAGAAGCTGTGAGACATGTCAGTGTTGTCGAGCATAGTGTAACCAGGCTTTTTTGTTGCAGTGGCACAGTAAAGGCTTCTTCTTGGCCACGCAGCTCATTTTTGTTTAAGTATCATCATATTCTGCTCCTTTAAACATCCATACTGTCTTTTTCCAGAGCAGCCTGTATTTCTGCTGAGGTTACCTGTGGGTAATTCTTCTGGCAGTTGTGGCAACAATCTTTCTTGGTCTACCTGACCTTGGCTTGGTATCCAGAGATCTCAGAATTCTCCACTTTTTAATAAGTGATTGAACAGCACTGACTGGCATATTTAAGGCTTCGGATACCTTTTTATATTGTTGGTGTACCAAAGTCCACTATTTGACTACAATATATAAAAAATTCTGCAGCCAGAATCCCCACTAGGTCTGGTACAAGTGACCATATTACCCCTATCCGGGAGTTTTTGCACTGGCTACCTGTCAGGTTTCGTATAGACTTTAAGATCATCTTTATCACCTATGAGGCTCTTCATGGGCTGGCACCCAATTACAGTGAGGGAAAAAAGTATTTGATCCCCTGCTGATTTTGTACGTTTGCCCACTGACAAAGAAATGATCAGTCTATAATTTTAATGGTAGGTTTATTTTAACAGTAAGAGACAGAATACCAAAAAAATTCTGAAAAACACATTTCAAAAAAGTTATAAATTGATTTGCATTTTAATGAGTGAAATAATTATTTGACCCCTTCGCAAAACATGACTTGGTGGCAAAACCCTTGTTGGCAATCACAGAGGTCAGACGTTTCTTGTAGTTGGCCACCAGGTTTGCACACATCTCAGACGTGATTTTGACCAACTTCTCTTTGCAGATCCTCTCCAAGTCATTAAGGTTTCGAAGCTGACGTTTGCTAACTTGAACCTTCAGCTCCCTCCACATATTTTCTATGGGCTTAATGTCTGGGGACTGGCTAGGCTACTCCAGGTCCTTAATCCGCTTCTGCTTGAGCCACTCCTTTGTTGCCTTGGCCTTGTGTTTTGGTCATTGTCATGCTGGAATACCCATCCGTGACCTATTTTCAATGCCCTGGAAGGAGGTTTTCACTCAAGATTTGACGGTACTTGGCCCCATCCATTGTCCCATTTGATGCAGTGAAGTTGTCCTGTCCCCTTAGCAGAAAAACACCCCCAAAGCATAATGTTTCCACCTCCATGTTTGACAGTGGGGATTGCGTTCTTGGGGCAGCATTCCTCCTCCTCTAGACACAGAGAGTTGAGTTGATGCCAAAGAGCTCAATTTTTTTATATCATCTGACCACAACACTTTCACACAGTTCTCCTCTGAATCATTCAGATGTTCATTAGCAAATTTCAGACGGGACTGTACATGTGTTTTCTTGAGTAGGGGGACCCTGCGGGTGCTGCAGGATTTCAGTCCTTCACGGCGTAGTGTGTTACCAATTGTTTTCTTGGTGACTATGGTCCCAGCTGCATTGAGACCATTGACAATATTCTCCCGTGTAGTTCTGGGCTGATTCCTCATCATTCTCATGATCATTGAAACTCCACGAGGTGAGATCTTGCATGGAGCCCCAGAACTTGGAAGATTTACAGTTATTTTGTGTTTCTTCCATTTGCAAATAATCGCACCAACTGTTGTCACCCTCTCACCAAGCTGCTTGAAGAAGGTATTGTAGCCCATTGCAGCCCTGTGATAGTCTACAATCTTGTCCCTGACATCCTTGGACAGCTCTTTGGTCTTGGCCATGGTGGAGAGATTGGAATCTGATTGCTTCTGTGGACAGGTGTCTTTTTTCAGGTAACAAAGTGAGATTAGGAGCACTCCCTTTAGGCCGGGTTCACACTAGTGCGACACGACAGCCGTCCTACTTTGGATCCGACTTTGCCCTGCGACATGAAGCCGACATATGTCCGACTTTCAATGAACGGGGATCCGACTTGGATCCCCGCCAATAGCAGGCACTGTGTTTGGTATGAATCTTGAGGGGGAACTCCACGCCAAATTTTAAATAAAAAAACGGCATGGGTTCCCCCTTCAGGAGCATACCAGGCCCTTGGGTCTGGTCTGGATTTTAAGGGGAACCCCTACGCCGAAAAACAGCGTAGGAGCCCCCCCAAAATCCAAACCAGACCCTTATCCGAGCACGCAACCTGGCAGGCCGCAGGGGAAGAGGGGGGACGAGAGAGCGCCCCCCCTCCCTCCTTAACCGTACCAGGCTGCATGCCCTTAATATGGGGGGTTTGGTGCTCTGGGGCAGGGGGCAACCTGTGGCCCCCCACCCCAAAGCACCCTGTCCCCATGTTGATGAGGACAGGGCCTCTTCCCGACAACCCTGGCCGTTGGTTGTCGGGGTCTGCGGGCGGGGGGCTTATCGGAATCCGGAAGCCCCCCTTTAATAAGGGGGCCCCCAGATCCCGGCCCCCCCACCCTATGTGAATGAGTATGGGGTACATTGTACCCCTACCCATTCACCTGGTGGAAAAAAATGTCAATAAAAAAACACACACAGGTTGTTAAAGTAATTTATTGCACAGCTCCGGGGGTCTTCCGACTCCGGGGGGGTCTCCGGTGTCGTCTCCGCGCTCTCCGGTTCTTCCTTCTGCCGGGGCTCCGCTATCTTCTTCCAGCTCTTTTGCTAGCGGGGCCCGGTCTTCTCCGTCGCCTTCTTCCCTCGCTCTCCGGTTCTTTCTTTCTTCCTTCTGCCGGCCCCTCCACTATCTTCTTCCAGCTCTTTTGCTAGTGGAGGAGCCGGTCTTCCTGTCACCATCTTCTTCCCTCTTCTCCTTCTCGATGTTGACACGTCGCTTCCTCCCGCTGTAATGCTTGGCTATTCGCTCAACGATTTATATAGGCTTCTCATAACGTCACAGTCACATGCTCCGGGGCGACCCGGAGCATGTGACTGTGACGTCATGAGAAGCCTATATAAATCGTTGAGCGAATAGCCAAGCATTACAGCGGGAGGAAGCGACGTGTCAACATCGAGAAGGAGAAGAGGGGGGAAGACCGGCCCCTCCACTAGCAAAAGAGCTGGAAGAAGATAGTGGAGGGGCCGGCAGAAGGACAACGGAGAGCCGGACGAGACGGCGGGAAGACCGGGCCTCCGCTAGCAAAAGAGCTGGAAGAAGATAGCGGAGGCCCAGCGGAAGAAAGAACCGGAGAGCGCGGAGACGACACCGGAGAGCGGGAGAAGAAGAGCTCGACGGAGAAGACCGGGCCCCGCTAGCAAAAGAGCTGGAAGAAGATAGCGGAGGCCCCGTGGAAGGAAGAAAGAACCGGAGAGCACGGAGACGACACCGGAGACCCCCGGAGCTGTGCAATTAATTACTTTAAAAAGCTGTGTTGTGTTTTTTTTCTTGACATTTTTTTCCACCAGGTGAATGGGTAGGGGTACAATGTACCCCATACTCATTCACATAGGGTGGGGGGCTGGGATCTGGGGGCCCCCTTATTAAAGGGGGCTCCCGGATTCCGATAAGCCCCCCTCCCGCAGACCCCGACAACCAACGGCCAGGGTTGTCGGGAAGAGGCCCTGTCCTCATAAACATGGTGACAGGGTGCTTTGGGGTGGGGGGGCCGCAGGTCGCCCCCTGCCCCAGAGCACCAAACCCCCCATGTTGAGGGCATGCGGCCTGGTACGGTTCAGGAGGGAGGGTGGGCCGCTCTCCCGTCACCCCCTCTTCCTCTGCGGCCTGCCAGGTTGCGTGCTCGGATAAGGGTCTGGTTTGGATTTTGGGGGGACCCCCATGCCGTTTTTTCGGCGTAGGGGTTCCGCTTCAAATCCAGACCAGACCCAAGGGCCTGGTATGCTCCTGAAGGGGGAACCCATGCCGGTTTTTTATTTAAAATTTGGCCTGGAGTTCCCCCTCAAGAGCAGCAGAGCACAAGTCGCATGCCAAAGTCTGATCATGCAAGACTGCGGTCCGACTTTGATCCGACTTCAATGATAGTCAATGGGCTGAAGTGGGATCAAAGTCGGACCAAAGTAGTACAGGGAGCATTTTCAAAGTCGGACCGACGTGTCGGACCAGTTAAGACGGCTCCCATAGGTAAACATTGATTTTCACACGTCATGCGACGTGAGCTCCCAATGTCGGAGCGTTTCTCGCCCCAGTGTGAACCCGGTCTTAAGGGAGTGCTCCTAATCTCGGCTCGTTACCTGTATAGAAGACACCTGGGAGCCAGAAATCTTGCTGATAGGGGATCAACTACTTATTTCACTCATTAAAATGTAAATCAATTTATAACTTTTTTGAAATGCGTTTTTCTGATTATTTTTGGTCTGCATCTCACTGTTAAAATTAAACACTTCAGGCCTATTTCTGACACTTGTTGCTTACAAGTTAAAATCAGTATTTTTTGCTAGAAAATTATTTGGAACCCCCAAACATTATATATATATATATATATATATATATATATATATATATATATATATATATATATATATAATGTGTGTGTGTGTGTGTGTGTGTGTGTATATATATATTTTTTTAGCAGAGACCCTAGAAAACAAAATGGTGGTTGTTGCAATATTTTATTTCACACTGTATTTGCGTAGCGGTCTTTTAAACGCAATTATTTTTGAAATTATACACTTCAATGAATAAAAAAAAACCAGTAAAGTTAGCCCAATTTGTATAATGTGAAAGATGGTGTTATGCCGAGTAAATACATACCTAAGAAATCAACCTAGCCATCTCCATAGGCAACGCTTTAAAAAATTTGAATGGTTGCCTGTTTAAAGTTACAGAGGAGGTGTTGCACTACAATTTTTGCCTCATGTGTGGTTTAAACACGGTTTACTTTTGCAGGCACAACTTCTCATACGTGTTTGCTTTGGTGTGTGCACTCGAAGGGATGGGGCGCTTTTTAAATAAATTTATTTTTTTCCTATTTATTTTTACACTGTTCCTTTTATTGCTGTCACAAGGAATGTAAACATCCCTTGTGACAGTAATAGGCAGTGACAGCTACTCTTTATGGAAGGATCTTGGGTCTAAAAGACCCCAAACCCCTCCTCGGCACTTAAAAAGTATTCAAAACGTCAAGATCGTCGTTTTTGAATACTGTGTTTTTTTTTTTTAAATGGTGCCGTTGGCTGCTGAGTAAACCAGAAGTGATGTTGTGTTGTCGCTTCTGGGTTATTACATCGGAGACCCGATCAAAACCGATTATGCCTTTGTTCGGGACTCCGGGTCAGCCGGTGGACGTGCCAGCTGGTGACTCGAGTCTCCCGGTGGAACTGGAGACCCGGAGAAAGAGGCGGGAGTTCCCCTCTGCTGCTTGTAATAACGGCCAAGGAGCTGCTTAGCCACATCGGTTGTTATTACAAGAAAGCCGACCGTCGGCTCAAAAAAACAGTACCGGGGTGATGCCTGCGATTGCAGGCATAACTTCGGTACAACCACTTCAGCAAAATGATGTAAAGGTTCGTGATTTTGTGGCAAGTGGTTAAACAAATACTGTTGATCCCCAGCTGCCGCTAACGCTAATGTGTTTTCACAATCCCAACTGTTTTTTTATACACTCTATTACGATTTTAAGTAAAATGGCTATGATGTTATATACGGTGGGTATAGAAAAGAATTATCCCCTTTAAAATAATCACATTTTGTTGCTTTGCAGCCTGAAATAGGGACACAGTTTTTGTTTTATCCAGCTGTATTTACTCAGTGCAACTTACAGGTGAAACTCGAAAAATTTGAATATCGTGCAAAAGTTCATTTATTTCACTAATGCAACTTAAAAGGTGAAACTAATATATGAGATAGACTCATTACATGCAAAGCAAGATAGTTCAAGCCGTGATTTGTCATAATTGTGATGATTATGGCTTACAGCTCATGAAAACCCCAAATCCACAATCTCAGAAAATTAGAATTTTACATGCAATCAATATAACAAGGATTGTACATAGAACAATATCGGACCTCTGAAAAGTATAAGCATGCATAGGAGGAGGAATACGACATTTGAAGCCCATGTCCAGGATCCGTCTGTGTGTGGTGTCTCTTGATGCACTGACTCCAGCCTCAGCCCACTCCTTGTGAAAGTCCAAAACACTTTTGAATGGCCTTTTAATGTGCTTTGATACAGCACTTTGGGAACATCCAACTTCTTTTGCAATTACATTTTGAGGCTTTCCCTCCTTATATAGGGTGTCAATGATGGTTTTCTGCACAGCTGTCAGGTCAGCAGTCTTTCCCATGATTGTGATTCCTACTGAACCAGACTGAGAGACAATTTAAAGGCTCAGGAACCCTTTGCAGGTGTTATGGCTTAATTAGCTGATTAGAGTGGGACACTTTGAGCCTAGAATATTGCACCTTTTCACAATATTCAAATTTTCTGAGATTGTGGATTTGGGGTTTTCATGAGCTGTAAGCCATAATCATCACAATTATGACAAATCACGGCTTGAACTATCTTGCTTTGCATGTAATGAGTCTATCTCGTATATTAGTTTAACCTTTTAAGTTGCATTAGTGAAATAAATTAACTTTTGCACGATATTCGAATTTTTTGAGTTTCACCTGTATAACATCCAAGTTAAAGGTATAACACCAACATGTCAGAAAAAATAAATCAAAAACAGAATCACTGAGTTGGAAAAAGTATCACCCCTTGTGTCGGTGTTTTTTTGGTTTTTTTTGGACCACATTTTGCTTTAATTACATTCCTTAGTCTGTTGGGATATGTCTCTACTAACTTTGCAATATTTGCCCACTCTTCTTTGCAGAACTGCTCGAGTTCAGTTAAATTTGATGGTGGCCATTTGTGGACTGCAGTCTTTAAGTAATTTCACAGATTTTCAATGTGGTTTAAGTTTGGGCTCTGACCAAGCCATGCAAGGACATTCACCGTTTTCTCCTTCAACCACTGTGTGGTAATTTTTGCTGTGTGCTTTGGGTCATTGTCATGTTGGAAGGTAAACCTTCTTCCCATTGACACCTTTCTGGCAGGAGGGAAGCAGATTTTCCTCAATAATTTGATGTTTTGTCTCCCCATCCATTTTTCTTCTATCCTGACAAGTGTTACAGAGAATCCCCCCCCCCCCCCAAAACAGGATGTTACCACCTCCATGCTTTACTGTAGGAATGATGTTATTTGAATAGTTAGCTGTATTGGATTTCCACCAGACATATCGTTTGGTGTTGAGGCCAACTAATTCAATTTTAGTCTCATCTGGCCACCTTAAACACACCTTGAAGTTTCTGAGGCCTCATGGAAAAAGGTGTTATGTTCAGATGAGACTAAAGTTTTTTAATTATTTGGCTTCAACACCAAACGATATGTCTGGTAAAAATCCAATACAGCTCACCATCCAAATAACACCATTCCTACAGAAAAGTATGGAGGTGGTAATATCCTGTTTTGGGGGTGTTTCTCTGTAGCAGGGACTGGAGCACTTGTCAGGATAGAAGAGAAATGGATGGGGAGAAAAAACATAAAATTCTTGAGGAAAATCTGCTTCCCTCTGCCAGAACGGTGTCAATGTGAAGAAGGTTTACCATCCCACATGACAATGACCCAAAGCACGCAGCAAAAATTACCACAGAGTGGTTGATGGAGAAAAAATGGGAAGGGTGTGTGGCACCCTCTACCTTTAGGTAGGATGTGCTAGGGGTAGTGGTTTTGTTTTTTTTAAGAGTCAGTGCAGGTAAGTTTAGGCAGGCCTAGCAGTGAGCTAGGCCTGTTTGTTTTGATTTGGGGGCTGGGAGTGGTTTTGAGAATAGCAGCAGGTGACTGACATGCACTTAATCTCTCTGGTGCCTCCTCTGTTTCTGGAAGGTTCTGGAAAAGAGGCAGGGCAGAGGATTGGAGTGGCATGGGGTGTATCTGTGAACCCTGACCAATCCCCAACTAGGATTGTCAGGGTGCAGGCCTCCTATATATACTCCTGGTCAGCCTGCTGTGGGAGGAGTAGTCGGGTGGAAGAACTAGTGATGGAGTGTTAGGCTGTCGTGGCCCTGTGGGAGTCCCCTTTCTGGGTGACTCTGCGTCTGGAGCTCAGGAGCTGGGAAGGAACCCCTTCATACAAAAGCTATCTCGGGGTGTCCTGAACAGGAGCAGGAAAAGGACAGCGGGGAGCATTGCCGGGCAAGTAACTAGGAGAGATCCATTCCGGGTCGGTGAGTGACAGGCACAGTGTGGAGATCTGGGAAAGACATGCCAGGATTGGATGTGAAGCCAGAGGGAGAGACTGTAATGTCGCTGGTGTTAGTCAAGTTGCTGCAGCAAGGAGGGTTGGCAGGACTTACTGGGACCAGTAGCCCACCAAGATTCAGTTAGCACAAAAGTACTTATTTTTATCGCTATTGGTTGCTACACCAAAGGGGCCTGCAGACCCCTGCCAGCAAATGGCGGCTATTGAACAGTTGGGACTTATTCAGAGTGAGGCCTAACCACGTGCTAACTGTGACAGGAATCTAGGATTGCGCTGTAGAAAGTGGAATTTACTCAAGTGATGATGTGTTGGAGGAGCATGGAGCTTTAGAGACTGCCAATATAGATTAAAGGGGTTGTAAAGGTACAATTTTTTTCACCTTAATGCATTCTATACATTAAGGTGAAAAAACATCTGAGGATTAGCGGCCCCCGTTTACTTACCTGACCCCTCGAAAGTCCCGCACCGTGAACGCGCTGGCTTCTCGGCTCATTCATTGGTTGATTGAAAGCAGCGCATCCATTGGCTCGCGCTGCTGTCAATCACATCCAATGATGCGCCACGCCGGGGGGCGGAGCCGAGTGATACAGTAAGCAGCTATAGCCGCCGGCTGTATCACGGGAGCGCGCCCGCAAAAACTATCCAGCATGCAAGAGAGCTTGCATGAAAGTGGATCGTTCTTGCGGGGAGGAGCCCAGACAGCCGTCGAGGGACCCCAGAAGACCAGGTTCGGGGCCACTCTGTGCAAAACGAGCTGCACAGTGGAGGTAAGTATAACATGTTTGTTATTTAAAAAAATAATAATTTGCCTTCAGTGTTCCTTTAAGGCCCCATTAACACCTATGCAAATTGGTTGCAGCTTTCACCGCATCCAATTCGCATAACATTTTAAAATACATTTATTTTAATGAGGCTGTTTCACATATGTGCGATGCATTCGCACTGCGCATTGCCCAAAAAACGTGTGCGTTTTCTAGGCATTGCGGTGCGAATTGTCTGCACATTATCTTCTATGGGAACGCATCTGATTCGCAGATGTGTTCCGTTCTGAACAGGAATTCTCTCCCTGCTCACTACACTCCCCCTCCCCTCTCCCAGGTCAGCAAATCCGCAGCTACAACGCAGACGAACCGCTGAACAGCTCTGTTTTCTCTTCGCAGAGAAAAAAGAGCTGAAATTCGCACGGCACAAGTATGAACCCAGCCTCAAAGTCTTTTGTTCAATTCAACAAGACCAATTATCTGGGCATCCCATGTCCCTTTTCCCCAGCCAAGTTATATTCCCTAATAAAAACAAGCTTAACCCTTTCATGACATTTGTTGCTTACAAGTTAAAATCCATATTTTTTGCTAGAAAATTACTTGGAACCCCCAAACGTTTTATATATATATATATATATATATATATATATATATATACACACATTTTTTTAGCAGAGTCTCTAGAGAATAAAATGGCAATCGTTACAATATTTTATGTCACACTGTATTTGCGCAGCGGTTGTTCAAACGCAATTTTTTTATGAAAAAGTACACTTTCATGAACTAAAAGAAAAACTAAATAAAGTTAGCCCAAAATTTTTTATACAATGTGGAAGATGATGTTACGCCGAGTAAATAGATACCCAACATGTCATGCTTTGAAAATGTGCACACTCGTGGAATGGCGACAAACTACGGTACCTAAAAATCTCCATAGGAGGCTCTTTAAAAAAAAATAACGGTTACCAGGTTAGAGTTACAGAGGAGGTCTAGTGCTAGAATTGTTGCTCTCGCTCTGACGATCGCGGCAATACCTCATGTGTGATTTGAACACTGTTTACATATGCGGGCGCGACTTGCGTGTGCGTTTTCTTTGCTGCGTGAGCTCGCGGGGACAGGGGCGCTTTAAATTTTTATTTATTTTTTTACATGGTCACTTTAAAAAATATATATATCACTTTCATTGCTGTCACAAGGAATGTAAACATCCCTTGTGACAGTAATAGGTGGTGACAGGTACTCTTTATGGAGGGATTGGGGATCTAAAAGACCCCCAATCCCTCATTTGCACTTCAAAGTTTTCAGATCGCCAAAAACTGCGATTCTGTCATACTTTTTTTTTCCTTTCAAATGTTTTATTGATTTTGCATAGAGATAACATTGTACAATTAGGTATTGTATGTCGTGCAACAACGTCGTTGAGCACATTATGACAAATTAACTTGTGTCCACCAACAGGTTGCATGTAATTCAAACAGAAGGTGGATAACAGTGTATGTATATATAAGTACGATCGATCCCCTCCCCTGGTGTAGCACCCCAATTGGGAGCTTTAGTGCCACAGGAGTGGAGAGGACCCACTTAGTACAATCTAATCAAGGGTAAAAATTCCCTAGCTGCTTGGCGGAAGAATTCTATAAACTTGCTAAAACAGATAACAAATAACAGTTGTGTATCTCGAGATTATTGCTCCGTCAAGAAAGAAAAGGTGCATTAGTAATGTTAGGTGACAGTCGCAGCGTTAGACCAATCTGCCCAGGGATTTTTCAGCCTGACTATTGCTGGCCGCTAGTGTTGTCCCATAGCTAAAGTGTAAGGCTACTAAGTCGATAATTTGAGCAATGGTTGGAGTGTTGTCAGACTTCCATTGTCTTTTTATGTTGACTCTGGCTGCCAAAAGTATGTGGGTTGTTGCGTGTCTAAGGGGGTGGGGAATGTTTTCTATGGTTAGGTTTAGAAATTTTAGGGGCAGGCTTTGGGGGAATTGTGATTTTAGTTACGGATGAGATAAGGTTAAAGATGTCATCCCAATATCTCTGTATGCTGGAACATGACCAGAAAATATGGAGCATGTCTCCTTTGGCAGATTTACATCTCCAGCACGTATTGGGGTTTTGAGGCCCAAAAGACGTTATTCTGGCTGGTGTCATGTGCTATCGTAACGAGATTTTCTGTGTAAGTTCCCAAAGGACCAAGCACTTGGTGGCTTTGTAGATGGTCTTAAGTGCGTGTTGCCATTGAGTGTCGGTGAATGTATGTGCAAGATCAGCGTCCCATTGGTGATGTGGGTTTAGTTTGGTGAAGGTGCACTTTTGGTGGAGGCTGTTATAGAAATATGAAATGCCCTTGGTTTTGGAAGCAGGGTTTGTTAGATAGTCCCAGGTCTTAGGGTGGATGTTGTAGAGGGGAAGGGGTATGTTACTCAGGCAGTGGTGGATGTGCAAGAACGTGAAATATTCTGAGGCAGGTAGTTCGAAATTCGGTTTGTAATTGGGAGAAGGATTTAAGGCGGGTACCTTGTAGTAAGTGTTGTAGGGAATGGATCCATCGAGAGAGCTGTAGATCTGGAGTCAAGTAGTGGAAAGATTCCAAAGGAATGTGGAATTGCGGAGTGTAGGGGGTGTAATCCAGGAGGGTAATCATTTTTTTCCAGGCATGGACTGATGCTTTCATGGTTGTGGAAATGGAGGTCGGGACAGAGAGGCCTAGAGGGGTTACTTAGTAACCAGTTCTTTAGGTTGGGGTGGGTCAAAGTTGCAAACTTTCAGTCGATTTTTAAACAGTTTGTAAAATCTGTAATTTTTGCATCTGTCTGCGAATGTCCATTATGAACATGCAGACTGCATGTCCATAATAGACATTTATGGGCAGATGCAAAAATACAGATTTTGCAAACTGTTTGTTAGTTTAATGAAAGTTGGCAACCCTGGGGCGGCGGATGAGTGAGAGATTCTCTATTTGTCCCCAAAGCAAGCTCGGAGGGGGGGGGGGGGAGGTTGAAACCAACCAGGTAGCTCAGCTAGGATGGCTGCTAAGTAATAGTCTTCAACGTCTATGGATCCCGTGCCTCCCGCCAATTTGTGTTTAATCAACTTTAGATGGGCACATCTGGGTCTTTTACCGTTCCAAAGATATTTGTTGAATATCGTTTGGAGGGATCTGAAGAATGAGGTGGGTATTGTAATGGGAAGGGTTCTAAAGAAGTACAGTATTTGAAGGAGGCATATCATTTTAAAGGCAGCTAGTCTCCCTGACCATGAGAGTTCATGTTTTGCTATTTGTGAGGCTGTTTGGATGGTATGTAGAAGTGGTAAGAAATTACATAAGTAGAGATTTTTAAGTGTTCTCAGTAGTTGGATGCCTAGGTAGGAGATGTCTTTGTCTGCCCACGCGAAGGGGTGTTGTAGTTGTTGAAGGTTTCTTGTTGTGGCCTCTAAGTTTATGTCCAGTATGAAGGATTTGGTCGTGTTAACCTTATAGTACGAAATCGCGCTGAACCAGTTCAATAATTTTTGTACTTCTGCCAGGGAGGAAGTCGGATTTGTAAGGATCAGAAAGACATCATCAGCAAAGAGGCTGATTTTATGGGAAGAGGGACCTATCTGAAGGCCTGAAATAGTGGGGTTAGAGCGGACGTGCTCAGCCAAGGGTTCCATGAGCATATTAAAAATGAGTGGGGATAATGGGCAGCCTTGTCGCGTACCGTTTGTGATGGGTAAAGGGCAGGAGAGCATGCCTTCTGTGAACACTTGGGCCGAAGGATTGGAGTATAGTGCCTTGATGACGCTCAGGATGTGGCCCTCAAAACCAAATTTTTGGAGGGCTGAGTTGAGGTAATACCAGTGGACCCTGTCAAACGCCTTCTCTGCATCCAAAGATAGGAGCAGAGAAGGCGTTCCGCTGGATTCTGCGTTGTGAATGAGGTTAATCATCCTTCTAGTGGTATCTGACGTCTGTCTTCCTTACGTGAACCCCATCTGATCTCTGTGAATGAGGGTGGGCATATCAAGTAGTCTTGTTGCTATAGTTTTAGCATATATTTTGAGATCGAGGTTGAGTAGGGATATTGGGCGAAAATTTTGGGGGACGTTCGACTCTTTCCCTGGCTTCGGTAACGTTATAATCAATGCATTTAGATATTCATTTGGAAAGGTAGAAGAGGAGCCAGCATGGTTGAAAACTTCTGTGAGCTGTGGTAGAAGGTGCGAGGAGAACTGTTTGTAGTATTCACCTGTCAGACCATTAGGGCCTGGCGCTTTACCACTTGGGAGTGAGTCAATTGATGCCTTAATTTCCCGTTCTGTGAACGGGGCATAAAGGGTGTCTAATTGTTTCCCAGTCAGAGTAGGTAGGTCAAGGTTGCGAAGAAATTGGTCATTTTCATCTTGTGAGGGTTGTGGGGTATGGGGATCCTGTTTCAGATTGTACAGGTCACTGTAGTAAGCGCTAAATGCGTCGGCTATGTCTTGCAGGTTACTCAAGGGGAGTTTCGTATGGGGGTGGTAGAGTTGGGTTATTTTGGTTTTGGCACGTTTGCCTTTGAGGCGTTGCGCTAGTCTTTTCCCCGCCTTGTTAGAGGTGGAGTACGTAGTAGCTTTCAGCTTCCTTTGAAGGAATTCATAGGAGTGAAGGAGCAGTGTTTTAAGTTCTTGTCTGAGGGACAGCAGTTGGTTTGTCCGTGGATCCCGAGGATTGGCTTTATGCCTCAACTCTAGGGCCGCTATCTGAGCTGTTAGTTCATCTAGACGCTGCGTCCTCTTTTTTTTATGGTAAGAGCTTAGTTTGATCAACATTCCTCTCATAAAAGCTTTGTGCGCTCCACACCATGGCAGGGTCAGACACAGAGCTCTTGTTTATTGAGAAAAAGTCTGTGATGTGGTCAGAAATCTCTGGTGCGTATTTGTCGTGTTGGAGAATGTAGTTGTTCTCTCGCCAGAGAAACGTATTGCCTTGTAGATTAGAGTCCTCAATCGTAATTGAGATTGGGGCGTGGTCCGACCATGTCGTGGTGTAAATCGCAGACGCACAGATTTTTTGTAAAATCCATTTGTCCGTTAAATACAAGTCTATTCTTGAATACGAATGGTGTCTGGAGGAGAAAAATGTGAAGTCCCTTTCAGATCCATGATGACAACGCCAGACATCATAGAGAGATCATGAGTTGAGATAAAAAATTTCAGTGGTGAGTCTCGCCTCTTCGCAGCTGATGTGGAGTCCATGACTATGTCGGGGACCAGGTTGAAGTGTCCACAAAGTACTAGATGACCTTTCTGGATAGGTCTGGCGGTGCGTAGCAACTTTATTTGGTGGGAGTTTAGGGCATATACATTAATAAGTGTATACGATACACGGTTGATAGTGCATGCTAGGATTATATAGCAACCTTCAGAGTCCAATATGACATCAAGTGATTGAAAGTCCACAGTGCCTCTAATCGCAATCATGACCCCTTTAGATTTAGTAGAGTGGAAGGCATGAAAGACATGTGGGAACTGATGGTTGTTGCATAGGGAAGAGCTTGATGATAATAAGTGGGTTTCTTGGATACAAAGAATGTCACTGTGGAGAGCCGTGGCGGTTTTCCAGAGTGAGTGTTGTTTGGCTGGGTGGTTTAGCCCATTGGCATTCAGTGAAAGGATTGTGAACGGCATCTTGTGGGTGCTTTTAGTGGGTGCGATGTAGTAACACTTACAGTTAGGTGCTGTGGTTCAGGTTTGAAGGTACCTGGGCAAGAGGCGTTGCAGTAAGCGAGCGGCAATCCAAGGGCCTGTCAGTAAGGTGGGCAAGAGAGCTGCGAATAGAGCAATATGTTAAACACAAAACAGCGGAAAAAATGTAGAGCAAACCGTTAGTGAGAAAACTCAAACTGTGAGAAAAATAAAAACAAAAAGGTTCGTAGAGGAGGTGCTGAGCACTGTGGTAGCCTCTAAGTGGGGGTAAGAACAGTTAGTAACGCGGGGAGCTGAAAAACAGGGGTTTCAAGTTATCGAAGCTCAGGGGAGCTGTAATGACGTTTTTTGGCCAATCTCGTCGTAGATAGCGGGTGTCATTTAGCTGTGGTTGTGGTCCAGAGACCTGTGGGGAGTGGTTGTTCCTCTGTGAGGTGGAGTGGGTTTGAGAGGTTCCAGTAAGATTCCCCAAGTGTGGAGAAGTCGCATTCCTTTATCAAGATCACTGATGATGTGGGACTGTCCATTCCTCATGAGTAGGAGTGTGGCTGGGTATCGCCATTTACAGGTCCTTCTCAAAAAATTAGCATATTGTGATAAAGTTCATTATTTTCTGTAATGTACTGATAAACATTAGACTTTCATATATTTTAGATTCATTACACACAACTGAAGTAGTTCAAGCCTTTTCTTGTTTTAATATTGATGATTTTGGCATACAGCTCATGACAACCCAAAATTCCTATCTCAAAAAATTAGCATATCATGAAAAGGTTCTCTAAACGAGCTATTAACCTAATCATCTGAATCAACTAATTAACTCTAAACACCTGCAAAAGATTCCTGAGGCTTTTAAAAACTCCCAGCCTTGTTCATTACTCAAAACCGCAATCATGGGTAAGACTGCCGACCTGACTGCTGTCCAGAAGGCCATCATTGACACCCTCAAGCAAGAGGGTAAGACACAGAAAGAAATTTCTGAACGAATAGGCTGTTCCCAGAGTGCTGTATCAAGGCACCTCAGTGGGAAGTCTGTGGGAAGGAAAAAGTGTGGCAGAAAACGCTGCACAACGAGAAGAGGTGACCGGACCCTGAAGAAGATTGTGGAGAAGGACCGATTCCAGACCTTGGAGGACCTGCGGAAGCAGTGGACTGAGTCTGGAGTAGAAACATCCAGAGCCACCGTGAACAGGCGTGTGCAGGAAATGGGCTACAGGTGCCGCATTCCCCAGGTCAAGCCACTTTTGAACCAGAAACAGCGGCAGAAGCGCCTGACCTGGGCTACAGAGAAGCAGCACTGGACTGTTGCTCAGTGGTCCAAAGTACTTTTTTCGGATGAAAGCAAATTTTGCATGTCATTCGGAAATCAAGGTGCCAGAGTCTGGAGGAAGACTGGGGAGAGGGAAATGCCAAAATGCCTGAAGTCCAGTGTCAAGTACCCACAGTCAGTGATGGTCTGGGGTGCCATGTCAGCTGCTGGTGTTGGTCCACTGTGTTTTATCAAGGGCAGGGTCAATGCAGCTAGCTATCAGGAGATTTTGGAGCACTTCATGCTTCCATCTGCTGAAAAGCTTTATGGAGATGAAGATTTCATTTTTCAGCACGACCTGGCACCTGCTCACAGTGCCAAAACCACTGGTAAATGGTTTACTGACCATGGTATTACTGTGCTCAATTGGCCTGCCAACTCTCCTGACCTGAACCCCATAGAGAATCTGTGGGATATTGGGAAGAGAAAGTTGAGAGACGCAAGACCCAGCACTCTGGATGAGCTTAAGGCCGCTATCGAAGCATCCTGGGCCTCCATAACACCTCAGCAGTGCCACAGGCTGGTTGCCTCCATGCCACGCCACATTGAAGCAGTCATTTCTGCAAAAGGATTCCCGACCAAGTATTGAGTGCATAACTGAACATAATTATTTGAAGGTTGACTTTTTTTGTATTAAAAACACTTTTCTTTTATTGGTCGGATGAAATATGCTAATTTTTTGAGATAGGATTTTTGGGTTTTCATGAGCTGTATGCCAAAATCATCAATATTAAAACAAGAAAAGGCTTGAACTACTTCAGTTGTGTGTAATGAATCTAAAATATATGAAAGTCTAATGTTTATCAGTACATTACAGAAAATAATGAACTTTATCACAATATGCTAATTTTTTGAGAAGGACCTGTATATTGTATCTTATGATTTTGAAGACCTTTGGTGACTGGGTTCAATTGGCGTCTTAGTTGGAGGGTGTACTTGGAGAGGTCAGGGAAGAATTGAATCCCTGTGTAGGGAGCGGGTAAGGGCGATTTAGCTTTGAACCCCATCGAAAGCTTTTCTTTGATATGATAGAAGTGGACCATCATCAGCACGTCTCTGGGGACTGAGGCTGCTAGATGGGATGGTTTGGCGATTCTGTGAATCCTGTCAATTCTAACATCCCGAGGGGAAGCGTCGGGGATAATGATATGCATTAACTCTTTTGCATAGTGTGGCAGGTCCGCAGGTAGTATGGTTTCAGGAATTCCTCTCAGCTTAATATTGTTCCTGCGGGACCTGTCCTCTAAATCGGCCAGCTTGGCGCGCATCCTTGTTTGATCCTCTCTAACATCATGATAAATGTCAATGAGTTTGTTTACTGTGGAGGTACACTCAGTCATGCCTCTCTCAATAGTGGTCACTCTGTCATCCAGAGAGTGGATGTCTGAGGTGATTTTAGTAAACGGTGAGGAGAGGTCAGTCATGAGGGGAGGTCTGTAATGAAAGTAACATGTCCTTCAGGGTAGTATCCATGACTGGCTGGCCTGAAGTGGGGAAGGAGGCCATGGAGGAGTGCAGGGCCTGGTTAGAGAGAAGGGGGTTGAAAGCCTGGGCCTCGATTTGTGACTGCGGCAGCGTGTCAAGCCGCATTTTAGCATTTTCTGGGCTGCTAGCGAGAGGATCACATTCCGGGGAGTGAGCAGGCAGGGCAGGGGTACCTGTAATAGGCAAATCCTCCGGTAATTCATCCGGGAGGTCCGTGTAGGAGTCCTGCGGCGCGGCCAGGCCGGCGCCATCTTGGAAGTCACTGTCCCGCTCCGCCGGCTTGTAGGACAACTCTGTCAGTTTTTGGGGCTGAAGCCCCATACACACTATCAGTTTTCTTGCAGGTTTTTCTCTTCAGGTTTACCAAAACCATGTAGTGCAAGGGCCTGCCTGATTGCATACGAATTGAAACTCTTAAGGTTTGACCTCATATTAGATGGTTTTGGTAAACCTGAAGAGAAAAACCTGCAAGAAAACTGATAGTGTGTATGGGGCTTTATATTCAGTAAATCTCTTCCTGGACATGTTTGTCAGGATCTCTAGCGTCCCTGGAGCGAGGATGGCTGCAGATGGAGCTGTAATTGCGGCCTGTGTCATTGGATTGTTTCCCCTGGCTGACGAGCTGAGAGTTCAAGCGTCCATCTTCATCTCCGGTCGGCCACGTCCCCATACTTTTTTTTTTAATACTGCATCATTGGCAGCCGAGTAAACCGGAAGTGACGTCACTTCCGTGTTTACACAAAGCTTCCCTCTGCCAGAAAGTTGTCAATATTGTAAGGTAAACCTTTCCATGACAATGACCCAAAGCACACAGCAAAAATGGCCACACAGTGGTTGAGGGAGAAAAGGGTGAATGTCCTTGCATGGCTTAGTCAGAGCCCAGACTTAAACCTCATTGAAAATCTGTGGAATGACTTGAAGACTGCAGTCCACAAACGATCACCATCAAATTTAACTGAACTTGAGCAGTTCCGCAAAGAAGAGTGGGCAAATATTGCAAAGTCTAGATGTGCAAAGGGGTAATTCAGATTTTTATTTATTTATTTTTTCTGACATGTTGATGTTATAAGTTGCACTAGTAAATACAGCTGGATAAAACAAAAACTGTATCTTCATTTCAGGCTGCAAAGCAACACAATTATTATTTTAAAGGGGGGTGATTTTTTTCTATACCCACTGTATATGAGCATGTATTCGTCTATTTTTGGCGTTTTCATTATTTGAGGATTTTTACACAGATTAACACACAGTTCATACAGTCGTGTTATTTAACCACTTCAAGATCAGGCACCCCCCCCCCCTCCTGCCCAGGGCAATTTAGCTTTTAGCGCTGTCGCATTTTAAATGACAATTGTGCGGTCATGCAACACTATCCAAACTAAATTTTTATCATTTTCTTCCCACAATTAGAGCTTTCTTTTGGTGGTATTTGATCACCTCTGCGGTTTAAATTTTTTTCGCTATAAAGGAAAAAAAAAATTGATGGGCACTGATAGGCAGCACTGGCGGCACTGCTAGGTGGCACTGATGGACACTGATAGGCTGCACTGATGAGCTACTCACAGGCATTACTGATGAGCTACTGACAGGCATTACTGAGTGGCACTTTTTTGAACACTGTTGTGGGCACTGATCAGCACTGACATCCGTTTATTATGGGGATAGGCTGGCAGCTGATGGGCACCTTTTTGATGGGGGCTGTGCTGATTATCAGCACAGACGCCCCTCTGACAGGGAGAGCCACCGATCGTCTCTCCCTGTCAAAGCAAACCACGATCGGAGTTGCGGTGTGTCAGACTGACACACAGCACCTCAGATCGCCGATCAGGATAACACAACCACTTTGCCGCCGTCATTCTGCTATATGGCGGGCGGCAAGTGGTTAATCAGAAGCGCAACACTTTATAGTATTCATATCGTGTTTTTTTTTTTTTTTGGCATAATCGGTCATTTTCAATATCGATGCCAAAATGTCATGATTTCTGCCAGGGTGTGCAAACTTTTGAGCACAACTGTATTAAGTTCTTGAAGTCTCTGATATGTTTTAGGCCTCATGCACACGGGACTTTTTTCCCTCCCCTGAACACCTTTGCTCCAGGGAAGGCAAAAGCAGTGTAAAAATACATTTAAATGTGTTTGGGCGTTTATTCTATTAACCAGAATATTAATTTATTTTGGCAATTTGAATAAATGGATGCTTTAGCGCTAAATGCGCCTACCGTTGAAGCGTCTTTACACGCGCTTTAGGGGCATCTAGCAAATTTCCGCCAAAACACTTCTCTCCTGAATGTGCAAGGGATGTTTTTTGTCCTCCCTCTAAATGCACCTGCCTCTAACCGCCTGTAAAAGCTTGTGTGCAAGGACACATAGGCTAACATAGAGGGACTTTGAGGCAGGACAAAAAAAAAAAAAGAAGGTAAAACGCCTCTAATAGTCATGTTTTTAACGTCCTATGTACGTAAGGCCTTTTTCCTCAGACCTTCACCATTTTTGTTGCCTGCTTCTGGACTTGTTCTGTCTTCAGTATCTTTTTGTAAGTGCGGTTTCCAGAACTTGACACAGTATTCTAAATGAGGTATAACTTAAGATCTTTATAGGGGAAAAAGGACCTCCTTCCTCTCCCTCAGTGACCCCTCTAACGATGCTTCCTAGAATTCTTTTTGCTTTTCCCACTGCATGGCTACACTCTGGCTCATTTTGCAATCCTCTGAAACAAGTACCCCCCAATCTTTTTCCTCTGTAGTGCTGGCCAACACTGTACTCTCAATATTGCATTGAGCTGCAGTTTCGACTGCTTTGAACAATCTTCAAGTGATGCCAAATCATGTTATATGTTACTGACACCTCCAGGGATATAAACCCTATTGGTGAAAATATAAATAGGAAGCTGCGCCAACCCTAATATATAAAAAAAAAAAAAATATTATTTACATTAAAGTAAAAAATCAATATATCCATCAATGCTCAGTTAATCTATATTTAAAAGTAACTTTTCCAACCAATATAGTGCTCATATCAATGTGTTCAATATATTCATTAATTCTCAAAGAATTGTGCATACAAGGTAATTTTAATATAAAGTGATTCAGTAAAAAAAAAGTCCCAGTCATGGTTCTTCATAGATTAATCTCACGTGATTCACCACCACCTTCCAAAGTTTGCACTCACCAAAAAGCAGTAGTTAAAAAGCCTTAGTAATGCCTGGTTCAGTTGATTCTCTATACAGGTAGACCAGAGAGTTGCCCAGCAGATGCAGCTATATTCTTTCATACGCCTCCACCATCTACCATTCTTTGATTCTCATGAAAAACAAACGGCCATCATTGTGCAATATTCCTCAGTTTATTATTCTTTAAAAGTATTAATAGATTGTTCACTCACATTTACTTGTGCCTTTAGACCGGCACCAAGTCTATCCAGCGTTCCAAACAAAGCCTATGCTCACAATTCCATGTGCAGTTCAAGCCTTGTTTCAGTGTGGGTCAGGGACCAGATGTGATGTCGGCATCGCTCAACTAGCCACAGCGCGTTTTGCATAGAATATGCGTCATCAGGAAGCTAATCCCGCCTTTTTGCTTATGGTATTTCTGTCCTTGATATTATCTATCCCAGGGGTGCCCAACCAGTGGCCCGGGGGCCACACGTGGTCCGTGGAGCCCTCTGATGTGGCCCGCGACCTCCTGCTCTGGGATGGAATAGAATAGTAGAATACTGTTATTAAAGGTAAGTTTTTATTTCTAAAATCACAGTGTCTATATGGGAGTATCTGTTCTGCAGTGGTTACTGGGCTGCTTTTAAACTGATCTGCAGGTGCAGAGCAGTGCACCTGCGAGTTACCTGCACCAAGCCATAGACTTCTTTTACCTGCGAGTTTGGTGAGCTTTATGAAAGTTCACCACACCTACACTATATAATAGAAGTCTATGGCAAAGTGCAGCTACCCTGCAGGAAAGCCACAGGGGAACTGTGCTGCACTTGCGGTGCGGATAAACAGTACATCGGTGTGAAAGCAGCCGTAGGTCCCTTTCACACAGTCAGTCCGACCCAATTGGACCCTCCATTCACCTCTAAGGAGTGGCAGATGTAAATGGACTTGTGTCCATTCACAAACGCTTACCTCCAATCCGATCCGCTAAAAAAAAAAAAAGAGTAGAGTGGGTTCTATAGAGTAGAGTGGGCTGCCATCCACCCGCTCTGCTCATTGTGGCCCATGACCGGTTACCAGGACGATTAGGTGGCCCTTGCTCTTCAAAAGGTTGGGCACCCCTGATCTATCCAATTGGCTTTCCCCGGACCGGAAGTCTGCTTTGCACCATTTTAGCTACTGGCGCTTCTTGCCCATCTCCTGCTTGTTTACTTTTTATCACCCCTTGTTCATATTGGACCATAAATCGGAAGTGCTAGCTCCATTCCCTCCTTATGATATAATAATTCTATGTCCTCTATATGATTTTACCGCCTCATTATTAATGTATTCAGGCTGAAAAATAACGACTGGATAGGCTTTTACAATCCTACCACATCTTTAATAATTCATAAAAAACATTTATAAAAAATCCTATTATAGGAAAATTATTTAAAAAACATATATATATATATATATATATATATAGCCACTATACAGACTTTGTCTATTAAAATGTCAGCTTAAAGAATATTGGTCAAAAAAAAAAATATATATATATATATATACATACACATATATATATTTTTTTCACTTTGGTGTGTGTGTGTATAGGGATGAGCCGAACCCCCCCCCCCCCCCCTGTTCGGTTCGCACCAGAACCTTCGAACGGACCGAAAGTTTGCGCAAACTTTAGAACCCTATTAAATACAATGGGCGCGAACGTTCGAAATCTAAAGTGCTAATTATGAAGGCTAATATGCATGTTATTGTCCTAAAAAGGGTTTGGGGACCCGGGTCCTGCCCCAGGGGACATGTATCAATGTAAAAATATTTTTTTAAAACAGTCGTTTTTTCGGGAGCAGTGATTTTAATGATGCATAAAGTGAAAAAAAAGAAGTGAAATATTCCTTTAAATATCGTACCTGGGGGTTGTCTAAAGTATGCCTGTGAAGTGGCACGTGTTTCCCGTGTTTAGAACTGTCCCTGCACAAAATTACATTTCTAAAGGTAAAAAAGCCATTTAAAACTGCTTGCGGCTTTAATGTAATGTCTGGTCCCGGCAATATGAATGAAAATCATTGGGAAAAATGGCATGGCTACCCCATCACCCCACCCCAGCCCATTACCAGCCCCTTTGGGTCTTGTATGGATATTAAGGGGAACCCCGCACCCAAAATAAAAAAGGCCCTATATACTCTGAACAGCAGTATACAGGCGGTGCAAACAAGACACGGACTGTAGGTTTGTTCTAAAGTACAATCTGTTTGTAATTTGGAACAGGTACATTTTTTAAGTTTAGCTCTAGCCAAAAAATCTATTTTTAAGCTTTTTGGAGAACATAGGGAAGGGCTATCACCCCTGTAACATTTGTTTTGCTGTCTGTGCACCTGTTCAGAACATTTCACCTCAGTTTCCATCCCAATGACAAATGTTTTTGGAAAATTTGGGGTTTTTATTGAAACAAGGATTGGTGATAAAGCATCAGTGGAGAGGAGACACCTTTTACTTACAGGAGAGAATTTGCCTTCCTAGGGGTAGATTTCCTCTCACTTCCTGTTGTCTCCTTCCGTTTGCAAGTAGGAGTCGTTTGTAAGTTGGATGTTTGAAAGTAGGGGCCTGCCATATATACTCTGCAGAAATTTGCCCCTTAGGTGTTGGTGTTGCCACAACACTGTAAGCCCTCACAGTTACTCTTGGTGGGCGCTGGAACGCCCTGCTGTCAACTATTATATCAGGAATTTTATTTACATGCCAGTGTTGAACAGTGGTAGGAAAAATTGGGCCTTTGGTGGTGGTGCTGGTGCCACAACACTGTAAGTCCTCACAGTTACTCTTGGTGGGCACAGGAATGGGCCCAGCTGTGAAATATTAGATCAAGAATTGTAATTGCATGCCCCTGTTGAACAGGGGCAGAAAAATTGGGCCTTTCGTGGTGGTGGTGTTGCCACAATACTGTAAGCCCTCACAGTTACTCTTGGTGGGTGCAGGAATGGGCCCTGCTGTGAATTATTAGATCAAGAATTGCAATTGCATGCCCCTGTTAAACAGGGGCAGAAAAATTGGGCCTTAGGCACTGGTGCCACAACACTGCAACCCCTCACAGATACTGTACTTGGAGCACAGCAATGAGCCCTGTTGCAAATTACTGCATCAAAAATTGTAATTACACACCCCTGTTAAACGGGCTGAAAAATTGGGCCTTAGCCACTGGTGGCGGTGCCCAGAATCAAAAATGTTCTTTCAAGCTATCAGCATGATTATTGAGGAGGAAGAGGATAGTCACTCAGCATAACAGTATAGTTACTCTGCATCAGCATAGGCATGTCTTGAAGGGATCTGACATTTCAAAGAAAATTATTCTGTTACATCAGCATCAGGTGCCTGGTAGCTGGTGGTGATCAAAGACTGATTCATTTTTATGAAGGTCAGTCGATCGACCGAGTCGGTTGACAGGCGCACCCTGTGATCGGTTACAAAGCCTCCAGCAGCACTTAATGTGCGTTCTGAAAGAACGCTGGATGCAGGACAGGCCAGTATCTCAATTGCATACTGTGCAAGCTCTGGCCAGTGATCCATCCTCAAGACCCAGTAACCCAGAGGATTTTCGGTGGGAAAGGTGTCCAAGTCTGATCTTGCCCCTAGGTATTCCTGCACCATGTAAACCAGATGCTAGCGATGGTTGCTGGAACCGATCATACCTTGGGGCTGCGGACTAAAAAATTGTCTGAACGCATCGGTCAGACGGCCACCTTCTCCACCGCTCCTTCTTTGACTGACCGAAGCCTCAGCAACACGTTGTCCAGGACCAGGAATTTGTAACCTCCCAGTCTCTGGGAACGCGTTGCACAGACCTTTCTGCAAGGCCTCCCGAAGATGCCTCATCCTCTGCGATGGCAAGATAAGGTCCGCAACCTTACCCTTGCAACGTGGATCAAGGGGGGTTGCCAGCCAGTAATGATCCCTCTCCTTGATCGCACGAATACGAGGATCCTTACGCAGGCTTTGCAGGATCAGGGAGGCCATGCAGCGTAGGTTTGCTGAGGCATTCGGTGCCGAGTCCTCTGGGTCACTGAGGACGACATGATCCGCAGCCACCTCCTCCCAGCCACGTACAAGTCCATGGGTGTCTTGGGACTGTAATTGATCCCTTGAAGACTGCTGCTGAGTGCTAGTCTCCACCTCCATGCTGACACAATCCTCCTCCTCCTCCTCTTCCTGTGTGATAGCTGGGCCAGCAGGAACACTGTCTGGATAAAGGGGGCCTTGAGAGGTAAGGAAGTCCTCCTCTTCCTGCCTCTGTTCTGCCTCAAGTGCCCTGTCCATTATTTCACGCAGCATGTGCTCCAACAGGTGGCCAAGAGGTACAGTGTCACTGATGCATGCACTGTCACTGCTCACCATCCTAGTGGCCTCCTCAAATGGTGCCAGGACAGTGCATGCATCCCTGATCATGGCCCAATGGCGTGGGGGAAAAAATCCAAGCTCCCCTGACCCTGTCCTGGTGCCATATTGCAACAAATACTCATTGATGGCCCTCTGCTGCGTGTGCAGCCGCTGCAGCATGGCCAACGTAGAGTTCCACCTGGTGGGCATGTCACAGATTAGGCGGTTCTTGGGCAGGTTGTAATCCTTTTGCAGCTCAGCCAGCCGAGCACTGGCATTATATGAGCGGCGGAAATGCACACAGAGTTTCCTGGCCTGCTTCAGGACCTCCTGTAAGCCCGGGTACCTGCCCAAGAACCGCTGCACCACCAAGTTAAGGACATGAGCCAAACCGGGCACATGGGTCAGTTGTCCCTGTCAGAGGGCGGAGAGGAGTTTAGTGCCATTGTCAGAAACCACCTTTCCTGGCTTAAGCTGGCGTGGCATCAGCCACCTCTGAGCCTGCCCCTGCAGAGCTGACAGAATCTCTGCCCCAGTGTGGCTCCTGTCCCCCAAACACACCAGCTCAAGCACCGCATGGCATCTTTTTGCCTGCGTACTGGCGTAGCCCCTTGAACGCCTACGGAGCACCGCTGGTTCCGAGGACAAATCAGCACAGGAAGAGGCCATGGAGGAAGAAGAGGTGGAGGAGAGAGGTGTGTCAGAATCACCAGTAGTAACATTTTGTAGGCGTGTTGGGGGAACAACCTCCAACACTACTGCACCTTGTCCTGCATCCTTCCCAGCTGCCAGCAGAGTCACCCAATGCGCCGTGAAAGATGGGCAACGTCCCTGTTCATGCCTGCTGGACCATGAGTCAGCGGTAATATGCACCTTACCGCTGACCGCTCTGTCCAGCGAGGCCAAGACATTGCCTTCCACATGCCGGTAAAGAGCCGGAATCGCCTTCCGTGAGAAAAAGTGGCGTTTGGGAACCTGCCACTGAGGAACCGCACATTCCACAAACTCACGGAAGGGGGCAGAGTCTACCAACTGTAAAGGCAGCAGTTGAAGTGCTAGCAATTTAGCCAAGCTAGCATTCAACCGCTGGGCATGTGGATGGCTGGGAGCGAACTTCTTGCAGCGGTGCAGCAGCTGGGGCAGGGAAATTTGCCTGCTAGAATCGGACGTTGGTGTACCGATAGCAGATTGCCCGCAAGTACTTGGCTGTGACACACCTAATTCTACACCTTCATTCCTCTCAGTGCAGGTTTCAGAGAGGACTGAAGGTGTAGTGGGGGTGGAGATCCCAGCTGATGAGGAGCAAGGAGAGGTCCGCCTTGTTCTTTGGTGTGGGTCTTTTAGGTGTGCTTGCCAACGGGCTGCATGGCAGGTCGACATTAGGGATGAGCTCGGTGTTCGAGTCGAACATAGGTTCGACTCGAACATCAGCTGTTCGCGTGTTCGGCGAACAACGAAAGATTTGGGCCGTTCGCGCCAAATTCGAGTGACGCGAACGGCCCACAATACACTGCGCCATCGCAGTGTAATCCCGGCGCTGTGATTGGCCAAGCATGCACTGTGACCCTGCATGCTTGGCCAATCACAGCGCCGGCAGCGAGGAGAGCAATGATTGGCCACAGGCAGGATGCCTGTGGCCAATTATTGCTGAGGGGGTTTAGTACACGCCCCACACTATAAAAGGCCGCCAGCGTGGCGGCCTCGTGTAGTGTGTTCCGGCGCAGGGAAAGAGTTACATAGGCAGGGACAGTGTCAGTGCTATTTGTACCTCAAACTTGTGTGTAGGGACAGAGAAGGATAGGTAGGGAGAGTGTCAGTGTCATATTCTTTGCTAAACCTTGTGTGTAGGGACAGACAAGGATCGGCAGGGAGAGTGTCAGTGTCATATTCTTTGCTAAACCTTGTTTGTAGGGACAGACAAGGATAGGCAGGGAGAGTGTCAGTGTCATATTCTTTGCTAAACCTAGTGTGCTTAACCATATTGCTAAACCTTGTGTGTAGGGACAGACAAGGATAGGTAGGCAGTGTGTCAGTGTCATATTCTTTGCTAAACCTTGTTTGTAGGGACAGACAAGGATAGGCAGGGAGAGTGTCAGTGTCATATTCTTTGCTAAACCTAGTGTGCTTAACCATATTGCTAAACCTTGTGTGTAGGGACAGACAAGGATCGGCAGGGAGAGTGTCAGTGTCATATTCTTTGCTAAACCTTGTGTGCTGAACCATATTGCTAAACCTTGTGTGTAGGGACAGACAAGGATAAGTAGGCAGAGTGTCAGTGTCATATTCTTTGCTAAACCTAGTGTGCTTAACCATATTGCTAAACCTTGTGTGTAGGGACAGACAAGGATAGGCAGTCGACAGTGTCAGTGTCCTATTCTTTGCTAAACCTTGTGTTTAGGGACAGAGAAGGATAGGCAGGGGACAGTGTCAGTGTCATTGTTGCTAAGCCTCCTGCACAGTATACACCTGAAGCTACCCCTTATTGCTGGTTTTCCCATCTCCCTGCAGGCCATTAGAATGTCTTTAAGGCAAACAAGGAGAGGCAGACAGTCAGGAGCCAATAAAAGAGGGCAAGCAGGCTCTGTGTCTGGGGGCAACAGTGCTGGTCGTGGACGCGGTGCATTGTCATCAGCACATGGCCATGGGACACGCTTGTCCTTCTTTTCGGCAGCTGGACATGTTGAGCCACATCATGCCGAAGACTTGGTAGAGTGGATGACCAAGCCCTCCTCATCCTCTCTCACCCAGGCTCAGGGTACTGGCAAAGCAGCTGCCAAAGCGTCCTCTTCCCTGGTATCAATGTCATCATCAGTCACTCCTTCCCTAGACCCACCATGTCCTCCTCCTGAGGAGTCCCCCGAACTGTTTGAGCACAGTGTTGGGTACATGCTCCAGGAGGATGCCCAGCGTTTCGAAGGGTCTGATGATGATACCCAGCTAGAGGAAGGCAGTAGCGTGAGAGCAAAGAGAGGGGATGCTCAAGAAGGACACCAATCTGGCAGTCATGTTCCAGCAGCTGCAGCATACTGCCAGATTGGCTCCAGTGATGAGGAGGGAGGGGATGATGAGGTCACTGACTCCACGTGGGTGCCTAATAGGAGAGAGGAGGAGGATGAGGAGGAGGCACATCTCCAACGAGGCAGGATGCCCTTGGGTGGCCAGCGTAAGGGCAGCACACCGACGGAATCACACCGCAGAGCTCCGCCTGTGCAGGGCGCTGCCTATGCCCGTTATTCAAAAAGTTCTTTGGTGTGGGCCTTTTTTGAGGCGAGTGCATCAGATCGCACAGCTGCTGTTTGCAACATATGTCTCAAGCGTATATCGCGTGGCCAAAACATCAGCCGCTTTGGCACCACATGCTTGACCAGACATATGTTGACCTGCCATGCTGCTCGTTGGTAAGCCTACCTTAAAGACCCACACCAAAGAACAAAGCGTACCTCTCCTTGCACCGCATCAGCTGGGATCTCAAACCCCACTATACCTTCAGTCCTCTCTGAAACCTGCACTGAGAGGAATGAGGGTGTAGAATTAGGTGTGTCACAGCCAAGTACTTGCGGGCACTCTGATAGCAGTACACCGACGTCCGATTCTAGCAGGCAAATTTCCCTGCCCCAGCTGCTGGACCGTCGAAAGAAGTTCACTCCCAGCCATCCACATGCCCAGCGATTGAATGCTAGCTTGGCTAAATTGCTAGCGCTTCAACTGCTGCCTTTTCAGTTGGTAGACTCGGCCCCCTTCCGTGAGTTTGTGCAATGTGCGGTTCCTCAGTGGCAGGTTCCCAAACGCCACTTTTTCTCACGGAAGGCGATTCCGGCATGTGGAAGGCAATGTCTTGGCCTCGCTGGACAGGGCGGTCAGCGGTAAGGTGCATATTACCACTGACTCATGGTCCAGCAGGCATGGACAGGGACGTTGCCTTTCTTTCACAGCCCATTGGGTCACTCTTTTGGCAGCTGGGAAGGATGCAGGACAAGGTGCAGTAGTGTTGGAGGTTGTTCCACCGCCACGCCTCCAAAATGCTACTACTGGTTGTGACACACTTCTGTCCTCCACCCCCTCCTCTTCTTCCTCCGTGGCCTCTTCCTGTGCTTTGTCCTCGGAACCAGCGGTGCTCCGTAGGCGTTCAAGGGGCTACGCAAGTACGCAGGCAAAAAGATGCCATGCCGTGCTTGCGCTGGTGTGTTTGGGGGACAGGAGCCACACTGGGGCAGAGGTTCTGTCTGCTCTGCAGGGGCAGGCCGAGAGGTGGTTGACGCCACGCCAGCTTAAGCCAGGAATGGTAGTTTGCGACAATGGCACCAACCTCCTCTCCGCTCTCCGACAGGGACAACTGACCCATGTGCCCTGTGTGGCTCACGTCCTTAACCTGGTGGTGCAGCGGTTCTTGGGCAGGTACCCGGGCTTACAGGATGTCCTGAGGCAGGCCAGGAAAGTCTGTGTGCATTTCCGCAGATCTTATAATGCCAGTGCTCGCCTGGCTGAGCTGCAAAAGGAGTTGAACCTGCCCAAGAACCGCCTTATATGTGACATGCCCACCAGGTGGAACTCAACGTTGGCCATGCTGCAGCGGCTGCACGCGCAGCAGAGGGCCATCAATGAGTACCTGTGCGACTACGGCACCAGGTCAGGGGAGCTTGGGTTTTTTTCACCACGCCAGTGGGGCATGATCAGGGATGCATGCACTGTCCTGGCACCATTTGAGGAGGCCACGAGGATGGTGAGCAGTGACAGTGCATGCATCAGTGACACTGTACCTCTTGTCCACCTGTTGGAACATACGCTGCGTGGAATAATGGACAGGGCACTTGGGGCAGAACAGAGGCAGGAAGAGGAGGACTTCCTTGCCTCTCAAGGCCCCCTTTACCCAGACAGTGTTCCTTCTGTCCCACCCATCGCACAGGAAGAAGAGGAGGATTGTGGCAGCATGGAGGTGGAGCCTGGCACTCAGCATCATTAGCAGCAGTCTTTTAGGGATGATTTACAGTCCCAAGAAACCAGTGGACTTGTACGTGGCTGGGAGGAGGTGGCTGCGGATCATGTCGTCCTTAGTGACCCAGAGGACTCCGGACTGAATGCCTCAGCTAACCTACGCTGCATGGCCTCCCTGATCCTGCAAAGTCTGCGGAAGGATCCTCGTATTCTTCGGATCAAGGAGAGGGACCATTACTGGCTGGCCACTCTCCTTGATCCACGGTACAAGGGTAAGGTTGCGAACCTTATCTTACCGTCGCAGAGGGAGCAGAGGATGAGACAACTCCGGGAGGCCTTGCAGAAAGGTCTGTGCAACGCGTTCCCAGAGACTGGGAGGTTACAAACTCCTGGTCTTGGACAACGAGTTGCTGAGGCTTCGGTCAGTCAAAGAAGGAGCGGTGGGGAAGGTGGCCGTCTGACCGAAGTGTTCAGACAATTCTTTAGTCCGCAGCCCCAAGGTATGATCGGTTCCAGCAACCATCGCCAGCGTCTGATATACATGGTGCAGGAATACCTAGGGGCAAGGTCAGACTTGGACACCTTCCCCACCGAAAATCCTCTGGCTTACTGGGTCTTGAGGATGGATCACTGGCCAGAGCTTGCACAGTATGCAATTGAGCTACTGGCCTGTCCTGCATCCAGCGTTCTTTCAGAACGCACATTCAGTGCTGCTGGAGTATTTGTCACGGATCACAGGGTGCGCCTGTCCACTGACTCTGTTGATCGACTGACCTTCATAAAGATGAACCAGTCTTGGATCACCACCAGCTACCAAACACCTGAAGCTGATATAACAGACTAATTTATTTTCAAATGTCACATCCCTTCAAGACTGATGCTGATGCTGAGAGTTTGTCCTGTTATGTTGACTGACTATCCTCCTCCTCCTCAATGATCCGATTGACGATGATAGCTTGGAAGAACATTTTTGTTTCTGGGTGCCGCCACCAGTGGCTAAGGCCCAATTTTTCAGCCCCTGTTTAACAGGGGTGTGTTATTACAATTTTTTATGCAATGCTTTGCAGCATGGCTCATTCCTGCACTCCAAGTAGAGTATCTGGGAGTGGTTGCAGTGTCGTGGCACCAGCACCAGTGGCTAAGGCCCAATTTTTCAGCCCCTGTTTAACAGGGGCGTGTAATTACAATTTTTGATGCAATACTTTGCAACAGGGCTCATTGCTGTGCTCCAAGTACAGTATCTGTGAGGGGTTGCAGTGTTGTGGCACCAGTGCCTAAGGCTCAATTTTTCTGCCCCTGTTTAACAGGGGCATGTAATTACAATTCTTGATCTAATAATTCACAGCAGGGCCCATTCCTGCACCCACCAAGACTAACTGTGAGGCCTTACAGTGTTGTGTCAACACCACCACCACCACCAAAAGCCCAATTTTTCAGCCCCTGTTAAACAGGGGCATTCAATTACAATTCTTGATCTAATAATTCACAGCAGGGCCCATTCATGCGCCCACCAAGAGTAACTGTGAGGGCTCACAGTGTTGTGGCAACACCAACATGTAAGGGGCAAATTTCAGCTGAGTATATACGGCAGGCCCCTACTTTCAAACATCCAACTTACAAACGACGACTCCTTGCAAACGGAAGGATACAACAGGAAGTGAGAGGAAATCTACCCCTAGGAAGGCAAATTCTCTCCTGTAAGAGTTAATATGGGAAAAAAAGTGTCTCCTCTCCACTGATGCTTTATCACCAATTCTTGTTTCAATAAAAACCCCAAATTTTCAAAGAACATTTGTCATTAGGACGGAAAGTGAGGTGAACTGTTCTGAACAGGTGCACACTGCACAGACAGCAAAACAAATGTTACAGGGGTGATAACCCTTCCCTATGTTTTCCAAAAAGCTTAAAAATATATTTTTTGGCTGGAGCTACACTTAAACAATGTACCTGTTCGAAATTACAAACAGATTCTACATACGAACAAACCTACAGTCCCTGTCTTGTATGCACCGCCTGTATACGGCTGTTCAGAGTATATAGGGCCTTTTTTATTTTGTGTGCGGGGTTCCCCTTAATATCCATACAAGACCCAAAGGGGCTGGTAATGGGCTGGGGTAAGGGGGGGGGGGGGGGTGTGATGGGGTAGCTATGTCATTTTTCTTAAAGATTTTCATCCATATTACCGGGACCAGACATTACATTAAAGCCGCAAGCAGTTTTAAATGGCTTTTTTTCCTTTAGAAATGTAATTTTGTGCAGGGACAGTTCTAAACACGGGAAACACGTGGCACTTCACAGCATACTTTAGACACCCCCCAGGTACGATATTTGACTTTTTTTTTTTTAACTTTATGTATCATTAAAATGACTGCTCCAGAAAAACGGCCGTTTTTAAAACTTCTTTTTGCATTGATACATGTCCCCTGGTGCAGAACCCGGGTTCCGAAACCCTTTTTAGGACAATAACATGCATAATAGTCGTTATAATTAGCACTTTAGATTTCGAACGTTCGCATCCATTGTATTTAATAGGGTTCTAAAGTTCGTGCAAACTTTCGGTCCGTTCGCGGGTTCTGGTGCGAACCGAACCTGGGGGTGTTCGGCTCATCACTAGTCGACATATGTCTAGTCAAGCACGTGGTGCCCAAGCGGCTGATGTTTTGGCCACGCGAGATACGATTTAGACATATGTTGCAAATGGCAATGGTGCGATCTGCTTCACACGTCTGAAAAAAGGCCCACACCAAAGAACTTTTGGAATAACGCGCAGAGACAGCAGCGCCCTGCACATGCGGAGCTCTGCGGTGTGATGCAGTCAGTGTGCTGCCCTTAAGCTGGCCCCTGGAGGGCATCCTGCCTCATTGGAGATGTGCCTCCTCCTCCTCTTCCTCCTCCTCTCTCCTATCAGGCACCCACGTGGAGTCAGTGACCTCATCATCCCCTCCCTCCCTCATCACTGGAGCCAGTCTGGCAGTATGCTGCAGCTGGGGGAACGTGACTGCCAGATAGCTGACCTTGTTGGGCACCCCCCTCTCTCTGGGCTCACGTTACTACCCCCTCTCTCTGAACTCGCGTTACTGCCTTCCTCCAGCTGGGTTCCATCATCGGAGCCTTCAAAACGCTGGGCATCCTCCTGGAGCATGTACCCAACACTGTAGTCAAACCATTCTGGGGACTCCTCAGGAGGACATGGTGGGGCTAGGGAAGGAGTGACTGATGCCATTGAGCCGAGGGAAGAGGCCGCTTTGGCAGCTGCTTTGCCAGACAAAGTACCCTGAGCCTGGATGAGAGAGGATGAGGAGGAGGACGGCTTGGTCATCCACTCTACTAAGTCTTGGGCATGTTGCGGCTCAACATGGCCAGCTGCCAAAAAGGACAAGCTTTTCCCACGGCCACGTGCTGATGAGAATGCACCGTGTCCACGACCAGCATCACTGTTGCCTCTAGACACGGAGCCTGCTTGCCCTCTTTTATTGCCTTGTGACTGTCTGCCTCTGATTGTTTGCCTTCCAGACATACTAATGGCCTGCTGTGGTGTTAGTATGGGAAAAGCAGCAATTGTTTTCAGTTAGTTTTAGGTGAAAACTGTGCAGAGGACACAGTACACTGAAAATACTTGCAGCTCTCTGCTTGTGGATTTATTATGAGAACACCACTATAATAGTATTAGTCACTAACTGTATTCAGGTGAGCTTTAGGTGAATGCTATGCAAAGCACACAGTAGTACACTAAGTGAAACACTGACTGTCTGCAGCTAGCACAATCACCGGCCTGCCTGTCACAGTATAGAGAATAACTGTATCCAGGTGAGCTTTAGGTGAATGCTATGCAAAGCACACAGTAGTACACTAAGTGAAACACTGACTGTCTGCAGCTAGCACAATCACCGGCCTGCCTGTCACAGTATAGAGACTAACAGGAACGGATCTAGCTAAACTCAATACAGTGTATAAATATATATACACAACACCTAGGATGCATATATATCCTCAACACACTGTAACAGCAGCTAACTGACTCGCCTGCCTGCTCTATCTAACTCAATATAAATGACACTGTCTCTCTCTCTCTGTAATTGTCTCTTTCACAAACGCCAACACACTACACAAGGCCGAATTCCAGGCGGCCTTATATAGTGTGGGGCGTGTACCTACTCCTCTGAGCCATGATTGGCCAAAGCCACCCTGGCTTTGGCCAATTACGGCTCTCTGTACAGACGGCGCTGTGATTGGTAAAGCATGCGGGTCATAGTGCATGCTTGGCCAATCATCAGCCAGCAATGCACTGCAATGCCGCAGTGAATTATGGGCCGTGACGCGCCACTCAAATTTGGCGCGAACGGACCATAACGTTCGATCTTCATCGAACAGCCGATGTTCGAGTCGAACGTGTGTTCGACTCGAACACGAAGCTCATCCCTATGTGTTTATGTGTATATATATATGTGTGTGTGTGTGTGTGTGTGTATATATATGTGTATATATATAATATATATATATATATATATATTGTGGCCGAGCGTCCCAGAGAGAGCTTGGGAAAGTCCTGTTCGGGGTTTATACATCTCCCAGGCTCCTCTCATATACATTCAGGGATCTCTGAGCCAGGATCCACTTCAGGTGTTGGTTCTCTCCACCAGCTTAATTAAAAGCTCACCTGAGCAGACAGCCTTTGCTCAGCCTGGGAAACACAGACAGCATTGGTCTGTGAGAGCAAGAAGGTTTGTAAAACTTGTTACTCTGTTGGATGTGGAAGCTGACAAGCGCTAGGCTTGTCCAGCCTGGTAGTGAGGGCCTGTAAATACTGTGTAGTTAGAGCCGAGACACGGCTAGGCTTTTGTTTAGCTATTTTTTCTTCTGTTTGTTTTCTGCACACTGTACAGCACCTGTCATTGACTTTGTATATAGCACCAATAAACAACACTGTGTTTTCACTGATCCAATGGACTTGGTATCTGTGCCTGCTCATCCCAGGGAGCTTTTGTACCTACTACCTGTCCCCCAGGTTACATATGGTGGAGGCTGCGACCAGCTGTAGTAAGTTACTACTTAAAAGGCCAGTACCTAAAGTGACAACATGGAGGATATCCTCAAACAAATGGTGTTAGCAAACGCTGCACAGCAGCAAGCAAATGCTACACAACAGCAAACTAACGCTGAATTGCGGCAAGCAAACGCTGCATTACAGCAAGCCAACGCTATCGCACAGGAGCAAACCAAGGTGCTGTTCCAACAGATTGGTGCTGTACAGGAGCAATCGCAGAGGCTGTTTGAACAGCTTGCCACTGCTGCAAAAGTGGATAGGAAAACCCTTACTGAGGTTATGGAGACGCTAGCACAGGGGTCACCTGCGATAATGAAGGATATTGGAGACAAGCCCTCAGCCATCCATGTGGGTCGCTTTCTTTCAAAGATGACGGCAGATGATGATCCAGAGGCCTTCCTACTAACATTTGAATGGACCGCTGAGAGGGAAGGTTGGCCCCAAACCCAGTGGGCAGGACTGATCGCCCCCTTACTTTCTGGAGAAGCGCAGAAGGCCTACTATGATCTGGAGTCAGCAGAAGCGGGAGATTATGAGAAGGTCAAGCGGGAAATCCTGGCACGACTTGGTGTTACCTTGGCTGTTCGAGCTCAGCGGGTCCACAGCTGGTTCTTCCAAGAAAAAAGGCCCCCAAGATCGCAGATGTTTGATCTGATCCACCTGGTGCGGAAATGGCTACAGCCGGAGTCCCTGTCTGCTCCACAAATAGTGGAGCGTGTGGTCATGGACCAATTCCTGAGGTCACTACCAATTCCCCTGCAGAGGAGAGAGAGAATATGTTGTATCAGCCACAGAGTGGTAACTGTGGATATCAACAAAGAGTACCTGGCGTGCCACGTCCTAACATTTGAATATAGAAGAAGCTAGATGGAGGGACTTGGACTTTTTAGGCACCATACACGATTTATATAAAAAAAAAAAAAAAAAAAATTTATTGTATAATAATCTAACATATCAATATTTCTGTATAAAAAATGTTCACAGGTTCTGAAAGAGACGATACAACAATACCGATATAGTACAACACCATAGCTCCAATGCAGATCATATAGGGCCAGTATTCATCCATAGGCCAGTTAGATGCATTCCCAAAAGTTGAGGTATGGTTGAAACGGCATAAGTCGTAGGAATAGATGTAATAATTTCACTCTCGCTCGACAAGTTCCGCGTCCAATGACGCTTCTTCAGGAGCGTGTCATGTGAACTAAACAGGAAATATATTTAAACATACAACATATATCATGAGTTTGTAATTTGTCATCATGCATTCAATAATGCTATAATACATTTAGAAACCCTTATAGAGAAAGGGAAGATATGTTAACACTTTTGTAAAGGAACTCGGAGAAGACCTAAAATGTATACTGACCTAGGAGACAGGGAAAGAGGTATAGAACGAACCCGACGGACACTGTGGAGGCATGCACCTATTATTCAATTGATAACATTGGATTAGTGAAAACGCTTACTGTTAAGAACATCTGGTTACTAGAAACCAGGATGTCTAATGTTGTATAAGTAATTTGGCTTCATATGAAAAAGACAAATTCCAAATTCCTATCGAGCAGAAATAGAATCCCTTAGAGATGGCAGGAAAGGAGGGGGAAAAAAACAAAGACCGAAACGGAAGCCCCATAAAGTAATATGTTGGAAGTATGCTGGAAAATAGTTGTAGAAAAACTCTCCAACAGTCTGGGAATCAAACAAATGGATCCCAGAGTGTATATGCAGGTAGAATGTATAATGACCACAGCCATATTTTTTTATAGGAGGAAAGTAAAAACAGAGGTAAATAAGACAATGGTTCTAATTGATTGATGTCCATGACCTTAGCTTGTTGCTAAGGGGTATAGCTTACCCGCTAATGCAGTTTAAGATCTAGGGAATTAATCAGCTATATTATAGAGGATTCGCCAGGGGATCAAGTCGAAGTTGCCCATGTGTAGAAAGACAGTGAAGGCAAAAAGCGTCAAGTACATCCACTTGTTGCCATTAACCTCACGATACGTTTTCAGTCAGGATACAATGTAACAGTTAATCTAGACAATGGGTCTAGAATGAAAGAAGAACCACAAATGGTAATTACTTCATATGATCCAATAGTTTGACTAATTGAGGGTAACACTCAAAAGAATAGTATTACCTGGCAATAGATTCCCATCTGGTAAATTTGTAGCCAGGACGCCGTCCTGGGCGTCCTTAACAAGAACAGCTGAATTAAATAATATAATAATTGCTATTAGGACATCTAATTAGTCAAAACAGGTAATGTCTATAATTATATTAGATGAACATAACTATAAAAAACATATATGCTCCAACTTACTTTAAAACATAGATAATTCCCTTAGAAACGACAGGAGAGAGGCCCCCAGGGGAGTATATAAATTGTATCACAGTAGAAAAGAGGGAAGGATCGAATCTCCAAGGCTCTATACAGAAATGGTGAACCCTAAGATATGTATATAGAAAATATATATATAAAAATGTATATATATATATAATAACCAGAGCATTCATATAAGTCATAGTGTTTAAATAAGTAATACTGGTGCTAAAGTGCCTCAGTCATTTATCTTAATACAGAGGGGTAAAAAACTTACCCACTACTAAACTTTGAATGTAAATAGATGGTCAACTGAATCATGCAGGATTCACCAGACAGCAAAGCACGCTGTCTGTGTAGCAGAGTGGAGACAATAACCCACAGGTGCATCCACTTGTTCACATCAACCCTGGGGTATTACGGTATATTTCCAGTGAACTGAGCCTGGATAATAGAAACCACAAATAGAGTTTACTAAATGCGGTTCAAGAAGGTCAACTAGTTAAATTGGACTCAGAGAATATGTGTCCATACCTGGCATACTGTTCCCATTTGATCGCCTCCCAGCAGCAGCGCCGTATCAGAGATGTCAGCTCGATATGAAACACGCTATGATAGCGTGATTTTAAAGGTGCGCGCCTCTTCCGTAGTCTCCGCCTGAGCCAATGAGGAGGCTCGGCGTGACGTCATTCGGAACGGCCAGAGGATCAGCGTAGCCGCGTGCAACACAAGGGCACGCCCATGTATCGGAAAGAATTTCCGAACGTGATGCGTGATTGGTTGCAGCGGCATAAAGCTGAGCCAAGCCATCTCAAAGGGAGACAGGAATTACGTCACCCGGAGACGGCTAATGCGCTGCCTGGCAATTGCCTGACAGCGCTCGGGTGGCCACACAGCGGCCATACATGGTCCTGTTCATTAACCCAAACCCTGCCAGATGTGAGGCCGGCATAAAAAGGTCCTGGATTCTCCGAATTGCAAAACAAAAGTAGAAAACCATAAAAGTATACATTGAGTTTGTATGTTCAAAAAACAATAATAGAAGAACAAGTTATTAGTATTCAATTTTACAATGTAAAACCAAAAATAATTCCCATTTGATCTAATATAGGGATATAAATCACTTTCAATTTTAGCTCAGAGTGTTTTTTTAAAAATATATAAAACATGAATAAATGGTTCTATGGGTAGCCTATGTTTACATAGCTCTTGATTCATTAACTGGGAAGGGGGAAAATAAAGATGAAGGGAGCCCCCCTATGGACATTTTGTTCAGTTAATTTGTACAGTATTCTATTGTTATTTATGCTTGATAAGCACTAAGTTTCTACACAACGATTTACCCTACGAATTGTTTTGTCTAAAGAAATGCTTTATAGGAGTGAGCTTCATTGATGCCAGGTGCATGGGTGGCATCAAGACGCTCAATCCAGTAGGTTTCTTGACGAAGTATTTGCTTGTCCCAGTCGCCGCCTCGTGGGTCTCGTGGTACCACAGTGAGGGCTATAAATGTTACCAGCGAGGTGTTAAATTTATGATATAGATCCAAGTGTCTACTTACTGCAGTAATCATTTTTCCACTTCCTGAGTAGTATACATGGTCTTTAATGCGGGATCGGAAATGTCTTATAGTTTTTCCCACGTAAAACGCGCCGCATCGACAGGTCATTAAGTAGATTACTCCCTGTGTGTTACAGTCAGCATGGAAATTCAAGTTGTAAATGGTGCCATTGGGGAGTGTGAATCTGGTGCCTATGGAGATCCACGGGCAAAAAGCACATTTACCACATTGTGTCATCCCATTAGAAATAGATCTGGCCGGTATATCATCGTGGAAATGACTAGACGTGAGTTGGTCGCGTAATGATTTTGATCTTCTAAAGGTTATGTCTGGTTTGGATTTAATGTATTTGTTGAGTATGGGGTCATCATATAGGAGGGACCAATGGTTGGAAAGTATGTTCCTAAGTTCCACATGATGAGTCGAGTATCTTGTAATAAATCTCGCAGGCTGCTCCTGTTCGGCTGTCTTTGTTTTGTATAGTAGTGAGTTCCTGGATTGTCGCAGCGCTTTATTAAATGCGCTGCGCAACAAGGATTTAGTATACCCCCTGGCTCTAAGTCTATCGCGAAGTAGATTCACCTGTATTTTGAAGTCAGTAGTAGATGTACAATTACGGCGAAGTCTAAGGTATTGTGCATAGGGTATGCTACGTATTAGGGTGTTTGGATGGGCACTATCTGCATGTAATAAAGTGTTGCCCGCTGTCTCTTTACGAAAGAGGGTTGAGGCCAATTGTCCATCAGGGTCCTTGGTTATGGTTAATTCCAGGAACGTAACTTTGTCCTTACTGTTCGACATGGTAAATTTCAAGTTGAAAGTGTTCTCATTTAACATGGCAGTAAATTGCTCCAGTGAGTTGAGGGTCCCGGTCCATATGATGAATATATCATCAATATAGCGTAGCCAACAGGCTACATGATTGACACATTCAGCCAGGGAATCATCAGAGAACACATATCGTTCCCACCCCCCCAGGTACAGGTTGGCGTAGGCCGGGGCACAGCAAGTGCCCATGGCCACCCCCTGTACCTGGAGGAAGTGGGACTCTTGAAAGGTGAAGACATTGTGGGTCAGCACAAGCCGGAGCAGCCTGAGGATAAACCCGCAATATTCCCATCGGTGATGGTCCTGCTCTCTGAGGAATGTCCATACAGTCCCGATGCCCTGCTCGTGAGGTATGCTGGAGTAGAGAGCCTCCACATCCAGCGTCACGAGCAGGGCATCGGGAGGCACGGACACTCCTTCAATGTGTTTCAATAAATCCAGAGTATCTTTAGTATATGATGGCAATGCCATGACATGTGGCATTAAAATCGAATCAATCAGCCGACTAGCATTCTCAGTGAGAGAGCCAATGCCAGACACTATGGGTCTACCAGGTGGTGATATTGGGTTTTTGTGTATCTTAGGCAATGCGTAAAATGTGGCAAGTCTGGGGTAGCGGACATTTAAATAGTTGTATAGGTCTTGATCTATTAGGCCTTTTTGATGGGCGGAACCAATAATTATCAGGTAGTCATCTTTAAATTTCTGAATATTGGTAACATTGATAACTGTATACCAATCTTTATTGGATAAAATGTCCTTGACCATTTTAATGTAGACCTCTTTTGTCATTAAGACGATATTACCCCCTTTATCCGCAGATTTTATTTCCAAATCAGGGTGGTTCTGTAGTCGTATAATCGCTTGTTTTTCTGCAGGAGAGAGGTTACTCGGTTTGTTGGTCAAGGGCATTTTCTTGATATCACTGACCGCTCCAGTCAAGAAGGCCCAAACATTGGGGTTTGTCATCAAGTCGGGAAATCGCTGCGATTTGGGTTTAAATTTTTTTGGGGGAAATTTCTGGGAAGGGCAGGTATATTGAGATTGTGTGGATTGGACATCAGTTTCTATTGATTCATTTTCATCCAATAACAACATAAGGTCCCGAAGAGCTCTAAAGTCTTTCATTGTGTAATTTTTGACTTGTTCAGAAATCTGTTTATCTTTAAGCGATCGAAGACGATCCCCATCGAAAAGAAATTTATATGTCAAGTTCCGTGCAAATAGGTATAAATCTTTAATTGCCTCATATTTATCGATTTTCATTGAGGGACAAAAATTGAGTCCCAACTTTAGAACCTCCAATTCCAAAGAGGAAAAAGTATATGGGGTTAGATTAATTACACCCAGTTTGGGATTTAGGTCGGGAGAGTGGTGTTCAGGGGTAATTGAAAATTTGGAAGGGAAGTGGGAAGTGAAGATATATGTGCATCAAGAGTGCTTTGTCTTGAAGTAGATAAGCGTTGTGTCATTGGTAGTAAATTGTGCATTGGGGTACCAGGAAGCAACTGATTTTGTCCTGGACCAGTGATGTTGGTAGGGGCCATCAAATCGGTGATGTTTGTGGCTATATTGCCAGTGTTTTGAGAGGAAGTTTGAGCACTAAGTATTTGTATAGCCTGTAGGGCAGTGTCACCCAGATAATTAACTTGTGATTGTCCACCAACACCATTAGATTGTACATTACCTTGTATAGGATAGTGAAGGGTAAGAGTTGTGTCCCTAGTGGGAGGGCGTTTTTTGTAAGGTGAAAAAGACCCACCACCAAAGTCCCGCTTACGTGATCCCTGGTTGTGAAAAGAGGATGCTGGATTATTCTTTCTGGACATATGCTGTGAAGGAAAAAAAGAAGCAGAATCGGATTCAGTATCATAGTGAGTGGTGAATTGATCATTATTTTTATTTCTTGGCCTACGAGAATTTGATCTAGATCCTTTGTTCTGAGTAGATATTTGGCATCTATAGGCAAAGCCCTCGCTAAATGCTGTCCTATCTTTGGATAGTTTATTTTGTTTTTTATAGATTGTCTCTGGTGATTCGAGTGACATAATCTTTTATATCTTGACCCCGCTTGGCATATTCGGAATGTTTTTTGATATTTTCATTACTAGATTGCAATAATGTAATTTCTTGATCTAATAACAACAGTTCAGATTGGTATTGGGCAATAAGTAGCCGCATTAGATTTGTGCTACAAGTGGTCAATATGTTTTCCCATGCCAGTTTGAATTCTGGGGTAGCATTCTGGAAAGAAGGATAAACTTGTACCCTTAGTCCCAGAGGGCTAATATTTTCATGAACGTATTTGCCTAAGAATTCAATGTGCCAGTGTAAGTTAGATTTCTTTTTAAGAAGTCGTAAATTGATTAATGCCGATCTCTTGTTCAGTCTCAGCGCTACAATTTGTCTGGATATCTGACATATATCCAGACCAAGCAGTGCCCAAAAAGTCCATGTCACCAGTTAATAGAACCAAAATTGGCATTCATGTAAATGAAAATAAATTTACCATATATAACGAGGGAAACCCTCAAATAATTTTTTATATGGTTTCAAAAAAAAGAACCATTTATTCATGTTTTATATATTTTTTAAAAAACACTCTGAGCTAAAATTGAAAGTGATTTATATCCCTATATTAGATCAAATTGGAATTATTTTTGGTTTTACATTGTAAAATTGAATACTAATAACTTGTTCTTCTATTATTGTTTTTTGAACATACAAACTCAATGTATACTTTTATGGTTTTCTACTTTTGTTTTGCAATTCGGAGAATCCAGGACCTTTTTATGCCGGCCTCACATCTGGCAGGGTTTGGGTTAATGAACAGGACCATGTATGGCCGCTGTGTGGCCACCCGAGCGCTGTCAGGCAATTGCCAGGCAGCGCATTAGCCGTCTCCGGGTGACGTAATTCCTGTCTCCCTTTGAGATGGCTTGGCTCAGCTTTATGCCGCTGCAACCAATCACGCATCACGTTCGGAAATTCTTTCCGATACATGGGCGTGCCCTTGTGTTGCACGCGGCTACGCTGATCCTCTGGCCATTCCGAATGACGTCACGCCGAGCCTCCTCATTGGCTCAGGCGGAGACTACGGAAGAGGCGCGCACCTTTAAAATCACGCTATCATAGCGTGTTTCATATCGAGCTGACATCTCTGATACGGCGCTGCTGCTGGGAGGCGATCAAATGGGAACAGTATGCCAGGTATGGACACATATTCTCTGAGTCCAATTTAACTAGTTGACCTTCTTGAACCGCATTTAGTAAACTCTATTTGTGGTTTCTATTATCCAGGCTCAGTTCACTGGAAATATACCGTAATACCCCAGGGTTGATGTGAACAAGTGGATGCACCTGTGGGTTATTGTCTCCACTCTGCTACACAGACAGCGTGCTTTGCTGTCTGGTGAATCCTGCATGATTCAGTTGACCATCTATTTACATTCAAAGTTTAGTAGTGGGTAAGTTTTTTACCCCTCTGTATTAAGATAAATGACTGAGGCACTTTAGCACCAGTATTACTTATTTAAACACTATGACTTATATGAATGCTCTGGTTATTATATATATATACATTTTTATATATATATTTTCTATATACATATCTTAGGGTTCACCATTTCTGTATAGAGCCTTGGAGATTCGATCCTTCCCTCTTTTCTACTGTGATACAATTTATATACTCCCCTGGGGGCCTCTCTCCTGTCGTTTCTAAGGGAATTATCTATGTTTTAAAGTAAGTTGGAGCATATATGTTTTTTATAGTTATGTTCATCTAATATAATTATAGACATTACCTGTTTTGACTAATTAGATGTCCTAATAGCAATTATTATATTATTTAATTCAGGCGTCCTGGCTACAAATTTACCAGATGGGAATCTATTGCCAGGTAATACTATTCTTTTGAGTGTTACCCTCAATTAGTCAAACTATTGGATCATATGAAGTAATTACCATTTGTGGTTCTTCTTTCATTCTAGACCCATTGTCTAGATTAACTGTTACATTGTATCCTGACTGAAAACGTATCGTGAGGCTAATGGCAACAAGTGGATGTACTTGACGCTTTTTGCCTTCACTGTCTTTCTACACATGGGCAACTTCGACTTGATCCCCTGGCGAATCCTCTATAATATAGCTGATTAATTCCCTAGATCTTAAACTGCATTAGCGGGTAAGCTATACCCCTTAGCAACAAGCTAAGGTCATGGACATCAATCAATTAGAACCATTTGTCTTATTTACCTCTGTTTTTACTTTCCTCTTTTAAAAAAATATGGCTGTGGTCATTATACATTCTACCTGCATATACACTCTGGGATCCATTTGTTTGATTCCCAGACTGTTGGAGAGTTTTTCTACAACTATTTTCCAGCATACTTCCAACATATTACTTTATGGGGCTTCCGTTTCGGTCTTTGTTTTTTTCCCCCTCCTCTCCTGCCATCTCTAAGGGATTCTATTTCTGCTCGATAGGAATTTGGAATTTGTCTTTTTCATATGAAGCCAAATTACTTATACAACATTAGACATCCTGGTTTCTAGTAACCAGATGTTCTTAACAGTAAGCGTTTTCACTAATCCAATGTTATCAATTGAATAATAGGTGCACGCCTCCACAGTGTCCGTCGGGTTCGTTCTATACCTCTTTCCCTGTCTCCTAGGTCAGTATACATTTTAGGTCTTCTCCGAGTTCCTTTACAAAAGTGTTAACATATCTTCCCTTTCTCTATAAGGGTTTCTAAATGTATTATAGCATTATTGAATGCATGATGACAAATTACAAACTCATGATATATGTTGTATGTTTAAATATATTTCCTGTTTAGTTCACATGACACGCTCCTGAAGAAGCGTCATTGGACGCGGAACTTGTCGAGCGAGAGTGAAATTATTACATCTATTCCTACGACTTATGCCGTTTCAACCATACCTCAACTTTTGGGAATGCATCTAACTGGCCTATGGATGAATACTGGCCCTATATGATCTGCATTGGAGCTATGGTGTTGTACTATATCGGTATTGTTGTATCGTCTCTTTCAGAACCTGTGAACAATTTTTATACAGAAATATTGATATGTTAGATTATTATACAATAAAATTATGCCAGAATTCCCCTGCAGAAGTGGGTGAGTCAAGGAGACCCCAAGTCAGCAGACAACCCGGTGGAGCTCGTTGAGAGGTACTTTGCTGCAGAGAACCTGGTCACCACCCCTACAGCCGCATGGACTTTCCACCCAAAACCACGGTCTCCCCAGGCAACCGGTAAGACTGTTCCAGGGGAAGTGGATGGTAAGCATGGCAAGGAAATAGGGGGGAGGATTTTTGGTGCCAGGACTGAAGTTTGGCGGCCCAAGCAAGGGAAGCCACTGCCTGTCAGCAAACCAAATTGGGGAAACATCAGGTGTTTTCGTTGCCAAGAACTGGGACATGTTGCAGCAAACTGTCCATTAACAGATGAACCAATGCAGTGTGATCTATCTTTTAGAAGGCAGTCTATGTTTGCGGCTGTTTCATGCGCTGCAGTGCCAAATGTGGGAAAACACATGTGTCAAGTGACTGTTAATAATAAGCCTATTACGGCCTTGCTGGACTCGGGAAGTCTAGTTACTTTGGTTACAGCTGAGATGGTTGAAACTGTGAATTTTCATGCAAAAAAAGTTGCTGTGATCTGTGTACATGGGGATACCCGCGAGTATCCAATAGCCACTGTTCAGTTTAAAACTGGCTTAGGTACGGTGACCAATTCGGTTGGACTGGTGCCCCACTTGGTGCACGAGGCTATCATTGGTAGGGACTTCCCTAAGTTTTGGGAACTGTGGGATTGTCCCGACCCAGTCGCAGTACCTAACTCAGTCGCAGAGCCAGAACTCATGGCCATTACTGACCTTGTGAGTTCAGGGGACTCCTCTCAGGGCTCTCCGGGTGATCCTTTCTCAGTTATGGCAGGAGAGCTGAGGGAGCCTGAAGAAGTCCCGACAACCAGTAGAGCTGGACAGCCGTCTGCTGAATCTGAGCCTACGTTAGAGTTTACCGATCTTAATGTGCACAAGGAAAATTTTGGTACGGAGCAGAGAAAAGACCCTACCATTGCCAGGGCCTGGGAAAATGTAATGGTGATTAATGAGGTGCCTGTCGAACCAGGGGACAGGCCCTGTTTTCCATATTTCTGCAGCAATGAGGATTTACTGTATCGTGTATGTAAAACTAATGATGAAGTGGTTGAACAGTTGGTAGTCCCTAAGCTATACAGACGGGTGGTGTTGGAACTTGCCCATGGGCACTTGCTAGGAGGCCATTTAGGGGTTGAGAAAACCACTGAAAGGGTGTTGCGCAGGTTTTACTGGCCTGGGATATGGAAAAATATCGAGAATTATTGTCAATCCTGTCCTATGTGTCAGATGTCAGCCCCCCAACCCCACTTCCGAAGTCCGTTGGTGCCCTTGCCCATTATTGAAGTGCCCTTTGAGAGGATTGCCATGGACCTTGTGGGTCCACTCCCCAAATCTGCCCGCGGTCATTAACATATCCTCGTGATCATGGATTACGCTACCCGTTACCCCGAGGCCGTTCCCTTACGCACTGCGTCTGCTAAAAACATTGCCAAAGAGCTGTTTATGGTGTTCAGTCGGGTTGGCGTCCCGAAAGAAGTCCTTACAGACCAGGGTACCCCATTCATGTCACGAATAACTAGGGAGCTGTGCAAGTTATTTAAGGTGACGCAGTTGCGTACCTCAGTGTACCATCCTCAAACGGATGGCTTGGTGGAACGCTTCAATAAGACATTAAAGAGTATGTTAAAAAAGGTTGTTGACAAGGATGGGAAAAACTGGGACTTCCTGATACCGTACTTGATGTTCGCCATCCAGGAAGTTCCCCAGTCCTCTACGGGGTACTCTCCATTTGAGCTGCTTTATGGGAGACACCCTCGGGGACTCTTAGACATAGCCAAGGAAACTTGGGAGGGGGAGCAGACACCTCACAAAAGTGTTATTGAGCATATCGCTCAAATGCAGGATAGGATTGCAGCAATCATGCCGGTAGTAAAAGAACATTTACTACAGGCCCAAGCAGCCCAACAGAGGATATACAACAGGGGGGCCCAACTTCGTGTTTTCTCACCTGATGACAGGTTCCTCGTGTTAGTTCCCACTGTTGAGAGCAAATTCCTGGCTAAGTGGCAGGGACCCTTTGAAGTAATTGAAAGAGTTGGGGAGGTCAATTACAAGGTGTATCAACCAGGTAAACGGAAGCCGGAACAGATTTACCACATAAACCTGTTAAAGCCCTGGAAGGATAGACTGGCATTAACTGCCACGTCTCTCCCGGTAACCCTTAAGGGTACTGAATCCCCTCTGATCCCTGAGGTCACGATTCCAGACACCCTGTCATGTTCCCAGAAACAGGAAGCTAGAGAGTTCCTGATGAGGAATAAAGAGAAATTTTCAGAGTTGCCGGGCACGACGTCAGCAGTTCAGCATGATATTGTTACTGAACCTGGGGTCCGTGTCAAGCTCAAACCATACCGAATTCCCGAAGCTAGAAGAAAGGACATCGGTGAGGAAGTTAAAAGGATGTTGGAGCTAGATGTTATTGAGGAATCCAATAGTGACTGGTCTAGCCCCATTGTATTGGTCCCAAAACCGGATGGCACTTGGCGGTTTTGTAACGACTTCAGAAAGCTTAATGCGTTAACAAAGTTTGACACATACCCAATGCCCAGGGTAGACGAGCTTATAGACCGACTTGGCAAGGCCCGTTATCTGACCACTTTGGACTTGACCAAAGGATATTGGCAAATGCCCCTGACTGGTAGTGCCAAAGAAAAGACTGCGTTTGTGACCCCGGAGGGGTCGTTTCAGTATAAGAAAATGCCTTTTGGGTTGCAAAATGCCCCGGCAACATTTCAGAGGGCTATGGACAGGACCCTAAGACCTCACCGACAGTATGCTGCAGCCTATCTGGACGACATAGTGGTGCATAGCACTGACTGGGAGTCTCACTTGCCCCGTGTCCAGGCTGTCCTGGATTCCCTCTTCAAAGAAGGGTTTACGGCAAATCCAAAAAAATGTGCCATTGGGCTAGAGGAAGCCAGGTATTTGGGCTACACTATTGGCCGGGGTGTCATAAAGCCCCAGGTGAATAAAATAGAAGCCATCCAGGAGTGGCCACGTCCTGCAAACAAGAAGCAGGTCAGGGCCTTTCTTGGCATTGCGGGGTACTATAGAAGATTTATCCCAAATTTCGCAACTATAGCGGCCCCACTGACAGACCTTACGAAAGGGAAAGCCTCCGTAATGGTGAAATGGTCTCCAGTAGCAGAAGAGTCTTTTCAAGTCCTGAAGAAGGCTCTTTGTGCACAGCCAATCCTATACTCCCCCGATTTCTCCAAAAACTTTTTGGTCCAGACAGATGCGTCTGATGTTGGTATCGGGGCGGTACTTTCACAGGTACACAATGGGGAAGAACACCCTGTGGTGTACTTGAGCAGAAAGCTCAATGACCATGAAAAGAAGTACGCAGTCATTGAAAAGGAGTGTCTGGCCATAAAGTGGGCCGTGGACGCGCTCAGGTACTACTTGTTGGGGCGCCAGTTTGAGTTGATAACTGACCATGCTCCCCTGAAATAGATGGCCCAAAAGAAGGAGACTAATAGGCGGGTGAACCGGTGGTTTTTGGCCCTACAAGATTACGCCTTTACGGTAAAACACAGGCCAGGTGTGGAGATGGGAAATGTAGATGCCCTGTCCCGTGTTCACTCCTGTTGGGCTACAGGTGTTCCAACCCTGGGGTTGAAACAAGGGGGGAGGGTGTGTGGCCGAGCGTCCCAGAGAGAGCTTGGGAAAGTCCTGTTCGGGGTTTATACATCTCCCAGGCTCCTCTCATATACATTCAGGGATCTCTGAGCCAGGATCCACTTCAGGTGTTGGTTCTCTCCACCAGCTTAATTAAAAGCTCACCTGAGCAGACAGCCTTTGCTCAGCCTGGGAAACACAGACAGCATTGGTCTGTGAGAGCAAGAAGGTTTGTAAAACTTGTTACTCTGTTGGATGTGGAAGCTGACAAGCGCTAGGCTTGTCCAGCCTGGTAGTGAGGGCCTGTAAATACTGTGTAGTTAGAGCCGAGACACGGCTAGGCTTTTGTTTAGCTATTTTTTCTTCTGTTTGTTTTCTGCACACTGTACAGCACCTGTCATTGACTTTGTACAGTGCCTTGCGAAAGTATTCGGCCCCCTTGAACTTTTCATTCTTTTGCCACATTTCAGGCTTCAAACATAAAGATATAAAATTTTAATTTTTTGTGAAGAATCACCAACAAGTGGGACACAATTGTGAAGTGGAACAAAATCTATTGGATTTTTGAAACTTTTTTAACTAAGAAAAAAATGAAAAGTGGGGCGTGCAAAATTATTCGGCCCCCTTGCGTTAATACTTTGTAGAGCCACCTTTTGCTGCGATTACAGCTGCAAGTCGCTTGGGGTATGTCTCTATCAGTTTTGCACATCGAGAGACTGAAATTCTTGTCCATTCTTCCTTGCAAAACAGCTCGAGCTCAGTGAGGTTGGATGGAGAGCGTTTGTGAACAGCAGTTTTCAGCTCTTTCCACAGATTCTCGATTGGATTCAGGTCTGGACTTTGACTTGGCCATTCTAACACCTGGATACGTTTATTTGTGAACCATTCCTTTGTAGATTTTGCTGTATGTTTGGGATCATTGTCTTGTTGGAAGATAAATCTCCGTCCCAGTCTCAGGTCTTTTGCAGACTCCAACAGGTTTTCATCCAGAATGGTCCTGTATTTGGCTGCATCCACCTTCCCCTCAATTTTAACCATCTTCCCTGTCCCTGCTGAAGAAAAGCAGGCCCAAACCATGATGCTGCCACCACCATGTTTGACAGTGGGGATGGTGTGTTGAGGGTGATGAGCTGTGTTGCTTTTACGCCAAACATATCGTTTTGCATTGTGGCCAAAAAGTTCGATTTTGGTTTCATCGGACCAAAGCACCTTCTTCCACATGTTTGGTGTGTCTCCCAGGTGGCTTGTGGCAAACTTTAGACGAGACTTTTTATGGATATCTTTGAGAAATGGCTTTCTTCTTGCCACTCTTCCATAAAGGCCAGATTTGTGCAGTGTACGACTGATTGTTGTCCTGTGGACAGACTCTCCCACCTCAGCTGTAGTTCTCTGCAGTTCATCCAGAGTGATCATGGGCCTCTTGGCTGCATCTCTGATCAGTCTTCTCCTTGTCTGAGCTGAAAGTTTAGAGGGACAGCCAGGTCTTGGTAGATTTGCAGTGGTCTGATACTCCTTCCATTTCAAAATGATCGCTTGCACAGTGCTCCTTGGGATGTTTAAAGCTTGGGAAATCTTTTTGTATCCAAATCCGGCTTTAAACTTCTCCACAACAGTATTACAGACCTGCCTGGTGTGTTCCTTGGTCTTCATGATGCTCTCTGCGCTTTCAACAGAACCCTGAGACTATCACAGAGCAGGTGCATTTATACAGAGACTTGATTACACACAGGTGGATTCTATTTATCACCATCAGTCATTTAGGACAACATTGGATCATTAAGAGATCCTCGCTGAACTTCTGGAGTGAGTTTGCTGCACTGAAAGTAAAGGGGCCGAATAATTTTGCACACACCACTTTTCAGTTTTTTATTTGCTAAAAAAGTTTAAAATATCCAATAGATTTCGTTCCACTTCACAATTGTGTCCCACTTGTTGGTGATTCTTCACAAAAAATAAAAATTTTATATCTTTATGTTTGAAGCCTGAAATGTGGCAAAAGGATGAAAAGTTCAAGGGGGCCGAATACTTTCGCAAGGCACTGTATATAGCACCAATAAACACTGTGTTTTCACTGATCCAATGGACTTGGTATCTGTGCCTGCTCATCCCAGGGAGCTTTTGTACCTACTACCTGTCCCCCAGGTTACAGTATGTGTGTGTATGTATATATATATATATATAAAGTTGAAATAAAATAAAACGGAAAATAGGAAAGAACCTTAAAATTCAAATAATAATAAAAATAAATATAACATTTTTAATAAAGTCAAAAATAAAAGTAAAAATAGAGATAATAAAATACATATATAAATTATAGGCCAAGTACTAGGGTGTCTATACATTATTATACCAAGCCTATTTAGTAATCCTCAATAAAACAGTTAACATCTAATTCCACGTTTAACCCATTTGGTTTCATAGTGTTCAATTTAAATATCCAGTAGGTTTCATTATGCAAAACCGCCCTTCGCAAATTTAAATTCCTCCAATGTTGGTCTATCTCAGGGATATGCAATTAGCGGACCTCCAGCATATTGCATATCTCTGGTCTATTGCATATCTCTGGTCTATCTTGTCTATGGCTTCAAATTTAAGATGTTTTGGGTTCCTATTGTGTTTTAAGTCTGAAATGATTAGAAACACTATGATAGCTAAACCCCTTTTTGATATTTTTTATATGTTCACCTATTCTAATAGAGAGTTTTCTTGTTGTCCTCCCTACATACTGGAGCCCACAACTGCATTCCAGCATGTAGGTGACGTGCGTACTACAACATGTAATACGTTTTTCGTATCTGATATTTTTGCATAGTTGTATAAGATGTTACCCGTTTTTTAGGGGGATCCAGTACATTTTTCACTATATCATCTCTGATTCTCCTCACCCTTCTATAAATAAATTCTGCCTTCCTTACCAAAGTTTAACTTAAAATGGGAGTCACTACAGATAATTGGCCAATTCTTTTTTTACAATCCCCTCAAGTTTTGTACTCTGTATTAAATCCTGTAATGTAATTTTGTTTGTCTGTCTTTAAGCATAGTCTCTCTATCTATACCTCCTACTTGATCCCTTGTGTGCTCCAATTCCTTCCTCTGATACCCTTTATTTACAAATCTTTTGATTAATATATCTGTAGCGGGGTCCTCAATTTAGGGGTAGTGTTTGAGTGTTAGTTATGCTCAAACACCTAAATTGTTTGGACATTATCAACCATTTTGTCTGCAGGAAGAGTATCGGTGTACCGTTCCCTGTGGCCTGCAGGTGGTGCTGCCATAGTGGGCCAGGGTTGAACCACTGATACAGTGCTGTGCCTTGTGTGTCCCCTCTCGGCAACCATACAGTGGGAGTGGTCGGCCTGCTGTGTATGCTGGGAGAGGATATAAAAGGGGCAGACGCTGCCTGTAGGGGGTTCGTCGTCGGGAGTCCTACTCCCAGGGAGTGTGTGTTCCTGTCTGCCCTGGGCACCTTTTGGCCCAGGGGTGGTGGTTGGTGAATCAGTCCCAGGCACTAGACTTGTGCACAACGGAAAAATTCGTTCCGTTTCGGTTCGTTTCTTTCCGGTCCTGTTGATTCGTAATCATTCGTAATTTTGCTAGACGGGATTTTTCGTGTTCGGACTCATTCGTATTTTTGCAAGCGACATTTTTCGTTGAATTTTTTGTTGCTTTATAATTCGTACTTTCGGTAGAGTACGTTGTTTTTCGTTGATTCTGGACACAACTCCTACTTTCGTAACTTTTTTTGGGTTCGTACTTTCGGTAGAGTACGTTGTTTTTCGTTGATTCTGGACACAACTCCTACTTTCGTAACTTTTTTTGGGTTCGTTGATTCGTAATTTTCCGTGTCTCTCTCACAACGACGCTGCCTATTATGCCTAATGTGCTTCGAATGGATTTGTACTTTTCTAAATACATTGCGGTTATTTGTAACGATTCGAAATCTCGTATTTTACTTTCGTTTTTAACATGCGGCTATAGGCTCCGCCCCTGTACACCATTTTCAGAGGGTTCAGCACGGTGAGGGAGAAGCAGAGAGCAGAGCAGAGTGAGTGTTATTGTGCTTCGAATGGATTCGAAATCTCGTATTTTACTTTCGTTTTTTACATGCGGCTATAACCTCCGCCCCTGTACACCATTTTGAGAGGGAGTTCAGCACGGTGTGGGAGAAGCAGAGAGCAGAGCAGAGTGAGTGTTATTGTGCTTCGTATGGATTCGTACATTCGTAACTTTTTCATAACGAATTATGCCGAAGACATTCGGGCATTCGCTATTTGCGGTATAATTTATTTCGGATTCGGTCTTATTCGTAATTGCTTTGTTCGGAAATTCGAATGCTTCCGAATGTCCGAAAGTTGCTAAATTCGGACGAATTTCAATTCGTTACGAAACGAATTGCACAAGCCTACCAGGCACCTTTAGCCCTGGAGCTGCAACTAAAGGCCTTGGGCCCAGCACCTTTGGCTGGGGCCCATCAAGGAATCTCAGGGTGCCGCCTTGCAAGGGGACCCGTATCAAAGACGAGGAGGCCGGGGAAAGACTATTCTGAGGGACTGATGAGAAGTCACAGTGAAGGAAGGGGCCCGGTAACTCTCTGGAGGGATGTCTTCTCCTTACAAAGAGGCCAAGCTTTGAAAACCAAGTTCACCAGGTCTGTGGCAGAGACCAAGTTCACCAGGTCTGTGGCAGAGACCAAGTTCACCAGGTCTGTGGCAGAGACCAAGTTCACCAGGTCTGTGGCAGAGACCAAGTTCACCAGGTCTGTGGCAGAGACCAAGTTCACCAGGTCTGTGGCAGAGACCAAGTTCACCAGGTCTGTGGCAGAGACCCAGTTCATCAGGTCTGTGGCAGAGACCAAGTTCACTAGTTTGTGTAGTGATTGTGCGGTTAGTTGAGTACCATTCTGGTTGCTAGTCCCTATCTAGGGAGACTATCCAAATGGGCTAAGTCTGCTTGAGAAGCCAAGCAGTGAAGTGTATTACGTTTGTGCCTGGACCTCTCCCACACCTTATGTTGTCCTGTTCTCTCTCCAACCTTTCCTATCAGAGACTGTCTTTTAAGAGAAATAAACTCTACGTTGGAGTTACGGCTGGTGTGGACCTTGAAGTCATTGGGGGAAATAGAGACTTGTCTTCATTGAGCATGGAGATAAGAGCCATTCTTTGGAGAACCTGGCTGTGGAGACCTGTTTCATAACACCGCTCAACCTCTTTACAGAGGAGGGTACGGACATATAGAGCTGGGTGTGCCCTCTCTTCCTGCGAGGAGCCAAAGACAAGGAGGAGAGGGTGGTAAGCGCTATATATCCATTAGTAAGCATAATCCTTCTTGAGTTCGCAATTGCGCCTGATTATGATAATTTGGCCTTTTGGCATAGCCCTTTTTCACTGAGGATGGTGACAGCTACTATAAGGGATATATCTATTCCTGTTTGTATCCTTAAAGTGTGTCCTAGTGTTTAGGTGACTTCCACTCTTAAAAATGCCCAAGTCAAGGAAATTAACCACTTAAGGACGAGCCCATTTTTCAGACTCAGTGTTTACAAGTTAAAATCTTTTTTTTTTGCTAGAAAATTACTTGGAACCCCCAAACATTATATATTACTCCTTCGTTCATGGACGGACGCAGCTTCCTATTGACAAGTGGGTATTATCCTTCATTTAGGAGTGACTAGGCAGAAAACTTGTAGAAAGTGTTAACGCACCACACCCTCTACAGCACCGCCCAGGGGGCGGACCCTCTGGGTATAATCCCTCTCTCTCTGCATCCACTGGTCCGGGGGATTTTTTCCTATGTTGGTTTTTGTTTCCTGCGATCTTCGAGCAACTGCCGACTGGGTGACAGGCTGGATCCCAGATCCTTGTAGTCTTCCCAGTTTCGGCCATCGAGCGTGTGCCGACCCTAGCTACGCGCTGGGTTTTCCACGACATGCCCGTTGCTCCACGGGTGGCCAGTGAGCTTTGCGCTCCAGGGCATGCATATGATCATTCCCTAGGGCTCAATCACAGCATGCCAGGCCGACAGTCACCTCCGTGCGCGGAAGATGATCTGTCCGGAATGTCTAACAGCATAATCCATGCAGAAAAGGTAAGTAGCTCCCCTGCTTCAGCAGGGTGACTTGGCAAGTAAGTGGTTGTGGCCCTTTCTTTCCTCTCTCCCTGCCTTCCCTCCTCCCTGGGCTCTGGCTAAGGCTGGGGGTCACCTGGGGGGCTCCATCTGGAGCGGGGCTGCACTGTAGCTGTCATTAAAAATGTATTTTTTTTGCTTGCCTGTGTGTGCCTTCTCCCTCCATGCTGTCGGCAGCCATTTTCTTATGGTCCATGCCTGTTTGGCCTCTGGTGACTGTCCAGCGGCCATTTTCTTGTGGTTCATGCCTATATGTATATACCGCCGCTCGACGGCGGCCATTTTCTTGTGGTTCGCGCCCGCTTTTGGCCTCTAGCGACTGCTCGGCAGCCATTTTTCTTATGGTTCACGCCTGTATGTATATACCGGCGCTCGACGGCCATCTTTTTGTGGTCTGCGGCCGCTTTTGCCTCTGACAGCTCGGCGGCCATTTTCTTATGGCCCACAGTGGTTTCAATACGGCCGCTTGGCGGCCATTTTGGGGAAGTCTTCGGCCTCTAGGGTTCATTCCACTGGCGCAAAATCATACAGAGAAACGCTGATAAGGATCAGACTGACACAGACAGCGGTGGGAGAGCATCTCAGGCGGGAGCAGACGGTAGCAATAGTGGTACCGTTCTAAGGGTAGTGAGTCCTCTGGGAGACCCTGCATCTCTGTAGCAGCTAGGAGGGTGGCCTATTGATACCTTGCCTGGAGTCCCTGTGGGTGTCAGGCACGTGGGTCAGCATGAAGTCAGAAGCGGCCGTCTTTTTTCCCTGAAACACCTGAGTTGGCAGCTGGTGCCCCTGATGTATCTGTGGGAGCTATGTTGGCAATCCTGAAGGCTTTATTGCCAAGGTGGAAGCGGAGCATGGGAACACGGGGGTAGGAAACGCCCCCTTCCCCCGCCATCTTCTGGGGACAATTCTGATGCAGAACCAGACCCGGCTGTGGCTCATGGCCCTGATTCTGATGCATCAGAGACTGCGGACCGTGACCGGTCAGACACTGAGACTTACTCCAGGTCCGGGTCAACACGCGAAAAGGCTTTTGGTATCTGACCTTATCGCTGCAGTGCGGGATACGCTGAAATTGGTAATGCAGCAGAGACGGCGGTCCCCTTTGGGTTCCGTAAGCCGGCCCGCACTGCTAAGGTGTTTTCTTGTGTGTCTTTTCTTGATAAGCTTTTATACAAGGAGTGGGAAAACCCACTGAAGGTTTTTTGCAGCCCCGCTACCCCTTTGAGAAGAGTTCCTGAAAAAATGGTCCTCTTCCCTGATAGTGGACCCCCCTGTGTCCAGACTTAACAAGGGGGCACCTGCCTTCAAGGACCCTGTGGTCAAGAAGGCTGAGGCACTCGCTCGCTACCTATACACTGTGGTGGGCTCAGCGGTGCGTCCAGCATTGACTGGAGCTTTGGTGTCTCAGACACTTACTGAGTGGGCAAAGATGCTACTCCAGGGGTTAAAAGCGCGGGAGGCTCCTCCATGAGGTATCTTTGGCCGACTAGTTGGTACAGGGCCTTAAGTTTGTCTGCGAATCAGACATGGATACTATCCCCTTGCGGTCTATAGCCTCGGGTTATGCAATGGTTTTATGCCACCTGGTTTAGTTACAGTGGGGAACGAAAGTTTGGGCACCCCAGGTAAAAATGTGTATTAATGTGCATAACGAAGCCAAGGAAAGATGGAAAAATCTCCAAATGGCATCAAATTGCAGATTAGACATTCTTATAGTATGTCAAAAAAAGTTAGATTTTATTTCCATCATTTACACTTTCAAAATTACAGAAAACAAAAAAATGGCGTCTGCAAAAGTTTGGGCACCTGCAGAGTTAATATCTTGTACTGCCCCCTTTGGCAAGTATCACAGCTTGTAAACGCTTTTTGTAGCCAGCCAAGAGTCTTTCAATTCTTGTTTGAGGTAACTTTGCCCATTCTTCCTTACAAAAGTCTTCCAGTTCTTTGAGATTTCTGGGCTGTCTGTCACGCACTGCTCTTTTAAGGTCTATCCATAGGTTTTCAATAATGTTGAGGTCAGGAGATTGTGAAGGCCATGGTAAAACCTTCAGTTTACGCCTCTTGTTGTAATCCCCCGTGGATTTTGAGGTGTGTTTAGGATCATTATCCATTTGTAGAAGCCATCCTCTCTTTAACTTTAGCTTTTTCACAGATGGCATCAAGTTACCATCCAAAATTTGCTGAAATTTTATTGAATCCATTTTTCCTTCTACTCGTGAAATGTTCCCTGTGCCACTGGCTGCAATACAACCCCAAAGCATGATTGATCCACCCCCATGCTTGGGCAGAGGTTCTTTTCATTAAATTCTGTGCCCTTTCCTCTCCAAACGTACCTTTGCTCATTCCGGCCAAAAAGTTATATTTTAACCTCATCGGTCCACAGAACTTGTTTCCAAAATGCCTCAGGCTTGTCTATATTTTCATTTGCAAAGGTCAAACGCTGATTTTTGTGGTGAGGACGTAGAAGAGGTTTTCTTCTGATGACTCTTCCATGAAGACCATATTTGTACAAGTATCTCTTTATAGTGGAATAGTGTACCACAACTCCAGTGTCTGCCAGATCTTTCTGGAGGGATCGTGCAGTCAAACGTGGGTTTTGAATTGCTTTTCTCACAATCCTGCGAGCTGTTCTGTCTGATATTTTTCTTGGTCTTCCAGATCTTGCTTTAACTTCCACTTTTCCTGATGACTGCCATTTCTTAATTACATTCCGAACAGAGGATATTGACATCTGAAAACGCTTTGCTATCTTCTTATGGCCTTCTCCAGCTTTGTGAGCGTCAACTATTTTCAGTTTCAGTTTTCTAGACAACTGCTTAGAAGAACCCATGGTGTTGATTGTTGGGGCAAGGTCAGATGAGTCTGGCCATTTAAAACTTTTGAGATTGACATCACCTGGTCTTCCCAGACGATGATTGAGAACAATTCATGACACTGGCAGGTCTCAGCTTTGCAAAGGGGGCAGTGCATGCTATAAATTCTGCAGGGCGCCCAAACTTTCGATCCCCACTGTAAGTGCTGGTCTACGGACCAAAAAACTTCCAAGAAGGCCTTAATGGACCTGCCCTTTAGCGGTGACCGTCTTTTTGGAGCCTCTCTGGATGACATCGTTAAGGATGCCACAGGAGGTAAGAGCTTGCTGCTCCTGCAATCCAAAAAGGGGTAAGGAGCCACGGTAAATGACCCCAGGCCGATAAAGCGACTGCTAAGGGACAGAGGCGTCCCTGGGTTCGAAAGCCCAACCTTGCTTGCCTACCGAACAGATTTTTTCCCTCTAAACCGCCAGCTTCAGCCGACTCGTCGGGAAGTCCTATATGGGGCGGTTCAAGACCTGCTAATACGCCGGGTGGTCCTTTCTGGCTCAATACAGGAAAGGATTCAGGGATTCTACTCTAATCTGTTCGTAGTGCTGAAGATGCTCTGTTGTCGCTGCCCTCCATCTGGGGGATTTTCCGGCATCCTTGGTCATCAAGGACGCATGCTTGCATATTCACTGTGTTCACATGTTCCCATATGCACCAGGCATCAGAGATGTCTGCGTTTAGCGGCCGGGGAAGACCACTACCACTGGTGGCTCTCCCCTTTGGCCTGGCAAATAGGATTCTGTAAAACCATTCTTATACTACAGGTGGGATGCTGGTGTATAGTTCCCTGTGGCCTGTTGATGGCGCTGCCATCGGAGGCTAGGGTTGAGCCGCTGGTACAGTGCTTTGCCTTGGATGTCCCCTCTCGGTGGTGATATGGTGGGCGTGTCGGCCTGCTGTGCATGCCGGGAGAGGATATAAAACGGGCAGACCCTGTCTATAGGGGGCAAGTTCCTGGGGGTCTGACCCCGGGAGTGTGTGGTTCTGTTCGTGGCCACCCCAGGCACCTTTAGCCCTGGGGTGTGGAGTTCCTGGCCCGGTACACTGGCGGATCAGTCCCAGGGGCTGCAACTGAAGACCTTGGGTCCAGCACCTTCGGCTGGAGCCCACAGAGGAAGGAGGAATCCCAGGGTGCTGCCTTGCGAGGAGACCCGTATCTAGAAGAGGAGGCCGGGGGAGGACCGTTCCGAGGGACTGGTGAGAGATCGCAGTGAAGGAAGGGGCCGGTAACTCTCTGGAGGGATGTCATCTTCCTGATAGAGGCCTTAGGCTGCATTCACACCTGAGCGTAGCGCTTCGAGCGTTTTTACCGTCGTTTTTACCGTCGTTTTGACGCGCGAATTTGCGCCCGTCGAAACGCTTGTTGTCGCGGTAGACGCTTGAACCGGGCGTTTCCATTGCATTATATGAATCCTAAAACGCCCAATCTGCCCGATTCGCGCGACAAAAAAGGGTCCGGAACTTGTTTGAGCTTCAGGCGTTCGGCTTCAGGCGTTTTTGAGTGGAAATGTGAACCATCTCCATAGAGAATAATGTATTTTTTCCCCTCTAGCGTTTTGTAGCTTCAGGCTTAGGGCCACAAAACGCTCAGGTGTGAATGCAGCCTAATACCAGAACCAACGTTCACCAGTTCTGTGGCAGAGACCTAACGTTCACCAGGTCTGTGGCAGAGTTTGTGCAGAGACTGTGTGTGATCTGATTCGAGCATCACTCCGGCTGCTAGGATCCACTCTAATGGGAGACTATCCGGATGAGCTGAGGCTACCTGAAGATATGGGTAGTGAATGTGTATTCGTTTGTGCCTGGACCTACTCCAACACCTCTTGCTGTCCTGTTCTCCATCCATCCTTTCCTATTTAATGACTATGCATATGAGAAAGAAAACTCTACGTTGGAGTTGCAATTGGTGTGGACCTTGGAGTTATTGGGGGGATAGACTTGTGTTTATTGCAGTGAAGACGGGAACCATTCTCTGAAGAACCTGGCCATAGAGACCCAGGTACATTACACCGCTCAACCTCTTCACACAGGAGGGTACGGGCATGTGGCATGGTGTGCCCCCTTTCCTATGAGTGAGCCAAAGGTAAGGAAGAGGGGTCTGTGTGCTATATATATATATATATATAATATACACACGTACACATTTTATGTATATATATATATATATATAATGTTGTAAACTTTTGGGGATTATAGCTCCACGGGACCAAGTGCATAAACCGTTTGATCTTGAACAAAAAGGCTTTTATTTGTAAACAAACCAAAAATAAAGCTTCATTCAGCACACAGGAAATCTCTAAAACAAAGTCTGCTTAGCTTCAGCATAAAATAAAGTCCGCTTGTCTTCAGCACAAAACAAGTTAAAGAAAAGGCACATACAGTTTTTGTAGATGGGTCTTCGAGCTTCCAGCAAACACACAGCTCATCACAACAGGTGTAATCCCCATACTCCTTCCACAACACCTCTAGCACCACTTCCTGTCTTATGAGCTGTTCCCTGGAAGCCTTTAACCCCCTATGTGCTGACTCCCAGTGGTCAGGGGTGGAGGCTCTTTCCCACTCGAATATCACTTTAGAGCCTCCGAAATTCCTGGCCCCAAATGACTCTCTATCAAGACAGAGAGGGCTGCAAGCCAGTCTTCTCTGGCTTCATTTTATTGCCGGGAATTCCTTACCCATTCTGGGTGACCCCCTGAACACTATCACAATTCCCTTAAAGGGACCACAACCCAAATACTGGTGCTATATAGCACCCGTCCAGGACCCAACCTTGGCGTCCTGTACAATGTTTATATATGTATACACATAAATATTACAAATTAGATTTCCTCTTCACTCCCCAATTCTCCACTACTGAGCTGGTGAATCGGGGAGTGTGAATTCTTACACAGATCGCCAGTGAAGCGCTCAGATCGCAGCTTAATAAACTGGCCGTTACTGTTTCATTCAATGAGGCTTCTCACTGTGCAGAGATCATCGGCGGGAGAACATGTTCAAACTCTTCTCCCCCGATTATCTCTGTTTCATAAACCGTTTATGGACTGTGATCAGTGGCGATCCTTGGGATCACTGCTGATCACTGCTTCATAAACGGACACCTAAGTACGGAGGCGTCATGGGAAACTTAAGCCCTGTACACACGATCGGATTTCCGATGGCATAAAATCCGATGGATTTTTCCATTGGATTACCGATGAAGCTGACTTCCATCAGTCTTGCCTACACACCATCAGTCAAAAATCCGACCGTCCCAAACGCCGTGACGTAAAACACTCCGACGAGCCGAGAAAAATGAAGTTCAATGCTTCTGAGCATGCGTCGACTTGATTCTGAGCATTCGTGGGTTTTATCTCCGATGGAGTTCCACACAGACGATCGGAATTTGCTATCGTTTTTTTTTCCATCGGATAAATTTAAAACATGTTCTATTTTAAATCACCGATGGAAAAAAGACAGATGGGGCCCATACAGGATCGGTTCGTCTGATGAAAAAAGTCCATCGGTAAAACCGATCGTGTGTACAGGGCTTAAGAGACTAGTTCCCCATCAGGTCCGCTCCACTTTTGTGTGACAATGCACAGCAATGGGTGTATTCGAAAGCTGCTTTTGGACTGAATAGCTATGGATTCGCCTACTGCTGTGCGCTGTCAATCAAAAATGGGGTGGACCTGATGGGAAAGAAGTCTGAGTTCTCCATCAGGCTCCACCCACCCCAATACAAAACTCTGCGACCACGCACCTGCCAGTGTGTTGGGCACAATCGCAGTGGTACATGCAGTGCCTGGACAAGGTCTTCTAGATCCCAGGGTGAACATGCCAGACTACGCTCCCCCCCCCCAAGATACATTAGCATTATATGTCAGCAAAAATCCCCCCCAAAAACAGCAGCAATCTGCATGATTACTCCCTAAAGCATAAATTCTGCCTCCTACCAGTACAAATCCACCCCCTGCTTAAATTTCCCCCTCCCAGTACAAATCTTTGCCCCCATCCTCCAAATGCTCCTCCTAAAAAAAAAAAAAAAAATCACCCCTCCTAGAATAAATCCTCTACCCCTAAAATGTCCCCTCCAAGTACACATCCTCTCCCCACACTCCAAATCCTCCCTCCCAGCACAAATTCCCCCCAATCCCCCTCCGAGCACAAACCCCCCACAATTTCCCCTTCTAGCACAAATACCCCCAATCATCTCTACTAGCAGTACAATCCCCCCCCCCCACCATATCACCTCTTCTAGCACAGCCCCCCTCCTAGCACAAATACCCTTCTCCATCCCCCTGCCCAACACAGATCCCCCTAAATCACCCTCCTAGAACCGTTCGTACCCCCTGCCACCCCCCTTCCAACACAAATCTCCCCCAATCTCCTCATGGCATCCTCCCACCTCACATGATACCACAGTGCCCTGGGCAGCCCACCCCTTGTCCCGGCCTTGGATACATAACTGGAATTCTAAAGGGTGTCTAAAACACTCGCCATGAATTCCTCCGATGGTGTTCAAATCTAGTGTACACCTGGTAATGAGATCTGCTGGCACAATACAGATAGGGTTAATTATGTTGAGGATTACCGCCACACACCCCTCTGCATAGCAGAGAAAAACATCTGTATTGAAGTTTTCAGAAAAGAACAAGTAAAATGTAAGCAATTTAAAAAAAATCTGCAGTTATGCAATGCAAATAAGAACATGTAACAACTATAAAGTAGGTTTTATCCAGAAGTGGCTGCAAAAGTGGAAATACACTTTGTTACCCATGTTAGCCTTATATTGGTTAATCCTTCCCTTGTCATTTTGGAAAGTATATTCTCAACTGCAGATACTACAGTCTCACTGCCAGTGCAGGTAACTGTCAGCAGATGGTGCTAGAAACCTTTCTATAACACTGCCAGTAATAGAGTATAACACTTCCATAAATAACATTGGCGCTAAGCAAGTTTTCTTGTAATGTGCTCAAGCTCCTCTGTGTAGAGACACCTATACTTGTGTTATTTGCTGACATTACCGTATTTGTCTGCAGTGTGCCAAGAAGCACAGTTATTGATGGGGGCAAAGATCCAACCATTAGAGTAAAAACTGCTAACATGGACAAGTATTGCTGTGTTAATCTAATCTAAATTTACTGTATACTTTGAGCAAATCCGTAATACAGTTGGAATGGCTTCTCTGTGATTGGTCTAATCTCATCTCCGTTAACTTTGTTTGTACTTACTATTTATATTCTCTTAAAATCAATAAGTCAAATATGAGATGAAAAAAAGGTGAAAGGTAAAAATAGCACCTTTATATCGAGAGATAATTTGTTTTAATTTGAAGTTGCACACGCCGGGAGGATATAAACAGGATGTGGACAGAACCATCATTTGGCATCATACGCACGGCTCAACTCTGTCCAAAATTGTCATTTAAAAAATAAATAAAACGGTAATGGTTATATCCTCTTAAGGCCCATACAAACGATCCGAAAATCGTACAAAAAATACAGCTTTTCCAACGCAATCATACGCTAATCGGATCGTTAGTACAGAGGTCTCCAGAGCCGATCACGACAATTCATCCTAGATTATCCGATCAGACAAGCATGAAAATCTTTCTCCTATGATACCAGATCGTACGATTTTCGTTTAATCAGTACAGTTGTCATTCGAAAATACAATACAAATACATTACAACACATGACATCACTTCTGGTATTTTTGTCGTACGAGAATTTTCATAACTTTAGTAAACTCTTCATGTTCGATATGCGACTAGCATGCAAAAAAAAATGGACGATCTGTTGTCTGATTTTCAGATCATGTGTTTCAGACATGACGGATGCTCAGGCCCTTTCACAGTGCACATTTAAAGTGATTGTTAAGTCTAATTTTTTTTTGTTAAAAATAACAAACACGTTATACTTACCTGCTCTGAGCAGTGGTTTTGCACAGAGCAGCCCAGATCCTCCTTCTGGGGTCCCTCTTCAGCTCTCCTCATCCTCTAGCAGCTTGCTATGGGGACACCTCAGCTAAGCCACAGCTCTTGTGTGTTCATTTAGACATGAAGCCGTGGCCCAGCCCCGCCCCCTCTGTCTCTTGATTGGCTAAATGTCTTTAATAGCAGCAGGAGCCAATGATGCTGCGCTCCTGTCTCAGCCAATAAGGAGGGGAGTACCGGGCAGCTGAGACTCCTACAACATCGCTGGATCTAGAGGGACCCCAGGTAGGTATTAGGGGAGCTGAGGGGGGCTGCTGCAAACAAAAGGCTTTTTATCTTAATGCATAAAGATTTAAAAAAAACTTGCCTTTACAATCACTTTAACCACTTCAGCCCCGGAAGGATTTATCCCCTAATGACCAGGCCATTATTTGCGACACGGCACTGCGTCACTTTAACTGTCAATTGCGCGGTCATGCGACGCTGTACCCAAACAAAATTGAGGTCCTTTTTTTTTCCCACAAATAGAGCTTTCTTTTGGTGGTATTTGATCACCTCTGTGGTTTTTATTTTTTGCGCTATAAACAAAAAAAAAGACAATTTTGAAAAAAAAAATATATTTTTTACTTTTTGCTATAATAAATATCCCAAAAAAAAAAGTCTTCATCGGTTGTATGTATTCTTCTTCATATTTTTGTAAAAAAAAATCGCAATAAGCGTATATTCATCTACAAAATAGGGGATATATTTATGGCATTTTTATTATTCTTTTTTTTTTTTTACTAGCAATGGCGGTGATCGGCGATTTTTAGCGGGACTGTGACATTGCGACGGACAGATCAGACACTTTTTTGGGACCAGTGACATTATTACAGTGATCAGAGCTAAAAATAGCCACTGATCCTAACTGGGGGGGGGGATTGTACTGACTAGGAGTAGAGAGAGATCACTGTTCCTGATCACTAGGAACAGATGATCTCTCTCGTCTCTACTTCCCTGATAGAACGGGCATCTGTTTGTTTACATTGACAGATCCCCGTTCTGACTGTGGAGCGATCGTGGGTGGGCGGCGGACATCGCAGCCGCTGGCTACGCGCCCGCGCCTGCTGAAGCCATCAAAGGGACCGCCGTACCGGTATGGCTATTTGCACAGCTGAGCCAACCTGCCGCAGTATAACTGCGGCGGCTGGTCGGCAAGCAGTTAAAGGAGTTGTAAAGGCAAAAGGTTTTTAATCTTAATGCATTCTATGCATTAAGATAAAAAGCCTACTGTGTGCAGCAGCCAACCTCAGCCCCCCTAATACTTACCTGTGCCCCCTCTCTATCCAGCGATGTCCATGAGTGCCTCGGCCATCCAGGATTCTCCCTTCTGATTGGCTAAGACACAGCAGCGGCCCAATTGGCTCCCTCTGCTGTCAATCAAAGTCAGTTAACCAATCAGGAGAGGTGGGGCCAAACCGCAGTTCTGTCTCTGAATGGACACACAGTGCTGCAGCTCGTCCCGGGTGCCCCCATAGCAAGCTGCTTGCTGTGGGGGCACTCAACAGGAGGGAGGGGCCAGGAGCAGTGAAGTGGGACCCGAGAAGAAGAGGATCCAGGCTGCCCTATGCAAATCCACTGCACAGAGTAGGTAAGTATGACATGTTTGTTATTTAAAAAAACAAGACTTTACAATCACTTTAACTTGGCATGTCGCTTTTGGCAGGCATTCAACTAAGGCAGCCCCAACAAACCTTGGTCGGTTCCTGCTGAATCAGCCGAGATTTGAACTGTGTATGGGCAGACTGAATGTACCAAGTTGATCGATCAACTTGGGTACAACCAGCATGCCGTGTTTTACCTGTGATTATTGCCAGTGGCTGCCATAGCCTCTAGCAATAATCACTGTCTTCTCCCGGTGAGGACTGCTTCCCCCACCCGCCCACTGGGAGAAGACAATGGCCTGGCAGGAGGGATTCCCCACATCAACACTATCTGTATTAATGGGGGAATCAAGCAAATTTCTTTCCTGCCACCAAAGTCAATGGGACCATGGCACAACTATATGCCAAACAATTGTCTAATGGTTGCTGTGTGGTATTTCTATGTAAAATTCTTATTGGGACTCCAAGGCTTAAATTTCTGTGTCAGCCCTGGTTCACACTGGCGCGTTTTGACATGCGATTTGACATGTCAAATCAGCGACATTTTTCTAGGAATGGCACCATCCTAATTGGTGCGACGCCGCATCTGTGGCACTGCACTGATTTCAAAAGGTAGTTTCTGTACTACTTTTTGCAATTTCGGCCCGCGATTTACATTGACATGTGTGCAGAAACTGCACAGATGTCTCTGTAATCGCAGCCGAAAGCGGGAGTGAAATTGTGCGAGTTCAGCTGAACTGAATCAACTTGTCAACTATTTTCAGGTAGTGTAGGCTCAAGGAGTAGCTTCTTTGAGCCCCACAACAATGACTGGGCTCAAGGCCGCTGCCCCTTTTGCCCTGCCTTAAAGACGGCCCTGGTGAGCAGGTTCATACATATGACTCTACAGGTAGTTTATTTTTTTCAGAATAGCTTCTAATGTGCAATTAGTGAACAGATGTAGAAGAATACTGGTTTAAAAGTTCATTAACATACAATGTACCTCCCAAGCCTTGAGATCTTTAAAGACTAATTCCAGCTCTTACAGCATGTTTTATGCTATAATTTGGGTAAAACTGGCCATACATGGATGGAAAATCGTTCGAAAAAAACTTTTGTTTTTGATAAAGATCTGTCGAACGACTGTGTGTTAATGCCTTCATTGTATTGAATTGTTTTCCACATATCATCGATCGTTAATGACATAAATGGTAAATGTTTTTTCGATCAATGCACATGCGCTGTATGTTTTTTCGAACTACAGTATATTTGATCGATTTCCCTACTAATGTTTAGAAAATTGTTTGACTACACAACAAAATTCCGACATAACGGATCTTTCTTTAGGCATAAAACTTAAAAACATAAAAGAGCCCACTAAGGTTTTTAAAGTCAAACGATCAGGCTTATCGAACGCTTTTTCAAACAATTTTCTATTTATGTATGGCCAGCTTAACAAGATGCCAGTCCCCAGCTCCCCCACTGCCAAACACCCCCACCTTACCTAAATTACGTCATCCATACCCACACTTTCGTGAATGGAAAACTACAAGACCTGTACGCCACCATGCTAGAGGGACTCCTAGTTCTCAATGGAGCACAAATGCGATGATGTCACCACACTGCTGAACACTGTTAAAATGCTTTTCAGGTTCAAATGCAAAACATTAAAAAAAAAAAATAATTTTGTAATTTTTAAATATGGGTGTACTTATTGTTCATTTTTTTAAGGTGGAATATGCTTTTAACTCTTTGTTAGGCCAGTCAATGTGCGCATCTAGTTTACTACAAATAACACAGTGGTTGGCGATTCCTCCTGGTAGCAAAAGAGGTTGTTGGTTCCAATCTCAACCACGACACTCCCTGCCTGGTGTTTGCATGTTCTACCTGTGCCTGTGTTGGTTTCCTCCCACATTTCACAGAAATGCTGGTAGGCTAATTGGCTCCTGTCTAAATTGTCCCTAGTATGTGTATGTATAAATGTGAGTTGGGGACCTTAGATTATAAGCTTGAGGGCAGGGACTGATGTAAATGTATAATATATACAGTATCTAACAAAAGTGAGTTCACCCCTCACATTTTTGTAAATATTTTATTCTATCTTTTCAGGTGACAACACTGAAGAAATGATACTTTACATTGTAGCAAAGTAGTGAGTGTACAGCTTGTATAACAGTGTAAATTTGCTGTTCCCTCAAAATAACTCTCAACACACAGTCATTAATGTCTAAACAGCTGGCAACAAAAGTGAGTACACCCCTAACCGAAAATGTCCAAATTGGGCCCAAAGTGTCAATATTTTGTGTGGTCACTATTATTTTCCAGCACTGCCTTAACCCTCTTGGGCATGGAGTTCACCAAAACGTCGCAGGTTGCCACTGGGGTCCTCTTCCACTCCTCCATGACGACATCACGGAGCCGGTGGATGTTAGAGACCTTGCGCTCCTCCACCTTCTTTTTGAGGATGCCCCACAGATGCTCAATAGGGTTTAGGTCTAGAGACATGCTTGGCCAGTTCATCACCTTTACCCTCAGCTTCTTTAGCAAGGCAGTGGTCGTCTTGGAGGTGTGTTTGGGGTCATGTTGGAATACTGCCCTTCGGCCCAGTCTCCGAAGGGAGGGATCATGCTCTGCTTCAGTATGTCACAGTACAAGTTGGCATTTATGGTTCCCTCAATGAACTGTAGCTCCCCAGTGCCGGCAGCACTCATGCAGCCCCAGACCATGACACTCCCACCACCATGCTTGACTGCAGGCAAGACACACTTGTCTTTGTACTCCTCACCTGGTTGCCACCACAAATGCTTGGCATCATCTGAACCAAATAAATGTATCTTGGTCTCATCAGACCACAGGACATGGTTCCAGTAATCCATGTCCTTAGTCTGCTTGTCTTCAGCAAACTGTTTGCGGGATTTCTTGTGCATCATCTTCAGAAGAGCTGCTGCAGCTCAGTTTCAGGGTCTTGGCAATCTTCTTATAACCTAGGCAATCTTTATGTAGAGCAACAATTTTTTTTTTCAGATCCTCAGAGTTCTTTCTTTTTTTTTTACAATTTATTTTTTATTTTATCAAAGGGCATGGTACAGAGACATACAGCAGGTAATATATAGTCTTATCCCACCATACAACCAGATGGAGCCTGCATTACATTATGTGAAGCATTTATACATCCTATCTATCTCGCCATATATTGGCTCCATAGGGGGTCATGTCCCTTATACATTTTACAAGTCATTCCCCAAGCCCCAAATATACTCCACTGAAGTACCCCCCTGTAGCCAGCCCCAAATCAATTTGTTTTATATGAAGATATACAGGAATAGTAAAAAAAAAAAAAAACAATATAAAGAAAAAAAAAACAAAGTAATGTTTAAGGAACAACCTGTCCAGAATTGTAGTAACATCCTAGTATTAAAAACGAAAGAGAGAACAGTAAAGAGAGAATTTTTTTCTTTTATTAAATTAGGGAGAGGGGGGAAAGGGTAAATACACATTCCGGAACCAAATATAACCATCGGCAGGGGAGGTGGAGACCCCAACCTCAAGGTATAAAAAGGGCCTTCCCTTCCTCCGAAACCTTAAATATATTCCATTGGGCCCACGTTTCTGAGTAAATCTCATATCGGTTTTGGGCCGATAATAACAAATCCTCCATTTTATTCACCTCTTCAATCCGTGTAAACCATACAAAGATTGTTGGAGGTCTCGTATCTCTCCACTGCCGTGTGATAGATGATCTAGCAGTGTTAATGAGATGTCTTAGAACTGATTTACTATATATTTTAAATAGGGCAGCTCAAAGAAAATGATGAATACTGCCACTAAACATAAATAGAAGATAACACAAACAATAGTGACATGTGAGAAAACCAATAAAAAAACCAAGGCACTCCAATGATTAAATTAAAGTCCAAGTGAATAAAAATTAATGCATAAATAAACTACAGTGAGTAGTGAGGAGTCCATATACTGTGAGACCACAGTGTGATGATCCTTCCCACGGAAGAGTGAATCACATAAACAACTGATTGACTGATGAAATATCAATGCATAGGAACGATGAATGGATGGATACTCTTACCGCAACTGGTGGGCTCATATGCCGTATGGCAGTGAGTCAAGCAAGCATGAGGTCTCAACGACCAAAGACGATGGAACTGGAACACTGTGGGCACTACGGAGGTCCAAATCGATCCAGGAAAGGAAAATCCAACGAACTGGGATGTAGGGACCACACTCCTCCCACATACGGTTCCAGATAAAACTTCAAAAAAGGCAAAAAAGGAAAGGCTGTCATCAACAGGGGCATATCAAGGAGTGTGGACCCTACATCCCAGTTCGTTGGATTTCCCTTTCCTGGATCGATTTGGACCTCCGTAGTGCCCACAGTGTTCCAGTTCCATCGTCTTTGGTCGTTGAGACCTCATGCTCGCTTGACTCGCTGCCATACGGCATATAAGTCCACCAGTTGCGGTAAGAGTACCCATCCATTCATCGTTCCTATGCATTGAAATTTAATCAGTCAATCAGTTGTTTATGTGATTCTCTCTTCCGTGGGAAGGATCATCACACTGTGGTCTCACAGTATATGGACTCCTCACTACTCACTGTAGATTATTTATGCATTCATTTTCATTCACTTGGACTTTAATTTAATCATTGGAGTGCCTTGTTTTTTATTGGTTTTCTCACATGTCACCATTGTTTGTGTTATCTGCTATTTATGTTTAGTGGCAGTATTCATCATTTTCTTTGCGCTGCACTATTTATCCCACCCTTGTTATACTTTGTATGAGTGCTGGCAGCTTTAATTGACACCTTGGGTTCTAGCGCAGTTGTTTTTTTCACTTCCACTTTACTATATATTTTCCCCAGTATATTCGAGACATGTAGCAAAAATAACGCCGAGTCTTCTGGGAGATTATACTCCGTGAAATTTCTGTGCTATCCGCCGTACCTCCTTCCAAAAGTACTCTAGCTTCGCACACGACCAGAAAACATGAAATAATGTCCCTCTTTCCTCCTGGCACCTCCAGCATTTATCTGAGATAGCCGGAGAATATTTATTAATTATTGAGGGCGTACGGTACCATCTTGTCATAATTTTAAAGTTAGTTTCTTGTGCACGTGTGGATATTGAGGATTTTAATGCTACGTTTATAATCTGCCTGTAGTTATAAAAGGAAAATTTGCGCTAGATGCAAAAAAAAAACAAATATGACAATAATAAATGAATAAATCCTGGATGGAAATCCTGCTGCTAAACACCGTAACCCTGATATAAGGTGCAACAAAGAATACAAACAAAAGTGTAGCGCTGGATGAATAAGCTATACGTGACCATATAGCCCAGAATAAAAGTGTCAGTAAAAAAGCACAAAAAAAAATGTGGGTAATAAGTGGTGAAATAAATCACATAAATATTCTCAAAGTTCATATGAATCCATGTGAAAAAAAACTCCTGTCCGGAGTTATGGTGAAAGTTCAGTCAAACTGTGCAGATATCCAGTGACAAACATATAAGTGGCATCAAGTGCATGGAGAGACCCGCCACCAGGAGGAGAATTAAAGGCTTACCAAACAGCCTTCGCAGGGAGGTCAAAACAGGCTCAGCAGAGTAGTGGTCCTCGCTAGAGCATTGGGGGATTCACCAGGGACGCCTCATCCACGCTATCCAGAGACCGGAAGTAATCCGCACACTCTTTCCGGGTCAGGGAGGGTGCACATCCAATGACAAGATGTAAGTGGTATCCAAAAAAGAAAAAATCTTCCAATAGTGCAGCGTTCCTCTAAAACGTTTATTAGGACAGAGGTATGCAGATACAAAATCCTCAATGATAAAACATTTAAAAGCAGCGCTCTTTGCAAGGGTCGAAAAGCTCCGTGGTGTGTCAATAAGAAATGACAGATTCGCGCATGCGCAGTGCGTGTACGTGTAGCCCTACGCCGTTTCGTCACAACTGACATCATTTCTTTTTTGATACCACTTACATCTTGTCATTGGATCATTTTGTTTGTATAATCTGCCTGTGTTGTGCCTGCGTAAACGTCCTACCTAGTGTCGTTTTCCATTTCCTTATATAGGGGGGGACATACTCGTCAGAGGGGGCAACCAATAGTGCATACATTTGCCAGACTGTTTGAGAGCAAGGGCCCGTCTCCTCACATAATCGTTCTAGGGGAGTCAGTGGTCGTTGAAATCTATCCGGATATGGGAGTGTCTTAAAAAAATGTCGCAACTGAGCTCCACTCCAAAAATCCAGACGAAAACGGTCATTGGATGAAGTTAGCTCACCCATTGAGGGCCACGTCCCTGTCGCTGTTTGTATAAAGTGCGAAGCCTGATAGCATTGAGAGTCCAGAAGTCTTCTAAATGGTCCCTCCTGTAGTCCCGGAGGGAAACGTGGGTTCCCTACAATAGGATACAGGAGGGAATTACCCGTTGATAGTAGAGTAGTGGAACATATTCGAGAGCAAGTACGCAGGGTGAGACCCAGGGTTGGGTGCTTTTTGAGAGCAGGACCAAGATCTCCAAAGCACCAAACCGCACGACGCAATGGGACCTCACACTGTGATTGCTCTATCTTTGGCCATATTTTAAAACTTATTATGTAAAAAGATACTAAAATAGTCTGGCCCTCCTTCCTAGTATCACTCTGCGCTTGTGGATGATATGCCGTAAGGATATAAACAATAGTAATATATGTATAAGTAAACAGCAGCTGCTAAAAACGAAATGTACATGTATAAAAAAACAGTATCATATAAAACTTATTAAAAAGTTCAGAATAAAACTGCAGCAGCGCTACGAACAAAAGTTCAAATGTGCGTCTTCTATAACAATCGCTTATATAGGTGATGAAGTAGTGAATGGTGAATCTAGTTGTATTAAATCCAATTCTTATTCTTAGTGCTCCTTTCACCAGTAGTGAATTTCACCGCGTGGGGGGATTTTTGAAAGTCCCCTTCAGGGGGCGCACTCACCAGATATAGGATAAATGAAAGCCTAGATAAACATTCCTCCTTCAGCAATGATACAATTACATTTTCATTTTCTTCTCCACCATAGACTTCATGCGATAACGCAGGTATATGTAAGGGTAAAGAAATAGCTCCACATAGGGTAATATTGTAAAACCAATTTATTGAGAAAACAGACCCTTTGGTTCCCCCCTTACAAAATCTGCGTACCACAATGAAAATATATACAGGCACTTGAAATTGGAACAAAACGAGCGCTTCAGCGCTAGAAACTTGCCACTGATGAACGCTGGACGTCAGATCCTCTCAGCGTCTCCTGTTTGGCAGGTCCTGGAACGCATCCACGTCACTTCCGGTTTGCTGAACTGTGTTGGTCGTCATGGCAACCGGAATTTGTACAGTGTCAGGTTCCGCCCCCCGGCTGGACGTTCAGAGCACGCTCTGCGCGCCTGCGACGTTGCGCATGCGCGCTGAGCAAGTCTGTGTCTATGCCCTGATGTGGGCGGAAGTTCTACCAGGCGCAGCTCGATATGCCTCACTCTGATTGGCATATGCATTCGGGCTGCGTCCTGATTGGCTACTTTGCTTCTATATGTCGGGCTCAGCGATGCCGAGCCGACGTAAATACAAAAGGGACATTGATTGTTGGTTGTGAGGGGTGATCACGGATACACCGCCTCATACCGCCATGCAGTCATTCCTGCAGCTAACACCTATGCCCTGGAGCTAAGAGGGCCTGTTTTGGTTACAGTGTACAGCCCACATTGCCCCCGGTGGTCAGAATTTTTTATTATAGTTGTTTATATTCTAATACCGGGTTTTTATGCTATGTGATGTGTACATATATATCTACTGAGCGTATCAAGAATGCGCTGTATTGCCTGCAATGATTTACAACCCAATCAGATAGCGTTTCCACTATCTAGTGAACCCTAAATACATACATAAATAAATAAATCTAGTGAACCATAAATACATACATACATAAATAAATGAACAAATGAATATGTGTGGCAAACGATTGCTTCTGCTTGTAGGACATATTCTGGGTCTGTAAAACTTATTTATAAGTAGGTACGCCTACCCATAATTACAGTAATATGCTACTTGAAAGCTTCATTTATGAAACATGACTAATACTGATAAGATTCCACCTGTAATAATTGATAAAATTTCTTGCCTATAAAATTCATCAATAAAATCCGCCAGTAAAAGAACAACCCAATTCAAAAGATCCCTAATAAATGGTATTAACAACCAATGTAAAACCAACATAAAACACGCATAAAATCCACATAAAATCCCACCTCTGAAAATGATTCACAATAATTAGGGAATCTGGGTTATATAAATGACATGGTGTCAAATCCCCTCTCCGCAAGAATCTTTCTCGCGTCGTGTGTGGGCACCTATATAAGCGATTGTTATAGAAGACGCACATTTGAACTTTTGTTCGTAGCGCTGCTGCAGTTTTATTCTGAACTTTTTAATAAGTTTTATATGATACTGTTTTTTTATATTTTAAAACTTGCATGCCTGCACCAGTCTATTAGTCTTGCCATATGAGCCGCCTGATAATATTTCTGCATATCTGGTACCGCTATCCCCCCATATTGTTTAGGCTTAGTCATCAAACGTCATTGTAATCTAGGTCTTTTATGGGCCCAGATAAAGTCAGTTATTAACGCATTAATCTGTTAAAAAAATTATTTGGGTATATGGATGGGTAGGGTTTGGAAAAGATAGAAGAATTTAGGCAAAATTGACATTTTTATTATATTACATCTACCGAACCATGAAAAAGGCCCTGGTGCCATTTAGACAGTAAAATTCTTACTCTACTAAGTAGAGGTGGAAAATTCAGCCCGTAGATTTGATCTAGTTTAGGTGGAATAAACGTGCCCAGGTATTTAGGGCCTGTATAAGTCCATCTAAACTTAAAGTTCATTTTTAAGGCATTGATTTGACTCGAGGACATTGATACCCACATTGCCTCTGATTTAGATCTGTTAATTTTTAAATTGGACAATGCACCGTATTGGTCCAATTCTCTTAAAAGATTTGGCAAAGATATAACTGGTTTAGTAAGAGAAAATAAAAGGTAGAGCAACAATTCTTTTTTTCAGATCCTCAGAGAGTTCTTTGCCATGAGGTTCCATGTTGAACTTCCAGTGACCAGTATGAGAGAGTGAGAGCGATAACACTAAATTTACACACCTGCTCCCCATTCACACCTGAGACCTTGTAACACTAAAGAGTTACATGACACCGGGGAGGGAAAATGGGTAATTGGGCCCAATTTGGACATTTTCACTTAGGGATGCACTCACTTTTGTTGCCAGTGGTTTAGACATTAATTGCTGTGTGTTGAGTTATTTTTAGGGGACAGCAAATTTACACTGTTATACAAGCTGGACACTTACTACTTTACATTGTAGCAAAGTGTCATTTCTTCACATGAAACGATATAATAAAATATTTACAAAAATGTGAGGGGTGTACTCACTTTTGTGAGATACTGTATGTGTATAGCCCAGTATTTTTATATTAATTACAGGTCAATGTAGAAAGAGTGAAACACCACTGAGGTGAGTCATTACCTGTCCCACCTCCACTGTACACTAATGGGTGGTGGCTATTGTCCCTTGTCTGTACATTGTGGATTGTCGTTGCGAATTATGAATCAATAAAGATGATTTTATGAAAGTGCGGCCAACCGGATATTCCTTCACATGACACTAGAGACAAGGTTAATTGTGGTGAACATAACTTCCCATCCTCTTATTTAGCATTACATAAAATGGCAAAGCTAGGTAGGATTTTTTTTTTTTTAAATGGGCTGTAAAAGTGGTGGATCTGCCACCAACACAGTGTGCTTTTTTTTTTTAGCACTTGCAGCATTGTCCATCTCTTGATGTTTACTTAGTTTCTGTGTCCTGACAGCTGTTGTGTTGCATTACTTCCCTTTTATTAGTTACTATGCCATTCATAAGTCAGGGAGAAAAAAAATGCACAAGTTACTGTGCAGCAAACCTGTTGAACCGGAAAAGGTGATTTTAACATTGTGTTATGTGACACAAACCTTTATGGCAAAGAAGGTATTCTATTAAACCTAACTTTTAAGGAAAAAAAAAAAAGCTTTCGCCAGGAAAACGCACTAAAAGTTGTTTTTCGAACATTATATATGAAATGAAAAGACAAAGTAAATATATATAAAAATGTCACAAACTGAAGGTCTGGCCAACACCTGCCTGTGACAAGAATCCTTGGTTACTAATTAAACTGGCCTAGATTGCATGTTTCTTCATAAGAGCTTTGTTTAGCTTTGATGAACCTTGCATTTGGAAACGTGTTGCAACAGACTGAAAGTGATATATTTTATAGGACCAATTCACACAGGCTTTATGCTGTAAATGCTAGTCAGAAGAGCGATGTCAACAGCCGGCGTTCACAAGACTTTTTAAACAACGATTTGAAGTCCTCCGGGCTCATTCATACTAGCCATGTGCACTCCGTTGCGTTTAACATTGCCTGTTAACTTGCATTGCTCTCAGGCAGCCCATTCATTTAAATAGGCTGGCTAATGCACCACAATGGATTAAAAATATTGCTTCTGCAGAATTTCTGAAAGCGCAACACATCATACTGTAGGGCGTTACTGTACATTGCATGCAGTGCTCAAGTGTGCTCACATTATACTCAGAAGGTATGATGCTGCCTTGCACCAATCCCACAACCCAGATCCATTAAAAGCCCAAATATTTTTTCTCTTATCGTCCATGGACCGACACAGCTCTCATACTGATTACATGTGGGTATATGTCCCTGCTTGCAGGAGAAGACCTAGGCAGAATGTTAGATGTTAAAACATTCTAGAACAAGCCAGAGCTGAACAGCACCGCTCAGGGGGGCGGTCCCTCCGGACATTACCCTCCCACCTGCAGCCAGCAGCCTCAGTTTTTTTTCTGCCTAGCAGAAGGAGAAGACGTGGCTCTCTCAGGAGCCAGTCTCCTGGAAGATTTTTACTTTTAAAATTTTATTCCTTTGGGAATTTTATTATTTTGTTTTTGAGACCTTCAATCAACTGTCGGCTGGGCAACAGGTTGGGTACACTAGTATCCTCATAGTCTTCCCTGTCCGACCATCGAGCGTGCTGATCCTCGCCTTGTGTGCGTGAGACTCCGTTCACGACATACCCCATGGCTCCAGGGGTGGCTGGGTTGCTTTCATGCTCCCGCGGTCCTCTCAAGATCGAACAGTACCTACTGTATCTTTTGCGGTTGACCGAGCCGACAGCTACGCAGTACGACTCTATGATAGGTCTGTCTGAAACAAGCCAGTGGGTCCCTCTATTGGCACCAAGGGTGTTCTCCGAGGTGCTTGCGGGACAGGTAAGTAGTCTCTCCTGAAAAGAAGGTGAGTACATGCTGGCTGTGTTTCTGTGTGTGGGGGGTTCTCCCTGTCTTCCCCCTGTTATGCTGCTCTCTGCACCCTGCTGGTGCTGTGCTGTCAGGGGATACCTGGGGGGGTCGGTCTGCCCTGGGGGGGCGCTCCATGTCTGTTTAATATGCTGGAAAGTGTTCTGGAGGACTGTGTGTGGGGTTTTGCGTGCGCCATTGCCGCGGTATTTTAAATTAAAAAAGTGCGACATCGGCGGCCATTTTGCCGTGGCTCAAGCACAGTTATACAATCGCCCGGCGGCCATTTTCTTGTAGCCGCGGCGCTTTTAGTTTAGTTTTCGGCCTCTAGCGGCGCTGCTGAACGGCGCAAAATACCTCTCTCCTCACAGATTCTTCACTCTCCTCAGGCTTCACCCACGCTACAGCGCGGCTCATACAGCGGAACCGAGCGGTCCCTAGGGGTGGTGAGTCCTCTGGGTGTCCCCTCCTCAGCCTCAGCACAGCCAGTGGGTGGGACTGTACTATTCACTGTAATAGTGAATAGGGTCTCAGAGGGTGGCAATATGGAGTCTGGTTCACCTGCTTCTCCCCACTTCTCAGAGGCAACTGGCAGTGCTCCTGCACCTGCGGTCCCTATGGACCAGTTGTCGGCAGTCCTGGAATCATTCCTTGTCAAGCTGGAAGCGGTGTGCCAACGCACGGGGGCTGTAAAGCGCCCCCTCCCCACACAATCTCCACATGGGGAGTGCTCTGACTCAGATATGGGCCTAGCTACTGCTGCTGAGGACCCTAGTTCTGAGGATATTGATGTGTTTGGACAGGACCTTCCTTGTGAGGAAGACCCCATTAACCAGGATGTAAATGTAAAGGGTATTGTCCACAAATAGGAGCAAATGTTCCAGTCAATAAAAATAATATTACCAAGGAAGATAAGTGGCAATGGGATTTTAAAATCCTCTGAAACAACAGATATTGATAAGGAAGTCTTTGGTGTAAACATAATTACTCAGGGCAGCTCTTCCCCAAGTTGAAGCCAACTCAAGGTAATGACATAAAAGAAAAAATAGAAAGGCGCCTCTAAGTAAAACAGGTTTATTAATAAAGCAAACAAATTATATCCGACACTTACATCAAGGTAAGTTCAGGCATCCTCCAGTAGGATGAGTGTTCATACTGTGTCCAGGGTCTGTGACACTTCTCCACGAGTCTCCCGAGTCCCGGTTGTAGCGGCCGCAAGTAGCCGGGATGCAGGCTGGCTTGTCCGTGGTAAGGGATAGCAGCGGAAGGTGGCGGCGGTCAATCCGAGGAGGAGCGTCTGACGTCAACTGGATCGGGTTGTACAAAGGACCACAACGCGTTTCAGAGCATGCGCGGCTCTCGTACAGAGCATGCGCGCTCCTTTCTCAAGCTTAATGTTGAGGCTGAGGAACCTCAGGTGGAAACTATGACCTTTTGGTTCTTTGAAAGCCGTGTCTTCAAAAAAGGTTTTTCCATATGTGCCTTTTTTTGATACATACATTGACCAAGTCTGGGATAAGCCGCAGAAGACTTTGACGGTCCCGCGGCGCATAGCCTTAAGGTACCCCTTTAAGGAGGACCTAGTTAAGAAGTGGGCTCATCCCCCAGTGGTCGACCCGCCGGTCGCCCGTTTAAATAAGGCTACATGTTCCCAATGGAAGGGACTCCTGCATTTAAGGATCCTGCTGACAGGAGGTCAGAAGTGGCGTGTAGAACTATGTTCACCTTATTGGGGGCCGCCTTACGCCCTATAGTGGCGGCGACACTTGTGTCTCAGACACTCACAGGCTGGGCACGGATATTGCACCAGACAGTGCAGGAGCATAATCTCCCTCCTGAAACCATTGCCCTGGTTCACCAGCTTGCGCAGGGTTTAGTCTTCGTGTGCGACGCCACTGTGGTTGCAACCCCTTTAATAACGGGTGCCTCCATTTCTGCTGTGGTGATGCGTCGCCTTATCTGGCTGAAATGCTGGTCGGCCGATCTAGCTTCCAAAAAGCTCCTGGCTGACTTGCCCTTTAAGGGCGGTAGACTGTTTGGGGCCGCCCTGGATGACATTATTAAAAACGTCACGGGAGGTAAGAGCACCTTCCTTCCCCAGTCTATTAAGGGAAAGGAGCCCCACCGCAGGCCGGGCCCGCCCTTTCCGGCGAAGAAGTTTTTTCGTCAGTCAGATTCCACGGGTAAGCCCACCCAGACTGAAAAAAGTGCGACTGGGGGACAAAGACGTCCCTGGGTGCGTAAGCCTACCAAGCAAGCTCCCAAGTCCACCACCGCATGAAGTCTTGCCCCTGCCCGACTCTGGGGTGGGGGACGTCTTTGCAGGTTCTCGGTGCGGTGGACCTCCCGGATCTCCGACCGGTGGGTGTGCGAGGTGGTCACCTCGGGATACAGGATAGAGTTCCGCTCGTGGCCCCCAAGCAGGTTTTTTCCCTCAAACCTCCCTCTCCTTCCGGCCTGCCGGGCGGCCCTCTTGGGGGCCGTACAGGATTTGGTCAGGCGCGGAGTAATTGTGCCGGTTCCGTCACAAGAGAGGTTTCAGGGGTTTTACTCAAACCTGTTTGTTGTCCCGAAAAAGGACGGGGTTCAGCCAATCCTGGACCTCAAGGCCCTGAATGCCTATGTGAGGGTACAAAAATTCAGGATGGAATCCATTCGCACGGTGATCGCGACACTCCACCAGGGGGATTTTTTGGCGTCCTTGGATATCAAGGACGCTTACTTGCACATCCCAATCTGCGCAAGCCACCAGAGGTTTCTGCGCTTTGCCATAGGCGAAGTCCACTATCAGTTCGTGGCCTAGCATCGTTACCACGGGTTTTTACAAAGGTGCTGGCCCCGGTTCTAGCTTTGCTGAGACAGCGAGGAATTGTTATCGTGGGCTATCTAGACCATCTCCTTCTCAGAGCAGAAAATGGCTCAGAATTGGAGGAAAATGTGACAATGGTCAGTCAGACCCTCCGGGACTTCGGATGGGTTCTGAACACGCAGAAGTCGGCTCTAGTCCCGACTCAGCGCCTGGAGTATCTGGGTCTGCTCCTGGACACTTCGGCAGCGAGGGTGTTTCTACCCTCAGAGAAGATACTGACACTTCAGTCGGCAGTGCGGGTTCTGACGTCCCGAAAATGGTCGTCAATTTGCTTCTGCATGAGAGTCCTGGGACTAATGGTGGCCTCCTTCGAGGCTGTTCCGTATTCCCAAGCACACACTCGGGCATTGCAGAAGGGAATTTTGTCGGTTTGGGACAAGTCCCCATTGTCATTGGATCTTCAGATCCAGGTGAGTCACTCTGTCAAGGCGTCCCTGACATGGTAGCTGAGATCCCCGGCTCTTCGGGCCGGGAAGTCGTTCCTCCCCATCCACTGGGCGGTGATCACAACGGACGCCAGCCTGACGGGCTGGGGAGGAGTGTGGGGAGTCCTGTCAGCTCAAGGGCTCTGGACTCTAGCCGAATCTCGTCTCCCAATCAACGTCCTGGAATTGCGGGCGATCAAGCTGTGTCTCGCCGCATGTTCGAAGAGGCTACAGGGCCACTCGGTCAGAATCCAGTCGGACAACGCCACGGCCGTGGCGTACGTCAACCATCAGGGGGGCACTCGGAGCTCAGCTGCAGCATCGAGGTCGCCCACATCCTAAGATGGGCGGAAAGAAGCGTGCCGGCGCTGTCGGCCGTTTACATTCCGGGCGTAGAAAACTGTGGTCCTTGCATCCGGAAGTGTTTTAGCTCCTTTGTCGACGATGGGGCACTCCGGATGTGGACCTGATGACGTCTCGACTCAATCGCAAGGTGTCAAGGTTCGTGGCCCGGTCCAGGGACCCGTGGGCGGATGCCTCGGACGCGTTAGTGGCCCCGTGGGGTCAGTATCGCCTGATGTATGTCTACCCTCCGCTGCAGTTGATTCCTCGTCTGCTGCGCAGGGTAGCGGCCGAGGGCATTCCGGTAATCCTCATTGCTCCGGACTGGCCTCGGCGTCATTGGTACGCCGACCTGGTACGTCTCGTCGTGGACGTCCCTTGGCGCCTGCCCTTGAGGGAGGACCTTCTATCTCAAGGTCCTATCTTTCATCCTGCTTTACAGTCTCTGGCTTTAACGTTATGGCTATTGAGAGCCAGGTGCTGAAAGACCGAGGCCTGTCAGATTCGGTAATTTCAACCATGCTTAGGGCACGGAAGTCTTCTTCTAGGAAGATCTATCACCGTACTTGGAGAGCTTACATCGCTATGTGCGAGGAACTGGACTGGCGTCCAGGGACGTACTCTGTTCCCAGAATCCTGAGGTTCTTACAGCGTGGTGTTGCTCAAAGGCTGGCTTTGAGCACTATTAAGGGTCAGATTTCGTCTTTGGCCGTTTTCTTTCAAAGACCCCTAGCTGGTCATTCCTTGGTTAGCACTTTTGTGCAGGGGGTACGCCATGTGGTTCCACCTGTCAAGCCCCCGCTCCCTCCTTGGGATCTGAACTTGGTGCTTTCGGTTCTTCAGAAATCTCCTTTCGAGAATATAAGAGACATTCCTCTTTTAACTTTGTCTCAGAAGGTGGCTTTTTTAGTGGCCATCACTTCTGTTAGACAGGTGTCTGAGTTGGCGGCTCTGTCATGCAAGTCGCCTTACCTGGTCCTCCATAAGGATAAGGCGGTATTGCGACCGCGACCGTCTTTTCTTTCTAAGGTGGTTTCAGCTTTTCACCTTAATGAGGACATTGTCCTTCCGTCCTTGTGCCCTCATCCATCGTATCCTAGAGAGGTTGCGCTTCACAATTTAGATGTGGTGCATGCCTTACGGGTATACCTGGCTGCTACTGCTCCTATTCGGAAGTCTGACTCGCTGTTTGTATCTGTCTCTGGTCCGAAACAGGGCCAAGCGGTGTCGTCTGCCACCATTTCAAGGTGGATCAGGCAGACCGTTATACAGGCCTATGCCATTAGGGGACGGGCGCCTCCCTTCCCGGTCACGGCGCATTCCACCAGGGCAATCGGTGCTTCCTGGGTTTTCCGACATCAAGCGTCGGTTGCACAAGTGTGCAAGGCGGCGACCTGGTCGTCCGTTCATACCGTTTCAAAGTTCTACAAGGTTGATGTGGCTGCATTTTCGGATGCTTCCTTCGGCCGCAACGTGTTGCAGGCCGCTGTCTAATGTTGCAACTCCTCCGTTGAGGAGCTCTGCTGGTTTGGAGTGAAGTTTTGGTTGTTCCTTACTTTTTTGCTCCCACCCTTTTCTTATACTGCTTTGGGACGTCCCACATGTAATCAGTATGAGAGCTGTGTCGGTCCATGGACGATAAGAGAAAATAGGATTTTTGTACTCACCGTAAAATCTGTTTCTCTGACGTCCATGGACCGACACAGCACCCACCCTTCCTTTTAAGTTTGTACTGCTTTGTTACAAACTGAGGCTGCTGGCTGCAGGTGGGAGGGTAATTGTCCGGAGGGACCGCCCCCCTGGGCGGGGCTGTTCAGCTCTGGCTTGTTCTAGAATGTTTTAACATCTAACATTCTGCCTAGGTCTTCTCCTGCAAGCCGGGACATATACCCACATGTAATCAGTATGAGAGCTTTGTCGATCCATGGACGTCAGAGAAACGGATTTTACAGTGAGTGCAAAAATCCTATTTTTTTTTAGGTATAAATAACTTTTTCGAGTTGCCTTTCTTTGATCATATGACACACGCCTCCCCTTTTTTTTCTTTCTGGTCGGTGGGCAGCCTTTTGTCCTGTATATGTCGGTGCTAACATAATGACGCATAGCAGTACTGTGAGCCCAAGGCAGCGGGATGGCACAACCCAAGGATGTTTAGGGAAGTTTGCTGAATAATGCTGGGCATCATCCAACTTGGAAGACTGGCAGCAGCATAAAAAAGCAGTGATTCTTCAATGGAGTGCACTGGAGAAGGGGGGTGAATAGAGCTGCAAAGCTGCATTTGTATATTAACAACTTAATGACCCGCCCATAGACAAAAGACGTCTACAGGGCGGTTTGTTAACTCTGGGAGGGCGCACATAGATGTTCTCCCAGAATCACGCTCCCGCGTGCCCCCTGGGGCACGCACACGGGAGTGTCCGTGACCGCCGTGTCCTATCACAGATCACGGTAAATGGCCGCTGATCGCGGCCATTTACCACGTGATCGCTCCGTCAAATGACGGAGCGATCACTTGTAAACAAACCGGCGTCATGTCATGACGCTGGTTCCTCTCTCCCCTCTCTGTACCGATCGGTACAGTGTGAGAGGAGAGGATTAGAGAGCGGATGTCAGCAGCGCTGTGGCCTGGATCTGTGACAATTGCAGTCACAGATCCAGCCAGGGCTGGTGCAAGGATTTTTTACACCCTAGGCGAAACCTAAATTTTGCCGCCCCCTTGGCTCTGCCCCTGACTCCACCCCCTTTGCCCTACCCTTGTAACATGTGAACTACCTGACCCATACACTGACCCACCTACCTGACCCATACACTGACCCACCTACCTGACCCATACACTGACCCACCTACCTGACACATACACTGGCTCACCTACCTGACCCATACACTGACCCACCTACCTGACCCATACACTGACCCACCTACCTGACCCATACACTGACCCACCTACCTGACCCATACACTGACCCACCTACCTGACACATACACTGACCCACCTACCTGACACATACACTGGCCCACCTACCTGACACATACACTGACCCATACACTGGTTCACCTACCTGACACATACACTGACCTATCTGACACATAGTGAATGAAGATATCCACGCAAAATGGTTAAAAGAAGCTGCTGTCCCCCTGTTTGAGTCCCGAGACAGGACCAAAAATAAAGTGAAAGTAAGAAAATAGAGGTAATGGCGCTGCTAAAGCTAAGAGATGTAAGGGGACCCTAAACTCAATAACACCTGTTCCTAGTGTTTAAGTGTGGCACCCTTAGCTGCCAATAAGCTGAATTGTGCAGGCTAATCAGCCCAAATTGAGTGAGAGGATAATGTGAAAAAGTATGCAGATGTGACTTCTACAACTTGGCCTCGACCATCACATCCGGGCTCTCCTCACGGCTGGGCGGGCAGTATTGATTAGGTGTTCCCTGCCAGCGCCGCCATCCAGATGCTCCATGGTGTCCCTGCTGGCCGGGAGGTCAGCTAACAGACGCTGTACCTCTCGATGCTCCTTTCTCCGCCGAGCCCCACCCCTCCGCTGCACACACAGTACCGTACCAGAGGGACACGCTGGAGCAAAGGAGTCCCGGAGCGGCGCTGTGTGAGGAGATGCGACAGCGGGCACTTAGCGGGACATTGGTGGCACGCAGCGGATGTTTTCCAGAGACAGCTGGCCCAGCATTGAACAGGGGCGAGCTCCTGCACGTCTGGAGCTTCACTGAAACAGAGGTCATGGCTGCGCCCTAGGTGTTAGTGCGCCCTAGGCGACTGTCTACTCCGCCTAGTGGTAGCGCCGGCCCTGGATCCAGCCATCCATCCCTCCATGCTCAGCCATCCCTGCCATACTGTGCAATACTCTGCAATACCCTACCATACTCTGCAATACCCCGCAACACTCTGCAATACCCCGAAACACTCTGCAATACCCTGCCAGACTCTGCCATGCTCGGCTGTACTCGGCCTCTGTATGTGGCCAGGCTGTGGAAGTCTTACACATATGGTATTTCCGTACTCAGGAGGAGTAGGAGAATCTATTTTGGGGTGTCATTTTTGGTGTGTACATGCTATGTGTTAGAAATATTGTATAAATGGACAACTTTGTGTTAAAAAAAAAATGCGTTTTAACCACTTCCCGCCCGCCAGCCGTCATATGACGTACTTGACTTTGTGAGGGGATATCTGAATGATGGGTGCAGCTACAGGCATCATTCAGATATCAGCTTTTTCAGCCGGCGATTCCCTACACCATAAGAACAATCATAGTGGCTGTTCCACCGATTGATCGTTCTTACGGGAGGCGAGAGGGGACGTCCCCCCCCCTCCCGCTGCCCTCCGGTGCTTCTACCGACTTACCGCTACGATCGAAGCTAGGATCGTTTTTTTTATTTTATTTCAGGCTTCCCAGCCTAGAGGTGAGATGTGGGGTCTTATTGACCCCATATCTCACTGTAAAGAGAACCTGGCATGCCATATTCCTATTACAAGGGATGTTTACATTCCTTGTAATAGGAATAAAAGTGATCAAAACATTTATTACTCTTTCGTCCATGGACCGACACAGCTTCTCTATTGACAAAGTGGGTATTATCCGTTAATTAGGAGTGACTAGGCAGAAAAACTTGTAAAAAGTGTTGCATCACACCTTCTACAGTACCGCCCAGGGGGCGGACCCTCTGGGTATACCCTCTCAGTCTGCATCTTCGCAGATCAGTTTTTTTCTGTCTAGCAAGGAGTAGGACATGGCTCCCTTCGGGCCATTGGTCCGGGGAAAAAAGATATACCGTATATACTCGAGTATAAGCCGACCCAAATATAAGCCGAGGCACCTAATTTTTCCACAAAAAACTGGGAAAACTTATTGACTCGAGTATAAGCCTAGGGTGTGCCTCACTGTGCCCATGCCTCACTGTGCCCATGCCTCACTGTGTCCATGACTAGACTAACGTTTAACATGGGAGTCTATGGAAGGGGTGCCCGGGTTTGAAAAATAGGTTCTCCCCGGCTGTAGGTCCCCCAGACAAAAAACTTTGCACACTTATAGAGGAAGAGTGGAGCTACATGTGTGCATAATTTGGAGTCCAGGGGAACTTACGACCGGTCGGTATCGCCTCCCCAAAGTCACCGGAGAAATTACCGTTTTACATTGGAGTCTATGGAAGGGGTGACCGGTTTTGAAAATTCGGTGCTCCCCGGCCGTAGGTCTCCCGGACAAGAAACTTTTCACACTTGTAGGGGAATAGTGGGGCTACATGTGTGCCATGTTTGGGGTCCAGGGGACATACGGCCGGCCAGTACCGGCTCCCCAAAATCCGGGAGATCAGGCGCAAAAAGGTGACTTGAGTATAAGCCGAGGGGGGCATTTTTAGCACAAAAAAATGTGCTGAAAAACTCGGCTTATACTCGAGTATATACGGTGTATATATATATATTTTTTTTTTTTTGCTACATTTGTTGTTTCCTGCGATCTTCGATCAACTGCCGACTGGGTGACAGGCTGGATCCTCGATCCTTGTAGTCTCCCCAGTTTCGGCCATCGAGCGTGTGCCGACCCTAGCTACGCGCTGGGTTTTCCACGACATGCCCGTCGCTCCAGGGCTTGCATCGGACCGCTCAGCTTCAGCTGACCTTACGGCCGAGTCGCAGCAGCCTGTCCGGTGAGCGTCATGCTCCAGGGCATACATAGATCGTCCCTTCTGGGTCCAATCACAGCATGCCTGGCCAACAGTCACCTTCCGTGCGCGGACGATGATCTGTTTGGAATGTCTTCCAGCAGAATACATGCAGGATAGATAAGTAAAACTCCCCTGCCTCGGCTGGGTGATTTAGCTGGACATTCCTGGAGAGATCAAGTAAGTGGTTGTGGCCCCTTTCTTCCCTCTCTCCCTGCCTTTCCCTCCTCCCTGGGCTTCTAGCTAAAGGTTGCTGGGTGCTGGGGGTCACCTAGGGGGTCCCACTGGAGCGGGGCTGGCTGTAACTAACATTTAAAAGAAATGTCATTTTTTCTTACCTGTGTTTGTGTCCTTCCTCCTCCATGCTGTCGGCGGCCATTTTGAGGTGGTCCATGCCAAGTTTGGCCTCTTGTGACTGCCCGGCGGCCATCTTCCTGTGGTTCGGCCACACCCACTGGCCCCTATCAGCTGATCGGCGGCCATGTTTGTCCACCCTGTATGCAGATATTGCCATTCGGCGGCCATCTTTTTGTGGGCTATGGCTGCTTGACCTCTATCTTCTGTCGGCGGCCATTTTCTTAGAGCCCACATTATCTTCCATACAGACGTTTTTGGCAACCATTTTTCGAGAGCCTCCGGCCTCTAGGGTGCATTACACTGGCGCGAAAATTCACACAGGAAGTGCTGATAAAAGAAGCAGACTGACACAGCAGCAGGGGGACAGCATCACAGGCGCAGCATAGCAGTACCTATCCAGGGTGGTGAGTCCTCTGGGTGACCCGGCCTCTCTGCAGCACAGGAGGGTGGCCTATTGATATCTTGCCTGGAGCCCTGTGAGTGTCAGCGTGTGGTCAGCATGGCATCTGAGCCAGATGTCTTCTCCCCTGAAACACCAGATTTAGCAGCTGGTGCCCCTGAGGTGTCTATGAACGCTATGACTGCAATCCTAGAGGCGTTTGCTGCCAGGGTGGAAGCAGCACACGGGAATACAGGGGGTAGTAAACGCCCCATCCCCTGCAAGCTTCTGGGGATAATTCTGGTGCAGAACCAGGTCCAGCTAAGGCTCGGGGACCAGATTCTGACGCATCAGAGACTGCAGACCGTGACCGGACAGTGAGAATGACTCAAAGTCCAGGTCAGTACGCGAGACGGCTTTGGTATCTGACCTTATTACTGCAGTGCGGGATATGCTAAAATTGGAAAATACTGCAGAAGCAGCAGAGACTCCGGTCCACTTGGGTTTCATAGACCTGCCCGCACTGCTAAGGTGTTCCCTTGTGTGTCTTTTGATAAACTCTTATACAAGGAATTGGAGAACCCACTGAGGGTCTTTACAGCCCCAAAGAGGTTTGCGGTACGGTACCCCTTTGAGGAGAGTTTTCTGAAGAAATGGACCTCTCCCCCCTATAGTGGACCCTCCGGTGTCCAGACTTAATAGAGCCACCACAATTCCTGTAGAAGGGGCTCCTGTTTTCTAGGACCCTGTGGATAAGAAGGCTGAAGCACTCGCTTGCTACCTATACTCAGTGGTAGGCTCGGCAGTACGCCCGGCATTGGCGGGGGCCCTAGTGTCTCACACACTTACTGAATGGGCAAGATTGCTACTCTAGGGGTTAAGGAGCGAGATGCTCCTCCTGATGAGATAACATTGGCCGACCTGTTGGTCCAGGGCCTTAGGTTTGTCTGCAAGTCAGACATGAATACTATTCCCCTGCTGTCTAAAACTTCGGTTTATGCAGTAGCAATACGCCGCCTGATCTGGCTAAAAGGCTGGTCTGCGGACCAGACTTCCAAGAAAGCCCTGTTGGATCTGCCTTTTAAGGGCGACAGACTTTTTGGGGCTTCTCTGGATGACATCATCAAGGATGCCACAGGAGGTAAAAGCACTTTGCTTCCCCAAATTAGCAAGGGTAAGGGGCCACGCCAAGGGCAAGGGCCCTCCTTTACTGCACACAAGTGGTTTTTTCGTCCCCCTAGGGCGACAGGGAAAAGACCCCAGGCCGATAAAGCGCCTGCCCAAGGACAAAAGCGTCCCTGGTCCCGCATACCCAATAAGCCTGCGGACAAATTTGCGTCCGCATGAAGGTCCACCCCCACCCAGCTCTCGGGTGGGGAGACGTCTTCGCAAATTTGCGACTCAGTGGACAGCACTAATCTCCGACAGGTGGGTTTGCGAAGTAATCTCCTCAGGCTACAAGATAGAGTTTCTCTCTTGTCCACCGGACAGATTCAACACCTCCAATCTGCAGCTACTACCGACCCGTCGGGAGGCCCTGTATGGGGCGGTCCAGGGTCTACTGGAACGCGGGGTAGTTATTCCAGTTCCAGAACTGGAACGGGGTTTTTACTCAAATCTGTTCATTGTGCCAAAGAAGGAGGGGCTTCGTCCAAGCTTGGATCTCAGAGCCCTCAATTGCTTTGTGAAGGTACAAAGTTTTCGGATGGAGTCGGTTTGATCTGTAGTCACGGCTCTCCATCCGGGGGACTTTCTGGCCTCCTTGGACATCAAGGACGCATACCTGCATGTCCCCATATACTCCAGACACCAGAGGTTTCTGCGATTTGCTATCGGGAAGGACCACTACCAGTTTGTGGCCCTCCCGTTGGGCCTTGCCTCAGCACCCAGGACGTTCACCAAGGTGCTCGCTCCGATTCTGGCACTTCTAAGACAGCGGGATATCGCTATCACAGGCTACTTATACGACCTTCTGCTGAAGGCCCCTTCAAGCTCAGAATTAGAGGTAAGCGTGTCCATTACCTGTCAGACTCTTCGAGACTGTGGTTGGATACTAAACACGCAAAAGTCAGTATTGGTGCCCACTCAACGCCTAGTGTACCTGGGGTTGATTCTGGATTCCTCAGAGGCAAAGGTATTCCTCCCTGTGGAGAAGTTGCAGACCCTCCGGGGCTGCAGTACGGCAGCTGACTTCCAGGAATTGGTCGTCACTCCGTTTTTGCATGCGAGTGTTGGGCCTCAGGGTAGCCTCCTTCGAGGCGGTCCCATATGTTCAATACCACACTCGAGTGTTACAGAAGGAAGTTCTGTCCAGATGGAACAGATGCCCTTCATCTCTGGATTATCAAATCCGAGTGAGCCACCTAGTCAGGAGATCCCTGGTATGGTGGCTGACAGCACCGGCTGTAATGGCCGGGAAGTCATTTCTTCCGGTTTACTGGATAGTGATCACGACGGACGCCAGCCTTACAGGTTGGGGGGGAGTCTGGGGTGTCCAGTCGGCGCAGGGTCGCTGGACCCCAGAGGAAGCCCTCCTGCCGATCAATGTCCTGGAGATCCGGGCGATCAAGCTGTGCCTCTTCAAATGGTCTCAGAGACTGCAAGGGCGTCCAGTCAGGATCCAGTCAGACAACGCCACAGCAGTGGCATATGTCAATCATCTAGGAGGAACAAGAAGCTCAGCTGCAGCATCGGAGGTTGCTCGCATCCTGAAGTGGGCAGAGAGGAGCGTACCGGCACTGTCGGCCGTGTACATTCCGGGTGTGGAAAACTGGCAGGCGGACTACCTGAGCCGCCAGATGCTGGACCAGGGAGAATGGTCCTTACACCCGGAGGTGTTCCAACTCCTCTGCCAAAGATGGGGCACACCAGACGTAGATCTTCTGGCTTCCCGACTCAATCGGAAGGTATTGAGATTTGTGGCCCGGTCAAGAGACCCATGGGCAGACGCAACGGACGCGTTGGTAGCATCGTGGGGTCAGTATCGGCTAATCTATGCCTTCCCTCCCTTAAGGCTTCTTCCTCTTCTGCTCCGCAGAGTGGAGGCAGAGGGAATTCCAATGATCCTAATCGCTCCAGATTGGCCTCAGCGTCCTTGGTACGATGATCTAGTACGTCTGGTAGCAGACGTCCCCTGGCGCCTACCACTACGGAAGGACCTGCTATCGCAAGGTCCCATATTCCATCCTGCTTTACAGTCATTGGCTTTAACGGCATGGCTGTTGAGAATCGGGTACTGAGAGACCGGGGCCTGTCACTCAGTAATCTCTACTATGAGAAGTGCTCGAAAATCTCCAGGTGTGAGGAAATGAAATGGCATCCGCGTACCTATTTGGTTTCCAGAATCCTGCTGTTTTTACAGCATGGGGTGGACCAAGGGCTTGCCCTAAGTACGATTTAAGGGACAGATATCTGCCCTGGCTGTCTTTTTTCAGCGACCCCTGGCGACTCACTCTCTCGTGAGTACATTTGTGCAGGGGGTCCGACAGGTGGCCCCTCCGGTCCGTCCCCCGTTACCTCTGTGGGACTTGAACCTGGTCCTCTCGGTGCTTCAGAAGGCACCGTTTGAGAATATTAGAGATATTCCCCTGTTGACACTTTCTCAGAAAGTGGTCTTTTTGGTGGCTGTTACGTCAGTTAGACGAGTCTCTGAGCTGGCAGCCTTGTCCTGCAAGGCTCCCTATTTGATTTTCCACAAGGATAAGGTGGTGCTGCGGCCGCAGCCTTCCTTTCATCCGAAAGTCGTTTCGGCTTTTCATCTCAACGAAGACATTGTACTTCCATCCTTGTGTCCTCAGCCGTCGAATCCTAAGGAGTCGGCGTTGCATTCCTTGGACATTGTCCGAGCTTTGAGAGTATACCTATCTGCTACTTCCCTGTTCCGGAAGTCAGACTCACTGTTTGTTTTGGTGGCTGGTCCCAAGAAGGGCCAAGCAGTCTCATCGGCCACCATCTCTAGGTGGATCCGACAGATAGTAATCCAGGCTTACGCCTTAAAGGGTCAGGCGCCCCCCTTTCCTGTCACGGCGCATTCGACCAGGGCAATAGGTGCCTCTTGGGCTTTCCGACATCAAGCGTCTGTTTCCCAATTATGTAAAGCGGCAACTTGGTCGTCCGCTCACACTTTCACAAAATTCTACAAAATTGATGTAGGTGCATCTTCGGATGCCTCTTTTGGCCGCAAGGTTTTGCAAGCGGCTGTTTAGAGTTGCAACTCCTCCGTTGGAGGAGTGCTGTTTTGTGTTTGGGGTGAAGTTTATTTTTATGCTGTTACCACCCCTCGTTTTTTCTCTGACACTGCTTTGGGACGTCCCACTTTGTCAATAGAGAAGCTGTGTCGGTCCATGGACGAAAGAGTAAATAGGATTTTTTACTCACCGTAAAATCCTTTTCTCTGAGTCCATGGACCGACACAGCACCCACCCCTCCTTTTAAGTTTGTACTGCTTTTTGACGAACTGATCTGCGAAGATGCAGACTGAGAGGGTATACCCAGAGGGTCCGCCCCCTGGGCGGTACTGTAGAAGGTGTGATGCAACACTTTTTACAAGTTTTTCTGCCTAGTCACTCCTAATTAACGGATAATACCCACTTTGTCAATAGAGAAGCTGTGTCGGTCCATGGACTCAGAGAAAAGGATTTTACGGTGAGTAAAAAATCCTATTTTTTGGGAAAAAATGTGTCAAACTAAAATAAATAAAGTAAAATGAACAATAAATTTTTTATTTATTTTTTAAAGCGCCTCTGTCTCCATGTGCTCACATACAGAAGCGAACGCATACGTAAGTCTCGCCCACATATGAAAACGGTGTTCAAACCACACATGTGAGGTATCGCTGTGAACGTTCGAGCAAGAGCAATAATTTTGGCCCTAGACCTCTTCTGTAATTCAAAACATGTAACCAGTAAAAAAAAATTCATCGTCGCCTATGGGGATTTTTAGGTAGCGAAGTTTGGAGCCATTCCACGAGCGTGTGAAATTTTGAAGGGTGACATGTTAGGTATCTATTTACTCGTAGTAACTTCATATTTCACATTATGCAAAAACATTGGGCTAACTTTACTGTTTTTTTTTTTTGAAGCACAAAACTGTTTTTTTTTTGTTTTTTTTTAAATACGTTCGAAAAATTGCTGCGCAAATACCGTGCGAGATAAAAAGTTGCAACGACTGCCATTGTATTCTCTAGGGTCTTTGCTAAAAAAAACATATATAAATGTTTTGGGGTTCTATGTAATTTTCTAGCAAACAAATGATGATTTTTACATGTAGGCGAGAAATGTCAAAATTGGCCTGGGTGCTCCAGAACGCCTGAAGGCGCTCCCTGCATGTTGGGCCTCTGTATGTGGCCATGCGGTGTAAAAGTCCCACACATGTGGTATCGCCATACTCAGGAGTAATAGCAGAATGTGTTTTGGGGTGTAATTTGTGGTATGCATATGCTGTGTGTGAGAAATAACCTGCTAATTTGCCAATTTTGTGAAAAGAAAAAAAAAGAAAAAAAAATCTTGATTTTTCAAAGAATTGTGGGAAAAAATTACAACTTCAAAAAACTCACCATGCCTATTTCTAAATACCTTGGGATGTCTTCTTTCCAAAAAAAGGTCATTTGGGGGGTATTTGTACTTTTCTGGCATGCTAGGGTCTCAAGAAATGAGATAGGCCATCCTTCAGGGGAGATCAATTTTCAGATATTGGCACCATAGCTTGTGGACTCTATAACTTTCACAAAGACCAAATAATATACACCAATTTGTACTTATTTTTACCAAAGATATGTAGCAGTATAAATTTTGGCCAAAATTTATGAAGAAAAATTACTAATTTGCTAAATTTTATAAGAGAAACGAAGAAAGATTATTTTTTTTACAGAATTTTCAGTCTTTTTTCTTTTATATCGCAAAAAATAAAAAGCCCAACGGTGATTAAATACCACCAAAAGAAATCTCTATTTGTGTGAAAAAAAAGGACAAAAATTAAATTTGGGTACAGTGTTGTATGACTGAGTAATTGTCATTCAAAATGTGAGAGCACCGAAAGCTGAAAATTGGTCTGGTTAGGAAGGGGGTTTAAGTGCCCAGTTGTCAAGTGGTTAAAAACTGCCAGACACGTGATTTTTAAAGTGTAGTTGGCCTTTAAAGGAGAACTTAAATTGACTGGGATAATATATTTTTTTTTTACTTTTTAAGCTTATGTATTTTTTTTTTGTTTATATATAATCTTTATTTGTATTTTTTTGACATATACAATACAACAGAATAAACAATGCCTTATTGATGAGGGTTTGTGAGGTAGCAGGTTTAACCGCAGAGATAAATGCATCAACATGTCTGAGTATAGAAACAAGGGAGACACAGGGGAATGGGTAGGGGTTAGGGAGGGGAGCGGGAACATACAAGGTTACAATTCCCCTGCTCACCTGAGTAGGAACATGACCCATGTTATAGGTCAACATCATATACTCCAGGGCGTCTCTCGGCCCAGCGGCCGCCGGGGACCTGCCCAGCCCCACCCCCACAGGAAGGGGACAACAAAGCCACCGTCATACCTCCATCTAAGGGTAAAGCCGCCCAGGCCCCCACTGCAGCCCCTCCAGGCGAGGGCCCCACCAGGGCACTAAGGTTATCGGTCAGGTTTTCACCTAGTGCAACCATCTATACATTATAGAAACATTAACTGAAAAAAAAACATAAACACGAGATTTGGTCAGATTTGTCTACCCAATGAATCGGAAAAAGGAGACGACGAAAATAGAACCTTAACATCAGGAAGGATAGTGGAAAGTCGGATTCAGGCATGCACATCACCATCAATAGGCACTTTCAGCGAGGGCTCCGCTAGCTCCAACAGTGCAACCTCCAGGCTAGGTGGCACAGGGTCAGGTTCAGCAACATACCTCTGCCAGGGTGCCCAGATGCTGGTAAACCATTCGCTTACGTCCTTGTACCTTGCTAGCCACTCCTCTGCCTCCCTAATTTCGTCCACCTTCTTGAACCACTCCGCTATAGTAGGAACCTGTGGGCATTTCCAATAGAGAGGTATAAGCCGTTTAGCTTATAGGAAGCGAACCGGGGAAAGCGGGATATCAACCTTGAGGGCTTCCTTTATGTGGGTGCGAACTTCTAGCCAGAATGGGCTAATCACTGGTAAGCTTATATTTTTAAACTTACCTTTTGTTTTTTTTTGCATTTTGCAATTTATTAAAATTTTTGTGCCTGATCCAGGAAAATATGTTCTTTGGCGTCCAATTCTATTTGCAAGAGTTCAACTTTAGGCCTCATTTACGCAGACACAGAGCACTGTACATCGCCAGGAAACAGCGTATTGGATTCACAAGTGCTTAGGTTCAGCTGCAGCTAGCAGCCTGTGGAAAGCAATAACAGACTGACAGATACTGTACTGCACCTGTACATCAGAAAGGTTACATGCAGTTAGGGACAGATCTGTGACTCGTGTTGCAGACCTGGCTTTTGGAATTCAAATATTTATAGGCCCTCTTTAACCACTGTAGCAGCAGGCAGTGGGGAGCAATTCATACTGATAGTTTAAAGCAGAATCACTGAAGTCATTCTCTAAGCCAGATCTGCTCACCCAGCTCCTCCTCTCAGCAGTGACTCAGCAACCTTCCAGTCGTCTAATCTACAGTTTTAGGTAAATTCAGAGCAAAGGCTCTGAGAGGGAAAAGCAGTGAGCCGAGCTGCAGATAGAGCCTACTTGAACTACTTCAGTGCTTCCGCTGTGACCTTTCAGGATGAATTGCTCCAAACTGTTTGCAGCTACTCGGTGAGAGCAGGTTTTAATACAAATTTTCTTCTTGTTAGGAGTAGGCAAATAATTGAATTGCCATAGCCTGGCTAAATGTTCAGTTCAAGGCACCAATATACATTAGATAACACTAAAATGGATAGATTAAATGGTATCTGATGTCTTTGAGGTACTCATAGGCACCTATGCTCAGTCAGCCGAGGCTTCTTGGGGAAACAGCAATTGAATGAGTTAGAAAAGCTTTTCCAATCACAATTTTCCAACTTTCTGCCCTGAATATCTGCTGTGCACCTCTTTCATCTTGCACTTTAGGCTAAAGGGGTCTGCCAACATGTACCAATTCTTAGATTTAATGGGGGCATTAGTTTTCTTTTTTTGGATATTTTCTTTTATTTTCAACTGGTGTTGCTGCCAGTTAGTCTGTTGTTTTTCAACAACACAAATTTTCCTGCAGATGTAGCAGTTAGGGCCGGATAGATTGATAGCAGCCCAGCCAATGGCTCCCACTGCTGTCAATCAAATCCAATGACGCGGGGGGCGGGGCCGAGCCCTACATTCGGCGTCTATGGATGCCGAATGATGGACTCGGGAGTGTGCCTGCAAGGTAACCCCCCGGGAGAGTGCCTCTCCTAGGGGGTTATACGATGCGGAGAGGAGCTGCGAGAGCCACCAGGGGACCCCAGAAGTAGAGGATCGGGGCCACACTGTGCAAAACGATCTGCACAGTGGAGGTAAATTTGACATGTTTGTTATTTAAAAAAAAAAAAAAAAATCGAAGTCTTACAATCACTTTAACCACTTAACGACCGCCCACTGTAAATATACGTCGGCAGAATGGCACCGACAGGCAGAATCAAGTACATATACGTGATTGCCTTTGTATAGTTGGGGGGTCCGATCGGACCCCCCTTCTTTACAGTGGGTGGTCGTTTTACCTTCGGGAGCGATCCGGCATGAGGGGACGGCCGTTCGATTCCGGCCACCCCCTCTCGATCGCTCCCGGCAAATGAGAGAGCTTCCCCTGCCTGCCAGGCAGGAGGAAGTGATGTCATCTCTCCTGCGGCGCTCACATATACCGAGCGCCGTACAGGAGAAGATGCAGGTTAGTACACAAAACAGCACACTGACACCAGGACACATAGGCACATAAATCGCCCCCCCAGGTCCCCCCAGACACCCCCAGATCACCCCCCAGCCCCCAGTCACAGTGTCACTGATTGCAGTGACCATTTATTTAGTGATCACTGCAATCAGTGACATTTGTGACTGTAAAAGTGTCACTACATTTAGTTTTAGGTCCAGTGTAGCCCCCTAACCCCCCCCTAATAAAGGTTTAACCCCCTGATCACCCCCCAGATAACCCTTTCACCCCCTAGCACCGCCGTCGCTAAGCAATCATTTTTCTGATCGATGTCTTAGCGTCGGTGATGCTGATCGGTAGCCAGTCATTTTTTTTAGGTTCGCCGCAGGTTTTTATAGCGTCGGGTACCCCCATATATTACCTAATAAAGGTTTAACCCCCTTGATCACCCCCCAGGTAACCCTTTCACCCCCTAGCACCGCCGTCGCTATGCGATCATTTTTCTGATCGATGTCTTAGCGTCGGTGATGCTGATCGGTAGCCAGTAATTTTTTTTAGGTTCGCCGCAGGTTTTTATAGCGTCGGGTACCCCCATATATTACCTAATAAAGGTTTAACCCCCTTGATCGCCCCCAGGTAACCCTTTCACCCCCTATTACCACTGTCACTAAGCGATAATTTTTCTGATCGATGTCTTAGCGTCGGCGATGCTGATCGGTAGCCAGTAATTTTTTTTAGGTTCGCCGCAGGTTTTTATAGCGTCGGGTACCCCATATATTACCTAATAAAGGTTTAACCCCCTTGATCACCCCCCAGGTAACCCTTTCACCCCCTAGCACCGCCGTCGCTATGCGATCATTTTTCTGATCGATGTCTTAGCGTCGGTGATGCTGATCGGTAGCCAGTAATTTTTTTTAGGTTCGCCGCAGGTTTTTATAGCGTCAGGTACCCCCATATATTATCTAATAAAGGTTTAACCCCCTGATCGCCCCCCAGGTAACCCTTTCACCCCCTATCACCACTGTCGCTAAGCGATCGTTTTTATGATTGTTGTCTTAGTGTCGGTGATGCCGATAGGTAGCCAGTAATTTTTTTTTAGGTTCGCCGTCAGGTTTTTATATAGCGTCAGGTACCCCCATATATTACCTAATAAAGGTTTTAACCCCCTAATTGCCCCTAGTTAACCCTTTCACCAGTGATCATCATATAAGTGTTACGGGTGACGCTGGTTAGTTAGTTTGCTTTTTATAGTGTCAGGGCACCCGCCGTATATAACCCAATAAAGGTTTAACCCCCTGATTGCCCGGCGGGTGATATCAATTAGGTTTTAGCGTCAGAGAGGGTCTGCGTCACACCCCAGGCAGCGTCAGGTTAGTGCCAGTAGCACTAACACCCACGCGTGAAGCATACACCCCCCTTAGTGGTATAGTATCTGATCAGCTCAATATCTGATCTGATCAGATCTATACTAGCGTCCCCAGCAGTTTAGGGTTCCCAAAAACGCAGTGTTAGCGGGATCAGCCCAGATACCTGCTAGCACCTGCGTTTTGCCCCTCCGTCCAGCCCAGGCCACCCAAGTGCAGTATCGATCGATCACTGTCACTTACAAAACACAACACACATAACTGCAGCGTTCGCAGAGACAGGCCTGATCCCTGCGACTCCAGTGCTGTAGGAGGTGATTTCACCACCACAGTTAAAAAAAAAAAAGCATATATGCCGAAGCATTGGGGCAGCAGGAGCGGAGGAGCGATTTTGCTCCTAATGCCGCGCACATACGGTCGAAATTCCGACGGAGGCTTGCCGTGGAAATGCTTCGGCATATATAAATGGTGCATGTATGCCCATCATTAGAAGTGGGTGGATGAAGGGCGGTATTCTAATGGTGGGCATACCCACCGATCAATCTTTTTTTTTCGTTCAGCCAACAGGCTGCATGAAAAAAAAGATTACAATACATGTCCAACAAGGACCAGCAACGTACTGGTATGTTGCTGGACTTTGAATGTTTATACCAGAATGATGCCTGCGGGTTTAGGTATCATCTTGGTATCATTCTTTTCAGCCAGTGGCCGGCTTTCATGTAAAAGCAATCCTAGTGGCTAATTAGCCTCTGGACTGCTTTTACAAGCAGTGGGAGGGAATGTCCCCCCCCGGATATAAAAAGCGCCATTGGGAAATTGGGAAAGCATTTTATCACACCGATCTTGGTGTGGTCAGATGCTTTGAGGGCAGAGGAAAGATCTAGGGTCCAATAGACCCCAGTTTTTTCAAAAAAGAGTACCTGTCATTACCTATTGCTATCATAGGTGATATTTACATTCCCTGAGATAACAATAAAAGTGATAAAAATAAATAAATATGGAAGCAACAGTTTAAAAATAAAAAAAAAAGCAAAATTAATAATAAAAAAAAAAAGCACCCCTGTCCTGCCCTGCTCTTGCCCAATGGCGAACGCAAGCGTCGGTCTGGCGTCATATGTAAACAGCAATTGCACCATGCATGTGAGGTATTACCGCGAAGGTCAGATCGAGGGCAGTAATTTTAGCAGTAGACCTCCTCTGTAAATCTAACGGGGTAACCTGTAAATGCTTTTAAAGGCTTTTAAAAATGTATGTAGTTTGTCGCCAATGCGCGTTTGTGCGAAATTTTAAAGCATGTCATGTTTGGTATCTATGTACTTGGCCTAAGATCATCTTTTTTATTTTATCAAACATTTGGGCAATATAGTGTGTTTTAGTGCATTAAAATTAAAAAAAGTGTATTTTTTTCCCAAAAAATGCGTTTGAAAAATCGCTGCGCAAATACTGTGTAGAAAAAAAAAATGCAACACCCACCATTTTATTCTGTAGGGCCTTTGCTTTAAAAATATATATAATGTTTGGGGGTTCAACATAATTTTCTTGCAAAAAAAAATATGTTTTCATGTAAACAAAAAGTGTCAAAAAGGGCTTTGTCTTCAAGTGGTTAGAAGAGTGGATGTAAGCTTCCTAATGTTGTGTATAAAATGCCAGAACAGTTCAAAACCCCCCCAAATGACCCCATTTTGGAAAGTAGACACTCCAAGCTATATACTGAGAGGCATGTCGAGTCCATGGAATATTTTATATGTTGACACAAGTTGCGGAAAAAAAAATTGTTTTTTTTTTTTTTGCACAAAGTTGTCACTAAATTATATATTGCTCAAACATGCCATGGGCATATGTGGAATTACACCCCAAAATACATTCTGTTGCTTCTCCTGAGTACGGGGATACCACATGTGTGAGACTTTTTGGGAGCCTAGCCGCGTACGGGACCCCAAAAACCAATCACCGCCTTCAGGCTTTCTAAGGGTGTCAATTTTTGATTTCACTTCTCACTGCCTATCACAGTTTCGGAGGCCATGGAATGCCCAGATGGCACAAAACCCCCCCCAAATGACCCCATTTTGGAAAGTAGACACCCCAAGCTATTTGCTGAGAGGTATTGTGAGTATTTTGCAGATCTCGCTTTTTGTCACAAAGTTTTGAAAATTGAAAAAAAAAAGAAAAAAAAAAATATGTTCTTTCTTCATTTTCAAAAACAAATGAGAGCTGTAAAATACTCACCATGCCTCTCAGCAAACAGCTTGGGGTGTCTACTTTCCAAAATAGGGTCATTTGGGGGGGTTTTGTGCTATTTTGGCATTTTATGGCCTTCAAAACTGTGATAGGTAGTGAGGAGTGAAATCAAAAATTTGCGCCCTTAGAAATCCTGAAGGCGGTGCTTGGTTTCCGGGGTCCCGTACGTGGCTAGGCTCCTAAAAAGTCCCACACATGTGGTATCCCCGTACTCAGGAGAAGCAGCAGAATGTATTTTGGGGTGCAATTCCACATATAACCATGGCATGTGTGAGCAATATATCATTTAGTGACAACTTTTTGTAATTTTTTTTTTTTGTCATTATTCAATCACTTGGGACAAAAAAAAAAAATATTCAATGGGCTCAACATGCCTCTCAGCAATTTCCTTGGGGTGTCTACTTTCTAAAATGGGGTCATTTGGGGGGGTTTTGTACTGCCCTGTCATTTTAGCACCTCAAGAAATGAGATAGGCAGTCATAAATTAAAAGCTGTGTAAATTCCAGAAAATGTACCCTAGTTTGTAAACGCTATAACTTTTGCGCAAACCAATAAATATACGCTTATTGACATTTTTTTTACTAAAGACATGTGGCTGAATACATTTTGGCCTAAATGTATGACTAAAATTGAGTTTATTCGATTTTTCTTATAACAAAAAGTAGAAAATATCATTTTTTTTCAAAATTTTCGGTCTTTTTCCGTTTATATCGCAAAAAATAAAAATCGCAGAGGCAATCAAATACCATTAAAAGAAAGCTCTATTTGTGGGAAGAAAAGGACGCAAATTTCGTTTGGGTACAACATTGCATGTCCGCACAATTTACAGTTAAAGCAGCGCAGTGCAAAACTCTGAATTCACCTCTGGTCCTTTAGCTACCAAATGGTCCGGGGCTTAAGTGGTTAATCCCATATCCCCTCTACCTCCGCTACTATAATCTTCCAGTGTGGAGGGGGTTAATAGAACTGAGGGAGCTGTGACAGGCTCTCATCAAGAGTAAACATATTAGGGTTTGGGGATGGGGAATTGCGCAAGTTCCGCTGGTGAGTGGGTGAAAAGAAATGTCACCCACTGGGGATCGTTTTTACCTGATAAGGTATAGTTGCTGTAACCATATAAGCATACAATATTAATTGGTGGGAAGGGGGGGAGGGAAGGGGGGAAGTAGGAATGGAAGAAAGGGGATCAGTCTGTGTAGAGCAGACCGAAAGCGGTTACTATAGGCAACAGATTATAGATCCAGAGGCGGAAATGATTTTAAAATTAATCATTTATTCCTGTTATCATTCCAAATAGATGTAAGAGGAAACATATGAAGGTGCAGCATTATTTTCAAAAGGTGAATGATCATACATTACATGAATTAATTGGAAACATCTAGTAGACAGACAAGACAAACAAATAACTAAAACATATAACAACACACTTGTCCGGACGTATGGTTCAGTCTTATATAAGTATGTGACCCAGTGAAGGATAATATTGTTTTATATATTGATTACCGTCCACCAGGGAATATAGGGTAATCTCGGCCACCTGCTAGTAAGTGGATTTATTAATTAAGGTCAAATGGGTTTAACATTTAATATAAGACTGAACCTGATGGGGTGGGAAAGGGGGACCGGGGGAGGAGGGTATTAGCGCTGAGGGCATGCATTAGGACTAGTACAAATCGAACCAGTTTGCCTAAATGCAGTATTTGCATTGGGTATACTCTGGGAATCCACTAATGGAAAAGTTCTTTGAAGATTGAAAGGGTTAATTGATGTTAGTAAAAGGGCTGTTGTATTGGCACAATGGTAATGAATAAATGTCCTCCAAAAGTTGCTAGCAAAGAAAGTTCATCAATACGGTTATTAGTACAGAAATCTGTGATGCTTTTACAACATAGCTCTGGTTTGCACATGTAGGCAGTGTGTAATTAGTCTCTTTATCATTGTCTGCAGCTCAATTTCAACCTACAAGTCAAAGTACTTTACCATAGGTCCCGGGTTACCTGGTATTTGGCAGCTGATTTGAGGGTGTTATTTTGGCCATACCTATTTGTTGTGTTGGCCGTCAACCCGAACGGATATTGTGGTAAAAGTCCAGGCCCCCCAAGCGTTACCTGCGCCGGTGTCAAAGTGGGATCCAATGTGGCTGCTTTGCAAATGCCTAGTGTCAGTTGCCGCGGTCGTAGCCGCTATCGTGTGTACTGACTATGGCTTACGAGCTCCGTGCCATGTCGATCCGCCCACTCCATTCAGAACAACGTCACGTGACTGTGTGGGATGTGACGTCAACGCATTTCGCCATGCTCTGTGGCGTAGCTTCGTCTCATCAAGAGTACCCAACTGTGCCCACCTTTTCTGCCCATTTCCTCCATTCATAGAAGTCCTACTACAGCTTCTATGAATGAAGGAATGGAGGATGGGCAAATGATTGAGAGGTCTGCCCCCGCAGGTTTGTTTTTAGAAAGCAGTTAGCCTGTGTGCAAGATTACACAATGGCCCGTCTCACTTTGTGAACAAAAAATGCAAACAGTGGGCATGTTTCTCATGTCACTGAACACTGGGTGTTAACCACTTGCCTACCGGGCACTTTTACCCCCTTCCTGCCCAGGCCAATTTTCAGCTTTGAGGGCTGTGACACTTTGAATGACAATTGCGCGGTCATGCTACACTGTACCCATATGAAATTTTTATAATTTTTTTCACACAAATAAAGCTTTCTTTTAGTGATATTAAATCTCCACTGGGTTTTTTTTTTTTTTTGCAAAATTAAAGAAAAAGACCAAAAATTTTGAAAAAAAAAAGTTTTTCATAGTTTGTTATACAATTTTGAAAACAGGTCATTTTTCTCCACTAATGTGCGCTGATGAGGTAGCACTGATGGCCACTGATAGGCTGCACTGATGGACATATGGGGAGGCACTGATGAGGAGGCACTGATTTGCACTGATGGGCACTGATATGCGGGCGGCACTGATAAGCAGCACTGATAGGTGACACTGATGAGGAGGCATTGATGGGCACAGATTGGCAGCACTGGTGGGCACTGTTGGGACTGCACTGATAGTCAGGACACTGATAATCAGTGCCCTGATTATCAGTGTAAATGTCTCTTTCACACAAGGGGGTTATTGGCTCTCCTCTCCTCATGCTCAGCATGAGGAAAGAAATGCAGATAACCGTCTTGTGTTTACATCCTGGGATTAGCTGTCATTGGACACAGCTGATCACGTGGTAAAGGGCTGCTGTGATTGGCCCTTTACACTGATCTGTGATTAGCTGCGATCACAGAGCATGCTGCGGCGGGTGTGATCACATGAGGACATTATATGACGCCTCCCAGAACTAGACGACCGCGCTGTATCCATCATTCAGTCATAGCGCAGTCGGCAAGTGGTTAAGAATTTGAGTTGAGTTCTACAGAATACAATGAGACAATGTTGAATAAAAAATGTACAGTACAGTATCTGTGGAGATACACTGGAGGAGTTGGGGTCCACAATTAGATGTTGGGACACCTGTTCAGTGGTCAGTTGTACGCACCTTACTTAATACTGACCCCTGAACTCTGAGTCATTTTTACTGACCTCTGAACACTGTGTCCCTTTTTACTGATCGCAGAGTTCAGGGATCGGTAGTAAGTGACACTAAGGTCAGGGGTCGGGAGTAAATGACTCAGCATTCAGAGGTCAATGGTAAGTGATGCAGAGTTCAGAGGTCATTAGTGAAGCAGACTGCTGTAGTAAGTGACTCTTGTCTCAAAGTGCAGTCAAACAGCCCTCCTCTGCACAGCTTATCTCTGGACCAGTGTTTCTCAAACTTTGTTTTCTTGCAGCGCACCAAAAAGATCTAAAAATTTTCATGGCACACCTGAAAAGATTTAATCATTTTTGTAGTGAAGAACTTATTTATTTTTACATACACAGTATCTCACAAAAGTGAGTACACCCCTCACATTTTTGTAAATATTTTATTATATTTTATCATGTAACAACACTGAAGAAATGACACTTTGCTACAATGTAAAGTAGTGAGTGTACAGCTTGTATAACAGCTGTGAGGGGGTTAGCTCGGCAGCGGGTGTGTGTGACCCCCGAGATGGGCTCCCCACACAAAAACAGGCCCAGCAAACGGAGGTTGTGGTTTTCAAAATCAAAAAGGTGCGGTTTATTTTCTATTTACAGTGACAAAACACAGCAAAGCAAAAGAAACATAAACAAAATAAATCCTGGTCAACTTGACCTCTGACTAAACATACAGGTTTCCTAACTAACAACTGGGATCAGCCTAGTGCTGTCCTAGTCCCTAAGTCCCTGGTTTTAAATGTCCAAGCAAATAGCCACACAGGCTTTGTCTCACCGCACAGGGGTTCACTCTCCCTAGACAGTCCACACAGGTCTGGTTCCAGGCATGAGCTAACATCTAATGAAGCTGGGAGTTCTTATAGAGGCCTAAATGAGCTGACAAGGTTCAGCTGGTCTCCTCATCTCTGTCTGCACGACGCCCCACACTCTCCCTAGAGGTATGAGTCATCCATGAGCCCACTAGCCTTATACAACTCTCCACCTAGTTGTATAAGTCGGCGTAAAGCCTGAATCTGGGCGAAATATATCTACCCCCCTGGATGCAACCAGGTGACTTTACCTTCCTGCTGTCACATACCCCCCCCCTCTTGTTTTAACCTCGGGGTTGGAACACCAGCAATCAGGCATTCATGTACTCGAGACAAAGCATCCACATTCCCCATTTGAACGCCAGGGCGATGCTTTACTGTGAAGTTGAATTCCTGGAGGGCCAGGAACCACCTATTCACACTTCTATTTGTTTCCTTGTTTTGAGCCATCCACTTTAACGGAGCGTGATCCGTAACCATGTCAAAGTGCCTACCTAGCAGGTAGTACCGAAGGGAATCTAGAGCCCACTTCACCGCTAAACACTCCTTTTCAACGGTGGCGTAATTTACCTCATGGGACTTCAACTTCCTGCTGAGGTAAATGACTGGGTGCTCTTCCCCGTTCCAGACCTGGGACAATACTGCTCCTAACCCCACATCTGACGCATCACTTTGTACGACAAAGTCTTTAGAGAAGTCGGGTGAGTACAACACTGGCTGGCTACATAAGGCTTGTTTCAAGAATTGGAATGCTGCCTCAGCCTCGGGGGTCCATTTAATCATGACCGACCCTTTCCCCTTCGTCAGGTTGGTTAGGGGCACAGCCTTAGAAGCAAAGTGGGGAATGAATCGCCGATAATACCCAGCGATTCCCAGAAAGGCTCGTACCTGCTTCTTGCTGTTGGGACGTGGCCAACTCTGGATGGCCTCGACTTTGTTGAGTTGGGGTTTTATTACTCCCCTCCCAATGGTGTACCCAAGATATTTGGCCTCCTCCTGCCCAATGGTACACTTCTTGGGGTTAGCCGTAAACCCCGCTTCCCGAACAGAGTCCAGGACTGCTTGCACTTTTGGCAGATGTGAGGCCCAATCTGTGCTATGGACAATTATGTCATCCAGGTAAGCCGCAGCATACTTCCGATGGGGCCTCAGCATCTGGTCCATTTTCCGCTGGAATGTGGCCGGCGCATTCTGTAACCCGAACGGCATTCTTTTATATTGGAACGCCCCGTCTGGGGTTACAAATGCGGTTTTCTCTTTGGCCGACTTGGCCAGGGGAATTTGCCAATACCCTTTTGTGAGGTCAAGAGTCGTCATGTATCGGGCTGTTCCCAGCCGGTCGATCAACTCATCTATACGTGGCATGGGGTAGGTGTCAAATTTTGTAACTTTGTTCAACTGACGAAAATCGTTACAAAATCGCCAGCTCCCATCCGGTTTAGGCACCAACACAATGGGACTAGACCAATCACTTTGGGACTCCTCTATCACCCCTAAGTTCAGCATTTTCTGTACTTCCTCCCGTATTGCCTCCCGTCGGGCCTCTGGGATCCGATAGGGTTTTAACTTCACCCTTTCACCGGGCGGGGTAATGATGTCATGCTCTACCCCAGATGTTTGTCCCGGCAGCTCAGAGAATACCTCCTTGTTGCGAAGCACAAACTCCTTAACCTCCTGTTGTTGGGGTTGTGACAAGGTGGCTGCTATTCCAACCTCAGGAATCACGCAACCAGTTTGAGCTGGTGACCAAGTGTCTGTGACTAGGGACTCTCTATCCCTCCAGGCTTTCAACAGATTAACGTGATAGATCTGTTCGGGCTTTCGCCTTCCTGGTTGTCTGACCTTGTAATTCACTTCGCTCACTTTTTCCATTATCTCGTAGGGGCCTTGCCATTTGGCAAGGAATTTACTTTCAACCGTAGGGACAAGTACCAGTATCCTATCCCCCGGGGAAAAGGTACGGGTCTTGGCTCCACGGTTGTACACTCTCTGCTGTGCTAACTGCGCTTGGGCCAAATGTTCCTTCACGATGGGCATTACCTGTGCAATTCGGTCTTGCATCAGGGCGACATGCTCAATCACACTCCTGTGGGGAGAACTCTCACTTTCCCAAGTTTCCTTGGCAATATCCAACAGCCCTCTTGGGTGTCTCCCATACAGTAACTCAAAGGGGGAGAATCCCGTAGAGGATTGGGGCACCTCCCTAATAGCAAACATCAGATAAGGAAGTAGACAGTCCCAATCCTTTCCATCTCTATCCACCACTTTCTTCAACATTTGTTTTAGGGTTTTGTTGAACCTTTCAACCAGCCCATCGGTTTGGGGGTGATACACAGATGTACGTAATTGCGTCACTTTGAACAATTTACACAGCTCCTTCATAACCCGGGACATAAAGGGTGTACCTTGGTCCGTAAGCAGTTCTTTACAAATACCCACCCGGCTAAACACAAGAGATAGCTCTTTGGCTATGGTTTTGGCCGAGGTATTTCGGAGAGGGATCGCTTCTGGATAACGGGTGGCATAGTCCATTATAACTAATATGTACTGGTGCCCCCTAGCGGACTTGATTATAGGACCTACCAAATCCATGGCGATCCTCTCAAACGGGACCTCAATGATGGGTAGAGGGACCAGCGGGCTACGGAAATGTGGCATCGGGGCCGACCTCTGACACACAGGGCAGGAGGAACAATAATTTTCTATGTCCTTCATCACCCCCGGCCAATAGAATCTCTGTAATACCCTCTCTCGGGTTTTCTCTGTCCCCAGATGACCTCCAAGAATGTGCCCATGGGCCAACTCCAACACCAACTTCCTGTAAGGTTTGGGCACCACAAGCTGCTCAACGGTTTCTTCTGCCCTTTTTGCCACCCGATACAGTAGGTCCTTCTCTACGCTGAAGTATGGGTAAGTGCAGGTATTATCTGGGTTCACTAACTCGCCATCTATTTTCACTACGTTTTCCCGTGCCTTTATTAGGGCGGGGTCTTTCAACTGTTCTGTGGCAAAGTTTTCCCTGTGAACCTCAAGATCAGAAAACTCCACAGACGGTAGGTTTTCGTCTGAGGAGGTGGGCTCCTCTCCAGTTTCTTGAGTCTCCCCTGCCAATACTGATAAGGGAAATTCCGGAGAGTCCTCACCACTCTCAGGGGAGTTCTGGCTATCACATTCCTGGTACATAGGGGCACCAGTGGGGGGCTCAGGATCATCCCACAGTTCCCAGAACTTCGGAAAATCCCTTCCCACAATGGCGTCATGCGGTAACTGAGATACTAAGCCCACTGGATGAGAGAGGGTACCTTTGGGGGTCTCGAAACACACTGTAGTCACTGGATACTCTCGGGTGTCCCCATGCACACAAATAACAGCTACCTTGCTATTCCCAGAGACCTCTGTTTTAACTAACTCAGCCTTTATCAGGGTCACAAGGCTACCTGAATCCAACAATACCACAACATTTCTACCATTAACACACATTTTGCATAAATGTTTCTCAGTTCCTCGAATGGCAGTGCATGCGACTGTCGCACACAGCGACTGACGTCTGCCCGTCAGAAAGTCACACTGCATGGGTTCCTCCACAACCGGGCAATTGGCTGCAATATGTCCCGCTTGCCGGCAGCGGTAGCAAACGATCCTTCTTGCGGCCTCTTGAGCCGCTGATTTCCCAGGCTGTTCTCGCCAAACTTGGGGTAGAGCTCCCACCCTCTCACTCTCTCCACCCTCACCCCTTGGAATCCTCTTATCCGCCCCTGGGGATGGTCTGGTCTTAGGGTGGAAAGTCCGAGTGTCTCTGGAAGAGGCCGTCAGGTTCTCTGTAGCCAAGTATTTCTCCACACGATCCACAAGACCATCGGCCGTCTCTGGGTCTCCATGGCTTACCCACTTTTGGATGGCAGTAGGAAGAGCTCTCAAAAACCGATCCATTACAACACGTTCCACAATCTTTGGTGCGGACAAAGTCTCTGGCTGTAGCCACTTTCTGCTCAGGTGAATGAGATCATACATTTGAGACCTGGGGGGTTTTCCAAGCTGGAAAGTCCAGTTATGCACACGCTGAGCCCGGACAGCCTGGGTGACACCCAGCCTTGCCAATATTTCAGCTTTTAGCATCACATAGTCTTTTGCTTGGTTAGGCTCTAGGTCATAGTAAGCTTTCTGCGATTCACCAGTTAACAGAGGAGCCACCAGTCCAGCCCACTGCTCCTCAGGCCACTTTTCTCTTTCAGCGGTCCTTTCAAATGTGGTCAAAAATACCTCTGGATCATCCTCTCCAGTCATTTTTGTCAATAAACGACTCACCCCAAAGGACGCGGTATTAGTGGGACGGCTTTCCTCACTGGTCTGCGGACGTTGCTGCATTACTGCTTCCATCTGTTGTTGTAGTCTCTGCTCTTGCTTCTGCAACAGGTCTATGAAGCGGGCCTCAGATTGCTGCTGGGCTTGTTGCTGAGCCTCCAGACTCTGTTGCAAAGTTGCGTTTGTCTGCTGCTGGGCTGCAAGGCTCTGTTGATGAGCTTGCTGCTGGGCTGCGAAGTTCTTTTGCAAACCTGCATTTGTCTGCTGTTGATTGGCATTTGCTAGAGCCAGCTGCTTCAGTATCTCCTCCATGCTGGCTTAAAAAAAAAAACTGCCCGCATTCTCCACCAACTGTGAGGGGGTTAGCTCGGCAGCGGGTGTGTGTGACCCCCGAGATGGGCTCCCCACACAAAAACAGGCCCAGCAAACGGAGGTTGTGGTTTTCAAAATCAAAAAGGTGCGGTTTATTTTCTATTTACAGTGACAAAACACAGCAAAGCAAAAGAAACATAAACAAAATAAATCCTGGTCAACTTGACCTCTGACTAAACATACAGGTTTCCTAACTAACAACTGGGATCAGCCTAGTGCTGTCCTAGTCCCTAAGTCCCTGGTTTTAAATGTCCAAGCAAATAGCCACACAGGCTTTGTCTCACCGCACAGGGGTTCACTCTCCCTAGACAGTCCACACAGGTCTGGTTCCAGGCATGAGCTAACATCTAATGAAGCTGGGAGTTCTTATAGAGGCCTAAATGAGCTGACAAGGTTCAGCTGGTCTCCTCATCTCTGTCTGCACGACGCCCCACACTCTCCCTAGAGGTATGAGTCATCCATGAGCCCACTAGCCTTATACAACTCTCCACCTAGTTGTATAAGTCGGCGTAAAGCCTGAATCTGGGCGAAATATATCTACCCCCCTGGATGCAACCAGGTGACTTTACCTTCCTGCTGTCACACAGTGTAAATTTGCTGTCCCCTATAAATAACTCAACACACAGCCATTAATGTCTAAACCGCTGGCAACAAAAGTGAGTACACCCCTAAGTGAAAATGTCCAAACCAAATTCGAAATTGAAACATATTGCAATAAATACAGTAAGGTATAAAAGTAAAATAAGATGATGATTCCTACTTGGGCTGTTTATAGAATAGAATAGAACGGAATAGAATAAAATAAAAGAATAGAATAGAAACTAAAAAAGTAGAAAATAAAAGAATAGAATAAAATAAAACAAAATTGAAAATAACTGAATAGAATAAAATAGAATAAAAAAATAAAATAATAGAATAAATCAGAATAGAAAATAAAATAATAGAATAGAAAAAAATTGAATAGAATACTTCTATCTTCTAAAATCCGAATTTAGAATAATTCAAATGAATCTGAATATATGAAACAAATCCTGAAAAGGAATCATTCTAACATAACGAATATGACGAAACAAAATTATTAACATAATGAACGAATCTAAAACAAGATGTAACAAATTTTTATGTCATGCACATCTCTAATCTGATGTAGATTTCTGCATTGACTGTCTCTGCTACATTCAAGTCAGACCTAGAAATCTACAAGTCACTACTACAGTCACTACTACAGCAACTAAAGTCAGAATAATAAGTCATTTTAGTTTGCCAAGAAAAGTAAAGAAATCTTTACATCGGTCACTTGTTCTAGCATCTTTTATTTGCTATGGGCGCTCAGTCTGACCACATTGTGAAAATGATTGCGTTTATCTTATGGCAGTAAAAACTTTTTCAGTTAAAAGCGTATTACCATAACAGTATTCTTCCCAGTGTGGTAAAGGATCATCAAATGTCATTACTGGGGCATACATCATGTCATTGCTGCTTCCAGTGCCTTTAGTTCAGTGTGATCATGAATAAACCATTGAGAGCTGCCACATCTGTAGCATTCCTGCAAAGAATAATGGGCCAGATCTTGCATTTTACCAAAAAAGAAAATCAAAGCCACCCACCCTTTCTTTGCTGATTGTCTCCAAAAAATAGCATGAGCCAACTCAGTATATGGCTGTCTCCCAACTTCAAATAAACAATGTTCATGACTTGATTTGTTTACCTGATAGACACTACCTAAAGTTGTGTCTGTTCTTTCTGAAGCTTCATTTGCACAAGCAGTTCAAGCTGAGAGGACTCCATGTAGCTTATCATGTGGATGACAGTTTAAACAGGCCTTATCACTGTGCAGTCAATCAATGTTTATGAGGAATGATAAAGATGTCACCTAGTTTTTACATGAATTTATCCAATGCTATTTCACCAAAGAAAATCAATAGAAACATGCCCACATTCTATAACTTTGAAAATGGCGTGTCATTGGATTGGATCGTTGGAAGTAAATAAGGCTTGATTGAACACTATGGAACACAACACAGCAACTCTGCTTAGAATTTCTCTTTCACTTTGTCGCCTATCTGGTGTTATCATTGTTTATTTAATAATTCTATAAATGTCTCCTAACTTTATTTCATATGACAGTAAACTAGATTATGTTTTCTTTGAGATACCGTGATAGCATAAAAGACAATATAAGCCGCTTTATGGGATCCTAATGTAAAGGAAGGAATAGTCATTCTGAGTTAAGTATTATAAATGGTAGTAATTATATTTTGATATTACAGCTAAAGATAAGGTTACAACCTTTTCTGGGAAGCTTAAAGTGGTTGTAAACCCACTTTGACAACAAATATCTACAGGTAAGCCTAGATTAAGGCTTACCTGTAGGTGTTTGCAATATCTCCTAAACCTACATGGTTGAGGCTGGGTTCACACTGGTCCGACAAACGCTCCGACATTGGGAGCTCATGTCGCATGACGTGTGAAAATCAATGTTTCCCTATGAGAGCTGTCTTAACTGGTCCGACACAAGTCGGTCCGACTTTGAAAATGCTCTCTGTACTACTTTGGTCTGACTTTGATCCTACCCATTGAATATCATTGAAGTCGGATTAAAGTAGGATCCTTGTCCTAATCATCTGACTTTTGACATCTGACATGGTGATTACAGCAGCAGTAAAAGGAATTTATCTCACCCTGGGATTGTTTTGATTGGTAAAAAGACAAGTCAGACTAGCACAAAGTCGGATCAAAGTAGTATCCTGTTCATGAAAGTCGGATGGATGTCGGACCAATGTAGGATCAATGTAGGACTGATGTCGAAGAGCAAAGTAGGATGAAAGTCGTATGACTGTCGTGTCGTACCAGTGTGAACCCAGCCGTAGGCTGGTACGACACGACAGTCATACAACTTTCAATACAAGAGGTAATAACTGTGGGGGATGTGCTGATGGAGAAAATATATGTACAGTTGTTAGGTGGGAGTCAGATAGGCTTCTCTGAAAAGATGAGTTTTCAGGGATCGTCTAAAAGTAGACAAATTGGGAGATGGTCTTGCCCACAGGTGTCAAACACAAGGCCCGCGGGCCGAATCCGGCTCTCCAGGCCATTTCATGTGGCCCTTGCACCTCTCCTGCAGCTGCAGGAGAGCAACAACCCTCCTCTGGTCCTCCTCCAGACCCTTACTTTCTGCTTTCAAACAATGCATCCAGCTTCTTCCCAGCAGCAGCATAAGGAAAGGGGGGTGCACTGTGATGTAAGGGAGAGTGGGGGACTCAACTTCTGATGAGGAGGTGGTTCTTGATATCTAATGTAAAGGGAAGGGGATGCGCTGGACATCTAATCTTACAGATAAAACCGGCCCTTGTGAGGGCAATCATAATGCTGATGCGGCCCACGATGAAATTGAGTTTGACACCCCTGGTCTAGCCCATTCCAGCCTTGTGTAGGTCTACAATCTTGTCCCTGACATTCTTGGACAGCTCTTTGGTCTTGGCCATGGTGGAGAGATTGCTTCTGTGGACAGGTGTCTTTTATACAGGCAACAAGCTGAGATTAGGAGCTCTGTATAGAAGACACCTGGGAGCCAAGAAATCTGTCTGATTGATAGGGGATCAAATACTTATTTCACTCATTAAAATGCAAATCAATTTACAACTTTTTTGAAATGCGTTTTTCTGGATATTTTTGTTGTTATTCTGTCTCTCACTGTTAAATTAAACCGACCATTAAAATTATAAACTGACCATTTCTTTGCCCGTGGGCAAACATACAAAATCAGCAGGGAATCAAATACTTTTCTCTCACTGTACCAAGATGAAACGAGGATGGACATTTTAGCAAGACAATGATCCTGAACACAAAGCCAAGGAAACTCTTAATTGGTTTCAAAGAAAAAAAAATAAAGCTACTAGAATGGCCCAGCCAATCACCTGACTTGAATCCAATAGAACATATATGAAAAGAACTAAAGATCAGAGTTCATAAAAGAGGCCCACGGAACCTTTAAGATTTAATGACTATTTGTGTGGTCGAATGGGCCAAAATCACACCTGAGCAATGCGATTCGTTTCTCCATACAGGAGGCGTCTTAAAGCTGTTATTAACAACAAAGGATTTTGTACGAAGTATTAAATAAATTTCAGTTAGCGTGTTCAATACTTTTTCCCTGTGTCATTCCATTTTATTAAACATAACTTAATTTCTGAACTTATTTGTTTTGGTTTCTTTGTATGTATGGATTGCATAGAGTGTTTCATCTCAATAGCACGTCATAGCATGTCACCTTTAGAAACATATTTACTAAGGAAAATGGTGACGTTGTCAATACTTATTTTACCCACTGTGTGTGTAAATATATATATACCGTATATACTCGGGTATAAGCCGAGTTTTTCAGCACATTTTTTGTGTGCTGAAAATGCCCCCCCTCGGCTTATACTCGAGTCACCTTTTTGCACCTGATCTCCTAGGTTTGGGGATCCGGTAATGGCCGGCCGTAGGTCCCCTGGACCCCAAACTTGGCATACATGTAGCTCCACTCTTCCTCTATAAGTGTGCAACGTTTTTTGTCTGGGGGACCTACGGCCGGGGAGTACAGATTTTTCAAACCGGGCACCCCTTCCATAGACTCCCATGTTAAACGGTCATTTCTCTGGTAACTTTGGGGACCCTGGACCGGCCGGTCGTAGGTGTCCTGGACCCGAATCTTGGCACACATGTAGCCCTATTTCTCCTCTACAAGTGTGCAAAGTTTGTTGTCTAGGGGACCTAGGGCCTGGGGAGCACCGATTTTTCAAAGCCAGGCACCCCTTCCATAGACTCCCATGTTAAAGGTCAGTCTAGTCATGGACACAGTGAGGCATGGGCACAGTGAGGCATGGACACAGTGAGGCATGCACATGGACACAGTGAGGCAAAGTGAGGCACAGTAAGGCATGGACACAGTGAGGCATGGACACAGTAAGGCATGCACATGGACAAAGTGAGGCACAGTGAGGCATGCAGATGGACACCCTAGGCCATTTTTTTGTGGTAAAATTAGGTGCCTCGGCTTATATTCGGGTCGGCTTATACTCGAGTATATACGGTATATATATATATTTTTATTTTTTTACACACACAGTGCATTAAAAGGTATTCGTGCCACTTGAAATTTTCCACATTTTGTCATGTTACAACCAAAAACGTAAATGTATTTTATTGGGATTTTATATGATGGACCAACACAAAGTAGCACATAATTGTGAAGTGGAAGGAAAATGAGAAATGTTTTTCAAAATTTAAAAAATATATATATATCTGAAAAGTGTGGCGTGCATTTGTATTCAGCCCCCTTTACTCTGATACCACTAACTAAAATCCAGTGGAACCAATTGCTTTCAGAAGCCACCTAATTCGTAAATAGGGTCCACATGTGTGTAATTTGATCTCAGTATAAATACAGCTGTTCTGTTAAGCCCTCATAGGTTTGTTAGAGAACCTTAGTGAACAAATAGCATCATGAAGGCCAAGGAACACACCAGACAGGTCAGGAATATTGTTGTGGAGAAGTTTGAAGCAGGGTTAGGTTATAAAAAATATCCCAAGCTTTGAACATCTCATGGAGCACTATTCAATCCATCATCCAAAAATGGAAAGAGTATGGCACAACTGCCTAGACATGGCCGTCCACCTAAACTGACAGGCCGGGCAAGAAGAGCATTCATCAGAGAAGCAGCCCAGAGGCCCATGGTAACTCTGGAGGAGCTGCAGAGATCCACAGCTCAGGTGGGAGAATCTGTCCACAGGAAAACTATTAGTCCTGCACTTCACAAATCTGGCCTTTATAGAAGAGTGGCAAGAAGAAAGCCATTGTTGAAATAAAAAAAGCCATAAGAAGTCCTGTTTACAGTTTGCGAGAAACCATGTGGGGGACACAGCAAAGATGTAAAAGAAGGTGCTCTGGTCAGATGAGACCAATATTGAACTCTTTGGCCTAAAAACAAAACTCTATGTGTGGCGGAATACTAACACTGCACATCACCCTGAACGCAGCATCATGGTGTGGGGAAGCTTTTCTTCAGGGACAGGGAAGCTGGTCAGAGTTGATGGAAAGATGGATGGAGCCAAATAAAGGGCAAACTTGAAAGAAAACCTGTTAGAGTCTGCAAAAGACTTGAGACTGGGGCGGAGGTTCAAAAGCAACAAAATGTGATTATTTTAAAGGGAGTTGATTCTTTTTTATACCCACTGTGTATACTGGGATTTATGCTATACAGACTGTGACAGGGTGGTGGGCAATCTAACGCTAACAGACATGGGCTGGGAGAGTCACTAACTGACACTGACGTCACTAGTGACACTAATACAGTGATCAGTGATAATACTGTACACTGACACTGTAATTATGACATTGGCTTGGAAGGGGTTAACATCTAGGGGCAATCAAGGGGTTAAATGTGTGCCTAGCAAGTGTAATGTGTGCTGCTTTTACTAAATAATCTGGCTGATTTTTTCTCCCTGCTTTTCAGGTAGAAGAAACAGCCAGATTGCTGTTCACTGTACACTGTTTTTGTGAACAGTGTGTGATTGGACACAGCCCATCAGCAAGTTTCAGGAGATATCATTGGCTGACATCTGTTGCCAAACCAGTCCTGTGTCCAATCACAGCACGGGTCAGCAGGCAAACCCAAAGTCAGCCCAGCAGTGTACAGTACATTGCCATGCCTGCACCTGCAGTATATTTACTGTGAGCGTGCGGCAGGTGGTTAAAGCTCCAAGTGCAATTACTGTACAGTCAAAATCAATAATTCGTTTTATTTGTTTTTTAACATCTTAATGTTGAGCCTTTTGTGTACGGTACATTTGTTCAAATGAGATGTTATTGGCCTGTAATGTGAAATGATGTGTAATTAATATCTCCAGTGTATTCTTTATTGTAAAATCCTCTCTCTTTGTACTTGTATTTTATGTTTATGTACCTGCAATAAACAGTTTGTTCTGATCAAGAAAAAAATGAGTTTAATAATGGCAGCTCCTATATTTCTATCCCTAAATATTTGCTTTAAAGTAAACTTGAGTGAACAATGCCCTGAATGTCCATCTTCTGATAGACTGTCTTTGGCCTGATACAATCATCAAGCGAGTGATAGTGAAATCATAACGTCTAATCTACATATTTGTTTTGCATCATTGATTCAGACAACACTAATGTTATATTATATATAGTATTGATAGCCAAGCAACTACAATTTTCACAAAGGTACAGTAAGCTGCCGTCTAGGGGGACTGTGGCATTTTTTTTTAGTTTTTCAGGGAAAAAAGTAAAAAAAGTATAATTGATTTATTTAATTTATTCATGTAAACAGTGCAATGAAGTGATGGTGCTATTATATTGACTGTGAACAAAGCATTTAAAGTAGAACTATAGGCAAAACCTTTTTTTTCCATTTTGGATAGAGTTAGGCCCGGTTCACACTGGTGTGACATGTGTTCCGACTTTGAAAACACAAGTCGCATGGCAAGTTGCACCCCATCCCAGATAGAAAGCAATTGTGCTGTAAGCTTGAAAATTACTTGCTAAGCTATTGCACGACTTGTCAGGCTTCACAATAAACTTTCTTTGCAAACATTCTGCAAGTTCTGGTTCAGTTATGTTGTGCAATTGTCATCCCACCACAGAGTTAGTGAGTGAGTAACTTGTATAGCGCTGCAAATGCGAACTAAATCGCCTCAAGGCGCTTTGCATCCAGTGTCGTTGAGATCCTTCAGAAGAGATGAGTCTTTCGTTTTTTCCTGAAGGCCCGATGGTTTTCTTCCATGCGGATGTTTGTGGGTAGCGCATTCCATAGCCTCGGTCCTTGGACAGCAAACCTTCATTCTCCCTTAGCTTTGTAGCGAGTCTTGAGGATGTGGAGGAGGTTTTGGTTGGTTGATCGGAGGTCGCGAGTAGTGGTGTAGTGTTTTATTTACCACAGGGGTCACTGTAGCTGAATTTTCATGCTGTAGACTTTCAGAGCTCTTGCTGTAGACTCACCACTGCAACTTTGCTACAAATTGGAATATTATCAACTAGAACTTGTGCTTCAAGTGCTCTGCTGCAAGTGTACAACTTGCCAGTAAAAATGTGCAGAGGTCTGACGAAGGAGCTGTGCATGCTCCTAAACGTGTTACCGCCAACCACCTTCACCTGATGTCACATCGGCCACGTGCGTTCCAGCTTGGTTCCAGAACCCGGGCCACCTCATCACATATTTACCTCCTCGCCAATCCACGTTACCAGGGACTCTGACAGCTGCAGAACAGCTCTCCCTCTCCCCCAGACAGACGAGAATTACAGCGGTCCTCATGCGGACAAATCATTAAATGCCTATGACCTCTTACTCTCTTGTACATGTTTTTAATCCCATTGTGCCTGTAATAAAATTTTTAACCACTGCACTTAGAGGCGCCTTTCTCTTTTCTTTATGACCCTCCAGAGCTGCTTCTTCTCTTCAAAGTGCTGCCTTCAGTGCCATCTCGCCACTGCTAATAAGGACCGGATACCCATCTCACCAGAGCGCCCTAATCTCTCCCTGCTTTTTACAGTTCAACACTGCCACAAATTTGTGGCAAGTTATCCTTCTATCTGGGATAAGGTGCAATGGAACCGTTCTAATAGGAGCAACTTGAGTCGCTCCCACTTAGAAAAAGGTTCCTGCACTACTTTTGGTGTAACTTTGGTATGACTTGCAATGACTTCTGTTAAATAAGTCATATGCAAGCTGTGCCGAAGTGGCCCTGGGATGTCAGCTTCAAAGTAGTGCAACTTTGATTTTGCAGCAGTGTGAACCGGGCCTAAAAGATGATTATAACCCCTGTAAGGTTTATTTTTGCCTTCTTTGTCCCAATGGGGAGATTTACCTCAACTTCCTGTCCCATAGCCAAAACAGGAAGTGAGAGTAAATCCCTGCAAATAAGGGAATCTCTTGGGGTACCCCAGGTCACCAGAACTAGTGTTGCCATTGGAACATTTCCCCTCTATTATTTTTTTGGGTACAACCCAAATTGTAGGATTTTCCATTTACTTCTGTAGCGGGGTGTTCCCCTATATTGGGAAGAAACTACATTACCCATAACCCCATTCTTGTTGTGACGTTCCACCGCAGAGACTCATGGGAGGGGTTATAAAAGGAAGAGGCGGGGCCGGGCTCGGTCTCTTTGGCGACACGAGACTTCACGGACGGATCCTCCTGTGCGGATGTGTCGGAGGGGCAAGGCCTGAAGCCTGAGGCCTTGCTCTGCACCGAAGAGCCTTCCATCCTCCCCTCTGCGAGCCTGGGTGGCATCTGACTTTGTGAGCTACCGCCTTGTCGGATCGGGGACCCGATCGTTGGAGAGATCGAGAGTGTGTGACACGGCCGGTGGAGGTTTTCCCGGACTGGATCCGTAGTCCGGCGGGTGAGAGGGCATAAGCCCAGCTTAGATACTGTTGCTGTGTATAGGCCTATAGACTGCCGTGGCCTACAAGTTATTTTCATACCCCTTGGATTACAAAGTTATACTCTGTTTAAGTGCACCACCATTACAGACCTGCCGGTGAAGAAGGAAGGACTAAGCTAAATATTAGAACCAGGCCTGGTGGGGATTCTAGCGTGTTTGATTGCTGCGCCATAGGGCACTTAGTTAACGGTCGCCCGTATGGCGCACTTGTAGCGTGTGTTACTATATAGTGTGTTAGAGTGGCAGGACGCTGCCCTTAGGAGTGATTGTTTAGAACTGTGATTATTGTTACCCCTTTTATTCATATTGAGAATTGATGAGTAAAACACTTTACCTATTACAATTCATTACTGTGTCCTTGCTTAGTTATTCTATTGCATAGGACATATCATTGATTGTTAGTACTAGCTGTGCCAGAAGGGGATAGAGCCTATTGCCGGGGGTTGGCGGAGCTGCACTCAGGGCCCAAAAAATCTAATTCTGCGGCCTCCTTAGTTGGAGGTATCGCTACACGTGGGGGCTCGTCCGGGATTCTGATGCAGCAAGCGAACGCCAGAAGTGCCGGCATGGACCCCATGGATCCAAGAGCGGTAGAAGAGTGGTGCAAAGCCGCTAATACAGAGCCAAAACAGTCGATAGCCATTAGCCTTCCTGGCGAGAAATGGTCAAGTGAGACGGTAGAGGAACTGCTGAGTTCAGTGTCCCCAGATCACACACCGTGGGTGATAGACATGAAGACAGACCCAAACATCTCATATCAATACGCATTAGTGGAATATTGGGACGGGATGCCAGAGGCCTGTAAGCACAAGTGTCTGCGAACGCCAGACAACAGAACATTTAGGCTGGCGCACGCAATAACTGTAGAAAGGGAACCATCCCCTACGGGATCGCCACAGGCTGCGGCCCGAACTACACCTGAAAGAGAAGACAGGGCGCCACCTCCGGTGGCACCTGCATCGGCCACTGCTATATCACCAGAACTGATAAATGCAATAGGGGATTTGCTAGCCAAATGTCAGAAGACAAGTACGGTGCATGTGGAAACTAGCTACCGGAGACTAAAAATATTCTCAGGGAAGCTCCCTGTCCCGGCAGGGGAAGAAGATTTTGATACTTGGGTGGAACAGGCATTACAGGCAGTGGAGGCATGGGAGGTGCCGGAGGCACAGAAGAGGCAGCGAGTGTTAGAAAGCCTTAAAGGTGCAGCAGCAGAAGCAGTGAAAAGTTTCCGGTTTGGGAATGCAGGGTGCACGGCGCAGGATTGTCTAGCTATGCTGCAGGAAGAGTTTGGTCAATTAGACAAGGTGACAGAGACGGTCTACCAGTTTGAACACACTTTCCAAAAACCGGAGGAGAAACTTTCCGAGTATGTCAGAAGGCTAAACAGGCTGCTGTGCAAGATTGTGTTAAAAAAAGGGATGAAGCCCCAAGATGCCGATGCGGCAAGAATGAAGCAAGTCTTAAAGGGAGCGCTACGCTCCGATCCAGTCTGGCTGCACCTGAAAACCTTGGGAGGAGGAATGTTGCTGACTTATGCTGATTTAATAAAAATTATCAGAGATGAGGAGGCGCTGCAACAGGACCAGCAGAAGGATAAGACAAGTGTTGTACCCGCACAGGTGCTGGTCAATCCAGTGATGACCCCTGAAAGAGAGGCGGAGATAGACACCCTAAAAACTCAGATGTCCAAGGTATTAGAGATATTGACCTCTCTGATAGCAAAAGACACAGAGTGTCCCAAGAAGAAGGAAAGTCCAAGGAAGGAATTGTTCCCGATTGCCTCAGCACCCGAACCTTTACAAGAATGGGGAGATATAGTCTGCTTCAACTGTGGGGGAGTTGGCCACATTGCAGCCACATGTTCTAGTCCGAAGAAGAAGAGACCAGACAACCGCAAGCCGGCGGGAAACTTCAGAGGGCCCCGGTGAAGGAGTCAACCGGGTGCCCACCATCTTCAGTAAACTCCAAGCTGAATGCAAAGAAAAACAAAAAGAGAGATAGAACACCAAAGGGGAAACGTAATACCCCTCAACAAAGCTATACTCCAAGAAGAAGGGGGGAGACCCCTCAGGAGAGGCACGGCACCCCCCAAAGGAGGTGCCCACCCAAGAAAAATAATAGTACACTTCAGCGGGTTCCTACACCCATTAAAAGGAGGGAAGTCAGTGCATACCAGGCTCAAGAAAGGTTCAAGTCCAAAGGGAATAGGACAAGAGAGAGTCCAAAGGGAAAAGGTCTGAAGAAGGCAGCTCCTGCCGGACCATATCCAGAGAAGCTGGTAGGCCCATCCCCTATAGTGCCCATTCAAGTGGAGGGAGTCTACACCAGGGGCCTCCTGGACACCGGGGCACAAGTGACCCTACTATACCGGGACTTCTACGACAGGCACCTGAGTCATCTGCCTATCCAGAAGATAGAGGAGCTGGAAATATGGGGAATTGGAACCCAGAGTTTCCCTTACGACGGCTACCTTCCCGTCCAAATAACCTTTGACCCATCCGTGGCTGGGAAGGCCGAAGTGTTTGACACCCTGGCAGTTGTGTGTCCTAGGCCGCCTGGAGCCAACAAGAATTCCCTTATAATAGGGACGAACACGGACCTAGTCCGAAGACTCCTAACCCCTCTAGTGACGGAAGAAAGACAAGCAGCTACCAAGATCCATCCCATGCTGAAGACAGCCTACCAACGGCTGGTCCAAGAGCGGGAGACCCCTGGAGAGGGGATAGGGAAGTTGTGGAGACTTGGAAGAGAAGGGGTAGTGTTGCAGCCCGGTGAAGTAACCTGTCTCAGGGCCACTGTGAAGCTTACTTGGGAACAGCCTGGTCCCTTTGTCATGCTGGAGTCAGACCCAAGGGGTGAATCCTCAGGCCTGGAGGTGATACCGGAAGTGATTCCGCTGAAGGTCCTGAAGAAGGCCCATTATAGAGTTCCAGTGAGTGTTAGGAATACTACCAAAGACCCCATGGACATCCCAGCCAGAATGTTGCTAGGCCAGGTGAGCCCGGCGGCCCCTGTTACCCTGTCAGAAGTGAAGAGGACAGGTGAAGAAGCGGATGTTTGGGAGAAGCTGACCATGGAAAACCCGAATCTGTCCAGGGCTTGGAAAGAGAGAGCCAAGGCCCAGTTGAATAGATGGGAGAAGATCTTCTCTAGGGATGAATTTGATGTGGGGTGTGCAAGAAGTGCCACCCATCGGATCCGCCTCCAAGAAGATAAGCCCTTCCGAGAGAGAGTCAGGCGGGTCCCGCTAGCAGATCTGGAGGATCTGAGGGAACAACTTGCAGAACTCAAGAGGACGGGTGTGATACGGGAGTCCAGAAGCCCCTATGCCTCTCCCATAGTAGTGGTCCGAAAGAAGAATGGATCATTGAGGCTCTGTATAGACTACAGGACTCTCAACAGGAGAACCATACCTGACCAATACACCACTCCGAGGATAGAGGATGCCCTACAGAGCTTGTCTGGAGCCAAATGGTTCAGCGTTATGGATCTCAAGAGTGGGTACTATCAGATTCCGATGCACCCAGCAGACAAGGAGAAGACAGCTTTCATAACCCCAGTGGGGTTCTTCGAATTCGACCGGATGCCCCAAGGTCTGTCTGGAGCCCCAGCTACTTTCCAACGTCTCATGGAGAAGACAGTAGGGGACATGAACTTGATCGAAGTCCTTGTATACCTAGACGATGTCATTGTCTTTGGGAGAACCTTGGAGGAACATGAAGAGAGGCTGGAGAAAGTGTTGAGAAGACTCAGTGAGGAAGGACTTAAGCTTTCGCCTGAGAAGTGTCGGTTCTACCAGTCTTCTGTGAACTATCTGGGGCACATAGTATCTGAAGAAGGGGTGGCCACAGACCCTGAGAAATTGGAGGCAGTTACCTCCTGGCCACAGCCCACCACAGTAACAGAACTCAGATCCTTCTTGGGCTTCTGCTCCTACTATAGAAGGTTTGTGGAGGGATTTGCTCGAATTGCTAGACCATTGAATGAGTTGCTCAAGACTGAAGGAGAGGAGGATGGATCGGGGCCCAGGAGGCCAGGAGAGTCCATCAGAGATCAGTGGAATCAGAGGTGTGAAGAGGCTTTCCAGGAATTGAAGAGGAGCCTGACCACTGCACCAGTCTTGGCCTATGCAGACCCAACCAAACCCTATGAACTGCACGTGGATGCTAGTCACGACGGTCTGGGAGGAGTACTTTACCAAGAACATGAGGGGCAATTGCGGCCTGTTGCCTATGTGAGTAGAAGCCTGACCCCCTCTGAGAAGAACTACCCCACTCACAAGCTGGAGTTCCTGGCCCTCAAGTGGGCGGTAGTAGACAAGCTCAAAGACTACCTGTACGGAGCAGAGTTCACTGTGAAGACCGACAACAACCCCCTTACCTACCTGTTCACCACGGCCAAGCTGGATGCCACTGGACACAGGTGGCTAGCCGCACTGTCTGGATTCAACTTCAGCCTTAAGTATAGACCAGGAGTGGGGAATCGAGACGCAGACGCCTTGTCCAGAAGATCTCATTCCCCGACCATTGAAATAGAAGATTGGACCCAAGTGGCACCGGACGGGGTGCAGGCCCTTTGTCAAGGAGCTGCATTCCAAGCCCGAGGATGCTCCAGAGCAGAGGAAATAGGAGTTACCACGGTGGGAGTCCCCAAACACTACTGTGGAGTAGCTCAATTGGAAGAGGGCAACCTACCAAGATTGTCCAAAAAGGAATTAAGGTGTGACCAATTGGAAGACCCCATGGGGAGATTGGTCCTGGAGGCCTTGAAAAATCAGGATCCAAACATACTCATGCGTCAACCCTCCAAAGAAGCTCGCCTACTGAGGAAGGAGTGGGATAGGTTGCAGTTGCATCAGGGAGTGGTCTACCGAAGGGGCCCCTCTGATGATTCAGAAGATAAGTGGCAGATGTTCCTCCCAGAGAAACATCGGGAGACTGTTTTGATGGCCTTGCATGACAATCATGGCCACCTAGGGGCTGAAAGGACTTTTCAACTTGTCAGAAGTCGGTTCTATTGGCCCTGCATGAGGGCAGAGGTAGAGGAGTACTGCCACTCATGTGCGCGATGCATCCAGAGGAAGACTTTGCCCCATCAAGCTGCCCCAATGGGCCATCTACAGAGCCAAGGGCCTATGGACCTGGTGTGCATTGACTTTCTCTGCCTCGAACCCGACCTGAGTGGACTAGGAAATGTTCTGGTGATAACCGACCATTTCACCCGGTATGCCCAGGCCTTCCCCACCAAAGATCAGAAGGCCTCCACCGTGGCCAAGGTACTTATGGAGAAGTATTTTGTCCATTATGGGCTGCCACAGAGACTCCATTCAGATCAAGGGAGGGACTTCGAGAGTAAGCTGATCCGGAAGCTCTTGGATTCGTTGGGAATCAGGAAGACTCGAACTACACCTTACCATCCTCAGGGAGATGCTCAGCCGGAAAGGTTCAACCGAACCCTGCTCAACATGTTGGGGACTCTGGAAAGCGAGAAAAAGCAACATTGGAGCAAACACATAGCAGCCATGGTACATGCTTACAACTGCACCATCAGTGATGCTACAGGCTATTCCCCATATCGACTCATGTTTGGGAGAGAAGTGAGACTACCGGTGGACCTGGCTTTTGGCACCTCACTGGACCATTCCTCCGTCACCTCTCACAGAGGATATGTGGATAGGCTCAGACACAGCCTGAAAGTAGCCTATGAACAAGCTCAAGCGGCCTCAGATCAAAGGGGAGCTCGGAATAAAAAAAATTACGACCTGAAGGTCCGGGTACAAGACCTACAGCCCGGGGATCGAGTACTGTTGCGCAATCTGGGAGTCCCCGGAAAGCACAAGCTTGCAGACAGATGGAGATCTGAACCTTATGTCATCTGCAGGAAGTTGCCGGACCTACCTGTCTACAAGGTGAAGCCAGAGGGAAAGGTAGGCCCACTGAAGACATGGCATCGAAACCACCTGCTCCCACTGACGGAGGCAGTTAGAATACCTTCCGTGGGAGACTCCCCTGCACCGGCCTCTATCTTGGATACTCCTAGACCGCACACTCGGTCACAGACCTCCCGAGCTGGAAATGGAGAAGCCTCCCAACTTAGTGGAGATGAAGAAGGAGAGCTTGATTGGCTGTGGTCTTCCCCAACTCCAGGAACTTCTATCATAGATCTTCCAGTCACCCAAGATACCACAGATGAAACGCTGAACCCAGAGGCTACAGAATTCATCCCTTTCAGTCCTTCAACAGATTACTGGGAAGATGCCCATGATAGTTACTCCGAGGAAGAGGAGCCTGAGGCGCCAGAGCCAGAGATTCCAAGAGAGCAAAGAGCTCGAAGAGTCATTCAACCTCCTAAGAAGCTGACCTACCCCCAGATGGGGAACAGTTCGGAAGACTCTGTGGTCACTGCTAGGAGAAATGCTGAGATTCCGGATCCCTCCACTGTCCATTTGGTGGAGGGCAACCCCAGCTCACTCTCTGGCACAGTTAGTCAGGCCACCCAAGATAATGTGACCTGTGGGCAAGGGAATTCAACCCCTCAGTTATGGTGGGAATCCCCTATCCCAACATCGTTTTCAGAATTGTCCAATGTTGTATATAGTTGTTGCTAAAATTTATCTTTGGGGACCAAAGAGTTTAAGTGGGGGGAGTGTGTAGCGGGGTGTTCCCCTATATTGGGAAGAAACTACATTACCCATAACCCCATTCTTGTTGTGACGTTCCACCGCAGAGACTCATGGGAGGGGTTATAAAAGGAAGAGGCGGGGCCGGGCTCGGTCTCTTTGGCGACACGAGACTTCACGGACGGATCCTCCTGTGCGGATGTGTCGGAGGGGCAAGGCCTGAAGCCTGAGGCCTTGCTCTGCACCGAAGAGCCTTCCATCCTCCCCTCTGCGAGCCTGGGTGGCATCTGACTTTGTGAGCTACCGCCTTGTCGGATCGGGGACCCGATCGTTGGAGAGATCGAGAGTGTGTGACACGGCCGGTGGAGGTTTTCCCGGACTGGATCCGTAGTCCGGCGGGTGAGAGGGCATAAGCCCAGCTTAGATACTGTTGCTGTGTATAGGCCTATAGACTGCCGTGGCCTACAAGTTATTTTCATACCCCTTGGATTACAAAGTTATACTCTGTTTAAGTGCACCACCATTACAGACCTGCCGGTGAAGAAGGAAGGACTAAGCTAAATATTAGAACCAGGCCTGGTGGGGATTCTAGCGTGTTTGATTGCTGCGCCATAGGGCACTTAGTTAACGGTCGCCCGTATGGCGCACTTGTAGCGTGTGTTACTATATAGTGTGTTAGAGTGGCAGGACGCTGCCCTTAGGAGTGATTGTTTAGAACTGTGATTATTGTTACCCCTTTTATTCATATTGAGAATTGATGAGTAAAACACTTTACCTATTACAATTCATTACTGTGTCCTTGCTTAGTTATTCTATTGCATAGGACATATCATTGATTGTTAGTACTAGCTGTGCCAGAAGGGGATAGAGCCTATTGCCGGGGGTTGGCGGAGCTGCACTCAGGGCCCAAAAAATCTAATTCTGCGGCCTCCTTAGTTGGAGGTATCGCTACACTTCCAATCATAATGGTAAACAGGACAAATAGAGAGGGTGAATCTCACTAATAGGTACACAGACCGCAAACAAAAAAAAAAAACACGTGTTCTAATCCTTCTCCACTTTACCCAAAACTAAGAAAAAAAAGTTTTGCCTTCAGTTATACTTTAAAGAGGTCAGCATCAACTAACCTTTAAAAATGCTTAAACTTGCAGGCGTATATGTTTTTTTTTTTTAAATGAGGTTATATATTTTCTTTCAGTTGTATGAGATTCTCCATAACGCTCAATAAGTACACTTTGTGACTTAAGTATTGATTGAGTTAAATTCAGTGCTAATTCAGTAAAATAAACATGTTAACCATTAACTTTATTAGAGGTCACTGGTGTATTTCTCACAGGCAATATGAAAAAGTTCCACAAATCCTAGACCTGGGGTATTGATTTTTCCATTCTTTTAACTGAAGATAAATGACCTGTGTGCTTTTTACGAATGTATTTCCTCTTGCCATCTGCAGCACAACTGATATTTTGTGCAGTGTAAAGTTTTTACATTTTCCAACAAAACATCACAAAACATAACCCCTGTCATGTCAACCAGAATTACTAACCCTACTTGGACATACCTGTGTTTAATCTTTAAATCATCTCCTTTGTGCCAAACCTAGGCCCAGGATATATAGAGAGCCTCAACCACTATCCAAAATGGGATTAGGCCCGACACCTCAGGGTGCTAAACCCTTCTGCTGTCAAATGCCAGATTTTCTTCTGGCCACAGAGGCTTTGACATTTGATGGCTAAGAAGTACAGATGTAGGGATTAACACCATGAGGGGGCAGAGCTTAATACCCACTTGAAGAGCAGCTGAGGCCCAGTAAAGTGCAGGATCCTCCCAATGCCAAAAAGTTATCTAAAGACAAGCACACACGTGGCAGTAATGTTCGTTTTACACACTTTAATGGACATGACAGATACACTGTTATATGACTTTGTCGCTGAAATAAATATTTAAAATAAACTGTTCCCTGCAAAGAAAAAACTAAATACTAATTTCCCTGCTGCCCACAATGAGGATCTTTGAAGAGAAAAAACGCTGGTTGAAGATCCTGCAGAATTAAACTCTTCCAGGAGTGCCATATTCCTGGTCCCCTGTTGCACACAGTGGTTTGATCCACAACCCCCCTACTCCACTACTGTTTCCTGTAATGACTGGGAAGCCAGACGCTACAATACTCAGTGCACTAGTAGTTTCAAAAGTAGATGTTTGCAATGAAAGCATTCAATAGTACAAGTTTTCTTTAGGGTGGCTATAGATATTAGCGTTGCCAAATTATTATTATTATTATTATTATTATACAGGTGTAGCGGGGTATCGTTATTCACCCAAAGACTACAGTTCCCAGCACGCTTTGAGGCACCCAAGGTGCATTGCCCCGCGCAAGGACTGCTGGGGTGGACTTTAAAAGGGAGAGGCGGAGCTCTCTCTTTCTCTTTGGACACCGCCCTCCCAGCATGAGGATCCCTGCTGACCTGCTGTGCGTGCAAGGCCTGAAGCTGGGCCTTGTGCTTTCTTCCAAAGAGCCTTCCGCTCCACCGAGGAGCCTGCGGAACGGCTGACCCTGCTGTGAAGTTGTCATCAGGAGGACCGAAGACCCGGGCATCGTGGACACTGTGAGGCAGAGGTACCGGACAAGGACTGGTCCCGTCGGGTGAGAGAGCATCTGCTCAGAACCACATACTATTAACTTTGTGCCTATTTAACTTTATCCCGGCCCATCAGTGGTTACAGTTACACTCTGGGGAGACTGCTTGCTAAACTGAGTTTATTAGTCTCTCCAGCTTTACAAAGTTAGTGATCACTGCTACCCTATTGGATTACAATTTGTTCTTTAAGTGCACCACTGTGTTTTGCTAGCGAAGATTCCTTCATCAAACTATACCCCAAGTTATAGTCAGGCCTGACTGGGTAGTATAGGACATTGCTGGGCGCCATCTTGCTCACGAGGGAGGATAGCTGCAGCGGGGTCTGTTAAACTGTCGTTTCATTGCTGAATGTTTTACCTTTGATAAGTATACTTGTATTTCAGGGATCTGCATGCGACATTGCAAACTGTTTTACCCTTTTAACCTTTTATTAATAGTAAAGAACCTATAGTTAACTATATTGGTTGTCCGTTTCAATTACTGCGCTATATCACAAAGGGGATTGTGTCACATAGAATACCAGAGAGAGAGAGTGTAATTCTATCATCCCTTTTACTAACTGTGTCACGAGAGGTTAGAGACAATTGCCAGGGGTTGACAGCGGTGCAATACAAGGCCCAAAAACAAACAAGGCAGCCCTCTTAACTGGGGTTATCGCTACACAGGTTTTATATAGTGTGAACAGTTTGCGCAGCACTTTACAACATGAAGGCAGACAGTACAGTTAAAATACAATTCAATACAGGAAGAATCAGAGGGCCCTGCTCATTAGAACTTACAATCTAGCAGATGTTCATCTCAATAAAAAAGGATTGGGGGGCAAAGAGGGCAGTAACACGAGATGTTCCTGTTCATCTCAATGAAAAAGGATTGGGGGGCAAGAGGGCAGTAGCACGAGATGTTCCTGTTCATCTCAATGAAAAAGGATTGGGGGCAAGAGGGCAGTAGCACACACAGGCAAACCCTTTTCTCTTGAGAGAACAGTAGTGTTCTGAAAAGCCTTTCAACTTCAATTTTCTTCCTAAGGCTAATCAGCTGGCGGACAACCACTTGTCCTTAGCAAAGCGCTACCCTGGTAGGGGCCACTAGTAATAGCTGTTTTTTCCCAATTGTTACAGAAGCTGTCCATCTCCACAAGCACCAGTCCATGCCACTGGCTCCAATAACTCAGTCTAGGGGATGCCTTTTTAATATCTATTGCTTAACCACTTGTCCACCGCCCACCGTCAAATGACGGCGGGCGGAAGACTCTCTTGTCCTGACAGGACGTCATATGATGTCGCGCCTTTAAGAGCCACTAGGGGGCGCGCCGGCGGCGGCGTGCCCGCCACGTCACTGGGGACCCGATGCTCATGCCCGGGGGCCGCGATAGCCGCCGGGCACCCGCGATTGCCCAGTAACCGAGCAGGACCGTGGATCTGTGTGTGAAAACACACAGATCCATGTCCTGTCAGGGAGAGGAGACTGATAGTGTGTCCCTTGTACATAGGGACAACTATTGGTCTCCTCCCCCAGTCAGTCCCCTCCCCCCACAGTAAGAATCACTTCCAGGGATTACATTTAACCCCTTCCTCGCCCCCTAGTGTTAACCCCTTCCCTGCCAGTCATGTTTATACAGTAATCAATGCATTTTTATAGCAGGGATCGCTGTATAAATGTGAATGGTCCCAAAAATGTGTCAAAAGTGTCCGACTGCAATATCGCAGTCACGATAAAAATCCTTGATCGCCGCCATTACTAGTAAAAAAAATAAAAATGCTTTAAATCTATCCCCTATTTTGTATCTGCTATAACTTTTGCGCAAACCAATCAATATACGCTTATTGCAAAAAAAAATTACCAAAAATATGTAGAAAAATGCATATCGGCCTAAACTGAGGAAAAAAAAAATGGATATTTATTATAGCAAAAAGTAAAAAATATTGTGTTTTTTTTTCAAACTTGACGCTCTTCTTTTGTTTATAGCGCAAAAAATAAAAATTGCAGAGGTGATCAAATACCACCAAAAGAAAGCTCTATTTGTGGGAAAAAAAGGACGCAAATTCCGTTTGGGTACAGCATCGCACGACCGCGGAATTGTCATTCAAAGTGTGACAGCGCTGAAAGCTGAAAAATGGCCTGGGCAGGAAGGGGGTGAAAGTGCCCAGTAGGCAGGTGGTTAAAGAAATGTAACCCGGAGAGGGGTTAGGGCATGGTATACGCCAAAACATTTGCACAATAACAGGACACTTTTCTCTAAGCTCCCATACACAGATTCTGCTGAGGACACATGAGAATTGCCAGAACTCTGGGACCCTATGAGCGTCATTCCAGTCCATAGCTATGTCTGGCAATCACATCCCAAAAGCACACAATCACCCAGGATCACTGTTCAGGGTCAGTACTCACTAGTCCCAGGACAGCTGCGCACATTTCAGCTTCCACCAGACACTTCCCAGTGAGGGAGACAATCCTTCTCCAGACCAGATGCCATAGGGTAAAGTCTTACAGCGAAGTCTTTGCTCACAATGTCCCAGGACCTGTCTGCCAACCAGCATCCACAGGTAGATCATCGGTGAGGGAGATAAAAGATTCTGTCTCCAGACCAGGACTTCAGGGTAGTGCCCACCAGAAAATATAATCCTTTGGTAATTCTTCCCTGGGCTCTCAGCCCAGCACCAGCTGAGGACCAGACTGTAACTTTTAACTTGCTTCAGCTGTTCCTTGAGGCAACAGTCCCCCCAAGGCTTGGAACCCTCCGGAGGAGGAAAGAACAATCTGCTCAGGCCACCTGCATATTTATCACCGCCTCAGCCAACAGGTGCAGTCTGTACTCCCCACTGTAGGTGGGGCTTGACTAAAGCAACAATGCAAAAGGGGAAGGAAGTCATGGGGAACATAGTTCCTCTTTGATTTCCTGTGGTCACTAGGGGAACAGCTGTCCGATTGGACACTGGTGCCCCTCGTGACTTTGGTGGCCAACTTGCATCAGGACAGTGTCTATTTAAGACACTGGCTCCAGGGTTTGGCACAGAGTTTGTAAGTGGCTAGTGTAGGGACAAGTCCCCTATCTGTCAGGGAAAGTATTTAGAAGCAGGGAAGTGTTCCGGAGGAGTAGGGACAGTGCAGGGACCATTCCCTTCCTTGGCTTAGGAAACCTCCCATTTTAGTGTGGACCGGCCAGGCCGCATCCCCGCTCCTCTTTGCAGAAGCTGTCAGCATAATTTCAAGATAATGCTCCACTGCTACAGTTTTGTAAGTGGCTCCAGTCAGCTGTGCCTACCCGCCGGGCAAAATTCTGTATTGTTGGAACTTTCTGAATACACTATTCTCATTTACCTCGGCCTCTGTGTGTCCTCTGGTCGCCAACACACCACTCTGCACTCTGCTCACACACCTCCCGAAAGATTGGCTGGGGATTGATAAATATTCAACTGACCATTTGAATCTTTCTTCCAACACTCTGAAAGCTTCTTCCAGGGGCAGGAGGAAGCAAACTCTCAGCTCAGGAAACCCTTATCAGACCAAAACAGTCAATCACTGCTCCACTTACTACAGTGGAACTACATTTATCTAGCAGCCTAGCTAGGAGGGTGGTACAGCAGTAGAGCTGAGCCAAACATTAAGAGGTTCATCCAACTGTGCAGTAGTTGTGAACATTAATCTGAACCCCACTAAAGTCAATGGGAGTCAAATCTTTAAAATCAGTTCTGCCCATTTTCAAGGCTATTAGACAAGGGATTGTCAAACAAATGGCATGGGGGGGGGGGGGGGGTCTGGGCACTGCCATGTGGGACATATACTAATCAGGGCCGTCTTTAATGTTGATTGGACCCTGGGCAAAAAATGTCTTCGCCCCCCCCCCCATGAAATTTTGCTCTCCATCTGCTCTGAGACATACAATAAATATCAGCTAGACTTAAAATCAGTTTACTGTATCCGATCATGCAGTGATTGCGATTGGTTGCCAGAGGTTACAGCATATCATTACCACTTACTGACTGGTTGCTAGAGGTTACTGCACACATTACGGCTCACTGATTAGTTGCTAGAGGTTAAAACTTCAAGGGACAAGGGAAGTTAAACTGGGATAGTTGGCAAGTATGAGGCAGCTGCTTTGGGCCCCACAACAATGACAGGGTCCAGGGCAGCTGCCCCTTTTACCCTGCCTTAAAGACGGCTCTGATACTAATGCAAACAAACAAAATGAATTACCGTTTGGTGGGGAGCAGCAATTGTAACAGTGCTTACAATGAAATGTTAAAAATGCACAATTCCTTCAAATAACATAATTGGGGGATTTAAATAAAAATGGCGTGAGGTGTTGCACCAATTAAGAACTGGAGGACATCTGCACTTGATTGTGAATCACTTTCTATGGAATCTATGGAAACTTACTAATAAGTTGTTTTATTAATTTGTGTTTTTTTTTACTGATGTTGTCACTTAATAAGTCATTCATAGTGATTTATACATAAGGATATAACAGCTCAACACATTTTTATTTAAATTTTCATTTATTGCTGTGTACAATTATGTGAGTACTGCTGCTGTTGTTCACATATATTTTTCTTTTCACAATTTTTCACCCATTATGTTTTCACAAGGGACTCACTGAGCACAAATTTTTACTTTTGTATTTATAATTGGGGAATGCCTAGAACCTGTCTGTGAAGTGGTGGACTTGTATGATGTATACAATGTGCTACAGCGACATTTACAAAGAAAAAAAAATACAATTTAAATTGCTGGTAAATGACAGGTCTCTGCCAACTTTGTTTTCTTTGTGGCAAATGTCATAGGACCCACCAAAAACACATACCAGACTCTTAAGGGTCTGCTATGTATTTTCAGATACCTTTTAGGCCTTATGCCCACGGATGTTTTTACAGCCGCTTTTATGAGCGTTTTTTGCAGCTTAACCACTTGACAACTGGGCACTTAAACCCCCTTAATGACCAGACCAATTTTCAGCTTTCGGTGCTCTCACATTTTGAATGACAATTACTCAGTCATGCAACACTGTACCCATATGAAATTTTCATCCTTTTTTTCACACAAATAGAGCTTTCTTTTGGTGGTATTTGATCACCTCCGAGTTTTTTATTTTTTGTGCTATAAATGAAAAAAGACTGAAAATGTTGTAAAAAAATTCAGTTTTCTTCGTTTCTGTTATAAAATTTAACAAATTAGTAATTTTTCTTCATAAATTTTGGCCAAAATTTATACTGCTACATATCTTTGGTAAAAATAAGTACAAATTGGTGCATATTATTTGGTCTTTGTGGAAGTTATAGAGTCCACAAGCTATGGTGCCAATATCTGAAAATTGATCACACCTGAAGTACTGACAGCCTATCTCATTTCTTGAGACCCTAACATGCCAGAAAAGTACAAATACCCCCCAAATGACCCCTTTTTGGAAAGAAGACATTCCAAGGTATTTAGAAAGAGGCATTGTGAGTTTTTTGAAGTTGTCATTTTTTCCCACAAATCAAGATTTTTTTTTCTTTTTTTTCCCCCACAAAATTGTCATATTAGCAGGTTATTTCTCACACACAGCATATGCATACCACATATTACACCCCAAAACACATTCTGCTATTACTCCCGAGCATAGGCGTGCGCACAGGGTGTGCCAGATGTGCCCAGGCACACCCTAATCACCATGTGTAGCACACATTTCCCCTACTATCCTGGTTCCCCCCTCCTTCCCCCCCACATCGCTGGCGGCTTCCCTCCTCTCCCCTTCCGCCGTCTGTTGCTGTGGGGATGCTTTAGGATGAGTGGGGGAAGGAGCCGGTAAATATGTAATTTACTGGCCCCTTCCCTTTCTGAATGAACATCGTAAGTGATCAGTAGTGTGTGTTTGAGCTTTGGGGTGCACACCCTAATGCAATAGGCTGCGCACACCTGTGCTCCCGAGTATGGCGATACCACATGTGTGAGACTTTTACACAGCGTGGCCACATACAGAGGCCCAACATGCAGGGAGCACCTTCAGGCGTTCTGGAGCACCCAGGCCAATTCTGACATTTCTCTCCTACATGTAAAAATCATCATTTATTTGCTAGAAAATTACATAGAACCCCAAAACATTATATATGTTTTTTTAGCAAAGACCCTAGTGAATACAATGGCGGTCATTGCAACTTTTTATCTCACACGGTATTTGCGCAACAATTTTTCGAACAAGTTTTTTTGGGGAAAAAAAACAGTTTTGTGCTTTACAAAAAAAAAAAAACAGCAAAGTTAGCCCAATGTTTTTGCATAATGTCAAATATGAAGTTACGCCGAGTAAATAGATACCTAACATGTCACCCTTCAAAATTGCACACGCTCGTGGAATGGCGCAAAACTTTGCTACCTAAAAATCCCCATAGGCGACGCTTTAAAATGTTTTACTGGTTACATGTTTTGAGTTACAGAGGAGGTCTAGGGCCAAAATTATTGCTCTCGCTCTAACGTTCGCAGCGATATCTCACATGTGGGCGGGACTTACGTATGCGTTCGCTTCTGCATGCGAGCACACGGGGACAGGGGTGCTTTAAAAAAAAAAAAAAATTTTTATTGTTCATTTTACTTTATTTATTTTAGTTTGACACTTTTTTCCCAAAAATAAATTTTTTGATCACTTTTATTCCTATTACAAGGAATGTAAACATCCCTTGTAATAGGACTATGGCATGACAGGTCCTCTTTACAGTAAGATATGGGGTCAATAAGACCCCACATCTCACCTCTAGGCTGGGAAGCCTAAAATATTAATAATAAAAAAAAACGATCCTGGCTTCGATCGTAGCGGTGAGTCACTAGAAGCACCGGAGGGCAGCGGGAGGGGGGGACGTCCCCTCTCACCGCCTGTAAGAACGATCAAGCGGTGAAACAGCCACTTTGATCATTCTTATGGTGTAGGGAATCGCTGGCTGAAAATGCTGATATCTGAATGATGCCTGTAGCTGCACCCATCATTCAGATATCCTCGCACAAATTCAAGTACGTCATGTGATGCCGGGCGGGAAGTGGTTAAAACGCTTTTTTTTTTAACACAAAGTTGTCAATTTTTACAATATTTCTAACACATAGCATGTACATACCAAAAATGACACCCCAAAATAGATTCTCCTACTCCTCCTGAGTACGGCGATACCACATGTGTGAGACTTCCACAGCCTGGTCACATACAGAGGCCGAGTATGGTGGGGTATTGCAGAGTATGGCAGGGTATTGCAGAGTATGGCAGAGTATGGCAGAGTATGGCAGAGTATGGCAGAGTATGGCAGAGTATGGCAGGGTATGGCAGGGTATGGCAGGGTATGGCAGAGTATGGCAGAGTATGGCTGAGCATGGATGGATGGATCTGTGACTGCAATTGTCACAGAGCAGCGCTGTGGGCACTACAGATCCAGCCCACAGCGCTGCTGCCATCCGCTCTCTCCCCCCCTCCTCTCACACTGTACCGTTTGGTACAGAGAGGGGAGAGAGGAACCGGCGTCATGACATGACACCGGTTTGTTTACAAGTGATCGCTCCGTCATTTGACGGAGCGATCACGTGGTAAACGGCCGCTATCTGTGGACCTGGCGGTCATGGACACTCCCGTGTGCACGCGATTCTGGGAGGATGTCAATGTTCGCCCTCCCAGAATTAACGAACCGCCCTGTAGCCGTCATTCGGCTATGGGCAGGTTGTTAAGTGGTTAAAAACTCCTCTCCATGTTAGCCTATGACCTCATGCCCACCATGGCGTTTTTGAGCTGTAAAAAAAATTCTGAGACTCCAGCGCTAGAGCTGTAAAAACGTCAGACGCCGGCAAAAGGGGTCCCCCCAAGATCCATACCAGACTCTTATCCGAGCACGCAGCCCGGCAGGTCAGGAAAGAGGGGCGAGCGAGCGCCCCCCCCACCCGGACCATACCAAGCCACATGCCCTCAACATGGGGGGCTTGGTGCTTTGGGTGCATTGAATTCAATGCAACACGCGGAAAAAAATCGCGTTTTTACCGCCGCTTGTTTCCTGGCATCTGTACTAGCTTTACAGCCCGTTTTTTAAAACGTCCGTGGGCATGTAGCCTTAGGGTGTCCAGCAGGCACAGCGGTCACAGGATTGCGCTGCTGCACGCCTCCCTGGATATCCTAATTATATTGACACTTATTGATATCGTTATTCTCTAAAAACAATCTATACACATTCACTACTTAACCACTTAAGTTTTTTGCTAGAAAATTACTTAGAACCCCCAAACATTATACATTTATTTTCTAACACCCTAGAGAATAAAATGGCGATCGTTGCAATATTTGCGCAGTGGTCTTACAAGCGCCCTTTTTTTTAAAAAATACACTTTTTTGAATTAAAAAATAAGACAACAGTAAAGTTAGCCCAATTTTTTTTATATTGTGAAAGATAATGTTACGCCGAGTAAATTGATACCCAACATGTCACGCTTCAAAATTGCGCCCGCTTGTGGAATGGCGACAAACTTTTACCCTTAAAAATATCCATAGGCGACGTTTAAAAAATTCTACAGGTTGCATGTTTTGATTTACAGAGGAGGTCTAGGGCTAGAATTATTTCTCTCGCTCTAACGATCGCGGCGATACCTCACATGTGTGGTTCGAACACCGCTTTCATATGCGGGTGCTGCTCACGTATGTGTTCGCTTCTGCGCGCGAGCTTGTCGGGACGGAGCACTTTAAAAAAAAAAAATATTTATTTTTTTACTTTATTTTATTCATTTTTACACAGTTTTTTGAAAAAATAAAATTGGGTCACTTTTATTCCTATTACAAGGAATGTAAACATCCCTTGTAATAGAAAAGAGCATGACAGATCCTCTTAAATATGAGATCTGGGGTCAAAAAGACCTCAGATCTCATATTTAGACTAAAATGCAATAAAAAAGAAAAAATTTGTCATTTGAAAAAGTGACAAAAAAAAAATGCCCCTTTTAAGAGCTATGGGCGGAAGTGATGTTTTGATGTCGCTTCCGCACTGCTATGGTATAGAGACGGGTCGGGGCCATCTTACCTTCACTCGTCTCCATACCCAGCCACAGAAAGGACCCGATCGCTACCGACAGCTGCGGTAATCGGTGGAGGGCACGGGAGAGCGGCGGGAGGGGGGCCCTCTCTCGCCGCCCATAACGGTGATCTTGCAGCTATTTCGCCGCAGACACTACCATTATCGTAAATCGGACCGCCAGCTGAAGAGATGGATACCTGGGTTATGGCAGCGAGCTGCTGCCATAACAGAGATATCCCTCTTCAAAGTGCCGACGTATATAGTCGTGCGGCGGTCCGGAAGTGGTTAATGGTCCTGTAATCTATTTTTCATGAAATCGTTTCTGTGTTTTCCTGCCTTTTAACTTTTTCTCTGAGCTTCCGGGTCTCTTCATTTTCCTCTCACTTCCGGCTGTTTGGAAAGAGAAGCACATGTTAGTTGATGTCATGTGCACTGCTCTATTCACACTGCATATCCCATAGTCCCTAGTCCATCTCGGGAGTGAACAAGGAAGGATGGCTATGTTCCTACATACAGTGGGACTATGGAGAAAAAAACATAGCCACCCTCTAAATACTAAGGAAGTCTGATTACAGCATAAAAAAACAAAACAATTTGGAGGCGGCTGCGAGGAACAGAAGGTACTTTTTTGAGTTAGGAATACATGCTTGAATATAATAATTTTTTTTCTAAACCTAAGTTTAGTGTTATTTCAATAAAAAAAAAAAAAAACTGTGTTTCTATATGTACCTTGTGATTTATGTTTGTGCATAGGGCAGCTCTATTTGCTAATTATATGTGCAGCATCTGTTTCCTGTTGCAGTGCTACACAGTGGTTGTTCCTTATCGATCTGTCTCAAAGTACAAGTCTATAGGCCTGCCAACTCACAAAAAAGTGTTTTCCCTAAGCAGCTGATATATTATTGCAACGATTTTAAATATATCTCTCAGCACTGGAGATCAAAGACACCTGCATCCCAGAAGAGAACATGTTTTTGAAACAGCAAAAGGGGGACTTTAAAGGTGCCATAACACACAGGTCATAAAAATTTCAAGTTTTATTATACTTCAAACATTACAAATATGTAAATACAAACAAATGTTAAAAACAAGCAAGGTATATCATATACAAATTCTTATGTTGTTGACAAATGCTCTTCGCTCAACATGTTTCGCCAGTAGGCTTCTTCAGGAGCCAGAATATATTGTTACAACTATAAAGACATAAACACAATATATTATGACAAATCTTTTCCAATTAATTTCTACAAGCAGAGTATAGATTTCAAAAAGAGAGCTCTAACAACAATTCAATAAACAATAATGTCATCGGTGTCATCAATCACATCCAAAACCGAGCACATTGTGAAGGAGATAAACCAAAGCAACTCTTATAATTGATATTCAAAAGATTTATTGAACAGCCTTCAGAAGGAGTCACTGAGGTTCATGCATAAAGGGAGCCAGCCCTACCAGTGCTAGTAGGCCATAGGGGGAACAAAGGGAGACCAGGAGAATATTTCCATAAACTGCAAAGTATATAGAAAAAAGTCAGGTGTATCTCCCACAGAGTGAAAAATTCACCCCAGACAGAGATATTCCCAAACAGAGAAAAAACAAAACAAAAAACAAACAAAACTATATATATCTTAAAATGATCTCAATGGTACCCTAGTATTCAATAGACTGAGGGAAACACCACTGGAGGGGTTTCAAAGAGGGAGACAATGATCTTTAAGGAAACAAAAATATTATGAAAAATAGAACACGTCAAGTTTGCCCCCCAGCTGAAATATATCCACAATAGGGAGGGGGGGGGAGTTTGAGGAATGGGCCTTAATGGGCACTGAAAGGATCAGAAGTATCCCCAAGGGTAAGGTGACCAGATTTTTTAAATGAAATCCGGGGACATATTTTTTTTTACTAGTAATGGCGGCAATCAGCGACTCTCTGCCGATCGCCACCCGCCTCACAGCCTGTTAAGTCTTGCTCTCTGGGCCCCGGCTACTACTGGGTGGGGAGCGGAGAAAGATCACTCCACCAGGGAAGGCAAGGAGATAAGCAGGCAGGCGGCTGGCCGGGACTTGAGCCAAGGCAGAAGAACATGCGAGCGGAGCTGAATGGGCATGCGCCTGTAACTGAAGAAATATTCCCTCCGCTCCGACCAGCACATGATCATCAGAAAGGGGCACAGATAATGGATACACCCTCTTAAGCTAGTAGGAGCAGCAGAGCGAAGCGGTAGGGGGGGGGGGTGTAATTCCGATTTTTTTTTTTTATATTCTGCACTGACTGTCTTTGAAATTGCCCCAGCCCCTGTTCAAATCCAATCCGGGGACAAAACCGGGGACAGACTTGGTCCGGGGACAGTGACCTCAATCCGGGGACTATCCCCGGAAACCGGGGATGTCTGGTCACCCTACCCAAGGGGGAATTGAAAAATTCACCAGGTGATGGCCTATTCCCATGGCAAACAAAAAGACCCCCGAAACAGGGCAATAACCATCCCAGGATCTAGATAATCAAAAAACAGATATAAGGTATATCTGTTTTTTTGATTATCTAGATCCTGGGATAATTATTGCCCTGTTCCGGTGGTCTTGTTATTGCAATTGTTATTGCAACAGTTGTCAAGAGGGAAGCCAATGTTTTTAGAACTTTTTTAATTGTTTAAACTCTGCAAACTCAAAATCTGATGTTTTATATCTTTTGCATTACTTACATGAAATCTTTTCTGTCGGCTTTGTTGCAGTCTGTGGGATAGGATATCTCTGCTATACAGGCTTGTTTTAATAAAACAGCTTCTCCCTGTGAACTTTGTCACAGATATCCACCCTATGACTGCAAGTTGTAAATACCTGCAATGATTCATATTTGCCAAAATAAAAAATATATACGTTTTTTTTCATTACTTAACATTAATATAAAAGACAATAAGAAAATATGTTGGGCACAACTTAGTGTCTGCTTCATATGAAAAGTTACCCATTGAGCATAAAAGGCCAGCAGTCCTGAGTCTTAAAAGAATGAGGAAAAAGATTAATTTAGGTCTGCTGCCTTAAGCTTCTGTCTATTGAGTTCTCATTGGCCTAGTTTTTTCCTTTTGCCTCATCTCTGTGTAAGGCAGAGGCAATTACTGCTTGCCTCTGTCTGATCAGCCAATCAGTGTCTCTGTCTCAAAACTGTAGCATGAAGAAGTATGACTGAGTGGCTTCCTTCAGCAGTCCCATGCAGGGAAAAGCAATGGCTTCATTCTATTGCGGCACCACTATTTTTTAGCTTCCCTTTGCTTCCCCACTACTTCACTCAGCAGCTGTCAGGAAATAAAAAATACCTGGTACTTCCAGTTATGGCTAGCATGTGACACATACCCATTTCTATTGTAGCAAAATTCCCATTTACTCACTATGCCTCGTTTACCTCCTTTTTCCACAACCCATTGGGTTCCTCAATACACCCATGGAAGAAAAGTGTTTGGCAGCCAGGTGAGAGAGAGCTGGTGTGCCGTAAGGACAGCCATAGTCTAATACCGCACAGTTTCTCCAAAAGACCCAGCTTCTGTGGGGATCCTCTCCCCACAGCTTACCAGAGTTCTCTAGTTCTAGTGGGGAGGTGCTTTTTCCTTGGGCCTTGGATCCCCTTTAGCCATTCACCTGTGTTAACAGTGCTACCCTGGACTTTACTGTGAGGGGCGCTGTCTATGAGGATAATCACAAATAGGCAACGCTGTATTGAGGTAGTGATTCTCAGCTTGACTCTCTGTTATAGAGTCTAAAGCCTAGTACACACTGCTAGATTTTTTTTTCATTCAAGCCAGCAGACTGAATGAAAAAAAACTGACAGCTCCGGTCAGAGCTGCTAAACTAACAATCCGATGTTAGTACAGCGATCTCCCCTGCTGTTCTATTGTGTTCTGACAGAGGATTTTCCCCCAGGAGTCAGTCAGCAGACCTTTTTCAGGCATGCCCCTTTGACAAAAGCCAGCTGAACGTCCGGCTTCTGTCAGACCGGCTGCAGTACACATGGGCCGAATGTCTGATGGTTTCTATTGAACCGGCCAATGCTGCTCGATATTTGGCTTGTGTGTATGGGGCTTTATTGAGGCTAAGCTATCCAGTCACATGTAATGCCGCGTACACACGACCATTTGTCTCGTCTGGAAAAATTTAATTTTTTCTCTTTGACGAGAAAAACGACCATGTGTGGGCTTTTGATCATTTTTCCCGACGAGAAAAACAGCATTAATCACGACGAGAAAAATTAGAACATGCTCTAATTTTTCTCGTCGTGATTAACGGCATTTTTTTCTGGGGGGAAACGCTGCCGGGGAGCCTACACACGGTCGTTTTTCTCGACCAAGAGAAAAAATGTCGGGAAAAACGGCCGTGTGTAGGGGCCGTGTGTAGGGGAACAAGCCGTTCCTCGTTTTTCCCGTCAATTTTCTCGACTGTGTTTTCACCGTCGAGAAAATCAATCGTGTGTACGCCCCATTACCCTATTTGAGTCACAGTGACATTGCTGTAAAGTGTCCATGTTTGTGCAGCTTTCATTATTTTGTAGTTTATGCATTTTGCCATTCTGGACCTGTTTTGCATTATTGTTTCTAACTTTGCATTTGTTTTGTAAACTGCAAGTTCCAGTTACTCTGTCTGCTCATTCAGCCTATTGCCTATTGTGTTACACTGTCATGTGACCGTGTTAGTTCTTGGTATTTGGTGTTGTGGGGAGTGAGGGGAAGGTAAGTGTAAGCCGCTGGTGAGGCTGCGGTTAAAGTAAACCTTTTGTTTTTCCATGCATGGCCAAAGAACATGTTCACTTTGAGATATTTTACCAAAATATGGTGTAGCAACCCCTAGCATGGCTAGAGTGCTAAGTGATAGGATTTTTGTTAGGTAAATTGTCAGGCTTGTCTGGCAGCCAAGCTTGTGTGTTTTTCTGGGTCGGGGTTTTGAGTGACTCAGGTAGGCTGGATGACTCAGTAGCAGTTTCTCTGGTGACCCCTCCTTGCTTGCTTGAAACTTGAAGAAGGTTCCAGAAGCAGATGAGAGGGGTCTAGGAGGAGCTGGCTGGAGTGTTCTGAGGGCCCTGACCAATCCCCAACAGAAAGCTTGACAGGGGCAGGACCCCCTCAAATACTCAGGGTCAGCCCAGTTGGGGCAGTGTGGAGTTCGGGTGGAAGATGGAGATGGAGTGTTAGGCTGTCAGGACCTTTGAGGGTAGCTCCCAGTCTGGGGTGGGGGTGGGGGGGTGAACTCAGGCCTGGGCTCAGGTGTGGAAGGGACCCCTTATCATGTCACATGGAGGAATCTTGACCAGGAGGCACAGGAGCAAGGAGAAGACATCAGAAGAACACTGCCGGGCCAATCTCCAGGGAGGAAGACAGCCACATGGGCTAGTGAGTGTTACAGTCAGAGGATTGAGAGGCATGCCAAAAGGGACTGGGTGCAAGCAGTCTGGGATGGATGCAGAGACAGTCTGGGATGACTGTGGAGAAGTAGCCAGGAGGGCTAGTGAAATAGGCAGCTGCAGCCAGGCAGGCTGGCAGTGCCTGAAGAGATGGTACTGGGAGCTGTAGCCACAGGAAAGGACAGCTAGCACCAAAGACCTTTTTTGCTGCACTACTAAAGGGGCACACGGTCCCTGCCAGCAAAGGGCATTTGCTTAGATCTGATGGAGATTGTGTTGGATAAAACTGTCAGTGCTAGCTGGTCCTGGGGGTTGTAGTTCTACAAGCAAGTCTGTGCTGGAGGTAGAAGAGGAAAAGTGTATATACTTTATGTACTGTATATACCGTATATACTCGAGTATAAGCTGAGTTTTTCAGCCCTTTTTTTTGGGCTGAAAATTACCCCCTCGGTTTATACTGGAGTCAGCGTACCTGAGTCCATTGCCGCCTGACCTCACCGTGCCCATTGCAGAATCTGATATGTGTACCCGAGTCCGTGACATATTCGGACGGCGGCCGTGCAGTGTTAAAAACTCGCACTCCTCCTTGTGCTGTTCCGTGATATGCGGAACACTCGGTTTTCCAGCAAACACTGTGTTCAGTGTTCCGCCTATCACGATCGCCCTCTCGTCCGTGATAGATGAGAGGATGAGAGGGCGATCGTGATAGGTGGAACACTGAACACAGTGTTTTCTGGCAAACCGAGTGTTCCGCCTATCACGGAACAGCACAAGGAGGAGCGCGAGTTTTTAACACTGCACGGCCGCCATCCGAATATTTCACGGACTCGGGTACACAGATCGGAATCTGCAATGGGCACGGTGAGGTCAGGCTGCAAATTACCATGGTGAGAGGATGGTCGCGTTGAAGAGCTGCAATGGACACAGTGAGATCAGGCTGCAAATGGACACAGTGAGGTCAGGCTGCAAATGGAGCACAGTGAGGTCAGGCTGCAAATGGGCACAGTGAGGTCAGGCTGCAAATGGGCACAGTGAGATCAGGCTGCAAATGGGCACAGTGAGGCTGCAAATGGGCATTGTTGACCCTCTTTTCCGCTTACAGTAGCTGCTGCATTCACACCCTAGGCTTATACTCGAGTCAATATGTTTTCCCAGTTTTTTGTGGTAAAATTAGGTGCCTCGGCTTATACTCGGGTCGGCTTATACTCGAGTATATACAATAGTTTGTGTCCCTGAAGATTCCTCTACTGATAAAGTTTGCATCCCATAATAACCCTTACCCCATCCAAGCTGAATCCCCTAAATAAAAAAAACAAACAAAGCTGCAAGGACTGATTCTTGTCTCAAGAGTGAATGGAAAATTCATGTGCCTGGCTGCACATGGTAGGTGATACCCATATTTACCAGAGGCTCCTGTGGGGGTAGCGCTACAATGGTAATTATAAATACCTTATAAGAATAGTAAAATTAATCACATCTTACATTTGTTCTACCTACTCCAAAAACAAATCCCTAATTGTGCAAGAAGCTAATCTTTTCTCAAAGAGCGTTTTTATTGCTGTCCCATTTAAGGTGACTGTCACATTGTCACAACAATGATGGCATTCACATTTAATATTTTAATTGCAAGCTGCCATATTACTGAGTTAAGTCTCACCTGTTATGTTAGGGCAAGGTAAAGAGGCTGCTAATCTTTCCTTTCACTAGTAATACTGCCATAGGATCCAGTAGCTTCCATTGCCAAGTTGTTGCTCTAGCAGAGTTTAGCATTCATGTTGGTCTAACAATAAAGCCTGTGTGCTAGGTGCTGAGAGGCTTAATTTATATCCTCGTGTATAAATAAAATCTGTTTAACCGCTGTCACACCTAATAACTTTCAATAACAAAACCACAGGTGACAAGTCTTTTGTAATGAATTCCAGCCTCGCTGTATGCCAGAGCATCACTCCACTTCCTGTGCAAGATTTCTGCTTGTGTTAGCTGGGTGCCTGGGCATCCGCCAACAATTGTGTTGCAAGGTACATTATCTGTCTATAAAATAGTGACAGGGTTTGTTTCAGTGTCAGTCACTTTTATAGAAGACTACATATTTCAACCTTTCTCCCATTTATAAATACAGTGAAAGAAACGAGCTTCTGCTTCTAGTAGATTATAATCTTCAATAGGAGGCAACAGATTGACCAAAACTGGACATGTAGTAGCATTTGTCTGGGAATAATCAGACTCTTGAAACATCCTTTGTCACCCAACAAGCAAAGGGGTTGAGCATTAAGACGCTGGTTTATCTCAAAAGAATGGGGAATTGGTTAAAGTAAATCTAAAGCCCAATTATTTTTTTTGCGGGGCAGGATCGAGCAACGTCAGGCTTTTATTGTGTCTGTGTCTGCTCTGGATAAATTCACCCTCTCTGTCCTTGTCACCATTGTCACCAGCACTCAAAATGAGAAAAAATTCAGAATTTTAGGTTTCCACCAGAACAGGAGTAGGACAGACATCTTACAATGGGGACACCTGTTGCGGTGGCAACTATCTAGGAGAGGTTTTGGTGTTGATTTACTAAAGGCAAATAGGCTGCTGATTTTGCAGGGAAGTTGATCTTTGCTAGGGAATGTCTACAGAGCCTAGTGAATGTGGTGCAGTTTCACTTTACAAAGATTGCCCAATTTAAAAAAAAAAAAATGTTTGCTTGTACATGATTGGATAATGAAAGTCAGCAGCACTTCACCTCGTTCACTAAGTTCTGGTGCAAATTCCATGACAACGTGCTGCTTCCAAAATATGCTTTCAGTAAATCAACTCCATTTTCTCTCATATGCTGTTGTGGCTATGGGATGTGAAAGGGACAGCACTCCAATGGGACACAGCACAAAAAGGGGGTTGTAACTCCCTGCCAAGGGGTTGTAACTCCCTGCCATATCCAAAGATGAAAAAAAGCTTTAGATATAATAAAAATATGTCCAATTTGCAATTTTATTTAAATTTTATATGAAACTCTAGAGGTTCTGTTGCACTTGCAAGTATCCAATATACTAATGTTTCTTCACATTATTGTAGTATGTGTATTTAACAGGTATTTAGCATAAATCTAATATATAGCTGTGGAAGTCAGCGGTGCATATGGGATTCTGCCACAAAACAATTTTTCATACTAAATTTTAGACTGTTCCATAAAAGTACATGCTCGTAGTGTGCAAATGTGCATGTTTTGGCCGATGAAGAATGAAGTAGTGGGCACTTTGGTGCCAGCTTATCTCGAGGATAGACAGTGTTGGTCGGTCAGGAAAATCCGTTCCAGCTGATTGCATTGTCCCCTGAGGATGCTTAGCTTAGAGATGTCTGTCAGGGTCAAAGACTGTCAGAGTCTACAGAAACAAGATGTTGCCTCATCCCACTATAATTAGCTGGATTGGGTGAACATTCTCTTATGTCTGTAGGAAACTTTATAGTTGGTTTTGAAAGCTGGACAGATTCCAGGAGCCTGTAAAGCTACATACAGACTTTAATGGTACAGTTGCCGTATCATACAAGATCCAGCCTCTAAATGATCTTTTGGAAGAGGGATATAAACATTCACATTTGCTTTGTGTCTACAGCATATTTGTGCACAACGCAAAGATGTGCTAAGTTGATATCCCATGTGCGTCTCTCATAGACAAACAACAAATTAGTCCAGTGGGTACTAATTACATACATAGTTCCCAAGTGTTCCACATTTAGAAGGACTGTGCCTCTTTTGAAACCAAATCCCTCTGACCCTCTTTCCTCCTTGGTTGTCCCTCGTTTTGGTCTAACGTAAAGATCTTTATAACCATTTTGAAAAAAGTGTTATAATACACAAAACCCTTCATCCAACCTCTAAATCTTTTCATTTTGTATCTTGAAAAACCAATGTAACACATACAGTGGTGAAAAAGTACCTGTGGGTTTAACTAATACGTTTTGCATATTCTTGGAAAATTTGAGATACTGTAGACAGAAATAGATAATAGTTTTCACTCTGTTTATAATGTAGGTATTTACAGAAAATATTGTTTTATACAGTATGTTTTGTATAAGAACACTCAGATCATACAAAACTGCCAACATTTGTAAAATGTGTTTAAAAGAGAAGAGAATCTTTTTAAAAAATTTTTTAGAATCATACTTACCTAGGTGGATGCAGAGTCGGGACCGATGCTGCATCTGTCCCCCCGCTGGCTCTAACAATGAGAACTGAGTGATCAAACACCACTGATCGCTCAGTTCTCAGAGCTCTCTGAGCAGTGAGCTGGTGACTGTCAGTCACCACTGTCTGCTCTGCCCACTGCACTCATTGGAGTGCTGGGCTGTGGAGGAGGTGGGAATGGCCAGCTCAGGCTCTCGATTTCGTTTGGAATAAATCTTCCATTAAATACTTGGGTATTAATCTTACTTCGAAGATCGAAAATTTATATCAAGCTAATTACCCTCCTATGTACAGGAAACTGGAAGCTGATCTTAGTAAGTTACATTATTCGATATAACCAAGTGATCAACCAACATTAATTCCCAGTAATCTGTCTGTGACCAGATTAATCGGGGCAAGTCCCGGGACATCTAGGCACGGTGCCCATATTCTCTCATATTTGAGTGCACTTCCCCTGTGTTGATATATAAGCTTCTCCATTCTCAGCACCACGCCAATATTAGTAATCCATTCCTTTATTGTCGGGGGATCCTCCGACTTCCAATGGATCATAATTAATTTCCTCGCCTGGAAAAGACTCTGTGAATAGCCTCTCTAGTGTGCACCTCCCAGTCATATACTTCCAATACACCCAGTAGATAAGCTCTCGGGTCCTGTGGAAGGGAAACTTTAAATACCGAATTTACCATGGTCACTACTCTGGCCCAATCTGTGTACAGTTTGGGACAGCACCATAAAAGGTGTATGAGATCCCCATGATCATGCTTACATCATGTGCATGTGGACTCAGATTGTACGTTCATCAGCTGGAGTCTGTGGGGAGTATAATATATATAACTGGGTAAGTCTTTGTGACACGTTCAGTGGGCAAGTACCTACCGCCTGAAATATCTCTTCCCATTGCTCCCCATCAAATTGACCAACATCTGCCTCCAATTTTTCCCTCACTTTGAGGGGGTGTTGCTTCATAAAGGATTGTTACAGTATCGCATAGCATTGGGAAATAAAACCCTTAGATGAGTCAGCATCCCTAATGAGGCTAAACATTGGGGTCGGGGACAGACGCCACTCTGAAGACCTGCTTTGTACCGCAACTGCATCTTGGAGTTGTAAATAATGGAAAGGCATTGAGGACGGCAGATTGTACGCCTCCTTCAGGTCGGTGAAAGTACGTAGCACCCCATTATTGAATATTTGCGGAAGATGTGTAACCCCATATTTTTCCCACTTAGCTCCAGATTGCAGCTTGGCTAATTCACTATAAGTGTCGTTTAACCAAATAGGACTATAGCCAGTATAGCCATCCGCCTTCTGGAGATATTTGGATTTATTCCACACCTTTTGAATGAGACTATAGGTCGGGTACTTTTTATGAGGCTTTGCAAAGGCTAAAGCCTCCAGAGCCATGGGAATAGGTCCTCTGCATACAGTATGGAGCATTAATGTCTGCAAAGACCTTTATGTCCTGGCCCCAGAGTCCCCTGCAGACCCGAAAGTGCCAATAAGGTCTTGTAGCTGTGCTGCCAGGTAATACAGCGATAGGTTTGGCAAAGTCAACCCACCGTCATCATTGGGCCTTTGTAGGTGCTCTAGTTTGATTCTAGGGGGTCTATCTTTCCACATGAGGCTACATAAAATAGTATTTACTATTCTAAAAATCTTTACGGGAATAACCATGGGGGCGTTATGAAGAAAGTAAAGAAGTTGTGGCATGAGTAACATCTTGATCAAGTTTACCTTCCCTGCCACCGATAAGTGGAGGGCATTCTACGTTTTGACCTTATCCCTAAACCGTTGAAGGAGGGGGGAAATGTTTCGATGAATAAAATCCTGCGGCCCAGATGTAACCTGAATCCCCAAATATTTAAAGGAGGTGGTAATGGGTATGGGACCTGAAGAAGTGTTGGCTGCCACTTTAAAGATAAAGTACTCCCACCATGATCTGTGTTTAATATCTCCAAACTGGAGCTGAAGGGGGCTTTGAAGACTTCAAAAAAGCATTGTGAAGTTTGCTGAAAGCTTTGCAAATGCTTTACAACAACTTGCTGTATAGACTTCTCTTATAGAAGCACATATGTGCAAGGCCTAATAGTATTGAATTTGAATAGGGAGAATGGATATAGTAATTATCTCATACAGATGCACTGCAATACAATTTAAAGGCACATTGGTCTTTATTAGCTCTCTCTACTCTACTTGTTTTTAGTGGTCTCAGTTCATAGTTCACTTGGTTTATTTGTCTTGTTTTAACATTATGAACACTGTTACTACTTAACAATCAAGAGCTGTCACTGCAGTCACATTAGCAAAGGTGACAGTGATGAATTGAAACAGTGATTCTAAGGGAGCCCTATCACTGAATGGACAATAAAGTTTATTTAGGCGCAAAGCAGATAAAGGTTCCTTTGCACTCTGATGGGATGCTGCAAACATTCCGTGAAATAGCAGTCATTCTCTTCCAGGCCTGGCTTAGCTGTCTGATAAGAAACAAACATTACCATTTACCAACTAACTCATTTAATACTGTACCAGAGTGCATATATTTGCATTCTTTTATAATAATCTGAGGCTCCTTCACCTGCATTGTCCCACTCTGGCTCACTGGACTGCATCTGGTTATTTATTAATGTTACAGATGTATCTCCAGAAAGACAAGTAGAAAAGGGTTTTCTCCCTCTTGCATTATCAGCGACCACAATAGTTCTTTACAGTTCTGTTATTGGACAATGATTTGAGGTAACTGCAGGCATCTGCACTTTGCCTAGTAACTTGTATTAACTGTCATTGGTGATTAGAACAGTAGCGGGTTGGCAGTGGCAGTACATACCACAACTAATGTACAACAGAGAACCAAATAATGCAGTCCCACATTTCTTTTCTCATAACAAACTTTCAGGGCAGCATATCAACAGGTCACTTGTGGCTGTGCATGAATACATAGGGTCAGATTTTTTTGCACAGTGTTGCTCATTGGAAGAGTAATGGGCTAATGTGGTTGAAAATAGGGAAAGTAACAGCAAAGCTGGCCATACAACAGTAGAATTTCATGCAAACAAAATTGTTTTCAAAACGTTCTTTCAATTTTCTAATACTGTAAATAATGGGCTCAAATTGACGATTGTTTTTGACCATAGTGACGAGTAAGATTGAAGTATAAGAAATATTTTCATTGCTCCACAAATTTGGCAAATTGTCAGGTCTCAGGGTTAATATGACTAAATCTCTGGCTCTTAATGTGTCCCTCCCAGATAATATAGTTTCCAATTTACAAGAAAAATACGATTTCGTTTGGAATAAATCTTCCATTAAATACTTGGGTATTAATCTTACTTCGAAGATTGAAAATTTATATCAAGCTAATTACACTCCTATGTACAGGAAACTGGAAGCTGATCTTAGTAACTGGGAGACACACAATATTTCCTGGATTGGTAGAATCAGTTCAGTCAAGATGACCCTTTTACCCAGACTTTTCTATTTGTTTTTTTCTCTCCCTATTCCGATTAAAAGAGATCATCTGAAAACATTTCAAGGTAAACTTACCAAATTTATATGGAATAAAAAAGGTCCACGCCTATCCACCCGTAGTCTTTTCAACCTTCCCAAACAAGGAGGATTGGGACTTCCGAATCTATTATGGTAATATCAAGCAGCAAGATTAGTGCAACTATCAGTTATATACCTTAAAACAGAACTACCAGACTGGGTGTCTATTGAAAGTCAAGTAGTTCCCACACTTTCCTTGGAATATTTATTATGGTGTCCTCCCAAGAACAGACCCCCCATCTTGTCGCCATCACTATCGCAATCCCTCTCTTTGTGGGACTCGCTTCGGAAACTTCCTTCCTTGGTCTCTAAAATTCAACCACTGGCTCTTTTATTCCCAAACCCTGTATTTTTACAGGGAGTGGATGTTAAAGATTTCAAGTGGTGGCGTGACAGGGGGGTGTACCGCATTGGACATTTTTTTTTCCCATTCATGCCCTCTTCCTATAAAATATTTTATAAACTTAACCTTCTTTCTACTGAAAAGTTGAGTATTCGTCAAATCTCTAACTTTAGCCACGCTTTATGGAAATCTGGACCTGTGTCCAAAGGATTTACAGCATATGAGGTCTGGTGTGAACAGGCTACAGAGCGAAGGGGGGGGGGGAACTCGGTAATCTATAGATCACTTGCTTCTCACTATGATAAATTACCACATATGTTGGCATGGGAGAAAGAACTTCAGACTGACTGGGATCTGAAGGATTGGCATGACAATTATTCTAGGTCAATAAAAGGCATTTATAATACTTTGCTTATAGAAGCCAATGTAAAAAAAATTACGAGATGGTACTTGGTCCCCACAAGATTAGCTTCAATGTATCCCACTACCTCACCCCTATGTTTTCGAGGCTGCCAGGGAATAGGTTCTATGATTCATATATGGTGGGAGTGTCCCAAATCCGAGGATTTTGGAATAAGGTTTTTTACATAATACTAAAGGTTACAGGTAGCGCTATACATCAGATTGCTCTGCTTAACGGATTTTTACCGCATATTCCTAGAGTTACCCGAAAACTGATTCTGTTCATATTAACAGGGGCTAGAATAACCAATGCTAAAGCATGGAAAAAACCAACAGTATCCCTATTGTCTATGAAAAGATAATGGAACAAGAAAAAATGGTTAGTTCACTATTGGACAAGACCATACAATTTTAAGCTATATGGGAACCTTGGGCTCGGTTTTAGGGTATTTCCATGCACCATATATAGGTGACAACACCAATCGCTGATTTTTGATATTCATATCGGGCAGGTAGGCTTTCTATACTCCTTACTTTCTATCCTCTTCTCTATATTTCTCCTTTTTTCTCCCTTTTTTTTTTTCTTCTCTACTTTTCTCCTTTTATATAATTTAGTTTTTCTGAATATGAATAGTATTATTCTTCAATTCATTTGAATAGTATTTCTCAGGTTTCTATAGTAGTTTATAATACTAGAGTCAGAATACTAGAGTTTGCTCTAGTTTAATGAGAACAGGTTCTTGTTCTCTTGTTAATTTAAATAAAGACCAATAGGTTGTCAATTGAAGGTTTTAATTAAGTCTCCTCTTGTGTCCCCATCTGGGTGAGGTATCTGGAAGAGAATAGATGGTGAGGGGAGAGACCGGCTTGCCTCCTTGAACACAGCATGATCCCCTTAGGGGTGTCTGGGGGGGAGGGAGGGTCTTTCTCATTTGTCTTTTCTTTTTTTTTTAATAATGAGGTAGACAAAATGAAATTTGCTATGATATTTAATTAAAGAAAAATAATATTTCTTTTGAACTAAGCCAAAGTCTCATACTTATGCTTTACTTTTTATACATTGATAATTCTAACTTTGCACGGAAGATATAACGAATTGTATATTGTAATATCTAAAATTTCTGTAACTAATATTGTAATACTTTCTTCCGCCTTTTTTCTGTAATGACACTATTTTGCTGAAAATAAAAAACTTGAATGATAAAAAAAAAGAATGAAACATTTTTCTTGAATGAACAGAATTCTAACTGTGAATGTGGTTTTCATTTTTGAAAAATAATATTTATTGTATTGCCCATGTGCATCCCAAAATCAAATGTAAAATTCAAAACATCGGTATGGCAATTGAATTAAAATTTTCCGGATTTTCCTACAAAATTAGTTGAGTCCTTAATGGTACTTAATGGTCCTTAATGCTACTATCGAATGCTCTGACTAATGTTTTGGACTCATTCACATGGGCGTACTATTGTGTACATCAATGCGACGGTTGTGTTTGCCCAAACAGTGGTGCATAGGTGTCTGGTGTGTGCATTCCCATGCAGGCAACTCCATTAATTTCAATTGAAAAGCAGCCGCTACATGGACAAAGCCACTGCTACAGCACCTATATGGCACCAAGGGGTAAATTTGTTTGGAGATCATCTGGACCTGGAAAAAGGCCTTGGCTGGGCTAAAGCCACAAGCGCTAATGATCCCTTGTAATGAAGGATCAATTGTAGCTGGTAAGCAAGCCCTTCAGCTGTTGGTGGAGACACTGATATTTAAATCACTTTGGTGGTGGATGGTGGAGATTGTTATCAAGAGACATATTTTTTTTTTTTTTTTATATATATAATCTTTATTTTCATATTTTCATTTTGAAAACATGTAAAATCACAACATTTGAGTTGAAGTAAAGCAAAAACCAGCATAACTGGGGAAGCATGGGGAGGGGAATGGGGAGTGGAAGAAAAAAAACTGTATCATTACAATGCATAGAGAAAATCCCGGTGATCCCAGCAGGGGCCCGCACCTCATTATAGCTCTCAGCCAGTGTGCTGGGGCACAACTCCGCCCCTTTGCCAGCTGGGACCCGACAGGCACCCCCCAGGAGGGGGGCTAAAAAAGCCTCCTTCATACCTCCATCTAGGAGGAACCCCTCTCGTGCTCCCTCCGCAGCCTGCTCAGGTGCAGGTCCCGCCGGGGGACCAGGATTACAAGATGGTTCTCTAACCAGTGTAAAATTAACAAAAATAAATCAACTAAAGGGAAACAGAACAACTGGTTGCAAAGAACGTGGTGCACCATAGGGTAGGTCTCCAATATTGGCCATATAGACCATAGAGGGGGAGAGATAGAGGGGTACACGTTGCACATCTGCAAGCAGGGTGTATGAGAGGACACAATCAGGTATGCGCATCACCACTAGCAGGTCTCTTCAGCTTCAGTGAGGGCTCTGCTAACTCCAGCAGCGCAACATCCAGGCTATATGGCATAGGGTCTGAGTCAGCAGCATAGGTCTGCCACTGTGCCCAGATCCCATCAAAACGGTCACTCATGTCCTTGCACCTCGCCACCCACTCCTCCGCCTCTCTAATGTCTTCTACCTTCTTCAGCCACTCTGTGATAGTAGGAATCTGCGGGCGTTTCCAGTAGAGAGGTATAAGCCGTTTAGCAGTGTTCAAGAGATGAGGGAGTGTGCTTTTCTTGTAGCGGCTCAGAGGAAGGGCAGGGAGGTACAGGAGAAAGTGAGTTGGGGAAAATGGAATGTCAATATGCAGGGCATCTTTGATATGGTCGCGAACTTCGAGCCAGAATGGTCTGACCACTGGGCAATCCCACCAAATATGGAGGAGAGTGCCTTTCTGGCCACATTCATGCCAGCAGCGGTCTGTGACTGAAGGGTATATACGTGATACCAACGGGTCAGCAGTTTGTAATTAGTTTCCTGCGTCTTGGAATCAATGGAGCTGGAGTGTGCGAGTCTATACATGTGTGCCCGTTGCTCTGCTGAGAACTCGACTCCCAAGTCCCGCTCCTATTCACGCATAAAGGCCGGTTTGGTGACAGCAGGGGCTGATCCCAGAAGCTGATACAGTTCGGAAATCAGATGGGGAGTGGGCTCCTCTTCCACGAACAAGGGGAGTAAGAGTGTCTAACCCTCTTATAGAAGCACCATGGGTCGCAATGAAGTGTTGGAGCTGTTTGTGCCTCCACCAGTCCATTGGGAATCGACCATGTCTGTCCCTCAAGGTGTCTAGGGGTATCAGCCTGTCCCTATCCACGAATTTGCCGCAGCTATAGGTACCATCCGTGACCCAGGACCCAAAAAAGGCTGCCTGTTCCCCAGGAGGGAACCACATGAATCCTCCCAGCGGTGCTAGCGGGGAGCCGGGGGGTGCTAGGGCATACAGAGCATTAGTGCGGTCCCAGACACGGAGGGCATGAGTGGTCAGTGGGGAAGCTGTCTGTGAGAGCCCTCTGTATTCCTGGGGCAGCCAAGGTGCGTACGATAGGTTGCGATCTGCTAGGCTTTTCTCAAAGGAGACCCACATTTTGGAGCCGGTATGATGGCGCCAGTTGAGGATGTGTTGGAGAACTATGGCTCTATAATAGCGACGTATGTCCGGGAGGCCTAGACCTCCCATCTCCTTAGGTTTCTGCAGTAGGGACACGGCCAGCCTAGGTTTTTTATGTTGCCATATGAAACTAATCATTAGGCTTTGAAGCTGTGTGAAAAAGCTTTTGGGGAGGGGAATAGGCAGCATCTGCAGATAGAAAAGGGGGACATTCATTTTGAGTATGTTAACTTTGCCTAGCCACGTGAAAGAGGTCTTGGTCCAGTTTTGCAGGTCTCTACGCACCGCACCCAGAAGAGTAGGGAAATTAGCTGAGTATAGTGTGTCAAATTGGTCCGTGAGTTGAATTCCTAAATATTTAATAGAGTATTTGACCCAACGAAATGGGAAAGCTTGCTGTAAGTTAACGGCCAGCGGTTCGGGTATAGTAATGGGCAGGACCTCAGATTTGGTGTAATTGATCCTAAAATGTGATATTTGTCAGAAAATGTTAAGTTCTCTCATAAGGTTTGGCAGCGAGACAAAGGGGTTGGTCAGGTGAAAAAGCACATCGTCAGCATAGGCTGAGAGTTTGTGTTCTGTGGACCCTACCGTCACACCTCTGATATCATTACTTGCCCGTACTGTTCTAAGAAGAGGCTCCAGAACTAAGGCGAACAGGAGGGGGGAGAGGGGACACCCCTGCCTCGTGCCATTCCGTATGGGGAATCCAGAGAACAGATGGCCGTTAACCTTGACCTTCGCACTTGGGGACGTGAAGAGGGCCATAATCCATTGAAGCATGCGAGGACCTAACCCCAGGGTTTCCAGAACCGCCTTGAGGTACGACCAGTCTATTCTGTCGAAGGCCTTTTCGGCGTCCGTGGACATAATGAGGTATGGGGTAGAGTCGCGGTGGGAGCGGGCCTACTGAATGAGCTGCATGGCCCGGATGGAATTATCTCTGGCCTCCCTACCTGATATAAATCCCGTCTGATCGGGGTGAATGATAGATGGTATAATGTGTTTTAGTCGGTTTGCCATAATTTTTGCAAAAAATGTTACGTCGACATTAAGTAACGATATTGGTCGATAGCTTTGCAGGAGGGTGGGTCCTTGCCATCCTTTGGAAGCACCATGATTTGGGCTTTGGGTGGGATCGAGTGGCCTTTGGCCAAGGAGTTGAAATACCTGCACATGTGGTTTTGGAGTAGGGGGAGAAATTTAGCGTAATATGCCTTGGTATATCCATCTGGGCCAGGGCCCTTTCCATTCGGCAGAGCCTTCACCGTCCCAATAATCTCCTGAGGGGAAATGGGTGATTCAAGGTCTAGTCGTTGCTCTGGTGTCAGAGAAGGGAGCCCGGCCGAAGTGAGGTAGTTGCCAATAGCGCGTAGTTTAGCTGTCTGTTCCGCGTGGGAGATATCTTTGTCTAAGTGATATAAGTCTGCGTAGTAATTTTGAAATATTGAAGCAATCCCAGAAGAGTGCAGGGTCGCTGTACCGCTGGGAGACCTAAGCGTGTGTACATGAGCAGTTATTCGTCGCTTTCGGAGTGCTCTGGCCAGCATTCTGCCGCACTTATTACCGTGTTCGTAAAATTTATGGGAAAGATAGCGTAGTTGTCTGCGGGCGCAACGGTCAAGGAGGCATGAGAACAACTCCCTCAGCTCAGTCAGTCGTTTGCGGGCCTCAGCGTCTCCCTGGCGTTTATGTCGAAGTTCTTACTGTTGCAAAGCTGACAGCACCCTCTGAAAGTCTATATGTCTTTCCTTCTTAAGTCTAGAACCCAAGGATATCAGTTCTCCCCTGAGTACCGCTTTATGGCTCTCCCACACGACACATGACAAGTCCTCAGACACATTTTCTGCAAAAAAGTGGGTTATGGTTTCTGAAACCTTAGCTATCACTGAGGCATCGTCCAGGAGACTTTCATTGAGTCTCCAAGACCATGCCTTCGGGGACCCATCCGGGACCCTGATCGTAGCGAAAACAGGGGCATGGTCAGACATGGTGATATTCCCTATGTCAGCTGACTGCAGTAGTTCTAGAGTATCATGATTTACACACATGAGGTCTATGCGTGTATAGACATCATGCACCCCTGAGTAATAGCTGTAATCTCTGTCTGACGCGTGCAGGGCTCTCCACGCGTCGATGAGAAAATTATTTTGCAGCGATTTCCGAAAATGCTTAAGGAAGGCCTGGGAGTGTGTGGGGCGGCATCGGGATGTATCTAGAATTGGGTCGGGACTAATATTGAAGTTACCTCCAAGAATTAGAAGGCCTTCTCTGAAATCAGTCAGCTTTTCTAGTACCGAGTCTATAAAGGAAAGTTGTTGGGTGTTGGGTGCATAGAGGGTCGCAAATGTGAGTTTAGTGTTGGCTATATGGCCCCCTTCACAAAGACAAAACGGCCGTGTGGATCTTAATGGCTTTCTGAAGGTTGGAATGGGCAGAATTTGTGAAATGCGATGGCTGTACCGCGTGATTTAGCTACCGGGGAGTTGCTAAGGAACCATTGAGTATAGAGATGCGTGGGTATCTTGGGGAGGGACTGCTGTCTAAAGTGAGTTTCCTGCAGGAATACTACTTGGGCCCCCAGGCGCTTCAGCTCGAGCCATAGTTTGTTGCGCTTGTGTGGAGAGCTGAACCCCCTAACATTATAAGACAGTACCTTTAGTGATGGCATACCTGAAGCCGATGACAGTCGGTCCATCTGTACCCCTCAGTGAGTCCCTCGTGGGCGGTGACAGATGAGAACACAACCTGAAGGCTAAAGCAACAAACAGCTATCAGAGACAATAAGGGGGACACTGATAAAGATATGGGAAAAGGGAAAAGAAAAGAACAGGAGGGGGTGTTACGGAAATATATGTTCCTCGCTTAAATGATTAAAATAAGTGATTAAAACCTTTTGTCTATATAAAATTAAATCAAACGATAGCGGTGCAAAAAGAGAAAACAATTACATTTATTTATACAGAAATGATACCACCTAATAGCAAGATGATACCAATGTTAGACAATACATATTAGGAACATTACTATAACCTAAATGATACACAATAATACCAATAAGTTGCAGGGTTACAGGAAAGATGGGGAAGTAAGATTCATCTAAGGCCAAATCTTAAAATAGAATGGAAGGAGAGGGAAGGAGAGATACTACATCACCATGTCTTGTTCGGGTCAGGTCCTCATTCTAAGAGAGTTTAACCATGGGTGTACCTGACCTTTATATCCCCTATGCCTACCCCCCCCCCCCCATCAACCAGGCTCCAAAATCCCCGTGGTCTCATTGGTTTAAAGCTGCCTTACAACCTAATTGGTTGAACCTCAAGCCTAGATATTCATTGGTTCAAAGTTCCCTCCGAACCTGATTGGTTGAAATCTCAAGCCATTCTGACTACGGTGTGTCCCTTTGATGTACAGTTTAACCACTTCCCACATTAGCATGTTAAGGGCCCCTGCTGTGATGGGGTCTTGCTGCCTGTACTGGCTCCTTTCAAGACAAAAGGATAATTTAACACCTCTAAGTATCACCTGAAACCTATTTTGGGTTCCGAACAGACAGGAGATTAGGGATGAGCTTCGTGTTCGAGTCGAACATACGTTCGACTCGAACATCGGCTGTTCGATCGTTCGACGAAGATCGAACGATTTGGGCCGTTCGTGCCAAATTCGAGTGACGCGAACGGCCCACAATGCACTACGCCATCGCAGTGTCATCCAGGCGCTGTGATTGGCCAAGCATGCACTGTGACCCCGCATGCTTGGCCAATCACAGCGCCGGCAGCGAGGAGAGCAATGATTGGCCACAGGCAGGATGCCTGTGGCCAATTATTGCTGAGGGTGTTTAGTACACGCCCCACACTATAAAAGGCCGCCAGCACGGCGGCCTAGTGTAGTGTGTTCCGGAGCAGGGATAGAGCAGCATAGGCAGGGACAGTGACTTTTATTTCTTTCTTGCTTAACCTGGATTCCTTTAGTTTAGGGAAAGAGAAGGATAGGTAGGGAGAGTGTCAGTGTGTTTTGTGCTTGTGCTATATTGTGCTTAAAAAAAACATTTTTTCTAGGGACAGAAAACTGTAGGTAGGGAGAGTGTCAGTTTCTTTCACTGTCAAAGTCCTTGTTTCCAGGGACCTGGAAGGACAGTGAGTGAATTCTCCTTGTGCTAAATTGTGCTTAAAAAAAACATTTTTTCTAGGGACAGAAAACTGTAGGTAGGGAGAGTGTGTCAGTTTCTTTCACTGTCAAAGTCCTTGTTTCCAGGGACCTGGAAGGACAGTGAGTGAATTCTCCTTGTGCTAAATTGTGCTTAAAAAAAACATTTTTTCTAGGGACAGAAAACTGTAGGTAGGGAGAGTGTGTCAGTTTCTTTCACTGTCAAAGTCCTTGTTTCCAGGGACCTGGAAGGACAGTGAGTGAATTCTCCTTGTGCTAAATTGTGCTTAAAAAAACATTTTTTCTAGGGACAGAAAACTGTAGGTAGGGAGAGTGTGTCAGTTTCTTTCACTGTCAAAGTCCTTGTTTCCAGGGACCTGGAAGGACAGTGAGTGAATTCTCCTTGTGCTAAATTGTGCTTAAAAAAAACATTTTTTCTAGGGACAGAAAACTGTAGGTAGGGAGAGTGTGTCAGTTTCTTTCACTGTCAAAGTCCTTGTTTCCAGGGACCTGGAAGGACAGTGAGTGAATTCTCCTTGTGCTAAATTGTGCTTAAAAAAAACATTTTTTCTAGGGACAGAAAACTGTAGGTAGGGAGAGTGTGTCAGTTTCTTTCACTGTCAAAGTCCTTGTTTCCAGGGACCTGGAAGGACAGTGAGTGAATTCTCCTTGTGCTAAATTGTGCTTAAAAAAAACATTTTTTCTAGGGACAGAAAACTGTAGGTAGGGAGAGTGTGTCAGTTTCTTTCACTGTCAAAGTCCTTGTTTCCAGGGACCTGGAAGGACAGTGAGTGAATTCTCCTTGTGCTAAATTGTGCTTAAAAAAAACATTTTTTCTAGGGACAGAAAACTGTAGGTAGGGAGAGTGTGTCAGTTTCTTTCACTGTCAAAGTCCTTGTTTCCAGGGACCCGGAAGGACAGTGAGTGAATTCTCCTTGTGCTAAATTGTGCTTAAAAAAAACATTTTTTCTAGGGACAGAAAACTGTAGGTAGGGAGAGTGTGTCAGTTTCTTTCACTGTCAAAGTCCTTGTTTCCAGGGACCTGGAAGGACAGTGAGTGAATTCTCCTTGTGCTAAATTGTGCTTAAAAAAAACATTTTTTCTAGGGACAGAAAACTGTAGGTAGGGAGAGTGTGTCAGTTTCTTTCACTGTCAAAGTCCTTGTTTCCAGGGACCTGGAAGGACAGTGAGTGAATTCTCCTTGTGCTAAATTGTGCTTAAAAAAACCATTTTTTCTAGGGACAGAAAACTGTAGGTAGGGAGAGTGTGTCAGTTTCTTTCACTGTCAAAGTCCTTGTTTCAAGGGACAGAGAAGGACACCTGAAGGTAGCCCTTATTGCTTTTTTCCCATCTCCCTGCAGGCCATCTATTAGAATGTCTGGAAGGCAAACAAGGAGAGGCAGACAGTCAGGAGGCAATAAAAGAGGGCAAGCAGGCTCTGTGTCTGGGGGCAACAGTGCTGGTCGTGGATGCGGTGCATTGTCATCAGCACATGGCCATGGGACACGCTTGTCCTTCTTTTCGGCAGCTGGACATGTTGAGCCACATCATGCCGAAGACTTGGTAGAGTGGATGACCAAGCCCTCCTCCTCCTCCTCATCCTCTCTCACCCAGGCTCAGGGTACTGGAAAAGCAGCTGCCAAAGCGTCCTCTTCCCTGGTATCAATGTCAGACTCATCATCAGTCACTCCTTCCCTAGACCCACCATGTCCTCCTCCTGAGGAGTCCCCCGAACTGTTTGAGCACAGTGTTGGGTACATGCTCCAGGAGGATGCCCAGCGTTTCGAAGGGTCTGATGATGAAACCCAGCTAGAGGAAGGCAGTAGCGTGAGAGCAGACAGAGGGGATGCTCAAGAAGGACACCAATCTGGCAGTCATGTTCCAGCAGCTGCAGCATACTGCCAGATTGGCTCCAGTGATGAGGAGGGAGGTGATGATGAGGTCACTGACTCCACGTGGGTGCCTAATAGGAGAGAGGAGGAGGAGGAGGATGAGGAGGAGGCACATCTCCAACGAGGCAGGATGCCCTTTGGTGGCCAGCGTAAGGGCAGTACACCGACGGAATCACACCGCAGAGCTCCGCCTGTGCAGGGCGCTGCCTCTGCCCGTCATTCAAAAAGTTCTTTGGTGTGGGCCTTTTTTGAGGCTAGTGCATCAGATCGCACAGCTGCTGTTTGCAACATATGTCTCAAGCGTATATCGCGTGGCCAAAACATCAGCCGCTTGGGTACCACATGCCTGACCAGACATATGTTGACCTGCCATGCAGCTCGTTGGCAAGCCTACCTCAAAGACCCACACCAAAGAACAAAGCGGACCTCTCCTTGCACCGCATCAGCTGGGATCTCCAACCCCACTATAACTTCAGTCCTCTCTGAAACATGCACTGAGAGGAATGAAGGTGTAGAATTAGGTGTGTCACAGCCAAGTACTTGCGGCCACTCTGCTAGCAGTACACCGACGTCCGATTCTAGCAGGCAAATTTCCCTGCCCCAGCTGCTGGACCGTCGAAAGAAGTTCACTCCCAGCCATCCACATGCCCAGCGGTTGAATGCTAGCTTGGCTAAATTGCTAGCGCTTCAACTGCTGCCTTTTCAGTTGGTAGACTCGGCCCCCTTCCGTGAGTTTGTGCAATGTGCGGTTCCTCAGTGGCAGGTTCCCAAACGCCACTTTTTCTCACGGAAGGCTATTCCGGCTCTCTACCGGCATGTGGAAGGCAATGTCTTGGCCTCGCTGGACAGGGCGGTCAGCGGTAAGGTGCATATTACCACTGACTCATGGTCCAGCAGGCATGGACAGGGACGTTACCTTTCTTTCACGGCCCATTGGGTCACTCTTTTGGCAGCTGGGAAGGATGCAGGACAAGGTGCAGTAGTGTTGGAGGTTGTCCCACCGCCACGCCTCCAAAATGCTACTACTGGTTGTGACACACCTCTCTCCTCCACCCCCTCCTCTTCTTCTTCCTCCATGGCCTCTTCCTGTGGTTTGTCCTATGAACCAGCGGTGCTCCGTAGCCGTTCACGGGGCTACGCAAGTACGCAGGCAAAAAGATGCCATGCCGTGCTTGCGCTGGTGTGTTTGGGGGACAGAAGCCACACTGGGGCAGAGGTCCTGTCTGCTCTGCAGGGCCAGGCCGAGAGGTGGTTGACGCCACGCCAGCTTAAGCCAGGAATGGTGGTTTGCGACAATGGCACCAACCTCCTCTCCGCCCTCCGACAGGGACAACTGACCCATGTGCCCTGTGTGGCTCACGTCCTTAACCTGGTGGTGCAGCGGTTCTTGGGCAGGTACCCGGGCTTACAGGATGTCCTGAGGCAGGCCAGGAAAGTCTGTGTGCATTTCCGCAGATCTTATAATGCCAGTGCTCGCCTGGCTGAGCTGCAAAAGGAGTTGAACCTGCCCAAGAACCGCCTTATATGTGACATGCCCACCAGGTGGAACTCAACGTTGGCCATGCTGCAGCGGCTGCACACGCAGCAGAGGGCCATCAATGAGTACCTGTGCGACTACGGCACCAGGACAGGGTCAGGGGAGCTTGGTTTTTTTTCTCCACGCCAGTGGGGCATGATCAGGGATGCATGCACTGTCCTGGCACCATTTGAGGAGGCCACGAGGATGGTGAGCAGTGACAGTGCATGCATCAGTGACACTGTACCTCTTGTCCACCTGTTGGAGCACACGCTGCGTGGAATAATGGACAGGGCACTTGAGGCAGAACAGAGGCAGGAAGAGGAGGACTTCCTTGCCTCTCAAGGCCCCCTTTACCCAGACAGTGTTCCTTCTGTCCCACCCATCGCACAGGAAGAGGAGGAGGAGGAGGAGGAGGAGGAGGATTGTGTCAGCATGGAGGTGGAGGCTGGCACTCAGCATCATCAGCAGCAGTCTTTTAGGGATGATTTACAGTCCCAAGAAACCAGTGGACTTGTACGTGGCTGGGAGGAGGTGGCTGCGGATCATGTCGTCCTTAGTGACCCAGAGGACTCCGGAGCGAATGCCTCAGCAAACCTACGCTGCATGGCCTCCCTGATCCTGCAAAGTCTGCGGAAGGATCCTCGTATTCTTCGGATCAAGGAGAGGGACCATTACTGGCTGGCCACTCTCCTTGATCCACGGTACAAGGGTAAGGTTGCGGACCTTATGTTACCGTCGCAGAGGGAGCAGAGGATGAGACAACTCCGGGAGGCCTTGCAGAAAGGTCTGTGCAACGCGTTCCCAGAGACTGGGAGGTTACAAACTCCTGGTCCTGGACAACGAGTTGCTGAGGCTTCGGCCAGTCAAAGAAGGAGCGGTGGGGAAGGTGGCCGTCTGACCGATGCGTTCAGACAATTCTTTAGTCCGCAGCCCCAAAGTATGATCGGTTCCAGCAACCATCGCCAGCGTCTGATAAACATGGTGCAGGAATATCTAGGGGCAAGGTCAGACTTGGACACCTTCCCCACCGAAAATCCTCTGGCTTACTGGGTCTTGAGGATGGATCACTGGCCAGAGCTTGCACAGTATGCAATTGAGCTACTGGCCTGTCCTGCATCCAGCGTTCTTTCGGAACGCACATTCAGTGCTGCTGGAGGATTTGTCACGGATCACAGGGTGCGCCTGTCCACCGACTCGGTTGATCGACTGACTTTCATCAAGATGAACCAGTCTTGGATCACCACCAGCTACCACACACCTGATGCTGATATAACAGACTAATTGATTTTAACATGTCACATCCCTTCAAGACTGATGCTGATGCTGAGTGCCTGTGCTGTTATGTTGACTGGCTATCCTCCTCCTCCGAGTCCTCAATGATACGATTGATGATGATAGCTTGGAAGATCATTTTTGTTTATGGGTGCCGCCACCAGTGGCTAAGGCCCAATTTTTCAGCCCCTGTTTTACAGGGGCGTGTAATTACAATTTTTTTAGAAATAATTTGCCATAGGGCTCATTGCTGTGCTCCAAGTACAGTATCTGTGAGGGGTTGGAGTGTTGTGGCACCAGTGCCTAAGGCCCAATTTTTCAGCCCCTGTTTAACAGGGGCGTGTCATTACAATTTTTGAAGCAATACTTTGCAACAGGGCTCATTGCTGTGCTCCAAGTACAGTATCTGTGAGGGGTTGTAGTGTTGTGCCACCAGTGCCTAAGGCCCAATTTTTCAGCCCCTGTTCAACAGGGGCATGCAATTACAATTCTTGATCTAATAATTCACAGCAGGGTCCATTGCTGCACCCACCAAGAGTAACTCTGAGGGCTTACAGTCTTGTGGCAACGCCACCACCACCACCACCACGAAAGGCCCAATTTTTCAGCCCCTGTTCAAAAGGGGCATGTAATTACAATTCTTGATCTAATAATTCACAGCAGGGCCCATTGCTGCACCCACCAAGAGTAACTGTCAGGGCTTACAGTGTTGTGGCACCAGCACCACCATCAAAGCCCCAATTTTTACTACCACTGTTCAACAATTATATGTAATTAAAATTCCTGATATAATAGTTGACAGCAGGGCGTTCCAGCACCAACCAAGAGTAACTGAGTGCTTACAGTGTTGTGCCAACACCAACAACTAAGGGGCCTATTTCTGCAGAGTATATACGGCAGGTCCCTACTTTCAAACATCCAACTTACAAACGACTCCTACTTGCAAACGAAAGAAGACAACAGGAAGTGAGAGGAAATCTACCCCTAGAAAGGAAAATTCTCTCCTGTAAGAATAAATATGGGAGAAAGGGGTCTCATCTGTACTGATGCTTTATCAGCAATCCTTGTTTCAAGAAAAACACCACATTTCAAAAACAGTTGTCATTGGGACGGAAAGTGAGGTGAAATGTTCTGAACAGGGGCACAGACAGCAAAACAAATGTTACAGGGGTGATAACCCTTACCTATGTTTCCCAAAAAGTTTAAAAATAGATTTTTGGGCTGGAGCTACACTTCAACAATGTACCTGTTCAAAATTACAAACAGATTCTACATAAGAACAAACCTACAGTCCCTGTCTTGTATGCACCGCCTGTATACGGCTGTTCAGAGTATATAGGGCCTTTTTTATTTTATGTGCGGGGTTCCCCTTAATATCCATACAAGACCCAAAGGGGCTGGTAATGGGCTGGGGTAGGGGGGGGGGTCATGGGGTAGCTATGCCATTTTTCTTAAAGAATTTCATCCATATTACCGGGACCAGACATTACATTAAAGCCGCAAGCAGTTTTAAATGGCTTTTTTTTCCTTTAGAAGTGTCATTTTGTGCAGGGACAGTTCTAAACACGGGAAACACGTGGCACTTCACAGGCATACTTTAGACACCCCCCAGGTACGATATTTAAAGGAATATTTGACTTTTTTTTTTTCACTTTATGCATCATTAAAATGACTGCTCCCGAAAAACGACCGTTTTTAAAACTTCTTTTTGCATTGATACATGTCCCCTGGTGCAGAACCCGGGTTCCCAAACCCTATTTATGACAATAACATGCATAATAGTTGTTATAATTAGCACTTTAGAATTCGAACGTTCGCATCCATTGTATTTAATAGGGTTCTAATGTTCGTTCGAACTTTCGGTCCGTTCGCGGGTTCTGGTGCGAACCGAACCCGGGGGTGTTCGGCTCATCACTACAGGAGATGACAAGAACATCTTTTAATACCAGAGGGGCCCTTTATATCTGAAAATATCTATATTCCTGTAAAGTCATATACAGATTATACCCGTCCATCTACACACACCCACATACACATATACATGCAGCGCCCTGCTCCCAATGATTGGGGCGCTATTCTAAATTCAGTGAAACCAGCAGCTCCCACCGGGGTAGTGCTACATAGATACATATATACACGTGTCCGTTGGGGGCATGGTGGGTTATCTAGAGTCCAGGATATGAATATGAAATATTCAAAATATCCACCACAGGGGAGGCGGGTGGGGAAGGGAAGGGAGGGAAGAGGGGGAGGGAGGAGAGGAGGGTTAGAAGAAGGGGGGGGAATAAGGCACAAAAGTAAAATAAGGGCCAGACCTTAACTAGGAGGTCTGGCGCACTGTACAGTAGTAAATTACAAAGTCAGACGAGGGGGGGGGGTAACAAACCCAAAAACCACTTGAGCTTGGTGTCCCGCTAGGGACAGTCACCTAGGTAGGAGGCCTAAGTGGGGGTCGTGGGCAACCACCAAGGGGACGCGGGACCCGACGCCCTGTCCAGTCCATGAAAACAAATAAACAGGGTGGTGAATAAGGAATACTCGAACATGTACCCCTAAGAAGTGCCAAACAAAAAAAACAAAAACCCAGAAAACCACAACACGGCATCCAAACACTGGGTTGCACACCAAACCCGCTAGTCCAGTATGTAGCAGTAGGATAAGCCAAACGCTAGGGAACGTCACAGGGGCCCCAAGTTTCAGTGTCATGCATGATGTGGGTCTGTGACGGCAGCATTGCGTCCATTAGCTCCTATGCCCAGTCCAGGGAGCCATTCGAGAGAAGAAGGTGGGCTCGGACCCTCTAAGGGACTGTAGATAAGTTCATCCGTGATATGGTCAGTCTCTAGTAGCAGAGAGGCCCGGAAAAGGACCCTCGGCCTGCCGTTTGTGGCCACGGGATCGACGTCCGCCGGCCCCCGGGATCCACAGTTGAGGTAGCTGGGGGAGCGGGATATCAGGAACAGTGCGCCAATCTGGGAAGTCAACCTGGTTAAGTTCCAGGGTGTGCACGAAGCGGGGGAGGTCATCTTTAGTGCGCAGCACAGCCCATCTGCCATTTTTGGACGCCTGGAGGCTAAAGGGGAAGCCCCAGCGGTATGTGAGGCCCGCAGCTTGGATTTCTGCCAGGAGTGGGCGCAAGGCCCGTCGCTGCATTAGGGTGCGTCTGGAGAGGTCCTGGTAGAAGGACAGCTGGGCTCCATCAAAGTCAAAGACCGGTCTGTTGCGCATCTTTTGCATGATGCGTTCTTTCAGGGTATATTTGTGGAGCCTGCAAATAATATCCCTGGGGTTCTCCGGGTCATCTGATGGGGCCTGAGTGCCCTGTGGGTCCTGTCTATCTCGATCAGGGTCGAGGGTGATAGGCTCAGAATTTCACGGAACACCCCCTGCAGCGTAGGTATAATGCCCTTAGGCCCAGTGGCTTCGGGTAGGCCGCATATGCGAATGTTCTCTCGCCTGCTGCGGTTTTCCATATCATCTAATTGGCATAGGAGGGCCTCAATTTGGTGACCGTGGGCAGAGGACTGGTCCCTGAGCTAGGAGATGGCGGGCACAGTGTCATCAAGCTTCTGCTCCAAAGTCTCTACTCTGTGTCCCAGCTCAGTAGTGTCTGTTTTTAACTGTTCAATCTCCTGCTTAAAGGCCCTTTCAATCCGGCTGGTAAAACGCTCCAGGTCCTCTTTAGTGGGGAGAGACCACAGGTGCTGTCTGATGTCCCTATCGCCTGCCAGGTCTGCTATCTCTGCACCCTGATCCTGTGATGAGGTGGAGCGGGGGAGGCAGGGGGGATGGAGTCACTTACCACCCTGGGAGAGGGGATAGGAGACAACGCTGGCGGCGCAGGCTGAGCCTCGTGTTGCTGCTGTGAGGCCGTTCGCTCCAGCGCCATCTTGGATCTTCCCCTCTGCTGGCGGAGGGGGTCTGAGAGGAATGAATCCAGCGATCTCTGGCCCTGCTGGTATGCGGTTTTGGGCTATGACGATGCCCGACATCATTGTGACATGCCCTGGATGACAAACGGGGGAAAGATCACCCCTGTAGCTGCTGATAGTGCTACGGACCGGACGGAGCTCAGGCACGGCACGTCCTTACTCCTCCATAGTCAGACCACACCCCATCAAGGGTCATTTTCACATCACTTGTGGACTGATTTTCATTAACTTATTTTTACATTGATGTCACTTTATTTGTGGACTGTTCGAATCATCTTATGTGTTTTTTACATGTTTGCATAGCGCAATCTTTATATATACTGTGCATATGTCTCACAGGAGGTTTGCTGCTTATATCTTTTTTAGAATTTTCTAGCGCCTTTTCTTTTTCCAAGTTCTTTTTTCATAGTCCTTTTAATAGCCTAGTACACACAATCAGAATATTGGACAAAAAAATACCGCCTTCGTATGATAAGCTGATCCTTACTACATAGCTTTTGAGAGCCGATCACGACAGTTCATCCGAAATCATCCGAAGGGACAAACACAAAAAAAATTCGTACAATACCAGAATGAACGATTTTCATTTAATCAATACAGTTTTTATCCGAAAAAAATAAATAAAAAAATAGAGGATACTTTTTGTCGAGTAAATACTTTGTGAGGATTGGACGGAAGGCCTTGATGGACATCAGTCTTCTTGATTTGTCACTGAGGATTAAGCTACAAGAAATTCTTCTTTTATGATGCCAACAAATGCACCCTTACGTTATTGTAAAAGTCGGGTTTTCAGCTCCTTTTATTTTTATTGCATGTCTAAACTATGCTGTAATTGGTGCTGGGCCATTAAAAGGGTTGCCAGAAGGAGAAAGTAAACAGCCCACATACAAACAAAAGGAATTGTAAAGCAGTGTTCTTTATGGAGGTTATATTATATGTGAGACCTGGCAAACACCACTGAGCCTAACATACTTTTAATCTCTGGCTGGTGACTAGAATGGAAGGGATATAAAGGTTAGAGATGAAAACTGCGGCTCGGAGCCTTGAGGTTGAAGATAAACAATTGTACTGGTGAGAGTGACCAGCAGCAGGTCAAGCTAAAGGTTATTTAGAGGTCAGGCTGACCTGGAGACATAAATGACAAAGGACAACTGGCAATGCCTTACTGTACAAGCAGGGGGCAGTGTAGGCTTCTCTTCGGAAACCATGATATTATTCTCATTAATAATTGTGTAGCTCTGTCTGTGCTCTTCCTGTAATAATAAAAGAGTTATTAAAACCTAGTGCCAAAAGATATCAAACTTATTTTAATTAATATGTGCTCTTTTTTTTTTCTCACAGTATCATCTATCTATATATATATATAATTGCTAAAGTGGGATTTAACAGATTGCTTCATGAGACTTCTGTTTTTAAGGTGGCTCTGTTCATTTGTGAGGTCTTTATGGAGCCGCTTTGTAAACACTGCAATGTTAGCCCTTTCCCCAGTGACTACAGAGGGATGTGAAGCCACACTATGCGTAGACATGCACAGGCAGCACAGAGAGGCTGCAGTGTATGTGGATAGCTAACCACATTATTAGTCTGCATATGCAGTACAACAGGCAAGATGCTTGTACCCAAGTCGATCGATGGATTGACTTGGGTACAATTTGCCTGCCCGTGGATGGTTCGAATCTCGGCCAGTCCCTGCTGAAACGGTCGAGATTCTAACCATCTATTGCCTGCCTAATACTGAAAAAAGCAAACTTGCTTCAAGTGATAAAAAATAATTTTTTTTTTTAAAGTAGATATGTTTTAACCATATACTGTATGTTGGCAAATAATAAATATTAAAAAAAAATCATACTATGGAAAGAAACTCTTTTAATGGCATTAATGACCACTAATGCCGCGTACACACGACCGCTTTTCTCGACGAGAAAAACTACATTTTTTTTTTTTGCCGAGAAAAACGATCGTCTGTGGGCTTTATGTCGTTTTTCTCGTCGAGAAAAACGGCATAAAAAACGACGAGAAAAATTAGAACATGTTCTAAATTTTCTCATCGTTTTTTCCAGCATTTTTTTCCACGGCAGTTTTCCCATAGGGAGACACTGCCGCGGAGCCCACAGACGGTCGTTTTTCTCGTCAAGAGAAAAAATGACGGGAAAAACGACCGTGTGTAGGGAACCAAGTGGTTCCCTCGTTTTTCCTGTCATTATTCACGGCGGTTTTTTAACCGCCGTGAATAATGATCGTGTGTACGCGGCATTAGTTGGGCACCGTTACATACTGTATATCCTGAATAGGTTGCATCACTGCTGTAAAAAATTACTCTCATTTCTTACATTCTCATTATGTTCCAAGTCCTCCCTATAGCACTCTCATCTCATTATCTGCAAATATCCCAATGCTGTTTTAACACATATATAAGGGGTCCAGTCAAACCCAGGCTCCCTAAGTCTGTTTTAATGCACTCTAAGCTTTTGGGTGGCCTGGGAGTGCCAAATTTTGCTAATTATTATAAAGTGACCCAGTTGGTCAAAATCACCCATTTACCATACTACCAGTGAATTACCATTATGGGTTGGACTCAAAGCAGCTAATATCGACTCGTGACAAGTGACAACCTTCTTTGGCTCTGTCCTTCAGAATGTAAATTTGTCGTTAACTCCGTAGCCACACATTCTCCAGCTTTTTGGGATAGACTTGAAAGACCTCTCTAAGTTAATCTCTCCTCATTAACTTTTGGTGTAATTTTCTAAACATCCCTCCTTTTACCCTGTCTACTCTGACTCATCCTCTTTTCATTTATGGGTACAGTTACGCTTAACTAACTTATGTAGCCTGGTTACAGCCACCGTACAATCCCACTTTACTAGTTCTGGACTACTTTGCTAACTCCACATACCCATTCTTCCCTAAATAGCCTAACCCTATTCAAGCACATTTGCTCGACTGATCCACATGCCCCAGGCCTTATTTCCAAATTATATTTACACTTAAACTCACCCTCTACTTCCTTACCTGCTTATATGGATTGATGGGAATCTGATTTAAACATACACCTAGAATGGGAAGATGTGGTTGCAATATGGAAGTCGAACAGGTCATATACCCAAAACATACAAGCACATGCAACCAATTATAAAATTCTAACTCAATGGTACCTGGTCCCAGTAAAAATTTCCAAATTTCTTCCTACATACCACCCCCCCCCCCCCCCCACACTTGCTTTTTAGAGGCTGTGGTGAACGAGGTACACATGTCCACATTTAGTGGACTTGCCCCATTGTGAAACACATTTTTTATATAATCTCTACACTTATCAAAAAATGCCAATCACCCTGGACCCAGCCTTGGCTCTATTGAATCATTTTACACACAATTTAACTAGAGCTTTCCCTGCAGGTCACAACACCGTCCAAGCAAACAATTGCAAAGACGTGGAAGACTCTAAAATTGTACATACTTGAGACTAAGCACAGAATCATCCAAGCTATGATATGATCCATAGTAAAATTGAGGCCACTCTGTTAGACGGAGTGCCAAAACAATTTAAAGATATGGCAACCCTGGGTGGATAATTTCCTGCCTTTAGGCTTTGATGCCTCTCTTTTAGAGCCCAGAAGTGTTCTAGCATTGACATCATTCATACTTTTACCCTTATTGGCTACCTGCAGAAGACCTCCTCCCACCCCTCTTACTTTTCTACTTCCTTTCCTCTCAATCTTAGATGTAATGATTCCTTTTGTCTTTATCACTTGATTGCACATCTACTACTCAGTATTGGCCTAAATGTCGATTTTTGAGTTCTGTGAATATACTGTTACCTCAATTCTGGGCTTTCAGCCCCCAAATCTGGATATGTAGGGCAGGTCATAGATGATTCAGTTTTCTTTGTGTAGTTGCAGGAAAGAAAATCATTTGATTCCTTCATCAACACAGGCAGTGTTGATGGGGGAATCCCTCCCACAGAGCTTTTGTGTTCTACCGGCGATGAGGTGGTTGCGGGAAGCGGTCCCTTCTGGGAGAACACGGTGACTATTGCTAGCTATAGCCGTTAGAAATAATTGCATGTAAAAATCCAATATGCTGGTTGTACCCAAGTCGATCAGCCTGCCCATAGATGGTTTGAATCTCAGCCAGTCCCTGTTAAACCAGCTGAGATTCGAACCATCAATGGCCAGCTTAAATCAATACCTTGTTTGAGCACTACTACACTATCACTTAGATTTTGTACACTAGGTGCTTTTATTGGGGGGTGCATTTCCCACATATTATATTTTTTGTACTGTACTGTATCTATTGAGATATCTGAAACTGAATTAAAATATTGAACAAAAAATTCAGTATATAACACAAAATGTTAGAAATGATAGTGGAATATTTGTTAGCAATATATTAAAAATAACTATATATCTGTATTTGAGTATTTTGCATGTATATCAATGAATAAATATACTTTTGTATAGTTATTCTTTAAGTTACTGCCCACACTCGCACTTGCTCACAGCTATACTAATGCGGCGTACGCACAATCGTTTTTCGTGCCATTTTTTTAACCAACGTTTTTCTCATCGTTTTTTTTCATGTTTCCTCTCAAGCCTGTCTTGCATCCACACGATCATTAAAAAAAACGCTTGAGCAAAGCGCAGTGACGTACAACACGTACGACGGCACTATAAAGGGGAATTTCCATTTGAATGGCGCCACCCTTCATGTTAGTAAACTTTGTTGAGCGGCGATTCGCGCTTTTCAGCCTCGTGCTTTTCAGTCCGTTACAGCGTGACGAATGTGCTATCTCCATTACGAACGCTAGTTTTACCAGAACGAGCGCTTCCGTCTCATACTTGATTCTGAGCATGCACGTTTTTTTCCCCTCGTAAAAGCATGCACACTATCGTTTTTCACGTCGTTAAAAAAAACGACATGAAAAACGACGTGAAAAAATAGAGCATGTTCAAAATCTTTAATGGCCGTTTTTCACGCCGTTAAAAATGCTCTGGAGCCTACACACGATCGGTTTTAATGGTCATTTTAAAAAATGGCATTTTTAACGGCATGAAAAACGATCGTGTGTACGCCGCATAACTCGTCCATGCTCTTGGCACATACATGCACACACGTTAGGGACAATTTTATACAGGAGCCAGCATATCTTTAGAATGTGGGAGGAAACCGAAGCACATGCATGTGGCGTATCTTATTGGAGTTTGACTTTTTGTCCAGTGGTCACTGTGAAGAAACTGCATGTAATTTTTTTGCCAATTTTACCAAATGTGGCACCTAACATAAGTCCAACTACATAAATCCTAAATAGTTTGGTCTAGATAGTAGTATATGTTATTAGTAGCTTTTTTCACATGTAACTAGTTTATAATTGGTTTTGTGGTCCTATAAATATTTCACCAGAATCCCCAAATGATGGATAAGCTTATCATACAAGCTGTATTATTTAGAACACGTCTAACCGCAGCTTCTGCTCTATACATTTCCATCAGAATGCTTGTATTTGTACCCAGCACTGTCTGCACATCTTCTCTGCAGCATTCCAGAGAGCCCCAGGTTCGGTCCTGATGTTATCCCGAGTGACGAAACAGGTTGAGCAGGGCTAGGCACTGTAATGCTGATGCGCATGTGGAGGGGGTTTTAGCGGTGGTGCAGCACTTGGGAGACATTTACTGCAGGCTGTTTATCCTAAGTAATGGGTTAAGCACTTGCGATTTGTTTTCAGTTAGTGTTTTAAAAAAGTAACCTTTTTTTCCCACTGTACTTTACTTAATGGATCCATAAGGGAATCATAAAAAGAATCAGGAAGTCATCCACCTTCCTGCCTAGCTATCATTATTACACAATCCTCTTTGACCATCATGTAATGAGAGGTCAAACAAATCTTGTGAGTGATCCTGAGCCACTGGGAATGCACTTTTAAAGTTGTGAAGCACTAAAATTGCTATGGACTTTTTGATACATAGACATTTTATTAAGCACAAACACTTTATATCACTGAGAGAGGTAATACATGTATGATTTTGCATCATTTGTTTTAATGACGACTGAATTAACGTGTGGTTTGATCACTGATATATGTTGTTTTATTGATTTGATGTGTATTTTTTTTACATGAAGTAAGGGGGTTATGCATTAATTGAATCTTGCTGTGTGTGCTATATTCCTTAATGTTGTAAGAATTACAACATTATCTGGTTTTCAGCTACATTCCCAAAGAATGGGGAACTTTAAAGTGGACCTAGCCTGAAAAAGCAAGAACCAACTGTTTTTTAACCTCCCACCTCTCATGTATAATGCTAGGTTAAACTTAAAGTGTTTCTAAACCCACAACAGTAAAATCTGTCTGTATATGCAGAATAGCATGCTTGTTATACTCCCTGTGGAACTTAAGGGGTTAATCCTCTGTATTGTGTAAAAAGGCTCTTTGATCCTGTATGCACAGATCCTCCTCCTCCTGCAGGATCTCTGGGCAAGGCCAGATAAGACACAGTCAGAGTAGTCCTCCTGCACATGCTCAGTTTGTTCTCTATTGCTGGAGAGAACATTACCTTGTTGAGTTGAGCTGTTGAGGTCACATGATATTGACATCACACATTTGGGCATGTATACAGATCCTAAATGACAGCCCAGTCCCCCCTCCTCCTCCATGCCCAGTAACTAAAAAAGAAACACAGTGGGTGGGATGTCACATCTTGATTCATGGATAATCCGCCTCCCATAACAGCATAAGGACACAGGCTGTAGTGGAAATCTCCTCCTACCTGAACACTCAGCACTCAGGCAAACCCTGCAGTTTATCACATGACAGTAGTATACAGATCATCAAAAAAAGGTATATAGTGGTAGTATTTTAATGTAAAAAGAAGATTTATAAGCTGTGGGCACTGCAGGGGGGCGGTTGAACTACTTTCATATCACTGGGTTTAGTAACACTTTAACCTGAAGATCCCTTGCACATTCCTGCTCCTGCACAGTGTTGGTGTAAAGCAGTAATAAACCAAAACTGTAATATATTGCAGCTTACCAGTCATTAGATGTGGTGGCTGCATTAGTTTCCCTTTTTTTAGGATTTTTTTCTCTGTTTTCACCTGGTGATCTGGCCAGTTAAACACCTCCTGTATGAGGCCAGGTTTACATCTACCCACATGGCCACGGTTTGCATGGGAACGACAGCCCATTCAAATGTTTCATTCATTTGAATGGACTTCCTTGCCCCATGAAATGTAGAAAAGAAGTCCCTGCATTACTTTGGAAATTGTATGCCGCATGGGAACCGCGAGTACAGCGCGGTTCCCAGTGCAGGTGCGCTTTCCAGTGCGGGCAGCATGCCATTGAAATTAATGGCGCCGGTCCCACATTTTTCTGTGCCGGTAGTTGCAGCTGCGGGAATCCGTGCGGATCCCGCAGCGGCACCACCAACACAGGTGGTGAAGGAACAACAAAGACACCTTTGGACAGCAGCACTGTCAATCAGGGGGGAGGGTAGTGTTAAATGTAATAGCAGATTTAAATAGACTAACAAATTGAAGCCAAACTCCAGCTCACATTTTATAATCAGATACATTAAACTTTTCTTTTTTCATTTTAGGATAACGTTTTTTTACAAAGAAATAAAAGATGATCAATGTAAGTACCCCTGCACGTGTTTTAAAAGGTTTGTCTCACTCCTGTAAACTGATACATCTGCAAGAGAGCTTGTTCTTTTAAAAACAGACTTACTAGCTGGATCAACAGGTGAAAATAAAAAAGAAAGCCTAGAAATAAAATTCATGCAGCCATGACATCTAAGAATTGGTAAGCTGCAATATAATAAATGTTTTGGGTTTAACGCTGCTTTATTTTATGACACACTACAAAGAATTTAGCATTTACATGGTCAAGTTCCACTTTAAATATATATATAAAAATCTGGTTTTATTTAAGACATTTTCAATATTTCTAAATACTAGGCTAATTTTTGAATGACATTTGGATATTACTTGACTATCTTTGAGTCAGTGCCCAAATTATTATTTTTTTACGTGATGTGCGTTATTTCATATAATGAAAGAGAGTTGACTTGGATTCAAAGGTGTAATTCATCATTTTACTAGAAGAAGTTAGACAGATCAAGTCAACTATAATCCACCACAGATATTTCTGTCTACACCTGGCATGATCGTTGTCATTTAATACTTAAATCAGCTTTATTTTGCTTTGTGTCACCCTTTCAGTAAGCCATAAATAAACAGGCATAGCTTTGTTTATGAACTTCTTAGCTGGAGAAGTAGCTGACAATCGTTATCTGATGACTCTCTAGTAGGGATGAGCTTCGTGTTCGAGTCGAACATACGTTCGACTCGAACATTGGCTGTTCGATCGTTCGACGAAGATCGAACGATTTGGGCCGTTCGCGCCAAATTCGAGTGACGCGAACGGCCCACAATGCACTACGCCATCGCAGTGTCATCCAGGCGCTGTGATTGGCCAAGCATGCACTGTGACCCCGCATGCTTGGCCAATCACAGCGCCGGCAGCGAGGAGAGCAATGATTGGCCACAGGCAGGATGCCTGTGGCCAATTATTGCTGAGGGTGTTTAGTACACGCCCCACACTATAAAAGGCCGCCAGCACGGCGGCCTAGTGTAGTGTGTTCCGGAGCAGGGATAGAGTAGCATAGGCAGGGACAGTGACTGTTATTTCTTTCTTGCTTAACCTGGATTCCTTTAGTTTAGGGAAAGAGAAGGATAGGTAGGGAGAGTGTCAGTGTGTTTTGTGCTTCTGCTATAGTGTGCTTAAAAAAAAACATTTATTCTAGGGACAGAAAACTCTAGGTAGGGACAGTGTCAGTTTCTTTCACTCTGCAAGTCCTTGTTTCCAGGGACCTGGAAGGACAGTGAGTGAATTGTCCTTTTGCTATATTGTGATTAAAAAAAACATTTATTCTAGGGACAGAAAACTCTAGGTAGGGACAGTGTCAGTTTCTTTCACTCTGCAAGTCCTTGTTTCCAGGGACCTGGAAGGACAGTGAGTGAATTGTCCTTTTGCTATATTGTGATTAAAAAAAACATTTATTCTAGGGACAGAAAACTCTAGGTAGGGACAGTGTCAGTTTCTTTCACTCTGCAAGTCCTTGTTTCCAGGGACCTGGAAGGACAGTGAGTGAATTGTCCTTTTGCTATATTGTGATTAAAAAAAACATTTATTCTAGGGACAGAAAACTCTAGGTAGGGACAGTGTCAGTTTCTTTCACTCTGCAAGTCCTTGTTTCCAGGGACCTGGAAGGACAGTGAGTGAATTGTCCTTTTGCTATATTGTGATTAAAAAAAACATTTATTCTAGGGACAGAAAACTCTAGGTAGGGACAGTGTCAGTTTCTTTCACTCTGCAAGTCCTTGTTTCCAGGGACCTGGAAGGACAGTGAGTGAATTGTCCTTTTGCTATATTGTGATTAAAAAAAACATTTATTCTAGGGACAGAAAACTCTAGGTAGGGACAGTGTCAGTTTCTTTCACTCTGCAAGTCCTTGTTTCCAGGGACCTGGAAGGACAGTGAGTGAATTGTCCTTTTGCTATATTGTGATTAAAAAAAACATTTATTCTAGGGACAGAAAACTCTAGGTAGGGACAGTGTCAGTTTCTTTCACTCTGCAAGTCCTTGTTTCCAGGGACCTGGAAGGACAGTGAGTGAATTGTCCTTTTGCTATATTGTGATTAAAAAAAACATTTATTCTAGGGACAGAAAACTCTAGGTAGGGACAGTGTCAGTTTCTTTCACTCTGCAAGTCCTTGTTTCCAGGGACCTGGAAGGACAGTGAGTGAATTGTCCTTTTGCTATATTGTGATTAAAAAAAACATTTATTCTAGGGACAGAAAACTCTAGGTAGGGACAGTGTCAGTTTCTTTCACTCTGCAAGTCCTTGTTTCCAGGGACCTGGAAGGACAGTGAGTGAATTGTCCTTTTGCTATATTGTGATTAAAAAAAACATTTATTCTAGGGACAGAAAACTCTAGGTAGGGACAGTGTCAGTTTCTTTCACTCTGCAAGTCCTTGTTTCCAGGGACCTGGAAGGACAGTGAGTGAATTGTCCTTTTGCTATATTGTGATTAAAAAAAACATTTATTCTAGGGACAGAAAACTCTAGGTAGGGACAGTGTCAGTTTCTTTCACTCTGCAAGTCCTTGTTTCCAGGGACCTGGAAGGACAGTGAGTGAATTGTCCTTTTGCTATATTGTGATTAAAAAAAACATTTATTCTAGGGACAGAAAACTCTAGGTAGGGACAGTGTCAGTTTCTTTCACTCTGCAAGTCCTTGTTTCCAGGGACCTGGAAGGACAGTGAGTGAATTGTCCTTTTGCTATATTGTGATTAAAAAAAACATTTATTCTAGGGACAGAAAACTCTAGGTAGGGACAGTGTCAGTTTCTTTCACTCTGCAAGTCCTTGTTTCCAGGGACCTGGAAGGACAGTGAGTGAATTGTCCTTTTGCTATATTGTGATTAAAAAAAACATTTATTCTAGGGACAGAAAACTCTAGGTAGGGACAGTGTCAGTTTCTTTCACTCTGCAAGTCCTTGTTTCCAGGGACCTGGAAGGACAGTGAGTGAATTGTCCTTTTGCTATATTGTGATTAAAAAAAACATTTATTCTAGGGACAGAAAACTCTAGGTAGGGACAGTGTCAGTTTCTTTCACTCTGCAAGTCCTTGTTTCCAGGGACCTGGAAGGACAGTGAGTGAATTGTCCTTTTGCTATATTGTGATTAAAAAAAACATTTATTCTAGGGACAGAAAACTCTAGGTAGGGACAGTGTCAGTTTCTTTCACTCTGCAAGTCCTTGTTTCCAGGGACCTGGAAGGACAGTGAGTGAATTGTCCTTTTGCTATATTGTGATTAAAAAAAACATTTATTCTAGGGACAGAAAACTCTAGGTAGGGACAGTGTCAGTTTCTTTCACTCTGCAAGTCCTTGTTTCCAGGGACCTGGAAGGACAGTGAGTGAATTGTCCTTTTGCTATATTGTGATTAAAAAAAACATTTATTCTAGGGACAGAAAACTCTAGGTAGGGACAGTGTCAGTTTCTTTCACTCTGCAAGTCCTTGTTTCCAGGGACCTGGAAGGACAGTGAGTGAATTGTCCTTTTGCTATATTGTGATTAAAAAAAACATTTATTCTAGGGACAGAAAACTCTAGGTAGGGACAGTGTCAGTTTCTTTCACTCTGCAAGTCCTTGTTTCCAGGGACCTGGAAGGACAGTGAGTGAATTGTCCTTTTGCTATATTGTGATTAAAAAAAACATTTATTCTAGGGACAGAAAACTCTAGGTAGGGACAGTGTCAGTTTCTTTCACTCTGCAAGTCCTTGTTTCCAGGGACCTGGAAGGACAGTGAGTGAATTGTCCTTTTGCTATATTGTGATTAAAAAAAACATTTATTCTAGGGACAGAAAACTCTAGGTAGGGACAGTGTCAGTTTCTTTCACTCTGCAAGTCCTTGTTTCCAGGGACCTGGAAGGACAGTGAGTGAATTGTCCTTTTGCTATATTGTGATTAAAAAAAACATTTATTCTAGGGACAGAAAACTCTAGGTAGGGACAGTGTCAGTTTCTTTCACTCTGCAAGTCCTTGTTTCCAGGGACCTGGAAGGACAGTGAGTGAATTGTCCTTTTGCTATATTGTGATTAAAAAAAACATTTATTCTAGGGACAGAAAACTCTAGGTAGGGACAGTGTCAGTTTCTTTCACTCTGCAAGTCCTTGTTTCCAGGGACCTGGAAGGACAGTGAGTGAATTGTCCTTTTGCTATATTGTGATTAAAAAAAACATTTATTCTAGGGACAGAAAACTCTAGGTAGGGACAGTGTCAGTTTCTTTCACTCTGCAAGTCCTTGTTTCCAGGGACCTGGAAGGACAGTGAGTGAATTGTCCTTTTGCTATATTGTGATTAAAAAAAACATTTATTCTAGGCACAGAAAACTCTAGGTAGGGACAGTGTCAGTTTCTTTCACTCTGCAAGTCCTTGTTTCCAGGGACCTGGAAGGACAGTGAGTGAATTGTCCTTTTGCTATATTGTGATTAAAAAAAACATTTTTTTCTAGGGACAGAAAACTGTAGGTAGGGAGAGTATTTTTTTTCTTTCACTCTGCAAGTCCTTGTTTCCAGGGACCTGTAAGGACAGTGAGTTAATTGTCCTTGTGCTATATTGTGCTGAAAAAAACATTTATTCCAGGGACAGAAAACTCTAGGTAGGGACAGTGTCAGTTTCTTTCACTCTGCAAGTCCTTGTTTCCAGGGACCTGGAAGGACAGTGAGTGAATTGTCCTTTTGCTATATTGTGATTAAAAAAAACATTTTTTTCTAGGGACAGAAAACTGTAGGTAGGGAGAGTGTTTTTTTTCTTTCACTCTGCAAGTCCTTGTTTCCAGGGACCTGTAAGGACAGTGAGTTAATTTTCCTTGTGCTATATTGTGATTAAAAAAAACATTTATTCTAGGGACAGAAAACTCTAGGTAGGGACAGTGTCAGTTTCTTTCACTCTGCAAGTCCTTGTTTCCAGGGACCTGGAAGGACAGTGAGTGAATTGTCCTTTTGCTATATTGTGATTAAAAAAAACATTTATTCTAGGGACAGAAAACTCTAGGTAGGGACAGTGTCAGTTTCTTTCACTCTGCAAGTCCTTGTTTCCAGGGACCTGGAAGGACAGTGAGTGAATTGTCCTTTTGCTATATTGTGATTAAAAAAAAACATTTATTCTAGGGACAGAAAACTCTAGGTAGGGACAGTGTCAGTTTCTTTCACTCTGCAAGTCCTTGTTTCCAGGGACCTGGAAGGACAGTGAGTGAATTGTCCTTTTGCTATATTGTGATTAAAAAAAACATTTTTTTCTAGGGACAGAAAACTGTAGGTAGGGAGAGTGTTTTTTTTCTTTCACTCTGCAAGTCCTTGTTTCCAGGGACCTGTAAGGACAGTGAGTTAATTTTCCTTGTGCTATATTGTGATTAAAAAAAACATTTTTTCTAGGGACAGAAAACTGTAGGTAGGGAGAGTGTTTTTTTTCTTTCACTCTGCAAGTCCTTGTTTCCAGGGACAGAGAAGGACACCTGAAGGTAGCCCTTATTGCTTTTTTCCCATCTCCCTGCAGGCCATCTATTAGAATGTCTGGAAGGCAAACAAGGAGAGGCAGACAGTCAGGAGGCAATAAAAGAGGGCAAGCAGGCTCTGTGTCTGGGGGCAACAGTGCTGGTCGTGGACGCGGTGCATTGTCATCAGCACATGGCCATGGGACACGCTTGTCCTTCTTTTCGGCAGCTGGACATGTTGAGCCACATCATGCCGAAGACTTGGTAGAGTGGATGACCAAGCCCTCCTCCTCCTCCTCATCCTCTCTCACCCAGGCTCAGGGTACTGGAAAAGCAGCTGCCAAAGCGTCGTCTTCCCTGGTATCAATGTCAGACAAATCATCAGTCACTCCTTCCCTAGACCCACCATGTCCTCCTCCTGAGGAGTCCCCCGAACTGTTTCAGCACAGTGTTGGGTACATGCTCCAGGAGGATGCCCAGCGTTTCGAAGGGTCTGATGATGAAACCCAGCTAGAGGAAGGCAGTAGCGTGAGAGCAGACAGAGGGGATGCTCAAGAAGGACACCAATCTGGCAGTCATGTTCCAGCAGCTGCAGCATACTGCCAGATTGGCTCCAGTGATGAGGAGGGAGGGGATGATGAGGTCAATGACTCCACGTGGGTGCCTAATAGGAGAGAGGAGGAGGAGGAGGATGAGGAGGAGGCACATCTCCAACGAGGCAGGATGCCCTTTGGTGGCCAGCGTAAGGGCAGTACACCGACGGAATCACACCGCAGAGCTCCGCCTGTGCAGGGCGCTGCCTCTGCCCGTCATTCAAAAAGTTCTTTGGTGTGGGCCTTTTTTGAGGCTAGTGCATCAGATCGCACAGCTGCTGTTTGCAACATATGTCTCAAGCGTATATCGCGTGGCCAAAACATCAGCCGCTTGGGTACCACATGCCTGACCAGACATATGTTGACCTGCCATGCAGCTCGTTGGCAAGCCTACCTCAAAGACCCACACCAAAGAACAAAGCGGACCTCTCCTTGCACCGCATCAGCTGGGATCTCCAACCCCACTATAACTTCAGTCCTCTCTGAAACATGCACTGAGAGGAATGAAGGTGTAGAATTAGGTGTGTCACAGCCAAGTACTTGCGCCCACTCTGCTAGCAGTACACCGACGTCCGATTCTAGCAGGCAAATTTCCCTGCCCCAGCTGCTGGACCGTCGAAAGAAGTTCACTCCCAGCCATCCACATGCCCAGCGGTTGAATGCTAGCTTGGCTAAATTGCTAGCGCTTCAACTGCTGCCTTTTCAGTTGGTAGACTCGGCCCCCTTCCGTGAGTTTGTGCAATGTGCGGTTCCTCAGTGGCAGGTTCCCAAACGCCACTTTTTCTCACGGAAGGCTATTCCGGCTCTCTACCGGCATGTGGAAGGCAATGTCTTGGCCTCGCTGGACAGGGCGGTCAGCGGTAAGGTGCATATTACCGCTGACTCATGGTCCAGCAGGCATGGACAGGGACGTTACCTTTCTTTCACGGCCCATTGGGTCACTCTTTTGGCAGCTGGGAAGGATTCAGGACAAGGTGCAGTAGTGTTGGAGGTTGTCCCACCGCCACGCCTCCAAAATGCTACTACTGGTTGTGACACACCTCTCTCCTCCACCCCCTCCTCTTCTTCTTCCTCCATGGCCTCTTCCTGTGGTTTGTCCTATGAACCAGCGGTGCTCCGTAGCCGTTCACGGGGCTACGCAAGTACGCAGGCAAAAAGATGCCATGCCGTGCTTGCGCTGGTGTGTTTGGGGGACAGAAGCCACACTGGGGCAGAGGTCCTGTCTGCTCTGCAGGGCCAGGCCGAGAGGTGGTTGACGCCACGCCAGCTTAAGCCAGGAATGGTGGTTTGCGACAATGGCACCAACCTCCTCTCCGCCCTCCGACAGGGACAACTGACCCATGTGCCCTGTGTGGCTCACGTCCTTAACCTGGTGGTGCAGCGGTTCTTGGGCAGGTACCCGGGCTTACAGGATGTCCTGAGGCAGGCCAGGAAAGTCTGTGTGCATTTCCGCAGATCTTATAATGCCAGTGCTCGCCTGGCTGAGCTGCAAAAGGAGTTGAACCTGCCCAAGAACCGCCTTATATGTGACATGCCCACCAGGTGGAACTCAACGTTGGCCATGCTGCAGCGGCTGCACACGCAGCAGAGGGCCATCAATGAGTACCTGTGCGACTACGGCACCAGGACAGGGTCAGGGGAGCTTGGTTTTTTTTCTCCACGCCAGTGGGGCATGATCAGGGATGCATGCACTGTCCTGGCACCATTTGAGGAGGCCACGAGGATGGTGAGCAGTGACAGTGCATGCATCAGTGACACTGTACCTCTTGTCCACCTGTTGGAGCACACGCTGCGTGGAATAATGGACAGGGCACTTGAGGCAGAACAGAGGCAGGAAGAGGAGGACTTCCTTGCCTCTCAAGGCCCCCTTTACCCAGACAGTGTTCCTTCTGTCCCACCCATCGCACAGGAAGAGGAGGAGGAGGAGGAGGAGGAGGAGGAGGATTGTGTCAGCATGGAGGTGGAGGCTGGCACTCAGCATCATCAGCAGCAGTCTTTTAGGGATGATTTACAGTCCCAAGAAACCAGTGGACTTGTACGTGGCTGGGAGGAGGTGGCTGCGGATCATGTCGTCCTTAGTGACCCAGAGGACTCCGGAGCGAATGCCTCAGCAAACCTACGCTGCATGGCCTCCCTGATCCTGCAAAGTCTGCGGAAGGATCCTCGTATTCTTCGGATCAAGGAGAGGGACCATTACTGGCTGGCCACTCTCCTTGATCCACGGTACAAGGGTAAGGTTGCGGACCTTATGTTACCGTCGCAGAGGGAGCAGAGGATGAGACAACTCCGGGAGGCCTTGCAGAAAGGTCTGTGCAACGCGTTCCCAGAGACTGGGAGGTTGCAAACTCCTGGTCCTGGACAACGAGTTGCTGAGGCTTCGGCCAGTCAAAGAAGGAGCGGTGGGGAAGGTGGCCGTCTGACCGATGCGTTCAGACAATTCTTTAGTCCGCAGCCCCAAAGTATGATTGGTTCCAGCAACCATCGCCAGCGTCTGATAAACATGGTGCAGGAATATCTAGGGGCAAGGTCAGACTTGGACACCTTCCCCACCGAAAATCCTCTGGCTTACTGGGTCTTGAGGATGGATCACTGGCCAGAGCTTGCACAGTATGCAATTGAGCTACTGGCCTGTCCTGCATCCAGCGTTCTTTCGGAACGCACATTCAGTGCTGCTGGAGGATTTGTCACGGATCACAGGGTGCGCCTGTCCACCGACTCGGTTGATCGACTGACTTTCATCAAGATGAACCAGTCTTGGATCACCACCAGCTACCACACACCTGATGCTGATATAACAGACTAATTGATTTTAAAATGTCACATCCCTTCAAGACTGATGCTGATGCTGAGTGCCTGTGCTGTTATGTTGACTGGCTATCCTCCTCCTCCGAGTCCTCAATGATACGATTGATGATGATAGCTTGGAAGATCATTTTTGTTTATGGGTGCCGCCACCAGTGCCTAACGCCCAATTTTTCAGCCCCTGTTTAACAGGGGCGTGTAATTACAATTTTTGAAGCAATACTTTGCAACAGGGCTCATTGCTGTGCTCCAAGTACAGTATCTGTGAGGAGTTGCAGTGTTGTGCCACCAGTGCCTAAGGCCCAATTTTTCAGCCCCTGTTTAACAGGGGCGTGTCATTACAATTTTTGAAGCAATACTTTGCAACAGGGCTCATTGCTGTGCTCCAAGTACAGTATCTGTGAGGGGTTGCAGTGTTGTGCCACCAGTGCCTAAGGCCCAATTTTTCAGCCCCTGTTCAACAGGGGCATGTAATTACAATTCTTGATCTAATAATTCACAGCAGGGCCCATTGCTGCACCCACCAAGAGTAACTGTCAGGGCTTACAGTGTTGTGGCACCAGCACCACCATCAAAGGCCCAATTTTTACTACCACTGTTCAACAATTATATGTAATTAAAATTCCTGATATAATAGTTGACAGCAGGGCGTTCCAGCACCAACCAAGAGTAACTGTGAGTGCTTACAGTGTTGTGCCAACACCAACAACTAAGGGGCCTATTTCTGCAGAGTATATACGGCAGGTCCCTACTTTCAAACATCCAACTTACAAACGACTCCTACTTGCAAACGCAAGAAGACAACAGGAAGTGAGAGGAAATCTACCACTAGGAAGGAAAATTCTCTCCTGTAAGAATAAATATGGGAGAAAGGTGTCTCCTCTGTACTGATGCTTTATCAGCAATCCTTGTTTCAAGAAAAACACCACATTTCAAAAACAGTTGTCATTGGGACGGAAAGTGAGGTGAAATGTTCTGAACAGGGGCACAGACAGCAAAACAAATGTTACAGGGGTGATAACCCTTACCTATGTTTTCCAAAAAGTTTAAAAATAGATTTTTGGGCTGGAGCTACACTTCAACAATGTACCTGTTCAAAATTACAAACAGATTCTACATAAGAACAAACCTACAGTCCCTGTCTTGTATGCACCGCCTGTATACGGCTGTTCAGAGTATATAGGGCCTTTTTTATTTTATGTGCGGGGTTCCCCTTAATATCCATACAAGACCCAAAGGGGCTGGTAATGGGCTGGGGTAGGGGGGGGGGGGGTCATGGGGTAGCTATGCCATTTTTCTTAAAGAATTTCATCCATATTACCGGGACCAGACATTACATTAAAGCCGCAAGCAGTTTTAAATGGCTTTTTTTTCCTTTAGAAGTGTCATTTTGTGCAGGGACAGTTCTAAACACGGGAAACACGTGGCACTTCACAGGCATACTTTAGACACCCCCCAGGTACGATATTTAAAGGAATATTTGACTTTTTTTTTTTCACTTTATGCATCATTAAAATGACTGCTCCCGAAAAACGACCGTTTTTAAAACTTCTTTTTGCATTGATACATGTCCCCTGGTGCAGAACCCGGGTTCCCAAACCCTTTTTAGGACAATAACATGCATAATAGTTGTTATAATTAGCACTTTAGAATTCGAACGTTCGCATCCATTGTATTTAATAGGGTTCTAATGTTCGTTCGAACTTCCGGTCCGTTCGCGGGTTCTGGTGCGAACCGAACCCGGGGGTGTTCGGCTCATCACTACTCTCTAGGTTAGGATGCCTAGATGGTTTGTCCAATCTTTAGAGCTTAGGAAGGTTGCCAGGATAAATTAAATATGCTTGTATACAACTAGTGTACTTCTTATCATATAATGCCTTTTCCTGCTTCATTTGATCAACCCCAATTGTCCTTAAAATGCATTAAGATCACAGTTAAAAGAGTGAAGCACTTTAGAGTGCAGTTTAATTTAATACATATTTACAAGGGAATAGTAACGTAATGCACTGACACAGAAAAAGAAAACAAGGCTTATACAGAGCACCGTATTGCAGAATAATTAAATTGTTTGGGCAAATAAGAAAACAACACATTCAGGACATCTCTGCAATACACACTCATTTTCTCATGTTTTGTCTTTGTGAAAATTGTGTTTTTACACAAAACGAAACCTTTTGATCCACCCTAAATCCAGTAAACTCCCAATTTCCTGTTTGAGCTGAAAAATAACAGTGCCTTGTTTGAACTGAAGTGCCAAGCAATGTTGTCAAACTCCAGTGAATTCCACGTCTCTTAAGCTCAGTGCACATAACATGTAAAATATAAATTGCCACGCTAGGTGAATAATTATGAAGTGTAAACACATTGTAACCCACATGAGTCCAAAAAAAAGGGCTTCCAAACAGAGATAAGAAATTTATAGCAAAAGTCTTTGAAATCGTATCCAGAAACGACCATTCACCAAAGTGCACCTTCCACCGTGAATAAGCAAGATGTGCTCTCTAAGATTCCTAGACTCGACATTATAGAAGTCTAAACGGACATGGATTCCCAAATCTTAGCAGATCCATCCATTAGAAAGAGGTAGAAATTGTGTCATGGCCAGCCACATGGATTCTTAAAACATTCTTGTGGATATCACTAGGCCGTGGACACTGCGGGCTGATCTCCAGCTCGATCCTTCTCCTGGCCTCTCGGTTCTCCTGCTTTAGCTTGGCCTCCAGACGAGAGAGTTTCTGTTCCAGGGAGAAGTGCAAATAACAGCATCAAAAAACGCCATAGTGCCATAGTTGCAAGCATTACTCCTTCCTACAGTATCCAAGTCATTTGACAAGATAGTAACTGATGCATTTTAAAGTGATTGTAAAGGTTCGAAATATTTTTTTTTTAAATAACAAACATGTTATACTTACCTCTGCTGTGCAGCTCGTTTTGCACAGAGTGGCACCGAACCTCATCTTCTGGGGTACCTCGGTGGCTGTCTCGGCTCCTCCTGGAATCAGATAACCCCCTCTGGGAAGCGCTTTCCCAAGGGGGTTACTTTGCGGGCGCGCTCCCGAGTCCAGCATTTGCGTCCATAGACACGAATGCCGGACACGGCCCCGCCCCCCGGTGCTCACGTCATTGGATTTGATTGACAGCAGCGGGAGCCAATGGCTGCGCTGCTATCAAACTATCCAATGAAGAGCCAAGAAGACAGGGCCAAGAAGAGCCGAGAAGCCAGCGCGTTCTCGATGCGGGACTTTCGAGGGCTCAGGTAAGTAAACCGGGGGGCTGGGGGGCCAGTAAGTATCGGATATTTTTTCACCTTAATGCATAGGATGCATTAAGGTGAAAAAACAGGAAGGTTTACAACCCCTTTAAGTTATCTTGCTTAAAGTGGAACTTTAGTCAGAAAACTTCAGCTCAGTTTTGTTTGCTATCTGTGTTTCATTAGGGATATTTCCCTTCACTTCTTATCCTGTAGTCTCAACAGGAATTGATAGGATAGCCTTCCATTGTAAAGTAAATTCCCTCTAAGAGTTTTCCCAGGAACAAGTGTCCCTATTAGAAGATTCCCCCCACTATTCTGTTCTGCCAATATACATTTTTATATTCACCCTCACTTGTGTTCCTTGTGACATTGTTGTTCAGGATAATTAGAGAATGTGAATCTCCCTAACAGAGACAGAGACAGCAATAAAAACCTTACGGTGGGCCTAACCCATCAACACTCAGCCAATCTGAAATCTGTTCCTCCCCTTCTGCAGAGATCATATGACCAGGTACCTTGTTCTTCAGATGTGACCAGCACTGGAAAGATTCCGGGCCAGTATTTTAATAAAATTAAAGACAAGTATGTCTCCAATAACAGAAGGGAAAAAAAGAAGACAGCAAAGGGGGGTGAATGCCCAAAGAGCTAGCAGTCAAATGTGTTGCTGACACAGACTTTTTAGGACTTTTGGGTTGTAGAAATATATACATGGGGAGAAACAAGACCACTACACTTGTTTTAATGTTTAGCTTACCAACAGCACAAAGTTCAGGTTTTTCAGTATACAAAAGAGCAACAATGCAGAGTAAAGCATTTGTATATTCCCATAGTCTCAATACACAACTAGCTGAAACTGCTCAACATTTCCTTTAAATCTTCCTGATTGAGCCAAAGCTTTTAGTTTTCTTTTAGAAAGCAGCCACAGCCTGATTAGAAAGGCCTATGTCCTGCCTGTCTGCATTAGAATGGGACCCTTGTCTCTACAGAGGTCCAACACAATACCTGCTGAGTCAAAGTTAGGTTTAGTAGGGAGCCTAACCACTTTAGGACCGGACGTTATAGATAACAAGGTACTTCCTGTTCTGGTTGGATGCACCAGCATGTCCTCCCAGAAATATGTTTCTGTGCGTGCACACGCTCACAAAGTCCTGTGCTTGGAAAGAACAGATTACATGAAAAAGGTACAGAACCAACAAGAATGGTTCCGGGTTCCTTTCCATGTAATTGTGGTAACTAATCACAGTGATCACAACAACTAATGTCTGTGTATCATGTACCTGGTAAAGACTGGAATGTTGTGGAGGCCTCTCTTGCATCTCCCGCCCAACACTCCTGAAGGTGGAGACAGAGTGTAAGGGTAAGGAGTAGCATGAGTGTCGTAGTAGCTGGCTGGTGATGTCCACTCTGTAGGTGGGTAGAGCTGGTAGTCACAGTCCTTGGAACAGGATGCAGGAGCAGCTTGGCACCAGAGTGAGAGACAGAAGCAGAACCAGGAGATGAGCAGCAGTCAGCAGCAACCGGGCAGCGAGGAACATAATCAGCGGGCAAAGCAAATCCGGCAGGCAGGTCAAGGTCAGGAACAGCCAGGCAAAGCGGTGCAGAGTCAGCAGGCAGATTGGGTCCAGTAAACAGGCTTAAGGTCAGAGTAGTTAGGAAACAGAGCTAGATCAAGTGCATAAGCGAAGTGCATAGGCAGGCCGGGTAATACATGGGTAAGCAGGTACAGCAAATCAGGTCTCGGGAACACAGGAACAAGCTGAAGACCATTCAGCAACTGCTCATAGTGATTGACCAGTTTCAATAGGCATACCTGCCAACTTTTTTAGATGGGAACGAGGGACACCTATTAGAAAAAGTATGTAGGCCTAGGACACACCCCCTTAAAGGAGCATTATAGAAAATGATTAAACCCACAAGCTTTTTTTACCACTACTATTCCTTTATACTGGCTTTTGAAATTTACAAATGCAGCAATTTGGAAATTGGATGAAAGGTTTAGCACTGGGAAACAGTTTGAAAGATAAATAGTGCATTTTATATACAACTATATAGATCATACGAAAATGAGGGACAAATGAGGAGGACAGAGGGACAGGAAGACTTTGTTCCAAATCAGGGACAGTCCCTCGAAATCAAGGATAGTTGGGAGCTATGCAATAGGCCACTGGGCGCTAGACATGTGCATTCGTTTTCGTCCGAATGCATTTTTGTCCGAATTTCAGCTATTTTCGTTATCGTTTTAACAAACGAAAACGAAAGCACAGAATCCGAAAACCGAAAGATCCGACATAAACAAATGCTTTATTTTCCTTTTCGTTGCTACAACAGTTCGATATAGATAGGAGATTCGACGTGATGCTGACAATAACAATCTGTGTCTATCGAACCTGTGGTCGAATGTGCCTAACCTTAACTCTATTAGTCCAAGATTATTCTACATAGGAGAGAAAAGATTCGACATTATAGAGAGAAAAGATTCGACATAGGAGAGAAAAGATTCGACATAGGAGAGAAAAGATTCGACATAGGAGAGAAAAGATTCGACATTATAGAGAGAAAAGATTCGACATAGGAGAGAAAAGATTCGACATAGGAGAGAAAAGATTTGACATAGGAGAGAAAAGATTTGTTATTATAGAGAGAAAAGATTCGACATAGAGAGAAAAGATCACTGCTGGAATTGGGTGGGGGTAGTAAAATAAAAATAAAGTTGATGATGAATGTTATTGGCTGATTGTAACCAAAGAGGAGGAGCAGTAAAATAGCTAGAATGACGAAGATTCGACAAAGCATCGAAAGTTGGAAGATTCGACGGTGCAGCAAAACTGTACGACGCTGCAATCGTACATTTCCGGTCAAATGCATCCGCCCATAGGCTATAGAAGAATTCTAATGTTGGTTGACTAGTAATAGTAATGAATAAATATAATTATTACTAGTCATACAACATTAGAATTCTTCTATAGCTTGTGGGCGGAACATTCGACCGGAAATGTATGATTGCAGCGTCGTACAGTTTCACTGCTCCGTCGAATCTTCTTTGAACATTCGACAGACACCATAAGCCTTCAATGACAGATTCGACCTTAATTAATTCAGATTTTCGGACGAATGCAATTTCTAACGAAAAACGAAATAAATAAAAACGAATTTCGGGAGTAACTAAATAAATTTATTTTTCGGACGAAAACGAAATTCCGAAACGAAATATTTCAGTGTGCACATGTCTACTGGGCGCCAAGTGCTAATTGGTATTTGCACGTGCTCGCACACGAATATGCACGTGATGAACTGGCACAGTAAATGTAATATAGCGCACACACCCCTGTCTTTACCTGCATTTAATTAGGCTCCTCGCAGACACAGAGGGGCACACCACCCCACAAGCCCGTAACCTCCCGTGTGAGGAGGTTGAGCGGTGTTAGTTTTTCGGGCCTGCCTGCGGCTGGTGTTATAATCCTACCTTGAATAGATGCAAGTCTTTATTTTTCCCGAGTAATGTAACTGTCCACACCAACTGAAAGTCCAACTTCTATATTTATTTCTCACAGATAATAAATAGTCTCTTTAACAGCAGACAGGTTGGAACAAGACACAGGACAGCTTAGGTGGGAGGAGGTCCAGGTACAAACTCAAATTATTTCTTCAGACTGTTTAGGTTTCACAAACAGCTTTGACGCAGAGATCTCTGCCACAGACCGTGGGGTTGGTCTCTGCCACAGACCGGGTGAATAAAAGTCACTGCCACTGACTTGGAGAACGGGTCACTGCCACTGACCCGGTGAATAGGGCCTTGCCCTATGAAGTCACTGCCACTGACTTGAAGCGAGTAGGGTCACTTCCACTGACCTGAACGAGTAGGGTCACTGCCACTGACCTGAAGAACTACCTTCTTAAAGTATTTGGCCCATGTCAAGGAGAAAACCATCCCTCCGGAGAGTTACCAGAGGCCCTCACCGTCACCACGACTCTGCGCTGGGTCTTTGGAAAGGGTTACCTCCCTGGCCTCCTCATCTCAGATACAGGTCCCCTCGCAAGGTGGCACCCTTGGAGTCCTCGATCCCTAGCGGACCCCAGCCGAAGGTTGCTGGGCCCCGGGCCTTCAAAATAGTACCTCACCCCAGACTGAAGGTGTCTGGGATGGACCAGGAACCAGGCCTCTGGGCCTAGGGCACCCGGAGATAACACGCACACCCACCCAGGCTGAAGGTGCCTGGGCGCTGACCCCAACAGAAGATGGCCGACCCTTTTTATACCCTCTCCCGACAGGCACAGCAGGTTCCCCGCCCTTCCGTTCTACTGTCGAGAGGGGACAAACCCGTTCTACTGCCGAGAGGGGTTCAACCCTGGCCTACGGCAACAGCGCCACCTGTAGGCCACAGGGAACTGCACACCAACACTATCTCCCATGAACAGAAATGGTCCATTAACCCTAACAATCAGTGTGTCTGAGCCTAATTACCACTCAGACACTTCCCCTAAATTGAACACCCCGCTACAGTAACATTGGCCTTTCACTCATTAAAATGAGCATGTGTGCAACGTGCACAAGCACAAATGCACACTGGCTTTCTGACGCTAGGAATCTGGTTTACCTAACACTGTGGTTGCACTTGTCAGCAGAAAGTACCCAGCTATTGCAAGTGAGGTGGAACCTTGTGATCAATGTGACCAATCACATTTATCACAAGTGTAAACACTGGCTGGGCTGTGTAGCCAACTCTCCCTTCCTGTCACATACACAGAGCTGTAAGAGTGGGTTAGAGGAGATCTGGCTACTCATTACAGCCAGCAGTGTTCTAGTTTACAAATCATAATCCTTACATGATATGGTGCCCCAATACACCTAATCAAGGTGCCTCAATACGCTTGATTAAAGGGCCCCTGCTTGATTGCATTGTCCCACCTGTTTACAGTCAGCACCAGATTATAACCAGTGCCTGAGCCCATGCCTGATTACAGTCAGCACCCGATTACAGCCAGGGTGTGGGTGTTCTACTCTCTTGGCACTTTAGAGCCTCTAAAAAAAATGATAGGTAGTTAGGAAATCAGATGCGTATTTAATGCCGTCCTATAATTGCTGGTACTAAGTCTGCGTTCCAAACCCTTTCAGTTTTCCTTGACCTGGTGATACAACCTAAAGTAATGTGCATGCCCTCCTATTTGCAGGTCACAACGGATTTCCTAAACTGCCTACTGAGAGTGAGCAGGTTTCCCTCTGACTTCATTTTTTGTACCTTGGATGTCAATAGCTTATACACTTCCAATCTACACTATGCGGGTAGTAGGGTTATTCATGATGCCATGGCTGATATGGGTTTACAATCAGACATTTAGAAGCTTTTATCGCAGCTTCTCCACATTGTATTCACAAAGAATTACTTTTATTTTGATGGGCAGTGCTATGTTTAACTCCAAGGCACTGTAATGGTCTTAAATGTTGCTCCCAGCTATGCTAACATGTTCATGGTTGACTTTGAAAAGAGTTTTAGCCAGGTGTGAAAAAATGTTGGAAAAGCAGAGAGATTGGGAGGGGGGACTTATGGAAAGAAAAAAATCCCTCTAAAGGGTGGACATAGTTGTAGTCAAGTACCACATCTTAAAATACAGTATCATCATATATAAAAAAAAAAAAATGAACCACTAAACGAAGGACTTTACTGGTACTAATAAGGTAAAATATCAAAAAAGTTTCATTGTACAAAGAGTAAAACATATCAATAACATTAGACATACTACAAAAATAAAGTTACTATAACACTTGCTGTAATTTAATCATCACCCTACTGCAGCCAGGTGGAGATTAGCTCGCTGCAACTGTTCCGCACAGGTGCATTTCACTGGTACAAAAGCCCACTTCCTCAGGAAATTAGGATTGAAGCGTAAGCTCTAAAACAAGAAGTATAAGCATATCAATTATTGTATTCATTTGACAAGGTATGAAACTCATTAATAGGAAGTAGGTACATACCTAAGCATATGTATATAAAACATCACATTGGTGAACCTACAATCAGCTGTCACCAACTTCCTTATTGCATAGAAAGGTCCATATGTGTTCTTTTGGTCCAAAAATTTCAAAAACAGTGTTCAAATGAACGATGATCTAAAAGAAAAAGTTTTTGTATATACTAAGCAATCCTGGATCAATAGGGTTACTGTGTGTGTTCAGTTACAAATTGACAGTGCACCAGAAATCAGGCGTAAACACTATATCCATTTGCAATATGGGGCCCTACAAATTACCGGCTTCACCCCTACTCCCCAAGGAGACGACTATACAAAATGGGCGGGAAAAGGAAACCCTGGACTGCCGCACTCTGTATAGACAGTTATTTATTCAAAAATTTCAGGTAAAAAATCCAAATTCAAAATAAATCAATAAATCCAAAACGACAAATGCAGGTAGTATACATGCAGGGAAGGATGGCTAACGCATTTCACGTCACAAATTGACGCTTACTCATAGCTAGGGTATGTGGGAATCAATAGAAGTATAAGTAGGAAATAAAATGGGAAATAAAATGACTTCACATCAATCAATGCTGAAAATACAGCTGACTGGGATGAGTTCATATTTGATTCCGACACTCCCAAGAAAGGAGGGGGGGGGGGGGGAAAGGGAAGAGCACTCTTTTGAAAACCATTCATAGAAATATAAAATGTGTATAAATTATAAGCTAAACACTTAATAATTAAATATGGACACACCAAAGTGTGTATATATATTGTGTGAAGTAAATAAGTGTAACAGTGATAAATATGAATGTCAATTGATCGTGTTCAATATGAAAATATGAACGAAAAAAAATTTCTTTAAAAAATGAGAAAATGAATGAAATAATTTTTTTTTGGAGATAATAAACTATATGTATAAAAATATCCATACATATAAAATAGTTATTATGTGATATTCGTGTAAATTAAAATAATAATAATGGTGTTTTACAAATGCTCCAAAACTATAATGATGAATTGATTAATAAAATTTAATTAAATTTAAATGCACAAAAATATGCACATTGAGTGCTACTACCAAACAGACTATATGACAACTACGTAAAAAGGTGTAAAGAATAATAATAAAAGTGAATAAGTGGATTATATATTATATGTGATCATGAGAAAATATATGTATATATATATATATATATATATATATATATATATATATATATATATATATATATATGTGTAAAGAAATGTCCATGTATAGATGTCTATAAATGTGTTATATAGCATGATCTAATCCACCTTATACTGGGTCTGTGGATATAATGCAATGGGGCTGATTTACTAATAACAGTGCGCTGCGCTGGTTCTAACCTTAATTGGTGCGCCTGATAACTCCTTCACTGGGCGCAGGAAGCAGCGGCGCACTGTTATAGTAAATAGAAATGTCAGCGGCGCTCTATTGAAAATGAATGGTTCCCTATGGGACCCCATTGATTTGAATAGAGGTCGCCCGGGAAGTCGGATCCGACTTGCGGGCGACTCGTGTGCCGGCTGACACAGGGACAGCGCGACTTTGCGAGGCGATCTGGACACGACCTGAGCGTACAGCAGCCGCTCAAGTCGCGTCCTAGAGGCGACTAGCCGGCCGAGAATGTGTCCAGCGCGATGTCATCGCACTGGTCCTCGGCAGCCTCGCTGTCCCATGTTTTGGTATGAATCATGAAGGGGAACTCCCGGCCAAATTTTAATGAAAAAACCGGCATGGGTTCCCCTTCAGGAGCATAGCAGGCCCTTAGGTCTGGTCTGGATTCTAAGGTGAACCCCCTAAGCCGACAAACGGCGTGAGGGTCCCCCCAAAATCCAAACCAGACCCTTGGGTCTGGTCTGGATTTTAAGGTGAACCCCTCAAGCCGAAAAACGGCATGGGGGTCCCCCCAAAATCCAAACCAGACCCTTATCCGAGCACGCAACCTGGCAGGCCGCAGGGGAAAAGGGGGGGACAAAGCGGCCCCCCTCCCTCCTGAACCGTACCAGGCCGCATGCCCTCAACATGGGGGGTTTGGTGCTTCGGGGCAGGGGGGGCGACCTGCGGCCCCCCCCACCCCAAAGCACCCTGCCCCCATGTTGATGGGGACAAGGGCCTCTTCCCGACAACCCTGGCCGTTGGTTGTCGGGGTATGCGGGCGGGGGGCTTTTCGGAATCAGGGCGCCCCCTTTAAAAAGGTACATCGTACCCCTACCCATTCACCTGGTGGAAAAAAATTGCAACAAAAAAAACACACAGCTTTTTAAAGTATTTTATTGCACAGCTCCGGGGGTCTTCTTCCGACTTCGGGGGTCTCCGGTGTCGTCGCCGCCGCTCTCCGGTTTTCTTCTGCCGGGCCACCACTAACTTCTTTAGCTCTTTTGCTAGCGGAGGCTCCGGTCTTCTCCGTCGCCTTCTCCCCTCTTCTCCTCTCCGGTTCTTCCTTTCTTCTGCCGGGCCTCCGCTAACTTCTTTTAGCTCTTTTGCTAGTGGAGGGCCCGGTCTTCTCCGTCGCCTACTTCTCCCACTATCCGGTTCTTCTCCCGGTTCTTCTCCCGCTTCTTTCTTCTGCCGGCCCCTCCACTAACTTCTTTAGCTCTTTTGCCAGTGGAGGGCCCGGTCTTCTCCGTCGCCTTCTTCTCCAGCTATCCGGTTCTTCTCCCGGTTCTTCTCCCGCTTCTTTCTTCTGCCGGCCCCTCCACTAACTTCTTTAGCTCTTTTGCTAGTGGAGGGGCCGGTCTGGAGCGGGAGAAGAAGAAGGCGACGGAGAAGACGGTAGAAGAACCGGGAGAAGAACCGGATAGCGGGAGAAGAAGAAGGCGACGGAGAAGACCGGAGCCTCCGCTAGCAAAAGAGCTAAAGAAGTTAGCGGTGGCCCAGCAGAAGAAAACCGGAGAGCGCGGCGACGACACCGGAGACCCCCGAAGTCGGAAGAAGACCCCCGGAGCTGTGCAATAAAATACTTTAAAAAGCTGTGTGGTTTTTTTATTGCAATTTTTTTCCACCAGGTGATTGGGTAGGGGTACGATGTACCCCATACTCATTCACATAGGGTGGAGGGCCGGGATCCCGGGGCCCCTTTATTAAAGGGGGCTCCCGGATTCCGATAAGCCCCCCGCCCGCAGACCCCGACAACCAACGGCCAGGGTTGTCGGGAAGAGGCCCTTGTCCTCATCAACATGGGGCAGGGTGCTCTGGGGTGGGGGGGTCGCAGGTCGCCCCCCTGCCCCAGAGCACCAAACCCCCCATGTTGAGGGCATGCGGCCTGGTACGGTTCAGGAGGGAGGGGGGGCGCTCTCTCGTCCCCCCCTCTTCCCCTGCGGCCTGCCAGGTTGTGTGCTCGGATAAGGGTCTGGTTTGGATTTTGGGGGGGACCCCCACGCCTTTTTTTCGGCGTAGGGAACCCCTTCAAATTCAGACCAGACCCAAGGGCCTGGTATGCTCCTGGAGGGGGAACCCATGCCGGTTTTTTATTTAAAATTTGGCCTGGAGTTCCCCCTCAAGATTCATACCAAACACAGTGCCTGCTATTGGTGGGGATCCAAGTCGGATCCCCGTTCATTGAAAGTCGGACATATGTCGGCTTCATGTCGCAGGGCAAAGTCGGATCCAAAGTAGGACAGATGTCGTGTCGCACTAGTGTGAACCCAGCCTAAATACAACTACACTGCTGCTCTCAGCTGCTCATATCACTCTGGTCTCACTAAATAGCTAAAATCGTAAATAATACTGTTTTTGGAGCTTAGGGCGGCTCCTTATCATATACATGCAAATGTGGTAAAACACGGCATGCAAACGCCACAAAGCGCGCCTTTCTAAATGCCACTTTCAACCTTAGTTCAGAACACTTTGCACCAGCGTCCCGTCTACATGGGGCCTAAAAACGCCTATGCCATTTACAGCTCCAAAACGCCATGGTGGCCATGAGGCCATAGGCTAACATGGAGAGATGTTTTTAAGCTGCAAAAAACGCTCAAACAAGCGGTTGGAAAAACTTCCGTGTGCATGTAGCCTTATATTAACCACTTGCGCACTGCCCAGACCAAGTTTCACATTTCAGCACTGATGCACTTTTAATGACAATTGCGCACTCATACAACACTGTAACCCAATGAAAATGTTTTATTTGTTGGCACACAAATAGAGCTTGCTTTTGGTGCTATTTGATCACCTTTGTGTTTTATTTTAAAAAAAATTCTATAAATACAAAAGACCGAGTTAAAAAAAAAAAAAAAAAAAGGATATTTTAACCACTTCAGCACTGGGCCTATTCTGGCACTTCTCTCCTTCATGTAAAAATCATAAATTTATGGCTATAAAATTACTTCAAAACACCAAACATTATATACTTTTTTGGAGCAGACACCCTAGGGAATAAGATGGCGGTCATTGCAAATTTTTATCTCGCTCGGTATTTGCGCAATAAATTTTCAAACGCCTTTTGTTTGCTAAAAATATTACAAAACAGTAAAGTTACGGCCAATTTTTTGGTATAATGTGAAAGATGTTGTTACTTCAGTAATTAAAAATCTCCCTAGAGAATTTTTTTACACGTTACCATTTTGGCATTACAGAGGGGGTCTAGTACTAGAATTGCTGCACTCGTTCTAACGCACGCAGCAATAGCTCACATGTGTGGTTTGAACGGCGTTTGCATATGTGGGCGGGACTTACGTGTGTGTTCGCTTCTGAGCGCGAGCTACCGGGGACATGGGCGTTTTTTCTTATTTATTTTTTATTTTTTGTTTTTGTTTTTTGACTTTTTTGTATTTCTTACTCTTTTTAAATTTTTTTAATTTTTTGGGATCTCTTTTATTCCTATTACAAGGAATGTAAACATCCCTTGTAATAGGAATGTGTGTGACAGGTCCTCTTTATGGAAAGATGCAGGGTCAATAAGACCCCGCATGTCTCCTCCAGGCTGGAAAGCATGATATTGTTCCAAAATAATCACCAATCTCATGCTGACAGCCAAGATCACGGCTTGGTTAACATACGGGAACACGGCATGATGTCATAACGTTGTGCCCGCGCCTCCGACGGTCATAGAGATGACTGATGAACATCTGGTCACCAGTCATCTCCAAATCGTTCTCCGGAGAAGCACCGGATGGCGGCAAGAGAGGGGGGGGACGTCCCCTCCCCCTCCTATAAGAACGATCAAGCGGCGGAACTGCCACTATGATCGTTTTTATTGAGCACAGAATCGCCGGCTGAAAAGAATGATATCTGAATGATGCCTGCAACTGCAGGCATCATTCAGATGTCACCGCCCAAAGCCAAGGATGTCATTTGACGGTGGGCGGTAGGAAACTGGTTAATATTTTTAAAAAAGGTAATTTTTCTTCTTCCTTGATGTACACTGATGAGACTGCACTGATGGGCACCGATAAGGTGGCAAGGGTGGGCACTGAGAGGTGGCATTGCTATTTAGCACTGGTGGGCAGTGAGAAGTGACACTGCTAGGTGGCAATGATAGTTGGCAGTGATGGGCACTGATAGGCACTGGCAGCACTGCTAGGTGGCACTGATTGGCACCAGTGGTGGGCATTGATAGGTGGCACTGGCAGGGGCTACTAATTGTCACAGATGATGCAGAATTGCCTCTTCCTCTTCGGGCCCCATGTCCCTTGCACATAAGCCGGTGATTGCCTTTTTTTTATGCTCACGCTGTCAGCACAAGGAGAAAACAAAAACCATTACCCAGCTTTTGCTTACATCACGTGATCAGCTGTCATTTGCTGACAGCTGATCACATGGTAAAGGACAGGGACCAGCCCCTTACTCGGATCTGTCATCACCTGAGTCTCAGTGACTCAGTGACCACAGCGCGCGCAAAGGGGAGGACGTTTATTGACGGACTCCCGGCAATTGAGGACCATGCTGTGGCCGTCGATCAGTTATAGCGCTGATCTCAAGTGATTAAAGAGGGTCTAAATGGGCCATTGACATGCATCACAATTCAACTTAGGAATGTGTCTTTGAAAAGTTAAACTAAATAATTTGGCCACTTTATCCTTCCAAATAATTCACTTCCTGTCACATAGCCACACAGGAAGTGAGGGAAAATCCCTAACAATGTCTTTCCTTGGGACACATAGGTCAGTCTAAATACTTTCCCCATTATGCACATTGCACTCAAGCATATTGCGGGGTACACCACAATTTATTAGGTAGTTTGGACTGTGGGGTTTATTTACTAAAGGCAAATCTACTTTGCACTACAAGTGCACTTGCTGTATATCTGATGGGGACATGCAAGCCAAAAAAAAAAAAACATCTTTGCTTTTACATGATTGTAACATCCAATCACCAGTACCTTCCCTGGAGATTTTCAGCAGCTACACTTTTACTGCAGAGTGGATTTGTCTTTACTAAACCCCAAACTACCCAATGATTTGGGGTGTACACAACAAAGTGCTAGAGTGCAATTTGCTTAATGGGGACACTAGTTAGATTGATCTGTGTGTCCCCAAGAAAAGCCATTGATAGGGTTTTACCTTCACTTCCTGTTTAGCTGTGTTAAGAAAAGGAGACACAAAGGCCAAACTACAAAAAAAAAATATAAAAAAAAAAACAAAACACACACACACACGCAGGGGTTCTAACACTTACTTCGTTTCCCTCAAAATGCCCACAATTAGAATTGTATGGCCTTGAGCTATTTTTAAGTGCAGTGCTCTAAATCAGTGCTTCTCAAGTACCCCCAACAGGCCATGTTTGCAGGTTTTCCTTCATCTTGCACATGTGCTTTAAATCACAGTCAATGGTTTTGATTTTTGGACAGCAATTCTCGATAAGCTAAATTCACAAAACATGTCCTGTTGGGGGTACTTTAGGACTGAGGCTGAGAACCACTGCAGTAAATAAGGAAAATTGAATACTTACCGCTCTGTATTTTTCATTTCCTGGTGACGCTCCATGGCAGCACACAATACAATCCATGCATATACTACCATGAAGGCACCAGGGTAGACAAATCACACCTGTTTTGTTTTGACATGCCAATCAGCTGTCACATTTGTTGCAAAGAAAACACAAAACAAACATCAAAATTTTGCATCTAATTTTATTGTTCAACAAAACAAAAGGGAAGGCAAAATAAAAAACATGGTCAATTTGAAACAGTTACACTCTCAACATCTTGAGCAATTTTTGGCCCAAAAAATGCAGCAGACAATTAAATCAAAGTGAACAAACAACACACATTAACAACATCAGAATTATTTCAGGGGAACATATCTCCCCCACACCAAAAATATACAATCCACATAAGTTAACCAATCACTTGTTTTGCAAAGACATAACAAATAAAATACATGCGTTACAAACTCGATAAGGACACCAACACGTACGCACGCACGCACGCACGCACGCACGCACGCACGCACGCACGCACACACACCTCTCTTCTTAAGGCAATCGACCGAATGCTCTGTGAGCTTTATATAACATATGTTTGTGTGCTAATGAGGCAATTGAAAACACATGCACAGTCCATGAAACACCCAGAATGCAAGTTCTCCCAATGTAGAGACTGAAATTCAAAGTGGGCACACCTGTTAAGATGTCCTTCAATTTCTAACCCATAAAAACACTCTCTGAGTGAGCATGCCCAGAAATATCCAGGCGCTGTTCACACACAAAAACCACGCCAAAAAAAAAACTAACTGGCTGGGCATGTGCAGAACAACACCAATGCAGCTAGCAAAAAATAACCCCTCCCCCGTCCAAAATTAAGCACATCATCCAGCATGCTACAAAATTAGAGATGGGACAATCACCCCTCCCCCCCACCAACAAATACTATTGCAGTCTATGGGAACTGACTTGTTAATTTTGCTAGTCCCCACTTGGCTGGCTTATCTTCTAGTTATTGGCCTTAAAATGGGGGCCCAGGTCCCACCCTAAGGGACATATATCAATGTCACCAATTTGGAAAACACCAAAAACAAAACAAGGAGAAGTGCCTTTAAATATGCCAAATTGCTTAAGGGCCATTTCACACCACATACAGTCCATTGCGTTTTTTATGCATCCAAAATGAATGGAAAGTTGGTTATATGGTTCTAAATGGCAGTGTTTGTTCCAGTGCGTTCCAGTTCCACCAAAAAAGTAGAACATGCTGCATTTTACCTGCACTGGACTGTACTGGAACGCATCAAAACGCATCATAAACGCACTGGAACGCACAGGAACACACCTAAATGCACCAAAAACGCACTGGAACACACTTGTCCTTATCTATGGTTAATAAAAAAGAGGGGTGAAAACAAAGCACTGGACTGCATCAAAAACTTACCAAAAATACACCGGAACGCATGAAAAAAGTGCATGCAGAAAAGCACCTGGAACGCATCCGGATTGTGTTTCTATGGTGTGAACTGGCCCTAGTTCACACTATAGAAACGCAGTCTGGGTGCGTTCCAGGTGCTTTTCTGAATGCGCGTTTTTGACACATTCCAGTGCATTTTTGAGGCGTTTTTGATGCAGTCCAGTGTTTTTTTCCGCCTCTTTTCACTTAGGACAAGTGTGTTGCAGTGCGTCTTTGGTGCATTTAGGTGCGTTGCGGTGCATTCCAGTGCATTTTTGGTACGTTCCGTTGCATTTTTGATGTGTTTTACTGGGGTCCAGTACAGTTTTGTACCTAAAAAATGCAGCATGACCAATTATTTTTTGGCTTTCTGAAATGCACTGGAACGGACTGCAGTGGTGTGAACTATGCCATTGGCATTAGTGTGATCAACTTTCTTTGCGTTTTTCAGGCATCAAAAAAACGCACTGCACTGCATCCGGTGTGAACTGGCCCTAAATATCATCCCCGGGGGGTGTCTATAGTATGCCTGTAAAGTAGCACATGTTTTCCATGTTTATAACAGTTGGAGAGCAAAATTACATTTCTAAAGTAAAATAATAGTCATTTAAAAGTCCTTGCGGCTGTAATGAATTGCTGGTTCCTGTCAATACAGATAAAAGTCATTGAAAGTCTTTGCTAACCAAAAATGCGTGGGGGTTCCCCCAAATTCCATAACCAGGCCCTTCAGGTCTGGAATGGATATTAAGGGGAACCCCGCTGCAAATGTAAAAAAAAAATGACGTGGGGTTCCCCCCAAATATCCAAACCAGGCCCTTCAGATCTGGCATGGATTTTAAGGGGAACTCCACCCCAAATTTAAAAAAAAAATGGCGTGGAGTCCCCCTAAACATCCACACCAGACCCTTTATCCGAGCACATAACCTGGCTGGCCGCAGGGGAAGAGGGGGGGACGAGAGAGCGGCCCCCCCTCCCTCCTGAACCGTACCAGGCCACATGCCCTCAACATGGGGAGGATGTCCCCATGTTGATGGGGACAAGGGCCTCATCCCCACAACCCTTGCCCGGTGGTTGTGGGGGTCTGCGGGCGGGGGGCTTATCGGAATCTGGAAGACCCCTTTAACAAAGGGGACCCCCAGATCCCGGCCCTCCCCCTGTGTGAAATGGTAATGGGGTACAAATGTACCCCTACCATTTCACAAGGAAAGTGTAAAAAATGTAAAAAATGACAAGAGCCGGTTTTTGACAATTCCTTTATTAATGTCTTTTCTTTTCTTCCATCTTCTTCCTTCTTCTTCTTCCATCTTCTTCTTTTCTCCATTCGGGTTTCTTCCTCCATCTTCATCTTCCTCTTCATCTTTATCTTCATCTTCCTTCTTCCTTCGGTGTTCTCGTCCAGCATCTTGCTCCGGCGTCTTCCCTTCTTCTTTCTTCTCCGGCCGCTCCGTTTGAATTGGAGGTTCCCGCTGTGCGACACTTCAGTTCGCCTCTGGGTCCGCTTACACCCGTGACCCGGCCCCCCTCTGACGCACATGGATTTCACGGGGACTTTCCCCGTGGTGACAGAGGGGGGCGGAGCCACCGGGTGTAAGCGGACCAAGTGGAGAACTGAAGCGTCGCACAGCGGGAACCTCCAATTCAAACGGAGCGGCCGGAGAAGAAAGAAGAAGGGAAGACGCCGGAGCAAGATGCGGACGAGAAGACCGAAAGAAGAAGGAAGATGGAAGATGAAGATGAAGAGGAAGATGGAGGAAGAAACCCGAATGGAGAAAAGAAGAAGATGGAAGAAGAAGAAAGAAGAAGATGGAAGAAAAGAAAAGACATTAATAAAGGAATTGTCTAAAACCGGCTCTTGTCATTTTTTACATTTTTTACACTTTCCTTGTGAAATGGTAGGGGTACATTTGTACCCCATTACCATTTCACACAGGGGGGGCCGGGATCTGGGGGTCCCCTTTGTTAAAGGGGTCTTCCAGATTCCGATAAGCCCCCCGCCCGCAGACCCCCACAACCACCGGGCAAGGGTTGTGGGGATGAGGCCCTTGTCCCCATCAACATGGGGACATCCTCCCCATGTTGAGGGCATGTGGCCTGGTACGGTTCAGGAGGGAGGGGGGGCCGCTCTCGTCCCCCCCTCTTACCCTGCGGCCGGCCAGGTTATGTGCTCGGATAAGGGTCTGGTGTGGATTTTTGGGGGGACTCCACACCATTTTTTTAGAAAATTTGGGGTGGAGTTCCCCTTAAAATCCATGCCAGATCTGAAGGGCCTGGTTTGGATATTTGGGGGGAACCCGCACGTCATTTTTTTTAAAATTTGCAGCGGGGTTCCCCTTAATATCCATTCCAGACCTGAAGGGCCTGGTTATGGAATTTGGGGGAACCCCCACGCTTTTTTTTTTTGGTTAGCAAAGACTTTCTATAACTTTTCTCTATATTGCCGGGAGCCGACAATTCATTATAGCCGCGGTGCTTTTAAATGGGTTTTTTTTCCTTTAGAAATGACATTTTGCAGGCGCACTGGGAAGTTCAGGGCTGCGCCTGTTCAACTTATGCAAATTGACTTAGGTGACTTGACATTTACTAAGATTTTGCCGGCGCAGTGTCTTGGCGCATTTAAACCATTGAAATTCCCGCGCTGAGCTCAAAAAAACCTCCCGCAGCTCTCTGCAAACCCACAGACTAAAACAACTACCTATCCACAGAAAGCTTTCATTGAATATTTATCAAAAATGGTCTCCCCTACAGGTAAGTCATTAGGGCAAGATGCATTACTATCATGAATGAACAATTTGAATCTATGGTCCAAGAAATGTCACAAACTTTCCTGGGAAGTCCCAAGAAATATTTACTGAGGCAACCAATAGGTCTAAAACTGTGAAAGAATTTCCTTGATCAAAATTAAGCCTAAACAGCAAATGTAATGTATTCCAGTGGTACTAATATTCTCTTCACATTCTATTGAAGCATACATGCAAGCACTGACCACTGCTGTCCAGCAATCCATATCTCTCAAGCCCCGTACACACAACCGGTTTTCCCGTTGGAAAAAAAACCAATGGTTTTCCTGACGGAATTCCTCTCAAGCCTGCCTTGCATACACACTGTCACACAAAAAGGCCGGTGAACTTTTGACTGCCAAGAACGCGGTGACGTAAAAGACTACAACGAGCCGACAAAATGAATTTCTATGCTTCCGAGCATGCGTCGAATTGTTTCCGAGCATGCGTGTTTTTTTTCCCGTCGGAAAAGCATACAGAAGAACGGTTTTCCCCGCTAGGATTTTTTCCTGACGGTAAAAAAGAGATCCTGCTCTCTTTTTTTTTCCAGCAGTTTTTCTGTTGGAAAAAGTCAGATGGAGCATACACACGGTCGGGATTCCCAGCCAAAAGCTCTCATCAGACTTTTTCCAACAGGAAAACCGGTCGTGTGTACGGGGCATCAGGAGTTTTTCATACAAACAGCTGCTACAGCTGGACGCGGCTGGGTGATTCACTCAGGGGTACTTCTGTTTAGGGCAGTATGTGCCCAGGGATGTGCCCTCTGCCCACTGCTAAATTCTCAGTGTGCATTGGATCTAAATACGTCTATGCTGTGTGTAAAACATAACTTGTTAAAATGATAATTTTGTGAAAATAAATCCAATTTAATTTCATTTATTTTCCCCAAAAATGTGGCAAAAAATAAATCTTTAAAATACTCACATGCCTCTTATTAAATACCTTGGGGTGTCTACTTTCCAAAAAGGGGTCATTTTGGAGGTGCTTATTATTGTCCTGATATTTTAGGGTCTCAAAAAATGTGATAGGCAGTCAGAACATCATGGTTCATAAATTTCAATTATACATACCATAGTTTGTAGACTCTAACTTTCACACAATCTGAATAATATACTTATTTGTTTTTGTTTTGTTTTTTACCCAAGAAATGTGTCAACTTATGAGCGAAAGGGGCCTAAAACGCAGCCCCCAACATCACCAAAGGTCTGCAAATAGGGGGAGATTTACTAAAACTGGTGCACACAGAATTTGGTGCAGCTGTGCATAGTAACCCAATCAGCTTCTAGGTATTATTGTTGAAGTTAGATGCTGATTAGTTACTATGCACAGCTGCACTAGAATCAGTTTTAGTAAATCTCCCCCAATATGTTCAATATGCGTAATGCTTTAGAGTACTGTCAGAAACTGCAGACCTAATAGAGTAAATGAGGGTCAGAGAGTGTCGACATGCAACATTTTTGAGTGAGGATATGTTGCAGAAGACAATATGAAACTGTGACATGTTACATGAGGCTAGTAGGCTAGTAGAGATCAATTAATGTTCCTACTACAAACCTTGAGATCTTTAACCCTTTATTAGGACAGACAGTGTTTAAATATAAATTACAACTGAGAATAGGGATCAGATCACAGTATATACTGTATTTATTGGCATATAACACTCACTTTTTTACCCTGAAAATAGAGGGTAAACTGTGCCTGCGTGTTATACGCAGGGGCTTTGGGACGTTTTTTTCCTGAAACTTTCCTCTTAAAGTTAGGGTGCGTGTTATATGCCTGTGCGTGTTATACGCCGATAAATACGGTACTTAATTAGGTTAAACCTTTCTCCCCAACACCCACCTTAACTTTATTTCTGTTGAAGGGGCATGACCAAAAAAGGTCTGCCGATCCGGCTTCCAATCAGAGCTCTCAGCCAATGGCTGAGAGAGATGACAGGATTGTTCTGGTGGGGGTGGGGGCGTCCCCTTGCCAGAACTGAATAGAACAGCAGGGGAGCTAGCTCTGTCGTTTTTTTCTCCTGCTGTGTTCAACGAAAAGCAATTACTAGTGTGTACTAGGCTTTGGAAGGGGAAAGCTAGGTAGGATTTGTAAGCATGTAAAAGCAAGTAAAAAGTTAAGTAGCAACATTTTACCATCTTTTTACAGTTATGCTATGTGAATGAGAAGGTGGGTTTGGCTGCAAAAGTGCAAGAATGCTTTAGGCTTTGCAGATTGCAGAGTTATAGGCAGTGACGGCTGGTGTTTTTTTTTGGGGGGGGGGGGGGCGACAAACAATCCAAATGACCCGCTTTCTGATTGGCCGGGAGGAAATTCAGTGTTACAATACCAAATATTAATTCGGTATTGTAACACAACTTGGTGGGCTCGGAGCACAGTGCTCTGCACCCTGAGACCACCCTTTTTTGAAGCCTATTAGAGCTTCTGGCTCTAATTACATGCTTAAAAAAAATACCCCCCCCCCGTTGGAGCGTCCCTATATGTAGATCAGGGAGCCGGACGCATGGATAGGGGGAACGGTGCCGTGCGCCCCTAGTGGAGTGGCCACCACTGGTTATAGGTCTGCCTCTTCTGGGAATGTGTCTGACTTCTGCAGAGGAACCATTGTTTCCACACTGAGAGCAATGGCTCTTCACTGCAGCTATTGATGGGGAATAGTCATTTCTGCTCAGTTTATGCTTTTTAATGAAAATAAACTAAAAGACTTTACACACCATTTATTTTGATTTCCCTAGATTGTATTTAGATTAGATTATTCAACCTGAAAGTTCGGTTGGGCTTCAAAGCCTCGTACACACCATGAGAATGAATGAATGATTGTATGATCTGGTATCATATGAGAAAAAAACTTGTGTTTGTCCATTTAAAGAGCAATATTGGGCTGTATAGATAGAATAGATGGCTGAATTTTACAGCAGGCTACAGCAGTTTATGCAGTTCTTCCCTGTCAACCATTGGATTTACCCATAAGTGCACAGAGGATTCCAGATAAGGTTAGCAAAAATAAATGAGGAGGCATTTTATGGCACAAGAACAAGTCTAGGATGGTTAAAAGTGTTTCAATCACTCAGAAATTCACTGATTACGTTATACCGTGGGACCCAGCGTTCTTTCTTCTGCATCATCACCAGAACTCGGCGAGGACCTATAGATGTTCTATTATACCAATTTTACTTACTGCTGTGAAGGGCTGCATACAGTTCCATTGGAAGCAGTCGCAAGCACCGTTTGGCTAAAAAGGACTACAGAAAATAATTAAATGGAGAACCTGATGGCCACAGAGAGGGGACTTCGGGAAACAATTCCTCAATAAGTGATTTTACTGGCACGAATATTAAATTTCAGAAGAGTACTCTCCCCTGTTGGGCTGAACTGTCCATTCGGGACGTCTGGAGGTCGCACAGCTGGTCTGCAAACTTCGAAGTCTATGGAGGATGGCTGCGGGCCTTGTTTATCTTCGCACTCCTCCTTTTTCCCCCCTTCTCTGTACCACAGGGTACAGAGACAACTGAACGCATAGTCCCCTTGTTTTCAAGGGGGAACATGTGCCTACTACATACCCCCTTTTAGATGGGTTCTTGCTGTTATAATGAATATTGTTTCTTAAGCCTCGTACACACGGTCGGACTTCCATCGGACTTTTCCGTGTTTTTTTGTCCGAACGGAGTTGGTTGGGAACAGGGCTGTCGCAACAGGACAGGCAAAACAAGCAATTGCTTGGGGCCCCGAGCTGGCCTGGGGCCCCAGCCTAGGGTGCCTGCCTGCGGCCTGTCACTGTCCTGGATTTCCGTCCTGGGTCGATCTAATGCATGATCGATCTGAGACCAAGGACCCCTAGCTGGCACTGTGCTGGTTGATGCTACCTGCCGCCCGCTTGGCGTGTAGCAACCAGTGACGTCACGAGCAGGGCAGGAGAGAGGCAGAGTTGTGCCTATCACAGCGGAGGACTCGGAAGATGTAGCTAGCTCCACCCACCTCCTCCCGCTCCCTGTATGTCCTTGTGTCCAGCCAGGCACTCAGGCAGTGGCATGCTGCTGCAGAACAGAAACACTTGACAGTGACAGAGAGACAGATTGCAGCTGTGTTAATGTAACAGACAGAGTAGAAAGGCAAGTAAAATGCATTGCTCACCATTGTCACCAACATCATAAGGGTGGGCAGGACTGGAGCAGGAGAGGACACATCCTAGCAGGGCAGGGAGGGTTCATGCTGGGACTTGAAATCATGTGACCCCCCCCCCAAAAGTGAAGAACTACAGGTCCCAGCATGAACCCCTCAGAGCTGAAAATGTTTCCTGCATTACTGGCACAACCACACTGCTGTGGTTCCTGTAGGCTTTGCGTGAGTGCGGGGGGCCTCCATGTCCATTTTGCTTGGGGCCCCCAAATTCCTTCAAACGGCCCTGGTTGGGAACACCCATAGCATACACACGCTCGGACTTTTCTGCAAACTTTCTTACAACATCACATGTTTTTTCTGCTCTTTTCTTCTCTTTACTGCCACCCTTTGGTCAACTTCTGCTATTGTTGGTTGATTTTAACATTAGTTTTTTTGTCCATCGGACTAAAGTCCGATGGTTTTCTGTACACACGGTCGGACTTTGCTCCATCAGACTTTTGTTGGGCAAAAGTTTGTCCGTTTGCAGACCCAACTTTTGTCCGATGAAATCCAAAACCAAACGAAAAAAGTTTGTCTGATGGAGCGTACACACGGTCGGATTGTTGGTCCAACTTGCTCAAAACGAAGTTTGTTGGGCAAAAGTCCGACCGTGTGTACGGGGCTTTATTGAGATCAGATTACATGGCCATTTGGCCTCCTGCTGTTGAACCAAATTTCTTATCTGGTACTATTCCATCTGTATATACTGTATATCTATATATACAGTATGCACATGTCAGTTATATATGCATATTCTTCCCTTTTCTGCACTGTTGCCTTGCAATGAAAATTAAAGAATTGAAAAAAAATAAAGTGTCTCAAGTAACCTTTAACAGCCATTTAAAGTTTGTTGCACCCTTAAAAACCAACAACAATTACCGTCGTTTTTCTTTTCCAATTGACTCCAGTACATTTCTCTTCATAGCTAACTCCCCAGATTTTCTTGAAAAAACACGTATTTTTGCTCATCTCTTGATGAAGTGGAGATTGTGGCAGGAAAACTCTCTTCCTTCTAATCAGTAAGCAAATTAATCTATTCACATTTAGCTCACCTCAATTTTTCATGGAAAGGATTGCACCTCAATAAAGAACATTGATGAAAGGATTGCACCTTCATCATGAGCTGAGTGCACTCATATTTCTTTCCATTACAAATATTAAATTAATAAAGGTAATGTCACTATGTAGTATATACTATACTTAGTATACTTATACTTAGTATAACTCAACTGGATTATAAATATGCCTAGAATTACTTCAGTGTGTATAGGATAATAGAAATATTTCTTTATAAGAGACTTTACTACAAAAGTTTTATTTTGACCTTGATGTGAAAAAAACTCCCGTCAGTTTGTTGAAAATCATTTAATTTTGTTTTATCTGGCAGAGTTCACTAGGAGTTGCAACTCTGTACCAGCCTCACTGTCATAGGCTATATATTCTGAATCAATTTATTAGATCTATATGCTTACAGCATTATTCTGTCACCATTGTTATATATTGTGTGTACTTTCTAGACAATAGATGCGATTCAAAACATACTTTGCAATCTAAAAAATACTGAGCCTTTTTTATCAGCAATTCTTTGGTAAGACTGTATGTATTACTGTATAAGCAACCAGCCATATTCATACTTTTATGCTGCCATTGCCATTTTCTAGCGCAGGACTGAATCTGGTGCATTTTGGCAATATACTGTTCCTATGAAAAAAAACAAAAAAACACTATTATTCAGTTACACAACAGCAAAATACCCAGTACTGTCCAATATCCTTCCCCCTACAACCAAAGTTCTGGGAATCTTTCATGATAAATAGTGATGAGCCGAACACCCCCGGGTTCGGTTCGCACCAGAACCCGCGAACGGACCGAAAGTTCGCACGAACATTAGAACCCTATTAAATACAATGGATGCGAACGTTCGAATTCTAAAGTGCTAATTATAACGACTATTATCCATGTTATTGTCTTAAACAGAGTTTGGGAACCCGGGTTCTGCACCAGGGGACATGTATCAATGCAAAAAGAAGTTTTAAAAACGGACGTTTTTCGGGAGCAGTCATTTTAATGATGCATAAAGTGAAAAAAAAAAGTCAAATATTCCTTTAAATATCGTACCTGGGGGGTGTCTAAAGTATGCCTGCGAAGTGCCACGTGTTTCCCGTGTTTAGAACTGTCCCTGCACAAAATGACATTTCTAAAGGAAAAAAAAGCCATTTAAAACTGCTTGCGGCTTTAATGTAATGTCTGGTCCCGGTAATATGGAAGAAAATCTTTAAGAAAAATGGCATAGCTACCCCATCACCCCCCCCCCTACCCCAGCCCATTACCAGCCCCTTTGGGTCTTGTTTGGATATTAAGGGGAACCCCGCAACACAAAATAAAAAAGGCCCTATATACTCTGAACAGCAGTATACAGGCGGTGTAAACAAGACCGGTGTAAACAAGACAGGGACTGTAGGTTTGTTCTTAAGTAGAATCTGTTTGTAATTTTGAACACGTACATTGTTTAAGTGTAGCTCCAGCCAAAAAAACTATTTTTAAGCTTTTTGGAAAACATAGGGAAGGGTTATCACCCCTGTAACATTTGTTTTGCTGTCTGTGCCCCTGTTCAGAACATTTCACCTCACTTTGCGTCCCAATGACAACTGTTTTTGAAATGTGGTGTTTTTATTGAAACAAGGATTGGTGATAAAGCATCAGTACAGAGGAGACACCTTTCTCCCATATTAATTCTTACAGGAGAGAATTTTCCTTCCTAGGGGTAGATTTCCTCTCACTTCCTGTTGTCTTCTTCCGTTTGCAAGTAGGAGTTGTTTGTAAGTTGGATGTTTGAAAGTAGGGACCTGCCGTATATACTCTGCAGAAATTGGCCCCTTAGGTGTTGGTGTTGGCACAACACTGTAAGCACTCACAGTTACTCTTGGTGGGTAGTGATGAGCCGAACACCCCCGGGTTCGGTTCGCACCAGAACCCGCGAACGGACCGGAAGTTCGAACGAACATTAGAACCCTATTAAATACAATGGATGCGAACGTTCGAATTCTAAAGTGCTAATTATAACAACTATTATGCATGTTATTGTCCTAAAAAGGGTTTGGGAACCCGGGTTCTGCACCAGGGGACATGTATCAATGCAAAAAGAAGTTTTAAAAACGGTCGTTTTTCGGGAGCAGTCATTTTAATGATGCATAAAGTGAAAAAAAAAAAGTCAAATATTCCTTTAAATATCGTACCTGGGGGGTGTCTAAAGTATGCCTGTGAAGTGCCACGTGTTTCCCGTGTTTAGAACTGTCCCTGCACAAAATGACACTTCTAAAGGAAAAAAAAGCCATTTAAAACTGCTTGCGGCTTTAATGTAATGTCTGGTCCCGGTAATATGGATGAAATTCTTTAAGAAAAATGGCATAGCTACCCCATGACCCCCCCCCCCCCCTACCCCAGCCCATTACCAGCCCCTTTGGGTCTTGTATGGATATTAAGGGGAACCCCGCACATAAAATAAAAAAGGCCCTATATACTCTGAACAGCCGTATACAGGCGGTGCATACAAGACAGGGACTGTAGGTTTGTTCTTATGTAGAATCTGTTTGTAATTTTGAACAGCTACATTGTTGAAGTGTAGCTCCAGCCCAAAAATCTATTTTTAAACTTTTTGGAAAACATAGGTAAGGGTTATCACCCCTGTAACATTTGTTTTGCTGTCTGTGCCCCTGTTCAGAACATTTCACCTCACTTTCCGTCCCAATGACAACTGTTTTTGAAATGTGGTGTTTTTCTTGAAACAAGGATTGCTGATAAAGCATCAGTACAGAGGAGACACCTTTCTCCCATATTTATTCTTACAGGAGAGAATTTTCCTTCCTAGTGGTAGATTTCCTCTCACTTCCTGTTGTCTTCTTGCGTTTGCAAGTAGGAGTCGTTTGTAAGTTGGATGTTTGAAAGTAGGGACCTGCCGTATATACTCTGCAGAAATAGGCCCCTTAGTTGTTGGTGTTGGCACAACACTGTAAGCACTCACAGTTACTCTTGGTTGGTGCTGGAACGCCCTGCTGTCAACTATTATATCAGGAATTTTAATTACATATAATTGTTGAACAGTGGTAGTAAAAATTGGGCCTTTGATGGTGGTGCTGGTGCCACAACACTGTAAGCCCTGACAGTTACTCTTGGTGGGTGCAGCAATGGGCCCTGCTGTGAATTATTAGATCAAGAATTGTAATTACATGCCCCTGTTGAACAGGGGCTGAAAAATTGGGCCTTAGGCACTGGTGGCACAACACTGCAACCCCTCACAGATACTGTACTTGGAGCACAGCAATGAGCCCTGTTGCAAAGTATTGCTTCAAAAATTGTAATGACACGCCCCTGTTAAACAGGGGCTGAAAAATTGGGCCTTAGGCACTGGTGGCACAACACTGCAACTCCTCACAGATACTGTACTTGGAGCACAGCAATGAGCCCTGTTGCAAAGTATTGCTTCAAAAATTGTAATTACACGCCCCTGTTAAACAGGGGCTGAAAAATTGGGCGTTAGGCACTGGTGGCGGCACCCATAAACAAAAATGATCTTCCAAGCTATCATCATCAATCGTATCATTGAGGACTCGGAGGAGGAGGATAGCCAGTCAACATAACAGCACAGGCACTCAGCATCAGCATCAGTCTTGAAGGGATGTGACATTTTAAAATCAATTAGTCTGTTATATCAGCATCAGGTGTGTGGTAGCTGGTGGTGATCCAAGACTGGTTCATCTTGATGAAAGTCAGTCGATCAACCGAGTCGGTGGACAGGCGCACCCTGTGATCCGTGACAAATCCTCCAGCAGCACTGAATGTGCGTTCCGAAAGAACGCTGGATGCAGGACAGGCCAGTAGCTCAATTGCATACTGTGCAAGCTCTGGCCAGTGATCCATCCTCAAGACCCAGTAAGCCAGAGGATTTTCGGTGGGGAAGGTGTCCAAGTCTGACCTTGCCCCTAGATATTCCTGCACCATGTTTATCAGACGCTGGCGATGGTTGCTGGAACCAATCATACTTTGGGGCTGCGGACTAAAGAATTGTCTGAACACATCGGTCAGACGGCCACCTTCCCCACCGCTCCTTCTTTGACTGGCCGAAGCCTCAGCAACTCGTTGTCCAGGACCAGGAGTTTGCAACCTCCCAGTCTCTGGGAACGCGTTGCACAGACCTTTCTGCAAGGCCTCCCGGAGTTGTCTCATCCTCTGCTCCCTCTGCGACGGTAACATAAGGTCCGCAACCTTACCCTTGTACCGTGGATCAAGGAGAGTGGCCAGCCAGTAATGGTCCCTCTCCTTGATCCGAAGAATACGAGGATCCTTCCGCAGACTTTGCAGGATCAGGGAGGCCATGCAGCGTAGGTTTGCTGAGGCATTCGCTCCGGAGTCCTCTGGGTCACTAAGGACGACATGATCCGCAGCCACCTCCTCCCAGCCACGTACAAGTCCACTGGTTTCTTGGGACTGTAAATCATCCCTAAAAGACTGCTGCTGATGATGCTGAGTGCCAGCCTCCACCTCCATGCTGACACAATCCTCCTCCTCCTCCTCCTCCTCCTCCTCTTCCTGTGCGATGGGTGGGACAGAAGGAACACTGTCTGGGTAAAGGGGGCCTTGAGAGGCAAGGAAGTCCTCCTCTTCCTGCCTCTGTTCTGCCTCAAGTGCCCTGTCCATTATTCCACGCAGCGTGTGCTCCAACAGGTGGACAAGAGGTACAGTGTCACTGATGCATGCACTGTCACTGCTCACCATCCTCGTGGCCTCCTCAAATGGTGCCAGGACAGTGCATGCATCCCTGATCATGCCCCACTGGCGTGGAGAAAAAAAACCAAGCTCCCCTGACCCTGTCCTGGTGCCGTAGTCGCACAGGTACTCATTGATGGCCCTCTGCTGCGTGTGCAGCCGCTGCAGCATGGCCAACGTTGAGTTCCACCTGGTGGGCATGTCACATATAAGGCGGTTCTTGGGCAGGTTCAACTCCTTTTGCAGCTCAGCCAGGCGAGCACTGGCATTATAAGATCTGCGGAAATGCACACAGACTTTCCTGGCCTGCCTCAGGACATCCTGTAAGCCCGGGTACCTGCCCAAGAACCGCTGCACCACCAGGTTAAGGACGTGAGCCACACAGGGCACATGGGTCAGTTGTCCCTGTCGGAGGGCGGAGAGGAGGTTGGTGCCATTGTCGCAAACCACCATTCCTGGCTTAAGCTGGCGTGGCGTCAACCACCTCTCGGCCTGGCCCTGCAGAGCAGACAGGACCTCTGCCCCAGTGTGGCTTCTGTCCCCCAAACACACCAGCGCAAGCACGGCATGGCATCTTTTTGCCTGCGTACTTGCGTAGCCCCGTGAACGGCTACGGAGCACCGCTGGTTCATAGGACAAACCACAGGAAGAGGCCATGGAGGAAGAAGAAGAGGAGGGGGTGGAGGAGAGAGGTGTGTCACAACCAGTAGTAGCATTTTGGAGGCGTGGCGGTGGGACAACCTCCAACACTACTGCACCTTGTCCTGAATCCTTCCCAGCTGCCAAAAGAGTGACCCAATGGGCCGTGAAAGAAAGGTAACGTCCCTGTCCATGCCTGCTGGACCATGAGTCAGCGGTAATATGCACCTTACCGCTGACCGCCCTGTCCAGCGAGGCCAAGACATTGCCTTCCACATGCCGGTAGAGAGCCGGAATAGCCTTCCGTGAGAAAAAGTGGCGTTTGGGAACCTGCCACTGAGGAACCGCACATTGCACAAACTCACGGAAGGGGGCCGAGTCTACCAACTGAAAAGGCAGCAGTTGAAGCGCTAGCAATTTAGCCAAGCTAGCATTCAACCGCTGGGCATGTGGATGGCTGGGAGTGAACTTCTTTCGACGGTCCAGCAGCTGGGGCAGGGAAATTTGCCTGCTAGAATCGGACGTCGGTGTACTGCTAGCAGAGTGGGCGCAAGTACTTGGCTGTGACACACCTAATTCTACACCTTCATTCCTCTCAGTGCATGTTTCAGAGAGGACTGAAGTTATAGTGGGGTTGGAGATCCCAGCTGATGCGGTGCAAGGAGAGGTCCGCTTTGTTCTTTGGTGTGGGTCTTTGAGGTAGGCTTGCCAACGAGCTGCATGGCAGGTCAACATATGTCTGGTCAGGCATGTGGTACCCAAGCGGCTGATGTTTTGGCCACGCGATATACGCTTGAGACATATGTTGCAAACAGCAGCTGTGCGATCTGATGCACTAGCCTCAAAAAAGGCCCACACCAAAGAACTTTTTGAATGACGGGCAGAGGCAGCGCCCTGCACAGGCGGAGCTCTGCGGTGTGATTCCGTTGGTGTACTGCCCTTACGCTGGCCACCAAAGGGCATCCTGCCTCGTTGGAGATGTGCCTCCTCCTCATCCTCCTCCTCCTCCTCTCTCCTATTAGGCACCCACGTGGAGTCATTGACCTCATCATCCCCTCCCTCCTCATCACTGGAGCCAATCTGGCAGTATGCTGCAGCTGCTGGAACATGACTGCCAGATTGGTGTCCTTCTTGAGCATCCCCTCTGTCTGCTCTCACGCTACTGCCTTCCTCTAGCTGGGTTTCATCATCAGACCCTTCGAAACGCTGGGCATCCTCCTGGAGCATGTACCCAACACTGTGCTGAAACAGTTCGGGGGACTCCTCAGGAGGAGGACATGGTGGGTCTAGGGAAGGAGTGACTGATGATTTGTCTGACATTGATACCAGGGAAGACGACGCTTTGGCAGCTGCTTTTCCAGTACCCTGAGCCTGGGTGAGAGAGGATGAGGAGGAGGAGGAGGGCTTGGTCATCCACTCTACCAAGTCTTCGGCATGATGTGGCTCAACATGTCCAGCTGCCGAAAAGAAGGACAAGCGTGTCCCATGGCCATGTGCTGATGACAATGCACCGCGTCCACGACCAGCACTGTTGCCCCCAGACACAGAGCCTGCTTGCCCTCTTTTATTGCCTCCTGACTGTCTGCCTCTCCTTGTTTGCCTTCCAGACATTCTAATAGATGGCCTGCAGGGAGATGGGAAAAAAGCAATAAGGGCTACCTTCAGGTGTCCTTCTCTGTCCCTGGAAACAAGGACTTGCAGAGTGAAAGAAAAAAAACACTCTCCCTACCTACAGTTTTCTGTCCCTAGAAAAAAATGTTTTTTTTAATCACAATATAGCAAAAGGACAATTCACTCACTGTCCTTCCAGGTCCCTGGAAACAAGGACTTGCAGAGTGAAAGAAACTGACACTGTCCCTACCTAGAGTTTTCTGTCCCTAGAATAAATGTTTTTTTTAATCACAATATAGCAAAAGGACAATTCACTCACTGTCCTTCCAGGTCCCTGGAAACAAGGACTTGCAGAGTGAAAGAAACTGACACTGTCCCTACCTAGAGTTTTCTGTCCCTAGAATAAATGTTTTTTTTAATCACAATATAGCAAAAGGACAATTCACTCACTGTCCTTCCAGGTCCCTGGAAACAAGGACTTGCAGAGTGAAAGAAACTGACACTGTCCCTACCTAGAGTTTTCTGTCCCTGGAATAAATGTTTTTTTCAGCACAATATAGCACAAGGACAATTAACTCACTGTCCTTACAGGTCCCTGGAAACAAGGACTTGCAGAGTGAAAGAAAAAAAATACTCTCCCTACCTACAGTTTTCTGTCCCTAGAAAAAAATGTTTTTTTTAATCACAATATAGCAAAAGGACAATTCACTCACTGTCCTTCCAGGTCCCTGGAAACAAGGACTTGCAGAGTGAAAGAAACTGACACTGTCCCTACCTAGAGTTTTCTGTCCCTGGAATAAATGTTTTTTTCAGCACAATATAGCACAAGGACAATTAACTCACTGTCCTTACAGGTCCCTGGAAACAAGGACTTGCAGAGTGAAAGAAAAAAAATACTCTCCCTACCTACAGTTTTCTGTCCCTAGAAAAAAATGTTTTTTTTAATCACAATATAGCAAAAGGACAATTCACTCACTGTCCTTCCAGGTCCCTGGAAACAAGGACTTGCAGAGTGAAAGAAACTGACACTGTCCCTACCTAGAGTTTTCTGTCCCTGGAATAAATGTTTTTTTCAGCACAATATAGCACAAGGACAATTAACTCACTGTCCTTACAGGTCCCTGGAAACAAGGACTTGCAGAGTGAAAGAAAAAAAATACTCTCCCTACCTACAGTTTTCTGTCCCTAGAAAAAAATGTTTTTTTTAATCACAATATAGCAAAAGGACAATTCACTCACTGTCCTTCCAGGTCCCTGGAAACAAGGACTTGCAGAGTGAAAGAAACTGACACTGTCCCTACCTAGAGTTTTCTGTCCCTAGAATAAATGTTTTTTTTAATCACAATATAGCAAAAGGACAATTCACTCACTGTCCTTCCAGGTCCCTGGAAACAAGGACTTGCAGAGTGAAAGAAACTGACACTGTCCCTACCTAGAGTTTTCTGTCCCTAGAATAAATGTTTTTTTAATCACAATATAGCAAAAGGACAATTCACTCACTGTCCTTCCAGGTCCCTGGAAACAAGGACTTGCAGAGTGAAAGAAACTGACACTGTCCCTACCTAGAGTTTTCTGTCCCTAGAATAAATGTTTTTTTTAATCACAATATAGCAAAAGGACAATTCACTCACTGTCCTTCCAGGTCCCTGGAAACAAGGACTTGCAGAGTGAAAGAAACTGACACTGTCCCTACCTAGAGTTTTCTGTCCCTAGAATAAATGTTTTTTTTAATCACAATATAGCAAAAGGACAATTCACTCACTGTCCTTCCAGGTCCCTGGAAACAAGGACTTGCAGAGTGAAAGAAACTGACACTGTCCCTACCTAGAGTTTTCTGTCCCTAGAATAAATGTTTTTTTTAATCACAATATAGCACAAGGAAAATTAACTCACTGTCCTTACAGGTCCCTGGAAACAAGGACTTGCAGAGTGAAAGAAAAAAAACACTCTCCCTACCTACAGTTTTCTGTCCCTAGAAAAAAATGTTTTTTTTAATCACAATATAGCAAAAGGACAATTCACTCACTGTCCTTCCAGGTCCCTGGAAACAAGGACTTGCAGAGTGAAAGAAACTGACACTGTCCCTACCTAGAGTTTTCTGTCCCTGGAATAAATGTTTTTTTCAGCACAATATAGCACAAGGACAATTAACTCACTGTCCTTACAGGTCCCTGGAAACAAGGACTTGCAGAGTGAAAGAAAAAAAATACTCTCCCTACCTACAGTTTTCTGTCCCTAGAAAAAAATGTTTTTTTTAATCACAATATAGCAAAAGGACAATTCACTCACTGTCCTTCCAGGTCCCTGGAAACAAGGACTTGCAGAGTGAAAGAAACTGACACTGTCCCTACCTAGAGTTTTCTGTCCCTAGAATAAATGTTTTTTTTAATCACAATATAGCAAAAGGACAATTCACTCACTGTCCTTCCAGGTCCCTGGAAACAAGGACTTGCAGAGTGAAAGAAACTGACACTGTCCCTACCTAGAGTTTTCTGTCCCTAGAATAAATGTTTTTTTTAATCACAATATAGCAAAAGGACAATTCACTCACTGTCCTTCCAGGTCCCTGGAAACAAGGACTTGCAGAGTGAAAGAAACTGACACTGTCCCTACCTAGAGTTTTCTGTCCCTAGAATAAATGTTTTTTTTTATCACAATATAGCAAAAGGACAATTCACTCACTGTCCTTCCAGGTCCCTGGAAACAAGGACTTGCAGAGTGAAAGAAACTGACACTGTCCCTACCTAGAGTTTTCTGTCCCTAGAATAAATGTTTTTTTTAATCACAATATAGCACAAGGAAAATTAACTCACTGTCCTTACAGGTCCCTGGAAACAAGGACTTGCAGAGTGAAAGAAAAAAAACACTCTCCCTACCTACAGTTTTCTGTCCCTAGAAAAAAATGTTTTTTTTAATCACAATATAGCAAAAGGACAATTCACTCACTGTCCTTCCAGGTCCCTGGAAACAAGGACTTGCAGAGTGAAAGAAACTGACACTGTCCCTACCTAGAGTTTTCTGTCCCTAGAATAAATGTTTTTTTTAATCACAATATAGCAAAAGGACAATTCACTCACTGTCCTTCCAGGTCCCTGGAAACAAGGACTTGCAGAGTGAAAGAAACTGACACTGTCCCTACCTAGAGTTTTCTGTCCCTGGAATAAATGTTTTTTTCAGCACAATATAGCACAAGGACAATTAACTCACTGTCCTTACAGGTCCCTGGAAACAAGGACTTGCAGAGTGAAAGAAAAAAAATACTCTCCCTACCTACAGTTTTCTGTCCCTAGAAAAAAATGTTTTTTTTAATCACAATATAGCAAAAGGACAATTCACTCACTGTCCTTCCAGGTCCCTGGAAACAAGGACTTGCAGAGTGAAAGAAACTGACACTGTCCCTACCTAGAGTTTTCTGTCCCTGGAATAAATGTTTTTTTCAGCACAATATAGCACAAGGACAATTAACTCACTGTCCTTACAGGTCCCTGGAAACAAGGACTTGCAGAGTGAAAGAAAAAAAATACTCTCCCTACCTACAGTTTTCTGTCCCTAGAAAAAAATGTTTTTTTTAATCACAATATAGCAAAAGGACAATTCACTCACTGTCCTTCCAGGTCCCTGGAAACAAGGACTTGCAGAGTGAAAGAAACTGACACTGTCCCTACCTAGAGTTTTCTGTCCCTGGAATAAATGTTTTTTTCAGCACAATATAGCACAAGGACAATTAACTCACTGTCCTTACAGGTCCCTGGAAACAAGGACTTGCAGAGTGAAAGAAAAAAAATACTCTCCCTACCTACAGTTTTCTGTCCCTAGAAAAAAATGTTTTTTTTAATCACAATATAGCAAAAGGACAATTCACTCACTGTCCTTCCAGGTCCCTGGAAACAAGGACTTGCAGAGTGAAAGAAACTGACACTGTCCCTACCTAGAGTTTTCTGTCCCTAGAATAAATGTTTTTTTTAATCACAATATAGCAAAAGGACAATTCACTCACTGTCCTTCCAGGTCCCTGGAAACAAGGACTTGCAGAGTGAAAGAAACTGACACTGTCCCTACCTAGAGTTTTCTGTCCCTAGAATAAATGTTTTTTTTAATCACAATATAGCAAAAGGACAATTCACTCACTGTCCTTCCAGGTCCCTGGAAACAAGGACTTGCAGAGTGAAAGAAACTGACACTGTCCCTACCTAGAGTTTTCTGTCCCTAGAATAAATGTTTTTTTTAATCACAATATAGCAAAAGGACAATTCACTCACTGTCCTTCCAGGTCCCTGGAAACAAGGACTTGCAGAGTGAAAGAAACTGACACTGTCCCTACCTAGAGTTTTCTGTCCCTAGAATAAATGTTTTTTTTAATCACAATATAGCAAAAGGACAATTCACTCACTGTCCTTCCAGGTCCCTGGAAACAAGGACTTGCAGAGTGAAAGAAACTGACACTGTCCCTACCTAGAGTTTTCTGTCCCTAGAATAAATGTTTTTTTTAATCACAATATAGCACAAGGAAAATTAACTCACTGTCCTTACAGGTCCCTGGAAACAAGGACTTGCAGAGTGAAAGAAAAAAAACACTCTCCCTACCTACAGTTTTCTGTCCCTAGAAAAAAATGTTTTTTTTAATCACAATATAGCAAAAGGACAATTCACTCACTGTCCTTCCAGGTCCCTGGAAACAAGGACTTGCAGAGTGAAAGAAACTGACACTGTCCCTACCTAGAGTTTTCTGTCCCTGGAATAAATGTTTTTTTCAGCACAATATAGCACAAGGACAATTAACTCACTGTCCTTACAGGTCCCTGGAAACAAGGACTTGCAGAGTGAAAGAAAAAAAATACTCTCCCTACCTACAGTTTTCTGTCCCTAGAAAAAAATGTTTTTTTTAATCACAATATAGCAAAAGGACAATTCACTCACTGTCCTTCCAGGTCCCTGGAAACAAGGACTTGCAGAGTGAAAGAAACTGACACTGTCCCTACCTAGAGTTTTCTGTCCCTAGAATAAATGTTTTTTTTAATCACAATATAGCAAAAGGACAATTCACTCACTGTCCTTCCAGGTCCCTGGAAACAAGGACTTGCAGAGTGAAAGAAACTGACACTGTCCCTACCTAGAGTTTTCTGTCCCTAGAATAAATGTTTTTTTTAATCACAATATAGCAAAAGGACAATTCACTCACTGTCCTTCCAGGTCCCTGGAAACAAGGACTTGCAGAGTGAAAGAAACTGACACTGTCCCTACCTAGAGTTTTCTGTCCCTAGAATAAATGTTTTTTTTAATCACAATATAGCAAAAAGGACAATTCACTCACTGTCCTTCCAGGTCCCTGGAAACAAGGACTTGCAGAGTGAAAGAAACTGACACTGTCCCTACCTAGAGTTTTCTGTCCCTAGAATAAATGTTTTTTTTTAAGCACACTATAGCAGAAGCACAAAACACACTGACACTCTCCCTACCTATCCTTCTCTTTCCCTAAACTAAAGGAATCCAGGTTAAGCAAGAAAGAAATAACAGTCACTGTCCCTGCCTATGCTACTCTATCCCTGCTCGAACACACTACACTAGGCCGCCGTGCTGGCGGCCTTTTATAGTGTGGGGCGTGTACTAAACACCCTCAGCAATAATTGGCCACAGGCATCCTGCCTGTGGCCAATCATTGCTCTCCTCGCTGCCGGCGCTGTGATTGGCCAAGCATGCGGGGTCACAGTGCATGCTTGGCCAATCACAGCGCCTGGATGACACTGCGATGGCGTAGTGCATTGTGGGCCGTTCGCGTCACTCGAATTTGGCGCGAACGGCCCAAATCGTTCGATCTTCGTCGAACGATCGAACAGCCAATGTTCGAGTCGAACGTATGTTCGACTCGAACACGAAGCTCATCCCTATTGGTGGGTGCTGGAACGCCCTGCTGTCAACTATTATATCAGGAATTGTAATAACATATAATTGTTGAACAGTGGTAGTAAAAATTGGGCCTTTGATGGTGGTGCTGGTGCCACAACACTGTAAGGCCTGACAGTTACTCTTGGTGGGCGCAGCAATGGGCCCTGCTGTGAATTATTAGATCAATAATTATAATTGCATGCCCCTGTTGAACAGGGGCTGAAAAATTGGGCCTTTGGTGGTGGTGGTGGTGGTGGTGGTGGTGGTGTTGACACAACACTGTAAGGCCTGACAGTTACTCTTGGTGGGCGCAGCAATGGGCCCTGCTGTGAATTATTAGATCAATAATTATAATTGCATGCCCCTGTTGAACAGGGGCTGAAAAATTGGGCCTTAGGCACTGGTGGCACAACACTGCAACCCCTCACAGATACTGTACTTGGAGCACAGCAATGAGCCCTGTTGCAAAGTATTGCATCAAAAATTGTAATTACACGCCCCTGTTAAACAGGGGCTGAAAAATTGGGCCTTAGCCACTGGTGGCACAACACTGCAACCCCTCACAGATACTGTACTTGGAGCAGAGCAATGAGCCCTGTTGCAAAGTATTGCATCAAAAATTGTAATTACACGCCCCTGTTAAACAGGGGCTGAAAAATTGGGCCTTAGCCACTGGTGGCGGCACCCATAAACCAAAATGATCTTCCAAGCTATCATCATTAATCGGATCATTGAGGAGGAGGAGGAGGATAGCCAGTCAACATAACAGCACAGACACTCAGCATCAGCATCAGTCTTGAAGGGATGTGACATTTTAAAATCAATTAGTCTGTTATATCAGCATCAGGTGTGTGGTAGCTGGTGGTGATCCAAGACTGGTTCATCTTGATGAAAGTCAGTCGATCAACCGAGTCGGTGGACAGGCGCACCCTGTGATCCGTGACAAATCCTCCAGCAGCACTGAATGTGCGTTCTGAAAGAACGCTGGATGCAGGACAGGCCAGTAGCTCAATTGCATACTGTGCAAGCTCTGGCCAGTGATCCATCCTCAAGACCCAGTAAGCCAGAGGATTTTCGGTGGGGAAGGTGTCCAAGTCTGATCTTGCCCCTAGGTATTCCTGCACCATGTATATCAGACGCTGGCGATGGTTGCTGGAACCGATCATACTTTGGGGCTGCGGACTAAAGAATTGTCTGAACGCATCGGTCAGACGGCCACCTTCCCCACCGCTCCTTCTTTGACTGCCCGAAGCCTCAGCAACTCGTTGTCCAGGACCAGGAGTTTGTAACCTCCCAGTCTCTGGGAACGCGTTGCACAGACCTTTCTGCAAGGCCTCCCGGAGTTGTCTCATCCTCTGCTCCCTCTGCGACGGTAACATAAGGTCCGCAACCTTACCCTTGTACCGTGGATCAAGGAGAGTGGCCAGCCAGTAATGGTCCCTCTCCTTGATCCGAAGAATACGAGGATCCTTCCGCAGACTTTGCAGGATCAGGGAGGCCATGCAGCGTAGGTTAGCTGAGGCATTCAGTCCGGAGTCCTCTGGGTCACTAAGGACGACATGATCCGCAGCCACCTCCTCCCAGCCACGTACAAGTCCACTGGTTTCTTGGGACTGTAAATCATCCCTAAAAGACTGCTGCTGATGATGCTGAGTGCCAGCCTCCACCTCCATGCTGACACAATCCTCCTCCTCCTCCTCCTCCTCCTCCTCCTCTTCCTGTGCGATGGGTGGGACAGAAGGAACACTGTCTGGGTAAAGGGGGCCTTGAGAGGCAAGGAAGTCCTCCTCTTCCTGCCTCTGTTCTGCCTCAAGTGCCCTGTCCATTATTCCACGCAGCGTGTGCTCCAACAGGTGGACAAGAGGTACAGGGTCACTGATGCATGCACTGTCACTGCTCACCATCCTCGTGGCCTCCTCAAATGGTGCCAGGACAGTGCATGCATCCCTGATCATGCCCCACTGGCGTGGTGAAAAAAACCCGAGCTCCCCGGACCCTGTCCTGGTGCCGTAGTCGCACAGGTACTCATTGATGGCCCTCTGCTGCGTGTGCAGCCGGTGCAGCATGGCCAACGTTGAGTTCCACCTGGTGGGCATGTCACATATAAGGCGGTTCTTGGGCAGGTTCAACTCCTTTTGCAGCTCAGCCAGGCGAGCACTGGCATTATAAGATCTGCGGAAATGCACACAGACTTTCCTGGCCTGCCTCAGGACATCCTGTAAGCCCGGGTACCTGCCCAAGAACCGCTGCACCACCAGGTTAAGGACGTGAGCCATACAGGGCACATGGGTCAGTTGTCCCTGTCGGAGGGCGGAGAGGAGGTTGGTGCCATTGTCGCAAACCACCATTCCTGGCTTAAGCTGGCGTGGCGTCAACCACCTCTCGGCCTGCCCCTGCAGAGCAGACAGGACCTCTGCCCCAGTGTGGCTCCTGTCCCCCAAACACACCAGCGCAAGCACGGCATGGCATCTTTTTGCCTGCGTACTTGCGTAGCCCCTTGAAGGCCTACGGAGCACCGCTGGTTCCAAGGACAAACCACAGGAAGAGGCCATGGAGGAAGAAGAAGAGGAGGGGGTGGAGGAGAGAGGTGTGTCACAACCAGTAGTAGCATTTTGGAGGCGTGGCGGTGGAACAACCTCCAACACTACTGCACCTTGTCCTGCATCCTTCCCAGCTGCCAAAAGAGTGACCCAATGGGCTGTGAAAGAAAGGTAACGTCCCTGTCCATGCCTGCTGGACCATGAGTCAGCGGTAATATGCACCTTACCGCTGACCGCCCTGTCCAGCGAGGCCAAGACATTGCCTTCCACATGCCTGTAGAGAGCCGGAATCGCCTTCCGTGAGAAAAAGTGGCGTTTGGGAACCTGCCACTGAGGAACCGCACATTGCACAAACTCATGGAAGGGGGCCGAGTCTACCAACTGAAAAGGCAGCAGTTGAAGCGCTAGCAATTTAGCCAAGCTAGCATTCAACCGCTGGGCATGTGGATGGCTGGGAGTGAACTTCTTTCGACGGTCCAGCAGCTGGGGCAGGGAAATTTGCCTGCTAGAATCGGACATCGGTGTACTGCTAGCAGAGTGGCCGCAAGTACTTGGCTGTGACACACCTAATTCTACACCTTCATTCCTCTCAGTGCAGGTTTCAGAGAGGACTGAAGGTATAGTGGGGTTGGAGATCCCAGCTGATGCGGTGCAAGGAGAGGTCCGCTTTGTTCTTTGGTGTGGGTCTTTAAGGTAGGCCTGCCAACGAGCTGCATGGCAGGTCAACATATGTCTGATCAAGCATGTGGTGCCCAAGCGGCTGATGTTTTGGCCACGCGATATACGCTTGAGACATATGTTGCAAACAGCAGCTGTGCGATCTGATGCACTCGCCTCAAAAAAGGCCCACACCAAAGAACTTTTTGAATGACGGGCAGAGGCAGCGCCCTGCACAGGCGGAGCTCTGCCGTGTGATTCCGTCGGTGTGCTGCCCATACGCTGGCCACCCAAGGGCATCCTGCCTCGTTGGAGATGTGCCTCCTCCTCATCCTCCTCCTCCTCCTCTCTCCTATTAGGCACCCACGTGGAGTCAGTGACCTCATCATCCCCTCCCTCCTCATCACTGGAGCCAATCTGGCAGTATGCTGCAGCTGCTGGAGCATGACTGCCAGATTGGTGTCCTTCTTGAGCATCCCCTCTTTCTGCTCTCACGCTACTGCCTTCCTCTAGCTGGGTATCATCATCAGATCCTTCGAAACGCTGGGCATCCTCCTGGAGCATGTACCCAACACTGTGCTCAAACAGTTCGGGGGACTCCTCAGGAGGAGGACATGGTGGGTCTAGGGAAGGAGTGACTAATGATGACATTGATACCAGAGAAGAGGACGCTTTGGCAGCTGCTTTGCCAGTACCCTGAGCCTGGGTGAGAGAGGATGAGGAGGATGAGGTGGGCTTGGTCATCCACTCTACCAAGTCTTCGGCATGATGTGGCTCAACATGTCCAGCTGCCGAAAAGAAGGACAAGCGTGCCCCATGGCCATGTGCTGATGACAATGCACCGCGTCCACGACCAGCACTGTTCCCCCCAGACACAGAGCCTGCTTGCCCTCTTTTTTTGCCTCCTGACTGTCTGCCTCTCCTTGTTTGCCTTCCAGACATTTTAATGGATGGCCTGCAGGGAGATGGGAAAAACAGCAATAAGGGCTACCTTCAGGTGTATACTGTGCAGGAGGCTTAGCAACAATGACACTGACACTGTCCCCTGCCTATCCTTCTCTGTCCCTAAACACAAGGATTTGCAATATGCTTCAGCAAGATTGGTTTAGCACAGAATAGCACACTGACAGTTTCCCTCACTGTCCTTCTCTGTCCCTACAAACAAGGTTTAGCACAGAATAGCACACTGATAGTTTCCCCGAGTGTCCTTCTCTGTCCCTAAACTCAAGGATTTCAAATACGGTTCAGCAAGATTGGTTTAGCACAGAATAGCACACTGACAGTTTCCCCGAGTGTCCTTCTCTGTCCCTAAACTCAAGGATTTCAAATATGGTTCAGCAAGATTGGTTTAGCACAGAATAGCACACTGACAGTTTCCCTCACTGTCCTTCTCTGTCCCTACAAACAAGGTTTAGCACAGAATAGCACACTGATAGTTTCCCTGAGTGTCCTTCTCTGTCCCTAAACTCAAGGATTTCAAATACGGTTCAGCAAGATTGGTTTAGCACAGAATAGCACACTGACAGTTTCCCTCACTGTCCTTCTCTGTCCCTACAAACAAGGTTTAGCACAGAATAGCACACTGACACTTTCCCTCACTGTCCTTCTCTGTCCCTACAAACAAGGTTTAGCACAGAATAGCACACTTACAGTTTCCCTCACTGTCCTTCTCTGTCCCTACAAACAAGGTTTAGCACAGAATAGCACACTGATAGTTTCCCTGAGTGTCCTTCTCTGTCCCTAAACTCAAGGATTTCAAATACGGTTCAGCAAGATTGGTTTAGCACAGAATAGCACACTGACAGTTTCCCTCACTGTCCTTCTCTGTCCCTACAAACAAGGTTTAGCACAGAATAGCACACTGATAGTTTCCCTCACTGTCCTTCTCTGACCCTACAAACAAGATTTAGCACAGAATAGCACACTGATAGTTTCCACGAGTGTCCTTCTCAGTCCCTAAACTCAAGGATTTCAAATACGGTTCAGAAAGATTGGTTTAGCACAGAATAGCACACTGACACTTTCCCTCACTGTCCTTCTCTGTCCCTACAAACAAGGTTTAGCACAGAATAGCACACTGACAGTTTCCCCGAGTGTCCTTCTCTGGCCCTAAACTCAAGGATTTCAAATATGGTTCAGCAAGATTGGTTTAGCACAGAATAGCACACTGACAGTTTCCCTCACTGTCCTTCTCTGTCCCTACAAACAAGGTTTAGCACAGAATAGCACACTGATAGTTTCCCTCACTGTCCTTCTCTGACCCTACAAACAAGATTTAGCACAGAATAGCACACTGATAGTTTCCCCGAGTGTCCTTCTCTGTCCCTAAACTCAAGGATTTCAAATACGGTTCAGCAAGATTGGTTTAGCACAGAATAGCACACTGACAGTTTCCCCGAGTGTCCTTCTCTGTCCCTAAACTCAAGGATTTCAAATATGGTTCAGCAAGATTGGTTTAGCACAGAATAGCACACTGACAGTTTCCCCGAGTGTCCTTCTCTGTCCCTACAAACAAGGTTTAGCACAGAATAGCACACTGATAGTTTCCCCGAGTGTCCTTCTCTGTCCCTAAACTCAAGGATTTCAAATATGGTTCAGCAAGATTGGTTTAGCACAGAATAGCACACTGACAGTTTCCCCGAGTGTCCTTCTCTGTCCCTAAACTCAAGGATTTCAAATATGGTTCAGCAAGATTGGTTTAGCACAGAATAGCACACTGACACTTTCCCTCACTGTCCTTCTCTGTCCCTACAAACAAGGTTTAGCACAGAATAGCACACTGACAGTTTCCCTGAGTGTCCTTCTCTGTCCCTAAACTCAAGGATTTCAAATATGGTTCAGCAAGATTGGTTTAGCACAGAATAGCACACTGACAGTTTCCCTCACTGTCCTTCTCTGTCCCTACAAACAAGGTTTAGCACAGAATAGCACACTGATAGTTTCCCCGAGTGTCCTTCTCTGTCCCTAAACTCAAGGATTTCAAATACGGTTCAGCAAGATTGGTTTAGCACAGAATAGCACACTGACAGTTTCCCTCACTGTCCTTCTCTGTCCCTACAAACAAGGTTTAGCACAGAATAGCACACTGACACTTTCCCTCACTGTCCTTCTCTGTCCCTACAAACAAGGTTTAGCACAGAATAGCACACTGACAGTTTCCCTCACTGTCCTTCTCTGTCCCTACAAACAAGGTTTAGCACAGAATAGCACACTGACACTTTCCCTCACTGTCCTTCTCTGTCCCTACAAACAAGGTTTAGCACAGAATAACACACTGACACTCTCCCTACCTATCCTTCTCTGTCCCTAAACACAAGGAATCCAGGATTAGTAAAGGAAAAAAATGACACTGTCCCTGCCTATGCTTCTCTTTCCCTGCTCCGGAACACACTACACAAGGCCGCCGCGCTGGCGGCCTTTTATAGTGTGGGGCGTGTACTAAACCCCCTCAGCAATAATTGGCCACAGGCATCCTGCCTGTGGCCAATCATTGCTCTCCTCGCTGCCGGCGCTGTGATTGGCCAAGCATGCGGGGTCACAGTGCATGCTTGGCCAATCACAGCGCCTGGATGACACTGCGATGGCGTAGTGCATTGTGGGACGTTCGCGTCACTCGAATTTGGCGCGAACGGCCCAAATCGTTCGATCTTCGTCGAACGATCGAACAGCCGATGTTCGAGTCGAACGTATGTTCGACTCGAACACGAAGCTCATCCCTAATGATAAAACCATCTATTCCATTGAGACATTGCAGGATGATCAGCTTGGTGGTTCAGGCAGGTTATTGAGATGCCAACTTTAATTATTAAATAGGCACATTTTAATAAGTTAGTTAATTTTATACATGACTAGGGCACTTGTAAATGCTGTGGCTCCTTAATGGCGCTGAAACCAAAGGACAATCAAAAACCTAAAAAATATTGCCTTGCAGCAAAAGAAAAATAACCTAAAATTATATCTAGATGCAAATCATTTCCACAAACGTGCAAGCTGCTCTGTACCTCTATCTTGAGCAACTCTTTAAGCCAACCCCTTCTCTATTGTGCTAGATGGGACTGGATCTCAGTGGCACCCAGGAATTGTGTAGCATCTATGCGGCACTGTTGAAAAGCTCCCGCAATGTGTAAGCGCTTGAGAATTCTTTCAAAGTATTATCTTGGCAGTATTTTACTTCTGCCAGAATTGCCAAATGCCTTCCCTCATTTTTTTTTTGCATGTTTCAGTGGCTGCCCAGAACTAGATGATATGAAACACATCTGATGGGTGTGTCCCAATATAAAATGTCTGGATCCATGTATACACAATGATAAATATGATCCTTCAAGTTAACCTATGCATATGCCCCTTAGAAGCTCTTGCACAAGCCCATTGAAGATGTTTGGCATTGTGATAGAAATCTGATCACCTTTATCTTTGTGGCAACAAAACAAACAATTGCCTGGCCATGAAAGTCTTTTACCCTCAACTTTTCTGAAGTTAGGAATTGCATTCAGGGCATGTTCAATAACGAGAAACTCATTATCTAAAAACAGCCATGGCTTGATTACTCTTTGCCCTTCCCAGCTACGGTAAGTCTCCTGGAGTTGTAACAGGAACCAATGGCCGTTTCTTGGGCTATTTGGGTGGCCTCAGGGGTACCCTACCCTCCCCCTTCCTTCTACAATCTGTTTTCTGTACTGTCTCTTTTGCTCCCACTATACCTCCATTTCATTTCTCAATTTTCTTTTATTCCCCTCTTCTTTTTTTTATTTTCTCTGGTTCTTTCAACACCCATGCATGTAATAGGACCTTGGTCCAAATTCCTTCCCCCTCCCTTTTTTTTCCCTTGCTCATTTCCATTTTAGCAGTATCCCACTGATGGTCCTCACATTATCCAAGATGAGACCATTACTTTAGCCAACTGACGTTTTCCTTTTTTTAATGACAGAGCATTTGTAATGTTACTTCATACCTCAGACATCATCTGTCAGTCCTGCGATAGGCTCAGTCAAAACTTACGATATTAAAGTCCTACTGCTACTCATATGCTGAGATCCCGCTCTCTTCCCTTCCAGAGGACTGGTCCAAAATCCAGCAGGTTGTGTCACTGGGGACAATAGTGGGGCTCTTGGGCTCTTCTTTTTTCATATCCCATTGTGTTAGCTGACATATGGCCTGCAACCAATGCCCGTCGTGTGTCTTATTGTAATAGTTTTTATGAACCTTGTGTCGATATGATACAGCCACAATTGTTGCATGTTTGTTCACTTACATGTACCATTTCCCCCCTCCTTGTCTTTTCCACAAAACTTCAATAAACATTGAGAAAAAACAATATATACCTGAAATAAATGAAAACCTTCAAATACCAAACCCTGAAACAAAAGCCCATATTTTAAAGTGAAGCCTTGATCATCGACAATATATGAAGGATGAAAAATGCCCCCAATAGTAAGAACAAAAAAGGAAGGTTTATTACCCAAAGTGCTAGCCATCAAAATTAAAGTACACTTTTGTAGCTGACCCTAATCTCCCCCTATGCAGTTTGTCAGGGTTCCCTATGATTTTCGTAAAACAGATTCTAATTTACTGCTCTGTGCCCCTCTTTTATAGTAGGGTGTGGGGGGGGGAGGGTCTGGCTTTTAAAAGAAAAAACAACCCCTATTGGTCCTTCTAAGCCTGCTGGCCATAATTCAAAGGTCATATAGTACATAGTTCATTAAGGTTTAAAAAAAAATCCTTGGCAAATCTGCACAGAAGTGGGCCACAAATCTTGAACCCAAAAGAATTTGCCTTGAATTCATGGTAGTAATGAACCCCAGCCTCATCTCTATCCAGCATTTACCCCAACATGCCATGTTTCCAAGCTTGTTAGACAACCATTGTTCTTTACTTCGTTCCCTCAATGAAGAATAGTTACCTAATGAACAAATGTAGCACCTGCATTCTGTAATAGAATAAGAAGCACAAAACAGCAACAGTGGCAGAAACAAAGAGGTTTGTGACAAAAGTTATGATTTATGATTATCAGAAGCTAAGGCAACAGCCTAGTCACATCTCATGAGCTGTAACCCCGCCCTAAGTCAATATGCCGTTCAAACAGACGGAGACAAGGACTGTCTATAGCACAGCCTGGTACCATACACCTTGCTTTACTCACATGTGCAGAGAAAAAGCAGCATGATTCCTGTTTCATGATGGCAATCTGATAACCACTCCACTTGCTTAAAGACTCATTGTTTCCTTCACCTCCGCTCCATCCAGTACACGATAACAGTCTTTGCTTTTTATAGGCTTCTGTTTGAGTATGTGCTAGTTTCATTCTAATTACTAAAATAAGAGATGTTGACATGCTTGTTGAATTGCTAACTAGTTGTACATGCAATACATTGGAAAAGAGAGCTAATAATGACTCATGTTTGACAGTCATTGTATTGTGCCTGCTAAATAGAATGTGGATGTATGGAAATATTTCTCCATTTTCTTTATGTGTTCTGCAAATCAGTGGCAAACAGAACTAATTCAGAACTGTGTTCAGAGCAAAAATCATCAGCAAAATGTACACAATATCAGGATCATGGTGTATCATGGTAGCAGTACATGCACGGAAGATGACCTCTCATTACCTACCAGTCAGGGACTTCTCATTTGGAAGGGAATGCATTGTGTTCAAAGGCTAGATGGTATCTGGTATACAGAACTAGGACATTTGTCCAGCAGGCTTCATTCATATTCTTTACAGTGATTTTTTTTAGTTTTTTTAACAAATTACACATTTGGAACCAATAACAACACAGCTTATTAACTTATCACTTAAAGGGATACCATACTGTATTTTTAGTACACATTTTGAATTCTAATTTAAATTTTTTACTTTACGTAATTTTTTTACTTTTATGTAATTTTTTACATCACTTGATTATTTTTTTCATGCTTGCTGTTCTATGATTCGGTTATTTTATTGTAAACTCTCCCTCTAGTGGTCATATGTATTTCAAGGTCATTAGAACTGCACAGGGAGGCGTCGTGAAGCATACATTGTGCAGAATTATAAGCAGGAAGCACATCATATGTATTTGGCAAATATGTCAGTTCCCAAATATATAAATAATTACAAACCATACGAAGAAACAAGTTTAAAAAAAAAAAACATTGAATTTTTTTTTTTTACATTAAGCTAAGGTTTTAATTTGAAAAAAAAAATGTGAAAAAAGTTTTTTCCCTTTAATTCTTAACACACAGCTTTTATATACCGGTAATTTGCGCAACCCTAGATGTGTACACAAAAATGTTACCTTCAAAGTCTGCTGATTAAGGTATATCACATAAGTGTGATTTTCATGTTACATAACAAAATGGCAAAGTGAAGGTTTACATTTTTCTTTAGGACAGCTTTATTTAGCTTTCAACACTACGACGTACACATGTAAAAAAAAAAATGCTCTGTGTAAATTGTTAGCCTAACATTCAGATAAGATCAAGTTGGGTTGGTGAGGACACAAATTAGCACCATGGCAACTTTTTTACAAGTATGTGAATGACATTATGACATTGCATTTGCCTACTACAAATGTCATTCAGATCATAGGTCTTCATGGTTGGGAAGTCACAATAAATCTGTGAATGTGTATATACTGTATGTATGTATATATATATATATATATATATATATATGTATGTAGCGGCCTCACCCCGACCTCTTTAACTAGGGGTATGTCGAGCGACAGAGTGAGGTGCGCTACGACCCATGTCCTCCCCGTGCATGTGGGTGAGGTGAAGGCCAGTATCAATCTTTTCCTCGGGCCAAATGTGTGCTGGTTATGAGGGTCAGTCCTTCCGTGCCGGAATCTCCCTTTGTTCCCATCAACAGAGTCCATACACCCATCAAAGTCCAAACTCAGGTTTATTGCGTATCTCCACATACAGTCAAATGCAACGGCAGGATACGATGGGGAAGCAGGTCGAGGCACTGTACAGGTTCCTAGTCCCTACACTCCCTGTGCTATGACCAGGGGTTGCAGGAATCTTGATGAAAGCTCCTCCGCTGCGCTGTAGCCCATATCAGGGGAAGATGTCCTCCGAGGGAGTTACCGAAGGCCCATCCGTCACCGGGTTGACACTGCACCGGGTCTTCGGACGGGTGACCCCCCCCAGCCTCCTCACCTCAGATGCGGGTCCCCTCGCAAGGGGCGCCCTGGAGCAACTTCACCCTCGCGGGACCCAGTCGGAGTCACCGGGTCCCAGGCCTCCTTAATAGTACCTCACCCCAGGCTGAAGGTGCCCGGGATGGACTCCATCTTCATTCCGGCCAGGCCTAGGGCGCCTAGGCCGGAACCTTGAACCGCCCGCACCCAGGCCTAAGGTGCCTGGGTGCGTGACGAGATGATCTCTTCCGAAAACCAACCGACCTCGTGGCGAGGGCGTCTCCCCCTTTTATCTCCTCCCATCGACACCACAGCGGGTTCCCCGCCCCAGCCGTACCATCTCCAGGAAGGGACAAAGAAGGGTAGCACTGTGGTAGTGATTCTACCTCGAGCCAGTAGGTACACTGACACCCACTGGTCAAAGAGAAAATTACACCACCCAATCCTCCACGAATAAGAAAAAGGGGTCTAATCCCTGACATAATTACACACCTGGGTCTCTCTACCCCCAGGTGTATCCCACTAACTTTTAAGACCCCGCTACACACTCCCCCTGGTGATTTGACGCTGGTCCCCAGCGTCAGGTGCACACCCATGTCTCCCAAGGAGTGGTGACATGAAGTGGGCCCCAGAGGCTATCCCTCAAATTTTGGATACTGTATGTGCCAAGACCTGCTCAACAGAAAAGGGAACTATAAAACATTAAAACTTTTGTATAAAACATCTGTCATGTACACATATACAATCCCTCCCGTCACTGTCTAAGAACCACCCCATACTCAGTAGCCTTGACCGACGAATCTCCTGCAGAAGGGAAACAAACAAAAAAAAACACATCCTAACACTCTGTGTTAACTTGGCATGAGTGGGTCCGTCAGCCGAGAGACCCACTCACTCCAATAAGTAAGTAATGCATGTGTAACATTTTCAAACATTCGTTGCACAACACTGCCACCTGGTGACAGCGCTGCGGTAATGACACTTGGTGAGATCTTCATTCTTCCTGCTTTCCTACTCTAACTCTACCCCAAAAGTCTCTGCCTTTGGCACATGAAGAAAAGGGAAAAAAAAAAACAACAGCTCCCAAATCTCCAGTGAGTAAAAGAAAAGCCCAAATCAAAACAAAAGTAGGGCACAGTTCTAGGCGTCTGGGAATGTCTCTTCCAGAAAGTTTCAACAGCAACAAGATAGGAGCTCACTTCTCCTATAAGTAGAACCTTGGATCCGGCAGAAACAGGGGCTTCAGGTGCCCGTCAAACACTTCCACCGAATACTCGACATCCTCTCCTTCTTTCCGGCAGATGAGCACCTTATCGGCATGAATATGGCGCCCAAGTCTCCAATCAGCTCTGCAGTCCTTGAACTTTTTAGACACAGGCGGCGAACATGACAGGTATCGCATGGCATGGGGTACTTTAAGTCTTTCCCATACAAACTCGTCATACCACCTTGGTCGCAGGACCTCGACTTCATACAATAGGTCCCGAGGCAAGTAGGGGTACTCCCACCCATATTCACGGGCGACTCTCTGGGAGAAAAGTCTCTGCAACCTGGCTAGAGGTGGCATCACATCTCGCTCACCTTCTCCTGGCTGTACGATGGCCTCCGGGTGCCGAGGTACCTTCACCATCTCGGGTTTCTTTGTCTTTGATGCCCGCAACGAAGCACGCTGCATCCCCAACATCAGAGCGGGTGATGTAGTTGAATGCGGGAAGTTGGTCGGAGGACTAGATTTCCTCGAGAACTCCGGGGCCTTCACCCGGAGCGTACTGTCTTCTATGGACATGGGGGAATACTGCGGTTTACTCAGCACAGGTAGTGGGCGTCTGTCCCAGCCCTTCCGGTGAAACAGTTTGTCTATCTCTCCGTCATCCCCACAGTCTGACAATGACTCTAAGTCGGAGGTGTCATACATCTCAGCGGGAAGGTAGTCTCTAGTAGACGGAAGGCTACCCTCCCTTGCGGGCTCCACCAACTGTGGATCCCCGACACCTCCAACCAACACCACAGTCCCAGCCCCTGGCTCACCTGGACCTTCTGAAGAACTGGGATGTCCGGGACTCTCTTCTCTACCGGCGTCATCCAGGCCAGGCAAGCGGCGGGGTGAAGCTCGACCACGACCATAGGATGCCTGTACCAGGCCGACTTTCCTCTTCGGAGGTGGGAGCAGGGAGTCTGTAGTGACCGAAGCAGTGTCCTCGGATTTTTCTCTCTCAGTCTCTGGTTGGGCAGTCACTTCGCCCTGGTCAGCGCGCACGGGAAACTCCGCAAAGGCTTTGATCTCTCCCTCCGGAGTGGCGGTTCCTGTGATGCAGTTGAGGCGTAGGGCCCGGGGCCTTTCCGTGTGTGGTTCAACCTCAAAAAGAAACTCCTTGCATGCTTCGCATCGCCCGAATGGCTTTAGTTGGACCACCAGTCCCGAGCATCCGGGACAGATCACACCGAGGGCCTCCGTGTCTCTGCATGAATACAGAGCCAACTGTCCTCGGGGCCTGAGCCTTATCCCCGTGTCTGTAATGGGTGCAGCAAATGCAGTCATCTTGAAAGGATAAGGTACCGGCATCCACGGGGAGCCTGAGTTCGCTCCGACCACTTGCTGCTCCATCACGCGCTGACCTCGCGCCGGAGTCTCCACGTGTATCTCCACACGTGGCCAGACTCCTCCCACGACTTGCACGTTTTCGCGGGCTTCCTTCAGTCTCCTCCCACGAATTGCGCAGTCATGGGGTGCCTCGTGGCACAGTGCAGCAAAAGTCCCCACATGTAGTTCGTCACACGGCTGGACTCCTCCCTCTTCCCGCTCTTTCTGCATGGGCCTCTCCCGGTTTTTCAGGGAAATTTCCACGACTTCGAGCACAGGGATGCACTTTGGCCAATCACATGGCCGACCTGCTCGGACCTCCTCCGGGCAGCAAAGTTCAAACACAGCCGTTCCAAACCTCAGGGTCAACACACATTTCATCCCGGACTCACGAGCCCCCACGTGTAGCGGCCTCACCCCGACCTTTTTAACTAGGGGTATGTCGAGCGACAGAGTGAGGTGCGCTACGGCCCATGTCCTCCCCGTGCATGTGGGTGAGGTGAAGGCCAGTATCAATCTTTTCCTCGGGCCAAATGTGTGCTGGTTATGAGGGTCAGTCCTTCCGTGCCGGAATCTCCCTTTGTTCCCATCAACAGAGTCCATACACCCATCAATGTCCAAACTCAGGTTTATTGCGTATCTCCACATACAGTCAAATGCAACGGCAGGATACAATGGGGAAGCAGGTCGAGGCACTGTACAGGTTCCTAGTCCCTACACTCCCTGTGCTATGACCAGGGGTTGCAGGAATCTTAATGAAAGCTCCTCCGCTGCGCTGTAGCCCATATCAGGGGAAGATGTCCTCCGAGGGAGTTACCGAAGGCCCATCCGTCACCGGGTTGACACTGCACCGGGTCTTCGGACGGGTGACCCCCCCCCCCAGCCTCCTCACCTCAGATGCGGGTCCCCTCACAAGGGGCGCCCTGGAGCAACTTCACCCTCGCGGGACCCAGTCGGAGTCACCGGGTCCCAGGCCTCCTTAATAGTACCTCACCCCAGGCTGAAGGTGCCCGGGATGGACTCCATCTTCATTCCGGCCAGGCCTAGGGCGCCTAGGCCGGAACCTTGAACCGCCCGCACCCAGGCCTAAGGTGCCTGGGTGCGTGACGAGATGATCTCTTCCGAAAACCAACCAACCTCGTGGCGAGGGCGTCTCCCCCTTTTATCTCCTCCCATCGACACCACGGCGGGTTCCCCGCCCCAGCCGTACCATCTCCAGGAAGGGACAAAGAAGGGTAGCACTGTGGTAGTGATTCTACCTCGAGCCAGTAGGTACACTGACACCCACTGGTCAAAGAGAATATTACACCACCCAATCCTCCACGAATAAGAAAAAGGGGTCTAATCCCTGACATAATTACACACCTGGGTCTCTCTACCCCCAGGTGTATCCCACTAACTTTTAAGACCCCGCTACATATATATACTGTATATGAGGGGCATTCAAGGCAAACTGGGAGTTTATATAACAAAATAACAAATTTCAAGGAGAGGGACCTGCATTTATTTTTCGACATACTCCCCTGCTACATTTATACACTTATCCCAGCATTTAACTAAATCCTGGAAAGCTTTGGCATAGAAAGATTTTTCAGTATGCCTGAACCATCCTAGGACAGCCTGCTTCACTTCATCAGTGCTGAAATGCTGACATCCGAGAAACTCTTTTAGGGGTCCAAACAGGTGGAAATCCGGTCTGTAAGGGGGATGTGGCAATACATCCCAGCCGAGTTGCTGTATTGTGCGCATAGTGCTGTGAGCGGTATGAGCTTGTGCGTTGTCCTGGAGAAACAGGACGCCCTTAGTGATCAAACCAGCCCGTTATTTCTGCAGACGCGTATGAACACTCAGAACACAATAGTAATATTCACTGTTGATAGTGGCACCATGGGGTAGAAAATCCACATGAGTAAAGCCAAGTCTCAGAAAACACTTGCCATCACTTTACCTGCAGACTCAATTGTTCAGCATTTTTTTTGGTGGTGGTGAGTCTGTGGTGGAGCTGTTCCATGAACGCACTAACACTGTTGTCTGCCATCTTGATTAACGGTCACTGGACTGGCCCGCGACATGTGCTCCACCTATCAGTAATAGAACACACTTGCCACTTACTACTTCATGTAGTACCGTCACACTAGCATCCCTTTTTATACCTGTAAAAATAAAAGTCCCAGTTTGACTTGAACTCCCCTCATATAACATTTATTTTTATTGATTTATTTTCTTTTCTTTTTTTTCTTTTACATTTTATACTTTTTTTTAGTCTTTTTTTTTCTTCATTGGGGATCTGGATCTGGTCAGTGGAAACCTGATCCAGGGCTTCCCTTTCCCAGTAGTGCTGCTATATTGTGACCCTGTCAGATAGGTGTACTGTATGATGGAGACTGCAAATAAAACACATTACAAGGGCATTATTTACTAGTGTTACCATCAGATTACCTGCCCTGAGAAATACCAGGCAACCAACGCTGGAGAACAAGATTGAGATGCAAAACAAATAAAAAAAGGAAAAACAAGTGTTTGTTTTTTTTTTTTTTCTTTAAATTCGCTTTATTAAAGTTTTCTGCGTTATTGAGATACAAAACATGGCCGTTGGGGCATACCCCGGCCTAACCTTGCACATTACCACATGCACATCGAAGAAAGAAGAAAGAACACAAAAAAAAAGGGGGGGGGAGGGAAAAAGAGAAAAAAAGGGGGGGGAACACCCCCAAAAACGCAAGGGGACATAAAGAAAAAGAAAACAAAAAACAGAAGACAACTTATCATCACATCTTAACGCTAAATATATCTAACTAACATAACAGGGACACCTCTCGGGATACACATGATAGGATTACAACAGGAGTTGTTATTCCTTGCGGGACCACTACTCGTTCCTAGATGTCTGGGTTGGGCTTATCAGGAGCATGCAGGGGTAGGTGCTATGAATTTGAGCTATGCTTACACTTCCATTCATTTATTCAGAGTACGGACCTTAGCTCCTATCAGGACTGATGAGTGCGGAGGAGATCTGATGAATTACTCCTCTTGGGGTCGGTCATCTGTTGTGGACTCCGAATCAGTCCACAGATGCCAGACTTTTTCATATTTTCTGGGACATCCACGAGACAGATACGTCGTTTTATAGAGAGGGACCACTGTATTGACTAGATGCTTCCATGAGGTCAGGGTGGGGGGGTGGCTGACTTAAACTTTAGTACTATGGCTTTCCTTGCGTAAAACAGGAGGATACCTATTAGGGTACGTGGGGCTTTGGCAAGTGCCAGTGGCTCCACCAGGCCAAGGAGGCATACACTAATTGTCAGGGGAATAGAAATGGTAGTTAGGTTATGGATGAATTGTGTTACCTCCCGCCAATATTCCCGAATCTGTAGGCAATCCCAGAATATGTGTGTGAAATCTGCAGGAGTATCAGAGCATCTCCAGCAGTTAGCTGTCAGGGCCGGGTATATGCGGTGGAGGCGTTGGGGTGTGTAATAGATCCTGTGGAGGATCTTGAATTGGATCAGTTTGTCCCTGGTAGCCAGTTCCACCAGCGGCTGAAATGGGTAGTCCCACATATCTTCCCAGTCTTCGCTGTCCAGCTCCTGCACCTCCGCCCGCCACGAATCACGCAGACCATCCAGACCCTCCTGGATGGACGGCAGGAGTGCTCGATAGATTCGGGACAGGGGCTTTGAGAGCTCGGCATCGTCCAGGAGAATCTCCAAGGTATCAAGCTCCAGCCGGAGCTGAACCGACTTGAACTGCGAGCTGAAGGCGTGGCGGAGCTGCAGGAACCTGAAAAAGAAAGAGTTCGGAAGCTGGAATTTATTCTTTAACCTATCGAATGTAAATAGCCCCAGCTCGTCGCAGATATCCCTCAAATACTTGATGCCCTTGCGGGCCCACAGACCCGGATCCTGCAAAGAGTGGAACTCCCTGAGCCTCGGATTGCACCAAAGTGGTGTGTTAGGGGACCACCTGGCCTTCGCCAAATTAGGTTTAATCACTACCGTGAACCATGCCTTAATGATCGCTTTCATAGCTAGGGTCAAGGGTACCGCAGAGCCCCCTGACCCCCTATAGAGTGCATTACGAAGGGCCTCGAAAGATCCTAGGTGTGCCACCTCCAGGACAACTGACGCATTGGTGTCGTCCGAAACCAGCCAGTTATGTGCATGGGTGAGCATTGCTGCTAAGTAGTAGGTGTGGAAGTCCGGGCAGGCAAGTCCCCCCTGTGTCCATGGTCTACACAAAATATTTTTACTAAATCTGGCCGGGTGTGATTGCCACAAGAAAGAAGCCACTGAGGAGTCTAGTTGCCGGAGAAGAGACTTGGGGATCCATACCGGAGAGTGCCGTAAGGTATACAGCAAGACCGGGAGTAATTTCATTTTTATTAAGTTAATTCTCCCTATTAGAGATAATGGGAGGTTTGACCAAGCCTTCAGTTTTAGTTTACACCACTGCAGCACCGGGGACAGGTTAAGTTTGAAAAAGTCTTTAGTATTGGACGAGATATTTATCCCTAAGTATCTGATGGTATCTGCCCATTGTAGAGGCGAAGTAGGATCACTCAGCCTCCTTGCCCCGGGGTCTATAGGTAGAATTAGTGATTTGCTCCAGTTGGTTCTGAGGCCAGAGAGAGTCACGAAACGGTCCAGAAGCCGAAGCGCCCCGGCGAGCGAGGGACCGGGGTCCCCGAGGAAGAGAATCAAATCATCGGCATACAATGCCAGCTTCTCGGTCACCGAGCCGACCCGTACTCCAGACACCTCCCCCGACCTCCGCAGGGCCTCGGCCAGAGGCTCCATTACCAGGGCGAACAATGCAGGTGATAGAGGACACCCCTGTCTTGTTCCCCTCCTAATCGGGAAAGAGGGCGAGAGACTACCATTCAGTTTGATACGAGCGGTGGGTGCCCTATATAGTAGGCCGATCCATTTCCGGAAAGTTGGGCCGAAGCCAAAACCCTCCAGAACCTGCATCATATAGGACCATCTGACTGTATCGAAAGCCTTTTCGATGTCGAGGGATACCAGTACCCGGGAGGCATTCTCTTCGGATGGGAGCTGGAGATGGGTAAAGACTCGCCTAAGATTAATGTCCGTGGACTTGCCCGGCATAAAGCCTGTCTGATCTATGTTGACTAGGGATGGTAAAACCTTCATGAGTCTATTGGCTAGTACTTGCGTGAGTATCTTAAGGTCATAGTTCAGCAACGAGATGGGTCTGTAGGATGAGCAACAGGTGGGGTCCTTCCCTGGTTTGGGCAGCAGCACTATATGCGCCTGGTACATGCTGTCTGGAAGCCTGTCGGATTCCAGGCAGTCTGTGTATAACTGATTTAGTTTAGGAACCAGTAAAGTAGCGTTAGTTTTATACCAATCCCCAGGTAGACCATCTGGGCCCGGGGAATTTATTGTTGGGCAAGGAGTATATTGCGGCCTCTATTTCCAGACGTGTTAATGGCTTATCTAGTGCTATCCTGTCCTCCTCAGAGAGGAGAGGCAAAGTATTTCCCCCCATTTCCTCCAGCCCAGCAGCAGCTGAGCCAGAGAATGGGTCGGCATACAGGTTGCTATAGAAGAGATGGAATTCCCGCAGTATACCTTCGGGGTCCGTAACCTGGCAACCAGTGGAAGTCTGAAGTCTAGGGATTACTGTTTGGAGCGTAGGTTCTGCTACTAGGTTGGCCAGTAGTTTGCCGTTCTTGTCCCCTGACTCGAAAAGCTTGGCTACAAGCTTTCGCGCATCTGAGTGTACCAGCGAGGTGTAGTGAAGCTTCAGGTCTCTCCTCGTTTGGGCTAGGGTAGAATAATTTTCAGGCGTTGGATGCCTCGTGAAAAGATCCAAAGCCGCTCCTTCACTTTGTTCCAGTTGAGCGGTCTGTAACGCAAAGCCGGATCTCACTGCCTTGATAGAGGAGATGTATTCTCCTCTGGCATGAGCCTTGCCCGCCTCCCAGACCACGTCAAGGGAAGCCGATCCCTCGTTTGTCTGCCAGTATTCCTCGAGCCTGGGCCCCACCAGCTCCTGGACCTGTGGGTCGGCTATCCAATGGGATGCCAACTTCCAGCATCCCGGCTCGCGGGGGGTACCCAGACCCAAGCCAAGCTCTAGCGGCGAGTGATCCGAAAGACCAGCCGGTAGGTAGGAGACCGTTCTGACTTGAGACAGTGCAGAAGCCGACCCGAACATGAGGTCTATGCGGGACCCAGACCTATGTGCTGCTGAGATATGTGAATATGTCCTTTCCTCCGGATGCTTCCACCGCCAGAGCTCCTGGAGACCAAAGGTGTCTGCCCAGAGATCCAAATCAGGGGGGGCAAGTCTAAGGGGGTTAGTAGTATCTTTGTTGTGGTCTAGGATGGCATTAAAATCCCCTCCAACTAGAATATTATGGACCCGAAGGGGAGCTATTTTTGTAAGGACCGTGTACAGGATGGAGGAGTTAAATGGAGGAGGGACATACACATTAATTATTGCCCAGCGTTGGGCAAACATTTCGAGGATAAGTATGACGTACCTTCCCCCAGGATCCGTGAAGACCTGTTCCACTGTGCAGGGGAGTGACTTGTTCAACAGAACAGTCACGCCCCTCGCGTAGGAGGAATATGTGGCATGAAACCCTTGTTTGACCCATGCCCGCCTGAGTGTTAGGATTTTGCTACCCGTCAGGTGGGTTTCCTGGAGAAACAAGATGTGAGGTTTGTGGGACTGCAGAAATTTAAATACTAATGATCTTTTTACCTTGTCATTCAAACCCCTAACATTCCAAGATATCAGCCTTAAATCTATACCCATTTGAAATAGAGAAGTTCCATAACATAAGGATCATAGAAGACCCATACCCAGTTATGTCCCGGCCATGGGCCCTCTGCAGAGGTAGTCCATAGGGTATAGCAATCCAGTGGAACTAGAGAGAACATAAAGTGAATACACAGGAGATAATATGTGAACCAGAGAAGTAGCAAAATTAAGACAACATAGTCCAGCAAGAAAAATAGTGTGGAACCCGAGCAGGTGTGATAACTTATAAACAGCACATATAACGCCCTACCGCCTGGCATATCCCCAACTTTCGCCAAGGCAGTTTCTTACCCTTAACTTGATTGTAGATGTCGCCTTCTGGAGGCTCAAGGTCTCTGAGGCAACCTCAGCGTGAGTTCAACCTAGAACAGTAGGCGAGAGAGAGGGAAATTGCATCCCATAGTGGGAGGAGACCGGCCCACCGGAGCAGCAGGGCAGACTCTTCAAGTCGCGAGCTGCCCCAAGTAGAGACAAGTCACCTGGTCCCTCACGTGGGAGTAGACAACGAAACCAAACAAAACAGGGGGGTCGACTGTGTTTCACTTGTAGAGGTACGCTTGGGGTAACTCCGGTGTTTGCAGGAAGTTCAGTAGGATAGAGCAAACCAGGATGTGAAAGAATCGTGCATCTAATAGATCAGTGGAAGGAATCTTTCATTGCAGGGTGGTCAGCCAGTTATCAGCATCCGCAGGGTTGTCGAAGAAGCGGACCTCTCCACCATGTTGGACACGCAGGCGGCTGGGGTATAGCATGCCGTATTTAATGTTCTTGTCTCTGAGCCGCCTGCGGACACCATTGAAGGTCTTTCTCTTCCTCTGCAGCTCTGCCGAGAAGTCGGGAAAAAGAAGAACTGAGGCGTTGCCGTATTTGAGTGCGGCGTGACTGCGGGCCTCAGAGAGGATCCTGTCCCTGTCCCGGTAATTGAGGAAGCGGACCAGGAAAGGTCTGGGGATATTCCCCGGGATGGCTCTGCCCGTAGGCACTCGGTGGGCCCTTTCAACAACGTAGGTAGGGGGAACATCCGTCAGGTCAAGTACATTTTTAAAGAACTCCTCCGCAAATACAGCAGGGTGGTCCCCCTCTTCTCCCTCAGGCAGACCGAGGACTCTGACATTGTTGCGTCGCAGCCTATTTTCTGCGTCGTCCGACTTTGCGACCAGGGACTGCACTGTGCGTTGTAGCTCAGCAATGGAGGTGGAGTGATTGGCCGTTAGATCCTCCGTGGCCGACACTCTTGACTCTGTCTCAGACATCCTCCCCCTTATCTTGTCTAGATCATTCCGTATGAAATTGCACTCCGCAGCAAGGTGGCCGATGCGTACCAGGAGTGAAGTCTTACTCCGCTCGATCGCAGCAAGGATTGTGGCCGTGTTATCATGAGAAGGCGGGGCCGCCCCCTCTACCTCCGGGGCCTCACCGGGGTCCATGTCCAGGCCGGCTAGCAAGGCCCGGATTCGCCCGACCAGGACGGGATCCGTGTGCGGGGAAGATGGCGGTGGTACCCGGGGGGGTGTGTGGGCCCTTGTGGCTTTAGAGCTCCCTTTGCCCTTCTTAGAGGAGGAGGGCATCTGGCAGGTTACACAGGGGTAGGATTTGCAGCCGTGCTCAGAGGAGGCTTTGGAGAACAGTGAGAGCCCAGCCAGGCTTGCCGCAGCGATCGGAACACAGGGGGGTCTCCAAGCACCTGTCGCTCAGCAGCCAACACCCGGCTGGCAGGTAGGGAGGATGTGAGACTGGAGGTACAGGGGTGAGGGTGACTCAGAGAGGTGTATCATAGGCAGGCAGGCAACAGAGGACTCTAGGATCAATCATCCAGGCCACCCCAGCAGCAGGCACAGATCTTGCAGGGCAGCACACTAGGCCAAGGCAGCGGTGGGCAGAGAGGACAGGGCGGAGGGATGGAAGCCAAGGATCCGAGTTCCGGAAGCACTCGCGGGGGCCGCGGCTCAGGAAACAGCGGTGCTTTGCAGGCCGCACTCGGCCGGACGAAACCGCAGCCTCCACGGACGTCCCCGACGGCCAGACAGGTCCCCGGGTCCCGCTAGATGGGCGGATGGGCAGGCAGGGGAGAGTGGATGGCCCTCCTTACCTTCAGGTAGGCCTGAATTCGTACGTCCAGGAAGGCCGGAATGGCAAGATGGCGGCGGCCGCGGACAAGAGGATCAGTGCTGGGCAGGCGTCCCCCGGCAGAGCTGCTGCTCGATACTGGCCCAGGATGCTCCAGAGGACCGAGAGGGACCCGCTGGCAGGCAGGTAGATGCTTGTTTAGCTGTAGATTGTAAGGATGGCAGCGGATGGAATGTAGGATTCCCGGAGCTCCCCTCTGGCACGTCCGCCGCTGATCACATCAGGACCCGATGTGTGTTTGTTTTTTTTCAAACATGAAAATTGTTTATGATGTTTTTGTAGTTGTGGTTTGCATCTACTTTAAGGGTCCTTTCACACGGGGCGGATCCGTGCAGATCCGCCCCGTGAAGCTCCGCTTGCTCAGCGGGGATCGCTCCGTTGATCCCCGCTGAGCCGACGGATGACTGGGCGGTCCCCGCACACTGTGCAGGGACCGCCCTGTCAGAGCGCAGCTCTCCCCTATGAGGAATCGGATGACGACGGACCGTAGAGTCCGTTGTCATCCGATCCGCTCCGCCGACGGAAGGAAAAATAGGGGTTTCCTCCGTCACACTTTGGCGGAGCGGAGCGGATGTCAGCGGACATGTCTCCGCTGACATCCGTGCCTCCATAGGGGTACATGGAGGATCCGTTTCAGGTCCGCCTAAAAAACTGACAGGCGGACCTGAACGGACCTATGTGTGAAAGAGCCCTTAGAGGAATCCAGACACAAAGAATACATTGAGACCTACGATTGTTCTTTAAATAAATAGATCCAAAGAAGATGTATGGTGACCTTTAGACCCCTTTCACACTGGGGCGGTTTGCAGGCGCTATTTTGCTAAAAATAGCGCCTGCAAACCGAGCCTAAACAGCGGCTCCTTTCTCTCCAATGTGAAAGCCCTGAGGGCTTTCACACTGGAGCGGTGCGCTAGCAGGACGGTAAAAAAAGTCCTGCTAGCCGCATCTTTGGAGCGGTGAGAGGAGCGGTGTGTTTACCACTCCTCCACCGCTCCTTCCCATTGAAATGCATGGGATACCGCGGTAATACCGCCCGCAAACCGCGGCTGTAGCCGCGGTTTGCGGGTGGTATTAACCCTTTATTGGCCGCTAGCGGGGGTTAAAACCGCACCGCTAGCGGCCGAATAGCTCAACAATCCCGACGGTATAGCGGCGCTAAAAATAGCGGCGCTATACCGCCACCGCCCCCACCGCCCCAGTGTGAAACCAGCCTAAGCGTGGAAAGATTTCGATTGTTTTTATCTTGTGAACAGTAAATTATATTTGGTTACTTTGAAATAATTTAATTATGAACCTTTGCTGGCTCAAGAATCAGTCCAGGAATTTCTTTTTGTGAGTTTATTGGGGAACAATGAACTTGGATGGAGATAGGGAACATGGCATACCCCAGAATTTTAGAGCTTGAATTTAACAGAACCTGAGGACTGCTAACTTTCTTGCTGGCTCTTACCTAACTTTTGAAAAACTTGTACAACTCCAGCTGCACTTATACAACACCTGACTGTATTTCACCCCTGCTTGGCTAAACTTGCATTGCTTCTTGCTGTACTCTCACAGCAAAAGTCCCACAAAAACTCCTTACTGCCTGTGACCTGACCTCTTCCAAGAGACTAAAGCACCACATGGTCGCTCTTGCAGAACTGGGATCTTGTACTCACTCAGCCACAGGTTCATCTGTTGTTTCTTCCGATATCCACCAGCAGCGGCGGCCGGTACTCAAATTTTCTTGGGGGGCGGCCTGCGGCCCCCACCTAGCCAACCACCCCCCAGCCACCAATGGAGTCTTAGGACTCCCGGCCAATCGAGTCTCAGGACACACTTCCTGATTGTCCGGGAGGAGAAACACGAAGACATTAACGAATATTAATGTAGCGGGGTTTAACATTTAGGGGGAGTATCTGGGCGGTAGCATGGCCCAGATACACTAATTGTTAGGGATCTATGGCCAATTTGGTTTGTGGAGGATATAATGGTGTTCAGTTCCCTATGGCCCCTGGGGGGCGCTGTCACCTTGGGCTGGGGTTGAACCATCATTGTAGGGCCGTGCCCTTTGTGTCCTCTCGCGGCAGTAGTACGGCGGGGCGGGGAACCCGCTGTGCCTGCTGGGAGAGGGTATAAAGGGGGCGGACATCTTTCGCACGAGGTCCGAGCCCCAAGCACCTTCAGCCTGGGGGATGCTGTTCTGTTCGTCTGCGCCCAGGTGCCCTCGGCCTGGGTGCGAGGGAGTTCGAGTTCCATCCCAAGCACCTTCAGCCTGGGGTGAGGTACTAGCCAAGGCCTGGGGCCCAGTACCTTTGACTGGGTCCCGTATGGGAGAAGATACCTAGGGGCCCACCGAGTGAGGGGACCCGAGTCTCGGGCGAGGAGAACCAGGGAGGTGACCTGGCCTGAAGACCCAGCGCAGCATTGGCTGGTGACAGTGTAGGCCTCTGGGGACTGTCCGGGATGGATCATCTCCCTAACAGGGGTCGCCATTACAAGGTAGTTCATGTTCTATGGTCTTTGCAGAGACCCAGCTACATCAGGTCGGTGGCAGAGGCCTATTCTAAGGTCTGTGGCAGAGGCCTCATCGAGCACCCGGTCTGTGGCAGGGACCAACCTCACGGTCGGTGGCAGCGACCGTGCGCCAAAAGTTGTTGTGAACTCCTAACAGCTTCTCTGATCCGAAAGGATTGTGCCTGAACCCTCTCCCCACCAAGTTCGTGTTTGTATCAACCTGTCTGCTTGCAAAGAGGCATATTTATCTCTGCGGAAATAAATATAGATGTTGTACTGTCACCTGGTGTGGGCTTACTTTTCTGGGAGCAAAGGGTTCTACATTCACCTATCTACTGGTCATTTTTGAAGTGGAATCTCCGGGCAGGGACACAGACCCGAAGGTAAAGATCTTAGCTCAAACCTCTGCACACATAAGAGGCGCAAGCTGGTGGCAGCACCTCACCCCTCTCCCTGGTCCCCCTAGACGAGTTAACCAGCCGAGAAGAAGAAGGGAGAGAGCGGGTGAGACCGCTACATTAATTTGCTAATTTTACACAACTGGGTGGGCTCAGGGGGCAGTGCTCTGCCCCCCGAGCTTACCCTTTTTTTTAAGCCAATTAGAGCCTTATGCCCCATACACACGATCGTTTTTCTTGCCGTTTTTCACGTCGTTTTTTTTTCATGTTTCCTCTCAAGCCTGTCTTGCGTACACACGATCATTTAAAAAAACGATCAAGCAAAGCGCAGTGACGTACAACACGTACGACGGCACTATAAAGGGGAAGTTCCGTTCGAATGGCGCCACCCTTCATGTTAGTAAAGTTTGTTGAAAGACGATTCGCTCTTTTCAGTCTCGTGCTTTTCAGTCCGTGATTGCGTGACGAATGTGCTATCTCCATTACGAACACTAGTTTTACCAGAACGAGCGCTCCTGTCTCATACTTGATTCTGAGCATGCGCGTTTTTTTCACGTCGTTAAAGTATACACACTATCGTTTTTCACGTCGTTAAAAAAAACGACATGAAAAACGACGTGAAAAAAGAGAGCATGTTCGAAATTTTTAATGGCCGTTTTTCACGTCGTTAAAAATGCTCTGGAGCCTACACACGATCATTTTTAATGGCCATTTTTTTTAATGGCATTTTTAACGGCATGAAAAACGATCGTGTGTATGGGGCATTAGGCTCTATTTATGTGCTTCAAAGAAAAAATAATTAAATCCATGCGGCCGGCGCATTTAGATTAGGGGCCGGGCATATGGACTTGGGGGGCGGCGCCCTGCATGGGGGGCCACCACTGTCCACCAGGCTCTTTTCTGTGATGGAGATAAAGACTCACTTAGCCTCTGGATAAATTGGGCTCTCTCCCACAGCTTCCTTTCTGGCTCTCCTCCTGTAAGCTTCCCCCTGACCCCTTGGATTCCTGGGATGCTTTTTGTTTAGGCCCCTCAGCAAAGCCTAGCTGGGACCTGGATGTCTTCAACTGGCTCTCTCTTCTGGCTATTGTCCAGGAGGGCAAGGCCCCTCAACAGGGGTCTTCTCCGGCGAGCTGGACCCTGCAATGCTTCTTTACACAACTATACTGCACTCAGGCTTTGGAAAAAAATTGGGCTATCCCCCACTTTCTGAGAACATCTCCCAAGGGTTTGGCCAAAGTTCTATAAATATTTTGACTGAATCCTCTGCTCTCCCACCCACTATGTTCTAGAAATCTCCAGAATACAGGGGGAAGTAACAGAGCAGCAGCCTGTGAAAATCTATTTATTTGAATGTGCCACTATTCACACTGGAACGCAGAAAAAGTAGTGCATACACTACTTTTAAAAAAAGCGCAACACAAACTGCATGGTACTGCAGTACTTTTTGATTTGGTGTCTGCAAGTGCAGTGTGTTTGCAATCTGCATTTGGGGTGCTGTTAACAATGCATTGGCACCTGCATGCACTGCCCCCAGGCCAGTGTATGTAATGACAGAGTTTCAGAGGATGATAAGGAGGAAGGGAGGCAGTTTGGCATCCTTGCTCTTGATGCTGGATGACCTTGCTCTGGCACTGCACTCTACTAATCTCTCTGGCTGCCAATGCAGTGACTGTTCTTTGCTGCACAGGACTTGGTCTCAGTCTGGCTGAGCTTGTGATAGGAAGGTAAGTGGGGGAGCCATGCGTGGCAGGGAAGCTGGAGACTCACTGATCCCACTAACACATATGGGAGAGTATGACCTATGATTTACTTAAAAAGCTTTGTTAAACCCAAAACCAAAAATGTAATATATTTCAGCTTTCTAATCATTAAATGTGATGGCTGCGTTATTTTCCCTTTTTCGTTTTTTTCCCCTCTGTTTTCACCTGGCCAATAACAGATGACCTGTGTTAGAGTAGCCCCCACTCCGGATGAATGATCACCGGGGCAGATTTGGACAGCAGCATTGTCAGTCTAGTCTTAAGGCCCATACACACGATCTGACGGACGTGTTTTATCGGACAATTCGACCGTCTGTATGCTCGATTGGACAATTGTTTTCGGTTTTTCAATGGACAAATGTTCGCTGTGCATGCTCTCAAACTTTCTGACAACAAATGTCCGATGGAGGATCATCTGATCGTGTGTACACAAGTCGATCGGACTAAAATCCAAAAGTACAAACACGCATGCTCAGAACCAATGCTAAACATCAGACAACAATAGCAGAAGTTGCCAAAGGGTGGCGGTAAAGAGCTGAAAAACCATGTGATTTGGTGAATGTTGGCTGAAAATGTTCTGCCGTGTGTATGCAGAACAAGTTCACGGCCAACGCCCTTCGGACCAAAACCCACGGAAAAGTCTGATGGAAGTCCGATCGTGTGTATGAGGCTTAAGATATACTAACAGCTGTAGCACAGTTTCTATGAAAGGAGGAGCTGGGTGGGCATAGTTGGGGACTCTTGATGAATACCTGTCACAGCTCTGTGGGCTCAATTATATCCTGGTGCACTAGAAGATTATGGTGGCGTGAGTAGTAGGGTCAAATCAAAGATTTCCACTAAAGAATGAGACAGCAGCAGAAGCGACATATGACATACTGTAGTTTGTGAGTAATGTGCCTTGTGTTGATTTTGCAAGGAATGTTTTTTTAACCACTTAAGCCCCGGACCATTTTGGCTGGTTAAAGACCAAATAGAGCTTTCTTTTGGTGGTATTTGATCACCTCTGCGGTTTTTATTTTTTGCGCTATAAACAAAAATAGAGCGAAAATGTTGAAAAAAATTCAATATTTTTTACTTTTTGCTATAATAAATATCTCCAAAAAATATATTAAAAAAACATTTTTTTTCCTCAATTTAGGTCGATACGTATTCTTCTACATATTTTTGGTAAAAAAAAATGCAATCGGCGTTTATTGATTAGTTCGCGCAAAAGTTATAGCGTTTACAAAATGGGGGATAGTTTTATGGCATTTTTTTTAATTTATTTTTTTTACTAGTAATGGCAGCGATCAGCGATTTTTTTCGTGACTGTGACATTATGGCGGACTCATCGGACACTTTTGACACATTTTTGGGATCATTGGAATTTTTACAGCGATCAGTGCTATAAAAATGCACTGGTTACTGTACAAATGACACTGGCAGTGAAGGGGTTAACCACTAGGGGCGCTGAAGGGTTTACGTGTGCCTAAGGGAGTGATTACTACTGTTAGGGGGCGTGGCTACGAGTGACACGTCACTGATCTCCGCTCTGATTACACAGAGTGGAAATCAGTGACAGTGTCAGTAGGCGAGCGGGGAGATGTGTTTACACTAACATCTCCCCACTCCATCCCTTCGTGAGACGATCACGGGGATCCCCGCGGCGATCGAGTCCGTGGGACCCGCGGTCCGAATCACAGGGATGGCGGCAGGGTCGCGAGCGCGTGTCGCCGGCGGCGCGTGCGTGACTACACGGCAGGCAGTTAAAGGCGACATACAGGTACGTGATTGTGCCTGTAGGTGCCATTCTGCTGACGTATATATGCCGTGGCCGGTCCTTAAGTGGTTAAAGGGTAAATCCACTTTCGTTTGGAAAAAAATATAGCAAATAAAGAAAAAAGAATATAGCGAATACAATTGCGACACAAGTCCTATTGTAATTGAATGATATTAAAAATTGCCTTTCCTTTTCAAACTGCAGCTCTGTAATTTTCTGAAAATGCAATGCAGAATGTATACAGAACGCCCCTCCCCCAGAAACATAATTTCCTGCTTGTGTGATTGGCTCACTGATTTTCTCAGAATTCTGCACTAATATATTAGTCAGAATTAAGGCATCAGCTGCAACAAAAATTTCATTTTTGGTGAGATACTCCCAACGGGAAATCACGTCTAAAGGGATGCAGGCCCAGTAGCTTTCCTCATTAGAGCCCCACAGGTGCACAGCTGATTGATAATTCTGAAACCACTCCCATTAGACTCACTTTCCCACATGGATACAGACAAACACACTGGGATTTCTTCAGAATAACAAAAGGTAGGTATCTGCAGCAAAGTTTGCTAAAATCCTTGCAATGTACATAGATCACACAGGGGGGAATGTTTTTTCCTCAACAAAAGTGTAGTAACGCTTTAAATAACAAACATGCCATATTTACCTGCTCTAGCTAATGGTTTTGCACAGAGCTGCCCTGATCCTCCTCTTGTCAGGTCCCCCGCCGGTGCTCTGGGCTCCTCCCTCCTGCTTAGTGCCCCCATAGAATTGCCATGAGGGCACTTGTGCATGCTTGCTCCGAACCCCTCTCTGTGTGTCCATTGACACACAGAACAGGGCTTAGCCCTGCCCCCCACTACCTCCAATAGCTCTTGCTGCTGTGTCTGAGCCAATGAGAAGGGAGAGAGTCGGAAGAGCAGTTGCTTTCACGCACATCGCTGGATCGAGAATGAGCTCAGGTACAGTAAGTATAAGTAAGTAATTATAAGGGAGGGAGCTGCACATAGGTTTTTTATCTTCATGCATACAATGTCTGAAGGCAAAAAAACCTTCAGCCTTTGGAACGACTTTCAATGAATTTCATGGCTAACATGACAATTAGAACTTCCCTTCAAATTTGGCTTCACGTCTTCTGCCAGTGTAAGCTAAACCTACTCAGTGACTAGCATATCTCTTAAATAGCTTTCTCTGGTAACAGGGTGTATTTTATAACATAAATCCACCTTTTATAATTATCTGCTGCTGTAAAGGTTACACTGGACTTTCAGGCACTGTACTTGTCTTGTGCAACAGCACCAGCAGTTTTTCAAGGTTCACATGAGTTTACCATGTTCATTCTTTTTTTTTTTGCTTTCCAAAACCTTGTACAAAAACAATCTACAATTAGAAAAAAATAATGGGAACTATGCAAGGTCACACATCTGCTGCTTTACACACTTTGTTATCGGTGATGTCACTTTCATCAAGGACCTTCAGTTCATTAAAACATTTGAATCACTTATTAGGTAAAATTTGCAGCTTTTACAGCTTTATTCTGTAGACTCAATAGTAGAGAAATGCTTACTTTTAAAGTAAAAAAAAGGGCATTTCTAGTGAGAATATATTTGGAATTATTATTGCACCTATTAACTTAAAGTAATACTAAAGTCTGTTTTTTTTCTCTTTAAAAATAACAAACATGTTATATTTACCTGCTCTGTGAAATGGTTTTGCACAGAGCAGCTCGAATCCTCCTGTGCTCCTGGCCCCTCCCTCCTGTCAAGTGCCCCCACAGCAAGCAGTTTGCTATGGGGGCATCCAAGCCAAGCCACAGCTCCGTGTGTCTATTCAGATTCAGAAAACACGGTTCGCCCTTGCCCCCTCTCTCCCCTGATTGGCTAACTGAATTTGATTGACAGCAGCGGGAGCCAATGGCGCTCTTGCTGTGTCTCAGCCAATCAGGAGGGAGAGCCCCAGTCGGCCGAGGCATTCTTGCACATCGCTGGATAGAGATGGGCTCAGGTAAGTATTAGGAGGGGCTGAGGGGATGGCTGCACACAGAAAGCTTTTTATCTTAATGCATAGAATGCATTAAAATAAAAAAACCTTCTGCCTTCACAATCACTTTAAAGTAATTTTTGATGTGAAATCCACTTTTTTTTAAATGCGTTATTCACTCTTTTTTGTATTAAATATAGAAATGTAACCATTACGCTTCAGTCACACTTGCGCAACTCCAAAGTTGCACGGCTTCCAGTGCGATTTTGAGTGCTATTTTGATCCGACTGTGCACTCTCTGGCAATAAGTCTTATCAAAGTAGTGCAGGCACCTTTTCAAATTCGCTGTGACTTTAAGTCGCACAAATCTGAATGGGTGCCATTGAAAACAATGGGCTGTGACTTGTCATTCAACTTTATGTGTCCAAAGTCGCATAAATCGCACAAGTGTGAGTATGGCCTTACAGATGATTCTCTAACAGACAGCCTTATTTAACCTCCCTGCTTAACAACCTGTTTACCTGAGATCTCAGTTATAAAGGAAATGAATATTGCTTTCAGTGGTTTGGCTGATAATATAGACAAGAATTGTGAAATAGAGCAGTAAAGCATAAACATTGTGTAGCACTTAAATCCAGGGGGTAGAGCTTGCATTGTTTACAGAGGTGGCCTGGGGGTGGTGATTAAAATAGGCAGTTGAGCACCCAGTCATAAGTTAACATGGCCATCCATTATGGTAGTTCACAGCGCTGTAGTAGCTGTGCAGAAAAAAAGTATACCACAGGTCACATTCAGAGGACAGTGTCACCACCAAACACCACCTATTCAAGTGAATGGGTTTGCACTGCCACCACATGTAATGCATGCAGTTTCTGTGTGATGCTGTGGCCTTTCAAGGGTTATAACAGTTATCCAGTAGGCATATTGCCTCCAAGCCACCTGTCAATTACCCCTGAAAAGCAATTCATCGAAAAACTGTTCTCAAGAAGGCAACAAGTGTATGCAAGGCCCAATAAGCGGGTTTGGCAGCACCATGTACATACAGTTGTGCTCATAAGTTTACATACCCTGGCAGAATTTATGATTTCTTGGCCATTTTTCAGAGAATATAAATGATAACACAAACACTTTTCTTTCACTCATGGTTAGTGTTTGGCTGAAGCCATTTATTATCAGTCAACTGTGTTTACTCTTTTTATATCATAATGGCAACAGAAACTACCCAAATGACGCTGATCAAAAGTTGACCCCAGATCTTAATACTGTGTATTAGGGATGAGCTTCGTGTTCGAGTCGAACATACGTTCGACTCGAACATTGGCTGTTCGATCGTTCGACGAAGATCGAACGATTTGGGCCGTTCGCGCCAAATTCGAGTGACGCGAACGGCCCACAATGCACTACGCCATCGCAGTGTCATCCAGGCGCTGTGATTGGCCAAGCATGCACTGTGACCCCGCATGCTTGGCCAATCACAGCGCCGGCAGCGAGGAGAGCAATGATTGGCCACAGGCAGGATGCCTGTGGCCAATTATTGCTGAGGGTGTTTAGTACACGCCCCACACTATAAAAGGCCGCCAGCACGGCGGCCTAGTGTAGTGTGTTCCGGAGCAGGGATAGAGTAGCATAGGCAGGGACAGTGACTGTTATTTCTTTCTTGCTTAACCTGGATTCCTTTAGTTTAGGGAAAGAGAAGGATAGGTAGGGAGAGTGTCAGTGTGTTTTGTGCTTCTGCTATAGTGTGCTTAAAAAAAAACATTTATTCTAGGGACAGAAAACTCTAGGTAGGGACAGTGTCAGTTTCTTTCACTCTGCAAGTCCTTGTTTCCAGGGACCTGGAAGGACAGTGAGTGAATTGTCCTTTTGCTATATTGTGATTAAAAAAAACATTTATTCTAGGGACAGAAAACTCTAGGTAGGGACAGTGTCAGTTTCTTTCACTCTGCAAGTCCTTGTTTCCAGGGACCTGGAAGGACAGTGAGTGAATTGTCCTTTTGCTATATTGTGATTAAAAAAAACATTTATTCTAGGGACAGAAAACTCTAGGTAGGGACAGTGTCAGTTTCTTTCACTCTGCAAGTCCTTGTTTCCAGGGACCTGGAAGGACAGTGAGTGAATTGTCCTTTTGCTATATTGTGATTAAAAAAAACATTTATTCTAGGGACAGAAAACTCTAGGTAGGGACAGTGTCAGTTTCTTTCACTCTGCAAGTCCTTGTTTCCAGGGACCTGGAAGGACAGTGAGTGAATTGTCCTTTTGCTATATTGTGATTAAAAAAAACATTTTTTTCTAGGGACAGAAAACTGTAGGTAGGGAGAGTATTTTTTTTCTTTCACTCTGCAAGTCCTTGTTTCCAGGGACCTGTAAGGACAGTGAGTTAATTGTCCTTGTGCTATATTGTGCTGAAAAAAACATTTATTCCAGGGACAGAAAACTCTAGGTAGGGACAGTGTCAGTTTCTTTCACTCTGCAAGTCCTTGTTTCCAGGGACCTGGAAGGACAGTGAGTGAATTGTCCTTTTGCTATATTGTGATTAAAAAAAACATTTTTTTCTAGGGACAGAAAACTGTAGGTAGGGAGAGTGTTTTTTTTCTTTCACTCTGCAAGTCCTTGTTTCCAGGGACCTGTAAGGACAGTGAGTTAATTTTCCTTGTGCTATATTGTGATTAAAAAAAACATTTATTCTAGGGACAGAAAACTCTAGGTAGGGACAGTGTCAGTTTCTTTCACTCTGCAAGTCCTTGTTTCCAGGGACCTGGAAGGACAGTGAGTGAATTGTCCTTTTGCTATATTGTGATTAAAAAAAACATTTATTCTAGGGACAGAAAACTCTAGGTAGGGACAGTGTCAGTTTCTTTCACTCTGCAAGTCCTTGTTTCCAGGGACCTGGAAGGACAGTGAGTGAATTGTCCTTTTGCTATATTGTGATTAAAAAAAACATTTTTTTCTAGGGACAGAAAACTGTAGGTAGGGAGAGTATTTTTTTTCTTTCACTCTGCAAGTCCTTGTTTCCAGGGACCTGTAAGGACAGTGAGTTAATTGTCCTTGTGCTATATTGTGCTGAAAAAAACATTTATTCCAGGGACAGAAAACTCTAGGTAGGGACAGTGTCAGTTTCTTTCACTCTGCAAGTCCTTGTTTCCAGGGACCTGGAAGGACAGTGAGTGAATTGTCCTTTTGCTATATTGTGATTAAAAAAAACATTTATTCTAGGGACAGAAAACTCTAGGTAGGGACAGTGTCAGTTTCTTTCACTCTGCAAGTCCTTGTTTCCAGGGACCTGTAAGGACAGTGAGTTAATTGTCCTTGTGCTATATTGTGCTGAAAAAAACATTTATTCTAGGGACAGAAAACTCTAGGTAGGGACAGTGTCAGTTTCTTTCACTCTGCAAGTCCTTGTTTCCAGGGACCTGGAAGGACAGTGAGTGAATTGTCCTTTTGCTATATTGTGATTAAAAAAAACATTTATTCTAGGGACAGAAAACTCTAGGTAGGGACAGTGTCAGTTTCTTTCACTCTGCAAGTCCTTGTTTCCAGGGACCTGGAAGGACAGTGAGTGAATTGTCCTTTTGCTATATTGTGATTAAAAAAAACATTTTTTTCTAGGGACAGAAAACTGTAGGTAGGGAGAGTGTTTTTTTTCTTTCACTCTGCAAGTCCTTGTTTCCAGGGACCTGTAAGGACAGTGAGTTAATTTTCCTTGTGCTATATTGTGATTAAAAAAAACATTTATTGTAGGGACAGAAAACTCTAGGTAGGGACAGTGTCAGTTTCTTTCACTCTGCAAGTCCTTGTTTCCAGGGACCTGGAAGGACAGTGAGTGAATTGTCCTTTTGCTATATTGTGATTAAAAAAAACATTTATTCTAGGGACAGAAAACTCTAGGTAGGGACAGTGTCAGTTTCTTTCACTCTGCAAGTCCTTGTTTCCAGGGACCTGGAAGGACAGTGAGTGAATTGTCCTTTTGCTATATTGTGATTAAAAAAAACATTTTTTTCTAGGGACAGAAAACTGTAGGTAGGGAGAGTATTTTTTTTCTTTCACTCTGCAAGTCCTTGTTTCCAGGGACCTGTAAGGACAGTGAGTTAATTGTCCTTGTGCTATATTGTGCTGAAAAAAACATTTATTCCAGGGACAGAAAACTCTAGGTAGGGACAGTGTCAGTTTCTTTCACTCTGCAAGTCCTTGTTTCCAGGGACCTGGAAGGACAGTGAGTGAATTGTCCTTTTGCTATATTGTGATTAAAAAAAACATTTTTTTCTAGGGACAGAAAACTGTAGGTAGGGAGAGTATTTTTTTTCTTTCACTCTGCAAGTCCTTGTTTCCAGGGACCTGTAAGGACAGTGAGTTAATTGTCCTTGTGCTATATTGTGCTGAAAAAAACATTTATTCTAGGGACAGAAAACTCTAGGTAGGGACAGTGTCAGTTTCTTTCACTCTGCAAGTCCTTGTTTCCAGGGACCTGGAAGGACAGTGAGTGAATTGTCCTTTTGCTATATTGTGATTAAAAAAAACATTTATTCTAGGGACAGAAAACTCTAGGTAGGGACAGTGTCAGTTTCTTTCACTCTGCAAGTCCTTGTTTCCAGGGACCTGGAAGGACAGTGAGTGAATTGTCCTTTTGCTATATTGTGATTAAAAAAAACATTTATTCTAGGGACAGAAAACTCTAGGTAGGGACAGTGTCAGTTTCTTTCACTCTGCAAGTCCTTGTTTCCAGGGACCTGGAAGGACAGTGAGTGAATTGTCCTTTTGCTATATTGTGATTAAAAAAAACATTTATTCTAGGGACAGAAAACTCTAGGTAGGGACAGTGTCAGTTTCTTTCACTCTGCAAGTCCTTGTTTCCAGGGACCTGGAAGGACAGTGAGTGAATTGTCCTTTTGCTATATTGTGATTAAAAAAAACATTTATTCTAGGGACAGAAAACTCTAGGTAGGGACAGTGTCAGTTTCTTTCACTCTGCAAGTCCTTGTTTCCAGGGACCTGGAAGGACAGTGAGTGAATTGTCCTTTTGCTATATTGTGATTAAAAAAAACATTTTTTTCTAGGGACAGAAAACTGTAGGTAGGGAGAGTATTTTTTTTCTTTCACTCTGCAAGTCCTTGTTTCCAGGGACCTGTAAGGACGGTGAGTTAATTGTCCTTGTGCTATATTGTGCTGAAAAAAACATTTATTCCAGGGACAGAAAACTCTAGGTAGGGACAGTGTCAGTTTCTTTCACTCTGCAAGTCCTTGTTTCCAGGGACCTGGAAGGACAGTGAGTGAATTGTCCTTTTGCTATATTGTGATTAAAAAAAACATTTTTTTCTAGGGACAGAAAACTGTAGGTAGGGAGAGTATTTTTTTTCTTTCACTCTGCAAGTCCTTGTTTCCAGGGACCTGTAAGGACAGTGAGTTAATTGTCCTTGTGCTATATTGTGCTGAAAAAAACATTTATTCCAGGGACAGAAAACTCTAGGTAGGGACAGTGTCAGTTTCTTTCACTCTGCAAGTCCTTGTTTCCAGGGACCTGGAAGGACAGTGAGTGAATTGTCCTTTTGCTATATTGTGATTAAAAAAAACATTTTTTTCTAGGGACAGAAAACTGTAGGTAGGGAGAGTGTTTTTTTTCTTTCACTCTGCAAGTCCTTGTTTCCAGGGACCTGTAAGGACAGTGAGTTAATTTTCCTTGTGCTATATTGTGATTAAAAAAAACATTTATTCTAGGGACAGAAAACTCTAGGTAGGGACAGTGTCAGTTTCTTTCACTCTGCAAGTCCTTGTTTCCAGGGACCTGGAAGGACAGTGAGTGAATTGTCCTTTTGCTATATTGTGATTAAAAAAAACATTTTTTTCTAGGGACAGAAAACTGTAGGTAGGGAGAGTATTTTTTTTCTTTCACTCTGCAAGTCCTTGTTTCCAGGGACCTGTAAGGACAGTGAGTTAATTGTCCTTGTGCTATATTGTGCTGAAAAAAACATTTATTCCAGGGACAGAAAACTCTAGGTAGGGACAGTGTCAGTTTCTTTCACTCTGCAAGTCCTTGTTTCCAGGGACCTGGAAGGACAGTGAGTGAATTGTCCTTTTGCTATATTGTGATTAAAAAAAACATTTTTTTCTAGGGACAGAAAACTGTAGGTAGGGAGAGTGTTTTTTTTCTTTCACTCTGCAAGTCCTTGTTTCCAGGGACCTGTAAGGACAGTGAGTTAATTTTCCTTGTGCTATATTGTGATTAAAAAAAACATTTTTTCTAGGGACAGAAAACTGTAGGTAGGGAGAGTGTTTTTTTTCTTTCACTCTGCAAGTCCTTGTTTCCAGGGACAGAGAAGGACACCTGAAGGTAGCCCTTATTGCTTTTTTCCCATCTCCCTGCAGGCCATCTATTAGAATGTCTGGAAGGCAAACAAGGAGAGGCAGACAGTCAGGAGGCAATAAAAGAGGGCAAGCAGGCTCTGTGTCTGGGGGCAACAGTGCTGGTCGTGGACGCGGTGCATTGTCATCAGCACATGGCCATGGGACACGCTTGTCCTTCTTTTCGGCAGCTGGACATGTTGAGCCACATCATGCCGAAGACTTGGTAGAGTGGATGACCAAGCCCTCCTCCTCCTCCTCATCCTCTCTCACCCAGGCTCAGGGTACTGGAAAAGCAGCTGCCAAAGCGTCGTCTTCCCTGGTATCAATGTCAGACAAATCATCAGTCACTCCTTCCCTAGACCCACCATGTCCTCCTCCTGAGGAGTCCCCCGAACTGTTTCAGCACAGTGTTGGGTACATGCTCCAGGAGGATGCCCAGCGTTTCGAAGGGTCTGATGATGAAACCCAGCTAGAGGAAGGCAGTAGCGTGAGAGCAGACAGAGGGGATGCTCAAGAAGGACACCAATCTGGCAGTCATGTTCCAGCAGCTGCAGCATACTGCCAGATTGGCTCCAGTGATGAGGAGGGAGGGGATGATGAGGTCAATGACTCCACGTGGGTGCCTAATAGGAGAGAGGAGGAGGAGGAGGATGAGGAGGAGGCACATCTCCAACGAGGCAGGATGCCCTTTGGTGGCCAGCGTAAGGGCAGTACACCGACGGAATCACACCGCAGAGCTCCGCCTGTGCAGGGCGCTGCCTCTGCCCGTCATTCAAAAAGTTCTTTGGTGTGGGCCTTTTTTGAGGCTAGTGCATCAGATCGCACAGCTGCTGTTTGCAACATATGTCTCAAGCGTATATCGCGTGGCCAAAACATCAGCCGCTTGGGTACCACATGCCTGACCAGACATATGTTGACCTGCCATGCAGCTCGTTGGCAAGCCTACCTCAAAGACCCACACCAAAGAACAAAGCGGACCTCTCCTTGCACCGCATCAGCTGGGATCTCCAACCCCACTATAACTTCAGTCCTCTCTGAAACATGCACTGAGAGGAATGAAGGTGTAGAATTAGGTGTGTCACAGCCAAGTACTTGCGCCCACTCTGCTAGCAGTACACCGACGTCCGATTCTAGCAGGCAAATTTCCCTGCCCCAGCTGCTGGACCGTCGAAAGAAGTTCACTCCCAGCCATCCACATGCCCAGCGGTTGAATGCTAGCTTGGCTAAATTGCTAGCGCTTCAACTGCTGCCTTTTCAGTTGGTAGAATCGGCCCCCTTCCGTGAGTTTGTGCAATGTGCGGTTCCTCAGTGGCAGGTTCCCAAACGCCACTTTTTCTCACGGAAGGCTATTCCGGCTCTCTACCGGCATGTGGAAGGCAATGTCTTGGCCTCGCTGGACAGGGCGGTCAGCGGTAAGGTGCATATTACCGCTGACTCATGGTCCAGCAGGCATGGACAGGGACGTTACCTTTCTTTCACGGCCCATTGGGTCACTCTTTTGGCAGCTGGGAAGGATTCAGGACAAGGTGCAGTAGTGTTGGAGGTTGTCCCACCGCCACGCCTCCAAAATGCTACTACTGGTTGTGACACACCTCTCTCCTCCACCCCCTCCTCTTCTTCTTCCTCCATGGCCTCTTCCTGTGGTTTGTCCTATGAACCAGCGGTGCTCCGTAGCCGTTCACGGGGCTACGCAAGTACGCAGGCAAAAAGATGCCATGCCGTGCTTGCGCTGGTGTGTTTGGGGGACAGAAGCCACACTGGGGCAGAGGTCCTGTCTGCTCTGCAGGGCCAGGCCGAGAGGTGGTTGACGCCACGCCAGCTTAAGCCAGGAATGGTGGTTTGCGACAATGGCACCAACCTCCTCTCCGCCCTCCGACAGGGACAACTGACCCATGTGCCCTGTGTGGCTCACGTCCTTAACCTGGTGGTGCAGCGGTTCTTGGGCAGGTACCCGGGCTTACAGGATGTCCTGAGGCAGGCCAGGAAAGTCTGTGTGCATTTCCGCAGATCTTATAATGCCAGTGCTCGCCTGGCTGAGCTGCAAAAGGAGTTGAACCTGCCCAAGAACCGCCTTATATGTGACATGCCCACCAGGTGGAACTCAACGTTGGCCATGCTGCAGCGGCTGCACACGCAGCAGAGGGCCATCAATGAGTACCTGTGCGACTACGGCACCAGGACAGGGTCAGGGGAGCTTGGTTTTTTTTCTCCACGCCAGTGGGGCATGATCAGGGATGCATGCACTGTCCTGGCACCATTTGAGGAGGCCACGAGGATGGTGAGCAGTGACAGTGCATGCATCAGTGACACTGTACCTCTTGTCCACCTGTTGGAGCACACGCTGCGTGGAATAATGGACAGGGCACTTGAGGCAGAACAGAGGCAGGAAGAGGAGGACTTCCTTGCCTCTCAAGGCCCCCTTTACCCAGACAGTGTTCCTTCTGTCCCACCCATCGCACAGGAAGAGGAGGAGGAGGAGGAGGAGGAGGAGGATTGTGTCAGCATGGAGGTGGAGGCTGGCACTCAGCATCATCAGCAGCAGTCTTTTAGGGATGATTTACAGTCCCAAGAAACCAGTGGACTTGTACGTGGCTGGGAGGAGGTGGCTGCGGATCATGTCGTCCTTAGTGACCCAGAGGACTCCGGAGCGAATGCCTCAGCAAACCTACGCTGCATGGCCTCCCTGATCCTGCAAAGTCTGCGGAAGGATCCTCGTATTCTTCGGATCAAGGAGAGGGACCATTACTGGCTGGCCACTCTCCTTGATCCACGGTACAAGGGTAAGGTTGCGGACCTTATGTTACCGTCGCAGAGGGAGCAGAGGATGAGACAACTCCGGGAGGCCTTGCAGAAAGGTCTGTGCAACGCGTTCCCAGAGACTGGGAGGTTGCAAACTCCTGGTCCTGGACAACGAGTTGCTGAGGCTTCGGCCAGTCAAAGAAGGAGCGGTGGGGAAGGTGGCCGTCTGACCGATGCGTTCAGACAATTCTTTAGTCCGCAGCCCCAAAGTATGATTGGTTCCAGCAACCATCGCCAGCGTCTGATAAACATGGTGCAGGAATATCTAGGGGCAAGGTCAGACTTGGACACCTTCCCCACCGAAAATCCTCTGGCTTACTGGGTCTTGAGGATGGATCACTGGCCAGAGCTTGCACAGTATGCAATTGAGCTACTGGCCTGTCCTGCATCCAGCGTTCTTTCGGAACGCACATTCAGTGCTGCTGGAGGATTTGTCACGGATCACAGGGTGCGCCTGTCCACCGACTCGGTTGATCGACTGACTTTCATCAAGATGAACCAGTCTTGGATCACCACCAGCTACCACACACCTGATGCTGATATAACAGACTAATTGATTTTAAAATGTCACATCCCTTCAAGACTGATGCTGATGCTGAGTGCCTGTGCTGTTATGTTGACTGGCTATCCTCCTCCTCCGAGTCCTCAATGATACGATTGATGATGATAGCTTGGAAGATCATTTTTGTTTATGGGTGCCGCCACCAGTGCCTAACGCCCAATTTTTCAGCCCCTGTTTAACAGGGGCGTGTAATTACAATTTTTGAAGCAATACTTTGCAACAGGGCTCATTGCTGTGCTCCAAGTACAGTATCTGTGAGGAGTTGCAGTGTTGTGCCACCAGTGCCTAAGGCCCAATTTTTCAGCCCCTGTTTAACAGGGGCGTGTCATTACAATTTTTGAAGCAATACTTTGCAACAGGGCTCATTGCTGTGCTCCAAGTACAGTATCTGTGAGGGGTTGCAGTGTTGTGCCACCAGTGCCTAAGGCCCAATTTTTCAGCCCCTGTTCAACAGGGGCATGTAATTACAATTCTTGATCTAATAATTCACAGCAGGGCCCATTGCTGCACCCACCAAGAGTAACTGTCAGGGCTTACAGTGTTGTGGCACCAGCACCACCATCAAAGGCCCAATTTTTACTACCACTGTTCAACAATTATATGTAATTAAAATTCCTGATATAATAGTTGACAGCAGGGCGTTCCAGCACCAACCAAGAGTAACTGTGAGTGCTTACAGTGTTGTGCCAACACCAACAACTAAGGGGCCTATTTCTGCAGAGTATATACGGCAGGTCCCTACTTTCAAACATCCAACTTACAAACGACTCCTACTTGCAAACGCAAGAAGACAACAGGAAGTGAGAGGAAATCTACCACTAGGAAGGAAAATTCTCTCCTGTAAGAATAAATATGGGAGAAAGGTGTCTCCTCTGTACTGATGCTTTATCAGCAATCCTTGTTTCAAGAAAAACACCACATTTCAAAAACAGTTGTCATTGGGACGGAAAGTGAGGTGAAATGTTCTGAACAGGGGCACAGACAGCAAAACAAATGTTACAGGGGTGATAACCCTTACCTATGTTTTCCAAAAAGTTTAAAAATAGATTTTTGGGCTGGAGCTACACTTCAACAATGTACCTGTTCAAAATTACAAACAGATTCTACATAAGAACAAACCTACAGTCCCTGTCTTGTATGCACCGCCTGTATACGGCTGTTCAGAGTATATAGGGCCTTTTTTATTTTATGTGCGGGGTTCCCCTTAATATCCATACAAGACCCAAAGGGGCTGGTAATGGGCTGGGGTAGGGGGGGGGGGGGGGGGGTCATGGGGTAGCTATGCCATTTTTCTTAAAGAATTTCATCCATATTACCGGGACCAGACATTACATTAAAGCCGCAAGCAGTTTTAAATGGCTTTTTTTTCCTTTAGAAGTGTCATTTTGTGCAGGGACAGTTCTAAACACGGGAAACACGTGGCACTTCACAGGCATACTTTAGACACCCCCCAGGTACGATATTTAAAGGAATATTTGACTTTTTTTTTTTCACTTTATGCATCATTAAAATGACTGCTCCCGAAAAACGACCGTTTTTAAAACTTCTTTTTGCATTGATACATGTCCCCTGGTGCAGAACCCGGGTTCCCAAACCCTTTTTAGGACAATAACATGCATAATAGTTGTTATAATTAGCACTTTAGAATTCGAACGTTCGCATCCATTGTATTTAATAGGGTTCTAATGTTCGTTCGAACTTCCGGTCCGTTCGCGGGTTCTGGTGCGAACCGAACCCGGGGGTGTTCGGCTCATCACTACTGTGTATTGTCTCCTTTAACATCAATGACAGCTTGAAGTCTTTTGTGGTATTTGGGGATGAGGCTCTTAATCTTCTCAGATGGTAAAGCTGCCCATTCCTCTTGGCAAAAAGCCTCCAGTTCCTGTAAATTATTGGGCTGTCTTGCATGAACTGCACGTTTGAGATCTTCCCAGAGTGGCTCAATGATATTGAGGTTAGGAGGAGACTGAAATGGCCACTCCAGAACCTTCACTTTATTCTGCTGTAGCCATTGACAGGTCGACTTGGCCTTGTGTTTTGGATCATTGTCATGTTGGAATGTCCACGTACGTTCCTCCAGTATTTTTTGATAACATACTACATTCATCTTGCCATCAATTTTGACCAAATTTCCTGTGCCTTTGTAGCTCACATCCCCAAACATCAGCGATCCACCTCCGTGTTTCACAGTAGGAATGGTGTACCTTTCCTCATAGGCCTTGTTGACTCCTCTCCAAATGTAGCATTCCTGGTTGTGGCCAAAAAGCTCAATTTTGGTCTCATCACTCCAAATGACTTTGTGCAGAAGGTTTGAGGCTTGTCTCTGTGCTGTTTGGCATATTCTAAGCAGGATACTTTGTGGCATTTGCGTAGTAATGGCTTTCTTCTGGCGACTCGACCATGCAGCCCATCTTTCTTCAAGTGTCTCCTTATTGTGCATCTTGAAACAGTCACACCACATGTTTTCAGAGAGTCCTGTATTCCACCTGAAGTTATTTGTGGGTTTTTCTTTGCATCCCGAACAATTTTCCTGGGAGCTGTGGCTGAAATTTTAGTTGGTCTACCTGACCATGGTTTGGTTTCAACTAGGGTTGTCCCGATACCGATACTAGTATCGGTATCGGGACCGATACAGAGCATTTGTGCAAGTACTTGTACTCACACAAATGCTCCCGATGCCTGACCCGATACCTGGTCGGCGGAGTTTGCGAGCGACGAAGGCGGGCGGAGTTTGCGAGCGACGAAGGCGGGCGGAGTTTGCGAGCGACGAAGGCGGGCGGAGTTTGCGAGCGACGAAGGCGGGCGGAGTTTGCGAACGGAGAGGGAGGGCGGAGTGGGCGGGACACGTCCGTAGGCGGAGTCAGTGGGGCGGAGAGCGAGTCCTCAGCTAGGTAAGCTGGAAGTGTGCAGCCGCATCAGGATTGGGTGACTGTCAGCTTGGACATCCCGACGCCCATCTTGGTACACCCTGCACTTGGCCACAGTAAGCCAGCAGCGGACATCTTGTTACACCCAGCCCAAATAGTTTGGGCTGGGTGTAACAAGATGTCTGCTGTTACTTACTGATGCTGAGTGCAGGGTGTACCAAGATGGCCGTTGCAGCATAACATTTCAGAATCTTTTCCTCATGTCATTTATTGCAGCATTTCAGTGCCTGCACATAAGTGCCAGCCACATATCAGTGCCCATAAGTGCCGACTATCAGTGCCATCTATCAGTGCCCATAAGTGCCGTCAGTGCCAGCCAACTGGCAGTGCCATCAGTGCCCATAAGTGCTGCCCATCAGTGTCAACAGTGCCAGTCATCTGTCAGTGCCAACTATCAGTGCAATCCATCATTGCCACCTATCAGTGCCCATAAGTGCCATTAGTGCCGCCCATCAGTGCCAGCCATCAGTGCCAGCCACCTGTCAGTGCCACCTATCAGTGCCCATAAGTTCCGCCTATCAGTGCCATCTTTCAGTGCCCATCAGTCAAACTGTCACATGACATTAAAAAAGTATCGGTAATCGGTATCGGCGAGTACATGAAAAAAAGTATCGGTACTTGTACTCGGTCCTAAAAAAGTGGTATCGGGACAACCCTAGTTTCAACCCCTCATTTTCCACTTCTTGATTCGAGTTTGAACACTGCTGATTGCCATTCTCAATTCCTTGGATATCTTTTTATATCCCTTTCCTGTTTTATACATGTAGCGCCCACCCCATTTAGGGGTGCTATATACCCAAATTTAGGGGCTGGTCTGAGATAGTAGTTGGGCTCAGACCGTTCTCAATTTATGGGTTGTGCTGTTTTATTTCCAGGTGGTATACTGGTGTGCAGTTCCCTGTGGCCTGTAGGTGGCACTGCCATATTGGGTCAGGGTTGAACCATCGGTATTAGTGCTGTGCCTTGGGGTGTCCTCTCTCGGCAGCGGTACAGTGGGCGTGTTGGCCTGCTGTGCATGCTGGGAGAGGATACATAAGGGGCAGATGCCGCCTGGGAGGGGTCTTTGGAGGAGGAGAGGAGTCAGAGTTCAAGTGCGTGGCGCATGGCCCTCCAGGCCATGGGGCCACGTGTGCACCAGTCCCAGGCACCTTTAGTCCTGGGGCTGCATCTTCAACACTGGGCCCAACACCTTTAGCTGGAGCCCATTTCTGGGAAGAGGAATCTCAGGGTGTCCCTCGCGAGGGAGCCCGCTTCTTAGAAGACGAGGCTGGGGGAGGACCTTTCTGACGGACCGGTGAGAGTTCACGGTTAAGGAAGGGGCCCGGTAACTTTCTGGAGGGATTCTTCTATCCACCAAGGGCCTAGTAATGTGCTGCTGCTGGCACCTGTCCTTATGTACCAAAAGCTGAGAGGTTCTGGGCCTGATAGATTCTTTGGCAGAGAGTCTCCCGATCACATCTAGGGAAAGAGAGTAGTGAGTGTAAAATCCATTTGTGCCTGGACTAACCTCCCAAAACCTTGCTGTCCTATCTCCCATCCACCCTTTCCTATCTGCTGAACATTGAGAAAATAAACTCAACGTTGGAGTTTAGAGTGGTGTGGGCATTGGAATTACTCAGGGGGAAAACAGAGACTTGTCCCTATATCCTAGGAGACGAGAACCAACTGACGGAAGAACCTAGCTGTGGGACCCAAATACATAACACCGCTCAACCTCCTCAACCAGGAGGGTACGGGCATATAGTATGGTGTGCCTTTTTCCTGCAAGTGAGCCAAAGGTGGGAAAAGGGTCCGTGTGCTACATACAGTTCAACTACCTTTTCATTTTATGCACTGTTGTTTATGCACTTTTTTTCCAGTCATTGATTTGTTTGGTGCTATTGAAGGCAATCCATCAGTCCTTCCTATAATATGTGAACATGTTTATTTCTTTATTCAATCACTCAGCGCTGTACTATATTTTACATACTCACTTTTGTTATATACAAAAATGTAGCGCTATGCGTAATAACAATATATATCACTATGCGTAATGACAATATATAACACCCAAGTGCTCAAAATGACTGGATCACAATGGATCTGATTATAAGTCCAAATACATATAGAACATAGAGAATGATGAAAATGGCTCACATAGAAATCATATAGATCTGACGATGCAAGGTTTTGCGAAACACGTCGGAAGACTCCACTGCTGCCACTGAGTGTTTTGCAAAGCGCTATGTTCATGGATTGAATGTAAGTGTACTTACCTACATTTAATAAACATCCTTTACGTTATTACGCTATGTGCCCTCTCCTTCTTTCTTCTATATGATTTCTATGTGAGCCATTTTCATCATTCTATTGGGCTTGGATATCTGGTGTCATCCTTGAGTCTGGATCTCGGATACATATGTGTGCAGTGCCAGCTGGGATTTCATATGTACGGATACATACACACTAAGCCTGTTTGACCCTCTACACGTATGTGCATTGGGTCCACCCCATCTGGTAAGCCTCCCCTCCACATGGTGGTGGTCACGTCACAAGTCACTTACTATTTTTGGAATATTCACCATTTCGAACTGAAAGTTCCAACCACATTCACGTTTTTGATTATCAAAGACTTTTTTATACATTCATTTGGAGTTCTATATGTATTTGGACTTATGATCAAATCCATTGCGATCCAGTCACTTTGAGCACTTGGGTGTTATATATTGTCATTACGCATAGTGATATATATTGTTATTACGCATAGCGCTACATTTTTGTATATTATTTGTTGTTACTTTTTCCACAGGTATTGTAGCTGCTTTTATGTGTTAGCAGCGCGAATATTGTTTGTATTATTATTTATACTCACTTTTGTTGCCAGCGGTTTAGACATTAATGGCTGTGTGTTGAGTTATTTTGAGGGGACAGCAATTTTGCACTGTTGTACAGGCTGTACACTCACTACTTTACATTGTAGCAAAGTGTCATTTCTTCAATGTTGTCACATGAAAAGATATAATAAAATATTTACAAAAATGTGAGGAGTGTGCTCACTTTTGTGAGATACTGTATATTAGAAGTCAGCAGGTGCAGTATTTGTAGCTGCTGATTTTACATTTTGGGGGGGGGGGGGCTGGACATCCTCTTTAACATGCATATATACATATTCCCATGGAATTGTGGCGCTAAATTAAAAAAATCGAAGTGGTTAAAATCTGAGAGAAGTTCTGCTAGTGCAGAGGAAGCATAGCAAGGTAATAAAAAAGTCTCCAGGGGTTCACTGTGATTTTCTTGTCGATCACAGGAATGTGACGGGTAGATCGCATCCCCACCTGTCCTAACTGACACTCATCGTGCAGTTGCGCTCCCCACATGCAGAATGGCACAAGAAAGCATACTTAATTGTCATGTGCTGATCTCTGCCAGCCCGTCCCTCCTGTTCATCCCAGGTGCATGTATGTGGCATCACATTAGATGGACGAGAGAGGAGGGTGGCTGGTAATCAGTGCACCGAAAGAGGACTCACAGCAGCTTCATTGCACTGCTCTACATTAGGGATGAGCTGAACACCCCCCGGTTCGGTTCGCACCAGAACCTGCGAACGGACCGAAAGCTTGCGCAAACTTTAGAACCCTATTAAATACAATGGACTCGAACGTTCGAAATCAAAAGTGCTAATTATAAAGGCTAATATGCAAGTTATTGTCCTAAAAAGGGTTTGGGGACCCGGGTCCTGCCCCAGGGGACATGTATCAATGCAAAAAGAAGTTTTAAAAACGGACGTTTTTTCGGGAGCAGTGATTTTAATGATGCTCTGATGTCCATCCACTGCTGCCGGCTGTATACCATCTAGTGGCTACAGAGATGACTGCAGAGCCAGCACATCCATCGGCTCCATAGAGACAGATATCACTGATGACCCTGGTTGTTTGGAACCTTATCATGCACAAACTTACCACTTAAATGTGAGTGTTTTTACAAACCTTTCTATTTGATTAAACTTTTTATACAGTCTGCACCCAGAGGCGCTTCCTGTTCTTGTGTTTTTCAGTGTTTGGGAACATGAGTTATTTTCCCCCTGGATGGCTGCCGTGAGTGCGGACTTAACCCTTTCCTCTCTTCATCCCTCCCACACCATATCCTATTTATATTACCATCCAGCATACTGCACCTGCACTGCCAATGTGCATCAATCATTGACTTCATCACAAAGAGTGGACTTGTTGCCTCTTTGTGCATATAATTGTATGTCCATTTAGTATTTTTTTGTTTGTTCACCATTGGATACTTTTTTTGGTTTTCAGTTTTGCGCCATTTTACTTTTATAAATCGAGTGTCTCCGAGCGGCTCCAAGTGTCTCCAAATGTCACCGGCGCCCCCGCACCTCTGGCCAAATGCAGTACTGCACACCCCAGAGACTTGAATCCTGCTCATCTTGCGGGACAACACTTGCAAACCGAGTCAGGATTTTTTTTTAAAAACAGCTCGTATTGCGAAAGGCTCGTAAACCATGTTACTCGCAATCAGAGGTATTACTGTACTGTAGCTATACAACTTACACCCAGTCGGTTGGCTACAATGTAGAAGGATTGCCTGTTTGATAGCTTTGAGGCAGCAGAACATATACTTTACTAGTGGTGATGTGTAATGCTGTCTATAAAAAACAGAAGGCACAATCCAACTAATGTCAGGCATCTTTTCTGGCCAGCACTTCCCCAAACACAGTTGGATGCATCAGACTAGGGATGAGCTTCGTGTTCGAGTCGAACATACGTTCGACTCGAACATCGGCTGTTCGATCGTTCGACGAAGATCGAACGATTTGGGCCGTTCGCGCCAAATTCGAGTGACGCGAACGGCCCACAATGCACTACGCCATCGCAGTGTCATCCAGGCGCTGTGATTGGCCAAGCATGCACTGTGACCCCGCATGCTTGGCCAATCACAGCGCCGGCAGCGAGGAGAGCAATGATTGGCCACAGGCAGGATGCCTGTGGCCAATTATTGCTGAGGGTGTTTAGTACACGCCCCACACTATAAAAGGCCGCCAGCACGGCGGCCTAGTGTAGTGTGTTCCGGAGCAGGGATAGAGCAGCATAGGCAGGGACAGTGACTTTTATTTCTTTCTTGCTTAACCTGGATTCCTTTAGTTTAGGGAAAGAGAAGGATAGGTAGGGAGAGTGTCAGTGTGTTTTGTGCTTGTGCTATATTGTGCTTAAAAAAAACATTTTTTCTAGGGACAGAAAACTGTAGGTAGGGAGAGTGTCAGTTTCTTTCACTGTCAAAGTCCTTGTTTCCAGGGACCTGGAAGGACAGTGAGTGAATTCTCCTTGTGCTAAATTGTGCTTAAAAAAAACATTTTTTCTAGGGACAGAAAACTGTAGGTAGGGAGAGTGTGTCAGTTTCTTTCACTGTCAAAGTCCTTGTTTCCAGGGACCTGGAAGGACAGTGAGTGAATTCTCCTTGTGCTAAATTGTGCTTAAAAAAAACATTTTTTCTAGGGACAGAAAACTGTAGGTAGGGAGAGTGTGTCAGTTTCTTTCACTGTCAAAGTCCTTGTTTCCAGGGACCTGGAAGGACAGTGAGTGAATTCTCCTTGTGCTAAATTGTGCTTAAAAAAAACATTTTTTCTAGGGACAGAAAACTGTAGGTAGGGAGAGTGTGTCAGTTTCTTTCACTGTCAAAGTCCTTGTTTCCAGGGACCTGGAAGGACAGTGAGTGAATTCTCCTTGTGCTAAATTGTGCTTAAAAAAAACATTTTTTCTAGGGACAGAAAACTGTAGGTAGGGAGAGTGTGTCAGTTTCTTTCACTGTCAAAGTCCTTGTTTCCAGGGACCTGGAAGGACAGTGAGTGAATTCTCCTTGTGCTAAATTGTGCTTAAAAAAAACATTTTTTCTAGGGACAGAAAACTGTAGGTAGGGAGAGTGTGTCAGTTTCTTTCACTGTCAAAGTCCTTGTTTCCAGGGACCTGGAAGGACAGTGAGTGAATTCTCCTTGTGCTAAATTGTGCTTAAAAAAAACATTTTTTCTAGGGACAGAAAACTGTAGGTAGGGAGAGTGTGTCAGTTTCTTTCACTGTCAAAGTCCTTGTTTCCAGGGACCTGGAAGGACAGTGAGTGAATTCTCCTTGTGCTAAATTGTGCTTAAAAAAAACATTTTTTCTAGGGACAGAAAACTGTAGGTAGGGAGAGTGTGTCAGTTTCTTTCACTGTCAAAGTCCTTGTTTCCAGGGACCTGGAAGGACAGTGAGTGAATTCTCCTTGTGCTAAATTGTGCTTAAAAAAAACATTTTTTCTAGGGACAGAAAACTGTAGGTAGGGAGAGTGTGTCAGTTTCTTTCACTGTCAAAGTCCTTGTTTCCAGGGACCTGGAAGGACAGTGAGTGAATTCTCCTTGTGCTAAATTGTGCTTAAAAAAAACATTTTTTCTAGGGACAGAAAACTGTAGGTAGGGAGAGTGTGTCAGTTTCTTTCACTGTCAAAGTCCTTGTTTCCAGGGACCTGGAAGGACAGTGAGTGAATTCTCCTTGTGCTAAATTGTGCTTAAAAAAAACATTTTTTCTAGGGACAGAAAACTGTAGGTAGGGAGAGTGTGTCAGTTTCTTTCACTGTCAAAGTCCTTGTTTCCAGGGACCTGGAAGGACAGTGAGTGAATTCTCCTTGTGCTAAATTGTGCTTAAAAAAAACATTTTTTCTAGGGACAGAAAACTGTAGGTAGGGAGAGTGTGTCAGTTTCTTTCACTGTCAAAGTCCTTGTTTCCAGGGACCTGGAAGGACAGTGAGTGAATTCTCCTTGTGCTAAATTGTGCTTAAAAAAAACATTTTTTCTAGGGACAGAAAACTGTAGGTAGGGAGAGTGTGTCAGTTTCTTTCACTGTCAAAGTCCTTGTTTCCAGGGACCTGGAAGGACAGTGAGTGAATTCTCCTTGTGCTAAATTGTGCTTAAAAAAAACATTTTTTCTAGGGACAGAAAACTGTAGGTAGGGAGAGTGTGTCAGTTTCTTTCACTGTCAAAGTCCTTGTTTCCAGGGACCTGGAAGGACAGTGAGTGAATTCTCCTTGTGCTAAATTGTGCTTAAAAAAAACATTTTTTCTAGGGACAGAAAAATGTAGGTAGGGAGAGTGTGTCAGTTTCTTTCACTGTCAAAGTCCTTGTTTCCAGGGACCTGGAAGGACAGTGAGTGAATTCTCCTTGTGCTAAATTGTGCTTAAAAAAAACATTTTTTCTAGGGACAGAAAACTGTAGGTAGGGAGAGTGTGTCAGTTTCTTTCACTGTCAAAGTCCTTGTTTCCAGGGACCTGGAAGGACAGTGAGTGAATTCTCCTTGTGCTAAATTGTGCTTAAAAAAAACATTTTTTCTAGGGACAGAAAACTGTAGGTAGGGAGAGTGTGTCAGTTTCTTTCACTGTCAAAGTCCTTGTTTCCAGGGACCTGGAAGGACAGTGAGTGAATTCTCCTTGTGCTAAATTGTGCTTAAAAAAAACATTTTTTCTAGGGACAGAAAACTGTAGGTAGGGAGAGTGTGTCAGTTTCTTTCACTGTCAAAGTCCTTGTTTCCAGGGACCTGGAAGGACAGTGAGTGAATTCTCCTTGTGCTAAATTGTGCTTAAAAAAAACATTTTTTCTAGGGACAGAAAACTGTAGGTAGGGAGAGTGTGTCAGTTTCTTTCACTGTCAAAGTCCTTGTTTCCAGGGACCTGGAAGGACAGTGAGTGAATTCTCCTTGTGCTAAATTGTGCTTAAAAAAAACATTTTTTCTAGGGACAGAAAACTGTAGGTAGGGAGAGTGTGTCAGTTTCTTTCACTGTCAAAGTCCTTGTTTCCAGGGACAGAGAAGGACACCTGAAGGTAGCCCTTATTGCTTTTTTCCCATCTCCCTGCAGGCCATCTATTAGAATGTCTGGAAGGCAAACAAGGAGAGGCAGACAGTCAGGAGGCAATAAAAGAGGGCAAGCAGGCTCTGTGTCTGGGGGCAACAGTGCTGGTCGTGGACGCGGTGCATTGTCATCAGCACATGGCCATGGGACACGCTTGTCCTTCTTTTCGGCAGCTGGACATGTTGAGCCACATCATGCCGAAGACTTGGTAGAGTGGATGACCAAGCCCTCCTCCTCCTCCTCATCCTCTCTCACCCAGGCTCAGGGTACTGGAAAAGCAGCTGCCAAAGCGTCCTCTTCCCTGGTATCAATGTCAGACTCATCATCAGTCACTCCTTCCCTAGACCCACCATGTCCTCCTCCTGAGGAGTCCCCCGAACTGTTTCAGCACAGTGTTGGGTACATGCTCCAGGAGGATGCCCAGCGTTTCGAAGGGTCTGATGATGAAACCCAGCTAGAGGAAGGCAGTAGCGTGAGAGCAGACAGAGGGGATGCTCAAGAAGGACACCAATCTGGCAGTCATGTTCCAGCAGCTGCAGCATACTGCCAGATTGGCTCCAGTGATGAGGAGGGAGGTGATGATGAGGTCACTGACTCCACGTGGGTGCCTAATAGGAGAGAGGAGGAGGAGGAGGATGAGGAGGAGGCACATCTCCAACGAGGCAGGATGCCCTTTGGTGGCCAGCGTAAGGGCAGTACACCGACGGAATCACACCGCAGAGCTCCGCCTGTGCAGGGCGCTGCCTCTGCCCGTCATTCAAAAAGTTCTTTGGTGTGGGCCTTTTTTGAGGCTAGTGCATCAGATCGCACAGCTGCTGTTTGCAACATATGTCTCAAGCGTATATCGCGTGGCCAAAACATCAGCCGCTTGGGTACCACATGCCTGACCAGACATATGTTGACCTGCCATGCAGCTCGTTGGCAAGCCTACCTCAAAGACCCACACCAAAGAACAAAGCGGACCTCTCCTTGCACCGCATCAGCTGGGATCTCCAACCCCACTATAACTTCAGTCCTCTCTGAAACATGCACTGAGAGGAATGAAGGTGTAGAATTAGGTGTGTCACAGCCAAGTACTTGCGGCCACTCTGCTAGCAGTACACCGACGTCCGATTCTAGCAGGCAAATTTCCCTGCCCCAGCTGCTGGACCGTCGAAAGAAGTTCACTCCCAGCCATCCACATGCCCAGCGGTTGAATGCTAGCTTGGCTAAATTGCTAGCGCTTCAACTGCTGCCTTTTCAGTTGGTAGACTCGGCCCCCTTCCGTGAGTTTGTGCAATGTGCGGTTCCTCAGTGGCAGGTTCCCAAACGCCACTTTTTCTCACGGAAGGCTATTCCGGCTCTCTACCGGCATGTGGAAGGCAATGTCTTGGCCTCGCTGGACAGGGCGGTCAGCGGTAAGGTGCATATTACCGCTGACTCATGGTCCAGCAGGCATGGACAGGGACGTTACCTTTCTTTCACGGCCCATTGGGTCACTCTTTTGGCAGCTGGGAAGGATGCAGGACAAGGTGCAGTAGTGTTGGAGGTTGTCCCACCGCCACGCCTCCAAAATGCTACTACTGGTTGTGACACACCTCTCTCCTCCACCCCCTCCTCTTCTTCTTCCTCCATGGCCTCTTCCTGTGGTTTGTCCTATGAACCAGCGGTGCTCCGTAGCCGTTCACGGGGCTACGCAAGTACGCAGGCAAAAAGATGCCATGCCGTGCTTGCGCTGGTGTGTTTGGGGGACAGAAGCCACACTGGGGCAGAGGTCCTGTCTGCTCTGCAGGGCCAGGCCGAGAGGTGGTTGACGCCACGCCAGCTTAAGCCAGGAATGGTGGTTTGCGACAATGGCACCAACCTCCTCTCCGCCCTCCGACAGGGACAACTGACCCATGTGCCCTGTGTGGCTCACGTCCTTAACCTGGTGGTGCAGCGGTTCTTGGGCAGGTACCCGGGCTTACAGGATGTCCTGAGGCAGGCCAGGAAAGTCTGTGTGCATTTCCGCAGATCTTATAATGCCAGTGCTCGCCTGGCTGAGCTGCAAAAGGAGTTGAACCTGCCCAAGAACCGCCTTATATGTGACATGCCCACCAGGTGGAACTCAACGTTGGCCATGCTGCAGCGGCTGCACACGCAGCAGAGGGCCATCAATGAGTACCTGTGCGACTACGGCACCAGGACAGGGTCAGGGGAGCTTGGTTTTTTTTCTCCACGCCAGTGGGGCATGATCAGGGATGCATGCACTGTCCTGGCACCATTTGAGGAGGCCACGAGGATGGTGAGCAGTGACAGTGCATGCATCAGTGACACTGTACCTCTTGTCCACCTGTTGGAGCACACGCTGCGTGGAATAATGGACAGGGCACTTGAGGCAGAACAGAGGCAGGAAGAGGAGGACTTCCTTGCCTCTCAAGGCCCCCTTTACCCAGACAGTGTTCCTTCTGTCCCACCCATCGCACAGGAAGAGGAGGAGGAGGAGGAGGAGGAGGAGGATTGTGTCAGCATGGAGGTGGAGGCTGGCACTCAGCATCATCAGCAGCAGTCTTTTAGGGATGATTTACAGTCCCAAGAAACCAGTGGACTTGTACGTGGCTGGGAGGAGGTGGCTGCGGATCATGTCGTCCTTAGTGACCCAGAGGACTCCGGAGCGAATGCCTCAGCAAACCTACGCTGCATGGCCTCCCTGATCCTGCAAAGTCTGCGGAAGGATCCTCGTATTCTTCGGATCAAGGAGAGGGACCATTACTGGCTGGCCACTCTCCTTGATCCACGGTACAAGGGTTAGGTTGCGGACCTTATGTTACCGTCGCAGAGGGAGCAGAGGATGAGACAACTCCGGGAGGCCTTGCAGAAAGGTCTGTGCAACGCGTTCCCAGAGACTGGGAGGTTACAAACTCCTGGTCCTGGACAACGAGTTGCTGAGGCTTCGGCCAGTCAAAGAAGGAGCGGTGGGGAAGGTGGCCGTCTGACCGATGCGTTCAGACAATTCTTTAGTCCGCAGCCCCAAAGTATGATCGGTTCCAGCAACCATCGCCAGCGTCTGATAAACATGGTGCAGGAATATCTAGGGGCAAGGTCAGACTTGGACACCTTCCCCACCGAAAATCCTCTGGCTTACTGGGTCTTGAGGATGGATCACTGGCCAGAGCTTGCACAGTATGCAATTGAGCTACTGGCCTGTCCTGCATCCAGCGTTCTTTCGGAACGCACATTCAGTGCTGCTGGAGGATTTGTCACGGATCACAGAGTGCGCCTGTCCACCAACTCGGTTGATCGACTGACTTTCATCAAGATGAACCAGTCTTGGATCACCACCAGCTAGCACACACCTGATGCTGATATAACAGACTAATTGATTTTAACATGTCACATCCCTTCAAGACTGATGCTGATGCTGAGTGCCTGTGCTGTTATGTTGACTGGCTATCCTCCTCCTCCGAGTCCTCAATGATACGATTGATGATGATAGCTTGGAAGATCATTTTTGTTTATGGGTGCCGCCACCAGTGGCTAAGGCCCAATTTTTCAGCCCCTGTTTTACAGGGGCGTGTAATTACATTTTTTTTAGCAATAATTTGCCATAGGGCTCATTGCTGTGCTCCAAGTACAGTATCTGTGAGGGGTTGGAGTGTTGTGGCACCAGTGCCTAAGGCCCAATTTTTCAGCCCCTGTTTAACAGGGGCGTGTCATTACAATTTTTGAAGCAATACTTTGCAACAGGGCTCATTGCTGTGCTCCAAGTACAGTATCTGTGAGGGGTTGTAGTGTTGTGCCACCAGTGCCTAAGGCCCAATTTTTCAGCCCCTGTTCAACAGGGGCATGCAATTACAATTCTTGATCTAATAATTCACAGCAGGGTCCATTGCTGCACCCACCAAGAGTAACTCTGAGGGCTTACAGTCTTGTGGCAACGCCACCACCACCACCACCACGAAAGGCCCAATTTTTCAGCCCCTGTTCAAAAGGGGCATGTAATTACAATTCTTGATCTAATAATTCACAGCAGGGCCCATTGCTGCACCCACCAAGAGTAACTGTCAGGGCTTACAGTGTTGTGGCACCAGCACCACCATCAAAGCCCCAATTTTTACTACCACTGTTCAACAATTATATGTAATTAAAATTCCTGATATAATAGTTGACAGCAGGGCGTTCCAGCACCAACCAAGAGTAACTGAGTGCTTACAGTGTTGTGCCAACACCAACAACTAAGGGGCCTATTTCTGCAGAGTATATACGGCAGGTCCCTACTTTCAAACATCCAACTTACAAACGACTCCTACTTGCAAACGAAAGAAGACAACAGGAAGTGAGAGGAAATCTACCCCTAGAAAGGAAAATTCTCTCCTGTAAGAATAAATATGGGAGAAAGGGGTCTCATCTGTACTGATGCTTTATCAGCAATCCTTGTTTCAAGAAAAACACCACATTTCAAAAACAGTTGTCATTGGGACGGAAAGTGAGGTGAAATGTTCTGAACAGGGGCACAGACAGCAAAACAAATGTTACAGGGGTGATAACCCTTACCTATGTTTCCCAAAAAGTTTAAAAATAGATTTTTGGGCTGGAGCTACACTTCAACAATGTACCTGTTCAAAATTACAAACAGATTCTACATAAGAACAAACCTACAGTCCCTGTCTTGTATGCACCGCCTGTATACGGCTGTTCAGAGTATATAGGGCCTTTTTTATTTTATGTGCGGGGTTCCCCTTAATATCCATACAAGACCCAAAGGGGCTGGTAATGGGCTGGGGTAGGGGGGGGGGTCATGGGGTAGCTATGCCATTTTTCTTAAAGAATTTCATCCATATTACCGGGACCAGACATTACATTAAAGCCGCAAGCAGTTTTAAATGGCTTTTTTTTCCTTTAGAAGTGTCATTTTGTGCAGGGACAGTTCTAAACACGGGAAACACGTGGCACTTCACAGGCATACTTTAGACACCCCCCAGGTACGATATTTAAAGGAATATTTGACTTTTTTTTTTTCACTTTATGCATCATTAAAATGACTGCTTCCGAAAAACGACCGTTTTTAAAACTTCTTTTTGCATTGATACATGTCCCCTGGTGCAGAACCCGGGTTCCCAAACCCTATTTATGACAATAACATGCATAATAGTTGTTATAATTAGCACTTTAGAATTCGAACGTTCGCATCCATTGTATTTAATAGGGTTCTAATGTTCGTTCGAACTTTCGGTCCGTTCGCGGGTTCTGGTGCGAACCGAACCCGGGGGTGTTCGGCTCATCACTACATCAGACAACAATTCATATTTAGGCCTATGGAAAGGGACAAGGGAGGCAATTTGAAAGCACCTCTATCGGCTTATTTAAAGGAAACAATTGTGATTGGGCAAGATCTTTTAAAGTTTATGGGCAGGACTGGTTAGTAAAACAAGCATGGATTCCATTGGCTACTGTTTCACTTGGCTTAACTTCAGTGGCTATTTAAGTGGAGTTTTAGGTCAGTGTGTAGTTTTAACCAGTTGTGACCAGCCGGCAGGTCAGCTCTATTGCGCGAAATTACGTACCGGTATGTCATTTCATGCAATAGGCCAGCAGGGGTGCCAATAGCCAGCAATAGCCAGTGGCGACACGTGCACGCGCTGATTAGCCACAGCGGGAGCCAATCGTGATGTCTGCCGGCCACCCGTGATCGGTCGCCAGAGAGACAGGACGGCGATCTGCTGATGTAAACAAGGCAGATCGCCGTCCTGTCAGACATGAAGAGAGAGATCTTGTGTTCCTGCTGAACATGGATCTCTCTGTCCAGCCAGTGAGTCCATCCCCCACACAGTAAGCAAGCACCTCCTAGGGACACACTTAACCCTTTCATCGCACCTGGTGTTAAGCTGCCAGTGTCATTTATACAGTGTCAGTGCATATTTTTAGCACTGATCATTGTAATAATGTCACTGGTCCCCAAAAAGTGTCAAAGGTATCAGTTAGGTGTCCGATCTGTCTTCCGCAATGTCGCAGTCTCGCTAAAAATCGATGATCGCCGCCATTACTAGTAAAAATAATAAAGTAATAAATAAACAAAAATGCCATTAAAATATCCCATAGTTTGTAGACGCGATAACTTTTGTGCAAACCAATCAATATATGTTTATTGGGATTTTTTTCACCAAAAATATGTAGCAGAATACATATTGACCTAAATTGATGAAGAAATTAGTTTGTTTACATTTTTTTATTGGGTATGCTTTATAGCAGAAAGTAAAAATATATATTTTTTTCAAAATTGTCGGTATTTTTCTGTTTATTACACAAAAAATAAAAACCGCAGAGGCGATCAAATACCACCAAAAGAAAGCTCTATTTGTGGGAAAAGAAGAACATTCATTTTATTTGGGTACAGAGTCACAAGGCCACGCAAAAATGGCCTGGTCATTAGGGGGGTAAAACCTTTTGGCTGAAGTGGTTAAATCTAAGATTTCCAATCAAGTTTTTTGACCAATCATAGCCACTAGGTGGCAGTCAGAGAAGCAGGCACAATTCTGATCGTAAATAATCACAATTCAAGCAATAGTTACATAAATATATCTGCACACATTGTGCAGGCTTATATAAGTGATAAGGAAATAATTAGGCTTCAATATGGATGTTGGTGTAGAGCAGGGGTATGCAAACTCAATTACATTGTGGGCTGCATCAGTTTTATGGTTGCCCTCTGCCTATCTGTAATTCCGCGTACACACGATCGGAATTTCCGACAAGAAAAGTTCCATGTGAGCTTTTGGTCTGAAATTCCCACCGTGTGTAGGCTCCATCTGACTTTTTCTGCCGGAATTTCCGACAACAAAAATATGAGAGCTGGTTCTCAATTTTTCCGACAACTAAAGTTCTTGTTGGAAATTTCGAACGTCTGTATGCAATCCTGGCGCACAAAAAAACATGCATGCTCAGAATCAAGAAGAAGAGCCAAACTGCCTACTGAACTTCATTGATCTCGACTCGTCGTACGTCTTGTACGTCACCGCGTTCTTGACGGTAGGAATTTTGTGTGACCGTGTGTATGCAACACAAGTTTGAGCCAACATCCCGTCGGTTTTCTTGTCGAAATTTCCGATAGTGTGTACGCGGCATTAGACTATATAAATGTTTCCAGGGCTTTTTTTTTCTCAGAGAATAGGTGCAGGAACTCAACCACCCTCCCCCAACGAACCACATTGAACATTGGATGTAGCCAAATTGCACTAGCAAAGGGAGGGTCTTAAAGGGGCAATAATAATCAGGAGTGCATTATGTGAGGAGTTCAGGGATTGTACAGAGGACAGTTTCAGGGGGGGGACCCTATGCATAGAGTTCAGGGATGCACTACGTACATACAGTGCAGAGTTCAGGGGTGCACTACATATGGAGGCAGGTTTCAGGGTGCCCTATGCACAGAGTTCAGAGTTCAGGAGTGCGCTACCTACAGAGTGCACGGTTCAGAAGTGTGATATGGACAGAGTGCAGGGTTTAGGGGTGTGCTATGCAGGGTTCAGCTCTTTTTCACAGGCTGTCCACATCTCACTTCCAACCCTCTTCAGCTATGACCTCTGCACTACTCCCCCCCCATCCCCCACCTCTGCACACACCTCCCTCCACAGTGCTCAAAGCTTCCTCACATCCCTGCATCCCACCTTTTCAAAAAATACCCAGCCTGGGTCTAGTACCTCTCCACAGTGTAGGTGGCCCCGCCTCTCTCTAACTTGCAGTAGATCATTGGTAGGCATCTTTGCACCCGAGCACAGATAAAGATCACAGTGCAGCCTACCGCATGATGCCCATTCCCACCTATGTCCACACTACACCTGCATCTCCCTTATACATGCCAGGAGTGCAGGACAGGCAGGGATCGGTGAGAGCCACTGAGAGGAAAGCTGTCCTTGTAAACACAGAAGCCTAGTGTTTATAAGTCACCAGCACACACTGCAGTTCTATTCCCTTTGAGAAAGTGACGTTGAGCAGTCACGCAACGCGTCAGGTACAGAGCTGTGGTGACATTACTTCCGGTCGCGGCCGAGTCCAGAAGCTGGAATACACACTGTGTTATTCTGTTTTTAATCATCTGAATTGTACGTTATATAACCTTTATTAATAAACGTATATCTGAAATACTACACTATGGAGTCCCCCCTTTCCTCTCTTTGTTATCTGAGTACCTAAAATGGGAAAATTGATTGTGGGCGATTGAACAAGAAAAGAGAGCACTCAGCTATTGGAGACCAGCAGAAAGGCTTAATTTTAAGCCAGATGAGGTGAGAGGCTGAGGTAAACGAGGGCACCTTCACAGGATTGAAGCACTTTGCATGTTTTTTTGGCAGTTGGAGATTATTTCCTTTCAAAGTTGATTTGTTGCAATTTTGCACTTGGATCTTTCTGCACATCGTTTGGACTGTTTCAGAAAATTTTTTTTGCCACGTTTTTTGCTTGTTTGCACTTAAAGGAGTTGTAAAGGTTCGTTTTTTATTTTCTAAATAGGTTCCTTTAAGCTAGTGCATTGTTGGTTCACTTACCTTTTCCTTTGATTTACCTTTTAAATGTTTGTTTTCTTTGTCTGAATTTCTCACTTCCTGTTTCTCCTCACTGAACTCCACACCATCATCCGAGTGGTGTGGAGTCATCCAGAACAGCTCACTGAACAGCTTACTGAGGAGGAACAGGAAGTGAGAAATTCAGACAAAGAATACAAAGAAAAAAAAAATTCTTTCTCGTACATCACGGGACACAGAGCGACATAGTCATTACTAATGGGTTATATAGATACCGTCAGGTGCTGGCACTGGCAACTTCCAAAACCGGAAGTACCCTCCCCTATATAAGCCCCTCCCATCCGGGAGCACCTCAGTTTTTTGCCAGTGTCTAAGGTGTTGGCCAAGAAGAAACATGTGTTTTTCACTGAGCTTGCGTACAGGTTCTTTTGGGCCTCAGTAAGCTATTCCGGATCCGACCAAAAAAGCTTCATAGCTAAACGGTCGGTACCCGGGCCTTGCAGAGAAGAGCAAGGTTTTGCCTGTAATGCTTCTCTTAGGAGAGCTGGACCCTGGGATCCAGAGCTCTGGTCATACCCACGACCAAGATGTTTTCTGTGCAGGGTGCTATACAGGTCCAGGGGAGTGGAATCCTTGGGAACCCGGTCCCTGAAGGTTTGATTACAATGCCTGCCGTGATAGGTGAAGTTTGGGCTTTTGTGGACCAAACAAAGTCCTGCGGCGGGGAACAGGTAAGTGGGGGCCCCCAGGAACTTGGTTCTATTGGGGGACCCCCAAGCCTAATTTGTCTTTCTGTCTGTTACCTAATGGTATTCCCGCAAAATTCTGTGCATGCCTGTAACTACTAAAAAAATGTAATAATTTTTAATGGTGGTCAAGAAAAAAAAAAAAAATTTTTTTTATATATATTTAATATATTAGACTGCGGTACCTGTGTTTGTCCACTAGAGGCCGCTGTGGAATGTTTTCTTGTCATGTGGACTAGCTTCTTCTCAGCAGAGCAAAGTCCAGGCAGATGGTGAGTTCTCTTATAGGAAACTGCTTCCTCTGCCATGTTGCAGTGCTCGTCCATCCCCCGGCCTGCGGCAAAGAGGGGCCCTGGCTCCTGTCCCTTGTTACCATATTTGAAATTAGCGCCGAAGGCGCACGTGCCCGCGCGCGTGCGCGTGCACGCGCCTCTATATATAGAGGTGAGCCGGGAAAGGGGGCGGAGCCTGGGGGATGACGCTCTGTGCGCGCCGCAGCGCTTCTGCGCATGTGCGGGCGTCCCAGCAGTTTAAAAAAACCACAATATTGTAGTGAGCTGGCTATGAAGTACAGAGACAGAGCTGGCAACATTTAAAGGCATACAGCAAGCGGTTGATACAGGCATCCCCTAGAAAGGCACATTAGTAGACACCAACTGTGATATAGCAGCAATTGTGCTAGACTATTCTCAGTAAAAGTGGTGTATTACGGCTGGAATACCTCAGCTTTAGGCTTAGGAATATGCCGTCCAGAAGCTCCGGAACTGAATCTTCCAGGAAGCGAAGGGGGTCTCATCGGGCTCGGAGGATCTTGGGCATACTCCTGCTGCACCAGTCTCCCCTGAAGTTCAGAGGTAAGTGACCGTAGAGACCCCGCAGGGTACTTGGTACTGTGGCTGTCCTCAGTTCACCTGCTCCTGTGTATGTAACAGAGGAGGTTTTTTCCTCAGCTCTGGGAGGATTAGAGAGAGATTGTCAACATTTATCGCTGCCTCCCTGTCAGGGAAAGCACGCCCGATCTCCGTCTCCTCCTTCAGAGTGCCTGTTAGCAGAGCAACAGTCCCATACAGGGATCGACCTGCCTGAAGGGGATCAGGATGAGGTTGATTCTGTTATAGAGGAATCAACAGTGGGGGAACCTTTTCTCAGCATCTTAAGCTGAAAGATTATGGGTTCAGTCTCTGACTAACATGGTCCGATCAGCATTTAAAAATGCACCTTGCGGAACCATCAACCACTACTGTATCCTCGTTGGGGTCGCTAGAAGCCCCCAGACTGTTTGTTCTTTTCCACTTCACCCTTTACTGAAAGGGCTCATTTACCAGGATTGGGAACGTCCTGAGAAAATATTTATTCCCCCAAGAGATTTCCGGTGGTCTATCCCATGGAGGATAAGTTCATCAAAAAATAAAATAAAAAATGGAAGGTCCCTACAGTGGACGCAGCCATCTCTTGTATGTATAAATCACTGACATGTCCAGTGGATAATGTCCAAATCTTCAAGAACCCAATAGATAAAAGATTGGAGTCCTTATGAAAATCTGCTTGGTGATACAACCAGCAGTAGCAGCTATTGGGGTCTGCTAAGCAGTGAAGGATCAGTTGAAACAGGTCTTGAGGGACTTGACAGATCAGCAGGCTTTGCCCTAGCTGATCTACCTAGAGCCTTAGGCTTTGCGGTTGACGCCATAGAGGATTCAGTCCATCAGGCCTCCCGCCTTACGCTGTCTATAGTACATATGCATAGGCTCCTATGGCTCAAAAACTGGTCTGCTGAAGCTCCCTGTAAAGAATGGCTGGTTAGCGTCCCATTTCATGGTGAACGCTTATTCAGGGAAAACCTGGACAAATATATCCAGAAAATTTCCAGCGGTAAAAATACGCTCTTACCGGTTAAAAGCAGAGTTAGAGGTCCCTCTTTAAGAGGCCTGCTTCTCCAGTCCCTGGGGCATCGGCTGTGTAACAGTTCCGACGGCCTCCTCGGTCAAATCCCGGGGGTAAAAAACAGGGACAGTAGCAGGGTAATGAGAAACCCTGGGTCAGGGGAGGTACAAAACCTCCCCCAAAGTTAAATTCATTGAAGCCCCCACTCAGTCGGGTGGGGGGAGGACTCCAGTTGTTCGCAAGAGACCTGGCGGGACACGATCAAGACAGATAGGTGCTCTCCGCAGTAGGTTTGGGATACAGTTTGGAGTTAAAAGACTCTCCTCCTTCCCATTTTTGAGGTCAAACGTGCCAAGGGATCCCCGGAAGAGAGAGTCCCTCCTGTTGGCACTAGAACAACTATTGCTCCAAGGAGTAATTATGGAGGTTCCCCTGGAAGAATGAGGGTTCGAGTTTTACTCAAACCTCTTTACAGTCCCGAAGCAAACGCGGTCGGGAGGCCCATATTAATTCTAAAAGGGCTATACAAATTCCTGTATATCAGGACTTTCCGATGGAGTCGATCCGATCGGTGGCCACTGCCCTACAAGGGGAGGATTGGTTAGCCACGATCGACATCAAAGATGCTTATTTGCACATTCCCATCTTTCCAGTCCACCAAAAATTTCTACGCTTTGCAGTAGAAGGGCGCCATTTTCAGTTCAGAGCCTTACCCTTCGGTTTGGCCACAGCACCACGAGTGTTTACAAAAATTCTGGCCCTTTATTGGCCAATCTAAGAACACAAGGTGTAATGATAATGGCATATCTGGATGACTTGTTGCTGATAGACCACTCAGTGAAAAAACTAGACGTGGTCGTTCACAAGACGATCAAGTATCTGGAATCTCACGGTTGGATTATCAACCGAGACAAGTCAGCCCTAAAAACCAGTCAAAAGTCTGGAATACTTGGGGCTAAGGTTGGATTCAGGCCAGAGAAAAATATTCTTGCCTCGAGGAAAGGTGTTGTCTTTGAAAGATTTGATCCACTTAGTGGGTACAAAAAAGACAGCCGTCCATACGCCTGTATATGAGGCTGCTGGGAAAAATGGTGGCATCATTCGAAGCAGTACCCTACGGTCAATTCCATTCAAGGAATTTGCAAGGGGCCATACTGTCAGCCTGGAACAAAAAAGTTCAGGCCCTAGACTTACAATGTCCTTGTCCCCTTCCGTTCGCAAGAGCCTCCGTTGGTGGTGGGTTCCCCAGAATCTGGAAAAAAGGAAATCCTTCAGTCCGATTTCTTGGAAGGTGGTCACTACAGATGCCAGCCTTATAGGCTGGGGAGCAGTACTGGAGCAATAGTCTCTCCAGGGCAGATGGTCGGATGCAGAAAAGGCCCTGCCCATCAATCTCTTAGAGATACGAGCAGCCCGGTATGCCCTAGTAGCATGGACATCCAAACTCCAAGGGTCCCCTGTCAGAATTCAATCAGACAATGCCACAGCAGTGGCATATATCAATCATCAGGGGGGCACCAGGAGTCGTGCAGCCCAGAGGGAAGTAAATTACATCCTGAAATGGGCAGGAAAAATATGTCCCAGCCATATCTGCGGTATTCATTCCAGGAGTGGAGAATTGGAAGGCGGACTTTCTAAGTCGCCAGCAATTAGGCCCAGAGGAAGGGTCCCTTCACCCCGAGGTTTTCTGGACAATATGTCAGCGGTGGGGAACATCGGATGTAGATCTTCTAGCATCCAGATTCAACGCAAAGGGGGATAGGTTTGTCTCTCGGACAAGGGATCCCCTAGCTTGCGGCTCGGATGCCCTAGTGTTCCCTGGGGATCAGTTCAAGCTGATATATGCATTCACACCGCCACAATGGTTACCTCGATTACTCCGCAGAATCAGGGTAGAAAAGAAACCAGTGATTCCGGTGGCTCCAGCGTGGCCCCGAAGAGCGTGGTACGCGGAGATTGTAAAATTTCAGTGGGGAGTCCTTGGACTCTCCCACGTCGTCCGGCTTTCGCAAGGACCGATATACCACCCTTCCTTACCAGCCCTAGGTTTGACGGCCTGGCTATTGAAGCCCACATTCTAAAAAAGAGAGGGCTCTCTAATGCTGTGGTATCTACCATGATCAATGCCAGGAAGCCGGTATCCAGGCAGATCTACTATAGAATCTGGAAGGCGTACATCGCGTGGTGTGAGGCCAAGAAATGGCATCCACATAAGTACGTAATAGGTAGGATTCTGGACTTCCTACAGTGGGCTGTAGATAGGAAGCTTGCCTTGAGTACTATCAAGGGTCAGATTTCGGCCTTGTCAATATTTTTTCAAAGGCCCTTGGCTTCGCATTCACTAGTCAAAGCCTTTATACAAGGAGTGATGCGTATTAGGCCTCCGGTTAATATTCCCATATGTCCATGGGATCTAAACTTGGTTCTGTCGGTTCTACAGAAACAACCATTTGAACCATTACAGCATATTTCCTTGGTGCTTCTCACCAGGAAATTGATTTTTCTAGTAGCCATTTGTTCGGCTAAAAGAGTATCGGAATTAGCAGCTATGTCCTGTAAGGAGCCATATCTGGTTATCCATAAGGACAGAGTAGTGTTACGTCCTCATCCAGCCTTTCTTCCTAAGGTGGTATCGAGGTTTCATTTGAACCAAGATGTGGTTCTTCCTTCTTTTTTCCCCAAACCTACTTCGGTAGAGGAAAAGTTATTGCATTCTTTGGATGTAGTAAGAGCAGTTAAAGCTTATCTAAAAGCCACTGCTCAGATTCGCAGAACGGATACTTTGTTTATTCTGCCGGAAGGCCCCAGAAAGGGTCAGGCAGCGTCAAAATCTACTTTAGCCAAGTGGATTCGACAGGTCATTATGCAAGCTTATGGCTTGAGAAGGAGACCGCCTCCGTTCAAAGTTAGAGCGCACTCCACGAGAGCAGTTGGAACTTCATGGGCAGTGCATCACCAGGCCTCCCTGGCTCAAATCTGTAAGGCCGCAACGTGGTCTTCAGTACACACGTTTACTAGGTTCTACCAGGTGGACGTTAGAAGTCAGGAGGATGTCGCCTTTGGGCGCAGTGTGTTGCAGGCCGCAAAAGATCCTCATGTCTGATAGCGCTCAGCTTATATATGGTGTATCCCCCCCCCTCATTGGGCATTGCTTTAGGACATCCCATTAGTAATGACTATGTCGCTCTGTGTCCCGTGATGTACGAGAAAGAAAATAGGATTTTTATAACAGCTTACCTGTAAAATCCTTTTCTTGGGAGTACATCACGGGACACAGAGCTCCCGCCCCTCTTTGGGGACACTTATTGCTTTGCTACAAAACTGAGGTGCTCCCGGATGGGAGGGGCTTATATAGGGGAGGGTACTTCCGGTTTTGGAAGTTGCCAGTGCCAGCACCTGACGGTATCTATATAACCCATTAGTAATGACTATGTCGCTCTGTGTCCCGTGATGTACTCCCAAGAAAAGGATTTTACAGGTAAGCTGTTATAAAAATCCTATTATTTAGAAGGTAAATAGAAGGAAAAGGTAAGTGAACCAACAATGCACTAGCTTAAAGGAACCTATTTAGAAAATAAAAAAACGAACCTTTACTACCCCTTTAAGACTGTTTTGACACTGAACGTTTTTTGCACAGAAATAATTAATTTTTATTTTCTGACTTTTCATTTTTATTCACTTTTTACTTTGCACATTATTGCTGCACTTTGTGTGCTTGATTTTGCACTTTTTTCATTTTTTTTTTCATTCTGCACGGACTGTCTTTGAAATTGCCCCAGCCCCTGTTCAAATCCAATCCGGGGACAAAACCGGGGACAGACTTGGTCCGGGGACAGTGTCCTCAATCCGGGGATGTCTGGTCACCCTAGCTTAAGGGGCATGGTTAAACAAAACCCAGGCTTTCTTGTACCCATACAATATGCTTTGACACATATAAGCTGCAACATAATCATTAAAAATAGACAACCAGCTTCAGACACCTTGGTCTTCTCGAAGTTGATTTAAAACAGCTGATTAGTGAAGGGCTAGGTTAAGGCCGGGTTCACACTGGGGCGACAAACGCTCCGACATTGGGAGCTCATGTCGCATGACGTGTGAAAATCAATGTTTCCCTATGGGAGCCATCTTAACTGGTCCGACACATGTCGGTCCGACTTTGAAAATGCTCCCTGTACTCAGGCCCGGATTTACTCCCTTTGCCGCCCCAAGGCCGGGTCCTTCAATGCCGCCCCCCCACCATCACATAGGGGGGGGCGGGGGGGGCGACGCGTGGGGGGGGTAATCGATTTTTCGCAGACAATGACTGGTGTTAGTGCTTCAATCATTCCGGCACCATGGTTGTTATGGTGTCCAGGATGATTGAAATGCATTGTTTCTATCATTACATTGTAATATAAAATGAAATAGTTCAACTCACCATAAAGCAGAATGAGTGGGAGCTCTGAGCGTGTTACTTGCCACAGTCGCTTGTCACCAGATGGGAATGTCACTTGCCACGCTGCCTGCCACCACATTGGAATGTCACTTGCCACGCTGCCTGCCACCAGATGGGAATGTCACTTGCACTCTCTGCCCCCGTCTCTCACTCTCTATCTGCCTCTGTCTCTCTCTGCCTCTCTCTTTGCCTCTCTCTCTGTCTCTGCCTCTCTCTCTCTTTGCCTCTGTGTGTCTCTCTCTCTTTGCCTCTGTCTCTCTCTCTCTCTCTGCCTCTCTCTCTCTCTGCCTCTCTCTCTCTCTGCCTCTCTCTTTGCCTCTCTCTCTCTCTTTGGATCTCTCTCTCTTTGCCTCTCTCTCCCTCTGTCTCTCTCTCTCTATTTGCCTCTGTCTCTCTCTCTCTCTATTTGCCTCTGTCTCTCTCTCTCTCTCTATTTGCCTCTGTCTCTCGCTCTCTCTTTGCCTCTGTCTCTCGCTCTCTCTTTGCCTCTGTCTCTCGCTCTCTCTTTGCCTCTGTCTCTCGCTCTCTCTTTGCCTCTGTCTCTCGCTCTCTCAGTGCCTCTGTCTCTCGCTCTCTCAGTGCCTCTGTCTCGCTCTCTCAGTGCCTCTGTCTCTCTCTCTCTGTGCCTCTGTCTCTCTCAGTGCCTGTCTCTCTCTCTCAGTGCCTCTGTGTCTCTCTCTCTCTCTCAGTGCCTCTGTCTCTCTCTCTCAGTGCCTCTGTCTCTCTACCTCACTCTCTCTCTCTCTCTCAGTGCCTCTGTCTCTCTGCCTCACTCTCTCTTTGCCTCTGCCACTCTGTCTCCGTTTTTCTCCCCAGTCTGTGTTCCTCCTCACCTGCTTGTCCTGCATCATGGACATAGGCCTGGAGGATAGGAGGAGGCGGCCGCCATGTTTGTTTAGTGTCCCGGGCACTGTGATTGGGTGTATGGAGGTCATGTGCAGAGGGGGGAGTTCAAGATCACGGACAGGCCAGCCCCACGCCGCACATGACCCCCATGGCCCAATCACAGGGCGCCGGACTTTGAAAAATGGCGGCCGGAGCTTCAGGCGGCCGGGGACACAGTAAATGAATTTTAGGAGGACTTGTCTCCTCCGCGGCGCCGCCCTTTCACACAGTGCCGCCCCGAGGCCTGGCCTTGTTGGCCTTGTGGGAAATCCGGCCCTGCCTGTACTACTTCGGTCCGACTTTGATCCGACTTGAGCCCATTGACTATCATTGAAGTCGGATCCAAGTCGGACCGCAGTCTTGCATGATCCGACTTTGGCATGCGACTTGTGCTTTAATAAGGGGGCCCCCAGATCCCGGCCCCCCACCCTATGTGAATGAGTATGGGGTACATCGTACCCCTACCCATTCACCTGGTGGAAAAAAATGGCAATAAAAACACAACACAGCTTTTTAAATTAATTTATTGCACAGCTCCGGGGGGTCTTCTTCCGACTTCGGGGGTCACCGGTTCTTTCTTCTGCCGGGCCTCCGCTATCTTCTTCCAGCTCTTTTGCTAGCTGGGCCCGGTCTTCTCTGTCGCCTTCTTCTTCTCCCGCTCTCCGGTTCTTTCTTCCGCCTCTCCGGTTCTTTCTTCCGCTGGGCCACCGCTATCTTCTTCCAGCTCTTTTGCTAGCGGGGCCTGGTCTTCTCCGTCGCCTTCTTCCCTCCGGTTCTTTCTTTCTTCTGCCGACCCTCCGCTATCTTCTTCCAGCTCTTTTGCTAGCGGAGAGGCCCGGTCTTCCCGTCGTCTCATCCGGCTCTCCGTTGTCCTTCTGCCGGCCCCTCCACTATCTTCTTCCAGCTCTTTTGCTAGTGGAGGGGCCGGTCTTCCCGTCGCTGTCGCCGCCGCTGTCTTCTTCTCTCTTCTCCTCCTCGATGTTGACGCGTCGCTTCCTCCCGCTGTAATGCTGGCTGTTCGCTCCGCTCCGATTTAATATAGGCTTCTCATGACGTCACAGTCACATGCTCCGGGTGGCCCCGGAGCATGTGACTGTGACGTCATGGGAGCATGTGACTGTGACGTCATGAGAAGCCTATATTAATTTGGAGTGGAGCGAACAGCGAACGGCGACGGCGACGGGAAGACCGGCCCCTCCACTAGCAAAAGAGCTGGAAGAAGATAGTGGAGGGGCCGGCAGAAGGACAACGGAGAACTGGACGAGACGACGGGAAGACTGGGCCTCTCCGCTAGCAAAAGAGCTGAAAGAAGATAGCAGAGGCCCGGCAGAAGAAAGAAAGAACCGGAGGGAAGAAGGCGACGGAGAAGACCGGGCCCCGCTAGCAAAAGAGCTGGAAGAAGATAGCGGAGGCCCGGCAGAAGAAAGAACCGGAGACCCCCGAAGTCGGAAGAAGACCCCCCCGGAGCTGTGCAATAAATTAATTTAAAAAGCTGTGTTGTGTTTTTATTGCCATTTTTTTCCACCAGGTGAATGGGTAGGGGTACGATGTACCCCATACTCATTCACATAGGGTGGGGAGCCGGGATCTGGGGGCCCCCTTATTAAAGGGGGCTCCCGGATTCCGATATGCCCCCCACCCGCAGACCCCGACAACCAACGGCAAGGGTTGTCGGGAAGAGGCCCTGTCCTCATCAACATGGGGCAGGGTGCTTTGGGGTGGGGGGCCGCAGGTCGCCCCCCTGCCCCAGAGCACCAAGCCCCCCATGTTGAGGGCATGCGGCCTGGTACGGTCCAGGAGGGAGGGGGGCGCTCTCTCGTCCCCCCTCTTCCCCTGCGGCCTGCCAGGTTGCGTGCACGGATAAGGGTCTGGTTTGGATTTTGGGGGGGGGACCCCCACGCCGTTTTTTCGGCGTAGGGGTTCCCCTTCAAATCCAGACCCAAGGGCCTGGTATGCTCCTGAAGGGGGAACCCACGCCAGTTTTTTATTTAAAATTTGGCCTGGAGTTCCCCCTCAAGATTCATACCAAACACAGTGCCTGGTATTGGCGGGGATCCAAGTCGGATCCCCGTTCATTGAAAGTCGGACATATGTCGGCTTCATGTCGCAGGGCAAAGTCGGATCCAAAGTAGGACGGCTGTCGTGTCGCACTAGTGTGAACCCAGCCTAAGGTCACGAGTGTCCAGCTTTGAATATCAGTCTTACCAACATCTGCACACTAGTTATTATGGTGTATCAGATCTTCAAATGCTTTGGATACCCTTTGTTGGCATCAATCCCTATTCCTCCAGCCAATCTGCTTCAAACTGTTTTCCATATCACTATAATGTCACTTACTGAGATGCCATTTACTTTAAAGCAGAAGTTTACTCTTTCAATCAACATTGACTATTTCCTAATTCTTATGCTGCTAGCATTTGTAAATAGATAGGAAAGTATATTATATTTACTTGTTTAAAAACATTTTTTTTTACATTTCTTCAGTTACTTCCGGGTTTCCAGGCCTAGGCAAATTATGTCATACATCCCAGGAGTCTTCAGGAGGGGAGGAGGGGTTTTCTCAGCTAAGCACACCCTCCGTCTGCCTGCCTAAACTAAAGGCAGATGGATTCCAGGAAGTAAATCCTACATGAATCATCTGCCATTACTCAAGATGGCCATGACCAGAAATGCTAGGGGGGTTCAAAGTGAATTCTCAGCAAAAAAAGCATGGAGACATGGAGGGATGGGGGGGGGGGGAGGGTTGCTTTAAATATTAAAAGTGAATTAAATAGTGTTTTTAATTTATGGTGTTCATTTGCAGTGTTGTTCTGCTTTAAATCAGTCAGTTAGTAAGTTGCCCTGTGGATGATCAGTGTGCATTCTTTAAAGGAGATGTCCTGCTGGAGATTTTTAGGCTGGGCTTCTCCTCAGGGTCACAGGAGTGCAATTCGTTTTGCACTCCTGTGACCCGTTTTCAGCGGAGAGTGGTCTGAAGTCCGCTTTCCGCTGACGTCACTGACATCAGAGGGGGCAGCACGTCATTACGACTTTCAGCTGCCCTGATTGATGGCAGTCTCAGCGTCTCAGCAAGTTGCTGAGACTCTGAGACAGCCTCTCCCCGCTCCTCCATTGCTCAGCGCTCCAATGAGCGCTGAGCAATAGAGCAGAAGCTATGCTGACTGACAGTCAGCATGGCTCTGATTGGGGAGGAGTGAGAAACGAGCCATCGGCTGTGTTTCGTCGGCTCGGTTCTCAGTGTAGAGACGCCGGGGGACAGATGCAGCATCAGCCTGATGCTCCCTCCACCGTGGTAAGTATGAATATCAAAAAGAACAAACAAACCCATACTTCTCTTTTAAGTCTTATCCTGTGCATTAAGAGATTACCTTTTGACATAATATATTCAATTGGTTTAAGTGACAGAACATATACCAGCCATACTTCATGGTCTCAAAGCTGATTCTGTATCTTTTCTTTTTTACATGAAAACAAAACAATGGCTGTTCACAGGTGTTTCTCTAAACCACTGATGAGAGAACGCACCACTCTAACCTGTTGATCAAGCTCAAACTTCAGGACATTTAAAGTGATTGTAAACATTCACCTTGCAAACAACCCATTCAGTTTAAAATTGAAATGAAAGGCAAAACCTTTGTGTATAGATTTAGGAAAAATATATAAATACCTTTTTTTCCTCTTTTTTATTAGTGATCATATTCTCTCTGTTCTCAGCTGCATACAAGCTGCGGGGAGGAGAAGCAACAGTACACTAATCTGCCCAGTGAAAGGCTGTTTGGGTAGAGGGGCGGGGGGTTTGCCTGGACAAGTCTGATCATTAGAGGAGAGCAGGCTGAGTTCCCAACACAGCTAGGGAACTGACCACGATGTGTTCTCCTGCTTAGTGTGGTCAGTTTTTGATAGGAAAGCACAGAGACTGGCAGGAACACCAGTGATTTCACACAAAGGAAGCAATACAAAGAGAACAGGTGACTTTTTCATACAAGTTGGTACAGCAGGCACATATCAGGAATATGAAATGCTGGGGTAACAAATACTTTAAGGCTAGGTTCACATCTTTGCATTTTTTAGTTTACAGATCTGCAGAAGCGCACTGCAATCAATTTAACATAATTTCCTATGGATCCTGTTCGCATCTTTGCAGTTTCCTGCAGTGCATTTTTTGGAATAGTGCAGGGACTTTTTTACACAAAGAATGGTGTGTTTTTGGCTCCCTAGACTTTAACGGAATTGCATCAAAAATGCATCTAGATAGGATTTAGTGTTTAACCACTTGATGCCCAAAGACCAAAGCACTTTTTGCGATTCGGCACTGCGTCGCTTTAACTGACAATTGCGCGGTCATGCGACGTGGCTCCCAAACAAAATTGACGTCCTTTTTTCCCCACAAATAGAGCTTTCTTTTGGTGGTATTTGATCACCTCTGCGGTTTTTATTTTTTGCGCTATAAACAAAAAAAGGAGCATCAATTTTGGAAAAAAATGCAATATTTTTTCTTTTTGCTATAATAAATATCCCCAAAAAATATATATGTGTAGCGGGGTGTTCCCCTATATTGGGAAGAAACTACATTACCCATAACCCCATTCTTGTTGTGACGTTCCACCGCAGAGACTCATGGGAGGGGTTATAAAAGGAAGAGGCGGGGCCGGGCTCGGTCTCTTTGGCGACACGAGACTTCACGGACGGATCCTCCTGTGCGGATGTGTCGGAGGGGCAAGGCCTGAAGCCTGAGGCCTTGCTCTGCACCGAAGAGCCTTCCATCCTCCCCTCTGCGAGCCTGGGTGGCATCTGACTTTGTGAGCTACCGCCTTGTCGGATCGGGGACCCGATCGTTGGAGAGATCGAGAGTGTGTGACACGGCCGGTGGAGGTTTCCCCGGACTGGATCCGTAGTCCGGCGGGTGAGAGGGCATAAGCCCAGCTTAGATACTGTTGCTGTGTATAGGCCTATAGACTGCCGTGGCCTACAAGTTATTTTCATACCCCTTGGATTACAAAGTTATACTCTGTTTAAGTGCACCACCATTACAGACCTGCCGGTGAAGAAAGAAGGACTAAGCTAAATATTAGAACCAGGCCTGGTGGGGATTCTAGCGTGTTTGATTGCTGCGCCATAGGGCACTTAGTTAACGGTCGCCCGTATGGCGCACTTGTAGCGTGTGTTACTATATAGTGTGTTAGAGTGGCAGGACGCTGCCCTTAGGAGTGATTGTTTAGAACTGTGATTATTGTTACCCCTTTTATTCATATTGAGAATTGATGAGTAAAACACTTTACCTATTACAATTCATTACTGTGTCCTTGCTTAGTTATTCTATTGCATAGGACATATCATTGATTGTTAGTACTAGCTGTGCCAGAAGGGGATAGAGCCTATTGCCGGGGGTTGGCGGAGCTGCACTCAGGGCCCAAAATCTAATTCTGCGGCCTCCTTAGTTGGAGGTATCGCTACACGTGGGGGTTCTCGTCCGGGATCCTGATGCAGCAAGCGAACGCCAGAAGTGCCGGCATGGACCCCATGGATCCAAGAGCGGTAGAAGAGTGGTGCAAAGCCGCTAATACAGAGCCAAAACAGTCGATAGCCATTAGCCTTCCTGGCGAGAAATGGTCAAGTGAGACGGTAGAGGAACTGCTGAGTTCAGTGTCCCCAGATCACACACCGTGGGTGATAGACATGAAGACAGACCCAAACATCTCATATCAATACGCATTAGTGGAATATTGGGACGGGATGCCAGAGGCCTGTAAGCACAAGTGTCTGCGGACGCCAGACAACAGAACATTTAGGCTGGCGCACGCAATAACTGTAGAAAGGGAACCATCCCCTACGGGATCGCCACAGGCTGCGGCCCGAACTACACCTGAAAGAGAAGACAGGGCGCCACCTCCGGTGGCACCTGCATCGGCCACTGCTATATCACCAGAACTGATAAATGCAATAGGGGATTTGCTAGCCAAATGTCAGAAGACAAGTACGGTGCATGTGGAAACTAGCTACCGGAGACTAAAAATATTCTCAGGGAAGCTCCCTGTCCCGGCAGGGGAAGAAGATTTTGATACTTGGGTGGAACAGGCATTACAGGCAGTGGAGGCATGGGAGGTGCCGGAGGCACAGAAGAGGCAGCGAGTGTTAGAAAGCCTTAAAGGTGCAGCAGCAGAAGCAGTGAAAAGTTTCCGGTTTGGGAATGCAGGGTGCACGGCGCAGGATTGTCTAGCTATGCTGCAGGAAGAGTTTGGTCAATTAGACAAGGTGACAGAGACGGTCTACCAGTTTGAACACACTTTCCAAAAACCGGAGGAGAAACTTTCCGAGTATGTCAGAAGGCTAAACAGGCTGCTGCGCAAGATTGTGTTAAAGAAAGGGATGAAGCCCCAAGATGCCGATGCGGCAAGAATGAAGCAAGTCTTAAAGGGAGCGCTACGCTCCGATCCAGTCTGGCTGCACCTGAAAACCTTGGGAGGAGGAATGTTGCTGACTTATGCTGATTTAATAAAAATTATCAGAGATGAGGAGGCGCTGCAACAGGACCAGCAGAAGGATAAGACAAGTGTTGTACCCGCACAGGTGCTGGTCAATCCAGTGATGACCCCTGAAAGAGAGGCGGAGATAGACACCCTAAAAACTCAGATGTCCAAGGTATTAGAGATATTGACCTCTCTGATAGCAAAAGACACAGAGTGTCCCAAGAAGAAGGAAAGTCCAAGGAAGGAATTGTTCCCGATTGCCTCAGCACCCGAACCTTTACAAGAATGGGGAGATATAGTCTGCTTCAACTGTGGGGGAGTTGGCCACATTGCAGCCACATGTTCTAGTCCGAAGAAGAAGAGACCAGACAACCGCAAGCCGGCGGGAAACTTCAGAGGGCCCCGGTGAAGGAGTCAACCGGGTGCCCACCATCTTCAGTAAACTCCAAGCTGAATGCAAAGAAAAACAAAAAGAGAGATAGAACACCAAAGGGGAAACGTAATACCCCTCAACAAAGCTATACTCCAAGAAGAAGGGGGGAGACCCCTCAGGAGAGGCATGGCACCCCCCAAAGGGGGTGCCCACCCAAGAAAAATAATAGTACACCTCAGCGGGTTCCTACACCCATTAAAAGGAGGGAAGTCAGTACATACCAGGCTCAAGAAAGGTTCAAGTCCAAAGGGAATAGGACAAGAGAGAGTCCAAAGGGAAAAGGTCTGAAGAAGGCAGCTCCTACCGGACCATATCCAGAGAAGCTGGTAGGCCCATCCCCTATAGTGCCCATTCAAGTGGAGGGAGTCTACACCAGGGGCCTCCTGGACACCGGGGCACAAGTGACCCTACTATACCGGGACTTCTACGACAGGCACCTGAGTCATCTGCCTATCCAGAAGATAGAGGAGCTGGAAATATGGGGAATTGGAACCCAGAGTTTCCCTTACGATGGCTACCTTCCCGTCCAAATAACCTTTGACCCATCCGTGGCTGGGAAGGCCAAAGTGTTTGACACCCTGGCAGTTGTGTGTCCTAGGCCGCCTGGAGCCAACAAGAATTCCCTTATAATAGGGACGAACACGGACCTGGTCCGAAGACTCCTGACCCCTCTAGTGACGGAAGAAAGACAAGCAGCTACCAAGATCCATCCCATGCTGATAGAGGAGCTGGAAATATGGGGAATTGGAACCCAGAGTTTCCCTTACGATGGCTACCTTCCCGTCCAAATAACCTTTGACCCATCCGTGGCTGGGAAGGCCAAAGTGTTTGACACCCTGGTAGTTGTGTGTCCTAGGCCGCCTGGAGCCAACAAGAATTCCCTTATAATAGGGACGAACACGGACCTGGTCCGAAGACTCCTGACCCCTCTAGTGACGGAAGAAAGACAAGCAGCTACCAAGATCCATCCCATGCTGAAGACAGCCTACCAACGGCTGGTCCAAGAGCGGGAGACCCCTGGAGAGGAGATAGGGAAGGTGTGGAGACTTGGAAGAGAAGGGGTAGTGTTGCAGCCCGGTGAAGTAACCTGTCTCAGGGCCACTGTGAAGCTTACTTGGGAACAGCCTGGTCCCTTTGTCATGCTGGAGTCAGACCCAAGGGGTGAATTCTCAGGCCTGGAGGTGATACCGGAAGTGATTCCGCTGAAGGTCCTGAAGAAGGCCCATTATAGAGTTCCAGTGAGTATTAGGAATACTACCAAAGACCCCATGGACATCCCAGCCAGAATGTTGCTAGGCCAGGTGAGCCCGGCGGCCCCTGTTACCCTGTCAGAAGTGAAGAGGACAGGTGAAGAAGCGGATGTTTGGGAGAAGCTGACCATGGAAAACCCGAATCTGTCCAGGGCTTGGAAAGAGAGAGCCAAGGCCCAGTTGAATAGATGGGAGAAGATCTTCTCTAGGGATGAGTTTGATGTGGGGTGTGCAAGAAGTGCCACCCATCGGATCCGCCTCCAAGAAGATAAGCCCTTCCGAGAGAGAGTCAGGCGGGTCCCGCTAGCAGATCTGGAGGATCTGAGGGAACAACTTGCAGAACTCAAGAGGACTGGTGTGATACGGGTGTCCAGAAGCCCCTATGCCTCTCCCATAGTAGTGGTCCGAAAGAAGAATGGGTCATTGAGGCTCTGTATAGACTACAGGACTCTCAACAGGAGAACCATACCTGACCAATACACCACTCCGAGGATAGAGGATGCCCTACAGAGCTTGTCTGGAGCCAAATGGTTCAGCGTTATGGATCTCAAGAGTGGGTACTATCAGATTCCGATGCACCCAGCAGACAAGGAGAAGACAGCTTTCATAACCCCAGTGGGGTTCTTCGAATTCGACCGGATGCCCCAAGGTCTGTCTGGAGCCCCAGCTACTTTCCAACGTCTCATGGAGAAGACAGTAGGGGACATGAACTTGATCGAAGTCCTTGTATACCTAGACGATGTCATTGTCTTTGGGAGAACCTTGGAGGAACATGAAGAGAGGCTGGAGAAAGTGTTGAGAAGACTCAGTGAGGAAGGACTTAAGCTTTCGCCTGAGAAGTGTCGGTTCTACCAGTCTTCTGTGAACTATCTGGGGCACATAGTATCTGAAGAAGGGGTGGCCACAGACCCTGAGAAATTGGAGGCAGTTACCTCCTGGCCACAGCCCACCACAGTAACAGAACTCAGATCCTTCTTGGGCTTCTGCTCCTACTATAGAAGGTTTGTGGAGGGATTTGCTCGAATTGCTAGACCATTGAATGAGTTGCTCAAGACTGAAGGAGAGGAGGATGGATCGGGGCCCAGGAGGCCAGGAGAGTCCATCAGAGATCAGTGGAATCAGAGGTGTGAAGAGGCTTTCCAGGAATTGAAGAGGAGCCTGACCACTGCACCAGTCTTGGCCTATGCAGACCCAACCAAACCCTATGAACTGCACGTGGATGCTAGTCACGACGGTCTGGGAGGAGTACTTTACCAAGAACATGAGGGGCAATTGCGGCCTGTTGCCTATGTGAGTAGAAGCCTGACCCCCTCTGAGAAGAACTACCCCACTCACAAGCTGGAGTTCCTGGCCCTCAAGTGGGCGGTAGTAGACAAGCTCAAAGACTACCTGTACGGAGCAGAGTTCACTGTGAAGACCGACAACAACCCCCTTACCTACCTGTTCACTACGGCCAAGCTGGATGCCACTGGACACAGGTGGCTGGCCGCACTGTCTGGATTCAACTTCAGCCTTAAGTATAGACCAGGAGTGGGGAATCGAGACGCAGACGCCTTGTCCAGAAGATCTCATTCCCCGACCATTGAAATAGAAGATTGGACCCAAGTGGCACCGGACGGGGTGCAGGCCCTTTGTCAAGGAGCTGCATTCCAAGCCCGAGGATGCTCCAGAGCAGAGGAAATAGGAGTTACCACGGTGGGAGTCCCCAAACACTACTGTGGAGTAGCTCAATTGGAAGAGGGCAACCTATCAAGATTGTCCAAAAAGGAATTAAGGTGTGACCAATTGGAAGACCCCATGGGGAGATTGGTCCTGGAGGCCTTGAAAAATCAGGATCCAAACATACTCATGCGTCAACCCTCCAAAGAAGCTCGCCTACTGAGGAAGGAGTGGGATAGGTTGCAGTTGCATCAGGGAGTGGTCTACCGAAGGGGCCCCTCTGATGATTCAGAAGATAAGTGGCAGATGTTCCTCCCAGAGAACGGGAGACTGTTTTGATGGCCTTGCATGACAATCATGGCCACCTAGGGGCTGAAAGGACTTTTCAACTTGTCAGAAGTCGGTTCTATTGGCCCTGCATGAGGGCAGAGGTAGAGGAGTACTGCCACTCATGTGCGCGATGCATCCAGAGGAAGACTTTGCCCCATCAAGCTGCCCCAATGGGCCATCTACAGAGCCAAGGGCCTATGGACCTGGTGTGCATTGACTTTCTCTGCCTCGAACCCGACCTGAGTGGACTAGGAAATGTTCTGGTGATAACCGACCATTTCACCCGGTATGCCCAGGCCTTCCCCACCAAAGATCAGAAGGCCTCCACCGTGGCCAAGGTACTTATGGAGAAGTATTTTGTCCATTATGGGCTGCCACAGAGACTCCATTCAGATCAAGGGAGGGACTTCGAGAGTAAGCTGATCCGGAAGCTCTTGGATTCGTTGGGAATCAGGAAGACTCGAACTACACCTTACCATCCTCAGGGAGATGCTCAGCCGGAAAGGTTCAACCGAACCCTGCTCAACATGTTGGGGACTCTGGAAAGCGAGAAAAAGCAACATTGGAGCAAACACATAGCAGCCATGGTACATGCTTACAACTGCACCATCAGTGATGCTACAGGCTATTCCCCATATCGACTCATGTTTGGGAGAGAAGCGAGACTACCGGTGGACCTGGCTTTTGGCACCTCACTGGACCATTCCTCCGTCACCTCTCACAGAGGATATGTGGATAGGCTCAGACACAGCCTGAAAGTAGCCTATGAACAAGCTCAAGCGGCCTCAGATCAAAGGGGAGCTCGGAATAAAAAAAATTACGACCTGAAGGTCCGGGTACAAGACCTACAGCCCGGGGATCGAGTACTGTTGCGCAATCTGGGAGTCCCCGGAAAGCACAAGCTTGCAGACAGATGGAGATCTGAACCTTATGTCATCTGCAGGAAGTTGCCGGGCCTACCTGTCTACAAGGTGAAGCCAGAGGGAAAGGTAGGCCCACTGAAGACATGGCATCGAAACCACCTGCTCCCACTGACGGAGGCAGTTAGAATACCTTCCGTGGGAGACTCCCCTGCACCGGCCTCTATCCTGGATACTCCTAGACCGCACACTCGGTCACAGACCTCCCGAGCTGGAAATGGAGAAGCCTCCCAACTTAGTGGAGATGAAGAAGGAGAGCTTGATTGGCTGTGGTCTTCCCCAACTCCAGGAACTTCTATCATAGATCTTCCAGTCACCCAAGATACCACAGATGAAACGCTGAACCCAGAGGCTACAGAATTCATCCCTTTCAGTCCTTCAACAGATTACTGGGAAGATGCCCATGATAGTTACTCCGAGGAAGAGGAGCCTGAGGCGCCAGAGCCAGAGATTCCAAGAGAGCAAAGAGCTCGAAGAGTCATTCAACCTCCTAAGAAGCTGACCTACCCCCAGATGGGGAACAGTTCGGAAGACTCTGTGGTCACTGCTAGGAGAAATGCTGAGATTCCGGATCCCTCCACTGTCCATTTGGTGGAGGGCAACCCCAGCTCACTCTCTGGCACAGTTAGTCAGGCCACCCAAGATAATGTGACCTGTGGGCAAGGGAATTCAACCCCTCAGTTATGGTGGGAATCCCCTATCCCAACATCGTTTTCAGAATTGTCCAATGTTGTATATAGTTGTTGCTAAAATTTATCTTTGGGGACCAAAGAGTTTAAGTGGGGGGAGTGTGTAGCGGGGTGTTCCCCTATATTGGGAAGAAACTACATTACCCATAACCCCATTCTTGTTGTGACGTTCCACCGCAGAGACTCATGGGAGGGGTTATAAAAGGAAGAGGCGGGGCCGGGCTCGGTCTCTTTGGCGACACGAGACTTCATGGACGGATCCTCCTGTGCGGATGTGTCGGAGGGGCAAGGCCTGAAGCCTGAGGCCTTGCTCTGCACCGAAGAGCCTTCCATCCTCCCCTCTGCGAGCCTGGGTGGCATCTGACTTTGTGAGCTACCGCCTTGTCGGATCGGGGACCCGATCGTTGGAGAGATCGAGAGTGTGTGACACGGCCGGTGGAGGTTTCCCCGGACTGGATCCGTAGTCCGGCGGGTGAGAGGGCATAAGCCCAGCTTAGATACTGTTGCTGTGTATAGGCCTATAGACTGCCGTGGCCTACAAGTTATTTTCATACCCCTTGGATTACAAAGTTATACTCTGTTTAAGTGCACCACCATTACAGACCTGCCGGTGAAGAAAGAAGGACTAAGCTAAATATTAGAACCAGGCCTGGTGGGGATTCTAGCGTGTTTGATTGCTGCGCCATAGGGCACTTAGTTAACGGTCGCCCGTATGGCGCACTTGTAGCGTGTGTTACTATATAGTGTGTTAGAGTGGCAGGACGCTGCCCTTAGGAGTGATTGTTTAGAACTGTGATTATTGTTACCCCTTTTATTCATATTGAGAATTGATGAGTAAAACACTTTACCTATTACAATTCATTACTGTGTCCTTGCTTAGTTATTCTATTGCATAGGACATATCATTGATTGTTAGTACTAGCTGTGCCAGAAGGGGATAGAGCCTATTGCCGGGCGTTGGCGGAGCTGCACTCAGGGCCCAAAATCTAATTCTGCGGCCTCCTTAGTTGGAGGTATCGCTACATATATAATTTTATTTTTTCCCTCAGTTTAGGCCGATATGTATTCATCTACATATTTTTGGTAAAAAAAATCGCAATAAGCGTTTATTGATTGGTTTGCGCAAAAGTTATAGCGTCTACAAAATAGGGGATAGTTTTATGGCATTTTTATTAATATTTATTTTTTACTAGTAATGGCGGCGATCAGCGATTTTTATCATGACTGCTACATTATGGCGGACACATCGGACACTTTTGACGCCATTTTGGGACCCTTGTCATTTATACAGCGATCAGTGCTATAAAAATGCACTTATTACTGTAAAAATGACACTGGCAGTGAAGAGGTTAACCAGTAGGGGGCACTGAAGGGGTTAAGTGTGTCCTAGGGATGTGTTCTAACTGTAGGGGGGTGGGCTACATGTGACAGGACACTGATCACTGCTCCCGATCACAGGGAGCTGTGATCAGTGTCCTGTCAATAGGCAGAATGGGGAAATGCTTGTTTACATCAGCATTTCCCCGTTCTTCCTCCCCGTGAGACGATCGCGGGACTCCCGGCGGACATCGAGATCGGGAGCCGCGGTCACACTTACGGAGCTCACGGCGGGTGTGTGCGCGCCCCCGGTGGCGCGCGCGCCCACAATGCTGCGTCATAAAGGCAACGTATATATACTTTGATATGCCCAGCCGTGCCATTCAGCCGACGTATATCGGCGTGACACGGTCCTTAAGTGGTTAACAACCAGTCTCCTCCTCCTACCAAAAAAATGCAGGAAGCATGAGAATAAAAACATTACAGATGTGTGAAAAACGCATCCAAAAATGCATCAATCGCACACACATTGATGTGAACCTAGACTTAGTCATCAACAGCTTCAACTGACATGCAAAAGAGATGTTTGTTGAAGGAAGCATAAAGATGCTTTATTTCCACTTTGAATACTTCTATTACTATTGCTCTATCTATAACTGTGTTTGGTCAGGCTTTGCAAAAAAATAAATAAGCTTTGTTAAACATTCTTCATTTTAAGTCAGCATTTGGCTGCTTCAATGGATAGAGTAGTCAGTCCACAAGCAGACTGGGATAAAAGGTGCTTTACAAGAATCCTTTAACTTCTTATAGATTTCCCAGGTCATTGGAGGGTCACTGCTGCTTTATTAATATGTATAAATCATTGATCACCTTTATGACAGCTTGTGAGCAAAGACGAGTCGGCTGCTCCCTCGGAAACCGCACTTCCGCTTACTCACTTCAGTCTTGTTAGCATTCATACTTCAAGGACTGTTTGCTTGGTTTTATTGTTGATTCTTTCTGTTGTCTGAGCTATTTTCATAGGGATAATGTATGAGAAATGATTGTGTTTTGACTTATTAGTGTGATATGCTAACATAGAGCTACAGCACAATAAAAGAAGCAGCGCATTTGGGTCCCTACATGAACAATCTTCCCTTTAACACATATATGGTGATATCATAGATTATATGGTTGAAAAAGTGTATGTGTGTGTGATTTTTATTCCATAGCATCCTCTAGCGTGTGCTAGATGTAGGATAGATTTTTGCAGTGTGGAGTTTGTTAGTATAGGTAAATTTAGTTAGCTCAGGGCTAAGCCTGAGCTGTGAATCTGGGTCAGGGTTTAGTGAGTCAGGGCTGGATGACTCATCCTGATAGCTCCTTTGGTGCCTCCCCCTGGTCTAGAAGGTTGTAGAAACTTCTAGAGCTAGTGGGTGGCGGTTAGGAGGGGCTGCCTGGAATATTTATGAGGGTCTAAGTCAAGTGCCATTGTCCAATGCAACCGGCAGGAGTTGCTGACGAGCCAGTTTAGCACTGCATGCAAAGTTTCCCCAACCGTGGCTGGGACGGACACTTAATGAGAACCTGCTATTCAGTGAGAACTGTGTTATGTGCTGTCACCCGTATCAACCATGGTAATATGTTATCAAAATTGTAAACACATATTTTTTATTTTAGATAGTGAGACCCGTTCTCTCTCTTGTCACCAACGAACCTTGAATGTGTCCTGACGAAGCTTAACTGCGAAACGCGTTGACGCACAAGGGCTCACTGTATATCATGTATCTTAATATATATGTTTCTTAACTCTCTTCTAATGCTTTTTACATACCATGTATTTTTTTCAATAAATATTGTAATTTTTTTCTCAAATATTCTTCATTGTTTACTGTGCCTCTAAATTCCGACCCTGGATTACCTATTTTGGTATCCCTTTTTTTGTGTTCCGACAGTGTGAGTAGAGAAACACTACTGGGGACTGCCCCATGTAGCCAGTTCTTCCTGAAGACAGTGGTGTGCTAAGTCTTCATTCCTTCCCTGGGAGATTTTCTGCAGAGTGGGCTGGTGAGAGTCAGTCTAGAGGACTGTGGAGGAAAGTTAGCCTGGAGGACTAGTGAAAAGGGCAGCTGCAGCCAGGTAGGTTGGCAGTGCCTGAAGAGGTGGTACTGGGACCAGTAGCAACAGGAGGGAAAGTACAAGCTGATCACTGTGTTCTGCTACACAAAAAGGGGCTTTGAGTTCCTGCCTGCAAAGGGCCAGTGCTAAATCTAACTGTGCCTGTCAGATCCACTAACAGTGATTTAGCTGGAGACTGCAAGCAAGGGAAGTGCAGGAGGAGTGTCAAGGAGACTGAATATAGACTATATGTAGACTATAGACTATAGACTATATCCCTGAAGTTGTTTCCAAGGTTTTGTTGCTGAAGTCAAGTGGGCATCCCATAAACTCCCATTCCCATCCATGTTATTAACCCTCAATAAACCACTAAAAAAACAAAGTCATGGACTGTTCTCTGTCTCTGGAGTGCCTGTGAAAATTCAGTATGCCTGGTTGTGCAAGGTGGGGGATCCCAGTTCATCTTCGGCTCCTAAGGGGGTGCGCTACAAACCCTTTCCACTATCGAAGTTTAAACCTCCTTTCTTCCAGCCTCAAATTGTGGCCATGTGTCCTCTTCAGGGCCCTTAAAGTAAAACGATTATTACAGTTACTAAAGTCACCCTTTATATAGTTATACATTGTAATCATATTTCTCCAGAGTGAATAACTTTAATCTATGTAATAGATTCGTATAGCTGAGGTCCTTCATCCCCTTATTAATTTTGTTGCCCTTCACTGAACTCTTTCTAATTTAACATCTTTCCTGAGGAATGGTGGCCAAAACTTAACTGTATATTCAAGATAAGGTCAAGACAGTGTCAAGTTGTAGAATTATTGATTTATCTCTGGAATGTATGCCCTTTTTAATGCCTGGTAGTATTTTGCCAGCCTTGTTAGCTGCAGTTTTGCATTGCATGCTATTGCTAAGCCTGCAAAAGTCTACACGCACCCCCCAGATCCCTTTCCATCACTGATTCTCCCAGGGGAGCCTCTCCTAACATATATTTTGAATGGGAACTTTTGGCAACCAAGTCCATACCTTTACATTTACAGCTCCCTGTATAACTCAATGAAGAAAACACCATTGATCCAAAATACCTCTAAGATCCGACCCTGCTGGAGACCAGATCTGAGTGAGGGTATGGTGGAGGAATCTCCCAGTGTGGTAACATCAACACTGGGGCACCTCTCCACCAAGTCTCACGCAAGCAGCAGAAACACAAAGTGACACAAACAGCTATTATTAATATGCAAAATCATAATTCTATGTCTCCCCTTAGTGGATAGTTCGATTGGTGCATGTTCTATAGCAACCACTTGCAAGGGTTGGAAATTAGATGACTATCCCTTTAAGAGTCAGGTATCTTCAGCTAGACACGTTGGTTGGTGCACATAAAGATTTGTAATCCAAACGATAGGGAGCAGAAAGAATTGTCAATTGAAACACACGGACTGACAGTACAAGGGGTAATAGTTTCCCCAAGGCGTTGAGTTCCTATATACAACGATGCAAACGCCAGCAGACTCAAATGAAGCTTGCTACAGTCACACTCCTGACAGTCAGTTAACTAAATGGATAGGCAAGTGCCCGCTCACCAGATGAGGCCTTGTCTTGCTGCTTTTCCTCTCTGACCGGAACCCTCCATGTGACGAGGCTCCTGGTCCTTCACCCGGCCGTCCTCTGAATGGCGGTGGACACAAGGCTCTGGATGCTGCAGCTGCAGACCAATCTTCCTCCGGTTGGTCAACGAGACTGTTACGCAGGGATCCCCCTTTGGCTAGGCGATCCGCTCTCAGTTTCTGTAGGCCCAGGCTTCTTGGGCCTAGGTATCTTCACAGCAGGCCTTAACACAGGCCTCCTGCCGGCTGGAAGATGGCGTCCAGAGAGAGCGTGCTATACGGCGCGTTGGCCTTAAAAAGGTCCTCCTATCAGGCTCTGCGCGGCGCACTCCCCTCTGGAAGCACAGTGGCCTTGTGGACAATATAGTCTCTGTGCTACTTACTGCAACAGAGTCTTTGTCTCTTAAAGTGGAGCTCCACCCTAAATAGCAACTTTTGCTATTTGGAACCCTCCCCCCCTCCGGTGTCACAATTGACACCTTTCAGGGGGGAGGGGGGTGAAGATACCTGTCTAAGACAGGTATTTTCACCCACATCCGGGAGTCCTCTCTCCGGGAATCTGCGGGAGTTACGTCACTTCCCGCAGACTTCCCTTGGTGTTCTGGGAGACACTCGGCTCCCAGAACACAGGAGCACCAATCAGAACGGCGCAGCGCGACTCGCGCATGCGCCGTAGGGAACCGGGCATGAAGCCGCAGGGCTTCACTTCCTGGTTCCCTCAGCGAGGATGGCGGAGGGAGCAGCAGAGCGACGAGCGGTCGCTCATCCTCTGCTGCGGACGTCGCTGGACTCCAGGACAGGTAAGTGTCCAAATATTAAAAGCCAGCAGCTGCTGTAGCTGTAGCTTCTGGCTTTTAATATTTTTTTTTCCGGCGGAGCTCCGCTTTAATAACTGAATCAAACAAGTTGTAACCAATTGGTATGAAATAACCAATAAATGAACCAAGTTCATATTCACAGCACAGATTGCAGTCCTTAACGATGCTTGCAATGGTAATACCTTGCTACATACTATTATTTTTATCTAGGAATATTGTCAGTTCACCTTAGTATGTTTAGTGAACAGTATTTTGGCCATATAATATATGTTAATCTTAATCTTAATGCTTAAAGCAGAACTCTAGCCAAAAATAAAAAATAAAAATGAATTGCCCATTAAAAGATAAAATAATCTGGAGCTTTCCTCTGCAGTACTTATTCTCTGCTACAAGATGCCCTTAGTCTGATGGCCAGCATCATTCAACCCACTTCCTTTCAGCCCAGACTGAGCTAGACCCATCCTGCCTGTAACTGGACAGAAAAAATGGAAGCAGCACAGTGATGAGCTCCTGTCATGTTACTCTGTTTCTTCTGCCTATCAGCATGATTTTTGTCAGGACATGAACTGCCTGGATCCTTGCACTGCTTCTTTCTCTTATGCCCCATACACACGAGCGGAATTTCCACCAGAAAAAGTCTGATGTGAGCTTTTGGTCGGAAATTGTGTATGCTCCATCAGACTTTTTGTGTCGGAAAAAGATTGAGAGCAGGTTCTCTATTTTTCCGACGGAAATTCCGATCGTCTGTATGGGAAAAAAAAGACACGCATGCTCGGAAACAATTCGACGCATGGTCGGAAGCATTGAACTTCTTTTCCTCGCCTCGTCGTAGTGTTGTACGTCACCACGTTCTTAACGCTCGAAAGTTCAGAGAACTTTTGTGTGACCGTGTGTATGCAAGCCAAGCTTGAGCGGAATTCCGTTGGAAAAACCATCCAACTTTTTTCTGACGGAAATTCCGCTCGTGTATACAGGGCATTACTCTCCATTGCTGCTTAATGGGGACCACAGGACCTGATATCAGGTCCATTTACACTACTTGCATTAACAAGATACAATTAATGGTGTATTAATGATTACATAGCTTCATTATTTTTGTCTATTTTATCTGTTCAGAGTTCAGCTTTAATTAATTTCTGCTAAATGTATGACGTGTGAGGTGAAATATCAGCGCTAACCCAAAAAGTGTGATAATGAAAAAAAAAAACAGGTGCTGCTGCTTAGAAAAAGCCTAAATATTCAGCTAATAGAAATGTATTGAAAATAAGCTCCCATCCCAAAGAAACATTTACCTTAATACAAAAGGAAAAAGTTCAGTGACATTTAGGGAAAAATTCACATAAAATTATGCACATTGTATAATTTTATGTGAATTTATCACTAAATGTCACTGAATTTATTCCTTTTGTATTAAGGTAAATGTTTCTTTGGGATGGGTGCTTAAAGGAGCACTAAAGCTTTTTTTTTTTTTGTTTAAAAATAACAAACATGTTATACTTACCTCCACTGTGCAGCTCGTTTTGCACACAGTGGCCCCGATCCTGGTCTTCTGGGGTCCCTCGGCGGCTGTCTTGGCTCCTCCCCGCAAGGACTCCATACCTTAATGCGAGTGAGCTCGCATGGTGTGGAGTGATTGCGGGCGCGCTCCCGTGATACAGCGGCGGCCATAGCCACCGACTGTATCACTCGGCCCCGCCCCCCGCCGTGCCGCGTCATTGGATGTGATTGACAGCAGCGCCAGCCAATGGCTGCGCTGCTTTCAATCCATGCAGTGTAGCCAATCGGCGGCCAGGCTGGAAAACGAAGAGGATGACGGGGACGAGCATGGGACTTTCGAGGGGCCAGGTAAGAAAAACGGGGGCTCGGGGGGGGGGCGGTATTGTCGAATGTTTTTTCACCTTAATGCATAGGATGCATTAAGGTGAAAAAACATGTAACTTTACTACTCCTTTAATATTTATACAAATGTATGCATTAAGGACACTAGGGGGCTGATTTCCCAAACGTTTGCGCCATGAGTATTGGCGCATCTGCGTGCGCAATGGCTGTTTTGGTATTTACAAAGAAATAGCGCCGGTATCGCAGCCCTATTTCCCATTTACTATAGTGTTCTCTGCGCCCGGGAGGAGGCGCTCAGTGCGCTACTATGGACCTGGCGCAGGGCATGTTAAAATCTAAATATAAAGAAGCTGGAAGTGAGAAAATATTGGGGGTGACATGGGGTGATGTGAGGAAGTGTAGGGACACCTGCCCAAATAACTAATATGCCCAAAATAGAGTGATAAAGTAACTTTTTCAAAACCAGCACTTACCTCCACTGTGCAGCTCGTTTTGCACACAGTGGCCCCGATCCTGGTCTTCTGGGGTCCCTCGGCGGCTGTCTTGGCTCCTCCCCGCAAGGACTCCATACCTTAATGCGAGTGAGCTCGCATGGTGTGGAGTGATTGCGGGCGCGCTCCCGTGATACAGCGGCGGCCATAGCCGCCGACTGTATCACTCGGCCCCGCCCCCCGGTGTGCCGCGTCATTGGATGTGATTGACAGCAGCGCCAGCCAATGGCTGCGCTGCTTTCAATCCATGCAGTGTAGCCAATCGGCGGCCAGGCTGGAAAACGAAGAGGATGACGGGGACGAGCATGGGACTTTCGAGGGGCCAGGTAAGAAAAACGGGGGCTCGGGGGGGGGGGGGGGCGGTATTGTCGAATGTTTTTTCACCTTAATGCATAGGATGCATTAAGGTGAAAAAACATGTAACTTTACTACTCCTTTAATATTTATACAAATGTATGCATTAAGGACACTAGGGGGCTGATTTCCCAAACGTTTGCGCCATGAGTATTGGCGCATCTGCGTACGCAATGGCTGTTTTGGTATTTACAAAGAAATAGCACCGGTATCGCAGCCCTATTTCCCATTTACTATAGTGTTCTCTGCGCCCGGGAGGAGGCGCTCAGTGCGCTACTATGGACCTGGCGCAGGGCATGTTAAAATCTAAATATAAAGAAGCTGGAAGTGAGAAAATATTGGGGGTGACATGGGGTGATGTGAGGAAGTGTAGGGACACCTGCCCAAATAACTAATATGCCCAAAATAGAGTGATAAAGTAACTTTTTCAAAACCAGCCCGCTGCGCCGGCAATTCCGATTCGAGCTGCGGGAGGTTTTTTTGAGCTCAGCGCGGGAATTTCAATGGTTTAAATGCGCCAAGACACTGCGTCGGCAAAATCTTAGTAAATGTCAAGTCACGTAAGTCAATTTGCATAAGTTGAACAGGCGCAGCCCTGAACTTCCCAGTGCGCCTGCAAAATGACATTTCTAAAGGAAAAAAACCCATTTAAAAGCAGCCGCGGCTATAATGAATTGTCGGCTCTCGGCAATATAGAGAAAAGTTATAGAAAGTCTTTGCTAATCAAAAAAAAAAAGTGTGGGGGTCCCCCCAAATTCCATAACCAGGCCCTTCATGTCTGGAATGGATATTAAGGGGAACCCCGCTGCAAATTTTTTTAAAAAATGACGTGCGGGTTCCCCCCAAATATCCAAACCAGGCCCTTCAGATCTGGAATGGATTTTCACAGTTTACGATGTTTCAGTTTTGTGAATGAACAGAGTCAGTGATCACTGACTCTGTTCATTCGGAACAGTAAGGAGCCGGGTCGACTGAATGCTCTGCAAGCTTTATATAACATTATCATTAGCACAAAAACCTATGTTATATAAAGCTTGCAGAGCATTCAGTCGATTGCCTTAAGAAGAGGCAAGTGTGTGTGTGTGTGTGTGTGTGTGTGTAAAATGTACATGTTGGTGTCCTTATCGAGTTTGTAACACATGTATTTTATTTGTTATGTCTTTGCAAAACAGGTGTTTGGTTTATTTTGTGGATTGTATATTTTTTGTGTGGGGGAAATGTTCCCCTGAAATAATTCGGATGTTAATGTGTGTTGTTTGTTCACTTTGATTTAATTGTCTGCTGCATTTTTTGGCCAAAAATTGCTCAAGAACTTGTGAGTCTGCAACTGTTTCAAATTGACCATGTTTTTTATTTTGCCTTCCCTTTTGTTTTGTTGAACAATAAAATTAGATGCAAAATTTTGATGTTTGTTTTGTGTTTTCTTTGCAACAAATGTGACAGCTGATTGGCATGTCAAACAAAACAGGTGTAATTTGTCTACCCTGGTGCCTTCATGGTAGTATATGCATGGATTGTATTGTGTGCTGCCATGGAGCGTCACCAGGAAATGAAATACAGAGCGGTAAGTATTCAATTTTCCTTTTTTTTACTGCAGTGGTTCTCAGCCTCAGTCCTCAAGTACCCCCAACAGGACATGTTTTGTGAATTTATCTTATCGAGAATTGCTGTCCAAAAATCAAAACCATTGACTGTGATTTAAAGCACATGTGCAAGATGAAGGAAAACCTGCAAACATGGCCTGTTGGGGGTACTTGAGAAGCACTGATTTAGAGCACTGCACTTAAAAATAGCTCAAGGCCATACAATTCTAATTGGGCATTTTGAGGGAAACGAAGTAAGTGTTAGAACCCCTGCGTGTGTGTAATTTTTTATTTATTTATTTTTATTTTTTTTATTTGTAGTTTGGCCTTGGTCTCCTTTTTCTTAACATTTGGCTTCACTTCCTGTCACACAGCTAAACAGGAAGTGAAGGTAAAACCCTACCAATGGCTTTTCTTGGGGACACACAGATCAATCTAACTAGTGTCCCCATTAAGCAAATTGCACTCTAGCACTTTGTTGTGTACACCCCAAATCATTGGGTAGTTTGGGGTTTAGTAAAGACAAATCCACTCTGCAGTAAAAGTGTAGCTGCTGAAAATCTGAGGGAAAGTACTGGTGATTGGATGTTACAATCATGTAAAAGCAAAGATGTTTTTTTTTTGGCTTGCATGTCCCCCTCAGATATACAGCAAGTGCACTTGTAGTGCAAAGTAGATTTGCCTTTAGTAAATAAACCCCACAGTCCAAACTACCTAATAAATTGTGGTGTACCCCGCAATATGCTGGAGTGCAATGTGCATAATGGGGAAAGTATTTAGACTGACCTATGTGTCCCCAAGGAAAGACATTGTTAGGGATTTTCCCTCACTTCCTGTGTGGCTATGTGACAGGAAGTTACATAGTTACATAGTTACATAGTTAGTCAGGTTGAAAAAAGACACAAGTCCATCCAGTTCAACCGTAAAAAAATAAATAAAAATAAAATAAACATATATCGTACAATCCCATATACCCAATTCTATACCCACAGTTGATCCAGAGGAAGGCAAAAAAAACCCAGAAGAGCATGATCCAATTTGCTACAGCAGGGGAAAAAATTCCTTCCTGATCCCCCGAGAGGCAATCGGATATTCCCTGGATCAACTTTACCTATAAATGTCAGTACCCAGTTATATTATGTACATTTAAGAAAGAATCCAGGCCCTTCTTAAAGCAATCTACTGAGCTGGCCAGAACCACCTCTGCAGGGAGTCTATTCCACATTTTCACAGCTCTTACTGTGAAAAAACCTTTCCGTATTTGGAGGTGAAATCTCTTTTCCTCTAGACGCAAAGAGTGCCCCCTTGTCCTTTGTGTTGACCGTAAAGTGAATAACTGAACACCAAGTTCACTATATGGACCCCTTATGTATTTGTACATGTTGATCATATCCCCCCTTAATCTCCTCTTCTCAAGAGAGAATAAATTCAGTTCCTCTAATCTCTCCTCATAGCTGAGCTCCTCCATGCCTCTTATCAGTTTGGTTGCCCTTCTCTGCACTTTCTCCAGTTCCCCAATATCCTTTTTGAGAACTGGGGCCCAAAACTGAACTGCATATTCCAGATGAGGTCTTTCTAATGATTTGAACAGGGGCAAAATGATATCTCTCTCTCTGGAGACCATACCTCTCTTAATACAAGAAAGGACCTTGCTCGCTTTGGAAACCGCAGCTTGGCATTGCATGCCATTATTGAGCTTATGATCTACCAAAACCCCCAGATCCTTCTCCACTACGGATCCCCCCAGTTGTACTCCCCCTAGTATGTATGATGCATTCATATTATTAGCCCCCAAGTGCATAACTTTACATTTATCAACATTAAACCTCATCTGCCACATAGTCGCCCAATTAGACAGAGCATTGAGGTCGGCTTGTAAATTGGCGACATCCTGTAAGGACGTTATTCCACTGCATAGCTTGGTGTCATCTGCAAAGACAGAAATGTTACTTTTGATCTCAGACCCAATATCATTTATAAACATATTAAAAAGTAAGGGTCCCAGCACTGAACCTTGGGGTACACCACTGATAACCTTGGACCATTCAGAGTAAGAATCATTAACCACTACTCTCTGAATTCTGTCTTTTAGCCAGTTTTCTATCCATTTACAAACTGATATTTCCAATCCTGTAGACTTTACCTTACACATGAGCCGTGTGTGGGGAACTGTATCGAACGCTTTTGCAAAATCCAAGTATACCACGTCCACTGCCACCCCTCTGTCCAAGGTCTTACTTACCTCTTCATAAAAAGAAATCAGGTTTGTTTGACAACTTCTGTCTTTCATGAATCCATGCTGTCTGTTGCTTAAATAGTTTTTTTCCAGCAAGAACTCATCTATGTGGTCTTTTATTAATCTCTCCAGTATTTTCCCAACTATAGAAGTTAAACTAACAGGTCTATAGTTACTTGGTAAACACTTAATTCCCTTTTTAAATATAGGCACCACATTTGCCCTGCGCCAATCCAGTGGTACTATTCCTGTCATTAATGAGTCCCTAAAAATTAAATACAATGGCTTTGAAATTACAGAGCTCAATTCTTTTAGGATCCGTGGGTGTATGCCATCTGGTCCAGGTGCTTTATCCACCTTTATTCCATCTAAATATTTCTGGACCATATCACTTTTGAGCCATTGTGGATTTGGGGCTGTGTCACTACCACCCCCATTTTGGACATGAGCTCCCCCATGCTCCTTTGTATACACAGAACTGAAGAAAGTATTTAATAAATTAGCCTTCTCTTTGTCCCCAGTCACCCACTCTAGATTATTTTGTAAAGGGCCTACATGCTCAGACTTGACCTTTTTACTATTAATATATTTGAAGAATTTTTTGGGGTTTGTCCTACTATCTTTTGCAATGTGTCGTTCATTTTGAATTTTTGCATCCTTGATTTCCTTTTTACATATCCTGTTATATTCTTTGTAACATTTAAATGACACTAGTGTTCCCTCATTTTTATATTTTTTAAAAGCTCTTTTCTTATAGTTTATAGCTTTTTTAACTTTGGCAGTGAGCCACATAGGTTTTATTTTTAGCCTTTTAAACTTATTGCCCATGGGAATATACTTTGCAGTGAGTTCACAAACAGTCTTTTTGAAGAATTCCCATTTCTGTTCTGTGCCCATTGATGCCAATATTCCTTCCCAGTCTAAGTCCTGGAGAGCAGCACTCATCCTTGGAAAATTTGCTCTCTTGAAATTAAGTGTTTTTATCTTTCCTGTATGTGATTTTTGCTTACAACTAACATCAAATGAAATCATGTTATGGTCACTGCTACCCAGGTGTTCCTTTATCTGAACATTAGTAATACGCTCTGCATGGTTTGAGATTACCAGGTCCAACAGAGCATCATTCCTAGTTGGGGCCTCAATAAACTGGACCATAAAATTGTCCTGCAATAGGTTTATAAATTTTTGCCCTTTAACTGTCCCAGCAGTTCCATTACTCCAGTCAATTTCTGGGTAGTTAAAATCCCCCATTATTATCACCGTCCCAGCCCTTGCAGCCCTTTCCATCTGTGCAAGGAGCTGAGTCTCTAACTCCTCATTAACATTGGGTGGTCTATAACAAACTCCAATGATTAGCTTTGAACTACGCACATCTGTATGCAGTTCCACCCATAATGCTTCAGACTCATCACACTCTCCATCCACCAGGTCCTCTTTCACACTCGCTTTGAGATCACTTCTCACATAGAGACAGACCCCTCCACCCTTCCTTTTTACCCTGTCTTTCCGAAAGAGTGCATAGCCAGGAATATTAATAGCCCAGTCATGTGAGGAATGAAGCCAAGTTTCAGCAATACCGATTACATCATAGCTCTCCTCATGCACCAGAGCTTCCAACTCACCTATTTTGCTTGGCAGACTTCTGGCGTTGGTGAACAGACACTTTAATGCATTAATATTATTTGACCGGTCACATACTATCCTCTTGGGTGTTCCCAGATTGCAACTAGGACTTGCTACTATACTTACCCTGGGTTTATGTTCTTTGGTTACCCTACCACTAATGCCCCTAATACTACCCTTTAGAATATGTTCCCCGCTGACTCTCACTATCTCTGGACCCTCCCCCCTGTCACCTAGTTTAAAAACCCCTCTAACTTTTTGGCCATCCTTATTCCCAGCTGATCTGCACCCTCCTCATTTAGGTGCAGTCCGTCCCTTCTATAGTACTGGTTATCGACTGAGAAGTCGGCCCAGTCCTCCAGGAACCCAAACCCCTCCTTACTACACCAGCTCTTCAGCCACTTGTTCACTTCCCTAATCTCCCTCTGCCTTTCTGGTGTGGCTCGATGTACTGGTAGTATTCCCGAGAATACTACCTTGGAGGTCCTTTTCCTCAATTTAGCTCCTAAGTCCCTAAAATCGTTCTTTAGGACACTCCATCTGCCTCTGACTTTGTCATTGGTGCCAACGTGCACCATGACAGCTGGGTCTTCCCCAGCCCCTCCCAGTAATCTGTCCACCAGATCCGTGATGTGCCGAACCCGAGCGCCCGGTAGACAACATACAGTTCGGCGCTTCAGGTCTTTGTTACAGATTGCCCTCTCTGTCCTTCTAAGAATTGAGTCCCCTACCACCAGAATCTGTCTTTCCTTTCCCTTCGCTTCCCCCCCACTCTCACTGGAGGAGTTCTTCCCCTGGCAGCTAGGAGAGTCCCTCAGCTCCAGCAGTGCTGGTCCCGGACTGGTTTCACCAATGTCACTCAATGGAGCATACTTATTGGGATGCTCCAGCCCTGGATCGGCCTCCCTGGCACTTCGCCCTCTACCCTTCCTGACTGTCACCCATCTACTATTTTCTAGTGCCTGCACCTCTTTGACTCCACCCACCTCTGTGCTGGCCCCTGCCATCACCTGCCGGGTACGTATCCAGCTCTCCTTTAGTGTGGAGGGACTTCCCAGTGCTGACAGTTGCTTCCCTAGATTCAGAACCTGGGCTTCCAGGGAAACAATGTGTTTACATTTTGCACAGCAGTAATCGCCCTCGATCAGATGATCAAGGAACGCATACATGCTGCAAGATGTACACCGAGTCGCCTCGCCACACCCGCTGGGCATCGTACCTATTAATTTAATGAGGATTCGAGATTATACCCTGTCCAAATTACCTAACACTATCTTCCTGACCCAACTATTCAACAAGACAATACACAGGTACTCAACAAGACAATACACAGGTACTCAACAAGACAATACACAGGTACTCAACAAGACAATACACAGGTACTCAACAAGACAATACACAGGTACTCAACAAGACAATACACAGGTACCACGCAGACCCACGTGCACCCACAGACCAACGGACCCGCGTGCACTCGCGGACCCGCGTGCACTCGCAGACCAACGGACCCGCGTGCACTCGCAGACCCGCGTGCACTCGCAGACCAACGGACCCGCGTGCACTCGCAGACCCGCGTGCACTCGCAGACCAACGGACCCGCGTGCACTCGCAGACCAGCGTGCACTTGCAGACCAACGGACCCGCGTGCACTCGCAGACCAGCGTGCACTTGCAGACCAACGGACCCGCGTGCACTCGCAGACCAGCGTGCACTCGCAGACCAATGGACCCGCGTGCACTCGCAGACCAGCGTGCACTCGCAGACCAACGGACCCGCGTGCACTCGCAGACCAACGGACCCGCGTGCACTCGCAGACCAACGGACCCGCGTGCACTCGCAGACCAACGGACCCGCGTGCACTCGCAGAACAGCGTGCACTCGCAGACCAACGGACCCGCGTGCACTCGCAGACCAGCGTGCACTCGCAGACCAACGGACCCGCGTGCACTCGCAGACCAGCGTGCACTCGCAGACCAACGGACCCGCGTGCACTCGCGGACCAGCGTGCACTCGCAGACCAACGGACCCGCGTGCACTCGCAGACCAACGGACCCGCGTGCACTCGCGGACCAGCGTGCACTCGCAGACCAACGGACCCGCGTGCACTCGCGGACCCGCGTGCACTCGCAGACCAACGGACCCGTGTGCACTCGCGGACCCGCGTGCACTCGCAGACCAACGGACCCGCGTGCACTCGCAGACCCGCGTGCACTCGCAGACCAACGGACCCGCGTGCACTCGCAGACCAACGGACCCGCGTGCACTCGCAGACCAACGGACCCGCGTGCACTCGCAGACCAACGGACCCGCGTGCACTCGCAGACCAACGTGCACTCGCAGACCAACGGACCCGTGTGCACTCGCAGACCAGCATGCACTCGCAGACCAACGGACCCGCGTGCACTCGCAGACCCACGTGCACCCGCAGACCCACGGACCCGCGTGCACCCGCAGACCAACGTGCACTCGCAGACCAACGGACCCGCGTGCACTCGCAGACCAGCGTGCACTCGCAGACCAACGGACCAGCGTGCACTCGCAGACCAACGGACCCGCGTGCACTCGCAGACCAACGGACCCGCGTGCACTCGCAGACCAACGGACCCGCGTGCACTCGCAGACCCACGTGCACCCGCAGACCCACGTGCACTCGCAGACCCACGTGCACCCGCAGACCCACGGACCCGCGTGCACTCGCAGACCAGCGTGCACCTACAATACACAAGTACTAACGATCCACACACACTACTCAGACAACACCCAGGTACTCACACTACACATCTACTATGACCCCTGTTTTAAACTCTTGATTTTAACTCACCACTTAGTCCAGTTCCACTTGGACAGTGAATTATTTGGAAGGATAAAGTGGCCAAATTATTTAGTTAAACTTTCCAAAGACTCATTCCTAAGTTGAATTGTAATGCATGTCAATGGCCCATTTAGACCCTCTTTAATCACTTGAGATCAGCGCTATAACTGATCGACGGCCACAGCATGGTCCTCAATTGCCGGGTGTCCGTCAATAAACGTCCTCCCCTTTGCGCGCGCTGTGGTCACTGAGACTCAGGTGATGACAGATCCGAGTAAGGGGCCGATCCCTGCCCCTGCCAGTGCCACCTATCAATGCCCACCACTGGTGCCAATCAGTGGCACCTAGCAGTGCTGCCTATCAATGCCCATCACTGCCAACTATCATTGCCACCTAGCAGTGCCACTTCTCACTGCCCACCAGTGCCAAATAGCAATGCCACCTTATCGGTGCCCATCAGTGCAGTCTCAGTGTACATCACTGAAGAAGAAAAATTACCTTTTTTAAAAATATTAACCAGTTCCCTACCGCCCACCGTGAAATGACATCCTTGGCTTTGTGCGGTGACATCTGAATGTTGGGTGCAGTTGCAGGCATCATTCAGATATCATTCTTTTCAGCCGGCGATTCTGTGCACAATAAAAATGATCATAGTGGCAGTTCCACCGCTTGTTTGTTCTTATAGGCGGGGGGAGGGGACGTTCCCTTCCCCCTCTTGCCGCCATCCGGTGCTTCTCCGGGCTCTCCCGTGCCATCTGGGGCTCGGAGAACGATTTGGAGATGACTGGTGACCAGATGGTCATCAGTCATCTCTATGACCGTCGGAGGCGCGGGCACAATGTTATGACATCATGGCGTGTTCCCGTATGTTAACCAAGCCGTGATCTCGGCTGTCAGCATGAGATTGGTGTTTTTTTTGGACCAATATCATGCTTTCCAGCCTGGAGGAGAGATGCGGGGTCTTATTGACCCTGCATCTCTCCATAAAGAGGACCTGTCACACACATTCCTATTACAAGGGATGTTTACATTCCTTGTAATAGGAATAAAAGTGATCCCCAAAAAAAAAAAGAGTAAGAAATACAAAAAAGTAAAAAAAAAAAAAAAAAATAAGAAAAAAGGCCCATGTACCCGGCAGCTCGCGCTCAGAAGCGAACACACACGTAAGTCCCGCCCTCATATGTAAACGCCGTTCAAACCACACATGTGAGTTATTGCTGCGTGCGTTAGAACGAGTGCAACAATTCTAGCACTAGACCTCCTCTGTAATGCCAAAATGGTAGCGTGTAAAAATTTTAAAGCATCGCCTAGGGAGATTTGTAATTACTGAAGTTTGGTGTCATGCCATGTGTGTGCGCAATTTTAAAGTGTGACGTGTTAGGTATCTATTTACTCAGCATAACAACATCTTTCACATTATACCAAAAAATTCGCCGTAACTTTACTGTTTTGTAATATTTTTAGCAAACAAAAGGCGTTTGACAATTTATTGCGCAAATACCGAGCGAGATAAAAATTTGCAATGACCGCCATCTTATTCCCTAGGGTGTATGCTCCAAAAACATATATAATTTTTGGTGTTTTGAAGTAATTTTATAGCCATAAATTTATGATTTTTACATGAAGGAGAGAAGTGCCAGAATAGGCCCAGTGCTGAAGTGGGTAAAATATTATTATTTTTTTTTTTTAAACTCGGTCTTTTGTATTTATAGAAAAAAAATAAAACTAGAACACAAAGGTGATCAAATAGCACCAAAAGCAAGCTCTATTTGTGTGCCAACAAATAATACATTTTCATTGGGTTACAGTGTTGTATGAGCGCGCAATTGTCATTAAAAGTGCATCAGCGCTGAAATGTGAAACTTGGTCTGGGCAGTGCGCAAGTGGTTAATATAAGGCTACATGCACACGGACGTTTTTCAAGCCGCTTGTTTGAGCGTTTTTTGCAGCTTAAAAACATCTCTCCATGTTAGCCTATGGCCTCATGGCCACCATGGCGTTTTTGAGCTGTAAATGGCATAGGCGTTTTTAGGCCCCATGTAGACAGGACGCTGGTGCAAAGTGTTCAGAACTAAGGTTGAAAGTGGAGTTTAGAAAGGCGCGCTTTGTGGCGTTTGCATGCCGTGTTTTACCACATTTGCGTGTATATGATAAGGAGCCGCCCTAAGCTCCAAAAACAGTATTATTTATGATTTTAGCTATTTAGTGAGACCGGAGTGATATCAGCAGCTGAGAGCAGCAGTGTAGTTGTATTTAGCGTGTCACTTGCCACATCACTTGCCACAAGTTGTGGATTGTCCACTTGCCACGTCAGCTGCCCCAAGTTGTGGATTGTCCACAATGCAATGGAAGCAACTTCTTTTATATATATATATATATACATATACGTGGAAATCTTTGGCGTCTGAAGGCATTTTGAGGGTTTGTGAAAAACGATTTTAAATGCAACTGCAGATTTTTTTGGCCAGGACAAAAACAGTGTTTTGGATGTAATAGAATTCAATGGACCCGCATCCAAAACGCAAGTACTGCAATTTTGCTGCGATTTTTTGTTTGACCTGTTTATAGCTGTTTGTTAAAGCAAATGTAAAAAAAAAAAAAAAAAAAACTGTTCAAAAAACCAAACCAAAAAAAAAAACAGCGTGGGGCCCCCCCCCCAGGTCCATACCAGGCCCTTGGGTCTAGTATGGATTCAAAGGGGACCTCCCCCCCCAAAAATGAAAAAAAAATGGCGTGGGGGTCCCCCCAGAATCCATACCAGGCCCTTCAGGTCTGGCATGTATTTAAAAAAAAAATTGCGTGGGGTCCCCTTGGAATACACACCAGACCCTTTATCCGAGCACTCAACCTGGCAGGCCGCAGGGGAAAAGGGGAGGACGAGAGAGCGCCCCCCCTTCCCCCTGAGCCGTACCAGGCCGCGTGCCCTCAACATGGGGGGTTTGGTGCTTCGGGGCAGGGGGGTGACCTGCGGCCCCCCCACCCCAAAGCACCCTGCCCCATGTTGATGGGGACAAGGGCCTCTTCCCGACAACCCTGGCCATTGGTTGTCGGGGTCTGCGGGCGGGGGGCTTATCGGAATCCGGGAGCCCCCTTTAATAAGGGGGACCCCAGATACCTGCCCCCCACCCTATGTGAATGAGTATGGGGTACATCGTACCCCTACCCATTCACCTGGTGGCAAAATAAGTCAATAAAAAAAAGACAACACAGGTTTGAAAAGTAATTTATTGGGCAGCTCCGGGGGTCTTTCTGCCGGGCCCCCGCTATCTTCTGCCTAGCTCTTTTGCTAGCGGGGTCCCGGGCTTCGTCGCCGTCTTCTTCCGACTTCGGGGGTCTTTCTTCCGCCCCCCCGCTATTTTCTGCTAGCGGGGGTCCCGGGCTTCATCGCCGTCTTCTTCCGACTTCGGGGGTCTCTTGTTCTGTTCTCCGGTTCTTTTCCCGCTCTCCGATGCCTTCTCCTCGATCTCCGGTTCTTTCTGCCGGACGCCCCGCTATCTTCTCACAGCTCTTTTGCTAGCGGGGGCCGGTCTTCTACGTCGCCTTCTTCCTTCTTCTCTTCGCCCGATGTTGACTCGTCGCTCTCCACCGCCGCAATGATCGTCTGAGCAGCGGTGCCACTTTTATTGGCATGGGGCGTGGTCACCGGATGATGCCACCGCTGACCCCGCCCCCGTTTCACGTCACAGTCTCATCATTCCCCGGGACTGTGACATCACAAACCTGTGTTGTCTTTTTTTTATTGACTTATTTTGCCACCAGGTGAATGGGTAGGGGTACGATGTACCCCATACTCATTCACATAGGGTGGGGGGCCGGCATCTGGGGGCCCCCTTTTTAAAGGGGGCGCCCTGATTCCGAAAAGCCCCCCGCCCGCAGACCCCGACAACCAACGGCCAGGGTTGTCGGGAAGAGGCCCTTGTCCCCATCAACATGGGGGCAGGGTGCTTTGGGGTGGGGGGGGCCGCAGGCCTGCCAGGTTGCGCGCTCGGATAAGGGTCTGGTTTGGATTTTGGGGGGACCCCCACGCCGTTTTTCGGCTTAAGGGGGTTCACCCTAAAATCCAGACCAGACCTAAGGGTCTGGTTTGGATTTTGGGGGGACCCCCACGCCGTTTTTCGGCTTAGGGGGTTCACCTTAGAATCCAGACCAGACCTAAGGGCCTGGTATGCTCCTGAAGGGGAACCCTTGCCGGTTTTTTCATTAAAATTCGGCGTGGAGTTCCCCTTCATGATTCATACCAAACATGGGACAGCGAGGCTGCCGAGGAACAGTGCGATGACATCGCGCTAGACACATTCTCGGCCAGCTAGTCTCCTCTAGGACACGACTTGAGCGGCTGCCTCACGCGCTCAGGTCGTGTCCAAGTCGCCTGGCAGAGTCGCGCTGTCCCTGTGTCAGCCGGCACATGAGTCGCCCGCAAGTCGGATCCGACTTCCCGGGCGACCTCTATTTAAATCAATGGGCTCCCATAGGGAACCATTCATTTTCAATAGAGCTCCGCTGACATTTCTATTTACAAGGCTGGGTTCACACTGATACGACACGACATTCATCCGACTTTCATCCTACTTTGCTCTGCGACATCAGTCCTACATTGATCCTACATTGGTCTGACATCCATCCGACATTCATGAACAGGATACTACTTTGATCCGACATTGTGCTAGTCTGACTTGTCCTTTGACCAATCAAAACAATCCCAGGGTGAGATAAATTCCTTTCCTGACAGACTCCATGGCAGCCTACGTGTGGGTTAATCCCGCCTCTCATACCTCATAGGACCCTACTCCCATAAATCTTTGCTTCTAGCCAGAGACCGTGTTCCTTTTTTGTCCTCCTCCTAGGACCAAGGTGTGCTTTCTTACCTTAAAGAAGTTTTCATGGAAGATTCAGTCCTGGTTGCACGAGTTTATGGCGGTTCTGTTTGGAGGTCCAACAAGCCCAGCTATTAGCAGGGTGGATGCGGGCGACAGTTTTTGCGGTGCCATGAAGAGCTTACTAACCCGGCCACTGGCGGGCAAGCGGCAACTTGGCCAAACGTCCTAGCTATTAGCAGGAGGCCCATTAAGAAAAACGCCCAGGTCGTGCAGTGGAGAGATGGCTCCTATGTTCCAGGCTGGATCAGGATCGTGCTGAGTGGTATCGTATGCATCGCTTATTAATTAATATGGCAGCAGTATTTGTGTGTTGTTGTTGTCCGGTCTCCCTCGGCTCTATGGCGGCTGGAGCGCATCTGCGTTTCATTTAGCCTCCTCTTCCGGGTTGTATGCATCGCAGTGTTCCTCGTCCGAGATCGAGGCTTGGTTCGCGCATGCGCAATTCGGATCGCGGCGGCGTTCGCGCATGCGCACGAGCTCCGCCGTTTCACGCTGGGGGCGCGGTGACGTCATCGTCGGCGCCAAGTTTAAATAGCTGTCAGATACAGCTATAACTTGGGATGTCCTGCAGGCTCAGACAGCTACTTCCCGGTGCTTCGTTTCCACGTGGTGAAGGTAGGAAAACCTGTCTTATTACAGGGATGGCTGATATCAGACTTTCCTTCCCTATATTTATTGTATGGTTAAATTTTTTGCAGTTTTCCAAGCTTGAGCTATGGATGTCTCACCGCCCCCCAGTGGCCAACCCTTGCGCTGCAGGTAGAAATTGTTTTTTTCTTTCTTCTACTTAGCAGTTTTTGGGTTCTTTACATGAGCCAATGTATTTCTTTCTTCCTGTCTTTTCTTTATCAGCCCCTCTAGGTCTGAAAATAGACACTCAGCACGCGAAGATAATGCTAAATCTAAAACACATCAACATTCTTCTAGTGCTAGACATCATAGATCGTCCTCCAGACATCATAGTAAGGAGCCCAGGTCTAGGTCTAGACACCACTCTCACCGCCATTCTAGCCGTTCTGAGAAGAGAGTCTGCTGGGGTTGTAGGGCTCAAGTCCCAGAAGGTAAATCCCTCTGTGAGCCATGTTATTCCCGAGCAGTAGGAGAGAGAGAAGGTGGAGACCACCAAGTGGAGGCACTAGTCAGAAGAGTGGTCCAGGAATCCCTGAACAAGACTGACTCCAGCCGTACCACCATTCCTCCTGTTGACCCAGCACCAGTTCTGGTGCAGGATGACCACGAAATCCCGGGTCCTTCTCGGCATGATTGCTCCTCAAGCGAATCTTCACATTGTGATGTTGAAGAGGTCAGCAATACCACAGGATTTGATTTCTCTTCAGTCCCAGACTTGATCAAAGCAGTCAAAGACGCTTTAAAATGGGATGAACCAATAGAAGCTCCTTCTAAACAAAGGAAGTACTTCAAACAACTTAAGAAGGAGCACCCAAATTTCCCCTTTTTGGGTGAACTTGGGGATATTATTACAGATGAATGGACTGGCGTAGAAAGAAAAAATTCATTACTTTCCAAAATCGCAAAGATGTACCCATTCAAAAATGAAGATGTGAAACATCTAGAATCAGCTCCCCTGATTGATGCAGCCTTGATGAGGTTGGTAAGACACGTTACCCTCCCGCTAGAGGACTCTGTTTCCTTCAGGGACGGTTTGGAAAGAAAAATAGATACAGACCTTAAACGTATATATATCACTGCGGGTATGGCCTGTAAGCCAGCATTAGCCCTTGCAACCCTGTCCAAAGCAATGGAGGCCTGGACAGATGAAGTGGATTCTTCCTTAACAAATGTCTCTGTGGAGTTAGCCAGAAGCATGCCTATCCATGAACTAAAATGGCGTCGATGTTTTTGGGTGAGGCTTCCCTTGATATTATTCGCCTGGTGGCACGTGTCATGCTCTCCTCCGTTACCACTAAACGTGCCTTGTGGCTACGTCCTTGGGTAGCTGATCCTGCCTCCAAACAGGCTTGGTGCAGGATCCCCTTTCAAGGATCTTCCCTTTTTGGGAATAAGCTTGACAGCGCTATCACCCGTGCCACAGGGGGTAAGTCAGGGTTCCTTCCTCAGGATCGTCGTTTTTTCAGTCAAAAAAGACCTCAACAGAGACAAGACCAGGATCGTGCAAGAGATGCTCGCCGTTATAGGCCAGGTCGAGAATTCAGAAAGAACTGGAGAAGAAATCAGCCTTCTGGTCAAAGATCCACAAAAGTAGCCTCTTCAGGCGGACGGGAGGCCCCTAAGTCCTTTTGATATTGGGTCGGCCCAGACGGAACAAGTGGGTGCTCGGCTACTTCAGTTCAGACACGTCTGGGCAGCCTCGATAAAAGATTTCTGGACTGTCAAAACAGTCTCTTCAGGTCATTCCTGGGTGTTTGTCAGTCCACCCACACTTCAGTTCGTACCCACAGTACTACCCTGCTCGGAAGAAAAGAGACAAATACTTCTCTCTTACACAGACACTCTTGTGGCCCAAGGTGCCGCCATACATGTACCAACAGACAAAAGATTCCAAGGGATGTACTCACCCCTATTCATGGTTCAAAAAAAGACCGGCTCTTGGAGGCCAGTGATAGATCTGACTCATCTAAATGCCTTCATCAAAAAGGAGAAATTCAGAATGGAGTCATTACTCACCATACGTCAGACAGTTCAGCCAGGCGACTGGCTTGTATCCATCGATCTGAAGGACGCTTACTTTCACGTCCCGATAGCTGTGGAATTTCAAAAATACCTACGGTTTGCAGTAGGCCATACTCACCTCCAGTTCGAATGTCTCCCGTTCGGGCTTACAACATCGCCGCGAGTGTTTTCGAAGCTCTTATTGGCTGTAGTAGCTCTAATCAGGACCAGAGGAATCCGGCTACATCACTACCTGGACGATCTGCTATTACTTTCCCAAAACAGGGAGCAACTTCTAGTACATCAGTCTCAGGTCATCTCCACGCTGACAGAATTTGGTTGGCTGTTGAACAAAGAGAAAAGTCAGTTGGTACCTACGCAATCTCTGGTTTTTCTCGGCGCTCAATTCAATACGATACAAAGTACCATCTCCTTACCCCTGGAGAAGATCCCAGTGGTTCGAGACAGGATTCGTCAGGCAATGGCCTCTCCTCTCCTCAAAGCTTCACAGTGCCTCAGGATAATAGGTACCATGGTATCCACAGCCCCAATGGTGAAATGGGCTCAATGGAAGATGCGCCCTTTTCAGAAGGGTTTTCTCCAGCAGTGGGAGCCAGGATTTCGCGACCATTGGATACGGATAACTCCGTCCATGCGGGAAAGCCTTCCCTGGTGGCTACTACGGAAGAATCTTCTCAACTGTCATTCCATAGCCCCCATCTCCTGGGTCACAATCACGACGGATGCCAGCAACAGAGGCTGGGGAGCTCTCTGCATGCAGGAAGTAGCTCAGGGGAAATGGGACTTCCCGTCCAGAAGGATAGTGTCCAACGTACTGGAGATCCGAGCAGCCTTCTGTGCTCTACAAACCTTTCTTCACCTGATAAAGGGTACCTCCGTTCTCCTAAGGATGGACAACACGTCAGCAGTCTCCTATATCAAGAGACAGTGAGGCACTCGCAGTCTCTCTCTACTGAGGGAGGTAGAACCAATTATGACATGGGCCCAGAAAAATCTAACGAACCTGACGGCTGTCTATCTTCCCGGGTCTCTGAACCTACAGGCGGATTTTCTCTCAAGAACAACCCTCGACAACAGCGAGTGGTCTCTTCACACAGAAGTTTTCAATTGGGTCCTATCCCTAGGAATTGTACCAGAAGTAGATCTATTTGCCTCCCCGTGCAATTTCAAACTAACAAAATATTACACGAGAGGTCGTTGTCCCCAGGCCTTCGGGGTGGATGCTCTGACGGATCAGTGGAGATTCAACAAAGTGTATGCCTTTCCCCCGGTACCCGTCATTCTACGGTTCCTATCGAGACTCAGGGGGGAGAAGGCCGAAATTGTGGTAATAGCTCCATACTGGCCCAACAGGCCATGGTTTCCTCTCCTGTTACAGCTGAGCTTCCAGAGTCCAGTTCCCCTCCCAGCCAGATCAGATCTCCTGGCCCAGGGAATAGCTCTTCATCCATGCCCATCCCATCTCCGTCTGATGGCTTGGTTTTTGAGAGGGGAAGGCTAGAGGCATTAGGTTGCCCAAGCAGAGCAATTTCTACATTGTTGAACGCCAGAAGGCCTAATACCAATAAAGTATATCAAAGGATCTGGAAAAGATTCACAGACTATATTTCTATGGTTGAGGGTTCTCCTGACGAACCCAGGATACAAGACGTTCTAGGTTTTCTCCAAACAGGCCTGGATCTGGCCCTGTCAGTTAGTTCCCTAAGAGTGCAGATTTCGGCTATCTCGGCCTTTACTGGAATATCCTGGGCTAGACACACTCTTGTCAGACAATTCTTCAGAGGAGCTATAAGGCTCAGACCTCAGAGGAAACCAAGATTTTCCAAATGGGACCTTCCTCTGGTCTTGGATTTCTTCTCAGATAGAGAAGGACATCACACGGGTCAACTATCTATCAAGGAGCTCACCCTCAAATTGGTCTTCCTTGTAGCAATAACATCGGCTAAAAGAGTTTCTGAAATTGGTTTCCTAGGTTCCAAAGAACCATTCCTGACCTTCTTTCCGGATCATGTAGTTATGATTCCCATGCTTGGGTCAAATCCTAAGGTAACATCGGTTTTTCATGAGAATCAAGAAATCGTTCTTCCTACCTTCCGGTCACCTGAGAACTCTAATGTCCATCCTTTAGATGTGGGAGAAGTCTTGAAACAATACCTGGAAGCCACAAAATCGTTTCGCCAATCGGATCATCTGTTCATTTTCTTTCAAGGGAAAAACAAAGGTGTGCGTGCTTCTTCCAGAACCATCGCAGCCTGGGTCGTTCAGGCCATCCAAGGGGCATATAAAGCGAAGGGTCTGGCTCCACCAGAGGCAGTGACCGCTCATTCCACCAGGAGCGTCTCCACATCATGGGCGGCCGCCTGTCATGTCTCCCCAGAAGTGATCTGCAAAGCGGCCTCATGGTCGTCGATAAACACATTTATGACGCACTATTGTGTAGAACCGGCGTCTTTGTCTTCAGTTAATTTTGGTTTACATGTCTTATCTATTGACGGTGTCAATTAAACCATTTTTTTTCTTTAACCAGCATTTGCCCACCCGGGTGTGTTTGGCTAGTCATTTCCCACACGTAGGCTGCCATGGAGTCTGTCAGGAAAACGGAAAATTTATTTCATATACTTACCGTAATTTTCCTTTCCTGATGGACTCCATGGCAGCAGGAGTTCCCTCCCATTGCTGGAGTAGGCTATATTACGGAACACGGTCTCTGGCTAGAAGCAAAGATTTATGGGAGTAGGGTCCTATGAGGTATGAGAGGTGGGATTAACCCACACGTAGGCTGCCATGGAGTCCATCAGGAAAGGAAAATTACGGTAAGTATATGAAATAAATTTTCCGTTTTTACTGCTGCTGTAATCACCATGTCGGATGTCAAATGTCGGATGGTTAGGACAAGGATCCTACTTTGATCCGACTTCAATGATATTCAATGGGCTGAAGTAGGATCAAAGTCGGACAGAAGTAGTACAGGGAGCATTTTTAATGTCGGACCGACTTGTGTCGGACCAGTTAAGATGGCTCTCATAGGGATTCATTGATTTTCACACGTCATGCGACATGAGCTCCTAATGTCGGAGCGTTTGTCGGACAAGTGTGAACCAGGCCTAACAGTGCGCCGCTGCTTCCTGCGCCCAGTGAAGGAGTTATCAGGCGCACCAATTAAGGTTAGAAGCAGCGCAGCGCACTGTTATTAGTAAATCAGCCCCCAAGATGCTATGCTGGACCTCTAATCTCTAAAGCCCTGTACACATGATCGGATTTCCTATGGTTTTTAAACCGATGGATTTTTCCATCGGAAAACCGATGAAGCTGACTTCCATCAGTCTTGCCTACACACCATCAGTCAAAAAACCGACCGTTCCAAACGCGGTGACCTAAAAGACTCCGAAGTGCCGAGAAAAATGAAGTTCAATGCTTCTGAGCATGCGTCGACTTGATTCTGAGCATGCGTAGGTTTTTTATCTGATGGAGTTCCCCACAGACGACAGTAATTTGCTATCGGTTTTTTAACCATCGGATACATTTAAAACATGTTCTATGTTTAAACACGGATGGAAAAAAGACCGATGGGGCCCATACACGATCGGTTTGTCCGATGAAAACCATCTGTTAAACCTATCGTGTGTACAGGGCTTAACCCTATTTTAGTGATATTTTTTTTTTTGCAATCAGGAAAACATAATAGTTTTTGATTCATGTGCAAAATCTTTTCTTTTCTTTATATACAGTATATTGGCCAATGTATGTTTGTAGCATTTGTGTATTTATTCAGGAACACAATTGCATCGTTGATTACATAAAAATAAAATTTAAATAAAGAATATTCAAAAGATTTTTGTTCCATACAAAGGCATAATTATTGCTATGCATGAAAAATGTATTTGGTTGATATCTCTGCATAACGGTATGTATAGCATGTGGTTGCTTCTGCATCTATAGTGAAAAGCCACTGGGCAAAGCGAAGACAGCTTCAAAAACATATTTTTTTTTTGGATAGGATGAGTGCTTGGAATGATAGGAGGGTATAAGGGTGAGAATGTAAAACTCCTGAAATCGAATAGAGGAATATAGGATGGGAATAATTGAGTACTGTCTGTGATACTTTTTTTATTTGCACTAACATACAATTTTTCAGGACAAGCTTTCGGGGTATGTCCCCTTCTTCAAGGTCCAAGCAGTACTGATTCACTGCTTGGACCTTGAAGAAGGGGACATACCCCGAAAGCTTGTCCTGAAAAATTGTATGTTAGTGCAAATAAAAAAAGTATCATGGACAGTACTCAATTTTCTCTGCCACAATTGCACTAATACGGCTACAATTACGTCAAGTAGGATGGGAATAAGAAAGGCAATAGATAACAACTAGTGATGAGCCGAACACCCCCGGGTTCGGTTCGCACCAGAACCCGCGAACGGACCGAAAGTTCGCACGAACTTTAGAACCCTATTAAATACAATGGATGCGAACGTTCGAAATCTGAAGTGCTAATTATAATGACTATTATGCATGTTATTGTCCTAAAAAGGGTTTGGGAACCCGGGTTCTGCACCAGGGGACATGTATCAATGCAAAAAGAAGTTTTAAAAACGGACGTTTTTCTGGAGCAGTAATTTTAATGATGCATAAAGTGAAAAGAAAAAAGTCAAATATTCCTTTAAATATCGTACCTGGGGGGTGTCTAAAGTATGCCTGTGAAGTGCCACGTGTTTCCCGTGTTTAGAACTGTCCCTGCACAAAATTACATTTCTAAAGGAAAAAAAGCCATTTAAAACTGCTTGCGGCTTTAATGTAATGTCTGGTCCCGGTAATATGGATGAAAATCTTTAAGAAAAATGGCATAGCTACCCCATCACACCCCCCCCCCCCCACCCCAGCCCATTACCAGCCCCTTTGGGTCTTGTATGGATATTAAGGGGAACCCCGCACACAAAATAAAAAAGGCCCTATATACTCTGAACAGCCGTATACAGGCGGTGCATACAAGACAGGGACTGTAGGTTTGTTCTTATGTAGAATCTGTTTGTAATTGTAATTTTGAACAGGTACATTGTTTAAGTGTAGCTCCAGCCAAAAAATATATTTTTAAGCTTTTTGGAAAACATAGGGAAGGGTTATCACCCCTGTAACATTTGTTTTGCTGTCTGTGCAGTGTGCACCTGTTCAGAACAGTTCACCTCACTTTCCGCCCTAATGACAAATGTTTTTTGAAAATTTGGGGTTTTTATTGAAACAAGAATTGGTGATAAAGAATCAGTGGAGAGGAGACACTTTTTTTCCCATATTAACTCTTACAGGAGAGAATTTGCCTTCCTAGGGGTAGATTTCCTCTCACTTCCTGTTGTATCCTTCCGTTTGCAAGGAGGAGTCGTTTGTAAGTTGGATGTTTGAAAGTAGGGGCCTGCCGTATATACTCAGCTGAAATTTGCCCCTTACATGTTGGTGTTGCCACGACACTGTGAGCCCTCACAGTTACTCTTGGTGGGCGCATGAATGGGCCCTGCTGTGAATTATTAGATCAAGAATTGTAATTGCATGCCCCTGTTGAACAGGGGCTGAAAAATTGGGCCTTTGGTGGTGGTGGTGGTGTTGACACAACACTGTAAGGCCTCACAGTTAGTCTTGGTGGGCGCAGGAATGGGCCCTGCTGTGAATTATTAGATCAAGAATTGTAATTACATGCCCCTGTTAAACAGGGGCAGAAAAATTGAGCCTTAGGCACTGGTGCCACAACACTGCAACCCCTCACATATACTGTACTTGGACCACAGCAATGAGCCCTGTTGCAAAGTATTGCATCAAAAATTGTAATTACACGCCCCTGTTAAACAGGGGCTGAAAAATTGGGCCTTAGCCACTGGTGCTGGTTCCACGACACTGCAACCACTCCCAGATACTCTAGTTGGAGTGCAGGAATGAGCCCTGCTGCAAAGCATTGCATAAAAAATTGTAATAACACACCCCTGTTAAACAGGGGCTGAAAAATTGGGCCTTAGCCACTGGTGGCGGCACCCAGAAACAAAAATGTTCTTCCAAGCTATCATCGTCAATCGGATCATTGAGGAGGAGGAGGATAGTCAGTCAACATAACAGGACAGTCTCTCAGCATCAGCATCAGTCATGAAGGGATGTGACATTTGAAAATAAATTAGTCTGTTATATCAGCTTCAGGTGTTTGGTAGCTGGTGGTGATCCAAGACTGGTTCATCTTTATGAAGGTCAGTTGATCAACAGAGTCGGTGGACAGGCGCACTCTGTGATCCGTGACAAATCCTCCAGCAGCACTGAATGTGCGTTCTGAAAGAACGCTGGATGCAGGACAGGCCAGTAGCTCAATTGCATACTGTGCAAGCTCTGGCCAGTGATCCATCCTCAAGACCCAGTAAGCCAGAGTATTTTCGGTGGGGAAGGTGTCCAAGTCTGACCTTGCCCCTAGGTATTCCTGCACCATGTATATCAGACGCTGGCGATGGTTGCTGGAACTGATCATACCTTGGGGCTGCGGACTAAAGAATTGTCTGAACGCTTCGGTCAGACGGCCACCTTCCCCACCGCTCCTTCTTTGACTGACCGAAGCCTCAGCAACTCGTTGTCCAGGACCAGGAGTTTGTAACCTCCCAGTCTCTGGGAACGCATTGCACAGACCTCTCTGCAAGGCCTCCCGGAGTTGTCTCATCCTCTGCTCCCTCTGCGACGGTAAGATAAGGTCCGCAACCTTACCCTTGTACCGTGGATCAAGGAGAGTGGCCAGCCAGTAATGGTCCCTCTCCTTGATCCGAAGAATACGAGGATCCTTCCGCAGACTTTGCAGGATCAGGGAGGCCATGCAGCGTAGGTTAGTTGAGGCATTCAGTCCGGAGTCCTCTGGGTCACTAAGGACGACATGATCCGCAGCCACCTCGTCCCAGCCACGTACAAGTCCACTGGTTTCTTGGGACTGTAAATCATCCCTAAAAGACTGCTGCTGATGATGCTGAGTGCCAGGCTCCACCTCCATGCTGACACAATCCTCCTCCTCCTCCTCTTCTTCCTGTGCGATGGGTGGGACAGAAGGAACACTGTCTGGGTAAAGGGGGCCTTGAGAGGCAAGGAAGTCCTCCTCTTCCTGCCTCTGTTCTGCCTCAAGTGCCCTGTCCATTATTCCACGCAGCGTATGTTCCAACAGGTGGACAAGAGGTACAGTGTCACTGATGCATGCACTGTCACTGCTCACCATCCTCGTGGCCTCCTCAAATGGTGCCAGGACAGTGCATGCATCCCTGATCATGCCCCACTGGCGTGGTGAAAAAAACCAGAGCTCCCCTGACCCTGTCCTGGTGCCGTAGTCGCACAGGTACTCATTGATGGCCCTCTGCTGCGTGTGCAGCCGCTGCAGCATGGCCAACGTTGAGTTCCACCTGGTGGGCATGTCACATATAAGGCGGTTCTTGGGCAGGTTCAATTTGCAGCTCAGCCAGGCGAGCACTGGCATTATAAGATCTGCGGAAATGCACACAGACTTTCCTGGCCTGCCTCAGGACATCCTGTAAGCCCGGGTACCTGCCCAAGAACCGCTGCACCACCAGGTTAAGGACGTGAGCCACACAGGGCACATGGGTCAGTTGTCCCTGTCGGAGAGCGGAGAGGAGGTTGGTGCCATTGTCGCAAACTACCATTCCTGGCTTAAGCTGGCGTGGCGTCAACCACCTTTCGGCCTGCCCCCGCAGAGCAGACAGAACCTCTGCCCCAGTGTGGCTCCTGTCCCCCAAACACACCAGCGCAAGCACGGCATGGCATCTTTTTGCCTGCGTACTTGCGTAGCCCCTTGAACGCCTACGGAGCACCGCTGGTTCCGAGGACAAAGCACAGGAAGAGGCCACGGAGGAAGAAGAAGAGGAGGGGGTGGAGGACAGAGGTGTGTCACAACCAGTAGTAGCATTTTGGAGGCGTGGCGGTGGAACAACCTCCAACACTACTGCACCTTGTCCTGCATCCTTCCCAGCTGCCAAAAGAGTGACCCAATGGGCCGTGAAAGAAAGGTAACGTCCCTGTCCATGCCTGCTGGACCATGAGTCAGCGGTAATATGCACCTTACCGCTGACCGCCCTGTCCAGCGAGGCCAAGACATTGCCTTCCACATGCCGGTAGAGAGCCGGAATCGCCTTCCGTGAGAAAAAGTGGCGTTTGGGAACCTGCCACTGAGGAACCGCACATTGCACAAACTCACGGAAGGGGGCAGAGTCTACCAACTGAAAAGGCAGCAGTTGAAGCGCTAGCAATTTAGCCAAGCTAGCATTCAACCGCTGGGCATGTGGATGGCTGGGAGTGAACTTCTTTCGACGGTCCAGCAGCTGGGGCAGGGAAATTTGCCTGCTAGAATCGGACGTTGGTGTACTGCTAGCAGAGTGCCCGCAAGTACTTGGCTGTGACACGCCTAATTCTACACCTTCATTCCTCTCAGAGCAGGTTTCAGAGAGGACTGAAGGTATAGTGGGGTTGGAGATCCCAGCTGATGCGGTGCAAGAAGAGGTCAGCTTTGTTCTTTGGTGTGGGTCTTTAAGGTAGGCTTGCCAACGAGCTGCATGGCAGGTCAACATATGTCTGGTCAAGCATGTGGTGCCCAAGCGGGTGATGTTTTGGCCACGCGATATACGCTTGAGACATATGTTGCAAACAGCAGCTGTGCGATCTGATGCACTCGACTCAAAAAAGGCCCACACCAAAGAACTTTTTGAATAACGGGCAGAGGCAGCGCCCTGCACAGGCGGAGCTCTGCGGTGTGATTCCGTCGGTGTGCTGCCCTTACGCTGGCCCCCCGAGGGCATCCTGCCTCGTTGGAGATGTGCCTCCTCCTCATCCTCCTCCTCCTCCTCTCTCCTATTAGGCACCCACGTGGAGTCAGTGACCTCATCATCCCCTCCCTCCACATCACTGGAGCCAATCTGGCAGTATGCTGCAGCTGCTGGAACATGACTGCCAGATTGGTGTCCTTCTTGAGCATCCCCTCTCTCTGCTCTCACGCTACTGCCTTCCTCTAGCTGGGTATCATCATCAGACCCTTCGAAACGCTGGGCATCCTCCTGGAGCATGTACCCAACACTGTGCTCAAACAGTTCGGGGGACTCCTCAGGAGGACATGGTTGGTCTAGGGAAGGAGTGACTGATGATGACATTGATACCAGGGAAGAGGATGCTTTGGCAGCTGCTTTGCCAGTACCCTGAGCCTGGGTGAGAGAGGATGAGGAGGATGAGGAGGGCTTGGTCATCCACTCTACCAAGCCTTCGGCATGATGCGGCTCAACACGTCCAGCTGCCGAAAAGAAGGACAAGCGTGTCCCATGGCCACGTGCTGATGGCGATGCACCGCGTCCACGACCAGCACTGTTGTCTCTAGACACAGAGCCTGCTTGCCTTCTTTTTTTGGCTCCTGACTGTCTGCCTCTCCTTGTTTGCCTTCCAGACATTCTAATGGCCTGCAGGGAAATGGGAAAAGCAGCAATACAGGCTAAGTTAAGGTGTAATATGGTCAGGAGGCACACTCCGCCCGCTGTAAGTGCCGCAAAATCCTGTTGGTGTAACACACCAGGAAAAAACAGCAATACAGGCTAAGTTAAAGTGTAATATGGTCAGGAGGCACACTCCGCCCGCTGTAAGTGCCGCAAATTCCTGTTTGTGTAACACACCAGGAAAAAGCAGCAATACAGGCTAAGTTAAGGTGTAATATGGTCAGGAGGCACACTCCGCCCGCTGTAAGTGCCGCAAAATCCTGTTTGTGTAACACACCAGGAAAAAGCAGCAATACAGGCTAAGTTAAGGTGTAATATGGTCAGGAGGCACACTCCGCCCGCTGTAAGTGCCGCAAAATCCTGTTTGTGTAACACACCTGGAAAAAACAGCAATACAGGCTAAGTTAAGGTGTAATATGGTCAGGAGGCACACTCCGCCCGCTGTAAGTGCCGCAAAATCCTGTTGGTGTAACACACCAGGAAAAAGCAGCAATACAGGCTAAGTTAAGGTGTAATATGGTCAGGAGGTACACTCCGCCCGCTGCAAGTGCCGCAAAATCCTGTTGGTGTAACACACCAGGAAAAAACAGCAATACAGGCTAAGTTAAGGTGTAATATGGTCAGTAGGCACACTCCGCCCGCTGTAAGTGCCCCAAAATCCTGTTTGTGTAACACACCAGGAAAAAGCAGCAATACAGGCTAAGTTAAAGTGTAATATGGTCAGGAGGCACACTCCGCCCGCTGTAAGTGCCGCAAAATCCTGTTTGTGTAACACACCAGGAAAAGCAGCAATACAGGCTAAGTTAAGGTGTAATATGGTCAGGAGGCACACTCCGCCCGCTGTAAGTGCCGCAAAATCCTGTTTGTGTAACACACCTGGAAAAAGCAGCAATACAGGCTAAGTTAAGGTGTAATATGGTCAGGAGGCACACTCCGCCCGCTGTAAGTGCCGCAAAATCCTGTTGGTGTAACACACCAGGAAAAAGCAGCAATACAGGCTAAGTCAAGGTGTAATATGGTCAGGAGGTACACTCCGCCCGCTGCAAGTGCCGCAAAATCCTGTTGGTGTAACACACCAGGAAAAAACAGCAATACAGGCTAAGTTAAGGTGTAATATGGTCAGGAGGCACACTCCGCCCGCTGTAAGTGCCGCAAAAATCCTGTTTGTGTAACACACCAGGAAAAAGCAGCAATACAGGCTAAGTTAAGGTGTAATATGGTCAGGAGGCACACTCCGCCCGCTGTAAGTGCCGCAAAATCCTGTTTGTGTAACACACCAGGAAAAAGCAGCAATACAGGCTAAGTTAAGGTGTAATATGGTCAGGAGGCACACTCCGCCCGCTGTAAGTGCCCCAAAATCCTGTTTGTGTAACACACCAGGAAAAAGCAGCAATACAGGCTAAGTTAAGGTGTAATATGGTCAGGAGGTACACTCCGCCCGCTGTAACTGCCGCAAAATACTGTTGGTGTAACACACCAGGAAAAAGCAGCAATACAGGCTAAGTTAAGGTGTAATATGGTCAGGAGGCACACTCCGCCCGCTGTAAGTGCCGCAAAATCCTGTTGGTGTAACACACCAGGAAAAAGCAGCAATACAAGCTAAGTTAAGGTGTAATATGGTCAGGAGGTACACTCCGCCCGCTGTAAGTGCCGCAAAATCCTGTTGGTGTAACACACCAGGAAAAAGCAGCAATACAGGCTAAGTTAAGGTGTAATATGGTCAGAAGGTACACTCCGCCCGCTGTAAGTGCCGCAAAATCCTGTTGGTGTAACAAACCAGGAAAAAGCAGCAATACAGGCTAAGTTAAGGTGTAATATGGTCAGGAGGTACACTCCGCCCGCTGTAAGTGCCGCAAAATCCTGTTGGTGTAACACACCAGTAAAAAGCAGCAATACGGGCTAACTTCAGGTGTATAATGTGCAGGAGGCTTAGCAACAATGACACTGACACTGTCCCCGGCCTATCCTTCTCTCTCCCTGCACACAAGGTTTAGCAAAGAATATGACACTGACAATGTCCCCTGCCTATCCTTCTCTCTCCCTGCACACAAGGTTTATCAAAGTATATGACACTGACACTCTCCCTGCCTATCCTTCTCTCTCCCTGCACACAAGGTTTAGCAAAGAATATGACACTGACAATGTCCCCTGCCTATCCTTCTCTCTCCCTGCACACAAGGTTTATCAAAGTATATGACACTGACACTCTCCCTGCCTATCCTTCTCTCTCCCTACACACAAGGTTTAGCAAAGAATATGACACAGACACTCTCCCTGCCTATCCTTCTCTGTCCCTACACACAAGGTTTAGCAAAGAATAGATTTGACAAGATTTGACACTGTCCCTGCCTATCCTTCACTTTCCCTGCTCCGGAACACACTACACAAGGCCGCCGCGCTGGCGGCCTTTTATAGTGTGGGGCGTGTACTAAACCCCCTCAGCTATAATTGGCCACAGGCATCCTGCCTGTGGCCAATCATTGCTCTCCTCGCTGCCGGCGCTGTGATTGGCCAAGCATGCAGGGTCACAGTGCATGCTTGGCCAATCACAGCGCCAGGATTACACTGCGATGGCGCAGTGTATTGTGGGCCGTTTGCGTCACTCGAATTTGGCGCGAACGGCCCAAATCGTTCATTGTTCGCCGAACGCGCGAACAGCCGATGTTCGAGTCGAACCTATGTTTGACTCGAACACCGAGCTCATCCCTAATAACAACCAAGATCCTTTCTAGATATACAGGAAATTAAAAAAATTAATAAGCATATTTTAACAAATTTTGTACAAGTGTAAAAATTTTTGTATAAATCAATAAAAAAAAAATTGAAAACAAAAACATGAATAAGAGAAAGCAAGCTACAGTATGTCTGACTTTTGTAGAAAGAAATTCTCCTGGAAAGTACGTGTTTTTCTCATTAGGAAAAGCAAGGGAAAGCCATCCTCAATCCTCATATAAATGAAGGAGAATCCTGAGAAAACAGCCTAAAACAGTGATGGATTATTTGTATCTTGGTCCCTGTGCCATTATCAGTTCATTGGCTCCAACCTGTTTAATAAACTTATACATACGAGTCAAAGCACAAAGACTTCCATCTGTAGTGAGAGAACAGTATTTGAATGTTGAATTGGGTCCTCTGCAGAGGTTTATTCTTTGCACATTACACATGGTAGGTGATGGTGAAACGATGCTCAAGTACAGAGTTGTTCATATGCATTGTAATTGTTTGACTATTTTACCAGTGACCTTGACTGAGAGGAATAAGAAAACTATCGCTGATTAGCTCCTACTGAAAAAATTACAAAGACTTGCAAAATTGAAACTGACGAAAGCTGGCCAAAATGTACTCAGTGAGTGGCCCTGTCATCCACCTTCCGCCTGACATTGGCACAAAATTGTTGGTCAAATAGTGCCCACATGCAATCAGATGCAGACACCATTCAGATATTTTGCCAGCTGACGGGGCCTACTGTTAAAATACACTAGCCCCAGTAGGAGAGTCGTCCATCCACTCTGTATTGCTTGGATAATGGAATCTTTTATTTTCCCCATTCACCGAGCTTTACTATAAAGGTGTATGGTCAGCTTTACTATAACTTTACCCACTTGCTTACTGGGCACATATACCCCCTTCCTGCCCAGGCAAAATTTCAGTTTTCGGCACTGTCACGCTTTGAATGACAATTGCGCGGTCGTGCGACGTGGCTCCCAAACAAAATTGACGTCCTTTTTTTCCCACAAATAGAGCTTTCTTTTGGTGGTATTTGATCACCTCTGCGGTTTTTATTTTTTGCGCTATAAACAAAGAAAGAGCGACAATTTTGAAAAAAACACAATATTTTTTGATTTTTGCTATAATAAATATCCCAATTTAAAAAAAAAAAAATGTTTTTTTTCCTCAGTTTAGGCCGATACGTATTCTTCTACATATTTTTGGTAAAAAAATCGCAATCAGCGTTTATTGATTGGTTTGCGCAAAAGTTATAGTGTTTACAAAATAGGGGGTAGTTTTATGGCATTTTTATAAAAAAATTTTTTTTTTTACTAGTAATGGCGGCGATCAGTGATTTTTAACCCAGAGTAAGGGGTTAAATGTGTGCCCTGGGAGTGATTACTACTGTGGGGGGAGGGGACTGACTGGGGGAGGTGACGGATCTGTGTCCCTATGTACAAGGGACACAGCATCGGTCTCCTCTCCCTGACAGGATGTGGATCTCTGTGTTTACACACAGAGATCCACGTCCTTGTCTGTGTAACGGCCAATCGCGGGTACCTGGCGGACATCGCGGCCACCAGGCATGCGCATCGGCATCACAATGACGTGCCGTGCCCCCCAGTGGCCGGAGGAGCGGAGGCCGTAAAAAGACGGCCTCCCGGAATTGTAGAGCCACCTTGCGGCCATACATAGTCGTACGGCGGGCGCGAGGTGGTTAAATATATATATATATTAGCCTCACCTGGGCCCCCTGAAGCCTGGCTACTCGTGGCAATCATCCATTCTACCCTTATCATAAACCATCATTGACATACAGATAGATATTGTAAATGCCTGAAGAAAGATATTTGCATCTATAGGAACATCTGCAGGAGGACTGAGTGCTAACAATAAATTAATACCAATGGTTATGACTATCACATAAATAATATGACCATGATTAGTGCATCACTGGAAATCTTTTGAAAATTCTTCCCAAAAATCACAAATTTCAGTGGTATAGTTATGACTTGGAGAACACAAGCGTAGGAACTAGGAATTGACTATCAAAATAAAGACATGATTGGAAAAAACAAGGTGCTGCATTAAGTGTTTTGATCATTCTATTTAGGGGGGAAAAACTAAAAACAAAAAGGCCAACAATGTACAAAAATGGCTTATAAGGATGCAGCATTTCCTTGAGTGATTGGATCAATCCATAAATGGTCAGCTTTAGAACAAATGAACACCCTGCCGGGGATGCCTCTAAATGCCCTCGCTACCAAAATGAAATCCGAGTGGCTGAGGGTTTAGCAATTTAGGGCTAACATAGGGGACATCCATCATGTGCTGTGATTTTCTCCAACAATCCAAGAAAGACAGTTAATTTTGCTTTGAACCAAAAGTGGGCCTACATTGCATTCATGAGTATATGAGTGTTATAAGAATAATAGAGCACAAGCTTCTTTGGATACAATGACTGATTAGAATGGTTCATTGTTCTCAGCTATGTGTCGCAGGACTATATAAAGGAGTGACTTCGATAAATTAATCAGTGGCACAGGTCTAAATAAATTCCATTACATGCCTGAGATGCAGACAAAAAGATTATTAAACTACCTGGCTTGCACAGAGCAGGGTAGTGTTCTTTCATCTTGCAGCCCCTATTTTATGTAGCATGGATAAGTTGGGCTTAGCCAGAGGGAGTAATGGCGTAACTTGGTGCATGCAAGCACGCTAAATGGGCTACAGGAAATAGACCCTAAAAAGTTACTAAATGTTTTTTTTTAAATCCATAACATAAAATTAGATTCAGAATGCATACTGTATCTATAGAGTGCTATTTTTTTCAAGGGTAGCTTTATCAGCCATGGGCGTCTGCAGGTAGGGGCAAGGGAGGTCAAGTGTCCCCCCCTGGAATCAGGGATCGGATCGGCACATTCAGCACAGTGGCGTCACTATGGGGATGCTGGCAGCCATCACGGTGCTGTCAAGCCCCCCATCAGTGTAGTGTGACTGCGGGCTCTTTTCCCTGCTCAGTCCAGCAGAGAACTCGGCGACGTTGTGTCAAGAGAAAGGCGAGCTGCGGGCTGTCAGAGGTTTCGCCGCTCGCTCCCCTTTCTCCTGTCAGGGAGAAGAGACGGCGGCTCTCACTAGGTTCACCGCCCAGCTTCCCGCCCGCGCCGTTCCCTCCTTATTGACCATAACTGAGGGCCAATCAAAGGTGACTAGGAGAGGAGAGCATCATGAAACCGAAGATTGGCGGCCCCATTTTCCTCAGGAAGGAGGCTACAGCTCAATCAAGAGAGAGAGAGTGAGAGACTGCAGCCTGGAGCCACGCTGCTCAGTGTCACTAGAGAGAGAGCAATGCTACCCAGCGCCACCAGAGAGAGCCACGCTACCCAGCGCCACCAGAGAGAGAGACGCGCTACCCAGCGCCACCAGAGAGAGAGCCACGCTACCCAGCGTCACCAGAGAGAGCCACGCTACCCAGCGCCACCAGAGAGAGCCACGCTACCCAGCGCCACCACAGAGAGAAAGACTGAGCCACTGCCAGGGTACAGACGGGCTACACTACTGACCAGAAGCGCCCCTGGGGAACACAGAGTGAGCAATCATCCAGCCGGAGGGATCACTGCTGTAGTTTCGCTGGGTCTGGTAAGAGGTCCTGTCGGCCATTATCCATTACTTATCCTAGGGACTGTACTAAGCCTGCAGTCTCTGACCATGACAATGTGATAATGACATTGTTGAAAAGGGGCTGGGCATGGGTGACTCTAAAATGATGCCCCCCCCTGAAAAAAGTTCTGCGGATGCCCATGTTATCAGCTTATCTCATGATGTACTGTAGATTGTAAGCTCCTTGAGGGTAGGAACTGATGTGAATGTCCAATGTATATGTAAAGCGCTGCATAAATTGATGGCGCTATATAAGTACATGAAATAAATAATAAATAAACATGTAATGCAAATAGATTTTAAAAAACAACTTTCTTTCAGTTCCTGTGAGAATAATGGTTTTACCTTAATATTCTTATAATTAAAGTTCTCATTTATTGTTTCTTTGCTAACAATCTGTGCTGTCTGTGAATGAACTGTTGTGTCTCATTGTGGCAGGAGTGATGAGGTTAAAGAGACCTCACAGTAGGTAATTCAGATGACAAAGGTTGCATTTACACCTGGCTAGGAGTTTAATCATCTACTTTTGACAAACATTATAAACCTTCAGGGTGGGATCAAAATGAGGCACAGCTGTTGAAGCATTATGATTGGCCAGGAAAACATTAAGTACAGACAAAGGAACACCATTGTGCAAATAAAATGGGGTTACTCTGGTAACCTCTGCTAACCCGGGGTTGATCAGCAATGTAATGTGCAAAACATTTTTTATAACTAACTAATTGCTTCTGAAATTGATTTGTTGATACCAGCTATAAACATTTCTAAAAAAAACAAAAAAAAACCTCACAAATTCAGGAAATTAAATGTATTTACTGAAAACGGCCGTTATAAACGACCGTAAATTAATTGTATCTATTATGATGATAATGATTATTATGTATTTGAAATGCATCAAGCGGTAATAATAAACTTGTAGAACTTTTTCAAGTGCTGGAAATTTGGAGAATGTTGGGTTCACCATTGTGTTTAGCAGTTTTGTTATGCATTTTCTTATGTAGTGACACAATACACTAGAATTGTCAGTTTGTCTTTACGTAAGTTACAAACATGGCAATTCATATTTATGTATAGATAGATATATTTTTTAAAGGTTTTATTTTTGAATTTTTATGACAAATAAGTACCAACAAAAACAGACAAAAAAGAAACAATTATACAATCCAAAGTCAATTCGCTATTCCAAGCGATATCAACATTGATGCATTTGATACATCATCCTCTAGATTTTTATTCAGAAATATTCATAGATATACAACATTTTTCAGAAATACAAAAACATTCAGAAATACTCTGGAGCAGATGGTATATGGATCTTTGACAAACACCTCCCCCTCCCCACTGTGGCCACATCTACTATTTATACACAATTTTAATTGAAATTAGAACGTGATGCAACAATCCATTTACTCCAGATCCTTTCAAATTTCCAAAAGACATTACATTAAACATAGTAGGCTTGTGCAATTTGTTTCGTAACAAATCGAAATTCGTCCGAATTTAGCAACTTTCGGACATTCGGAAGCATTCGAATTTCCGAACAAAGCAATTACGAATAAAACCGAATCCGAAATAAATTATATCGCAAATAGCGAATGCCCGAATGTCTTCGGCATAATTTGTTATGAAAAAAGTTATGAATGTACGAATCCATTTGAAGCACAATAACACTCTGCTCTGCTCTCTGCTTCTCCCTCACCGTGCTGAACTCCCTCTCAAAATGGTGTACAGGGGCGGAGGCTATAGCCGCATGTAAAAAACGTAAGTAAAATAGGAGATTTCGAATCGTTACAAATAACCGCTATGTATTTAGAAAAGTACAAATCCATTCGAAGCACATTAGGCATAATAGGCAGCGTCGTTGTGAGAGAGACACGGAAAATTACGAATCAACGAACCCAAAAAAAGTTACGAAAGTAGCTGTGTCCAGAATCAAGGAAAAACAATGTACTCTACCGAAAGTACGAATTATAAATCAACTAAAAGTAAGGCTTACATTAATACGAATCATTCCGATTCAACGAAAAATGTCGCTTGCGAAAATACGAATTAGTACGAACACGAAAAATCCCGGCTAGCAAAATTACAAACGATTACGAATCAACAGGACCGAAAAGAAACGAACCGAAACTAAAGGAATTTTTCCGTTGTGCACAAGTCTAAAACATAGGTGTATTTTTCAAACATTACTTATTTATCCATTTTCCAAATCTAGTCACCAGATCTAATCACGATCCATGCTATTGGGATCTATATTACCCCTATAAACATATTTATATAAGTTGCAAAATATGTCTAATATATTCATGACAAGTTGGGACATTCGCAATCCCAAGTCTTCCAATTTAAGCTTCAAAGTTTGTATTGAATCCTGTGTTAATCTAGTGTACTTTGTGTAACATATTTCCTTTAGGCTTCTTTCACACTGGGGCCACTCGAGCGTCAGCACTAAAGCACCGCTCATTTTAGCGGCGCTTTAGCACTGTTTAAAGTGGAAGTAAACACCCCTATCATTTTCAGGCAAGGAAGCTGCCATTTTGGCCTCTGTTTAATCTTCAACTGCCATGATGCTGCACATGTGATCAGTTATGACACCAGCCATTGGATGGTTTGACAGTTTGGTTGAGAGCACAACCAATGTGGCAGTTGGCATTCCCGGCATGCCGGGAATGTAACTGCTTTTTGAAACTGTTAAATCGATGGGTTTACTTCCGCTTTAATCTGCAACTTTTGACATGGGAGGCAGTTTTCAGGCGCTTTACAGGCGCTATTTCTTTTTTTTTTAACAAGAAGTTACAGGCGCTATTTCTAGTACTAAAACGCCTGAAAACTGCCTCAGTGTGAAAGGAGCCTTACAGGTGTTATATGAACAATTTTCTTTATATGTAGATAAGGAATGTGCTAGCATTTCTGTGAACCATGTGAACTTTTATGGCTATATTTTTTCATCCTGTTATAAATTTGTGTGAATGTTGCTTGTTAGCTATTTTGTAACTACTTTGTTTTCAAATTATTCTAATGTTAGACTGAGTTGAAAAACGAGAACACCACTTTTAGGTTTTTTTTCACATGGAGATTTATAGACATTTTCTTTGACTAGCATAAATGCCTGGAAGCCACAAGTTCCCCGTACAGCCTGCTATACAGTGAATGGCTGTATGTGGCTGTACTCTTGTACACACCAGGGCTTATTTGCATCTGTGTTTATCCATGCATGCATGTCCATCGTATTTCCCAAATGTGAAACTTCTATTCTCGGGAAATACATCAGATGTGCATGTGTGGGTAATTGCTGATGCAGAATTCCTACAGGAAATTAGACCTGAAATATAAATGACCATTTTGTATTTGCTTGCATGGCAAATGAAGGCGGTAATACAGTATATGGTGCTTAGGTTAGCACATTATATCTAATCTACAAGGTTATTATTATATTGCGCTATATATGCAAAATAACTTAGTTGGTACTTGAGTTCCATGAGTAATACAGTCTTGTCCTACTTAGGTGTCTGTAGAGCTGCATCAAATCTGCAATTGTGTAAAAAGCCCTTATGCTGCGTACACACGACCATTTTTCTCGTCTGAAAAAATTAAATTTTTTCTCTTTGACGAGAAAAACGACCGTGTGTGAGCTTTTGGTCATTTTTCCCGACGAGAAAAACGGCATTAATCACGATGAGAAAAATTAGAACATGCTCTAATTTTTCTCGTCGTGATTCACGGCATTTTTTTCCGCGGCAGTTTTTCCATAGGGAAACACTGCCGGAGAGCCTACACACGGTCGTTTTTCTCGACCAAGAGAAAAAATGATGGGAAAAACGGCCGTGTGTAGGGAAACAAGCCGTTCCTCGTTTTTCTCGTCGATTTTCTCGACGGTGTTTTCACCGTCGAGAAAATCGATCGTGTGTACGCGGCATTAGGGTTTTACTTCCTCTTTATTCCCCTGCAAAGTAAAAGCCTAATGGGCTAGTCCAGTGATAGTGAACCTTGGCACCCCAGATGTTTTGGAACTACATTTCCCATGATGCTCAACTACACTGCAGAGTGCATGAGCATCATGGGCAATGTAGTTCCAAAACATCTGGGGTGCCAAGGTTCACCCTCACTGGGCTAGTATATTATGTGGCACTTACCTGAAAATGAAGCCTGCGATGTGCCCGCAGGTGGAAGCATCCATCTTTGCCCCTCTTCCTTCCGGGGCCGCAGACTCCGGCTCTGTGACTGGCCGGAGCCACGCAATGTCATTTTTGCGCATGCACGCGGGAGCCTGCAATCACGGCACACGCTGGGGAAGCAACGGCGCGGAGGGCCGTTTCTTCACTGCGCAATCGCCGATGACCTCATCGGCGCATTACAAGGTAAATATCTTCTAAACGGTGCAGGTTTAGGAGATATTTTCAGTACATATAGGTAAGCCTTATTATAGGCTTACCTATGTGTAAGGGGCATTTACAACCACTTTAAAGCGGAGGTGCCGCCAAAAAATATATATAAAAAGCCAGCAGCTACAAATAATGCAGCTGCTGACTTTCAATAAATAATAAATAATAAATAAAAAACACTTACCTGTCCAGGGTGCCCGCGATGTCGGCATCAGCAGACGAGCAATCGCTTGTCTCTCGGCTGCCCCGCGCCATCCTCAGTGAGGGAATCAGGAAGTGAAGCGTTGCGGCTTCACTGCCTGGTTCCCTACTGCGCATGCACGAGTAGCGCGGCGCGTTCCCAATGGTCCCCGGTCTCTCTCCTGGGACCAGTGTGTTTCCCAGAAGACAGCGGCGGGGGGACGGGAAGTTGAGTGACTCCCGTGGGAGTCACTCACCGGAAGTAGGTACAAATACCTGTATTATACAGGTATCTGCACCCCCTGCCAAATGTGACACCAGGGGGAGGAGGGTTCCGAAAAGCGGAAGTTCCATTTTTGGGTGGAACTCCGCTTTAAGCTGTATAAGCTACCTGGGTCCCATGACAACTTAAATCTGGCAGTAGAAAATAATGTGTGTAGACTTGATCGGACCACTTCAGGCTGCAACATCTTCAATGTTGCAGAATTCCCCAAAAAATTGTACATTTCGTTTTTGTAGATATAACAGTTGATGTCATTGGATAGTTGGGGGAATAAGGAGGAGAAGAGTAGGTTCTCTTAGAAACAGCATCCTTTCGGATAGTGACCAAGAGCCAGAAATATCTGTGGGCACCCATGGACTCGAGATTGGAAAACAGACAGATGGGTTATTTGTCATCTTGTGTCTATGATTATCCAAAACATCATGTATGCATGCAAGAACAAAATTTGCCTGTCTGGTTAATTTGGTTCACTTAGGCTCAGCAGTAAAAAGAAACTATTTTATAAACATTTGTATTTGTTTCACATCCTAGAGTAGTTATTTCGAAAGTATCCAATATATTATGCATTTAAACTGGATGGATTGGTGTCTTTATTCAACCCTACCAACTATGTAACTATGTAACTGTGGATGTTAAAGTAGAGTTCCACCCTGATTTTTTTAATTTTTCCCTAAAAATCATTAAAAAAATTGAAAAAAATAAATAGAATTTTTTTTTTTTATACTCACCAGAAAGGGCGGTTGCTATGCGGAAGTAGCTCTTCTGCCTCTTCATCCACCGCGGTGGTCTTCTTCCTCATCCTCCGTCGCGGTGTCTTCTGGTGAATGGGGAGCGCTGCCTTCTGGGAACTGTGTGTATCCCAGGAGGCAGCCGCCCATTCACAAAGCGCCGTGCGAGTCGAGCATGCGCAGTAGGAAACGGGCAGTGAAGCCGTGAGGCTTCACTGCCTGTTTCCCTTAGTCAGGATGGAGGCGCCAGGACTGAGCGATCGCCGTCGGGGGCCCATCATCACAGGTGCCTAGGACAGGTAGGTATCCTTATTAAAAGTCAGCAGCTACAGTGTTAGTAGCTGCTGACTTTAAAAAAAAAAAAAAATCGCAGGTGGAACTCCACTTTAACTATGTATCATTCTCTCTCACCAGGTCATTGTTGTCAGAGCAATTGAAAGTTGCACTTTTAAAGTCTAGTCTAGAGATTAATAGGCACTAGTGTTATTGCAGTACTTTCCTTTGTCAGTTTATCATCACTGTACATCACAGATGTCTCAATAAGTATAGAAGTTTAGATATAATGGAGGTTATCAAAACATAAATACCCGTGATTGCATACAATACCTTTTGCCACTATTCTTTCTTATTTTTCACCTTTTTAGAGCTTTGCACCAGAAATGCATGGTGAGTGACCCTTGTCCAGTTAAACCCAAAAATTCTTCAGATTGGGAGCAGCCAAAAGCAAACACAGAGTTAAAGAGTTCTCAGTGTAAGCAGCAGTGAAGTCTAATTAACACTGAACATGTAGTAAACATCTAACCCTACTAACCTGGACTGTAAAACAGTAAAGAAACTGACATATGCAAACAAAAGCTGTTCTGCCCACAAGGCAATCTGTCCTTTCTATATTGCTGCAAACACTTCGTTTCCAGGAAGAGTTTCTTGTGGTTAAAGCTGAACTCCGGTGAAAAAAATTGCCCTTGCAGTGGGTCTTGCTGCAAAGGGGTTACTGATAATTTTTTTAAAATCTTTTTTATTTGCTATCAATAAGGTGAACAAAAGAAAAACATTTTGGCGATGCGACCCACGCAGGGGTGCACCTGCCTACTTAGAACAAAACAAAAAAGAAAAGGGCACTTGGTGCCAAAATAGAGCAATAGAAAACCACCAAACATGTACAACTTGTGTGGTTGCGTGGCTCGTACGAAATAAGGATGAAGTACAATATAATAAATACATTCAACAGGATATACTCCCAGGCATCTACGGAGTTGTCATGTTGGCAGGATCACTATCCCACTTGTGCAACAAGCAGTAGACCAGATAACAAAAAGTCAGGACTTCCTGTCCACCTTGCCCATGCTCTATCAAATTTCTTAAAACAACCCCATTGGCATATGTATCCTTCTTACAAACAAACGGCAACCACCCCAACCTATAACTAGCCTTTGCAGCAAGGAACACATGGGCAACACACATCAAAAACAAACAACATTTCTCAACTGCAACAAAACCAAATTGTCCCTGTCTAACAGTTTACGTTAAAAAAAAAGCGTTTAGTCACACACATTTGCAAACATACGTGTAAGCCGCAGTGACCACGTCAAGGCACCCCAGTTAACTGCGGTCTTAACTCTATAGATTTGAGAGTTTCCCAAAATGGAGCACAGGTATAGCAGTTGGATAGATTAAGGGCAGGTGTGCCTGGAGGGAGCCCAGCCCTCCTTAAAGGTATAGGGATGCAAAGGCACAATATCCTGTGCCTACCAATTCACAAACTACAAACAAATGGCAATACCTTTAAGGAGGGGTGGGCCTTAATCTGTGGACAGTAGGGGGAAAAGGCTTTTTCCAATTCAAAGTAATTGCTTTCCTGGCATAGTATACAAGTAACCCTACAAGGGTCCTTTCCGCTCTGGTAGGAACAAGCTCGTCAACTAGGCCCAACAAACAGGTTTTGAGGGAAGAAGTAAAGGATGTACCTGCCACTGCATTGATCATGTCTACCACTGCCCCACTTACTGTGAGATTGCCAGACAGTCCCAAAAAACTTGTATGCAATCTTCCATCTGAATGTATATCTCCAACAGGCCAGAGAAGATGTTGGATTGAGTTTATGAAGCCAATAAAGTGTAAAATAGGCCCTGTGCATGATTTTAAATTTAACTAATATTTCTCCAATGGAAACCAGTTGCTTAAATGGGGAGTCCAACATATCTGACCAGTCTTCATCGTCGAAATCTGGCATATCCTTTAGCCATTTCCATCTGAGGGAGGACAGATGCAGAAGAGACTCCAGCAAGAGATGCTCCCCCACAATGGGAAAGATTTATTTTATTTTGTGTCTGGCCCAACCTTGTGGGTCAGGTAGGGCATAGAAGTGAGGTAGCGAGGGTTTGTTCCATGGGGGGGGGGGGGGAGAGCCGTGCCAGGAGGTTTATTAACTGTTCATTTTGCTTGATGGATGGTGAAAAAGGTGGATGAGCCCTCTGCATATTCCTGGAAAATACAGAACTACCGATCCTTTTTAGGGAATGACACCAGAGGGCTGCAACCAGGGAACCAGCTGCACGAAGAGGAGGAAACCTGAAAGACCAAGAAATAATGTAAGTATATCATCTTATTCATAATAATTGATAATAACTCCAAGAGTATGTAAATCCCAACAATGAACTTCTCTTTATTACTTAAAGGAGAAGTATGGGATGGGTTAAATAACTAGTACATATCACATTTGTCACATATCAGTTAATCTTTTTTTCCTACCTCTTTTAGTCTTTACAGCATGTGCACATGAACTTTCCTTCAGCTGGTAAAAACGGTCCACTTTCAGTTTGAAAAGTTCTCAGGGGGTGTGAACATCTCCACCAACACACCCCTGCCTCTGTCCCCTCTCCCCTAAGAGACGTGTCTGTGCTGATAGATAGGGAGGGGGAGGAGGGAGTAGGGAGAAGGGAGGGGGGAGCAGCTACGCTCTGTAAAGTCTCAGAAACAAGCAGAGGGAGGAGAGCCGACATCAATCAAGCAAAATGACAGGAAAGGGGGTGGATCCAGACTCTATATTCACACCATTGTCTGGATGATGCTGTATGAAAGACTGTAGAACCTCCTACAGGTATTTATCTTGATTTTAACAGAATGGGGGCACTTCTGAGAGGGCTGGGAGGGTTTATAGATATCAGCAGCTCACATAGAATAAATGTAAGCAAAAAAAAGGAAACCCATACTTCTCTTTTAATTGAGGCCTATAAAATATACTATTGAAAGTATTTTATTATATCCGTAAAAAAGAGCAAAACGTACCTGCTGATTTTCACAGGAATCCAGTAAGTTTGTAACTTCCTGTGCTCTCTGCCTCTACTGCACTGAAATCCAAGCAGTGTTATCAGTTCTGCCCAGTATTCCTCTGTGAACTAAGAGAGCCCAGGTATTTCTCAGTTATTACCAGTTTTGTTCCCAGTTCCTTCTGTGGACTACAGAACCCCCCCCCCCCATGCTATCAAGATAAAAGGTGTTCTGTAGTGTGAACACATTACTTGTCCTAGCATGACAATGTTGCTTCTCCATATATACAGTACAGTGAGCTTTGTCACCCCAAGACAGGAAGTGTGTTACTGGCAGGATCACGATGTGAAAAGAAAGCGAAAAAAGCTTGATAAAAAAAAAAGCAATGCAGCCACCGCATTTAAGGACTAGTAAGATGTAATATCTTACATTTTGTCATGGGTTTAGATTAAAAGTTTATGTAAATACAGTGAATGTCTCTTATTTGCTCCTGTTTAGTCTATTAGGCTTTTTTTTTTATATCTGTTCAATAAATGTAAAAATCTGTGGTGCAAAGTTCTAATCAGTTTATCCTGCCAGAAATTTTGTGAACTGATAACTTCTTGTGCTCTCTGCCTGTGCTGCACTCTTCTCAGTTAGCATTGTTTCCAGTTCTACCTATGAAGTAGAGACAACCTGCTTCCTATGTTTTGGAGATGGGGCAAGGGAGAGGTGTTCTGTAGTATGAAAACACTTTCTGTCCTAGGGAGACTATATTGAGTGAGTGTTGTCTTTGATTATAAATAATAAAAAAAAAATTGTAAATAACAGCATATAACCATTTAATTTTCACGGGATCCAGCCACCTGGTTGTGATTGTGAGATGACAGAGTCTTGCAATCACCAGATTAGCTTACTGCCATCTTATGAATAACCTGTATTATTAAACGAACATACAGAGCTAAATGACTCAAAAGAGTGACATACCCCACTCCCCCATTGTTAGTGTAGCGGTACCCCCTGTAGGGGCTGCTGAAAGTTGTGGCCCACCTGTCACCCTGCCCAGCCCGGCATTCACTTCCCAATCACCTTAGAGACAATGAACAGTCCAGATGTTTCTTTTGTTGTTTTATTGAGGGATTTGAACTTGGATAGGGATAGGAGTATATGGAGAATAAGGGATGCCCAGTAGAACGAACAATTGGTTGATTGTATTTTCAATCATTTGGGACACTATATACACTTTGCAGCTCCAGTCTCCTCCAGCACAATACTTGCTTGCAGATTGTTTCTCTCTCTCTCTCGTTCCTGCACAACACTTCACTTCCAGGTACAGCTAGCACATGGTTAGGCCCAACACTGACTAAGTCAGGCCCTAGAAATTGCCATTTGCATGCAGGGACCACGGGTCCCCTTAATATAGCAAAAGAATAGGAAGTCTTTGTGTGCTAGCTGACCTATGGTGGACTACTGCTCCTAGTAATCCCTCTTCAGGCCCTGCCAGCCCTCCTGGCTGCAGCTGCCCGACTCCACTGTCCGAGCCATTGCAATCCTTACTAGCTCTACACCCAGCTCTGACTATTTCCTCCCAGTCCTCTCTGACATGCCTCACCAGCCCTCCTGGCTGCACAAGCTGGTGGTTCCCTCCTGAAGACTTGCCCGGCAGTACTAGCTCCTGCTGTCCTCTCTCTGACTCCACTTTGTACCTACCGTTCAGATTCTTCATGTGTTCTTGAAGGGATCCATCTTGCACCCGAGTCCAAGGCACAAGTTCACCCCCCGCCTCAGAATGGGGAGCACCCTCAAAGGCCCCGACAACATAGTACTCCATCCTCGGTTCTTCTACCCGACAACTCCTCCCCAGCTGGGCTGACTCTGGGTATATCAAGGTGGCCTGCCCCCTGCCAATTCTAGTTGGGGATTGGTCAGGGCTCCCTGAGATACCCCAACAGCTCCACCTCTCTTCCTGGCCTCCCTTCTAGAATCCTCTAGAAGGAGAAGGGAGGCGACAGTGAAGTGATGCTGTCTGTGAGTCACCAGCCTACTCTGAGCCACTTTCAGTCCACACAGATCAAAACAAACAGGCATAGTTTCCAGTTAGCCCTGCTTAAATTTACCTGCAATCACCAAAAATCTCACCTCCAGCACCTAGTAGAGAGTGCTACATTAGCAAAGACAGGACAGTCTGGAATTTTCAGATGCAGTAGCAGTCAACAAGTTTAGTATTGGTGCTACAACGGAGGCACTGTTGTAGAAGCCCTTTTGTAAAAAAATATAAAACATCAGTTAATACACGTGTTAAATTTAAAAATAAAAATGTAATGGGCCAGAAACCATTGAGGTTTCATTTTAAAATGTTTATATACGTTCAAGGGTTAGAGGCTGTGCAGACACCAACTAACTGTACTCAAGCACCCCTTGTGATAAGCTCAAACTTTTCACTCAAATGGGAGAAAAAGGAAGGAGATGAACCATGCTAGCATACACAGCTGGTGCTACAGATCTTGACAAAGGTAATTGGGACAGGTTTAATGGTAATTGGAAAAAGTTTTCTAACCTGCCCAAGCAACTATTCATTCAGAAAATCATTGGCCAGCTGATATAGTCAAGTCCTTCCATAGACATAAGAGCACCACCCCATTTAGCTGTAAACTACCAAATAAACTGTCAGCACTTGTCTATATCAGTGGTGGCTGGTGCTGTATATTTTTTGGGGGGGCGGCAAACAAGACACTCATCGCCCCCCCCGGTTGGAGGGTCGCTCCTCTGTCTCCCCCACCAGCCCTGCACTTTCCCCATCTAGCAGCTCTCCTCCTCCTCCATGGCGGCTTCGTCCTCGGCTGCTTCCCTCCTTGTTTCCCTAGGCGGGCCAATACGATCAATTTTCTTCTCGGCCAATCAGGTCGACCCGCTTCCTGATTGGCCGGGAGGAGAAGCGGGAAGACAATAGCGAATATTAATTCACTATAGTCACATAACTGGGTGGGCTCAGAGCGCAGTGCTCTGCGCCCTAAACCCATCCTTTTTTTAAGGCTATTAGAGCCTCTGGCTCTAATCACGTGCTTCTAAAAAAAAAAAAAAAAGCATTGGAATCCATGTGTCCCCTAATGGACGGCCACCACTGGTCTATTTATAACTTTACCTTCTATGTGATCATCCAATTATACACATTTATATTGTCAGAGTGTAATATGTGTAGTGCAGCAGCACAGGAAGCAGAAGTGACATTGCCTGGTCATTCAGTGCATCCAGAAAGTATTCACATCGCTTCACTTTCTTTTTCCACATTTTGTTATGTTACAGCCTTATTGGAAAATTAATTAAATTCATTATATTCCTCAAAATTCTACAAACAATACCCCATAATGACAACGTGAAAGAGTTTTTTTTAAATCTTTGCAAATATATAAAAAAATAAAAAATCACATGTATATGAGTATTTACAGCCTTTGCCATGACACTCAAAATTAAGCTCAGGTGCATCCTGTTTCCATTGATCATCCTTGAGATGTTTCTACAACTTGATTGGACTCCACCGGTGGTAAATTCAGATGTCTGGACATGATTTGGAAAGACACACACCTGTCTATATAAGGTCCCACAGTTAACAGTGCATGTCAGAGCACCATCCAAGCCATGAAGTCCAAGGAATTGTCTGTTGACCTCTGAGACAGAATTGTATGAAGGCACAGATTTGGGGAAGGGTACAGAAACATTCCTGCAGCATTGAAGGTCCCAATGAGCACAGTGACCTCTATCATCTGTAAATGGAAGAAGTTTGAAACCACCAGGACTCTTCCTAGAGCGGGCCGCCCGGCAAAACTGAGAAATCGGGGGAGAAGGGCCTTAGTCAGGGAGGTGACCAAGAACCCGATGGTCCCTCTGACAGAGCTCCAGCGTTTCTCTGTGGCAAAAGGGGAACCTTCCAGAAGAACAACCATCTCTGCAGCACTCCACCAATCAGGCCTGTATGGTAAAGTGGCCAGATAGAAGCCACTCCTCAGTAAAAGACACATGACAGCCCACCTGGAGTTTGCCAAAAGACACCTGAAGGACTCTCAGACCATGTGAAACAAAATTCCGTTGTCTGATGAAACAAAGATTGAACTCTTTGGCCTGAATAGCAAGTGTCATGTCTGGAGGAAACCAGACACCGCTCATCACCTGGCCAATACCATCCCTACAATGACCTCAGGCTGGGGCGAAGGTTCATCTTCCAACAGGACAACGACCCTAAGCACACAGCCAAGATAACAAAGGAGTGGCTATGGGACAACTCTGTGAATGTCCTTGAGTAGCCCAGCCAAAGCCCAGACTTGAACCCAATTGAACATCTCTGGATCTGATCTGATCTGGAAATGGCTGTGCACCGATGCACCCCATCCAACCTGATGGAGCTTGAGAGGTCCTGCAAAGAAGAATGGGAGAAACTGCCCAAAAATAGGTTTGCCAAGCTTGAAGCATCATACTCAAAAAGACTTGAGGCTGTAATTGGTGCCAAAGGTACTTCAACAAAGTATTGAACAAAGGCTGTGAATACTTATGTACATGTGATTTTTTTTGTTTTTATTTTTAATAAATGCAAAGATTTCAAACAAACTTCTTTCACGTTGTCATTATGGGGTATTATTTGTAGAATTTTGAGGAAAATAATGAATTTATTATTTTGGAATAAGGCCGTAACATAACAAAATGTGAAGTGCTGTGAATACTTTCCGGATGCACCGTATGACCTCATCTGATCTCAATTCATAGTAAAAAGAGTAACTGTAAAAAAAAGTCCATCAAAGTAGCCTAACGGTAATTTTTTTTTAATACTGTACCTGTTGATGTTGAAGAATAAATGGCATAACCCATGAAATATTTATCTTCAAAGTGGGAAAATGTCTTGGCCAATGGCAGTCAGATTAATTCCTTAGATTAATAAGTGCACTAAGAAATCGTAATCATTAGCTTAGAATGCAATTTCTAAAAGGAAAGGTATCTAATATTTTCTTACATTTATCTATACTACTGGCTATTCTCAACTTATTTAGGAGATTAAACCAAATTCTTATTATTTCATGCTGATGAAGAAATAATAGTTTCTTCAGATCTGTATAAATGTCTCCTGGTAAAATGCGCATTCCCATAACATTTTTTCTTATCAGGTTAGATCTTAGCAGTAGGATATTTTTTGGCCTTGGTTTATATGCACAACATGTATATAACATGATTAGTTCATACAGGGGTGTCTTTAAGGTGGGGCAAATGGGGCAGCTGCCCAGGGCCCAATCATTGTTGGGGGGCCCAATAGTGCAGTGTATGGAGGAGTGGGGTAGTGCAGTGGATGGAGTTGTGGGTCAGAGACGGTGGATCCCAGTGATCAGTGCTGTGCCCGTCTCTCGGTGAGTGACACAGAGCAGCGGCAGCAGATAGGAAGTGAATGGGGGCGGGGCGCAAGTGCAGTGCGGCACTGGCTGTGTCCCTGGATCCCTCCCCAGAAGTCCCAGTCCCCGGGTCCCTCCCTCGCAGTGCCGACTCACCCCACCGCCAAGCTGATGTGCTAGTGGAAGAAACTGGGCTCTGGTCCCGGAGTACCAGCTTTCCTCCTCTCTGCCTGGCTCCTCTTGCCTCTGATTAGTACAGAGGGCTCTGATCTGCGGTCCCTGTGACCATGCCAGGCTATCTGGGGTCCCGTCTGACACTGTCCTCTGCCCTCTACTCCTTTCCTGACCCTGTGCGGGTGCCTTTTCCCCTTCCTGCATCTTCCATCTGCCCTGCACCCCTCACCCCATACTGATCTACTCTACAGAACCCTGCACCCCTCACTGTACACCCCACCTCCACCACATAGAACACTGTACCCCTCACTGTACAACCTGTCCCGACCCCAAAGAACACTGTACCCCTTACTGTACAACCTGTCCTGACCCCAAAGAACACTGTACCCCTCACTGTTCACCCTGCCCCCACCCTTTACTATTCACCCTGACCTACTGTACTCTATAAAACGCTGCTCTGCTCACTATATCCCAGCCCCAACACTGTATAACACTGTACCACTCACTTTTCACCTGCCCCCACCCCATACTTACCCAGATTGTATAACACTGCACCCCAACTATTTACCCTTCTCCAACCCCATACTGATCCATTCTGTTTAGCACTGCACCCTGATTGTACAAGATAGCACCCATCATTCGCATGTATAACGCTACACTTATTACTATGCACTATTCCTCCCACCCTATGCAGCTTTTCAGTACTGGGAAGGCCCAATTTGTATAAGACTGCACTCATTTAGTATGTACCCTACTCCCTTTTTTTACTGGGGGACCCCACTCTTTTAAATACTGCATCCCCTTACTCTGAACACTGCCCCATCATACTACTAGGGAGCCCCATTCTGCATAAACCTGCACCCCTTACTGTGTACCCAGTCACACAACTCCATTAGTACTGGGAGCCCTACTCAACTGTACCCCCCTTACATACTCAGCCCTATACCATTCTGCTCACTAGTAGTACTAAGAAGCACCACTCTCTAGAACGCTGTACCCATTTCTTCTTACCCTGTTACAATACTACTTCCTCATCGGCTCCAGGTATGGTGGCCCCACCATTCAAAATACTGCACTATGTAATATACCTATATCTCCCCTTCTCTAATCCTTTGTTGGGGTGGAGATGAAATTGCATTTGTAGGGGGGGACTAAGAAAATGTTTGCCCAGGGTCCAATCAATATTAAAGATGGTCCTGGGTTCATACAGTAGTTCGCATAGGGTGCTCAGAGGATCTTATGATTTGGAGTAATTTGCAGGGTCTGATATCTGTGTAGCCAACATAGGCTGTAGCCTAGACCAGCAGGGCTGCCGTAGGTGGCCCATACACCCACACATCATGTTGTCGACTGTCAGTAACTCAATCCTATGGTAAAAGGAGATATAAAATGCTGCCCTGCCTGCTAGAACAATCCATCTGGACCCTAATAGTTGCTTCTCTGCAAAGTATGTACATAATTGTTAATGAATATGGTGTACTGTGTATTTGCAGTTCAGCGACTCAAGACGCACCCTTAACTGAAGTGCTAATAGTCTAGTCTTCTAGTTGTTGGTTCTAGGTGTACTAAGGCAGAGTGTGTAAACGGTCCTCTTCATTTTTTTCTGTCCCCAACCTCAACGGTCTGGTGTGACTATGACATCTAATTTTGTCTGTAGTATGATACTAAAACTAGCCAGTCATGTGGTGTAGGATAGGTGTAGTACAAAACAGTTGGCATAGAGAAACATGATAAATCCAGCCCTTTATTCTGCTAAAATGCTGACCAAGTAAAGCAGAGTTCCACCCATTTAAAAATCAGCAGCTACAAAAAGTGTAGCTGATGACTTTTAATAATCAGACACTCACCTGTCCCACGGTCCAGTGATGCAGGTGCAGGAAGCCTCGCTCCTCTCCCCCTTCTCTCCGTGGCACCGGCATTCTAACTGTGGGCGCCCGACTGTGGCTTCACAGCCGGGCGCGCACTGCGCATGTGCGAGCCGCGCTGCGAGCTGTGAATGGCTGGGCAATCTTCTGGGACCTGTGACTTGTCCCAGAAGATTGCAGGGAGGGAGGGGGAGAGGTGATCTTCCTTCCGGCGCAACAGCACCAGGGGAGGACGTGCCTCTAAAAACAGGGTACTCGCCCCCCCCCAAAAAAAAAATGACATCCCAAATGTGGGGGTCACCAGCACTTTTTGGGTGGAACTTCTTTAAGGGTAATTATTTGGTACTTTAGCACTAAAGAATTAGTGATGATTGACACTTGCAGAAAAAAGAGTAAATATTGCACTGAGCAGATAAAGGACACACCCATATTAAAGGAAACCTGCACTAGGAAAGATACAAGGGCTGCCGTTGCTGACCCCCTTTGAAAATCCTGGTTGCCTGTCTGTCTCTGCCTTCAGTATTTTCAAAGTCACTGATGAAAAAGAAGTATGCAATGGGTGAGGTCAGAACTCAAGATACATTTTTCCTTAAGGCCTCAATCACGAGGGCATATTAAAATACTCCTATCTACACTGGATCTTTCTGCTAGAAGATGGCAGGAAAATGAAAGCATAAAAAATGCTGATTTTGGTATGCATTTATGCATGTTTACAAGCATAAAATTAAGTGTAAACTCATTCTACTGACAAGAACATGGATTTATTCTGGCCACTGGAATAAATTTATGTACATATGCACGCATTTATGCCTGTACAGTATATATGCTCATAAGCTCCTTTCCCAACGCAGGTTTGGGGCATTTTTTCAAAACCTCTAAACGCTGCTCTTAAAATACCGATCTAAATGCCTAATATGCATAACCACAAAGGCTAACATAGAACTGCATTTAAAGGCATTTAAAATATGCCATACACCTGTAAAAGTGGTGTTTTTTATGCCTGTGGGCATGAGGCCTAAATCTGGTCCTACACTGTTAGGCCGCTTTCACACTGAAGTGCCGCTATTTTTAGCGCAAAACGCCTGAAAAACTCCTCAGTGTAAAAGGGGCCTAAGTGACATCCCTTTGCCAGGACATTGTATTCTGAATACACTCAATGGTTGCAGTCACTAATAGATGAAAAATTTTCCAATGTGTTTTTTCCAACAGAAGTTCATTAAACAACTGACTTGCCATCAGCTCACAGACTGATTGAAGTTTTGGCCAGCTATAGGGTGTCTTCTGGAAGATGAACATACAGCGACACCCAACCCTTACTCAGCAGACCAGTGTTATCAATATACTTCAAATGAAGTATATTGATAACACTGGTCTGCAGAGTTAGGGCAGGGTGTCTCTGTATGTCCACCCTCTGTTTTATCAGGCATTATGCTGTTATTCACATAGAGACATCATAGCCAGTTTATGTGTGGGTGTTGCCTAGAGTTGCCACCTCATCCCTTTAAACCCGAACACATATGAATTACACAGGTTCTGAGGCTAATTAAAGGCAGATAAGGCACCAAGTGAGTTTAATTACCACCTTAATCAGCCACAGAACCTGTGTAGTTCATATGTGTTCGGATTTAAAGGGATGAGGTGGCAACCCTAGTGTTGCCGTGTCTGTGAGCCCGGACACTGGTTTTGTATGTGACAACGTTGTCATTTCGTTTTTAATGGTGAGTGGTGGAGGCTACTTGGTAATTCTCTTTTTGTACTGGATCATTTTGTACTTAATAAAGCTTTGAGGGTGAGACTGCCATTGTCCTTTTGTGGAACTGCGCTATACAGTAGACCTTTGGTCCCTGTTTGTTATTTCAAATGTAGGAAGTACGTGTACACAGAGAGTGGCTGCAAAGAGGTTGATCAGATGTAAAAAAGAATAAAAAAAAGTGCAATCAGTATTTTCTGAAGGAAAAACATGAAGATTGATTATAATACATCATGATGTAACAAAATAAATACCATCCAGTTATGGTTTAAATCTACTTTGGGGAACTCCCACTTCAGGCCGTGTAGCAAGCCAGGCTCTAAAAAACTGCAACTGGTAGGGGGTTGGAGGCTAAAAAACGAAACATCTTCTGCCTTTTATTTTACATAAACCATTTTTATTCTAATTATTCCCAGCACTAGATAAACTATGATTCCCTTCCCCGTTCTTTTTTTTCTGGAAACAGAGTCTCCTGCCTTAAAGTATATGTGAATTTCATGACCTCAAGTCCCCTCTTACAACTGGATGGTTCTAAGGGTAAGCAGTTTCCCAGGATAAAGCTGGTATAATGTAAACAGAGGTGTGTGTGGCTGTTTGTACTGGGACATAAAACGTTCATAAAGTTTGCTGAAACCAACTGTTTTTCTATCTTCAGTATTTTCACAATTTTGCTGCATTTCTATGCAGAGGTAATAACAGGAAAAGGTGTTCTAAGGTGAACGGAAGGATTTTCAAATTTGATTATATGTCTGGACACCAACAAAAACTCTGCAACGTAAACTCATTAAAAAAAGCGTGCACTCATAAACACCTTGTTATCTTTCATGGTCTTTTAATTGAATATCCTACATCACAAGGATGTATGAATACTGGTGTGATTATACAGTATATGTGATGAATTAAAACTAAAATATTGAAACTGACATTCATCTTCAAAATGGATTGAGATTTCTCTGTGGAATAAGGTTATCAGATTTTAAAAATGAAATTCAGGGACACCCAACTGACCATGCCCACTTTTAACCACTCCCATGAACCACACCCCAATTTGTAACCACAATACAAAACTATGCCCCATTTTAAACACGCCCTGAAACAATTGGTCACAGACTTTTGGAACATGAAGCAGACGTTGAAAGAGTATAAAGACAAAATGTCTTGGGCACTTGGTGGAGAAATTATGTGCCATGTGTTACACAGACTACAGAGATCAGGAGTGTGTAACACAGAGTGCAGGTGTCAGAATTATGTAACAGAAAAGTCAAGAGTACATGGTGCAGAGTGCAGGGATCAGAAGTATAGTTCCCATTTGTTCTCATTTTGAGGGGTCTATCCCTGGTAGATAAGAACCCCTGGAATTGTCCCTGGCCATCTAGCAGTAAAGTGCCAAGGGCTTCCCATTTATGTTACCCTGCGACTCTGGTAATTCTTATTTCCAGGGAAAGACCTCTCAAAACATGGACAGTCCCCAGGAAATGGGGACGAATAGCAACCATACTGTGGAAGAAGACACGCACACAATTTTCTTTATTGATACTTTACCAACTACAACCAAGAAAAAGATCAGACAAAGCTTGCTTTGACTTCTTGATACGCCATTAGAATTATTTTCAATGACCCCTTAGTCAACCTCTGATTTCTACTTAAACTGTCTCCTTGAAACCTGTTTGTTTTGTGTGAATGTGCACCAAGGTTATTCCAATGTTAAATTGTACCTTTTATTGCCTTGTAACATTTGCAATATGTTTTTATCAATTTATTTAACCAAAAGTTTTTATGAAAAAAACTTAAAGCGGAGCTTCACCCAAAAGTGGAACTTCCGCTCATCGGATTCCTCCACCCCTCCGGTGCCACAATTGGCACCTTTCGGGGGGAGGGGGGACAGGATACCTGTCAAAGACAGGTATAATTTCCCACTTCCGGGAGTCCGGCCGCGGCTGTGACGTCACCGTGGGGCTCCCTCCTCCTCCTCCCCTGGCCGCCGGGCTAATAGGAGAGAGGAGGGGGGGCTCGCGCATGTGCAGTAGGGTTACCGGTGTGAAGCCGAAAGGCTACACTGCCGGGTTCCCTTACCCGCAATGGCGACGGCAGCACCCGACAGCTGATGGGAAACATCAGCTGCGGTGCCGACATCAAGGCACTGCAGGACAGGTAAGTCTACATTTAATAAAAGCCAGCAGCTGCAGTATGTGTAGCTGCTGGCTTTTAATTTATTTTTTCCCGGAACACCCCTTTAAATATTGTTTCCACTATAATTCAAAGTTATTATTATCTCCCGCTGGACCTTATCAGGTGAGTCTGCTAAAATGCATTTTCTTCCTTAACTTTTATATTTTCTGGCCAACTCTCCCTGCGGCATTCCCAAGAAGTATTTTCAGAAAATTAATTATATTGTACTTCCTTCGTATGGAATCAAGAGACAAACTCTCTTACTACTCTGCAGATGCCACCTGAGCTTGCTTGATTGGCATTCCCTAATTTCCATTTCTACTATTCGGCAGCGCAATTGATTTCTATACAGGATAGGCTGAGACTGAGAAATGAGAATGCTGGCACAGACATGGAAGCTGCTATTATGTCCCCATTTGAGTCCCTGCATAACTCCTTGTACCACCAAAGTGTATGTTTTCTTTAAGGTACCACCCTCATAACTACACCAAAACTCTTCCGTCATGTTGCTGTGACCTTCTTTTGTGTATCCTGGTCCCTTTCTTAATAACAAAATTTGGGGCAACCCTCATTTACAAGAGTTTCTCTTGATCCCCAGGAATCTGACACTCTTTGGGTCTTTTTAATGTAGGAACACTTAACACACCAAATTCTTATACTACTATCAGCTAATTAGTAGTTAATTAGGGGCTGATACAATGGTCTTAAAACACAAACTCCTTTAGAGAAACTTTTACTGTCCTCAGATAATACTAAATTGTTTTCAAGGTATTATGCTACTTTCCTCTCCACCAATAGACCCAACTCCTATCATCCAATCTAATTGCCACAATATGAGGAATCCTACATGCCTTTGATTATTTCTTCCAAAGACAGATGTATCCAAATAAAACGTTATCATCAGATATATTATACTCCTTTAGAATTATACAAACTTTACAAACTATACACATTCTCCACTTTGTTTCCACACCTGTGATCAAAAAACTTTTTTTTTTTTTCTTCATGTGCCAAGGATATGCCCACAAGTGCATTCATTCCGGTCACAGGAGGATGGGTTTATTGAATCAGCCTTGGGCATGCTCAATATAAAATGTCCTAAAGTATGCTTATTGGGATTGGTCAAAGACTTATGCCGCATACACACGACCGTTTTTCATGACGAGAAAAATTTCATTTTTTTATTTGGTCATTAAAAATGATCGTGTGTGGGATCCAGAGCATTTTTCACGACGTGAAAAATGGGCATTAAAAATTTGGAACATGCTCAAATTTTTCTCGTCGTTTTTCACGTCGTCGTTTTTCTCGTCATGAAAAATGGCTGTGTAGGCTTTAACGACGTGAAAAAAATGTGCATGCTCAGAAGCAAGTTATGAGACGGGAGCGCTCGTTCTGGTACAACTAGCGTTCGTAATGGAGATAGCACATTCGTCACGCTGTAACGGACTGAAAAGCACAAGGCTGAAAAGCGCAAATTGTCTCTCAACAAACTTTACTAACACAAGGATCAGCAAAAGCAGCCCAAAGGGTGGCGCCATCCAAATGGAACTTCCCCTTTATAGTGCTGTCGTACGTGTTGTACGTCACCGCGCTTTAATCAAGCATTTTTTTCCACGATAGTGTGTAGGCAAGGCAGGCTTGAGAAGAATCACGTTGAGAAAAACGCAGTTTTTTTCAATGACATTAAAAACGGTCGTGTGTACGTGGCATTACTTCACACACTAAGAAACCACTGAGGCTACTATATGTCTATGCAAACAAATATATTATTGAGCTTGAAAGAATCCTCTCCTTCATCTCATTCTGAATGGAAAAGTTTAATTATTTCTGCACTTCTGGTATGCCAGCTTACATGTACCAATAGTTTCCCCCTGTGATTGAGAGATGTGAGAACATTTTTGGTTTATGAAAGCACTCTACACTAACCATTTAGGCCACTATGGTTGTGCTAGGAGACCATTTAATTGTCTACATACAGTATACTTTTATGTGATTTTTTCTGCTGCACTGTTCTTACCATGGCTATTGATTTTGATGCCACTACTCTGAAAGACAAATGTTTGTGAAATTATATTCACAGTTTTTTATGTCTGTATATATAAAACTTAATAAATAGCATCTTGAAAAAAGGATAACTTTGGGATGTTTTTGGAAAACCTTTAAGAAGATTTCCCCCAAGCGAAAAGATATATAGAATTACTGTATATGTCATTCATAATTCCAGCTAATTTTTTTTTTCTTGTTTTGGATGGGTTAGTTTGGGCTTTTTTTTGCTGTCCGTGGCCTGATTAGAGAGATTTGTCTTACTTCCTGTTCTTCTATATGATATGTAAACTAAATGGGGGATGTGGTTCTCAAGTGGACAAAAGGGCATTAACATTTAAAACAACAATAGAAGAAGTTCTAAGCTTTCCTGCTCTCCTATAATGTGTTTTTGTATGTGCCCACATTGGTCCAGGAAGTAAGGGGAAATATCTACAAAAGGGACATAGTCTCTAACCCTTACCTGCTCTATACAAAACAAAAACAAAACTTTTTTTGCTGGAGTTGTAACTGCATCACTTTTTATACCTTCACAGTTTCTGTGGTAGTCCTAGAGAAGAAATATCAGTTAAAAAGAAAAGATACAAAACAGTAGGAAAACATCTTTAAAAACTAACATATATTTCAAAGGGGAAGCATGTCAATTCATACTACGGTACTTACTATACAAAGTAAAACTATTATCACAATATATTTTTTTCAGAAATTTACTGTGCCAAAGAAATTTAAAGAAGATAAACACTTGAAAGTGGTTAAATCTCTTAGCAGCAAGAGCCAGAAATTACCCATGTAGTCTTAATTTATGGGATATTATCTCAATTAAGCTGTATTAATTTCAAACATTTAGTAGTGGACAAAAGAAGTTTATATTTTTTATTCATCTACATTTTATTGGTGTTCAATGTGAACTTGACAGAAAAAAATCACTTCAAGAGTGCAGATCCTCTTATTGGGACTTTAAATTAGGTAGCTATTGAACCTCATAGGTAGATATATTCCAAAAGTTGTTATAAATATTTTTATTCAAGAAAGTGGAACTATACCTCTTATAGAGGTCTGTAAATATATATATTTTCAAATGTTCTGCTCTGTTCATTATTTATTTTGCCATGATTGATCTATGTGTATATAGAAAGGGTTCCTTCTGTTCTCTCTCTCTCCTCTCCCTTCTTTATGCCTCTTTTTTCTCTTTCTTTTCCTCTTTTTTTTCTGGGAGTATTTGAAAGTGGGCCAGTTGTGAAAGCATGTTCTCATATGTCCTCATGCCATAATTGAATAAATTGAGACTTTTTTTCTCATTACCAATACACATGTATAATTATCATAGCCATGTCTATATATTAGATTGAGGTGATCGGTGGCCCCCACTCTGGATAATCGGGTTATAGGGGATCCCTGTCTCCCTGTTTTTCTGTGTCCTTTTCTGCCTGCTGATTTCACTCGGAGCAGGTAGGGCTGTGTCAGGCTTTTTTCCTGTCCAGCCCAATCTTTTTTCCGGGCTGTCATGTGACATGGGTCTCCACGGTCACTGACAGACCGTCCCTGCATTGCGAGACTGTGACGTGGGACGGCATCCCCAGTGCGTCGCCTCCTGGTGACGCAATCACGCCCATCGACCGTTCCCCTTCTGAGGTTGTCGGTGCAATTCTTCCTTTGCCATTGGATAGCGTGCGGGGGATGGCGCTGCTGAACTCGGGGGGCCTGTCCCCAGCGTGTCATTTCCCACCATTCGCCATACTCACTATGCCGATTGGCCTTCATGACAGGAGGTTCAGTATATAACAATCCAGGTAATCATAGGCACTTGCTCCTGTCCATAACAAGCCACATGAGAGAAGCGTCCAGCGCATCAGGGTAAGCTAAGATACCGCTAAACATTAGTGCTCTTTATAGATTTGCAAGGACATTCAAGCCTTCATCCTTCCTCTTATTTCATATACTTTCTTTATTTAGAACTGTAGCAGATGCTGATTTTCAGTGCTCAGGAGATCCTCTCCATTTTTTCTACCATTGTTCCCACTGATGCTGGAGCTCTTAACATCTTTCTCCTGTGGCTTTTTTCAGACAGCGAGATGCAACTGGGTAGGTTTCTTTCAACACTTATGAACTGTTATGGCTCCCTAAATGTCCCCTACCACATGCGTGTACTTTAGATATGCTTTTTGCTCATTGGTACATGCTTGCATATGTATTTATATGTATGTATACTCCTTTCTGACCATTCCAGGGATGTGAGTGGCAACATACCCACTCTGTTTTCAACAAGGCACTGCCTTCTTCCCCTAGATGGGATTTTTGATGTGGTGGAGCGCCCTCTGTGGAACGTCAGCCAGCAGGACACTGTTCATCTAACAGGTGTTGTTACGTTTCCTTCCTCCCCGATATTGCTCACTGTGGGGACCTGGCCTGATTAACTCTCCCTCCATCTTTCTCCTTTTTAAATGGATGTTACAGATGCGTGCAAATGTGTACAAAAAATATGTTTATGGTTAGTTTTCTTATTCCCCTGTACTATACAGAATATATGGAAAATATGTCTCTAGGCATGGGACAAAGTGTTGACACATGGTATGCTTTGATAATTCTTGTTCTTTCCTTCTTTTCCTTCTTTATTTCAGATACAATTGTTGCCTCAACACAACCATTTACCCCTGAAGAAGAGGTGTACCTTTTATAACCTCGAAACGTTGGGTTCCTATTTGTCATATTCATGCCGATAGATTTGGTTAATGTATTGTTGCAACATATTTTCATCTGTGCATTGTGTTTCATGTTCTTGCTTATATAATTACAAAGTTTTCTTTACATTTTTTGTGATATGTTATATAGTGGTATTTTCCACTTTCTTGAATAAAAATATTTATAACAACTTTTGGAATATATCTACCCATGAGGTTCAATTGCTACCCAATTTAAAGTCCCAATATGAGGATCTGCACTCTTGAAGTGATTTTTTTCTATATTGTACAGGGATGTGGGTTGGCTGACCTCTTATTTCCATACAGGGGAAACACCACGGCTCAATGTGAACTTGACTAACCATAAAGCGGGACAAAAAAAAAAGGAACGGATTCCCCCATTTACACAAACGAGGTGGATAGAGGAATCCTCCTTGCTGTGTTACTGTAATGTGACAGCAGAATTTCTCAGAATACACTGATCAGCAACTGATCGAATGAAAGTTTTCCTACAGTCCCGTTTTACAACAATTGATCTACTGATTGAATTCTGTCAAATAAAGAGGGCCACACACACAGATAGAAATTAAGCCAGTTCCTGCTGAATCATCAGAATTTTGTATTAGTGCGTACACAACTTAAGTCTGTTCAAAATGATTGATAGTAATAGGCTCCTCATTGGGCTTATCAAGTGAATTATTTTTTTTCAACATATGACTCCACTGCCATAGAACTATCCAATAGAGTGAGAACATACAGATCTATTTATGAAGTAGCAACATAATACAAAAAACGTGTGTAATGTGAACTTAAAGCGGAGGTATGCCAATTTTATTTATTTTTTTAAAAGGCAGCAGCTACAAATACTGCAGCTGCTGACTTTTAAAATAAGGACACTTACCTGTCCAGGGCGCCGGCGATGTCGGCACTCAAAGCCGATCTATCGGGCTTCACTTCCACTTCCTGGTTCCCTACTACGCATGCGCGACTCGTGCTGTGCTATCCCACTGGTCCCTGTTGTCTTCAGGGACCTGTGTGTCTCCCAAAAGACAGTGGGGGGGGGGCGGAGAAGGTGCCGGAAGTGGTGTAGATACCCGTGGGTGGCTCGGGTATCTATGCCCAGAAGTGGGAGCAAAATACCTGTATTACACAGGTATCTGAACCCCCCTTCCCCCTGAAAGGTGCCAAATGTGACACCGGAGGGGGGGAGGGTTCCGAAAAGCAGAAGTTCAATTTTTGGGTGGAACTTCGCTTTAAAGTGCTTGTAAAGGCTCTTTAAAAAACAAACATGTTATACTTACCTCCTCTGTGCAGTTGGTTGCACAGAGCGGCCCGGATACTCCTCTTCTCGGGTCCCTCTTTACTGTTTCTGTCCCCTCCCTCCTATTGAGTGCCCCCACAGTCAGCAGCTTCCTATGGGGGAACTGGAGCCAAGTCACAGCTCCGTGTGTCCATTCAGACACGAAGCCCCGACCGGACCTGCCCCATCTCTCCCCTGATTGTCTGACTGACTTTGATTGACAGCCGCAGGAGCCAATGGCGCTGCTGCTGTGTCACAGGCCGTCAGGAGTAGTGTTCCGGGCAGCTTAGACTTTCGTGGACATCGCTGGAGAGACATGGGGCTCAGGTAAGTAATTAGGGGTGTGCTGGGGAGGCTGCTACACACAGAAGGCTTTTTATCTTAATGCATAGAATGCATAGAATGCATTAAGATAAAAAAAAAAGTCTGCCTTTTAGACTTGTGCACAACGTAAAAATTTGTTTAGTTTCGGTTTGTTTCTTTTCGTTCCTGTTGATTCGTAATCGTTCGTAATTTTGCTAGACGGGATTTTTCGTGTTCGGACTAATTCGTATTTTCGCAAGCGACATTTTTTGTTGAATCGGAATGATTCGTATTAATGTAAGCCTTATTTTTAGTTGATTTATAATTCGTACTCTCAGTAGAGTACATTGTTTTTTGTTGATTCTGGACACAACTCCTACTTTCGTAACTTTTTTTGGGTTCGTTGATTCGTAATTTTCCGTTTCTCTGTCACAACGACGCTGCCTATTATGCCTAATGTGCTTTGAATGGATTTGTACTTTTCTAAATACATAGCGGTTATTTGTAACGATTCGAAATCTCGTATTTTACTTTCATTTTTTACATGCGGCTATAGCCTCCGCCCCTGTACACCATTTTGAGAGGGAGTTCAGCACGTTGAGGGAGAAGCAGAGAGCAGAGTGTTATTGTGCTTCGTATGGATTCGTACATTCGTAACTTTTTTCATAACGAATTATGCCGAAGACATTCGGGCATTTGCTATTTGCGATATAATTTATTTTGGATTCGGTTTTATTCATAATTGCTTTGTTCGGAAATTCGAATGCTTCCGAATGTCCGAAAGTTGCTAAATTCGGACGAATTTCGATTCGTTTCGAAACGAATTGCACAAGCCTACTGCCTTTACAACTCCTTTAACAACAGAATTACAATGATAAAACATTATACTGTATGTGCACTACATTCTCTCTTTATTGAGTTTGAAATTCTTCATAGACAAAAGCAAGAGTGTTCTGGGCTCCTAATGTCAGCTGAAGTCATAAAAATAATCCTAGATGTTAAAGAACAGGGAACATAAAATTATTACACTGCAGCATTGTTGAAAGGTCCAAAATCCTTAAGGCTATTTAGGGCTTTACAGTACAGTGTTTTAATAGGAGGAAATGTCCTCCCTTAGTTCAGTGTGTTGTTACTAATGTGATCTGCTCTAACCTGCATGTACAATAATACTAAAACAAAGTGTTGTGGATTTCTCACAGTCCCGCTGATTAATTTCCTGTCCTAGACTTTTTCTGTGCCATTGACTAATAAAAACTTCCTTGTTACCACGAAGCTGTCACTGCGTTTTCTCTTCAAAAAGCAAAGTTTGTGTGCCGGAAGATTAGGCTACCCTTTCTAAGAAAAGAGGAATGTTTTTAATACAAAACACATCAAAAGTAAAAGTAGGTGACAAATGTTTAAATTTTGTTAAGGAGCTCTGCTTTGATCAGGGATTTTCTATTTTTTTCAAGAGTTTGACAAACGTCCTCTGGCTGAGTCTCAAAACATCTTGTGTCTGTCTGCAGGGCACTTACTGCATGTGGAATCCATTTGATCGTCCACTTGCCCTTGTCCTTATACATTTAATACCTGGACTGCTACTTACAATAGCATTGTTTCACAAACTAGAAAGTGATACTTTAGACGGAAGTCTTTGAAAGTTCCCACATATTATATATATATTTATATCATTCGATAAAGGTCGGGGCTTGTTCTTCTTTAGTCATTTGTATGTTCATTCTTAAAGCTTTGGATAAAGATTTTAGTTTAGCATAGAGTAATGAAGGGGTTGAATCTCTATCAAGTTTTGCTTGTTTTCCATCTCTTCATTGAGAAGATATCACTTTATATGCTTTCCTGTAGCATCTCGCCAACAAGGACACAAACAGTTATAAACACCTAAAGCCTAGTACACACGATCAGACAATCTTACAAAAAATATCACTTTCGAATTGATCATATGATAATCCGGTCGTTAGTACACAGCTCTGGTCCGAAATTATCAAAAGGGATAAACATGAACGTTTTTCTCGTACCATACCAGATGGTGCAATTTTTGTTGTTTAGTTTGCCCAGGCCATTTTTCAGCTTCCAGCAATTTGAATGACAATTGCGCGGTCATGCTACACTGTAACCATGTGAAATTTGTATAATTTTTTTCACACAAATAGAGCTTTCTTTTGGTGATATTTAATCACTGCAGGGTTTTTAATTTTTTAACAAAAAAAAAAAAAAGACCGAAATAAAAAAAAATAAAAAAAAGTTTTTCTGAGTTTCTGTCAGTAAATTTTGTAAATAAGTAATTTTTCTCCTTCACTAATGTGCGCTGATGAGGCTGCACTGATGGACACTGATAGTCTGCACTAATGGACACTGATGAGGTGGCACTTATGGGCACTGATGAGGCGGCACTGATTAGGTGAATGAGAGGGCACAAATATGCCACACTTATGGGCACTGATGAGCACTGATAGGCGGCACTGATGGGTGGCACTGGTGGGCATGGATAGGTGGCACTAGTGGGCACTAATAGGCGGAACTGATGGGCCGCACTGATGGGTGGCACTGATAGGCATTGATGGGCAGCACTGATGGGCAGCACTAATATGTGGCCCTGATGGGCACTGAAAGCCAGCACTCTCTAATGGGCACTGGTTGGTGACACTGGTGGGCACTGATTGCTGGCACTGGTTGCTGGCACTTCCGGTGCTTTATTGTGATCAGGGCACTGATGATCAGTGCCTTGATTACATCTCTTGCTGTCCCCTGTGAGGAGATGCCACTGATCGGCTCTCCTTGCCACACACTCTGTCAGTGTTTGGCAATGAGAGCTGATTACCGGCACTTCCATGTTTACATGTCACCATCTGTGGTTGGACACAGCCGATCACATGGTTAAAGAGCCGCGTCAGTGCTTCTTAACAGAGATCGGGGTTGCGCCGTGTCCAAATCCCCCCAGTGTGGCCGCAATCGCCATCCTGCACACCCCCGGGGGCACACGTGAGCGGCCGTTCGGGTGCGCCGTCATGACGTCCATCCAGAATGAGAGCTGCACTGTCCATCCATCATTTGACGGTGGGCGGGCGGCAACTGGTTAATCAGTACAGTTTTTGTCCGAAAATACAATACAAATACATTACATCACTTCCAAATTTCTATTCTGTCGTACGAGAATTTCCATATTTTAGAAACCTATTTGTTTTTAATATGGAAACTAGCATGCAAAAAAAACAAAAACGGACTATCCTTTATCCAATAATTTATTTGTGTGTACTAGGCTTAACCACTTATGCAGCTAAAGGACCAGGCCCCGTTTTGCAATTCGGCACTGTGTCGCTTTAACTGACAATTGCGTGGTCGTGCAACGTGGCTCCCAAACAAAATTGGCGTCCTTTTTTTCCCAAAAATAGAGCTTTCCTTTGGTGGTATTTGATCTCCTCTGCGGTTTTTATTTTTTGCGCTATAAACAAAAATAGAGCGACAATTTTGAAAAAAATTCAATATTTTTTACTTTTTGCTATAATAAATATCCCCCAAAAATATATTTTAAAAAAAACCATTATTTTTCCTCAGTTTAAGCCGATACGTATTCTTCTACATATTTTTGGTAAAAAAAAACACAATCAGTGTTTATTGATTGGTTTGCGCAAAAGTTATAGCGTTTACAAAATAGGGGGTAGTTTTATGACATTTTTATAATTTTTTTTTTTTTACTAGTAATGGCGGCGATCAGTGATTTTTTTGTGACTGCGACATTATGGCGGACACATCGGACACTTTTGACACATTTTTGGGACCATCGTCATTTTCACAGCGGTCAGTGCTATAAAAATGCACTGGTTACTGTGAAAATGACACTGGCAGTGAAGGGGTTAACATCTAGGTGGCGCTGTAGGGGTCAAGTGTACCCTAAGAAGTGATTCTTACACGTCACTGATCGTCTGTTCCGATGACAGGGAACAGACGATCACTGACATGCAACAGAGAAGAACAGGGAAAGGTTTGTTTACACTCACCTCTCCCCGTTCTTCAGATCTGTGACCCGATCGCGGGACACCTGCAGCGATCGGGTCCGCGGGTCCTGCGTGCGAGGTCACGGAGCTCAGGACCGGGTCGCGAGCGTGCCGCCGGCGGAGCGCACGCGACCCACGGCTGGGCACTAAAAGGGCAACGTACCTGTACGTTGATGTGCCCAGCCGTGCCATTCTGCCGACTTATATCGGCGTGAGGCGGTCCTTAAGTGGTTAAAGTATAACTAAGACCCCTTTCACACTGAGGGAGTTTTGCAGGCGCTATAGCGTTAAAAATAGCACCTGCAATCTGCCCTAAAACAGCTGCTCTATTCACTCCAGTGCAGGGCATCAGAAAAAGTCCTGCCAGCAGCTTGTCTTTGGAGCGCATTATGAGCGATGAACTCACCGCTCCTAATGTGCTCCTGCCCATTGAAATCAATGGGCAACGCCGACGTACCGTCTTGTCTGGGGGGATCAGGGAGGTGGGATGCGGTACACTACGGCCTATGTCCTCTTACGTGTAGAGGTGAAAGCCAACACCTATTTACCTTCGGGCTGTGTGCATAACTCAGAGCCAAATCCGTTCTGCAGATGACCCCCCTTTGTTCCCAGTAACTGGAGTTCCACACCACTGAAAAGGTCCAACTCTTATTTATTCTCTGACAGCAATAAATCGTCCTTTAACAGCAGACAGGTTGTGACCCAAAGAACAGTTCAGTATAAGTGGGGAGTAGGACAAGGCACAATCCTCAAATAGAACTAACCATTGTAGTGTCACCAATGGTTATTACACACATCCGCTGTCACCGACCGTGTAGAACAGGAACAGAATTACCTTCGCTAAGTTTAGCCCCTGTCAGAGGGAAGACATCCTTCCAAAAGAGTTACCAGAGGCCCCGCCGTCACCAGTAATGCTGCACCGGACTGTTCGGAGGGGTTACGCTCCCTGGCCTCCTCGTCTCAGACTCGGGCGCCCAACACCTTAGGGCCCCTCGGACTCTTCCACCCCTGCGGAACCCTGTCGAAGGTACTGGGCCCCGGGCCTCCTCCGTAGTACCTCACCCCAGGCTGAAGGTGCCTGGGATGGACTCCATCTCCTGCTCCCGCCAGGTCAAGGGCACCTGGGCCCGGAACTCCAGAACACCGGCACCCAGGCTGAAGGTGCCTGGGCGGGGCTGTGACCTCCGACTCTGAACCTTGTGTTGAGGGCGTCTCCCCCCTTTATCTCCTCTCCCGACAAGCACAGCAGGTTCCCCGCCCCGCTGTACGACTGCCGAAACAGGACAAAAAGGGAACAGCACTGCAGTGCTGGTTCAACCCCGGCCCAGGGCGACAGCGCCACCCAGGGGCCGCAGGGAACTGAACACCACTGGAGTCCTCCACGAATAAAAAGGGTCCCAAATTCCCTAACAATCAGTGCATCTGGGTCATACTACCACCCAGATGCTCCCCCTAAATTTAAATACCCGCTACACTCTCCCCCTGGTGATTTGACTCTGGTCCCCAGTGTCTGGTGCAAACCTATGTCTCCAAAGAGTGGTAACATAAGTTCAACCCAGAGACCAAACCTTACAAACTAACCATGAATTGTGCCAGGACCTAAAATAGGAAAGGGAAACAAGAATATAAAACAATGAACTCTTATCAAGTATACTTTAGATATTTTACACATTTACATCCCCTCCCTCTCTGCTATCTAAGGACCACCCCATTCTCAGCAGCCTTGATAGATGAATCTCCTGTAGAGGGGAAAGAAAACATACATCCTATCACAATGTGTGTGTCTTGGAATGAATGGGTCTATCCGAAAAGAAACCCATTCGCTCCAATAAGTATGGTGCAAAATGTAAAAAAAAAAAAAATCGTTGCGCAACACCACCACCTGGTGGTAGTGCCACGGTAAAGACACTTGGTCAAATCCAGATGAAACTTTACTTCTCTGTGCTGTGGCCCTATGCTGGCTACACCCCAAAGTCTCTATGTTCCTTGTGGTGAGAGGAGAGAAGGGAGAACAAACAATGGAAACAGCTCCTACTTCTCCAAAGAGTAAAAAACCCATATGACTAGGGCACAGTTCCTGGATCCCGGCAAAGGCACTCCGGAGAGTCTAGAAATGAGAAAAAAAAGCAAAGGAGTCTCTTCCTCCTAGAGGTAAAACTTTGGGTGCGGCAGGAACAGGGGCTTTAAGTGCTTATCAAAGGTCTCCACATTATACTCAACATTCTCTCCATCCTTCCGACAGATAAGCACCCTGTCCGCATGGATATGCCTACCCAGCATCCACTCCGCCTTACAGTCTCTGAACTTCTTAGAAGCTGTAGATGAGCACGAGAGGTATCTACGAGCGTGGGGCACCTTAAGTTGTGTCCAGATGAATTAATTGTACCACCGCTGCTGCAAGACCTCCACCTCATAGAGCAAGTCTCGGGGTAAATATGGGTATTCCCACCCATATTCACGGGCAACCTTCTGGCAAAAGAGTCGCTGCTGCCTGGCCAAAGGTGGCATTGTGGCACAATCTCCTTCTCTAGGCAGAACAATGGATTCAGGGTGACAAGGTACTTTAACTACCTCTGTAGATTTGGGATTAGGAGCCTGCAGTGATGCACATTGCAGTCCCGCAACAGGAGCAGATGAAACAGCAGGTGATTCCGGGGGTGAAAGGGCAGACAGGGGACCAGATTCCTCCTCAGGCTCCGGGGCCTCCACCCGGGATGCACTATCCCCAATAGACATGGGTGGGTCCCTTGTTGCACGGGACGAGGGTAGCGGCATCTTGTCCCAACCTTTCTTGTGGAAAATCTCATCTATTTCCCCGTCATCACCAGCATCAGATACTGATTCTAGGTCGGAGGTGTCATAGAACTCCGCAGGCAGGTAATTCCCAGTGGACACGGAATCACCCCCTGAACGGGCTCCACCGACTGTGGACTCCCGACTAGTGTTGAGCGGACCCGAACTGTAAAGTTCGGGTCCGTACCGAATTTTGGCGTTTTCCCGACCCCGGACCCGGACCCGGATTTTGCGCTAAAGTCCGGGTTCGGGTCCGGATTCGGGAATTTAATGGCGCAGTTAGAAATGCTTCAGGGGCCAGCCAATCACCATTTGATTAGCTGGTGTGCCCTTAGAAGCCATCATAGCCATGCCTACTAATGGCATGGCTGTGATTGGTCAGTGCAACATGTGACCCAGCATGTGACCAGCTTCTATATAAGCAAGAGGCACACAGCACAGATCGTCACTCTGCTTTTAGACAGTGTAGGGAAAGGATCCTGGCTGCTGTTGCTGTGAGGGAGAGAATTATATGATAGGAGTTAGTCCTGATTCTGCAATCTACTGATAGAAAAGATAGAGAGACAGTGTAGTGTAGTGTAGTGTAGGGGCAGGATCCTGTTTGTGCTTTCAGGGAGAGAGATTTAGATAGGAGTCCAGATTGAGAGATATAATAGCTCAGCGATCTGCATAGGTTTATCTGTTTGTGTTGCAAGCTCAGTGCACCAGCACTGCATTACGTTGAGTGATACACCTATTCCATACTGTGGCTGTATTGTGCTCTTGCTAAAAGACCCATTTCGGGCAGAAAAAAAAAAAAGGCACTTTATTGTGCTTTTGCTAAAAAGACCCATTTTTGGGCCCCAAAAAAAAAAAAAAAAAAGGGCACTTTATTGTGCTGTTGCAAAAAAAAAAAAGGCACTTTGTTGTGCGCAAAAAAGACCTATTTTTGGGCAAAAAAAATATTTTGCAGTGTATATCTCTAGTTGTGTGAAATAACCAATTTCTATATATTTTTCTTGTACTATGCTATACTAAAAAAAAACAAAAAACTTTTTTTTGAATAGCATTCTCTGCAGCTGTGCGATTCGGCGGTTATATACTGTGGGTGTGTTGTGCTCTTCCAAAAAACGCCATTTAGGGCCACAGAAAATATTTTGCAGTGTGAAATACACATCTGGAGGTGTGTGAAAAAACAACATTATTTTTGAATAGCATTCTCTGGCCTCTGCAGCTGTGCGATTCAGCGGTTATATACTGTTGGGGTTGTTGTGCTCTTCAAAAAAACGCCATTTAGGGCCACAGAAAATAAATTGCAGTGTGAAATACACATGTGGAGGTGTGTAAAATAAACAATTTCTATATATTGTACAGTGCTATACTAAAAAAAAAAACATTTTTTTTGAATAGCATTCTCTGCACTTCTATAGCTGTGCGATTCAGTGGTTAAATACTGTGGTTGTGTTGTGCTCTTCCAAAAAACGCCATTTAGGGCCACAGAAAATATTTTGCAGTGTGAAATACACATCTTGGAGGTGTGTAAAATAAACAATTTCTATATATTCTTCTTGTACAGTGCTATACTAAAAAAAACAACCTTTTTTTTTAATAGCATTTTCTGTAGCTGTGCGATTCAGCGGTTACGTGCTGTGGGTGTGTTGTGGTCTGGCAAAAAACGCCATTTAGGGCCACAGAAAATATTTTGCAGTGTGAAATACACATGTGGAGGTGTGTAAAATAAACAATTTCTATATATTGTACAGTGCTATACTAAAAAAAAAAACATTTTTTTTGAATAGCATTCTCTGCACTTCTATAGCTCTGCGATTCAGTGGTTAAATACTGTGGTTGTGTTGTGCTCTTCCAAAAAACGCCATTTAGGGCCACAGAAAATATTTTGCAGTGTGAAATACACATCTGGAGGTGTGTGAAATAAACAATTTCTATATATTGTACAGTGCTATACTAAAAAAAAAAACATTTTTTTTGAATAGCATTCTCTGCACTTCTATAGCTGTGCGATTCAGTGGTTAAATACTGTGGTTGTGTTGTGCTCTTCCAAAAAACGCCATTTAGGGCCACAGAAAATATTTTGCAGTGTGAAATACACATCTGGAGGTGTGTAAAATAAACAATTTCTATATATTGTACAGTGCTATACTAAAAAAAACAACATTTTTTTTTAATAGCATTCTCTGCACTTCTATAGCTGTGCGATTCAGTGGTTAAATACTGTGGTTGTGTTGTGCTCTTCCAAAAAACGCCATTTAGGGCCACAGAAAATATTTTGCAGTGTGAAATACACATCTTGGAGGTGTGTAAAATAAACAATTTCTATATATTCTTCTTGTACAGTGCTATACTAAAAAAACAACCTTTTTTTTTGAATAGCATTTTCTGTAGCTGTGCGATTCAGCGGTTACGTGTTGTGGGTGTGTTGTGGTCTGGCAAAAAACGCCATTTAGGGCCACAGAAAATATTTTGCAGTGTGAAATACACATGTGGAGGTGTGTAAAATAAACAATTTCTATATATTGTACAGTGCTATACTAAAAAAAACAACATTTTTTTTGAATAGCATTCTCTGCACTTCTATAGCTGTGCGATTCAGTGGTTAAATACTGTGGTTGTGTTGTGCTCTTCCAAAAAACGCCATTTAGGGCCACAGAAAATATTTTGCAGTGTGAAATACACATGTGGAGGTGTGTAAAATAAACAATTTCTATATATTGTACAGTGCTATACTAAAAAAAACAAAATTTTTTTTGAATAGCATTCTCTGCACTTCTATAGCTGTGCGATTCAGTGGTTAAATACTGTGGTTGTGTTGTGCTCTTCCAAAAAACGCCATTTAGGGCCACAGAAAATATTTTGCAGTGTGAAATACACATGTGGAGGTGTGTAAAATAAACAATTTCTATATATTGTACAGTGCTATACTAAAAAAAACAACATTTTTTTTGAATAGCATTCTCTGCACTTCTATAGCTGTGCGATTCAGTGGTTAAATACTGTGGTTGTGTTGTGCTCTTCCAAAAAACGCCATTTAGGGCCACAGAAAATATTTTGCAGTGTGAAATACACATCTGGAGGTGTGTGAAAAAACAACATTATTTTTGAATAGCATTCTCTGGCCTCTGCAGCTGTGCGATTCAGCGGTTATATACTGTTGGGGTTGTTGTGCTCTTCCAAAAAACGCCATTTAGGGCCACAGAAAATAAATTGCAGTGTGAAATACACATGTGGAGGTGTGTAAAATAAACAATTTCTATATATTGTACAGTGCTATACTAAAAAAAAAAACATTTTTTTTGAATACCATTCTCTGCACTTCTATAGCTGTGCGATTCAGTGGTTAAATACTGTGGTTGTGTTGTGCTCTTCCAAAAAACGCCATTTAGGGCCACAGAAAATATTTTGCAGTGTGAAATACACATCTGGAGGTGTGTGAAAAAACAACATTATTTTTAAAAAGCATTCTCTGGCCTCTGCAGCTGTGCGATTCAGCGGTTATATACTGTTGGGGTTGTTGTGCTCTTGCAAAAAACGCCATTTAGGGCCACAGAAAATATTTTGCAGTGTGAAATACACATCTGGAGGTGTGTGAAAAAACAACATTATTTTTGAATAGCATTCTATGGCCTCTGCAGCTGTGCGATTCAGCGGTTATATACTGTTGGGGTTGTTGTGCTCTTGCAAAAAACGCCATTTAGGGCCACAGAAAATATTTTGCAGTGTGAAATACACATCTGGAGGTGTGTGAAAAAACAACATTATTTTTGAATAGCATTCTCTGGCCTCTGCAGCTGTGCGATTCAGCGGTTATATACTGTTGGGGTTGTTGTGCTCTTCCAAAAAACGCCATTTAGGGCCACAGAAAATAAATTGTAGTGTGAAATACACATGTGGAGGTGTGTAAAATAAACAATTTCTATATATTGTACAGTGCTATACTAAAAAAAACAACATTTTTTTTGAATATCATTCTCTGCACTTCTATAGCTGTGCGATTCAGTGGTTAAATACTGTGGTTGTGTTGTGCTCTTCCAAAAAACGCCATTTAGGGCCACAGAAAATATTTTGCAGTGTGAAATACACATCTGGAGGTGTGTAAAATAAACAATTTCTATATATTGTACAGTGCTATACTAAAAAAAACAAAATTTTTTTTGAATAGCATTCTCTGCACTTCTATAGCTGTGCGATTCAGTGGTTAAATACTGCGGTTGTGTTGTCCTCTTCCAAAAAACGCCATTTAGGGCCACAGAAAATATTTTGCAGTGTGAAATACACATCTTGGAGGTGTGTAAAATAAACAATTTCTATATATTCTTCTTGTACAGTGCTATACTAAAAAAAACAACCTTTTTTTTTGAATAGCATTTTCTGTAGCTGTGCGATTCAGCGGTTACGTGTTGTGGGTGTGTTGTGGTCTGGCAAAAAACGCCATTTAGGGCCACAGAAAATATTTTGCAGTGTGAAATACACATGTGGAGGTGTGTAAAATAAACAATTTCTATATATTGTACAGTGCTATACTAAAAAAAACAACATTTTTTTTGAATAGCATTCTCTGCACTTCTATAGCTGTGCGATTCAGTGGTTAAATACTGTGGTTGTGTTGTGCTCTTCCAAAAAACGCCATTTAGGGCCACAGAAAATATTTTGCAGTGTGAAATACACATCTGGAGGTGTGTAAAATAAACAATTTCTATATATTGTACAGTGCTATACTAAAAAAACAACATTTTTTTTGAATAGCATTCTCTGCACTTCTATAGCTGTGCGATTCAGTGGTTAAATACTGTGGTTGTGTTGTGCTCTTCCAAAAAACGCCATTTAGGGCCACAGAAAATATTTTGCAGTGTGAAATACACATCTGGAGGTGTGTAAAATAAACAATTTCTATATATTCTTCTTGTACAGTGCTATACTAAAAAAAACAACCTTTTTTTTTGAATAGCATTTTCTGTAGCTGTGCGATTCAGCGGTTACGTGCTGTGGGTGTGTTGTGGTCTGGCAAAAAACGCCATTTAGGGCCACAGAAAATATTTTGCAGTGTGAAATACACATCTGGAGGTGTGTGAAATAAACAATTTCTATATATTTTCCTTGTACTGTGCTATACTAAAAAAAACAACCTTTTTTTTTTTGAATAGCATTTTCTGCAGTTCTGTAGCTGTGCGTTTCAGCGGTTAAATACTGTGGGTGTGTTGTGGTCTTCCAAAAAACGCCATTTAGGGCAAGATCCTAAATTTGGAAAATATGAGGGGAAGGTCAAAGGGACGTGGTGGCCCCGGTCGTGGTGCTGCTGGTGGAGCTCCTGTTGCAGGGAGAGGACGTGGTGGATCTGTGCCAGCTACACGCACAAGTGAAACACCTTCCTCAGGTGCGAGTAGGCGACCGAGCCTGCGGCGGTATTTTGTCGCGCCTAATGAGGCTGTACCAATGTTTAGGCCAGGACAAGTACAGGCGATAGTAGATTGGGTTGCTGACAGTGCCTCGGGTTCCTTCACATTGTCTCCCACCCACTCTTCTGATGAAAGATCAGAGTTGGCACCTGAAGCCGATGTCCATCAGTCTTTCACCTCACCCCCTTGCAAATCAGCCAAGCAGTCTGAGCCCCAAATCATGCAGCAGTCTCTTCTGCTTTTCGATGACTCTGTTAGCAGGGTTTCCCAGGGCCATCCACCTAGCCCTGCCCCAGAAGTGGAAGAGATTGAGTGCACCGATGCCCAACCACTTATGTTTCATGATGGGTACATGGGAGGACCATCGCAGCATGTCTCGGATGATGACGAAACACAGGTGCCAACTGCTGCTGCTTTCGCAATTGTGCAGACAGACATGGAGGGCAGGGGTGAAGACTGGGTGGAAGATGATGTGGAGGACGATGAGGTCCTCGACCCCACATGGAATCAACGTTATGCAGGTGACCAGTGTAGTTCGGAGGAAGAGGCGGTGGTCGCACAGAGCCACCAGCACAGCAGAAGAGGGAGCAGGGTGCAAAAACGGAGCATTCGTCCCCTAGACAGTACATCTGCTACTGCCCAACGCAGCAAGGGACCGAGCACACCAAAGCCAGGTCCAAGGACTTCCCTAGCGTGGCAGTTCTTCACACAGTGTGTTGATGACAAGACACGAGTGGTTTGCACGCTGTGCAATCAGAGCCTGAAGCGAGGCATAAACGTTCTCAACCTGAGCACAAGCTGCATGACCAGGCATCTAAGTGCAAAGCACGAGCTGCAGTGGAGTAGACACCTCAAAAACCAAGAAAGGTCTCTGGCTCCTCCTGCTTCCTCTTCTGCTGCAGTCTCGGCCTCTTCATCCACCTCTGTAGTGACAGTGGCACCTGTCACCCCGCAAACAGAGGATCTGCCAGCAACACTACCACCTGGGTCACCAACCATCTCCACAATGTCCCATGGAAGCGTTCAGCTCTCTATCTCCCAAACATTGGAGCGGAAGAGGAAGTACCCCCCTAGCCACCCGCGATCCCTGGCCCTGAATGCCAGCATTTCAAAATTCCTGGCCTTTGAAATGCTGTCATTCCGTCTGGTGGAGACGCAGAGTTTTAAAAGCCTGATGGCATTGGCTGTCCCGCAGTACGTCGTGCCCAGCCGCCACTACTTTTCCAGGCGAGCCATCCCTTCCCTGCACAACCAGGTGGGGGACAAAATCAGGTGTGCACTGCGCAACGCCATCTGTGGCAAGGTCCACCTAACTACGGATGCGTGGACCAGTAAGCACGGTCAGGGACGTTATATCTCCCTAACAGCACACTGGGTAAATGCAGTGGCGGCTGGGCCTGAGGCAGATAGCGGTTTGGCGCATGTCCTTCCACCACCGAGGATTGCAGGGCGCTTCAGTTTGCCTCCTGTTGCTAACTCCTCCTTCTCCGCTTCCTCATCCTCTACCGCCTCCTCATCCATTCAGCGTAACACCTTCACCACCAACTTCAGCACAGCCAGGGGTAAACGACAGCAGGCAGTTTTAAAACTTTCCTGTTTGGGGGAAAATCCCCACACCGCGCAGGAGTTGTGGAGGGACATGGAACAACAGACCGATGAGTGGTTGCTGTCAGTGAGCCTCAAGCCCGGCCTGGTGGTGTGCGATAATGGGCGAAATCTCGTAGCAGCTCTGGGTCTAGCCGGTTTGACGCACATCCCTTGCCTGGCGCATGTGCTGAACTTGGTGGTCCAGAGGTTCCTTAAAAATTACCCCAATATGCCAGAGCTGCTGCAGAAAGTGCGGGCTGTCTGTGCGCACTTTCGGCGTTCTCACCCTGCTGCTGCTCGCCTGTCAGCGCTGCAGCGTAACTTCGGCCTTCCCGCTCACCGCCTCATATGTGACGTGCCCACAAGGTGGAACTCCACCTTGCACATGCTGGCCAGACTGTGCGAGCAGCAGCAGGCAATAGTGGAGTTTCAGCTGCAGCAATCACGCGTGAGTCGCTCTGCGGAACAGCACCACTTCACCACCAATAACTGGGCCTCCATGCGAGACCTGTGTGCCTTGTTGCGCTGTTTCGAGTACTCCACCAACATGGCCAGTGCCAATGACGCCGTTCTCAGCGTTACTATCCCAGTTCTATGCCTCCTTGAAAAAACGCTTCGGGCGATGATGGAAGAGGATGTGGCACAGGAGGATGAGGAGGAGGAGGAGGAAGCGGGATCATTTCAAAGGCTTTCAGGGCAGTCTTTCACAAGTGGCTACGAGGGTGGGTTCCTGCACCAACAAACGCCAGGTACACAATTGTCCGGCAGAAAGGGCACAGTTCTGGAGGATGACGAGGTGGAGGAGGAGATGGAGGAGGAGGAGGAGGAGGAGCCATGTTCACAGCAGGGTGGCACTCAGACCAGCTCGTGGCCATTACTGGTGCGTGGCTGGGGGGATACAGAGGACACAGACGATACACCTCCCACAGAGGACAGCTTTTCTTTGCCTCTGGGCAGCCTGGCACACATGAGCGATTACATGCTGCAGTGTTTCCGCAACGACAGCCGAGTTGCCCACATTTTAACTGGTGCTGATTACTGGGTGGCCACCCTGCTGGATCCCCGTTACAAGGACAACGTACCGTCCTTAATTCCCTCACTGGAGCGGGATCGTAAGATGCGCGAGTACAAGCGCACGCTGGTAGACGCGCTGCTGGTGGCATTCCCACCTGACAGCGGGCGTACGGTGGAAGCACAAGGCGAAGGCAGAGGAGGAGGAAGAGGTCGCCAACGCAGCCGGGGCACCGGCAGCACCTCAGAAGGCAGGGTTAGCATGGCCGAAATGTGGAAAAGCTTTGTCAGCACGCCACAACAACCAGCACCACCAGCTGAGATGGAACGTCTTAGCAGGAGGCAGCATTTCACCAACATGGTTGAGCAGTATGTGTCCACAGGCCTACACGTACTGGATGACGGGTCTGCCCCCTTTAACTTCTGGGTCTCCAAATTGGGCACATGGCCTGAGCTTGCCGTTTATGCCTTGGAGGTGCTGGCCTGCCCTGCAGCCAGTGTATTATCTGAACGTGTATTTAGCACGGCAGGGGGCGTTATCACAGACAAGCGCAGCCGCCTGTCCAGAGCCAATGTGGACAAGCTCACGTTCATTAAAATGAACCAGGCATGGATCCCACAGGACTTGTCCGTACCTTGTGCAGAATAGACATGTATACCGGTGTTGTGACAAAAACTGTCCGGCCATCGGATTGTGCCCGGCCCGTACTGCGCAGGCGCAGCGCTTGCGCAGTACAGAGGACAAGGAGATTCACAAAATCTCCGAAGATGAACGGCGCCTGCGCTGTGAGTGCAGGTTCAAGCCCCACCATCCAAGAGGACATACGGTAGCACATAGTAACAGGGCCCCTCACGGGCTCGCTTCGATCGCGGCCTTGCTTGGCTCGGCTTGAACCATGGATGGTGTGGCCTTCACCTGAACTCAACACGCAGGCGCCGTTAGTCTTGGGAGATTTTTGAAATCCCCTTGTCCTACATACTCAGCAAGCGCAGTACAGGGCGGACACTATTCGACAGGGGACAGAATTCGACACATCACCGGCCTTACCCAGCCATTGTTGTATTTTTGAACCAGTGTTGGCTACCTCGTCCTCCTCCACCGCCGCTTCCACCTACACAGCCACATCCACCGCCACCTCAACCTCCTACTCCATATGGACCTCGTCCTGCTAGGCCAAGATTAAAATTTTTATTTTATTTTTTTGTAGCGCACAGATCCTTTCCCCCTTACCTGCCTTTATGTTGTTGGCTCTTCGCAGGAGGGAGAAAGGCACACCGCACTACCAGCCCGTATCCTCCTATATAAAGAGGTTGAGCGGTGTACTTGACGGGCCGTGTCCACAGCCGGAGTCAAAACTCCTCCAGAGGATGATTCTCACCTCTGCTGTAGGTAGAGGCAAGTCCTTTAATTGCCAGTAAAGTCAATGTCCACACCAGCTGAAACTCCAACTCTTATTCTCTCATGGCAAAATAAACTGTACTCAGATAGAAAAGGTTAGAGCAAAGAAACAGGACAGCTTAAGGTGTGGAGGAGGTCCAGGCACAAACGTAGCACATTCACTTCACTGCTTAGGTTTCTCAAACAGTTTTTGGCGCACGGTCTCTGCCACAGACATTGAGGTTGGTCTCTGCCACAGACCGGGTGTACTAGGCCCCTGCCACGGGCCTGGAGAACTTTGGTCTCAGCCACAGACCAGGGTGTATAAGGCCCCTGCCACGGGCCGGTTGAATAAGGCCTCTGATACAGTCAAGGTGACCTTGAGCTTCTCCTTCTACGAACCTAGCCCATATCAAGGGGAAGACATCTCTCCAGGGAGTCAACAGACCATTCCTTCACCGTGACTCCCGCATCGGTCCATCAGAATGATCCTCCCTTCCCTGGAACAGGGTCCCCTACACGAGGCGGCTCTGGACTCCAGGCTTTACTCCCGCCCCTAGGCCTCCATACCCAGGGCAGCAAGAACTCCAGGATAGTACCTCACCCCGGGCTAAAGGTGCCCGAGATGGAACAGGAACACATGCACCCAGGCCGAAGGCACCTGGGCGCGGACCCCACTGGACATCAGCCCCCAGGCCAAAGGTCTGCCCCTTTTATATGCTCTCCCGGCATGCACAGCAGGTTCCCCGCCCCGCTGTACTACTGCCAAGAGGGGACACAAAAGGCGCCACCTGTAGGCCGCAGGGAACTGCACACCAATACTGTCCCCCGAGGACAAAATGGTCCATGAATCCTACAGAATTAGGGTATTTGAGCCTATTTACCACTCAAACACTTTCCTTAAATTTAGCACCCCGCTACATTTTTATTTCAAAGTATTTTATTTTACCACTAGCTTATCCATTAAATTAAATAATTTATTCCAGAAAGGGCGTATTCTGGGGCATTCCCACCATATGTGTCGCATCGTGCCGTTGAGTTTCTGAGGTTCTTAATGACTTCCTGTACCTCTTCTGCTGAAAAGGGGGCCTCCAGCATATTTTTTTATTTTTTTATTTTTTTTATGTTCTTTTAAGTTATTTCCTATCCACATTTGTTTGCAGAGCACTTGCCATGTTCTTAACAACATTTTGCTGCCATTTGCAGCCCTCTAGCCCTTTCCATTACTTTTTTAGAGCCTTTTTAGTCGTCAGAAGTCCGGGTCCCCATTGACTTCAATGGGGTCCGGGTCCGGGTCCGGGTTCGGGTTAAAGTTCGGTCCCGAATCCGAACTTTTTTCCGAAGTTCGGCCGAACCCGCCGGACCCGAATATCCAGCTACCCGCTCAACTCTACTCCCGACACCTCCAACCACACACAGTCCCAACCCCTGGCTCACCTGGGCCTTTAGTAGAACAGAGATGTCCAGGGCTCTTCCCTCCGGATCCATCCAGGCCAGGCAAGCGATGGGGCGAAGCTCTTCCACGGCCACAGGATGCCTTTACCAGGCCGACTTTCCTCTTCGGCGGTGGGAGCAGAGAGCTTGTGGTGACCGGGGCAGCATCCTCGGATTTCTCTTTCTCAGTCTCCGCTGGGGCCTTCTCCTCGCCCCGGTCAGTGCACGCAGGAATGTCCACATAGGCTCTGATCTCTCCCTCCGGAGTGGCGGTGCCTGTGAGGCAGTTGATCAGGAAGGCGCGAGGCCTTTCTGTGGATGGCTCCACCTCAACTGGAACTCCTTGCAGGCCTCACATCGCCAGAACGGCTTCAAGTGGACCACCAGTCCCGAACAGCCGGGACAGATCACACCGAGGGCCTCTATGTCTCTGCATGTATACAGAGCCAAACGTCCTCGGGGCCTTAGTCTTATTCCTGTGTTTGCGATCGGAGCAGCAAAGGAAGTCATTCTCGTGGTGGAAGGAACCGGAATCCACGGGGCACTTGAGGTCAACCCGACTGTCTGCTGCTCCATTGCGTACTGACCCATTTGCGCCGGAATCTCCACATGTGTCCTTCCACATGGCCAGACTCCTCCCATACTCTGCACTTGTTTGCGGGCTTTCTCTTCTCCCCGCCCACGAACTGCGCAGCTATGGTGTGCCTCGTGGTGCGCTGGCCAACATGGCCGACCTACTCGGAACTCCTCCGGGCAACAAAGTTCAAATGTAGACATTCTCAGCTCCATCTGTATAACACACATCCCGGACGACGCCCCCACGTATAGCGGCCTCACCCCTCTCACCCCTTCTTCTTCTCGGCTTGTTGTCTTGTCTAGGGGGATCAGGGAGGAGGGATGCGGTACACTAAGGCCTATGTCCTCTTACGTGAAGAGGTGAAAGCCAACACCTGTTTACCTTCGGGCTGTGTGCATAACCCAGAGCCAAGTCCGTTCTGCAGATGACCCCCCTTTCTTCCCAGTAACTGGAGTTCCACACCACTGAAAAGGTCCAACTCTTATTTATTCTCTGACAGCAATAAATCGTCCTTTAACAGCAGACATGTTGTGACCCAAAGAACAGTTCAGTATAAGTGGGGAGTAGGTCAAGGCACAATCCTCAAATAGAACTAACCATTGTAGTGTCACCAATGGTTATTACACACAGCCTCTGCCACCGACCGTGTAGAACAGAAACAGAATTACCTTCGCTAAGTGCAGCCCCTGTCAGAGGGAAGACATCCTTCCAAGAGAGTTACCAGAGGCCCCGCCGTCACCAGTAATGCTGCACCGGACTGTTCGGAGGGGTTACGCTCCCTGGCCTCCTCGTCTCAGACTCGGGCGCCCAACACCTTAGGGCCCTTCGGACTCTTCCACCCCTGCGGAACCCAGTCGAAGGTACTGGGCCCCGGGCCTCCTCCGTAGTACCTCACCCCAGGCTGAAGGTGCCTGGGATGGACTCCATCTCCCGCTCCGGCCAGGTCAAGGGCACCTGGGCCCGGAACTCCGGAACACCGGCACCCAGGCTGAAGGTGCCTGGTCGTGGCTGTGACCTCCGACTCTGAACCTCGTGTTGAGGGCGTCTCCCCCCTTTATCTCCTCTCCCGACAAGCACAGCAGGTTCCCCGCCCCGCCGTACGACTGCCGAAACAGGACAAAAAGGGAACAGCACTGCAGTGATGGTTCAACCCCGGCCCAGGGCGACAGCGCCACCCAGGGGCCGCAGGGAACTGAACACCACTGGAGTCCTCCACGAATAAAAAGTGTCCCAAATTCCCTAACAATCAGTGCATCTGGGTCATACTACCACCCAGATGCTCCCCCTAAATGTAAATACCCGCTACACACTCTAAAGGCAAAACTTTTGTTTTGTTTTAGTTAGAGTGAAAAGGGATTAGAACACTTGTCAGTTTTTATGGCTGTCTTTGCCCCCCGAAATTCACCCTCTTTATTTGTCCTGTTTACCGTTATCATTGAAAGTGAAAGTAAAAGAAAATACCAAATTCCCCAGAAAAGTAATAGAGGGGAAATCTTCCAATGGGAACACTAGTTCTGGTGACCTGGGGGTCCCCAAGAAATTAATTAAAATTTGCAGGGATTTCCCCCCACTTCCTGTTTTGGCAATGGGACAGGATGTGAAGGTAAATATCTCTAATAGGACAAAGAGGGCAAATATAAACCTTACAGGAGTTATAACCCTCCCTTACTCTATCCAAAATGAAAAATACCTTTGCCATTGATCAGGGTATGGGAGGACAGCAATATAAACCTAACAGAGATTAGAATCTCATCTTTGCCTTCTGCCTGGAGAAGGGATTAAACCTCTGGGCAGATTTTCTTTAGTTTCAACCCTAAAAACATGTCAGGAAGTGAGCGGAAACACACAATCGGAAATTCCGACAAGAAAAGTTTGATGTGAGCCTTTGGTGGGAAATTAGGACCATGTGTAGGCTCCATCGGACATTTTCTGTCGGAATTTCCGACAACAAAAAATTGAGAGCTGGTTCTCAAATTTTCCGACAAGAAAAGTTCTTGTCGGAAATTCCGATCGTCTGTATGCAATTCCGACGCACAAAAATCCTACGCATGCTCGGAATCAATTCGATGCATGCTCGGAATCATTGTACCTAATTTTTCTCGGCTCATCGTAGTTTGGTACGTCACCGCGTTCTTGGCGGTCGGAATTTCCGACAACATTTGTGTGACCGTGTGTATGCAACACAAATTTGAGCCAACATTCCGTCGGAAAAAAATCCACGGTTCTCTTGTCGGAATTTCCGATCATGTGTACGCGGCATAAGGGTCCATTTACACCAGATAAGGTGGACCTGCATTTGGTGGTTATTTATGCACTGTCCCACTGCACTTCCAGCGCAAGACAAGGCAAAATGCCTTGTCTCCAATGTGGCCGGCTCACACCACTGCGTTGCGTGCAGTACTTTTTTCCAGCGCAGCTCGAGTCACCGCACGCCGGCCAATAGAACTCGATGAAATGTCACTGTGTGACATTTCAATAAAGTTAATTTGATTAAATAAAGGGAACAGTACAATGTGCCGCTATTGGCACATCAACACTCTGCGTAGCACACCACTAGCCTCTGCATAGCAATATAATGGCTGGTGTGAACAAGCCCTAAAAGAAGGTGTCACCACAACAGGTATGCCCATTGGAAGATTTCTCTTTACCACCTGTTCTGATGACAACCAAACATCATTTTTTCACTTTGTGGCAATGCTCACCAGGATTAGTAGAGAGGGTGAATCTCCCCAGATAGGACACAGACAGCAATAAAAACGAAACAGTGGTTCTAAATCTTTTCCACTTTATCCAAAACTAAAAGAAAAAAATTGTCTTTAAATACATTTTAACATGCCTTATTGAACAGGTACATTTCTGGAGTGACATATTACACTGTACATTACAAAAAAGGGCAAACAGGGCTATGAATTTTTACGAAGTCTGTCTGTTTAGCCAAAACAGATGCCAACTAGTGCGTCCAGATAAGGTTGACATTCCTACTAAATACCAACCACATGAGCTCACAATAGAGGAAGGTGGGGGAGTATTTGCTGACAATGATGAAAAATCATATATCATAAACAAATGAATAGTAATCTAATCCCCACAGTTACCACTCAATGAAGAATGACTTTTGTGTATAAATAGCATAATGAGAATTATCTTATACATTACACAGACATTGCAGTGAAAGTACTGTATACAGTATATTAAGGTTTTTATGAGCGATGACTGCACCTTCATAATGTGGGGCCTTAGGAAAGTAATAAGGTACCCAAAGCATATGTTTCGTACACTGCATAGTTTTGACATTAGTAAAAATAATGCATGTAGCAAAGGAGCTGCAAAATGTTGGGTTTTTCTGCCCTTCCCAGTCGTGACCCAACTGTACCCATAACTCCCTGACACACTAGTACTGATAAAAATCAATTATATTTAAAAGAGAAGTATGGTCAAAGCTTTTTTAGCCATACTTCTCTTCTGGGTCACAGGCGTGCACTTTCTTTTACTCTCCTGTGACTCAGACTTTGGAAGGATCCTGACCATACTATCAGGATCCACCCAGTTGCCCGATGGACAGCTGACTCCGCCTCTCAGTGTGTGGCTGAGAGCTAAAGCCTGCCCTTGCCCCCTCCCCTTCCCGGTGTTCCAGTGAGCACTGAAGGGACAGAGTACTCTGCTTAGAGCTGACCAAGAACTGAGCAATCAGTGATCATGTGATTGCTCAGTTCTCAGCCTTAAAGCCATCGGGAGACAGCTACAGCATGGTGTATGTGTGTTTATTTTTTTATATTCCCGAACTTCTCCTTGAAGCAAGAATATGAGATGAGAAGGTAGTTCTGTTTAAGTTGTTTCAACAATGAAAGGTTTAACCCCGATGTTCACTCCTCTAGATGCCCGTGAAATGGCTCTGCAAAACGCACTAGTTTGGCGAAAAGGGAAGTTCCCTAAAGTGGAACTTCCGCTCATCGGAACCCTCCCCCCCTCTGGTGTCACAAATGACACCTTTCAGGGGGGAGGGGGGTGCAGATACCTGTCTAAGACAGGTATTTTCACCCACTTCCAGGAGTCCTCTCTGCGGGAAATCTGCAGGAAGTACGTAATTTCCCGCAGAATACCCGTTGTGTTCTGGGAGACACTCGGCTCCCAGAACACACGGAGACCAGTCAGAACAGCGCAGCGTGACTCATGCATGCGCCGTAGGGAACCGGACAGTGAAGCCGCAAGGCTTCACTGCCTTGTTCCCTCACCGAGGATGGCGGTGGGGGCAGCAGAGTGACGAGCGATTGCTCGTCCTCTGCTGCGGAGGTCGCTGGACTCCAGGACAGGTAAGTGTCCTAATATTAAAAGTCAGCAGCTGCATTTGTAGCTGCTGGCTTTTAATTTTTTTTTTTTTTCGTCGGAGCTCCGCTTTAACACAGCAATAACAGTGGTAAATACTTATGTAACCTAAAATAACCTAAACAACTGTGTAGCCAAATTACATCATTAAACTCTGTCTCAATACTGACCAGTGGAATAAAAGAACAAGTCTGCCGGCAAGGCAGGGTTGATCTCACATTTGAGCACTTATCGTCAAAGTGAGGGTACCTATATTCCAAAAGAAAGAGAAAGTTATGTAGTTCTCAGGCAGAACTCTGCCAGCGGTAACAAAATTTCTAAAGGCAAGTCAACAAGTTTAAAGTGGTTCTAAAGGCTCAAGGTTTATTACCTTTATGCATTCTATATTCTATTCTATTAGCCCCCCTAATACTTTCCTGAGCCTGATCTTCCTTCAGCACTGTGCACTAGAGCCTCGGCTCTCCACGGACTCTCCCTCCTCATTCAGTCAGTCACAGCCAGTAAGCCAATGCGGAGAGAGAGGGGCAGGGCCGTCCCACGGCTCTGTGTGTTGGTAAACACGCAGAGAAGCGGCTGAGGATCGAGCCTGCCTGGGTGCCCCCATAGCAACCTGCTTGCTGTGGGGACACTCGGCAGGAGGGAGGGGCCAGGAACGCCGGCGTGGGACCCGAGAAGAGGAGATTCAGGGCTATTCTGTGCAAAACCACTGCACAGAGCAGGTAAGTATGACATGTTTATTATTTTATTGTAAAAAAATAATAATCCAAAGCTTGAATATCACTTTAATGAATATAAAGGCTGCCAAATGCCTCTCATTACACAAATGTTGCATAGATGTCCTCCAGTCAGCAGTCTGTCCTCGCAGTCTGGATTGAGACAGATTAGGAGGAAGCCACAATGACTCTAGCTGGATGATGGTGGATGAGAGTTGTCCGCTACATTGCTTCTTTCGCTGGTCTCTGCACTGCTGGCATGTTTCTGGAGAGTCAGGCAGAAGGTAGCCTGCAGTGAGCTTCCCTTCTTTAGCACACACACTGTCCTGGCTTGTGTCTCTGGGGTTCACCGTGGTGCCCAGTTGGTCTTCTCCTGCTCCTTTTGCTATCAGCAGCTCTCTCCTTGTAGCCTCTAGACCAGTGATTCTCAACCAGGGTTCCGTGGAACCCTAGGGTTCCTCCAGAGGTTGTTAGGGGTTCCTTTAGCATTGGGCAATTTCTGCCTCTCAGATAAGTTCCCACTGACACCATTGATCTTTTTAGCGATCTGTTAGGGGGTCATTCTTCCCATTGACCACAAGTGTAAGGACCATTCTTCCCACTGACCATCACACTAATGTATCATGAGTTGTAGATTTCTAATTTTTAGCAGGGGTTCCCTGAGCCCGGAGAACTATTTCAAGGGTTCCTCTGTGTTGAAAAGGTTGAGAAAGGCTGCTCTAGACTCTGTTCTACTCATCACTGCCTGCTCTGTATAGCCCCCATGCACTCCATGCAGCCTTGTGTCCCTCTTCAGCTTTCACTCCTATGTCTACATCTTTGGGTTTATTCCAAGCCCACTGCACAGTCCTCTTCATGGGCCCCTGGCTCATGGCTCATGTCCTGACCTGCAGTTATCTACTCTAGTCCCACACAGCTATGCATCTGCTTTCTCTCCCTTTTTTCCGGCCCCCTTTCCATGCTGCTCAACACATTCACTACACCCCAGGTTCAGTGGGCTGGACTCCAGTTCCATGCTGCTGGCAATCACAATGCTGCTCCCTCCCCTCTTATGACAGGCTGTCAAATAATGTGCCTGGGACAGAAAGTGTGGGGGTTCAGCAGCGCAACTGCGTTGTGCAGCTCCTGTTGGTTATATTAGCCGCCAGCCAGGGCTACATGCACTTTTTTTTAAATTGCTGGCTTCAAAGCTGCTTAATTTCTCGTGTCCTTGATATTGCTGCCTCTCATATAACCAGATAAAAAATATAACACCATCTTTCACAAAGCAACCTAGGCAAGAGCTCAGGATCCAGTAGATGTCTAAAGCCCCGTACACACGGTCGGACTTCCATCTGACTTTTCCGTGGATTTTTGTCCGCACGGAGTTGGCTGGGAACACCCATAGCATGCACACCACAGGACTTTTCTGCAAACTTTCCCAAAACTTTTTCCAACATCACGTGGTTTTTATGCTCTTTTCTGCACTTTACCGCCACCCTTTGGTCAACTTCTGCTATTGTTGGTTGATTTTAACATTATTTGTTTTGTCCATCGGGTTTTCTGTACACACGGTCGGACTTTGCTCCATCGGACTTTTGTTGGCCAAAAGCTTGTCCGTTTGCAGACCGAACTTTTGTCCGATGAAAACCAAAAACGTTTTTCCGATGGAGCGTACACACGGTCGGATTTTTTGGCAAACTTGCTCAAAATGAAGTTTGTTGGCAAAAAGTCAGACCGTGTGTACGGGCTTAAGACCCCATACACACTGTTAGATTTTCTGCAAATTTTTGTCTTTAGATTTACCAAAACCATATATTATGAGGTCAAACCTGAAGAGTTTCAATTTGTATTCAATCAGGCAGGCCCTTGCACTACATGGTTTTGGTAAATCTGAAGACAAAAATCTGCAGAAAATCTAATAGTGTGTGTGGGGCTTTAAGTGACAAGCTACAACCATTATGCCAAATGCAGCACTAATAAACTGATAGTGCACACACCACTATACAAAGTAAGAGGGGTATGTGTCTGGTAAGTGATGTGTAAACAAATAGTACAAGTAAATATATATAAATAATGATTAAAAAAAATTTGCATCCCAAAAAATCGCATCAAAAAAATCGCATCACACTAAGGTGCATAAGTGCATAAACATGCATAGCAAATAATAGTGGTTAAAAAGTCCAATCCTTAAAAATGACACACAAGTCCATATAAAAGTATTCTAAGGTGCTTCAGTGTGGATAAAAAATGAATGAAAAATTCCACAGTGCTTTAGTGCATGTAATCAGTAGCAGCAATCCAAGGGTGATGTATAATACAGTTCATACAGCAACACACGGCCCAGTGATTGATCCAAAAGTCATGCCAAAGTGTAGTCACACTGGTGTTCCCCTATGGCAATGGTCGCTCACCTTAGAGCGTGCGACCTTGCAACTAAGCTTGGTCTGTGCACGCTTATGAACCACACCTGGGTTCTAATGGATAATCCTGGATTCCTAGTTCCTTGGCAGGCAGCTCCAGATCATAGAATATATAAGAAAAAAACCCAGGTGGTGCAAGTAACGTTATAACAATATTTATTTAAATAAAAAGAGAGATCCCTTGCCGGGGTACTCACATATTGCAGGTGCGACAGTGGACCACTCTATAACAGGCTCGTAGCGAGCTGTACAGATCGGGATATGGTAAACAGTCCTCACAGCCTCACACAGACTCTCCTGCCTTCCTGTCCCCTCCCCTACGCGTGACGATACAGGGGGCGTCGTATCTTCTTCCCCTGAAGAAGATATGGGAACTTCTGGTCACGGACGTAAAACCGGAAGTGGATGTCATTTAAGCTCCTCCCGACGCGTTGCGTCACTGCCACGTGACTTCATCAAGGGTATACACGTGAATGTTTCCTAATCTGACCATAAAGGGCTGGATTCTCAAACTGTTCTCTAATATCTGTAGGCATCCTAATGCCGCGTACACGCGATTGGAAATTCCGACAAGAAAAGTCCGATGTGAGCTTTTGGTCGGAAATGTGTATGCTCCATCTGACTTTTCCTGTCAGAATTTCTGCCAACAAAAATTTGAGAGCTGGTTCTCAAATTTTCCAACAGAAAAAATTCCATTTGGAAATTCTGATCGTCTGTAGCAATTCCGACGTGCAAAATTCCGACGCATGCTCGGAAACAATTCGACACATGCTCGGAAGCATTGAACTTCATTTTCTCGGCTCGTCGTAGTGTTGTACGTCACCGCGTTCAGAGAACTTTTGTGTGACCATGTGTACTTTCCGACGGAAAATCCGATCGTGTGTATGTGGCACAAGTCTTCTTACTCAGATCTACAAAAGATGGCCATATAAAAAACAGGGCAACTGGATATGCAGGCACAACATGAATGCCTTCAGGCATCTTTTATCACCTCAATAAAGCAATACATTGGACAGAAGCCAATAGCTAATCAGGAAAAAAACACTAATGATTAGGCATTTTTTTTTTTTTTTTTACCAGTCTGATCATTATTTCCCAAAATGGACCTAGGCCGGTGGTGTCTACAAGTGCCCCACAGCCCAGTCTCCAAGGGCTGTTAGGGGTTCCTTGAGCAGGGATAAGTGGCAGGTTGACCTCCCTCTTGATGCATCAGAAACTTTTCTTCCAGTGTCAGCCTCTGCTCTCATATCTCAGATGTATAACCACTGACGTTAGTGATCATTTTATCTGTCTGTATGGGTGGCATTCCTTTTACTGACCCCCACTGCAATAAGCATTCTTCCCATTGACCTCAGCATGCTTCCTCCCGCTGACCTCCAAAGACAGAGGGCTTTTCTTCCAATGACCATAAATGTACAGTAGGTGGTCACTTCTCCCACTGACCACCAAAGATAGGTTAACATTCTTTACCGACCACCAACATAAGAAGGGCCATTCTTCCATTGATCACTAATGTGAGGGGAGAGACAAAAATTGCCGCTCCAAACAGGTCCAACCTGGTAGCAATCTTTCTTTCAGGAACCGAGGGTGCTGGCAATGCACAAGGCAATTGAAATAGCTATGAGTAAACGCTGAATAAGTGTGAAACGCGTCAGCTGTCCTAAGGTTTTGTTGCTGTGATATGTAGTGCCTGTTTTTATCCTATTTTTGACAATAAAGCTACGTTGGATTGGAGTGCGGCTGTCCTAATCATCCTAGCACTAATGTGAGGGGACACTACACTGACTACCAATGCAAGGGGGTATTTCTCCCATGGCTACCAATGCAAGGGAGTGTTTTTCTACTAACCACTAAAATTTCTTAGAATTACTAGATTTTCTTTTTTGACTGTAAATATTATTTTTTTTTTTACTTTCATTTAATGTTTACTACTGAAAATAATGTTGTCATATAGAAAATAAGTAGTGAAAAATAAGAGTACAAATATCTCATTAAGCCACATTCTTTATTTATTTTTATTTATTATTATAAATAATTATCTCCTTTTTATTTAGAATCATGATACATACACTTATTGCATTTTATCCAGTGAAACATTAAATTTTTTGTGCCAATCATCGTGTACATACAACTATATCCTGTTGCTATATTCTCCTTTCCCTTTTTCTCCCCCTTCCCACCTCCCCCCCTACCCCAGAACTACATCCATCACCTTTACTTCCTTATATCTAGTCACCACAATTAATTTCCTCCACCACCCCTGTTCTCTCCTGTCTATATATATAGTTTTTACTCGTTCACGCCGTTCTTTCCCTCTCTCCTCCACCCTCCCCTCCTGCAGCCCCCAAGGGTCTTTACATCTAGAGTCTTTCCACTACTAGTTGAGGTGGCACGAGATCAGCGTCCCCCAGCCATGATTTCCATATAGTATCAAATTTACCCACTTCTTTCCTTCGGCTGTACGTCAGTCGCTCTCTGAAAAGCACAGAATTTACATATAAAATCCACTGCTTCCCCGTAGGTACGGCTGGTGCCAACCAGTATTTTGCAATGAGTTTTCTAGCCAGATACATCAGTCTAGTCAACATGCAGTACATTCCTCTTGGGAACATTTCTGTGTCAATGGCTCCAAGAAAGCACACTAAAGGGTTTAGGGGAACAGGTACCTGGGCTAGTCTCGTAATACACTGGGAGACTTCCTCCCAGTACCTATAGAGTTTTGGGCATTTCCATATTAAATGTATAAAGTCCCCCTATGTACTTTACATTTTGGACACAGGGGGAATCTCTTCCTCCCCATCTATATAACTGCTCTGATGTTCTATATGCACTACGCAAAATAAATAGTTGTGATAATCTATGGGATGCAGATACCGATACCACAGGGATAGAATTTAGTGCCATTTCCCACTGATTCCCATCTATATCCCCTATATCTTCCACCCATTTGCTTTGGCTTCTCAAAGAGGCATGGTCCTGGACCGAGGACAGCAATTCCATATACATTTTTGATATTAATCCCTTCCGAGTGTCTGCCCCAAGAACTTCCCTCAGCATAGGTGATGTTGACACTATCATAGAGTGTGTTGTTTGTTGTGCCTGCAGAGCATGACGAAGCTGAAGATATTGATAGAAGCCCTTGGGACTTAACTGGTATTCCTGACATAGCTGTTCATATGTCTTCAACTCCTTCCCTTCATATAATTGTACAAAAAAACAGATCCCCCTCTCTTTCCAAGAGGAAAAGCCCTGCAGTTCCTGTACCTCTGGGTATCTCTGGTTATGCCATATCGGAGTAAAGGGCAGCAAACCCTTTATCCTCAGAGCTTTCCGGATCTCCCCCCATACTCTTTTGAGAAGGACGCATGTGGGTGCCGAGTCTGGTATACTCGGCAGGTCCATTTCCATACGGGAGGCCGCTTCTAGTTTGGGGGCAGAGATAGTCACCATTTTACATATCGGATCCTCCCTCCCTTCTCGCCCCCATCCTGCCATCTGCTGGAGCTGTGAGGCCAAAAAGTACATTTTAGGGTGGGGTATTGCCAATCCTCCTCTATCCTTTCCGTACTGCAGGGTAGCTAGACTGATCCTGACTGTCTTTTTTTTCCATATTAATTCCCTCATTAGTGTATCAATCTGTTTAAACCACTTATTGGAGATCCACATGGGGGAATTATGGAATACATACAGTAACTGTGGGGCCCACACCATTTTTATTAAGTTTGCCCGTCCTACTACTGACAGTGGAAGCTTACACCAGCTGTTGCATTTCGCTTTCTGTCTAACCAGCAATGAGTAAACACTGAATAAGTGTGAAACGCGTCAGCTGTCCTAAGGTTTTGTTGCTGTGACATGTAGTGCCTGTTTTTATCCTATTTTTGACAATAAAGCTACGTTGGATTGGAGTGCGGCTGTCCTAATCATCCTAGCACTAATGTGAGGGGACAGTACACTGACTACCAATGCAAGGGAGTGTTTTTCTACTAACCACTAAAATTTCTTAGAATTACTAGAATTTATTTTCTGACTTTAAATATTTTATTTATTTTTTTACTTTCATTTAATGTTTACTACTGAAAATAATGTTGTCATATAGAAGAGAAGTAGTGAAAAATAAGAGTAAAAATATCTCATTAAGCCACATTCTTTATTTATTTTTATTTATTATTATATTTAAAACTTAGTGACCATGCCGTTATACTGTGAGGTGTAGATAAACATTTTAGCTGTGCTTTCCTGAGACCTAAAAATTATTGCAAGGGTTCCTTTGGGATAAAAAGGTTGCTATATATACATTAGATAATTGCCTAATTTTGATCATTTCTAAACATATATGCTAGCATACTATTGAAAATGTTTCATTTTGCTACTAAGTGAGAAGCCAGTAGCATGAAAAACTGAATACCAGACGCTATAACCTGCTACTGCTAGCTAAGGGAAAATACAAAGACATTAAAATGATGTGAGTCATTCCTATGCTCTAGTGTTTAGGTTTATATAGCCAGTGTAAGCACAGATATGTGACAAATCACCTTATCCTAATGCTGCAATCTATTATTTTAATGAAGCAGATAAGAATGGTGCTAGCCGCCTCAGGAAATATCTATAAATGAAGGGGGGGGGGGAGTACAGACATTTTTGGTAAATGTTTTTTCAGGTACTTCCTGCAGAAGCCTTTTTTTTTTAAGAATACTTCACTAGAGTCCACAATGTTTTCCCAGGGGAGGTTGTGACTGTAACTTTCGCTAACATTACACTATAAGTACTAAGTACCTGGAGTTCAAACACCCTCCTCTGTGTAGGTCATCGCAAGTGCACAATATATCATAGCGACCTAACTGCTGTTGTAATGTATTAGTCTGGGCTGCCCTGTGAATCAATGCTATGTAGTTGTTCAGCCCTCTTGGAATGTCTGAGCTCCCTTTCGTTTTCCATGTAGCTTGGAATCACATCATAGCACCTCAGCTCCTTTGTTACATCTATGTTTTCCACTTTTGTTACTTACAAAGTATTTATCCTGGTTACACATGTTTACATTGTGGTAACTGGAGCGTGAGCACGGCACGCAAATATGACTACACAGTAGACACTTAGAGAATTGTATATGTATATATATATAATGTATTCAGAACAATTCAGGTGTGTCATGAAATTTAAGGTGATCGGTCTGTCTCAGTGCCCAAGGACATTCTGGTACCCATACACGGAATTAGATTACAATACAAGCTGTTTAATTGTAATGAAAATGAAAACATGCAGCAGCTCAAAATTGACTGGACAGATAGGATGGCATATTTTTTTGGCTTTTAGAAATGGGTAAATAACAATAGTGAGGCCCATACAGGGGCATAACAATCAATGTCAGAGTATTCATATACAGGCACATAGATTAGCATATAAACAAAAAAGTCAGTGCTACTACTCATACATCATATGGAAAGCAAAGCTCCCGGGTGCTCGATCCACAGTCGCTGGCTGAGTAGAGTAATGAGGAAAAGATGATCCGCATTCCGGTCGTTGCTCTTAAAAATTTGCAGTATTTATTGACCAGCCACAGTGGACAAACGCAAAAAGAAATGGTTGATGTGTTTCAGTCTATAAGGCCTTAGTCATAACCCATAGATAAGCATCCCGGGCCTAAATGGGGGGTAATGCTGGTGTTCTTATAGGAGCCAATATTTACGGGTAATCTTACTTGTCAACAAGCTAAGCAAATGGGTTAAGAAAAGATTGGAAAAAAGGAGAGGGTTTGGGATGAGATCGGCAGAAGAGAGGAAGGGTGGAAGGGTGGAATCAGAAGGAAAAAAAAGGAAGCAGAGGGGAGCACAAGAGGATGAAGATAAATGTCAAAAGACAGGGGCAAAAACAAGAACGTAAGTAGTGCAAGAGAGGCACAAAACACCTTTACCATAGATGTGGTCTTAAGAGCAAAATAAAGGGCTATAGGTTACTCAGACTAGAAGAGTTTCAAGATGGAAATGCATGTGTAAGCCATATCTTTCATATTTAAAGAAATGTGGCTTAAGAGTTATTGAGAATACGGCATAGTTTCTCTTTAGCAGCATGACTGGTGTATTGCTAGTGTGCATGCTGCCTAAACAAACCCCAACCCTTATTACTAAACTTACTTAATTAAACACATGACATCTTCTGGATTAAATGGCCAACAAAGGCCCCTTTATTAATTCCAAAAGATAACATAGAAAATAACTTATAAAAATAACCATTTTAATAAATATATATATCTTTACATATGTAGCGGCCTCACCCTCTCTCCATCTTTCTCGGTTACACACCAACTCATGTCTAGGGGTTCCTGGGTTGTGAGAGTGAGATGCGCCACGGCCCATGTCCTCCCCATTGTAGTAGGGAGGTGAAGGCCACTTCCTGATGTTTCCTCGGGCCGGTGTGTTCTGTGAATGCACTGAGTCTGTAATTGCAAGCTCACCAGCCTCCCCTCTGCTTCCAGTAACTGGAGTTCACACACCGGAGAAAGGTCCAACACTTGTTTATTTGGCACTCCAATAGCAAAGCACGATAAACAGTTCTTTTAACAGCAGACTGGTTGGGACCTATAACCTTGCCAACGGTGGGATGAGCAGATCAAGGCACTTCCTAACGTTTCAGTTCTATGCCACTATACTATGACCAGCGGCGCCTAAGCCAATCCGGCTGTTACAGAACAGGAAGGATGGGGTCTCTTCCAGCAACCCCTATGAACAGCAATGGAGCCCTCTTCGATACGCTGTGGCCCCTATCAGGGGGATGTGTCCTCCCAAGAGAGTTCCCAGAGGCCCACTGTCACCGGGTTGGTGCTGCTCCGGGTCTCCAGTGGGTAACCTCCCCGGCCTCCTCACCTCAGGTACGAGTCCCTCCGCTCAGGGACCCTCGGACAGTCCACCCTAGCGGGACCCAGTCGAAGGTACTGGGCCCCAGGCCTCCTAGATAGTACCTCACCCCAGGCTAAAGGTGCCTGGGATGGACGCCAACATGACTCCGGACCAGGCCATGGGCACCTGGACCAGACTCCTGGATCTCCCGCACCCAGGCCTAAGGGCCCTGGGTGCGGACCGCAACCCTCCTCCTCCGAGGACCTCCTTCTCCGCAAGACGACGACCTCGTGGTCAGGGCGTCTCCCCCTTTTATCTCCTCCCTTCAACGGCCCGGCGGGTTCCCCGCCCCAGCCATACCATCTCCGGGAAGAGACCAAACAGGGAGCACTGCAGGGGATGATTCTACCTGAAGCCCGTGGGTACCCCGCCACCCACAGGCAAAGGAGAATATTACATCCTCCAATCCTCCACGAAACAAAAAGGGGTCTGAATCCTAACACAATTATACACCTGGGTCACACTATTGCCCAGGTGTATCCCATCAATTTGAGGACCCCGCTACACATAAATATATATATATTTAACACATAACATTTTCCAACAGATTTCTCTAAACTGCTGCGCCTGGGTTCCTGAAAGAAGGTACCAAATGCTATCTCATTGGCTGTCCACGATCTCCACAGTATCCTGGCCTCCAGCCGTGATCCCACCAGCTCAGAGATAATGACTCGATCCTTCTTCCACCATTCAGCCCGATGACCAATAGCCTATAACCAGATAGGGGAGGTGCCCATCCCGAGACAGACCCCCAACCCCTACCAACCATAACTGATATATACATATGAATATATATATATACCACCACCATCCGACCTTCAGGAACCCAAGATCCCTGCTACCAACACCTGAAATGAAAAAACACATAAAACACACACACCCCTACCAGACAGCTGTCTAAAGGGAGGGAGGGAGGGAGGGAAATTGAGCACTGTTTGTTACCTCTCCTGCTTTCCGCGTGAGAATGAAAGGCTCTGTCCCCCGTTCTAATACATAGACACAGCGTGGGTAATCTAAACCCCGCCCCCTATGTCCGGACAATACTGCCCCCAGCCTTACATCACTTCCTGGTGCATTTTTGATTCTCTTTCACTGATAACGGTCAGGACAGGACAAATAGAGAGGGTGGATCTCCTTAGTGGAGGCATAGACAGCAATAAAAACCTGACAGGTGTTCTAATCTCTCTTCACATCTAAAACAAAAAAATACATGTTTTAGCCTTTATGAGGAAAAAGTGTAAAGGAAGGAGGCTAGAATGGACTTTGATGGTACTGTATGGAAACTGAAGATAACAGTTTCAAGTAGAATTTATAGTTTTATTACAAAAATATATATTTTAAAACAAAAAAAATACATGTTTTAGCCTTTATTAGGAAAAAGTGAAAAGGAAGGAGGATAAAATGGACTTTGATGGTACCGTATGAAAACTGAAGATAACAGTTTCAAGTAGAATTTATATTTTTATTACAAAAATATATATTTTAATAAAATACTAATTATTTTTATTTTTTTTACACAATGAGGATAATAAACCAACATTAGCTCTATAGTCCCGCAAGTGTGACAAATAGGACAATAATAACATCTGTGTATTGATTGATTTTTCCTCATATTGTCGGGACGAAGGTACCATAACGTAATATTTTACTATACTGCGGCACTTTCTCAATGTTTTAGCCTTTTGGCATACTTTAAGAGGGTGCTCAAACATTTCAAAATGCAAATAAAAAGCCACTGAAAAAGCTCTTTTTCTCCCCAAAGTACATTAATGTCTATATATGTTTTTCAACAGATTTTTAGGACCTGTAAACACACATGACATCACTCAAATCTTAAGGAATTAATTAGCTACTGTCCAAAATTTTCCACGCCGCTCAACTTATGTTAGTATCTTTGGACTTATCATGCCTATGGCGTATAAGGTGCCCAGCAGAAAGCTTGATCTTCAATCAGTCCAGTCAATATCAGACAATAATGAGCCAATGTCGGTATATAATTTTATGTGGCACCATCTTAGGTATGTCAGGGATGAAAGTCTTGCTCTTTAGCAAAAATGAACTATTCATTTCAGGTGTCAGGATAGAAGAGACAGAGATAGGAAAGAGAGAAGGTGCATTCTACCCCTTCTTTATCACACTTGGGGGCCAATTGTTGGACTTAACAAGGATACTGTATATTTGGGCATATGATGTTAATAGCAAAGCAAGTCTCACTTTGGGTGGAAACTAAAGATGTATGCATTTTATGAAACGATCCTCTTGCAAAATTATACTTTCATATTTATTTTTTGTGCCTACGCAGAAGTGGCCAGAAATGGCCTTATACTCCAGATACACATTTACAAACTCTTTTTGTTGCCTGGGAAAAATCAAGGAGGCATACTTTATACAATTAGAAAGAAATAACACAGGGATTTGAACTGGAGTTTACAGGAAGTCTTGCTTGCTATTGCTGTTGAGTAAAGAGTCCCTGAGGCAAATTGCTCCGTAGAAGAGAAACTTTTTTTTAAAGTGGGGTTAGTGAAATGCCTCCCAGTTCACATTACATTTGGTGATTTTTTAAAGTGGAAGTTTAGTCAGAAAAGTCCTGCTAGATCGCTTTGGGCTGGCCCCTTTGGCAGCTATATGTAAAACATTAAAAATAAGTGCCTATACTGTTTAAAATCCAGTAATACACTGTCCCACCCTGCACTGCACATGCTCAGTTGCCCTCAATTTTTCGGCACTACTGTATTTGTAGTGCAATCTGCTGACAGCCTTAAAGCGGAATAAAGCCCTCCTATCCTTTACAGCCAAGGAAGCTGCTTCTGTTTGATCTGCAACTGCCATGGTGCTGCACATGTGATCAGGTATGACACCAGCCATTTCATGGTTTGACAGTTTGGTTGAAAGCACAAACAACATGACAGTTAGCAATCCCGTCATTCAAGAAATGTAACTTGCTGTTTTTCGAAACCGTTACATAGATGTGTATAGTTCTTCTTTATGATTTATTTCTGCTCAGGGGCTCTGGGCTTCAGCAAAATGGCAGCCTCCAACAAGAAGAAACTGGAGCAATGCTGGAGGCAATTAGTTAGTTTGCAGTAATATCGTGGGACAAAACAAACCCAAGGCAAGTCCTAGTTGCAATCTCGGAACACCCAAGAGGATAGTATGTGACCGGTCAAAATATATTAATGCATTAAAGTGTTTGTTCACCAATGCCAGAAGTCTGCCAAGCAAAATAGGTGAGTTGGAAGCTCTGGTGCATCAGGAGAGCTATGATGTAATCGGTATTGCTGAAACTGGGCTTCAATCCTCACATGACTGGGCTATTAATATTCCTGGTTATGCACTCTCTCGGAAAGACAGGGTAAAAAGGAAAGGTGGAGGGGCCTGTCTCTATGTGAGAAGTGAACTCAAACCGAAAGAGGACCTGGTGGATGGAGAGTGTGATGAGTCTGAAGCATTATGGGTGGAACTGCATACAGATGTGAGTAGTTCAAAGTTAATCATTGGAGTTTGTTATAGACCACCCAATATTAACGAGGAGGTGGAGACTCAGCTCCTTGCACAGATGGAAAGGGCTGGGACGGTGATAATAATGGGGGAATTTTAACTACCCAGAAATTGACTGGAGTAATAGCACTGCTGGGAAAGTTAAAGGGCAAAAATTTATAAACCTATTACAGGACAATTTTATGGTCCAGTTTATTGAGGCCCCAACTAGGAATGATGCTCTGTTGGACCTGGTAATCTCAAACCATGCAGAGCGTATTACTAATGTTCAGATAAAGGAACACCTGGGTAGCAGTGACCATAACATAATTTCATTTGATGTTAGCTGTAAGCAAAAATCACATACGGGAAAGATAAAAACACTTAATTTCAAGAGAGCAAATTTTACAAGGATGAGGGCAGGACTTAGACTGGGAGGGAATATTGGCATCAATGGGCACAAAACAGAAATGGGAATTCTTCAAAAAGACTGTTTGTGAACTCACTGCAAAGTATATTCCCATGGGCAATACGTTTAAAAGGCTAAAAATAAAACCTATGTGGCTCATGGCCAAAGTTAAAAAAGCTATAAATTATAAGAAAAGAGCTTTTAAAAAATATAAAAATGAAGGAACGCTAGTGTCGTTTAAATGTTACAAAGAATATGTAAAAATGAAATCAAGGAAGCAAAAATTCAAAACGAAAGACAGATTGCACAAGATAGTAGGACAAACCCCAAAAAAATCTTCAAATATATTAATAGTAAAAAGGTCAAGTCTGAGCTTTTAGTCCCTTTAAAAAATAATCTAGAGTGGGTGACTGGGGACAAAGAGAAGGCTAATTTATTAAATACTTTCTTCAGCTCTGTGTATACAAAGGAGAATGGGGGAGCTCATGTCCATAATGGGGGGTGGTAGTGACACAGCCCCAAATCCACAATGGCTCAAAAGTGATATGGTCCAGAAATATTTAGACAGAATAAAGGTGGATAAAGCACCTGGACCAGATGGCATCCATCCACGGATCCTAAAAGAATTGAGCTCTGTAATTTCAAAGCCATTGTATCTAATTTTTAGGGACTCATTAATGACGGGAATAGTACCACTGGATTGGGCCAATGTGGTGCCTATATTTAAAAAGGGAACACAGTCTTTACCAAGTAACTATAGACCTGTTAGTTTAACTTCCATAGTTGGGAAGATGCTGGAGAGATTAATAAAAGACCACATAGATGAGTTCTTGCTGGAAAAAAATATTCTAAGCAACAGACAGCATGGATTCATGAAAGACAGAAGTTGTCAAACAAACCTGATTTCTTTTTATGAAGAGGTAAGTAAAACCTTGGACAAAGGGGTGGCGGTGGACGTGGTATACTTGGATTTTGCAAAAGCGTTCGTTACAGTTCCCCACACACGGCTCATGTGTAAGGTAAAGTCTACAGGCTTGGAAAGATCAGTTTGAAAATGGATAGAAAACTGTCTAAAAGACAATTCAGAGAGTAGTGGTTAATGATTCTTACTATGAATGGTCTAAGGTTATCAGTGGTGTACCCCAAGGTTCAGTGTTGAGACCCTTACTTTTTAATAGCTTTATAAATGATATTGGGTCTGGGAACAAAAGTAAAATTTCTGTCTTTGCAGATGACACCAAGCTATGCAGTGGAAGAACGTCCTTACAAGATGTCTCCAATTTACAAACCGACCTCAATGCTCTGTCTAATTGGGCGACTATGTGGCAGATGAGGTTTAATGTTGATAAATGTAAAGTTATGCACTTGGGAGCTAAGAATATGCATGCATCATACATACTAGGGGGAGTACAACTGGGGGGATCCGTAGTGGAGAAGGATCTGGGGGTTTTGGTAGATCATAAGCTCAATAATGGCATGCAATGCCAAGCTGTGGTTTCAAAAGCGAGCAAAGTCCTTTCTTGTATTAAGAGAGGGATCGACTCCAGAGAGAGAGATATAATTTTGCCCCTGTACAAATCATTAGTAAGACCTCATCTGGAATACGCAGTTCGGTTTTGGCCACCAGTTCTCAAAAAGGATATTGGGGAACTGGAGAAAGTGCAGAGAAGGGCAACCAAAACGGTAAAGAGGCATGGAGGAGCTCAGCTATGAGGAAAGATTAGAGGAACTGAATTTATTCACTCTTGAGAAGAGGAGATTAAGGGGGGATATGATCAACATGTACAAATATATAAGGGGTCCATATAGTGAACTTGGTGTTGAGTTATTCACTTTACGGTCAACACAAAGGACAAGGGGGCACTCTTTACGTCTAGAGGAAAAGAGATTTCATCTCCAAATACGGAAAGATTTCTTCACAGTAAGAGCTGTGAAAATGTGGAATAGACTCCCTGCAGAGGTGGTTCTGGCCAGCTCAGTAGATTGCTTTAAGAAAAGCCTAGATTCTTTCCTTAATGTACATAATATAACTGGGTACTAACATTTATAGGTAAAGTTGATCCGGGGAATATCCGATTGCCTCTCGGGGATCAGGAAGGAATTTTTTCCCCTGCTGTAACAAATTGGATCATGCTCTGCTGGGGTTTTTCGCCTTCCTCTAGATCAACTGCGGGTATAGAATTGGGTATATGGGATTGTATGATATTATATATTTTAGTTTATCTTTTATTTTTTTATGGTTGAACTAGATGGACTTGTGTCTTTTTTCAACCTGACTAACTATGTAACTATGTAACTATGTAAATGGAATTGAACTACCACTATTTTATTCTCTAGGGTATCTGCTTTCAGAAAATATATAATATATATGGGTTTTATGTAATCTTCAGGCCTAAAATTATTTTTTAAACATGTGTGCAAAAAACGCAAAAACGGCTTTGGCAGCGAAAGGGTTTTCATAGATTTGTTTTCATAGATTTGTTTTCATCGATTTTTCCACACATTTGCATGGTTAGATCACTCAAGTGTGCATGTTTATTTCAATCCATGAAGAAACAGGAAGAGCAGACAGATATCGCTAGTGCCAGTTTATCTTGGGAAGTGGAAGTGATTATTGTAAATGATCCCATACGTAATATTTCCTTACGGCTGTCTGTTACAGTGTGATTGGCATACATAGATATTACAATTGTTGTTCCATTCCTAGGAAATCATACAAAAATAGATCCTTGTACACCATGGGAGCCTTTCTAAATTATTTTATTTCAGACCTCAGTGCTACAGAGAAAGCAAAGTGTGTGCTATCAAAAAGCAAACTACTATTTCAGCTTTCCTTTATGTGGAGAATTCAGAACAGTCCAAAAGGGTAACATATTCAGTTTAAGGCATATCAGCAAAAAATCGATTCTGATTGGTTACCATGAGTTATTGAAGCCTATAACACTGCTACTGGCGTTCTTGCGTAAGCACGTACTTTTATTTATATGCCTTACATTGTTTATGGCAACAGAAGATTATGAATATCCCACCATGCTCAAACAACCTTCCATGTCCTATTTTATTTAAAATGTGTCTCCGAGCACTGGAATCATTCCAAATCTCCAGTATACTATTTAAGAATAGCTGTGGCCTGGTCACCTTATCTGTGGAGACACATGCAGCTTGGAACAAGGTTAAGCTTACCTAGTTGTTTGAGTTTGGGGGAGTGGAATGTTTGTACAGTTTCTCTGAAGATTTTCACTTCAAAGAGCAGGTCCAGGCGATTCCTCTACTCGGTAGTCAATAGCTGTGTGGCTTGAGAACACAGCAAAAACCTCAATGAGTAAAGCATAAAAAATGTCTGAAATGCCTGACCAGGTAAATACTCAGGAGACACTGTTGTAATATGGTAGAGACAGTCTTTCAAGTTACATGGAATTAACTAGTATAAATAAACTTTGTTTTGGAGCAATTCATGATACTTAAACACATGACCTTAGGCCATGTCATTATGTGTCCCTAGCAATCATTCACTAATGTAAAGGAGTATTAATATTATTTTCCGTGTAAATACACTAATTGATTTCCTCTAGATCTGTATTAACATTTCTGGCTTGGGTTGTTAGATTATTCACGCATTTTTGTTAGTATAACAAATAAAATTGCAATTAAACTGGCAATTTCCTTTGAACATTGGACTGGCCTGTGGTTGACGTATCCAGGGCCGCTGTTAGAAATCATGGGGCCCTGTACAGCCTACCTGACGGGGCCCCCTTTGACCCTGTCTGTGACCCCACCCCTGGCTCCTCCCCTGACCCCGCCTCCAAACAAAATGCAGCTTTGTCTTCAAGCGGGGTGGAAGGCATACAGTGAAGTGGTTGTGGAAGTGATTGGGCGGCTTTAGAGCTGCTCCTATCACTTCCGCATGAAACCCAACAGTTGCCTTTACAAATACACAGCAGGCTGGGGCCGGTAGTGTGTTTAAAAACACATGTTTATAGCATGGTCCAGCGCTATTTTAAAACAGCACCAGGACTAAAGTAGTTAAAGGACAGTGGCAATAAAAATGCAGCTCAGCTGCCCGTTTTGCATTTGAACGTTTTGCGTTCAAATGCAAAAGTAAAGTGGCATCTCGCTGTGCCTGATGATCTTTAGCAGGGATCTCCTAACTAGGGCCCTCTAGCTGTTGCGGAACTACACATCCCATGAGGCATTGTAAAACTCTGACATTCACAGACATGACTAGGCATGATGGGAATTATAGTTCCTGAACAACTGGAGGGCCATAATTTGGAGACCCCTGATCTTTAGCATTACATAGTTACATAGTTAGTAAGGTTGAATAAAGACACCAGTCCATCCAGTTCAACCTGAGTGAGTGTGGATGTGTGTCTACAATTCTCCCTATCCCTGTACATTGTATCTCATTAAGATGCTCATCTATTATATTATTATTTATTTAAGGTACCCATATAGCGCCGTCAATTCACGCAGCGCTCCACACATACATCGGTCCCTACCCTCAAGGAGCCCACAATCCATGGTTCCCAACTCACATTCATATACTAGGGCCAATTTGGACAGAAGCCAATTAACCTACCAGCATGTCTTGGAGTGTGGGAGGAAACCGGAGTGCCCGGAGTAAACCTACGCAGGCACAGGGCGAACATGCAAACTCCAAGCAGGTAGTGTCCTGGTTGGGATTCGAACCAGCGACCCTTTTTACGGCTAGGCGAGAGTGCTACCCACTACACCACTGTTAGGATAATAACACAGCACAGCAGGTGCTTTATGGCTGTGTCACATGGCTGTTGGGTACTGACTTTGCTATGGCTGTACTGTGTTACAATCTGTAAGACCCCTTTCACACTGAGGCAGTTTTCAGGCGTTTTAGCGCTAAAAATAGCGCCTGTAAAGTGCCTGAAAACTACCTCTCATGCCTCCCCAGTGTAAAAGCCTGAGTGCTTTCACACTGGGGCGGTGTGCTTGCGGGACGGGAAAAAAGTCCTGCAAGCAGCATCTTTGGGGCGGTGTAGGAGCGATGTATACACCGCCCCTGCCCATTGGAATGAATGGGCAGCGCTTCAAAAGTGCCTGAAAAGCAAATCGGAAGCGCCGCAACACGGTCGCTTTTAACCCCTTCTTGGGGGTTAAAAATGCCTCGATAGCGGCCGAAAAGCGACGCTTAAACACCAGTAAAGCGCCACTAAAACTAGCGGAACTTTACCGCTAACGGACCCGCTGCCCCAGTGTTAAAGCAGCCTAACACACAGGACAGCCATAAATGAACAAAGTCAGTACCCAACAGCCATGTGACAGAGCCATAGAGCACCTGCTGTGCTGTGTTATTATGCTAAAGATCATAAGGCAGTGGACGGGAGGGATTCCTCTTAGGGGACTTTAAAGGGAAAATTGCTCTGGTAGTAAATGCGTAGAAGGATTGGAGTAGAAAAAGGGTGTTTATTAAACAAATTGGTGTGGTAGATGGATGAGATCTACATTACATATAGCAATTGTATGACATAGAAGGATGCAGACATATAAACATGCAATACACAGTTCTGACAATCAAAGGCACCATTGAATGGAAACATAGAATGATGAAACGACGCGTTTCGAAAATATTTTCCTTCTTCAGGGAAAATGATTGTGTCAGCAATGGTTAGCATGTCATATGTCAGGGATATGCAATTAGCGGACCTCCAGCTGTTGAAAAACTACAAGTCCCATCATGCCTCTGCCTCTGGGTGTCATGCTTGTGGCTGTCAGAGTCTTGCAATGCCTCATGGGACTTGCAGTTCTGCAACAGCTGGAAGTCCACTAATTGCATATCCATGTCATATGTAATCGCTTGAGAGTCATATTGCTGCATCCACTTAAAAACAAACGGGTGCCTTTGCTTCAATGACTGCGTCCCACCGAGGTCTGGTGACCAGTGTATGCCTGGATGGGAGACACCCCAGAAGAGGGATTCCCCAACAGGGGGCACGAAACACTAGTGATTGGAGGTTGTATTGAGGGATCAAGGTATAGGGTACGATCACTGTGGGGTGGTCAAGAAAACAGGCTTGCTGTTGTTCACTGGCTTCTCCTGCACCTGAAGAGGTGCATATGTTAGAAGGGGACAGTCACTCAGGAGTAAAATCCTCTGGAGAATCCAAAGGGACGGAGGATGCTGCCCTGCGATTCCTAACCTGAGGCAGGATCAGGGAGGCACGTTGTGGACAGCAGCATCTGTATGTGAAGAGAAGGCCATAAGGCACAGCGAGGATTTTTCAGTACTTAAGATATTAGAATGTGTAACTCCAGTCCTAACTCACTGTGCGCTGCCAGTGCCACACTACCTGCCGCCACCAGGAATAGTGTAACAGCTCCCTGTTAGCCGCCTCACGTATGTTCCAACATCTGAGAGAGCGGAGCAGGTACATTACATCAGATCATAACAATCAGATCACTCCCCCACCAGGGAAGGCAGTGGGCAGCCATCTGGAACTACTGAAAATGTGGTGCGGTGCAGAATTTTCTACATCAACCTGAAAATGAAGAAAGAATCCCTGCAATGCTCCCACCTTTTTGGCCCCTCTGTTGACCTGATGGGGCCCTCATAACAGTCAGATCACTCCGCCGCCAGGGAAGGCAATGGGCACCCGTCTGGAACTACTGAGAATGCGGAGCGGTGCAGAATTATCCACATCCACCCGAAAATGAAGAAAGACTCCCTGCAATGCTCCCACCTCCTGGGCCCCTCTGTTGACCTGATGGGGCCTGGGCAAATGTAATTATACACCCCCCCCCTTAATCAAGTAGGAGCAGGGGTGTAGTTTAGTAAGCCTTATTTTTTTATTTGGAAGAAATAAACTATAAAGCTGCCCGGAACCCCCTGTTGAGCTGATTGGGCCCAGGCCCCATAAAAAAGGACCGGTTGTACTGCCTTATCAGCGGCCCTGGAAGTGTCTAATATGTAGATCAAACTATATGCTAAAAAGATATTACTTTTGTATCTTTCAAGCTATCATTAGCTTACAATAAAAAATCAGTAGGAATGATATCTCTTTTTATGGCTGATGGTCAGCAAGTCTCGTACGCCCACACTTAAAGTACCACCACTGCGCCTTAAGGAAAAACACCTGACTAACCTGCTGCCACTTTAATGATGTAGAAATGTGATTGTATTTTTTATCTCTATCCAAACTCAATAGTGAAAAAATAAGTGCCGCTAAATTACACTCATGTGTATGGAACTCCAATACAGTGCAAAGATAAACCTAAAAATAAAATAAAGACAACTTCATACGCGGTACAATTTAAAGTATCGCTATAAAGATGATAACAATGTGATAATTAAAATTATCAGTGTAACAATATCACCCTATGACAAGTGAAATCATACTACATTCAATAAAAACTTCATAAGCATAATGAAATTCATCCGAAAAAGAGTTGATCCAGTGTAAACTTTTCTGAGCTTCCACCACACCACTAAGTGCCAGTGATACCGCTCCCTTTGGATAACACACTCACCAGATATTTATGCCTTACACTCTCGTGCTTGGCAAAAATCGCTTTAAACCACACAGGTAGGGTTAGCTGATCTCCGTTATCCAGCCGCAAGCATGTAAATAGGATCTCACCACATGTAAATAAAAAGTGCTCCAAATAGTGTAATATTGTAAAACCAGTTTAATAAAACGCTATGTGAAAAACTTCAACCATTACACTCACATCACATCACTTGAAAGCCAGCAAGTAAAATCACAGCAAACAACTCTTGGAGAAAACGTCTTTGTAGTATATAGTGTGGTCACGGCGGACCGGAGGTGTACGGCTTAGATATCACTCTCACCCGCTCCTCTAGCTCGAACCATTATTCTCTGATCTGGTGTCCAGCAAAAAGTGCTTACAGATGGTTGCCGTTTAGCCACGACCCCGACATGTTACGGCATACAGACTTATTCATTAATAAGTCTCTATGACGTTTTCTCCAAGAGCTGTTTGCTCCAAGAGCTGTTTGCTGTGATTTTACTTGTTGGCTTTGACGTGATGTGACGTGTGTGTAATGGTTGAAGTTTTTCACATAGCGTTTTATTAAACTAGTTTTACAATATTACACTATTTGGAGCACTTTTTATTTACATGTGGAGAGATCCTATTTACATGCTTGCGGCTGGATAACGGAGATCAGCTAACCCTATCTGTGTGGTTTAAAGCGATTTTTGCCAAGCACGAGAGTGTAAGGCATAAATATCTGGTGAGTGTGTTATCCAAAGGGAGCGGTATCACTGGCACTTAGTGGTGTGGTGGAAGCTCAGAAAAGTTTACACTGGATCAACTCCTTTTCGGATGAATTTCATTATGCTTATGAAGTTTTTATTGAATGTAGTATGATTTCACTTGTCACAGGGTGATATTGTTACACTAATAATTTTAATTATCACATTGTTATCATCTTTATAGCGATTTAAATTGTACCGCGTATGAAGTTGTCTTTATTTTATTTTTAGGTTTATCTTTGCACTTTATTGGAGTTCCATACACATGAGTGTAATTTAGCGCCACTTATTTTTTCACTATTGAGTTTGGATAGAGTTAAAAAATACAATCACATGATATCTCTTTTGCCCTTAATGCCATTAATGTGTGGACTAATCCGGTTATGAAAATTTTGGCAGTATTCCCTATCTTGCAAACAGAAATGATTGCTTGGATTCTTTTACTGCAATAATAAATTATTAGTCCCAATAGCACAGTCTAGCTTGGCTTTACTTTTAAAACGCTGAACTCTAGGCAGATATAAATGGCACACATTTTTGCAGATCTGTAGCTATTAGTTCATCCTTAAATTAATTTTTTAAATGCAAGTAGTGTACAGTGCCTTGAAAAAGTATTCATACCCATTGAAATTTTCCACATTTTTTCATGTACTTTATTGGGATTTTATGTGATGGACCAACACAAAGTGGCACATAATTGTGAAGTGGAAGGAAAATGATAAATGGTTTTTAATTCTTTTTCCAAATAAATATGTGAAAAGTGTGGCATGCATTTGTATTCAGCTCCCCTGAGTCAATACTTTGTAGAACCACCTTTTGCTGCAATTACAGCTGCAAGTATTTTTGGGTATGTCTCTACCAGCTTTGCACATCTAAAGAGTGACATTTTTTCCCATTCTTCTTTGAAAAATAGCTTATATTCTGTCAGATTGGATGGAGGCCGTCTGTGAACAGCAATTGTCAAGTCTTGCCACAGATTCTAAATTGTATTTAGGTCTGGACTTTGACTAGGCCATTCTAACACATGAATATGCTTTGATCTAAACCATTTCATTTTAGCTCTGGCTGTATGTTTAGGGTCATTGTCCTGCTGGAAGGAGAACCTCCACCCCAGTCTCAAGTCTTTTGCAGACCCTAACAGGTTTTCTTTTAAGATGTTGGTTTAAGAAGCTGGTCGGTAAGTAGGCTTGGTTTTTCCTGGGCATTCCCCAGGCTTTGTTGTTACCTGTTTCAGCCTTCCAATGCTGCTTACTGCGATAGCCAGCTATAGATGGGGGCGGTGGACAAGTTTTGTTTTCACCTATGGTGCTTGTATTGGTCCAGCAGTGCACCAACACCTTTGCAGCCATTGTGCTACATGCTGGGTGTTTGGTGTGCACCTGTACCTTTAAGGAGGGGTGGCTCCCCTTCAGTCCACCTGCCCTCATCTAACCATCAGAATGCATGTGCCTCCATTGTGGGGACACTCATAGTTAGTGTAGGACCACAGACTCCAGGGGGCCTTGGCATGGCTCTGTGGCTCACGCATGCGTTTGCAAATGTGTGTGGACAAACCCCTGTTTTTAAAGCGCATACTGTTAGACAGGTTAATTGGTTGTCTGCAAGCTGGTCGGTAAGTAGGCTTGGTTTTTCCTGGGCATTCCCCAGGCTTTGTTGTTACCTGTTTCAGCCTTCCAATGCTGCTTACTGCGATAGCCAGCTATAGATGGAGGCGGTGGACAAGTTTTGTTTTCACCTATGGTGCTTGTATTGGTCCAGCAGCGCACCAACACCTTTGCAGCCATTGTGCTACATGCTGGGTGTTTGGTGTGCACCTGTACCTTTAAGGAGGGGTGGCTCCCCTTCAGTCCACCTGCCCTCATCTAACCATCAGAATGCATGTGCCTCCATTGTGGGGACACTCATAGTTAGTGTAGGACAACAGACTCCAGGGGGCCTTGGCGTGGCTCTGTGGCTCATGCGTTTGCAAATGCGTGCAGACAAACCCCTCTTTTTAACGCATACTGTTAGACAGGTTAATTTGTTGTCTGCGAGCTGGTCGGTAAGTAGGCTTGGTTTTTCCTGGGCATTCCCCAGGCTTTGTTGTTTTCTTTTAAGATTGCCCTCATCTACCTTCCCATCAACTTTGACCAGCTTCCCTGTCCCTGCTAAAGAAAAGCATCCCCACAACATTATGCTGCCACCACCATGTTTCACGGTGAGGAAGGTGTGTTCAGGGTGATGTGCAGTGTTAGCTTTCCGCCACACATAGCGTTTTGCTTTTAGGCCAATAAGTAAAATTTCAGTCTCATCTGACCAGAACAGCTTCTTCTCCATGTTTGCTGTGTCCCCCACATGGCTTCTCGCAAACTGAAAATGGGACTTCTTATGGCTTTCTTTCAACAATGGCTTTCTTCTTGCCACTCTTCCATAAAGGCCAGATTTGTGGCATGCACGACTAATAGTTTTCCTGTGGACAGATTCTCCCACCTGAGCTGTGGATCTCTGCAGCTCCTCCAGAATTACCATGGGCCTCTTGGCTGCTTCTCTGATTATTGCTCTCCTTGCCCAGCCTGTCAGTTAAGGTGGACGTCCATGTCTTGGTAGGTTTTCAGTTGTGTCATACTCTTTGCATTTTCAGATGATGGATTGAACAGTACTCCATGAAAGGTTTTAAGATTGGGATATGTTTTTATAACCTAACCCTGCTTTAAACTTCTCCACAACGTTATCCCTGACCCGTCTGGTGTGTTCCTTGGCTTTCATGGTACTGTTTGTTCACTAAGGTTCTCTAACAAACCTCCAAGGGCTTCACAGAACAGCTGTATTTATACTGAGATTAAATTACACACAGGTGGACTCTATTTACTAATTAGGTGACTTCTGAGGGCAATTGGTTCCACTAGATTTTAGTTAGGGGGATCAGAGTAAAGGGGGCTGAATACAAATGCACGCCACACTTTTTAAATATTTATTTGTAAAAAAAATTAAAAACCATTTATCATTTTCTTTCCACTTCACAATTATGTGCCACTTTGTGTTGGTCTATCACATAAAATCCCAATAAAATACATTTATGTTTTTGGTTGTAACATGACAAAATGTGGAAAATTTCAAGGGGTGTGAATACTTTTTCAAGGCACTGTAAGTACCTGAAATTTACTTAGTATCACCCTCTTGCAATTTACCATTTAGACCAGCCTTTCTCAACCAGAGTTCCTCCAGAGGTTGCTAGGAGTTGAGCCCATGGCCTTAGTGGAAATTCTAAGCCCTCCCATCCCTTTCACCGTCACAGCAAGTGCTGAAAGGGATGGTCTACTAATCAGTAAAAAAAAACACACACACACACAGACACAAATGGTAGTAGCAATACCGTCACCTGAACAATCTATGCCTGTACTGTGGTGGAGCGGGTCACTTTCTTCAGGGATGTCCCATTAGGCTGAGTAAGTGGATCGAACCCCCATCTGTTTCGCTGTACGTTGTTAAATCCTCGCATCTCACTCTCTGCCTCTCGGATAATCCGAGTAGCATCCATTATTGACTCTGGGGCTTGCAGTTGCTTTATTGACATACAGTTCTCCAAAAAGTATGGAATTCCACTATGCAAGAAGCCCCAGCCATTTACTGTTTATCTGGCAGATGGCTCCGCACCAACCTCGGGTCCAATAACCCATGAGACCGCCCTCTTATTGTCCACCACCGAAGCCGACCATCGGGAATATCTTCGGCTGAATATGATTTCTTCCCCCATTTTTCCTGTTATTTTGGGGTTGCTTTGACAGCACCAGCCACAGATTGATTGGTCCACTGAAGCTGTGTCTTTCGGCTCACCCTATTGCTTACACCACTGTTTCCCACAACGAGCCTGTTTGACGGTTCAACCCCTTTTCCACAGATGACAACACTCTTCTCCCCCAGGTTTACAGAGACTTCTTGGACGTATTCGGCAAGAAGGGGGCTAAATCCCTACCGCCTCACCGGCTGTATGATTGCCCCATTGAGCTTCTTCCTGGTTCTGCATTACCATTGGGGAGGATCTTCCCAATCTCTGAGCCTGAATTAGAAGTCCTCCGAAAATACATTGATGACAATCTTAGGAAAGGGTTCATCTGGCCCTCTACCTCTCCTGCTGGCGCTGGACTCTTCTTTATGGAAAACAAGGACCATTCTTTAAGACCATGTATCGACTACAGAGAATTGAACAGTATCACAATCAAGAATCAATACCCATTGCCTCTAGTCCCTGCGCTTGTTCAGAGGTTCCGCACCGCCAAGGTGTTCTCAAAATTGGACCTACGGGGGGCCTACAATTTAATACGGATAAGAGAGGGCGATGAATGGAAAACGGCCTTTCGTACTAGGTTTGGCCATTTTGAATATCTGGTCATGCCATTCGGGCTGTGTAACACCCCAGCAACTTTCCAACACTTGGTGAACGATATCTTTCGGGATTTTCTTGACCTTTTCATGATAATGTACTTAGATGACATCCTTGTATTTTCACCTTCCCTCGAGGCACATCACATCCACATGCGAAAAGTCCTTTTTCGCCTGCGAGCCCATAAACTCTACGCCAAGCTTAAAAAATGTGAGTTTGAGAAAGATACCATACAATTACTTGGCCTCATTATTTTGACTTCTGGCATATCCATGGACCCCCAGAAGGTAACTGCAGTTCTTGAATGGCCGGTACCCTCGGACCGTAAGAGCGTCCAGAGGTTGGTGGGATTCGCCAACTTTTATAGAAGATTCATCAAAGGCTTCTCGTCAATAATTTTACCTATCACACAACTCACCAAGCAAAACAGTCGTTTTCTGTGGTCCACCTTAGCACAGATGGCTTTAAACAAACTCAAGAAGCAATACGATCCAGCCCTGCCTTACATGCTGGATGTCGATGCTTCAGAGATTGCGGTTGGGGTAGTCCTTTCTCAGCGCCACGAATCCACAGCCATGTTGCATCCTGTCAAGAAAAGAGAAAAAAGGTTGGTGGGACTTTACATTTTTTTCTTTTTTTTTTCTCGACATATATATATAAAGGGATGGAGGTGCGCACGTACTGGTTGTGGTCGGTCACACTTATTTTTAGACTAGCCATGTTGCATCCTGTTGCCTTCTTTTCCAGGAAGTTGTCCCCAGCCGAAAGGAACTATTATGTAGGGGACCGGGAACTCCTTGCTAATAAACTAGCCATGGAAGAATGGCGATATCTATTGGAAGGAGCCTCGCACCCTATACTTATCTACACTGATCATAGGAATTTGGAATACCTCCATACAGCTAAACATCTCAGACCGAGACAAGCCAGATGGGCTCTCTTCTCCACCTGATTTCAAATGGATATCACGTACTGTCCCGGGTCCAAGAATTGTAAACCTGATGCTCTATCCCACATATATCCCACATCAGATAACTCGCCAATGACGGATGCGATACTCCCTGCCTATAATTGCCTCCTACTTATGGATGACCTTGTGTCCAGGATTAAACTGGCCTCCTCTCTAGACCAACTGCCCTCAGGAGAACATCTGCAAGAAAAGGACAGACTTTTCTTCCATGACCATGCTGTGTTTGTGCCCCTTCAACTGAGAGTTCCTGTGCTCAAACTCTGCCATGACAACAAGTTAGCAGGGCATTTTGTGGTTAACAAAAAACACTGATCTGCTTTTATGAACCTTTTGGTGGCCTACCCTCAAGGCAGACTACCACGCTTATGTCAGTTCCTGCCCGGTATGCAATCACTGCAGAAAGGAAAAGAATAAATCATGGGGTCTCCTCCCCCCCCCTTCCTGTTCCCTCCAGACCCTGGGAACAGATCAGCATGGATTACATAGTGGAGCTACCACCCTCTGATGGGTTTACATCCATATATGTTGTTGTGGACCGCCTTTCAGAAGTGGCTCATTTTATTCCTATGATTGCCACTCCTTCCACCTCCAGAAACAGCTCAGGCTTTTATCAAGGAGATCATACGCCTCCATGGGGTCCCCAGCAATATTGTATCGGATCGTGGGGTCCAATTTACCTCTAAATTCTGGAAGGAGCTCTGTCTTGCTCTAGACATCGAGAACCACTACTCTTCAGCCTACCACCCTCAGACCAATGGACAAACGGAACGCACGAGCCAAACTCTTGAACAGTACCTTTGTTGTTTCTCTACCTTTGTCCAAAACAATTGGGCGTTACTACTTCCTTGCGCAGAATTTGCATACAACAACGCAATACCTTCTACCACTAAGCAATCACCGCTCTACGCCAACCTGGGGTACCACCCTTATATTTCCTCTGTCCTACCCGCTTCCACTTCGGTCCCGGCTGTCTGGAACAGAGTGGAGTTTCTACACAACAACTTAGAGCTCCTAAAGGATACCATGGCCAAGGTGCAGCTGGATTACAAGACCATCTATGATCGAAGGCAGCGGGGGGACCTGGATCTCCAACCGGAAGACAAGGTTTGGCTGTCTACAAGGCATTTGAAATTGGCCTGTCCCTCCAAGAAAATGGGCCCTAAGTTCATTGGGCCCTTCCATGTCCTGTCCCGATTCAACTCTGTTGTCTACAAACTCTAACTGCCCTCAACTTACCGGATCCACCCTGTCTTCCATGCCTCCCTCCTGAAGCCCGTGGCCCCGAACCCCTTTGGGGAATGTTGGGCCCGTCCTCTGGCTCCCTCTATGATTAAAGGGATTGAGGAGTACAAGGTGGAGGCCATCCTGGACTGCCGTAGAAGGGACCGCGGACGCCAATTTTTGGTACAGTGGAGGGGTTACGGCCCTGACGAGAATTCCTGGGAACCCAAGTCGCATATCCATGTTCCAGATCTTCTTCGGCGGTTCTTTTAGCAAGCTTTATCCCGGAAGGGCGTCCGGAGGCCGCCCCTTCGGGGGGGGGGGCTCTGCAAGAGTCCAGGGCTTACTACGCATGCACCAATGGCGCGTTGCCGCAAGAGGAAATCCGTGCCAACTGAGCATGTGCCAAAGACGCCTCAGTGCGCCAACCTGCACCTGCGCAGAAGACCTGATGGAAAAAGGCAGGAAAATGCACAGGAGGAGCACAGGAAGTGACCTCAAACTTCCCCATATAAGCCCAGCCCAGACACTGCCAAATTGCTGGATTATCTTCAGTCCCCCCTTGTTCCTGTGCTAGTGTGTGATCTGTCTGAACTTGTTGTGACCTGAAAATCTATTTGGCTACTCTTGATTGCTGCTTGCCATTTGACCTCGGATTTGTACCTTGACCATTCTACTTCTTTGCCCCTTTTGTACTCAGCTGCCAGATTGGAACCAACCCCGAAGGATCTCGACCATTCTTCTTCTGATTAACCCTTCTGTACTTCGTTGCCAGAGCGGACTTGACCTCGGCTCGGATCTCGGACTAAGGCTTGCACGGTGCTGGGCACCCCTGGCACCTGTGCCACTCGGTGTCCACCAAGTCTCTGTCTCCATCTCCAGAGGCTTCAAGGACCTGAGGTGCAAGGGAGGCCTCCCCACTACTTCGGTCTCACCTCAGGTACGTGACCCTCGTGACACAGTCATTAGCTAGCCAAAGTAGCTATACCTAGCTCATTAGAAACCAACAATGGTAGAAGGCTCCAGCACACAATCACTTTGCAGTTCCTAAACTTAATTCTAAGGCCAGGCTGCAACCACCGAAAGTAATTGCTGTACATTCCTCCAGCAGCATCTGAACATCGTGGGCACCTTATGCAGAGTTTTCAGCCAACATGACAGGCAGGGGAGCCAATCCATTTCTATTATGGAGCATTCTTTCAGTACACCTGTCTTTGGCAGGAAGCCAGTAGATTACTCACTATCTTATGATAGAATTTGCTGAATCTTCCCACCCTGATAGCTAGTTATTTATCTATCGTACGTATGCTGCCATGGAGGCACCAGGAAAACAGAAAATTGTATCATACTTATCGTAATTTTATTTTCCTGGTGCCTATCCATGGCAGCATACCGAACCCACCCAGTTAATTTCTAGCAATGTACAGGGAATGGGTTGTTGTGTGGGTGTTAGGCTTGTGCAATTAGTTTCTTAACGAATCGAAATTCGTCCGAATTTAGCAACTTTCGGACATTCGGAAGCATTCGAATTTCCGAACAAAGCAATTACGAATAAAACCGAATCCGAAATAAATTATACCGCAAATAGCGAATGCCCGAATGTCTTCGGCATAATTCGTTATGAAAAAAGTTACGAATGTACGAATCCATAGGAAGCACAATAACACTTACACATTCGAAGCACAATAACACTCTGCTCTGCTCTCTGCTTCTCCCTCACCGTGCTGAACCCTCTCAAAATGGTGTACAGGGGCGGAGGCTATAGCCGCATGTAAAAAACGAAAGTAAAATACGAGATTTTGAATCGTTACAAATAACCGCTATGTATTCAGAAAAGTACAAATCCATTCGAAGCACATTAGGCATAATAGGCAGCGTCGTCGTGAGAGAGACACAGAAAAATACGAATCAACGAACCCAAAAAAAGTTACGAAAGTAAGAGTTGTGTCCTGAATCAACGAAAAACAATGTACCCTACCGAAAGTACGAATTATAAATCAACTAAAAATTCAACGAAAAATGTCGCTTGCGAAAATACGAATTAGTTCGAACACGAAAAATCCCATCTAGCAAAATTACGAATGATTACGAATCAACAGGACCGAAAAGAAACGAACCGAAACTAACCGAATTTTTCCATTGTGCACAAGAAACGAACCGAAACTAAACTAATTTTTCCGTTGTGCACAAGTCTACTGGGTGTTACTTTTTATAGCTATGCACTGGTCCTGTGGGTGGAAGTAGGCGGGGCTAGTATCATACGTATGCTGTCATGGATAGGCACCAGGAAAAGGAAATTACGGTAAGTATGATACAATTTTCATTTTTTTTTTCTTTCAGTTTTGGATAGAATGGAGATGGATTAGAAACCTTTGTAAGATTTTTTTTTTTTTGCTTTCTGTGTCCCTATTAGGGAGAATCACCAAGAGTGAACGTGAAATAAGTTCCCAAATTTGACCCAGGAATTGACTAACTTTGGAGCTACAGTAAAACCTTGGATTGCGAGCATAATTCGTTTTATCCTCAGTTCTACTTTATTAGAAAAATATATGTTTGACTAACTTATTTCTTGAATTATGATAACACTTGAATATATTGTAGTTATTTTTATTTAGAGGAAACCTTAAACTAAACAAGTTAGTCTCTTAATATAAAATAATTTAAGGGGAATGTTAATATTCACAGATTATTTATGGAATTAAAGCCTATGCTTCTCTTATGTCCTCCCTAAGGAACAAGAAGTGTTAGTTTTGGATCGGCCTGTCTCATAAAGCTATGTATTAATCTATCTGCATGGCCCGTCTCTCTGTCTCTTAATAATATTATGAAATACTCAGCTACTTTTGTTTTATTGACCGCAGCAGTATTCTTTCTTCTTCATATGGTCTTCAAAGTGAAACTATGCTGCAATTTCAGTGAACGCATATTTTTAGTTACTACCACTAGAATGTTATGGCCACAAAAGAAAAGACTAGACAAGGGGCCCCATGAGATTGTTACCCCTATCACCCATTTATTTTATTTTGTTGAGAACAATTTTATCCATGGAAACCCAACATATCTTGATCCTCCCTCATAGGGGACATGAATGCTGATGATATACATGGATTGTTACCATGCACCTTTTATGATGTTTATCATGAAGTATTTGGACATCCTGTTTTTATGTTTTTTTTGTACCAATAAAGAATTTAATATTTTTATTAAACCTTGAGTATACACAGTATAAGTTGGTACCGAGATAATGCTTCAAAAACTCCCTTTATGAGTGATTACTTGGGGACCGACCTCCCAGTCTTTTTCCTTCTAAATTGGATTATGGTACACTATACTTAGGCTATATGCAATTTATATCAATAGAGGCATTCGTTTCTCAATTAAGCTTAGACAAAAAAATTATTGGTTAATATGCACAACCGCACCAGATTTTGCTCTCTCTGATTTTAGTAAGTCAACCCCTTAGTCTTTATGTTGTGGAGATCTGAAAGTGGGAGGGTTTGAGTAGTTTATCAGAAGAAACCTTAGCAGGGCTGAAACCACTCAGTCCACAAAATTTCTGTGTGTAGTCTCGTTCCACAGGTATTCTGAGAAGAGTGCTTTTAGGTCATATCAACATGTATTTTTCTGTACTTTATTGTCTTAAAAGAGATAAAATATGGGGAAATGTGCATGTATTGTAGAGCTGTACTGAATGTTTTCATTAAAAGGACATGTTCAGTAAAAATTCACCCCTGCTCTCCCCAGCCTAGACACCCTAGACAATACAGTAAACTGAGCCACCCTCCCATGGATCTTTACTTACCCTCCAGGGGCAGGGGCCTCCCGTGGCTGGTATAAATCTATCTAGTGCTGGATCAACTGTCTCCAAACTGTAGGAATGGCAGAAAAAGAATGGTAATAATGGGAACTTTATATCAGTGGGACAAGTGGCTTCCTGCATATTGCTTTCTATGTTGCCACGATAGCTAAGAAAAGCTCTTTGTTACAGATAATAAAAGCTGATATGCACATTTCTCTCTTGTTTAAAGGCATTCGCCCTGTAAAATTCAAAGGTAATGTCTAACATCCTTCTAATTATTCAACACTTTTTCTAATAAAGCCTTATGTCATTTACCGATAATGTATAGCATATTCATAAGGAGTAAACTGAATGCCTCAATCAACTGTTAGTGATTTGGTTGCTGAGAACAGGAGTGCAGACTTCTCTTTGCCAAGCTATAGGTTTCAGCTACTCTTTAAAAAATTTGAAGACCTTTCTAGAGGTTTATATACACTTGGTAAATTCTTGCATGATTTGACGAAGAACTATTAGTGATATTATTTTTCAAATAAGGGACAATCAAGAAAGATAGACTTTCAGTGAGCATATATTTTGAGTTATCATTACAGAGTTTATTTTAAACTATTGTAATTTTTTTGTAACTTTTTAAATGTGTGCATACATCTACTGCCATACTTTTTATTTTAAATATCGAAATTTGTAGATGTACCACCACAGGTAACGCTAGGTGACTCACCTAAATTTTTGGCTACGTAAGATATCAGCCACATAGGGAGTCAATCACTTTAATGAGTCCCCTGAATTCCTAAGGGCCGTACATACGAGCCGAATTTCGGGCGGTATCAGCCTGTTCAATAGCAACCGGCTGAAATTCGATGCCGTCTGTCTAAGGGGCATGACCGAAAAAGATCTGCCGATCGCCATCCTATCAGCACTCTCAGCCAAGGATCTCCTGAGCTCTTCAGTTTTTTTTTTTCGTTCAGCCCGCTGGGTTTAACGTAAAAAAAAAACAGATAGTGTGTAGTAGGCTTTCATTTTCTAGGCGAACAGTCTCTAATCCTAAGTAAACTACCCCATTGCGGGAAAGCAAATTAAAGAAGCTGAGCTTGAATTTGTATTAAAAAATATGGCTTCCCTTATATACATTTATAATTACTGATGCACTGATAAATGGAAACAAGGATTTTAAAACACTGATTACATTTTTTACACTAAAGTGAAAATAACATCTCAGACTGCAGTTTCTTTTTGATTGGTAAACATCCTTTAACCATTCATTTTTTGTGTGATGCACCAAATGTATTTGTAAATTATTATTTTTATATAGAATTATTTTTAGTGATATATTCTATAGTATGTTCCTTTTACACATGAAACACACAGGTCCTACAACTTCAGTGCTGGTGTCTCCCTTAGTACAAAAGGCAGATATCTATAAAGTGTTCTATTAAAAATGCTAGTTTGTATTTAATTACAGTACAAAGTGTTTCCACTTACTTTCTTTATATCAAGTTGGCAGCAATTGCATTTTCTATAACAAAATAAACACACATATAATTACTTTATCTCATATTATAAAGTAATGTGTTTGCCCATTTACTATGCGCTACAAGTGATTTCCTGAATCTTATCTTCATATCTCTCACTAGCATGGTTTGTTTATACTTTTAACAGTGAGGAATTCTCTTTATATCTGACACAATACAGAGATAGGCAGTAAACTGCTTTGTGGAGGATACTTCCAACTTTAATAGATCATTATTTTTTACTTTTATTGTGTTAACAGGAAATATGATAGTATTATCAGATTTATTAATCATCCGCTACTCAAAGTGATTGTGGCCAGACATGCAGGTATAGTCCTTTCCTGTGATCTTTCTAGAAATGTAAGAAATTAAAATCGAACCTTTTTAATGGAATATTAAGGGGTAAAACCCCTGTTTGGTTGCTGTCTGTGTACCCACTGGGGAGATTCCCTGCATTTGATCTGATGACCTTTATCACTGGGTGTGCAAGTTAGAAAATCTAGAATTTTAGGATGGAACTAAAACAAATGGGAACTTTCTAAGAAGAAGGAGTCCATGTCTCTTTGGAGTTTTTCTCTAGCTTCCTGTTGTGTCTACCGGACAGGAAGCATAGCCTCTCAAAGAGGGACACCTTAGAGCAACCTTTCTCAACATTTTTAACACAGGAAACCATGAAATAACTTTCTGGTCTCAGGGAACCCCTACTAAAAATGACTATATCTAGAACTCATGTTACATTAGTGTGATGGTCAGTGGGAACAATGCTCCTTACACTTGTGGTCATTAGGAAGAATTACCTCCTTACAGATATCTAATAGGATCAATAGTGTCAGTGGGAACTTTTCTAAGAGGCAGAAATTACTCACTGCTCAAGAAACCCCTAGCAACCTCTGGAGTAGCGACTGGTTCATAAGGGGTGCAAGGGCGCCCCCCCTCCTAATCTCCATGCGCCGGCCCCTAATATCAATGTGGGGCACCAGACGCATGGATTTTTATGTTTTTTTTGTAAAGCACATGATTAGAGCCTGAGGCTCTAATTGGTTTAAAGAAGGTTGGGCTCGGGTCGCAGAGCACTGCGCCCCGAGTCCACCCACTTGTGACATTAGCGAATGTTGATTTACTATTGTCTTCCTGATTCTCCTCTCTGCCAATCAGGATAGGAAACGGTCCTAAGACTGGATTGGCCAGGAGGAGAAGGGACCGCATTGTTGAGAAACCCTGCCTTAGAGAGACAAGGACCTGTGGCATCCATAGCGCACTGTGGCGAAAAGTGGGCATATTTAAATTACACTTGATATTGTGTGTGGCTTAACAGAGGCTAAACCTACTCTCATCACTTTTCACATGTATGCTGCATTCCTTGTACTCACAAAACACTCCGTTATTACAGTGGCACAAATGTCTTACAGATATACATATCCCTCTCACAAAGGATAATTTTCCTCTGCAAAGAATATAGGCAGACAGCTAACACTTTATCTGATCCAAATGTAGTTAAAAAGTTGGGGATTACATAGCAACCAGAAACTGTTGAGACAGTAAACACTGTGGTCAGGAGTATGCAATGTACAGCACAGCCTATAGAGTGCAGTGGTCAGAACTATATAACATAAATCACAGTGAACATGGGAGTCAGTAGTATGTAGTGTACAACATAGCTTTTGGAATGGAAGGATCAAGAGTAGAGCATACAGCACAAGATACAGAGTGCAAAGGTCAGAAGTATGCAACATAGCTTGTCAGCAAAACCGCCATGACCTTGAGAATCAGTGGGAGATAAATATGCCCCAGCGTCAGTGGGAGGCAAAACTGTTCTGAGATGTTGGTCACATGCCCGAAGCCAGAAGAGGGGATAGAAAGCTTTCCTACTCTCCTGCATTGGCCCCATGCTGGCCCCATGCTGATCAGAGGCAAAGGATCTTGGATGTGAATTTTCCAGCACACATGCAGGACAAGGGAAGGGTCTGCAGGACCATGGAATTTCGTTTTAATCTGGGGGAAAATTCTTGATTAGGGCACAGATGGAAAAAAAAACTTACATGGGAATTACCCATTCGCTTATCTATCCAAAACTAAAAAAAAGTGTTGGCTTTAGATATACTTTGGATCACCTGACAGTGTACATATTTATGTCTGTGAAGGGTCGAGGGAGGAGAGTAGATGGGGCCAGCTTATCATTGACAGAAAACTAAAGAGATTGGCTGGGAAAATTCAACCTGGCTAGTTTTTCCATTAATAACTCTTGGCCAGGGTGTGTCTAATCACAGTTTCTAAGGACATATGATTATTTTCCAACTTCACCATTTGGATTAGATGATTATCATTCGTATGGCCAGTATTAAATCAAAAACTTTTACATTAGTGACATCTTAAATATAACAGTAATAATTATATACAAAGATTAAATCTATAGCTTAGATAGATCATTTTTTAAATTATAGTTTATTGGATCTTTTGGTACCTCAAAAGTCCATATATACATTTTATGTGTTTATTTATCAAGCAAATGATTGATTTGTTACTTAATAAAATGTAGAAAATACAATTTTTTACAACCATTTTAATCACTTTTGACTGATTGTTGGGGAATCATTGTGAGTTAAAGTGATTGCAAGAAACTGGAATATTCATATTTTGAAGCCAATCATGTGGTGCAGGGAGTAATCAATAAACTTGATATATCATGTTTAGTTTTAGTTTACTCTTTCTAGTAAATATTTGAAATAAAAAGTGACCTTATTGAGGCAGGCAAATTTGCTACTGGTCTTTTCAGACATTTAAGTGATTAAAAAGTCAGGGCAAAATGTTGGTCTCATGAAAAATCAATATGTGGTTGGCCAGTATAATAATATTTTTGTCACTGTGTTAATGGTATGTGTATTGATAATATCATTACGCTTTGCTTGGAACTGCTGATTTGAATTTGTATTGCTTTGGCATTTATGTTTGTGCCGTTAGTATTTTCTATCATTAAAATGAAGTAGCTAATTTATTATACATTATGGAAATGCAATATTTGTTTTATGCTTTTTCCTGATCTTGTCTATCAGGTTATTTATTTTACATCTTCCAAAATAGATAACTAGGTGACCTTTCCTTCCTATATTAAGAATCCCTTATCAGTGAAGTGAGCTGATACAAGGTTCATGCCAATGGAATTGTGCTGAGCTCTTAGGTACAGTATGAACGATCTTCTCTCTATTTACTATCTACCATGTTTAATTATAACTTGTTGCACTCTGACAGTACTAGTGTACACCCATTAAAGTCCTCGAACCTTTCCTCTAAAAACTGAAATAAATTACCAATGTCACTTGAAGAAAAAGCTTCATCCTGCAGACTTAATGTAATAAGGTCATGGAGGCGAGTGGCTTCCGTGTCTAATTAAATGCTTCCTGTAAGTCTGTGCCAATTGTGCATCTTGTAAGTTGGAGTAAGGAACCCTTTGCCTTAAAACCTGCTTCCTGTTTAACAAGATTTAACAAGTCTGGCCGAACATGTACAATGAAAACCTTTATTAACTAAGGAGATCTGCATCTTTTTTTTTTTTTTTTTGTGGCTGCTAGTCCCAGAGAGTAATCAGTGCCTTTATACACAGGCCAAGGTAAAAACACTTTTTGGTCAGGTAGAGTTGGTTTCAGAGTCGCTTGGATGGTAAAGGTTTTAAAGAATCAGTTAACACATAATTACAATTTGGTTTATATCAGGCTTGTGCAATTCGTTTCGTAACGAATCTAAATTCGTCCGAATTTAGCAACTTTCGGACATTTGGAAGCATTTGAATTTCCGAACAAAGCAATTACGAATAAAACCGAATCCAAAATAAATTATATCGCAAATAGCGAATGCCCGAATGTCTTCGGCATAATTCGTTATGAAAAAAGTTACGAATGTACGAATCCATTCGAAGCACAATAACACTCTGCTCTGCTCTCTGCTTCTCCCTCACCGTGCTGAACTCCCTCTCAAAATGGTGTACAGGGGCGGAGGCTATAGCCGCATGTAAAAAACGAAAGTAAAAATATGAGATTTCGAATTGTTACAAATAACCGCTATGTATTTAGAAAAGTACAAATCCATTCGAAGCACATTAGGCATAATAGGCAGCGTCGTTGTGAGAGAGACACGGAAAATTACGAATCAACGAACCCAAAAAAAGTTACAAAAGTAGGAGTTGTGTCCAGAATCAACGAAAAACAATGTACTCTACCGAAAGTACGAATTATAAATCAACTAAAAATAAGGCTTACATTAATACGAATCATTCCGATTCAACGAAAAATGTCGCAAAATTACGAACGATTACGAATCAACAGGACCGAAAAGAAACAAACCGAAACTAAACAAATTTTTCCGTTGTGCACAAATCTAGTTTATATAAAACACCTTTAAATAACATTCATGAATTAATATTTAAATAATGCAGGAGAATATCAGAACAACAGTGTTTAAAAAGGCCCCCGTTACCAGACCATTCATTTCAACAACAATCTGCCTATAATATTATCAGTGCATTTATTCATATTTACGCAATTGTTTTACCTGGAAAATCCTCCCTTGTTTAGACATCCATAAGTCCTGAGACTACTGGTGGATGCCACCATCATTGATGTGATATCAGTGGCCAAAGCACACGCAGAACTGATCTTCCAGTGCTCCGTTGACACCAGTGCAATTTCAGATGCAACTTGAATCACACAAAATCGCATAACAATGGAAGTCACATTGTTTTCAATTGTGCCCATTCACATCAATGCAATTCGGCATGGCACAATTTTGGAAGAGGTTCCTTTTCTACCTTGGTGTGATTCCAGCATGATTTTGGCCCCATAACCCGCAGCAAAGTAGCATCAAAGCAGCATTCAGGTTGCACTACATAATCGTACTGAACGTTGGATCAAAAATCAGATCGCAGCAGTGTGAACCTAGCCTTAGCCCACGTTCACACTGGGGCTGCGGGAGTAAAGCCTGCGAGTTCAGCTGAACTCGCACGATTTCACTCCCGCTGGCAGTCCCGATTTCGGACGCAATTTCAAAGACATCTGAAACTACTTTTTGTAATCGGTGCAGCGCCGCAGATGATTAGGACGTGCCATTGCCCGCAATTTGCGGCAAATTTCGCCAATTTGACATGTCAAATCGCATATCAAATCGCACCAGTGTGAACCAGGGCTTATAGTAATTCCCTCTACTTCTTCCCTGGTTGGGGACTGTGCTAGGGATTTGACACTTTCTGGAGTGTAATTTAGGTAATCGTGTGCTTTTACCTGCGTTTGTTTAAGTTGATGACTTTAAATACTGATATAATGGTGGTTTTACTTAAATCAAATGTTCTTTGAAATGTTCCCTTAAAAGATGACCAAACAGAAGAACAAACATTTAATGTAATGCAGCTTAGCAGTTTTTAGACTTGGTGACTGCATTAGTGTTCTTTTTTAGGCTAAGAACATTTTAAGGAAGTAAAAAATACTTGTTGATCTTGCCAGAAATTCAGTGACCTTGTCACTTGTTGTGAGCTACCCAATCCAAATGTTCTCTTTCTTATACAAACTACTAAACCCAGCTTACATCCATGTAATAGAGATGAATAAGGGAAAACATGTTTGAAGTCCAGTCTGTGTCGCAACAATGGCTCCATTCATAGATACAGTGGAGGATGAATGTGGCCACCCATAGCTATAGTTTTTGACAGATTTTACAAGCTGTGATTATCACACAATATATATATTAAAAGAGAAGTATGGGAATTTTTATTTATTTTTTTAAGACTCATACACACTTAGATGGATGCAGCATCTGTCCGATGCTGCATATGTCCCCCGCCAGCTCTAAGGGTGAGAGCCAAGCGATCAAATACTGCCGATCACTCGGTTCTAACAGCTCCGTGAGCAGAGAGCCAGGGACTGTTCAGCCTAGTACACACGACCGAGAATCTTGTCAGGAAAAAAACTGTTGTTTTTCCCTGACGAGATTCTTGACAAGAATCTTGTCCCGGCCGAGTGTACACACGCTCGATTCAAAAGAACCGCCGTTCTTTTGAATGGAACGAATGCAGTGACGTCATCGACTACGACGAGCGTGCGCTCGTCACATTCGATGCCGTCGCCGCCATCTTGCTACACCCTACCTATGCCTATGAAGCTACAACAGGCAGACGAGAATCCCGACGAGAAAATAGAGAGCAGGTTCTCTATTTTCCTCGTCGAGATTCTGGACAGTTTTCTTGATGAGAAACCTGAAAGCCTCGTACACACGGCCGGTTTACTCTGCAAGAAAGCTCTGCCAGCAATTTTCTTGCTGGTTCTTGCCGAGAAAACCGGTCGTGTGTACGAGGCTTTAGTCACTGGAGAGCTGGGCTGTGGAGGGGGCAGGAGTGGCCAGCTAAGGCTCTGAGTGGCTTACTGAGAGACTAAGCCGGGTGCCGGTCCAGGCATGTGGGCAGATTCCCACCATATGGCTTCAGCCTGCTGTCTGCTGAAAACAGGTCATGAGGAGTGCAGTGCGAACTGCACTCCTGTGATGCACAGGAAAAGTACAGCCAAATGAGCTTTGGCTGTACTTCTCCGTTAAACAATAATCCCTCCAAAATGTATAATAGGTTTTACTACCACATCTGTACAATCTAGCAGTTTGTACAAAGTCAAATTTCCAGATCATATGGAGAATAATGGCCATCCTAAATTGATATAAAGCCTCTTTTATCCTAAAATTACAAATATCTTAAATCAGTCAGTGAGTTTAACCACTTCATCCCTGAGCAAATTTTGACACTTCTCACATACATGTAAAAATCAATTCTTTTTTTGCTAGAAAATTACTCAAAATCCCCAAATATTATATATTTTTTAAGCAGAGGCCCCAAAAAATAAAATGGCGGGTGTTGCAATTTTTTATGTCACACGTTATTTATATTGCAAACAACAATATAATAACCAATTGTTTGGAAAATATAAAAGATGATGTAAGGACAATCAAATACCTAACATGTCATGCTTTATAATTGCGCACGCTCGTGGAATGGCTAAGGTACCTAAAAATCTCTATAAGTGAGGGTTTATAAGCCTTTACACGTTACCAGTTTAGTCTGGTGATAGAATTATTGCGCTCTCTGTAACGTTTGTGGCGATACCTCACATGTGTGTTGTGTTTGCAATTTAAACATGCGTGTGGGACTGACATGTGCATTCGCCAGTGTGCGCAAGCATGGTGGGACAGGGACGCTTTAAAAAAAAAAGTTTTTTTATTTAATTCATTTTTTTTTAATTTACAATGTAACTTTTTTTTTTTTTTTTTTGGGGAACTATTTTTATTACCATCACAAAGGATGAACAACATCCCTTGTAATAGCATAATCAGTGACAGGTCCTGTTTATGGAAAGATGCCCTCCAAAGCATCTGATCAAGGATCGGTTTAATCTGAAGCATGTACAGATCGGTAATGGCTTATTTACCTGAGAACGAGACAAAATCCTTGTTGCTTCCGGTTTCTGGCATCACAAAGTGGGAGGAACATCATTCATTCCAGTGGCGTCACTAGGGTTGGTGTCACCTGGTGCGGCAAAACATGGTGTCACCCCCCTCCTGTCTATCCTGCCCAGCGCCCTGCAGGCAGCGCACAGTCACGAGGCGCACCCCCAATTGACCCCTGTAAATTAAAGTATAGGGTGGTATTGGGCCGGCTGGGGCGATATAGGGCAGGTTGGGGTAATATAGGGCAGGTTGCGGTGGTATAGTGCAGTCTGGGTTGGCATAGGGCAGGTTGGGGTTGTATAGGGAAGGCTGGGGAGGTATAGAGCAGGTTGGGGTGGTATAGGGCAGGTTGGGGTGGTATATGGCAGGCTGGGTGGCATTGGGCAGGTTGGGGTTATATAGGGCAGGGTGTGATGGCATAGAGCAGGTTGCGGTGGCATAGGGAAGGTTGGGGTGGTATAGGGAAGGCTGGGGTGGCAAAGGGCAGGGTGCGGTGGCATAGGGCAGGGTGCGGTGGCATAAGGCCGGTTGCAGTGGCATAGGGCAGGTTGGGGTGGTATATGGCAGGCTGGGTGGCATTGGGCAGGTTGGGGTTATATAGGGCAGCGTGTGATGGCATAGAGCAGGTTGCGGTGGCATGGGGCAGGTTGGGGTGGTATAGGGAAGGCTGGGGTGTCATAAGGCAGGGTGCAGTGGCATAGGGGAAGTTGTGGTGTCATAGGGGAGGTTGCGGTGTCATAGGGCAGGGTGTGGTGGCATAAGGCAGGTTGCGGTGGCATAGGCAGGCTGGGGTGTTATGGTGCTAGGTTAGGACTCCATCATGGGGTGCAAGGTGGTCTGCTGCTGCTAGACACAGCTATAGATTATATATATATATATATATATATATATAGATAGATATTATGTAATATAGCTGGTCCATCCTCCCCTCCCCCCACCAGACCAGCTAACTCAACTACTGTTCCTATTATATGTAATATAATATATCTGTGTCCAGCATCACCCCCCCCCCCCCATTATTAGACCAGCTCAGGGTGGGGGTGTCTCAGTCAGCTAATATAAATTATATAGTCAGTGTTGTCTGTCTGATAATGGGGGGGGGGGGGGGTGATGCTGGACACAGATATATTACATTACATATAATAGGCACAGTAGCACAGGAGTTAGCTGGTCTGGTGGAGGGAGGGGCGGCTGGACAAGCTATATTACATAGTGTATATATATATAAAATCTATAGCTGTGTCTAGCAGCAGACCACCTTGCACCCCCCCCCCTTCCTTATCATATCATATACAGGCCAGGCCGTCAGGGGCAGGGCGCCAGACACTGAGACTGAGTCCTCCCACACTAGCTCTCTTACAATGGCAACTGCTCCCCCCCCCCACACACACACACCTCATCTTGTGCTCAGGCCGGCGGTGGAGAGTGGAGAGTGGAGACACCCCCCCATCATATCATACAGCCACCAAGGTCAGGGGCAGGGCGCCACACACACACTCACAAACCTCATCTTGTGCTCGGGCCGGCGGTGGAGACCCCCCCCCGCACCTGTTCTTATTCTGGTCGCCGCCAGCTGGAGCCTCAGTCTGTACTGGAGAGGAGAAGGGCTGGGCAGCGACGAGCGACCATCACACACAGCGGCGTGCAGCCGCACCGCCCGGGCGGAGAAAGTTGTGTGTGTGCTGTATTGACGTGTCGTCACATCATCACAGTGCAGTGTGATGATGTGACAGGCTGAGTCGCTCGCCGGCTCTGTATGGTAGGGAGGAGGAACTTAGGAAGAATAAGGAGCCGGAGGACACACACCAGGCGCGGCCGCGGCGCTGGAGGTGTTGTTCCAGGCAACTTCCAGCCTAGCGGGGTGAAGTTAATGAATGTGTCCAGAGGCGGCTCTAGGCTTTGTGAGGCCTTAGGCAAATCTTAGACATGAGGCCCCACTCACGTCCATAATGGGAAAAATAATTAAAGCGATAAAAAATAACAGTGTGCCCCCCCTACAGCGCTGCCGACTACCCATCTCTGCCCTCCCGCTGACTGCTGTGCCAGCTGTGGGGGATCTGCAGGATGGAGGCCGTTAAACGGCCCCTACCTTTTCTAAAAGAACACAGTGAGTGATTGGAACTGATTTGTGTTTATTAAGCTTTAGTTTATGTATTAACAGGAGCTTCTGTCTCCTGTTCATTCATCTGCAGTGCAGCTGAGGCTACAGAGAAAGGAACTGGGGAATGCGTTTCCTCATTTTCTTTCTCTGTCTCAAAAGTGAGACTTCAGGGGTCTGTTTAGACCCCTGATATCTCACCAAAGAAACCAAAAAACGTAAAAAAAAAAAAAAAAGATTGTAAAAAAAAAAAAGACTACAATTTTTAATCAAACTAAAAAGCCATGCCCAATACGTAGCATAATTTAGCCACACATACAAATATTTCTGTATAGCACGGGTCACCCTCTCCCTAGTATGGGGGGCCCCTACTGTACAATGGCGGTAAACTTAAGTAGGAGAGGAAAGTGGAGGGTATGACGGCGGGTAGTATGTACATGAGAGGGGTGCAGAGTGTATGGTGGGGGGTAGTATGTACATGAGAGCGGTGTTGAGTGTATGGTGGGGGGTAGTATGTACATGAGAGGGGTGCAGAGTGTATGGTGGGGTGTAGTATGTACATGAGAGGGGTGCGGAGTGTATGGTGGGGGGTAGTATGTACATGAGAGGGGTGTGGAGTGTATGGTGGGGGGTAGTATGTACATGAGAGGGGTGCGGAGTGTATATAGGTGGGTAATATGTACATGAGAGGGGTGCAGAGTGTATATAGGTGGGAAGTATGTACATGAGAGGGGTGTGGAGTGTATGGTGGGGGGTAGTATGTACATGAGAGGGTTGTGGAGTGTATGGTGGGGGTAGTATGAACATGAGAGGGGTGCAGAGTGTATATAGGTGGGGGTAGTATGTACATGAGAGGGGTGCAGAGTGTATGGTGGGGGGTGGTATGTACATGAGAGGGGTGCGGAGTGTATGGTGGGGGGTGGTATGTACATGAGAGGGGTGCGGAGTGTATGGTGGGTGGTAGTATGTACATGAGAGGGGTGCGGAGTGTATGGTGGGGGGTAGTATGTACATGAGAGGGGTGCGGAGTGTATGGTGGGGGGTAGTATGTACATGAGAGGGGTGCGGAGTGTATGGTGGGGGGTAGTATGTACATGAGAGGGGTGCGGAGTGTATGGTGGGGGGTAGTATGTACATGAGAGGGGTGCGGAGTGTATGGTGGGGGGTAGTATGTACATGAGAGGGGTGTGGAGTGTATGGTGGGGGGTAGTATGTACATGAGAGTGGCAGTAAATAACCCCTTTGTGCTGCATGAGTGGCACCGGTATCAGAGTTTGTGAACCCTTTGATGCTGCACCATATAGGGGTTAATTAACTCTGATACCGGTACCACAAATGCAGCACAAGGGGGTTAATTAACCGCCAGTGGTCACTAATGTATAGTAATGCAATAACCCCCTCTATGCTGCATAATACAAATACCAATGTAAATCCCCCCCCCCCCCAAAGAGTTAAATACTTCAGGCAGGTTGACACAGCTAAGCCACTGTGACAACACTGCCTTTTCAGCTTCTGCAAACTTACTTGCACTTTTGCACGGGGCTTCACTGGCTCCTCGCAGGTCTTCACAGCAGCTCTCTGTCTGTTCACCTCTTTCTTCCCGCCTCCCGGTTTGAATTACATCACGCCGGGCGGGACTAGGAGATCACTCTGCCTGACAGGGAAGTGAATGCGTCGGTCAGGCGGTCGGTTCACTCACATTATACTCGCTCTGCTGCAGACAGTGTACCGGCGGCCGGCGGGTGTCACGGCTGACAACTGTCTTCAAAGCAAGCGGCATTTTTAGCCTTCCCTGCCCCCCCGCTCAGTCCGCCCCGCCCCCTACCTCCTGACGGGTTCAGCAGCGGCCGGCCCTGCAGCTCCGCCTCCACCTCCTCTACACCACAGCGCAGTAAAAGGAAGATGTCTATCCTTTACCAGCCCGCTCACCCCGCCAACTTGGGGACACTGACCGCGGAAAAAAAAAATGAAAAAAAAAATATGAAAAAAATAAAAAAAAAATTCTCACCATCGGGAGGGTGTCACCCCTGTAGCGGGTGTCACCCGGGGGCGGGCCGCACCCCCGCACCCCCCTAGCAACGCCTCTGATTCATTCCTCTCACTGTGTCTCAGGAACCAGATGCCACCAGTTGCATTCTTGTCGGGCTCCCTGATCGCTCGAGAGAGCCCAGTAAAGGATGCAGAAGTGGTAGGACTTAAAATTAATCCAGCAGTTATTTAGCTGCTCAGATTACTTTTACCAACTTCAGAACTGCCGGTTGCAGCGATGACCGAGATCTCACTCTTCCGATTCAGCAACGTACGGGTACATCGCTGGTCAGCAAGTGGTTAGATTGTTGACATTATTTACTTAGATAATAGACTTGTTTTATTTGCCACCGGGCAAGTAGCAAATGGGGCACACCAAGACCATTGTAAACAACGGACTGGTGTCTACACTGAAAGCACCGGGTGTTGCGTTCACTGAACACATCCTATTTGTTGAATGCATTGAGGCTTATGTAGTTATGCCTTGTACACACGATCGAAATTTCCAATGAAAAAAGTCTGATGGACTTGTTTCATCGGAAATTCCAATCATGTGTGGGCCCCATCAGACTTTTTTCTACTTAGAAATAGAACATGTTTTAACCCCTTCGCGCCCGGCATACGAGTATTCACGGCCACAATGTGGCTCTACAATGCCGGGAGGCCGTTATTATACGGCCTCCCCTTTCCTCGTTCCCCGCGCACGCTCCCGAGCGCGCATCGGGGAACTTCTGTGCTGGCCGTGTCCCTGGGACACAGCCATTCACAGATCGCGGTAAATAGCCAATCACAGCGGCTATTTACAGCGCGATCGAGGAGACCAATGAGAGATGATCTCAAATGTAAACATATGAGATCATCTCTCAGTGCCTGCTCTCCCTCCTCACACAGACGCCGCGTGTGAGGAGAGAGAGCGATCTGTCATTGTGCCAGTGAGTCTGAGCTTTTTTCAGTGCCCAATCAGTGCCCAATCAGTGCCCATTTCAGTGCCCAATCAGTGCCCAATCAGTGCCCATAACAGTATAACAGTATATAAAAACACAGTGAATACAGTGAAAACACAGTGCCCACCTGTGCCCACCTGTGCCATCTGTGCCCACCTGTGCCATCTGTGCCCACCTGTAGCCATCTGTGCCACCTGTGCCACCTGTGCCACCTGTGATCAGTGCACATTTGTGCTCATCAGTGCCCACCTGTACCACCTCATCGGTACCCACCTGTGCCACCTCATCCGTGCCCACCTGTGCCACCTCATCCGTGCCCACCTGTGCCACCTCATCCGTGCCCACCTGTGCCACCTCATCCGTGCCCACCTGTGCAATCAGTGCACATCTGTTCCACCTCATCTGTGCCCACCTGTGCAATCAGTGCACATCTGTTCCACCTCATCTGTGCCGCCTCATTAGTGCCATCTGTGCCGCATCATTAGTGCCATCTGTGCCGCCTCATTAGTGCCATCTGTGCCGCCTCATTAGTCCCATCTGTGCCGCCTCAGTGCCATCTTTGCCATCAATAAGTGCACATCTGTGCTGCCTCATCAGTGTACATCTGTTCCACCACCTCCGTACCCATCTGTGCCACCTCAGTACCCATCTGTGCCACCTCAGTACCCATCTGTGCCGCCTTATTAGTGCACATCTGTGCAATCAATCAGGGCCCATCTGCGCCACACACCTGTGAAGTCGCATCACCACCGCCAGCAACCAAAATGTCAAAAAGGTGTTTTACCGCCGAGGAGGCATACCAAATTCTTTCCACGCCAGAGAGCGACGGGGAGCTCTCTTTTTCAGATTCCGATTCAGGTTCTGAGTCGGACGTAAACTATGAGCCAGTCTTTAGTAGTGGAACAGAGACAGCCTCAGAGGAGGAAGATAGTCGGCCCGCCAAAAGAAGGTGCTCTGCTGAGGCAGCAGTAGCATCCACCAGCACCGCAGTGCCATCCACCAACACCGCAGTGCCATCCACCAGCACCGCAGTGCCATCCACCAGCACCGCAGTGCCATCCACCAGCACCGCAGTGCCTCAGCAAGAAAGGCCAAGGACCCATGCCGGCCTTCCCTATGCCCTCCAGAACCCCTTGTGGCTTCCTCCTAATTCAGGAGAAGCCAACATTCCCCCTTTCACTGCCCAGCCAGGAGTCCAGGTGAATACGGACAATTTTCCCCCCATCAATTTTTTCAATTTAATTTTTACCGAGGACATGCTAGCCAACATTGTCACCCAGTGCAACCTATATGCCCAGCAATTTATTGCAAGTAATCCTACATCCTATTATGCCCGTCCCTTCGAGTGGAGAGACCTAACGGTGGAGGAGTTGAAGGTTTTTTTAGGCCTCACATTTTGCATGGGACTCAACCCAAAAAACACTTTTCGTTCCTTTTGGTCCAAACGCCCCATCTACCATATGCCAATATTCTCCAGCGTAATGCCCAGAACCAGGTACCTCATGATCATGAGGTTTCTCCACTTCAATGATAACACCCAGTGCCTTCCCCGAAATCACCCAAATTATGACAGGCTTTTCAAAATTCGGCCCTTACTAAATTATTTTTCAGAAGTATTCCCCCAGTTATATACCCCGGACCAACACATATGTGTGGATGAGTCCCTTGTAAAATTTAAAGGCAGGCTTCAACTAAAGCAATTTATCCCCAGCAAAAGGGCCCGCTATGGGGTGAAGGTGTACAAACTCTGTGACCGAATCACAGGGTACGTGTATGGCTTCCTAGTGTACGAAGGGAAGGACACCCAGCTGCATCCCCCCAATTGCCCAGACTACTTGGGAACAAGTGGGAAAGTTGTTTGGCAACTCATCAGCCCCCTACTGGAAAAAGGCTACCACTTATATGTGGATAACTTTTATACATCCCTTCCCCTGTTTCGCAACCTGCACCTGAAGAAGACGCCAGCATGTGGCACGGTCAGAAATAACCGGAAGGGCTTTCCTCAAAGTCTTGTGAATAGGAAGTTGAGAAGAGGAGAGTCGGCAAGTCTGCGAAACCAGGAGGTTCTGGCAGTGAAGTGGAAGGACAGAAGGGATGTATATATGTTATCTTCCATCCACAACGATACCTTCGTGGAAAACCCCAGAAGGAATGGCACCACCATCCAAAAGCCCAAATGCATCCAGGACTACAATTCGTTCATGGGGGGAGTCGACTTGAACGACCAAATGCTGGAACCATATCTTTCCACAAGACGGACATACCATTGGTATAAAAAAGTAGCAATTTATTTTTTTAATTTGGCCATCTATAACTCTTATATTATTTATCGCAAGTCCACCCAAAACCCCCTAAGCTTCCTTGGCTACCAGGAGGAAATCACCACTGCCCTGATATTCCAGAGTGGCCCACCCCAAAACATCCGATCTGATGTTATGAGTCGACTCTCCGAACGTCACTTTCCTGATAAAGTCCCTCCCACAGCAACAGGCCGACAACGTCAAAAAAAATGCAAGGTGTGTGCCAGTGGAGGAGTCAGACGAGACACAGTTTATTATTGTGCTGAGTGTCCTTCCCAACCAGGCCTCTGTGTAATTGACTGCTTTCGCCGTTACCATACTTCACTAAATTATTAGTAAAATATGGTAAACGTAATCCTCATTGCCTGCCTTCACACCCCTTATGCTACTGCCTGCTTTGTAACTGACCCTGGCTTGTTATTCGACCATGCTTCTGCCTAACGATTCTGTGCTACCTCTGCCTGATCTGGAACTGACCCTGGACAGTTATTCGACCACGCTTCTGCCTAACGATTCTGTACTACCTCTGCCTGATCTGGAACTGACCTTGGACTGTTTGACCATGCTTTTTGCCTGCCTCTTGGATTGATCTTGTACCCTGCTACTGGACTAGTGGGATTCAACACAGGGGTCTCACATATGTGAGGGGCTCCAGAAAAGTTTTTCTGGATGAAGAAAACAATTTTTTTTGTTTTCTCATCCGAGATTAGGGTCTGGAGACTCGGAGGCTTCAAAGAGATTTGGGTGGGAGAAGCCTCTACCCCTGTCCCCATTCTGTCCTGAACAAGGCCCTACTTCTGCCTGCTGCCTGTAGGACCTATGCCATCATGCCTCTGCCTGTCGCATGAACTGACCACAGCAAATGGATCTGCCTACTACCAGGACTAATATCTTTGGCACTGCTGACAATATCCTGCACTGACCCAGGACTGTTTATGGACAGTATCCCTGCCTGCTGCCTGGACAATTGTGTATGCCATTGCTGACGAAGTCCCTGCCTGCTGCCTGGACCAGTGCTATCCTGCTGTGTAGAACTGCACTACTAAAACCACAGGTAATCTTTTGTTTACGCTTTAATCAGCATAATGTATTTTGGGGTGTAATTCTTGGTATGTGCATGCTATGTGTCCTTAGAACATCTGATGGTGTTCCTTGCATGTTGGGCATGTTGGGCCTCTGTATGTGGACAGGCTGTGTAAAAGTCCTACATATTTGGTATCGCCATACTCAGGAGGAGTAGCAGAATGTATTTTGGGGTATCATTTTTGCTATGTAAATGCTATGTGTTGGAGATATCTTATGAACTGACAACTTTGTGTAAAAAAAATGCATTTTCATTTTTTTCCCACATTTTCTAAATACTTCTGGAAAAAATGAACTGTTCAAAAGACTCATTATGCCTCATAGATTATACGTTGGGGTGTTAGCTTTCCAAAATGGGGTCATTTTGTGGGTGTTTCCATTGTCCTGGTGCTCCAGGGCCTTCAAAACTATAGTAGGTGGTTGAGAAATGAGATGTGTAATTTATGCGCCTAGAATGCCTGAAGGTGCTACTTCAATGTAGGTCCTCTTTTTGTGGACAGGCTGTGTAAAAGTCCCACACATGTGGTATCGCCATACTCAGGAGGAGTAGTAGAATGTATTTTGGGGTGTCATTTTTGCAATGTAAATGCTATGTGTTGGAGATGTCTTATAAACTGACAACTTAGTGTAAAAAAAATGCGTTTTCATTTTTTTCCCACATTTTCCAAAAACTTCTGGAAAAAAGTGAACCGTTCAAAAGACTCATTATGCCTCATAGATTATACGTTGGGGTGTTAGCTTTCCAAAATGGGGTCATTTTGTGGGTGTTTCCATTGTCCTGGTGCTCCAGGGCCTTCAAAACTATAATAGGTGGTTGAGAAATGAGATGTGCAATTTATGCGCCTAGAATGCCTGAAGGTGCTACTTCAATGTAGGTCCTCTGTATGTGGACAGGCTGTGTAAAAGTCCCACACATGGGGTATTGCCATACTCAGGAGGAGTAGTAGAATGTATTTTGGGGTGTTATTTTTGCTATGTAAATGCTATGTGTTGGAGATATCTTATAAACTGACAACTTTGTGTAAAAAAAATGCGTTTTCATTTTTTTTCCACATTTTCCAAAAACTTCTGGAAAAAAATGAACTGTTCAAACGACTCATTATGCCTCATAGATTATACGTTGGGGTGTTAGCTTTCCAAAATGGGGTCATTTTGTGGGTGTTTCCATTGTCTTGGTGCTCCAGGGCCTTCAAAACTATAATAGGTGGTTGAGAAATGAGATGTGTAATTTATGCGCCTAGAATGCCTGAAGGTGCTACTTCAATGTAGGTCCTCTGTATGTGGACAGGCTGTGTAAAAGTCCCACACATGGGGTATTGCCATACTCAGGAGGAGTAGTAGAATGTATTTTGGGGTGTTATTTTTGCTATGTAAATGCTATGTGTTGGAGATATCTTATAAACTGACAACTTTGTGTAAAAAAAATGCGTTTTCATTTTTTTTCCACATTTTCCAAAAACTTCTGGAAAAAAAATTAAACGTTCAAAAGACTCATTATGCCTCATAGATTATACGTTGGGGTGTTAGCTTTCCAAAATGGGGTCATTTTGTGGGTGTTTCCATTGTCCTGGTGCTCCAGGGCCTTCAAAACTATAATAGGTGGTTGAGAAATGAGATGTGTAATTTATGCGCCTAGAATGCCTGAAGGTGCTACTTCAATGTAGGTCCTCTGTATGTGGACAGGCTGTGTAAAAGTCCCACACATGGGGTATTGCCATACTCAGGAGGAGTAGTAGAATGTATTTTGGGGTGTTATTTTTGCTATGTAAATGCTATGTGTTGGAGATATCTTATAAACTGACAACTTTGTGTAAAAAAAATGCGTTTTCATTTTTTTTCCACATATTCCAAAAACTTCTGGAAAAAAATGAACTGTTCAAACGACTCATTATGCCTCATAGATTATACGTTGGGGTGTTAGCTTTCCAAAATGGGGTCATTTTGTGGGTGTTTCCATTGTCTTGGTGCTCCAGGGCCTTCAAAACTATAATAGGTGGTTGAGAAATGAGATGTGTAATTTATGCGCCTAGAATGCCTGAAGGTGCTACTTCAATGTAGGTCCTCTGTATGTGGACAGGCTGTGTAAAAGTCCCACACATGGGGTATTGCCATACTCAGGAGGAGTAGTAGAATGTATTTTGGGGTGTTATTTTTGCTATGTAAATGCTATGTGTTGGAGATATCTTATAAACTGACAACTTTGTGTAAAAAAAATGCGTTTTCATTTTTTTTCCACATTTTCCAAAAACTTCTGGAAAAAAAATTAAACGTTCAAAAGACTCATTATGCCTCATAGATTATACGTTGGGGTGTTAGCTTTCCAAAATGGGGTCATTTTGTGGGTGTTTCCATTGTCCTGGTGCTCCAGGGCCTTCAAAACTATAATAGGTGGTTGAGAAATGAGATGTGTAATTTATGCGCCTAGAATGCCTGAAGGTGCTACTTCAATGTAGGTCCTCTGTATGTGGACAGGCTGTGTAAAAGTCCCACACATGGGGTATTGCCATACTCAGGAGGAGTAGTAGAATGTATTTTGGGGTGTTATTTTTGCTATGTAAATGCTATGTGTTGGAGATATCTTATAAACTGACAACTTTGTGTAAAAAAAATGCGTTTTCATTTTTTTTCCACATATTCCAAAAACTTCTGGAAAAAAATGAACTGTTCAAACGACTCATTATGCCTCATAGATTATACGTTGGGGTGTTAGCTTTCCAAAATGGGGTCATTTTGTGGGTGTTTCCATTGTCTTGGTGCTCCAGGGCCTTCAAAACTATAATAGGTGGTTGAGAAATGAGATGTGTAATTTATGCGCCTAGAATGCCTGAAGGTGCTACTTCAATGTAGGTCCTCTGTATGTGGACAGGCTGTGTAAAAGTCCCACACATGGGGTATTGCCATACTCAGGAGGAGTAGTAGAATGTATTTTGGGGTGTTATTTTTGCTATGTAAATGCTATGTGTTGGAGATATCTTATAAACTGACAACTTTGTGTAAAAAAAATGCGTTTTCATTTTTTTTCCACATTTTCCAAAAACTTCTGGAAAAAAAATGAACCGTTCAAAAGACTCATTATGCCTCATAGATTATACGTTGGGGTGTTAGCTTTCCAAAATGGGGTCATTTTGTGGGTGTTTCCATTGTCCTGGTGCTCCAGGGCCTTCAAACTATAATAGGTGGTTGAGAAATGAGATGTGTAATTTATGCGCCTAGAATGCCTGAAGGTGCTACTTCAATGTAGGTCCTCTGTATGTGGACAGGCTGTGTAAAAGTCCCACACATGGGGTATTGCCATACTCAGGAGGAGTAACAGAATGTATTTTGGGGTGTCATTTTTGCTATGTAAATGCTATGTGTTGGAAATATCTTATAAATGGACAACTTTGCGTAAAAAAAATGCTTTTTCATTTTTTTTCCACATATTCCAAAAACTTCTGGAAAAAAATGAACCGTTAAAAAGACTCATTATGCCTCATAGATTATACGTTGGGGTGTTAGCTTTCCAAAATGGGGTCATTTTGTGGGTGTTTCCATTGTCCTGGTGCTCCAGGGCCTTCAAAAGTGTAATAGGTAGTCAACTAGTTAGATGTGTAATTTATGCTCATAGAACACCTGATGGTGCTCCCTGCATGTTGGGCCTCTGTATGTGGCCAGGCAGTAAAAAAGTCCCACACATGTGGTATCGTAATACTCAGGAGGAGTAGCAGAATGTATTTTGGGGTGTCATTAGTGGTATGCACATGCCATGTGAGAGGAATAAGCTATTACAATGAAAATTTTGAGGAAAAAAAAACAAAAAAAAAACAAAATCGTAATTTTGCAAAGAATCGTGGGAAAAAATTACAACTTCAAATAACTCACCATGCCTCTTACTAAATACCTTGGAATGTCTACTTTCCAAAAAGGGGTTATTTGGGGGGCATTTGTACTTTCTTGGCATTTTAGGGTCTCAAGAAATGAGATAGGCTGCCAGTACATCAGATGTGATAATTTTTTTATGATTTGCACTATAGTTTGTAGACTCTAAAACTTTTACACAGACCAAATAATTTCCAAAAATTTGGGGTTATTTTTATCAAAGATATGTAGCAGTATAAATTGTGGCCAAAATTTATGAAGAAAAATTAATAATTTGCAAAATTTTATCACAGAAACTAAGAAAAATTCGTTTTTTTTTCTAAATTTTCGGTCTTTTTTCATTTATAGCGCAAAAAATAAAAACCCCAGAGGTGATCAAATACCACCAAAAGAAAGTTCTATTTGTATGAAAAAAAGGACAAAAAAATCATTTGGGTACAGTGTTGCATGACTGAGTAATTGTCATTCAAAGTGTGAGAGCACCGAAAGCTGAAAATTGGTCTGGGCAGGAGGGGTGTTTAGTGCCCAGTAAGCAAGTGGTTAAATTTGTCCAATGGAAAAAAAAACAATAGGAAATTCCTATCGTCTGTGTGGAACTCCGACGGAGAAAAAACACACGCATGCCCACGCAATCAAGTCGACGCATGCTCGGAAGCATTGAACTTAATTTTTCTCGGCTTGTCCGAGTGTTTTACGTCACCGCGTTTTGGACGGTCGGAATTTAGTCTGACAGTGTGTATGCAAGACAGCTTGAACGGAATTCCGATGAAAAATTCCATAGGATTTTAGACTATCGGATACTCTGATCATGTGTTCAGGGCATAAGAGATTTCAGAATGCCAAATACATTGTTTTAATATTCACTTCAATTATCCAATCATGGTGGGTTGCTTTTCAGAAGGCATTTAAAAGGTGTGAGGAGGGACTACATTGTCTTCTCACTGCCTGTTTTAAAGAATAATTTCCCCTTAACCAAAATAATAAATTCACTTTTTTTGCATATAAAAAAATGTACTGTATATACTCGAGTATAAGCCGACCCGAATATAAGCCGAGGCACCTAATTTTACCACAAAAAACTGGGAAAACTTATTGACTCGAGTATAAGCCTAGGATGTCCATCTGCATGCCTCACTGTGCCTCACTTTGCCTCACTGTGTCCATGTGCATGCCTCACTGTGCCCATGCCTCACTGTGTCCATGACTAGACTGACGTTTAACATGGGAGTCTATGGAAGGGGTGCCTGGCTTTGAAAAATCGGTGCTCCCCGGCCCTGGGTCCCCCAGACAACAAACTTTGCACAATTGTAGAGAAGAAATGGGGCTACATGTGTGCCAAGTTTGGGGTCCAGGGGACCTACGGCCGGCTGGTACCGGGTCCCCAAAGTCAAGGAGATCAGGCACAAAAAGGTGACTCGAGTATTAGCCGAGGGGGGCATTTTCAGCCTAAAATAATGTGCTGAAAAACTCGGCTTATACTCGAGTATATACAGTACATTTATTTATTTATTTGTCCAATCTTTTGATTTTCCTGGGCCAAATTGGAAGAAGAGAAATTTTCTTGGGGCAGACATAAAATACACTAACAAAAAGGCTAGCTGATGAGCACTGATATAGATAATGAACCTATCTGAGTAATAAAACGTATTATTTTTTATTATAAATGTAAAAGAGAGCAAAATAAAACTAGTGCGATATTGCTTTTTTATAAACTAAAGGCCAATACACACGATTGGATATTCCGACAACAATTGTCCGACGGACGTGTTTTATCGGACAATCCGACCATCTGTATGCTCCATCGGACAATTGTTGTCGGAATTTCCGACAACAAATGTTGGCTGTGCATGGTCTTAAATTGTCCGACAAAACATGTGTTCCGACGAATAATCCGATCGTGTGTACACAAATCCATCGGACTAAAATCCAAAGTACAAACACGCATGCTCCAAAACAATGCTAAACATCAGACAACAATAGCAGAAGTTGCCCAAAGGGTGGCGGTAGAGAGCTGAAAAACCACGTGGTTTGGTGTATGTTGGCTGAAAATGTTCTGCCGTGTGTATGCATACCAAGTTCACGGCCAACGCTCCTTCGGACAAAAATCCACGGATTTGTCCGATGGAAGTCCGATCGTGTGTACGAGGCATAACACATCAATATCTGGTTGGATGGATGTAATAGCAATTCTCAATTCATTCTCAAGATGCTCCTCAGATATTTTGGTTCTAATTCTGTTATTGCGATATTTGAAACAATTTTTTATAAACTAAGGCATCAATATCTGATTCGGTGATATTTTGTTTCTAATTTTGCCCTTCGTGTGCTGTCCATGAAAACAGTTGCTCACAAATATACAGTAGGTGCTGCTAGAAAAATTAAGACAAGAATAAGGCGTGATTGTGAAGAGCGGGATATTTTTCTTTGAGAAGATAAAACTTAAGTCCAGTAATGGCTCTTTTACACTACTCTGTAGCAAAATCATATGCGTTTTTTCCAAAAAATTTCTGTGTTCCAGATGAGACTACTGTGCTTTCTGGTGCTTTCTGGTGCATTTTTGGGTTACCTGTGAAAAATGTACATGTGACTCAAAAATGCACCAAAAACGCAAATCGCGGTGCGTTTTTACCACGATTTCCATTTATTTTAATGAGAAGCTGCTTGTTTTTGGTGCAGTTTTCAAAACCGCAACAAAAATGCAGCATGCATGACTTTTCAAAATGCACCGCACCTTTAATGCAGTGCTGTGAAGAGTCCCATAGGATTTAAAGGGAAACGTTTCCCTTGCAAGGTAAAAACGCAGGAAAAAATGTATAAAAGGGCCCTAAAGAGGCACTGTACATTTTTTCTTTGACCTCAAACAGTGAGGGAAAAGGGTATTTGATCCCTTGCTTATTTTGTACGTTTGCCCACTGACAGAGAAATGATCAGTCTATAATTTTAATGGTAGGTTTATTTTAACAGTGAGTAACAGAAAAAAACCTAAAATATCCAGAAAAACGCATTTAAAAAAAGTAAAAAATTAATTTGCATTTTAATGAGTGAAATAAATATTTAACCCCTTCGCAAAATAGGACTTAGTACTTGGTGGCAAAACCCTTGTTGGCAATCACAGAGGTCAGACGCTTTTTTGTAGTTGGCCACCAGGCACTAGCGTTGCTAGCCAGGTGCGGGGGGGGGGGGGGCGGGCCGCACCCGGGTGACACCCACCAGAGGGGTGACACCCGTGGGTAGCGCAGCGGCCACACTGACATCGCCCGCCCGCTGCCCTGTGCCTTAGGCTCACGCTGCGGTTGTGTCCCTCAGCGGAGCGGAAGGAAGCCGCCGCCCCCTCTGCCTCCTCTATGTTTACATCCACAGAGGAGGAGGAGGAGCCCGCGCTCGAGAGACACACCGCTGTGTGTATCTGCCGCTCTGTTCTGAGGTCTGAAAGGTAAGGGGGGCATCTTTACTGATGGGGGGAGGGGGTGTCTGTACTGCTGGGGTCTGCACAAGAGGGAGTTTGCACCAGGGGGGGGCTGTAACTGAGGGGGGTGTCTGTACTGAGGGGGGTCTGGTACTGAGGGGGGTGTCTGTACTGAGGGGGGTGTCTGGTACTGAGGGGGGTGTCTGTACTGAGGGGGGTGTCTGTACTGAGGGGGGTCTGGTACTGAGGGGGGTGTCTGTACTGAGGGGGGTATCTGTACTGAGGGGGTGTCTGTACTGAGGGGGGTCTGGTACTGAGGGGGGTGTCTGTACTGAGGGGGGGTCTGGTACTGAGGGGGGTGTCTGTACTGAGGGGGGGTCTGGTACTGAGGGGGGTGTCTGTACTGAGGGGGGGTCTGGTACTGAGGGGGGGGTCTGGTACTGAGGGGGGGTCTGTAACTGAGGGGGATCTGTAACTGAGGGGGATCTGTAACTGAGGGGGTGTCTGTTACTGAGGGGGGTCTGTTACTGAGGGAGGTGTCTGTACTGAGGGGGGTGTCTGTACTGAGGGGGGATTGGTACTGAGGGGGGTGTCTGTACTGAAGGGGGGGGTCTGGTACTGAGGGGGGTGTCTGTACTGAGGGGGGGTCTGGTACTGAGGGGGGGTCTGTAACTGAGGGGGGGTCTGTAACTGAGGGGGGATCTGTAACTGAGGGGGTGTCTGTTACTGAGGGGGGTGTCTGTACTGAGGGGGGTGTCTGTACGAGGGGGGTCTGTAACTGAGGGGGTGTCTGTAACTGAGGGGGTCTGCACTGAGGTGGGGGTGTCTGTACTGATGGAGCGGTCTGCACTGAGGTGGGGGTGTCTGTACTTATGGAGCAGTCTGCACTGAGGTGGGGGTGTCTGTACTGAGGGGAAGGTTCATACTGAGGGAGGCGGGTCTATATTGATGGCGGGGAGTCTGTACTTAGTGGAGCGGGTTTGTACTGAGGGAGGGGATCTATACTGTGGGAGGGGGGTCTGTAGTTAGTGGAGGGGGGTCTGTACTGAGGGGGGACTATAGTTGTTGGGGGGTGACACCATTTTTTTTTGCACCGGGTGACACCAACCCTAGTGACGCCACTGCCACCAGGTTTGCACACATCTCAGGAGGGATTTTGTCCCACTTATCCTCTACAAGTCATTAAGGTTTGGAGGCTGATTTTTGGTAACTTGAACCTCCAGCTCCCTCCACATGTTTTCTATGGGATTAAAGTGGTTGTAAACGCGGAATTTTTATTTATTTTTAAAAACACCTGCAAGACAAAGCCATAATGAGCTAGTATGACTAGCATACTAGCTCATTATGCATTACTTACCTTAGATCGAAGCCCCCAAAGCCATCCTTGTCTCCCCCCACATCTCTCCACAGATACCCAGAAGGTTACTTCCGGGTATTGCCGCTCCAGCGCTGTGATTGGACAGAGCGGCGAAGACGTCATGCGTGCGGGAGCCGTTAAATCCGGCTTTGCCGGTTTTATCAATGGGATTCTCACTGTGCCTCTCACTGTGCCTGCGCCGTTGTCTACGGCACGCATGCGTCGTAGACAACGGTGTATACCTTTTGGCAAATATCTCCTAAACCGTGTAGGTTTAGGAGATATTGCAAACACCTACAGGTAAGCCTTAATCTAGGCTTACCTGTAGGGGTAACTTCCGGGGGAGGGTTTACAACCACTTTAAGGTTTGGAGACTGGCTAAGCCACTTCAGGACCTTAATGTGCTTCTTCTTGAGCCATGTATTTTGGCCGTGTGTTTTGGGTCACTGTGGAATACCCATCCACGACCCATTTCCAATGCCCTGGCTGAGGGAAGGAGGTTCTCACTCTAGATTTGGTACTTGGCCCCATCCATTGTCCCTTTGATGCAGTGAAGTTGTCCTGTCCCCTTAGCAGAAAAACACCCCCAATGAATAATGTTTCCACTTCCATGTTTAAATGTGGGAATGGGGTTCTTGGGGTCTCAGGCAGCATTCCTCTTCTCAAAACACAGTGAGTTGAGTTGATGCCAAAGAGCTCTATTTTGGTCTCATCTGACACTTTCACCCAGTTCTCCTCTGAATCATTCAGATGTTCATTAGCAAACTTCAGACCGGCCTGTACATGTGATTTCTTGAGCAGGGGGACCTTGCGGGTGCTGCAGGATTTCAGTCCTTCACAACATAGTGTTACCAATTGTTTTCTTGGTGGCTATGGTCCCAGCTGCATTGAGATCATTGACAATATTCTCCTGTGTAGTTCTGGGCTGATTCCTCACCATTAGTGATGAGCCGAACACCCCCGGGTTCGGTTCGCACCAGAACCCGCGAACGGACCGAAAGTTCGAACGAACATTAGAACCCTATTAAATACAATGGATGCGAACGTTCGAATTCTAAAGTGCTAATTATAAAAACTATTATGCATGTTATTGTCCTAAAAAGGGTTTGGGAACCCGGGTTCTGCACCAGGGGACATGTATCAATGCAAAAAGAAGTTTTAAAAACGGTCGTTTTCCGGGAGCAGTCATTTTAATGATGCATAAAGTGAAAAAAAAAAAGTCAAATATTCCTTTAAATATCGTACCTGGGGGGTGTCTAAAGTATGCCTGTGAAGTGCCACGTGTTTCCCGTGTTTAGAACTGTCCCTGCACAAAATGACACTTCTAAAGGAAAAAAAAGCCATTTAAAACTGCTTGCGGCTTTAATGTAATGTCTGGTCCCGGTAATATGGATGAAAATCTTTAAGAAAAATGGCATAGCTACCCCATGACCCCCCCCCTACCCCAGCCCATTACCAGCCCCTTTGGGTCTTGTATGGATATTAAGGGGAACCCCGCACATAAAATAAAAAAGGCCCTATATACTCTGAACAGCCGTATACAGGCGGTGCATACAAGACAGGGACTGTAGGTTTGTTGTTATGTAGAATCTGTTTGTAATTTTGAACAGGTACATTGTTGAAGTGTAGCTCCAGACCAAAAATCTATTTTTAAACTTTTTGGAAAACATAGGTAAGGGTTATCACCCCTGTAACATTTGTTTTGCTGTCTGTGCCCCTGTTCAGAACATTTCACCTCACTTTCCGTCCTAATGACAACTGTTTTTGAAATGTGGTGTTTTTCTTGAAACAAGGATTGCTGATAAAGCATCAGTACAGAGGAGACACCTTTCTCCCATATTTATTCTTACAGGAGAGAATTTTCCTTCCTAGTGGTAGATTTCCTCTCACTTCCTGTTGTCTTCTTGCGTTTGCAAGTAGGAGTCGTTTGTAAGTTGGATGTTTGAAAGTAGGGACCTGCCGTATATACTCTGCAGAAATAGGCCCCTTAGTTGTTGGTGTTGGCACAACACTGTAAGCACTCACAGTTACTCTTGGTTGGTGCTGGAACGCCCTGCTGTCAACTATTATATCAGGAATTTTAATTACATATAATTGTTGAACAGTGGTAGTAAAAATTGGGCCTTTGATGGTGGTGCTGGTGCCACAACACTGTAAGCCCTGACAGTTACTCTTGGTGGGTGCAGCAATGGGCCCTGCTGTGAATTATTAGATCAAGAATTGTAATTACATGCCCCTGTTGAACAGGGGCTGAAAAATTGGGCCTTAGGCACTGGTGGCACAACACTGCAACCCTTCACAGATACTGTACTTGGAGCACAGCAATGAGCCCTGTTGCAAAGTATTGCTTCAAAAATTGTAATGACACGCCCCTGTTAAACAGGGGCTGAAAAATTGGGCCTTAGGCACTGGTGGCACAACACTGCAACTCCTCACAGATACTGTACTTGGAGCACAGCAATGAGCCCTGTTGCAAAGTATTGCTTCAAAAATTGTAATTACACGCCCCTGTTAAACAGGGGCTGAAAAATTGGGCGTTAGGCACTGGTGGCGGCACCCATAAACAAAAATGATCTTCCAAGCTATCATCATCAATCGTATCATTGAGGACTCGGAGGAGGAGGATAGCCAGTCAACATAACAGCACAGGCACTCAGCATCAGCATCAGTCTTGAAGGGATGTGACATTTTAAAATCAATTAGTCTGTTATATCAGCATCAGGTGTGTGGTAGCTGGTGGTGATCCAAGACTGGTTCATCTTGATGAAAGTCAGTCGATCAACCGAGTCGGTGGACAGGCGCACCCTGTGATCCGTGACAAATCCTCCAGCAGCACTGAATGTGCGTTCCGAAAGAACGCTGGATGCAGGACAGGCCAGTAGCTCAATTGCATACTGTGCAAGCTCTGGCCAGTGATCCATCCTCAAGACCCAGTAAGCCAGAGGATTTTCGGTGGGGAAGGTGTCCAAGTCTGACCTTGCCCCTAGATATTCCTGCACCATGTTTATCAGACGCTGGCGATGGTTGCTGGAACCGATCATACTTTGGGGCTGCGGACTAAAGAATTGTCTGAACGCATCGGTCAGACGGCCACCTTCCCCACCGCTCCTTCTTTGACTGGCCGAAGCCTCAGCAACTCGTTGTCCAGGACCAGGAGTTTGCAACCTCCCAGTCTCTGGGAACGCGTTGCACAGACCTTTCTGCAAGGCCTCCCGGAGTTGTCTCATCCTCTGCTCCCTCTGCGACGGTAACATAAGGTCCGCAACCTTACCCTTGTACCGTGGATCAAGGAGAGTGGCCAGCCAGTAATGGTCCCTCTCCTTGATCCGAAGAATACGAGGATCCTTCCGCAGACTTTGCAGGATCAGGGAGGCCATGCAGCGTAGGTTTGCTGAGGCATTCGCTCCGGAGTCCTCTGGGTCACTAAGGACGACATGATCCGCAGCCACCTCCTCCCAGCCACGTACAAGTCCACTGGTTTCTTGGGACTGTAAATCATCCCTAAAAGACTGCTGCTGATGATGCTGAGTGCCAGCCTCCACCTCCATGCTGACACAATCCTCCTCCTCCTCCTCCTCCTCCTCCTCCTCCTCCTCCTCTTCCTGTGCGATGGGTGGGACAGAAGGAACACTGTCTGGGTAAAGGGGGCCTTGAGAGGCAAGGAAGTCCTCCTCTTCCTGCCTCTGTTCTGCCTCAAGTGCCCTGTCCATTATTCCACGCAGCGTGTGCTCCAACAGGTGGACAAGAGGTACAGTGTCACTGATGCATGCACTGTCACTGCTCACCATCCTCGTGGCCTCCTCAAATGGTGCCAGGACAGTGCATGCATCCCTGATCATGCCCCACTGGCGTGGAGAAAAAAAACCAAGCTCCCCTGACCCTGTCCTGGTGCCGTAGTCGCACAGGTACTCATTGATGGCCCTCTGCTGCGTGTGCAGCCGCTGCAGCATGGCCAACGTTGAGTTCCACCTGGTGGGCATGTCACATATAAGGCGGTTCTTGGGCAGGTTCAACTCCTTTTGCAGCTCAGCCAGGCGAGCACTGGCATTATAAGATCTGCGGAAATGCACACAGACTTTCCTGGCCTGCCTCAGGACATCCTGTAAGCCCGGGTACCTGCCCAAGAAGCGCTGCACCACCAGGTTAAGGACGTGAGCCACACAGGGCACATGGGTCAGTTGTCCCTGTCGGAGGGCGGAGAGGAGGTTGGTGCCATTGTCGCAAACCACCATTCCTGGCTTAAGCTGGCGTGGCGTCAACCACCTCTCGGCCTGGCCCTGCAGAGCAGACAGGACCTCTGCCCCAGTGTGGCTTCTGTCCCCCAAACACACCAGCGCAAGCACGGCATGGCATCTTTTTGCCTGCGTACTTGCGTAGCCCCGTGAACGGCTACGGAGCACCGCTGGTTCATAGGACAAACCACAGGAAGAGGCCATGGAGGAAGAAGAAGAGGAGGGGGTGGAGGAGAGAGGTGTGTCACAACCAGTAGTAGCATTTTGGAGGCGTGGCGGTGGGACAACCTCCAACACTACTGCACCTTGTCCTGAATCCTTCCCAGCTGCCAAAAGAGTGACCCAATGGGCCGTGAAAGAAAGGTAACGTCCCTGTCCATGCCTGCTGGACCATGAGTCAGCGGTAATATGCACCTTACCGCTGACCGCCCTGTCCAGCGAGGCCAAGACATTGCCTTCCACATGCCGGTAGAGAGCCGGAATAGCCTTCCGTGAGAAAAAGTGGCGTTTGGGAACCTGCCACTGAGGAACCGCACATTGCACAAACTCACGGAAGGGGGCCGAGTCTACCAACTGAAAAGGCAGCAGTTGAAGCGCTAGCAATTTAGCCAAGCTAGCATTCAACCGCTGGGCATGTGGATGGCTGGGAGTGAACTTCTTTCGACGGTCCAGCAGCTGGGGCAGGGAAATTTGCCTGCTAGAATCGGACGTCGGTGTACTGCTAGCAGAGTGGGTGCAAGTACTTGGCTGTGACACACCTAATTCTACACCTTCATTCCTCTCAGTGCATGTTTCAGAGAGGACTGAAGTTATAGTGGGGTTGGAGATCCCAGCTGATGCGGTGCAAGGAGAGGTCCGCTTGGTTCTTTGGTGTGGGTCTTTGAGGTAGGCTTGCCAACGAGCTGCATGGCAGGTCAACATATGTCTGGTCAGGCATGTGGTACCCAAGCGGCTGATGTTTTGGCCACGCGATATACGCTTGAGACATATGTTGCAAACAGCAGCTGTGCGATCTGATGCACTAGCCTCAAAAAAGGCCCACACCAAAGAACTTTTTGAATGACGGGCAGAGGCAGCGCCCTGCACAGGCGGAGCTCTGCGGTGTGATTCCGTCGGTGTACTGCCCTTACGCTGGCCACCAAAGGGCATCCTGCCTCGTTGGAGATGTGCCTCCTCCTCATCCTCCTCCTCCTCCTCTCTCCTATTAGGCACCCACGTGGAGTCATTGACCTCATCATCCCCTCCCTCCTCATCACTGGAGCCAATCTGGCAGTATGCTGCAGCTGCTGGAACATGACTGCCAGATTGGTGTCCTTCTTGAGCATCCCCTCTGTCTGCTCTCACGCTACTGCCTTCCTCTAGCTGGGTTTCATCATCAGACCCTTCGAAACGCTGGGCATCCTCCTGGAGCATGTACCCAACACTGTGCTGAAACAGTTCGGGGGACTCCTCAGGAGGAGGACATGGTGGGTCTAGGGAAGGAGTGACTGATGATTTGTCTGACATTGATACCAGGGAAGACGACGCTTTGGCAGCTGCTTTTCCAGTACCCTGAGCCTGGGTGAGAGAGGATGAGGAGGAGGAGGAGGGCTTGGTCATCCACTCTACCAAGTCTTCGGCATGATGTGGCTCAACATGTCCAGCTGCCGAAAAGAAGGACAAGCGTGTCCCATGGCCATGTGCTGATGACAATGCACCGCGTCCACGACCAGCACTGTTGCCCCCAGACACAGAGCCTGCTTGCCCTCTTTTATTGCCTCCTGACTGTCTGCCTCTCCTTGTTTGCCTTCCAGACATTCTAATAGATGGCCTGCAGGGAGATGGGAAAAAAGCAATAAGGGCTACCTTCAGGTGTCCTTCTCTGTCCCTTGAAACAAGGACTTTCACAGTGAAAGAAACTGACACTGTCCCTACCTAGAGTTTTCTGTCCCTAGAATAAATGTTTTTTTTAATCACAATATAGCACAAGGAAAATTAACTCACTGTCCTTACAGGTCCCTGGAAACAAGGACTTGCAGAGTGAAAGAAACTGACACTGTCCCTACCTAGAGTTTTCTGTCCCTAGAATAAATGTTTTTTTTAATCACAATATAGCACAAGGAAAATTAACTCACTGTCCTTACAGGTCCCTGGAAACAAGGACTTGCAGAGTGAAAGAAACTGACACTGTCCCTACCTAGAGTTTTCTGTCCCTAGAATAAATGTTTTTTTTAATCACAATATAGCACAAGGACAATTAACTCACTGTCCTTACAGGTCCCTGGAAACAAGGACTTGCAGAGTGAAAGAAACTGACACTGTCCCTACCTAGAGTTTTCTGTCCCTAGAATAAATGTTTTTTTTAAGCACAATATAGCACAAGGACAATTAACTCACTGTCCTTACAGGTCCCTGGAAACAAGGACTTGCAGAGTGAAAGAAAAAAAACACTCTCCCTACCTACAGTTTTCTGTCCCTAGAAAAAATGTTTTTTTTAATCACAATATAGCACAAGGAAAATTAACTCACTGTCCTTACAGGTCCCTGGAAACAAGGACTTGCAGAGTGAAAGAAACTGACACTGTCCCTACCTAGAGTTTTCTGTCCCTAGAATAAATGTTTTTTTTAATCACAATATAGCACAAGGACAATTAACTCACTGTCCTTACAGGTCCCTGGAAACAAGGACTTGCAGAGTGAAAGAAACTGACACTGTCCCTACCTAGAGTTTTCTGTCCCTAGAATAAATGTTTTTTTTAAGCACAATATAGCACAAGGACAATTAACTCACTGTCCTTACAGGTCCCTGGAAACAAGGACTTGCAGAGTGAAAGAAAAAAAACACTCTCCCTACCTACAGTTTTCTGTCCCTAGAAAAAATGTTTTTTTTAATCACAATATAGCACAAGGAAAATTAACTCACTGTCCTTACAGGTCCCTGGAAACAAGGACTTGCAGAGTGAAAGAAACTGACACTGTCCCTACCTAGAGTTTTCTGTCCCTAGAATAAATGTTTTTTTTAATCACAATATAGCACAAGGAAAATTAACTCACTGTCCTTACAGGTCCCTGGAAACAAGGACTTGCAGAGTGAAAGAAACTGACACTGTCCCTACCTAGAGTTTTCTGTCCCTAGAATAAATGTTTTTTTTAAGCACAATATAGCACAAGGACAATTAACTCACTGTCCTTACAGGTCCCTGGAAACAAGGACTTGCAGAGTGAAAAAAAAAAAACACTCTCCCTACCTACAGTTTTCTGTCCCTAGAAAAAATGTTTTTTTTAAGCACAATATAGCACAAGGACAATTAACTCACTGTCCTTACAGGTCCCTGGAAACAAGGACTTGCAGAGTGAAAGAAAAAAAACACTCTCCCTACCTAGAGTTTTCTGTCCCTAGAATAAATGTTTTTTTTAATCACAATATAGCACAAGGAAAATTAACTCACTGTCCTTACAGGTCCCTGGAAACAAGGACTTGCAGAGTGAAAGAAACTGACACTGTCCCTACCTAGAGTTTTCTGTCCCTAGAATAAATGTTTTTTTTAATCACAATATAGCACAAGGAAAATTAACTCACTGTCCTTACAGGTCCCTGGAAACAAGGACTTGCAGAGTGAAAGAAACTGACACTGTCCCTACCTAGAGTTTTCTGTCCCTAGAATAAATGTTTTTTTTAATCACAATATAGCACAAGGAAAATTAACTCACTGTCCTTACAGGTCCCTGGAAACAAGGACTTGCAGAGTGAAAGAAACTGACACTGTCCCTACCTAGAGTTTTCTGTCCCTAGAATAAATGTTTTTTTTAATCACAATATAGCACAAGGAAAATTAACTCACTGTCCTTACAGGTCCCTGGAAACAAGGACTTGCAGAGTGAAAGAAACTGACACTGTCCCTACCTAGAGTTTTCTGTCCCTAGAATAAATGTTTTTTTTAAGCACAATATAGCACAAGGACAATTAACTCACTGTCCTTACAGGTCCCTGGAAACAAGGACTTGCAGAGTGAAAGAAAAAAAACACTCTCCCTACCTACAGTTTTCTGTCCCTAGAAAAAATGTTTTTTTTAATCACAATATAGCACAAGGAAAATTAACTCACTGTCCTTACAGGTCCCTGGAAACAAGGACTTGCAGAGTGAAAGAAACTGACACTGTCCCTACCTAGAGTTTTCTGTCCCTAGAATAAATGTTTTTTTTAATCACAATATAGCACAAGGAAAATTAACTCACTGTCCTTACAGGTCCCTGGAAACAAGGACTTGCAGAGTGAAAGAAACTGACACTGTCCCTACCTAGAGTTTTCTGTCCCTAGAATAAATGTTTTTTTTAATCACAATATAGCACAAGGACAATTAACTCACTGTCCTTACAGGTCCCTGGAAACAAGGACTTGCAGAGTGAAAGAAACTGACACTGTCCCTACCTAGAGTTTTCTGTCCCTAGAATAAATGTTTTTTTTAAGCACAATATAGCACAAGGACAATTAACTCACTGTCCTTACAGGTCCCTGGAAACAAGGACTTGCAGAGTGAAAGAAAAAAAACACTCTCCCTACCTACAGTTTTCTGTCCCTAGAAAAAATGTTTTTTTTAATCACAATATAGCACAAGGAAAATTAACTCACTGTCCTTACAGGTCCCTGGAAACAAGGACTTGCAGAGTGAAAGAAACTGACACTGTCCCTACCTAGAGTTTTCTGTCCCTAGAATAAATGTTTTTTTTAATCACAATATAGCACAAGGACAATTAACTCACTGTCCTTACAGGTCCCTGGAAACAAGGACTTGCAGAGTGAAAGAAACTGACACTGTCCCTACCTAGAGTTTTCTGTCCCTAGAATAAATGTTTTTTTTAAGCACAATATAGCACAAGGACAATTAACTCACTGTCCTTACAGGTCCCTGGAAACAAGGACTTGCAGAGTGAAAAAAAAAAAACACTCTCCCTACCTACAGTTTTCTGTCCCTAGAAAAAATGTTTTTTTTAAGCACAATATAGCACAAGGACAATTAACTCACTGTCCTTACAGGTCCCTGGAAACAAGGACTTGCAGAGTGAAAGAAAAAAAACACTCTCCCTACCTAGAGTTTTCTGTCCCTAGAATAAATGTTTTTTTTAATCACAATATAGCACAAGGAAAATTAACTCACTGTCCTTACAGGTCCCTGGAAACAAGGACTTGCAGAGTGAAAGAAACTGACACTGTCCCTACCTAGAGTTTTCTGTCCCTAGAATAAATGTTTTTTTTAATCACAATATAGCACAAGGAAAATTAACTCACTGTCCTTACAGGTCCCTGGAAACAAGGACTTGCAGAGTGAAAGAAACTGACACTGTCCCTACCTAGAGTTTTCTGTCCCTAGAATAAATGTTTTTTTTAATCACAATATAGCACAAGGAAAATTAACTCACTGTCCTTACAGGTCCCTGGAAACAAGGACTTGCAGAGTGAAAGTAACTGACACTGTCCCTACCTAGAGTTTTCTGTCCCTAGAATAAATGTTTTTTTTAATCACAATATAGCACAAGGACAATTAACTCACTGTCCTTACAGGTCCCTGGAAACAAGGACTTGCAGAGTGAAAGAAACTGACACTGTCCCTACCTAGAGTTTTCTGTCCCTAGAATAAATGTTTTTTTTAAGCACAATATAGCACAAGGACAATTAACTCACTGTCCTTACAGGTCCCTGGAAACAAGGACTTGCAGAGTGAAAGAAAAAAAACACTCTCCCTACCTACAGTTTTCTGTCCCTAGAAAAAATGTTTTTTTTAATCACAATATAGCACAAGGAAAATTAACTCACTGTCCTTACAGGTCCCTGGAAACAAGGACTTGCAGAGTGAAAGAAACTGACACTGTCCCTACCTAGAGTTTTCTGTCCCTAGAATAAATGTTTTTTTTAATCACAATATAGCACAAGGACAATTAACTCACTGTCCTTACAGGTCCCTGGAAACAAGGACTTGCAGAGTGAAAGAAACTGACACTGTCCCTACCTAGAGTTTTCTGTCCCTAGAATAAATGTTTTTTTTAAGCACAATATAGCACAAGGACAATTAACTCACTGTCCTTACAGGTCCCTGGAAACAAGGACTTGCAGAGTGAAAGAAAAAAAACACTGTCCCTACCTAGAGTTTTCTGTCCCTAGAAAAAATGTTTTTTTTAATCACAATATAGCACAAGGAAAATTAACTCACTGTCCTTACAGGTCCCTGGAAACAAGGACTTGCAGAGTGAAAGAAACTGACACTGTCCCTACCTAGAGTTTTCTGTCCCTAGAATAAATGTTTTTTTTAATCACAATATAGCACAAGGACAATTAACTCACTGTCCTTACAGGTCCCTGGAAACAAGGACTTGCAGAGTGAAAGAAACTGACACTGTCCCTACCTAGAGTTTTCTGTCCCTAGAATAAATGTTTTTTTTAAGCACAATATAGCACAAGGACAATTAACTCACTGTCCTTACAGGTCCCTGGAAACAAGGACTTGCAGAGTGAAAGAAAAAAAACACTCTCCCTACCTAGAGTTTTCTGTCCCTAGAAAAAATGTTTTTTTTAATCACAATATAGCACAAGGAAAATTAACTCACTGTCCTTACAGGTCCCTGGAAACAAGGACTTGCAGAGTGAAAGAAAAAAAACACTCTCCCTACCTACAGTTTTCTGTCCCTAGAAAAAATGTTTTTTTTAATCACAATATAGCACAAGGAAAATTAACTCACTGTCCTTACAGGTCCCTGGAAACAAGGACTTGCAGAGTGAAAGAAACTGACACTGTCCCTACCTAGAGTTTTCTGTCCCTAGAATAAATGTTTTTTTTAATCACAATATAGCACAAGGAAAATTAACTCACTGTCCTTACAGGTCCCTGGAAACAAGGACTTGCAGAGTGAAAGAAACTGACACTGTCCCTACCTAGAGTTTTCTGTCCCTAGAATAAATGTTTTTTTTAATCACAATATAGCACAAGGAAAATTAACTCACTGTCCTTACAGGTCCCTGGAAACAAGGACTTGCAGAGTGAAAGAAACTGACACTGTCCCTACCTAGAGTTTTCTGTCCCTAGAATAAATGTTTTTTTTAATCACAATATAGCACAAGGACAATTAACTCACTGTCCTTACAGGTCCCTGGAAACAAGGACTTGCAGAGTGAAAGAAACTGACACTGTCCCTACCTAGAGTTTTCTGTCCCTAGAATAAATGTTTTTTTTAAGCACAATATAGCACAAGGACAATTAACTCACTGTCCTTACAGGTCCCTGGAAACAAGGACTTGCAGAGTGAAAGAAAAAAAACACTCTCCCTACCTACAGTTTTCTGTCCCTAGAAAAAATGTTTTTTTTAATCACAATATAGCACAAGGAAAATTAACTCACTGTCCTTACAGGTCCCTGGAAACAAGGACTTGCAGAGTGAAAGAAACTGACACTGTCCCTACCTAGAGTTTTCTGTCCCTAGAATAAATGTTTTTTTTAATCACAATATAGCACAAGGACAATTAACTCACTGTCCTTACAGGTCCCTGGAAACAAGGACTTGCAGAGTGAAAGAAACTGACACTGTCCCTACCTAGAGTTTTCTGTCCCTAGAATAAATGTTTTTTTTAAGCACAATATAGCACAAGGACAATTAACTCACTGTCCTTACAGGTCCCTGGAAACAAGGACTTGCAGAGTGAAAGAAACTGACACTGTCCCTACCTAGAGTTTTCTGTCCCTAGAATAAATGTTTTTTTTAAGCACACTATAGCAGAAGCACAAAACACACTGACACTCTCCCTACCTATCCTTCTCTTTCCCTAAACTAAAGGAATCCAGGTTAAGCAAGAAAGAAATAACAGTCACTGTCCCTGCCTATGCTACTCTATCCCTGCTCCGGAACACACTACACTAGGCCGCCGTGCTGGCGGCCTTTTATAGTGTGGGGCGTGTACTAAACACCCTCAGCAATAATTGGCCACAGGCATCCTGCCTGTGGCCAATCATTGCTCTCCTCGCTGCCGGCGCTGTGATTGGCCAAGCATGCGGGGTCACAGTGCATGCTTGGCCAATCACAGCGCCTGGATGACACTGCGATGGCGTAGTGCATTGTGGGCCGTTCGCGTCACTCGAATTTGGCGCGAACGGCCCAAATCGTTCGATCTTCGTCGAACGATCGAACAGCCAATGTTCGAGTCGAACGTATGTTCGACTCGAACACGAAGCTCATCCCTACTCACCATTCTCATGATCATTGAAATTCTACGAGGTGAGATCTTGCATGGAGCCCCAGACCGAAGGAGACAAATAGTATATTTTTCAGGGTACTGGTGAAATTACCATTTCTAAATGTTCGCCCCGACGTAACCTAAGGCGATTTACAGGAACAAGCCGACCTTCCGCAGTATAATGACGACGGCTGGCCGGCTAGTGGTTAAAGTGAATCTACAATCGAAATGAAAATGTGCTCTGTTATAAGAGCACATTTTCATTTTGAGTGTAGATTCACTTTAACCACTTTCTGACCAGCCACCGCCATTATACTGCGGAAGGTCGGCTTGTTCCTGCAAATCGCCATAGGTGTACGTCGGGGAAGCCGGTGTGCAAGGCCGGCGGCCAGCCACGATGGCTCCTCAGAGAGCCAGAACGGGGATCTGTCAATGTAAACAAACAGATCTCCTTTCTGACAGGGAAGTAGAGAGAGATCTGCTGTTCCTAGTGAGGAACAGCGATATCTCTCCTCCTCCAGTCAGTCCCCTCCCCCCACAGTTATAAACACCTCCTAGGGAACACATTTAACCCCTTGATCACCACTAGTGTTAACCCCTTCCCTGCCAGTGTCATTTATACAGTAATCAGTGGCTATTTTTAGCTCTCATCGCTGTATAAATGTCACTGGTCCCAAAAAAGTGTCAAAAGTCTCTGATCTGTCTGCCACAATGTCGCAGTCCCGCTAAAAATAGTAAAAAAAATTATAATAATAAAAATGCCATAAATCTATCTGGTATTTTGTAGACGCTATAACTTTTGCGCAAACCAATCAATATACTCTTATTGAGATTTTCTTTTACCAAAAATATGTAGAAGAATATATATTTGCCTAAACTAATGAAGACATTTTTTATTTAAAAAAAAAATTGGGGATATTTATTATAGCAAAAAGTAAAAAATATTGTTTGTTTTTTTCCAAATTTTCGGCCTTTTTTTGTTTATAGTGCAAAAAATAAAAACACCAGAGGTGATCAAATACCACCAAAAAAAAGCTCTATTTGTGGGGGGGGGGGGGAAATTGTTTGGGTACAGCATCGCAGGACCGCGCAATTGTCAATTAAAGCGACGCAGTGCCATATCTCAAAAAATGAAATAAAAAATCATATCATCACAGAGTGGAGCTGTGGATACGAAAAACAAAAACAATGCCACGTCCCGATAGATCAGATTTAAAAGAGTAAGTTGGCAGATGATGGACTTTATAGGCGTAATACAGTTTAAAAAATATGTAAATTTATTGAAGGAGAAACATACAAATTATTTAAAAAACATAGATGACAATAATAGTTCCTAGAAGGGCCTGGGAACACAAAAATTCATAACACACCACCTATAACCTAGAAGGTACAGCACCTATACTGTACCTTCTAGGTTATAGGTGGTGTGTTATGAACGGCCATTATTGTCATCTATGTTTTTTAAACAATTTGTATGTTTCTCCTTCAATAAATTTACATATTTTTTAAACTGTATTACGCCTATAATGTCCATCATCTCCCAACTTACTCTTTTAAATCGTATGTCAAAAAATGGCCTGGTCATTAAGGGAGAAAATCTTCCGGTCCTTAAGTGGTTAAAGAGATATAAAAAGATAACACTCAAATTTACAGAGTATCATGCAAAGCACAAATGCATATGGTGTCGGTGAGAGGAACATACACACCAAGGATACATGGAATTAGTTTTTGTTCCTTTTTGTTTTCAGTTACAAGAATTAATTGAAGTCACGGGACAGTGACAGTCATATTTCAGGTTTGCATTTACAACCTTGCTCAAGTATGGATGCAACTAATCTTCACATTAGCAAGTTTTTCATAAGAACGCTGACCAATGGCATTAGCACAAAGTTACTTATTACAGAGACATTCAAACAGAGAATGTGAAAAATGACACATTATTTATATTACCATGGTACAATATAGACTTGTATTATGGGATTCAGACAAGATAGAGAACAGTTTCTGTATTCAATAAGACACATTTATCAGGAGCACCAATGTTATTATTTATAATGGTATTATGATTATTATCATTATCAGTATTTTTCCGTTACTGCCTATTATTACCACATATTTCTTATACATTGGTATTATTACTGTAATACCTATTATTACCTGTCCTCGTCCCGTAGGAAAAGGGACTCACCCATAGTCACTGGGGATGCTACACCCCGGGTGGAGGCCCCGGAGCCTGAGGAGGACTCTGTCCCGTTGTCTGCCCTTCCACCACTGGAGATGCCTGTACCTGTTGCTGAGGTAGCGAGAGTGTCATTGCGGGCCCCTATGTCTGGTCCGGAGGCAGTGAAAGTGCCTCGACATCCGGATACCATAATTTTACCAGGGTTGGGAGATCGAGCAACCATGCCACCATTGTCCCGGTTACAGAGGTTGGTCAACCAGAAAGTTGTAAGCGAGTACGGATGGGAATACCCGTACCTGCCTAAAGAGTTGCTGTTTGAAGTGGAGGCCTATAGATATCGGTGGTACGCGGACTTTGTCTGGACTCATTTGAAGGTACCTCAGGCCTGTAGATATTATTCTTGTTCTGCCGCAGCTACTAAGTGGTACAAGGAATGTAGAGAGTCATGGATGCTCGGCAAACACATACATGCCGATAAAGTGGTCATTTGCCGAAAAGATAAAGACAATGCTGAATATCACATTGACACCTTTGATAAAAACTGGAAACCATTGGTGTTGCCGCATCCGCAGTACTATCTTTAAGAGACTGAACTCTTTTATGTTTGCCTTTGTTTATTCTGGAGTATATTCTCCTGGAGCTCAAGAACTTTAGCCCTTGCATATGGGGTTGTCTCCTTGTTGGAAGAGCGGGAGTAGTTGTTTTTTTCCTCCCTCTCACAGCGCCTAAGCAACAGAGACTTTTGGGGTAGAAGTAGCTCAGGGCCAGGGCCAAAGGAGAAGAAGAAGGAAGATTTACTCTCAAGAAAAAAAAAAAAGTTTTAGGACAAGTGTCTTGACGGTGACGCTTCCACTAGGTGGTGGTGTTGCATAACTTTTATATTGCATTTTAAGTGTAACTTACTTTTTAGAAGGAAAGGGTTTTTCCTTCGGGGAGAATTCTTTCACTTCTAGTGTAAATAGGTTGGAAAGTCAATTATTGGTTGTATGTTTTCTTTTTCTTCCTCTGCAGGTGGACAACAAGCAAATCACTGAGAATGGGGTGGGTTTAGCTATTGCAGAGGGAAGGGAAAATGTAAATGATAAATGTATTTTATGTGACATTGAGAATGTGATGTACACATGTGTTTTCTCTGCTCTTTTTTTATTTCTGCATTTAACCTCTTTTCCCCATGTTCAAGTTCCGGCACAAACAAACATTTTTTTCTCTTTTCCAAATTGTTTTTGTAGATAGTTTCTGGAATAGGTCTATGTTGACTCAGGCTTGAGGGACATAGGTTTGCTCCAGACACTGGGGACCAGTGTCTATTTAGTGGGAGGAGTATGGAGCGGGGTGCTAAATTTAGGGGAAGTGTTTGGGTGGTAGCTGTGCCCAAACACCCTAATTGATAGAGTTCTTGAAACCATTTTTGTCCACAGGTGGAGTATTGGTGTACAGTTCCCTGTGGCCTGCAGGTGGCGCCGCCATAGTAGGCCAGGGTTGAACCACTGATACAGTGCTGTGCCTTGTGTGTCCCCTCTCGGCAACCATACAGTGGGTGTGGTCTACCTGCTGGGCATGCTGGGAGAGGATATAAAAGGGGCAGACGCTGCCTGTTCGGGGTTCTCGTTCCTGTCCGCCCTGGGCACCTTTAGCCCAGGGGCGGGTCTGCGGTTCTTTGTCAAGGGTCCCAGGCACCTTTAGCCCTGGGACTGCGCCAAAGGTCTGTGCCCAGCACCTTTAGCTGGAGCCCACCGGGGATCAAGGAATCTCAGGGTGCCGCCTTGCGAGGGGACCCATATCCTAGATGAGGAGGCCGGGGGAGGAACTGTTTCGAAGGACTGGTGCGGAAGACACAGTGAAGGAAGGGTCCCGGTAACTCTCTGGAGGGATGTCTTCTCCTTAACAGAGGCCAAGTTCACCGGGTCTGTGGCAGAGACCAAGTTCACCAGGTCTGTGGCAGAGACCGAGTTCACCGGGTCTGTGGCAGAGACCAAGGGTAAAGTTCGAGCATCATTTCGGCTGCTAGTCCTAAGTTAGAGAGACTATCCGAATGGGCTGAGTCTGCTTGAGAATCAGAGCAGTAAATTGTGTTACATTTGTGCCTGGACCTCATCCACATCTTAAGCTGTCCTGTTCTCCCTCCAACCTTTTCTGTCAGAGACTGTGTTTTATAAGAAATAAACCTCTACGTTGGAGTGCAGCTGGTGTGGACATTCAAGTTACTGTGGGGATACAAGGACTTGTCTTTATTAAAAATAGAGGTGAGAGACATTCTTTGGTTGTCTAACTGTGGAAGACCCATCAACAACACCGCTCAACCTATTCACATAGGAGGGTACAGGCTTGTGGTGCGGTGTGCCTCTTTCTTCCTGCGAGGAGCCAAAGTTAATGCAGGTAAAGAAAGGGGTCTGTGTGCTACATTACAATAAGCTCAGGGCCCTTTAGTTGAACTTTAGTAGCTGATGTTTTTGTTAACAATGTGTCCTAGCATGGATGCTCAAGCCATCAGCCAGCTCTAGTCATAATAAATAGAAGGACATTGTTGAAAAAACTATTATGTGTGGATATTACACTCTATCTGAAGCCAAGGTCACAAATAACTACATTATTCTGCATTAATTACAGCATTTTGAAAAACACATTGGGGAAATATTGTCATTTCTGAGCTTTTGACGAGGTAATAGAACTCTGTTCAGAGGAGGCTTGGCTAACCTTTTCTTTTTTTTTTTGGGCTACTAAGGGACTAAAAAAAGTCAGGACTTCTAGCAAGGCCATGGGGACAGAGGACTAGGGTCAGGATAATCATCCTGTCATAGGCACACTTGAATAAAGATACCATTTTGTACAGGCTCTGCTTCTTGTGTAATGTGATTATTTTACTTCACTTTCTCAATCAACATTGACTATCTTTAATCCTTATTCTGCTAGCCTTAGTATATAGATAGCAACGTATATCATATTTACTTGTTTTATATATTCTTTTACATTTCTTTAGTCACTTCCCTGTTTCCATGCCTAGATAAATGATGTCATACATCCTAGGAGTGTTCAGGAAGGGAGGAAGGGTTTTCTCAGCAAAGCACACCCTCTTGCCTGCATGCCTGAGCTAAGGGCAGATGGATTCCAGGAAGTAAATGCTACATGAATCATACTGCCCTTATTCAAGATGGCCATGGCCATAAATGCTAGGGGGTGTTTTTTTAAAAGTGATTTCTCAGCAAAATAAAGCATGAAGACAAGGATGGATGGGCGCATTTGCTTTGAATATCAAAAATGAATTAAATAGCGTTTTTGGTTTGTGGTGCTCAGATGCAATGTAGTTCCGCTTTAAAATGAATACTAGAATGTGCTAAAAGTAAAAGTATAAAGTGTTACTAAACCCACAACAGTAAAATCTGTCTGTATATGCAGTAAAGCATGCTTGTTATACTCACTGTGGATTAATCCTCTGCATTGTGTAAAAAGGCTGTTTCATCCTGTCTTCTCTGTTCCTCCCCTTCTTCCACAGTTCTAAATCCATCTGCTGATAGAACAGAGCCTTGGAGTCAGGCTGCACGTGCTCAGTTTGGTGTGTATTGCTAGAGAGTTTTTCTTTTCTTGGCAGAGTGCATGTGATCAGCACAGGGCCAATCAGAGAGACAGACAATTAGGGGAGAATGAAAACTCCTCCTACAAGCATTGGCCAGTACTCTGCTGGATAAAGATAGAAGTCACAAGACTGCTATATACTGCTGATAAGAAAAGGTATTTAGCATTTTATAGTCACTAAAACTATTGCATTCCTATGTTCTGTGTACTGTGGGAGACCAGATATAGCGAATGGAGGGTCCTGGGTTTAGTAACACTTTAACATACAGATCTGACTAAACTCCATATTAACAATTTTTTAAAGCATATATAAAGCCCAAACATTTATTTTCAATTTTTTTATGAAATTGGAAGTGTCAGGTTTCATCTGTGCCCCATTGGGGAGACGTTATTTCCTGTCCTGTAGACAAAACAGGAAGTGAGAAAAAATATGCACTCCTAGGCAGTTGCCACCGGTACAGGTGTCTCCATTGGAAGATTTTATGAATTTTCCCTTACTCGTAGTATTGGTGACTTTGGTAACCAGGACAAATAGAAAGGGTAAATTTCCCTAGCGGAGACACAGATAACAATAAAAAATGTTGAGGGGTTCTAAACTCTACTCATTCAAAAGTACTATACAAAACGAAAAAAAAATCTTGGCTTTAGATAAACTTTAATTTCGTCAAAATTATTATGGTTCTTCGTTTGAGTTGTGATTAAAGCGGAGCTCCACCAAAAGGGAGTTCTGCTTTAAGCATTCCTCTCCCCGCTCCTATGCCACATTTGGCATGTCATTTATTTGGGGTGGGGGTACCTAGTTTTGACAAGTACTTGCTCCCACTTCCGCTGGGGCCGCCTAGGTGAGTCGAGCGGAAGTTCTCCTCTCCCTCTCCCTCCCTGCAATCTTCTGGGACACGTCACAGCAGAGTGCACACACTTGTAATGCTGGGGCCCGGGGAGAGGCGAGAGAGAGGAGCGAGGGTTTGGGCAGCCACATCGCTGGATCCTGGGACAGGTGTTTATTAAAAGTCAGCTACACTTTTAATAAACACAAAAACAACTGTAACTCCGCTTTAATGACAATTCTTGGAACTGATGACCAGGCGCTATGTTTAAATTTAGTGGGTGTCTGAGCTGGTAGTTAGCTCAGACTTTGATGATTAAGGCTATATCAGTCTCTGTTCCGGCTATGGCTGTGCTTGGAGGGACTTTCCCATTGTTTGCCTGAAGGTGGCGTTACCACCACAGGCCAGTGTTGGAAAACAGGCAGGCCAGAGCGTATTGGGTATTTTTCCTCAGGAACAGCTCGGTGGGAGTGGTCTCCCCGCTGGGCATGCTGGGGAAGGGTACTTAAGGGGCAGACGCTATTGTTCGGGGCTCCTTTGCCTTGTGGCTCTCCTGGCTCAATGTATGTGATAGTGAAATTTCAGCCGCGGAGCCATGCTGGCCCGAGGCTGCATCTCTGCCAGGTAGGCCCAGTTGTCCTGGCTGGGGCCTTCACTTTGAAGGTGATCCTGTGCTGTCTGTCCTGTGGGAGGAAGCAATTCAATGGAGGAAACCAGGGGAGGACCTGTCCTGGAGAGGACCAAGCGAAAGGCTGGTGTCTCGGGGGAAGGCCTGGTGACCTTATTGGAGGATGCACCGTAGCTTATGCTACCTTACAGTGTGCTGGGTCGGCTTAAAGGCTCTAAAACTGTAAGGTTGGATCTCTGGATACTAAATCCTGTGGCAGAGGATTATTGAACAGTTCATCTTTATCGTCCCAAAGTCTGTGGCAGAGACTGTTGTTCTTCATTTTGTTCATGCATCATCCCGGCTGCTAGGCTAGTGAGAGGGGCCTATCCGGGTGGGCAATACCCACTTAAAGGAGAGTGGTGAGTGTGACTTTTTGAAGTTTAGAAGTTTCCCCAGTGATCTGTATCGTGTGCCTGAACCTTACCCTGACCCTCCATCCCTCTACCTGTGCAAGTTCCTTTAAAATAAAGCCTAACGAAAAGGGTTCATAACTTGTGTGGACATTGAAGTTTCTATAGACTCTCATCCCCTAGACAACGAATGGTGAGGTAACGTGCAAGGCTCAAATCTAACCCAGCTCCTACTGGGGTAGTGCTACAGAGGTCTTTTTTTTAAAGCTTACCTGGTGTCATCTGTTCATAATTATAATTTTGCAACAGTTATTTACAGTTTGCTATAGTTTTTGTTCTATTATGGCAGTAAACACTAGAGAGATCAAGTCTGTAAACTGTGTCGTTTGTTGTTGATTTATGATCATTTAAGAGACGTTCTAAAAAAATGAATGATTAATGCATGTTTTGTAATATATAAATATTTATTGCGAAAATTCAAGAAATGACAAAATTGTGTTACTTTGGCAGTTAGAATAGTATTTCCACTACCAATGAATATTCTATGGTATACTGTATGACTGCATACTTGAAATAAAAATAATATAGGCACTGCTCTCAAGTATCAAAAATCTTTGAAATTTTCACCACATAATGTGTAATCTCAGTTTCAAAACATAAAATGTAATTTGAAAAGAATTCCAATTTACTCTGTAAGGCCCAACCAAACACGCGGGTTGCAGGAAAGAAATTTGCTCAATTCCACTATCAACACACACAGTGATGATGTGGGAATCCCTCCTGCCAAGCCACTGTCTTCTTTCGGTGGGGGGCGGGGGGGGGGCGAGGGAAGCCGCCCCTGCTGGGAGAAAACAGTGATTATCGCTAGCGGCTATAGTAGCTGCTAGCGATAATAGCAAAAGAATCCGGCAGGCTTGTTGTACCCTAGTTTATTGATCGATTAACTTGGTACATTAAGTCTGCCCATTAATGGTTCGAATTCAGCAGCTGGCCGAGATTCGAACCCTGTATGGCCCGCCTTAATGTGATTCTGAAGATGTTCTAAAGAAGCAAATACATTTCTGACTTACATATATAATTATTTAAGGACATAGCAAGCCTTCATAACAGGTAAGACCCCTTTTACACTGAGGCAGTTTTCAGGCATTTTAGTGCTAAAAATAGCACCTGTAAAGCGCCTGAAAACTACCTCTCATGCCTTTCCGGTGTGAAAGCCTGAGTGCTTTCACACTGGAGCAGTGCGCTTGCGGGACGGGAAAAAAAATCCTGCAAGCAGCATCTTTGGGGCAGTGTAGGAGCGTTGTATACACCATTCCTACACCGCCCCTGCCCATTGGAATGAATGTGTAATGGAGTTGATAAAATGATTATTTTATGTTTAAGATTAATCTCTCTATTATCCACTCAAATATTGGTACTTCCTTTTATTCTTTATTATTTTTATTATTTCTTTCTTTCATTATGCTTTGGTATATTGGTTTAGAAATGTGGTGCAAGTTGGGTGTCTTTTGTTTCAGCTGCACACATGGTTCACAGCCCCATCCTTAGGAATTTTAGAGTAATTAGCCCCCCTTCTGAGACATGTGTCTGCAAGGAATAATAGACACACACACACACTGAGATATATCTATTACAAATGAGCAGCGCTTCGGAATTGCATCGCGGGCGCTTTTAACCCCTTCTTCCACCACTAGCGGGGTTAAAGTAGCCTTAGTGTTGAGTTGTAAATTACTAATAAAAATCTGCCATGCGTTATCCAACACACTAGAGGTACATTTGACCATTTTTACACAACTGCTGAGCATGCAATTAAAATGGTTGTAAACCCTTACATATACACAGTGAAGTAACTGGCCTCAGGTGATACACAGAGATGACCTGTACCTGTTTATCTTCATTCTTCTCTTCTTTACATCGGTTCAAAGTGATGACTTTTTAACCACTTGCTTACTGGGCACTTAAACCCCCTTCCTGCCCAGGCCAATTTTCAGCTTTCAGCACTGTCACGCTTTGAATGACAATTGCGCGGTCGTGCGACGTGGCTCCCAAACAAAATTGACGTCTTTTTTTCCCCACAAATAGAGCTTTCTTTTGGTGGTATTTGATCATCTCTGCGGTTTTTATTTTTTGTGCTATAAACAAAAAAAAAGCAACGATTTTGAAAAAAACACAATATTTTTTACTTTGTGCTATAATAAATATCCCAATTTTAAAAAATATATATATTTTTTTCTCAGTTTAGGCCGATACGTATTCTTCTACATATTTTTGGTAAAAAAAAATTGCAATAAGCATTTATTGATTGGTTTGCGCAAAAGTTATAGAGTCTACAAAATAGGGCATAGTTTTATAGCATTTTTATTAATATTTTTTTTTTTTACTAGTAATGGCGGCGATCAGCGATTTTTATTGCGACTGCGACATTATGGCGGACACATCGGACACTTTTGACACCATTTTTGGACCATTGTCATTTTTACAGCGATCAGTGCTATAAAAATGCACTGGTTACTGTAAAAATGACACTGGCAGTAAAGGGGTTAACCACTAGGGGCGCTGAAGGGGTTAAGTGTACCTAAGGGAGTGATTCTTACTGTGGGGGGAGGGGACTGACTGGGGGAGGTGACTGATGGTTGTCCCTATGTACAAGGGACACACCATCGGTCTCCTCTCCCTGACAGAACGTGGATCTCTGTGCGTTTACACACAGAGATCCCTGTCTCTGTAAATGGCGAACGCGGGTACCTGGCGGACATCGCAGCCGCCAGGCACGCGCATCGGCACCCGCGTGACGCGGCGGACACAGAAGTTCCCCGATGCGCGCTCGGGAGCACGTGTGGGGAACGAGGAAAGGGGAGGACGTCAATAGACGTCCTCCCGGCATTCTAGGTCCGTGCTGTAGCCGTCATTCGGCTATAGCGTGGGCCTCTACTGGTTAAAGCTTGTCTGAGAGTTTCGAAAACTGGGAAGAAGAGTCTTAAGAGCTGATTGGAGGGAAGATACACACACCCCTCCACACAACACACAGGAATAGAGCTGAGGCTGTCAATCTGTTGGAGCTTCCTTTCTGTCCCCATTTTTCTCTAAGTTTCAGGAAAACGTGTCAGAAGTAGTGATGAGCCGAACACCCCCGGGTTCGGTTCGCACCAGAACCCGCGAACGGACCGAAAGTTCGAACGAACATTAGAACCCTATTAAATACAATGGATGCGAACGTTCGAATTCTAAAGTGCTAATTATAACAACTATTATGCATGTTATTGTCCTAAAAAGGGTTTGGGAACCCGGGTTCTGCACCAGGGGACATGTATCAATGCAAAAAGAAGTTTTAAAAACGGTCGTTTTTCGGGAGCAGTCATTTTAATGATGCATAAAGTGAAAAAAAAAAAGTCAAATATTCCTTTAAATATCGTACCTGGGGGGTGTCTAAAGTATGCCTGTGAAGTGCCACGTGTTTCCCGTGTTTAGAACTGTCCCTGCACAAAATGACACTTCTAAAGGAAAAAAAAGCCATTTAAAACTGCTTGCGGCTTTAATGTAATGTCTGGTCCCGGTAATATGGATGAAATTCTTTAAGAAAAATGGCATAGCTACCCCATGACCCCCCCCCTACCCCAGCCCATTACCAGCCCCTTTGGGTCTTGTATGGATATTAAGGGGAACCCCGCACATAAAATAAAAAAGGCCCTATATACTCTGAACAGCCCTATACAGGCGGTGCATACAAGACAGGGACTGTAGGTTTGTTCTTATGTAGAGTCTGTTTGTAATTTTGAACAGGTACATTGTTGAAGTGTAGCTCCAGACCAAAAATCTATTTTTAAACTTTTTGGAAAACATAGGTAAGGGTTATCACCCCTGTAACATTTGTTTTGCTGTCTGTGCCCCTGTTCAGAACATTTCACCTCACTTTCCGTCCCAATGACAACTGTTTTTGAAATGTGGTGTTTTTCTTGAAACAAGGATTGCTGATAAAGCATCAGTACAGAGGAGACACCTTTCTCCCATATTTATTCTTACAGGAGAGAATTTTCCTTCCTAGTGGTAGATTTCCTCTCACTTCCTGTTGTCTTCTTGCGTTTGCAAGTAGGAGTCGTTTGTAAGTTGGATGTTTGAAAGTAGGGACCTGCCGTATATACTCTGCAGAAATAGGCCCCTTAGTTGTTGGTGTTGGCACAACACTGTAAGCACTCACAGTTACTCTTGGTTGGTGCTGGAACGCCCTGCTGTCAACTATTATATCAGGAATTTTAATTACATATAATTGTTGAACAGTGGTAGTAAAAATTGGGCCTTTGATGGTGGTGCTGGTGCCACAACACTGTAAGCCCTGACAGTTACTCTTGGTGGGTGCAGCAATGGGCCCTGCTGTGAATTATTAGATCAAGAATTGTAATTACATGCCCCTGTTGAACAGGGGCTGAAAAATTGGGCCTTAGGCACTGGTGGCACAACACTGCAACCCCTCACAGCAACTGTACTTGGAGCACAGCAATGAGCCCTGTTGCAAAGTATTGCTTCAAAAATTGTAATGACACGCCCCTGTTAAACAGGGGCTGAAAAATTGGGCCTTAGGCACTGGTGGCACAACACTGCAACTCCTCACAGATACTGTACTTGGAGCACACCAATGAGCCCTGTTGCAAAGTATTGCTTCAAAAATTGTAATGACACGCCCCTGTTAAACAGGGGCTGAAAAATTGGGCCTTAGGCACTGGTGGCACAACACTGCAACTCCTCACAGATACTGTACTTGGAGCACAGCAATGAGCCCTGTTGCAAAGTATTGCTTCAAAAATTGTAATTACACGCCCCTGTTAAACAGGGGCTGAAAAATTGGGCGTTAGGCACTGGTGGCACAACACTGCAACTCCTCACAGATACTGTACTTGGAGCACAGCAATGAGCCCTGTTGCAAAGTATTGCTTCAAAAATTGTAATTACACGCCCCTGTTAAACAGGGGCTGAAAAATTGGGCGTTAGGCACTGGTGGCGGCACCCATAAACAAAAATGATCTTACAAGCTATCATCATCAATCGTATCATTGAGGACTCGGAGGAGGAGGATAGCCAGTCAACATAACAGCACAGGCACTCAGCATCAGCATCAGTCTTGAAGGGATGTGACATGTTAAAATCAATTAGTCTGTTATATCAGCATCAGGTGTGTGGTAGCTGGTGGTGATCCAAGACTGGTTCATCTTGATGAAAGTCAGTCGATCAACCGAGTCGGTGGACAGGCGCACCCTGTGATCCGTGACAAATCCTCCAGCAGCACTGAATGTGCGTTCCGAAAGAACGCTGGATGCAGGACAGGCCAGTAGCTCAATTGCATACTGTGCAAGCTCTGGCCAGTGATCCATCCTCAAGACCCAGTAAGCCAGAGGATTTTCGGTGGGGAAGGTGTCCAAGTCTGACCTTGCCCCTAGATATTCCTGCACCATGTTTATCAGACGCTGGCGATGGTTGCTGGAACCGATCATACTTTGGGGCTGCGGACTAAAGAATTGTCTGAACGCATCGGTCAGACGGCCACCTTCCCCACCGCTCCTTCTTTGACTGGCCGAAGCCTCAGCAACTCGTTGTCCAGGACCAGGAGTTTGCAACCTCCCAGTCTCTGGGAACGCGTTGCACAGACCTTTCTGCAAGGCCTCCCGGAGTTGTCTCATCCTCTGCTCCCTCTGCGACGGTAACATAAGGTCTGCAACCTTACCCTTGTACCGTGGATCAAGGAGAGTGGCCAGCCAGTAATGGTCCCTCTCCTTGATCCGAAGAATACGAGGATCCTTCCGCAGACTTTGCAGGATCAGGGAGGCCATGCAGCGTAGGTTTGCTGAGGCATTCGCTCCGGAGTCCTCTGGGTCACTAAGGACGACATGATCCGCAGCCACCTCCTCCCAGCCACGTACAAGTCCACTGGTTTCTTGGGACTGTAAATCATCCCTAAAAGACTGCTGCTGATGATGCTGAGTGCCAGCCTCCACCTCCATGCTGACACAATCCTCCTCCTCCTCCTCCTCCTCCTCCTCCTCCTCCTCTTCCTGTGCGATGGGTGGGACAGAAGGAACACTGTCTGGGTAAAGGGGGCCTTGAGAGGCAAGGAAGTCCTCCTCTTCCTGCCTCTGTTCTGCCTCAAGTGCCCTGTCCATTATTCCACGCAGCGTGTGCTCCAACAGGTGGACAAGAGGTACAGTGTCACTGATGCATGCACTGTCACTGCTCACCATCCTCGTGGCCTCCTCAAATGGTGCCAGGACAGTGCATGCATCCCTGATCATGCCCCACTGGCGTGGAGAAAAAAAACCAAGCTCCCCTGACCCTGTCCTGGTGCCGTAGTCGCACAGGTACTCATTGATGGCCCTCTGCTGCGTGTGCAGCCGCTGCAGCATGGCCAACGTTGAGTTCCACCTGGTGGGCATGTCACATATAAGGCGGTTCTTGGGCAGGTTCAACTCCTTTTGCAGCTCAGCCAGGCGAGCACTGGCATTATAAGATCTGCGGAAATGCACACAGACTTTCCTGGCCTGCCTCAGGACATCCTGTAAGCCCGGGTACCTGCCCAAGAAGCGCTGCACCACCAGGTTAAGGACGTGAGCCACACAGGGCACATGGGTCAGTTGTCCCTGTCGGAGGGCGGAGAGGAGGTTGGTGCCATTGTCGCAAACCACCATTCCTGGCTTAAGCTGGCGTGGCGTCAACCACCTCTCGGCCTGGCCCTGCAGAGCAGACAGGACCTCTGCCCCAGTGTGGCTTCTGTCCCCCAAACACACCAGCGCAAGCACGGCATGGCATCTTTTTGCCTGCGTACTTGCGTAGCCCCGTGAACGGCTACGGAGCACCGCTGGTTCATAGGACAAACCACAGGAAGAGGCCATGGAGGAAGAAGAAGAGGAGGGGGTGGAGGAGAGAGGTGTGTCACAACCAGTAGTAGCATTTTGGAGGCGTGGCGGTGGGACAACCTCCAACACTACTGCACCTTGTCCTGAATCCTTCCCAGCTGCCAAAAGAGTGACCCAATGGGCCGTGAAAGAAAGGTAACGTCCCTGTCCATGCCTGCTGGACCATGAGTCAGCGGTAATATGCACCTTACCGCTGACCGCCCTGTCCAGCGAGGCCAAGACATTGCCTTCCACATGCCGGTAGAGAGCCGGAATAGCCTTCCGTGAGAAAAAGTGGCGTTTGGGAACCTGCCACTGAGGAACTGCACATTGCACAAACTCACGGAAGGGGGCCGAGTCTACCAACTGAAAAGGCAGCAGTTGAAGCGCTAGCAATTTAGCCAAGCTAGCATTCAACCGCTGGGCATGTGGATGGCTGGGAGTGAACTTCTTTCGACGTTCCAGCAGCTGGGGCAGGGAAATTTGCCTGCTAGAATCGGACGTCGGTGTACTGCTAGCAGAGTGGGCGCAAGTACTTGGCTGTGACACACCTAATTCTACACCTTCATTCCTCTCAGTGCATGTTTCAGAGAGGACTGAAGTTATAGTGGGGTTGGAGATCCCAGCTGATGCGGTGCAAGGAGAGGTCCGCTTTGTTCTTTGGTGTGGGTCTTTGAGGTAGGCTTGCCAACGAGCTGCATGGCAGGTCAACATATGTCTGGTCAGGCATGTGGTACCCAAGCGGCTGATGTTTTGGCCACGCGATATACGCTTGAGACATATGTTGCAAACAGCAGCTGTGCGATCTGATGCACTAGCCTCAAAAAAGGCCCACACCAAAGAACTTTTTGAATGACGGGCAGAGGCAGCGCCCTGCACAGGCGGAGCTCTGCGGTGTGATTCCGTCGGTGTACTGCCCTTACGCTGGCCACCAAAGGGCATCCTGCCTCGTTGGAGATGTGCCTCCTCCTCATCCTCCTCCTCCTCCTCTCTCCTATTAGGCACCCACGTGGAGTCAGTGACCTCATCATCCCCTCCCTCCTCATCACTGGAGCCAATCTGGCAGTATGCTGCAGCTGCTGGAACATGACTGCCAGATTGGTGTCCTTCTTGAGCATCCCCTCTGTCTGCTCTCACGCTACTGCCTTCCTCTAGCTGGGTTTCATCATCAGACCCTTCGAAACGCTGGGCATCCTCCTGGAGCATGTACCCAACACTGTGCTGAAACAGTTCGGGGGACTCCTCAGGAGGAGGACATGGTGGGTCTAGGGAAGGAGTGACTGATGATTTGTCTGACATTGATACCAGGGAAGACGACGCTTTGGCAGCTGCTTTTCCAGTACCCTGAGCCTGGGTGAGAGAGGATGAGGAGGAGGAGGAGGGCTTGGTCATCCACTCTACCAAGTCTTCGGCATGATGTGGCTCAACATGTCCAGCTGCCGAAAAGAAGGACAAGCGTGTCCCATGGCCATGTGCTGATGACAATGCACCGCGTCCACGACCAGCACTGTTGCCCCCAGACACAGAGCCTGCTTGCCCTCTTTTATTGCCTCCTGACTGTCTGCCTCTCCTTGTTTGCCTTCCAGACATTCTAATAGATGGCCTGCAGGGAGATGGGAAAAAAGCAATAAGGGCTACCTTCAGGTGTCCTTCTCTGTCCCTTGAAACAAGGACTTGCAGAGTGAAATAAACTGACACTCTCCCTACCTACAGTTTTCTGTCCCTAGAATAAATGTTTTTTTTAATCACAATATAGCACAAGGACAATTCAGTCACTGTCCTTCCAGGTCCCTGGAAACAAGGACTTGCAGAGTGAAATAAACTGACACTCTCCCTACCTACAGTTTTCTGTCCCTAGAATAAATGTTTTTTTTAAGCACAATATAGCACAAGGACAATTCACTCACTGTCCTTACAGGTCCCTGGAAACAAGGACTTGCAGAGTGAAAGAAAAAAAACACTCTCCCTACCTACAGTTTTCTGTCCCTAGAAAAAATGTTTTTTTTAATCACAATATAACACAAGGACAATTCACTCACTGTCCTTCCAGGTCCCTGGAAACAAGGACTTGCAGAGTGAAATAAACTGACACTCTCCCTACCTACAGTTTTCTGTCCCTAGAATAAATGTTTTTTTTAAGCACAATATAGCACAAGGACAATTCACTCACTGTCCTTACAGGTCCCTGGAAACAAGGACTTGCAGAGTGAAAGAAAAAAAACACTCTCCCTACCTACAGTTTTCTGTCCCTAGAAAAAATGTTTTTTTTAATCACAATATAACACAAGGACAATTCACTCACTGTCCTTCCAGGTCCCTGGAAACAAGGACTTGCAGAGTGAAATAAACTGACACTCTCCCTACCTACAGTTTTCTGTCCCTAGAATAAATGTTTTTTTTAATCACAATATAGCACAAGGACAATTCAGTCACTGTCCTTCCAGGTCCCTGGAAACAAGGACTTGCAGAGTGAAATAAACTGACACTCTCCCTACCTACAGTTTTCTGTCCCTAGAATAAATGTTTTTTTTAATCACAATATAGCACAAGGACAATTCAGTCACTGTCCTTCCAGGTCCCTGGAAACAAGGACTTGCAGAGTGAAATAAACTGACACTCTCCCTACCTACAGTTTTCTGTCCCTAGAATAAATGTTTTTTTTAATCACAATATAGCACAAGGACAATTCAGTCACTGTCCTTCCAGGTCCCTGGAAACAAGGACTTGCAGAGTGAAATAAACTGACACTCTCCCTACCTACAGTTTTCTGTCCCTAGAATAAATGTTTTTTTTAATCACAATATAGCACAAGGACAATTCAGTCACTGTCCTTCCAGGTCCCTGGAAACAAGGACTTGCAGAGTGAAATAAACTGACACTCTCCCTACCTACAGTTTTCTGTCCCTAGAATAAATGTTTTTTTTAATCACAATATAGCACAAGGACAATTCAGTCACTGTCCTTCCAGGTCCCTGGAAACAAGGACTTGCAGAGTGAAATAAACTGACACTCTCCCTACCTACAGTTTTCTGTCCCTAGAATAAATGTTTTTTTTAATCACAATATAGCACAAGGACAATTCAGTCACTGTCCTTCCAGGTCCCTGGAAACAAGGACTTGCAGAGTGAAATAAACTGACACTCTCCCTACCTACAGTTTTCTGTCCCTAGAATAAATGTTTTTTTTAATCACAATATAGCACAAGGACAATTCAGTCACTGTCCTTCCAGGTCCCTGGAAACAAGGACTTGCAGAGTGAAATAAACTGACACTCTCCCTACCTACAGTTTTCTGTCCCTAGAATAAATGTTTTTTTTAAGCACAATATAGCACAAGGACAATTCACTCACTGTCCTTACAGGTCCCTGGAAACAAGGACTTGCAGAGTGAAAGAAAAAAAACACTCTCCCTACCTACAGTTTTCTGTCCCTAGAAAAAATGTTTTTTTTAATCACAATATAACACAAGGACAATTCACTCACTGTCCTTCCAGGTCCCTGGAAACAAGGACTTGCAGAGTGAAATAAACTGACACTCTCCCTACCTACAGTTTTCTGTCCCTAGAATAAATGTTTTTTTTAAGCACAATATAGCACAAGGACAATTCACTCACTGTCCTTACAGGTCCCTGGAAACAAGGACTTGCAGAGTGAAAGAAAAAAAACACTCTCCCTACCTACAGTTTTCTGTCCCTAGAAAAAATGTTTTTTTTAATCACAATATAACACAAGGACAATTCACTCACTGTCCTTCCAGGTCCCTGGAAACAAGGACTTGCAGAGTGAAATAAACTGACACTCTCCCTACCTACAGTTTTCTGTCCCTAGAATAAATGTTTTTTTTAATCACAATATAGCACAAGGACAATTCAGTCACTGTCCTTCCAGGTCCCTGGAAACAAGGACTTGCAGAGTGAAATAAACTGACACTCTCCCTACCTACAGTTTTCTGTCCCTAGAATAAATGTTTTTTTTAATCACAATATAACACAAGGACAATTCACTCACTGTCCTTCCAGGTCCCTGGAAACAAGGACTTGCAGAGTGAAATAAACTAACACTCTCCCTACCTACAGTTTTCTGTCCCTAGAATAAATGTTTTTTTTAATCACAATATAGCACAAGGACAATTCAGTCACTGTCCTTCCAGGTCCCTGGAAACAAGGACTTGCAGAGTGAAATAAACTGACACTCTCCCTACCTACAGTTTTCTGTCCCTAGAATAAATGTTTTTTTTAATCACAATATAGCACAAGGACAATTCAGTCACTGTCCTTCCAGGTCCCTGGAAACAAGGACTTGCAGAGTGAAATAAACTGACACTCTCCCTACCTACAGTTTTCTGTCCCTAGAATAAATGTTTTTTTTAATCACAATATAGCACAAGGACAATTCAGTCACTGTCCTTCCAGGTCCCTGGAAACAAGGACTTGCAGAGTGAAATAAACTGACACTCTCCCTACCTACAGTTTTCTGTCCCTAGAATAAATGTTTTTTTTAATCACAATATAGCACAAGGACAATTCAGTCACTGTCCTTCCAGGTCCCTGGAAACAAGGACTTGCAGAGTGAAATAAACTGACACTCTCCCTACCTACAATTTTCTGTCCCTAGAATAAATGTTTTTTTTAATCACAATATAGCACAAGGACAATTCAGTCACTGTCCTTCCAGGTCCCTGGAAACAAGGACTTGCAGAGTGAAATAAACTGACACTCTCCCTACCTACAGTTTTCTGTCCCTAGAATAAATGTTTTTTTTAAGCACAATATAGCACAAGGACAATTCACTCACTGTCCTTACAGGTCCCTGGAAACAAGGACTTGCAGAGTGAAAGAAAAAAAACACTCTCCCTACCTACAGTTTTCTGTCCCTAGAAAAAATGTTTTTTTTAATCACAATATAACACAAGGACAATTCACTCACTGTCCTTCCAGGTCCCTGGAAACAAGGACTTGCAGAGTGAAATAAACTGACACTCTCCCTACCTACAGTTTTCTGTCCCTAGAATAAATGTTTTTTTTAAGCACAATATAGCACAAGGACAATTCACTCACTGTCCTTACAGGTCCCTGGAAACAAGGACTTGCAGAGTGAAAGAAAAAAAACACTCTCCCTACCTACAGTTTTCTGTCCCTAGAAAAAATGTTTTTTTTAATCACAATATAACACAAGGACAATTCACTCACTGTCCTTCCAGGTCCCTGGAAACAAGGACTTGCAGAGTGAAATAAACTGACACTCTCCCTACCTACAGTTTTCTGTCCCTAGAATAAATGTTTTTTTTAATCACAATATAGCACAAGGACAATTCAGTCACTGTCCTTCCAGGTCCCTAGAAACAAGGACTTGCAGAGTGAAATAAACTGACACTCTCCCTACCTACAGTTTTCTGTCCCTAGAATAAATGTTTTTTTTAATCACAATATAGCACAAGGACAATTCAGTCACTGTCCTTCCAGGTCCCTGGAAACAAGGACTTGCAGAGTGAAATAAACTGACACTCTCCCTACCTACAGTTTTCTGTCCCTAGAATAAATGTTTTTTTTAATCACAATATAGCACAAGGACAATTCACTCACTGTCCTTACAGGTCCCTGGAAACAAGGACTTGCAGAGTGAAATAAACTGACACTCTCCCTACCTACAGTTTTCTGTCCCTAGAATAAATGTTTTTTTTAAGCACAATATAGCACAAGGAGAATTCACTCACTGTCCTTCCAGGTCCCTGGAAACAAGGACTTGCAGAGTGAAAGAAAAAAAACACTCTCCCTACCTACAGTTTTCTGTCCCTAGAAAAAATGTTTTTTTTAATCACAATATAACACAAGGACAATTCACTCACTGTCCTTCCAGGTCCCTGGAAACAAGGACTTGCAGAGTGAAATAAACTGACACTCTCCCTACCTACAGTTTTCTGTCCCTAGAATAAATGTTTTTTTTAATCACAATATAGCACAAGGACAATTCAGTCACTGTCCTTCCAGGTCCCTGGAAACAAGGACTTGCAGAGTGAAATAAACTGACACTCTCCCTACCTACAGTTTTCTGTCCCTAGAATAAATGTTTTTTTTAATCACAATATAGCACAAGGACAATTCAGTCACTGTCCTTCCAGGTCCCTGGAAACAAGGACTTGCAGAGTGAAATAAACTGACACTCTCCCTACCTACAGTTTTCTGTCCCTAGAATAAATGTTTTTTTTAATCACAATATAGCACAAGGACAATTCACTCACTGTCCTTACAGGTCCCTGGAAACAAGGACTTGCAGAGTGAAATAAACTGACACTCTCCCTACCTACAGTTTTCTGTCCCTAGAATAAATGTTTTTTTAAGCACAATATAGCACAAGGAGAATTCACTCACTGTCCTTCCAGGTCCCTGGAAACAAGGACTTGCAGAGTGAAAGAAAAAAAACACTCTCCCTACCTACAGTTTTCTGTCCCTAGAAAAAATGTTTTTTTTAATCACAATATAACACAAGGACAATTCACTCACTGTCCTTCCAGGTCCCTGGAAACAAGGACTTGCAGAGTGAAATAAACTGACACTCTCCCTACCTACAGTTTTCTGTCCCTAGAATAAATGTTTTTTTTAATCACAATATAGCACAAGGACAATTCAGTCACTGTCCTTCCAGGTCCCTGGAAACAAGGACTTGCAGAGTGAAATAAACTGACACTCTCCCTACCTACAGTTTTCTGTCCCTAGAATAAATGTTTTTTTTAAGCACAATATAGCACAAGGACAATTCACTCACTGTCCTTACAGGTCCCTGGAAACAAGGACTTGCAGAGTGAAAGAAACTGACACTCTCCCTACCTACAGTTTTCTGTCCCTAGAATAAATGTTTTTTTAAGCACAATATAGCACAAGGACAATTCACTCACTGTACTTCCAGGTCCCTGGAAACAAGGACTTGCAGAGTGAAAGAAACTGACACTGTCCCTACCTACAGTTTTCTGTCCCTAGAATAAATGTTTTTTTTAAGCACACTATAGCACAAGCACAAAACACACTGACACTCTCCCTACCTATCCTTCTCTTTCCCTAAACTAAAGGAATCCAGGTTAAGCAAGAAAGAAATAACAGTCACTGTCCCTGCCTATGCTGCTCTATCCCTGCTCCGGAACACACTACACTAGGCCGCCGTGCTGGCGGCCTTTTATAGTGTGGGGCGTGTACTAAACACCCTCAGCAATAATTGGCCACAGGCATCCTGCCTGTGGCCAATCATTGCTCTCCTCGCTGCCGGCGCTGTGATTGGCCAAGCATGCGGGGTCACAGTGCATGCTTGGCCAATCACAGCGCCTGGATGACACTGCGATGGCGTAGTGCATTGTGGGCCGTTCGCGTCACTCGAATTTGGCGCGAACGGCCCAAATCGTTCGATCTTCGTCGAACGATCGAACAGCCGATGTTCGAGTCGAACGTATGTTCGACTCGAACACGAAGCTCATCCCTACTCAGAAGTGATTCATGCTGATTGTAGAGAAACAAAACAACAGACAGAAATGACACTTATGCCGCATACACACGATCGGAATTTCCAACAACAAAACCGTGTTTTTTTTTCATCTGATTTTCGCTCAAACTTGTCTTGCATACACACGGTCACACAAATGTTGCTTGGAAATTCCGAACGTTAAGAACACGGAGATGTACAACACTACGACGAGCCAAGAAAAATTAAGTACAATGATTCCGGCAATGCGTCGAATTGATTCCGAGCATGCGTAGGATTTTTGTGCGTGGGAATTGGATACAAACGATCTGAATTTCCGACAAGAACTTTTGTTGTCGGAAAAATTGAGAACCTGCTTTCAAACATTTGTTGTCGGAAATTCTGACAGCAAATGTCCGATGGAGCCTACACACGGTCGGAATATCCGACCAAAAGCTCACATCGAACATTTGTTGTCGGAAATACCGATCGTGTGTACGCGGCATAAGTGCTTTTTGTGACAAGTACACACTAAAGAGGGGTATGCTTTGTTCATATTTCATGTCTGAGGTGTACAACAACTTTAATACATTTCTTGGTGTAGTCCCAGCTGGCCATATACAGTATATGACTTACACAAGTCTGCACAAATTTAGGACTTTCTATATAATGATTTTTCAGTCACACCAGGTAAATTTTTAGGTTGTAAAATTAAAATCTAAAGGGATTTCCAAAGTTCTGCCATTAAAAAGAATACAATTATTTTGTTACAGTAAATCTCTTTTTAAGCCAGACTAATCAGATAACAATTGCACACTACAGTTACATTTCATCTGTGGATTACGTTTTTCTTTTGCAGATAAACTCCTCTTCTTATTTGTATATTGGAAGGCCAAGTGGGCACTTCTAGGTCCTGACTTCTGAGATATTAGCCCCAAAGCTTAAAGTGGAGCTCCACCCGAAATAGCAACTTTTGCTATTTGGAACCCTCCCCCCCTCCGGTGTCACAATTGACACCTTTCAGGGGGGAGGGGGGTGAAGATACCTGTCTAAGACAGGTATTTTCACCCACATCCGGGAGTCCTGTCTCCGGGAATCTGCGGGAGTTACGTCACTTCCCGCAGACTTCCCTTGGTGTTCTGGGAGACACTCGGCTCCCAGAACACAGGAGCACCAATCAGAACGGCGCAGCGCGACTCGCGCATGCGCCGTAGGGAACCGGGCATGAAGCCGCAGGGCTTCACTTCCTGGTTCCCTCAGCGAGGATGGCGGAGGGAGCAGCAGAGCGACGAGCGGTCGCTCGTCCTCTGCTGCGGACGTCGCTGGACTCCAGGACAGGTAAGTGTCCAAATATTAAAAGCCAGCAGCTGCTGTAGCTGTAGCTGCTGGCTTGAAATTTTTTTTTTCCGGTGGAGCAACCCCTTTAAGTCTTGCACCCCAGGTCTCAATTCTTTATCTATTACCTTCTAAGAAAGAGGTCTTGGGTATCATAGCTGCAAAGACTGTAACAAATGCACAGACAACTTTCTGTGCCAAACCTAAAGTGTTTCAAATCATTTTAAAGGGTTCCTGATTGGAACTATAAGCCAAAGAAGAAATATAGACTGTCTATCTATCTACTGTAAAGATGAGCAATGTGTAATGCCGCGTACACATGATCATTTTTCCCGTCGGGAAAAAAAATAAATACAATTTTAACAAGAAAAACGACAGTGTGTGGGCTTTTTGTCATTTTTCCCGACGGGAAAAACGGCATTAATCACGACGAGAAAAATTAGAACATGCTCTAATTTTTCTCGTCGTGATTCCCATCGTTTTTTTCCGCTGCAGTTTTCCCATAGGGAAACACTGCCACGGGGCCCACACACGGTCGTTTTTCTCGACCAAAAAAAAAATGTCAGGAAAAACGGACGTGTGTAGGGAACCAAGCCGTTCCCTCGTTTCTCCCGTCGATTTTCTCGACGGTGTTTTCACCGTCGAGAAAATCGATCGTGTGTACGTGGCATAAGGTCTTAATGGAGAGGAAGGAAACCTGAAAGAGAGTTAGAGAATATGAAATGTCAAAGTGGCTTGGTGGTAAACAATGCTGATTTGGAGCACTGGGGTCCTCACGTAAAATACTTTGTATGTTTACGCATGTACCAATCTAACTTTACAGTATGTAAAGTGCTATATAAATACCTGAAAAAAATAATAGAGAGAATACTAATAGACATGGGTATTGTTTACTCTGGTGCTACACCACATTTCACTCCATGAGTCTATTGGAACCTGACAATGACTTTCATGAGCACAGTCCTTGGCAGCAAAATTGTGACCATAGTCATGGAGTTGTAGCTTTCACTATTCTGTAGAAACATCCTCAATTCATAGTACATTGATGTAAACTGACCCCTTGAGAGATCCCTCTACAACAGGGGATAGACCAGGTACCACTTCTTCTATTTTTGTTGGATAGGTCATCTTCCCAAAATTATGATGTTGCTGTGGCTAGATATAGCGGAAATTTAATTCTGTTGGCTTGTTCTACAGCTCTGTTTTATTTTCTTCCCCTTTTCACAAACAGAACTGTTGGGAAAATGGATAAATAAATTAGAAATTAACTAAAAAATGTATGTACAACAAAGTTTAGATTACCCAGGAGAATCTACTGAGAACTGAAGGCATCCATAAACATGGGGATCATTGTCTGATCTGGATGATTGTCATCATTAGACCACCTTAACAAGTTGATGCCTTGTACCCAAATAAATGCAGATTCATTATTTGGAACTCATTATAACCCTGACAAAATTTCAGAATTCATATCCCTTTTGGGGGGTGGGCAAGGTCTTGTGGATACAGTATATGTTTATATGTCTCTGCTGCTGTTCTGGTAGTTGTAAACTGCTCTTACATTTTTTATTGGCTACTTAGTTACAAATACTCAAAAAAAGTCTTAAAGTGGATGTAAACCCTCACATATACACAGTGAAGTGAACAGCCTCAGATGATACACAAAGATGAAACAAATCTACCTACATCACTTTTACATGTCTATCTGCTGTCTTCAGCTTCATATACTGTTGAGAAAGTGCACGTCCTGTTAGAATGTTCTCTTCCTGATTCACCTGTGGTTGTGGATTTTGCTTTACACTGTAAGACAGCTGATTGGAAGAAAGGCACCCCCCCCCCTCCACTGTGCTGTGAATAGACCAGCTCTCTGCTAATCTATTTATAGCACCCACCCTGACACAAATTTCAGACTGGTTTTATCTCAGTTGTGGGAGAACTTGCCAGAAGTTATCATGTTGATAACAGAAGAACAGAGTAGGAGAAAGCCACGGGTCTCAGGGCTTTGAAGAGAGATAACAAAACACTGCAGATATATGTGCCCAGCTCAAATTTCATGAATCGAGTTTACATTCACTTTAAAGTATAGCCAATACTTTCAATTTAAGTTTCTAGAGTAGGGAAGTGTCCAGACTCCTGCTAGTTTATTGTTAGCTCTCCAGTTGAGCAGATTTCCCTAAAGTGGCTCTAAAGTTAAAACATTTTTCTTTTTTTTACCCTAATGCATTCCCTACATTACCACCCTCCGACCATCTGGCATGACCGCCTGGCATGACTACTCATTTGGAAAGAAAGAACTGCGCTAATTCGTGAATTAACCTAAAGCTGCAACAATAAGTGCTATACAACACCAAAGGACTTAATAAAGTCCTTAATTAGCACAACTTTTTTCCATGACTACTCATTTGCCAGTTAAAGTAGCGCAGTCCTAAAGAGCAAAAAATGCCCTAGTCATGAAGGGGGTAAAACCAGAGCTTAAGGTAACTTTCTATACCATAGATGCAACAGAAAGTGAGAAGGCATCTCTACAAAGTGAGACATAAAACAAATAGTGAAGCTCAAAAAAAAAGAACTCAAAATGTGCATAAAAATGCATGTTGGATGCATTGTGGTGAGTTTTTATGTGCAGTATGGTGTGAAAGGACCCTAACTGACTTACTGTTGACATGAGGGAACTGCTATATAGTAAAGTAATCCTACAGAACGTGAAGATGTTTTAAAAGTGTACTTTTTTTAGAACCCCTTTTTTTTCAAGGCTGACACAAACTCTAGAAGGACAAGTATCATCATTACCAATATCCCTTTTTCTATTTAAATACTAAGGTGTTGTAATGCCCGCAATACTGTTGGCATTGTTTGGGCTGCTTGTTAAACTCCTAGTTTACAGGGTAAAGACACTGAACTGTTTCATGGGAGCCAGAAATAATAAGAGCAGTAAGAACAGGATTGTTGTTTTGAGCAAGGTCTGCAGAACATGTGATGTCACCTTGTAGTGTAATGTTACCAGAAGAATAGTATGCTTGCACCACACAGGAACTGCTGACAGGAGAATTAGGAGACCTTGCTGGTCTGCACTCTTCCTCTGTCTCCTGGAAATCTTGGCATAAAATACTGCCATAGCAATGCAAGCTACATTGGAGGCACCGAAAAATGAAACCCATTATGTGCAGCTGACAAAAATGAGTTATATATTTTTCTGGTAACAAATTTGTAAAATTTTCCATAGGAAATGGGGTGTCTTAGTAAGTTGTGTATGCGTAGATTGCCAAAATAGCCATAGAACATTGGAAACATGTTATTTCTTATTAGAGACAAGCAAGGGTGTACTGTTTTGTTTAAACAGCTAGAATGTGGAAGTGCAATTTTGTACAGTGAAGGTCAGTGCATGGGTTTTTAGTTTTTTACAAAGTGGAACAAATTTTTCTATCATATTCATATATACATTTTTGGTTCAACAAATGACCATATATTTTCTAGTTGGGGATATTTGTGTAGCACACAGATCCTTCACCCTGCTTACCTCCACAAGCAGGCGGCACACACCATGCCACAAGCCCAATATCCTCCTGATAGAAGAGGGTGAGCGGTGTTATATGTTTTGGGTCATTCACTTTAAATTTCCAGGGACCGCTAACACCCTGTGGGTAGAAGGGGGAGGCCGGCCTAGAGAGCTCCAAGATGACATTGAACTGCACGCGTGGCCCACAGCATCAGCGGGATGACGTCACAAGAAAGGAGACCTAGCTGCCCAAAGACACAAATTTGCCTTCTGTAAGGAGTGAGTGTCATCAGTCTCAGTAATGGCAGCAAGATAGGGCAACTGTCAGTGGAGATTGTCATCAGTTTAGGAGCTATTACCTGTCTGGGGAGGTCTTATATTGTGAGAAAGTGGCATTAGGTCTGGTAGTGAGCAGATATGATTCGGATGATTTGGAGTGAGGTGACAGTAGTCCAGGGGTGCACTCAGGGAATTTTAGGCTCATTTGACTGAATATCTGGGTGTGTAGGAAGTTTACTTTAAAGGAAATCTTTCCTAAGAGAAAATTGGAATCTGCCAATGCTGACTTCTTGTTCTGCATGCTGGTTGCCTGGCTGTTAGTCTCACCCAACTATTTTAATCCTTTGGGTCACTGATGTGGAACAAGTATACAGACAAGGATTTCTGACTATACCCTGATTTTCCATTTTTTTATATCAGGTATTTTTGTATAGTGCCAACAATTTACACAGCACTTCACATATACAGTGTATATATAGTGTACATTTACATCAGTCCTTCCCCTTAAGGACCTTACAATCTATGGTTCCTAACTCACACTCATACATAAACTAGGGCCAATTTAGACAGGAGTCAATTAATCTATCTATGTCTTTGGAACCTTGGTGGAAACCCATGCAGGCACGGGTAGAACATGCAAACTCCAGATGGGTAGTGCCATGGTTGGGATTGAAACCAACCTTCCTAGTGCTGTCAAGTGAAAGTGCTAACCACTTAGCCACTATGCTGCCTGTATATACCTGCCTGTAAACATTTATATTAGCAATTATCTCTCAGGAAAGGCTTACTCTAAGTTTTTTTTTTTTTTTTTTTGTAGTACAGATGAGTGAAGTCAAAAGGGCAAATTTAGGTTTTGACTGTCTAGTGAAGCTGGGCATTTCATTTTGGGATTTTGGATGTTAAAGTACATGTGGAGGTGTCATGTATTGGTAAGAAGCCCAACATATTTGCAGACTTTGATTTATATTCATTTAATAAAACAGGTAAAGTGTATTTAATGCCTCTATCAGATTTTCTTCTCTTGTATGTATCCTGGGTTTTCCCTTTATTTGCTGTCCCAGTGGTGCAGCAGGAAGTGAAAGGATATGTCTCCAAATTGAGGGGAAATCCCCTCTTAAGCCTTGTACAGACTACTAGTACAGCTTAGGTTAGAGCCGATATACTAACAATCCGATGTTAGTACAGCGATCTCCCCTTCTGTGCAATTGTGACAGGGGGATGCCAGAACACTCTGGTCAGCACTCTCAGTCATTGGCTGAGAGCGCTGATCTGGAGCCAATTGACAGACCTTTTTCGGGCATGCCTCTGCAGTACACATGGGCCGAATATTGAACAGGCTGACATGCGGCTCATGTGTACTAGGCTTTAGACAGTTGCCAATGGAACTGTTGCCTCCATTTGAAAATTTTACCTCCCCTCCCCTTCGTGTGATGAGTCAAACCTAAACAGATGCCCTGTGTGCATGAGGCCTAATGTGAGAGAACCATACTGGATAAATGTAGGCACTCAGGACCGGGGCTTTTATCAAGGGTCTAATTTGCTCTCCCTGCGATCAAATCACCTACATGTGTCATGTACAACATATGATCATGCTCAACAATCAACATATGATTTTCACAAGCAACAAAACAATTGTTAGACAAATTGGTGCATGTGTTAAGAAATCAGTAATAAAGGCAATCAGTATTGAAAACAATTGGTAGTATTTGATCATTTGAAAACTGCATGATGTCGGAAAGCTTCTCTGCAAACTGCACAAAATATAAAGTGAGGGGGAGAGCAGCTTGAGTTGGACTTTGAACTCCTGGCCCTAGTGGTTGCTAAAGAACAGGAATTTGAATAGATCTGTTTTAAATAACTACCATTTATAGCCAGCTTTATAGGTGTGGCTGACTTGTATTTATTGTCAAATGCAGCATGCTTTCAGGGGCCTTCAGATTCCATTTGAACATTCGGCATGATTCTAAGACCATTCTGAGTTCCTTCACATGTGCTTCTGACATCCTTCTGGCCTGCAATTAATGTGAAACTAAGCCTATCGATTTAACTGTTTCCCATAGCATGGCATGCCATTCATGCTGTCACAGTTGCATGTGCCCTCAATCGAACTGTCACGCCATCAATAAACTGGTGTTAAACGAAAAAAAAAAAAAATGTATACCGGGCTTTAGGCTGGCCATTCAATTCCCTTTAGGTTCACCTTCAATTATGTAGTGCAAGGGCCTTCCTAATTACACAAGGAAATTGTATAATTATTATTATTATTTAGGTACTTACCGTATATATCGCCGTCAATTTTACGCAGCGCTTTACATATACATTGTACATTCACATCGGTCCCTATCCTCAAGGAGCTTACAATCTAAGGTCCCTAACTCACATTCATATACTAGGGCCAATTTAGACAGAAGCCAATTAACCTACCAGCATGTCTTTGGAGTGTGGGAGGAAACCGGAGTACCCGGAGTACCCGGAGGAAACCCACACAGGCACAGCGAGAACATGCAAACTCCAGTCAGGTAGTGTCGTGGTTGAGATTCAAATCAGCGACCCTTTTTACTGCTAGGTGAGAGTGCTACCCACTACACCACTGTGCCGCCCAATGCATGGCCATCTTAGTATAAACTTTAAGGTGTTAATAAACTTGAGACAATTTAAGTGTGACCAAAAGATGATTGTTTTACATGTGGATAGTGGTAGACATTTTGCTCAGGGAAGACTATAGCTATAGCCAGGGTTGTCTTTATTTAGACATAACATGTTGTTGCTACTCGATATAAAAAGTCACGGGGTGTTTGGCTGCTCTCCTGCCCTTTCCTCCGTAGACACCAACATGCATGTTTGGTAAATACAAGCTTTCATGTCAATAGAATTATTTATATAAGACAATTGCCATGTGTCATCTGCTATTAGTTTTAATACTACATCATACATGCCCTTGGTTAATGATTACCATTTTTTGTAAATGTAAGTGAATATTTCAGGAAAATATATTATATAAGATCCACATGTGCAGAAACGATGTGCCCACATATAACGGAATGATCTGAAATGGTAGTGCAACATAAACTGCTAATAATAAGTAATGAAAGGAAATTAAAAAAATAGATCATAGAGCATATATTAGTTTATTTAATTTTTTTATTCACTAAATAGTATATGGACTAAGCCATATAAAATGTATGTTATCAGGGTAGTTGCGACATATGTCTGTGAGGATTATAAAAGATGGACTCAAAGTTACTGAACAGAGAGAAATAGCACTGACCCCAGAGTCTCTGTTGTGATATGGACATGGCTAATTGGGGTGGTCTGACACACCCCAGACACTGGTGTAATAAATAGCTTTGTGAGGCTTACAGATAGCAAAGTGTGTATTACAAGGGAATCCTGATGGTGCCTATAAAGGTGGTGACATGGGAAAGGCAGAATGGAATCCTTCCCTTGTGGTACATGTCACCTTATCAATTTTTATCTACAGTGTTGTATTACACTTACACAATATTTATCCCAAACATAGAATAATATATATATATATATATATATATATACAGTAAAACATTAGTTGGGGATAATTGCAACTTTTGTGATTACTCTTTATTCTGATTTTACATTGTTCATATTGGGGGTGATTTAAAAGGGGCATAATTAAAAGTCACAGAGCCCTGGTATAGACTTAAACATCACTTATTTTCATACATTTATAAAGAAAAACAAATTTTGTTTTAAAGTGGTTGTAAACCCACTTTTTCAACTTGCACCTACAGGTAAGTCTAGATTAAGGCTTACCTGTAGGTGCAAGAAATATCTCCTAAACCTACACGGTTTAGGAGATATTTAGTTAAATGACAGGCGCTGCTGTCTACGGCGCATGCGCGCCGTAGACAACGGCGCATTCATTGGGTTAATCCCATTCACAAATTTGGCTACTTCCCAGCAATCGCTGGGCGAAGCCGAATGTGACGGCTCCCGCGCGCATGCGCAGAGTGACGTCTCCGCCGCTCCGGCCAATCACAGCGCCGGAGCGGCGCTGTGATTGGCTGGAGTGGCGATACCCGGAAGTAACCTTCCGGCTATCGCCGCAGAGATGGCTGCGGCTGAAGAGGGAGACGAGGACGGCTTCGGGGGCCCCGATCTAAGGTAACTGATGCATAATGAGCTATTATGCTAGTCATATTAGCTCATTATGCCTTTCTCTTACAGGTAGTTAAAAAAAAAAATTATTAGGGTTTACAACCACTTTAACACAGAAATAAAACAGCAATAAAAAAACATAGGTATGTTTTTAAAAATGGTAAAACTCATGGGTTTTATTATAATAAAGTGCCCTAATAAGTTGATAGATAAAGATCCATAAAGACCTATGAGGGCATTCACGAAATAGCCAATTTCAGACATGGGGGGGATTAGCAGATCAATAAACAGTAACAATCTGCTTGATCAAATGTCCGTTAAGCAATGTTTTGAAATAGGTAAAAGTTTTCCAACCTGAAGACTGGTTGATTGTTCCCCATACAGCATCCAGACAGATAGCAGGGTTAGAGATCTCCTGTAGATATGAGATCATTGATTTGCAATCTTAGGTCTATGATAGTTATTAGGGAGAACATGTTCTGTTTCTACTCCTTGATCTCATGTGTTCCGTGGACAGTTGTAGTTTTTGCACCCTCTGGTTAGTCACAATAATATTAACTAAGTAATTTTTTAAGATCCTAACAAAGACACTGCTATTAGATAATGAGTACCAATTGCCAAAAAGCGCCTTTAGTTATATTATTAGAAACATGCACCCACACTGTATGGGCAAAACTTGGACACCCCTCCAAATGATTAAGTTCAGATGTTCAAGTGAATAGTACTGTTAATGCTACGGCATACAAAGGCATCTTAGAAAATTGTGCACTTATAATCTTGTGGTAACAGGTTGGGGCAGGCCATTCTCCTTTCAGTGCAATCCATAGACGTGAGATCCATAAAGACATGGGTGCATGAGTGTGGTGCAAAGGAACTTCAGTGGTCTACATAGCCTTGACCTCAACCATCTTTGGGACAAATGGAAATGCAGATTGTGAACCAGAATGTCTTTGCAGAAGAAAGGAGGCTATTATAGCCACAAAAGGGTCCACATCAGTCTAAAGCCTCGTACACACGACCGGTTTTCTCGGCAAGAAACTACAAGAAAACTGTTGTGAGAGCTTTCTTGCCGAGAAAACCATTCGTGTGTATGGTTTCTCGTCAAGAAAACTGCCGGGAATCTCGACGAGAAAAATAGAGAACCTGCTAGCCTCGTACGCACGACCGGTTTTCTTGGCAAGAAAATTGCTGGCAGAGCTTTCTTGCCGAGTAAACCGTGCGTGTGTACGAGGCTTTCAGGTTTCTCGTCAAGAAAACTGGCCAGAATCTCGACGAGAAAAATAGAGAACCTGCTCTCTATCTTCTCGTCAGGATTCTCGTCGGCCTGTTTCCCGACGAGAAACCCGAAAATGTGTACGCTTACCAGTCGCCGTGGAAACCTGCGCATGCTCAAAATAACTTTGACGCATGTGCGGTAGCTTCCTAGGCAATAAGTAGGGTGTAGCAAGATGGCAGCAATGGCATCGAATGTGACGAGCGCACGCTCGTCGTAGTTGATGACGTCACTGCGTTTGTTCCATTCAAAAGAACGGCGGTTCTTTTGAATCGAGCCTGTGTACACTCGGCCGGGACAAGATTCTTGTCAAGAATCTCGTCAGGGAAAAACTACAGTTTTTTTCCTGACGAGATTCTCGGTCGTGTGTACTAGGCTGCTCTCTATTTTCTCGTCAGGATTCTTGTTTTTCTCGTCGGGATTCTCGTCGGTCTGTTTCCCGACGAGAAAACCAGTCGTGTGTATGCTTTTCCGAGTCTAAAAAAAACGTGCATGCTCAGAATCAAGTATGAGATGGGAGCGCTCCTTCTGGTAAAACTAGCGTTCGTATTGGAGATAGCACATTCGTCACGCTGTAATGAACTGAAAGCACGAAGACTGAAAAGAGCAAATCTTCTCTCCTCAAACTTTTACTAACACGAAATAACACGAGATCAGCAAAAACAGCCCAAGGGGTGGTGCCATTGGAATCGAACTTCCCCTTTATACTGCCGTTGTACGTGTTGTACGTGACCGCGCTTTACAACAACAAGATTTGGAATTGACAGTGTGTATGCAAGGAAAGCTTGACAAGTATCTCGTCGAGAAAAACTACAGGTTTTTTTACGACGAGATTCTCGGTCGTGTGTACTAGGCTTAAGGTTTTTGGATTGGATGTCCTAGAAGCTCATATAGTTGTGATGGTCAGACGTCAAAAATATATACTGTATGTGGGCTTAGCCTAAGGGCAGAACAGTGGCTTGGTGACTTTAATCTTGCAGCACCGGGTTCATTGGTTGGAATTCTGAACAGGACACAATCTACATGAAGTTTACACTTCGTGTTTCCTCCCAAACGCCAAAGATATGTAGGTATGTTAATTAACTCCTGTCTAAATTGGCTGTAGTATGTGTATGTATGCATGTGGGATAGGGACCTTAGACTATAAACTCCTTTGGGGCAGGGACTGTGAATTAATATTATGTAATGTGCTGTAAATTGTTGGCGCTATATAAATACCTGTTATAAATATGGGTAAGACTGAATAAAGCTAGCCATAGTTTTTCTATCTAATGATCGACGTCTGTCAAACAGGAGCGGGTACACATAAATCAAATTTAGGTGCTTCTTACTGAATCCAGACAAATTTCGAACCATCTTTGGCCAGCTTTAGAGGGCTAATGTTATTACAATTCCACAACTCACATTATCATTTTGCTGTATTTCTTTTTGCAAATAGCACTATTTGTGATGGTTTATGCTCAGATTTTACTAAACCACACACTGTTTCTTTTATTACTTACTCTAGAAAAACCATGATTCACAGAAGTCAGGTTATTTTACAGATATTTCTGAAACGTACAAATTGATGTACAATATATGTATAAAAAGTACTCCCTTGATATAATTCAGGCCCATCCACTTTTATGTAAATTAGCTATTACTGTGAACTTAAAGATTTACAGTTTACAAAGCCATGCTAGCCTCAGGTAGTAATATTTGCTTTCAAAATATATTAAGTCCTATTTTTATTGTGTACATTATTGGGAACTCGGTAACATCAACACTTTGAAAGACAGCAGTAATAATAGGACTTACTACAAATAAGAAGAAAATTGTGACCAGTTAAATGTTAGATATACAGTGCTGTGAAAAAAGTATTTGCCCCCACCTGATTTTTAATTTTTTTGCATATTTCTCACATTTAAATTATTCAGATCATAAAACAAATTCAAATATTACACAAAGATAACCCAAGTAAATCCAAGAGACAGTTTTAAATTATTATTTCATTTATTAAGGGAATCAAGCTGTTCAAACCTGCCTGGCCCTATGTGAAAAAGTAATTGCCCCCTCCCATGCTGAATCATTAATGAACTGACATAACCACAATTTTTTGGAAAGCTGAGTTAAATTTCACTTGTCACGCCCAGGCCTGATTACTGCCAGACCTGTTGAATCAAAAAATCACTTAAATAGAAGCTGTCTGACAAAGTGAAGCACGCTAAAAGATCTCAAAAAGCACCACATCATGCCGTGATCTAAAGAAGTTCAAGAGCGGATGAGAAACAAAGTTATTGACATGTATCAGTCTGGAAAGGATTACAAAGCCATTTCTAAGGCTTTGGGACGACAGAGAACCACGGGGAGAGACATTATCCACAAATGGAGAAAACTTGGAATAGTGGTGAACCTTACCAGGAGTGACCAGCCAACCAAAATGACTCCAAGAGCACAACGACTCATCTAGGAGGTCATAAAAGAACGCAGAACAACATCTAAAGAACTGCATGCCTCACTTGCCTCAGTTAAGGTCAGTGTTCATGATTCAACAATAAGAAAGAGACTGGGAAAAAATGGCATCCATGGGAGAGTTCCAAGGCCAAAGCCACAGCTGACCAAAAAGAACACAAAGGCTCATCTCACATTTACCAAAAAACATCCTGATTATCCCCAAGACTTTTAGGCAAATATTCTGTGGACCGATGAGACAAAATTTTAACTTTTTGGAAGGTGTGCATCCCGTTACATCTGGCATAAAATGAATACAGCATTTCATAACAAGAACATCATACCAACAGTCAGACATGGTGATGGTAGCGTGATGGTCTGGGGCTGCTTTGCAGCTTCAGGACCTGGACGACTTACCATAATTGATGGAACCATGAATTCTGAGCTCTACCAGAAAATCCTAAAGGAGAATGTCGGGCCATCAGTTTGTGACCTCAAGCTCAAGTGCACTTGGGTTATGCAGCAGGACAATGATCTGAAACATAACAGCAAGTCCACCTCCAAATGGTTCAAACAAAGCAAAATTTAGGCCTGGACCTAAATCCAATTGATATACTGTATCATGACCTTACACAGGCCATTCATGCTGGAAAACCCTCTAATTTCTGGCTGAAAACAATTCTGAAAAGAAGAGTGGGGCAAAATTGCTCCACAGCAATGTGAAAGACTCATTGCCAGTAATCGCAAATGCTTGATTGCAGTTGTTGCTACCAAGGGTGGCACAACCAGTTATTAGGTTTAGGGTGCAATTACGGTACTTTTTCACATAAAGCCAGGCAGGTTTGGACAGCTTTTTTGCCTTAATAAATGAAACCATCATTTAAAAACTGCCTTTTCTATTTACTCGGGTTATCTTTGTGTAATAATAACATTTGTTTGATGATCTGAGTAATTTGAGTGTGACAAAAAAAAAATCAGAAAGGGGCAAATACTTTTTAACAGCATTGTATGTGTCTTCTGCAAGTTAAAATGTTGTTTATCTAAACCCAATAAATTTAATTAATAAATTGTAGTTTACCATTCCTTTATTTAGCATTTTTTAACCTTTTTACCTTGGAAACCATGAAAAACTTTCAGGCCTTGGAGAACCCCTGCTAATAATATCTGCATGTACATTACCTTGAGAATTAAGTTTAGATATAAGAAAAATAAAATAACAAGAAAAAATTCAGCGTACCTAGTGTATGTAAAACACAGGGCTGCTTTATACATAAAAACTATTTTTAGTGATATTAGTGAAATGGAAGAATGAAGAATAATGACTAGGAAAAATGCAGACTGTGAAAATTGTAATGTCCCCTTGTATTGGTTGTCAGTGTAGTGCCCCTTATATTGGTGGTCAGTGTAGTGCCCCCTTATATTGGTGGTCAGTGTAGTGCCCCTTACATTGGTGGTCAGTGTAGTGCCCCTTATATTTGTGGTCAGTATAGTGCCCCTTATATTGGTGGTCAGTGTAGTGCCCCTTTTATTGATGATCAGTGTAGTGCCCCCTTACATTGGTAATCAGTGTAGTGCCCCCTTACACTGGCGGTTAGTGTAGTGCCACCTTACATTGGTAGTCAGTATTTGGCGGTCAGTATAGTGCCCTTTTACATTGGTAGTCAGTGCAATGTCCCCCTAAACTGTCACTAAAATATAATAGAGAAAAAATCCACGCTAACCTAGTGATTAGAAAAGAGTGCTGCAGCTCATGAGTAGCCTAAATACTAAAGCACAAGAACATGTGAAATAAATAAACAAGCGCGCATCCACTAAGTTTGACTAATATGTGAAAAATTAAATTAAATTAAATAGTAAATCTGGTACAGTCCTTAAACCAAAAATAAAAAGTTATACTAATATGAAATATACCAATGTAAAAGAGATTCAACAAATAATGTGAACATACATATGAAATTATATATACTGTGTATGAACAAACAAAAGTCCATATAAAATAGCATGAAGTGACCACGATGTGGAGCCTCCAAAATCTTCCAATACTTTGATACTCTGATATTCTAAAGCCCAAAAAATAATATCAATGCCGCTTACCAGATATGTAGGATCTCAAATTATAGAGATCACGAGCGCCTGTGCATCAGCCTGCCGGCAGGAATACACTCCTTTCGGTTGCGGCAAGATACTTCCAGCGAGACACTTCATTTCTAGAGAAAAAAAGGTTTCCACAAACAGGAATCGTCCTGAATCCAATATGGTCCTGGATAATCTCACTTAGTAAGAGACAAAGAAGGAAGGCTTCATGGTGTAGTATATCTTCAAAAGGTTTATTAAAAAAAAAACATAGCAAAGGTTACATCCAAAGAAAACCGAAACGATAAGAAACTAATTTGAAACAGCCGCGGCTCAAGCTAGCTGGCTGTTCAGCGTGATGACGTCAAAGACTAATGCTCCATCCGACGCGTTTCCCCATAGAAGGCATCAACTGAGAATGGAGGCAGCCTCCTTCCCATAAGACAGCAACTGACCGGATTGTATTGCCCCCCCCCCCCATTCTCATGAGTGGGTGAATACACTTAATAATCAATGTTGTTGCTCTCCTTAGTAAGCCACTCCACTTCTCCACCCCTCTTGCATTATGAATTCACATCAGTGGGTATATAAAAAAGGGAAAGGAAGGGCTCCACTAGTGTTATATTGTCATCACTTAGTCATTTATTAAAAAACGGTTCACAGTTCACTTGCATATTCAGCATCTTGCATCAGGCATTGTACAAAGTGTTCGTAAATTATCAAAGTATAGCGGCCCCTACTTGTCTCACAAACTTCACGCTGGCTACCGACCATTACAAGGAGACACCACTCACACTTACAATGTCAATGTGACGCTTCCGGTTGCCGTACAGTCACGCCCAGATGCATTTCGTCACTTTCGACTTTGTCACAGGGGGTCACCAGTGTGGAGTTGGTGAGACAAGTAGAGACCGCTATACTTTGTTAATTTACAAACACATTGTACAATCCCTGATGCAACATGTAAAACATGTCAAGGGTTTTTGGGTTTCTCCTACTAGCTGTCATTTTGATATCTACAGTAATAGTCTAGTACTATCTTTTAAAGAAGATCTGGATTAATATAGGATGAGAGACTTACTGTATATGATTTAATGTAGGGAGCAGTGCCAGCCCAAGACATTGTGCTGCCTGGTACCAAGAATGAAATGCTGCCCCCCCCCCCCAAAAGAAAAATCACGCCCACCAAAATGCCCCCATATTCATTATTTTATATCATGATAACCAAAATGGACCTGTCATGGCTCTATACATGTATATAGGAGTATAAAAGGACCTGTGCGTGGCCGTTGGCCGAGATGTCAGCTGGCCACCCGCGATCGCTCCATAGAGCCAGAACGGGGATCTGTCAATGTAAACAGACAGATCCCCATTCTGACAGGGGAGGAGAGACAGATCTGCTGTTCCTAGTGATTAGGAACAGAGATCTCTCTCCTCCTCCAGTCAGTCCCCATCCCCCCCAGTTAGAAACACCTCCCAGGGAACACATTTAACCCCTTTCCTGACAGTGACATTTACACAGTAATCAGTGCATTTTTATAGCACAGATCGCTGTATAAATGTCACTGGTCCCAAAAAAGTGTCAAGTGTCCAATATGTCCACCGCAATGTCACAGTTTCGCTAAAAATCGCAGATCACCGCCATTACTAGTAAAAAAAAATATAATAATAATAAAAATGCCATAAATCTATCCTCTATTTGGTAGACGCAATAACTTTTGTGCAAACTAATCAATATACACTTATTGCGTTTTTTTTTTTACCAAACATATGTAGAAGAATACATATCGACCTAAACTGATGAAGAAATTTTTTTTTTGGATGTTTATTATAGCAAAAGTTAAAATAAAAAACAATTTTCAAAGTTGTCGCTATTTTTGTTTATAGCACAAAAAATAAAAACCGCAGAAGTTATCAAATACCACCAAAAGAAAGCTCTATTTGTTTAGGTACAACGTCACACGACCGCGCAATTGTCAGTTAAATCGATGCCGTGCCGAATCGCAAAAAATGATTGAAGTGCATTATTTCTATTGTTATATAAAATAAAATAGTTCAACTCACCATAATGCCGAATAAGTAGGAGCCCCGAGTGTGTCACTTGCCGCGTCACCTGCCACCAGATGCAGATTGTCACTTGTTGCGAATTGTCACTTGCCACAATGCCATCTGCCACAAATTGCGGCTGGTCACTTGCCACGATGCCACACATTGCAGAATGTCACTTGCCACAACATCACCTGCCACACGTAGCGGATTGTCCCTTGCCATGACGTCACCTGCCACACGTCTGACAGAGAGGAGGAGGGGGTCTGACAGAGAGGAGGAGGGGGGTCTGACAGAGAGGAGGAGGGGGGTCTGACAGAGAGGAGGAGGGGGTCTGACAGAGAGGAGGAGGGGGGTCTGACAGAGAGGAGGAGGGGGGTCTGACAGAGAGGAGGAGGGGGGCGGCTGATAGAGAGGAAGAGGGGGGCGGCTGATAGAGAGGAAGAGGGGGGCGGCTGATAGAGAGGAAAGGGGGCTGATAGAGAGGAGGGGGGGCGGCTGACAGAGCAGATGAGAGAGACGGACCTCAGGAGGGGGGGCGAGGAGGGGGGTGGCTGATAGAGAGGAGGGGGGCCGCGGGTGGCTGACAGGGCAGATGAGAGAGACGGACCTCAGGGGGGGGGCGGCTGATAGAGAGGAGGGGGGGTGGCTGATAGAGAGGAAGGGGGGGCGGCTGACAGAGCAGATGAGAGAGACGGACCTCAGAAGAGGGGGTGGCTGATAGAGAGGAGGGGGGCCATGGGCAGCTGACAGGGAGATGAGAGAGACAGACCTAAGGAGGGGGGGCGGCTGATAGAGAGGAGGGGGGCAGTGGGCGGCTGACAGGGAGATGAGAGAGACAGACCTCAAAAGGGGGGGCGGCTGATAGAGAGAGGGGGGCCGCGGGCAGCTGACAGGGAGATGAGAGAGACAGACCTCAGGAGGGGGGGTGGCTGATAGAGAGGAGGGGGGGCCATGGGCAGCTGACAGGGAGATGAGAGAGACAGACCTAAGGAGGGGGGGGCGGCTGATAGAGAGGAGGGGGGGCAGTGGGCGGCTGACAGGGAGATGAGAGAGACAGACCTCAAAAGGGGGGGCGGCTGATAGAGAGAGGGGGGCCGCGGGCAGCTGACAGGGAGATGAGAGAGACAGACCTCAGGAGGGGGGGCGGCTGATAGAGAGAGGGGGGGCCGCGGGCAGCTGACAGGGAGATGAGAGACAGACCTCAGGAGGGGGGGCGGCTGATAGAGAGAGGGGGGGCCGTGGGCAGCTGACAGGGAGATGAGAGAAACAGACCTAAGGAGGGGGGGGCGGCTGATAGAGAGGGGGGGCCGCGGGCAGCTGACAGGGAGATGAGAGACAGACCTAAGGAGGGGGGGGCGGCTGATAGAGAGAGGGGGGGCCGCGGGCAGCTGACAGGGAGATGAGAGACAGACCTAAGGAGGGGGGGGGGCGGCTGATAGAGAGAGGGGGGGGCCGCGGGCAGCTGACAGGGAGATGAGAGAGACAGACCTCAGGAGGGGGGGCGGCTGATAGAGAGAGGGGTGGCCGCGGGCAGCTGACAGGGAGATGAGAGAGACAGACCTCAGGAGGGGGGGGGCGGCTGATAGAGAGAGGGGGGGCCGCGGGCAGCTGACAGGGAGATGAGAGAGACAGACCTCAGGAGGGGGAGGGGTTGATAGAGAGAGGGGGGGCCGCGGGCAGCTGACAGGGAGATGAGAGAGACAGACCTAAGGAGAGGGGGGGGCGGCTGATAGAGAGAGGGGGGCCGCGGGCAGCTGACAGGGAGATGAGAGAGACAGACCTCAGGAGGGGGGGGTTGATAGAGAGAGGGGGGGCCGCGGGCAGCTGACAGGGAGATGAGAGACAGACCTAAGGAGGGGGGCGGCTGATAGTGAGAGGGGGGGCCGCGGGCAGCTGACAGGGAGATGAGAGAGACAGACCTAAGGAGGGGGGGGCGGCTGATAGAGAGAGGGGGGGCCGCGGGCAGCTGACAGGGAGATGAGAGAGACAGACCTAAGGAGGGGGGGGCGGATGATAGAGAGAGGGGGGGCCGCGGGCAGCTGACAGGGAGATGAGAGAGACAGCCCTAAGGAGGGGGGGGCGGCTAATAGAGAGAGGGGGGGCCGCGGGCAGCTGAAAGGGAGATGAGAGAGACAGACCTAAAGAGGGGCGGCTGATAGAGAGAGGGGGGGCCGCGGGCAGCTGACAGGGAGATGAGAGAGACAGACCTAAGGAGGGGGGGGCTGATAGAGAGAGGGGGGGCCGCGGGCAGCTGACAGGGAGATGAGAGAGACAGACCTAAGGAGGGGGGGGGCTGATAGAGAGAGGGGGGGCCGCGGGCAGCTGACAGGGAGATGAGAGAGACAGACCTCAGGTCTCCTGTGACACACAGCGCTAGTTAGGACTCCGGGAGCATGCAGGGCTGGCGCGATTACCCACAGTCCAGCTCCTCCGCTCCTCCAGGCGAATCACAAGCCTCATGTCTGCTGTCCGTCCCTCCCACATAACCTGCTCGGCCAATCACAGGACACCCGCCGCTGCCCCTTGCTGAGCTTGGCTCAAAACGCAGAGAGATTTTTAGGCAGCAGTTTGAACACTGATTTGCCGCTCCCCTGAAAGTGCCGCCTGGGACCGTGGTACCATCGGGTCCCATGGTAGGGCCGGCCCTGGTAGGGAGATATGCACATTTTGGAGGGGATTAAATTAAGTGTATTAATTTATTTTTATATATGATTAACGATAAGAATGGCAACGTGCAGTGTGTTATTATAGGCTTAGACCAAACTAACAGTGCTGTGTCTAGGGGTGAACATTAAGAAACCTTTAAATGGATGGCAGTCGGACTAGTAGGTAGTAGGGGGGCTGAAATGAATCGCTGCATCGATGCATCGCGATTCGGGTGTCCCCGATGCGGCATTGATGCATGCGACCGGAAAAATCAATTTTCGGGTGACGTCATGCCGACCGGGATGATGCCCGCAGCTGCAGGCATCATCCCGGTACTGTTTTTTAGAGCGGGCAATCGACTTTCCAGGGATAACAACCGATGCGGCTAAAAGCCGCTCAGCTGTTATACCGGAGGAGCAGGAGGGGACATCCCCCCTCCCGCCGCCTTCTTCCGCTCTTACCGGGCCTCCCGTCCCACCTGGAGACCCGATCCACCTCTTCCGGTGTCTAGACACAGACTGGCACGAAGCCGGAAACGGCTTTGTTCCAGTCTCCTGTATGTAAACACGGCGTCACTGCCAATGGCGCCAGTTTTAAAAACAAATACAGTATTCAGAATCGTAGTTTTTGGCGATCTGAATACTTTGAAGTGCAAAGGAGGGATTTGGGGTCTTTTAGACCTCCGATCCCTCCATAAAGAGTACCTGTCACCACCTATTACTGTCACAAGGGATGTTTACATTCCTTGTGACAGCAATAAAAGTGATCAATTTTTTTTTTTTAAAACACAATGTAAAAAAATCTAATATAAATAAGAAAAAAAAATTAAAACTTTAACGCGCCCCTGTCCCCGCGAGCCTGCACAGCAAAGAAAACGCATACGCAAGTCGCACCCGCATATGTAAACGGTGTTCAAATCACACATGTAAGGTATCGCCGCGATCATCAGAGCGAGAGAAATAATTCTAGCACTAGACCTCCTCTGTAACTCTAATCTGGTAACCGTAAAAAAAATTATAGCATCGCCTATAGAGATTTTTAGGTACCGTAGTTTATCGCCATTCCACAAGTGTGCGCAAAAAGACACTCACCTGTCCCACAATCTAGCGACGTGGCCACCCGAACCATCCATTCTCTCCCCGCCTGTCCACGGCACTAGCAATACTACTGTGGGCATCCGACTGTGACAGCTTGCAGCTTCACAGCCGGGTGCACATGTCTCACTGAGCTGTCCTGCATAGCCGGGCAATCTTCTGGGAACTGTGATGTGTCCCAGAAGATTGCAGGGAGGAAGGGCCACCTAGGCAGCCCAAGCGGAAGTGGGAGCTCGTCAGTAATCGTGATGCATCGTGATGCATCGCGGAATCGAATTGAATCAAATCGTTGACCAGATAATCGTAATCGAATCGAATCGTGAGATCAGTGAAGATGTTCACCTCTAGTAGGTAGCAGGCAAAGAGAAGGGGCAAGGTCTCAATTATTAAGTGGGAAGTAGAGCATCCGTTGGAGGATCATTAGTTAGTAGGGATGAGCTTGATGTTCGGGTCGAACATAAGTTCGACTTGAACATCGGGTGTTCGCCGAACAGCGAACATAATGGGGCATTCGCAGACAATTTGAGGGCCGTGGAATGCCCCATAATGCACTGCAAGATCATTATGAATGCCAACTTATACTGTGACATACTGAAGCAGAGCATGATCCCCCCCTTCGGAGACTGGGCCGCAGGGCAGTATTCCAACATGATAACGACCCCAAACACACCTCCAAGACGACCACTGCCTTGCTAAAGAACCTGAGGGTAAAGGCGATGGACTGGCCAAGCATGTCTCCAGACCTAAACCCTATTGAGCATCTGTGGGGCATCCTCAAATGGAAGATGGAGGAGCGAAAAATCTCTAACATCCACCATCTCCGTGATGTCATCATGGAGTGGAAGAGGACTCCAGTGACAACCTGTGAAGCTGTGGTAAACTCCATGCCCAAGAGGGTTAAGACAGTGCTGGAAAAACAAATAACGGTGGCCACACAAAATATTGACACTTTGGGCCCAATTTGGACATTTTCACTTATGGGTGTACTCACTTTTGTTCCGAGTGGTTTAGACATTAATGGCTGTGTGTTGAGTTATTTTGAGGGGACAGCACATTTACACTGGTATACAAGCTGTACACTCACTACTTTACATTGTATCAAAGTGTCATTTCTTCAGTAGTAATAAATTATCACAAACAAGATATATATGCAATAATAGTGCACCAAATAAAGTCCAAGAAACGTAAAACCACCACAATTCTTCGTGATAGAGAGTTCTGGGAGCATATAACAGTTGTGTGAAGGCACGGAATAAATATTTATTAGAGACATCTCTATCACAAAGAATTGTGTTGATTTTATGTTTCTTGGACTTTATTTGGTGCACTATTATTGCACATATATATTGTTTGTGATAATTTATTACTGCGCAAGATCACCCCCCTATTTACTTTTTGTGGACACTATAGGTTTTGCAGCTAGTTTGAGTTATTGATTATCACAGTTTCACAGGTATCATTTATCAGTTGTTCACTTGGTGGCACGAAGGGCTTTTACATTTAGTTTTGTCATTTCTGCAGTGTTGTCACATGAAAAGATATAGTAAAACATTTACAAAAATGTGAGGGGTGTACTCACTTTTGTGAGATACTGTATATATATATATATGATTCTGTACTTGCCAAATATGCTGCAGAAATCTCCTTCCACTATGTCTGGCTGCATCCATTTTAACTGTGGGCAGCTGAAGCTGTTGCCTGTTCACTTCCTGGATTTACACAGAAGACACACAGAGGCACGCCTCCAGCTCTGCAACCCTGCAGCTCTCATTGGCCCTTTTTTGACTCATTCCCCCTCCCTTCCTGGAAAAATCTCACCAGGGTGAGAGAGAGAGATGTGCATGATGTTATAAGCCTAGGCTAATGACCAGATAAGAAACAGGAAGTGGGCTGTATATAGTATTTACTGGCAGAAAATAAAATGTTCACTACCCAAAGTTAAAACAACAAGGGCAGAAGATTTAATAGATGGAAAGTTGAAAAATGACTGAAGGGCCACTTTAATGACTTGGAGAGGATCTGCAAAGAGGAATGGGACAAAATGCCTCCTAAAATGTATGCAAACCTGGTGGCCAACTACAAGAAACGTCTGACCTCTGTGATTGCCAACAAGGATTTTGCCACCAAGTATTAAAGTGGAGCTCCACCCTAAATAGCAACTTTTGCTATTTGGAACCCTCCCCCCCTCCGGTGTCACAATTGACACCTTTCAGGGGGGAGGGGGGTGAAGATACCTGTCTAAGACAGGTATTTTCACCCACATCCGGGAGTCCTGTCTCCGGGAATCTGCGCGAGTGACGTCACTTCCCCCAGACTTCCCGTAGTGTTCTGGGAGACACTCGGCTCCCAGAACACAGGAGCACCAATCAGAACGGCGCAGCGCGACTCGCGCATGCGCCGTAGGGAACCGGGCATGAAGCCGCAGGGCTTCACTTCCTGGTTCCCTCAGCGAGGATGGCGGAGGGAGCAGCAGAGCGACGAGCGGTCGCTCGTCCTCTGCTGCGGACGTCGCTGGACTCCAGGACAGGTAAGTGCCCAAATATTAAAAGCCAGCAGCTGCTGTAGCTGTAGCTGCTGGCTTTTATTTTTTTTTTTCCGGTGGAGCAACCCCTTTAAGTCATGTTTTGCAAAGGGGTCAAATATTTATTTCACTCATTAAAATGCAAATCTAATTTTTACTTTTTTTAAATGCTTTTTTTTGGAATTTCTTGTTGTTATTCTGTCTCTCGCTGTTAAAATAAACCTACCATTAAAAATACAGGCTGGTCATTTCTTTGTCAGTGGGCAAACGTACAAAATCAGCAGGGGGATCAAATACTTTTTTCCCTCACTGTATAATTAAGAGTAAAACACAACTCAACCAGGTAAAAATGTAATACATTTGATACTACATATCTACATAAGCATACTTTGTGCCATATGTAGTAGTAGTTACTGTTAGTACGTTTAGTAGTAATGTTAGTTTGTTTAGTGTTATCAGTTATTTCCAAAAAGTAATGTTTCTGCAGGAGCAGTCCTGGTAATTTATTTATATATAACATGCACACTTCATAAGAAGTAAAACAAGGAACAACAATGTATTTTACTAAGCAGGTATTAAAATACAAAGGTAATAATTAACATGCTATATTATATGCATATCCATTGCCAGCGCTACAAAATAGATAATACTGCTTCATATTTCTTACTAACTGGTCATAGATCAGCAATGTTATAGGTCACACTGCTACTTTATTACTATCAGCAATATTCCTCCTGAACGAATTTCTCATCTGCAGACATATCAAGAGCAGTTTCCTCATATTTGAAGCTAGATCACATGATGCTTTAACATATCAGTATTAGAGCCGTTAGTATTGTCCCACATTCACCAATCAGATTCCAGTTGTCTCCAGCGTTCATTTGTGCAGCCATCTACTCCATCCAGCAGTAGGTTGCAACATTGTTTTCGTTCAATATTTTTATTTTTATTTTTCTAAACATGAAAACACGCATAGGTAAGATACAATATCTGTTAGGCCTCTTTCACACGGGGCGGATCCGTGAAGATCCGCCCCGTGAAGCTCCGCTTGCTCAGCGGGGATCGCTCCGTTGATCCCCGCTGAGCCGACGGATGACTGGGCGGTCCCCGCACACTGTGCAGGGACCGCCCTGTCAGAGCGCCGCTCTCCCCTATGGGGAATCGGATGACGACGGACCGTAGAGTCCGTTGTCATCCGATCCGCTCCGCAGACGGAAGGAAAAATAGGATTTTCCTCCGTCACACTTTTTCGGAGCGGAGCGGAGCGGATGTCAGCGGACATGTCTCCGCTGACATCCGTGCTTCCATAGGGGTGCATGGAGGATCCGTTTCAGGTCCGCCTAAAAAACTGACAGGCGGACCTGAACGGACCTCCGTGTGAAAGAGCCCTTAGATGTAACATATCCAAAGTAGAAACAATGTTCAAATTGTAAAAAAAACAGGCATAGTCACAGAGAGTGTCCCAATGGGTGAACATCAGCATTGTCCCAACCTAGGAAAGATGGGGGTGGTGAAAAAAACATACAAAGCTCTGCTGTATCTAAGCGGTTTTCCCGTCGGAAAAAAAAACGATGGTTTTCCCTACGGAATTCCTTTCGATCCTGCCTTGCATACACACGGTCACACAAAAGTCCGGTGAACTTTTGACTGCCAAGAACGCGGTGACGTAAAAGACTACGACGAGCCGACAAAATTAAGTTCTATGCTTCCGAGCATGCGTTGATTTGTTTCCGAGCATGCGTCGGAAATTAAGCGCGTCGGAATTTGTACACACGATCGGAAATTCCGAAACAGTTTTTTTTCCTGATGGGAAAAAAGAGATCCTGCTCTCTATCTTTTTCCAGCAGTTTTCCTGTTGGAAAAAGTCTGGAGCATACACACGGTCGGGATTCCCGACCAAAAGCTCTCATTAGACTTTTTCCAACAGGAAAACTGGTCGTGTGTACGGGGCATTAGGTTTTGATATGCACAACAGGGTAACAATAATGAAAACACTCACAAGAAAGTAGATTTGATATCTAAAGCAGAGTATACAGAGACCAAAAATCATCCGTTCAACAGGAACTGTGTGTCTAATAACGGGCTTCTCTCAAACGGTCCTGCTGAAAAACCAGCATTCGATCAGCCCTTGCAGCCAATGGCCTTCAGCCTGTGTAATTTCACAGGAGGGAGTCGCTGCTGTCAGAATACAGTAGCGCAGTGGGTGAGATCCCTGCATCTACATTGCTTATGTGCATGTGCTTAAAGCGGAGTTCCACCCAAAACTTGAACTTCCGCTGATCTGGTTCCTCCCCCCCCCCTGCTCCAGTGTCACATTTGGCACCTTTCAGGGGGAGGGGGAGCAGATACCTGTCTAATACAGGTATTTACTCCCACTTCCGGCCATCTACGCCATGTCCAGCCCCTCCTCCGCCCCCCCCAGCTGTCTTCTGGGAGACACACAGGTCCCAGAATACAGAAGGGACCAGTCAGAACAAGCAGCACGACTCGCGCATGTGCAGTAGGGAAACAGGCTTTACTTCCTGATTACCTTACTTAAGATGCCAGCACCTCCACCCGGAGCCGAAGGATGAGTCGGCTTCGGGTGAGGACATCGCGGGCACCCTGGACAGGTAAGGGTCCTTATTTCAAAAGTCAGCAGCTGCAGTATTTGTAGCTGCTGACTTTTAAAAAAAAAATTGCAGTCAGAACTCCGCTTTAAGACTGACTATAGATGAGTCTGTTTTTTTTTGTTTTTTTTTGCAACCAGGAGGTTGAACAAAGAACGGACCCGATTCCTCTATCCACACATTCAAGGTGGATGCAGGAATCCTCCCCACTGTGTCTTTGTATTCTGACTGTGGGGAGACTCCCCACCATCAATATACAATGATCAGCACAGCAATTTATAGGCTGCAGTGCTGATTGAGTGGACATTTTCCATCAATATACAATGATCTGCACAGCAATCTATAGGCTGCAGTGCTGATTAAGCGGAAATTTTCCAACAAAACAGTTGAACAGAAATCAATCAACAGATCAACTTCTGTTCAAACTCAGTGGCTATGCATGGATAGAAATTTGTCCAGTCCCTGCTGAGCCAGCCAAATTTCGATCCATGTGTGGCCAGTTTAAAGGTCTTCCAAAAAATGCAGCAAAATAAAGAAAGGGTGAATGCAGAGGGTACCAGGAGTGATTTGGGGAAGGGAAAGAATAGAAATGATGGCATGGAAGGAACACAAAAAAGGTTGCAACATTGTTTTAAATGACAGTATATACAGTGTTTTTTTCTCTGTTGACACTGTTCATTTTTCCACCTAGAATGTTGTTTGTTCTGTTGAATATTCTGTCCATTAAATCTTTAACTGGCTTGTTCTAAATTTGACCAGTTATATTTATTATTGTGGGTTTGTATTTAAGGCAGTGCACTAGAATCTGATTGTACAATCCTTGTACAATCTCATTTAAATTCTATCCAATTGCACAGGCCCCTACATTTCTTCATTTTTGGTTTCTCTAAAGAAAGTGGTCCAAGCAGATTGTATAGTGTATGGCCAGCTTTAAACCTAGTACACACCACTAGTTTTTTTTTGTTCAACCCAGCGGGTTAAACAAAAAAAAACCTGACAGCTCAGATCAGAGCCGCTGTACTAACAAGAATGTTAGTACAGCGATCTCCTCTTCTGAGCTATTATGTTCTAACAGGGGGACAACTGAGGACAACCCGTTGGCGGAGAACGCTGAACGGGAGTTGGTCGGCAGACATTTTTTATTCATGAACCTTCGACAGAAGCCGGCTGAATGACAGACCTTGAACCAGCCGATGCCAGCCGACATTCGGCCCGTGTTTACTAGGCTTAAGAGAGGGCCACTAAAATTAAAACCTTCAACATTTAGTTTTTACACTTGTTTGCATCATCTGCCAATTATGGACACTTGTGAATAAGACTGCCAGAAAAATTAAGATGTACGAGAGTTGATTTAACCACTTGCCGACCGGCTCACGCCGATATACGTCGGCAGAATGGCACGGCTGGGCAGATTAACGTATATATACGTTGTCCTTTAAGACGCGGTATTGTGGGCACGCACGCGCGCCGCGAGCTTCGTGAGTGTGACCACGGGTCTCGGTGACTCGATGTCCGCTGGGATACCCACGATCGTCTCACGGAGAAGAAGAACGGGGAAATGCTGATGTAAACAAGCATTTCCCCATTCTTCCTAGTGACAAGGACACTGATCACAGCTCCCTGTGATCGGGAGCGGTGATCAGTGTCGTGTCACACGTAGCCCATCCCCCCTACAGTTAGAACCCATCACTAGGACACACTTAACCCCTTCAGCGCCCCCTACTGGTTAATCCCTTCACCGCCAGTGTCATTTTTACAGTAATCAGTACTGATCACTGTAATAATGACAATGGTCCCAAAATGGCATCAAAAGTGTCCGATGTGTCCGCCATAATGTCGCAGTCACGATAAAAATCACTGATCGCCGCCATTACTAGTGAAATTTTTTTTTTATTAAAATGCCATAAAACTATCCCCTATTTTGTAGACGCTATATCTTTTGCAAAAACCAATCAATAAACGCGTTTTTTTTTTGCCAAAAATATGTAGAAGTATATGTATCGGCCTAAACTGAGGAAAAATATGTTTTTTTTAATATATTTTTTGGGGATATTTATTATAGCGAAAAGTAAAAAATATTTTTAGTTTATATTGCATAAAATAAAAACCGCAGAGGTGATCAAATACCACCAAAAGAAATCTCTATTTGTGGGGGAAAAAGGACGTCAATTTTGTTTGGGAGCCACGTCGCACGACCACGCAATTGTCAGTTAAAGCAACGTAGTGCCAAATCGCAAAAAGTGCTCTGGTCTTTGGTCAAATGGTCCGGGGCTGAAGTGGTTAAGTCAGGGGTGTCCAAACTTTTTTCAAAGAGGGCCAGATTTGATGAAGTGAACATGCTTGAGGCCCAATCATTTTGCCTGACATTCTTTAAACCATTAAAATTTGGTCGAAGTGTGTTCGTTTAAGCACTAATACATTGCCCAACACAAATTATCTTGCCTTTGTGGCTGTGTGTGGTGAAGAGATGAGCTCATGCGTGTTATTTGGATATACCGTATTTATCGGCTTAAAACATGCACTTTAACTTTAAAATGCAGCACCCACCATATGCAGCACCCACCATATTGCCATGAATGCAGCACCCACCATATTGCCATGAATACAGAACCTACTCCTTTGCCATGAATGCAGCACCCACTCCATTGCCATGAATGCAGCACCCACTCCATTGCCATGAATGCAGCACCCTCTCCATTGCCATGAATGCAGCACCCACCGTATTGTCATGAATGCAGCACCCACTGTATTGCCATGAATGCAGCACCCACTCCCTTTCCATGAATGCAGCACCCACCATATTGCCATGAATGCAGCACCCACCGTATTGTCATGAATGCAGTACCCACCGTATTGCCATGAATGAAGCACCCACCATATTGCCATGAATGCAGCACCCACCGTATTGCCATGAATGCAGCACCCACCGTATTGCCATGAATGCAGCACCCACCATATTGCCATGAATGCAGCACCCACTCCATTGCCATGAATGCAGCACCCACTCCATTGCCATGAATGCAGCACCCACCATATTGCCATGAATGCAGCACCCACCATATTGCCATGAATGCAGCACCCACCATATTGCCATGAATGCAGCACCCACCGTATTGCCATGAATGCAGCACCCACCATATTGCCATGAATGCAGCACCCACTCCATTGCCATGAATGCAGCACCCACCATATTGCCATGAATGCAGTACCCACCGTATTGCCATGAAAGTAGCACCCACCATATTGCCATGAATGCAGCACCCACTCCATTGCCATTAATGCAGCACCCACCATATTGCCATGAATGCAGCACCCACCGTATTGCCATGAATGCAGCACCCACCGTATTGCCATGAATGCAGCACCCACCGTATTGCCATGAGTGCAGCACCCACCGTATTGCCATGAATGCAGCACCCACTGTATTGCCATGAATGCAGCACCCACCGTATTGTCATGAATGCAGCACCCACCGTATTGCCATGAATGCAGCACCCATTGTATTGCCATGAATGCAGCACCCACTGTATTGTCATGAATGCAGCACCCACCGTATTGCCATGAATGCAGCACCCATTGTATTGCCATGAATGCAGCACCCACCGTATTGCCATGAATGCAGCACCCACCATATTGCCATGAATGCAGCAACCACTCCATTGCCATGAATGCAGCACCCACTCCATTGCCATGAATGCAGCACCCACCATATTGCCATGAATGCAGCACCCACCGTATTGCCATGAAAGTAGCACCCACCATATTGCCATGAATGCAGCACCCACTCCATTGCCATGAATGCAGCACCCACCATATTGCCATGAATGCAGCACCCACCGTATTGCCATGAATGCAGCACCCACCGTATTGCCATGAATGCAGCACCCACTGTATTGTCATGAATGCAGCACCCACCGTATTGCCATGAATGCCGCACCCATTGTATTGCCATGAATGCAGCACCCACTGTATTGTCATGAATGCAGCACCCACCGTATTGCCATGAATGCAGCACCCATTGCATAGGCGTGCGCACAGGGTGTGCCAGGTGTGCCCAGGCACACCCTAATCACCCTGTGCAGCACAGATTCCTCCTACTGCACTGGTTCCCCCCTCCTTCCCCCCCCCCCCTCAGCGCTTCCGGCTTCCCTACTCTTCTCTCCCTTCAGCTGTTGCTGCGGATGAGTGAGGGAAGGGGCCGGTAAATATGTAACTTACTGGCCCCTTCCCTTTCATTGTGAGTGATCGGTACTATGTGTTTGATCTTTGGGGTGCACACCCTAATGCAATAGGCTGCGCACACCTATGACCCATTGTTTTGCCATGAATGCAGCACCCACCGTATTGCCATGAATGCAGCACCCACCATATTGCCATTAATGCAGAACCCACATTGCCATGAATGCAGCACCCACCATATTGCCGTTAATGCACCACCCACATTGACATGAATGCAGACTCACCATTGTCGCCAGTGCAGCCTGATTCATGTCAGACATACGGAGAAACTCCTGTTTTCTCAGCTGCCTCTTTAATTGAAAGTCCCGCCTCCTGTGATGGACAGAACAGTTATCCAATGGCAGCGCAGGAGACGGGACTTCCTTTTACACAGGATGCCGTGTAAGCAGGAAATACTCTCCTGTATCCTGTACGGCACTCGTCCCGTCTCCTCCAAGGCAGCAAGCATTTATATCGTTTGTGGCCCGCAGCGCTCAGGGATTCGTTGTGGGCCACAAAAGATATATATGTCAAAATTACCAGGTGGGCCGTCTAAAACCGGAACGCGGGCCGGACTTTGGACATGCCTGGGTTAAGTTTTCACAAGAGTTCAATGCATTTCAACACTTTCTTTAGATAATTAGGTAAATTGTACCTTTGCAGTGGGACCCTCCCATAAAGGTGAAATGCTTGTTTAGTTTAGGAGTGCATTAATATGGAGTAGTATTTTCCTTATTCCTTGCTCCAGCAGGGTTCCTCCAGCTGTGCGACTGGTTTGGTGATGCCTCGCATGCTTACCAACAATGCAGGGTTAATGGCCCTGCACTGTGCATTCTCCAGATGCCATTTATACTGTTGTTGAACTCTCCAATGAACTTTTCCATCTAATGTAGGCCATACATGGAGCAATGTTTTTATTTCTTTCCTGCAACCACAGACAGTGTTGACAGGAAAATCCTTCTCACCAAGCCATTGTATTCTCCTGGTGCGGGGCGAGGGAAGCCACTTCTGCCGGGCGAAGACAGTGGTTATTGCTAGCGGCTTTAACAGCCATTAGCGATAATCGCATACAAAATCTGGCGGGCTGGTTCTACTAAAGTTGATTGATTGATCAACTTGGTACATTCAGCCTGCCCATACATGGTTCAAATCTTGGCCGTTTCCTTCTAAATCGGCCAAGATTCGAACTATCTATGACCGGTCTAGGTAACTATATACTCAAGATATCTAAAGCCTAGCACAAATGCCTTTGGCACTTCTTTAAATTTTTGTATTGAAGACAAACAGATGGTTGTGATACCTTTATTCAAAGTATTAAATGACCATTTACAATGCTCTGTCATTGTTGGGGGTTTTTTTGTTTGTTTTTTTGTCTTTGTTTTTTTTTTACACTGAACCTTTAGAGCCCATTCACACAGGGGCGGCACGACTTGTGCCGTGACTGTGCTGGGCGATCTCAAGACGACTTCAAAGCAGACTTCCAAAATGACTTCTGTATTGAAGTCAATGGAAGTCGCCTTGAAGTCGTCTTGAAGTAGTAGAGGAACCTTTTTCTAAGTCGGAGCAACTTCAGTCGCTCCGCTTAGAACGGTTCCATTGTACAGAATAGGACGCGACTCGTCAGGCGGCTGAGACGCCTGACGAGTCGCCCCTGTGTGAATGGGGACTTACAAACTTGATATTTTGTAATACAACATGTTATTTCTTTTTTTTTTTTTTAAACAATAAGATTCTGAAGAAGAAGCTTGGCTTGACTAAACACATGGACTTAAAGCGAAGGTTCACCCAAAATGGAACCTCCGCTTTTCGGAACCCTCCCCCCCTCCAGTGTCACATTTGGCACCTTTCAGGGGGGCGGGGTGCAGATACCTGTATAAAACAGGTATTTGCACCACTTCCGGGTATAGACTCCCGCCCCTTCGCGTCATTCCCCCCCGCTGTATTCTGGGAAACACACGGCTCCCAGGACACAGCGGGACCAGTGGGGACGGCGCAGCGCGACTCGCGCATGCGCAGTAGGGAACCGGGCAGTGAAGCTGCAGCGCTTCACTTCCCGATTCCCTCACCATCCAGGCTTACCTATAGGTAGAAGTAGTCAAAAGTGGTTTACAACCACTTTAATTGTCTATGGCTGGCCTAACAGGGATATTAGCCCTTTTTTACACTACTAAAAAAATTGGCTTTATTTCTGTAAGTATTGCTATTGGGGAGTTCCCCTCACATCCTGTCTCGTAGAACAGTGTTTCTCAACCTTTTTCCAGGCACGGTGCCCTTAAAAAGTATTTTCTTTCTCGAGGGACCCCACCAAGGCTTGGTTCACATTACTGCATTTCGAGGAATGTGAGCAAAATTGCATACGTTCCTGACATGCAAACAAATGCGCTGCTCTTTAGCAGACGCACAGGGGTGCCATTATTTCTTAATGGTATCTCCACGCATTGGCAAACGCAGAGCATTTTTGATGTAGCATGATTTAAAAAAAGTGTTGGAGACTTCTTTCCCTATGTTTTTGCAGGTAAAAAATTTTGCAAACGATAGTGAATTTGCCACCATTAAAGTGATTATAAACGTTCTTCTTTATTTTATTTTTTTTATTTTTTTTAAACAGCAAACATGTTATACTTACCTGCTCTGTGCAATGGCTTTGCACAGAGTGGCCTAGATCCTCCTCTTCTGGGATCCCCTGCTGATGCTCTCTGTTCATTCTCTTCTCTGTGTGCCACCATAGGAAGCTGCTTCCTATGGTGGCACACGTGTGGGCTTGATCCCAAGCTGCGCTGTGCGCGTCTATTAACATACACAGTGCGGCTCAGCCCCACCCCAGCCCCCTCATCACTGGGTTTGATTGACAGCAGCAAGAGCCAATGGCTCCCGCTTCTCTCACTGAGTCTATGAGGAGGTGAGTTGCCTTCTATGAGGAGGTGAGTTGCCATCTAGATAAAGGAAGGCCTGTAGATGTGGTGTATCTGGATTTTGCAAAAGCATTTGACACAGTTCCCCATAAACGTTTACTGTACAAAATAAGGTCCGTTGGCATAGACCATAGGGTGAGTACATGGATTAAAAACTGGCTACAAGGGCAAGTTCAGAGGGTGGTGATAAATGGGGAATACTCAGAATGGTCAGGGGTGGGTAGTGGGGTCCCCCAGGGTTCTGTGCTGGGACCAATTCTATTTAATTTGTTTATAGACGACCTGGAGGATGGGATAAACAGTTCAATCTCTTTATTTGCGGATGACACTAGGCTAAGCATGCATTGGTCTCAGCGGGGGGCATCGATAGTTTAATTTTTTTTTTAGATAAGCACCTGAATGACCACAACATACAGGGATATACAATTTAATACTGACATGTAATCACACACATAGGTTGGACTTGATGGACTTGTGTCTTTTTTCAACCTCGCCTACTATGTAACCATAACCATGAATCCTGTGTGGAGGGAGAGAGAGAGTAGTGCCGCTGCTTTCAGGCACAGCGCTGGATGAAAATCAGGCTTGGGTAAGTATTTAGGGGGGCTGGAGGGAGCTGCACATATAGGGTTTTTTACCTTAATGAAAATAATGCATTAAGGTAGAAAACCTGAAGCCTTTACAACTGCTTCAACACTCCAAATACAATTTTTACAAACACAATTCTACTGGTGTATGGCCAGCTTAAATTGACCCTAGTATGTGTGTGTGTGCTTGTTAGGTAGGAACCAGTGGTGGCCCGTCCATAAGGGGCGCATGGGCGCCGCCCCCCACCCATGCGTCTGGCCCCTAATCTACATGCAGGGCGCCGGATGCATGGATTCCAGGGGAGGGGGTTTGAAGCACCTGATTAGAGCCAGAGGCTCTAATATAAGGTGACCAGATTTTTTAAATGAAATCCGGGTGTCATGGATATGCATTAATGTCTGTCTGCCATCTTACCTTCCTCCTCATGTGTTCATCTAGAGACCAGACCTCCTTCACCTGGCTTCCTTTATAATCTCCTCCCAGCCTGACTCCACCCCAGGCCCTATCACTGAACACTATATTAACCTGTGCACTGCAAGCCTGCTTTGCTGATCAACGTGTTTGTTAGGCATTGTGTGTTTGGGTTCCTGCCTGCCGTGTGCTACGTCTGTCTCTCTGTTACGTTATTGGCTTGTCCCCGACCATCCCTGTCTGCTCGTGACCCTTGACCTTCGGCTCGTTCTTCGTTATCCTTGTCTGCTTGTGCCCCCTGACCTTCGGCTTGTTATTCGGTTCTCTCTATCGTGTGCTGCTGCTTCCCCTTATCCTACGGGGCGTGAGCTAGGAAACTCCAGGGGCCGCGACCTGGTCCCAGCCTGCAGCGTAACATCCTCACCACTAGAGGCCCTGGAGAAGACCAGCTGGGTCTTAGACTCCGCGCCCTGGGGAATCTTGGCTCTCGCTTCCGTTGGGATTCCGGTTGTGCTCCTCTGGTCCCGCTTTCCACAACCACCCAGTTTCCTATCCACAGAAGCCAGCCATAGGGTTCACTACCTCGCGGTGCACTCCTGTCCCCCTACGGTGTGCATCTGTCACCTGGCCACAGGTGACCCTGACAGTTTGATCAGCCATGAACCCGGCTGACATCCCGCTTCCCGCGGATGATCCATTGCAGGGCATAGTTCGCAGACTTGAGACCCAGGAATCAAATCAGACCCAGGTGATGCGATTCCTCCAGGATCTGGCTTCTCGATTCGAGCAGCTTCAGGTCTCCTTGGGAACCCCGAATCCGCAACCCCAAGTACAACCAGCGGCTGTACCTATCGCACCAGTCGCAGCCTCACACTCACTAAGATTGCCAGCTCCGTTCCGTTTCTCTGGGGACTCCAAGGCCTGCAGGGGGTTTCTCAGCCAATGCACTATTCATTTTGAGCTTCAGCCTCAAAGCTTCCTATCTGACCGGGCTAAGGTAGCCTATATCATTTCCCTCCTCTCCGGTGAAGCTTTGGCCTGGGCTGCCCCCCTGTGGGAGAGGAACGATCCGGTGGTTTCCAGTCTGTCCGAATTCTTGAAGCTCTTTCGTAATATCTTCGAAGAGCCGGCTCGGGCTTCTTCAGCGGCTAGTGCTGTCTTACGTCTTCGCCAAGAATCTAGTTCAGTGGGGCAATATGCTCTTCAGTTCCGTATCCACACAGCTGAATTGAGCTGGAATAATGAGGCCCTGGTCGCTACCTTTTTACATGGCCTCTCTGACCGAGTGAAAGACGAATTAGCGGGAAGAGCCATTCCCGTCGGTCTGGACGATGTAATTTCATTATGCAACCAGATCGACATTCGTTTTCAAGAGAGGTCCTTAGAAAAAAGACGCCAGCACTCTCTGGGTCCTAGCCAGTCTGAGCTCCCCTCCCTTCATTCCGTGGAGCATCCTCTACCTGCTGAAGAACCTATGCAGCTGGGCCGGACCAGACTAACCCCCGAAGAACGTGCTAGGCGCAGAACTCTGGGCTTGTGCCTCTATTGTGGGGGCAAGGGTCATTTTCGTGACTCCTGCTCGCTTCGTCCGGGAAACGCTCGGGTCTAATACATTTGGAAGGTGGAGTATTGGACCCAGAAACATCACCTTCTCGCCTGCTCTTGCCGGTGTCCCTTCATGTAGGCACTTCTCCTCAGTCAACCCTTGCATACCTGGATTCCGGGGCTGCCGGCAATTTCATGGATTGGAGAACTGCTTCTTCTATGAAGCTTACCCTTTCACCTCTCACTACCCCATTGGTAGTCTCGGCAATTGATGGCACTGTTCTCCCAGGGGGCCCTATTCGCTTCCAGACGCTACCCATTAGGATGTCGGTAGGGATTCTCCACCAGGAGTGGATATCCTTTCTTATTCTACCCAAGGCCTCTACCCCAGTTGTATTGGGCCTCCCTTGGCTACAGCTCCACTCTCCACATGTGGACTGGGTCTCTGGGCAGATCCTGGCCTGGGGTTCCTCATGTTTCTCGTCGTGTCTTCTCAAGGTGACCCCCAAGGAGAGTCTTCCGGTTGCTGCCACTTCTGTTTCTTCTGATCTTCCCGCCGCATACAGCGATTACCGGGATGTGTTCTGTAAAAAATCAGCTGAGGTGCTTCCTCCCCACAGGTCTTTTGACTGTGCTATTGATCTTGTCCCCGGAGCAACTCTACCCAGGGGTCGTACCTACCCTCTGTCCATCCCAGAGACCCAGGCCATGTCGGAGTATGTAGCAGAGAATCTGGAGAGAGGGTTCATCCGGAAATCCTCATCGCCTGCAGGGGCAGGGTTCTTTTTTGTTGCCAAAAAGGATGGTACCTTAAGACCCTGCATCGATTATCGGGGTTTAAATGCGGTTACTATTAAAAATCGATACCCCTTACCCTTAATATCTGAGCTATTCGATAGGTTGAAGGGTGCCTCCATTTTCACCAAGTTGGATCTCAGAGGCGCGTACAATCTCATTCGAATACGGGAGGGTGACGAATGGAAGACTGCATTTAACACTAGAGACGGGCATTACGAATATCTGGTGATGCCTTTTGGTCTGTGTAATGCTCCAGCCGTGTTTCAAAACTTTGTCAATGAAATCTTCAGAGATCTGCTGTACCAGTTTGTTGTCATCTATCTGGATGACATTCTGATCTTTTCTGAAAATCTGCTCGTCCACAGAAACCATGTCCGCACTGTACTTCAACGTCTTAGAGAGAACAATCTCTATGCCAAGCTGGAGAAATGTTCCTTTGAATGTTCTGAGGTCCTGTTTTTGGGGTGCTTTGTCTCATGTTCGGGGCTTCGTATGGACCCTGGGAAGGTCTTGGCTATCACCAACTGGCCTCTTCCTGCTAGCCTCAAGGCCACACAGCGCTTTCTTGGCTTCACTAATTATTATAGGCAGTTCATAAGGAATTACTCTTCCATTGCCGCGCCTATTATCGCTTTGACCAAGAAGGGTGTGAATGCCAGAGACTGGCCTCCCGAAGCTGTCTCTGCATTTCACAACCTGAAACAGGCCTTTGTTTCTGGCCCCCTCTTGAGGAGACCAAATCCTGGGAATGCATTTTTTATTGAAGTGGACGCTTCCTCAATGGGGGTGGGAGCTGTGCTTCTTCAAATCTTTGAGAAGAGACGCCAACCATGTGCGTTCTTCTCCAAAAAATTTTCTCAGGCAGAGAGGAATTATGCCATCGGTGATCGGGAACTTCTCGCAATTAAATTGGCGTTAGAGGAGTGGCGTCATCTCTTGGAGGGTTCCCCTCACTCCATAACGATCTTTACCGATCACAAGAATTTACAGTATCTACAGAATGCTAAACGTCTGAATCCTAGACAGGCCAGGTGGAGTCTCTTCTTTGCCCGTTTTAATTTCACGATTACCTACAAACCTGGTTCCTGCAACGGTCGGGCTGATGCGCTCTCTAGGTCATTTGACACTTTGGACGAGGAGTCCGCCCCTGAACCTGAGCCGATCATTCCCACCTCATGCATTGTTGCCCACTCTACCACCCTGAAGTCTAAAATTCCGCCTGGTAAGACCTTTGTCCCCACTGAGCTAAGAGCTAAGATCCTTCGTTGGGGACATGATTCCAAGGTGGCAGGGCATTCTGGATTCCTCCGATCCTTCCTACTCATCAGTCGTCACTACTGGTGGCCTAATCTCCGCTCAGACGTCAAAGACTACGTTAAAGCTTGTCATGTCTGTGCTCAGTCCAAATCCTCCACACAAGCTCCTGCTGGTCTCCTCATGCCCTTGCCTATTCCTAAGGAACCCTGGGCCCATATTGCCATGGATTTTATCACCGATCTCCCACTGTCTGAGAATAATACAGTCATTTGGGTGGTAATCGATCGATTCTCCAAGATGGCTCATTTTGTTCCTCTTCCTGGTCTTCCTTCTGCCCCTGCCTTGGTTCCCATTTTCATTCGAGAAATTCTCCGCCTACATGGGGTCCCTTCTCATATTGTTTCCGACAGGGGAGTCCAATTCACGTCTCGTTTTTGGAGAGCCTTTTGCAAATCCCTCAATATTGTCTTGGATTTTTCTTCTTCTTACCATCCCCAATCCAATGGACAGACTGAGAGGGTTAATCAGGAGTTAGAGGTCTTTCTTCGCACCTTTGTGTCTTCTCACCATGACGATTGGTCCTCTCTACTCCCGTGGGCAGAATTCTCCCATAACAATCATGTGAATACCAGTTCGCAGAAGACACCCTTTTTCACAGTTTATGGAAAACACCCTCAACTTCCTCTTCCTATGATCTGTTCTCCAGACATTCCAGCTTTGGCTTCGGTTCAGGAGTCTCTCAATTCCGTTTGGGGTCACGTTCATGATTCCCTCCGGGCAGCTGCTGAAAAATTCAAAGGCTTTGCCGACCGCCGCAGGCGTAAACCGCCTTCTCTTCAGCCAGGGGACAAAGTCTGGCTCTCTACCAGGAACATCAAGCTCCGAGTTCCTTCTCTGAAGTTTGCTCCACGATTCATCGGTCCATACACGGTAACTGCTAAACTGAATCCGGTTTGTTTCAAACTCCAGATTCCTAAGAGCCTTAAAATCACTAACTCCTTTCATGTTGCTCTTCTAAAGCCTTTAGTCCTCAATAAATTCTCTCGTCCTCTTCCTACCGTGGCGCCTGTCTCGGAGGATAATCAGGAGTACGAGATCAGTCAAATTCTGGACTCCCGACTCTGTAAAGGCGTTCTTCAGTACCTCGTTCATTGGAAAGGGTTTGGTCCTGAGGAGAGGTCTTGGATCACTGCATCTGAGGTCTTTGCACCTCGTCTGTTAAAGGAGTTTCATCTGAAGTTTCCCTCTAAACCTGGGCCCAGGCGGGGAAGGGGGAGGCCTCGTAAGAGGGAAGGTACTGTCATGGATATGCATTAATGTCTGTCTGCCATCTTACCTTCCTCCTCATGTGTTCATCTAGAGACCAGACCTCCTTCACCTGGCTTCCTTTATAATCTCCTCCCAGCCTGACTCCACCCCAGGCCCTATCACTGAACACTATATTAACCTGTGCACTGCAAGCCTGCTTTGCTGATCAACGTGTTTGTTAGGCATTGTGTGTTTGGGTTCCTGCCTGCCGTGTGCTACGTCTGTCTCTCTGTTACGTTATTGGCTTGTCCCCGACCATCCCTGTCTGCTCGTGACCCTTGACCTTCGGCTCGTTCTTCGTTATCCTTGTCTGCTTGTGCCCCCTGACCTTCGGCTTGTTATTCGGTTCTCTCTATCGTGTGCTGCTGCTTCCCCTTATCCTACGGGGCGTGAGCTAGGGAACTCCAGGGGCCGCGACCTGGTCCCAGCCTGCAGCGTAACATCCTCACCACTAGAGGCCCTGGAGAAGACCAGCTGGGTCTTAGACTCCGCGCCCTGGGGAATCTTGGCTCTCGCTTCCGTTGGGATTCCGGTTGTGCTCCTCTGGTCCCGCTTTCCACAACCACCCAGTTTCCTATCCACAGAAGCCAGCCATAGGGTTCACTACCTCGCGGTGCACTCCTGTCCCCCTACGGTGTGCATCTGTCACCTGGCCACAGGTGACCCTGACACCGGGGACTTATTTTTTTTTTAATAGTAATGGCGGCAATCAGCGACTCTCTGCCCGTCCCATCACCGCCCGCCTCACAGCCTATCAAGTCTTACTCTCTGGGCCCCGGCTACTAGCGGGTGGGGAGCAGAGGAAGATCACTCCGCCAGGGAAGGCAAGGAGATAGGCAGGCGGCTGGCCGGGATTTGAGCCAAGGCAGAAGAACATGCGAGCGGAGCTGAATGGGCATGCACCCGAAACTGAAGAAATATTCCCTCCGCTCCGACCAGCACATGATCATCAGAAAGGGGTACAGATAATGGAAAAAAATACACCCCCCCCCCCTAAGCTAGTAGGAGCGGCAGAGCGGGGGTGTGTAATTCAGAATTGTATTTTTTTTATTCTGCACTGACTGTCTTTGAAATTTCCCCAGCTCCTGTTCAAATCCAATCCGGGGACAGACTTGGTCCGGGGACAGTGTCCTCAATCCGGGGACTGTCCCCTGAAACCGGGGATGTCTGGTCACCCTACTCTAATAGGCTTTAAAAAGGGGTTTCCCGATTGGCCAAAAGAAGAAGCTACCCTATTGGCCCTGGGAGGAGACGCACGGCGAAGACAACGCCATGAGGCCGGGAATTAAACACAGGAAAAGCTGGCCGCCCGTCGCTCAGAAGGAAGTGCTGCCCGAGGTAAGTGTTGCAGGTGACCGACCGACCTTAGATTGTTAGCTCCTTGAGGGCAGGGACTGATGTGAATGTACAATATTATTATTATTATTATAATACAGGGTTTATATAGCGCCAACAGTTTGCTCAGCGCTTTACAAAATAAAGGCAAACATTACAGTTACATTACAATTTGGTACAAGAGGAATCAGAGGGCCCTGCTTACAATCTAAAAAGGGAGGGTCAATTGATACAAAAGGTAATAGCTGTGGGGGATGAGCTGATGCAGGAAGTACAAGTTAGTTAGAAGCAGGATAGGCTTCTTTAAAGAGTAGTGTTTTCAGGGATCGTCTAAATATGGATAGATTAGGGGACAGTCGGACAGATTGGGTAGGGAGTTCCAAAGGATGGGAGAAGCTCTGGAGAAATCCTGGAGGCGAGCATGGGAGGAGGTGACAAGGGAGCTAGAGAGCAGGAGGTCTTGGGAGGACCAAAGAGAGCGACTTGGTTGGTATTTTAGGACTAGGTTAGTGATGTAGCTGGGGGCCAAGTTGTGGGTGGCTTTGTAAATTATTGTTAGCACTTTGAATTTTATTCGTTGGGTGAGTGGGAGCAATATGTAAAGCGTTGCATACATTGTCGGCACTCCATAAATATGTCTAATAATAAATAAAAAAATAGGTTTGGGCTGGGCATACGCTTTTTTTTTTCAGAGGCAGCTCAGCATTTGGAGTAGACAGAAAGAGCAGTCTGTGAGATAGTAAAGCAAGCCATGGACACCAGTGAACAATCAAACATGTATGAACTGACCATCTCACACTTATACAGTATGAATAAAGAGATATGCTGGCCTGGCAACTGCCTTTGTGCATCTCTGACACCCTAAACAGGACAATGCAAGACACACAATTATTCCAGGGTAGAATGAGACAGCAGGGCCAGGATGACATTTGCAGGCAGTCTTGGTGCCAGCTTATCTTAAAGAAAGCAATAACAATTGCTCAAGGTCTTCCAATCTGCCTGATCACTTTCTCAATGAGTGAGGTCATTAGGATCTGTTGTGTGCTAACCAACAGACATTAGATTTTCTCTTCAACCATCCAAAGAGAGACTGTCATCAAATCTCTATAGTCACCTAGTTATGAAAAATTCCTTTATACTAAAAATGGTGGAGTCTAAACAAAAAAGTCATGCAGGAGCTGGAGGATCTCTCAATATAGCTCTGTGGGACAGTGTAACTACATTATTTATTCAACTATTGAATACAAATACTAGTTATTATATTAATCATTTTTTTATGCTGGGAATAGCAAATCCTAACAACAGTCTGGTATGCATTTTGCTCCTGGTACAAGTTGACAATTGACATAATTATTATTATTTTATCACTTTATTTATAATTTTCTTTGACACAACACACAAAAAGAAAGAAAAGGCAAGGAAAAAATAAATAAATATATATACATTAAAAAAAAAGTATCAATTGTCATAATTTTTGATCTTTTGCATCACAATATAAGCCGTGTTGTAGTATTTTAGTGAAGTTTGCAAACTTCCCCAGAGCCTGCCGGCTGTTACATCACCCCCGCGCAGGTTCCCAGTTGTGCTCACACAGCACAATGCCAGGACTTATGCAAATGAACTTATCAGATGGTCAGTCAATATCTTAGAAATGATTTACTGGTCGACCAAATTACAGATTGACATTGTGTTCATGGGGTAAAAGCATTATATTCTTTGTAAAATGTGACATTTTATAGTTAAAGTAACTTGATCTTTTAAAATGTATTAGACTTTCTAATTAGTGCCATATAAAATGTACAAATTTGCAAATAAAAGCGGTATTAAGCTCAAAACCAAAAATGTAATGTATTGCAGCTTACCATTGATTAGATTTGGTAGCTGTTTTCACCTTATAAACCTCCTGTAGTAGACCCCTTTCACACTGGGGCCGCCTGTGCGTTTGCGAAAAAACGCTGCTCGTTTTAGTGGCGCTTTATGGCTGTTTAAGCAGCGCTTTTTGGCCGCTAGTGGGTCGCTTTAAATCCCAAAAAAGGGGTTAAAAACTCCCATGTTGCAGCGCTTCCGAATCGCTTTTCAGGTGCTTTTCATTCATTGCAATGGGCAGGGACGTTTTGGGAGCGTACAGCGCTCCCAAACTGCCCCAAAGTCGCTGCTTGCATGACTTTTTCTAACGCCCCACAAGCGCACCGCCCGGGTGTGAAAGCACCCATTGCAATAAATGGGAGGCAGTTTTCTGGCGCTTTACAGGCGCTATTTTTATTCTTTATTCTTTAGGTACTTATATAGCGCCGTCAATTTACGCAGCGCTTTAAATATACATTGTACATTCACATCGGTCCCTACCCTCAAGGAGCTTACAATCTAAAACTAATGAAAACTACCTCAGTGTGAAAGGGGTCTTATGCTGCGTACACACGACCGTTTTTCATGGCGTGAAAAATGCAATTTTTTAAATTGGTCATTAAAAACGATCGTGTGTAGGCTCCAGAGCATTTTTAACAACGTGAAAAATGGCCTAAAACAAATTAGAACCTGCTCTATTTTTTCACATCGTTTTTCACGTCATTCTTTTTAACGTCGTGAAAAACGGTAGTGTGTATGCTTTTACGAGGGGAAAAAAAATGTGCATGCTCAGAATCAAGTATGAGACGGGAGCGCTCCTTCTGGTAAAACTAACGTTCGTAATGGAGATAGCACATTCGTCACGCTGTAACGGACTGAAGAGCATGAGGCTGAAAAGCGCGAATCGGCTTTCACCAAACTTTACTAATACGAGGATCAGCAAAAGCAGCCCAAAGGGTGGCGCCATCCGAGTGGAACTTCCCCTTTATAGCGCCGTCGTACATGTTGTACGTCACCGCGCTTTGCTCGAGCATTTTTTTTCACAATAGTGTGTAGGCAAGGCAGGCTTGAGAGGAAACACAAAAAATCACGTTGAGAAAAACTTTGTTTTTTTCAATGACATTAAAAACGGCCATGTGTAGGCGGCATAACAGTGCCCCCACTCTCTACGAAGAAGCTCGTGGGCACATTTGGACAGCAGCATTGTTAGTCTGGGGGGAGGGGAGTGTTAAATGTATTAGCAGATTTAAATACACTAACAAATTGAAGCCAAACTCCAACTAACACTTTTTAAGCAGTTACAGCAACAAACTAATTTGAAAAAGGAATGCTTAAATGTGCATCCTCAAAGGGTGACACTGTGGATGCACCGGTATACATGTGCCAACGTCCCGATAATTATGGGGAAACACTGATTATACTAAAAGATGGACTTTCAACGGCACATGGATAATATTGTAAAAAATCTAGGGGTATTTTATTTGTAGAAAAACTATAAAATTGTTTGTAAGTATTCTTATCTCTCCTGGATTTGTTGGATTCATGTTTTCTGCTCTATTCCCCTTTATTTTGTGGAGGTTCTCTGCTACAAATACTATTCCCTCATACTATTTCACTATCTTGCAATGCTTCCTAACTACTCCAGCACTGTGGGCTCTTTCAGTTGTATCTTGGTGTTGGATGGGTTCTGGGCCCCGGTCTCCATGTGTGATCAGCATCAGTTTCATTATTATTGTATTCTGTTTCTTTTCTTCTTATGTATTAAAATGATGTTAATTGCTAGTATTTTTACATGTTTTTTTGTTTATATATATGCCTAGACTATTATGCTCCTGAAGAAGCGTCACGACACACGAAACATGTAGAGCAGAGCAAGACTACGTTTCTGAATACTGGACCCAGGACTAAGGCTATCCACTTCCTCTATATATATATCGTTTCACCAAATGCAAAAAAAAAGTTTTTTTTTTTTTTTTTGATTGTTAGATATATATTTCTCACAAATATTTTCGAATTTATCTGTACCATTGTAGATTTTGGAAGACTTTAGCACTACCCCGGGTCATGTATTAATGTTTATTACAATGACAATTTTTGTATAAATGTAATTTTATAGTTTTTCTACAAATAAAATACCCCTAGATTTTTTTACAATATTATCCATGTGCCGTTGAAAGTCCATCTTTTAGTATAATCAGTGTTTCCACAGCAACAAACTAGTTTCTTTGGGGATAAAGGTTTTACATAAATTAATAAAAAAAGCTGATCATTGTCAGTGTTAAATAGTATGTCTCAATCCTCTAACTGCTATATCTGCAGGACAATTTGTTCTGTTAAAAAACAACAGACTTTCTGACAGGATCAGCAGGTAAAAATAAAAAAAGAAAGTCCAAAAATGAAAACGAATGCAGCCATCACATCTAAGAATTGGAAAGCTGCAATATAATAAATGTTTGTTTTTAAGTTTATTACTGTTTTTACCAAATTTCACCTCTCCCTCACAGCATAATAAAATAATATATTGTTGATCGGTTGTTATGGTATAGCACGTTACACAAAATGCTTTGCCTTTTTAAATATCTAGCTAGCTGATTCTATTATATTTTTAAATGGGGAGGTACAGTTATTTACTACTATAGTATATAACAAGAGTGATTTTGAATTGAATTACAAGGTTAAGAAAGGAGGGGCACCCAGCATGGAGCCAATCCCTTATCAGCCAATGGTATATAATGTAGATTTAGATTATATAAACACATTATAAAGTAAAATGTTTTAGGGTGGTGCATGGAGACTGATTGTGGCAAGAGACAAGCAAATAGGGTTTGCCTGGAAGGTTGCAACAACAAACATTTCTGATCTTTGGAAGTTTGTTGGAAAATATCTGTGAGAGCAAAAAAAAATTAAATTGTATTAGCCAACAGAGAAAAAAATTGTTCATCATGAAGATGAACCAGAAAGGAGGTCATGGTGGATCTCAGTAGTGCAAAGATACTGTACATATATGGGCAAATGTCCTAGTACTCTGCATTTTGGGGCCCCTTATACAGCTTTAGGCAGGGCCCCCCTGGAGCAGAGAACCGGGGGGGGCGGGGGGGGGGGTGCTGACGAAAAAAAAAACAAGTGTAATCCACCATTGGGCCCCTTGCAGGTGTGATGCAAAAAAAAAAATAAGTAAATAAAAAACGGGAGGGGGTCGGCCGGGCCCCTGGGGACCATCGGGCCCCTTACAGGTGTAATGCCTGTAACCCCCTGATGGTGGCCCTGTTTAGGGGGGGACATGTGAGCACCTGCGGCCAGCCTGGCATCCCCTTTTCATTGATAGCTGACAGGATGGTCTTTGTTGGCAGACATTAGATGATAGAACATCTCCAGGCATCTGTGCAAGTCAATGCACCCCCTAAACCTTTCATGTATGGATCTGTAGGACAGGGTAGGAAAGACAAGCTCCAGATACCTCCATCTGACTTGGTTTTCTAATTTGGCCAATTATTCTCCCTGATGATCCTTCACCAGAAGTACCTACATGTCACTCATAAGGCCCGTACACACGATCGGACTTTTCGACATCAACGGTTCGACGGACGTGTTTTATCGGACAATCCGACCGTCTGTATGCTCCATCGGACAATTGTTTTCGGTTTTTCAACGGACAAATGTTCGCTGTCCATGCTCTCAAACTTTCCGACAACAAATGTGTTACGTCGGCTCATCCGATCCTGTGTATACAAGTCCATCGGACTAAAATCCAAAGTACAAACACGCATGCTCGGAACCAGTGGCGGTGCGTCCATAAAGGGCCCAGGAGCGCCGCCCCCTCCCCCTCTCCTGTCACTCTCAATCCTTATAGATAGATTCATGCATTGCATGAATCTATCTATGGTCGCTGCTGACACCCCCCATTCAGTTGTCCAGCCCCTTTTCGGTCACCGGGCACCTGAATTACAGTGGGGTGGGGGTGCGGGTGATCAGGTTGCTGGTCTGTTACCGGTCGCCTGATTGGCTGAAATGTCAGGCGCTGTGATTGGATCAATCACAGCGCCTGAGAGAGGACGGAAGAAGATGACGGAAGAAGACATGGAGGAGACCGCCACTGAGGGTCCCGCTGGAGACAGGTAAGTGCAGGCAGCACCCGATGGGGCACAGTAGCGGCAATTGATTGGCACACTGGCAGCATTTGATGGGGCACAGTAGCGACAATTGATGGACGCTCTGGCAGCACCTGATGGGGCACAGTAGCGACAATTGATGGGCACTCTGGCAGAAACTGATGGGGCACAGTAGTGGCAATTGATCAGCACACTGGCAGCATTTGATGGGGCACAGTAGTGACAATTGATGGGCACTCTGGCAGTACCTGATGGGGCACAGTAGCGACAATTGATGGGCACTCTGGCAGCATCTGATGGAGCACAGTAGTGGCAATTGATCAGCACAGTGGCAGCATTTGATGGGGCACAGTAGCGACAATTGATGGGCACGCTGGCAGCACCTGATGGGGCACAGTAGCGGCAATTGATCGGCACACAGTGGCAGCATTTGACAATTGATGGGCACACTGGCAGCATCTGATGAGTCACAGTAGCAGCAATTGATGGTAACAGTGTCAGCAATTGATGGGTACAGTGGCTGCGTTTGATGGCACAGTATCTGCGTTTGGCACAGTAGCTGCGTTTGATGGGCACAGTGGCTGTAATTGATGTTTTTTTTTTTTCAGTTCGTTTGCGCCCCCCAAAAAAATTTGAGCACCAGCCGCCACTGCTCGGAACCAATGCTAAACATCAGACAACAATAGCAGAAGTTGCCCAAAGGGTGGCAGTAAAGGTGAATGTTGGCTGAAAATGTTCTGCCGTGTGTATGCAGAACAAGTTCACGGCCAACGCCCTTCGGACCAAAATCCACGAAAAAGTCTGATGGAAGTCTGATTGTGTGTATGAGGCTATAGACATGATATTATCTTCTGATCTGGCCAAGTGGCCATAAAAAAAGCCAAATCAGGGACTGTCTTAATTTCTATGTGCATCTAAACTCCCAGTCCAGTTGTCTGGATTAGGCAACAATCCCTCAAATCAATGGACACCTTCATTTGCAAACTTTGTCTCCTCCTTATGAGCACCATGTAGCCACTGTAGCAGGGAGTCTGTTTATTATTGCTTTTCTTTGTTTTCCATGGAACATTTGTAACCATTGAACCCTGTGTTCTGTTTGTTTATTTGCTCTACCTGGCCAAAAATCTGCAAGGTTTAATAGGCACCAGGAGAAATGATCATTGCAATGCTCTTGTGTTCTAGCAGTGCCATAAATACTACACAGCTGCACTGTATTAGTATTTAGTATTATTATGTTACCTTTTATTGTATTATTAAACTGAAGTCAGATTTTATTTTATTTATGTTTTCTTACCTGTAAAAATAAAGAGATCACAGGCTTCTGATTGGCTGATAGGGGAAACACATATATTTTCTTTTGTACTTGATCTAAGAGCAATTAAAAAAAAAACAAAAAAACAATTTATTGTAGTTTTTGACTGTATTGCAAGTTGCAACCCTTGAACTTAGCAAAAAAAGACTAAAGCCCCGTACACACCGTCGGACTTTTGCCAAACAAACTTCGTTTAGAGCAAGTTGGACCAACAATCCGACCGTGTGTACGCTCCATCGGACAAACTTTTTTCGTTTGGTTTTGGATTTCATCGGACAAAAGTTGGGTCTGCAAACGGACAAACTTTTGCCCAACAAAAGTCCGATGGAGCAAAGTCCGACTGTGTGTACAGATAACCATCGGACTTTAGTCCGATGGACAAAACAACTAATGTTAAAATCAACCAACAATAGCAGAAGTTGACCAAAGGGTGGCGGTAAAGAGCAGAAAAGAGCAGAAAAACCACATGATGTTGCAAAAAGTTTTAAGAAAGTTTGCAGAAAAGTCCGAGCGTGTGTATGCTATGGGTGTTCCCAACCAACTCCGTTCGGACAAAAAACCACGGAAAAGTCCGATGGAAGTCCGACCGTGTGTACGAGGCTTTAAGCCCCATACAAACGGTCGGACTTTGCTCCATCGGACTTTTGTTGGCCAAAAGTTTGTCCGTTTGCAGACCCAACTTTTGAAAACACAAAAAAAAAAAAAAAAGTTTGTCCGATGGAGCGTACACACGGTCGGATTGTTGGTCCAACTTGCTCAAAATGAAGTTTGTTGGCCAAAAGTCCGACCGTGTGTACGGGGCTTTATAAAGTAACATTTTGAAAAAAAAAAAAAGTTGTGCCAGCTGGTTGAACTTCGCCATACATCGGGATCACACCATAATGCTAATATTATCCTAAATATTATTTTATTACATGTCACCCCTTGCAAGGTCTATCCTTCCTGAAACCCTCACGTTTTGTCATCTGCTAAATTGTATAGAGGAGAGGTGCCAGTCCTATAGATGTGCTAAAGCGCTGAGTAGCAGCAGTCTGGGTGATGTGATGAGAGATAATGTGATAATTTCTCCACTCAGGTAGACTGCACCAAAGGGACAATTACATTACTGATCACTCCTGCTGGGCTCTCCCTGCTGGCTTCATTCATAGAGGCTTTGGTGTGGAAAAATAAGCAGCTTTCCTGACATTTGCCTCTTTCTACCTAATATGCTAATGAGCTTCAGCAGACAAGCTAATCAGCACTGGCTATATATATGTGGATAGCTGGAGATAAGGCTCAGGTCACCTCCAAGTCAGAGACCTCTACAGGGGATGGATGATCACCAGAGGATGGACTGGAACTGCTGCAGGACAGACATGAAGACGACCTATCTGATCCACACAGTGCTCTTCCCAATAGCAAGAAATAGCAGCTTTACAGGGGCTCATTTAATAAAGCTGGTCATACACTATACAATCTGATTGTACAATCTCAGTTTACATTTACCAAAATTGTGTATTATTAAGTCATATCTAAACAATCCAATTAAATAGCATAAAATCATGCAGGCCCTTTATTCTACATGGTATCTGGTAGATCTAAAGAAGATTGTATAATCCAATTGATTAGTGTATGGTCAGCTTAAGAGAGCCATTTTTCACCAACTTGATATTATTATTATTATTATACAGGATTTATATAGCGCCAACAGTTTGCAAAGCGCTTTACAATGCAGGGAGACACTACACCAACAGTACAATTCAAAACAAGAGGGTTAAGCATGATCCGAAAATCGTAAGAAAAATGCCGCTTTCGAATCGATCGTACGATAATCGGATCGTTAGTACAGAGCTTTCGAGAGCCGATCAGGACAGTCCCTCCGATATTATTCTATCGGACGTGCACGGATTTTTTTTCCGTACGATGCCAGATCGTACGATTTTCGTTTAATCAGTACAGCTGTCGTTCGAAAATGCAATACGAATGCAATACAACACATGACATCACTTCCGATTTTTTATTCTGCGTAGGAGAATTTTCGTGACTTTAGTGAACTCATCAGATTGGACGTGAGATTAGCATGCAAAAAAAAAATTCTTCCGATAATCGGATCGTGTGTACGTGCATTAGAGAAGCCCTGCTCCTGCGAGCTTACAATCTAAAACTTGAAATCGGGTTCAGGTGTGGATCAGTATGATTATTATTATTACTTATAATTGATGATGATATAATAATAATATAAATCATTATTATTTATAAATGGTGATGATAACGATGATATAATATTAATAATTAATATAATTAATTATTTATTATTGTTATTATTAATAATAATAATTATTATTATTATTATACAGGATTTATATAACACCAACAGTTTGCGCAATTTAATTAATTTAAGTATTTAATTATAACTATTATACTTATTTATTATTATTATTATTATAAATGATATAATAATAATAATATTTATAAATGTTGATGGTGATGATGATATAATAATAATTAAAATAATAAATAACGAATTATTATTATTTATAATAATAATAATTAATATTATTATTATTAATACTATTATTATTGTTGTTATTATTATTAGCATCATAATTTATACATAATAATAATGATTATTGTTATAAGGTTATTTCTGATTGTACATCTGAAATAAAGAGCTACATTAAAAAAAAAAAATAGTACATCAGATTATTTGGGGTTTATTTTCTAAGAGTAGACTGTTCACATAAGGAAAAGCTGTGTTCATTTCAATAATTCAACCTTGTGCACGCACAATTTCTTTTTTTTTTTTTTCGTGTTTTTTGGGTGTTTTTATGTCTTGCACGTGATTAGAAATTTATAGTTAATACCGTTTCACTGTATTTACTAAAACAAAACTCGTGAATCCTTTTCAATGCAAATATTCACTATGCTGAGTGAACAATCTCTACTCCCAATCCACAATTTGCAAGGTGAATGTACATTTGGTGAAAAAGGTGAAGCTTTGTTCAGTTTGAATTCCCAAATACGGAAAAGGAAAAAAAAAATGTTTTTGGTTGAACTTGATTCACCCTATTCATCAATTAAGGGAACAGTCAACTTTGCTAATTTAATATTCTCTATTTATGGAATAAACCGATTCTAAAGTTATTCTGCCACAATGCAGATAGGAACATTTACATACTGAACTGATTCAAAGGTTTTCCTAATTTTTATTTTTGGAGGCAAGTGTTTACTATATTAAAGTATAGATGACTGTGTTGGTAAATCGCCGTTTGCAATAAAAATGGGATGGAGAGGAAATTAAAGACGAGAAAAATTTGGGTTAATTTGCTTAAGGAGTTTAGACTCTTTACTCAAAAAATGCGTGAATATTTTTTTCAGTTATCCAATCACATGAAAAGCATCTGAATATAATATAATAGAACATTATGGCGTGCGTTTAATAAACGGTATTATTTTTTGCAAGTGAACAATAGTTTATTTTTCACATGATTGGATAATTGACTTGAATATTCACGCGATTTTTTTTTTTTTTTAAGTCAAGGTTATCAACCTTGTTAGTAAATCAGCTGAAAGTGGGTAGTTTAAACTGGGGAAGACATTATTTGTCGCAAATAAAAAAAGTTTTTCATTGTTGAAAAATTTGATACCTTTTTAGTCTTTCTATTCGGTTTTCTTCTGTTGCTGTTTGTTTTTAGCTGGCAAGGCATTTCGAAAGTGTTAATCTGTTTTTATTGGGAATCATTTTATTACAAATAAATGATAGCCATGCAATCTACAGTAATGTACATTATCTGTCCTTACAAAGTCCAAATAAATATTTTATAGGGCCACATAAATTCACACCAAAGCAGCTTGTCGGCGTGTCTTCTGGAATTAATCCCCCACATGGGCAATATCAATCAGCAAGGCATGGGCTCTCAAGGGTTAAAGCTAATTCATGTGAATTCTCCAGACAGAGAGGGGAAGAAGATGCTCTATGACGTCACATTGCTGACATCGACCAGACAGCCGAAAATATGGAAAATCAGCGGCTTTGCTGCGCCCTGTCTGTGTGTATTGTGGCGAGCAGAGTGGATTGCTGGCTGATTTATGTTGGTACAATGTTATCTGGGGGAGCTGATACAATAAGAAGAGAATTGTGTGCCTTGGAATTCACTGCCTGGCTAATTAGACCTATTTAGACAACCCATATTCAACAATTAAATGTTGATTGTCTTAAAAATAATAAAGTACACCGGGTTACTGGCTTTGTATTCACAGAAAGGTCTGTCTGGGCGTCCTTCATCAAAGAAAGGGGAGAAAATCAAGTCAATAAAAAAGATATATTCCACCAATCTGAAATGTAACTGGGTGGAGATGTATCAATTCAGCTCGATAAGTAATTACTTTCCCAAAAAGAGGAGACAGTTACTATACAAAGGGATTACTTTTGTTTAATCGGAGTCACTTAAATCATTCTCCTTATAGTTTAATATTTTCTACTACTACTACCACTGCTACTAATAATAATAATATGTTTTAATATTTCAAATCATCTATGGTAAAAAAATAAAATAAAAATATTACTACCGTTACTACTACTGCTAATAATATAATAATAATAATAATAATAATAATAATAATAATGATACATTGTAACATTTCGAACTATCCACATTACAAAAGTCTATTACTACTATACAACTACTACTAATATTACTTCTACTACTACTAATAATAAACATAATATATTTTAATATTTGAACCATCTCCATTCAAAACGACTACTACTATTACTACCGCTACTACTACTACTACTACTAAAAATAATAATTATTATTTGTATTATTGTTATTATTACTATTATTATCATTATCATAAGCCTCGTTTAATATAGTTTTCCTTTCAATATGAAGAAGACTCGCTGCTCGATATCTGAAATAAAAAAAAAAAAAAACGGAAAATTAAATCGAGACTTGTAAAGCATATCTAGAAATTAATTAAAATAAGACATAACAAATATGTTTACACTGCTCGTGGCGAGCAAATCCATATTATGCCACAGAAATTCAAATAGGAATCGTAAAGAAACATGTCTTGATTATACTAATTAGAAATCTTGTTATATTACATAATAGACGGCTAAGGTTAACAAGAGCAACAATTGTCAATTTACTCTAAAAATGGAAAATAATATTTGCAAAGAAGTTAGAGGCAAGGTTAAAATTTAACTTTTAGCAATTAAGGTAAGCAAGGTTAAAGTACAGGAGAAATAACGTATATCTATATCTAGCTATGTATATAAATAAATATATATATATATATATATATATATATATATATATATATATATATATGACATATCTATCCAGCTATATATCTAACTCTATCAATATATATATATATATATATATATATACATAAAACACACACACATATAATTTATATATATATATATATATATATATATATACATATATATATGACATATCTATCCAGCTATATATCTAACTCTATCAATATATATATATAAATTATATGTGTGTGTGTGTGTTTTATGTAGCTGTTAAGAGTGGATCAGTTTGCTACTAACCTTTAGGACAGGATTACATTGGACCCCCCATTGATCCCCCTGGTTAGGAGGGCATGGCCCCTAGAGAGGAGAATGCTGGGTACTAGGCAGAGCTGGTGACAGACCTGCTCCTGATAACCTCATTCAGGGGACACTCACATCTTTTTATTTTCACTCACTTTCCTGCTCTGGCAGTATCAGTGTGTCCACACAGGAGATAACCAGCAGCTAAAAAGTGCTTTTGCTGGAGGTGTCAGGGGACTAGACTAGCAGCAGCCTACCTGTGTGACCTGCCTTTGACTTACCTGTTCACAATGAGAAGGAGGAGTCTATTTACTGACATGTACTACTCAAATAGGGACTTGTGATCCAGCCTGGAGGGTCCTATGTATTATTTTTCTCCTGAGATCACACCATAGCTCATGTACAGGAGAGATATTCTCAGCTATTTGGATATATGATCTGATGATTGGAGGCTGTTTATTCATACATTTAGCAGGTAAGGATATAGATTATTCTTTTCTTTTTTATTATTATTAGTATTATTATTTATAAAACTGTGGGCTGCTGTGAGTTGTAAAGCTTTGATCATGTGTTTGAGAAGAGACTCGTGTTTTTGTAGCCCCCCCCTTGTTGGAGAGATCCATGCACACACCCCATAGTGGGTTGCCCACCCTCCCCATGCTATGGCCATCAGTCAGCCTGTCTCTGCTGCCTGGGTGAGGCCAGTGCAGTGTTTACAGTGGGCTCCATGTAAAGTGCTAGGACTGGCACCCCTGGTGAGCGTTGTGTTTATTTAGAGCTGCATGAATCCAATCAGCAGTTGCAGCAATCTGAAGGCAAAGAGCTGTAAGAGGCGCCTCCTCCTCCTCCTCCTCTTCCTCCTCCTCCTGCTTCACATTGCACAGAGACAGAGGAGCCCCACAATCGCCTCTGCTGCCCTGATCTGCGATCGCTGGATCTGTCTGCACCATCAATGGGCTCTGCCAGGATATAGGTTAGCACATGTCCTTCTTACTTTTCTATATGATCTGGGGTTATACTGATTTCTGATCTAGGATCACACACTGGGGAGCGTTTCCCAGTAAGTTCAGTTGACTTTTTTTTTTTGCAGCAGAGACACATTGGGAAGCTAGGGGTTAAGACTGGATGCAGTACCTGGCCACCTGGCTGCGGTGCCAGGCACCGATCTGTTGGGAAGTCAGTGGGCTTCAGTGTGCCAGCTCTTTGCTCAGCTCTGTTGATAGTGGAAATGTGCCATTTGTAAGGTGTGTTGCCTGAAACACGCAGGCAAATGTAAACCTTGGGAGGCCCTAAGTAAATGGTGCTGCCTGGCACACAGTTGCTGATGAAGGTACATTGGCTTTCCCTGGCTCTCCCCTCCCATAGATCTGAGTCAGAGAGTGTGTGGATGGGGCCAAGCACCTCTCCTACACAAGGAAGGGAAAGGCAGAACAACGTCCCAGAGCTGCAGGATATGGTATATAGAAAGTACTACAGAGCAGATCACTGCTGACTTCAGACACACTCAGGATTGGGGACGGTTGGTGACAATTAACTTTGTAGCCTTGACCATGACCAGTTCTCTTGCTGAATGAACTTCATAGGGTTAACCTGATGGGATTGTCAGTTGAGGCTGTTGATGATATTTGCTGTGTGATCCAATAATCTGCTGCTCTATTCATACTGATGAGAGAGAGAGACCCTTTGTTTGGTGTCTGGGTATTTAGGTGTTGAGGGACTTTTTGTGTAGTATTTGATGTCTCCTAATTTGGTGTCTTCTTGCTTTTCTCCATGGACTGTCTCTAAAAGGAAGCACGCTTTTCGGTGCCCATTCCTCTCACCTGGATGGACCGTCCTGAGGATTCCTGGTCCGATGTCAAAAGACTCAACATAGGAAACACCTTGTACTCTTCCAAAATCAAAGAACCTGACAGCTCGTCCTCATCCCCATCGTCTTGTTCTCAGGGGGACCTGGGTTCCAGCAGAACTCACCAGTCGGACAACGAGAGGAACCAGGCTCTACAGGAAGGCAGGTCGCCCACGACTGCCCACCACCTGGGTCTTACCCATTTCTCCACCCTACCCAACCCGGAAGACGTCATACTTTTCAGGGATTTAGATCACATCAACAAACTGATCTTACCCAACAGAGACTCAAGATATAGTGCTTTGCCTGAATCTCAAGGGGACATGTACCAAACCTTGACCATAACTGCGACTCAGGGGCCTGTCAGCTATGATGGCTCACCTGGAAGCTTCATGCACTCCGCTGCCAGCTCTCCGGTCTATGTGCCCACTACCAGGGTTGGATCTATGCTTACACCCATCTCCTACCTATCTGGCAGTGGCCATTCCCAAGGTTCCCACTCTGTGAACAATCACTCAGTGTGGTCCCAACCAACATCAGAGACCTCCTCATATAACAGCAATAGCCCACATGCCTCCAGCAGATACCATTACTCTCCCAGTCCACCCATGGCCAATGGGACCAACAGGGACGCTGGTTACAGCAATGGCATCACCGTGAATGGCAGAGATCAATATACTTCCTTAGCTCGGCCTATAAATGGATCCTATGCTAGTCCCTACTCGTCTTACATGCCACCTCCTCTGCCTACAGCCTGGCCTTCTGGACCCTTTGACAACTCCATGCTGCATAGTCTTCAGAGCAGACAAGGAGGCATCCCTATGAGAGGACATCCTGGAGGTAAGGACAATGTATCCAACAATGTATCATTATCGACCTTGGGGGTTATTGTTTGATATGGATCTTTTCCTATAATATAAAATGTATATCTAAAGATATATATATATATATATATATATATATGTATGTCCCAAAAAAGGTACATCATTTATGTGTTAAAGAGTTAAAGAATTGTCATGGGGGAATTACATACGACTGATATATTTAATGTACACCTAAATGCTTACTATTTACAAAAGTCAAGGAGCATATACTGTCTTTTAAATGATTATCACCACAGGTGTGTGATTATTATTATTATTATTTTTTTAAAAAAGAGCCTGCTAATGGACGAACTGAAATAGGTATATGTGATATATTTTTTTATATATAGATAGGACGTGAATATTTTTGAATATCTAATCTCATGAAGGCCACGCTAAGAGATCTTAGAAGGTAATATTGGGGATAAAATGCTCATTATTAGATATCAAGCTTTTTGGTTAAATTAAATAAATATTCCATTATGATCCGAGTATTGGTCAGTGTGCACTTTTTTCTTCATGGCATTTTCTCCATGTCATATATATATATATATATATATATATATATATATATATATTATCAGGTTAAAATATATACCTGTTCCAATTAATTTATATAATGTATTATATTTAGTGAGAATAGAGATATGGAATTATCGATGTGTGTTACTGTATTTACAGTGACACGAGATACATGATATATTTTAATTAATATCTGAAATGATTATTATTACTACTACTGTTCCTGCTCCAACTGCCAGGCTCCAAGGCATGTTCTTGTGTCTGATGAGTAACTACAAGTCTCAGCATGCCAACCAGATTATCTCCAGTGTCATATCATCTCCAGATCTGATCTTTACCTTAGGCACCATTGCCGATCACCAGTCATCCAATTTTTATAATGGGAACATTGGTGAAGTATTGAACACATGGAGCATATAACTGTCCAGTGACACGCCATCCTTCATCTGCTGTGTCGCCATGTCACACCATGTTATCAGATGTCTGGGACCACTTTAATAGAAGAAGACCCTATAGAATAACACAAGGAGTTGAGAGTAATCCCTGTCCTAGCGGTGTCACTCTCCTCCAATATGTGTCACATGGCTGAGTGCACTCTCACTTCCTGCTGTCACCCTGACTGGCCTTCCATTGCACTCTACAAGGGCTGAGCTGGCTGGAGGAAGGAAAGTTCAAGCAAAGCCCTTCCCTATAGCACACAGTGAACATGTTTTTAAGCTTTCTATGCAATCTGAATAGTTAGTTGCTCCAGTTTAACTTGATCTCTAGTTCTAATCAATCAGCTGCTATGTTTCATAGTTAAACAATATCCTCATGCAGTCTGGTGATCTGTGGCCCTTCAGCAGAGGCTAAAGGGCCATTAGTGGTCAGTGGTTATATGCTTGATTGTTTCCTTTACCCTTCACCAATATTTATATGGTTTCATTTGCATTTTGCTGCATGAATACCATTTTAATTTCTCAGGAATTTTACAGGTTTATGCTAAGAAAATGTTTCTTTTTACCGGATCTACCTTTCTAATTGCTATAAAGAATTCTTGTTATTTTAAGGCACATGGTGGTCAGATTACAATCTAGTGTATGTATCCCCTGTGTACAGTCTTTCTTCATGTGTGGACCTAATCCAAGCAACCCAACATGTCTGATTTATTGGAGCAAAGATAATTGGAGGTGGTCTTCTAACCAATCCGATTCTATGTTTCACTTTTTCCTCTGAAAATGAACAGCTGATTGGTTGGAATTGGCAAGAGCATTAATTTTCTTTACATATTTGGCAGACTCGTTCTAATGTTCATTAATTATAAATAGTAAGGATAATCCACTGAACCTGTCAACTGTACCCAATGAGTACATCTACTACCCACTGCTGAGTATTTCTGGTTTAGGGCTTGAAATGAGAATGAGGCTCAAATAATATAAATGATTAAAGCAGCCAAAAATTATTTTTATTTTCGTTGAATCTGATTGACTATTTGAAGCAAGATGGAAAATTCTCCATTAGTAATTCAGCTGCTTGGCCTTTTTATTCATCCATATTATGATATCCCGGTAATAAGAAGGATAAATATAAGGTGTAGAAAGGATGAGCTAATATTTACAGTGTTTATAATCCAGTAGTATGAACATATAATAAATCTCTATTAGTACATGTACTGGAACACCATATTAATAGGAGCAAAAACGGATCCCAACACCTGCTACAAAGATCCCTGCAGTCTTTAATAAGTTACATAGTTGTAACCTTAATTAGGTTCTCCTAGAGACATCACTGATCTATAAGAATAATAATGTATCTGCAGCAAAACATCTTCATATAACCGGGAGCCCCATTACAGCAGACGGAAATAGAGATTTACTAAACTCTAGGCGAATTACTAAAGTTGTAATTTTAGGCTTTAATACTTTCAAATAGATTAAAGTCATATCGGACTACAATTACTTTCAGACACGAAATCAGTTTAAAGGAAATTTGAGAGTAAAAGGGAAATGCCTCATTAGATTTAAAGTAGATCTAAAGGCATAACTCCCCCCCCCCCCCATTTTGGCTAGAGTAAGGGAGGGTTATAACACCTTAGATTTTTTTATTTTTTTTCCCACCTGTGTCCCATTGCAGAGATTTCCTTTCACTTCCTGTCCTATAGCCAAACAGGAAGTGAGAGCAAATCCCTGCAAATGAAGGAAATTCTTTGGGAACCCCAAGGTCCCCAGAACTAGTGTCCCCTTCTTATTTTTCTGGGGACAACCCAAAATTTAGGATTTCTTTTACTTTCACTTTCAATGATGATGGTAAACAGGACAAATAGAGAGGGAGGATCTCCTTAATGGGGGCACAGGCAGCAATAAACATTGACAGGGGTTCTAATCCCTCTCCCCTCTATCCAAAACTATATATATATATATATATATATATATATATATATATATAAATGTCTTTAGTTATAGTTTAATGTTTGACGGTGATTTACTAAAGAAGTAATTTGCAGGGTAGTATGAATTAATGTCCTCCATCTAATCAATTTTAGGCGAAATTAACTATTTTTTTTTATAACTTTTATTAGCTTGATATGTAACGTAAATCCAAACTAGAGCTAACATGAGCTGCCATTAGCTGGGGGCACAGACAGCAATAAACATTGACAGGGGTTCTAATCCCTCTCCCCTCTATCCAAAACTATATATATATATATATAAAAATGTCTTTAGTTATACTTTAATGTTTGAGGGTGATTTACTAAAGACGTAATTTGCAGGTTAGTATAAATTTATGTCCTCCATCTAATCAGTTTTAGGCAATTTTTTTTTTTATATAACTTTTATTAGCTTGATATGTAATGTAAATCCAAACTAGAGCTAACATGAGCTGCCATTAGCTGGGCAGGATATTGATCTCTGATCATTACCATCCAATGTAGTGTGAGTGAATGCATATTTCATAAACATTCCTACATGGTCAATCAAAGTCTGGCTTCCTTATTGGAGCAAGACTCTGAATACCTATAGCTGCCTACATCCTCCAGCCAGATATACCTAACAATATAACTATCCATACTTGTGTGGCAGGACCCTCCTGATCTGACTGCTATGTACTGGCAGGCCTATGCCAGGCCTATGCATGCTGCCTCTCCCCAGGTGACAGTAGTGACATCTCATATGGAGACTGTCACACTGCTGTGTCTCTGCTCCTGACAATCCTGTACTCTCATTTATTGGTCACCACAAGGATTCCTGACACTGAGATCAAACTACTGCAGCTATTTTTAATATGGCAACAACCATCAATCTGATAAAGGTACTCCTGGGAGGCAGTATACTCGATCTTTGCGATAATTCCCAGGTTTATCAGTGAGATAATACCCTTTGATCGATGACATAGTCGTGTGTACACGTTAATCTGTGGACTCATACTGAATGACTTGTATGAAATGTATGAAATCATATGAGGATGATCCACATGAGGCAATGCATTGGTTGATCCATCCATGAGACTCTATATATAACAGTACATAGATATGCTAAAGAACTTTAACCTGAGAGGCCATACATATATGTTGATAAAATCATAGTCTGACCTGTGCTATGACATAATACAACACTTAAATACATTTCATATAATTGATCTGTTATATTTGGTGGTAAACTAGAATATATTTTGAACTGAGGCTCAATTCACAAAGCTACCATACTAGGATATTATTATTATTATTATTATCATTATTATTATTATTAAGGATTTATATAGCAGCAACAGTTTGTGCAGTGCTTTACAACATGAATTAGGACAGTTATTTTCAGTTAGGTCCAATAAAATTTGGAAATGATAGTTACATGGTTAAAATAAAGATAATTATTGTGTTAAAACGTTGTGAATGGAGCCTCAGTCTAGATGCATTTTAATTCCCTCCCCTACATTTGAATATATGTTTCTGTTTTTTTATTATTATTATTATTATTATTTCTTTTAAGTAATTTTTTTTTTTATTTATGTTAATTAGGCCTCATTCACACAACTGTAAAAACAAAAAAACAAAAAAAAAACAAACATGAGGATTTTTTTCTTGTTCAATATTTTTATTAGGATTTACATGAGAAAGACTTTTTCTCTGAGCTCATATATGAGAAATAATTAACAGCAAAAGTGTCAAATATGACAAATATGAGAACAATTTTCACAATATAATTACTTATAAACTTGTATGCAATCAGGTCTTATATTGTTTATGTCAATATAAATTAAAACAGACAACAAAAACTAAAGTAATTGGAATTGGTGTTCCAAATTAGGCTTGCCTCCGGACCACCCCTAGTGGGTTCAAACTGTGGATGGGTGGGCGGGCAAAGCTGAACACAAAACCACCAATTTTATATTTTATATTACATGAGGATTTTTTACGCATCTGAACGCAGCTGCAGTGTTTGCTCCAAGCTTAAAAAAAAAACAAAAAAAAACGCCTGTTCCCTTGGTAGAAAAAATGCTTATAGAGCAGTTTAGAAGAGTTTAGCGTTTTTTCTGCCAGAAAGCTCCAATCAGAAACGCAAACCAGAAGGTTTTTTTTTTTTTTCCCCCTAGGTTGAGCTCAAAATATGCCTCTAATTGCCTTAATGTTATGGACACATAGGATAACATTGATCTGTGCTTCTACAGACATAACTCATGTAGAAGCAGCGATTTTTATGGAGATATTTTCTCAGGTGCTAAAGATGAACTGGGGTTGATTTAATATAACTGGAGAGTGCAAAATCTGGTGCAGCTCTGCATAGTAACCAATCAGCTTCCAGTTTTTTTTTTTTTTTGTGTCAAAACTTGAACAAGCTGAAGTTAGAAGCGGATTGGCTACCATGCAGAGCTGCACCAGATTTTGTACTCTCCAGTTTTAGTAAATCAACTCCACTGTGTTCAGATCAAAATCCAAAAATCTGAGGATTTATACACATACCTGGCATTCATGTATTTTAAAAAAAAAAAAACACAAAAAGATCAAGTATCATTACATGCAGGAACTAAAACATCCCATTAAAATGTTTACAGCCATGTGAATGTAGCCTAATTCTGATTGGTAGGTTAAGAAGGCCTTTAGTTGGTAGCCTAGTGATTGGTTTTACTGCCTGACCACAGCCTTAAGATTATCCAATGAGACCAATGAGCGACTGATTCGGAATCCCATATAACGGAGTTGTATAAGATAGGAGAGCTGACCACCATCTGTCAGGTGGTAGGTACCCCATGTGCCATGGCAGAGCAGAGGGCACCAACCCCTGTGTCATGGTGTGAGAGGTATACAATGAAGAATCAGCACTGTCCTGTCTCAGTATCCTCACAGCTTGTAAACATAGCAGAGTAGATCGTCCCTTCCAGAGATTATTCATTTGTAAAACCCCTGACAGTCTGTTTATCATAAAATTCCTCCGAGAATTTCCTTTACAGTCATTGAAGATCAAGGAACAGTCACAGTAAAACAAAATATTTTCATTTCGTTACTTAACCTAGCTGTCTAATATGCCCCCCCCCCCAAAAAATATATATATATATATATATATATATATATATATATATCTTTTATATATATACATACATATATATATATATATATATATATAAACTTAGATAGTCCTATTATTGAAGAAACACTGAACAAAAATAAAATAGAATAATAAAAACATAAAAACATCGAGCAAAATTTTATATATATGTAAATATATATATATTTATATAATTTGTTTCTGGGCTAAATAATAGTGCATAATAAAATTCGGAAATATACCACTGATTCTGAATATAATTTATTTTTTTCTTCAACAAATTTCTATAAGAATTTTGTTATCCAGCAGAGCCAAAATGTATTGTTGTTGGTTCGGATGTTAATAATTGTATTATTATTATTATTGTTTCTCGGGTTCAACTTTTTTTTAAACATAAATCATGTAAAATAAACATTTAGAACAATCTAGCAAGCTCCTAAAATCTTGCCATTAGTCACCTGTACAATAGCCAAAATGTTATTTTTGAAAGAGAATTTCTTTTCTCTTTATTTCGGCCTGAAAGGTCAACCTTCTGCAGAGTTTAAACCTTAACTGGGGTTATTTCCACCTATTACTCATTGTTCTAAATTGTGCAATATAACAGGGACTCATCCAGGGTCTGACGGATTGCTGTTTAACTCTAACGTCCTTGAAGTGTCAGGATTTTATGGATTGCTAAATAAAAAAAAACAAAAAAAAAAAAAAAAAAACCCTGTCCCCGCTATCCGTGGTCTAGAAATTAACTTCTCTTTTGTAACATTGTCATCTCCTGGAATAATATTAGAAACCTTTCTATATTAAATTTTAAAGGTTAGGATTTATTTTTATTTTTATTGCTATCATTATTATTATTATTATTATTATTATTATTATTATGTTATATATTACTGGTGCTAAAGCATAATGTGCTTTTGTTTAATGGTTAAAAAAATACAAATCTAGATTTAGTTTTGTAATTTTTTTAATACAAAAAAAATGTGTACTAAATATTTACTGTAAATGATAATATTTTTTTTTAAACTCTTTATTTATAAGTTTTTTTTTAACAAAACAGACAAAAAGAAAGGAAAGGAAAGAAAAAAAAATACATAAATAAAAAATAAATAAATAAATAAAATAATAAAATAAGACCAGCTGCTCATGTCAGTATTCCACACATCACATATGTCCTAATTAACATACATGATAAGAATACAAATATTTTACAGTAGCTACCGAAAATATAAAGGTAACCAATTATCAAATATTCTCATTTTCCAAGTTAGTAGGTCTTGCCCACCCCATATTGGGAACAAACTGTAGGCGAAGACCCTGTAAATGATAATATTTATACATAACAGATTACTGTTGATACTACTACCGCTACTAATATTACTACAGTTTTTACAATGTTATACTGTTTTTACTAAATCTAGCAGTTTTACTATCTCAATGTAACAATCTGCTATGGAAAAATGTATTGTATTTAGCTATTGTATTTAGCTGTATTTAGCATCATCATCTCATGATGATGATGATTCCAAAAATATATACTCAAATATTGATGACTTGTCCTTCATTTTTGTAAATACAGATCGCAATATGTATTTATTACAAGAGGTATCAAATCTGTTCGTCTATACAAGGGCTGACATCTGTAACATAGCTACAAGCATGTAGCATTTTTTTTATTACATATCAAAGTATACATAATAGATAAAAATACATTTTCTCTTTTGTAACTATTGGATTTATAAGATCTGAAATGCATTGGGCAAATAAACTGTTCTCTTGGCAAAGGGAATTTTCCCCAGAGCTTAGCGAATAAGGGAAACTCTCCTGACATCTATCATCCAATCAAAAATACAGTTTCTTTATTTTCTTGTATTTGATTGGGTTTTCAATGCATAGTGAAATTTCACCATACAGTATTCGCTAAAGTCTGGGGAAAGTTCCCTTGCAAAGAAAACAGCCTATTTGCCTTAAGTTATATTAAAGGGTTGATTTACTAATCTAATTATTGGAAGTTGTGACTTGAGCTGCTATTAAAAATATAAATGTTAAGATTTAATCTCAATGAGTCCCAGCCTGTAGAGTGCACATAGTTATACCTAGTCCTTGGCATAATGAAATGCTGCGACTTGTGGTGCCACTGCAGTCATAACACTGCGGATTGTGGTCTTCAGAGGTTTGAAAGATGTTTTATTTTAACCTGGAAATTAAGATTTATTTTCTATCTGTGGAAGAAGATAGACTTTTAGGAAGAAATGTGAAAGTTGTTCTGCAGGACAGAAATGTGTCCAGGACTGGAGGAGCTCATATAATACCAGATCACTTTTTCCGATTTTTTTTATTTTTTCTGTATTGTGATTTTCTTTTATAATGTGATGTTATTTTATGTATTATTCTAGCTACAGTATGAATTATACGCTAAAATGCTGAACACTGATTCCATGTAAAAAAAAAAAAAAAAAAATGATTAGGATTCTTGTATTTATTAAAGTGGAAATCCCTTGTAATGGTTTCCATAGAGTAATGGATCGCACATGTATAGGAGATCGGAACTGATCGCTGTGTCTGTTGCCCACAGATGTCCTGGAGGAGCTCCCGGAGAGCAGAGAGTGTGTGAACTGCGGCTCAGTGCAGACCCCCCTATGGAGACGGGACGGTACCGGCCACTATCTGTGCAATGCATGCGGCCTGTACAGCAAGATGAATGGACTGAGCCGACCGCTCATCAAACAACAGAAGAGGGTGGTGAGTGATCGGGGAGGGCTGCTGCTGCTTCATCTCTTATATAGGAGACAGGATCTGTTATGTATGATCACACTGATAAAGACATCATGGAACTTTTCTAAATCAGCTCTCACTTTCTTTCCTCAGCTATTAAACCATATACATTTCTATAGCATCTACCATTTAGGCTGACCACACACTATACAATCTGATTGTACAATCCACCATCAACGATGTAGTACAAGAGTCTGCTTTGCTATGAATTGAATAGATTGCTCAGATTTGTCCTTATATTGTTCAAGTAGAACTATGGTTAAAACTTTTTTTATTTTTTTTCATTTTGGATTGGGTTATAACCAATGTCAGATTTTTTTTGCCATCTGTTTCATTGCATAGATTTCCCTTCACTTCCTGTCCCATAGACAAACAGGAAGTGAGAGGAAATCCTTGCAAATTAAAGCGGAGGTGCAGCCAGTTTAAAAAAAAACAGTGTAGCTGCTGACTTTTAATAAGGACGCTTACCTGTCCTACTCGCCCGTGATGTCGGTCCCGCCGCGGCGATCGATCGCTGCTGGCAGGTCCCGTCTCCTCCATCCTGACTAAGGGAAACAGGCTGTGAAGCTGTAAGGATTCACTGCCCGTTTCCTACTGTGCATGCGCCACTCGCACGACGCTTTGTGAATGGGCGGCTTGCCTCCTGGGATACACACAGTTCCCAGAAGGCAGCGTGGCCCATTCACAAGAAGAGGAAGCGGAAGGACATCCACCGCGGATGAGAAGAGGCACATTAGAGGCAGATTAGGGGACTTCCGCATAGCAACAGGCATTTAGGGTGAGTATACATTTTTTTTTTCTATTATTTTTTTTTTTATTTTTTTTTTTTTTTTAGGATTTTTAATGTAAAGTTTTTTCAGGGTGGACCTCCGCTTTAAGGGAATTCCTTGGGGACCCCCAGATCATGAGAACTGGTGTCCCCATTGGAAGATTTGCCCACTATTACTTTTAATTATAATAGTAAACAGGATAAATAGAGAGGATGAATCTCCCCAATGGGGGCACAATGAGCAGTAAAAACTGAAAGCTGTTCTAATCCCCCCTAAACTCTATCCCCCAAAAAAAAAAAAAGTTTTGCCTTTAGTTGTACTTTAACTTTACAAATCCTGTATAATAATAATAATAATAATAATATTAATAATAATTCACACAGCCATAACAATTTTGCTGATGCAAAAGTTCCTTCATACTCACTTTTCGATCTGTTATATGCGTAAAATTGTCCCTGTTGTCTTTTTCAAAACCAGAATGCATATGTCCAGAGATTTTTTGGGATTTTGTGTTAAAGCGGTAGTAAACAGCTGCAATAAAAAAATAAAACAAATTTCCCCTGCAAAATAATAGCATAATGTGCTAGTATGAATCACATACTAGCACATTTTGAAATACTTACCTTAGAACGAAGCCCACGCTGTCACCGCTGACAGGGCTTCCATCTTTACCCGGTCTTCCTTCTGGGTTTGCGGACTCCAGGCTGTGTGAGAGTCCTCGGTTACGGCACGTGCACTGAAGGCCCAGCTATGCCAGACCTTCAAAGCGCATGCGCCGGTGACGTCACCGGCTGCATGCAGTGTGAATATCTCCTAAATGGTGCCCATTTAGGAGATTTTCATTTTACCTACAGGTAAGTCTTACCTGTAGGGAACAAATCACAAAGCGGACTTTACTCCCCTTATAAAGCTCTGAACTCAGTTCATGTTTACACACCTGTGTGAATGTCTCCATTGAAAACAATGCAGTTGCGTTCAGATCCGTAAATAAAAAACGCTTGCAAAAGCCTAAAGCCTTGTACACGTGATAAGAATATCAGACGAATGATCCTTCATTATTTTTTGTATGCTAGTCTCATGTGGAAAAACAATCGGTTACTAAAGTTACGAAAATTCTCCTACGACAGAACACATCTTCAGAAGTGATGTAATGTATTGTATTGTAATGTATTCTTTCATTTCCAAGCATGCATGGATTTTTTTTTCATACAAATACAAATACCATACTAATTACATGAAAATCGTTCATTCTGTTACCATACGAGAAAATTTTTCATGCATGTCCCTTTGGATCTGTCATAATCGGCTCTCGAAAGCTGTGTAGTAATGATCAGATTATTGCACGGTCACTCAGAAAGCGTTATTTTTCATCTGATTTTCTCATTGGGTGTACTAGGCATAAGAGTATAAAAAAAAAACACAACAAATAAAATTTTAGAGAATTTTTGGTTTACGGATGCAGGATACCTGGATTTATTTTGGATACCTGAATGCAGGGGTATTGTTTTCAGGGACATGCATACAGGTGCTGAAACATGCGCTGCGTTCAGATCTGTAACCACAAATCAAAGTATCTGCATCTGAAGACATGCAATTTGCTCACTTATTAGTATTTAGGTACTTATATAGCGCTGTCAATTTACGCAGCGCTTTACATATATATATTGTACATTCACATCGGTCCCTACCCTCAAGGAGCTTACAATCTAAAGTCCCTAACTCACATTCATATACTAGGGCCAATTTTAGACAGAAGCCAATTAACCTACCAGCATGTCTTTGGAGTGTAGGAGGAAACCGGAGAACCCAGAGGAAACCCACACAGGCACAGGGAGAACATGTAAACTCCAAGCAGGTAGTGCCGTGGTTGGGATTCGAACCAGTGACCCTTTTTACTGCTAGGTGAGAGTGCTACCCACTACACCACTGTGCAATGAAACGCATATATATGCGTGTAAACATAGATGCAAAAATTGCATTCTGGGATTGAAAACAGAGCAGGAGGATATAAAACTAGAAGTTTACGAATTTAAACGCCTACACGTCTTTATACATTTACACAGGAACATTTGTGCCATAAAAACGACGTGTATATGATGAGTAAAATTCTTATGGCCATGTAGCCTTAAAAGTGGCCATATGGTATACAATCTCATTGTACAATTTTCTTTAGCTCTACCGTCTACTATACAGCTCAAGGGCCTGCCTGATTTGATTCAAATTGAATAGGTCATTTAGGCGTGTCCTCCTATTACATATTTTTGGTAAATCTAAATGAGATTGTACAGAGACCGTACAATCGGATTGTTTAGTGTATGGACAGCTTTACTCCTAAACTGCAAGATAGCAAATCTTTGGAATTCTAGTAGCTATAGTTCACCCTGCTAGCCCCTGTTTTATATAGCTCTTTGCAATTAGGCTGGAATATGCCACCAGCGGGAATGTTTCATCTATAAGTCAGATAAAGTCATTGAGTTCTACTATGTATAAAATGTCATTCAAGCATAATTACAACCTGTTTTGTGGCTTGGGGTTGATTTATTAGGAAGAATAGGAAGTGAGGGGAGATACTCCACAAATACTAAGGGCAGCAATCATTTTGTAGAGAAGTGTTAGAACACCCGTCCCCCCAGGTTTGTCGTTTTTGCTATCATTTACAATCATTCACCTTTCAAAGTGAACATACACTTTGCTAAGTGAATAGCCTCTACTCAAATAGTAACTTAAAGTAGTAAACATAAAAAAAACAAAAAAAAAAACTTTCCCTGCAAGGTTAAAGTGGTTGCAAAGGCAGAAGGTTTTTTATCTTACTGCATTCTATGCTGTAAGACAAAAAGCCTTCTTTGTGTAGCAGCCCCCCTAACACTTACCTAAAGTGTCCCTATCTGTCCAGCGATGTCCATGAGTGTCTCAGCCATTCCAGATTCTCCTTCTTGATTGGATGAGGCACAGCAGCAGCACCATTGGCACCTGCTGCCATCAATCAAAGTCCGCCAATCAGGGGAGAGAGGGGGCAGGGTCGGGTTAGGGCTCGGTGTCTGAATGAACACAAGGAGCTGTGACTCGGCTCGGGTGCCCCCATAGCAATCTGCTTGCTGTGGGGGCACTGAACAGGAGTTAGGAGCCAGGAGCACAGAAGAGGGACCAGAGAAGGGGAGGTTTGGGGCTGCTCTGTGCAAATCCACTGCAACAGCGGAGGTAAGTATAACATGTTTGTTATTTTTATAGGAAAAAAAAGTGAGACTTTACAATCACTTTAGGGGCATAATATGCTAGTATGCATCACATACTAGCACATTATGAAAGACTTACCTTGAAACGAAGCCCTCCAGCGGTGCACTGTCACCACTGCAGAGGCTTCCATCTTCATGTGGTCTTCCTTCCAGGTTCGTGGGCTGCGACCGCTTGAATGGCTGAGCCGCAATGACTTCACTCCCGCGCATCGGCGCAGGAGAAACAACCGTGGCACAGAGCTCTGAAGGAATGGCCCGGGTATGCTGTTTCTTCAGAGTGGATGCGCCGGTGATGTCACTGGCTGCTGCTCACTAGAATATCTCCTAAACGACACACGTTTAGGAGATATTCGTTTAACCTACTTTATTATTTTATTATTTTTAATAAAGCTTTACTATTATTAATTAATTTTAATTTTAATTAATTTAATAATAATAATATTTATTATTTTACCGGTAGGTAAAAATAAAAACAGAGGGATTGCTTTAAATAAATAGTTTCAAGCGAATTTCCCATGTTTATAAAAGCCATGCAGACGTTACTTTCATTTCTAAGGCCCCTTTCACACTGGGGCGGGCAGGAGCGGTGGCGGTATAGCAGCGCGATTTTCAGCGCTGCTATACCGTCGTTCTTACCGCGGTATGCGGTCGCTAGGGAGGTTAATTTAACCCCCGCTAGCGGCCGAAAAAGGGTTAATACCGCCCGCAAACCGCGGTATTACCGCGCTGTCCCATTGATTTCAATGGGAGACCGCGGTAAAGGAGCGGTGAACACACCGCTCCTTTACCGCTGTAAAGAAGCGGCTAGCAGGACTTTTGGAGCGGTCCTGCTAGCGCACCGCTTCAGTGTGAAAGCCTTCGGGCTTTCACATTGAAGGCACAGGGCAGGATTTTTTCATGTGGTATAACAGCGCTATTATTAGCGCTAAACCGCATGAAAAACGCCTCAGTGTGAAAGGGGCCTAAGATTCACAGGTAATATTTCTAAATAATCAGAAGTTTTGACATTACTGAAATCTTAAACCAAATAAATAGTATATGTGTCTGGTTTAAAAGAGAAGTTTGTAGTTTAAAAAAACAAAACAAGAGAAAAACATACATACTCAGCTTCCTGGTGCAGCATCTGTCTGATGCTGCAGCTGTCCCCTGCCGGCTCTAAGCCTGAGAACTGAGCGTTCAAATGGCCGCTAATTAATAGAGTAGAGAGACGGAGACTGTTAGCCATTGTCTCTCTGCTCTGCCCCTTTAGAGTTCACTGAAGTGCCATGCTGGGGAGGGGGTGGGAGCAGCTGGCTCAGGCTCTTAGCTACTTGCTGAGAGGCTGAGCCAACAGCCGATCAGTCAACTAAGTGGATCCTGACAATATGGTCGGGATCCTTCCAGAGCCTGAATCAGCTGTCGGCTGATACTTGGTCACAGGAGAGCACAAGAAAGTGTATTCCTGTGACTGAGAAGCGAAGTATGGCCAAAAAAAGCCTTGGCACCCTTCTCTTTTAAAATAGTAAAACTGTTTAGAGAGCTTAGGGGAGGTTCAGGCACTGGTGGTAGGTTAACCACTTAACAAAACAAGGCACCAAGAATGTGTGATTTTCCTGGAACTACTCTTTATATAAACATGGCAATAGAATCATGACATTCACAGTTCATGATCATCCGGATTGCTAAACTCCTATGCACATCTGAAAAATCTGTGCCTATTCAGAGATTCGCAAGATTTAGTTATACCAATTGATTGGCATTTTAGTCCTCCAGTTTTAGTCTGGCTTATCCTATTTCTGTAAAAAAAAAATTATAAATGAATGACGCCACCTTTTATATCTTTGCAGCCATTTTTTTAACACTAAATATATTTGTAGGATTTTTACCTGTTTCCTATTAGGCCAAAGGCCAGACTTTTATCTTTCCTTGAACAGTAGTTAAATGTTCCATCATGGAATATGTGGACCAGCGCCATAGCTATGCGCTGAACCTGTAACATTTGCACCTGAAACCTTGTTAATGTTTCTAAACCTTAAGGTTCACACTGACAGCGGGAATGAAATTGTGCGAGTTCAGCTGAACTCGCACAATTTATTTCCCACATGTCAGTCCCGACTTCGGGGGCGACTTCAGAGACATCTGTGCGGGTTTCTGCACAGATGTCTATGGAAATCACACCCTGAAGTCACCAAAAGTAGTGCAAAAACGACTTTTGGGAATCGGAGCGGGGGCCGCAAAAATGCGGCGTTGCACCGATTTGGACAGTGCCATTGCCGGAAATTGCCACTGATTTGGCAATCGCTCAATGTGAACCTAGGCTAAAGATGGGTTCACACTATTGCGAATTGGATGCAGGTTTCCCTGCATCCAATTCGCATGACAGGAGATTGTGACCGGCTCTCAATGGAGCCGATTCACACACCTCCGGGGTAGCCGCGGAGCGCACAACAGAAGGGTCATGTGCGTCTTTGGCTCAGTTTCAGGTGTGAATTCAATTTCATCCTTGAAATGGAGAACAGGGACGCACCGGACCCCCTTCTGCGAGACGCTCCGCACAACAGTGTGAACCCAGTCTGAATGATTCAATAAATGACTAAAATGCCAAGTTAGAAAAACCAAAGTTAGTTCTTTATTGAGTAAATAATGTTACAATTGACATAAATATTAGATTGTTAAGCACACATGCAATAAAGTGTAACTAAACTCACATTTTTTTTTTTTTTTTTTTTGGATAGAGTGCAGATGGATTAGAACACCTGTCAGTTTTTACTGCTGTCTGTGCCCCGGTTAGTGAGATTTACCTTTTCTATTTGTCCTTTTTTACCGTTATAATTGAAAGGAAAAGAAAATCCCAAATTTTGGGTTGACATCAGAACAACAGAGGATAAATCTTCCAATGGGGACACTAGTTCTGATGACCTTGGTGTCACACCACAATTCCCTCACTTTTGAGGGTTTTCCTCTCACTTCCTGTTTTGGCAATGGGCTTTTAGACAGGAAGTGAAGGGAAATCTCCCCTATGGAATACAGATGGCAAAGAAACCTGACAGGGGCTGTAACCCTCCCTTACTTTATCCAAAATTAATAAAAGTTTAGTTACACTTTAAGCATGAACAACTGTAAAATCAGGATAAAATAGTTTTCTCTACCTTAAAACATTTCAACTTCCTGAATATCAATACAATTGCACTTAAATAAAAGCTGCTTTTGAGCAACTACTTACTTAACTTTTTTGAGGGCCTTTTATTTTGAGACACTTATAAGGGCAAAATATGGGTCAATCAATTGTATGAGAGCAAGAAGGTGTAAAACAAGTTGACACAGTGCATTCATGTAATGCAAACATACTTCTTGGTATTTATGTTGCAGTGCAGGAGTAAAGACACACTCTTTTACATTTAGTACATCAGCTTTGATGAAGTTCTTGCCAGTTTATCTACAGTGTATTTTTTATTGAAGTATTATTATTCCATAGCATTAGCTGGCAGGGCAGACAGAGACATGTGTATTATATAACTGCTGCATGTCCAAGCTCTATTGTCCTGGTGACAGGTTCCCAATAAAAGCTAGCTTACGTAAAAGAGTAGTAATAACTATAAAAAAAATTAAAATATTTTTTTTTTTAACATAAATAATAAAAAGCACAATATGCTAACTAAAATTCCCTTTGCAATGCACTTTAATTAGCATATTGTGTTTTTATTATTTATGTTATATTTGTTTAGGTTTTTGAATGTAGCAGCATTGATTAATATTTCATCGCACTTGTTTGTGCATGGGGATATTTTTTTTTTTTTTTTATGGACCCATACCTGATTATCTTCAAACATGTAAGCCAAGCTGTCCAGCAATAGTGAGGCTGCTTTCACAATAGCGCTTTTTTTTTTTAAGCTAAAAAGAAACTCTAGAAAAAAAACACTGATAATAGTGTTATTGTGCCATCTTGTAGTAACATTTTAGTAGTAGCTTTAAGCTATTAAATGCAAAAAAAATGCAGCTGTTCTGCATTTATGAGCGTTTTTGAGCCATAAGCTTTTGTGGGGGCATAGTTTTACTAAAAAAACACAAAAAAAAAAAAAAACGCTAATGCAAGAACGCTGCAAAACTTGCGTTTTTAAGGCAGCATTCTACAGCTAAAGTTACTGGCGTTTTTATAACGTCCACTGTGCATGGGGCCTTAGGCTGTATGCACACTAGCTTAAAAAAAACACTCCTATCAGCAGATTTTGAGGTTTTTTTTCTGCTTCTAAGGCCCGGTTCACATAGGGGCGACTCCTCAGGCGACTTGGTCACCTGAGGAGTCGCGTCCCGCTCTGTACTATGGAACCGTTCTAATAGGAGCGACTTGAAAAAGGTTCCTGTACTTCTTTTGGGGGCGACTCAGGGCGACTTGCATTGACTTCTATACAGAAGTCATTATGCAAATCGCCTCAGGCGGGCGTCTCAAGTCGTCTTGAGATCGCGCCGCAGAGTCGCCCCCGAAGTCGTGCCGCCCCTGTGAGAACCGGGCCTCAAAGCTAATAAATGTATCCAATGTGTCCATGCACACTATTGTCACACTATTTTTGTCTAGAAGTGTTTTTGAAGCTTCAGCTTCTAGTAATACGAACAAAAAAAAAATTTTTTGTTTTTTTTATGTTTTTGGGAGCGATTTGACAGCAGAAAAAAGAAGCTGAATACTCCAAACTGCTGTTAAAAGCTGGCACAAAAACACTATTATTAGCATTTTTCAGGCATTTTTTTAGCTTATAGTGTGCATGGGTCTGTGCACACTGAGCTTGAAAAAACGAAATTTCCCCTGGCAGAAAAAAATGCAAATTTTGAGTGTTTTTGTATTAGCATTTAGGAGAGTTTAGCGGGTTTTTTTTCTGCCAGAAAACCGCATAGAAGTAGAGACAAGCTTTAAATCTTCAATGAGAGCTGCCGCAACAGTTTATACTTAAGGAGAGTAAAGGCCCATTTAGATCTATGTGTGTGCTTAGAAGGTACATTTTTGTAGAATTAGGCAAGTGCATTGTCATACCTCAACATGCATTTCCTTTATGCTTTGATGTGCATTTTCTGGTTTTTGAATTCGGAATTTGGAGTGGATAGGGTTAACAGCCAATGACCAAGGATTGTTAATACTTTTTACCAACACATCAAAACAATGGGCTTGACTTACTGTGCACTTTTCAAGTGCATTTGCAACATTTTTTTCTTAATAAATGTGCTAAAGCTTCAAGACTACCCAATCAGGTACAAGCAGTGTTGCCAACCTCCCGCAGATTTTTTAACTGACAAAACATGGAAAATGTACTGACAGAGCACATTTTTTACTGGCAACCTGAAAATTGGCTCAACTGCTATTAAAAACAAAGATAATCGATATTTAAACTGTATAAACATAATATAGAAACACTAACAATACCCTTTAGGCCCCTTTCACACGGGCAGACCGTATGTCCGTTTTTCACCCATCCGTTTTCGGATGAAAAACGGACATACATGTATCCCTATGGGATAGCGGATGTCAGCGGATGACACCCGATCTCACCCGTGTCCGCTATGCTCCGTTTTTCAGGATAGAAAAGTTTCTATTTTTCTATCCGTCTGTGGAGCGGAGCGGATGAACACGGACATCCGTGTTCATCCGATCCCCCATGGGGGAGAGCGGAGATCTGACAGGGCAGTCCCTGCACAGTGTGCGGGGACCGCCCAGTCATCCGCCGACTCAGCGGGGATCAAAGTAGCGATCCCCCCTGAGCAAGCAGAGGTGCACAGGGGGGATCATTAATGATCCGTCCCGTGTGAAAGGGGCCTAACGAGTAATTTTCCTGGCATACACTTAAAAGTCAACAAAGCATAACAAATGATCAGCCCCTGATATTTATAAACAGTTGTAAAAAACTACAGATTTTTACCAACTGTCTGTAAATTTACTGACGGTTGTCAACCCTGGGTGCAAGGAAAAAAACAAAACATTTTTGCTTGTGCATGATTGGACTATAGAAATAAACAGAGCTTTACCACACTTACTAACATCTGGGGAAAATGAGTGCAACTAGACTTGCAAAGCTATTTGTCTTTAGTAAATCAACCCCAATGTTATATGCATTTGATGTGATGCCATTGACTTATTTTGGTTTCCCAACACATTAAAATGCAGAAAAAAATGGCATATCGTAGTTTTCATAGCACACTGCACTGCTGGGAACAAACACCATCTTTTTTATTACGAACCATGACTTATGTGTTTTATTACACCAGGGTCATGATTAGTCTTGAGGGTCTATTTTAACCTTTGTGAATGCATGCACGCAGGTTAATCATTATTTTAAATAGTTCTAATTCTTATCTGTGTAATGTGTTGATGTGTGTTGTCCACTGTTTGATGCATCAGCATGTGTTATAGGGCCTACTGATAGCAACGATAAAGCAAAAAAAAAAAAAGAAAAGGCATGTCTTATTTTTCAAAAGCTCTGACATGGGAACAGACACCATCATTATAACGAGACATATGCATTGTAGCATGTCAGGGTCACGCTTAGCCCTGAAGTTTCGTTCAAACCTATGTGCTTTAACACATGTGAACACATGCACACATGTTACCATTGTTTTAAATGGTTTTAACTTACATCTGCATAATGCATTGATGTCCGTTGTACATTTGATGCATCAGGCAATGGCAATGGCAAAGCATGGAAATTTATTCTTTGTGCCAACCATTATCACTGTCACTTTTACTGTACAGCTTGGTCTACAAAATGGAGAGAAATAGTAAATGGGGGAAAAAATAATAAAGTGAACTAAAACATTTGTTAACTAAAACATTTACTAAATAAACTCAATATATATATATATATATATATATATATATGTATCATAGGTTTGCACAGTCTGTTGCATTAGGGTGTGCACCCCAAAGCTCAAACACACACTACTGATCACTCACGATGTTCATTCAGAAAGGGAAGGGGATGGTCAATTACATATTTTCCGACCCCTTCCTCCGCTCATCCTAAAACATCCTTGCAGCAACAGCTGGTGGGAGAGGAGGGAAGCTGGTAGCACTGCAGGGGGAATGAGGCCAGGGAAGTAGGTTGAATCTGCGCTGTAAAGGGTGATTAGTGTGTGCCTGGGCACACCTGGCACACCCTGTGCACACGCCTATGGATGTGTATGTATATATATATATATATTAATATATATATTTACATGTATATTCACTGTATGTATTTATCAACAAACAGTATTTTTCATAAAATGTATCCCCTAAACAATCAATCATCTACAGAAACAAGACATTTATTTTTACCTAATAGACTGTATTTATCAGGTTCACTGGGCTGGGAAATGTTTAATGAACAAATTCCCTAAATGGATTGTTATGTGACCATAGTATTATATACAGTATATTATGCCATGAAATAAAAGAACAGGGTCTTGTGCTGAAATGGTTGTATAACAAGATTGTACATAACTCTCAGAATGTGTGTGCCACATAGAAATAGACATAATGCCTGGGTAATTTAGGAATGTTTTATTTCCCAGAAAACCTGTATTTGGTAAAGTAACCAAAGAGGTTGAATATACATGTATATATAAACAAATCAGAGAGGAGACTGCAATGGTAAAAAAAAAGAGATTTCTAAGAAACATTTTTCGAAGTTGTTTTAGGGCTCACAAGGAGAACTGAGCGGGCATCAAAGCCTTGACATTTGTTCCACTTAGCAGGGTAATATGATAATAAAATGCCGTCTTCTATCAATGACTGAAATATGTGCCAAAACCCCATATCTGTGCAGATGTTGGCATATTTCACATTGTGTTCACATTTGCTAGGACGCTTAGTGCAGCCGGTGTCCTTCAGTTATACCGGTAAAGGGAAGTCAGATGCGTTATAGAAAATATTTTGGTTGTTTTGCTGAGTGCACTGCAAAGCAATTCAATAGGAACATATCCTACTGAAGGATTTGCAGTGCCCTTGAAAACTTGTCCTGTGCTGTAAAATACTACAAAATATTTTGATTATTTTCTTTTAAAATAAACGTATTACATACCTTGATGATGAGTATGACCTAATATATGTATAGGAAAATGTTACTGCATGTCTTAGCACTTAATAGATCCAGAAATATATGCACAAGAAGTTATAGGCATATCTTTCCACTCCTGACTTTCATTAAAAAAAGTAATTTCAGCAGATTATATATCTGGATCTACTGAATGTTTTTACACAAAATTTTCTTTGGAACGATCCTCTGCTTATACATGTTTTAATCATATTCTCACTCTGAAAGGCCCAGGCTTGTGACAGCCTCTTTAAGCGCAAGATTAAAAGTGAATTATTATTATTGGGAATTGTTACACAAACCCAGAAAAAAAATGTTGTTTCATAGACCAAAGATATTAAAGGGACACTGGGAAAAAGTTTAATCGGTTAACAAAAATAAGTAAATGTATAAAAAAAGGTCGCTGTAGTACATATACCCACAAAATCAACCAATACAGTAAATATCTTTTTTAGCTGATGACGACTAATAGAGGTGGCTGGGTTGATACGCTTTATGTCAGGAAGAAGTTTTATCTTACTGGAAACAGAGATAAACCTAAAGAACGACTTTGGATTATCGGATAACTGCACTGCACACCATTAGGGATGAGGTTTAGATTCCCTACTACAATGCATTGAAAGCAAAGCCTGCAGGTTCAAGATTCATGGTCCCAGTGAATTATTTGTGCATATGCACCTGGGAGAATTTTTTAAACCGCAATGTACTGCATGGCATTTGAACTATGGCCAGCAGGTTGTAAAGGGCCAAAAAGGGTGCTTTTGGATAAGGCAGCCCACTCACTATACAAGGAAGGAGTGTGGAGGGGCACGCACACAATAGCCGTGGTATCACTGTATTAGAAGCTTCTATAGAAAAGGCCTAAGCTTTTACTAAACTGTACTTTAATTCTTTCCAAAAGTGCAAGCCTTAGGTGGCGTCTGCCCTCAGCATGGCCCCTTTAGGTTTCAAGTGCAGCATTTATTTTTTTACTATTTGTTCTCGGAACTGCTTTTTATTGCACCTAAAGCTATATCAGTCACATTTACTGCAATCCCCTATCTCTATAGATAAAATAAAAGTTAGACATACACAGATTAGGCCTAATATCCCTGAATAAAACGGTTCTGGTACTGTATCCCTTGCAGTATCTCTATAATTGTGATAATGTCACAGCCTGTACTCTTTATCTCTAGTAAATTTGGGCCTAGCCTGATGCTGGCCAATTTCACATTGGCATTAGCAAATTACTGGCAAATTTCTATCAGCCAGTCAAAGCAGGTCTGTTACTGCTTAATAAAATAACATGTGTCACTTCTAAAACTACCTGTACATTTGTTTTTTCCGAAACAGAATTGAATCAGATTAGGGTGTTGCTGCTCAATGTAAGCCATATGTATTGTAAAGGAAAAAAAACTCCATGTTGTTGTTTGTTATACTGTTCCAAAACCCAGGCACAGTTTTTAATTTTTAATTTAAATGAAATTCAAATTAAGTTTGTGTATTTTCAATGTTGCTTTTGAAGAAAAAGTGGAAAGATTCCTTTACTGCTGTATGATATAAAAAAAAAATAATATATATATATATATTGCATTAATACATGTCCCCCGTGTGTCCTGTTGCCTGTTTTGGACAGTATATAGCTTACTAGCCCTAAAATTGACCAGAATTTTTTATTTATTTTTTTAATTCTTTTTATTAATGCTTTTTTGTGCTGTTGAATTACAAAACAAGGCCATAGGGGCATACCCCAGCCAAACATTGCGCATAACCACATGCACAACAAAAGAAAACAACATCACACCCTAACGCTAAATACGTCTAGCTAAACACAACATAAACACCTCTCAGGTTACACATGATAGGATTTCAGCAGGAGTTATTGTTTCTTGTAGGACCTCATCTCGTTCCTAATTGCCTGTATAGAACTGTACTGGAGCAATTAGGAGTAGGCACGATTATCTTTTTGACTATGCTTACACCTCCGTTTACCTATTCGGATTAGGACCTCAGTTCCAAGCACCCCAGGTGGGTACCCAGGAGATCCATCTAAGTCACTCCCCCTGAGGAAAATTGACCAGAATTTAATTACAGGATTTGCCCCTACAGTCTTCAGTGAGATTCACTACTATGGTTGGGTTCACAAATCGAACCTGGGCAGAATCAATCATCCCTATTTACTATTCACATGTACAATAATAGGATTTTTATAACAGCTTACCTGTAAAATCCTTTTCTTGGAGTACATCACGGGACACAGAGCGACATAGTCATTACTAATGGGTTATATAGTTACCGTCAGGTGCTGGCACTGGCAACTTCCAAAACCGGAAGTACCCTCCCCTATATAAGCCCCTCCCATCCGGGAGCACCTCAGTTTTGTAGCAAAGCAATAAGTGTCCCCAAAGAGGGGCGGGAGCTCTGTGTCCCGTGATGTACTCCAAGAAAAGGATTTTACAGGTAAGCTGTTATAAAAATCCTATTTTCTTTCTCGTACATCACGGGACACAGAGCGACATAGTCATTACTAATGGGATGTCCTAAAGCAATGCCAAATGAGGGGGGGGATACACCATATATAAGCTGAGCGCTATCAGACATGAGGATCTTTTGCGGCCTGCAACACACTGCGCCCAAAGGCGACATCCTCCTGACTTCTAACGTCCACCTGGTAGAACCTAGTAAACGTGTGTACTGAAGACCATGTTGCGGCCTTACAGACTTGAGCCAGGGAGGCCTGGTGATGCACTGCCCATGAAGTTCCAACTGCTCTCGTGGAGTGCGCCCTAACTTTGAACGGAGGCGGTCTACTTCTCAAGCTATAGGCTTGTATTATGACCTGTCGAATCCACTTGGCTAAAGTAGATTTTGACGCTGCCTGACCCTTTCTGGGGCCTTCCGGCAGAATAAACAAAGTATCCGTTCTGCGAATCTGAGCAGTGGCTTTTAGATAAGCTTTAACTGCTCTTACTACATCCAAAGAATGCAATAACTTTTCCTCTACCGAAGTAGGCTTGGGGAAAAAAGAAGGAAGAACCACATCTTGGTTCAAATGAAAACTCGATACCACCTTAGGAAGAAAGGCTGGATGAGGACGTAACACTACTCTGTCCTTATGGATAACCAGATATGGCTCCTTACAGGACATAGCTGCTAATTCCGATACTCTTTTAGCCGAACAAATGGCTACTAGAAAAATCAATTTCCTGGTGAGAAGCACTAAGGAAATATGCTGTAATGGTTCAAATGGTTGTTTCTGTAGAACCGACAGAACCAAGTTTAGATCCCATGGACATATGGGAATATTAACCGGAGGACTAATACGCATCACTCCTTGTATAAAGGCTTTGACTAGTGAATGCGAAGCCAAGGGCCTTTGAAAAAATATTGACAAGGCCGAAATCTGACCTTTGATAGTACTCAAGGCAAGCTTCCTATCTACAGCCCATTGTAGGAAGTCCAGAATTCTACCTATTACGTATTTACGTGGATGCCATTTCCTGGCCTCACACCAGGCGATGTACGCCTTCCAGATTCTATAGTAGATCTGCCTGGATACCGGTTTCCTGGCATTGATCATGGTAGACACCACAGCATTAGAGAGCCCTCTCCTTTTTAGAATGTGGGCTTCAATAGCCAGGCCGTCAAACCTAGGGCTGGTAAGGAAGGGTGGTATATCGGTCCCTGCGAAAGCAGGTCCGGACGATGTGGGAGGGTCCAAGGACTCCCCACAGACATTTTTACAATCTCCGCGTACCATGCTCTTCGGGGCCACGCTGGAGCCACCAGAATCACTGGTTTCTTTTCTACCCTGATTCTGCGGAGTAATCGAGGTAACAATTGTGGCGGTGGGAATGCATATATCAGCTTGAACTGATCCCAAGGGAACACTAGGGCATCCGAGCCGCACGCTAGGGGATCCCTTGTCCAAGAGACAAACCTGTCCACTTTCGTGTTGAACCTGGATGCTAGCAGATCTACATCCGGTGTTCCCCACCGCTGACATATTGTCCGGAAAACCTCGGGATGAAGGGACCATTCCCCTGGGCATAATTGTTGGCGACTTAGAAAGTCCGCCTTCCAATTCTCCACCCCTGGAATGAATACCGCAGATATGGCTGGGACATATCTTTCTGCCCATCTCAGGATGTAATTTACTTCCCTTTGGGCTGCACGACTCCTGGTGCCCCCCTGACGATTGATATATGCCACTGCTGTGGCATTGTCTGACTGAACTCTGACAGGGGACCCTTGGAGTTTGGATGTCCATGCTACTAGGGCATACCGGGCTGCTCGTATCTCTAAGAGATTGATGGGCAGGGCCTTTTCCGCATCCGACCATCTGCCCTGGAGAGACCATTGCTCCAGTACTGCTCCCCAGCCTAAAAGGCTGGCATCTGTAGTGACCACCTTCCAAGAAATCGGACTGAAGGATTTCCCTCTTTCCAGATTCCGGGGAACCAACCACCAACGGAGGCTTCTGCGAACGGAAGGGGACAAGGACATTGGTACGTCCAGAGCCTGAACTTTTTTGTTCCAGGCTGACAGTATGGCCCTTTGCAACTTCCTTGAATGGAATTGACCGTAGGGTACTGCTTCGAATGATGCCACCATTTTTCCCAGCAGCCTCATGCACAGGCGTATGGATGGCTGTCTTTTTGAACCCACTAAGTGGATCAAATCTCTCAAAGACGACCCCTTTTCTCGAGGCAAGAAAATTTTTCTCTGGTCTGAATCCAGCCTTAGCCCCAAGTATTCCAGACTTTTGACTGGTTTTAGGGCTGACTTGTCTCGGTTGATAATCCAACCGTGATATTCCAGATACTTGATTGTCTCGTGAACAACCACTTCTAGTTTTTCCACTGAGTGGTCTATCAGCAACAAGTCGTCTAGATATGCCATTATCGTTACACCTCGTGTTCTTAGATTGGCCAATAATGGGGCCAGAATTTTTGTGAACACTCTTGGTGCTGTGGCCAGACCGAAGGGTAAGGCTCTGAACTGAAAATGGCGCCCTTCTATCGCAAAGCGTAGAAATTTTTGGTGGGCTGGAAAGATGGGGATGTGCAAATACGCATCTTTGATGTCGATCGAGGCTAACCATTCCTCCCCTTGTAGGGCAGTGGCTACCGATCGGATCGACTCCATCCGGAAAGTCCTGATATGTAGGAATTTGTTTAGCCCTTTTAGATTTAATATGGGCCTCACGTCCCCGTTTGGCTTCGGAACTGTAAAGAAGTTTGAGTAAAACCCGAACCCCCATTCTTCCAGGGGGACCTCTATAATTACTGCTTGAATTAATAATTTTTCCAGTGCCAACAGGAGGGATCCTCTCTTCTGGGGATCCCTTGGCACGTTCGACCTTATAAAGCGGGAAGGAGGGGAGTTTTTTAACTCCAATTTGTATCCCAGATTTACTGCGGAGAGCACCCATCTGTCTCGGATCGTGTCCCGCCAGGTTTCTGTGAACAACTGAAGTCTTCCCCCCACCCGATTGGGTGGGGGCAACCCTTCATGCATTTGACTTTGGGGGAGGTTTTGTACCTCTCCTGCTCCAGGGCTTCTTGTTACCCTGCAACTGTCCCTGATTTTTACCTCCGGGATTTGACCGGGGAGGCCGTCGGAACTGTTTCACAGCCGATGTCCTAGGGACTGGAGAAGCCGGCCTCTTAAAAGAGGGACCTCTAACTCTATTTTTGACCGGCAAGAGTGTACTTTTACCGCTGGAAATTCTCTGGATATACTTGTCCAGGTCTTCCCCGAATAAGCGCTCCCCATGAAATGGGAAGCTGACCAGCAATTTTTTACAGGGAGCTTCAGCAGACCAGTTTTTGAGCCATAGAAGCCTGCGCATATGTACTACAGACAGCGTAAGGCGGGAGGCCTGATGGATTGAATCCTTTATAGCGTCCACCGCAAAGCATAAGGCTCTAGGTAGATCAGCTAGAGCAAGAGCCTGCTGATCTGGCACGTCCCTTAAGACCTGTTTCAACTGATCCTTCACTGCTTGGCAGACCCCTATAGCTGCCACTGCTGGTTGTGTCACCAATCCTGCTGTAGAAAAAGCAGATTTCAATAAGGACTCCAATTTTTTATCTATTGGGTCCTTGAACATTTGGACATTTTCCACCGGACATGTCAGTGATTTATTCACACAAGAGATGGCTGCGTCCACTGTAGGGACCTTCCATTTTCTGACGAACTTATCCTCCATAGGATAGACCACCGGAAATCTCTTGGGGGGAGTAAATATTTTGTCAGGATGCTCCCAATCCTGGTAAAATGAGCCCCTCCAGTAAAGGATGGATCGGAAAAGAACAAACAGTCTGGGGAGCTTTTAGCGACCCCAACGAGGAGACAGAAGAGGAGGATGGCTCCGCAAGTGGCATTTTAAATGCTGATCGGACCATATTAGTCAGGGACTGCACCCATAACCTCTCAGCATGTGATGCTGAGAACGGCTCCTCCACTGTTGATTCCTCTACAACTGAATCAACCTCATCCTGATCCCCCTCAGGTAGGTCGTTCTCTGTATGGGACTGTTGCTCTGTTAACAGGCACTCTGAGGGAGGAGACGGAGATCGAGCGCTTTTCTCCTGTGACAGGGAAGCAGCAATTAGTGCTGACAATCTCTCTTCCAGCCCTCCCAGAGCTGAGGAAAAAACCTCCTCTGTTACATACACAGGAGCAGGTGAACTGGGGACAGCCACAGTACCAGGTACTCCTGGGGGTGCCCTACGGTCACTAACCTCTGATTCTTCAGGGGAGACTGGTGCAGCCAAAGCATGCCCAAGATCCTCAGAGCCCGATGGAGACCCCCTATTCCTCCTGGAATTTCTAGTCCCGGAGTTTTTAGACGGCATATTCCTAAGCCACAAAGCTGAGGTATTCCAGCCGAAAATACACCAGTTACTGATAATAGTCTAGCATAAATGCTGCTATAATAAACAGTTGGTGTCTACTAATGTGCCTTTCTAGGGGATGCCTGTATCAACCGCTTGCTGTATGCCTTTAAATGTTGCCAGCTCTGTCTCTGTACTTCATAGCCAGCTTACTGCAATAATGTGGCTTTTTTAAAAACCTGCTGGGACGCCCGCACATGCGCAGAAGCGCTGCGGCGCGCACAGAGCGTCATCCCCCAGGCCCCGCCCCTTTTTCCGGCCACCTCTATATATAGAGGCGCGTGCACGCGCGCGGCCACGTGCGCCTCGGCGCTAATTTTCAAACATGGAAACCAGGGACAGGAGCCAGGGCCCCCTTTGCCGCAGGCCGGGGGATAGACGAATACTGCAACATGGCAGAGGAAACAGTTTCCTGTAGGAGAACTCACCAGCTGCCTGGACTTTGCTCTCTGAGAAGAAACTAGTCCATATGACAAGAAAAACATTCCACAGCGGCCTCTAGTGGACAAACACAGGTACCGCAGTTTAATATACTAAACATATATAAAAAAACATTCTTTTTTTTTTTTTTTTTTTTCTTGACCACCATTAAAAATTATTACATTTTTTTAGTAGTTACAGGCATGCACAGATATTAGCGGGAATACCGTTAGGTAACAGACAGAAAGACAAATTAGGCTTGGGGGTCCCCCAATAGAACCAAGTTCCTGGGGGCCCCCACTTACCTGTTCCCCGCCGCAGGACTTTGTTTGGTCCACAAAAGCCCAAACTTCACCTATCACGGCAGGCATTGTAATCAAACCTTCAGGGACCGGGTTCCCAAGGATTCCACTCCCCTGGACCTGTATAGCACCCTGCACAGAAAACATCTTGGTCGTGGGTATGACCAGAGCTCTGGATCCCAGGGTCCAGCTCTCCTAAGAGAAGCATTACAGGCAGAACCTTGCTCTTCTCTGCAAGGCCCGGGTACCGACCGTTTAGCTATGAAGCTTTTTTGGTCGGATCCGGAATAGCTTACTGAGGCCCAAAAGAACCTGTACGCAAGCTCAGTGAAAAACACATGTTTCTTCTTGGCCAACACCTTAGACACTGGCAAAAAACTGAGGTGCTCCCGGATGGGAGGGGCTTATATAGGGGAGGGTACTTCCGGTTTTGGAAGTTGCCAGTGCCAGCACCTGACGGTAACTATATAACCCATTAGTAATGACTATGTCGCTCTGTGTCCCGTGATGTACGAGAAAGAAATAGTTTCTTAGTCTTTGTTGGTCTTCTTTAGTTCTTGTAAGATATTAAAGCATGCACAGAGGAAAACACCTGTTTTATTATATTTTTTAAATTTGGTAGAATAATCCAATCTATTTCCTTTTATTTTATCTAGCCATCTTCTAGAAGAATTGGCTTGGCTTGTGCCAACTGTCATACTACCACAACAACGTTATGGCGTAGAAATACAGAGGGAGAGCCAGTATGCAATGCCTGTGGCCTATATATGAAACTACATGGGGTAAGTATTATTATTGCTACCTTGTCACAGTCACATCCCTGCTTAGCTTGTTTTGGGTAACGTTTTTCCCGATGTGACCTGCTGCTTTTAAGACATGCTGGCAGGTTGAATTAACCACTGGTGTTTTATGACTATTGTGGACCCTGGTGGTGAGATTACTAGAGTTTCCAACTCAAACCTTGTAAAAAAAAAAAGGGCTAAATTACCTTAAAAACAAACCCTATGCCGGCATCCTGACCCTCGTCCTCCACTTGGTAAATATTACAGACCTAAGATACACATTCAGCCCAACCCTATAGCACTACCTAATAGTATAATCTTTTCTACTCTAGTATACTCTAATCATTAAAGCTGAACCCCAGGAAAGCAGATAAACACACTGGTTAATTTCATATAATGGGGCTGTTTCACCTGCCAAAGGATTTATCTTTCTGTCTATCCTGTCCGGGGATTTATAGATCCCTGCCAGAAAGCACAGACAGATGGAAGACACAACTTAGATAAGGAATACAGTGGTGTCCTCTGTCTACCCACAGCCTGCTGTGGACAATGAAAGAACAGCAGCAGACTAAAGCCCTGTACACACGATCGGTTTTACCGATGAAAACAGTCCGATAGGCTTTTGTCATCGGACAAACCGATTGTGTATGGGCCCCATCCGTCTTTTTTCCATCGGTGAGAAAAAATAGAACATGTTTTAAATTTATCCGATGGAAAAATAACGACAGCAAATTCCGAACATCTGTGTGGAACTCCATCGGACAAAAAACCCACGCATGAATCAAGTCGACGCATGCTCAGAAGCATTGAACTTCATTTTTCTCGGCTTGTCGGAGTGATTTACGTCACGGCATCTTGGACGATCAGTTTTTTGACTGATGGTGTGTAGGCAAGACTGATGGAAGTCAGCTTCATCGGATTTCCGATGGAAAAATCCATCGAATTAGAATCCATAGGAAATCCGATCGTGTGTACAGGGCTTAATACAATCACCGCCATTACTCACTCTGCTCTTTCCTTCTATCAGTAAGTTTTGTGTCAACACGTTGGCATGCAGCACACTTGATTGGCTCTAAACCCATCCCCTCCCTCTCCTAGTCTTGCCATACATAAAAAGTTTTGCCATATAGGTGATCGCAAGAGGCTGGTGCACTGGTTGCATTTAAAAAATAATTTATTTATTTATAAATTAATACATATCCGTGCTTGTTCTAAATAATTTACATACTTTAAAAAAAATTCTAATTGTTCATAAAAAAAAAACACCTATTTTTTTCTGCTTTCTGTAGATTACAGTGCATTCTGCTCTGCACCTTAGTTTGTCACAATAAAATAAAAATCTATTTAGCATTGTATTAGACTACAGTGTTGAACACTGTTCTATATGTTGTGTTGATAAGAAATGGATAGGAACAGTTATGTTGGAATAGTAATTTGTTCGCTTTATACCCTCCGGTCTTACTAACGAGCTGAACATGCAGAGCAGCTACCTCATCACTTATTCTACTGGTAATAAAGTGAACAGGCAGAAACCTAGGGGGTTATTTACCAAAGGCAAATCCACTTTGCACTACAAGTGCAAACTACAAGTGCAAATTGCACTTGGAAGTGCAGGCGCTGTAGGTCTGAGGGGGACATGCAAGGAAAACAAAAACCAGCATTTTAGCTTGCACGTGATTGGATGATAAAATCAGCGGAGCTTCCCCTCATTTCAGATCTTCCCCTCAGATCTACAGCGACTGCACTTCCAAGTGCACTTTCAGTACAATTTTAAGTGCACTTTGCACTTGTAGATTGCACTTGTAGTACAAAGTGGATTTGCCTTTTGTAAATAACCCCCACAGTGTAGAAAAACATAATTTTAAAGAACTTCCCATATCACATAATATAACTGCAATGTTAGAACAACAGCAATCTTTTCGATATAAAAACAGTGTAGGGGGCTCAGGCGTTATGTAGCTAACAGTCATACACATGTGAAGAATTACAAAAATTAGGAGCCCCTTCTTTTCAGTATGTCATAGCTGTTGAGCTTGGACAGCTGAAGACATTGCATATCTCTTACTGACTACCAGTACTCTTAGGGCACTTTCACACTGGTTCGCTTTAAAACTGTCAGTAAAAAAAAACCCTATGTGTTAATAAAACTCTTGCAGTGCTTTTGGCGTAGTTTTAAAAGGACATGTGACTCAAAAACGGCACCAAAAAGGCTTTGTGGGGGCGTTTTTGAGGCGGTTCCCATTCATTTCAATTGAGAGGAGCGTTTTTGGTGCGTTTTTTTTTAGCTCCCTAAACATGCTTCAAAGATGCTGTAAGCAGGATTTTTCTCACTGCAAACTAAAGCGCACCACCCCAGTGTGAACATTCATTGATTTTAAAGGGAAGCATTTTTCTTGAGCTTTTCAGGTGCTTAAAAAAATAAAAAATCCTCAGTGTGAAACGTCCCTTAAAGGGAGGTTATAATGGGGTTTTTTAAAACTATTTTATGCATTAAAAATGTTTTACCTGATCTTTTTGTTGATTTTATTTTTACTTGTTTAAAACCACTTGCCGACCGCTCACTGTATATATACGTCGGCAGAATGGCTCGTACAGGCACAATCACGTACCTGTACGTCCCCTTTAACTGCCCGACGGCGTGCTCAAGACCCCCCTGCCTTCCCCGCTATCGTCTCACGGAGGCATGGAGCGGGGAGATGTTAGTGTAAACACAACATCTCCCCGCTCCCCTACTGACAATGTCAGCGATCGCCACTCTGTGTAATCAGAGCGGAGATCGGTGACGTGTCACTCGTAGCCACCCCCCCTCACACAGTAGTAATCACTCCCCTAGGCACACTTAACCCCTCCAGCGCCCTAGTGGTTAACCCCTTCACTGCCAGTGTCATTTTCACAGTAACCAGTGCATTTTTATAGCACTGATCGCTGTGAAAATGACAATGGTCCCAAAAATGTGTCAAAAGTGTCCGATCTGTCCGCCATAATGTCGCAGTCACAAAAGAAATCGTTGATCGCCGTCATTACTAGTAAAAAAAAAAAAATCATAAAAATGCCATAAAACGACCCCCTATTTTGTAAACGCTATAACTTTTGCGCAAATCAATCAATAAACGGCGATTGCGATTTTTTTTACCAAAAATATGTAGAAGAATACGTATCGGCCTAAACTGAGGAAAAAAATATTTTTTATATATTTTTTGGGGATATTTATTATAGCAAAAAGTTAAAAATATTGCATTTTATTCAAAATTGTCGCTCTATTTTTGTTTATAGCGCAAAAAATAAAAACCGCAGAGGTGATCAAATACCACCAAAAGAAAGCTCTATTTGTGGGAAAAAAGGACGTCAATTTTGTTTTGGGAGCCACGTCGCACGACCGCGCAATTGTCAGTTAGAGCGACGCAGTGCCGAATCGCAAAAAGGGGCCTGGTCTTTATGCTGCGTATTGGTCCGGGGCTTAAGTGGTTAACATCCTAATTTTAGAAATGTGCTTTTGAAACCATATAATAACTAAAACGTTATTTTTTTTATAGATTTTTTTTGTATAGCACTGGGGAGGAGATTCAAGTTCTGTTTTTATTGCTGCATGTGCCCCTGTTGAGTTATTTTTTGTTCACTTCATGTCTCTTTGTCACTAGGACAGGAAATGAGGGTAAACCTTTCCAAAAGAGACACAGAGGGCAAAACCCCTACTAATTTTATTAGAAAAGGGAAAGTTAGAACATTTATTGACACACTGCATTATAGTTTGTCAGGGTAAAAGAAGAAATCTTTACACAAGGGCACAAATAGCAAAATGAAAAAAAAAAAAATAATAATAATAGCTGAAGCTGGTCTTTAATACCATGTTTTTCCATGCCCCTTTTTTGTGTTTGCAGAGAAATCTGTGATTAAAAAAAAAAAAAAAGCTAGCCCAGCAAAAGCTGCTTCCTTTTGGACTGCTTCACAAGGAAGCCTCCAAAGCATATGTTATTATTATCATTAACAACAACATATTTCTAATTTCTGCATGGCTTCAAAAAATCTTGTTGAAGCAGCAATGTAAATTGAAACAGTTTAAAAATGCAGGCTGCTCAACTCAATTTTAATAATATACTTTTATAATATAATAATTGTTTTATTGCAATTGCAGGTACCACGACCGCTGGCTATGAAGAAAGATGGAATTCAAACTAGAAAAAGAAAGCCAAAGAATCTAAATAAGTCAAAAGCATCCTCTAGTAATGGTACGTAAGTTCTCATACATGTTACTATATACATTACATTGGTAGAATTATTTTGCATCCTTCCATGATGGGCATGTTTCTGAGACGTAACCTTATATTATGAAAAACAGAGAAGGTGATTTATTCTAGGGAATCACTGTTTTGTGTGTCCGGTGGATATGTGAACCTTTTAAAGGCAAACTATAGTTTTTAATTTACAGTCTGAGTAATGCTTTCCCAATGCCGCGTACACACGGTCAGAAATTACACCAGCAAAAGTCAGATGTGAGCTTTTGGTCGGAAATTCCGAATGTGTGTATGCTTCAACGGACTTTTGCTGGTGGAATTTCCGCCAGCAAAAGATTGAGAGCAGGTTCTCAATTTTTCCGGCGAAAAAAATTCCAATCGGAAATTCTGATCGTCTGTAGCAATTCCGACGCGCAAAATTCCGACGCATGTTCGGAAACAATTCGACGCATGCTCGGAAGCATTGATCTTCATTTTCTCTGCTCGTCGTAGTGTTGTACGTCACCTCATTCTTGACGGTGGAAAGTTCAGAGAACTTTTGTGTGACCGTGTGTATGCAAGCCAAGCTTAAATGGAATTCCGTCGGAAAAACCATCCAAGGTTTTTCCGACAGAAAATCCGTTCGTGTGTATGCGGCATTAGAGTTACTTTTAATAAGACTTTATCATTTTTCTTGCTTTCTGTATCATATTTTGATTATTGTACTTCATATACAGTTTTGCAAATGCTCTCTCTAGAGGCCATTTGTATATCTGGGAATGCAATTAGCATTTTCTGCACATTGTTCACCAGATGCATATATATATAGAGTATTTACAAACTAAACACAGAAACAAGGCTTTATTGCTCATTAATTAAATGTTTTGCATCCAGCTCATCCAATTTACTTATACTGCATATCTAAAATAAAGGAGCAAAGAAACTATGGCTTTCCTTTAATGCCCATTAAAACAGAACAGAAAGTTCCTCTTTTTTCCCCCCCAATGCTTCCACAAGGTCTATTACTTCTGTACCAAAAAACTACAATTAAAAAGTCACTAGCAGATTTAATTCTATTGCCAAAGTGCTTCAACGTTCCTTCTGCTCCCTCTGACACTTCAGGCTGTGGGAAGTCCTTCATTGTCATCCTACAATGAAGGGCTATTAACCCTGCATTAAACGTGGATGAAGCAAGCATGCGACTGTGGCCAGAAGCATTCTGGGGAGGAGGTTTTGCGGGACAGGTTGCACCTTGGCATAAAATCATCATGGGTTCCACTGATCCTTATGACAGTATAAGGGCCCCTGTTGATGGAATTTGAGCTTGTAACGATAAGTAAATCCAGCAAGCTTTACAGTGTATTCTGACTTGCATTTGACCTTCCTATAAGTTGCTTCCCCTTGTTTCAAGCTGCTTTTGCTTTCGCATAGAATTGCATGAAAAGAGAAATAGTTATAAAGTGAACAAAGGTCTGTTATTAACACACCCTTTATACAGTATGTGTGCACAGGACACACAGATGTCATCGCAATCACAAGTCTCTTTTTGATGTCTCGCCATAAACGAACAGCTTCACCTATACTCATCATCCAAAATTTTTGGAGAATATGGCTTTATGGAGATCATCTTGAACGGCACTAATTATTTTCATCATAGGGTTCCTGTTCCAAGTTTCTTGTACCCCCGAAGGTCTGGATCTCTTGCTTGTGACCATGGACCACAGAGTGCCAAAGTATTACTTGCTAGTGTTTAAGGTAGTGCAGGGCAGCTATGCTTTGATATAAAAAGACACTCTCCCTGTGTGCAGTTCAACATATAGTGCCAGGGAGTAAAGATTTTAGGAACATCTTGACTGACACTATAGTCCAAACAATACACAGAGAGATGATCTCTTGAAAGGCTTGTCATAGTTTTGTGTTGTTCTCCAAGAAGGGGAAATTTAAAGATGTTAGAAAGTGGAAGAGAAGAAAAAGAGGAGATAGTAAACTAATGGGTGTTTGCAAAATACTAAAGCCCTGTACACACGATCAGTTTTACTGATGAAAACAGTCCGATGGACTTTTTTCATCGGACAAACCAATCGTGTATGGGCCCCATCGGTCTTTTTTCCATCGGTGTTAAAAAATAGAACATGTTTTAAATGTATCCGATGGAAAAAAATGATAGCAAATTACTATCGTCTGTGGGGAACTCCATCGGATAAAAAACCCACGCATGCTCAGAATCAAGTTGACGCATGCTCAGAAGCATAGAACTTAATTTTTCTTGGCTTGTCTGAGTGTTTTACGTCACGGCGTTTGGGACGATCGTTTTTTTGACTGATGGTATGTAGGCAAGACTGATGGAAGTCAGCTTCATCGGATTTCCGATGGAAAAATCCATCGGTTTAAAATCCATAGGAAATCCGATCGTGTGTACAGGGCTTAAGACAAAAAAAATTGTGGAGTGGGAAGAGATGGTGTGATCCAACCCATAATCCAAAAAATGTGATGCCTGGGTCTGTTCAAAATGGTAGCAATGCTCCTGGTCATCGGCTTTCAGATGGGCACCTAATGTAGACAAATATGTAAATTTCCTCTTTGTGAATTAACTTTGTGTGTTCAGTGTTACTAAACTGTTATATTTAAATAAACAATTGTACTTTTTCAGGTACCAGTAGCCACCAAATCCCTATGACTCCAACTTCCACGACGTCACCAACAAACTCGGATGACTGTATAAAGAACGGTTCTCCTAACAATCAGAGCACTGCTTCTGGGGTAAATGTCATAATGATAGCTTAAGAATACAATACACTGTCTTATCTCTCTCCCTATCTTATCTAGGGGAAGTTATCTCAGCAAATATTTAGCTTTCTATACTTGATAGTATGCTTGCAAGAATTTCATCTGTTCTACCTGAACACATGGAAAATATACATATACAAACAGAAACTATATATTTACATGCTGACTTTTTTTTTCAACATTCTACTATCAGATACGAATATGGTTTCGGAAAGAACAGGGAGACAGAGAATTCCTGCCTAATGATATGATCAGGTTCGATGAGTTCTTTAATTCTGCTGAGTACTCTGACTTGGCATTATCATCATACTCTAGCTCTTTCTTTGCTATATTGGCTAGTTATGGAACTAAACTACTTTCCACACTGTACTGATGGTATAGTTTCCTTACCATTCAGTCTCCAAACCAGTAAACCAAAATACCTGAAGTCTTGCAAGTCCCAGGGTGACTGACAGTTAGTGAGGTGTAGTATGATGTCAATGTCATACTGCGCAATATGTCATGTCTTATACCATCTGTTTCTATATGCAAAGATACGCTTGATGTTCTCCAGAAGCACAGGAATAGGTGTGAAGGCTCTATATACCATCTAACAGATACAAGATAAAAACTTCCTGGGTCCCAGAAAAGGTTTTTTACCCTTCCCTACTCTATGCAAAACTTCTGGCTTTAAATATACTTTAATGAAGAAAAAAACAACAGTTAAAAAATTTCACTACATGAGTGTTTTGTTAGCCTAGAAAACATGGTTACATTTCTAGCTTATTTAATTTCCTCTTAACCACGTAATCTAACTGGATCTTTACATTTCCCTTATAAAACTAACATTCCTTCATATATCAACCCCCAAGGAGACTCTCAATAGTACATACAGTATACAAGTAAAGGGTACAGGTATAACTGTATTTTGGTGATGCAACCTAAAGCCCCATACACACGGTCGGACTTTTGCCCAACAAACTTCGTTTTAAGCAAGTTGGACCAACAATCCGACCGTGTGTACGCTCCATCGGACAAACTTTTTTTCGTTTGGTTTTGTTTTCATCGGACAAAAGTTGGGTCTGCAAACGGACAAACTTTTGCCCAACAAAAGTCCGATGGAGCAAAGTCCTACCGTGTGTACAGAAAACCATCGGACTTTTGTCCGATGGACAAAACAACTAATGTTAAAATCAACCAACAATAGCAGAAGTTGACCAAAGGGTGGCAGTAAAGAGCAGAAAAGAGCAGAAAAACCATGTGATGTTGCAAAAAGTTTTGGGAAGGTTTGCAGAAAAGTCAGAGCGTGTGTATGCTATGGGTGTGCCCGGCCAACTCCGTTCGGACAAAAATCCACGGACAAGTCCGATGGAAGTCCGACCGTGTGTACGAGGCTTAAGGAACACAGATGTCAGTTGTTTAACTTCTGCTCTGTATCATTACATATGCTCCCAGGATAATAATGCGTGTAGAAAACCACTGGATTACAGCAATCTGTACAGCATTGCTGAGTCGAACTGAAGGAATGCTAAAAGAATTTACTGTTTGGGGCACTAAATGGATTTATTGCAAAACAGTTCCCAGCACTGTGAGATTCTGGCATAAATCCATTCACTAAAATGTGTTGTCAGCAATTTCATCTTCATACCACAGATATTTTACCTACACACCCAAATCTTCACACACAGGGATGCTCAGCTGTGTACCAAAGCCAGCAATATGGATTTTCATGTTAATACGTAGAGTTTTAACATAATACATTAACTATTACTACATGTACGTTAGCATTAAAATCTCTGGAGCAAAGTTAAAAATTATTGATCAACAATTCAGACTGCCAAGCAAAACCCACATTTTAAAGGTCCATCATATTTAGTAGCATTTATTTTTTATTAAGCTGAAAGTGTGCTAATTGGGCACATTGTAAAAGAGTAACATTTACTTCTGGCCCCTTGCATCTATGTTAATGTATTTGCAGATAATAAAAGTGATCTCACAATAATATTAGGACAGCTACACACGAAAGTCCTCTGAACAGCCAACTACAAATATTTATTATTACCGAGTTTGTCAGGACTTAAGTTCTCTCAAAATTAATAGCATGATCAGTCAGCAGCTCTCCTGCTCTGCTCCTCCACACTCACTGGAGCTCTGAGCTGTGGAGGGGCGTGGAGCGGGCGGCTCGCTGAGAGGCTGAGACGCCTATCAGTCCAGGCGCCTGGTGGATTCAGGCTTCCATTATTGTGATGACTGGACTGATCTTGGTGACGTCAGCAGACAGCGGACTTCAGACCGCTCTCTGCTGAAAACGGGTCACAGGAGTGCAAAACTAATTGCACTCCTGTGACCCATAGGAGAAGCTCAGGCTGGACTTCTCCTTTATTACCCCTGAAACCATTATGATCGCTCACTCTGTCAACGCTGTAATGAATTCTATCAAAGGCAAGATTTTCACTAACATTTCTTTAAGACCGGTGTTTCAATATTACTTATTGCACATTTCTGGTTTACTAAGGCTGGGTTAACATTAGTGTGAGTCTAAAGTCCTGCAATTTCCTGTGTGACTTTGCAGTGTGACATTCATGGGACTTATTGCACTCTATGGCATTCAAGTCTCAAGAAAGTCGCATCAAAGTAGTACAGGAACCTTTTTTTAAAAGAGACTGCGACTTTAGTCTTATAGATTGGAACATGTGCCATTGAAATAAATGGGTTTCGGCTTGTCATGTAACTTTATGTGTCACATGACAAGTCACACTAGTGTGAACCAAGCCTAAGTTAGTTAATTTGTGTTTGCATCAATGCAATTCTCTGAATTTTTTTATCTTCTAAACTTGTGGTCAACATGACTGTAAGATCTCATGCACACTTGGCTTTTTAAACGCTGCTCTTAGGGGCGTCTGGCATTTTTTTTCTGCCTCGAAATGAACCTGCATGTTAGCCTAGGGGGTTGATTTACTAAAGCCAAAGAGATTGCACTTTGCAAAGTGCAGGTACACTCTGCAAGTGCAGTTGCTCCAGAGATTAGTAAATGAGGTAAAGCCCACTTTGCAAAGAATACCCAATCATGTGCAACGAAAAAAAAAAAGCATTTTTGCTTGCACATGATTGGATGATGAAAGTCAGCAGAGCATCACCACATTTATTAAGCTCTGGAACAACTACACTTGCAGAGTGCAACTGCACTTTGCAAAGTGCACAGTCAATTTGCCTTTACTAAATCAACCCCTATGTGTATTAATAAACACTAGTACAGTGTGAAACGCGTTAGCCAGTTTGACCAGTGTGCTGTGACCTGCAGTGTGGTTATTGGAATTTTGGATTTTACTAAATAAAGGCTTTTATCCGGAGTGCTGCTGTCCAGAAGATTTATTCTTTTGCCTTGCTTACATTTGCATTGCTTGCACCCGTGGTTGCTGGGAAGAAGCAATTACCTGGAGGATATCCACACCTGAGCGGTTTCCGTTCTTTGTTTCCATGCACACATAGGTGTTTAAAAGAGTTTAGCTGCAGGGGCGTTTAGGGGCAGAAAAAAACCCACTTTCTGCATGTCCAGGTGCAGCAGAGTTTTGTCAAAAAACAGCTTGCCGCATGTAAACGCGTCTAAACACATCTAAAAGAGTGTTAACACTAGGTGGGTTTAGCGCTTGAGAGTTAATAAATTTTAGTGGTCAGATTAAATTATTATTCAGGCCAATGAAATTATCTAATGCCCAGGCTCTTGACGTGCGCAAACATGTTACGCGCGTTTACAAGCATCAAGCAAATTTGCCACTATCATGAGGAAAGGCATCTAGGAGAGATGGCCAAAGCATTCAGTGTGCGTGAGGCCTTAAGCTTCCTATAAAAAGAAAACAAACAAACAAGTCCTTAGTTTTATGAGACTAGGCTTAGATCTGAACAATTTTAGAACATCTGACCTCAGGTTCTATCATTAATAAATCTATTGGTGGGCCCCCTTTCCCTGACCAGCTCAAGGAAAATGTCCTCCCTATCCCTTTATTTGAAATGTCTCCTGTGAAATAAGCACTGGTTCACCCTGCTAGCATAAACCACCCTAATTTATAAATCATTCATAATATATTAAATGAAATGCATGACTGGTTCACTTTAAGAAGGGTGGAGTAAGGATAATTAATCAAAACCGCAAAATGGGAATAATGGAACTCAATAATATTGGCCTTTTACTGCAATTCCATAGTTATTAGATCCTTGCAAGCCTCGATGCCATAATTTACAGTGACAACTTAAGTCTAGCTGTGTGGAATTCCTAGCGGAGTGTGCCTGATATGTCTGGCTGTGTGAATTCCTTGGAGAGGCAAAACACATATCTATCTTGCAGCTTGAATTTGGAAGCCTTTTCACAAAGTAATAGATATTTTTGAGAAAAGTCATGATTTAGGTTTCTAGTGCAGCATAAATAACAACAGTAGATAAAAAGGTCGTGTCCCAATCCCAGTAGATACTTTTATATTCACATCTCCCCTCTCCTTATAAATAAATTGTTGGCAATGACCAACAGCGTGTTAGAGTATTTCTCAACATGGCGGATAAGGAAGGTACAAAGGTGTTGCTACAATGGCTTGCAATAGTTTTAATGATTCCAAATATTTTACAGCACATACAGTTCATCCGCAAGCATAAACCAAGATTTTGTTTTATGAGTTGTAATAATAACTTACTTCCAGTTACTGCTGGATTTTTTTTTTCCTTACTGATCTATTGTGCAACCGTCAGAAACACATGTAAAACATTTTATTACCATGAGTTACTTTTATATCTTGGATATTTATGAAATACTCCGTTTAGAGAGCAGCAATATAAATTCAAACAGTTTACCCATGTTGCCCAGCAGCAAACTTTAAAAACACTAAACTGACACCTGAAAACAGATTGAGAAATGTTGTATTTGTACTACTTATGGGAGAATATATAGAAATACAATATAATGTTGTTTTTCATATGCAGAAAATGCTTAAAAATATATTTAGTGTGTTGTTATCAATTAATGTGTATAACAATGATTTAGTATACTGTACAGAACTGTAGTATAATACACATTTATTAATTATGTGGATGGCCTACTCTGTACAATCACCGTGGTGCACTTTTAAAACCTTACCAGAATATCAACATGGCTTTCTATTAATAATTTTTTTTTTTTTGTGCTAATCTGTAATAGTTTACAGGCATACCCCACTTTTAAGTATACAATAGGGTTTATTTACTAAAGCTGGAAAGTGCAAAATCAGGCTCACTTCTGCATAGAAACCAATGAGCTTCCAGGTTTTATTTCCAAAGCTTAATTGAACAAGCTGGGGTTAGAATCTCATTGGTTTCTATGCAGAAGTGAGCCTGATTTTGCACTCTCCAGCTTTAGTAAATAAACCCCATTGTGTACTTAAAAGTGGGGTATGCCTGCAAATTTTTTTTGCATTTCCCTAATTATGAATGGTTTGGGTAAAAATTCTCCTATACTAAATCAATCTCTCTCTTTCTTTGTTTGTAAATATTATTTTTATGTGTAATATATATAATGTGTAATATATATATAGCTATATAGATATATCTATATATATATAAATATATATTACACCTAAAAAAAATATATATAAATATATATTACACCTAAACAAATATATATATATATATATATATATATATATATATATATATATATATATATATATATATATACACACAGTATATATATTTTTCTTTATTTGTTGAAATACATTAAGCAGAAATACATAAAAGTTTTACAGTATCTACATTACAATTGAAAATGAGCATTAATTTTCATTAGAGAGTTGATTATTGATTCTTTGTCCATTTTATTATCCAATTTTATTTGGCAGATACAGGAAGTTAATAGGTAATAAGTTTAATATTAAAGAAAAGTAGAGTTAAGCTGGCTATATACCTAGTAGAATTCAATTCGAAATGTTTCATTTTAAGAATGTTTGTTTGATTTTCTAATAGTTAGTGGGGACAAATCAGTGTTCATTTTCAGTTGCGGTGACAAGAAAATTCAAAGAAGCGGGATGAAAAGTTTTGCTGGAATAAACAAATTTTTAACACTGAATGTGATTTTTGTTTGGGAAATTACATTCATTCCAAAACTTAATGTTAAAAGAAATTGGAATTTTGAATTAGTTTCAAACATTCATCCAGTCATCGAATGTACAAACTATTTTCATACCTACAAACATTTCTTCGAAAATATTCTAGTACGTAGCCAGCTAGACTGAGGTAGGGGTAGAGGCAACGTGTTGTGCCGACTATTCTCCTTAAGTATTTTTTTAACTTTAAGATATACTTGCAATATAAACACTATAGTTTGTATTATGTAAAATGTTCATATCCTAGAGCCATCTAGAGTTAGGTAAAGACAAATGTTCAAAGGTATAGACGAATGGTGTTTGAAATGTTCGGCTGACCTCGAAATGTCCCTTAAAAAGTTGCTTTAGTTTTGATTGCAGAAAAAAATGATCCTTGGATCTTTGTTTAATTAAACATATATTAGATTGTGTTTGTGTGATGTGATCAGATGTGAATAGAAGATTATATTATAGCTAAAGAGTAACATACATTTTCTTACATTTTTCTGAAGGTGGGGTCATCCATGATGTCTTCACAGCAAAGTGGAAGTACCAGTCCAGATAACAACACGTTGAAGTACACAGGACAAGATGGCCTTTATTCAGCAGTCATTTTGGGATCCTCATCTGACGTTGGGGGATCAGTCAGACAAGATACATGGTGTGCTTTGGCCTCAGCTTGACTTTTACCACCAGAAGGGCAACCTCTTCATTCATGAGTGCTTTTTTTTAGCAAGTTGATGGACCCAGGATGCCCAAAGAACATTTTTTCAACTTCCATAAAGAACATTTCCTTCACTTTTACATTTTTAGTGTTTCAGTTTAAGTGGAGCTTTGTGGGGAACGTAATAATATGATCTTCATCTATGCAAGAGGCTTGGGTCTGAGACACACACCTTACTTATTACTTACTTTATAAACCATCATTGACTGAATGTTCAGACATAGATGAATGCAATAACTGTGTTAGAAAGCCTGTATACTCCAGCATGCATTGAGAAATGCTGCCTTTTGAGAAGAAACTTGACCCAGTTTTCTTTTTAAGGTTCACAAGTAATGGATTTTCTTTCTGCTGCCTTATCTACTATGTTTGGTTGGATCCAATGTTTAGATCTCTATGATAATTTCAGTAAAGGTTTACAGTCACTCCTGTCACTACACCAATCAGATTACTTATAACTACTGCAATATAAGCTTCTGACGGGGAATGCGATATTGCTGGACAGACATACAAAGAGCCATAAAGATCTTACAGAATCTTACATTTAAAGGAGATGAGCAATTAAAGCACCATAATGAAAAAGATCAACATGAGCTATATCAGTTTATAAAATAAATGCAGCACTACTATATCCTTATGGTGCCAGCCAGTTGGGTTTTCCATGACACACTACTAGGTGGATTATCTATTGTATACACTACAAGAAAACAAGGAAGTATCTATTATTTAATCTTTCTGTTGTATGCCACATCCTAAAAATCAGTTTCCCTTGTAATCCAGTAAAATAAATGACATGTGACCAGCATACACTGGCAAGCCTAAACTAATTTACAGCATGTACCCATGTAGTTTTCACTGCAACTTTTTATGGCGAGTTATATCTGATTTATCCGATCCACCATAATACTAACTACCATTCAATGTCAATGATATTATCAGTTGAGAAGTTTGCTAAATCACATTAAAAAGCAAACAGTTCTTTAATATTTATCTTACTTCAATTCTTTAAAGGAGAGAAACACATTAATATCTTGTTAGGAAGCAAGTACCCCACTACCCCCCTTTCTGAGTTTCATACTTGCCTCAAAACCATAGCTGTGGCCTCCTGAATTGTTTCCATCCAAGTCTATGGGGATCCACTGTGCAGGCGAAACCAGTGCACAACAGAATTTCAGAGAAGGATGGGATGGAGGTAGGTATGCATCTGGGGAAGGGGAATGTAGGGTACTTTAGGTTGGGGGTGAACATAAATGATAAGTGCATTTGTTTGAAGTTCTACTTGTACTTTAAATACGTGTGAGTCATCATCTAGATAGTTAAAAAGAAATGCATAAAATACAATATAATTTTTTCCAGGGATGGACAGTCGCTCGGTCATTTTTTATTTTACTTAACGTTAAAGTGGAACTCCAGCCAAACTTGTATTTATTAAAAATTAGTTTTTAGTTTTTCTAATTTTTGTACAGATTATGCACTGGTTTAAACCACTGTCGAGTTTATTTTTTTCATTTGTGCCTGTGTTTATATCAACCTAAACTGATAGGGGTTCTAACCGTTCCCTGCTTTACTAATAAAAACATTTATTGCTGCCTGGGTCTCCACTGGAGAGATTCTTCTTACTTTCTATCTCGTTGACACAACAGGAAATTAAAGAAAAACTCCCGGGCAGTACTAAATTCACGACAAAGGGTTTTTTTATCTACTTTTCCCCACTCTATTCAAACTTTAAAAAAATTGTCTGGAATTCTGCTTTAAAATGACTGGCTGCATGATGTGAATGCATATTTGTTTTTTTCCAAACTATTAATATATCTTTTCAGTAATGATGGTGACCAAATATGTAGAGAAGGATGGTCTTGTATTTTCACCTGTAGTTACTGTTATATTTGATCATTTCCATTCCCATACAGGTGTACAGAATTTATGGTTCAAACAAAACTTGTATCCAAGACATTATGCAGCATTTCTGAAGCTAATGTTCAGGTGGAGGGTTTTTGTGTTTATGAAGTAATGTGACTGGTTTAAGCCATCTCTATTTACGTACAGGGTAGAAAATTGTATTTTTTTCCATAATACAATATTTTTTTTGAAGAGAAAAGAAGTGCAATTTTCATTGCAGCAATCAGTGTTAAATCATTTACATAAGATTTAACAACTTTTGTATCAAATGTATACAATGTAACTTAATGGTACTTTTAATTATTTAATAATGTTAAGCTGGCTTTTTTTTTTTTATATATAATGTTCCCCGTTTGTGACAGGCAATCCTTTTAGAAGAATGAAGCTAGCATTTTGTGTTTTCTATTTCTCTAATTTTAATTTTACTTTGAAGAACAAAGATTCTCAGGAAAATGGTCTTTATTGTTAAAAAATGCAAATAACCCCACTACCTATTTGCTGTCAGATGTAAATGCGTACAAAAGAATGCAATATATTTGAGAAAGTTCATCTGGTAAATATGTATATATGTTTTACGGTAATGAACCAAAATTAAGCGACTGGCACATTGCTAAGTTGGTTTATGTTTTTTTTTTTTTTGTTTTTTTTTTTTTTAATGGGATGTTGTTTTGAACAATAGACCTTCAAAAATAATAAAAATAGCATATTGTTTTTATTGACCCTTGTGATGTTTGTCTTGGTAATGACATTATACGCCAAAAAAAAACAATGATACCCTATCATAGTTTTAGCAATTCCAAGCATAAATTGTGCATATTTTTTCTTTAGAGTTTGCAGTGACAGCATGTGAGTAAGCAATTTTAACTTGTTTCAAAAAGAAGCAAGTGTTGCTAGTGCAAGTGTTACTTGACATTGACAGTGCATGCAGGCAGAAGTCAAAAGTACACACGAGGGCTTGGCAAAATATCATCCTTATCCTGAACAGCACACTACTAAAATAAATGCACTGTAGTATCTGCTGTAAGCATTGATGCTGGTGTGGCTGTTTATTAGTGTTGCTCAGACTAGATAGTGATTTTTTTACACAGGCCCTTTGGTCTAGTGTGGATAGCATCCCAAATATTCCCTTATATAGGAAGGCAGTAAAAAATACAGAAATAAAAATGAATAAAAGAACAAGTGGAGAGGGACCATGCAGGAATAAGTGCATTTTACTTATATCAAGACATTTCTGTGGCACTTGTGCCAGAATGTATTTGTATAGCCATAAAAACACACAATGGGGTTGATTTACAAAAACTGGAGATTGCAAGATCTGGTGCAGCTGTACATGGTAGCCAATCAGCTTCTAACTTCCGCTTGTTCAATTAACCACTTAAAGACCGGAAGATTTGCCCCCTTAATGACGAGGTCATTTTTTGCAATATGGCACTGTGTCGCTTTAACTGACAATTGTGCAGTCGTGCGATGCTGTACCCAAACAAAACTGATGTCCTTTTTATTCCCACAAATAGAGCTTTCTTTTGGTGGTATTTGATCACCTCTGCGGTTTTAAATTTTTTCGCTATAAACAAAAAAGGACCGACAATTTTGAAAAAAATAAATAATATTTTTGACTTTTTGCTAGAATTAATATCCTCCAATTTTAAAAAAAAACTAATTTTTCATCAGTTTAGGCCATGGGTGCTCAACTACAAGTCCCATGAGGCATTGCAAGCTGCTGACAGTTACAAGCATGACTCCCAAAGACAGAGGCATGATGGGACTTGTAGTTACGCAACAGCTGGAGGGCCACAAGTTGAGCACCCATGGTTTAGGCCAAAATCTATTCTTCTAAATATTTTTGGTAAAAAAAAAAAATTGCAATAAGAGTATATTGTTTGGTTTTCACAAAAGTTAGTGTCTACAAAATAGGCAATAGATTTATGGATCTTTTTTTTTTTATATATAGTAATGGCAGTGATCAGCGATTTTTACCGGGACTGCGACATTGTGACGGACAGATCGAACACTTTTGACACTTTGTTTGCACCAGTGACATTTATACAGCGATCAGAGCTAAAAATAGCCACTGATTACGGTAAAAATTACACTGGTAAGGAAGGGGTTAACACTAGGCGGCGATCAAGGGGTTAAGTGTTCCCTAGGGAGAGGTTTCTAACTGTGGGGGTAGTGGACTGACAGGTATTTGAGAGAGATCACTGTTCCTGATCACTAGGAACAGAGGATCTCTCTACTTCCCTGACAGAGTGGGTATCTGTCTGTTTACATTGACAGATCCCCATTCTGTCTCTCGAGCGATCGTGGGTCGCTGGCGGACACGCGCCCCCTATAGCTCTTAAAGCGGCCGTCATACAGCTACAGCTATTCACGCAGGGGAGCCAACCTGCCGCCAAATAACGATGGCGGCTGGTCAGCAAGTAGTTAAGATTTAACAAAAAAAAACTTTTTATTTTAGAATAATAAATAATAACAGTTACAGTATGTCTGATGTTGACAAAAAATATACAATATTGTGATACAGATCAATACAAATATAAGTATCATATTTGCTGTCCATGTGAAAGAACTCAATATAGAATAGGTTTTGGTTTACACCATATAAATAAGAGAGAAGAGAGCGAATAGTACACCATGTAATAGTGAGAGATAGTATAACCATAGTCAAATTTATATATAATTAATAGTTGAAAAGTTTGGTTCTTCTAAAAACTAAGGATAACATGGGTCAATTGATTTGAAGATTTAGTCTATCCGGAACAAAACCCTAATTTCGATTATATAGTAAAAACATATACTGTAATGTATAAAAAGAGTGAGTTAAGATAGGTAGAGGTTCTTGAAAAAACAATAGGATAGAAAAATAATAAAAAAAAAAAAAAAAAAAAAAGGGAGAGTGGGGACTAATGGAAGGAGAGGGGAGGACCACAGCGCTCCGAAGGTAGATTTCATGTATGTTATTTTCCTGGTATCCATGAAAAAGCATCAACACCATGACGAGAGAACTTGTGTATCAAAATTATCTGGCGAATAATATATGATCCATGGTTTCCATATGTTGTCAAATTTCTTCAACTTATTTTTATCTAATGCATCCATTTTAGCGTGTATGAAAGATTGATTCATTCTCTTTTTGGCTTCCGACAGAAGCACTACAGGTGATTTCCATGCGCTAGCTATTGTCTGCTTTGCGGCTATCATGAATGAAAGGAATAATTTATATTTATTTTGAGAAAGGGTTACTGGTTTAATATTGAGAAGGGCTGCCATTGGATCTGGTAAAATAATACAGTCGAATAATTTAGAGGGAATCCGGAAAATCTTTTCCCAGAATCTACGCACGAGTGGACACTGCCACCAGATGTGTATATAGGTTCCTTTATCTGGACAACTGCGAAAGCAGAGATCTGAGCTGTTTGCTGTAAATTTGGCTAACCTGGCGGGAACCAAATACCAATGAGAGAGTACTTTATATGATGTCTCCATTGCTAATACATTTGTAGAAGAAGAGCTAGTGTTAGACCAAATATTTGTCCAAGTCTTATTATCAATTTTACAGTCGAGATCTGATTCCCACTTAGCAACATAAGAGGGTAACATTGTATTTGATTTAGTGATCAATTGAGAATAAATTATCGAGATGCAACCTTTAGCATGTGGTTCTTTTAGGCATATTCTTTCAAATTGGGTAATATTGTGTAGATTATCACTAGAATTAAGGAGAGGATCGTAAAAAAAATTGATTTGCAAATATCTGAAAATTTCTGATTTGGGGAGTCCATAAGTCTCGCATAGTTCTGGAAAAGGTCGTATTGTAGTTGTTGATGTTAAGTTATATAGACACATAATGCCAGCTTTAGACCAAGCTTTAAAAGTTCTTGGAAATATCCAAGCTGGATAAAAGGCCGGGTTTTTATGAAAGGAAAGAAGCGGGTTATGTGGAGATTGTAGACCTGTGAGCTTTTGTGCCTATCCCATAATGATAAAGAATGTTTAGAGATTGGATTCTTTAAAGTTCTACGATCTAAAGAGCGTAGCCATAAAATATTATTTGTAGGAAGTGGGTCGAAGTCTATTGCTTCAATAAGTACCCACAATGGGGTCTCTGTGGTCAATGGATATTTTGATAATTGTGCCATTTGAGCTGCTTTATAATAAGTTGCAAAGTCTGCAAATCCCAGACCACCCATCAATTTGGGTAGGATTACGTTTTTTTTGGGCAGCCAAGGTTTTTTCTTACCTTAAGTGAACTGTGTTACTTTTTGTTCAATCAATCTAAAAAAATAAGCAGGAATATGGATCGGAAGTGTTCTAAATAGATATAAAAACTTGGGGAGTATAGTCATTTTTATTATGTTCATTTTTCCAAACCAAGAAATCGGTAGGGCAGACCAGTCAGATAACAAACTTATGATGTTTTTCAATAAAGGTGGGTAATTGGCAGCAAATAATTCTGAGGGATTGGCTGTAAATTGAATACCTAAATATGTTAGGCTGCTATCTACCCATTTAAAGGGTAGCGAGTTCTGTATATTCTGTTTTACCGTTTCACTGAGTGAGATGTTCAATGTCAAGGATTTTTGGTTGTTAACTGTAAGGCCTGAAATATGTGAGAACTCATGTAATACCAGCATAAGATTTGGGGCCGAAACCTGTGGTGAATATAAAAATAGGAGTCATCTGCAAATAAACATATTTTGTGATGACTAGGGATGGGCCCGGTGCTCGATTCGAACCCATGTTCGAATCGAGCATCGGGCGTTCGCTCGCTCGTCGAGCCCAGAACTATTTGGGCCGTTCGCATCACATTCGTGTGATGCGAGCGGCCCCGCAATGCATTGCGGCCGGCGCGGCCGGCGCAGTGCATTGCTGGCTGATGATTGGCCAAGCATGCACTGTGACCCCGCATGCTTGGCCAATCACAGCGCCCGAAACTCGGAGAGCAATAATTGGCTACAGGCAGGACGCCTGTAGCCAATTACAGCTCAGGGGCTTTAGTACACGCCCCACCATTTAAAAGGCCGCCACGCCATCGGCCCCGGTCACATGAGTTCCGGCTTTAGGAGAGATTAGTCTGCTGATTCTGTCTTTGCTTGATACTGAAAGATTTGCTCTTCTTTGCTAAACCATTGGCTATTTCTTTGCTAAACCATTGCTACCTAAGTCATTGATCGTTCATTGCTGCTGATTGCACAGTTAGTGTGTTATTAGCTGCTGCTGGGGATTAGTCTGGTGCGTGCTTACTGTTAGTACAGTATTGCAGTAGTACCAACCGCAGTGCTGTTAGCACAGCATTGCACCCCAACAGCACCCATAGGACTTCTAGTGTGTTAGTGGCAGCAAACAGAGCTCCTATATTTTCTTCTCAGCAGCACCCATAGGACTTCTAGTGTGTTAGTGGCAGCAAACAGAGCTCCTATATTTTCTTCTCAGCAGCACCCATAGGACTTCTAGTGTGTTAGTGGCAGCAAACAGAGCTCCTATATTTTCTTCTCAGCAGCACCCATAGGACTTCTAGTGTGTTAGTGGCATCACACAGAGCTCCTATATTTTCTTCTCAGCAGCACCCATAGGACTTCTAGTGTGTTAGTGGCAGCAAACAGAGCTCCTATATTTTCTTCTCAGCAGCACCCATAGGACTTCTAGTGTGTTAGTGGCATCACACAGAGCTCCTATATTTTCTTCTCAGCAGCACCCATAGGACTTCTAGTGTGTTAGTGGCAGCAAACAGAGCTCCTATATTTTCTTCTCAGCAGCACCCATAGGACTTCTAGTGTGTTAGTGGCATCACACAGAGCTCCTATATTTTCTTCTCAGCAGCACCCATAGGACTTCTAGTGTGTTAGTGGCAGCAAACAGAGCTCCTATATTTTCTTCTCAGCAGCACCCATAGGACTTCTAGTGTGTTAGTGGCAGCAAACAGAGCTCCTATATTTTCTTCTCAGCAGCACCCATAGGACTTCTAGTCTGTTAGTGGCAGCAAACAGAGCTCCTATATTTTCTTCTCAGCAGCACCCATAGGACTTCTAGTGTGTTAGTGGCATCACACAGAGCTCCTATATTTTCTTCTCAGCAGCACCCATAGGACTTCTAGTGTGTTAGTGGCAGCAAACAGAGCTCCTATATTTTCTTCTCAGCAGCACCCATAGGACTTCTAGTGTGTTAGTGGCAGCAAACAGAGCTCCTATATTTTCTTCTCAGCAGCACCCATAGGACTTCTAGTGTGTTAGTGGCATCACACAGAGCTCCTATATTTTCTTCTCAGCAGCACCCATAGGACTTCTAGTGTGTTAGTGGCAGCAAACAGAGCTCCTATATTTTCTTCTCAGCAGCACCCATAGGACTTCTAGTGTGTTAGTGGCAGCAAACAGAGCTCCTATATTTTCTTCTCAGCAGCACCCATAGGACTTCTAGTGTGTTAGTGGCATCACACAGAGCTCCTATATTTTCTTCTCAGCAGCACCCATAGGACTTCTAGTGTGTTAGTGGCAGCAAACAGAGCTCCTATATTTTCTTCTCAGCAGCACCCATAGGACTTCTAGTGTGTTAGTGGCAGCAAACAGAGCTCCTATATTTTCTTCTCAGCAGCACCCATAGGACTTCTAGTGTGTTAGTGGCATCACACAGAGCTCCTATATTTTCTTCTCAGCAGCACCCATAGGACTTCTAGTGTGTTGGTGGCAGCAAACAGAGCTCCTATAATTTCTTCTCAGCAGCACCCATAGGACTTCTAGTGTGTTAGTGGCAGCAAACAGAGCTCCTATATTTTCTTCTCAGCAGCACCCATAGGACTTCTAGTGTGTTAGTGGCAGCAAACAGAGCTCCTATATTTTCTTCTCAGCAGCACCCATAGGACTTCTAGTGTGTTAGTGGCATCACACAGAGCTCCTATATTTTCTTCTCAGCAGCACCCATAGGACTTCTAGTGTGTTAGTGGCAGCAAACAGAGCTCCTATATTTTCTTCTCAGCAGCACCCATAGGACTTCTAGTGTGTTAGTGGCATCACACAGAGCTCCTATATTTTCTTCTCAGCAGCACCCATAGGACTTCTAGTGTGTTAGTGGCAGCAAACAGAGCTCCTATATTTTCTTCTCAGCAGCACCCATAGGACTTCTAGTGTGTTAGTGGCAGCAAACAGAGCTCCTATATTTTCTTCTCAGCAGCACCCATAGGACTTCTAGTGTGTTAGTGGCAGCAAACAGAGCTCCTATATTTTCTTCTCAGCAGCACCCATAGGACTTCTAGTGTGTTAGTGGCATCACACAGAGCTCCTATATTTTCTTCTCAGCAGCACCCATAGGACTTCTAGTGTGTTAGTGGCAGCAAACAGAGCTCCTATATTTTCTTCTCAGCAGCACCCATAGGACTTCTAGTGTGTTAGTGGCAGCAAACAGAGCTCCTATATTTTCTTCTCAGCAGCACCCATAGGACTTCTAGTGTGTTAGTGGCATCACACAGAGCTCCTATATTTTCTTCTCAGCAGCACCCATAGGACTTCTAGTGTGTTAGTGGCAGCAAACAGAGCTCCTATATTTTCTTCTCAGCAGCACCCATAGGACTTCTAGTGTGTTAGTGGCAGCAAACAGAGCTCCTATATTTTCTTCTCAGCAGCACCCATAGGACTTCTAGTGTGTTAGTGGCATCACACAGAGCTCCTATATTTTCTTCTCAGCAGCACCCATAGGACTTCTAGTGTGTTAGTGGCAGCAAACAGAGCTCCTATATTTTCTTCTCAGCAGCACCCATAGGACTTCTAGTGTGTTAGTGGCAGCAAACAGAGCTCCTATATTTTCTTCTCAGCAGCACCCATAGGACTTCTAGTGTGTTAGTGGCAGCAAACAGAGCTCCTATATTTTCTTCTCAGCAGCACCCATAGGACTTCTAGTGTGTTAGTGGCATCACACAGAGCTCCTATATTTTCTTCTCAGCAGCACCCATAGGACTTCTAGTGTGTTAGTGGCAGCAAACAGAGCTCCTATATTTTCTTCTCAGCAGCACCCATAGGACTTCTAGTGTGTTAGTGGCAGCAAACAGAGCTCCTATATTTTCTTCTCAGCAGCACCCATAGGACTTCTAGTGTGTTAGTGGCATCACACAGAGCTCCTATATTTTCTTCTCAGCAGCACCCATAGGACTTCTAGTGTGTTGGTGGCAGCAAACAGAGCTCCTATATTTTCTTCTCAGCAGCACCCATAGGACTTCTAGTGTGTTAGTGGCAGCAAACAGAGCTCCTATATTTTCTTCTCAGCAGCACCCATAGGACTTCTAGTGTGTTAGTGGCAGCAAACAGAGCTCCTATATTTTCTTCTCAGCAGCACCCATAGGACTTCTAGTGTGTTAGTGGCATCACACAGAGCTCCTATATTTTCTTCTCAGCAGCACCCATAGGACTTCTAGTGTGTTAGTGGCAGCAAACAGAGCTCCTATATTTTCTTCTCAGCAGCACCCATAGGACTTCTAGTGTGTTAGTGGCATCACACAGAGCTCCTATATTTTCTTCTCAGCAGCACCCATAGGACTTCTAGTGTGTTAGTGGCAGCAAACAGAGCTCCTATATTTTCTTCTCAGCAGCACCCATAGGACTTCTAGTGTGTTAGTGGCAGCAAACAGAGCTCCTATATTTTCTTCTCAGCAGCACCCATAGGACTTCTAGTGTGTTAGTGGCAGCAAACAGAGCTCCTATATTTTCTTCTCAGCAGCACCCATAGGACTTCTAATGTGTTAGTGGCATCACACAGAGTTCCTTCCTATATTTTCATCTCAGCAGCACCCATAGGACTTCTAGTGTGTTAGTGGCATCACACAGAGCTCCTATATTTTCTTCTCAGCAGCACCCATAGGACTTCTAGTGTGTTAGTGGCAGCAAACAGAGCTCCTATATTTTCTTCTCAGCAGCACCCATAGGACTTCTAGTGTGTTAGTGGCATCACACAGAGCTCCTATATTTTCTTCTCAGCAGCACCCATAGGACTTCTAGTGTGTTAGTGGCATCACACAGAGCTCCTATATTTTCTTCTCAGCAGCACCCATAGGACTTCTAGTGTGTTAGTGGCATCACACAGAGCTCCTATATTTTCTTCTCAGCAGCACCCATAGGACTTCTAGTGTGTTAGTGGCAGCAAACAGAGCTCCTATATTTTCTTCTCAGCAGCACCCATAGGACTTCTAGTGTGTTAGTGGCATCACACAGAGCTCCTATATTTTCTTCTCAGCAGCACCCATAGGACTTCTAGTGTGTTGGTGGCAGCAAACAGAGCTCCTATATTTTCTTCTCAGCAGCACCCATAGGACTTCTAGTGTGTTAGTGGCAGCAAACAGAGCTCCTATATTTTCTTCTCAGCAGCACCCATAGGACTTCTAGTGTGTTAGTGGCATCACACAGAGCTCCTATATTTTCTTCTCAGCAGCACCCATAGGACTTCTAGTGTGTTAGTGGCAGCAAACAGAGCTCCTATATTTTCTTCTCAGCAGCACCCATAGGACTTCTAGTGTGTTAGTGGCAGCAAACAGAGCTCCTATATTTTCTTCTCAGCAGCACCCATAGGACTTCTAGTGTGTTAGTGGCATCACACAGAGCTCCTATATTTTCTTCTCAGCAGCACCCATAGGACTTCTAGTGTGTTAGTGGCAGCAAACAGAGCTCCTATATTTTCTTCTCAGCAGCACCCATAGGACTTCTAGTGTGTTAGTGGCAGCAAACAGAGCTCCTATATTTTCTTCTCAGCAGCACCCATAGGACTTCTAGTGTGTTAGTGGCAGCAAACAGAGCTCCTATATTTTCTTCTCAGCAGCACCCATAGGACTTCTAGTGTGTTAGTGGCATCACACAGAGCTCCTATATTTTCTTCTCAGCAGCACCCATAGGACTTTTAGTGTGTTAGTGGCAGCAAACAGAGCTCCTATATTTTCTTCTCAGCAGCACCCATAGGACTTCTAGTGTGTTAGTGGCATCACACAGAGCTCCTATATTTTCTTCTCAGCAGCACCCATAGGACTTCTAGTGTGTTAGTGGCAGCAAACAGAGCTCCTATATTTTCTTCTCAGCAGCACCCATAGGACTTCTAGTGTGTTAGTGGCAGCAAACAGAGCTCCTATATTTTCTTCTCAGCAGCACCCATAGGACTTCTAGTGTGTTAGTGGCATCACACAGAGCTCCTATATTTTCTTCTCAGCAGCACCCATAGGACTTCTAGTGTGTTAGTGGCAGCAAACAGAGCTCCTATATTTTCTTCTCAGCAGCACCCATAGGACTTCTAGTGTGTTAGTGGCAGCAAACAGAGCTCCTATATTTTCTTCTCAGCAGCACCCATAGGACTTCTAGTGTGTTAGTGGCATCACACAGAGCTCCTATATTTTCTTCTAAGCAGCACCCATAGGACTTCTAGTGTGTTAGTGGCAGCAAACAGAGCTCCTATATTTTCTTCTCAGCAGCACCCATAGGACTTCTAGTGTGTTAGTGGCAGCAAACAGAGCTCCTATATTTTCTTCTCAGCAGCACCCATAGGACTTCTAGTGTGTTAGTGGCAGCAAACAGAGCTCCTATATTTTCTTCTCAGCAGCACCCATAGGACTTCTAGTGTGTTAGTGGCATCACACAGAGCTCCTATATTTTCTTCTCAGCAGCACCCATAGGACTTCTAGTGTGTTAGTGGCAGCAAACAGAGCTCCTATATTTTCTTCTCAGCAGCACCCATAGGACTTCTAGTGTGTTAGTGGCAGCAAACAGAGCTCCTATATTTTCTTCTCAGCAGCACCCATAGGATTTCTAGTGTGTTAGTGGCATCACACAGAGCTCCTATATTTTCTTCTCAGCAGCACCCATAGGACTTCTAGTGTGTTAGTGGCATCACACAGAGCTCCTATATTTTCTTCTCAGCAGCACCCATAGGACTTCTAGTGTGTTAGTGGCAGCAAACAGAGCTCCTATATTTTCTTCTCAGCAGCACCCATAGGACTTCTAGTGTGTTAGTGGCAGCAAACAGAGCTCCTATATTTTCTTGTCAGCAGCACACATAGTACCTATAGTGTGTTAGTGTCAGCACCCATAGGACCTACAGTGTGTTGTGAGCACACATAGGAGTTCTATTTTTTATACTATATACACTACCGACTACAATGGCTGGAAGACCGCCAAGGAGAGGCAGAGCGTGCCGAGGCAAGAACACAGGGCAGGCAGGCTCTGTTTCTAGAGACAACAGTGCTGGCCGTGGACGTGGTCGTGCATCGTCATCAGCACGTGGCCATGGGACACGCTTGTCTTTGTTTTCGGCAGCTGGACATGTGGAGCCGCATCATGCCGAAGGCTTGGTAGAATGGATGACCAAGCCCTCCTCATCCTCCTCATCCTCTCTCACCCAGGCTCAGGGTACTGGCAGAGCAGCTGCCAACGCGTACTCAATGGCATCATCAGCCACCCCTTCCCTAGACCCACCATGTCCTCCTGAGGAGTCCCCCGAACTGTTTGAGCACAGTGTTGGGTACATGCTCCAGGAGGATGCCCAACGATTCGAAGGCTCGGATGATGATACCCAGCTTGAGGAAGTCAGTAGTGTGCGCGCAGAGAGAGGGGATGCTGAAGGACAGCAATCTGGCAGTCATGTTCCACCAGCTGCAGCTTACTGCCAGGTTTGCTCTAGTGGTGAAGAGGGAGGGGATGATGAGGTCACTGACTCCACGTGGGTGCCTGAAGGGAGAGAGGAGGAGGAGGAGGAGGATGCAGCGTCACATGTCCAACGAGGCAGGATGCCCCCTGGAGGCCAGCTAGAGGCCAGCACAGCAACTGTACCACACCGCAGAGCTCCGCCTGTGCAGGGCGCTGCCTCTGCACATTATCACAAAAGTTCTTTGGTGTGGGCCTTTTTTGAGACGAGTGCATCAGATCGCACCACTGCTATTTGCAATATTTGTCTCAAGCGTATCTCGCGTGGCCAAAACATCAGCCGCTTGGGCACCACAAGCATGAGCAGACATATGTCGACCTGCCATGCAGCTCGTTGGCAAGCACACATAAAAGACCCACACCAAAGAACAAAGCGGACCTCTCCTTGCTCCTCATCAGCTGGGATCTCCATCCCCACTATATCTTCAGTCCTCTCTGAAAGCTGCTCTGAGAGGACTGAAGGTGTAGAATTAGGTGTGTCACAACCAAGTACTTGCAGTACACCGACGTCCGATTGTAGCAGGCAAATTTCCCTGCCCCAGCTGCTGGACCGTCGAAAGAAGTATACTCCCAGCCATCCACATGCCCAGCGGTTGAATGCTAGCTTGGCTAAATTGCTAGCACTTCAACTGCTGCCTTTTCAGTTGATAGACTCGGCCCCCTTCCGTGAGTTTGTTCAATGTGCGGTTCCTCAGTGGCAGGTTCCCAAACGCCACTTTTTCTCACGGAAGGCGATTCCGTCTCTCTACTGGCATGTGGAAGGCAATGTCCATGCCTCGCTGGACAGGGCGGTCAGCGGTAAGGTGCATATTACCGCTGACTCATGGTCCAGCAGGCATGGACAGGGACGTTATCTTTCTTTCACGGCCCATTGGGTCACTCTATTGGCAGCTGGGAGGGATGCAGGACAAGGTGCAGTAGTGTTGGAGGTTGTTCCGCCACCACGCCTCCAAAATGCTACTACTGGTTGTGACACACCTCTCTCCTCCACCCCCTCCTCTTCTTCTTCCTCCATGTCCTCTTCGAGTGCTCTGTCCTCCGAACCAGCGGTGCTCCGTAGGCGTACAAGGGGCTACGCGAGTACGCAGGCAAAAAGATGCCATGCCGTGCTTGCGCTGGTGTGTTTGGGGGACAGGAGCCACACTGGGCCAGAGGTTCTGGCAGCTCTGCAGGGGCAGGCCGAGAGGTGGTTGACGCCACGCCAGCTTAAGCCAGGAATGGTCGTTTCTGATAATGGCACCAACCTCCTCTCCGCCCTGCGACAGGGGCAGCTCACCCATGTGCCCTGTATGGCTCACGTCCTCAACCTGGTGGTGCAGCGGTTCTTGGGCAGGTTCCCAGGCTTACAGGATGTCCTGAGGCAGGCCAGGAAAGTCTGCGTGCATTTCCGCCGATCTTATAATGCCAGTGCTCGGCTGACTGAGCTGCAAAAGGAGCTGAACCTGCCCAAGAACCGCCTAATATGTGACATGCCCACCAGGTGGAACTCAACGTTGGCCATGCTGCAGCGACTGCACACGCAGCAGAGGGCCATCAATGAGTACCTTTGCGACTACGGCACCAGGACAGGGTCAGGGGAGCTTGGCTTTTTTTCCCCACGCCAGTGGAGCATGATCAGGGATGCATGCACTGTCCTCTCACCATTTGAGGAGGCCACGAGGATGGTGAGCAGTGACAGTGCATGCATCAGTGACACTGTACCTCTTGTCCACCTGTTGGAGCATACGCTGCGTGGGATAATGGACAGGGCACTTGAGGCAGAACAGAGGCAGGAAGAGGAGGACTTCCTTGTCTCTCAAGGCCCCCTTTATCCAGACAATGTTCCTTCTGTCCCACCCATCACACAGGAAGAGGAGGAGGAGGAGGAGGAGGATTGTGTGAGCATGGAGGTGGAGCCTGGCACTCAGCATCAGCAGCAGCAGTCTTTTAGGGATGATGTACAGTCCCAACAAACCAGTGGACTTGTACGTGGCTGGGAGGAGGTGGCTGGCGATCATGTCATCCTCAGTGACCCAGAAGACTCCGGACCGAATGCCTCAGCTAACCTACGCTGCATGGCCTCCCTGATCCTGCAAAGCCTGCGGAAGGATCCTCGTGTTCTTCGGATCAAGGAGAGTGACCATTACTGGCTGGCCACTCTCCTTGATCCACGGTACAAGGGTAAGGTTGCGGACCTTATCTTGCCGTCGCAGAGGGAGCAGAGGATGAGACATCTCAGGGAGGCCTTGCAGAAAGGTCTGTGCAACGCGTTCCCAGAAACTGGGAGGTTACAAACTCCTGGTCCTGGACGACGAGTTGCTGAGGCTTCGGTCAGTAGCAGAAGGAGCGGTGGGGAAGGTGGACGTCTGACCGATGCGTTCAGACAATTTTTTAGTCCGCAGCCCCAAGGTATGATCGGTTCCAGCAACCATCGCCAGCGTCTGATATACATGGTGCAGGAATACCTAGGGGCAAGGTCAGACTTGGACACCTTTCCCACCGAAAATCCTCTGGCTTACTGGGTCCTGAGGATGGATCACTGGCCAGAGCTTGCACAGTATGCAATTGAGCTACTGGCCTGTCCTGCATCCAGCGTTCTTTCCGAACGCACATTCAGTGCTGCTGGAGGATTTGTCACCGATCATAGGGTGCGCCTGTCCACCGACTCGGTTGATCGACTGACCTTCATAAAAATGAATCAGTCTTGGATCACCACCAGCTACCAGACACCTGAAGCGGATATAACGGAATAATTTATAATGTCACATCCCTTCAAGACTGCCTATGCTGATGCTGAGTGACTGTCCTGTTATGTTCACTGACTATCCTCTTCCTCCTCCTCAATGATCCATGCCACCACACCAGTGCCTAAGGCACAATTTTTCAGCCCCTGTATAACAGGGGCGTGTAATTACAATTTTTTAAAAAGATGCTTCGCAACAGGTGTGACTGCTGTGCTCAGAGTACAGTATCTGTGAGGGGTTGCAGTGTTGTGGCACCAGCACCAGTGCCTAAGGCACAATTTTTCAGCCCCTGTTGGGGCGTGTAATTACAATTTTTAGGCAATGCTTTGCAACAGGTCTCATTGCTGTGCTCAGAGTACAGTATCTGTGAGGGGTTGCAGTGTTGTGGCACCAGCACCAGTGCCTAAGGCACAATTTTTCAGCCCCTGTATAACAGGGGCGTGTAATTACAATTTTTTAAAAAGATGCTTCGCAACAGGTGTGACTGCTGTGCTCCAAGTACAGTATCTGTGAGGGGTTGCAGTGTTGTGGCACCAGCACCAATGCCTAAGGCACAATTTTTCAGCCCCTGTTTAACAGGGGCGTGTAATTACAAATCTTGATCTAATAGTTCACAGCAGGGCCCATTCCTGCGCCCACCAAGAGTAACTATGAGGGCCTACAGTCTTGTGGCAACACCGTCCACCACCGCCACCACCCCCAAAGGCCCAATTTTTCTGCCCTGTTCAACAGGTGCATGCAATTACAAATCTTGATCTAATAACTCACAGCAGGGCCCATTCCTGCACCCACCAAGAGTAACTGTGAGGGCTTACAGTCTTGTGGCAACACCGTCCACCACCACCACCACCACCACCAAAGGCCCAATTTTTCTGCCCGGTTCAACAGGTGCATGCAAGTACAAATCTTGATCTATTAACTCACAGCAGGGCCCATTCCTGTGCCCACCAGTCTTGTGGCTACACCAACATCTAATAGGGCAAATTTCTGCAGAGTATATACGGCAGGCCCCTACTTTCAAACATCCAACTTACAAACGACTCCTACTTGCAAACGGCAAGCGAAAACAGGAAGTGAGAGGAAATCTACCCCTAGGAAGGAAAATTCTATCCTGTTAGATTTAATTTGGGAAAAAGGTATCTCCTCTCTACTGATGCTTTATCACCAATCCTTGTTTCAATTAAAACCCCACTTTTCCAAAAACATTTGTCATTGGGACGGAAAGTGAGGTGACATGTTCTGAACAGATGTGCAAAGACAGCAAATGTTACAGGGGTGATAACCCCTCCCTATGTTCTCCAAAAAGCTTAAAAATTGATTTTTTTGGGATGTAGCTACACTTCATAATGTACCTGTTCAGATTCTACTTAAGAACAAACCTACAGTCCATGTCTTGTTTGCACCACCTATATACTGCTGTTCAGAGTATATAGGGTTGTAGGTATAGGGTTTTATTTTGGGTGCGGGGTCCCCCTTAGTATCCATACAAGACCCAAAGGGGCTGGGGTGGGGGGGGGGGGGGTGATGGGGTAGCCATGCCATTTTTCTCAAGGATTTTCAGCCATATGGCGGCCAGGACAAGACATGACATTAAAGCCGCAAGTGGTTTTAAATGGCTTCTTTTTTTCCTTTACAAATGTCATTTTGTGCAAGGACAGTTCTAAACACGGGAAACACATGCCACTTCACAGGCATACTTTAGACACCCCCCAGGTACCATATTTAAAGGAAAATTTCACTTTTTTTTTTTCACTTTATGCATCATTAAAATGACTGCTCCCGAAAAAACTTTAGTTTTTAAAATTTCTTTTTGCATTGATATATGTCCCCTGGGGCAGGACCCGGGTCCCCAAACCTGTTTTATGACATTAACATGCATATTGGCCGTTTAATTAGCAATTTTGATTTCGAACGTTTGCGTCCATTATAACGAATAGGGTTCGAAAATTTGCGCGAACTTTCGGTCCGTTCGAAGGTTCTGGTGCGAACCGAACCCGGGGGTGTTCGGCTCATCCCTAATGCTACCTATTTGTTTTTTACTTATTTGTCTTTATGTTATTTTTTCAGCAGTTTTATCACCCTTTGCAAGTGTTTCCCTGTAGTCAGTGTTCACATTTGCTCCTTACCAGCCCTCTCCCTCGTCGAATTTGAGCCGGGGGAGTGGGCTGACGGAGCTCCCATGGATGGCTGCTGCTCGGGTGGGGGCCCGAGGGCCCCCCTCCCTCTCTGACACGCGGTTGGGGCGCGGGGCATCATCCCCAAACCACTTTGGGTGCCCTCCCACCCATTAGCACCCTCCCCCTCTCCCTCCTTAACCCCCCTAGCTCTTCTTCCCTTGTCCCCCCTCCTTTCACCTCCCTCCCACCCCCTCTCCTTCCCCCCTCACTTCCCCTCCTTCCCCCCCGTCCTTCACCCTACTTTACCTATTGCCTCCTTCTTTCTCCCCACCCCCTCCAACCCCCTCCTCACCCCCTCCAACCACCTCCCCTCTTCCCCCCCCCACCCCCTTCCCTCTTCACCCCCCGCCCCCCTCACCCCCTTCCCTCTTCCCCCCCACCCATCCCCTTTTCCCCCCACCCCCTCCCCTCTTCCCCCCCACCCCTCCCCTCTTCCCTCCTCCCCCCTCACCCCCTCCCCTCTTCCCCCCCACCCCCTCACCTCTTCCCCCCCACCCCCTCCCCTCTTCCCCCCCCACACCCTCACCTCCTCCCCCCACCCTCTCCCCCTCCACCGCCTCCTCTCATTCCATCCCTTCACAGATCCTAGTGCCTACTCCCTTCCTCTTTCCCTCCCCCTCCCAGTCCCCACCTTCTAACCACTATATTCCCCCGCCCTCGCCCCCCTACCATTCCCTACTCCAGACCGCCATGTCAAGATTAGCTTGAAAAGGTTGTCATCCGCCCTGATTACCTCACAGGTTGTCGTCTGCTCTTGAATTCTCCCCAGAGTTCTACTTGACTAAAGCGCGGCGGGCCTTTGCTGGCCCTGAATTCGAATATTGGAACTTGCTATGTTATGTTTTGTTAGGTTGATTAAGGTATTGTTACTATGCACTTAACCCCCGTTTCATCTGTTGCTTCTTCCATACGGTAGGCTCCCCATTACACTATATGGGGCCCCGCGGTAGGCGGGCTCCCCCACGTGCTTCTTTTAGACCCCCGGTTCACAGTTAGGCTGTGGTTGTCGTTCACCCTACTACCCCCACACAGCGGTCTCATAGAGACGCGGCTGACAACCCAGATTTTACCCCTGACCCATTCAGGTGGATAGCCTAGCGACTTCCACCTCTGGTACTTCTCTTTCCTTTTCTTTCTATTTCCCCCCCCCCTTTTTTTTTTTTTTTTTTATAGACTTGTATATCTTTATTTTTCCCATTCCTATCTCTTCCTGTCCTCCTCCTCCGCTTATTTCCCCCCCCCATTAACCCATCCTTCTCCCTGTGTGTTACCTCCCCTCCCTTCCCCCCCCGCCCCGGGGGAGTGACCCTCACACTCATTCTTTGAATAAGTCCCTATCATATTCGTTAGCCAGTTTTTCTTTTCAGCATTTGTCTAACGCCCCATAATGCAGACCCCTCCTAGAACAATTGTCCCTCTGACCCTGAAATGTGTCTCGTTGAACACGAAAGGCCTTAACGTACCAGAAAAAAGGTCGCAGGTCCTATCTTCGCTTACCAAACATAAGGCTCACTTTATTTTTTTACAGGAGACTCATTTTCGATCTGACGCCATCCCTAAACTTTCTAATCACATATACCGCTCTGCCCTTCATGCCACCAACCCGGTGTCCAAATCCAAGGGGGTATCGATTCTTATATCGAGACACGCCAACTTTCTTCTGACGGACTCCCTGGTGGATCCAGAAGGAAGGTTTATCTTTATTAAGGGAACATACGCATCAAAGCCAATTACTCTGGCCAACATCTATTGCCCTAACGAACATCAGGTTTCTTTCCTCCGCAAGATTTGTGCCCTCCTGGCCACATTCAAGAGCGGTCTAGTCCTCCTGGGTGGCGACTTTAATGTACCTTTAAACCCCATGCTAGATACCTCCACAGGCTCGTCAATACTTACATATAAGGCATTACGTCACATCAAAGCCCAATTACAATCCCTGAACCTTCATGATGCATGGCGCACCCTTTACCCCTCAACCAAAGATTACACATTTTTCTCGGCCCCGCACCAGAAATACTCAAGAATCGACATGTTCTTCCTTTCCCAGTTTGACCTCCCCGCCCTTCATCACTCTTCCATCGAGCCGATGTTCTTCTCAGACCACCACCCCATCACGGTCACACTATTGTTCCCAGAAACCTGCCCCATGTCTAAAGTCTGGCGGTTTAACCCTTCCTGCTTGAAAGACCCAATTATCCTGGAACGCATTCGCACACGTATTAAGCTATATTTCCAGGAAAATGCTAGTCCTGACATTTCTCCACTGTCCCTATGGGAAGCCCACAAGTGTGTGATTAGGGGGGAATTGCTGACTCTTAATTCTCAGGCCAAAAAACTTCATCAGGAAAGAATACACTCCCTTCTCACAAGGCTTAGATCATTGGAATTATCGCATAAACAATCACAAGCCCAGAACACCCTACAGGATCTAATTCAGACCCGCTTGCTTCTCGCTGAAGAACTGGGTAAACGCACAAAGAGACGATATATCCTAGGCCAGAGGGTGTTTTATGAGCAGGGCAACAAGAGCGGCCGCCTTTTAGCTCGATCAGTTCAGACGGCCAAACTCTCGTCCACCATACACGCCTTACGCGACCCCAGGGGTACCCTCTTGGCCAAGAGCGAGGATATCGCAAAAGAATTTGAATCTTTTTACAGTAAGCTCTACAACCTTTACCCCAGGCAGCCGCCCCGAATCTCGGGTGACACACGTCAAGCACTCATTGCGGATTTTCTTTCTCAGTATGGCCCCACACCTCTGACTTCCCAGCAGGCACAGTCCCTAGAGGGGCAATTCTCGCTAGGAGAGCTAGAGACAGTCCTGAAACAAATGAAGCTAGGCAAAAGTCCGGGCCCCGATGGGTACACTCTCCAGTATTACAAATCCTTTGCGGATGTCCTGTCTCCCAATCTCCTACAGATGTTTAATGCCCTGGCCATCCCGCGAGACCGACCAACCAGATTGCTAGAAGCGCACATCACCGTAATTCCCAAGGAAGGGAAAGATCCCCTTCAGGTAGCCAATTATAGGCCAATCTCACTCCTTAATGTGGACATAAAGATTTACTCCAAAATACTTGCCAACAGGTTGACACCTCTGATCCCTGGTCTTATATCCAGGGACCAAGTGGGCTTTGTTCCGGGTCGAGAGGCCCGTGACAATACCATACGAACCCTTAACCTACATCATTGGCTCACCTCAACTAAAACCCCGGGATTTCTACTTTCGCTTGATGCGGAGAAGGCGTTTGACGGGGTGGCCTGGGATTATATGCGAGAAGTCCTAAAAGGCATAGGCCTGGAAGACCGCATGCTCACCTCCATAATGGCGTTATACGATGGGCCCACGGCGGCGGTGAGAGTTAACGGCCGCCTGTCGAACGCCTTCCCCATCAACAATGGCACTCGCCAGGGCTGCCCCCTTTCCCCCCTGATCTACATCCTCTCCCTAGAACCCTTTTTAAACAAACTTAGAGAAAACGCGGATGTTAAGGGACTGATGGTTGGGGGCAGGGAATTTAAGGTGGCCGCCTTCGCGGACGACATCCTGCTCTCTCTCGCTTCGCCGCGTACCTCCCTCCCATCACTCTTGGAAGATTTGGAAGCCTTTGGGGTAATCTCAAACCTGAAAATTAACTACACAAAGTCCCAGGCCCTGAATGTCACCCTTTCATCACAGGAGGTCACCCATTGTCAGGAGTCCTTCCCATTTCATTGGGAAAAGACCGCAATTTCCTATCTTGGAATTCGGATCCCGCCCTGTCTTAAGGATCTTTATGCCCTCAACTTCCTCCCAGCTCTGAGCAAGGCCCAAGAACACCTTAGGGAATGGTCGACACTTAATGTCTCATGGTTTGGCCGAGCCGCCCTGATTAAAATGATCTTACTCCCACGTTTGCTATATTTGTTCCAAACCATCCCATTGTCTATCCCCGCAGGATTTTTTTCTTCCTATCGAAAGGCCTGCTCCACATTTTTGTGGAAAGCCTCCCCCCCTAGAATCAAGTACGCTAGACTCACCTGGCCCAAATCTAACGGGGGCATTGCTCTCCCAGATCTGTACAAATATTTTTCAAATTATTTTTACAAACTCCTTTTCGCCCATTCCAATACGACTCCTCCCTTGGCTATCCCCGAAACAATGGCCACAGTCCGTAGTTTCACACCCTTTCATTCACACCTCCTTGGCTCTCCTCAGGTCATCCCCTACCACCAGATCCCTTGCACCCACCCCGGGCCCGTTAACTACGCTGAGAGGAAATTCTGATTTCCTCCCAGGTGAGTCACCCAATTTCCTCAAACAGGAATGGCCATTTCAGGACATTATTGCTTCGCAACTGTACATCGACGGCAAGCTTGCCTCGATCGAAGATCTCAAGCGCATTTCCAACACTTTGTCCTTCCCCTTCTGGACTTACAGACAAATACATCACTTTCTCTCCACTCATGTAGCTCACGACAGCTGGACAAGACCACTCACGCCATTCGAAACCCTTTGTCATCAGAAAACCCCCCAAAGACACCTCATCTCCCTTCTATACCTCCTACTTATAGACCCTAAAGACTCGGCCTCCTCACCGTCGCAAGTCTCGTGGAATAGGGAACTTCCTACCCCCCTGACACCAGTTGAGTGGATGAGAGTCCATGAATATGCACATAGGGGATCACTGAATGTCGCTATTCAGGAGAACGGGTATAAAGTTCTCACTAGGTGGTATAGAACCCCATCCCTCCTTCACAAATTAGCCCCTTCAACCTCCAGCACATGCTGGAGGTGTAATGCGGAAGTGGGAACCATGTTACATATCTGGTGGGACTGCACACATATCCAACCTTTCTGGAGGGAAGTTCACAGGATCATCACATCGGTCACCACATACTCCCTGGACTTCACACCAGCACAATTCCTCTTGCACCACACCTCCCTATCTAGAAAAGTCTACTTCAAATCCCTAGCCATGCACATGATTAACGCGGCTAGATTGTGCATCCCCAAACACTGGCGCTCCGGTCATATACCGTCACTTAAGGAATGGTTTACGACTATTTCAAGGATGTGTGACATGGAAGAGCTGATCCACATTTCCCAGGAAAGAATGGAGAAGTTCTCGACCACTTGGTCCTGCTGGTCGCACTTCACGACAACAGCAGAATACAAACAACATGTCCCCCCAGATTAGAGAAAGATCCACTAGGGCGACACAGCCTCGTGGGCGGACAACTAAACGAGTGGTCACTCCCCCCACCCTCACCCCTACCCCCTACCCCCATCTTGCCCCCTTCCCGTCACTTTATCAGCTCCCCTACGCGTTCTGGCCCTCCAGGCTATATCTTCTCCTATCCCCTTCATCGTTCTCTAAAATATACCCCTACCCCCATCTGCGGGTGAGACATGAACCCCGCCTTGGTGGCTGCCCCCTAGCCCCCCACCCCCTGATCCCCCCTCCCCATTCCCTGTTCCGCCCCTTTTTTTTTCTCTTGTCTCCAATTTTTAGGCCGGCCCCCTCTCTCTCTTACTCTTTTTCTCTTCTTCTTTTCTCTCACCTCATCTCCTTCCTTCTATCCCATAGACACCACGTTCCCCCCCCCCCCTTTTTTTTTTTTTTTTTTCTCTTCTCTTTCTTTTTCTTTTTTCTTTTCTCTCTCTCTTTCGATGCCAGAAGCAATACGACGAGTAGCAAACTTAGTAGATAGTCGAAATACGAGTGACAGCATTAAGGGCTTCGGTCCGATTACACGTTCCTTACCTCTTTCACAAGTGTTCTGTATGTTCCCATACATGCTTGTAGTGTTACTATATGATGTTCCTAAAGCTGGTTCTTTGACTGCACTTGTTCTGTCTTGTACCTTGTAATAAGATGTTTGTGACTTTTGCTCAATAAAAACTTTATGGAAAAAAAAAAGAATTACAGGCCTACAATATAAAACGCCAAATTTCCATGCAAAATAATTGTACCGCTTTCAGCACCTAAAATCTGACATAATCATTCCGCCAGGGAGGTTAAGTAATACTAAAGGAAATTTTTTTTTGTTTTAAAATAACAAATATATTATACTTACCTTTTGTATGCAATGGCTTTGCACAGAGCAGCCACGGTCCTCCTCTTCTTGGGTCCCCCACCGGTGTTCCTGGCTCCATCCCTCCCTTCGAGTGCCCTTGTAGCCAGCCGCTTGCTATGAGGCAGTTTGTTTGCTCGCAAGCCCTGCACTACATCTGCATAAGACACACAGAGGGGGGCTGAGCCCCACCCCCGCTCCCTCTTCACTGGCTCAGATTGACAGCAGCAAGAGCTAATGGCTTCTGCTTCTGCATCTAAGCCAATGAGGAGTGAAAGACCCAAGAGAGCCTCAGCTCTCGTGCACATTGCTGGATCGGGATCGGCTCAGGTATGTATTTGGGGGGGGGGGGGGGCTGCAAGGGCAGCTACATGCATAGTTTTTTTTTCCTTACTGCAAGGAATGCAGGGCAATAATTTCTCTGCAGGATGTGGAAACCCTTGCATGAAGATCTGAACAAATTAATGGGGTGGGCAACCACATGGCAAATGAGGTTTAATGTAGAAAAATGTAAAATAATGCATTTGGGTGGCAAAAATATGAATGCAATCTACTCACTAGGAGGAAAACCTCTGGGGGAATCTAGGATGGAAAATGACCTGGGAGTCCCAGTAGATGACAGGCTCAGCAATGACATGTAATGCCAAGATGCTGCAAGCAAAGCAAATAGACTATTGGCATGCATTAACCACTTCCTTACTGCCCATAGTCATATGACGTCCACAGATGGGATCTCCCATCCTAGGTGGACGTCATATGACATCCTCTGCTTTGAGGGGGGATATCTGAATGATGCCTGCAGCTAGAGGCATCATTCAGATATCCATTTTTTGTGTCGGTAATTCTGCGCACCATAAGAATGATCATAGCAGCGGTTCCGCCGCTTGATCGTTCTTATAGGCGGCCCCCCTCCCGCAGCCATCCGGTGCTTCTCCGGGCTCTCCCGTGCGATCGGGGACCCGGAGCGAATCTTCCGGTGTCGTTGGTGGGTCACGTGACGAGCATAGAGATGACTGGTGACCAGATGGTCACCGGTCATCTCTATGATCGTCGGAGGCCCGGGCGCGATGTGATGACGTCACTCCCGGGTCCTCAGATGTAAACAAAGCTGCCATTGCAGCTTGTAAGTATGAGATCGGTGAAAAAAATTTCACTGATCTCATACTTTCCAGCCTGGAGGAGAGATGTGGGGTCTTATTGACCCCGCATCTCTCCATAAAGAGGACCTGTCACACACATTCCTATTACAAGGGATGTTTACATTCCTTGTAATAGGAATAAAAGTGATAAAAAAAAAGTAAAATAAGTGTTAAAAAATAAATAAATATGTAAAATAAAAATAAAAAATAAAAAAATTAAAACGCCCCTGTCCCCGGTAGCTTGCGATCAGAAGCGAACGCAAACGTAAGTCCCGCCCACATATGTAAACGCCGTTCAAACCACATATGTGAGGTATCGCCGCGTGCGTTAGAGCACGTGCAACAATTCTAGCACTAGACCTCCTCTGTAACTCTAACCTGGTAACCTGTAAAAAAAATTAAAGCGTCGCCTATGGAGATTTTTAAGTTCCGAAGTTTGGCGCCATTCCATGAGTGTGCGCAATTTTAAAGCGTGACATGTTAGGTATCTATTTACTCGGCGTAACATCATCTTTCATATTTTACAAAAAAATTGGGCTAACTTTACTGTTTTGTTATTTTTTAATTCACTAAACCATTTTTTTTCCAAAAAAAGGCGTTTGAAAAATTATTGCGCAAATACCGTGCAAGAAAAAAAGTTGCAATGACCGTCATTTTGGGGGTTCTGAGTAATTTTCTAGCAAAAGAATGATGATTTGTACATGTAGGAGAGAAGTGCCAGAATAGGCCCAGTATTGATGTGGTAAAAAAAAGCCCGGTGTTGAAGTGGTTAAAAAGGGGATTAACTCCAGAGATAAAACGAGAATTTGCCTTCCTGATCAGAGCATGAGGATTCCCTCAGTGTCATAAGAAGTACCTGTGTGCCCCTTGTGGCTGTGCTTTACTCTATGCTGGTCTCGCTGGTTGCTCACTGCTGTTTCAATCTGGATCGTTGTTGGGACATGGCTGTCTGGTTTTTACAAAATCACTCTGTGTCTGTGACATGTACTTGCATTTATTTTGGCAACATATAGAAACAAAATTGCTCTACACACCCCAGAAGAAGAAGTTTACTGAAACACGTAGGGTATGGTCCATGCGACTTGCAATGGTGACTCTACCACAGTAGTCCCTGGACCTCTCTAGAGTTTTGTTCTTCTGTTTTTTGCCATATCTATGTAATTCAGATGTCTATAGCCACCTATTGATTCAAATTTTAATTGTTTATATTTCAATAAATTTAGTATACTCCTTTTACATACTCTTTGTGTACTACTACTTGGGTCTTTAACCATTTGCCTACAGGGCACTTTCACCCCCTTCCTGCCCAAGCCATTTTTCAGCTTTCAGCGCTGTCACATTTTGAATGACAATTGCGCGGTCATGCAACACTGTACCCAAATGACATTTTTATCATTTATTCCCCACAAATAGAGATTTCCTTTGGTGGTATTTGATCACCTCTGCGGTTTTTATTTTTTGCGCTATAAACAAAAATAGAGCAACAATTTTGAAAAAAATGCAATTTCTTTCTCGTACATCACGGGACACAGAGCGACATAGTCATTACTAATGGGTTATATAGATACCTTCAGGTGCTGGCACTGGCAACTTCCAAAACCGGAAGTACCCTCCCCTATATAAGCCCCTCCCATCCGGGAGCACCTCAGTTTTTTGCCAGTGTCTAAGGTGTTGGCCAAGAAGAAACATGTGTTTTTTCACTGAGCTTGCGTACAGGTTCTTTTGGGCCTCAGTAAGCTATTCCGGATCCGACCAAAAAAGCTTCATAGCTAAACGGTCGGTACCCGGGCCTTGCAGAGAAGAGCAAGGTTTTGCCTGTAATGCTTCTCTTAGGAGAGCTGGACCCTGGGATCCAGAGCTCTGGTCATACCCATGACCAAGATGTTTTCTGTGCAGGGTGCTATACAGGTCCAGGGGAGTGGAATCCTTGGGAACCCGGTCCCTGAAGGTTTAATTACAATGCCTGCCGTGATAGGTGAAGTTTGGGCTTCTGTGGACCAAACAAAGTCCTGCGGCGGGGAACAGGTAAGTGGGGGCCCCCAGGAACTTGGTTCTATTGGGGGACCCTCAAGCCTAATTTGTCTTTCTGTCTGTTACCCAACGGTATTCCCGCTAATATCTGTGCATGCCTGTAACTACTAAAAAATGTAATAATTTTAATAGTGGTCAAGAAAAAAAAGAAATATATATATATATATATATATATATATATATATATATATATATTTAATATATTAGACTGCGGTACCTGTGTTAATCTACTAGAGGCCGCTGTGGAACGTTTCTTGTCATGTGGACTAGTTTCTTTTTATCAGAGCAAGTCCAGGCAGATGGTGAGGTCTCTTGTGGGAAACTGCTTCCTCTGCCATGTTGCAATGCTCGTCCATCCCCCGGCCTACGGCAAAAGGGGCCCTGGCTCTTGTCCCTGGTTTCCTTTTCAAAATTAGCGCCAAAGGCGCACGTGGCCGCGCGCGTGCGCGTGCACGCGCCTCTATATATAGAGGTGAGCCGGGAAAGGGGGCGGAGCTTGGGGGATGACGCTCTGTGCGCGCCGCAGCGCTTCTGCGCATGTGCGGGCATCCCAGCATGTTAAAAACCACAATTATGTGTTGTGAGCTGGCTATGGGGTGCAGAGACAGAGCTGGCAACATTTAAAAAAAGGCATACAGCAAGCGGTTGATGCAGGCATCCCCATAGAAAGGCACATTAGTAGACACCAACTGTTTTTATAGCAGCATTTGTGCTAGACTATTGTCAGTAAGTGGTGTATTTCGGCTGGAATACCTCAGCTTTGGGCTTAGGAATAATGCCGTCTAAAAACTCCGGGACTAAAAATTCCAGGAAGCATAGGGGGTCTCCATCGGGCTCTGAGGATCTTGGGCATGCTTCGGCTGCACCAGTCTCCCCTGAAGAATCAGAGGTTAGTGACCGTAGAGCACCCTCAGGAGTACCTGGTACTGTGGCTGTCCTCAGTTCACCTGCTCCTGTGTATGTAACAGAGGAGGTTTTTTCCTCAGCTCTGGGAGGGCTGGAAGAGAGATTGTCAGCATTGATCGCTGCTTCCCTGTCACAGGAAAAAAGCGCTCGATCTCCGTCTCCTCCCTCAGAGTGCCTGTTAGCAGAGCAACAGTCCCATACAGGGATCGACCTGCCTGAAGGGTATCAGGATGAGGTCGATTCTGTTGTAGAGGAATCAACAGTGGAAGAGCCATTCTCAGCATCACATGCTGAAAGGTTATGGGTTCAGTCCCTGACTAATATGGTCCGATCAGCATTTAAAATGCCCCTTGCGGAGCCATCATCCACTTCTGTCTCCTCGTTGGGGTCGCTAAAAGCTCCCCAGACTGTTTGTTCCTTTCCGATCCATCCTTTACTGGAAGGGCTCATTTACCAGGATTGGGAGCATCCTGATAAAATATTTACTCCTCCCAAGAGATTTCAAGTGGTCTATCCCATGGAGGATAAGTTCATCAAAAAATGGAGGGTCCCTACAGTGGACGCAGCCATCTCTTGTGTGAATAAATCACTGACATGTCCAGTGGATAATGTCCAAATGTTCAAGGACCCAATAGATAAAAAATTAGAGTCCTTATTAAAATCTGCTTTTTCTACAGCAGGATTGGTGACACAACCAGCAGTGGCAGCTATTGGGGTCTGCCAAGCAGTGAAGGATCAGTTGAAACAGGTCTTAAGGGACTTGCCAGATCAGCAGGCTCTTGCCCTAGCTGATCTACCTAGAGCCTTATGCTTTGCGGTGGACGCTATAAAGGATTCAATCCATCAGGCCTCCCGCCTTACGCTGTCTGTAGTACATATGCGCAGGCTTTTATGGCTCAAAAACTGGTCTGCTGAAGCTCCCTGTAAAAAATTGCTGGTCAGCTTCCCATTTCATGGTGAACGCTTATTCGGGGAAGACCTGGACAAATATATCCAGAGAATTTCCAGCGGTAAAAGTACACTTTTGCCGGTTAAAAACAGAGTTAGAGGTCCCTCTTTTAAGAGGCCTGCTTCTCCAGTCCCTAGGACATCGGCTGTGAAACAGTTCCGACGGCCTCCTCGGTCAAATCCCGGAGGTAAAAATCAGGGACAATTGCAGGGTAACAAGAAGCCCTGGAGCAGGAGAGGTACAAAACCTCCCCCAAAGTCAAATGCATGAAGGGTTGCCCCCACTCAATCGGGTGGGGGGAAGACTTCAGTTGTTCACAGAGACCTGGCGGGACACGATCAGAGACAGATGGGTGCTCTCCGCAGTAAATCTGGGATACAAATTGGAGTTAAAAGACTCCCCTCCTTCCCACTTTATAAGGTCAAACGTGCCAAGGGATCCCCAGAAGAGAGGATCCCTCCTGTTGGCACTAGAACAATTATTGCTCCAAGCAGTAATTATAGAGGTTCCCCTGGAAGAATGGGGGTTCGGGTTTTACTCAAACCTCTTTACAGTCCCGAAGCCAAACGGGGACGTGAGGCCCATATTAAATCTAAAAGGGCTAAACAAATTCCTACATATCAGGACTTTCCGGATGGAGTCGATCCGGTCGGTGGCCACTGCCCTACAAGGGGAGGAATGGTTAGCCTCGATCGACATCAAAGATGCTTATTTGCACATTCCCATCTTTCCAGCCCACCAAAAATTTCTACGCTTTGCAGTAGAAGGGCGCCATTTTCAGTTCAGAGCCTTACCCTTCGGTCTGGCCACAGCACCACGAGTGTTCACAAAAATTCTGGCCCCATTATTGGCCAATCTAAGAACACGAGGTGTAACGATAATGGCATATCTAGATGACTTGTTGCTGATAGACCACTCAGTGGAAAAACTAGAAGTGGTTGTTCACGAGACAATCAAGTATCTGGAATATCACGGTTGGATTATCAACCGAGACAAGTCAGCCCTAAAACCAGTCAAAAGTCTGGAATACTTGGGGCTAAGGCTGGATTCAGACCAGAGAAAATTTTTCTTGCCTCAAGAAAAGGGGTCGTCTTTGAGAGATTTGATCCACTTAGTGGGTTCAAAAAGACAGCCATCCATACGCCTGTGCATGAGGCTGCTGGGAAAAATGGTGGCATCATTCGAAGCAGTACCCTACGGTCAATTCCATTCAAGGAATTTGCAAAGGGCCATACTGTCAGCCTGGAACAAAAAAGTTCAGGCTCTGGACTTACCAATATCCTTGTCCCCTTCCGTTCGCAAGAGCCTCCGCTGGTGGTTGGTTCCCCAGAATCTGGAAAGAGGGAAATCCTTCAGTCCGATTTCTTGGAAGGTGGTCACTACAGATGCCAGCCTTATAGGCTGGGGAGCAGTACTGGAGCAATGGTCTCTCCAGGGCAGATGGTCAGATGCGGAAAAGGCCCTGCCCATCAATCTCTTAGAGATACGAGCAGCCCGGTATGCCCTAGTAGCATGGACATCCAAACTCCAAGGGTCCCCTGTCAGAATTCAATCAGACAATGCCACAGCAGTGGCATATATCAATCATCAGGGGGGCACCAGGAGTCGTGCAGCCCAGAGGGAAGTAAATTACATCCTGAGATGGGCAGAAAGATATGTCCCAGCCATATCTGCGGTATTCATTCCAGGAGTGGAGAATTGGAAGGCGGACTTTCTAAGTCGCCAACAATTATGCCCAGGGGAATGGTCCCTTCATCCCGAGGTTTTCCGGACAATATGTCAGCGGTGGGGAACACCGGATGTAGATCTGCTAGCATCCAGATTCAACGCAAAAGTGGACAGGTTTGTCTCTTGGACAAGGGATCCCCTAGCTTGCGGCTCGGATGCCCTAGTGTTCCCTTGGGATCAGTTCAAGCTGATATATGCATTTCCACCGCCACAATTGTTACCTCGATTACTCCGCAGAATCAGGGTAGAAAAGAAACCAGTGATTCTGGTGGCTCCAGCATGGCCCCGAAGAGCATGGTACGCGGAGATTGTAAAGAGGTCTGTGGGGAGTCCTTGGACCCTCCCACATCGTCCGGACCTGCTTTCGCAAGGACCGATATACCACCCTTCCTTACCAGCCCTAGGTTTGACGGCCTGGCTATTGAAGCCCACATTCTAAAAAAGAGAGGGCTCTCTAATGCTGTGGTATCTACCATGATCAATGCCAGGAAGCTGGTATCCAGGCAGATCTACTATAGAATCTGGAAGGCGTACATCGCCTGGTGTGAGGCCAAGAAATGGCATCCACGTAAATACGTAATAGGTAGGATTCTGGACTTCCTACAATGGGCTGTAGATAGGAAGCTTGCCTTGAGTACTATCAAGGGTCAGATTTCGGCCTTGTCAATATTTTTTCAAAGGCCCTTGGCTTCGCATTCACTAGTCAAAGCCTTTATACAAGGAGTGATGCGTATTAGTCCTCCGGTTAATATTCCCATATGTCCATGGGATCTAAACTTGGTTCTGTCGGTTCTACAGAAACAACCATTTGAACCATTACAGCATATTTCTTTGGTTCTTCTCACCAGGAAATTAATTTTTCTAGTAGCCATTTGTTCGGCTAAAAGAGTGTCGGAATTAGCAGCTATGTCCTGTAGGGAGCCATATCTGGTTATCCATAAGGACAGAGTAGTGTTACGTCCTCATCCAGCCTTTCTTCCTAAGGTGGTATTGAGGTTTCATTTGAACCAAGATGTGGTTCTTCCTTCTTTTTTCCCCCAAACCTACTTCGGTAGAGGAAAAGTTATTGCATTCTTTGGATGTAGTAAGAGCAGTTAAAGCTTATCTAAAAGCCACTGCTCAGATTCGCAGAACGGATACTTTGTTTATTCTGCCGGAAGGCCCCAGAAGGGGTCAGGCAGCGTCAAAATCTACTTTAGCCAAGTGGATTCGACAGGTCATAATGCAAGCCTATGGCTTGAGAAGGAGACCGCCTCCGTTCAAAGTTAGGGCGCACTCCACGAGAGCAGTTGGAACTTCATGGGCAGTGCATCACCAGGCCTCCCTGGCTCAAATCTGTAAGGCCGCAACATGGTCTTCAGTACACACGTTTACTAGGTTCTACCAGGTGGACGTTAGAAGTCAGGAGGATGTCGCCTTTGGGCGCAGTGTGTTGCAGGCCGCAAAAGATCCTCATGTCTGATAGCGCTCAGCTTATGTATGGTGTATCCCCCCCCCTCGTTGGGCATTGCTTTAGGACATCCCATTAGTAATGACTATGTCGCTCTGTGTCCCGTGATGTACGAGAAAGAAAATAGGATTTTTATAACAGCTTACCTGTAAAATCCTTTTCTTGGAGTACATCACGGGACACAGAGCTCCCACCCCTCTTTGGGGACACTTATTGCTTTGCTACAAAACTGAGGTGCTCCCGGATGGGAGGGGCTTATATAGGGGAGGGTACTTCCGGTTTTGGAAGTTGCCAGTGCCAGCACCTAAAGGTATCTATATAACCCATTAGTAATGACTATGTCGCTCTGTGTCCCGTGATGTACTCCAAGAAAAGGATTTTACAGGTAAGCTGTTATAAAAATCCTATTATTTTTAACTTTTTGCTATAATAAATATCCCCCAAAAATCTATAAAAAAACAAAATTTTTTCACAGTTTAGGCCGATATGTATTCTTCTACATATTTTTGGTAAAAAAAAAATCGCAATACGTGTATTTTGATTGTTTGCGCAAAAGTTATAGCAGCTACAAAAAAGGGGATAGATTTATAGCATTTTTATTATTTATTTTGTTTTACTAGTAATGGCGGCGATCAGCGATTTTTTAATCATGACTGCGATATTGCGGCAGACACATCGGACACTTTTGACACATTTTTGGGACCATTCGCATTTATACAGCGATCCCTGCTATAAAAATGCATTGATTACTGTATAAATATGACTGGCAGGAAAGGGGATAACACTAGGGGGCGATCAAGGGGTTAAATGTGTTCCCTAGATTGTGATTCTTACTGTGGGGGGAGGGGACTGACTGGGGGAGGTGACCGATGGTTGTTCCTATGTACAAGGGACACACCATCGGTCTCCTCTCCCTGACAGGACGTGGATCTGTGTGTTTACACACACAGATCCACGGTCCTGCTCAGTTACTGGGCAATCACGGGAGCCCGGCGGACATCGCGGCCGCCGGTCACACGCATCGGGTCCCCAGTGACGCGCCCCCTAGTTGCTTCTGAAGGCGATCACGTCATATGACGTCCGCCCAGAACAACAGGGTCTTTTGCCCGCCGTCATTTGAGTTCCTTCTCCACTCAAATTTTAGAAACCGGCATTGCTGCACAGCTATTGGCTACCTTTCAGCAATGCAGCGGCGCTGAGGCTGAGCTGAGGCTGAGGCTGAGCCGGGTTGCACACTATGAAGTGAGGTGATGGGCAGTGCTGGTGACAGGCCTCTCCCAAACCCGCCCCCCCGGCCGGCACACTCACCCCGATGGCCACCTAAGCCCCCCCCACCCCCCTCCACTGGCCATTAGCCACTCTACTCCATTTCTCTTATAGGCAGTACCATAGGCGTTGCTAGGTCTATAAAAGATCTGGGGCTAGAGCCCATAGCAGCAAAATAAAGAAAGTCATAAGTTTGGGCGGGCATACACATGTATATAATATTTTACATGATATATTATATATATTAATATTACATCAGGGTCCCCAGAGAGCCCCCCCTTACATCAGGGTCCCCAGAGAGCCCCCCACTTGCATCAGGGTCCCCAGAGAGCCTCCCCCTTACATCAGGGTCCCCAAAGAGCCTCCCCCTTACATCTGAGTACCCAGAATGCCTCCCCCACTTACATCAGGGTCTCAAGAGATCCCCTCCTTACCTCAGAGTCCCCAGAGAGCCCCCCTTGCATCAGGGTCTCCAGAGAGCCCCCACTTACATCAGGGTCCCCAGAGAGCCCCCCTTACATCAGGGTCCTCAGAGAGCCTCACCCTTACTTCAGTGTCCCCAGAGAGCCCCTTCCTTACATCAGGATCCCCAGAGAGCCACTTCCTTACATCAGGGCCCCCAGAGAGCACCTTTATTACATCAGGGTCCCCAGAGAGCCCCCCATTACATCAGGGTCCCCAGGGAGCCCCTACTTACATCAGGTTCCCCAGAGAGCCTTCCCCTTGCATCAGGGTCCCTAGAGAGCCTCCCCCACTTTCATCAGGGTCCCCAGAGCGACCCCCCACTTACATCAGGGTCCCCAGAGAGCCCCTCTTACATCAGGGTCCCCAGAGATCCCCCCACTTATATCAGGGTCTCCAGAGAGCCCCTCCTTACCTCAGAGTCCCCAGAGAGCCGCTCCTTACATCAGGGTCACCAGAGAGAGGGCGGGCAGTGAGAGATGATGTCATCTCTATGCTGCCCACAGCTGCACAGTGAGAGCGGAATAGCGGTGATGCAGGGCGGGCGGTGAGAGATGATGTCATCTCTATGCTGCCCGCAGCTGCACAGTAAGAGCGGACCAGCGGTGATGCAGGGCGGGCGGTGAGAGATGATATCATCTCTCTGCTCTCTCGCCTGCCTGGCTCTCCTGTGCTGCCTGCTCTCCAGCCATCTCTCAGAGACTCGGGGCTATAGCCCTGAAAGCCACCCCCTAGCGATGCCACTGGGCAGTACAGCGGTGCTCAAATTAATGGCTGCGCGAGCCGCGCAGCCATTACTTTGACAGATTGTCACTGAAACCGGCCCACTGAACCATCGGCCCATCGGAAAACTCCCTGTAGTCCCGATGGCCAGTACATGCTTGGTCCACATTATGTAAGCAGTCATAGTTCATATTTGAAATAAATAGACAAGGCTAAAGGGTAGTGGTTAGTAAGAACAAAAAGTGCCCCAGCCTCAGTGGGAGGAAAAGAAATGCCCCAACATAAGTGGTTATTGGAAGGAAAATGCCCCAGTATCAGTAGTCAGTGGAAAAAATTGCCCTGGCAACGGTGGTTAGTAATGGGAAAAGGTGCAGTGGCATCTGATAGAATGCCCATAGGTTAGTAGTAAGTGAAAGGAAGAATGCCCTGGTGTTGGTGGTAAATGGAAGAATGAACATCCTGGCATCGCCCCAGTGTCAGTGGCTGGTGGGATAAAAAAAGCCCCAACAATGTTGTTGGTGGGTGAGAACAGCAAAAATGCCTTGGCATTAAAGGTTAGTGATAGAAAAACATGCCCTGATGTCAGTGGTCAGTGATGAGGTGCCCTGATATTGTTTGAATAAACATTACACACACAACAGGATTCCCATAACACTATAAGTTAGCTAAAGAGAGATCAGCAGACACTGCTCACTTTGCACCTCCTTTTATCTGGCTGAAACCTCAAAGGGTTTAAAGGATTTTTTTCTCAGCCCTAGCAACGTGGGTGGGAATCTCACACTGCAAATCTCAGTCAGGGGAGCGCTGAGCCCTGATAGGAGGGACACCATTCAGTGCCAGGAAAAGCTGTTTGAAGTGACTCATACAGATAACAGCTGAACGAGGCAGCAGAGTGAGATCACACTCTTTGGATAGAAGCAAGTACTCAGTATAGAAGGATGTGCTTTGTTCATATTTCATGTCTGAGGTTTACAACCGCTTTAAAGATTTTTGGTTTCTAATTTTCACACGTTTTAAACTTATGTTTAATTTTTATTTTTTTCTTCTTACCACTTCAGAGAACTCTGTCGAGAGACTTATTCAGTTCTACGTTGATTCACTGTTTCAATAACAGTTCACATCATTGTGGTATTTGTTCAAGACTTTATTAAATTTCTTCTATTTACAGAGTATGCAAAATTTTATATTAAAAATCTTAATAAACACAGTTACCAACTACCGGTATATCTTGTTTACAAAATTCTATTCTTGCCCTACCCTATTTCTCCCTCCTCCCAGCCCTCTCCCCCCCCTTCCCACTCCCCATATGGCTTGCTCTCTCCCCTCTATCCTGGTTCCTGCCATGTCAGACCCTACCACCCTCCATCATCTTTTCCATATATTTCTACAAGGCCTTGAAATCTATCCATCTTCTCCAGATACTGTTGTATTTTTCCCCTTGCCCCATTTCTCTGCTGCAGAGATATTCCATTTGACTAAGGTATTCTATTCGCTCTTTTTATTATTTTTTCGTGCTGCACTTTGTAATTTATGTTATTTTGTCTTTTTGCCAGGAGATTTGTGTCAGCAGCTGTGTTGCTATTATTAACGCTATCATTCATTAGCGTGGCTATTTTTGTTTTTTATTTCTCATATAATGTGCTTGCCACCAAATAAAGTGCCCGGCTACCATGTAATGTGCCCGGCTACCATGTAATGTGCCCTGCTCTCATGTAATGTGCCCTGCTTTCAAATAATGCACCCTGCTCCCATGTAAAGTGCCCTACTCCCATGTAAAGTGCCCTGTGCTTATGTAATATGCCTTGCGCTTATGTAGTGTGTCCTACTCTCATGTAATTAATGCGCCCATGTAAAGTGCCCTGCTCCCTTGCAATGTGCCCTGCTCCTATGTAATGTGCCCTGCACCCATGTAATGTGCCCTGCACCCATGTAATGTGCCCTGCACCCAAGTAAGGTGCCCTTCTCCCATGTAAAGTGGCCTGCTCTCAGGCAAATTGCCCTGCTTCTTAATGCTCCCTGCTTTAATACAATGTGCCCTGCCCCCAATGTAAAGTGTTCTGCTGCCATGTAAAATACCCTGCTCTCATGTAATGTGCCCTGTTCCCTTCTAATGTGTCCTACCCCAATGTAATGTGCCCTGCTCCACTGTAATGTGCCCTGCCCCCATGTAAAGTGCCCTGCTTCATGTAATATACAAAAGAAAATGGTCTGGTGTTGTCAGGGACACACCTCCATCTCCAAATTAAATGCAACAAAGAAGATTTATGCCTGTGAGACTTTAAATGAGGTGAGCACAAAAGGGTCAATGAGAGTATACAAAGTAAATTTATTAAAATTGTATAACATTTATCGTACCGGTATATGAAATGCATCAACAAAGCTGCCAAACCACTTGGCAGTCATAAAACACAACATTACCAAATGGCCACATAGATATATATTTAGAATTGTTTATGTACAGTAATACACAGGCATTGTATAACACAACGTGTTTCGCGAGTCGCTGCTCGCTTCTTCGGGAGTAGATGTAAATGCAGTGTATCTACAGAATAAAAATGTCAATGAGATTTATACAACATAAAAATATATACTATACAGAAAATATGAGGGACCTTACATAAAGAGATCCCATACTCACATATGAACTGAGCCAACGTCTCAAAAGCCATTAAACCAACAGGTGGTGGTGAGATGTGTCTATCTCGGGAGCTAAAGGGAAGGAACCAGCAAAGACCCACCGGAGGACAGATGGAGGGCAAGCATAACATGGGAGCCAAAGAGTGTGACCTTTGATATCCCTCAATGTCCAACATGATTTGCAGCTGCAACACAAGTGTACATCTAAGTAGACAAATATGTACTAGGAAGGCCAACCATATGTGTAGTATACATGCAAAGGGTCTATAGAGTATATGACCCAATCAGGTAATATTTTAGACCTATCTGGTAATGAGGTAGATTCCCAGAAAGCCAAACATATACACTTTTAAGTACACAATGGGGTTTATTTACTATAGCTGGAGAGTGCAAAATCAGGCTCACTTCTGCATAGAAACCAATGAGCTTCTAACCCCAGCTTGTTCAATGAAGCTTTGGTAATAAAACCTGGAAGCTCATTGGTTTCTATGCAGAAGTGAGCCTGATTTTTCACTCTCCAGCTATAGTAAATAAACCCCATTGTGTACTTAAAAGTGGGGTATGCCTGTATGTAGGTGTATGTAGTAAATAATGAAAAAAGTCTACATAGTATACAAGCAAATCAAATGTCAGGCCTCGTACACACAACCGAGAATCTCATCATAAAAAAAACCCGTAGTTTTTCTCGACGAGATTCTTGTCAAGCTTTCCTTGCATACACACTGTCAATTCCAAATCTCGTTGTTGTAAAGCGCGGTCACGTACAACACGTACAACGGCAGTATAAAGGGGAAGTTCGATTCCAATGGCGCCACCCCTTGGGCTGCTTTTGCTGATCTCATGTTACCGCGTGTTAGTAAAAGTTTGGGGAGAGACGATTCGCGCTTTTCAGTCTTCATGCTTTCAGTTCATTTTAGCGTGACGAATGTGCTATCTCCATTACGAACGCTAGTTTTACCAGAAGGAGCGCTCCCGTCTTATCAGTGGCGGAACTACCGCCATAGCGACCCATGCGGGCGCTATGGGGCCCGCAGCCGAGTGGGGCCCGGTGAGGACGAGCACCCAGGGCCATCTCTAACGTTACGCGGGACAAAAGCCTGCGCTGCGGTACCCGCAACTTTTTTCTTCCTGGCCAGGGGCGGAACTGACTGACCACTTGAGCACTGCCTGAAAGTCTCATGGTCAGTGGACGGCTGCACGTACTCCCCTCCCCCGGCTCCCCCCCCCTTCTGCCACGCTCTGCAAGTCTCCTGCCATGTGCAGTCAGCGTGGATAATGGCCGTAGCGGTTGTGCTGTCTCTGCTCTCAGTCTCTCCTCTCCTCCGATGGACGGTCTCAGAGCTGGCGCCTGAGAGTCATCGAGGAGCCAGTCTGCCTACAGGTACTGTCTAATTGTGACTCCTGCACGACACTGACAGCATCCTGTAGTGTTGTAATGTCACCTCCCGACACACACAGACACAGCCCTGGTATGACATCCTCCGGCATATGATGCCACCTACTGACCCCCTGCCATAATAATTCTCCTCATCATCCCTTGTTCCTGGCATACCACCATCCTACTTCCTGTCACCATACTTCCCACTGTCGGCTTCCTACCAACTTACCCCCCTGTCATCATCTCTATCCTCATCATAAACCCCTGTGCCTAGTATCCTACCACCCACCCCCTGTCATCTTCATCCCCCCTGTACCGCCAGCTCCTTCCACCCACCCCCTGTCATCTTCATCCCCCCTGTACCGCCAGCTCCTTCCACCCACCCCCTGTCATCTTCATCCTCCCTGTACCGCCAGCTCCTTCCACCCACCCCCTGTCATCTTCATCCCCCTGTACCGCCAGCTCCTTCCACCCACCCACTGTCATCTTCATCCCCCTGTACCGCCAGCTCCTTCCACCCACCCCCTGTCATCTTCATCCCCCTGCACCGCTCTGCCAGCCTCCTACCACCCACCCCCTGTCATCTTCATCCCCCCTGTACCGCCAGCTCCTTCCACCCACCCCCTGTCATCTTCATCCCCCTGCACCGCTCTGCCAGCCTCCTACCACCCACCCCCTGTCATCTTCATCCCCCCTGTACCGCCAGCTCCTTCCACCCACCCCCTGTCATCTTCATCCCCCTGCACCTCTCTGCCAGCCTCCTACCACCCACCCCCTGTCATCTTCATCCCCCTGTACCGCCAGCTCCTTCCACCCACCCCCTGTCATCTTCATCCCCCTGCACCACTCTGCCAGCCTCCTACCACCCACCCCCTGTCATCTTCATCCCCCCTGCACCGCCCTGCCAGCCTGCTACCACCCCACCCCCTGTCATATTTATACCCCACTGCCAGCTTCCTACCGCCCCACCCCCACCATCATCATCCCATCTGTGCCCCATTGCCAGCTTCTTGCCATCCCACCCCCTGTAATCTTCACCCCCCTGTACTCCTCTGCCAGCTTTCTACCACCTCACCCACTATCATCATCATCCCTATACCCCCACCTCTGACATCCTATCACCCTGCCTCCGGTCATCAACATCTCCCTGTAGCCCACCTCTAGCATCCAACCACCCTACCCCCATCATTATTATCATCATCATCATCATCCCCCTGTACCCCACTGACCGCTTCCTACCACCCCACCCACTGTCATCATCATCCCCCTTTGCTGACATTCTACCACTCCGCCCATTGTCATCAACATCCCCATCATTCCTCTCTACCCCACCTCTGGCCTCCTACCACTCCACCCCCTGTCATCATCATCCCCCTGTACCCCTTCTCTGGCATCCTACCACCCTGCCTCCTGTCATTATTATCCTCATCCCTCCTGTGCCCCACCTCTAGCATCCTATCACCCTACTCCCTATCATTATAGGGGAGATATGATCTCAGCCTCTCACCCCAAACTGCATCCTGTCATCCAACCAACTTTAACCCAACATTTGTATCACACACACCACAATACTGCCCTGCCACGCAGTGAGCGGTAATGATGTGCTGTAACCTCTAGCAAATAATCAGTGAGCGATAATGATGAGCAGTAACCATTAGCAACCAATCAGTGAGCAGTATAAATTTGTAGTAACCTCTAGCAAGAAATCAGTGAGTGATAATGATAAGCAGTAACCCATAGCAACCAATCAGTGAGCAGTATAAATTTGCAGTAACCTCTAGCAACAAATCAGTGAGTGATAATGATAAGCAGTAACCTATAGCAAGCAATCAGTGAGCTGTAATAATGTGCAGTAACCTCTTGCAACCAATCAGTGAGCGGTAATGATGTATAGTAACCTCTATCAACCAATGGGTAAACTGTAATGATGTGCAGTAAACTCTAGCAACCAATGGGTGAGGGGTAATGATGTGCAGTAACCTCTAGCAGCCAAATATTGAGTGGTAATATTGTGCAGTAACCTCTAGCAACCAATCAGTGAGCCTGGAGCAATCAGTGAGTGTGAACCAGTTTTTTTGTATTTTATTTTTTTAGATAAGTCTATGTGCATGTTTGTTTTTTGGGATGTTGGCGTGGAGAGGGAAATTGGTAGGGGTGGAGTGTGGGGGGGGATGTTTGCCCAGGGTCCAATCAATATTAAAGATGCCCCTGGGTGTCCCCAGGCTGGCGGAGTGAGCAGACCAGCACACACTTGGGTAAAGCCATGGAGGTTTCAGCCAGCTGTAACACCTCCCTCAAACGGAGAACATCTCATCATCTGCAGCCAACAGCAGGCTCTACTGCCATCCTAGCCTTCTCCCAAAGCCTGCACCACATTGCATGGCAGGAGTTGTAGTTCACCACACCTCACACTAGACTTGCCCCGCCGGTGCCTGTGCTCTGCAGAGACTACACCTCCCAGAATACACTGCAGGGCGCTCAAAGCGAATGTGTCGGCTTCTCCTGCTTGTAGGGGATGGAGGAGTGTATAGAAGGATCACCTGTCTGCACTCTGTCTGTGGCTCTAGTTTTTTGTGGCTGCTGCAGCAATGTGGTGTTACCCTGTTAGCCAGGTGACATTTTGCTTGTCATTACCGTAAGACCATCTCTTGTATCATGTTGCAGTCTTTTCCCATTGTGAAAGTGAGTGGGGCCTCATGACCAAGATTTGCCTAAGGCCTCACAAAGCCTAGAGCCGCCTCTGATGAGCAGTTCTCAAATTTTCTACTCGCACACTTGCATTTTGCAAGTGGAAAATGGCTGTTGGCGAGCGTGGGGCTGCCTCAGAGTGGGGGGGGGGGTGAGCACCGCCGGCACAGTCTCCTAGCCAGGGGAAGAGAGAGGAGAGGAAGAGGCGAGCTGTCCGTATCAGCAGAGAGCGGGATTGCCCGCTGTAATAGGTTTTATTAGAACTTCCAGTGTTCCCGGGGCTCACGTCACATAGCCCCTCCTTTGATTGACAGAACGTCAGTCCAATGCAGGACATGTGACGTCATCAAAGGCGTTGCGCCAAGAGGTAGGGCTATGTGACGATAAGCCCGGGGAAGACGGGAAATTCAAATGAAAGCTATTACAGCAATCCCGCTCTCTGCTGATCCGGGCGGCTTGCCTCTTCCTCTGCACAGGTGAGGGTGTATTAGGCATAGGCAGGCCAGGCTGTATTGGGCACAGGCAACGCTGTATTGGGCACAGGTCATGCTGCATTGGGCACAGGAAGGCCACGCTGTATGGGGCACAGGCCACGCTGTATGGGGCACAGGTCACGCTGTATGGGGCACAGGTCACGCTTTATGGGGCACAGGTCACGCTGTATGGGGCACAGGTCACGCTGTATGGGGCACAGGTCACACTGCATTGGCCACAGGTCACACTGCATGGGGCACAGGTCACACAGTATTGGGCACAGGTCACGCTGTATGGGGCACAGGTCACGCTGTATGGGGCACAGGTCACGCTGTATGGGGCACAGGTCACGCTGCATGGGGCACAGGTCACGCTGCATGGGGCACAGGTCACGCTGCATGGGGCACAGGTCACGCTGTATGGGGCACAGGTCACGCTGCATGGGGCACAGGTCACGCTGCATGGGGCACAGGTCACGCTGCATGGGGCACAGGTCACGCTGAATGGGGCACAGGTCACGCTGCATTGACACTAGTGTGGCTGTGGGGGGGGGCTGGTTGCAGGGGGGCCCATAAAACATTTTGCTATGGGGCCCTGTGATTTCTAGTTACGCCCCTGCGTCTTATACTTGATTCTGAGCATGCACAATTTTTTAAGACTCGGAAAAGCATACACACGAGCGGTTTTCTTGTCGGTAAACAGGCCGACGAGAATCCCGACGAGAAAAACGAGAAGCCTGACGAGAAAATAGAGAGCAGGTTCTCTATTTTTCTCATCGAGATTCCCGGCAGTTTTCTTGACGAGAAACCATACACACGAACAGTTTTCTCGGCAAGAAAGCTCTCCCAACAGTTTTCTTGTCGTTTCTTGATGAGAAAACCGGTCGTGTGTATGAGGCCTAAGTGTGGGCATGGAAACAGATGGGGCAACAAGCAATATTGATAGGGGCAACAATGAAAGTGAAACTGTGATGAAAAATAAAACCAGACAAAAAGTGACATGTAAACTCTGTTGCACAGGTGTAGAGATAAATGTTGTGTTGCATTCTAGTGAAGAGTAAGACTGCTTACCATAATCTGTGTGTCCTCCTCAGCATGTGAAGTGTGGGGCCATGAAGAGAGAAATCCCATGATGCAAATCCCTCAATATATATACCCCCCAGAGGGCGCGGCAGGTTCCACCCTAACTCCATATGCCTGTGGGTGAGTGGTTTAAAAGCCAATCAGCCAACAGGTGGAGGCAAGGTGTGTCTATACCGGGGGCTAAAGGGAAGGAACCAACAAAGACCCCCCCTCAGGGGACAGATGGAGGGCAAGCATAACATGGGAGCCAAAAAGTGTAACATTTGATGTCCCTCAATGTCCAACATGATTGGAATCACATCATATGTAAGGCATATCCAAAACTTTTTTTTTTTTTAAAACACAAATAATAAAAAATAAAAATATAGGTCAAAACAATTAGGCAATTAGGATTATTCCACAGTGGAGTAAAGTCATAGAGCTTTTGAAAGATAATGCCTCCCTAACTGCCCGCCAAACCGTCCTATACTGGCTTTTTTATAATAAAGAGGGCCAGTACTGCTGGTAAGCAGGCATTCTTTCTACACTTAAGATGGCAGTGTTTTTTGGTGGTCAGTCACACAGGGGACTGTTTAATGATTGAGTGTCACCCTGATTGAGATCCACATATGAAGTGTAACCTGCGAGCTGAGACACAGCAGTGAGCTGCATTGGCTCCTGCTGCTGTCAAAGTCAGTGAGCCAATGAGGAGATGGAGGGGGCAGGGCCAAGCCACAGCTCTGTGTTTTAATTGACACAAAGAACAACAACTTGACTTGGCTGCCCTCATAGCAAGCAACTTGCTAAGGGAACACTTGGCAGGGGGGAGGGGTCAGGAGCGCCGATGAGGGACCAGAGAAGAGGAGAATCGGGGATGCTCTGTGCAAAACCATTACACAGAGCTGGTAAGTATAACATGTTTGTTATATTTAGACAAAAAAAATAGGATTTTTATAACAGCTTACCTGTAAAATCCTTTTCTTGGAGTACATCACGGGACACAGAGCGACATAGTCATTACTAATGGGTTATATAGTTACCGTCAGGTGCTGGCACTGGCAACTTCCAAAACCGGAAGTACCCTCCCCTATATAAGCCCCTCCCATCCGGGAGCACCTCAGTTTTGTAGCAAAGCAATAAGTGTCCCCAAAGAGGGGCGGGAGCTCTGTGTCCCGTGATGTACTCCAAGAAAAGGATTTTACAGGTAAGCTGTTATAAAAATCCTATTTTCTTTCTCGTACATCACGGGACACAGAGCGACATAGTCATTACTAATGGGATGTCCTAAAGCAATGCCAAATGAGGGGGGGGATACACCATATATAAGCTGAGCGCTATCAGACATGAGGATCTTTTGCGGCCTGCAACACACTGCGCCCAAAGGCGACATCCTCCTGACTTCTAACGTCCACCTGGTAGAACCTAGTAAACGTGTGTACTGAAGACCATGTTGCGGCCTTACAGACTTGAGCCAGGGAGGCCTGGTGATGCACTGCCCATGAAGTTCCAACTGCTCTCGTGGAGTGTGCCCTAACTTTGAACGGAGGCGGTCTACTTCTCAAGCTATAGGCTTGTATTATGACCTGTCGAATCCACTTGGCTAAAGTAGATTTTGACGCTGCCTGACCCTTTCTGGGGCCTTCCGGCAGAATAAACAAAGTATCCGTTCTGCGAATCTGAGCAGTGGCTTTTAGATAAGCTTTAACTGCTCTTACTACATCCAAAGAATGCAATAACTTTTCCTCTACCGAAGTAGGCTTGGGGAAAAAAGAAGGAAGAACCACATCTTGGTTCAAATGAAAACTCGATACCACCTTAGGAAGAAAGGCTGGATGAGGACGTAACACTACTCTGTCCTTATGGATAACCAGATATGGCTCCTTACAGGACATAGCTGCTAATTCCGATACTCTTTTAGCCGAACAAATGGCTACTAGAAAAATCAATTTCCTGGTGAGAAGCACTAAGGAAATATGCTGTAATGGTTCAAATGGTTGTTTCTGTAGAACCGACAGAACCAAGTTTAGATCCCATGGACATATGGGAATATTAACCGGAGGACTAATACGCATCACTCCTTGTATAAAGGCTTTGACTAGTGAATGCGAAGCCAAGGGCCTTTGAAAAAATATTGACAAGGCCGAAATCTGACCTTTGATAGTACTCAAGGTAAGCTTCCTATCTACAGCCCATTGTAGGAAGTCCAGAATTCTACCTATTACATATTTACGTGGATGCCATTTCCTGGCCTCACACCAGGCGATGTACGCCTTCCAGATTCTATAGTAGATCTGCCTGGATACCGGTTTCCTGGCATTGATCATGGTAGACACCACAGCATTAGAGAGCCCTCTCCTTTTTAGAATGTGGGCTTCAATAGCCAGGCCGTCAAACCTAGGGCTGGTAAGGAAGGGTGGTATATCGGTCCCTGCGAAAGCAGGTCCGGACGATGTGGGAGGGTCCAAGGACTCCCCACAGACATTTTTACAATCTCCGCGTACCATGCTCTTCGGGGCCACGCTGGAGCCACCAGAATCACTGGTTTCTTTTCTACCCTGATTCTGCGGAGTAATCGAGGTAACAATTGTGGCGGTGGGAATGCATATATCAGCTTGAACTGATCCCAAGGGAACACTAGGGCATCCGAGCCGCACGCTAGGGGATCCCTTGTCCAAGAGACAAACCTGTCCACTTTCGTGTTGAACCTGGATGCTAGCAGATCTACATCCGGTGTTCCCCACCGCTGACATATTGTCCGGAAAACCTCGGGATGAAGGGACCATTCCCCTGGGCATAATTGTTGGCGACTTAGAAAGTCCGCCTTCCAATTCTCCACCCCTGGAATGAATACCGCAGATATGGCTGGGACATATCTTTCTGCCCATCTCAGGATGTAATTTACTTCCCTTTGGGCTGCACGACTCCTGGTGCCCCCCTGACGATTGATATATGCCACTGCTGTGGCATTGTCTGACTGAACTCTGACAGGGGACCCTTGGAGTTTGGATGTCCATGCTACTAGGGCATACCGGGCTGCTCGTATCTCTAAGAGATTGATGGGCAGGGCCTTTTCCGCATCCGACCATCTGCCCTGGAGAGACCATTGCTCCAGTACTGCTCCCCAGCCTAAAAGGCTGGCATCTGTAGTGACCACCTTCCAAGAAATCGGACTGAAGGATTTCCCTCTTTCCAGATTCCGGGGAACCAACCACCAACGGAGGCTTCTGCGAACGGAAGGGGACAAGGACATTGGTACGTCCAGAGCCTGAACTTTTTTGTTCCAGGCTGACAGTATGGCCCTTTGCAACTTCCTTGAATGGAATTGACCGTAGGGTACTGCTTCGAATGATGCCACCATTTTTCCCAGCAGCCTCATGCACAGGCGTATGGATGGCTGTCTTTTTGAACCCACTAAGTGGATCAAATCTCTCAAAGACGACCCCTTTTCTCGAGGCAAGAAAATTTTTCTCTGGTCTGAATCCAGCCTTAGCCCCAAGTATTCCAGACTTTTGACTGGTTTTAGGGCTGACTTGTCTCGGTTGATAATCCAACCGTGATATTCCAGATACTTGATTGTCTCGTGAACAACCACTTCTAGTTTTTCCACTGAGTGGTCTATCAGCAACAAGTCGTCTAGATATGCCATTATCGTTACACCTCGTGTTCTTAGATTGGCCAATAATGGGGCCAGAATTTTTGTGAACACTCTTGGTGCTGTGGCCAGACCGAAGGGTAAGGCTCTGAACTGAAAATGGCGCCCTTCTATCGCAAAGCGTAGAAATTTTTGGTGGGCTGGAAAGATGGGGATGTGCAAATAAGCATCTTTGATGTCGATCGAGGCTAACCATTCCTCCCCTTGTAGGGCAGTGGCCACCGATCGGATCGACTCCATCCGGAAAGTCCTGATATGTAGGAATTTGTTTAGCCCTTTTAGATTTAATATGGGCCTCACGTCCCCGTTTGGCTTCGGAACTGTAAAGAGGTTTGAGTAAAACCCGAACCCCCATTCTTCCAGGGGGACCTCTATAATTACTGCTTGAAGCAATAATTGTTCCAGTGCCAACAGGAGGGATCCTCTCTTCTGGGGATCCCTTGGCACGTTCGACCTTATAAAGCGGGAAGGAGGGGAGTTTTTTAACTCCAATTTGTATCCCAGATTTACTGCGGAGAGCACCCATCTGTCTCGGATCGTGTCCCGCCAGGTTTCTGTGAACAACTGAAGTCTTCCCCCCACCCGATTGGGTGGGGGCAACCCTTCATGCATTTGACTTTGGGGGAGGTTTTGTACCTCTCCTGCTCCAGGGCTTCTTGTTACCCTGCAACTGTCCCTGATTTTTACCTCCGGGATTTGACCGGGGAGGCCGTCGGAACTGTTTCACAGCCGATGTCCTAGGGACTGGAGAAGCCGGCCTCTTAAAAGAGGGACCTCTAACTCTATTTTTGACCGGCAAGAGTGTACTTTTACCGCTGGAAATTCTCTGGATATACTTGTCCAGGTCTTCCCCGAATAAGCGCTCCCCATGGAATGGGAAGCTGACCAGCAATTTTTTACAGGGAGCTTCAGCAGACCAGTTTTTGAGCCATAGAAGCCTGCGCATATGTACTACAGACAGCGTAAGGCGGGAGGCCTGATGGATTGAATCCTTTATAGCGTCCACCGCAAAGCATAAGGCTCTAGGTAGATCAGCTAGAGCAAGAGCCTGCTGATCTGGCACGTCCCTTAAGACCTGTTTCAACTGATCCTTCACTGCTTGGCAGACCCCTATAGCTGCCACTGCTGGTTGTGTCACCAATCCTGCTGTAGAAAAAGCAGATTTCAATAAGGACTCCAATTTTTTATCTATTGGGTCCTTGAACATTTGGACATTTTCCACCGGACATGTCAGTGATTTATTCACACAAGAGATGGCTGCGTCCACTGTAGGGACCTTCCATTTTCTGACGAACTTATCCTCCATAGGATAGACCACCGGAAATCTCTTGGGGGGAGTAAATATTTTGTCAGGATGCTCCCAATCCTGGTAAATGAGCCCCTCCAGTAAAGGATGGATCGGAAAAGAACAAACAGTCTGGGGAGCTTTTAGCGACCCCAACGAGGAGACAGAAGAGGAGGATGGCTCCGCAATTGGCATTTTAAATGCTGATCGGACCATATTAGTCAGGGACTGCACCCATAACCTCTCAGCATGTGATGCTGAGAACGGCTCCTCCACTGTTGATTCCTCTACAACTGAATCAACCTCATCCTGATCCCCCTCAGGTAGGTCGTTCTCTGTATGGGACTGTTGCTCTGTTAACAGGCACTCTGAGGGAGGAGACGGAGATCGAGCGCTTTTCTCCTGTGACAGGGAAGCAGCAATTAGTGCTGACAATCTCTCTTCCAGCCCTCCCAGAGCTGAGGAAAAAACCTCCTCTGTTACATACACAGGAGCAGGTGAACTGGGGACAGCCACAGTACCAGGTACTCCTGGGGGTGCCCTACGGTCACTAACCTCTGATTCTTCAGGGGAGACTGGTGCAGCCAAAGCATGCCCAAGATCCTCAGAGCCCGATGGAGACCCCCTATTCCTCCTGGAATTTCTAGTCCCGGAGTTTTTAGACGGCATATTCCTAAGCCACAAAGCTGAGGTATTCCAGCCGAAAATACACCAGTTACTGATAATAGTCTAGCATAAATGCTGCTATAATAAACAGTTGGTGTCTACTAATGTGCCTTTCTAGGGGATGCCTGTATCAACCGCTTGCTGTATGCCTTTAAATGTTGCCAGCTCTGTCTCTGTACTTCATAGCCAGCTTACTGCAATAATGTGGCTTTTTAAAAACCTGCTGGGACGCCCGCACATGCGCAGAAGCGCTGCGGCGCGCACAGAGCGTCATCCCCCAGGCCCCGCCCCTTTTTCCGGCCACCTCTATATATAGAGGCGCGTGCACGCGCACGCGCGCGGCCACGTGCGCCTCGGCGCTAATTTTCAAACATGGAAACCAGGGACAGGAGCCAGGGCCCCCTTTGCCGCAGGCCGGGGGATAGACGAACACTGCAACATGGCAGAGGAAACAGTTTCCTGTAGGAGAACTCACCAGCTGCCTGGACTTTGCTCTCTGAGAAGAAACTAGTCCATATGACAAGAAAAACATTCCACAGCGGCCTCTAGTGGACAAACACAGGTACCGCAGTTTAATATACTAAACATATATAAAAAAAACATTCTTTTTTTTTTTTTTTTTTTCTTGACCACCATTAAAAATTATTACATTTTTTTAGTAGTTACAGGCATGCACAGATATTAGCGGGAATACCGTTAGGTAACAGACAGAAAGACAAATTAGGCTTGGGGGTCCCCCAATAGAACCAAGTTCCTGGGGGCCCCCACTTACCTGTTCCCCGCCGCAGGACTTTGTTTGGTCCACAAAAGCCCAAACTTCACCTATCACGGCAGGCATTGTAATCAAACCTTCAGGGACCGGGTTCCCAAGGATTCCACTCCCCTGGACCTGTATAGCACCCTGCACAGAAAACATCTTGGTCGTGGGTATGACCAGAGCTCTGGATCCCAGGGTCCAGCTCTCCTAAGAGAAGCATTACAGGCAGAACCTTGCTCTTCTCTGCAAGGCCCGGGTACCGACCGTTTAGCTATGAAGCTTTTTTGGTCGGATCCGGAATAGCTTACTGAGGCCCAAAAGAACCTGTACGCAAGCTCAGTGAAAAACACATGTTTCTTCTTGGCCAACACCTTAGACACTGGCAAAAAACTGAGGTGCTCCCGGATGGGAGGGGCTTATATAGGGGAGGGTACTTCCGGTTTTGGAAGTTGCCAGTGCCAGCACCTGACGGTAACTATATAACCCATTAGTAATGACTATGTCGCTCTGTGTCCCGTGATGTACGAGAAAGAAAACAAGACTTTAATATCACTTTAAAAAAAACGTAGCGAAATACTGCACGATAACATGCATGCAGTAATGCACCACAACAGAGTGCAAATGTGCAAAGATGCTTTTCTATAATTAGACTGTACATAATTTGCGTATCCCTGTATTACATTAATAAAAAGAATACAATTGGGTTGTTTGTCCGGGTTCATGGACAGTGCACTATGACAGTGTACATGCAAAATTGTAAGTATCTCAGGCCAAATGAATCCCCACTACCGTCATATTAATATAAATGAGAGCAGGGAAGTGTCCCACTGTTACTTACAAAGGATTGACCGAAAGTGTAGGCAGTGCACAAATTATAACAACGTGTAACTGCCCTCTAGTCATATGCTGCAAATCATGTAAATAAAAAAAAAAATAGTATAAGTAATTCAGAATTCAATGTGGGTAAAGGAATTTGAGTTATTCAAAGAAAAAAAAAACTATGACTGTGTTACTGCATGTGGGAGTTTGTCTTAAGAAAAGGCAAGCCACCACTATCCCATGCTACCACCCTGTTTTTTCACATTGCAAAAATTTCTGAGGTGCTGAGTGTTTTTTTCCAGTAAACTCCCCAATAATCCCTGACATCTGGCATTTCTACCACAGCTTCACTTTCTGAGTTAAGCTGATCAAACCTCAGCATGAATGTTATAGCAAAGAAACTGGAATTTTTCTCATCCAAGAACCTGCTTTACTCATCAGGTACTGTATTTATTTGTGCAATTTAAACAATGAGATTAGAGAATAAGTTATAATAATTTTTCTTACATTACTGATAATTTTTTACAGCATTTAATTATAATTGTAGCGGTACCCACGTAGGGGCTGCTGGATATTGTGGTCCACCTGTTACCCTGCCCAGCCTGGCATTCACTTCCCAGTCACTCTTGTGACAATGAATAGTTTGTATGTTTGTTTTGCATTTTATTGAGGGATTTTGAACTTGGATAGGGTAAGGGAAATTATGGGATGCCCAGAATCAATAATGAAATCAATAAGATGATTACCGTATATACTCGAGTATAAGCCGACCCAAATATAAGCCGAGGCACCTAATTTTACCTAAAAAAACTGGGAAAACTTATTGACTCGAGTATAAGCCTAGGGTGTCCATCTGCATGCCTCACTGTGCCTCACTGTGTCCATGTGCATGCCTCACTGTGTCCATGCCTCACTGTGCCCATGCCTCACTGTGCCCATGCCACACTGTGTCCATGCCTCACTGTGCCCATGTCTCACTGTGTCCATGACTAGACTGTGGTTTAACATGGGAGTCTATGGAAGGAGTGCTCAGCTTTGAAAAATCGGTGCTCCCCGGCTGTAGGTCCCCCAGACAACAAACTTTGCACACTTGTAGAGGATAAATGGGGCTACATGTGTGCCAAGCTTCGGGTCCAGGGGACCTACAACCGGCCAATACCGGGTCCCCAAAATCACCAAAGAAATTACAGTTTAACATTAGAATCTATGGAAGGGTTGCCCGGCTTTGAAAAATCGGTGCTCCCCGGCCGTAGGTCCCCCGGAAAACAAATTTTGCACAATCGTAGAGGCCGGCCGGTACCGGGTCCCCAAAGTCCGGGAGATCAGGCACAAAAAGGTGACTCGAGTATAAGCTGAGGGGGGCATTTTCAGCACAAAAAAATGTGCTGAAAAACTCGGCTTATACTCGAGTATATACGGTAGTTGGAACCTCTATTTACACTTCTAGAGTTCCAGAACAATGCTTATTTGTAGACTGTTCCTCTCTCTCCTGTACAATACTTGGTTCCTGGTACAGCTAGAACATGGTAGGCCCAACTCTGACTTCGTCAGGCCTTAGCCATTGCCATTTGCAGGAAGGGACTGTGGGCCCCTTTAATGTAGCAACAAAGAAAAAAAAGGCCTTTAACGCTAGCTGTCCTTTGGTGGACTACTGATCCCAGTCAGTCCTCTTCAGGCCCTGCCAGCCGTTCTGGCTGAATCTGCCCAACTCCACTGCCCATGACACCACAGTCTCTCCCGCTGGCTCTACATCCATCTCAGACTGCACTCTCCCAGTCCACTGCAGCATGCCTCCCCAGCTCTCCCAACTGTGCCTGTCAATCACCAGCACTCCTGGCTGCACTCCATTGAATCCTTCCTGGAGACTTGCCTGGCAACACTAGCTCCCTGTCATGACCTTGCAGTAATACTTTCATGACCTGTCTGTCTCTTACCTGGTCTATGTATCAGCCTTAGGGCTTGTACTCTCACACCTGCATGGTTAAGTAATCTTCCCTTAGTGTGGCTCCACCCTAGCCTCAACAGGAACCACTATTTAACACTGTGTACTCCAAGCCTGCCTTGCCGTGCAATATTGTGTGTTTGGTTTTCTCTTTCCTGATTGCTGTGTGCTCTATGTTTGTCTCTGTTACCGATCTTGGCGTGTTTTCAACTATCCCTGTCTGCTTGTGACCTTGAACTTTGGCATGTTCTCGACAATCCCAGCCTGCTTGTGACCCTGACCTTTGGCGTGTTCTCTGTTATCCTTGTCTGCTAGTCGCCGGGACCTTTGGCTTATCTCCTTACTGCCCCTTGTTGTCCTGGCCTGCTGCTTCCTCTCCATACTCCTGTAGCCTACCGTGAGCGTGAGCTGGGAGACCCTGGGGGTCGCGAGCTGGAGCCAGTTGTAGCGCAGTCCATCCTCACCACTAGAGACTCTGGTGAACACCTGCTGGCTCTTAGACTCCGCGGCCTGGGGAATCTTATGCTCTAGCTCCCTGTGGGATCCGTGTTGGTGCTCCAGTGGACCTGCCTTCCTGAACCACTACAGCAGTCAGCCGTAGGTCCATTACCTTAGCGGTGCACTCCTGACCCCAATGGGGTGCATCTGTCACCTGGCCTCAGGTGACCTGACACTCCTGTTGTCTTTCTCGGTTCCTCTCTGTGCCTCTTGTCCAGATCCTTCTATGTTTCACAGCAAGGCTCCGACTTGCACCCAAATCCCTCGGGCCCAAGGTCACCCCCCCAAACTGGGGAGTGCTTCAAAGGCCCCGACAACCTTGTGCTCCATCTCCAGCTTCTTCCACCCGACAACTCCTCCCCAGCTGGGCTGACCCTGAGTATATCAAGGAGGCCTGTCCCCTGACAATCCTAGTTGGGATTGGTCAGGGCTCCCTGAGACACCCCAGACATCTTCACCTCTCTTCCCCTCCTTCCTTCCAATATTCTCTAGAAGCAGAAGGGAGGTAACCAAAAGATGATGCTATCTGTGAGTCACAAGCTTACACTGAGACACTCCCAGACCACACAGATCAAAACAGCTTACAGCTAGGCCTGGTTCAATTTAAATGTAATCCTACTTCTAGCACCTACCTAAAGTAGAGGGTGCTACATAAGAACTGGATAAAATTATTGATGAAATTTGATTCAAAGCCAAGGACCTTCCAGTGAGTAGGGATAAGTTTTTGGGTTTGTTGCCATCATGGGTTTGAGGTGAACTCTGTGTATTTGAGGTTTGTGGTCCTGGCACATTTAATATAAATTTCACTGGGCCCAATTTTTGTAACCATAATGTACTCCTGGCCTGGGTACTTATGTCAGCTGGCTTAGAAGGGGGAAGCTGTCCCAGTTAGGAGAAGACAGTGATTGTTGCTAGCGGCTATTGCAGTCTCAAGCGATAATCTCAGGTAAAACCCGGCTTGCTGGTTGTACCCAAGTTGATTGATTGGTCAAATTGGTACATGGCCTGCCTTAGTTGCTATTCAGTGATGCAGTGCTATATTGCTCTTAGTTAATGTAGATTGCAGTGTTGTGGGCTACATATTCTTGTGTCATCAAGAAAAAGTAGCAGCCGGCAACTCCATAACATCAAGCGTATTTATTGTAAAGCCTTAACAGTGAGTACAGTCAGCAGCAGACTAGTTATGGCGATAAGCCTTTTGTTCACAGCACCCATGCAGTGCTGGAAGTTCAGCACTGTGAAAAGGACCCGGCTTTAATGAAGATAACATTTCTAAAGAAAGGAGCACTTTACCGGACATGGGATACTCATTATTATAGGTGTTATGTGACTAAGCTGTATATAAAAAAAAGGTTTTACCTAAACTTAAACATTAAGGGAAATATCTATAAAGTTTTGTGAGAGCACCCATTCCCCAGCTACCTAACAAAGTCAAAAGCAGATACAATGGGGGTTCATTTACTTAAAACTGGAGAATGCAAAATCTGGTGCAGCTGTGCATGGTAGTCAATCAGCTTCTAACTTCAGCTTGTTCAATTAAGCTTTGACAAAAAAACTGGAAGCTTATTGGTTTATATGCAGAATTGCACCAGATTTTGCACTCTCTAGTTTTAGTGAATCAACCTCAATGTGTTGCACTGGGAAGTGATATCATCATGTTCTCACACACAATGGGGTTGATTTACTAAAATTGGAGAGTGCAAAATCTGGTGCAGCTGTGCATGGTAGCCAAGCAGCTTCGAACTTCAGCTTGTTCAATTAAGCTTCGACAAAAAAAAAAACTGTTTTCAATCTCTTTTTACATTTTTTTAGATAAAAAGTAAGACAATTTTACAGATACATTACATATATATTCATTTATATTTTAATTACATTAAAAAATTGGATAAAGTTCTATATATTAATTTTGTCTTAACATTCTTACATCATTCTTCCTATAATACATCTCATTCCCATCTCGCTACTCCATTCATTCCTAAACATTTAGACCAATATAGTCACCACTAGGGATGAGCTTCGTGTTCGAGTCGAACATACATTCGACTCGAACATCGGCTGTTCGATCGTTCGACGAAGATCGAACGATTTGGGCCGTTCGCGCCAAATTCGAGTGACGCGAACGGCCCACAATGCACTACGCCATCGCAGTGTCATCCAGGCGCTGTGATTGGCCAAGCATGCACTGTGACCCCGCATGCTTGGCCAATCACAGCGCCGGCAGCGAGGAGAGCAATGATTGGCCACAGGCAGGATGCCTGTGGCCAATTATTGCTGAGGGTGTTTAGTACACGCCCCACACTATAAAAGGCCGCCAGCACGGCGGCCTAGTGTAGTGTGTTCCGGAGCAGGGAAAGAGAAGCATAGGCAGGGACAGTGACATTTTTTTTTTTCTTGCTTAACCTGGATTCCTTTAGTTTAGGGAAAGAGAAGGATAGGTAGGGAGAGTGTCAGTCTGTTTTACTGTGCTAAACCTTGTTTGTAGGGACAGGGAAGGACAGTGAGGGAAATTCTCATTGTGCTATACTGTGCTAAAGCATTCCTCATCAACCATCTTTAAAAAAAATTTTTTATAGGGACAGAAAACTATAGGTAGGGAGAGTGTCAGTGTGTTTTACTGTGCTAAACCTTGTTTGTAGGGACAGGGAAGGACAGTGAGGGAAATTCTCATTGTGCTATACTGTGCTAAAGCATTCCTCATCAACCATCTTTAAAAAAAAAATTTTTTATAGGGACAGAAAACTATAGGTAGGGAGAGTGTCAGTGTGTTTTACTGTGCTAAACCTTGTTTGTAGGGACAGGGAAGGACAGTGAGGGAAATTCTCATTGTGCTATACTGTGCTAAAGCATTCCTCATCAACCATCTTTAAAAAAAAAAAAATTTATAGGGACAGAAAACTATAGGTAGGGAGAGTGTCAGTGTGTTTTACTGTGCTAAACCTTGTTTGTAGGGACAGGGAAGGACAGTGAGGGAAATTCTCATTGTGCTATACTGTGCTAAAGCATTCCTCATCAACCATCTTTAAAAAAACATTTTTTATAGGGACAGAAAACTATAGGTAGGGAGAGTGTCAGTGTGTTTTACTGTGCTAAACCTTGTTTGTAGGGACAGGGAAGGACAGTGAGGGAAATTCTCATTGTGCTATACTGTGCTAAAGCATTCCTCATCAACCATCTTTAAAAAAAAAAAATATAGGGACAGAAAACTATAGGTAGGGAGAGTGTCAGTGTGTTTTACTGTGCTAAACCTTGTTTGTAGGGACAGGGAAGGACAGTGAGGGAAATTCTCATTGTGCTATACTGTGCTAAAGAATTCCTCATCAACCATCTTTAAAAAAACATTTTTTATAGGGACAGAAAACTATAGGTAGGGAGAGTGTCAGTGTGTTTTACTGTGCTAAACCTTGTTTGTAGGGACAGGGAAGGACAGTGAGGGAAATTCTCATTGTGCTATACTGTGCTAAAGCATTCCTCATCAACCATCTTTAAAAAATTTTTTTTTTATAGGGACAGAAAACTATAGGTAGGGAGAGTGTCAGTGTGTTTTACTGTGCTAAACCTTGTTTGTAGGGACAGGGAAGGACAGTGAGGGAAATTCTCATTGTGCTATACTGTGCTAAAGCATTCCTCATCAACCATCTTTAAAAAAACATTTTTTATAGGGACAGAAAACTATAGGTAGGGAGAGTGTCAGTGTGTTTTACTGTGCTAAACCTTGTTTGTAGGGACAGGGAAGGACAGTGAGGGAAATTCTCATTGTGATATACTGTGCTAAAGCATTCCTCATCAACCATCTTTAAAAAAAAAAATTATAGGGACAGAAAACTATAGGTAGGGAGAGTGTCAGTGTGTTTTACTGTGCTAAACCTTGTTTGTAGGGACAGGGAAGGACAGTGAGGGAAATTCTCATTGTGCTATACTGTGCTAAAGCATTCCTCATCAACCATCTTTAAAAAAAAAAAATTATAGGGACAGAAAACTATAGGTAGGGAGAGTGTCAGTGTGTTTTACTGTGCTAAACCTTGTTTGTAGGGACAGGGAAGGACAGTGAGGGAAATTCTCATTGTGCTATACTGTGCTAAAGCATTCCTCATCAACCATCTTTAAAAAAAAATTTTTTATAGGGACAGAAAACTATAGGTAGGGAGAGTGTCAGTGTGTTTTACTGTGCTAAACCTTGTTTGTAGGGACAGGGAAGGACAGTGAGGGAAATTCTCATTGTGCTATACTGTGCTAAAGCATTCCTCATCAACCATCTTTAAAAAAACATTTTTTATAGGGACAGAAAACTATAGGTAGGGAGAGTGTCAGTGTGTTTTACTGTGCTAAACCTTGTTTGTAGGGACAGGGAAGGACAGTGAGGGAAATTCTCATTGTGCTATACTGTGCTAAAGCATTCGTCATCAACCATCTTTAAAAAAAAAAAAATTATAGGGACAGAAAACTATAGGTAGGGAGAGTGTCAGTGTGTTTTACTGTGCTAAACCTTGTTTGTAGGGACAGGGAAGGACAGTGAGGGAAATTCTCATTGTGCTATACTGTGCTAAAGCATTCCTCATCAACCATCTTTAAAAAAACATTTTTTATAGGGACAGAAAACTATAGATAGGGAGAGTGTCAGTGTGTTTTACTGTGCTAAACCTTGTTTGTAGGGACAGGGAAGGACAGTGAGGGAAATTCTCATTGTGCTATACTGTGCTAAAGCATTCCTCATCAACCATCTTTAAAAAAAAAAAAATTATAGGGACAGAAAACTATAGGTAGGGAGAGTGTCAGTGTGTTTTACTGTGCTAAACCTTGTTTGTAGGGACAGGGAAGGACAGTGAGGGAAATTCTCATTGTGCTATACTGTGCTAAAGCATTCCTCATCAACCATCTTTAAAAAAAAATTTTTTTATAGGGACAGAAAACTATAGGTAGGGAGAGTGTCAGTGTGTTTTACTGTGCTAAACCTTGTTTGTAGGGACAGGGAAGGACAGTGAGGGAAATTCTCATTGGGCTATACTGTGCTAAAGCATTCCTCATCAACCATCTTTAAAAAAACATTTTTTATAGGGACAGAAAACTATAGGTAGGGAGAGTGTCAGTGTGTTTTACTGTGCTAAACCTTGTTTGTAGGGACAGGGAAGGACAGTGAGGGAAATTCTCATTGTGCTATACTGTGCTAAAGCATTCCTCATCAACCATCTTAAAAAAAAAAAAAATTATAGGGACAGAAAACTATAGGTAGGGAGAGTGTCAGTGTGTTTTACTGTGCTAAACCTTGTTTGCAGGGACAGGGAAGGACAGTGAGGGAAATTCTCATTGTGCTATACTGTGCTAAAGCATTCCTCATCAACCATCTTTGAAATCCTTGTTTTTTGGACAGTCAGGGAAATTGTCATTGTGCTATTCTGTGCGAAAGCAATCATCCTCAACCATATTTAGAAATCCTTAAGTAAAGGGACAGAGAAGGACACCTGAAGGTAGCCCTTATTGCTTTTTTTCCCATCTCCCTGCAGGCCATCCATTAGAATGTCTGGAAGGCAAACAAGGAGAGGCAGACAGTCAGGAGGCAATAAAAGAGGGCAAGCAGGCTCTGTGTCTGGGGGCAACAGTGCTGGTCGTGGACGCGATGCATTGTCATCAGCACATGGCCATGGGACACGCTTGTCCTTCTTTTCGGCAGCTGGACATGTTGAGCCACATCATGCCGAAGACTTGGTAGAGTGGATGACCAAGCCCTCCTCCTCCTCCTCATCCTCTCTCACCCAGGCTCAGGGTACTGGCAAAGCAGCTGCCAAAGAGTCCTCTTCCCTGGTATCAATGTCAGGCTCATCATCAGTCACTCCTTCCCTAGACCCACCATGTCCTCCTCCTGAGGAGTCCCCCGAACTGTTTGAGCACAGTGTTGGGTACATGCTCCAGGAGGATGCCCAGCGTTTCGAAGGGTCTGATGATGAAACCCAGCTAGAGGAAGGCAGTAGCGTGAGAGCAGACAGAGGGGATGCTCAAGAAGGACACCAATCTGGCAGTCATGTTCCAGCAGCTGCAGCATACTGCCAGATTGGCTCCAGTGATGAGGAGGGAGGGGATGATGAGGTCACTGACTCCACGTGGGTGCCTAATAGGAGAGAGGAGGAGGAGGAGGATGAGGAGGAGGCACATCTCCAACGAGGCAGGATGCCCTTTGGTGGCCAGCGTAAGGGCGGTACACCGACGAAATCACACCGCAGAGCTCCGCCTGTGCAGGGCGCTGCCTCTGCCCGTCATTCAAAAAGTTCTTTGGTGTGGGCCTTTTTTGAGGCTAGTGCATCAGATCGCACAGCTGCTGTTTGCAACATATGTCTCAAGCGTATATCGCGTGGCCAAAACATCAGCCGCTTGGGTACCACATGCCTGACCAGACATATGTTGACCTGCCATGCAGCTCGTTGGCAAGCCTACCTCAAAGACCCACACCAAAGAACAAAGCGGACCTCTCCTTGCACCGCATCAGCTGGGAACTCCAACCCCACTATAACTTCAGTCCTCTCTGAAACATGCACTGAGAGGAATGAAGGTGTAGAATTAGGTGTGTCACAGCCAAGTACTTGCGGCCACTCTGCTAGCAGTACACCGACGTCCGATTCTAGCAGGCAAATTTCCCTGCCCCAGCTGCTGGACCGTCAAAAGAAGTTCACTCCCAGCCATCCACATGGCCAGCGGTTGAATGCTAGCTTGGCTAAATTGCTAGCGCTTCAACTGCTGCCTTTTCAGTTGGTAGACTCGGCCCCCTTCCGTGAGTTTGTGCAATGTGCGGTTCCTCAGTGGCAGGTTCCCAAACGCCACTTTTTCTCACGGAAGGCTATTCCGGCTCTCTACCGACATGTGGAAGGCAATGTCTTGGCCTCGCTGGACAGGGCGGTCAGCGGTAAGGTGCATATTACCGCTGACTCATGGTCCAGCAGGCATGGACAGGGACGTTACCTTTCTTTCACGGCCCATTGGGTCACTCTTTTGGCAGCTGGGAAGGATGCAGGACAAGGTGCAGTAGTGTTGGAGGTTGTTCCACCGCCACGCTTCCAAAATGCTACTACTGGTTGTGACACACCTCTCTCCTCCACCCCCTCCTCTTCTTCTTTCTCCATGGCCTCTTCCTGTGCTTTGTCCTCTGAACCAGCGGTGCTCCGTAGGCGTTCAAGGGGCTACGCAAGTACGCAGGCAAAAAGATGCCATGCCGTGCTTGCGCTGGTGTGTTTGGGGGACAGAAGCCACACTGGGGCAGAGGTCCTGTCTGCTCTGCAGGGCCAGGCCGAGAGGTGGTTGACGCCACGCCAGCTTAAGCCAGGAATGGTGGTTTGCGACAATGGCACCAACCTCCTCTCCGCCCTCCGACAGGGACAACTGACCCATGTGCCCTGTGTGGCTCACGTCCTTAACTTGGTGGTGCAGCGGTTCTTGGGCAGGTACCCGGGCTTACAGGATGTCCTGAGGCAGGCCAGGAAAGTCTGTGTGCATTTCCGCAGATCTTATAATGCCAGTGCTCGCCTGGCTGAGCTGCAAAAGGAGTTGAACCTGCCCAAGAACCGCCTTATATGTGACATGCCCACCAGGTGGAACTCAACGTTGGCCATGCTGCAGCGGCTGCACACGCAGCAGAGGGCCATCAATGAGTACCTGTGCGACTACGGCACCAGGACAGGGTCAGGGGAGCTTGGTTTTTTTTCTCCACGCCAGTGGGGCATGATCAGGGATGCATGCACTGTCCTGGCACCATTTGAGGAGGCCACGAGGATGGTGAGCAGTGACAGTGCATGCATCAGTGACACTGTACCTCTTGTCCACCTGTTGGAGCACACGCTGCGTGGAATAATGGACAGGGCACTTGAGGCAGAACAGAGGCCCCCTTTACCCAGACAGTGTTCCTTCTGTCCCACCCATCGCACAGGAAGAGGACGAGGAGGAGGAGGAGGAGGAGGAGGATTGTGTCAGCATGGAGGTGGAGCCTGGCACTCAGCAGCATCAACAGCAGCAGTCTTTTAGGGATGATTTACAGTCCCAAGAAACCCGTGGACTTGTACGTGGCTGGGAGGAGGTGGCTGCGGATCATGTCGTCCTTAGTGACCCAGAGGACTCCGGACCGAATGCCTCAGCTAACCTACGCTGCATGGCCTCCCTGATCCTGCAAAGTCTGCGGAAGGATCCTCGTATTCTTCGGATCAAGGAGAGGGACCATTACTGGCTGGCCACTCTCCTTGATTCACGGTACAAGGGTAAGGTTGCGGACCTTATGTTACCGTCGCAGAGGGAGCAGAGGATGAGACAACTCCGGGAGGCCTTGCAGAAAGGTCTGTGCAACGCGTTCCCAGAGACTGGGAGGTTACAAACTCCTGGTCCTGGACAACGAGTTGCTGAGGCTTCGGCCAGTCAAAGAAGGAGCGGTGGGGAAGGTGGCCGTCTGACCGATGCGTTCAGACAATTCTTTAGTCCGCAGCCCCAAAGTATGATCGGTTCCAGCAACCATCGCCAGCGTCTGATAAACATGGTGCAGGAATATCTAGGGGCAAGGTCAGACTTGGACACCTTCCCCACCGAAAATCCTCTGGCTTACTGGGTCTTGAGGATGGATCACTGGCCAGAGCTTGCACAGTATGCAATTGAGCTACTGGCCTGTCCTGCATCCAGCGTTCTTTCGGAACGCACATTCAGTGCTGCTGGAGGATTTGTCACGGATCACAGGGTGCGCCTGTCCACCGACTCGGTTGATCGACTGACTTTCATCAAGATGAACCAGTCTTGGATCACCACCAGCTACCACACACCTGATGCTGATATAACAGACTAATTGATTTTAACATGTCACATCCCTTCAAGACTGATGCTGATGCTGAGTGCCTGTGCTGTTATGTTGACTGGCTATCCTCCTCCTCCGAGTCCTCAATGATACGATTGATGATGATAGCTTGGAAGATCATTTTTGTTTATGGGTGCCGCCACCAGTGCCTAACGCCCAATTTTTCAGCCCCTGTTTAACAGGGGCGTGTAATTACAATTTTTGAAGCAATACTTTGCAACAGGGCTCATTGCTGTGCTCCAAGTACAGTATCTGTGAGGGGTTGCAGTGTTGTGCCACCACTGCCTAAGGCCCAATTTTTCAGCCCCTGTTCAACAGGGGCATGTAATTACAATTCTTGATCTAATAATTCACAGCAGGGCCCATTGCTGCACCCACCAAGAGTAACTCTGAGGGCTTACAGTGTTGTGGCAACGCCACCACCACCACCACCACGAAAGGCCCAATTTTTCAGCCCCTGTTCAAAAGGGGCATGTAATTACAATTCTTGATCTAATAATTCACAGCAGGGCCCATTCCTGCACCCACCAAGAGTAACTCTGAGGGCTTACAGTGTTGTGGCAACACCACCACCACCACCACCACCACGAAAGGCCCAATTTTTCAGCCCCTGTTCAACAGGGGCATGCAATTACAATTCTTGATCTAATAATTCACAGCAGGGCCCATTGCTGCACCCACCAAGAGTAACTGTCAGGGCTTACAGTGTTGTGGCACCAGCACCACCATCAAAGGCCCAATTTTTACTACCACTGTTCAACAATTATATGTAATTACAATTCCTGATATAATAGTTGACAGCAGGGCGTTCCAGCACCAACCAAGAGTAACTGTGAGTGCTTACAGTGTTGTGCCAACACCAACAACTAAGGGGCCTATTTCTGCAGAGTATATACGGCAGGTCCCTACTTTCAAACATCCAACTTACAAACGACTCCTACTTGCAAACGCAAGAAGACAACAGGAAGTGAGAGGAAATCTACCCCTAGGAAGGAAAATTCTCTCCTGTAAGAATTAATATGGGAGAAAGGTGTCTCCTCTGTACTGATGCTTTATCACCAATCCTTGTTTCAAGAAAAACACCACATTTCAAAAACAGTTGTCATTGGGACGGAAAGTGAGGTGAAATGTTCTGAACAGGGGCACAGACAGCAAAACAAATGTTACAGGGGTGATAACCCTTACCTATGTTTTCCAAAAAGTTTAAAAATAGATTTTTGGGCTGGAGCTACACTTAAACAATGTACCTGTTCAAAATTACAAACAGATTCTACATAAGAACAAACCTACAGTCCCTGTCTTGTATGCACCGCCTGTATACGGCTGTTCAGAGTATATAGGGCCTTTTTTATTTTATGTGCGGGGTTCCCCTTAATATCCATACAAGACCCAAAGGGGCTGGTAATGGGCTGGGGTAGGGGGGGGTCATGGGGTAGCTATGCCATTTTTCTTAAAGATTTTCATCCATATTACCGGGACCAGACATTACATTAAAGCCGCAAGCAGTTTTAAATGGCTTTTTTTTCCTTTAGAAGTGTCATTTTGTGCAGGGACAGTTCTAAACACGGGAAACACGTGGCACTTCACAGGCATACTTTAGACACCCCCCAGGTACGATATTTAAAGGAATATTTGACTTTTTTTTTTCACTTTATGCATCATTAAAATGACTGCTCCCGAAAAACGACCGTTTTTAAAACTTCTTTTTGCATTGATACATGTCCCCTGGTGCAGAACCCGGGTTCCCAAACCCTTTTTAGGACAATAACATGCATAATAGTCGTTATAATTAGCACTTTAGAATTCGAACGTTCGCATCCATTGTATTTAATAGGGTTCTAATGTTCGTACGAACTTTCGGTCCGTTCGCGGGTTCTGGTGCGAACCGAACCCGGGGGTGTTCGGCTCATCACTAGTCACCACCCAAAAAAAAAAAGGGGGGGATACAGTCCCATCTATAGATATTGTATAATATTTGCTGAGGCTCGAAACTTTTCCCAATGCTGCCATGCTTTTTGATTTAGGTTACTTAAACTTTCCTCAAAATTAATCATTTGTTCCATTGATTGCATTTCGTTCATCTCACAGATCCATTCTATTATTGTGGGACTTTTAGTTTTTCTCCCATTTCGAGCTATTATTGTTCTGGCTGTTATCATATGGCAAAGGACATCTGCCCCAATAGCTTTCATTGTTCCAGGAAGAATAGATAATATTGAGATATTAACATTTGGCTGTATCTCACTTCCCAATATCACCTGATATATATTAAATATCCTAAGCCAGAAGTCCTTCACCAATGGACAACAGTACCATATATGTATCATTGTTCCTTTTTCCTTATGACATCTCCAACATGTTTCCGAGTTATTTCCATTTATTTTGTGTAAATCGACCGGGCTCCAATACCATCTCATCATAATTTTATAGTTTCTTTCCATGATGTTTGGTATCTATCGATAATTTATGTATTAATTGAAATGCCTTCTTCCACTCTAATGATGAAATTGGTCTCTCTATTTCAATTTCCCATTTTTTCATATGTGTTATCTCCTCCAAGGGCCCAGAAGGAATTAGAAGTTTATATGTGATTGACAGTCGGTTTCTGTTCTTGTATTAAAATTTGTTCAAAGTTAGTCAATGATCTATCAATCAAGGGAAGTTGTATATTTGATCCAATATATGTATATAATTGGCACCGTTGCATCTATTTTTGTTTATGTTCATGTCCCAATTCATCCAACGGAGGAAACCCAGCATTTACTAGGGTGTGCACTGTCCTTGTGTTTTCTGATCTATTCGGTTTAATAAAGTGTGTAGCCTCTAGTGCTGGTGGATTTCTGAGTTGGTGAATAATGGAATCATAGGCCCATCCATTGTGGAGAGACATTTCCTTTTCATCACTATGTCCCATATCTTCAATGTTGCTGTCACAAAAAGTGTTGATTCTTTTTTTCCAGGACAAAACTGTGGTTTAATTCATGGTAGTGACTTAAGTTGTAGAGAAATAATATCTTCTTCTAGAGTTACCCATTATTTATATTTCTCATTGTGGAACCAATCAATAATCCTACTTATAGATGCTGCATATAAATACGTTATAAAGTCTGGAAGAGCAAGGCCTCCATTTTCTTTTGTTCTAATTAGGATTTCTCTTTTTATCCTTGATGATTTTTTAGCCCAGATAAAACTTCCTATGGCTTTACGTAGTTGTACCATTAAATTAATTGAAGGTACCATAGGTATTGCCTGAAACACATATAATAATTTTGGTAATGTATCCATCTTCACTACATTAATTCTCCCCATCCATGAATAAACCACTTTATCATATCTTTGAAATGATTTTATAACTTTTCGGATCAATGGCACGTAATTTAACTCCTGTAATTTAGACATATCTCTTGGGATATATATCCATAAATATTTAATTGCTGTTTCTTGCCATTTAAAGGAAAAGCTTTTTTGAAGGAGTTCCTGATTTTCTTTTAACAGTGATATATTTAACATCTCTAAAAAAAAAAAACTGGAAGCTGATTTCTTTGAAGAGCTGTTCCAGATTTTTAACAAATCAACCTCAATATGTGAAGAAGATTTTGTTGCCAAAAGTGGTGAGATACTGTGGCTGATTTACTGAAGCTACTTCATACTAAAGGAGTTGAGAATCTTCACAGAATAAATATTTAGTAACGTATGAGTTCATGAGAATGGAAAATTCCTATTTATTTTTTTCATCTGCACATACAGTATCTCACAAAATGAGTACACCCCTCACATTTTTGCAAATATTTTATTATATCTTTTCATGTGACAACACTGAATAAATTACACTTTGCTACAATGTAAAGTAATGAGTGTACAGCTTGTTTAACAGTGTAAATTTGCTGTCCCCTCAAAATAACTCAACACACAGCCATTAACCTCCCTGGCGGTATGATTATTTCAGATTTTAGGTGCTGAAAGTGGTACCATTATTTTGCATGGAAATTTGGCGTTTTATATTGTAGGCCTGCAATTTTTAGGAATAACTCACTTAAATCTGTCCAAACAGGAGTCTAGTAGACATCACGGGTATGACAAAGTTTGAAACACAAAATCATAAATTATAATATAATAAATAACTCTAAAATAATTATAACAATGGTTAACGAAAAACTGACTACCATCCTTTCAGACACGCATGGCAAATTTCTCAGAGTCTGGCGGCCATGGACGACATACTCTCAACCCAACCGATTTGATGACACACTTCTTCTGATCTGATGCTCACCTGCGCGCACATCCCGTGGACTCCCCCCCCTCCCTCCCATCCTCTCTCCTCATTCTTCTCCTCTATACTGGACTTTCCTTTTCTTTTCCCTTTTTAATGTTTCCTTCTTCCTCTTTTGCTACGTTTTATGTATCTTTTCCATAATTTTATCAGGCCGTCAGGTATAGACCGGGCCGAGATGGTTATCATTGAAACATCATATCTTTCACGTTACCTTCTATTTCTGTTAACTTAAATAAGGTATTTTGCCTGATGGGGAAACCCCTGGCCATGCAGCTTCGCTGACATAAGCCCAGGCAACATAAATGTTACATTCTGACCATGGTCACCCTACCTGCCCAGGGACATTTTGATGGGCAAATCTTGGTCTTCCATTTCTCCATAAAATTTTATGGGAGATTAGGTTTGTTACCTGCTTGAGTGTGTGATACATGTCTCTACATGCCGTTATGTATTATTTTTGTCTTATTTCTTTGTTTGTCTAACACGCAATGTAACCATGTGAGGAAAATGTTGTTATATGTTGGATTTCATGCCAATAAAGTCTTTTGTAAAATAAATAAATATAACAAATAATAATATAATAATAATAAAAGTGTTTTTCAATGTTTGATGACGAATTTCCCCACAAATCACTATCGCTCAATTATGCAAATGATTCAAATTTATTATCGCTGTTTTCTAGCTGGTCTAAAACCACTTTTGATGTAAAGGGACACTTTTTGGTTGCTATGGACAATCTCCAGTTTCCAGGCAGTAAGAAAAGTATTTATAATGTAAAAGTGCATGCAAGGTACTGGACAAACCACTAAGGACAAAGGGGGTGTGTAATTATTTGATCCAGTACTGTAATCTTAAGATTACAGTGTACTGTATGTGTTTTTTACTTTTTGAATTTGGCGCCGAACTCCGTCCCCGTGCGTCGCAACGCTCGCAGGGAACGGAGCTCGGCACTGTGAATCGAGCAAGACAAGGTGGCTCTCAGATCACAGCGGGGAGACATCGCAGGATCCAGGGGACAAGGTAAGTAACCTCTACATGGATCCTTGGTACTGAAAATTCACCCCGAGCCACACATTCGGGAATACCGCCAGGCAGGTTAATGTTTAAACCGCTGGCAACAAAAGTGAGTACATTCCTCCCCGGTGTCATGTGACTCATTAGTGTTACAAGGTCTCAGGTGTGAATCTGGAGCGGGTGTGTTAAATTTGGTGTTATCACTCTCACTCTCTCTTACTGGTCACTGGAAGTTCAACATGGCCCCTCATGGCAAAGAACTCTCTGAGGATCTGAAAAAAAGAATTGTTGCTCTACATAAAGATGGTCTAGGCTATAAGAAGAATGTCAAGACCCTGAAACTGAGCAGCAGCATGGTGGCCAAGACCATACAGCGGTTTAACAGGACAGGTTCCACTCAGAACAGGCCTCGTCATAGTTGACCAAAGAAGTTGAGTGCACATGCTCAGCGTCATATTCAGAGGTTTGTCTTCGGGAAATAGACGCATGAGTGCTGCCAGCATTGCTGCAGAGTTTGAAGGGGTTAGGGGTCAGCCTGTCAGTACTCAGACCATACGCCGCACACTGCATCAAATTGGTATGCATGGCTGTCGTCCCAGAAGGAAGCCTCTTCTAAATATGATGCACAAGAAAGCCAGCAAACAGTTTGCTGAATACAAGCAGACTAAGGACATGGATTACTGGAACCATGTCCTGTTGTCTGATGAGACCAAGATAAACTTATTTGGTTCAGATGAAGTCAAGCGTGTGTGGCGGCAACCAGGTGAGGAGTACAAAGACAAGTGTATCTTGCCAACAGTCAAGCATAGGGGTGGGAGTGTCATGGTCTGGGGCTACATGAGAGCTGCTGGCACTGGGGAGCTACAGCTCATTGAGGGAACCATGAATGCCAACATGTACTGTGACATACTGAACAGAGCATGATCCCCTCCCATCGGAGACTGGGCCACAGGGCAGTATTCCAGCATAATAATGACCCCAAACACACCTCCAAGATGACCACTGCCTTGCTAAAGAAGCTGAGTGTAAAGGTGATGGACTGGCCAAGCATGTCTCCAGACCTAAACCCTATTGAGCATCTGTGGGGCATCCTCAAACGGAAGGTGGAGGAGCGCAAGGTCTCTAACATCGACCAGCTCTGTGATGTCATCATGGAGGAGTGGAAGAGGACTCTAATGGCAACCTGTGAAGCTCTGGTGAACTCAATGCCCAAGAGGGTTAATGCAGTGCTGGAAAATAATGATGAGCACACATAATATTGTGCCCAATTTGGATATTTTCACTTAAGGGTGTACTCACTTTTGTTGCCTGCGGTTTAGACATTAATGGCTGTGTGTTGAGTTATTTTGAGGGCACAGCAAATTTACACTGTTATACAAGATGTACACTCACTACTTTAAATTGTAGCAAAGTGTAATTTCTTCAGTGTTGTCACATGAAAAGATATAATAAAATATTTACAAAAATGTGAGGGTGTAATCACTTTTGTGAGATACTTTAATTGGGTATTCAAAGTGAACAGCAATTTTCTTTTCATGTGACTGGATAATTGAAGTAAATATTCATAGCTTCCAACTGTCCCTGATTTTGAGGGACTGTCCCTGATTTGGAGCAATGTCCCTCTGTCCTCCTCATTTGTCCCTCATTTTGGTCTGATCTATATAGATGTATATAAAATGCACTTTTTATTAATCAAAAAGTGTTTTCCAGCACTAAACCTTTCATCTGATTTCTAAATGGCTGTATTTGTAAAAACCAAAAGCTAAGAAAAAGGAATAGTAGTGGTAAAAAAGCACTAGTGGGTTTAACCAATCTTGTTTTTTGTACAATTCTCCTTTAAGGAGGCGTGACAGGGGGTGTGTCCTATGCCTGCATACATTTGTTGACAGGTGTTCCTCATTCCCATCTCAAAAAGTTGGGAGGTATGAATATTTATAAAATGTATTGTGTGAAGAGTTTTAAACCTTTTATGAAGGCAAATATACTGTGCACTGCAAGTGCACTTGCTCGGGAGCTTAGTAAATGAGGTAAAGCTTTACTTTACAAAGAATATCCAATCACATGCAAGGAAAATACATTTTTCACTGTTACATATTAGTATAACACTTCAATAACATTTATAACATTAACCTCCTTAGCGGTAATTCCGAGTCTGGCTTGGGGTGAGTTTTTACTACCAAAAGCGGTAACCCCAAGCCAGACTCTGGCTGCATCGCAGTATCCAGGGAGAGTTACTTACCTTGCTCCCTGGATCCTGCGATGTCTCCCCGCAGTGTCTGCAAGTTGTCTCCTCACTCGATTCACACTGCCAAGGGCCGAGCTCCGTTCCCTGCGACGTTGCGACGCACGGGGATGGAGTTCGGCGCCAAATTCAAAAAGTGAAAAAGACAGTATAGATACAGTATACTGTATTTTATGATTTTATGTTTCAAAATTTATGATATTGTGTTTCAAACTTTATCATACTCAGGATGTCTACTAGACTCTGGTTTGGACAGATTTAAGTGAGTTATTCCTAAGAATTGCAGGCCTACAATATAAAACGGCAAATTTCCATGCAAAATAATTGTACCACTTTCAGCACCTAAAATCAGACAGAATCATACCGCCAGGGAGGGTAACAATACTATGCCTAGAAGCGTGTGTCTTGTGTTTCATTTACACAATGATATACACACTCAGAAATAACAAAACTGATTTAAAACAATTGCGGTTTGCATAACTTTTAAATGTGAAATATTTCCTCTTTCTTTTGCCTCTTGAATGGTATATGGCTGCTGACATTTTACATGTCCGTATACTGCATGGCCAAATACACCCAACAACATAACACAAACTAAGGCCGAACTACTGAATCCATCACATAATATATATATATATATATCCAGTTGTGCATCTATTATTTTAGATCTATAATATCATTAATACCAAAACTTTTGACTAATTTTAAAGTTAAGTACTTTTACATCTTGGACTAATCTATTGCTAATAAACTTATGTAGCGACCTCACCTCTCACTCCCTCCTTCTCTGTCAATGTCAATGGCTCTCGTCTAGGGGACCAGGGAGGAGAGTGTGACGCACCACCAACTCACATCCTCCAGTGTATAGAGGTGTGAGCTATAACCAATTACCTTCGGGCCTGTGCCCCTGTCCAGAGCCAAAGCTCCCCTTGAGGATGATCCTTTAACTCCCAGAAAGCCAAGTTCCACACCATTGAAAGTCCAACACTTATTTATTCTTTTCGAGCAATAAATAGTCCTTTTAGAGCAGACTGGTTAGACAACGAACAGACAAGGTGGTGAGGAAGGTCCAGGCACACACATGAACTTGTTACTCTCCTGTTTTGGTATGCGCAAACAGGCTTGGCGCACGGTCGCTGCCACCGACCGTGAGGGTGGTCGCTACCACCGATCGGGTGAAATAGGATTTAGGCCTCTGCCACCGACCTGGGTTTCAGTTGGGCCGCTACCACCGACCATGAGAACGTGGACTACCTTCTTGAGATGCGGCCCCTGTCAGGGGAGTCATCCATCTGGACGGTCACCAGAGGCCTCCGCCATCACCAGCCAATGCTGCGCTGGATCTCCGGGAAGGCCTCCATCCCTTGCGGGACCCAGTCAAAGGTACTGGGCCCCAGGCCTCCAGAGAGAACCTCACCCCAGACTGAAGGTGTCCGGGGTGGAATCGCAGCTCCGTCCCCGGGCCGAGGGCGCCCGGAGACCACCAGCACTCACACCCAGGCTGAAGGTGCCTGGGCGTGGACCCCGAGCGGAAGATGTCCGCCCCTTTTATCCCCTCTCCCAGCATGCACAGCAGGTTCCCCGCCCCGCTGTACTACTGCTGCGAGAGGACAAAAAGGGTACAGACTTACAATATTGGTTCAACCCCGGCCTATGGCGACAGCGCCACCTACAGGCCGCAGGGAACTGGACACCCCTTGTATTCTCCACTGGCATAAATTGGTCCATGAACCATAACAATTTCTGCATCTGAGCCATTTATCACTCAGATGCCTCCCCTCAATGTAACCGCCCGCTACACATCCCCTCAGTAATTTGACACTGGGCCCCAGTGTCTGGAACCAATTTATGCCCTCACATGTGAGTCCGCATAAATCCGATCCAGAGACAAACCTAATCAAAAAGACAAAAAATAGCAATTTAAAAATGGTTTTGCTTGTGCCTGAACCAAAGGGGAAGGGAAGGAGGGAAGGGAAGGAACAACAAACACACACAGGAATGAACATTCAAAAGCATAACAGCATAATTTTTTTCAAAATAATTTTTCCCCCTCCCACATCACTGTCTTAGACCTGCCCCATTCTCAGCAGACTTGAATGACGTTCTCCTGCAGAGGGGAAAAGAAACACATTATCTGACACAGTGTGTAAGCTGGAGTGAAAAGGCTCCCCCTAGAGGAAACCCTTTCCTTCCAAAAAAAATTAATGTGTGGTGTGTGTGTGTACCCGTTGCGCAACACTCCACCTAGTTGCCGTGTCACGATCTGGAACACTTCTCTTGATCAGCAATCTCTTCATCTGTGCTTTTGCCCTAACTTAACTAAACCCCAAGTCCTCATTATCTTTGCGGTGGAGAGCAGGGAGAACAAAAACAACTGCTCCCAATTCTCCCAAGGGGTAGCCACTCCCTGCAAGGTAAAGAGTCCCTGAGTTCCGGAAAAGGCACTCCGGAATGTCCAGCAACAACAGAAAAAAAACACAGGAGTCTATTCTCCTATAAGTGGAATCTTGGGTGCGGCAGTATCAGGGGTTTCAAGTACCTATCAAAAGTTTCTATATGGTACTCCACATCATCTCCATCCTTTCGACAAATTATCACCCTGTCAGCATGAATGTGCCGACCCAGCATCCATTCAGCCGTGCAATCTTTAAACTTTTTGGAGGCTACAGGAGAACATGAGAGGTACCTGCGAGCGTGGGGCACCTTGAGATGTGTCCAGATAAAATCATCATACCACCGCTGCCTGTGTGCCTCTACTTCATACAACAACTCTCTTGGTAAGTACGGGTACTCCCACCCGTACTCGCTGGCAACCTTCTGGCAAAACAGTCTCTGCAGTCTGGACAAGGGTGGCATTGTGGCACGGTCTCCCTCACCAGGTGTAACAATTGACTCCGGGTGCCGAGGTGCCTTGACCACCTCCATACTGGGCATAGGAACCCGCAACGACACTTGCTTCACCCTAGCTTCGGGCGCAGGTGATTCCGGGAGCAGAAGGGCAGGCAGGGGACCAGATTCCTCCTCAGGCGCCGGGGCCTCCACCCAGAGTGCACTATCCCCAGTAGACATGGGTGAGTCCCTTTGCATATGGGACGAGGCTAGGGGTATCTTGTCCCAGCCCTTCCGCTCAAAGAGTTCATCTATGATGCCATCATCTCCAGTATCAGAGACCGATTCAAGGTCGGAGGTGTCACACTCCTCCGCGGGCAGGTAATTCCTTGTGGACGTGGAATTATCCCCTCCCTCGGGCTCCCATGGCTGTGGATCCCTGACACCTCCTACAAAACACCAAGTCCCGTTCCCCGGCTTACCTCGGCCTTTACTTGAACTGGGATGTCCGGGGCTTTTCCATCCGGATCCATCCAGGCCGGGCGAGCGCAGGGATGTTCCTCCATCACGGCCGCTGGAAGCTCTGACGAGACCGACCTTCCTCTTTGGCGGTGGACAGTGGCGGCCCGTCCTGTGGTCACCAAAAAAAAAAACGGGCCCTTTAAGAGTTTTTCTTTTTTTTTTTTTTTTAAATGTCTTTTTTTTACACATGGCGGCACGACCATAGTGGGCGCAGAAGCGCCGCTACCGCTCGCTTATGCGCCAGGCCGTCACTCACCACAACAATACATAGGTTCATGCATTGCACTATTCAGATGGCCGGCCCCTTGAGCGCCCCTTGAGCGCCGGCCATCTGAATCACAACGTCTGGTTGGTCTTTAGAAGTGCCTATCAGAGCCAGCAGGCTCTGATAGGCTTCCCGACTACAGCCTGAGGGCTGTAATCGGCTTCTAAATATCTAATGAGAGGACGCACAGGGGTGCGTTCCCTGGCCAATCAGGTTCACCGGGTCTGGTTACCGGTAACCTGATTGGCTGAAGTGACATCGAGGGCGGGAGAAGACATTGAGGACGGAAGAAGGACGGCGCTGACTCGAGGAAGGTTAGTGCAGGGCTGGGGGGGGGAACTGGCTGTATATGGGGGAGAAACTGGCTGTATATTGGGGACAAACTGGCTGTATTATGGGGGACAAACTGGCTGCATATAGGGGAGAAACTGGCTGTATTATGGGGGAGAAACTGGCTGTATTATGAGGACAAACTGGCTGCATATGGGGGAGAAACTGGCTGCATATGGGGGAGAAACTGGCTGTATTATGGGGGAGAAACTGGCTGCATATGGGGGAGAAACTGGCTGCATATGGGGGAGAACTGGCTGTATTATGGGGGAGAAACTGGCTGCATATGGGGGAGAAACTGGCTGCATTTGGGGGAGAAACTGGCTGCATATGGGGGAGAAACTGGCTGCATATGGGGGAGAAACTGGCTGCATATGGGGGAGAAACTGGCTGTATTATGGGGGAGAAAATGGCTGTATTATGGGGGAGAAACTGGCTGTGTTATGGGGGAGAAACTGGCTGCATATGGGGGAGAAACTGGCTGTATTATGGGGGGAAAACTGGCTCTATTATGAGGGAGAAACTGGCTGTATTATGGGGGAGAAACTGGCTGTATTATGGGGGAGAAACTGGCTGTATTATGGGGGAGAAACTGGCTGTATTATTGGGGGAGAAACTGGCTGTATTATGGGGGAGAAACTGGCTGTATTATGGGGGAGAAACTGGCTGTATTATGGGGGAGAAACTGGCTGCATATGGGGGAGAAACTGGTTGTATTATTGGGGGACAAACTGGCTGTATTATTGGGGGACAAACTGGCTGTATTATTGGGGGAGAAACTGGCTGTATTATGGGGGAGAAACTGGCTGTATATTGGGGGGAAACTGGCTGCATTTGGGGACAAACTAGTGGCGTTTGGGCACAGTGGCTGCGTTTTAATTGGCACAGTGGTGGCAATTGATGATTTTTTTTTCAGTTTGTTTGCGCCCCCCCAAAAAATTTGAGCACCAGCCGCCACTGGTGGTGGGAGTAGGGAAGCTGTGGTGACTAAAGCAGCATCCTCTGATTTTTTCATCCTCCAAACTTTTGATCGCGACTTCTCCGGAAGTCTCTACAGTGTGCGTGGGAATGGCTGTCCAAGCTTTGACTTCTCCTTCACGAGTGGTGGTGTCTGTTAGGCAGTTGAGGTGGAAGGCCTGAGGCCTTTCTATGGATTGCTACACCTCGAAAATGAACTCTCCGCAGGCCTCGCAGCGCCCAAACGGCTTCAGCTGAACCACCAGTCCCGAACAGCCGGGACAAATCACACCAAGGGCCTCAACGTCCTTGCATACATACAGGGCGAATCGCCCCCGGGGCTTGAGCCTGATTCCCTTATCCGTAACTGAAGCAGCAATTGGGGTCATCCTGGTATTGGTAGAAACTGGAACCCAGGAGGCATTGGTGAACACACTGACCGATTGCTGCTCCATCGCGCACTGAATAACTGGCGTCAAGTCCCCACGTGCATCCCCGCACATGGCCGGACTCCTCCCCTTTTCCACACCAGTTCGCGGGCTTTCTCCTTGGCACGCCCACGGACTGTGCAGGGAGGGTGTGCCTCGTGGCGCGTTGGCCAAAAATGGCTGACCTCCTCGGAACTCCTTTGGGCAGCAAAGTTCAAACTTCTGGAGGCCTCGGCTCCGTTACACGAACACAAATCCCCGACCTCACCTCTCACTCCCTCCTTCTCTGTCAATGTCAATGGCTCTCGTCTAGGGGACCAGCGAGGAGAGTTTGACGCACCACCAACTCACATCCTCCAGTGTATAGAGGTGTGAGCTATAACCAATTACCTTCGGGTCTGTGCCCCTGTCCAGAGCCAAAGCTCCCCTTGAGGATGATCCTTTAACTCCCAGAAAGCCAAGTTCCACACCATTGAAAGTCCAACACTTATTTATTATTTTCAAGCAATAAATAGTCCTTTTAGAGCAGACTGGTTAGACAACGAACAGACAAGGTGGTGAGGAAGGTCCAGGCACAAACATGAACTTGTTACTCTCCTGTTTCGGTATCCGTAAACAGGCTTGGCGTACGGTCGCTGCCACCGACCGCGAGGGTGGTCGCTGCCACCGACCGGGTGAAATAGGATTTAGGCCCCTTTCACACTGGGGCGGGCAGGAGCGGTGGCAGTATAGCAGCGCGATTTGCAGCGCTGCTCTACCGTTGTTCTTACCGCGGTATGCGGTCGCTAGGGGGGTGAATTTAACCCCCGCTAGCGGCCGAAAAAGGGTTAATACCGCCCGCAAACTGCGGCTATTGCCGTGGTTTGCGGGCAGTATTACCGCGGTGTCCCATTGATTTCAATGGGCACCCGCGGTAAAGGAGCGGTGAACACACCGCTCCTTTACCGCTGTAAAGAAGCGGCTAGCAGGACTTTTGGAGCGGTCCTGCTAGCACACTTTGGAGCGGTCCTGCTATTATTAGCGCTAAACCGCATGAAAAACGCCCCAGTGTGAAAGGGGCCTAAGGCCTCTGCCACCGACCTGAGTTTCAGTTGGGCTGCTACCACCGACCATGAGAACGTGGACTACCTTCTTGAGATGCGGCCCCTGTCAGGGGAGTCATCAATCTGGACGGTCACCAGAGGCCACCGCCGTCACCAGCCAATGCTGCACTGGATCTCCGGGAAGGTCACTTCTCTGGTCCCCCTCGCCCTAGATTCGGGTGTCCAATACCGGAGGACACCCTAGGAATCCTCCATCCCTTGCGGGACCCAGTTGAAGGTACTGGGCCCCAGGCCTCCAGAGAGAACCTCACCCCAGACTCAAGGTGTCCGGGGTGGAATCGCAGCTCCGTCCCCGGGTCGAGGGTGCCCGGAGACCACCAGCACTTACACCCAGGCTGAAGGTGCCTGGGCGTGGACCCCGAGCGGAAGATGTCCGCCCCTTTTATCCCCTCTCCCAGCATGCACAGCAGGTTCCCCGCCCCGCTGTACTACTGCTGCGAGAGGACAAAAAGGGTACAGACTTACAGTGGTGGTTCAACCCCGGCCTATGGCGACAGCGCCACCTACAGGCCGCAGGGGACTGGACACCCCTTGTATCCTCCACTGGCATAAATTGGTCCATGAACCCTAACAATTTCTGCATCTGAGCCATTTATCACTCAGATGCCTCCCCTAAATGTAACCACCCTCTACACTTATAATACTCAATACTTGTGTTTAACATAATATACATCATTGCGGAGCCATTATGGGTCTTTTACATATAATTATTTTTTTCAATTTATATAATTAAAACAGTTCTGCATACCTGTAGAATGATGAGAAAATGAGAGCAGTTTTATTCCGCCATGTTCTGGCTCTCCACTTTATTTCCACTGTTGGCCAGAACGTCACTTCCCCCCTCATTACTGTGTAACGCGCCATCTACAGGTTGCCTCCAGAACATCTTTTACAGAACTCAAACTTAAAGCGGAGTTCCACCCAAAAGTGGAACATCCGCTCATCTGATTTCTCCCCCCCCCTCTGGTGCCACAATTGGCACCTTTCGGGGGGGGAGGGGGACAGGATACCTATCTTTGACAGGTATCCTTTCCCACTACCGGGAGTCCGGGTCGCGGCCCGTGACGCCACCGCGGGGCTTTCTCCTCCACCCCCGGCCGCCGGGCCAGTAGGAGAGAGGAGCAGGCCTCGCTAATGCGCAGTAGGGTCCCAGCGTGAAGCCGAAAGGATACACTGCCGGGTTCCTTTACCCGCAATGGCGGCGGCAGCACCCAACAGCTGATGGAAACATCAGCTGTGGGTGCCAACATCGCTGGACTTCAGGACAGGTAAGTGTCCTATTATTAAAAGCCAGCAGCTGCAGTATGTGTAGCTGCTGGCTTTTAATTTTTTTTGGGGGCGGAACACCGCTTTAATAATAAAAAAAAGTTGTATGGTGTCTATTTTCCTAATATTTTCAACATTATAATTTCCAGTCCATCACACAGAGTTGCACCAGATTTTGTACTTTCCAGTTTTAGTAAATCAACCCAATATTTTGTTATATACCTTTTTGAATTAATTATTGTATTTCCTTTGTGGTTAGAGGGGAGCACTCCGAAGTGATTACATAGGTAGCTGTTCTGTACACATTGCTGGGCTTCTGAAGCACATGATTGCAAACACTTTCCGTCTACCAGTTGTTAGACGCACTTTGTTTAGTGTGATATGATCAGAGAATGTTGAAGCCTCCTCAACCACAATATTCATAGCACCCTCAAAAGTGACACAGAGTTCAGGTGGTATTGGTCTGAACATAAGGAGGATGATGGCTCAATAGTTGTAAGAGTTTATTTTAATATATTTACAGTATAAAAAAAACCTCAAATAATTTGGTCCTGATTTACTAAAGGCCATATATGATTTTTTGTCCCAAAAAGGTGGATCTTTTGAGATAAAGTACATAACAGCTTTAAAAAAGATTCACAGAACACCCTATACCTAAGGGCATGCTGTTTTTCTTGGTTCACAACAATAAGCTACCACTATAAGAGTCCATAAATTTGGTCATATTGCATCTGCATTGTGAAAGCACCCTTCACCCCCAAATTTTGAAATGGGGGCTTGGTAGAGTCAACAATATCAAAACAATGAATGAGCTCACTATCTACATAAAAATAGGATTTTTATAACAGCTTACCTGTAAAATCCTTTTCTTGGAGTACATCACGGGACACAGAGCGACATAGTCATTACTAATGGGTTATATAGATACCTTCAGGTGCTGGCACTGGCAACTTCCAAAACCGGAAGTACCCTCCCCTATATAAGCCCCTCCCATCCGGGAGCACCTCAGTTTTGTAGCAAAGCAATAAGTGTCCCTAAAGAGGGGCGGGAGCTCTGTGTCCCGTGATGTACTCCAAGAAAAGGATTTTACAGGTAAGCTGTTATAAAAATCCTATTTTCTTTCTCGTACATCACGGGACACAGAGCGACATAGTCATTACTAATGGGATGTCCTAAAGCAATGCCCAACGAGGGGGGGGATACACCATACATAAGCTGAGCGCTATCAGACATGAGGATCTTTTGCGGCCTGCAACACACTGCGCCCAAAGGCGACATCCTCCTGACTTCTAACGTCCACCTGGTAGAACCTAGTAAACGTGTGTACTGAAGACCATGTTGCGGCCTTACAGATTTGAGCCAGAGAGGCCTGGTGATGCACTGCCCATGAAGTTCCAACTGCTCTCGTGGAGTGCGCTCTAACTTTGAACGGAGGCGGTCTCCTTCTCAAGCCATAGGCTTGCATTATGACCTGTCGAATCCACTTGGCTAAAGTAGATTTTGATGCTGCCTGACCCTTTCTGGGGCCTTCCGGCAGAATAAACAAAGTATCCGTTCTGCGAATCTGAGCAGTGGCTTTTAGATAAGCTTTAACTGCTCTTACTACATCCAAAGAATGCAATAACTTTTCCTCTACCGAAGTAGGTTTGGGAAAAAAAGAAGGAAGAACCACATCTTGGTTCAAATGAAACCTCGATACCACCTTAGGAAGAAAGGCTGGATGAGGACGTAACACTACTCTGTCCTTATGGATAACCAGATATGGCTCCTTACAGGACATAGCTGCTAATTCCGACACTCTTTTAGCCTAACAAATGGCTACTAGAAAAATCAATTTCCTGGTGAGAAGAACCAAAGAAATATGCTGTAATGGTTCAAATGGTTGTTTCTGTAGAACCGACAGAACCAAGTTTAGATCCCATGGACATATGGGAATATTAACCGGAGGACTAATACGCATCACTCCTTGTATAAAGGCTTTGACTAGTGGATGCGAAGCCAAGGGCCTTTGAAAAAATATTGACAAGGCCGAAATCTGACCCTTGATAGTACTCAAGGCAAGCTTCCTATCTACAGCCCATTGTAGGAAGTCCAGAATCCTACCTATTACGTATTTACGTGGATGCCATTTCTTGGCCTCACACCAGGCGATGTACGCCTTCCAGATTCTATAGTAGATCTGCCTGGATACCGGCTTCCTGGCATTGATCATGGTAGATACCACAGAATTAGAGAGCCCTCTCTTTTTTAGAATGTGGGCTTCAATAGCCAGGCCGTCAAACCTAGGGCTGGTAAGGAAGGGTGGTATATCGGTCCTTGCGAAAGCAGGTCCGGACGATGTGGGAGGGTCCAAGGACTCCCCACAGACATTTTTACAATCTCCGCGTACCATGCTCTTCGGGGCCACGCTGGAGCCACCAGAATCACTGGTTTCTTTTCTACCCTGATTCTGCGGAGTAATCGAGGTAACAATTGTGGCGGTGGGAATGCATATATCAGCTTGAACTGATCCCAAGGGAACACTAGGGCATCCGAGCCGCAAGCTAGGGGATCCCTTGTCCAAGAGACAAACCTGTCCACTTTTGCGTTGAATCTGGATGCTAGCAGATCTACATCCGGTGTTCCCCACCGCTGACATATTGTCCGGAAAACCTCGGGATGAAGGGACCATTCCCCTGGGCATAATTGTTGGCGACTTAGAAAGTCCGCCTTCCAATTCTCCACTCCTGGAATGAATACCGCAGATATGGCTGGGACATATCTTTCTGCCCATTTCAGGATGTAATTTACTTCCCTCTGGGCTGCACGACTCCTGGTGCCCCCCTGATGATTGATATATGCCACTGCTGTGGCATTGTCTGATTGAATTCTGACAGGGGACCCTTGGAGTTTGGATGTCCATGCTACTAGGGCATACCGGGCTGCTCGTATCTCTAAGAGATTGATGGGCAGGGCCTTTTCCGCATCCGACCATCTGCCCTGGAGAGACCATTGCTCCAGTACTGCTCCCCAGCCTATAAGGCTGGCATCTGTAGTGACCACCTTCCAAGAAATCGGACTGAAGGATTTCCCTCTTTCCAGATTCTGGGGAACCAACCACCAGTTCTTGCGAACGGAAGGGGACAAGGACATTGGTAAGTCTAGGGCCTGAACTTTTTTGTTCCAGGCTGACAGTATGGCCCTTTGCAAATTCCTTGAATGGAATTGACCGTAGGGTACTGCTTTGAATGATGCCACCATTTTTCCCAGCAGCCTCATGCACAGGCGTATGGATGGCTGTCTTTTTGTACCCACTAAGTGGATCAAATCTCTCAAAGACGACCCCTTTTCTTGAGGCAAGAAAATTTTTCTCTGGTCTGAATCCAGCCTTAGCCCCAAGTATTCCAGACTTTTGACTGGTTTTAGGGCTGACTTGTCTCGGTTGATAATCCAACCGTGATATTCCAGATACTTGATTGTCTCGTGAACAACCACTTCTAGTTTTTCCACTGAGTGGTCTATCAGCAACAAGTCGTCTAGATATGCCATTATTGTTACACCTCGTGTTCTTAGATTGGCCAATAATGGGGCCAGAATTTTTGTGAACACTCGTGGTGCTGTGGCCAGACCGAAGGATAAGGCTCTGAACTGAAAATGGCGCCCTTCTACCGCAAAGCGTAGAAATTTTTGGTGGGCTGGAAAGATGAGAATGTGCAAATAAGCATCTTTGATGTCGATCGAGGCTAACCATTCCTCCCCTTGTAGGGCAGTGGCCACCGATCGGATCAACTCCATCCGGAAAGTCCTGATATGTAGGAATTTGTTTAGCCCTTTTAGATTTAATATGGGCCTCACGTCCCCGTTTGGCTTCGGGACTGTAAAGAGGTTTGAGTAAAACCCGAACCCCCATTCTTCCAGAGGAACCTCTATAATTACTGCTTGGAGCAATAATTGTTCTAGTGCCAACAGGAGGGATCCTCTCTTCTGGGGATCCCTTGGCACGTTTGACCTTATAAAGTGGGAAGGAGGGGAGTCTTTTAACTCCAATTTGTATCCCAGATTTACTGCGGAGAGCACCCATCTGTCTCTGATCGTGTCCCGCCAGGTCTCTGTGAACAACTGAAGTCTTCCCCCCACCCGATTGAGTGGGGGCAACCCTTCATGCATTTGACTTTGGGGGAGGTTTTGTACCTCTCCTGCTCCAGGGCTTCTTGTTACCCTGCAATTGTCCCTGATTTTTACCTCCGGGATTTGACCGAGGAGGCCGTCGGAACTGTTTCACAGCCGATGTCCTAGGGACTGGAGAAGCAGGCCTCTTAAAAGAGGGACCTCTAACTCTGTTTTTAACCGGCAAAAGTGTACTTTTACCGCTGGAAATTCTCTGGATATATTTGTCCAGGTCTTCCCCGAATAAGCGTTCACCATGAAATGGGAAGCTGACCAGCAACTTTTTACAGGGAGCTTCAGCAGACCAGTTTCTGAGCCATAAAAGCCTGCGCATATGTACTACAGACAGCGTAAGGCGGGAGGCCTGATGGATTGAATCCTTTATAGCGTCCACCGCAAAGCATAAGGCTCTAGGTAGATCAGCTAGGGCAAGAGCCTGCTGATCTGGCAAGTCCCTTAAGACCTGTTTCAACTGATCCTTCACTGCTTGGCAGACCCCAATAGCTGCCACTGCTGGTTGTGTCACCAATCCTGCTGTAGCAAAAGCAGATTTTAATAAGGACTCTAATTTTTTATCTATTGGGTCCTTGGACATTTGGACATTATCCACTGGACATGTCAGTGATTTATTCACACAAGAGATGGCTGCGTCCACTGTAGGGACCCTCCATTTTTTGATGAACTTATCCTCCATGGGATAGACCACTTGAAATCTCTTGGGAGGAGTAAATATTTTATCAGGATGCTCCCAATCCTGGTAAATGAGCCCTTCCAGTAAAGGATGGATCGGAAAGGAACAAACAGTCTGGGGAGCTTTTAGCGACCCCAACGAGGAGACAGAAGTGGATGATGGCTCCGCAAGGGGCATTTTAAATGCTGATCGGACCATGTTAGTCAGGGACTGAACCCATAATCTTTCAGCATGTGATGCTGAGAATGGCTCTTCCACTGTTGATTCCTCTACAACAGAATCGACCTCATCCTGATCCCCTTCAGGTAGGTCGATCCCTGTATGGGACTGTTGCTCCGCTAACAGGCACTCTGAGGGAGGAGACGGAGATCGAGCGCTTTTTTTCCTGTGACAGGGAAGCAGCGATCAATGCTGACAATCTCTCTTCCAGCCCTCCCAGAGCTGAGGAAAAAACCTCCTCTGTTACATACACAGGAGCAGGTGAACTGAGGACAGCCACAGTACCAGGTACTCCTGAGGGTGCTCTACGGTCACTAACCTCTGATTCTTCAGGGGAGACTGGTGCAGCCGAAGCATGCCCAAGATCCTCAGAGCCCGATGGAGACCCCCTATGCTTCCTGGGATTTTTAGTCCCGGAGTTTTTAGACGGCATTATTCCTAAGCCCAAAGCTGAGGTATTCCAGCCGAAATACACCACTTACTGACAATAGTCTAGCACAAATGCTGCTATAAAAACAGTTGGTGTCTACTAATGTGCCTTTCTATGGGGATGCCTGCATCAACCGCTTGCTGTATGCCTTTTTTAAATGTTGCCAGCTCAGTCTCTGCACTCCATAGCCAGCTCACAACACATAACTGTGGTTTTTAACATGCTGGGATGCCCGCACATGCGCAGAAGCGCTGCGGCGTGCACAGAGCGTAATCCCCCAAGCTCCGCCCCCTTTCCCGGCTCACCTCTATATATAGAGGCGCGTGCACGCGCACGCGCGCGGCCACGTGCGCCTTCGGCGCTAATTTTGAAAAGGGAAACTAGGGACAAGAGCCAGGGCCCCTTTTGCCGCAGGCCGGGGGATGGACGAGCATTGCAACATGGCAGAGGAAGCAGTTTCCCACAAGAGAACTCACCATCTGCCTGGACTTGCTCTGATAAAAAGAAACTAGTCCACATGACAAGAAACGTTCCACAGCGGCCTCTAGTGGATTAACACAGGTACCGCAGTATATTCTTTTTTTTTATTTTTTTCTTGACCACTATTAAAATTATTACATTTTTTAGTAGTTACAGGCATGCATAATATTTAGCGGGAATACCGTTAGGTAACAGGCAGAAAGACATATTAGGCTTGGGGGTCCCCTCAATAGAACCAAGTTCCTGAGGGGCCCCCACTTACCTTTTCCCCGCCGCAGGACTCTGTTTGGCCACAGAAGCCCAAACTTCACCTATCACGGCAGGCATTGTAATTAAACCTTCAGGGACCGGGTTCCCAAGGATTCCACTCCCCTGGACCTGTATAGCACCCTGCACAGAAAACATCTTGGTCATGGGTATGACCAGAGCTCTGGATCCCAGGGTCCAGCTCTCCTAAGAGAAGCATTACAGGCAAAACCTTGCTCTTCTCTGCAAGGCCCGGGTACCGACCGTTTAGCTATGAAGCTTTTTTGGTCGGATCCGGAATAGCTTACTGAGGCCCAAAAGAACCTGTACGCAAGCTCAGTGAAAAACACATGTTTCTTCTTGGCCAACACCTTAGACACTGGCAAAAAACTGAGGTGCTCCCGGATGGGAGGGGCTTATATAGGGGAGGGTACTTCCGGTTTTGGAAGTTGCCAGTGCCAGCACCTGAAGGTATCTATATAACCCATTAGTAATGACTATGTCGCTCTGTGTCCCGTGATGTACGAGAAAGAAAGATACAGACTCAAAGTTTCACATCATATGTCTCTATTAGATTAAATTAGTTACAAATCACTCATTCTGGCTTCTACGCCTCTAATTTCATCCCACATTTATTCCTAGTGCTACCCTCCTTAAACACTTTCCACAAAACTGTATTAGGAAGAAAAGAAGAAATCAACTGTTAAGCCTCGTACACACGGCCGGTTTTCTCGGCAAGAAAACAGCTGGGAGAGCTTTTTGCCAAGAAAACCGGCCGTGTGTATGGTTTCTCGTCGGGAAAACTGCCGGGAATCTCAACGAGAAAAATAGAGAACCTGCTCTCTATTTTCTCGTTGGGATTCTCGTCGGCCTGTTTCCCGACGAGAAAACCGTGCGTGTGTATGCTTACCTGTCTCCAGGTAAACCCGCGCATGCGCGATGAGACTTTGACGCATGCGCGGTAGCTTACAATGGTAGTGTAGGGTGAAGCAAGATGGCGGTGATGGCATCGAATGTGACGAGCGCATGCTCGTCGTAGTCGATGACGTCACCGCGTTCTTGCCATTCAAAAGAACGGCGGTTCTTTTGAATGTGCCGTGTGTACACTCAGCGAGCAAGAAAAGCTTGCCAGGAATACCGTCAGGAAAACCAATGTTTTTTTCTTGATCGGATTCCCGGCGTGTGTACAGGGCTTTACAAGTTAGTTCTCTATACATTCTAGGACAGAGACAAGACAAAAAGAGTGTATGTTTTGAATCAGTTTTTATTGTATCTATTTGCTTGCTTTTTTTAAGGATGTATGTATAATGGAAAAGCTAGCGAACAAAGCGAATCCCATTATTCGCTTCTCCAGGTGTTATTAACTGGGTGATCAGGGGGTCCACGACTTCCATTTAGCCCCCTAACATGATGCAATGGGAATGCACTTTTAAGGGGTCACAGAGTATAAATATTCACCCTAAAGCTATATATTTTGGGCAGTGTGTACTTATTTGCTCACAAAAACACTATCTGACATTCAAAGAAACATTCAAAACATTAAAGGTGTGCAAAGCATCATACTCTCCCGCATGTCACCGCATTGTTGTGTTATGCATACACTAAAGTGTTATTTTGGGACACTTCAATAAAGTAAAAAAAATAAAAAGTAAACAAAGCAATATGTTGTAAAAATGCATAGCACCATCCCTCACTGTCCTTACATAATGTACACCAGAACACATGCATTTTAATGTGCAGCTTGATGTAAATCCAATGCATTAAAAAGAAAGACGTTTTTCAGATGAATTATTATTTTGTTTATTCTCCCTCAGAACACAAGACTGAACAATTTGCTTTGTTACAAGCTTCTTGTAGGATTTGCCATAACTCTTATTTGCATTTGTTTTTTGTGTTTTGTTTTTTTCCTTTTCCAACTTTAGGGATCCAACACTTTCTATCAGCAGAATTTTTAAGTTTAAAAAAATAAAAAAATCTGAAAAGGTGCCACTATAAATCCAATCTGTTTAAATATCTCACTGTTCTAGAAATTATGACCATGGCAAACATAGAAGTGCGTTTTGTGGGAGCTCTCAGGGTAGTGTTCCTTTAAGAATTAATGCAGACACTGGCATTGTATTTCTTGCAGACAACTTGGTCCCTCTTTTATCAAGAGTTGACTTTAGTCTGTAGAAACTACACCTCTCACAATCCTCCACACTTTCACTCAAAGTCTCCAGTAGTCCACATCCTTGCTGTGCCCAGCATTAGGGAGGCTATATTTGCCCGGCAAAAGGCAACAAATAGAAACTGACATTACACACGTTACAAATATTACAGTTACTATTCATTATGTTTTTGTGTGAATAATGAGACGTTTGCAATGCCAATTTTTTTTAACGTTATGGGAACTGTTTTACTGGGCATAGAATTTATAATTCTGTGAAGCCAAATTTGGGACCAGACCATTCCTGACAGACACATACAGTTCCTCAATCTCCAGCATAGCATCGACACAACTTATTCCCCCAGTCTGGTGATAGAGCGGCAGCACACTGAGAAAGTTAACTCTCTGCTCTCCTTTTGTCAGCATGTTTTTTTCCAGCACATGGACATGCAGCAAAATATTATTAGCACTTATACCTTGTCTGCCCTCACCCAGCCTGAGTCCTACAGGAGGCTAATAACAAGACAAACTCTGGTAATTACACATTTTGCAGTTAAAAATATAGAATTTTTAATGACTACTTAGCTATATTATTTATAACCTGTAGTTCAGCAATAAATATGTAACAAACATATTGAAAAACTAAATCATGTGTTAGCCATAGCTGATTTCTGAATAATTTAGAGCATGTAAGAACATCAATATCCTAATAAAATGCATTTTAATTTCTTGCTAATATATTAGGCTGGCAATGTATATTGTGGGTGTTATATTTCTGTTATTACTTACAGCTATCATCAATTTTTTGCATGTACCAAGAAGACAAAGGCTTTGAAGTCTGCATGTAGGAAATGATGAGTTTTGTCCCAAGGGGGATAATAATTTTGCATAAGGGTATTTTCATTATGTCAGTTGTATTTCTAGGAGAAGAGCCAAGCATAACAAAATAAGACTTCTCCAAACACTTTAAAGTCTTGGGAATTTATGACCTCATCTTATAAGAGTGAATCCTGTGAAATATCCTGATGTAGAGTGTATTAGGTAATAGGCAAACATGCTGAGAAAAATAGCATCATTAGTAAAACAAAATGCTGCTGCAAACAAGTTTGAAGTCCAGCTCTCAACAATAGGAAAGACATTCAGTAATTGTTATTGGAACCAGGTAGAGCATTACCATTGTTGATGGAGAAACAGCGCAGTCATTTGTCTCATTTCCTCTGTTTCCTTTAGCAATTTACTCTTGGAAAGCTTGCTTTGTATTCCTCAATACACATTACTTTACTGGGCATTATACAGTTCCCCTCTGTGAGGCTGAAACTGTATACACAAATTTTACTAATTGGATCATGTAATGCTTCCTTTAGAAACCAGTTAGAATCTTTGTTTCATTTTAAAATCTAGAAGCTGATTGGTTGCTATTGGCCACAGGGATTTTTTTTCATATAAAACATGTTTCATATATTAGCTCTCTCTCTCATTCCCTCTCATTCCCTCTGTTGCACTGTATAATATATACCTTGTTTTTTTTAAGAAACATAGGTTGAGTCTAGCTTTTAGTATTATCTCAGCCAAAGCCAGCCATCGGTGATATGGCTTCCTGAGTAACATTTTAGCAAGCTTGTTGCTATGAATTGGAGTATTTTTCCACTTGCAGCAAACTGACACGGTATTGGTTATGGTAGCTGGGGCTAGGCAGTGGTGGTGGCCACAAAGCAGACACAGAGAACTGCATAAAGTATAGAAGAAGCATGATATGGGATAGCCCAGCGTGCATATTCAGAGAAAGTGAAAGCCAAGGTGCAGGATCTAAGGTGCCACCTTGCCTTCACCAGAGCTCCTGAAGGTGGAGATGGGTTTTGCTGCAGGCGACTCCCAGGTTGCGGCCCTCTGACTCACTCAAGCAGGCAGATACTAGAAACTGAGAGAAGGTATGCAGGAGTCTCTTGCAGCACTAAGATGCTGAAAACACAGGTCAGTAGGTAATACAGTCCAAGCTGGTAAGAGTGCATGGGGGCACACAGAGACACAAAGGTGCTGGGAGAGGGTAGAATTGCACAGAGACACATGGGGTCACATCACTGAATTGCAAGCTCCAGGCTGGGATACACAAGGTCACTGGTGCAGGGTAGAGCAGAAGGCTCACACTGGACAATGGAATTAGATACAGGATGGAGTTCACGGGGTCACACTTGAGCGGGTAGCAGTCTGGAGGCCACAGGGACACAGCCATATATAGGCTGGAGATAGGCGAAGAACACTGGGAGGCACATGGAGACACTAGTGAAGTCACTGGGAGCACGCAGGGTCCAACTGCTAGCACATGGACACTTTGATCGAATGTCGAGCAAATTGCATGCTACTCTTTTAAGATGGTGCCCCCTTTGTGACTGGTTGCAGTGCTAGCAGAAGCAGGAAGCCACTTACACTGGAGTGTGGAACAGGTGAGTGTGACACTTGCAAGGCATGTTCACATATTTTTGAACCTTTCCTCCCACTGTGAGACTCATGAGAGATCCTGTTTTATGAATGGAGTATTTTATTTTTTTTACCAATCAGGAGAAAGGTCATTGGTTGCAGGGTGGAGAAAAGTATTGTGCAAAGACAATGAGAAAGATAATTCATTTGTGCGGTAACACATATGTAGCACGGCCCCCTTGGGGACTGCTTGGATTTACCTGCTCATCTGCATCGCCATGACCCTGTAAACATTCCAACCCACCTGACACTCTGGGTTCAGACATCATTGAAACACCTTTAAGTAATAATACAACACTCAATGCATTTATATTCTGTTAATATTTACTGGAATACTTCAGTTAAGATGTTGTTGTACAAAAGAGGTAATGGTTCGACTGAGCTTTGGCTAACAGCACATGCTCAGTAGAAGGATTTCCCAGTAAAACAGTTAGAACAGTTGGCAATAACAGGATAACATGTATATATATATATATATATATATATATATATATATATATATATATACAATGGAATATCACTTGGACGTCACCTGAAAGTATAAGCCAAGTTAAGCGTCAATTCTGACAATACTTCTAGAGAGAACACCCAGGCCGGCCTGTTCAACCTCTTATTATCCTAATGAGAGATGAAGCTAAACAAGGATGGTAATAGGGCCCTTTAAGCAGCAATGACAGAATGTCCCCGTTGCAGATCTGATGGTCTTCTCCGGCAGTTGGAGCTCATTAACTATATTCAATAAGGTGTAGTAACAGAGTGATAATATTTCTTGTGATGGATACAATAAAAGATGCCTATGTACAGTGATCAAATAGAAATGCAGGGAAATGTTCCCGAAGTAAAGCTGTCTGTACACAGTGTCCCAGTAAAACAACCAAGGAAAGGTTTGCAAAGGTAGGCAATTGCCCTCTCACCAATGACAAGGCCAATTCAGCACATTCTTGACAGCGGTCTCCGAATAGACGTCCTGGCTGCAGGCCCGCTTGGGACGTGACCTGGTGCAAAGCACGTGGCGTGGGTCGCTGGCAGCGGTGAACCCCTTTTCGGTCGGGTGAGGATGATGTACCCTGCGTGGTAGGCCGCGACCTCACTCTCCTTGCACGGAGGGCCTTTTCTCGCACGAGGCCTTGGAAGAAAAGCGTGTGGGGTGGTTCTCCCGTTTCCCTTAAAGCTCTTCCCAGAAATCTCTCCAAAGGTAACAAAGCTCCCTGGGATATGTGGTCTGGGTGTAAGGTCATGTAGAGGGACAGTCACCTGATAGAACTATCAATCCCACAATCCCCTCTTTTTGGCTCACATATATGATGTCAGTTTAGTAACGCTGGACACTAGAGGGATGTTATGATATACAGATAGTGCAGGGGATAGCTGTTCATTACAATTATAGTCCTTATTGATACATCTAGATTCACATAAACATTATTTGGAGTTCCCTCTTCCTTGGATCAACATGGGTCTGAGACCTTCCATATCCTTGCTTCAAAACAAAGAGTACAGTACAAAAGCCATATTGTTCATTTGATACAATTCAAAGGCCTACTTAGTTCTCTGAAATACAAAGATTTGATGTTGCCAATCATGCTATAGACATTTCCTGAATCATTCTGTAGGGGGGTGCCATGTGACAGATGTCCCTTCCCAGTACATTCACACAGACATCTACATTGCAGAGTTTAGCTGTGTTTAGAAGACTTTTCTAAAAGCAACTGGAATCACACAATGCAAAGTTTTCATGTTTTTCATACATGATGAATTTAGTTGCAGATAGTGTAGGAAAAGAAGGAAGTGCTGCATCCATGGTCGATTATCTGCAGTTAAACATGCATTGCGTTTAGCAGCAGAAAATTACACACTTTCCCTTTTCTTCCTGAAATATTGGTATTTATTCTCATGCTGGTTCTCATTCATTCTCATGTTGGTATTCATTCTCTGCAAACGTGGCCTAACAGTAGTTAGTAAGCTGTCAACGGTGGACACTGACATTCTGGTAAATTTGTAAAATTTATTGGGATTTTCTTATACATCAGGACACACGCTGGGATGTTAAGGGATGTACACACCTTCACTTAATTTTCCCCTCTTTCTGCCTCTCCATCTGCACCAGGGTTGGTTCACACCAGATAGCAGTGTGGGAAAGACGTGTTCACAAGTGACCAAACTGCCCTTGCGACCTGCATGCGGATGCCAAATAATTGTTAACGTCACCCCAAATGCAGATCACAAGGGCACCACCAACTCTCATGGTATTGCAGTACCCTACAGTTTGGTGTGGAACATTTTTAAGCCCACGTTCACATTGGTCCAATTTGGCAAGCGAGTTGACATGTCAACTCGCATGCCAAATCAGTGGCTATTTCTGGCAATGGCACCATCCGAATTTGTGCGGTGTCCACTTTGCGGCGCCGCGCTGATTACAAAATGTAGTTCCTGTACTACTTTTATAAAGAAAAAGGGCATATGTGTGTGTATATAACACACTAGTATATACTCAAAATCATTGTGTACCCAGTATGGGTAGTGTCACTCTAGTCAAGGAATACTGCATATAAACAAAAAAGGGGGCATCCTTATCAAGACTGTAAGGAACTAGAGGACCAAATGAGTGACACAGTATGAAATGTATGAGAAATTGAAAAATTTAGTAATTTAATGATGAATAAAAACGTCACCAGCGTCACCTCCCTTCCATCGTGTCCCCGAAGCGAGCCCTTGGCGGGCACGAGAAATCGAAGGGACCCGATTGTGTCACATCCCGCGACTTGCCCGCATTTCATCTGAAGTATAAACCCATGCACCTTACAAACGTTCGTGCCAAGGAGTGGGTAACGTTAGGAGACCTTCATGAACAGATGGATGGATGGATGATGGATGGACGATGACCATCAAGTGCCTTAAACTTAGGCTTTCCTAATGAGGGTATCGTATGATTGATTATCAACTGTCTATGACACCGTGGGAACTATCCTTAGTTGATACCCCAATTTCTATGTGCCATCACACATCCATACACAGGATACACACCTAGGTTATCATGGACTGTGGCAATACATCAAGAAGTCATACCAGGTGTATTAAGGCATGTCTAATGATTTCATCCTGTCGTCCCAAACTATGACATTTTTCTTATACCAGGAATAAATATGGACATACGGTACTCCTCTCTCTACATTTCAATTATTGAATTGTTTGCGGTGTTACATTGATGTGGTTCACAATACCTTCTCCACCATCAGGATATTGACTTTTTCGGGGGTTCCACTTAACCAATTTTGGGTTTTTCTTGAGGCCCATTAGTTTGTCCCTTTCCCTTCCCCCCTCCCCTTTACCTTCCCCATCCTTTCCCCTATCCATCAAGGGCTCGAGCCTTCCAGGGACCTCTATATGGATGTCCAGGTCTTACTATACTATTGATAGTGACACATACAACGACAATTGTCGTGACATGCTCATCCATATATAGATTTTTCGCATCCGGACGATTGTTTATTTGTCCCCTATTGTTGTATGTCTTGTCTCGTGCCTTGTATTGTTTAGTGGCCACATTCAGAGACATTTTTGATGCTGATGTTCCCGTTTGTTGTTTACTGTCAAATCTTAAGTATCTCAATTCATTTTCTCCTATTGTGGAGACATATAGTTTTTATCTATCAATAAATGACTACATTTTTAAATTTCTCATACATTGCATACTGTGTCACTCATTTGGTCCTCTGGTTCCTTACAGTATTGATAAGAATACCCCCTTTCCTGTACTACTTTTGGCGACTTCGGGGTGATTTCAATAGACATCTGTGCATGAACCCGCACAGATGTCTGTCAAACCGCCCCTGAAGTCAGACTGCATTGCCAGGTTGAAATCATGCGAGTTCAGCTGAACCCGTACGATTTCTAACCCGCAGCAATGTGAATCTAGGCTTAAAGTACCATGCATGTGAACTGGCCCTCAATCTTCTCCTCTAAAGCAGGCACACAAGTGTAGGAACCAGCTTTGCTCTGCACTCCATTTCAATTACACAACTCTATCTCCTTGCTAGGAAAACGAGTGGAAGAGTAGGTGCCTGGGGTATAACATCCCCCCGAGAATGGGGTGTAGCGGGGGTCTAAATCTAGGGGGAGCACCTGGGTGGTAGTATGATCCAGTTTGCACTAGATGTGAGAAGATTTGGACCATTTAAGTCGTGGAGGACTTTGGGGGCGCTGTTGTCCCAGGTCGAGTTTGAGCCACCGTCACAGTGCTGCACCTTTTTGTCCTGCTCTGGCAGTGGTATAGCGGGGCGGGGAGACCTGCTGTGCCTGCTGGGGGTAGGGCATAAAAGGGGTAGACGCCCTCGCCACGAGGTCTTTCTTTTCCATCCCGCGCCCAGGCACCTTCGGCCTGGGTGCTGGCGGTCCGGAGTTCCGGCCCAGGTGCCCATGGCCTGGCCAGAGCCGTGTCGGAGTCCATCTCAGGCACCTTAAGCCTGGGGTGAGGTACTACACCGGAGGCCTGGGGTCCAGTGACTTCGACTGGGCTCCGCAAGGGTGGATGGGTCCGAGGGTCCCTGAGGTGGATGGGGCCCGTATCTGAGGCGAGGAGGCCGGAGAGGTTACCCTTCTGAAGAGCACGGAGCAGCATCAACCCGGTGACAGAGGGGCCTCTGGTAACTCTCTTAGAGGGACGCTTTCCCCCTGACATGGGCCGCAACGCAGCAAAGGTACTCCAGTTCCTGTTCTCTACCGTCGCTGGCAGAGACTCTAAAGATTTAAGTTCTCTCAAGCCGATGGGCTTTAGCAACCGCTGATGAAACCACAGTGGTTTAGTTTGATTGTTAGGACTGTGCCTCGACCTACTCACCCCACCGTGTTGAACTGTTTATTGGGTCCCAACCAGTCGGCTGACAAAGGACTGTTTATTCGTGTGCTATAATAAACAAGTGTTGGACCTTTATCGGTGTGTGGTACTCTGGATAATGGGAGCAAAGGGAGGTATCAGCACAACAGACTTGGCTCTTAAAGAAACACACAGGCCCGAGGAAAAAAACAACAGGTACTGGCCTTCACCTCCCCTGAGGCATGGGGAGGACATGGGCCGTGGTGCATCTCACTCTCGCAGTCAAGATACCCCTAGACAAGAGCTATCGGACAACCGATAAACAAGTGAAGGGAGTGAGACCGCTACAGGGGTATTGAGGAAAAAATGCCTGCTAAACTTATTTACCAGTCACAACTATCTGCAGGAAATATTTACACTTTTTCAAGTGCAGATTACTGGCATTTAGCTGCTGTCAGATACAAATATCCGTGTGAATGTAGCCTTATCATACTTCATTAAGCAGCTTTTATAATCAAGAGCTTATAAGAAGAGGGAGAAATTAAAGAGGAGCTTCAGTCTCCTAACCAAGCAACATTAAATTTGGATATTTCTATCTGTCCACATATTACATACTTGCCAAATCTGTAATTTATTACCTATTTCTCCTTGAATGCTGGCAGTGGACATTGCAGATGTGGGCATCTGAAGCCCCCATCTATGCATTTTCGGGATTCTGTGCAGCTGGCTACCCAGCAAGGACCTCCCGCTGTTGCACCTCCGCAGTAGTGACACTAGTGCCCAAAGACTCCTGGGATCAATGACACAAATATCCCAGGAATCAACGGGATAGGCCGATTACTTCACATGCCTAAGATGCTGTGGTCGGAAGTCCCAGGGTAAGAATAAAAACAAGGGTACTTTCAACAAAAAATTAAAACATTTAATTATCCACTATGGGGAGCCATTAGGATGAGCATAACTAAAAAGTTCTGCTTTAAATAAGCCAGTGACCCTACTAAAAATGTTTTCTAGTACCTGCCTACTGTATATGCTACAAGACCGGTTCCAGACAAATGTTTTGCTTTCCCACAGGATGAATTTCCTCTTTTTTTCTGTCCAACTGACAGGGTGTCACATGGATAGGAAGTGATAGAAAATCTCACCAGTGTGGACAGAGGCAGCAACAAAATTAGTTTTGGTAGAAAAACGCCCAAAAATCAGGGGTCGTCTTATACGCCGGGTTTAAAATGCCCAACATAGGATTTCAGCCCGCCGCATGTGCAGGAGCGAGAGGGGGGGGGGGAAGAGAGCGGGTACCGACGGCATACGAGGTTGCTCGGAAGCCATGCACTGTTACACACTGCCCCGCCTCCTGACCCCGCACCTGTAAAATGGACAGAACACGTCCCAGCATTGGACTGGCATTCTGTCCATCTTACAGGCACGAGGTCAGGAGGCGGGGCTGTGTGTGACCACGAGCGGGGCAGAGGCATTTATAATGTAAACTCTGCTGTAACAGACGACTATCCGCTCTGTAATCCCGCAGCTTTTCTCTTCCTCCATGCTCTATGCACGGCTCCCAATCAACCCCGTGGCTTTTCTCTTCCTCGTGATGATCCTCTGCACAGGTGAGCAGAGGCTGCAATGGTGGCACAGGTGAGCAGAGGCTGCAATGGTGGCACAGGTGAGCAAAGGCTGCAATGGTGGCACAGGGGAGCAGAGGCTGCAATGGTGGCACAGATGAGCAGAGGCTGCAACGGTGGCACAGGTGAGCAGAGGCTGCAATGGTGGCACAGATGAGCAGAGGCTGCAACGGTGGCACAGGTGAGCAAAGGCTGCAATTGTGGCCCAGCTGAGCAGAGGCTGCAATGGTGGCACAGGTGAGCAAAGGCTGCAATGGTGGCACAGGTGAGCAGAGGCTGCAATGGTGGCACAGGTGACCAGAGGCTGCAATGGTGGCACAGGTGAGCAGAGGCTGCAATAGTGGCACTGGTGAGCAGAGGCTGCAATGGTGGCACAGTGAGCTGAGGCTGCAATGGTCGTGGTAAATATGTGGTGGAATCCATGTTTTTTTTAAAATGGTGCTGCCTTGGAAGGGGGTAGACTTATACGGTGAGTATAGCCCAAAAGCTATGTTTTCTTTTAAAAAATAGGGGGTCGTCTTATACGCCCAGTCATCTTATACGCCGGCAAATAAGGTATATAAAATAAAAAATAAAAATGAATTATAGCAAGCAGTCAGACTCCAGAAGAAACTACTCCAGCCCTTCTGAAATTCAATGTAAAGTACAGAGACTGGGAGAGGAAGGCCAGCAGCTGAATAGGTGTGGCTGCATAGCACAATACTGTTAAAGTGGTCGTAAACCCATTACAACCACTTTAGCCTACAGGTAAGCCTAGATTAAGGCTTACCTGTAGGTGCAAGAAATATCTCCCAAACCTAAAAGGTTTATGAGATATTTGCAGAAAATACCGGCACCAATGTCTACAGCGCATGCGCCGTAGACAACGGCGCAGGCGCACTGAGCGTGCCGTTTCCAACGGCGATCGTGGCATGACAGGTGGCTCCCGCGCGCATGTGCGGGAGTGACGTCATCGCGGCTTCGGCCAGTCACAACGCTGGAGCCGCGATACACGGAAGTCACTCCAGGAGAGATGGCAGTGATGGAGGAGGGGAACGAGGACCGCTGCGGGGGCTTCGATCTCAGGTAAGTAATTCATAATGAGCTAGTATGCTATGCATACTAGCTCATTATGCCTTTGTCTTGCAGGGTATTTTAATTTTTTAGAGAGGGTTTATTTCCTCTTTAAAGTGGTAGAAAAACTATGTTACATCATTTGTACCTGCAGGTAAGCCTGTAATAAGGTTTACCTGTAGGTACTGTGAATATCTCCTAAACTTGCACAGTTTAGGAGATATTCAAAGTGCATGCAGCCGATGACCTCACTGGCGCATGCACTCTGAAGGTCCAGCTTACAGTGCCAGACCTTCAGAGCCCGTGCCGTAAATGGCAGCTCCCCCGCACATTAGGGTTGCCACCTTTTCTTCACGCCAAACCCGAACACTTTAACCGTGCATGGAAAAATAATATTTTTAAGGGGGAAACTCTGATGCAAGGTGGTTTCTGTTCCCCAAACCTCTCACTTACACCAGAGTTTCAAGTGTAGCGGGGTGTCACTTTTAGGAGCTCAAAAGACTACTATACCCAGTGTACAGCGGGACACCCACAGTGCATTGCCAGGCGCAAGGTCTGCTGGGAAAGGCCTATTTAAGGAGGAGCGGAGCAACACGCGGGTCTCTTTGGACGTCGCCCACCTAGCAAGTGGAGCCTGCGCTTGGTCTGTCGTTGGACTGGGTCTGAGAGTTGGGCCTTGTGATCCAAAGAGCCTTCCGGCCTTCACGGAAGAACCCAAGAGTCACCTCGTCCATCATCCTTCCAAGGACTGTCGGGAGGATCGGAGACTACGGGAGTCGTGAGACTGTGTATGGGAACCCAGTTACGGAAGTCGGTTGTACGGACTGGTCCGGTCGGGTGAGAGAGCACTTGCTCAAGGATTATTTGACTAATCTTTAGGCTCTGTGTCCCCCGTTCAGGGACCACAGTTTACCTGAGTGTTACATTGCACATAAGAGGGACTGTGTGTTGTGCAGCAATAGTTGAATCCTTTATTACATATCGAGTAGATGACTGTTTTTTTACCTGTGGATTACAAATACCCTTTTTAAGGGGACCACCATTGCTAGCGAAGATCTCTCCCAACGGAGCACCATATCTGCAATAGTCAGGCCTGACTTTAAAGCAATTAGACACTGTTTAGGCGCCATCTTTGCCCGCGAGGGGGAAGCTTGCGAGCGTAGTTGATTGACATTGAGTGTGTGAAATACTATTAGAACTTATTGCTTTATTATATGCTTAACAGTTAACATTGCAGGGCTCTGCATAGGCATATGTACTATTGTCTAACTTTATGCTTTATACTCAGTAAAACTTACTTGTGGTTAAGCAAATACGCTATGTGGTTATATGTTTATTGCAGTATTGTGATCCCCTTAGCTAACGGGTTTCAAAATCCCATATTTACTGCTATCTGTGCCAAGGGAGGTTAGAGACAGTTACTGGGGGTTGACAGCAGTGTGTTACAGGCCCAAAATCTATATCAGCAGCCCTCTTACCTCGGGGTATTGCTACACAAGCATTACCCCTTAAATAAGGGTTCCCAAAGCCCCCTTTAATCAGAGTCCACAAGGCACAGAGTCTCTCCTCTCGTGTCCGTGTATGGAAGTAGGGCCCATGTGCACACCTATGCACTCAGCGGCTGTGGTACTTGATTACTTGGGGAGCCACAGTCCATTCTGAATATTGTGTCTGGGTTTTAGGTGGTCTGACACCCAGACACATGATGCAAAACCTGGACTGTCCAGGTGAATCCTGGGCAGGTGGCAACCCTAGCGCACATGCACGGGAGTGACATCATTGTGCCCCGGCCATTCATGTAGCCGGAGGCCCCGAACCCAGAAGGAAGACCGGGGGAAGATGTCAGCCCTCTCAGCAGTGAAATTTATGTGCTGGAGGGCTTCACTCTAAGGTAGGTTTCTCATAACTGTGCATACCAGCACAATATGACATTTAGTTTTATTACCGCCTTAATATAACTATAATAGAAGGAAAGCAGATGGATTAACTTTTCAGTATGCAACTGCTACTTTATTGCCCAGCCATAGATTAGGGCAAGCCTTAGACCAGGCTTTTGTGTGTATATATACAGTATATACATGTAGCGCTTGGTTGCTACTAGTAACTAACATCCACCATATCATCCTGCTGCCAGACCTTCATCTATCACCTCAGAGACAATGAACAGTAATTTGCGTTGTTTTGTTTTTGTTTATTGGGGGATATAACTTGGTTGGGGGAAGGGGATATGGGATGCCCATAGAACAAAAAATGCTTTGCCATCATATTTAAGAATTAGAACAAAACAGGTTAAGCCATGAAGAATTGATGCACCCTAACATTTATAGTCTCTTCTCCTCCATCATCCATGCAGACTATTGCTTCTCCTCTGCACAGCTCCTGCAGACTATTGTTCCCAGGACGTTTCTCCCTCCTGCACATACTAAAAACTGTTAGTCTCTCTGTTCCATCATCTTCATACTGACAAAAGGGGATCACTCTGAATAATCCCAGCTTGCTGGCTGTACTTAGTTGTACTTGGTGGTAGTTGGCTGCGCAGCTACTAGGCCAGAGGCCTGCAGTACCCCTCCCCGGAGGCCTAGTAAGTGGGCAACTTTGACTTGGTGGACTACTGATCCCAGCTAGTCCGGCCTACAAATCCTGCGCCCGCAGGCCGCAGCGACTTGACACGATTCCCACAGTCTCTCCTCTGGTCTCACACCCAGCTCCCCTGGTATGCCTCTTCCAGAAAATACACTGTGTCACACTCACCGACCTTCACTTGCCCGAATCCATGGTAGAGAACTTTAACCGGACATCCATTCCAATAGCTTCTCCAGCCCCTCTGTTCCAGGAGACCTCTTCCATGACCGTGTAAGGATGGGGCTCCCTTCCCAGCTCTCCCGGGCTCCTCCGCGCTCGGCACACCCCCCTCAGATGGGGATGGCCTCCTGCTGCTATCTAGGACTCCATTCTCTACTTCACCTGGCCGACAACTCCTCCCCAGTGAGCTGTTACCTGAGCTTATATAGGAGGCCTGCCCCCTGCCAATACCAAGTGGGGATTGGTCAGGGTTCCAACATGAGCTGCCTGTCACTCCAGCCCTGGCTCTGCCCCTCTTCCAGAACAATCTCCCTGGAAGCAGGAGAGGCGTCCAAGTACTGATGCACAGGTGGTCACACCCACTGCTACACTAAGCACTCCCTGCCCCCTGATCAAAACAAACAGGCCTAGCCTGAAGCATAGGCCTGCCTAAATTTACCTGCACTGACAGTTCTACCTCACAAAAAACCCTACCTATGGTAGAGGGTGCTACATATATATATATATATATATATATTGTGAGGGGGTTAGCTCGGCAGCGGGTATGTGTGACCCCCGGGATGGGCTCCCTACCCAAAAACAGGCCCAGCAGACGGAGGTTGTGGTTTTCAAAATCAAAAAGGTGCGGTTTATTTTCTATTTACAGTGACAAAAACACAGCAAGGCAAAAAAAACATAAACAAAATAAATCCTGGTCAACTTGACCTCTGACTAAACTTACAGGTTTCCTAACTAACGACTGGGATCAGCCTAGTGCTGTCCTAGTCCCTGGTTTTAAATGTCCAAGCAAAATATAGCCACACAGGCTTTCTCTCACCGCACAGGGGTTCACTCTCCCTAGACAGTCCACACAGGTCTGCTTCCAGGCATGAGCTGAGATCTAATGAATCTGGGAGTTTTTATAGAGGCCTTAAACGAGCTGACAAGCTTCAGCTGGACTCATCAACTCCCTGTCTGCACGACGCCCAGCCCTCTCCCTAGAGGTATGAGTCATCAATGAGCCCACTAGTCTCAGCTGGGCTTCATTAACTCTCTACCTAGTTGTATAAATCGGCGTAAAGCCTGAATCTGGGCGAAATATATCTACCCCCCTGGATGCAACCAGGTGACTTTACCTTCCTGCTGTCACATACCCCCCCCTCTTGTTTTAACCTCGGGGTTGGAACACCAGCAATCAGGCATTCATGTACTCGAGACAAAGCATCCACATTCCCCATTTGAACGCCAGGGCGATGCTTTACTGTGAAGTTGAATTCCTGGAGGGCCAGGAACCACCTATTCACTCTTCTATTTGTTTCCTTGTTTTGAGCCATCCACTTTAACGGAGCGTGATCCGTAACCATGTCAAAGTGCCTACCTAGCAGGTAGTACCGAAGGGAATCTAGAGCCCACTTCACCGCTAAACACTCCTTTTCAACGGTGGCGTAATTTACCTCATGGGACTTCAACTTCCTGCTGAGGTAAATGACTGGGTGCTCTTCCCCGTTCCAGACCTGGGACAATACTGCTCCTAACCCCACATCTGACGCATCACTTTGTACGACAAAGTCTCTAGAGAAGTCGGGTGAGTACAACACTGGCTGGCTACATAAGGCTTGTTTCAAGAACTGGAATGCTGCCTCAGCCTCGGGGGTCCATTTAATCATGACCGACCCTTTCCCCTTCGTCAGGTTGGTTAGGGGCACAGCCTTAGAAGCAAAGTGGGGAATGAATCGCCGATAATACCCAGCGATTCCCAGAAAGGCTCGTACCTGCTTCTTGCTGTTGGGACGTGGCCAACTCTGGATGGCCTCGACTTTGTTGAGTTGGGGTTTTATTACTCCCCTCCCAATGGTGTACCCAAGATATTTGGCCTCCTCCTGCCCAATGGTACACTTCTTGGGGTTAGCCGTAAACCCTGCTTCCCGAACAGAGTCCAGGACTGCTTGCACTTTTGGCAGATGTGAGGCCCAATCTGTGCTATGGACAATTATGTCATCCAGGTAAGCCGCAGCATACTTCCGATGGGGCCTCAGCATCTGGTCCATTTTCCGCTGGAATGTGGCCGGCGCATTCTGTAACCCGAACGGCATTCTTTTATATTGGAACGCCCCGTCTGGGGTTACAAATGCGGTTTTCTCTTTGGCCGACTTGGCCAGGGGGATTTGCCAATACCCTTTTGTGAGGTCAAGAGTCGTCATGTATCGGGCTGTTCCCAGCCGGTCGATCAACTCATCTATACGTGGCATGGGGTAGGTGTCAAATTTTGTAACTTTGTTCAACTGACGAAAATCGTTACAAAATCGCCAGCTCCCATCCGGTTTAGGCACCAACACAATGGGACTAGACCAATCACTTTGGGACTCCTCTATCACCCCTAAGTTCAGCATTTTCTGTACTTCCTCCCGTATTGCCTCCCGTCGGGCCTCTGGGATCCGATAGGGTTTTAACTTCACCCTTTCACCGGGCGGGGTAATAATGTCATGCTCTACCCCAGATGTTTGTCCCGGCAGCTCAGAGAATGCCTCCTTGTTGCGAAGCACAAACTCCTTAACCTCCTGTTGTTGGGGTTGTGACAAGGTGGCTGCGATTCCAACCTCAGGAATCACGCAACCAGTTTGAGCTGGTGACCAAGTGTCTGCGACTAGGGACTCTCTATCCCTCCAGGCTTTCAACAGATTAACGTGATAGATCTGTTCGGGCTTTCGCCTTCCTGGTTGTCTGACCTTGTAATTCACTTCGCTCACTTTTTCCATTATCTCGTAGGGGCCTTGCCATTTGGCAAGGAATTTACTTTCAACCGTAGGGACAAGTACCAATATCCTATCCCCCGGGGAAAAGGTACGGGTCTTGGCTCCACGGTTGTACACTCTCTGCTGTGCCAACTGCGCTTGGGCCAAATGTTCCTTCACGATGGGCATTACCTGTGCAATTCGATCTTGCATCAGGGCGACATGCTCAATCACACTCCTGTGGGGAGAACTCTCACTTTCCCAAGTTTCCTTGGCAATATCCAACAGCCCTCTTGGGTGTCTCCCATACAGTAACTCAAAGGGGGAGAATCCCGTAGAGGATTGGGGCACCTCCCTAATAGCAAACATCAAATAAGGAAGTAAACAGTCCCAATCCCTTCCATCTCTATCCACCACTTTCTTCAACATTTGTTTTAGGGTTTTGTTGAATCTTTCAACCAGCCCATCGGTTTGGGGGTGATACACAGATGTACGCAATTGCGTCACTTTGAACAATTTACACAGCTCTTTCATAACCCGGGACATAAAGGGTGTACCTTGGTCCGTAAGCAGTTCTTTACAAATACCCACCCGGCTAAAAACAAGAGATAGCTCTTTGGCTATGGTTTTGGCCGAGGTATTTCTGAGAGGGATCGCTTCTGGATAACGGGTGGCATAGTCCATTATAACCAATATGTACTGGTGCCCCCTAGCGGACTTGATTATAGGACCTACCAAATCCATTGCGATTCTCTCAAACGGGACCTCAATGATGGGTAGAGGGACCAGCGGGCTACGGAAATGTGGCATCGGGGCCGACCTCTGACACACAGGGCAGGAGGAACAATAATTTTCTATGTCCTTCATCACCCCAGGCCAATAGAATCTCTGTAATACCCTCTCTCGGGTTTTCTCTGTCCCCAGATGACCTCCAAGAATGTGCCCATGGGCCAACTCCAACACCAACTTCCTGTAAGGTTTGGGCACCACAAGCTGCTCAACGGTTTCTTCTGCCCTTTTTGCCACCCGATACAGTAGGTCCTTCTCTACGCTGAAGTATGGGTAAGTGCCGGTATTATCTGGGTTCACTAACTCGCCATCTATTTTCACTACGTTTTCCCGTGCCTTTATTAGGGCGGGGTCTTTCAACTGTTCTGTGGCAAAGTTTTCCCTGTGAACCTCAAGATCAGAAAACTCCACAGACGGTAGGTTTTCGTCTGAGGAGGTGGGCTCCTCTCCAGTTTCTTGAGTCTCCCCTGCCAATACTGACAAGGGAAATTCCGGAGAGTCCTCACCACTCTCAGGGGAGTTCTGGCTATTACATTCCTGGTACATAGGGGCACCAGTGGGGGGCTCAGGATCATCCCACAGTTCCCAGAACTTCGGAAAATCCCTTCCCACAATGGCGTCATGCGGTAACTGAGATACTAAGCCCACTGGATGAGAGAGGGTACCTTTGGGGGTCTCGAAACACACTGTAGTCACTGGATACTCTCGGGTGTCCCCATGCACACAAATAACGGCTACCTTGCTATTCCCAGAGACCTCTGTTTTAACTAACTCAGCCTTTATCAGGGTCACAAGGCTACCTGAATCCAGCAATACCACAACATTTCTACCATTAATACACATTTTGCATAAATGTTTCTCAGTTCCCCGAATGGCAGTGCATGCGACTGTCGCACACAGCGACTGACGTCTGCCCGTCAGAAAGTCACACTGCATGGGTTCCTCCAAAACCGGGCAATTTGCTGCAATATGTCCCGCTTGCCGGCAGCGGTAGCAAACGATCCTTCTTGCCGCCTCTTGAGCCGCTGATTTCCCAGGCTGTTCTCGCCAAACTTGGGGTAGAGCTCCCACCCTCTCACTCTCTCCACCCTTACCCCTTGGAATCATCTTATCCGCCCCTGGGGATGGTCTGGTCTTAGGGTGGAAAGTCCGAGTGTCTCTGGAAGAGGCCGTCAGGTTCTCTGTAGCCAAGTATTTCTCCACACGATCCACAAGACCATCGGCCGTCTCTGGGTCTCCATGGCTTACCCACTTTTGGATGGCAGTAGGAAGAGCTCTCAAAAACCGATCCATTACAACACGTTCCACAATCTTTGGTGCGGACAAAGTCTCTGGCTGTAGCCACTTTCTGCTCAGGTGAATGAGATCATACATTTGAGACCTGGGGGGTTTTCCAAGCTGGAAAGTCCAGTTATGCACACGCTGAGCCCGGACAGCCAGGGTGACACCCAGCCTTGCCAATATTTCAGCTTTTAGCATCACATAGTCTTTTGCTTGGTTAGGCTCTAGGTCATAGTAAGCTTTCTGCGATTCACCAGTTAACAGAGGAGCCACTAGTCCAGCCCACTGCTCCTCAGGCCACTTTTCTCTTTCAGCGGTCCTTTCAAATGTGGTCAAAAATACCTCTGGATCATCCTCTCCAGTCATTTTTGTCAATAAACGACTCACCCCAAAGGACGCGGTATTAGTGGGACGGCTTTCCTCACTGGTCTGCGGACGTTGCTGCATTACTGCTTCCATCTGTTGTTGTAGTCTCTGCTCTTGCTTCTGCAACAGGTCTATGAAGCGGGCCTCAGATTGCTGTTGGGCTTGTTGCTGAGCCTCCAGACTCTGTTGTAAAGTTGCAAGGCTCTGTTGATGAGCTTGCTGCTGGGCTGCAAGGCTCCTTTGCAAACCTGCATTTGTCTGCTGTTGATTGGCATTTGCTAGAGCCAGCTGTTTCAGTATCTCCTCCATGCTGGCTTAAAAAAAAACTGCCACTGGTTCTCCACCAACTGTGAGGGGGTTAGCTCGGCAGCGGGTATGTGTGACCCCCGGGATGGGCTCCCTACCCAAAAACAGGCCCAGCAGACGGAGGTTGTGGTTTTCAAAATCAAAAAGGTGCGGTTTATTTTCTATTTACAGTGACAAAAACACAGCAAGGCAAAAAAAACATAAACAAAATAAATCCTGGTCAACTTGACCTCTGACTAAACTTACAGGTTTCCTAACTAACGACTGGGATCAGCCTAGTGCTGTCCTAGTCCCTGGTTTTAAATGTCCAAGCAAAATATAGCCACACAGGCTTTCTCTCACCGCACAGGGGTTCACTCTCCCTAGACAGTCCACACAGGTCTGCTTCCAGGCATGAGCTGAGATCTAATGAATCTGGGAGTTTTTATAGAGGCCTTAAACGAGCTGACAAGCTTCAGCTGGACTCATCAACTCCCTGTCTGCACGACGCCCAGCCCTCTCCCTAGAGGTATGAGTCATCAATGAGCCCACTAGTCTCAGCTGGGCTTCATTAACTCTCTACCTAGTTGTATAAATCGGCGTAAAGCCTGAATCTGGGCGAAATATATCTACCCCCCTGGATGCAACCAGGTGACTTTACCTTCCTGCTGTCACAATATATATATATATATATATATATATATATATGTAGCACCCTGATGTTTAGGCAGGGTTGCTATTCAATTTTTTGCCAAGTGATAGGATGTCAAAGGATTTCACCCTAATTCTGGAATTGCTGCACTTCTCTCTTCTGTCACTAGATGGCCGGGTATCTGGTGACATTAGATAAGACACGGGCATTGCAAGGATAGATTAGGAATGAATAGGGTGTCTCAGCCAATGGGCAGGGATTTTCTTGGGTCCCTTGGCCTGCTGGGAGAGCCTATTTATTTGGGTGGAGTCAGGTGATCGGGATTCTGTTCCACCTGGAGGGCTGTCTGGCTGGACGTGTGTCGTATTGCCCCGGGCTGCTAGGCGAGAAACATAAGGCCTATCCCGGGGATATCTGGCTGCTAGGCTATCTGAGAGCCTACTCAGAAGTAGTGCAGGGTTGGGACTGCAGGCTTGTAGTCCAACCAGAGGTAACGGTTCTACCGGCTGGGGGAACCTGTCGTGATCGGCGGTAGAGGGGAAGCTGTTGCCACAAAGAGACCATCCACCTTGCTTCCCGGAGACCACAGTAAGTGAGCTGAGGCTAGTACCAGAGCAGACTTCTTGCTAACAGGGGATGGTGAAGAAGTGGGAAAGCATCAGCAAGGGCCAAGTCAGGGACCCAGCAGGACAGCAGAGGTGATGCTTATGGAGAGCCAAGCCAGGGACCTAACGTATCAGCAGGGGTGAAGCTTGAGGAGTGTCTGTGAGTACCAAGCCAGGGACCCAGCAGTGAAGCGGGGGTGATGCTTAAGGAAGATACTGAGTGCTACAGTGAAAGAGCTTGGGGGATCCAGTGGCTATTGGATCTGAAGTCTAGTGAGAGAGTCTGGGAGCTCATTGAGTAAGGACCCACAGTGAGTGAGTGTGGGGTAAAGAGAACTGTTCGTGTTGCAGAAGTTGAATACCTTTGCCGTTAGTAACAGCTACAAGATTGTTGCCATAGGAGACAGCGGTCCTACCTATACAGAAGTGGTGTCCCGCTGGAGGCCTTCACCTGTATAGCTGTCTACCTATAGAAGTCTTGGAGTCTGCCAATAACATTGCATCTACCTAAGGGTGTACTGGCCCTAATCCTCTCTCCCACAGTTCTGTTTAAGAGACAATAAATCTCTTTGAATTCAAAGACGCCCACCTGGTATAGGTGGACCACATTGCTGCGGCCGACCTCCCAGGGGGGACTGGCCTTCCCTGACCTGCACAAGTATTTCTTGGCCACACAACTGGTCACGGCAGCGTGGTGGCTGAATCTGGATGCCGCCAACTCCGCTGTGCTTCTGGAAGCGGCAGTGGTACAATCTCTAGAGGCCCTTCGATTTTTTCTCTTCCGAGGCCCTCATGCTCCTTATTGCCTGACCCCATCCATGCGCACTACCCTACAGGCGTGTAGAGCTGGTCTAAAACTAGAGCGTTATCCGAAAGAGGCACACTCCCCAAGTGCCCCGCTGTGGTGCAACCCTAACTTGGCCCACTTCTTCACAATACCAGAGCCTCACGCATGGACCAAATTTAACGTTAAAATGCATTCCCAAGTGGTTGAAGGCGATTCACAAGTATTTTCTGGAAACAGCTAGTGAATCAGAATCTCCCCCTATATAAAGACACTTATTTCAATAGAGGTTGTCCTGCAAAATAACAGAAAGTATGGTCTAAATGGTTAGCAGAGCCGTCCACAACATAATATACACCTCCACAGGGAAGTGGACAGTGGTCCTCCGGGACTACAACCCCCATTACAAAATGTCTTCCCGGTATTAAAGGAACAGAGGATAAAAATCACATGTATCTGTGAGGTGTGCATCATTTCTTGACGGAGTTCCACCTGGTATCTGGGTTTAGATGGGAGCAGAAATGTTGTTACCCCAACTGACATTCATGACATTTGACCAGAGGTTCCACACCTTCCTTGCCTAATGGTGACACGCACGTTCGAATTTGGTATCAATCCTGGCATACATATATTAGTGTCGTGTGCGGGCCGCCATTCTACTGTTTTTGCCCCTTTTGTATGTTTTTTTTTCTCTTTCGGTTTGTTGTCAAATAAAGAGATTTATTAAAAAAAAAAAAAAAAAGACGCCCACCTGTTCATCTTGCATTACACCCACTATGTGTGTTGCTATGGCAATTTCTATGGTGACTTTATAATAATAATATAGAGTTTAGGTAGTAACAGGATGTGTAAAGAGCCCCTTCCCTCCCCCTCCATTGACTGTAAGTTCTTTGCTGGAAATGGGTGGGAGGGGCCCCTCCCCCTCCATTGATCAGGAAACAGGAAAGGGGGGGTTTGAAAAGGTGTTTGGTGGAGAGACATGTTTTGAACAACAGTTGGTGTTTGGGAAGGACAAAGGAAGGAGTGGTGTTTGGAAGGAGAAAGGAAGAAGACATGCCTGTCTGAAGCTGGATAACTTTGAAGACGCTTTTGGGAGTTCGACTGAGCAAGGAACTATGGACATTACATCTTGACCTCTAAGTTGAGTAATTATTTAGTTTACTTAATGTATACGGTACATGTTGTACATGCTTATATATTTGTAGGCATATATTTTGAAAGCTATAAGTTGTGTTGTATTGTGCATCCTACAGTTGTATGTGCAGATTTTTTCCTTGTTTAGTAAAGCATTGATACACTACAGAAGTTTAAGTTTCCTTGATTTTACCACAAGAACTTTAATAGATAGACGTAAAGCAAAACATTTGGGGGCTCGGCCGGAATTTGTGCTATAATTCAATTGAAGCAGACTTGTTTTTCTGTAGTGTGTTGTGTAGCTTGTGCTAGGTAAAATGCTGCGTAAGCTGTTTAGGAAGAGTAAAGCTGCAAAGGTTTCTGGTGTCCAGGAGGACTTGAAGGGGTGCACCCTTCCTATCTGGGCCAGAAATAGTCAGTGGATGTCTGTTGCAAAGGAGCTGGCTGGATATGCTTCTCCTTTGAACAGAGCTTGGGGGGATGGAGTCTCTGATCTTTCCTCAGATTTTAGTCTCAAAAGTTTTGGGTTCAGTAAGGGAGAGATGCGGGCAGTTGCTGTGTTTGGTTTGCATTTCCTGCATGCTCTACATATTGAATCTGAAAAGAGGGAAAAGGCAGAATTAGAAAGAGATTTAATAAAGAAGCAGCTTGCAGTGGCCTCCAAGTGTTTGGAAGAAACTGCAAGCAAGGCAATAGATTTAGAAAGTAGGGTAATTAAAGTTAAACCTGCAGTGGCTTTCAAGAGTGTTCAAACCACTGTAGGCCGAGCTGAAGATTTGAATGAGCGGTGTGCAGCCCCCATGAATAAATCTAATGATGCTCTAACAAAGGACAAAGGCCCAAAGCCTGTAAGCAGAAATAGGACATGTGCTACTGTTACTTCTCATAACCGGGAAGCTGAGGATTTGATCAGCTCAAATTACAGAGTTGATTCAGATACAAGGAAGGCAAGGCCTATGATCTCCAGGAGACACATGTGGATTGATTTACTTAAGGTGGGGGTCCCTAGAGAGGGAATAGATGGGATTCCTACACCAGCATTGTTTAAGAAGTGGAAGCAAATGGTTGGGAATGGTAGATTCAGTCGCATTAAGTGTTTCTGTTGCCACAAAATGGGGCATTTTGCAAAAATGTGCCATACTGTGAAGCAGCAGGCCTCTGTTCTTCCAAGGACGGCACGGAGAGACATGCAAGTTTATTCGTTACGTTGGAAGTCAATGCCTTTCCGTGAAAGTGTTTCAAGGCAACAGTGGGCACCCTACAATAGTTTTGCGGTTACAAATGGGCAGATAGAGAAATGTGAGCAGTGAGCTATGTTTTTGGCACAGTTGGAAATGAACATATAATCTGCTTTTGTCTCTTACTCTTTTCAGATATTGAGCATCGAGGGGTGGAGCAGGCAGGGCAGACAACCATGCTGGGTGGGAGGAGGAAGACCAGAAGAGAGCTTGATGAAGATGCGGATGATGTCCTAAAGGTGGCTGAATTGGAGTGGACTTTTATCTGAGCATTTCCTTATGACCAAGAGGAAAACAGACTTTCATCTGGGACTTTCTTTACACAAACTGCCAAAGACATTAACCCTGCTCAAAAGTAATGTTGCAGCCTTCCAGGGACAAAGCAAAAGTCTGATCGCCCAGATGGGGGTCAAAAGGGAATTTTTTATTCCCGTTTAGGGGGGGGGGGTTTCGCCCTTTTCTGGACAAAAGGCTTTAAGAAGTTTTCTATATTATTCTATAAAGTCAAGAGGTGGTATGTGTTGCTATGGCAATTTCTATGGTGACTTTATAATAATAAAATAGAGTTTAGGTAGTAACAGGATGTGTAAAGAGCCCCTTCCCTCCCCCTCCATTGACTGGAAGTTCTTTGCTGGAAATGGGTGGGAGGGGCCCCTCCCCCTCCATTGATCAGGAAACAGGAAAGGGGGGGTTGAAAAGGTGTTTGGTGGAGAGACATGTTTTGAACAACAGTTGGTGTTTGGGAAGGACAAAGGAAGGAGTGGTGTTTGGAAGGAGAAAGGAAGAAGACATGCCTGCCTGAAGCTGGATAACTTTGAAGACGCTTTTGGGAGTTCGACTGTGCAAGGAACTATGGACATTACATCTTGACCTCTAAGTTGAGTAATTATTTCGTTTACTTAATGTATACGGTACATGTTGTACATGCTTATATATTTGTAGGCATATATTTTGTAAGCTATAAGTTGTGTTGTATTGTGCATCCTACAGTTGTATGTGCAGATTTTTTCCTTGTTTAGTAAAGCATTGATACACTACAGACGTTTAAGTTTCCTTGATTTTACCACAAGAACTTTAATAGATAGACGTAAAGCAAAACACTATGCCTTGCAACCAGTGTTAATTTAGTCGACTAAAACCTTTTAGTCTACTAAATGAATACTATTTTAGTCGACTAAAATGCGATTAAAACTAAAACAACTGAGATGACTAAAATATGACTAAAACTAAAATGGCATTTTAGTCAAAAGACTAAAATGGGACTAAAACTAAAATGCAATTTTAGTCAAAAGACTAAGACTAAAACGAAATTGAAATTTGACTTCAAAATTAACACTGGTCTGTAGTGCATGTTCATACCCCAAAACCATAAATAATAACATATTTGATTTTTCTCTCCAGCAGTATATAATGAGTTTGGAAATTGTAAAGAAATGTTAACTAATGCATTACAATTTAATTACACCCATTCTATGGGTGTAATTAAATTACTAAAATTACTTTAGTCGACTAAAATGTACTGGAGATTTTAGTCGACTAAAACGTAGGACATTTTAGTTGACTAAAATGTACTGGAGATTTAGTCGACTAAATGCGACTAAAACGAAAACAATTTTAGAAGACTAAAATGGAACTAAAACTAAAATTCCATTTTAGTCTTAAGACTAATGCTGCATACACACAATGGGAATTTCCGACAACAAATGTTCGATGTGAGCTTTTGGTCTTATATTCCAACCGTGTGTAGGCTCCATCGGACATTTGTTGTCGGAATTTCAGACAACAAATGATTGAGAGCTGGTTTTCTATTTTTCCAACGCCAAAAGTTCCTGTCATATGCAATTCCAACACACAAAAATCCTACGCATGCTCGGAATCAATTTGACGCATGCTCGGAATCATTGAACTTAATTTTTCTCGGCTCGTTGTAGTGTTGTACGTCACCACATTCTGGACGGTCGGAATTTCCAACCACATTTGTGTGACCATGTGTATGCAAGACAAGTTTAAGCAAATATCCGTCGGAAGAAAAAAACACGGTTTTGTTGTCGGAATGTCTGATTGTGTGTAAAACTGAATCGAAATTTGCTGCCAAAATTAACATTGCTTGCAACCCACTCCAAACAGAAGGATGTCAGCTGTCCATAACTCTGGAGGTCTCCATTGGACTTCAGGGGCCCTGGGACTTTGCTACATACTGTATATATATATATACACACACACACTATAGTACCAAAAGTATTAGGATGCCTGCATTTACACGCACATGACCTTTAATGGCATCCCAGTCTTAGTCTTAGTCCGTAGGGTTCAATATTGAGTTGGCCCACCCTTTGCAGCTATAACAGCTTCAACTCTACTGGGAAGGCTGTCCACAAGGTTTAGGAGTGTGTCTATAGAAGATTGGTTAAACATTCCCATAGACACACTCCTAAACCTTGTGGACATCCTTCACAGAAGAGTTGAAGCTGTTATAGCTGCAAAGGGTGGGCCCACACTGTCCCCACTGCGAGCCGCATCCACGTTCGCCCCTCTGCCAGTCACAGGACTCGCCCGTGAAGAAACAGCAAGGGGGGCTGTTTCTTCACAGTGCATGCGCCAATGACATCAACGGCACAAAACACACGTGCGCTGTTTAGGAGATATAACCTATATGTAGCGCCCTCACCCGCTCTCTCCCTTCTTCTTCTCGGCTGGTTAACTCGTCTAGGGGGACCAGGGAGAGGGGTGAGGTGCTGCCACCAGCTCGCACCTTATATGTGTGTAGAGGTTTGAGCTAAGATCTTTACCTTCGGGTTTGTGTCCCTGCCCGGAGATTCCACTTCAAATATGACAGGTAGATAGGTGAATGTAGAACAAAAGTAAGCCCACACCAGGTGACAGTACAACATCTATATTTATTTCCGCAGAGATAAATATGCCTCTTTGCAAGCAGACAGGTTGATACAAACACGAACTTGGTGGGGAGAGGGTTCAGGCACAATCCTTTCGGATCAGAGAAGCTGTTAGGAGTTCACAACACCTAACCGACCGTGAGGTTGGTCCCTGCCACAGACCAGGTGCTCGATGAGGCCTCTGCCACAGACCTTTGGATAGGCCTCTGCCACCGACCTGATGTAGCTGGGTCTCTGCAAAGACCATAGAACATGGACTACCTTCTAATGGGGACCCCTGTTAGGGAGATGATCCATCCCGGACGGTCCCCAGAGGCCTGTACAGTCACCAGCCAATGCTACGCTGGATCTTCAGGCTAGGTCACCTCCCTGGTTCTCCTCGCCTGAGACTCGGGTCCCCTCACTCGGTGGGCCCCTAGGTATCTTCTCCCATACGAGACCCAGTCGAAGGTACTGGGTCCCAGGCCTCGGCTAGTACCTCACCCCAGGCTTAAGGTGCCTGGGATGGAATTCGAACTCCCTCGCACCCAGGCCGAGGGCACCTGGGCGCGGACGAACAGAACAGCAGCCCCCAGGCTGAAGGTGCCTGGGGCTCGGACCTCGTGCGCAAGATGTCCGCCCCCTTTATACCCTCTCCCAGAAGGCACAGCGGGTTCCCCGCCCTGCCGTACTACCGCCGCGAGAGGACACAAAGGGCTCGGCCCTACAATGATGGTTCAACCTCAGTCCAAGGCGACAGCGCCACCCAGGGGCCTCAGGGAACTGAACACCATTATATCCTTCACGAACCAAAATGGCCATAGATCCCTAATAATTAGTGCATCTGGGCCATGCTACCGCCCAGACACTCCCCCTAAATGTTGACACCCACTACATATAGGTAAGCCTTATTCTAGGCCTACCTATAGGTACATCTTCCACAGAGACATTTACAACCTTTTTAAGGCGTCAGCATGCCAAGGCATTTTGGACAATTACATGCTCCCAACTTTGTGGCAACAGTTTGGGGATGGCCCCTTCCTGTTCCAACAGGACTGCACACCAGAACTGCACACCAGTGCACAAACAAGGTCCATAAAGACATGGATGAGCGAGTTAGGGGTGGAGGAGCTTGAGTGACCCGCACAGAGTCCTGGATTCAACCCAATAGAACACCTTTGGGATAAATTAGATTGGAGACTGCGAGCCAGGCCTTCTTGTCCACATTATTGTGACCCACGATTTGGTAATGTGCCGCTCAGGCTTGATCACTGTGGGGAGTAGTGTGAGTGATGCTGCATCCACTGCAGGAGTGCCAGCTAGGGACGGAGTTTGTCCCTGCTCCTATAGTTACTAGAAGGAAAGATCCCTGGTACCACGGTGTTCTGTAAAGGTTATGGGAGAGACAATCTCAGCCTGGGCTCCCACACCCCCAGGTGGATGTGCGGCAACAGGGATCCTTCCTCTCTTCCTTCTCATCCACATCAGTGCCTGACCTCACTGGAAGAATGGTCAAACATTTCTATAGACACACTCCTAAACCTTGTGGGCAGCCTTCCCAGAAGAGTTGAAGCTGTTACAGCTGCAAAGGGTGTGGCTGCACTACTGCTGATCTCCTGAGCTCCAGTGAGGCCTACTGATCCAGGGAGCTTGATTACTCCCTATACCCAGGGTGGATGCAGGAACCTGGGGTGGACCCAGGGGAGGATCCCCCGGATGGCCAGAGTACTGGTCCTCCCATACCAGTGTTTGAGGACCTGGGAAATGGCCCAGCTAAAGGTGAAAGCCTGGTAACCTACAGAAAGAAGGTTTGTGCTAGGATTGCGAGAATCGCTAAGGAGGAAGAAGTACTGGCGAAGTTGAAGTTTGACTTCAAGCATAAAAAAATTGCAAGTGACCGGCTTCACAGTTCTAAGAGGAAACAGATGCGGCCTGAGTTAATGGCTTTGGAGGCCAAAGTGGAAAAGCAGAGTCTGCTGGTGGCCACATTGAAAGAAACCAGCGGTGCTTTCAAGGAGAAGTATGGCAACGATGATCGCTTCCGTGCAATGCGCAGAGGGGCCATAGAGGCCAGTGGAGGGCAGGCATCATCAGAGTGCGTGAAGCAAAGGTCAGTGCAAAGCAAAAAAGTTTCTGTGGGCTCGGATTGTGTTTCTGGCCAGCACGCTGGAAAATCTTTGCATCCCGAGCCAACTATCAGTATGCCTGCAGAAAGTGGAGAAAGCTCTGGCACACAGGCTGCGGGTGATCAGCAGTCAGGTGTTTTGACTGGCAGTATGTCATTGGGCCAAGGAAGTTCTGTGCCCTTACCACCGCAGCAGGAGGCCATGGAGCAAGATGATCCATCTGAGCCTGTGGAGGGAGCAGGTATGCTGAACTTCATATCAGAAATGGAATCACCTTTGCATGGTCGCAAGTTTGAAGTGTCTGGATCATCTGAGGATGAAGAAGAGGTTGATGATGTCCCCCCAAAACCTTTGAAACATCGGGTGACAGAAAAAGAAGTTTTTGGTCATGACTTGCCTGTACAATGTAATGGAGGTGTAGTTCCTATGGATGGTGCAGTAGAGGGCAGCGGAGAGCAAGCTCATCTCCTGGCTGAGACTTACACCTGTGTACAGCCAGCCAGTGCAGACTCTGCTGAGAAGAGTGCTGACAAAGACATCTCTACTGCTGGTAATGAAGTAAGAATTACCAAGGGTAATGTAAATGACATTTCTGTGTCAGAAGTCTCTGCTCCATCTGTTCCTGACAATAATGTTGTTACTACTTTATCTAAAGAAGGGTCTGTTACTAAAAGTGATGTGCCTGATGTTGCAAGGAGTGCGGTTATTTCCCATGCTGCAGCACTGGCTGCACCTGTCCCCGGGGTGAGTAGGACCAGTTATTCTGCGGTCACTGGGAGTAATGTGAGTGAAGGTCAGGCCAATCTGTCACCATCTGGTAGCTCCTTTAAACGCCGCAATGTGGTCCAATTGAGGTGGACTGGAGAAGGCCCCCCCCCCCAAATAGGAGAGATGTGGTGGACCGTATTCTGGGGATGGGTTTTAAAGCAGAGGAGATTTTTGCCCTTATCAGCCCAGTTGGGTCATATGAATATGACCTCTCCTTTGTCAAGGCGGAAGGTTTAGATGTCTTTTGGGAGAGGTATGAGCAGAGGTGTAAGGAGTCCCCAAGATGGGCAGGTTTGTCACCTAAAGTAGTCTCCCGCCAGCCATTATACAAGAACGTCACCATTCTAGTGCGTAACGAGTCCATTCCTGCTGCGGATCTGGTGGTGTGGTTGAGGAGATATGCGGATGTCCAAGCCCCCTTGAGGAAAGTTGTAGATGACAGGGGGATATGGACAGGAGGATGGACAGTGTTATTAAAACTACATGTCACGGGTAATGTTGTTAAGCACATCCCTTCGTCTGCCTTTATAGGTCGTGACAGGATTATTACATTTTATGCAGGGCAACCAAAGCTTTGTCATCGCTGTGGTGAAAAGGGCCATTTTTCAAGCTCATGTTCTGCGCAGAAATGTTCCCTCTGTCAGGGCTCAGGGCATGTTGCAAAGGACTGCAATAGTATTCGTTGTAATCTTTGTAACAAGTTAGGTCACCCCTATAGCCTTTGCCCTGAAGCCCTCCATAATCAGCCAGAGGTGGTGGAAGAACTGCTGAGGATGGAGGAGGAGGAACGTGGGGGGCAGCAAGGGGTTGGTGGAGCTGTTTCAGCTAGTCCTGAGGGGCCCCCCCAGGTGTCAGTTTCCCAATCTGAAGGTGTGACCCCTCTTGTGTCTGCTCCCCAGTCTGTGCTCCCTACTGTATCAGTGTCTACTTCTGTTGTGTGTTCTTCCCCAGTGTTTCAGGTGCCCAGTGTTCCAGGTGTAAATAAGTCATCCAGATTGGCTGAGGCTGCCAAAGGGGCAGATTCATGCCGATCTGAGGTGGCAGCTTCACCTGGGCCTTCCCTGAGGCAACGTAAGACCTCTAGTGGAGGTTCTAAGGGGAAGAAGGGGGAAGTTGCCACTGCTAATGATGTAGATGAGGCCTTTCAGGGTGATGTTTCAGGGGAGGAGGGAGAGTGGACCAAGGTGGGCAGAAGGAGGAATAAGGTAGTCCTGACCTCTGCCTCCTCGGTTTCATCTTTAGAGGTAGATGATCTACCTCTGGGAAACAAGTTTGGGTCCTTATCTGAGGGGGAGAAGGAGTCTTCTAATTCCGTATCTCAGATGGAGGAGGATGAGGTAGAGTGCTCCCTAAAGAGGTCAAGGTCTCCAGTAAAGGGGGAGGGAGCTCAGGCTAAGAAACGCCTACCTCAATCATCCTGATGGCAGTTCCCACTCCGATAAAGGTGGCAACCATTAATGTTGCCAGCATAAAATCTGTAGGGGCTCGTAACATGGCCTTATTTTTGCTCAGCGAGATGGATGCTGATGTTTTATTTTTGCAAGAGACCCGGCTAAATAGCCTTGCCAATGTCCACCTGGCAAAGAGGGAGTGGAGGCGTGGGCCCTCCTTCTGGTCTCTTGCGGCCGAGCCTTACAGCGGAGTTGCAGTACTTTTTACTGGCATGGTAACGTGTCGGCGGGTTATCGAGGTAGAGATTGGAAGGTGTATGGTCTTGGACGTCTCTGTGAAGGGGCATGATCTACGTTTAGTAAATATTTATGGACCACAAACTAGATGGGAGAGGAAATGCCTCTTTACAAAGATTAAGCCTTTCCTTTTTACATCTCGGCAAGTTGTCTTTGGAGGTGATTTTAACACCGTTACTAGGCCCAAAGACAGGAAAGGCTCCACTGACAGCCTGAGATATGATAGCGTCTTTCTTAATTCGATAGCCAGGGAAGCAGGTCTGGAAGATGCGCATATTAAGCGTTGCCCAGACAGCACGGGGTACACATTTAAGCGAGGCAGTTGTGAGAGCAGGATAGACAGTTTTTTTTTTAAGGGGGACTCTGCCTTTTCGGCTCCTGAGTGTCGTATGGTGGAGTTCTCTGATCACCTTATGCTGTCTGTTATTCTCAATGCTTCAGATATGCCACCTAAAGGAAAGGGTATTTGGAGGATGAATTCGGCTCTGCTGGATGACGAGGAGGTAAGACAATCTTTTGAGGATTTTTTTCAGGCTCAGGTAACTATCCTGGATTTCTGCAGCAGTAAGTCGGAGTGGTGGGAGCTTGCCAAAAGATGGATTAGTGGGTTTTTCAAGGCCATAGGAAAAAGGAAACAGCTTGGTAGGTACATTGCCTACCAGCAGCTGCGGAGAAAACTTGATCGCCTTGTCTCGAGTGGTGGAGATTCAGGGGCAATCTCTGAGGTAAAACTTCTCCTTAGGAAGTATCAGTATGATCGGCACGCTTCTTTGGTTCTGGAAAGGGACTACGGGAAATATCACTCGCCCGACCCTTATCAGAACTGCAAACAAAGCGCAGCAGTTAAGACGGTTGTTGGGCTAAGGGATAGTACGGGCTCTTTGACGAAATCCAGGTCAGGGATCCTGGAGGTCTCAATGTCTTTTTATGTGGATCTTCTGGGGGAGAAGTACCTCGATCGGGCAAAGATGTCAAGTTTTCTGGATTCTACACCAGGTCTGGGAAATAACATTCCGCTGGCAAGTTTGACGGGGGAAATCACAGCAGAAGAGGTAGTCAAAGCTATAGACGGTCTGGCTATTAAGAAAACACCTGGGCCAGACGGATTGACAGTAGGGATGAGCTTCGTGTTCGAGTCGAACATACGTTCGACTCGAACATCGGCTGTTCGATCGTTCGACGAAGATCGAACGATTTGGGCCGTTCGCGCCAAATTCGAGTGACGCGAACGGCCCACAATGCACTACGCCATCGCAGTGTCATCCAGGCGCTGTGATTGGCCAAGCATGCACTGTGACCCCGCATGCTTGGCCAATCACAGCGCCGGCAGCGAGGAGAGCAATGATTGGCCACAGGCAGGATGCCTGTGGCCAATTATTGCTGAGGGTGTTTAGTACACGCCCCACACTATAAAAGGCCGCCAGCACGGCGGCCTAGTGTAGTGTGTTCCGGAGCAGGGATAGAGCAGCATAGGCAGGGACAGTGACTTTTATTTCTTTCTTGCTTAACCTGGATTCCTTTAGTTTAGGGAAAGAGAAGGATAGGTAGGGAGAGTGTCAGTGTGTTTTGTGCTTGTGCTATAGTGTGCTTAAAAAAAACATTTTTTCTAGGGACAGAAAACTGTAGGTAGGGAGAGTGTCAGTTTCTTTCACTGTGCAAGTCCTTGTTTCTAGGGACCTGGAAGGACAGTGAGTGAATTCTCCTTGTGCTATATTGTGCTTAAAAAAAACATTTTTTCTAGGGACAGAAAACTGTAGGTAGCGAGAGTGTCAGTTTCTTTCACTGTGCAAGTCCTTGTTTCTAGGGACCTGGAAGGACAGTGAGTGAATTCTCCTTGTGCTATATTGTGCTTAAAAAAACATTTTTTCTAGGGACAGAAAACTGTAGGTAGGGAGAGTGTCAGTTTCTTTCACTGTGCAAGTCCTTGTTTCCAGGGACCTGGAAGGACAGTGAGTGAATTCTCCTTGTGCTATATTGTGCTTAAAAAAAACATTTTTTCTAGGGACAGAAAACTGTAGGTAGGGAGAGTGTCAGTTTCTTTCACTGTGCAAGTCCTTGTTTCCAGGGACCTGGAAGGACAGTGAGTGAATTCTCCTTGTGCTATATTGTGCTTAAAAAAAACATTTTTTCTAGGGACAGAAAACTGTAGGTAGGGAGAGTGTCAGTTTCTTTCACTGTGCAAGTCCTTGTTTCTAGGGACTGGGAAGGACAGTGAGTGAATTCTCCTTGTGCTATAGTGTGCTTAAAAAAAACATTTTTTCTAGGGACAGAAAACTGTAGGTAGGGAGAGTGTCAGTTTCTTTCACTGTGCAAGTCCTTGTTTCTAGGGACTGGGAAGGACAGTGAGTGAATTCTCCTTGTGCTATAGTGTGCTTAAAAAAAACATTTTTTCTAGGGACAGAAAACTGTAGGTAGGGAGAGTGTCAGTTTCTTTCACTGTGCAAGTCCTTGTTTCTAGGGACCTGGAAGGACAGTGAGTGAATTCTCCTTGTGCTATATTGTGCTTAAAAAAAACATTTTTTCTAGGGACAGAAAACTGTAGGTAGGGAGAGTGTCAGTTTCTTTCACTGTGCAAGTCCTTGTTTCTAGGGACTGGGAAGGACAGTGAGTGAATTCTCCTTGTGCTATAGTGTGCTTAAAAAAACATTTTTTCTAGGGACAGAAAACTGTAGGTAGGGAGAGTGTCAGTTTCTTTCACTGTGCAAGTCCTTGTTTCTAGGGACCTGGAAGGACAGTGAGTGAATTCTCCTTGTGCTATATTGTGCTTAAAAAAAACATTTTTTCTAGGGACAGAAAACTGTAGGTAGGGAGAGTGTCAGTTTCTTTCACTGTACAAGTCCTTGTTTCCAGGGACCTGGAAGGACAGTGAGTGAATTCTCCTTGTGCTATATTGTGCTTAAAAAAAACATTTTTTCTAGGGACAGAAAACTGTAGGTAGGGAGAGTGTCAGTTTCTTTCACTGTGCAAGTCCTTGTTTCCAGGGACCTGGAAGGACAGTGAGTGAATTCTCCTTGTGCTATATTGTGCTTAAAAAAAACATTTTTTCTAGGGACAGAAAACTGTAGGTAGGGAGAGTGTCAGTTTCTTTCACTGTGCAAGTCCTTGTTTCTAGGGACCTGGAAGGACAGTGAGTGAATTCTCCTTGTGCTATATTGTGCTTAAAAAAAACATTTTTTCTAGGGACAGAAAACTGTAGGTAGGGAGAGTGTCAGTTTCTTTCACTGTGCAAGTCCTTGTTTCCAGGGACCTGGAAGGACAGTGAGTGAATTCTCCTTGTGCTATATTGTGCTTAAAAAAAACATTTTTTCTAGGGACAGAAAACTGTAGGTAGGGAGAGTGTCAGTTTCTTTCACTGTGCAAGTCCTTGTTTCTAGGGACCTGGAAGGACAGTGAGTGAATTCTCCTTGTGCTATATTGTGCTTAAAAAAAACATTTTTTCTAGGGACAGAAAACTGTAGGTAGGGAGAGTGTCAGTTTCTTTCACTGTGCAAGTCCTTGTTTCCAGGGACCTGGAAGGACAGTGAGTGAATTCTCCTTGTGCTATATTGTGCTTAAAAAAAACATTTTTTCTAGGGACAGAAAACTGTAGGTAGGGAGAGTGTCAGTTTCTTTCACTGTGCAAGTCCTTGTTTCCAGGGACCTGGAAGGACAGTGAGTGAATTCTCCTTGTGCTATATTGTGCTTAAAAAAAACATTTTTTCTAGGGACAGAAAACTGTAGGTAGGGAGAGTGTCAGTTTCTTTCACTGTGCAAGTCCTTGTTTCCAGGGACCTGGAAGGACAGTGAGTGAATTCTCCTTGTGCTATATTGTGCTTAAAAAAAACATTTTTTCTAGGGACAGAAAACTGTAGGTAGGGAGAGTGTCAGTTTCTTTCACTGTGCAAGTCCTTGTTTCTAGGGACTGGGAAGGACAGTGAGTGAATTCTCCTTGTGCTATAGTGTGCTTAAAAAAAACATTTTTTCTAGGGACAGAAAACTGTAGGTAGGGAGAGTGTCAGTTTCTTTCACGGTGCAAGTCCTTGTTTCTAGGGACCTGGAAGGACAGTGAGTGAATTCTCCTTGTGCTATATTGTGCTTAAAAAAAACATTTTTTCTAGGGACAGAAAACTGTAGGTAGGGAGAGTGTCAGTTTCTTTCACTGTGCAAGTCCTTGTTTCCAGGGACCTGGAAGGACAGTGAGTGAATTCTCCTTGTGCTATATTGTGCTTAAAAAAAACATTTTTTCTAGGGACAGAAAACTGTAGGTAGGGAGAGTGTCAGTTTCTTTCACTGTGCAAGTCCTTGTTTCTAGGGACCTGGAAGGACAGTGAGTGAATTCTCCTTGTGCTATATTGTGCTTAAAAAAAACATTTTTTCTAGGGACAGAAAACTGTAGGTAGGGAGAGTGTCAGTTTCTTTCACTGTGCAAGTCCTTGTTTCTAGGGACCTGGAAGGACAGTGAGTGAATTCTCCTTGTGCTATATTGTGCTTAAAAAAAACATTTTTTCTAGGGACAGAAAACTGTAGGTAGGGAGAGTGTCAGTTTCTTTCACTGTGCAAGTCCTTGTTTCAAGGGACAGAGAAGGACACCTGAAGGTAGCCCTTATTGCTTTTTTCCCATCTCCCTGCAGGCCATCTATTAGAATGTCTGGAAGGCAAACAAGGAGAGGCAGACAGTCAGGAGGCAATAAAAGAGGGCAAGCAGGCTCTGTGTCTGGGGGCAACAGTGCTGGTCGTGGACGCGGTGCATTGTCATCAGCACATGGCCATGGGACACGCTTGTCCTTCTTTTCCGCAGCTGGACATGTTGAGCCACATCATGCCGAAGACTTGGTAGAGTGGATGACCAAGCCCTCCTCCTCCTCCTCATCCTCTCTCACCCAGGCTCAGGGTACTGGCAAAGCAGCTGCCAAAGCGTCCTCTTCCCTGGTATCAATGTCAGACTCATCATCAGTCACTCCTTCCCTAGACCCACCATGTCCTCCTCCTGAGGAGTCCCCCGAACTGTTTGAGCACAGTGTTGGGTACATGCTCCAGGAGGATGCCCAGCGTTTCGAAGGGTCTGATGATGAAACCCAGCTACAGGAAGGCAGTAGGGTGAGAGCAGACAGAGGGGATGCTCAAGAAGGACACCAATCTGGCAGTCATGTTCCAGCAGCTGCAGCATACTGCCAGATTGGCTCCAGTGATGAGGAGGGAGGGGATGATGAGGTCACTGACTCCACGTGGGTGCCTAATAGGAGAGAGGAGGAGGAGGATGAGGAGGAGGCACATCTCCAACGAGACAGGATGCCCTTTGGTGGCCAGCGTAAGGGCAGTACACCGACGGAATCACACCGCAGAGCTCCGCCTGTGCAGGGCGCTGCCTCTGCCCGTCATTCAAAAAGTTCCTTGGTGTGGGCCTTTTTTGAGGCTAGTGCATCAGATCGCACAGCTGCTGTTTGCAACATATGTCTCAAGCGTATATCGCGTGGCCAAAACATCAGCCGCTTGGGTACCACATGCCTGACCAGACATATGTTGACCTGCCATGCAGCTCGTTGGCAAGCCTACCTCAAAGACCCACACCAAAGAACAAAGCGGACCTCTCCTTGCACCGCATCAGCTGGGATCTCCAACCCCACTATAACTTCAGTCCTCTCTGAAACATGCACTGAGAGGAATGAAGGTGTAGAATTAGGTGTGTCACAGCCAAGTACTTGCGGCCACTCTGCTAGCAGTACACCGACGTCCGATTCTAGCAGGCAAATTTCCCTGCCCCAGCTGCTGGACCGTCGAAAGAAGTTCACTCCCAGCCATCCACATGCCCAGCGGTTGAATGCTAGCTTGGCTAAATTGCTAGCGCTTCAACTGCTGCCTTTTCAGTTGGTAGACTCGGCCCCCTTCCGTGAGTTTGTGCAATGTGCGGTTCCTCAGTGGCAGGTTCCCAAACGCCACTTTTTCTCACGGAAGGCTATTCCGGCTCTCTACCGGCATGTGGAAGGCAATGTCTTGGCCTCGCTGGACAGGGCGGTCAGCGGTAAGGTGCATATTACCGCTGACTCATGGTCCAGCAGGCATGGACAGGGACGTTACCTTTCTTTCACGGCCCATTGGGTCACTCTTTTGGCAGCTGGGAAGGATGCAGGACAAGGTGCAGTAGTGTTGGAGGTTGTCCCACCGCCACGCCTCCAAAATGCTACTACTGGTTGTGACACACCTCTCTCCTCCACCCCCTCCTCTTCTTCTTCCTCCATGGCCTCTTCCTGTGGTTTGTCCTATGAACCAGCGGTGCTCCGTAGCCGTTCACGGGGCTACGCAAGTACGCAGGCAAAAAGATGCCATGCCGTGCTTGCGCTGGTGTGTTTGGGGGACAGAAGCCACACTGGGGCAGAGGTCCTGTCTGCTCTGCAGGGCCAGGCCGAGAGGTGGTTGACGCCACGCCAGCTTAAGCCAGGAATGGTGGTTTGCGACAATGGCACCAACCTCCTCTCCGCCCTCCGACAGGGACAACTGACCCATGTGCCCTGTGTGGCTCACGTCCTTAACCTGGTGGTGCAGCGGTTCTTGGGCAGGTACCCGGGCTTACAGGATGTCCTGAGGCAGGCCAGGAAAGTCTGTGTGCATTTCCGCAGATCTTATAATGCCAGTGCTCGCCTGGCTGAGCTGCAAAAGGAGTTGAACCTGCCCAAGAACCGCCTTATATGTGACATGCCCACCAGGTGGAACTCAACGTTGGCCATGCTGCAGCGGCTGCACACGCAGCAGAGGGCCATCAATGAGTACCTGTGCGACTACGGCACCAGGACAGGGTCAGGGGAGCTTGTTTTTTTTTCTCCACGCCAGTGGGGCATGATCAGGGATGCATGCACTGTCCTGGCACCATTTGAGGAGGCCACGAGGATGGTGAGCATGAGCAGTAACAGTGCATGCATCAGTGACACTGTACCTCTTGTCCACCTGTTGGAGCACACGCTGCGTGGAATAATGGACAGGGCACTTGAGGCAGAACAGAGGCAGGAAGAGGAGGACTTCCTTGCCTCTCAAGGCCCCCTTTACCCAGACAGTGTTCCTTCTGTCCCACCCATCGCACAGGAAGAGGAAGAGGAGGAGGAGGAGGAGGAGGAGGAGGATTGTGTCAGCATGGAGGTGGAGGCTGGCACTCAGCATCATCAGCAGCAGTCTTTTAGGGATGATTTACAGTCCCAAGAAACCAGTGGACTTGTACGTGGCTGGGAGGAGGTGACTGCGGATCATGTCGTCCTTAGTGACCCAGAGGACTCCGGAGCGAATGCCTCAGCAAACCTACGCTGCATGGCCTCCCTGATCCTGCAAAGTCTGCGGAAGGATCTTCGTATTCTTCGGATCAAGGAGAGGGACCATTACTGGCTGGCCACTCTCCTTGATCCACGGTACAAGGGTAAGGTTGCGGACCTTATGTTACCGTCGCAGAGGGAGCAGAGGATGAGACAACTCCGGGAGGCCTTGCAGAAAGGTCTGTGCAACGCGTTCCCAGAGACTGGGAGGTTACAAACTCCTGGTCCAGGACAACGAGTTGCTGAGGCTTCGGCCAGTCAAAGAAGGAGCGGTGGGGAAGGTGGCCGTCTGACCGATGCGTTCAGACAATTCTTTAGTCCGCAGCCCCAAAGTATGATTGGTTCCAGCAACCATCGCCAGCGTCTGATAAACATGGTGCAGGAATATCTAGGGGCAAGGTCAGACTTGGACACCTTCCCCACCGAAAATCCTCTGGCTTACTGGGTCTTGAGGATGGATCACTGGCCAGAGCTTGCACAGTATGCAATTGAGCTACTGGCCTGTCCTGCATCCAGCGTTCTTTCGGAACGCACATTCAGTGCTGCTGGAGGATTTGTCACGGATCACAGGGTGCGCCTGTCCACCGACTCGGTTGATCGACTGACTTTCATCAAGATGAACCAGTCTTGGATCACCACCAGCTACCACACACCTGATGCTGATATAACAGACTAATTGATTTTAACATGTCACGTCCCTTCAAGACTGATGCTGATGCTGAGTGCCTGTGCTGTTATGTTGACTGGCTATCCTCCTCCTCCGAGTCCTCAATGATACGATTGATGATGATAGCTTGGAAGATCATTTTTGTTTATGGGTGCCGCCACCAGTGGCTAAGGCCCAATTTTTCAGCCCCTGTTTTACAGGGGCGTGTACTTACAATTTTTTTAGCAATAATTTGCCATAGGGCTCATTGCTGTGCTCCAAGTACAGTATCTGTGAGGGGTTGTAGTGTTGTGCCACCAGTGCCTAAGGCCCAATTTTTCAGCCCCTGTTTAACAGGGGCGTGTCATTACAATTTTTGAAGCAATACTTTGCAACAGGGCTCATTGCTGTGCTCCAAGTACAGTATCTGTGAGGGGTTGTAGTGTTGTGCCACCAGTGCCTAAGGCCCAATTTTTCAGCCCCTGTTCAACAGGGGCATGCAATTACAATTCTTGATGTAATAATTCACAGCAGGGCCCATTCCTGCACCCACCAAGAGTAAGTCTGAGGGCTTACAGTGTTGTGGCAACGCCACCACCACCACCACCACGAAAGGCCCAATTTTTCAGCCACTGTTCAAAAGGGGCATGTAATTACAATTCTTGATCTAATAATTCACAGCAGGGCCCATTCCTGCACCCACCAAGAGTAACTCTGAGGGCTTACAGTGTTGTGGCAACACCACCACCACCACCACCACCACGAAAAGCCCAATTTTTCAGCCCCTGTTCAACAGGGGCATGCAATTACAATTCTTGATCTAATAATTCACAGCAGGGCCCATTGCTGCACCCACCAAGAGTAACTGTCAGGGCTTACAGTGTTGTGGCACCAGCACCACCATCAAAGCCCCAATTTTTACTACCACTGTTCAACAATTATATGTAATTAAAATTCCTGATATAATAGTTGACAGCAGGGCGTTCCAGCACCAACCAAGAGTAACTGTGAGTGCTTACAGTGTTGTGCCAACACCAACAACTAAGGGGCCTATTTCTGCAGAGTATATACGGCAGGTCCCTACTTTCAAACATCCAACTTACAAACGACTCCTACTTGCAAACGAAAGAAGACAACAGGAAGTGAGAGGAAATCTACCCCTAGGAAGGAAAATTCTCTCCTGTAAGAATAAATATGGGAGAAAGGTGTCTCCTCTGTACTGATGCTTTATCAGCAATCCTTGTTTCAAGAAAAACACCACATTTCAAAAACAGTTGTCATTGGGACGGAAAGTGAGGTGAAATGTTCTGAACAGGGGCACAGACAGCAAAACAAATGTTACAGGGGTGATAACCCTTACCTATGTTTCCCAAAAAGTTTAAAAATAGATTTTTGGGCTGGAGCTACACTTCAACAATGTACCTGTTCAAAATTACAAACACATTCTACATAAGAACAAACCTACAGTCCCTGTCTTGTATGCACCGCCTGTATACGGCTGTTCAGAGTATATAGGGCCTTTTTTATTTTATGTGCGGGGTTCCCCTTAATATCCATACAAGACCCAAAGGGGCTGGTAATGGGCTGGGGTAGGGGGGGGGGTCATGGGGTAGCTATGCCATTTTTCTTAAAGATTTTCATCCATATTACCGGGACCAGACATTACATTAAAGCCGCAAGAAGTTTTAAATGGCTTTTTTTTCCTTTAGAAGTGTCATTTTGTGCAGGGACAGTTCTAAACACGGGAAACACGTGGCACTTCACAGGCATACTTTAGACACCCCCCAGGTACGATATTTAAAGGAATATTTGACTTTTTTTTTTTCACTTTATGCATCATTAAAATGACTGCTCCCGAAAAACGACCGTTTTTAAAACTTCTTTTTGCATTGATACATGTCCCCTGGTGCAGAACCCGGGTTCCCAAACCCTTTTTAGGACAATAACATGCATAATAGTTGTTATAATTAGCACTTTAGAATTCGAACGTTCGCATCCATTGTATTTAATAGGGTTCTAATGTTCGTACGAACTTTCGGTCCGTTCGCGGGTTCTGGTGCGAACCGAACCCGGGGGTGTTCGGCTCATCACTAATTGACACCTGAATTTTATAAGACTTTCAAATCCAGCTTGGTACCTTATCTTGTGGAGGTATTTAATGGCTGCCTGCAAGAGGGTTCGCTCCCTCCCTCCATGAGACAATCTGCTGTGATTCTGTTGTCAAAAGGCAAGGATCCCTCGATGATTGAGAATTGGCGCCCCATTAGCCTTCTCAATGTCGATAGAAAAATTCTGGCGAAGATAATTTTCTGGCGCTTGTCGTCAGTAGCAGACAGATTGCTTTCTCGTCAGCAGCACTGTTCGGTCCGGGGCAGGAGCACTTTTTCAGCGGTGTTAGCTGTCCGGGAGGCTCTGGAACGTTGCAGGGCTGAAGGCTGGGGAAAGTATTTGCTGGCATTGGATCAGGCGAAGGCTTTTGATCGTGTCAACCATGAGTACCTCTGGCTTCTCCTTGACAAGTATGGCCTGGAGGGTGGGTTTATTGGATGGCTTAAGACTTTATACAGAGAGGCAGAGAGCTTCATGCTTGTTAACGGTTGGGTTGGACGACCCTTCAGGGTTGGATCCGGGGTGCGCCAGGGGTGTCCACTGAGCCCTTTGCTATATGTGTTCGCAATCGACCCCTTCATCAGAAGGCTAGAGAGCGGACCGTTGTGCGGGGTGCCGGTGGGCATTACTGGTGAGCCGCCCTTGAGGGTTGTAGCCTATGCTGATGACGTTTCTGTCTTTATCTCTGGGACAGAGGAGGCGCAGGAGGTGGTCTCAGTTATAGAGCAGTATTCCGAGGCATCGGGCTCCCAGGTCAACCGTGATAAAAGTGAAGTTTTTTGGATGAGCGAGGGAGGTGAGAGCTTTGCACTTCCGGACACCTTCCCGAGGCCTCAGCAGAAAGTCAAAATATTAGGCATTGAGTTTGGCCCTGATGATTACAGTAAGTCAAATTGGGAAGCCAGGCTGAATGATGCTGATGTCAAGGTGAAATGCTGGAAGGGGTGGCGGCTCTCCTTGAGGGAAAGGGTGGACTTGATTAAGACCTACCTGATTCCTACCTTTCTGTATGTCAGCTTTGTTTGCATCTTGCCAGAGTCCTTCTATACCAGGATTTATAGTTGTTTCTTCCAATTATTATGGGGGAACAGGCTGAATCTTGTGAAGCGGAATGTGACTTACCTATCAAGGCGGAAGGGTGGCCTAGGGATGGTCAACCCGGTTGTGTTCTTCTCTCTGATGTTTTTGAAACACAATTTTGGTAACATGCTAGCAGAGAGACCGCCTGGATGGGTAGGTATTTTCCAGATCTGGTTTAGACCTTTTCTGGGCTGTTGGGAGAGTGGCGGGCCAGTGAAAAGCCTAAGGATCAAGCATGGTAAGCTCCCGGCTTATGTTGCCCCGTGCCTGAAAATTCTTAAACGGTGGCATGTGACAGCGGAGGATATCAGGTCCCTCCCTAGGAGACTCCTGGGTGAGAAGATCGTGGGTACTGTCTTTCATGCGCCACTGGCCTTAAGGGATTGCCCAGGTCATATTATGAGGGAAGGTTTACGTTTAATAAATTCTGAGCGGATTCCCTTGAAATTTAGGGACCAGGCCTGGCTCGCTTTCCACGGTAGGCTCTATGTGAGGGGGAACGTGAAGTGCCGCTCTTTGGACAATCGTGGTTGTCCAAGAGCGGAGTGTCAGGGTGAAGTGGAAACCATGGACCACTTCTTGCTTCAGTGCCCTTTCAATATAGAAGTATATAAAAAGGTGGGGAGGGCTCTAAATATTCCTTTCTTGCCTAGCATGTCTTATGCTGAGTGGGTGTATGGAGCATTGCAGAATCGCAAGGGATTTGATTTGGACACTCTTTTTTTAGTCAGCTTAGTAGTCCGATATTACACCTGGAATGCACGGTGTCAGGTATCCCTTCGGCAGAAAGTCCTTCCTGTTCCGGTGGTGGTGTGTGAGATTCTTGGTGAGGTAGGTAAAATTCGGGGTCTCGAGAAAGACAGATGACGGCAAAGGGTCTGGATAAAGGCGTGGAGGAATATCAGGCCTGTAGCTGCTGTTTGTTGATCTCTGGGTGTTGGGTTCTTTCCCTGTTTTCTCTCTGGGCACTCCCTTAGATTTTCAAGGATACACATAATTTTTGAAGAAAGGCTACATACACATGATAATCTATGTTTCTTGGTCTGAGTGTTAATCAAGTTGAGTAATGTGTAGTATTTTTGAAGATGTCCGTGCTTGTAGTGATGTGTGTGTGTGTGTGTGTATATATAGTATAATTTAATGCAGTGATATTTCTCTTGGTGGAAAAAAACGTTTGTTCATATATTATAGGTTGAAGTATGCCTTTATTATTATTAGTCTTGTATACAATATGTTATGCATATATAAAAAAAAAAAAAAAAAAAGGAAAAATATATATTTATTTTTTGTATTTTTGTATAAAACAAAAGTTGGAATGTGTTTCTTGTTTGCAAGATTCTCAAAATAAAAAATTGCCAACTCAATATTGAACCCTACGAACTAAGACTGTGATGCCATTAAAGTTCATGCGCATGTAAAGGCAGGCATCCCAATAATGAGTAATATAGTGTATATATGTATACGGGGCCGCTGAAAGGGCGGCACAGCCAGCCCTCCTGTACTGGGCCCAGGCCTCATCAATTCAAAAGGGGGGGCCCAGACATCTGCCTTTTCTTTTCTCCCTCCATCTGTGCTGCAGGGGGATCAGTTCTAGTATCTGCGCTCCCTGCTCTCTGGAACCCCTGTGTGCCTCTTTCCCCGCAGTGCTGCCAGTTTCACTCCTTTCCACCTGGCAACTGCCGAGGGCACACGGGAGTGTTATTTCAGGATGGTGAGTGGGGGGACTGAACGAACACACCCTCCTGAATGAACACAATGAGCGATCGGTACCGATTGCTCACTATGGGGATTCAGATATTGCCTCCTTGCACTATTCACTTGAATGGGTCTTGTTGAACGAGGGTATAATTTCTTCCATGGCTGCATAGCATAGCATCGCTGCCGTTGCAATTTAGCAAAAATCGAATTCAATATTTTCAGAGTGGGGTGGGCGGGCCCTGCCAGGTAGGCTGTACGGGGCCCTGTGATTTCTATCAGCAGCCCTGTATACGTATATATATATATATATATATATATATATATATATGTAGCGGGGTCTCCTTTAAGACTCATTGGACTACCTTTCCCAGAACCCTCCTTGGCACCCAGGGTGCAGTGTTGTCACCACAGAGACTCATGGGTGGAGCTATATAAGGAGGAGGCGCGGCTAAGCTCGGCCTCTTTGGGACACGAGACTTGAGTGGACAGATCTTCCTGTGCGGATCCGCTGTGGTGCAAGGCCTGAAGCCTGGGGCCTTGCGCAGCTACCCAAAGAGCCTTTCACCCCATTGCGAGCCTGGGTGGCATCTGACTTGGTCATCCTCAACCGTTGCTGAGCCGGAGACCCGACCGCTGCAGACGCTGTGTGTGGAGAGACAGCAGGTGGAAGTCCCGGACTGGGATCGCGTCCGGAGGGGTGAGCGAGCACCTGCTCAATCCATATACTTTACACTATTGTTAGGCCTACAGACTGCCGTGGCCCACCAGTTGATATTTGAGTCCTCACTGGAGATCCATAGCAGAACTGAGTCAAACGGATCTCTAGTGAAGTGTTCCGTGTTGGTACTTTTACCCTTTTTGGATTACAAATGTGTTACTGAAATGTGCACCACCGTTTAAAGACTTGCATGCAAAGAATTCATCCCCTAGAGACTGAGTTATAGGGTCAGGCCTAACCGGGTATTAGAGTTTAGTAGCTGCGCCACAGGGCGCTTAGTTAACGGTCGCCCCACGTGGTACGCCATTACTGTGTTTCATTAATGTGTAGTGTACCAATTGCTGCAGGACTCTGCCAGAAGCATATGTTATCTGTTTTACTGTTGATTTATTTTACTAAGTGAGAGTAAACTCATTATTCTTTTACTACTTGCATTGGCGTCTATATTTTTCCATAGAGCATAAGATAAATTACCCTAGACTAACTGTGCCAGAGTGGGTCGAGTAAATTGCCGGGGGTTGGCGGAGCTGTCTTCAGGGCCCAAAAACTAATACTGCGGCCCTCTTAGCTGAGGGTATCGCTACACGTGGGGGTTCTTGTCCGGGATCCTGATACAGCAGGTGAACGCCAGAAGTGCCGGCATGGACCCCATGGACCCGCAAGCAGGAGAAGCGTGGTGCAAAGCCTCTAGGGCAGAGCCAAACCAGTCGATAGTCATCAGCCTCCCAGGGGAGGAATGGTTGACTGAGACGGTAGAGGAGTTAATGAAGTCAGTGTCCCCAGATCACACACCGTGGGTGACGGAGATAAAGTCAGACCCAGACATCACATATCGGTATGCACTAGTGGAGTACTGGGACGGGATGCCAGAGGCTTGCAAGCGCAAGTGTGTGCGGAACTCAGACAACAGAACCTATAGGTTGGCGCACGCAGTAACTGTAAAGAAGGAACCATCACCAAAGGGATCACCGCAGGCTGCGGCCCGTACCCCACCTGAAAGAGGAGACAGGGCGACGCCTCCGGTGGCGCCTGCACCTGTCACTGCTATATCACCAGAACTGATAAAGGCAATAGGGGATCTGCTAACCAAGTGTCAGAAGACAAGCACGTGCATGTAGAGACTAGCTACCGGAGACTAAAGACATTCTCAGGGAAGCTCCCTGTCCCTGCAGGGGAGGAAGACTTCGATACTTGGGTGGAACAGGCATTACAAGCAGTGGAGGCATGGGAGGTGCCTAAAGCGCAGAAGAGGCAACGAGTGATAGAAAGCCTTAAAGGCGCAGCAGCAGAAGCAGTGAAAAGTTTCCGGTTTGGGAATACAGACTGCACGGCTCAAGACTGTCTAGCCATGCTACAGGAAGAGTTCGGTCAGTTAGAAAAGGTGACAGAGATGGTCTACCAATTTGAACATACTTTCCAACAGCCGAATGAAAAGCTTTCAGAGTATGTCAGAAGACTGAACAAGTTGCTGTGTAAGATTGTCTTGAAGAAGGGAATGATGCCCCAAGATACAGATGCAGCAATAATGAAGCAAGTCTTAAAGGGAGCGTTGTGCTCGGATCCAGTCTGGTTGCACCTGAACACCTCGGGAGGAGGAACGTCACTGACTTACTCTGATTTGATAAAAATCATCAGAGATGAAGAGGCGCTGCAGAAGGATCAGCAAATGATAAAGACAAGTCATGCTCCTACACCAGTGATAGTCAACTCGCTGATGACTCCAGAAAGGGACTCAGAAGTGGACACTTTGAAATCACAAATGTCTCAGGTGTTAGAGATGCTGACCTCTCTGATGGCGAAAGACACACAGGGTCCAGAGAAAGAGGTAGCGAGGAAGGAACTGTTCCCAGTTGTTTCGGCACCCGCATCCCTACAAGACTGGGGGGATATAATCTGTTTTAACTGTGGGGGATTTGGCCACATTGCAGCTACATGTTCCAGTCCCAAGAAAAAGAAAACAGATAACCGCAAGGCGGCGGGAAACTCCAGAGGGCCCCGGTGAAGGAGTCAACTGGGTGCCCATCATCTTCAGTGAGCTCCAAACTGAATGAGAAGCTAAAGAAGAGAGGAGACAAAACCCCTCAGAGGAAACACAGCATCCCTCAACAGAGATACACCCCAGAGAAAGGGGGCAAGACCCCTCAGAAGAAGCACAGCATTCCCCAAAGGGGATGCACACCTAAGAAAAACAATAATATCCCTCAGCGGGTCTGTACACCCACTGAAAGGAGGGAAATCAATGCATACCAGGCTCAAGAAAGACTAAAGTCCAAAGGGAGTTGGACAAGAGAGAGTCCGAAGGGAAAAGACCAGAAGAAGGCAACCACTGTCAGGCCATATCCGGAGAAGCTGGTAGGCCCATCTCCTGTAGTGCCCATTCAAGTGGAGGGAGTCTACACCAGAGCCATCTTGGATACTGGGGCACAAGTGACCCTACCATACCGGGATTTCTACGATAAGCACTTGAGTCATCTACCAATCCAGAAGATAGGGGAACTGGAAATATGGGGAATCGGAACCCAGAGATTCCCCTACGATGGCTATTTGCCCATAAAGATGACTTTCGACCCATCCGTGGCTGGGAAGGCCGAAGTGTTTGACACCCTGGCAATTGTGTGCCCTCGGCCGCCTGGAGCCAACAAAAGTTCCCTCATAATAGGGACAAACACGGACCTGGTCCGGAGACTCCTGACCCCTCTAGTGAAAGAGAAGGGCCATGCAGCCACCAGAATCCATCCCATGCTGAAGACGGCCTACCAACGACTGGTCTTAGAGCAGAAGACCCCTGGAGAGGGGATAGGGAAGGTATGGAGACTTGGAAGAGAAGGGGTAGTGTTGCAACCCGGCGAAGTAACCTGTCTCAGGGCCACTGTGAAGCTTACTTGGGAACAACCCGGACCCTTCGTCATGTTGGAGTCCGACCCAAGGGCAGAGCCCTCCGGTCTGGAAGTGATACCAGAAGTGATTCCGCTGAAGGCCCTGAAGAAGGCCCATTGTAGAGTTCCGGTGAGTGTTAGGAACACTACAGGTGGTCCCATGGAAATCCCAGCTAGAATGCTGCTGGGCCAGGTGAGCCCTGCTGCCCCGGTTACCCTGTCAGAAGTCAAGGGGACAGGTGAAGGAGGAGATGTTTGGGAGAAGCTGTCCATGGAGAACCCGAATCTATCCAGGGCTTGGAAAGAGAGAGCCAAGGCCCAGTTGACCAGATGGGAGAAGATCTTCTCCAAAGATGAGTTCGACGTGGGGTGTGCAAGGAGTGCCACCCATCGAATCCGCCTCCAAGAAGACAAGCCCTTCAGAGAGAGGGTCAGGCGGGTCCCACTAACAGATCTGGAGGATCTGAGGGAACAACTCGCAGAACTCAAGAGGACTGGTGTGATCCGGGAGTCTAGAAGCCCCTATGCCTCCCCGATAGTGGTGGTCAGGAAGAAGAATGGGAGAAAAGGGAGAAAATGGGCAGCTGATTTCAATTCCTAAAAATATTGCTCAGAGATTTAGAGAATACTACTCATCCCTTTATAATTTGACCCCAATTCAGATGCCCCAGGCTATGATGGAAGAATACCTTCTTTCAGCACACCTGCCTTGTTTGTCTTCAGCGGACCGTAATAAATTGGAGATACCTATTTCAGTGGGGGAACTAGAGACAGTGATAAAAACAGTTAAACGTGGGAAGGCACCGGGCCCAGATGGCTTCACTGTCCAATACTACAAATATTTTCTCCCAATACTTGGAGTTTATATGACAAAGGCATTCAATGAGATCGGCCGGTCTCCCGCACTACCGCCGGATGCCCTTATGGCATATATCTCGGTTATCCCGAAAGAAGGGAAAGACCCGGCTGAGTGCGGGAGCTACCGCCCGATCTCATTGTTAAACACAGATTTAAAACTTTTCACTAAAATACTGGCTTCCCGCCTCCAGCCGTTTCTGAATCAAATGGTACACCAAGACCAGGTTGGGTTTATCCCAACCCGTGAGGCCAGGGATAATACCGTAAAGGTCCTCAACCTGGTACACCATGCTAATATATCAAAAACGCACAGTATTTTTTTGAGTACCGATGCGGAGAAAGCGTTTGACAGAGTTAGCTGGCGATTTATGTTTGAAGAACTGAGGCAAATGGGATTGGGAGAACATATGCAGAGTTGGATAGCGGGGGTGTATGCTACACCCCAGGCTGCAGTAAAAGTGAATGGAGTTTATTCGGAGACATTTAAAATCTCAAATGGAACGCGCCAAGGTTGCCCACTCTCTCCGATGCTGTTTTCCCTCTCCCTGGAACCCCTACTGAATATGATTCGGCAAAATCCAGATATTTAGGGTCTCCAAATAGGAGCTCAAGAATATAAAATCTCTGCTTATGCAGATGATTTGATGTTCTCCTTATCACGACCTCACACTTCACTGCCAAACCTGATGAAGGACATAGAAGGATATGGGAGATTGGCAAATCTAAAAATTAACTACACGAAATCGGAAGCGATGGGGGTAGCCCTTCCCTCAGAAGTCCAGCAAAACATACAACCCAATTTCAACTTCAAATGGGTAGGGTCGTCATTAAAATACCTAGGGATAAATATACCATCAAGATTAGAGAAGGTTTTTGCTATAAATTTTCCCGCACTATATAAAGCAGTTAGTTCCCTATTAGATAAATGGCAACATGGATTCCATTCATGGTTCGGCCGATGTAACGCCATCAAAATGAATATTCTGCCAAAATTTCTATATTTATTTCAAGCTGTACCAATAGGAATTGATAGGGCCTACTTTCGGCAAGTAAATGCACTTTTTAATAAGTTCATATGGGCCAATAGGCGACCAAGGATTAGCAGAAGTCAAATGACCCTCCCCAAATGTTATGGGGGATTAGCAGTCCCAGACGTATCTAAATACCACCAAGCAGCCCATTTGGGGAGGGTCATAGACTAGTGCAGACATATAGAATTCAAATTATGGATAAAATTGGAGCAAGAAATTAGTCAGGTACCACTGGGTAGAGCACCCTGGTGCTATACAAAGTTACCGGACTCACTCAAAAAACACCCTCTGATAGGAGCAACACTGTCGATAGGTGCTAATATATGTCTGAACCCTAAATATTCGTCAAGATACTCTCCATTATACCCAGTACTGGGAAACCCAAGTTTCGAGCCGGGGATGGAGGTAAGGGCATTTCGGAGACTTCGAGAGAAGGGCTATACCCAGGTATCGCATTTTATGCAATCAGAAACATGGCCCACAATGGCAGATTTGACGAAATTGGGAGGTCAATTTGAAGTAGAACATTGGCAGGCAATACAACTCCGATACTATCTGGAGACATTGGGCCCAATGAGTAATTTTAAACGGGAACTAACTAGGTTCGAAACATACTGTGAGGAGAAGGAACCCACTAACCGAATAATATCAAAGATATATACGATGCTAATGACCCCACCAGAGAATTATAAGCTGCCAGCAATCAGAAAGTGGGAAAGGGACCTTAATAAGACTTTCACACCAACTCAATATCAGAAGATAATATATCTTGCGCTAAATTCATCAATATGCACTAAAACGCAAGAATCAAATTAAAAATTACTGATGAGGTGGTATTATACGCCATCAAAATTAGGTAGGTTCTATCCTGATGCCTCAGTTCAGTGCTGGCGATGCAATGGGGAGAGGGGAACTTTGTTCCATATATATTGGACATGCCCTCGGATCAGACAATACTGGCTAGAGGTACGAAGGATTGCTCAAAAAATTGAGCCCTACCCGGTGCCAGATGATCCGGGTTTTTTCTTATTGCACATAACGCAAATACCCACACAGACTTATAAAAACTCAGTACTATGTCACCTGGTCAATGAGGCTAAGTCGTGCATTGCGAGATGCTGGAAAAGCTCAAGCCCGCCAACAATCGCAGAATGGCTTAACAGGGTCAGAAAAGTGGGGGCTATAGAGGAGTTGGTGTTCTCGGCCCAAGATAGAAAAGAGCAACATATTAAAACCTGGTTAACATGGAATAAATTTACGCAGACAGAAGAAGGGAAAAGATTAATGGGGAGGTGAGTCCGTCCGCCTGGCCAGAGAAGTATTTAGGAGGTTCACCTAACGGGGGAGGAGGATGGAGTGGGGAAGGCAGGGACTGAGAAATTAATTTATTTATTTAATATTTTTTTTTATTTTTTAGGTTTACTTTGGGAGGGAGGTAGGGGGGAATTGATAAAAATGTAAGGGAGAACAAAGTAAGGCAGTGAGAATCAAAGACATTTAATAGAGGAAAGTGACTTTATGTGTCTCTCCCTCTACGGAGAGACATGTGAAGGACATAAGGGAAGGGAACCCATTGATATTTAAGTTTAGAGGTGAGAGGATTTAATTAATGGAATGGGACGAGGAATATATTATGAATAGAAATGTAGTGGAAAATGTATAAACAATGTATTGTATGTATCCCTTTTTGAAATATAAATAAAGAATATTTAAAAATAGGAACACTACAGGTGGTCCCATGGAAATCCCAGCCAGAATGCTGCTGGGCCAGGTGAGCCCTGCTGCCCCGGTTACCCTGTCAGAAGTCAAGGGGACGGGTGAAGGAGGAGATGCTTGGGAGAAGCTGTCCATGGAGAACCCGAATCTATCCAGGGCTTGGAAAGAGAGAGCCAAGGCCCAGTTGACCAGATGGGAGAAGATCTTCTCCAAAGATGAGTTCGACGTGGGGTGTGCAAGGAGTGCCACCCATCGAATCCGCCTCCAAGAAGACAAGCCCTTCAGAGAGAGGGTCAGGCGGGTCCCACTAGCAGATCTGGAGGATCTGAGGGAACAACTCGCAGAACTCAAGAGGACTGGTGTGATCCGGGAGTCTAGAAGCCCCTATGCCTCCCCGATAGTCGTGGTCAGGAAGAAGAATGGGTCGTTGAGGCTATGTATAGACTACAGGACTCTCAACAGGAGAACCATCCCCGACCAGTACACCACTCCGAGGATGGAGGACGCTTTAGAGAGTTTATCAGGAGCCAAGTGGTTCAGCGTTATGGATCTCAAGAGTGGATACTACCAGATCCCTATGCATCCGGAAGACAAGGAGAAGACAGCCTTCATAACCCCAGTGGGGTTCTTCGAGTTTGATCGAATGCCTCAGGGACTGTCTGGAGCTCCTGCTACCTTCCAACGTCTCATGGAAAAGACTGTAGGAGACATGAATCTTATTGAAGTCCTTGTGTACCTGGACAACGTCATTGTCTTTGGGAGAACCTTGGAAGAACACGAAGAGAGGCTGGAAAAAGTATTGAGAAGACTCAGTGAGGAGGGACTCAAGCTTTCGCCTGAGAAGTGTCGGTTCTACCAGTCTTCTGTGAACTATCTGGGGCACATAGTGTCTGAAGAAGGGGTGGCCACGGACCCTGAGAAATTGGAGGCAGTTTCCTCCTGGCCACGACCCACCACAGTAACAGAACTCAGATCCTTCTTGGGGTTCTGCTCCTATTACAGGAGGTTTGTGGAGGGATTTGCCCGAATTGCCAGACCATTGAATGAACTACTCAAGACCGAAGAGGACGACTCAGGACCTAGGAAGCCGGGAGAGTCAGTCAGAGATCAGTGGAGCCAGAAGTGTGAAGAGGCCTTCCAGGCGTTGAAGAAGAGCCTAACCACTGCCCCAGTCTTGGCCTACGCAGACCCAACAAGACCCTATGAACTACATGTAGATGCTAGTCATGACGGTCTGGGAGGAGTACTTTACCAAGAACACGAAGGACAACTGCGACCTGTTGCCTACGTGAGCAGGAGCCTGACCCCCTCTGAGAAGAACTACCCCACTCACAAGCTGGAGTTCCTGGCCCTTAAGTGGGCGGTAGTAGACAAGCTTAAAGACTACCTGTATGGGGCGGAGTTCACTGTGAAGACCGACAACAACCCCCTCACCTACCTTTTCACCACGGCAAAGCTGGACGCCACTGGACACAGATGGCTGGCCGCACTGTCTGGATTCAATTTCAGCCTAAAGTACAGGCCAGGGGCTGTAAATCGAGACGCAGACGCTCTGTCCAGGAGATCTCATGCCCCCACCAGTGACACAGAAGACTGGACTCAAGTGGCACCTGACGGGGTGTGGGCCCTTTGTCAAGGGGCTGAATTAAAAGCCAGAGGAGGCTCGAGGGCAGAAGAGATAGGAGTTACCATGGTAGGAGTCCCCAAACAATACTGTGGAGTAACCCAACTGGAAGAAGACAATCTGCCGAAACTGTCCAAGAAGGAGCTGAGATGCGACCAATTAGAAGACCCCATGGGGAAATTAGTCCTGGAAGCCCTGGAGAATCAGGATCCAAATAGACTCCTGCGCCACTCCTCAAAGGAAGCTCGCCTGTTGAGGAAAGAGTGGGACAGGTTGCAGGTGCATGAGGGAGTGGTCTACCGAAGGGGCCCCTCTGATGGCCTGGAAGATAAATGGCAATTGTTCCTTCCGGAAAAACATCGAGAGACTGTTCTGGTTGCCCTGCATGACAATCACGGCCACCTAGGGGCGGAAAGGACCTTACAACTCGTCAGAAGTCGGTTCTATTGGCCTTGCATGAGGGCAGAAGTAGATGAGTACTGCCACTCATGTGCACGCTGCATCCAGAGGAAGACTCTACCCCATCAAGCTGCCTCAATGGGCCATCTACAAAGTCAAGGCCCAATGGATCTGGTATGCATTGATTTTCTCTGCCTCGAACCCGACCTGAGTGGACTAGGAAATGTTCTGGTGATAACCGATCATTTCACCCGGTATGCTCAAGCTTTTCCAACCAAAGACCAGAAGGCTTCCATGGTGGCCAAGGTACTTATGGAGAAGTATTTCGTCCACTATGGATTACCGCAGCGACTCCATTCAGACCAAGGAAGGGACTTTGAGAGTCGGCTGATCCGGAAACTCCTGGATTCGTTAGGGATCAAGAAAACTTGAACCACACCTTACCATCCACAAGGAGATGCCCAGCCGGAGAGGTTTAACCGAACCCTACTCAACATGTTGGGAACCCTGGATAGTGAAAAGAAACAGCATTGGAGCAGACACTTAGCAGCTATAGTCCACGCTTACAACTGTACCACAAGTGATGCTACAGGCTACTCCCCCTATCGACTCATGTTTGGGAGAGAAGCAAGGTTGCCCGTGGACCTGGCCTTTGGCATGTCCTTGGACCATTCCTCAGCCACATCCCACAAGGGATATGTGGACAGGCTCAGACACAGCCTGAAGGTAGTCTATGAACAGGCCCAAGCGGCCTCAGATCAAAGGGGAGCTCGAAATAAAAGAAACTTCGACCTGAAGGTCCGGGTCTAGGATCTACAGCCTGGGGACCGAGTACTACTGCGCAATCTGGGGGCCCCCGGTAAACACAAACTTGCAGATAGATGGAGGCCCAAACCCTATGTCATCTGTAAGAAGCTGCCAGGCCTACCGGTCTACAAGTTAAAGCCAGAGGGGAAGGTAGGGCCACTGAAGACCTGGCACAGGAACCATCTGCTCCCACTTGCCGAAGCAGTCAGGATACCTCCAGCGAGGGACTCTCCTGAACCAGCCTCCATTCTAGATACCCCCAGACCAAACACTAGGTCCCAGGCCTCTCGAGCTGAAGATGTGGAGGCCTCTGAACTCAGTGGAGATGAAGGAACAGAACTTGATTGGCTGTGGCCTTCCCCAACTCCAGGAACTTCTGCTATAGATCTTCCAACCACTGAAAACACTATAGATGGAACACTGAATGCAGAAGCCACTGAGTTCATCCCATCTAGTCCTTTGTCAGACCATTGGGAGGATGCCCGTCACACGTACTCAGAAGAGGACCCTAGAGACTCTATGTATCCTTCGGCTCCTGAAGCAGATGTTCCAGAGCCCGTCGTGTTGCCCGAGCCTGCTCCGGAAGAAGAGCCTGTGGCGCCAGAGCCAGAAACCCCAAGAGAGCAAAGGGCTCGAAAAGTCATAAGGCCTCCCAAAAAGTTGACCTACCCACAAATGGGGAATAGCTCAGAAGATTCTGTGGTCACTGCCAGGAGGAGTGCAGAGAATCCGGATCCCTCCACTGTTCATTTGGTGGAGGGCAACCCCAACTCACTCTCTGGCACAGCTAGGCAGGCCACTCAGAGTAGTGTGACCTGTGGGCAAGGGAATTCAACCCCTCGGTTTTGGTGGGAATTCCCTATGCCAACATCATACTCAACGTTGTCTAGGGTTGTACGCAGTGTATGTTAGAACTGGGGACCAAAGAGGTTAAGTGGGGGGAGTGTGTAGCGGGGTCTCCTTTAAGACTCATGGGACTACCTTTCCCAGAACCCCCCTGGCACCCAGGATGCAGTGTTGTCACCACAGAGACTCATGGGTGGAGCTATATAAGGAGGAGGCGAGGCTAAGCTCGGCCTCTTTGGGACACGAGACTTGAGTGGACAGATCTTCCTGTGCGGATCCGCTGTGGTGCAAGGCCTGAAGCCTGGGGCCTTGCGCCACTACCCAAAGAGCCTTTCACCCCATTGCGAGCCTGGGTGGCATCTGACTTGGTCATCCTCAACCGTTGCTGAGCCGGAGACCCGACCGCTGCAGACGCTGTGTGTGGAGACACAGCAGGTGGAAGTCCCGGACTGGGATCGCGTCCGGAGGGGTGAGCGAGCACCTGCTCAATCCATATACTTTACACTATTGTTAGGCCTACAGACTGCCGTGGCCCACCAGTTGATATTTGAGTCCTCACTGGAGATCCATAGCAGAACTGAGTCAAACGGATCTCTAGTGAAGTGTTCCGTGTTGGTACTTTTACCCTTTTTGGATTACAAATGTGTTCCTAAAATGTGCACCACCGTTTAAAGACTTGCATGCCAAGAATTCATCCCCTAGAGACTGAGTTATAGGGTCAGGCCTGACCGGGTATTAGAGTTTAATAGCTGCGCCACAGGGCGCTTAGTTAACGGTCGCCCCACGTGGCACGCCATTACTGTGTTTCATTAATGTGTAGTGTACCAATTGCTGCAGGACTCTGCCAGAAGCATATGTTATCTGTTTTACTATTGATTTATTTTACTAAGTGAGAGAAAACTCATTATTCTTTTACTACTTGCATTGGTGTCTGAATTTTCCATAGAGCATAAGATAAATTACCCTAGACTAACCCAGAGTGGGTCGAGTAAATTGCCGGGGGTTGGCGGAGCTGTCTTCAGGGCCCAAAAACTAATACTGCGGCCCTCTTAGCTGAGGGTGGTATCGCTACATATATATGTAGCGGGGTCTCCTTTAAGGCCCCGGGACTATGTTACCCAGAACCCCGTTCGGCACCCAGGGTGCATTTAGCCACCGCAGAGACTCATGGGAGGGGCTATATAAGAAGAGGGCGAGGCGGAGCTCGGTCTTTTTGGACACTGCGCTGCAATCAACAGGTCTTCCTATGCGGATCTGCTGCAGTGCAGGGCCTGAAGCCAATTGGCCTTGCACAAACTTCCAGAGAGCCTTCCACCCCACTGCGGAGCCTGGGTGGCACCTGACTTTATCGAGTTTGGACATCAGTTGGACCGGAGACCCGGCCGTTGCGGACACTGTGTGCGGAGACACTGTAGGTGGAAGTCCCGGACTGGGATCGCGTCCGGAGTGGTGAGCGAGCACCTGCTCATTCATATAAACAGTACTTTGACTAGGCCTAGAGACTACCTTGGCCCTCCTGGTTCAATTTTTCCTGTCCCACAGGAGACTAGCGGCGGAACTGAGTAAGTAGTCTCCTATGAGTGGTTCATTCTGTCCTTTTTATTTTCCTACCCTTTGGATTACAAATAACTGTTCCTGTTGTGCACCACCAGTCAAGTTGCATGCAAAGAAACTGTTCTTCTAGAGACTGAGTTAGAAAATCTGGATCAGGCCTGATCTGTAGTCAGAGCTTAAGTTGCTGCGCCATAAGGGCGCATAGATAGAGATAGTAGTACTTAGCGGGTAGTCGCCTGTGTTAGATTTTCTGCTGCAGTACTCTGCAGATATATATGTGTTATGTGTTAACCTTATGCCTTTTACCCAAAGTAAAGAAACATTATATTTTATCTCTTGCTATCAGTGTGTTGCCTTTATGGAAAGAGGTTACCCATGCAATACACAGATAGATTGTCTGCATATACTGTTAGATTGTGATACTAGAGAAACCCCTAGACTAACTGTGCCAGAGTAGTTTGAGTAAATTGCCGGGGGTTGGCGGTGCTGTAGACAGGGCCCGAAACAAAATCCAGCGGCTCTTTTAACTGGGGGTAGCGCTACATATATATATATACTGTATATACAGTACATACATATATATATATATATACACTTTTTAATTTTACTCTATTGCAGCACTTGAATTTTATGTGTCTGAGATGCAGACCGTATTGAAATATATTTTATGTGTGCTTAATCATAACTTGACCCCATCAGCTGGGAACAGCCATTGAAAAAGAAAGAAAAACAGGAGGAGAAAAGTTGAGATTGTGAGAAGCAAAGCAATGTTTAAGCTCTGCCATTTCTTCCTTCACTGTGTGTCAAATGACTTTTTTTTTTTGATCATAAATTCTTTTCCTCCCGCAGTATACTGTTGTAAAAATGAAGTACAAGCATGCACCCTTCATTGCATCTCTTGGACTAATTAGGCCTGGCTCCAGATAGAGACGTACAATGCAGGTCAGGCCTCCAGGGAGGAAGGTGGGTGTGAAAGCCAGGCTAGGGGAATGTGGTGATGTAGTGCCTCAGACTGCAATATTTCACATAGGCCTGTACAGAAGTGCTGCTTGACACATGACAGATTGAGTGCCATGTACAGGACCTTGAACATTTCTCTCCAACCAGTCTGAAAACAGACCTGTCTTAAAGGGACACCCTTCTACTCCTTTAAAAGCTTGGGATAAAAGGGTTAAACAAATGTTAGTGATATGATAAGGTACTTGTTTATGTAAAGAATGACAGATTATTGGCTCCAGTTGCCAGCACTAGAGAAAATGTTAAAATAAGTTGGACTTAACTTCATATAATGATGTGATTTCCTCCATAGGGTTTACTAATTCAGAGGAACAATTCACTCTGGGATTTTATTCAAATGATTTTTTTCAGAGCAGAGCTGCAGAGTAGAATTTTTTTTTTTCAAGTGTTGGAGCCATGGAGGTGGGAGTACGGATTCCATAAATGTTAGTGCAATGGACCTTCGCTTCAGTCCTGCAATTTCAAAGTTGTCTGAAGTTGTTAGGGGAAAATAGTAGTTTTTCTTTTTAGTTAACATCAAAGAAATAAAGGTACCAAAAACAGTACCATCAGTAGAATCAATGGTCTTCCAATGTTGCATTGAAAGTTTTATATACAGTACATACATACTTATAATAAGAAGACATATACAGTATATTTTTTTTAACTCCAGTTAATAAATTTGGCAGTGTAAACAGCAATGCAAATGTGCGCAGAAACCAATAGCAACAAGTTGAATTTGGCCCTCCAAATTGATTTCTGGTTGGTTAAAATTGGCATGCATATTGCTTTTAAAATTTAAAAAGCCTGTTTATATGTTTGTGGGGCCAGCATGGGAACAGCAAAATTGGTCAAGCTTTAAATGGGTTGTAAACCCTCGTGTTTTTTTACCTTAATGCATCCTATGCATTAAGGTGAAAAAAACACCTTGCTGTGCCTGGCCCCCCAGCCCCCACGTTTTGCTTACCTGAGCCCAGAATCCCCCCGGGCGCGATCCCGCGTCCCTCTCTTCCCGGCTTTTTTGGCTCTTCAATGGATAGATTGATAGCAGCGCAGCCATTGGCTCCCGCTGCTGTCAACCAAATCCAATGACGTGGCCACTGGGGGGGCGGGGCCGAGTCATACACTCGGCGGCTGTCGACGCCGAGTGTATGACATAGGAAGGTAACCCCCTTGGGATAGAGCTTCCCAGAGGGGGTTATCTATTGTGGGGAGGAGCCGCGAGAGCCGCCGTGGGATCCCAGAAGAGGACGATCGTGGCCACTCTGTGCAAAACAAACTGCACAGTGGAGGTAAGTATGAACCCATAGCATCACTTTAAGTTCCTACAGGCTCCAAGATTGTATTGTAAGAAGACAGAAAATTACACATCCATCTAAATATAACCAGATAGAGAAACAGGCACTCCTAGCCACTTGATTTTTCTGTTGGAATAACATATTTGTGTATAACATTTAACACTGTTCAATGATATTGGGAGTAGAAATAAAAGCACTCAGAGAGTGGGCCAGCCAGTCAAGTTAGAATTAATAGCACATCAGCTGAATGTTTGACCACTAGACTCACTGGAATATACACTATATTACCAAAACTATGGGGACATCTGCCTTTACACGCACATGAACTTTTATGGCATCCCAGTCTTAGTCTGTAGGGATTAATAGTGAGTTGGCACACCCTTTGCAGCTATAACAGCTTTATCTCTTCTGGCAAGACTATTCACAAGGTTTAGAAGTGTGTCTATGGGAATGTTTGACCATTCTTCCAGAAGCACATTTGTGAGGACAGGCACTGATGTGGACAAGAAGGCCTGGCTCGCAGTCTCCGCTCTAATTCATCCCAAAGATGTTCTATTGGGTTGAGGTCAGGACTCTGTGCAGGCCAGTCAAGTTCCTCCATCCAAAACTCGCTCATCCATGTCTTTATTAACCTTGCTTTGTGCATTGGTGCGCAGTCATGTTGGAACAGGAAGGGGCCATCCCCATATTGTTCCCACAAAGGTATGAGCATGAAATTGTCCAAAATATCTGATGCCTTCAGTGTTCCCTTCACTAGAACTAAGGGGCCAAGCCCAACCCCTGAAAAGCAACCCCACACAATAATCCCCCCTCCACCAAATGATTTGGTCCAGTGCACAAATCAAGGTTCATAAAGACACGGATGAGCGAGTTTGGGGTGGAGGAACTTGACTGACCTCAACCCGATAGAACACCTTTGGGATGAATTAGAGCAGAGTCTGTGAGCCAAGCCTTCTTGTCCACATAAGTGCCTGACCTCACAAGTGCGCTTCTGGAAGAATGGTATAACATTCGCATAGACACACTCCTAAACATTGTGGACAGCCTTCCCAGAAGAGTTATAGCTCTTATAGCCACAAAGGGTGGGCCAACTCAATATTGAAGCCTACAGACTAAGACTGGGGTGCCATTAAAGTTCATGTGCACCTCCTCGCCCCTGCAAAGCCCATTACCAAATCCTCCATTCTGACATCATGTCTCTCACTCAGGATCCAGGTTATCGGAGCAAGTCTTTGAAAACTTCTCTGCCCGTCTAAATGGAGTCGGTGCTAGTAGTGTCAAGTGTGGAGCATAAGGACTTGATGGACTCTCCATATAACTGGCTTATGGATAAAGTGAAAAACGACTTGCTGCCACCTTGGGACTGTGTGTATCTTTCCATGTACTGGAAAACAACAACAAAAAAGAGAGGACACACTGACTGAGTGCTTGACTCTCGACAGGCCCCCTGTGACACTGCATTGAGGCCACCCACAGGCAGCCCCTGCTGATCCCCTCCTCCTCTGACCTTTTTGACCCAGGCTTGCCATGGGAGGATTGCCTTGTACCCTCTATATGTGGTCCTGTAAATAATATATTGTGGCTTTAGAGTCAGCCCCACTCACCCCAATATTGTCAATCCCCTACTATACTCCTTACATATGCATATTTCTATTCTCACTAGCTAACTGGTTCTTCTGGTCTGGTCCAGTCTGCATATACAGAAGGGGGGGCCTTAATATACTTTCACTTCCCAAAATCTTAAGGCAGATTTTTTTTGGTGGAGCCATGGATGCTCTTTCTCTTAATGCCACGAATCCATGTGAGTGCCTTCAGGCTAAAGCCTCGTACACACGACCGGTTTTCTCTGCAAAAACCAGCAAGAAAATTGCTGGCAGAGCTTTCTTGTCGAGTAAACCATGCGTGTGTATGAGGCTTTCAGGTTTCTCTTCAAGAAAACTGTCCAGAATCTCAACGAGAAAAATAAAGAACCTGCTCTCTATTTTCTCGTTGGGATTCTTGTCGGCCTGTTTCCCGACGAGAAACCCGAGAGTGTGTACGCTTACCTGTCGCCGTGGAAACCCGTGCATGCTCGAAATGACTTTGACGCATGCGCAGTAGCCTCCTAGGCATAGGTAGGGTGTAGCAAGATGGCGGCGACGGCATCGAATGTGACGAGCGCACGCTCGTCATAGTCGATGATGTCACTGCGTTCGTTCCATTCAAAAGACCTTTTGAATCGAGCGTGTGTACACTCGGCTGGGACAAGATTCTTGTCAAGAATCTCGTCAGAGAAAAACTACGGGTTTTTTCCTGACGAGATTCTCGGTCGTGTGTACTAGGCTTAAGTCTCAGAATTTGCAGGCTATTATTGTTTCTGAGTCTTCCTCATCAGCGGTCTGGCTCTCTGGTTGCAGGCTTGTTGTTTGTGCATTGGCTGGCTGTCTCCCTTGCTCAGCTAGCTGCATAATATAAGGTCTTCTGATTCTGATAGGTTTCCTTTCTCTTCCTCCACCCTGTGTATATCGGACCTCTCTCTCATTTTGCTTATATTTTCCTAGGTTCAACATGAGTCCTCCTAGCCCTGAACACCAGGCAGGCTTCTGGAAGGTCTTTTCTTGGTTGGAAAAAGAGCATGGCTAATTAGGCGTTGTTCTCCATTGCCAGGGGGAAGAGCCCAGACCGTGGTAAAGATGGCAAATCCAAGTCTCAGTGCTTCCAACAATCTTTGCCACCTCATTCTTGTTTCCATCACTTCTCTTCTAACTGGTATCACAGACATTTAAACTATCCTCATGGATAATTGGATTTCTTTTGTCTACTTATTCCTTCCCTTCAGGCAATCTTCAACCAAAAACGCCTCAGTGGGGTTGTGTTGGTGTTTCTGAGTTGCCAAGTAGGCTACTATGTAAGTTATGTATTAAAGAGGTGGCAGAGGATAGAGACTCGGCATGTGTTGAGGTAAAATTCTCTATTAGGCAGGCAGTAGATTATGCAAGATCATATCATGAAAAGGCGACAAAGAGGAAGGATATAAAGCTTGTCAGAGAGCAGGAAGAATCCTTCTTCAGATCAGGATCTGAGTATGGATAAAGGAGAATTAAAGTCTCTTTGTCCTTAATTCAGATTTTACTACGGTGCCACTGTTTGTTAAACCTATCCAGGAGGCTATTGGCTGGGAGAAGAAGGTCATGGATTTATGCCTAAAGCAAAGGATACCTTTTCCTTTCCTATGAGAAACAATTACAAATTCTCCAATTATATTTGAAAGAAAGTAAATAGCTGCATGAGCAAAGGTGGACAGGTTTTCTTAGCAATACGATTTCTGTCCATCAGACTACAGTACTTAGAATACTGGGATTTAGCCTTGATATATGTGGCCCTGCAAGGACCAGGCAATGGGCTCTCTTCAAATAAAGATCCCTGCTAATCAAATGAGTGTCTAAAATCATATGTCACAGAATTGTTACAATTCAAAGTTTCAGGATTGGAAAAGGTTAAAGGCGAAGGGGTGTACTCACTTATCTTTCTTGTCCTGAAGTCTTCGGGAAAATAAAGACCTGTCTTACACTTCAAAAGACTCAGTACTTTCATGACATACCATTTATTTTGTTCTCCCTCAAGACTGGATGATTACCAGAAATTTCTCAGGTTCATGATATTTCAACAGCACTATCAATATCATTGCCTTCTAGTCAGGCAGACATCATAAAGGGCTTTCTCCAAGATTCCTCTGACCACAGTGGCTCTACCTCATCTGCAGGGGGATATAGGGCTTTCACTACTTAGATGACATTTTGCTGCTTGTCATCACGCAACCTCTTCTCCTGTCTCACAAATACATGGTATTAAATACTCTTGGAAAATTTGGGTGGCTTGTCAATTCCTGGACGAGTCACTTGGATGCAACCCAGTCTCGAGTCTAGAGTATCTCCGCATGGTGCTTGACTCGGTTCTATCTAGAATCTTTTGGGGGATTATATCAAGATCAAGGGGTTTAATGGAGTCTTCCTCTGTGACCACAAGGGACAGAGCTATAATGGTTTCCTGTCATCGGCAGTTGCAGCAGTGCCATGGGCGCATTGGAACCTCTGTTGGATCGAATTCTGTTTTCTACACTAATGGCTGAGGGGTCATTTGCACCAGGTGATTGATCTTCCCAGGACTATCAGAAGCATTTTCCGATGCTGGATGATGCCGATGAGTGTGACCCAGTACAGGCCCTTCAGCCCTGGAGACTGGATCACTATGCATTCAAATGCATATATCTCCCAGAGTCTCTGGAATTGGGGGACACTTTTTTGGGGTTCCGAGGCAAGGGCTAATGCCATGATCTGGTCCTAAAACAATCAAATCTCCTCAAGCTTCAGGCGGTGCTGGAGGCATTAAAAGTTTTTTCTTTCCATAGTCCAGGGACAGAATGTCAGAATAATGCTGGATAACAAGTTGGAGGTGGCTTACATATCTTCTCAAGGAAGCACGAGGAGTCTTCCCTTGCTTCATATTTCAATGGGTAAAGAATCATTTGTAAGATTTGATAGCCACCTACTTACTGAGTTCTGGAGAACACTCTAGCCATTTTTACAACAACATTCCTGAATCACCAATATCTGAGAGTTTATTCCTGTGTGGGTTACATTCAAGGCCTCTTCAAAGACTGTACTCCTTCTGGTGTTCTTTGCTTGCCCTTACCTATTCATGGACCTTTAAATTTGGTAACCTGTATCTACCCACTCAATTGATCCCAAAATGCTTGTTATAGAACCAAAGAGTGCAAGTTTTGGAATTTCTGTTTGTCCCATTTTGGTCCAGGAGATTGTGATTTTCTTTACTATATGAGATGATGGCATACTTTTACGGCGCAACTAAGTTATGCTTTTCTAAAAAATGATTCTTCTCCCAAAGCACACTAAGATTAATGACTTGAAGGCTGTGAGAGTATGGGGATACCTAGGCCCAGAGGCGGCTCTTTAATTAGGCAAGTTAGGCGGTCCCCTAAGGCCTCGCACTCACAGGGGCCTCGCGGCCGCCTAATTTGCCTGTGATCAATACTAATGTCGGCATCATCGGATCTCTCTATTACCCCTCTCTCTTTTTCACCTCCCCCTCTCTCCCCCCTCTTGTATTTGCTGAATATGTCTGATGGGTGAGGAGGGTGCCATAAGAAGTGGTGCTGATCCCCTGTGTGCTAGATCCGTGCATTTTCTGCAGCCATTTTTCTTGTTTGAATTAATTTTCCCATTATTGGCGTGAGTGGGGCCTCATATTTAAGTTTTGCCTAAGGCCTCACAAAGCCTAGAGCCGTCTCTGCCTAGGCCTCTCCTCTCCTGTTGTCCTTACTCTACTAAATTCCACTAGGAGTTTCATAATGTCAACATACCAAAGGATTTGGAATAGATTTATTTAGGCAACAAAGAAATTTGAATGAAACTGGGAAAATCCTTGTGTCAATAACTTTTAGTCAGTTAATCAATTTAGTAATTTTAGTCAGCCCTAGACAAGGGACTCAGTTTTAGAACTTTAAAGTTACACATTTTGGCATTGTCAAATTTCACAGGAACTCGCTGGGTGTATCGCCCTCTTGTGGTGAAAGTCCTCAGGACTGCAATGGATATCCTGAGGAATTTCACCACAAGAAGGTTGTCCTGGTGGGTCAAGGGGCAGAGTTGACCCCTGTTAATGGAGTAAGAGTTGACCACTGTGTTGATGATCTGTGTGCCCCCTTAAATGTTGGTAGTCAGTTATGTGTTTGCTTCCTTAAATGTTTGTGGTTATTGGTATGTGTGGCCCCCATAGCACTGGTGGTAAGTGGCATGTGCCCTTTTTTTATGGTGGGAAGTGGTGTGTGCCCTCTTTTTGTTGCTGCTCTGTGGTGTTTATAAACCTGACTAGTTCAGACTGAACATGTAGTGAAGAAATGCTAACGCAGATATTGTCTTCAATAAAACAGCATGCCAAAATGATCAGTAGAGACATAATAGGCAGAAGATATAGGCATATCTTGTTGTTGTAAAGGCTGAGTATGGACTAGCCTCCCCATTCTGCCTAGCCTCTTTTATTCTTTTAAAATGATGGTTGCTTTACTGACCAATAAGTAAATATGGGAAAGGGGAGAGGGTGAGGTCAAACTTGGCTATTACAGGGAAATTTGTGACATGCATTTTTCACTTAAGGTAATCTCAGATTAAGTCATTTTGCAGCATATGCTCAGTTTGAATAGACTAGAAGTGTGGCATGTTAAATTAAGGAGGGTTATTGTGGATATGCACCCTTAGCATGATTATTTTCCTGCTGATTAAAGCGGTTGTATACCCGCTGCTGCTTTTTTTTTTTTTCATACCTGAAAGGCAAAAGGCATAATGAGCTAGTATGCACCACATACTAGCTCATTATGAAATACTTACCTTAGAACGAGGCGTCGGAAACTTACCTGGTCCACGCCGAGGGAGATGTCATCTTGCCTCGGCGTGTCTTACGGATATTGCTGCTCCAGCACTGTGAGTGGCTGGAGCGGCGATGTCGTCACTCTCGCGTGTCGGCAAGGTCCGGCGGCTGCCGGGCTTTAGCCGAGAATCCCCGCTGCGCATGCGCCGCTGCTCATTGCGAGGGGAATATCTCCTAAACCGTACAGGTTTAGGAGATATTCTTTTTACCTACAGGTAAGCCTTATTATAGGCTTACCTGTAGGTAAAAGTTCAAAATTAGGGTATACAACCGCTTTAAACTTGCTAGTGACATGTGACGAACTCCAGCCCCCATAAGACTCCTGTAATCAGGTACCTGAGTTCTCGGCCTTATGTAGAGTTTGGACTAATGTGCTTCAATGTGGTCATAAGATATTGTATTTCCCATCGCTGACTAATCCTTGAGACCATTTGTCAACATACATATTGTGAGGCAGTGACTGGTTTGGTTGTGGACAATGTGCATCACCTAGATTTCTCACATACACATAGTGATTTGCTTTTGTTTTCTCAGAGTCTTAATAAGTTCTGTTTTGGATCCTGGAGCCCAGAGACTTTGTAGAGCTTTTGGTAGGATAAAGTCTCTATTCCTAGGTCCACACCATACCTGGCAGCCAAACCTCATCAATTAAGCCGGCCATAGATGGTTTAAATCTCAGCATGAATACAAATGAGATTTGAACCATGTATGGGCAGGCTGAATGTACCCAAGTTGATCGATCGATTAACTTGGGTATAACCAGCCTGCCAGATTTTACATGCGATTATTACAAGCGGCTGTCATAGCCGCTAGCAATAATCACTGTCCCCTGTACCCACCGGGAGAAGACAATGGCACGGCAGGAGGGACTCAAGCATCAACACTATCTGTGTTGATGGGGGGATTCGAGCAAATTTCTTTCCTGCAACCCGTGGTTGCAGGAAATACATTTGCTCCGTCTATGGCCTGCTTTAGTCTCAGTTGTCTAAAACCCTTTATATATGTGAGCTGACTGATGCTCAGGGCTCTCTCACTGTCTGCTGTAGGAGCCTACTGCTGGGTGAAAAGGATGAGTGCTGACAGAACACTAAAAAATGTCAAAATGATGCCTGTTTGTTTTAGGGAACCCATTAGGGGACTGTGGGACACCCTGTTAATCAGGCACTGACCTGAGTTTAGTAAGTGGCACAGATGGGCACATGCTTTGTTTGTTTTATGCTATGGACTTGGACTATGTACAGAGCCCTCCTTCATTGAAACTGTATTTGTTTGATGCCTTGGTGAAGGAAAGCACAGGACAAACCTGCTTGGACTGTTCCTGTGTGTCCCTGCCTCATGCATGGTGTATCACTGTCAATACCAGTTGAGCATGTCCACACTCTCCCTTACAATATATGTATAGTACTTTGTATGTTGATGTGGGAGACATTTTGTACTTTTGTAAAGCTTTTCACTATACTCTAATAATAGTTGGCTTCAGTTGTTTCGCTTGCTTCTCAGTAAGGGTCCGTATAAATAAAATTTATTAAAGTTATGCATCTGTTAGTTATCAAGTTGTACTTAAGTGCATATTTTATCTTTTAGGTCATTTAGTAAGTTATAATGTATTTTATAAACGTATTCATGCATTTTAAAGTTAGTATAACAAAAAACATATTATTCAAAGTCATATGTTTTCCTTGTGGTTGTCTTTTATTGGCACAAACAAATTTCACTCATAAGCGTACATCCATACTTTCCTGCATCCCTGTACCCCAGTAAAATATTGATCCAAATGGCTCTCATGTTTTGGCCTGTACTGTCATTGTTCATAATAAAGCATCAGTCTGCACAAAGCAGATATTGTTTTTTGGTAGATGTATTATACCCTTCTTTTAGTTTTCAGTGACTCTAGTGATGAGATCGTAGACTGCAATAGGAATATTTAGTAGGTTACCCAATCTGTGATAGTTCTGGGTCATTGGGATATACAACTGATTAAAAAGCTCTAGATAAAAGGAGGAGCAGTGTTCAACTAGCTTTGGGACATATGGGCCAGAAAGCTAGTGATGACTGAAGAATACACAGGACGCTTCATATGCTACATCGTCATCATTCTGTGCGAGAGAGGAAGGAGGGGAGAGAAATATCGATGCCGGCTCTGATGTCACTGGTTGCTAGAAGCAAGTCGGCTCTAGCAACCAGTCATCGGGAGTAGACTCAGGAGGTGGACTAGGAGCCGGAGCCAGTAATACTGCGGCTCAGTCCATACCTGTCCCCTGCATTCCCAGTGTCCGTTTTTTTAATTTGGGGGGCACAATAGAGAGCACAGTATAATGTTGGGGGGGGCAATGGCCCCCTCCCCCCCCAGTGAAGCCACTAATTATTCTTAAATCTAATATTCTGCTTTTGGAGAGCTATTTCAGCTAGGCTGTGTGATTACTGCTGGTAAAGTCTGAGCATCCTCTGGGATAATGGAGTCTGTCATATAGAAGCAATGCAGCTACTGCTCTATTAATGTCTTTCTCTCGCTCAACTAATAAAACATCACAAAAATATTTAAAAGATAACTATACTTTTTTTTATAGTTTAAGTTACCCCAATTCCAGCACCCCTTAAAAATCTTTGACTCGCTTGCCTGTGGTCCTACAAGAGCCACAATGGGAAGTTGCAAAGCCACTGCTGCAAATTCTCCAGCCAGTATTTGCACATGTGAGGAAAAATTCTATTCATGCCTATGCATTAGCTATTTATCACTGGGATGCATACCAGACAACTTCTGCATGAGAATGTATTAGATTTTTCTAACTCATGCATAAGATAAAAGGACCAGCCAGAAAGTTTACAGTGGCAGCTGGGTGACTCCCTGTAGGCCGTACGGTATCTTGCAGGAGCATAGACAGGTGAGTATAAATATTGGTGGTCTGATGGGGAAGGGGTAACTTATTGGGTAACTATCAGTGGCGGCCCATCCACTAGGATGATCTACATCCTGATCTACATGCAGGGTGACGGACTCATGGATTCCAATTGGGGTTTTTGTTTTTTAAGCGTGTGATTAGAGCCAGAGGCTCTAATAGGCTTCAAAAAAGGGTGGGCTAGAGGCGCGGAGCCCACCCAATTGTGTGACAATAGAAAATGAATATTCACTATTGTTACACTGATTCTCCTCCCGGCCAATCAGGAAGCGGGTCCTCAGACCCATTTCTCGATTCGCCAAAAGGAGAAGCGATCCTATTGGCCTAGAAGGAGGAAGAAGGAGATGCCGAGGACCGACCGACCCACTCGATCCTCCGGCCCCTCCATGCTGAGTGCTGTCAGCTTCTCCTGTGGCTGTCAGAGATGGGTTGCTGGCTGCAGAAGAGAGGAGCACACACCTATAGAGGGAAGGGGTAGGTAGCAGAGAGCAACAGTGACGCTGCCATGCCTAATGCACACCATTCTCAATGGATCCCCCCCTGCCGCTGACCTCATAAAGCTGCCATTCCTGGGCATAGTCCATCCAGAGATAGCAGTACACGGTAAGAGAGCCGGCCACCGGGGGGAGGCGGGCTGGAGTGACGGGGACAGGGGGTCCGTGGTCAGGTCCAGTCTGTCTGCTGCCCCCCCCCCGACCATTGGAGCACCAGCCGCCACTGGTAACTATACATACATTTAGGTATCTAATTGACTGATGCTCCAATTCATTGTGCCCACAAGCTAAGCGGGCACACTAAGGACCAATTCTGTAGTATAGGTTGAATGTGCACTGATGGATTCACAGGAAAATAACTTTTTATTACATTATGGAGACTGCAAGGGTTGTGGATTCCAATTATAATTGAATTAGGTTTTTTTTGATGGCAACGTAATACAAATCTTTTTGTGGGTGTATCCGTTCTGAATAATTACCAAGTGTGCATGCACAGATCAGTGCCATAATTTACAAATTCACACAGCTCTCGTATATAAGTGGAGCTGACTGTTCTCTTGGGATTACTCATATTTGCCTGTGTGAATTTTAGAACGACACATCAATTTCTTCTTTTTTAGGTTTTGCGACATCAATATCTTTTTACATCACATTTAAAAAACTGCTTTAAAAACATTTTCAGACAACAAGGGAAACTAATCAGTGAGCTATCCAGCAAACACTGCAACGGTGCTAAAGTTTCCCTAATCTGCATTCTCTGTGAAGCCCTGTGCTTTTCTGTAGCAATGATAGAACTTTTCGCTTTCTGCTTACTGTATCATAATCAGATGCAAATGTAAAAATACATTTAATTGGTGGCTGTGAGGAATGGCTTATTGCTGACTTTTTTTAAAGGTGAGAATTATCATCTACCTGCAGTGGGTGTGTTTGAGAACTTCTCTTTTGCAGCACCAGCAGGGTTCTCAGATCAGCAGATCGCTGACAAAAAGGAGTATGGTGGATAGGTGCACTACAGCAATGCCTGAATGAAAAACTGCACTATTGATCAATCTGGACTAGAGCGTATCCTTATTTCGTGTGGCAAAGGATTTTTGGATTTAATTTCTCATCTCTTGGTGGAGGGGGGCAACATTAGAGTGGTATTAAACCCAAAACAAAAAATGTATTATATAGCAGCTTACCAATCATGGCTGCATTTGTTTTCTTTTCTTTGACTTTTGTCCTTTTTTTTAACCTGGTAATCTGGCTAGTAACGCACCTCCTGTATTATTGAGAAATATCTCTGGAGGAATAAGCGGCGGAGGCACAGCAGAATTATCAGTATTGGGGATTGGGGAGGTGTAGTGTTAAATGTATTAGTGGATTTAGATACACTAACAAAATAAAGCCAAACTCCAGTTCACACTTTATAATCAGTTGCAGCAAACTGCTTTTTTTTTTTTTTTTGGGATAAAAGGTTTTGCATGGATGAATAAAATCTGATCATTTGCTTATGTTAAGGTGACCAGGAGGGGGCGTGTCCCGATGTGAGCAGTGGCAGACGTGTTCCAAGAGAGCTCCGGTAATCCTTCTCTCCATCCTGTGCCATCCGTGCATCTGCTGACCCGGTGAGCACCGCCACAGCCTCAGGACTGGTCCCCTTCCTCTCCTGCTTTGACCTGGCCATATGTTGTGCGGAGGAGCCGCTCGCCGGAGGAGACATCCGCCCAGCCATAGCCAGCCTGTACTTGCGACCGCCGCTGCCATCTTCCCGGCCGGAGCTTCCCTCCATCCTCTGCCATCCGCGCATCTGCCGACCCGGTGAGCACCGCCACAGCCTCAGGACTGGTCCCCTTCCTCTCCTGCTTTGACCTGGCCATATGTTGTGCGGAGGAGCCGCTCACCGGAGGAGACATCCGCCCAGCCATAGCCAGCCTGTACTTGCGACCGCCGCTGCCATCTTCCCGGCCGGAGCTTCCCTCCATCCTCTGCCATCCGCGCATCTGCCGACCCGGTGAGCACCACCACGGCCTCAGGACTGGTCCCCTTTCTCTCCTGCTCTGTCCTGGCCAGATATTGTGCGGGGAAGCCGCCCGCTGGAGGAGACATCCGCCCGGCCATAGTCGGCCTGTACTCACGGCCGCTGCCGCCATCTTCTTGGCCGGAGCTTCCCATCTGTCCACCGAACCCTGATCATCTGCGGCTCCGGTGCTCTGTCAGGCCATCCTAGTGCCTCCCCCTTGCCTCCTCACCTCCTGGCTGTGTTTCAGAGGGCCGCCAGGCTGACGATCCCTGTGGAGACCTCCCGAGGCCTAGCTGACGGTGGCCATCTTGCCGGCCTGGGACTCGAGGCGGTGTGCTCCCCATCCAGGGCTCCGGAGCACGGACAGGCCTGCAATCCCATCACTTCCTCCCCTCCTCCTGGGCTGACACTGACTGCTGGACCTGGCTGAGGCCTGGTGACGGCCGCCACTTTCCCGGGCCCCATCCTGCTGAACTGCTCTGGCCTCCACACATCACAGGCCCGGGTGCACGGTTCCCACATCTCTGCCCTCTTCTCCATCTTCCTTCCGGGTGAGGAGGGATTCCTGACTACCTGCTCCATTAGAGGTACGTGTTTGCATCCACATCTGGTTATCGCCTGCCCCCTTTCAACCACCACCCCGGGTACGGGCTCTGCGGACCCCCCGTGTCTTCCCCAGCGCAGATGCCCTCAAAAAAGACGCATCCTAAGCCTGCTAAGCCCACTCCGCAGCAGAAGTCGCTGACCTCCCCCTCGCCGAGACCTGACGCCGTTTTGGTCGGGAGGCTACAGGCCTTACTAGCTGAATTGGATATGGAGCCTGGGGACGCTCCGGTGGCGACGACATCAGCTTCTTTACCGCAAGATAGTACCACCACGATCCTTGCAGCAATTGAACAGAGCAGAACCTCACTGCTGATGCACATCGATCATCTTGCTGAAGAATGCAACCTGATAAGAAACAACTTGGACAATATCAGGGGGAGGATAACGGAGTCTGAATCCAGAATCTCGGCTACTGAGGATCTCACCGCTACCCACGTCACCTCCATTGCTGAGTTACAGCGCACAGTGCAGGCCCTCGTTGCAAAATCTGACGATGCCGAAAACCGGCTCAGGCGGAACAACGTTAGAGTCCTTGGCCTACCTGAGGGGGCTGAGGGGGATCATCCAGCGGAATTTGCGGAGGAGTTCTTTAAGGACCTGCTGGGTCTTACCGCTGTTACTCCTACCTATGTGGTGGAAAGAGCCCATCGGGTGCCCACGGGCCGAGCTGTCCCGGGGAATCTCCCCAGACCCTTCCTGGTCCGCTTTCTGAATTACCGAGACAGGGACAGGATTTTGGCAGAAGCTCGTAAACATCCCACACTTAAATACGACAACACCTCCGTCCTCCTCTTCCCTGACTTCTCGGCCGAGTTACAGAGGAAGAGAAAGACCTTCAATGATGTCCGTAAACGTCTTAGAGCAAAAAATATTAAATACGGCATGCTTTACCCTAGCCGACTCCGGGTACAACATGACGGCAAAGTTTGGTTTTTTGACACCCCTTCGGAGGCTGACGGCTGGCTGGCCACTCTGAGATAATGGTCTCCTATCGCTTCAAAGTTATTTGATGCACGGATCATACATGTCCTGAACTACCTATCCTAATGTTCTCCTTTTCAAGCATGCCGGAGCTACGGCAAGCACACCTTTACGCTGGATAAGCACTTACCCCTTGCGGTTTGACTCTGCAAAGATCACCAGAAGTTTCCTGAACTGTTATGCCGCGTACACACAATCGGGAAAAATTACATTTTTTTTTCCGCCGAGAAAAACGATCGTCTGTGGGCTTTATGCCGTTTTTCTCGTTGAGAAAAACGGCAGGAAAAACGACGAGAAAAATTAGAACATGTTCTAAATTTTCTCATCGTTTTTTCCATCATTTTTTTCCGCGGCAGTTTTCACATAGGGAGACACTGCCGCGGAGCCCACAGACGGTCGTTTTTCTCGACAAAGAAAAAAATGACGGGAAAAACGGTTGTGTGTGGGGGAAAATGCCGTTCCCTCGTTTTTCATTTAATTTCATGTCGTGATTCACGGCGGTGTTTTCACCGCCGTGAATCACGATCGTGTGTACGCGGCATTACTCTCCACTAGGGATGAGCTTCGAGTTCGAGTCGAACTCATGTTCGACTCGAACATTGCCTGTTCGCCCGTTCGCCGAACAGCGAACAAATTGGGGTGTTCGCGGCAAATTCGAAAAGTCTATGGGAGAAATCTAAAGTGCTAATTATAAAGGCTTATATGCAAGTTATTGTCATAAAAAGTGTTTGGGGACCCGGGTCCTGCCCCAGGGGACATGTATCAATGCAAAAAAAAGTTTTAAAAACTGCCGTTTTTTGGGAGCAGTGATTTTAATAATGCTTAAAGTGAAACAATAAAACTGAAATATTCCTTTAAATTTCGTACCTGGGGGGTGTGTATGATATGCATGTAAAGTGGCGCATGTTGCCCGTGCTTAGAACTGTCCCTGCATAAAATGTCATTTTTGAAGGAAAAAAAGTCATTTAAAACTCACTCGCGGCTATTAATGAATTGTCGGCTCCCGGCAATACATAGAAAAGTCATTGATAAAAATAAAAAATAAAGCGTGGGGGTCCCCCAGAATTCAATTACCAGGCCCTTCAGATAGATATTAAGGGGAACCCCGTCGCAAATTTAAAAAAAAAATGCGTGCGGTTCCCCCAAATATCCATACCAGGCCCTTCAGATCTGGCATGGATTTTAAGGGGAACTCCACCCCAAATTAAAAAAAAATGGCGTGGAGTCCCCCCAAAAATCCATACCAGACCCTTTTTCGAGCACGCAACCTGGCAGGCCGCAGGAAAATAGGGGGTATGAGAGAGCGCCCCCCCCTCCTGAACCGTACCAGGCCACATGCCCTCAAGATGGGGAGGATGTTCCCATGTTGATGGGGACAAGGGCCTCATCCCCACAACCCTTGCCCGGTGGTTGTGGGGGTCTGCGGGCGGGGGGCTTATCGGAATCTGCAAGACCCCTTTAACAAAGGGGACCCCCAGATCCCGGCCCCCCTATGTGAATTGGTAAGGGGTACATTGTACCCCTACCATTTCACGAAGAAAGTGTCAAAAAATGAAAAAAACAAAACACACCAACACCTTGGAAAAGTCCTTTATTAAAAAAAAAACATTCCAGTGTCCCGCGGCGATCCGATGTCCAGCACTGTCCGTCATTGGCTGAGCCTGAGCGGACCTGATGGGGAACTTCCTCTGCAGTCTATTACATGTATAGACCCGCCCCTTCTAAAGTTCCCCATCAGGTCCGCTCAGCCAATGACTAGGTGTAAGGCTGAGGACCTGATGCGGAACATGAGATGGGGCGGGTCTATTCATGAATTACACAGTGAAGGAAGTTCCCCATCAGGTCCGCCCCCTCGGTATGTCAGACCCCGCCTACGTCATTGGCCTGAGCTGGGAACTGTTGAGGGAATGTGGCCTGGTACGGTTCAGGAGGGGGGGGCGCTCTCTCGTCCCCCCCTCTTTTTCCTGCGGCTTGCCAGGTTGCGTGCTCGGATAAGGGTCTGGTATGAATTTTTGGGGGGACTCCACGCCATTTTTTTTTATTTGGGGTGGAGTTCCCCTTAAAATCCATGCCAGATCTGAAGGGCCTGGTATGGATATTTGGGGGAACCGCACGCATTTTTTTTAAATTTGCGGCGGGGTTCCCCTTAACCACTTAACGACCGCCCACTGTAAATATACGTCGGCAGAATGGCACCGACAGGCAGAATCACGTATATGTACGTGATTGCCTTTGTATAGTTGGGGGGTCCGATCGGACCCCCCTTCTTTACAGTGGGTGGTCGTTTTACCTTCAGGAGCGATCCGGCATGAGGGGACGGCCGTTCGATTCCGGCCACCCCCTCTCGATCACTCCCGGCGAATGAGAGAGCTTCCCCTGCCTGCCAGGAAGGAGGAAGTGATGTCATCTCTCCTGGGGCGCTCACATATACCGAGCGCCGTACAGGAGAAGATGCCAGGTTAGTACACAAAACAGCACACTGACACCAGGACACATAGGCACATAAATCGCCCCCCCAGGCCCCCCCAGACACCCCCAGATCACCCCCCAGCCCCCCCCCAGCCCCCAGTCACAGTGTCACTGATTGCAGTGACCATTTATTTAGTGATCACTGCAATCAGTGACATTTGTGACTGTAAAAGTGTCACTACATTTAGTTTTAGGTCCAGTGTAGCCCCCTAACCCCCCCTAATAAAGGTTTAACCCCCTGATCACCCCCCAGATAACCCTTTCACCCCCTATCACCACTGTCACTAAGCAATCATTTTTCTGATCGATGTCTTAGCGTCGGTGATGCTGATCGGTAGCCAGTAATTTTTTTTAGGTTCGCCGCAGGTTTTTATAGCGTCGGGTACCCCCATATATTACCTAATGAAGGTTTAACCCCCTTGATCGCCCCCCAGGTAACCCTTTCACCCCCTATCACCACTGTCACTAAGTTATAATTTTTCTGATCGATGTCTTAGCGTCGGCGATGCTGATCGGTAGCCAGTAATTTTTTTTAGGTTCGCCGCAGGTTTTTATAGCGTCGGGTACCCCCATATATTACCTAATAAAGGTTTAACCCCCTTGATCACCCCCCAGGTAACCCTTTCACCCCCTAGCACCGCCGTGGCTATGCGATCATTTTTCTGATCGATGTCTTAGCGTCGGTGATGCTGATCGGTAGCCAGTAATTTTTTTTAGGTTCGCCGCAGGTTTTTATAGCGTCGGGTACCCCCATATATTACCTAATAAAGGTTTAACCCCCTTGATCGCCCCCCCAGGTAACCCTTTCACCCCCTAGCACCGCCGTGGCTATGCGATCATTTTTCTGATCGATGTCTTAGCGTCGGCGATGCTGATCGGTAGCCAGTAATTTTTTTTAGGTTCGCCGCAGGTTTTTATAGCGTCGGGTACCCCCATATATTACCTAATAAAGGTGTAACCCCCTTGATCACCCCCCAGGTAACCCTTTCACCCCCTAGCACCGCCGTCACTATGCGATCATTTTTCTGATCGATGTCTTAGCGTCGGTGATGCTGATCGGTAGCCAGTAATTTTTTTTAGGTTCGCCGCAGGTTTTTATAGCGTCAGGTACCCCCATATATTATCTAATAAAGGTTTAACCCCCTGATCGCCCCCCAGGTAACCCTTTTACCCCCTATCACCACTGTCGCTAAGCAATCGTTTTTATGATCGTTGTCTTAGTGTCGGTGATGCCGATAGGTAGCCAGTAATTTTTTTTTAGGTTCGCCATCAGGTTTTTATATAGCGTCAGGTACCCCCATATATTACCTAATAAAGGTTTTAACCCCCTAATTGCCCCTAGTTAACCCTTTCACCAGTGATCATCATATAAGTGTTACGGGTGACGCTGGTTAGTTAGTTTGCTTTTTATAGTGTCAGGGCACCCGCCGTATATAACCCAATAAAGGTTTAACCCCCTGATCGCCCGGCGGGTGATATCAGTTAGGTTTTAGCGTCAGAGAGGGTCTGCGTCACACCCCAGGCAGCGTCAGGTTAGTGCCAGTAGCGCTAACACCCACACGTGAAGCATACACCCCCCTTAGTGGTATAGTATCTGATCAGCTCAATATCTGATCTGATCAGATCTATACTAGCGTCCCCAGCAGTTTAGGGTTCCCAAAAACGCACTGTTAGTGGGTTCAGCCCAGATACCTGCTAGCACCTGCGTTTTGCCCCTCCGTCCAGCCCAGGCCACCGAAGTGCAGTATCGATCGATCACTGTCACTTGCAAAACACAACACACATAACTGCAGCGTTCGCAGAGACAGGCCTGATCCCTACGACTCCAGTGCTGTAGGAGGTAATTTCACCACCACAGTTAAAAAAAAAAAGCATATATGCCGAAGCATTGGGGCAGCAGGAGCGGAGGAGCGATTTTGCTCCTAATGCGGCGTATATACGGTCGAAATTCCGACGGAGGCTTGCCCGTGGAAAAGTCTGACCATGTGTACGCGGCATAACTTTTGCGAGAAGATGCCCCCATGCTTCGGCATATATAAATGGTGCATGTATGCCCATCATTAGAAGTGGGTGGATGAAGGGCGGTATTCTAATGGTGGGCATACCCACCGATCAATCTTTTTTTTTCGTTCAGCCAACAGACTGCATGAAAAAAAAGATTACAATACATGTCCAACAAGGACCAGCAACGTACTGGTATGTTGCTGGACTTTGAATGTTTATACCAGAATGATGCCTGCGGGTTTAGGTATCATCTTGGTATCATTCTTTTCAGCCAGCGGCCGGCTTTCATGTAAAAGCAATCCTAGTGGCTAATTAGCCTCTGGACTGCTTTTACAAGCAGTGGGAGGGAATGTCCCCCCCCCGGATATAAAAAGCGCCATTGGGAAATTGGGAAAGCATTTTATCACACCGATCTTGATGTGGTCAGATGCTTTGAGGGCAGAGGAAAGATCTAGGGTCCAATAGACCCCAGTTTTTTCAAAAAAGAGTACCTGTCATTACCTATTGCTATCATAGGGGATATTTACATTCCCTGAGATAACAATAAAAGTGATAAAAATAAATAAATATGGAAGCAACAGTTTAAAAATAAAATAAAAAAGCAAAATTAATAATTAAAAAAAAAAAAAAAAAGCACCCCTGTCCTGCCCTGCTCTTGCCCAATGGCGAACGCAAGCGTCGGTCTGGCGTCATATGTAAACAGCAATTGCACCATGCATGTGAGGTATCACCGCGAAGGTCAGATCAAGGGCAGTAATTTTAGCAGTAGACCTCCTCTGTAAATCTAACGGGGTAACCTGTAAATGCTTTTAAAGGCTTTTAAAAATGTATGTAGTTTGTCGCCAATGCGCGTTTGTGTGAAATTTTAAAGCATGTCGTGTTTGGTATCTATGTACTCGGCCTAAGATCATCTTTTTTATTTCATCAAACATTTGGGCAATATAGTGTGTTTTAGTGCATTAAAATTAAAAAAAGTGTATTTTTTCCCAAAAAAATGCGTTTGAAAAATCGCTGCGCAAATACTGTGTAGAAAAAAAAAATGCAACACCCACCATTTTATTCTGTAGGGCCTTTGCTTTAAAAATATATATAATGTTTGGGGGTTCAACATAATTTTCTTGCAAAAAAAAATATGTTTTCATGTAAACAAAAAGTGTCAAAAAGGGCTTTGTCTTCAAGTGGTTAGAAGAGTGGATGTAAGCTTCCTAATGTTGTGTATAAAATGCCAGAACAGTTCAAAACCCCCCCAAATGACCCCATTTTGGAAAGTAGACACCCCAAGCTATATACTGAGAGGCATGTCGAGTCCATGGAATATTTTATATGTTGACACAAGTTGCGGAAAAAATACAATTTTTTTATTTTTTATTTTTTTTGCACAAAGTTGTCACTAAATGATATATTGCTCAAACATGCCATGGGCATATGTGGAATTACACCCCAAAATACATTCTGTTGCTTCTCCTGAGTACGGAGATACCACATGTGTGAGACTTTTTGGGAGCCTAGCCGCGTACGGGACCCCAAAAACCAAGCACCGCCTTCAGGCTTTCTAAGGGTGTCAATTTTTGATTTCACTTCTCACTGCCTATCACAGTTTCGGAGGCCATGGAATGCCCAGATGGCACAAAACCCCCCCAAATGACCCCATTTTGGAAAGTAGACACCCCAAGCTATTTGCTGAGAGGTATTGTGAGTATTTTGCAGGTCTCGCTTTTTGTCACAAAGTTTTGAAAATTGAAAAAAAAAAAAAAAAAAAAAAAAAATGTTCTTTCTTCATTTTTAAAAACAAATGAGAGCTGTAAAATACTCACCATGCCTCTCAGCAAACAGCTTGGGGTGTCTACTTTCCAAAATGGGGTCATTTGGGGGGGTTTTGTGCTATTTTGGCATTTTATGGCCTTCAAAACTGTGATAGGTAGTGAGGAGTGAAATCAAAAATTTGCGCCCTTAGAAATCCTGAAGGCGGTGCTTGGTTTCCGGGGTCCCGTACGTGGCTAGGCTCCTAAAAAGTCCCACACATGTGGTATCCCCGTACTCAGGAGAAGCAGCAGAATGTATTTTGGGGTGCAATTCCACATATAACCATGGCATGTGTGAGCAATATATCATTTAGTGACAACTTTTTGTAATTTTTTTTGTTTTTTTGTCATTATTCAATCACTTGGGACAAAAAAAAAAAATATTCAATGGGCTCAACATGCCTCTCAGCAATTTCCTTGGGGTGTCTACTTTCTAAAATGGGGTCATTTGGGGGGGTTTTGTACTGCCCTGTCATTTTAGCACCTCAAGAAATGAGATAGGCAGTCATAAATTAAAAGCTGTGTAAATTCCAGAAAATGTACCCTAGTTTGTAAACGCTATAACTTTTGCGCAAACCAATAAATATACGCTTATTGACATTTTTTTTACTAAAGACATGTGGCTGAATACATTTTGGCCTAAATGTATGACTAAAATTGAGTTTATTCGATTTTTCTTATAACAAAAAGTAGAAAATATCATTTTTTTTCAAAATTTTCGGTCTTTTTCCGTTTATATCGCAAAAAATAAAAATCGCAGAGGCAATCAAATACCATTAAAAGAAAGCTCTAATTGTGGGAAGAAAAGGATGCAAATTTCGTTTGGGTACAACATTGCATGTCCGCACAATTTACAGTTAAAGCAGCGCAGTGCAAAATTCTGAATTCACCTCTGGTCCTTTAGCTACCAAATGGTCCGGGGCTTAAGTGGTTAATATCTATACCAGACCTGAAGGGCCTGGTAATTGAATTTGGGGGGACCCCCACGCTTTTTTTTATTTTTTATCAATGACTTTTCTATGTATTGCCGGGAGCCGACAATTCATTAATAGCCGCGAGTGAGTTTTAAATGACTTTTTTTCCTTCAAAAATGTCATTTTATGCAGGGACAGTTCTAAGCACGGGAAACATGCGCCACTTTACATGCATATCACACACACCCCCCAGGTATGACATTTAAAGGAATATTTCACTTTTATTTTTTCATTTTAAGCATTATTAAAATCACTGCTCCCGAAAAAACGTCCGTTTTTAAAACTTCTTTTTGCATTGATACATGTCCCCTGGGGCAGGACCCGGGTCCCCAATCCCTTTTTAGGACAATAACTTGCATATAAGCCTTTATAATTAGCACTTTAGATTTCGAACGTTCGAGTCCATTGTATTTAATAGGGTTCTAAAGTTCACACGAACATTCTGTCTGTTCGCAGGTTCTGGTGCGAACCGAACAGGGGGGTGTTCGGCTCATCCCTGCTCTCCACCTGTTTGGAAAAACTCTATAATAGGGGTGAGCCTGCAGTTTTAGTTCAGTGCTGCAGAGGACTGTATTGTGGCCTAATTCTCAGGATTAGCTTTACAAGTATTGTTTTTGTTTTTGGGTAAAGACCGCTTCCTGACCTCCCCCATGATGTTCTGGGGGGTAGGGGGGATTGGTAGGATAAGCACCTGGTGCTTGGGAAGTTATAGTTTAGTTGCTGTGTTTGTTTGTTTTTTGTGTTTCACGTACAATGGCTCATGCTCCACTGCTGCTCACCGCGTGTCACCTGCTCGACGACAATTAGCCTCCTCTAATTATTTTAGCCAAACGCCTATGGCATCACGTGATCGGGATTCCTTTTCCGTGGTATCCTGGAACGTGCGTGGCCTCAACTCTAAGTTTAAGAGGGCGCTTCTTTTTCAATATGTCAAACAATATAGTCCAGCTATTCTGGTCCTGCAGGAGACACACCTGGTGGGCAGCAATCTCATGGCTTTGAAAAGGCCCTGGGTTCAGAGGGCTTTTCATGCCTCTTACTCAACGTATGCTAGGGGAGTTTCCATCTTGGGGCATAAGTCTCTCCCATGTGTCATAGACGCGGTTCACACGGATCCGCTGGGTAAGATTGTTATACTGGCATTCACGCTATGGCAGCAGAGATATGTCTTTGCAGGTATATATGTGCCGCCGCCCTTTAAGTCTGAAGTTCTGTATACTATACTGGAGAGGATCACCCCCCACTGTCCTGCAAAAATTTTACTACTGGGTGACTTTAATGCCATCATTTCCCCAGATTTGGATAGACCCTTGCCACCTAAGTCCTTCACCGGGGAGTTGTCAAATTGGGCATTATCTGCGGGTGTTACAGAAGTCTGGAGGTGGAAATTCTCATCCACTAAAACATTTTCGTGTTTTTCTACATCTTACAAAACCGCCTCCAGAATTGATTATGCTTTTGCTAACCCCTCTATGCTGACGGACGTTCTAGACTCATCTTATTTGCCCAGTGGTCTCTCTGACCACAGCCCCCTGCAGATCACCCTGCGCACCTCCTCCTCTCGTAGTGGCTCAATGTGGAGGCTTGGTGCTCAATGGATTTCCCAACCTGACATAGCGGAACAAGCCCCCCCAGCCCTTAGTGCTTACTGGGACTCTAATGAAGGGTCATCCTCTCCTGAGATAGTCTGGGATACTTTCAAGGCATTCACAAGGGGCCATTACATCTCGGCCATCAAGGCGGTTAGGGTACAGCAAACTGCTTCCACTGCGGCATTGGAGAATGGGGTGGAGTTGGCTTCCGCCCACTATGGATTGGATCCCTCCGCCTCAAACTTTGATGCGTTGCAGGCATCCAAACGCAGTCTTCATCTTCACTTAACAGAGGTTACTAGATTGGAACTGTTTCATACGAAGCAAACATTTTTTGAACAGGGGGACAGGAATGGCAGACTGTTGGCAATGATGTCCCGCGATGACACCTCGAGTACCGTAATTCCTGAACTTACCTCTCTCACGGGTGAGGCCATCTCATCTCCTGAGGCCATTTTGCTAGCTTTCCATGAATTTTACCAATCCTTGTATACCACCACGTTACCCACGGGCTTAGACCCAGAGGGACTAAATCTCCTCCTACATCCGATAGCCCTCGGTTGGCTCTCTGACTCGGAGAGATCGCATCTAGTGGCCCCAATAACCACCGAGGAGGTTCTTGCCATGATTAATTCCCTGTCCACTGGCAAGGCTCCTGGCCCAGATGGTCTTCCGGTTGATTTTTACGTTGAACATGCTGGCATGTTGGCTCCCCGGATGGCTGCCCTATTTACTCATTGCCTGAAGCAGGGCTCTCTCCCTCCCTCCATGGCGCACGCGCATGTTATTCTCATTCCCAAGGCTGGTAAAGATCCAAAGTTCTGTGCCTCCTATAGGCCCATAGCACTTCTTAACAATGACCTAAAAATTCTAACTAAGCTCCTCACTGCTAGACTTAACACTTTACTTCCCTCCCTCATAGACCCGGATCAGACTGGTTTCATGACCCACAAGTCTACGAATATTAACCTTCGTAGATTGTTCACTAATCTTCATGCAAGACATGACAATCTGGGTACCAGAGTAGTTGCCTCTCTTGATATTGAGAAGGCGTTCGACTCAATAGAATGGCCTTTCCTGTGGGAGATTCGGAGAATGGGATTCCCCCTGGTTTTTATCCAATTGTTACAGACTATATATCACTTGCCGACGGCTGCCATTCGTTTAGGGGGTCGGCTATCTCCTGTTTTTCGGCTTGCTAGGGGTACGCGGCAGGGCTGTCCTCTCTCTCCGGCCCTCTTTGCCATTGCCATGGAACCAGTGGCTGAGGCACTACGTGTCTCGCCACACATTAAACGACTCCGTCTGGCCTTGCTGGAGGAGAGGGTGGCCCTGTACGCAGACGACCTCCTCCTTTTTCTAAACGATGCTGGCCCTTCCCTGCAAGGGGCATTGCTGGTCCTAGAAAGGTTCTCTGAGGTAACAGGGCTTAGGGTCAATTGGTCAAAGTCGCAATTGCTTGCCATAGATGAGAACGCTAAAGGAGAGGCTTCGGCTTCTCTTCAGCTACAATGGGTGGATGAATTTACGTACTTAGGGGTACGTATCTCGAAGAATATGGCTGACCTAATTTCGCTGAACTTGTCCCCAGTAGTCAACTCAGTCAGGGCCAAGCTGAAAGCATGGGAGAACCTTCCTCTGTCCCTGCTGGGGCGTATCAACCTCATTAAAATGAAAATCCTCCCCAAATTTACATATTTGTTTCGTAACTCCCCTCAGTGGATCCCCAAATCATTTTTTTCCCACCTAAATCAAATTTTCTCCTCCTTTCTATCGGGCCCACGTCCTCCTGCTTCAAGTTGACCACTCTCATGCGCCCTTGTTCGCAGGGGGGTCTGGCATTCCCGGACTGCCACAAGTATTTCATTGCGGCTCAATTAGTCACTGCATTCTGGTGGCTTGTTCCGGATAGATCCAACTCGGCCTGGGCCACTGAAGCTGCAGTGTTACGATCTGCAGAGGCTTTGTCGAACCTCCTTTTGCGGGGTCCAAAGGCTCCGTACGACCTGACCCCCTCTATGTGTACCACCCTTAAGGCCTGGAGGGAGGGCTTGGCCTGTGAAAAGTATCCTTCGACTGCAGTATCCCCGAACGCCCCCCTCTGGTACAATCCCAACCTACATCACTTTTTCGAAATCCCAGACCCGGTGGTGTGGACCAAGTACCATGTTAAAATACTCTCAGATGTCACCTCAGACCTCTCGATTTCCTCCTTTGATCATTTAATGTCTAACCACAATGCCCCACCCTCATACAGGTTCAGATATCTTCAGTTGTCCCATGCTTTCAGAGCCCAGTTTCCATCAGGCGACAGGCAGCTGGTGCAGTCTGACTTGGAGCGGATTTTGCGCTTTGACTGTACAAATAAACCCACCTCCGTGTTATACACACATCTCCTCTGGATCTCTTCTCCTGAGTTGTCCAGGCTCCATCAGCAATGGGTACACAAAACATAAGGGGGTGGGTATATGAAAAGCTCATTCAATAAATAATTAACAGTGGTGCCCAGATGGAGGTGCAGGTTGTAAATCAGTCTATTGGCAGATATAATTATAACCTCCAGCTACAGGGGCATATTCCACCTATAGAGCCTCTGAATAAAATAAAGCATATGCAAAAAACTCACGGTTGATTTCTATTTATTTAATTTTTCTTGTACAGTCAGTACTAATAGAATTGCTTTAATAGGCGCGAATGGGTGTATGAATGATCCAATTATCCAGCAGGTACCGTAATAAGGAACACATGTTGGCCAAACTATATCTGGACAGACACCATGCTAATGCGCATGCTCCGATGAAACCTTAATGAAGGTGAAACATGTCAGCAAGTCAAGCAATTTCTTGCTACACTCCGTGTAGCGTGTAAACAGGGGTGTCTAACCCACTGGACTAACCACCCCCACCAGCCGCTATGATCTGCAAACATGCCGCGTTGACCTGATGACAGCGTTGCGGCGTATCCATATCGATATCCTACCCATGTGGACAGACTTTCTATTTCGTGTGCACTTGTTGGGATGACCCCTCCCGGACTTGATGAATGGAACTTAATTCATTCCAGGTGATACCAGCAGAAGAATAGACCATCAGCAGCCGACCAACACATCATGAAATGGTGAGTGAGTGTCTTCTATACATGAACTTTCTGTCCGCTTCTAATGGATGTTGGATTCATCCCATAGATACCATTGGTGAGGGACAGGTGTTGACTACTCACCCGACCCAAGTCCCCCCACTTCTTTGAAGCGTGACTCAGCCTACCTCCAGTTCTGTGACACCCTCACCTCATTACCCAGTGTTCAACTATATCGGCTGGTCTATGGCTATTCAGCAAAGTCACCTGCCAACTTTCTTATCACAAACCATTCCATGCACGGATTGAATACTGTCCATTTATCAGTGAGATACATACAAACCCATGAGTCCTTGCGACTATTCCTATATCGATATTCTGCACATGATCAGCAGCGGTTGTATGTGTGTGGTGTGTATGGTCGCACGGGTGGCCACCCCTGTTTCACTGTTCTTTCCCTTTGACTAGTCTCATTTTATTATAGTCGTTTTTGATGTAGTGTGCAATTATCATGTATATTCAATAAATTGTTTTCTTTATTTCCAAAATTGCGGTTTACTTATATTTAGTATTCATAATTAGCTGAGCCTTTTTGAAGAATACTGTCTGTGGGGGAATTTTGGATATTCCATATCCGGTTTTTCCCTCTTCTTTTTCCTGTTTTTTGCATATCCATCAGCAATGGGGCCAGGATGTTCCGGAGCTGGACTCTGAGGACTGGGAGGATGTATGGGACTTCCCATTTAAAATACTTGTTTCCCTGAGGGATCGCCTCATTCAATACAAGATTGTCCATAGAGCATATCTCACTCCCGCCCGGGTGCACAGGATGAGGTCTTTCCCTCTCCCCGGAGTGCTGGCGTTGTGACCATGCTCCGGGGGACTACATTCATATATTCTGGTCCTGCCCGGTAATTACAGTCTTTTGGTCACAAATCTTTCTGGAGGTGAATGAAGTGTTGAGTATCTCTATTGTCCCATCCCCAAGAATATGCCTGCTGGAGCTGGTGGAGGACCTGGTGCCCAGGGTGGCTGAGAGAACCCTGTTGGGTCTCCTGCTGTTCTATGCCAGGAAGTCCATCGTCCTATGCTGGAAGCGGAAGGCCCCTCCCTCTGTAGGTCTATGGAAAACACTTGTCAATAATGTGATACCCTTATACAAAGAGACTTATGTACATAGAGGCTGTTCGAAAAAATATGACAGGGTCTGGTCCAAATGGTTAGCGGAACCGTCAACTGCGGCAGCAGACTAGGAGGCTTCACTGAATTCTGATACCATCCCTTGAAGTCTTGTTAAACCAATCCTTGCTAGCACAGCAACTTAGGTGAGCTAGGTAACTATCATCCTACCCCTGGAGCCTGAGCCGGGCCAGCTCATTGATGATGGTTTATTGGGGTATACGCAAATACTCTAACATATCTTGGTTCTGTAATTCTACCTTGTGACCCCTGCGCGGGTCCCGCCCATGCTGTTAGCCAGATGTTGGCTGTGCTGTTGTACGTTTGTATTGTCTGTGTTTGTAACAAATAAAATAAAAAAGATTTAAAAAAAAAAAAATACAAATCTGATCATTTAAATCACCACTGCAAGTGTTAAAGTGGTTGTAAACCCACTTTTTAAACAAAGCCCTACAGGTAAGCCTAGATTAAGGCTTACCTGTAGGTGCAAGAAATATCTCCTTAACCTACACGGTTAAGGAGATATTTGTATGTAAATGCAGCGATGCTGACGTCACCCCATTCACAAATTCGGCTAGGTCGCAACATTCGACGACGTAGCCGAATTCGACAGCTCACGCGCGCATGCTCACGTCAAAGACTACGACGAGCTGACAAAATTAGGTTCTATGCTTCCACGCATGTGTCAAATTGTTTACGAGCATGAGCGTTTTTTTTCCCCTCGGGAAAGCATACACACAACAGTTTTCATGACGGGAAAAAGACCGCCGGGAATCTCTTTTTTTTCCCGCAGTTTTCGGGAAAACTGCGATGGAGCATACACACGGCCGGTTTTCCCGGCCAAAAGCTGTCATGGCAGTTTTCCCGACGGCAAAACCGGTCGTGTGTACGAGGCATGAGGGTGTCAATAAGAATTAGAGTGGCTGTAAACCGTTACAAATATCCAGTGAAGTGACTGGCCTCCGGTAATATACAGAGACTAAACAAATCCTTCAAGTTATACCTGTTTATCTGCAGTCTTACCGTCCCCATATCCATTTAAAGTACAGTACAAGGTAAACAAGGATCACCTCCTACAAGCTGTCTCATTCAGGTCATAAGAGGGAACACCTGTTATCCTTTAAGTGGGTTTTCTTTATCCTTATGCCGCGTACACATGACTGTTTTTCATGACGAGAAAAATGCCATTTTTTTATTTGGTCATTAAAAACGATTGTGTGTAGGCTCTACAGCATTTTTCACCACATGAAAAATGGCCATTACAAATTTGGAACATGCTCTAATTTTTCTCGTCGTTTTTCACGTTGTCGTTTTTCTCGTCATGAAAAACGGCCGTGTGTATGCTTTAACGACGTGAAAAAAACGTGCATGCTCAGAAGCAAGTGATGAGACGGGAGCGCTCGTTCTGGTAAAACTAGCGTTCGTAATGGAGATAGCACATTCGTCACGCTGTAACGGACTGAAGAGCACGAGGCTGAAAAGCGCGAATTGTCTCTCACCAAACTTTTACTAACACAAGGATCAGCAAAAGCAGCCCAAATGGTGACGCCATCCGAATGGAACTTCCCCTTTATAGTGCCGTCGTACATTTTGTACTTCACCACGGTTTGCTCAAGCATTTTTTTCATGATAGTGTGTAGGCAAGGCAGGCTTGAGAAGAATCACGTTGAGAAAAACGTCGTTTTTTTCAATGACATTAAAAAAGGTCGTGTGTACGCGGCATTATTTAATCTAATTCCAGCAATGACTGTATTGGCTGTGGAATAGTGGTTTTCCTGTGTGTGCTGTACCACCTGTTCCACTATATCTTATAGAAATATCATCGGGTATTATGCCTGTTGCATAGGTGTGCGCAGCCTTTGGCATTAGGGTGTGCATCCCAAAGCTCAAACACACTCTACCGATCACTGACAATGTTCATTCAGAAAGGAAAGGGGGCGGTAAATGGCATATTTACGGGTCCCTTCCCCCACTCATCCTAAAACATCCACAGCAACAACCGGTGGGAGAGCAGGAAAGCCGGCAGTGCTGTGGGGGGAAAGAGGGGGAGCCAGGTCAGTAGGGGGAATTTGTTCTGCACAGGGTGATTAGGGTGTGCCTGGGCACACCTGGCACACCCTATGCGCACGCCTATGGCCTGTTGGTATGTCTTTGCCCTACCAATTTCATCACCAACAAATATACAGTATGTCTTATATGTTATTACATCATTATTTCATGGTTTATGTGATTTAAATTATGAAATCTTTTTCTCTTGGTGAAAATAATTAAAATTTAGAAGTAAATGTAATTATACTGCTGTTGGCTACATATAGCTCTCAATGAATAAGTAAGATTGTTTCCATGTGGCAGCACTTGTCCCTGGTTCCTTGTCCTGATAGTGCAGGTATTTTAAGCATTCCTGGGTCAGAAGGGCATTTGGATGGACGTGAGCTGAGAAAACAGCCTAATGTACTGTGCCTGTTTATCAGCACTTGTTAATGGCTCCCTGGCAAAGCAGAATTATATTTTTACAGACATCCCGCAGTTGATTCATTGAAATTGAAGCCAGAAGTTCTTGCCCGTAGTGTCTAATTAGAGTTCTTGTTTAATTTTTACAAATAATAAAAGGTGAAATCTGATTGATTACTACTGGCAACGTTTCCATTTCCAAATCAGCCCCACTGAGATAACTAAGTTAGACTGCTTGCTGTATGACTGTATGGTTATAATTATAGGCGTCATAAGCAATACTATTACAATGTATTAGTAACATTTTAGTTATCACATAACATATTAACCTTTTAACCTGCTGATGTCTGATAGAAGCAATGCTCAAGTATATTAGTATAACTCTACACCCTTCTCTGTAATCTACAGAATTCCCCTTTGCTTGGAAGGTATCCACCAAATAAATAACTGCTTTAGATTTGGATGTAATAAAGCCACCATGTTTATTAATTCTCAATTTACAATTTTGTAAAGAATTCTACAAATAACTGCAACCTCCAAAAGCAACAGCACTAGGGTTGCCACCTTTTCTTCAAGTCAAACCCGAACACTTTAGCGGCGCACAGCAATTTATTTTATAGTATAAACTATACATATATTTTGCTATTAAATACAATTTCTAATCATATGACGTTAATAACAAGAGTCCCCCTTAACATCAGAGTCCACAGAGTCCCCCTTAACATCAGAGTCCACAGAGTCCCCCTTAACATCAGAGTCCACAGAGTCCCCCTTAACATCAGAGTCCACAGAGTCCCCCTTTACATCAGAGTCTACAGAGTCCCCCTTTACATCAGAGTGCACAGAGTTCCCCTTTTAGGAGGACTCTGATGTAGGGGGGAACACTGTGGCCTTTGGTGTAAAGGGGAACTGTGATGTAAGGGGTGCTTTGAGAACCCTGACTTATCTTAGTGTAATTACTCAGAGGCAGGAAAGAGAAGGGGGGAGAATTCAGTCACAGAGAGGGATGGATGGTGAGCTCACTCACCCCTTGGCAGTCAGCACCTCTCATCCAGATGTTTCTGAGGCTGCTGGACTTCAAATTTCCGGCCCCAACTTTCCTTTTCTGAGGCACAGAGGCGGGGATTGGAGTGTGGGCAGACACAGAGGGGTAGGGATGGGAGGAAGATGCAGATCGAGCCCTCTCTCCACTCCTGTCTGTGTCTGTGGGGGGGGGGGGGAGGGGACTGTTAGTGCTGGCTTTGGGCAGTGTGAAAGAGAGAATAACAGACGCTCTCTGCTTACACAACTGCAGCCAGCAACCCTGCAGGGAAGCCATAGTCCAGTCTGAATAATGTGTCCGGGTCTCAGACAGTCTGAAACCCGGACACATGATTCCAAACCCGAACTGTCCGGGTGAATCCTGGACAGGTGGCAACCCTAAACAGCACATGGACAGTCTTTGTCGTTCTACAAAATTCACTTGCTTGTAATCCTCATAGCTGGGTTCACATACGTCAGTTGCGTTATATTCAAGCAGCCCATTCATTTTTAAAGGGCTGACGGCAAACCATAACAAACCTAAATATGAACTTCCCCTTTTTGCTGTGCATTTTCATATGTGCATTGTAGTGTGGAGTGTTAAAGTGGTTGTAAACTCTGTACAACCACTTTTACCTACAGGTAAGCCTATATTAAGGCTTACCCGTATGTGCTGGAAATATCTCCTAAACCTGCATGCGCACTTTAGAAAGCGCACGTTCCTAAAAGGCTTTCTAAAAGGATTGTGCTGTGACACGCGCGCATGCGTGGGATTGATGTCACGCGACTCCGGACAGTCACAGAGCCGGAGTCTGCGGCCCCGGAAGGAAGAGGGCTGAAGATGGACGCTTCCAGCCAGCGGGGACAGCGGTGACATCGCAGGCTTCGTTTTCAGGTAAGTGACACATAATGGGCTACTATGCGATGCATAGTAGCCCATTATGCTTTACTTTGCAGGGAAATAATGAGGAATAAAACCCATCAGGGTCTACTTCCTCTTTAAGATAGAATTATGGGCAATTTTTTATTTTGGATAGAGTAAGGGAAGGTTATAACCCTAGATTTTTTTTTGCACCATCTATGTCCTATTGGGGAGATTTCCCTTCACTTCCTGTCCCACAGCCAAACAGGAAGTGAGGCAAAATCCCTGCAAATGAAGGGAATTCATTGGGGACCCCCAGGTCACCAGAACTAGTGTCCCCCATGGAAGATTTCCCCTCTATTACTTTTCTGGGGACAATCCAAAATTTGGTATTTTCTTTTAATTTCACTTTCAATGATAATGGTAAACAGGACAAATAGTAGTAAAGAGTAGTAATTGTGTCAAATGATCACTACACAACACTCCAAATGTGTACAATATTCTACCATGAACTATACTACAATTACTAATGTGTTCAATTCATTACTTGTTACTCTTAATGATCAATTGCTAGCTGTCATTTCTTTTTACAAAATCTTGTGTCTACAAAATAGCCACAGTGGTGATACATTCTGGGAAATCTGTTAATTGAGCACAGATGACCAGAAGACAATGGACCAAAGTCTTTAATTCACACACTACTGGTGGTCTTTGAAAACTAGTCAGGTCTGGCCATATTAAAATCTGATTTACTTGTAGCATACATTTTCCCTCAGAAACTACAATGTTTTCAGATAAATCTTCAGATCTTTTTTCACATGCAACAAACTCCAGACATTTTGCTAAAATCCTGTACAACATCTAATCCACGGGGATAGTCATGTCTCCTTTTATCTTCAAACAGGAAGTAGAAGGGTAATGGCCCAACATCTGAGAGGATTAGTTCAACAAGAAAGCTACCGGTCACCATTTCTTCAGAACATGGAGTGACATCCGTAATTTCCCCGATTGTTTTTTCAATATTTTCCCATCTCATCCATAAAAGTGGCTTGTAATTTAATTTATTTTATAGACATATAAACAGAAATCATGGAGACATGTGTTTGCCAAGAAGAGTTCAAAGGATACTACAGACAAGGCATATGATGAGGTCACTGCTAAATATCCCCAAAGCTTGTGTGGGTGGAGAATACGGGGTTGGTGGACATCTGTATGATTCATATTGAGAGTTATGTACATCCATCTTGTAAACCAAATGTTTCAAAGTAACTGTCCAAGCAAATCTGGCATCAAATAAATCTTTCCAGCACCCTTTAAATTACCATTATGTCTTTACAAGGATGTCTCAAGTAGTATCTTCCAAACAGCACTTAACTCTTGACACAGGGTCAGTGCTGATTTTTAAAGATGTTTAGTCTTATCTGCTGGAGAGGCTCCCTCTGACAGAGACAAGACAGGATAACCAGTCAGGCTATACTGCACTCTAACAGAGAAAGTGAGATATTTGGTTTGTCTGCTGAGATGTTTCACACAAATGATACATTTTACTCCAGGCCTCCCTGTTGCATTGGCACCGCTTTGATCAGCAACCTGAAAGAAACAAAACAAGTAGATGAAAGGGTTGGTCTCTGATCAAGATTAGGTGGCAAGTTCATCAAATCATACTAGCCAGTCATGAAGGATCAGCAATGACCAAGATACAACCTCAACAATAATGGATTGTAGGAATTGGCCGAACACCCCCAACGGTTCGGTTCACACCAGAACATGCGAACAGGCAAAAAGTTTGAGCGAACATGCAAACCCTATTAAAGTCTATAGGACACAAACATAAAAATTCAAAAAAGTGCTAATTTTAAAGACTTATATGCAAGTTATTGTCATAAAAAGTGTATAGAGACCCGGGTACTGCCCTAGGGGACATGTATCAATGCAAAAAAAAAAAAAAAACGTTTTAAAAATTACAGTTTTTTTCAGGAGCAGTGTTTTTAATAATGCTTAAAGTAAAACAATAAAAATTAAATATTCCTTTAAATATCGTGCCTGGGGAGTCCCCTTAGTCTGCCTGTAAAGTGGCGCATCTGTGCGATGAACAGTGCTGCAGCAAAATTACATTTCTTAAAGAAAAAATTGGTGTGGGTTCCCCCCAAAATCCATACCAGACCCTTATCTGAGCATGCAGCCTGGAGAACAGGATGGGGGGGCAAGCGAGTGCCCTCCCTCCTGAACCATACCAGGCCACATGCCCTCAACATGGGAAGGGTGCTTTGGGGTCCCGACAACCCTGACCATTGGTTGTTGGGGTCTGCAGGTGGGGGGCTTATCGGAATCTGAAAGCCCTCTTTAACAAGGGGGCACCCGGATCTGGCCCCCCCTATGTTAATGGGTATTGGGTACATTGTACCCCTACCCATTCACCATAAAAAGTGTCAAAAAGTAAAAATCACAATAGACAGTTTTTGACAATTCCTTTATTAAAACCCTTTCCCGCTGAGCGTACGCAGATATGCGGCCTCGGCTTTCGGGGGTTATACCGGGATGATGCCCGCAGCTGCAGGCATCATCCCGGTATCATTTTTTAGAGCCGGCGATTGGCTTTCCAGGGATAACAACCGATGCGGCTAAAAGCCGCTCGGTTGTTATCCCGGAGGAGCGGGAGGGGACACCCCCCCTCCTGCAGCCTCCGCCGCTCTTACCGGGCCTCCCGTCCCATCAGGAGACCCGATCCACGATGCGCCACCTCCGGCGCCTAGAGAGAGACTGAAACAAAGCCGCGAACGGCTTTGATTCAGTCTCCGCAATGTAACCACGGAAGCGACATCATGACGTCATGGCCGTGTTACTCGGCTGCCAAAGGGGCCGGATTTAAAAAAATACACAGTATTCAGAATCGCCGTTTTCGGCGATCTGAATACTTTGAGACCCTCGAGCCCTCCATAAAAAGTACCTGTCACCACTTATTACTGTCACAAGGGATGTTTACATTCCTTGTGACAGCAATAAAAGTGATCAAAAAATGTATTTTTTTTAAAAACACAATTTTATATTATAAAAATAAATAAAATAAATAATTTTTTTTTTTTTAAAGTGCCCCTGTCCCCGCGAGCTCCCGCAGCAAAGAAATCGCATACGGAAGTCACGCCCGCATATGTAAATGGTGTTTAAATCACACATGTGAGGTATCGTCAGAGCGAGAGCAATAATTCTAGCCGTAGACCTCCTCTGTAACTCTAACCTGGTAACCGTAAAAAAAATTTAAGCGTCGCCTATGGAGATTTTTAGGTACCATAGTTTGTCGCCATTCCACGAGTGCGAACAATTATAAAGCATGACATGCTTGGTATCTATTTACTCGGCGTAACATCATATTTCCCATTATACAAAAAAATTGGGCTAACTTTACTTTTAAATTTTTTTTAAATTCATGAAAGTAAATTTTTCCAAAAAAGTTGCGTTTAAAACACTGCTGCACAAATACCGTGTGACATAAAATATTGCAACAATCGCCATTTTATTCTCTAGATTCTCTGCTAAAAAAATATATATAATGTTTGGGGGCGCTAAGTAATTTTCTAGCAAAAAATACGGATTTTAACTTGTAAATGCCAAATGTCAGAAATAGGCTTAGTCACGAAAGGGTTAAATGAAAAAAGAAAAAAAAAATGTCCAGCGATGTACATCCATCTTTAATCATGCCGTCCGACGAACCCGTAAAATAGAAAAAAAGAAAAGAAAAAACACCGCCTCCATGAAAGGCCTCCCGACGACTGCTGTCTCTTGGCTGTGACAACTGTTATATAGGCAAGGGCGGGTGATGTAACCGGATGACCCTGCTCCCTCTGGCATTACATGACATCACATGATGTCAGAAGGGGCGGGGTCACTCGGTTACATCACCGTGTGGCCCCGTCCTTGCCTATATAACAGCTGTCACAGCCAAGAGGCAAAGATTTTTTCTTCGGGTCCGTCGGGCGGCGTGATTGAAGATGGATGGACATCACAGGACACTTTTTTTTTTAATAAAGGAATTGTCAAAAACTGTCTATTGTGGTTTTTACTTTTTAAAAATAATTTTGGGAAAAGTTTGGGGTACAATGTACCCGATACCCATTCACATAGGGGGGAAGCGGGGTCTGATAAGCCCCACGCCCGCAGACCCAGACAACCAATGGCTAGGGTTATCGGGAAGAGGCCTTTGGCCCCATCAACATGGGGACAAGGTGCTTTGGGGGGGACCCCAAAGCACCCTCCCCATGTTGAGGGTATGTTGAGGGCATGTGGCCTGGTATGGTTCAGGAGGGGGGAGCTCGCTTGTCCCCCCTTTCCTGGCCTGCCAGGCTGCTTTCTCGGATAAGGGTCTGGTATGGATTTTTTGGGGGGGGGGCTTGCCAATTTTTTATTTATTTTGGCGTGGAGTTCCCCTTAAAATCTATGCCAGACCCAAAGGGCCTGGTATGTATTATGGGGGGGGGGCATGCCGGTTTTTTTCTTAATTCTGTCATAGGGTTCACTTTTACCACTGTATTATATATTCTGCACTGACTGCACTGTGTATATATATGTATATATATGTATGTATATATATATGTATATATATATATATATATATATATATATATATATATATAAATATATTAGGGATGAGCTTCGTGTTCGAGTCAAACTCATGTTCGACTCGAACATCGTCTGTTCGGCCGTTCGCCGAATTTCAAACAATATGGGCCGTTCGCGCCAAATTCGAGTGGCGCGTCACGGCCCATAATTCACTGCGTCATCGCAGTGCATTGCTGGCTGATGATTGGCCAAGCATGCACTATGACCCGCATTCTTGGCCAATCACAGCGCCGTCAGTACAGAGAGCCGTAATTGGCCAAAGGAAGGGTGCCTTTGGCCAATCATGGCTCAGTGGAGTAGGTACACGCCCCACACTATATAAGGCCGCCTGTTTGTTGGCCTTGTGTAGTGTGTTGCGGCGTGTGAGAGAGATAGATAGAGAGTCAGAGTGTCATTTCATTTCAGTTAGATAGAGCAGGCAGGCGATTGAGTTAGCTTTAGTCAGGGTATTTAGTATATATATATGCATCCTAGGAGTTTTATATATATATATATATATATATATATATATATATATATATATATATATATTTACACTGTATTCAGTTTAGCTAGGTTTCACTTCAGAAAGTTCCTGTGTTATTCTCGCTGCAGTTTCTTAAGTCAGTGTAGTGTATACTGGGCTCAGTGTGCATGTAAAACTGACTGCAGACTATTGCTTTTCTATTACTGATAATACAAGCAGTTGATTGAGCTAACCTGCAGTTTCTTAAAGCGGAGCTCCGCCGTTAAAAAAACATTAAAAGCCAGCAGCTACACATACTGCAGCTGCTGACTTTTAATATATTGACACCTACCTGTCCTGGAGTCCAGCGACTTCTGCAGCAAAAGATGAGCAATTGCTTGTCTATCTGCTGCCCCCACCGCCATCCTCGGTGAGGGAATCAGGAAGTGAAGCATTCCGGGTTCACTGCCCGGTTCCCTGCGGCGCATGTGCGAGTCGCGCAGCGCCGTCCTCACTGGTCCCCGTTGTGTTCTGGGAACCGTGTGTTTCCCAGAACACAACAGGCGTTCTGCGGGAAGTGATGCACCCAGAAGTGGGTGCAAATACCTGTCTTAGACAGGTATCTGCACCCCCCTCCCCCCTGAAAGGTGGCAAAAGTGACACCGGAGGGGGGGAGGGTTCCGATGAGCGGAAGTTCCACTTTAGGGTGGAGCTCCACTTTAAGTCAGTGTAGTGTAGTCTGGCCACAGTGTGCACGTAAAGCTCACTGTAGACTATTGCTTTTCTATTACTGATAATACAAGCAGTTGATTGAGCTAACCTGCAGTTTCTTAAGTCAGTGTAGTGTAGTCTGGCCACAGTGTGCACGTAAAGCTCACCGCAGACTATTGCTTTTCTATTACTGATAATACAAGCAGATGATTGAGCTAACCTGCAGTTTCTTAAGTCAGTGTAGTGTAGTCTGGCCACAGTGTGCACGTAAAGCTCACCGCAGACTATTGCTTTTCTATTACTGATAATACAAGCAGTTGATTGAGTTAACCTTCAGTTTCTTAAGTCAGTGTAGTCTATACTGGCCACAGTGTGCAGGTAAAGCTCACCGCAGACTATTGCTTTTATATTACTGATAATACAAGCAGTTGATTGAGCTAACCTGCAGTTTCTTAAGTCAGTGTAGTGTAGTCTTGCCACAGTGTGCACGTAAAGCTCACCGCAGACCATTTGCTTTTCTATTACTGATAATACAAGCAGATGATTGAGCTAACCTGCAGTTTCTTAAGCCAGTGTAGTGTAGTCTTGCCACAGTGTGCACGTAAAGCTCACCGCAGACTATTGCTTTTCTATTACTGATAATACAAGCAGTTGATTGAGTTAACCTTCAGTTTCTTAAGTCAGTGTAGTCTATACTGGCCACAGTGTGCAGGTAAAGCTCACCGCAGACTATTGCTTTTCTATTACTGATAATACAAGCAGTTGATTGAGTTAACCTGCAGTTTCTTAAGTCAGTGTAGTGTATACTGGCCACAGTGTGCACGTAAAGCTCACTGCAGACTATTGCTTTTCTATTACTGATAATACAAGCAGTTGATTGAGCTAACCTGCAGTTTCTTAAGTCAGTGTAGTGTAGTCTGGCCACAGTGTGCACGTAAAGCTCACTGCAGACTATTGCTTTTCTATTGCTGATAATACAAGAAGTTGATTAAGCTAACCTGCAGTTTCTTAAGTCAGTGTAGTGTATACCGAGCCTCAGTGTGCATGTAAAGCTCACTGCAGACTATTGATTTTCTATTACTGATAATACAAGCAGTTGATTGAGCTAACCTGCAGTTTCTTAAGTCAGTGTAGTGTATACTAGGCTCAGTGTGCATGTAAAGCTCACTGCAGACTATTGCTTTTCTATTACTGATAATACAAGCAGTTGATTGAGCTAACCTGCAGTATATTAAGTCAGTGTACTGTATGCTGGCCACAGTGTGCAGTTAAAGCTGACTGCAGACAATTCCTTGTGTACCTACCTATTCCAATACATCAAATAAAGTATGTCTGGAAGGCCAACAAGGAGAGGCAGACACACACAGGCCAATAAAAGAGGGCAAGCAGGCTCTGTGTCAAGAGGCAACAGTGCTGGTCGTGGACACGGTGCATCCTCATTAGCACGTGGCCGTGGGACACGCTTGTCCTTTTTTTCGGCATCTGGCCGTGTTGAGCCGCAAAATTCTGAAGAGTTGGTAGAGTGGATGACCAAGCCATCCTCATCCTCTCTCACCCAGCCTCAGGGTACTTTGTCTGCCAAAGCGGCCTCTTCCCTCGGCTCAATGGCATCAGTCACTCCTTCCCTAGCCTTACCATGTCCTCCTGAGGAGTCCCCTGAACGGTTTGACCACAGTGTTGGGTACATGCTGCAGGAGGATGTGCAGCATTTTGAAGGCTCCGACGATGGTACCCAGCTTGAGGAAGGCAGTAACATGAGCCCAGAGAGAGGGGGTGCCCAAGAAGGACAGCAAACTGGCAGTCATGTTCCCCCAGCTGCAGCATACTGCCAGGTTTGCTCCAGTGACAAGGAGGGAGGGGATTATGAGGTCACTGACTCTACATGGGTGCCTGATAGGAGAGAGGAGGAGGAGGAGAAGGAGGAGGCACATCTCCAATGAGGCAGGATGCCCTCCAGGGACCAGCTTAAGGGCAGAACACCGACTGCATCACACCGCAAAGCTCTGCATGTGCAGGGCGCTGCTGTCTCTGCGCGTTATTCCAAAAGATCTTTGGTGTGAGCCTTTTTTGAGACGTGTGCATCAGATCGCACCGTTGCGATTTGCAACATATGTCTCAAGCGTATCTCGCTTGGCCAAAACACCAGCCGCTTGGGCACCACATGCTTGACCATACATATGTCGACCTGCCATGCAGTCCGTTGGAAAGCTTACATAAAAGACTCACACCAAAGAGCAAAGTGGACCTCTCCTTGCTCCTCATCAGCTGGGATCTTCAACCCCACTATATCTTCAGTCCTCTCAGAAACCTGCACTGAGAGGAATGAAGGTGTAGAATTAGGTGTGTCACAGCCAAGTACTTGCGGGCAATCTGCTATCGGTATACCAACGTCAGATTGTACCAGGCAAATTTCCCTACCCCAGCTGTTGCACCGCCGAAAGAAGTTCGCTCCCAGCCATCCACATGCCCAGCAGTTGAATGCTAGCTTGGCTAAATTTCTAGCACTTCAACTGCTGCCTTTTCAGTTAGTAGACTCTGCCCCCTTCTGTGAGTTTGTGGAATGTGCGGTTCCTCAGTGGCAGGTTCCCAAACGCCACTATTGCTAACGGAAGTCGATTTCGGCTCTCTACCGGCATGTGGAAGGCAGTGTCTTGGCCTCGCTGGACTGGGCGGTCAGCGGTAAGGTGCATATTATCGCTGACTCATGGTCCAGCAGGCATGGACAGGGATGTTACCTATCTTTCACGGCACATTGGATGACTCTGGTGGCAGCTGGGAAAGATGCAGGACAGGGTGCAGTAGTGTTGGAGGTTGTTCTGCCACCACGCCTCCAAAATGCTACTAGTGGTGATTCTGACACACCTCTCTCCTCCACCCCCTCCTCTTCTTCTTCCTCCATGGCCTCTTCCTGTGCTGATTTGTCCTCGGAACCAGCGGTGCTCCGTAGGCGTTCAAGGGGCTACGCAAGTACGCAGGCAAAAAGATGCCATGCAGTGCTTGAGCTGGTGTGCTTGGGGGACAGGAGCCAAACTGGGGCAGAGATTCTGTCAGCTCTGCAGGGGCAGGCTCAGAGGTGGTTGATGCCCGCCAGCATAAGCCAGGAATGGTGGTTTGCGACAATGGCACCAACCTTCTCTCCGCGCTCCGACAGGGACAACTGACCCATGTGCCCTGTTTGGTTCACGTCCTTAACTTGGTGGTGCAGCAGTTCTTGGGCAGGTACCCAGGCTTACAGGATGTCCTGAGGCAGGCCAGGAAACTCTGTGTGCATTTCTGCCGGTCATATAATGCCAGTGCTCGGCTGGCTGACCTCCAAAAGGAATACAACCTGCCCAAGAACCGCCTAATCTGTGACATGCCCACCAGGTGGAAATCAACGTTGGCCATGCTGCAGCAGCTGCACATGCAGCAGAGGGCCATCAATGAGTATCTGTGCCAATATGGCACCAGGAAAGGGTCAGGGGAGCTTGGTTTTTCTTTGCCACGCCAGTGGGTCATGATCAGGAATGCATGCACTGTCCTGTCACCATTTGAGGAGGCCACGAGGATGGTGAGCAGTGACAGTGCATGCATCAGTGACACTGTCCCTCTTGTCCACCTGTTGGAGCACACGCTGCGTGGAATAATGGACAGGGCACTTGAGACAGAACAGAGGGAGGAAGAGGAGGACTTCCTTATGGCTCAAGGCCCCCTTTATCCAGACAGTGTTCCTGCTGGCGCGCCGATCACACAGGAAGAGGAGGAGGAGGATTGTGTCAGCATGGAGGTGGAGCCTAGCACTCAGCATCAGCAGCAGTCTTCAAGGGATCATTTACAGCCCCAAGAAACCCATGGACTTGTACGTGGCTGGGAGGAGGTGGCTGCGGATCATGTCGTCCTTAGTGACCCAGAGGACTCCGGACCGTATGCCTCAGCAAACCTACGCTGCATGGCCTCCCTGATCCTGCAAAGCCTGCGGAAGGATCCTTGCATTCGTGGTATCAAGGAGAGGGATCATTACTGGCTGGCAACCCTCCTTGATCTACGTTACAAGGGTAAGGTTGTGGACCTTATCTTGCCATCGCAGAGGGAGCAGAGGATGAAACATCTTCGGGAGGCCTTGCAAAAAGATTTTTGCAATGTGTTTCCAGAGCCTGGGAGGTTACAAATTCCTGGTCCTGGACAACGTGTTGCTGAGGCTTCGGTCAGTCACAGAAGGAGCGGTGGAGAAGGTGGCCGTCTGACCGATGCGTTCAGACAATTTTGTAGTCCGCAGCCCCAAGGTATGATTGGTTCCAGCAACCATCGCCAGCGTCTGATTCACATGGTGCAGGATTACCCAGGGGCAAGATCAGACTTGGACACCTTTTCCACTGAAAACCCTCTGGGTTACTGGTTCTTGAAGATGGATCACTGGCCAGAGCTTGCACAGTAGGCAATTGAGCTACTGGCCTGTCCTGCATCCAGCGTTCTTTCGGAACACATATTCAGTGCTGCTGGAGGCTTTGTAACCGATCACAGGGTGCGCCTGTCCATTGAATCGGTCGATCGGCTGACATTCATAAAAATGAATCAGTCTTGGATCACCAGCTACCAAGCACCTGATGCTGATGTAACCGAATATTTTTTTTTTGAATCTGAGATCCCTTCAAGACTGCCTATGCTGATGCTGAGTGACTATCCTGTTATGCTGAGTGACTATCCTCTTCCTCCTCAATGTTCATGCTGATAGCTTGTAAGAAAATTTTTGGTTCTGGGCACCGTCACCAGTGGCTAAGGCCCAATTGTTCTGCCCCTGTTTAACAGGGGCTTGTAATTACAATTTTTGCTGCAATAATTTGCAGCAGGGCTCATTCATGTGTTCCAACTAGAGTTTCTGTGAGGGGTTGCAGTGTTGTGGCACCAGTGCCTAAGGCCCAATTTTTCTGCCCCTGTTTAACATGGGCGTGTAATTACAATTTTTGATGCAATACTTTGCAGCAGGGCTCATTCCTGCGCTCCAACTATAGTATCTGTGAGGAGTTGCAGTGTTATGGCACCAGTGCCTAAGGCCCAATTTTTCTGCCGCTGTTTAACAGGGGCGTGTAATTACAATTTTTGATTCAATATTTTGCAGCAGGGCTCATTTCTGCTCTCCAACTATAGTATCTGTGAAGGGTTTCAGTGTTGTGGCACCAGTGCCTAAGGCCCAATTTTTCTGCCCCTGTTTAAACAGGGGCGTATAATTACAATTTTTGCAGCAATAATTTGCAACACCAACACCTAAGGCCCAAATTTCTGCAGAGTATATAGGGCAGGCCCCTACTTTCAAACATCCAACTTACAAACGACTCCAACTTACAAACGGAAGGAGACAACAGGAAGTGAGAGGAAATCTACCCCATGGAAGGGAAATTCTCTCCTGTAAGAGTTAATATGGGAAAAACGTGTCTCCTCTCCACTTATGCTTTATCACCAATCCTTGTTTCACTAAAAACCCCACATTTTTTAAAACCAATTGTCATTGGGACAGAAAGTGAGGTGAAATGTTCTGAACAGGTGCACAGACAGCAAAACAAATGTTACAGGGGTGATAACCCTTCCCTATGTTTTCCCAAAAGCTTAAAAATAGATTTGTTTGTCTGGAGCTACACTTTAAAAATGTACCAGTTCAAAATTACAAAGAGATTCTACTTAAGAACAAATCTACAGTCCCTGTCTTGTTTGCACCGCCTGTATACTGCTGTTCAGAGTATATAGGGCCTGGGGGCCCCACGCCTTTCATTTATTTTAATTTGGGTGCGGGGTTCCCCTTAATATCCATACAAGACACAAAGGGGCTAGTAATGGGCTGGGGGGGGGGGTACCCATGCTGTTTTTCTCAATGATTTTCATCCAATATTGCCGGGACCAGACATTACATTAAAGCCGCAAGCAGTTTTAAATGACTTTTATTCCTTTAGAATTGTCATTTTGTGCAGGGACTGTTCTAAACACGGGAAACACGTGCCACTTCACAGGCATACTATAGACACCCCCCAGGTACGATATTTAAAGCAATATTTCACTTTTATTTTTTCACTTAAAGCATCATTAAAATCACTGCTCTCGAAAAAACTTTTTTTGGGATTAATACATGTCCCCTGGGGCAGGACCTGGGTCCCCAAACCCTTTTTAGGACAATAACTTGCATATTAGCCTTTAAAATTCGCACTATTGATTTCTCACGTTCGAGTCCCATAGACTTTAACGGGGTTCGAAAGTTTGCACGAACTTTCGGTCTGTTCGCATGTTCTGGTGCGAACGAACCAAACCGGGGGGGGGGGGTGTTCGGCTCATCCCTAAGAGATATATATATATATATATACACTAGACTGCCTTCACTGTATATATAGTCTACACTGAATGCACTGTATATATAGTCTACACTTGCACTGTGTATATACTATATATATACTGTATATTACACAGTGTATACATATATATACAGTGGGGAGAACAAGTATTTGATACACTGCCGATTTTGCAGGTTTTCCTACTTACAAAGAATGTAGAGGTCTGTAATTTTTATCATAGGTACTCTCAAACTGTGAGAGACGGAATCTAAAACAAAAATCCAGAAAATCACATTGTATGATTTTTAAGTAATTAATTAGCATTTTATTGCATGACACATTTGATTTGATACATCAGAAAAGTAGAACTTAATATTTGGTACAGAAACCTTTGTTTGCATTTACAGAGATCATACGTTTCCTGTAGTTCTTGACCAGGTTCGCACACACTGCAGCAGGGATTTTGGCCCACTCCTCCATACAGAGCTCCTCCAGATCCTTCAGGTTTCGGGGCTGTCGCTGGGCATCACGGACTTTCAGCTCCCTCCAAAGATTTTCTATTGGGTTCAGGTCTGGAGACTGGCTAGGCCACTCCAGGACCTTGAGATGCGTCTTACGGAGCCATTCCTTAGTTTCCCTGCCTGTGTGTTTCGGGTCGTTGTCATGCTGGAAGACCCAGCCAGGACACATCTTCAATGCTCTTACTGAGGGAAGGAGGTTGTTGGCCAAGATCTCGCAATACATAGCCCCATCCATCCTCCCCTCAATACAGTGCAGTTGTCCTGTCCCCTTTGCAGAAAAGCATCCCCAAAGAATGATTTTTCCACCTCCATGCTTCACGATTGGGATGGTGTTTTTAGGGTTGTACTCATCCTTCTTCTTCCTCCAAACATGGCGAGTGGAGTTTAGACCAAAAAGCTCTATTTTTGTCTCATCAGACCACATGACCTTCTCCCATTCCTCCTCTGGATCATTGAGATGGTCATTTGCAAACTTCAGATGGGTCTGGACATGCGCTGGCTTGAGCAGGGGGACCTTGCGTGCGCTGTAGGATATTAATCTATGACGGCGTAGTGTGTTACTAATGGTTTTCTTTAAGACTGTGGTCTCCATGGAGGGGAGGAGCTACCACTAGAGGAGTATCTAGGTTAGAAACGTTCTGGATATATGAGCTCCAGACCCACCACCCACAAAGAATGAATGTAGAGTGGGACATTAATTCTTTTATTATTGTCTTGAGTGACATTTAATATAGTGCGACTTCTCTTGAATTTTTATTGTCATTTAATTTTAAATGTTACCGTAATTTTAAATTTATAGTAACATGTATGTACATACAATTGTTATGTCTATACATACGTTTTTTAACATTTTTAAATATTTATCATTTTTTATATATTTGAGGTATAACCATATATGCATTGAGTATGTGTAATGATGTACTTGTGTGGCATGAGTTTACATTGCAATATGCTATGTGAAAGATTGGTATACCCTCTTTACATACATCTGTCTGTTTACTCGCAAGTTGCAAAGATTTTTTCAGTAATCTGTAGGCGACACATACATTCCCCCTGACCGCTATGTAATTCAGAAAGTCAGGAGGTTTGTCCAAGTGTGAGTACATACAATCTCCCTCTGTGCGAGATGACAAGGTAAGCTATTGGCTCCGATTCGAGCCTTTACAACCAATGTACCAGCGCTATTTGTTATCTTGGAGGCACGGCTATACGTCACGCCGGATCCACGCCTTGTTTTCATAGCGAGACGGGGATGGTGTGTTTTCCTGGCTGCGTCATGTGACACACGGCGGACGTGACGTTGCGGCGCTACGTCCAAGCCTCGTTTTCATAGCGAGGCTTGGATGCCGCTCTGGATCCTAATAGGACGCTGCAGCAGGATCTGACGCAGCGGTCCCATAGCGAGGCTTGGATACACACGCGGCGGTGTCAGGATATGTGACACGCCGCTTTTATGTATATATTCAGTCATTGGCACTATTCTAATACTGTATTATATATAACAGCCCAATCACTCATGGACCACACAAGTAACATCAATTTCAAATAAATTTTAAACCAATTTATCTTTTTTTGAATAAAGAACCAGAAGTGAGGTAATGGAGGTCATTTTGTCTATTTAGTGCGATGCGTGGAGGACAGAGTCCATACCCCAGATGATGACTGATTAGTCGAAACTAGTCGAGTGGACCTGTCTACAAGTATCGCTCCCGTTCCTGAATTTATGCCTTTTTAACCATCTTAAATGTGAGTGTTTTATTGTTATCCTTTTTTACATTAAAAACATTTCCATACGGTATCACGCTATGTGAGCTTGTTTTTAACTTTCATACATATAAAATATGGATACCAAGCCTTCTGTATACACTTATGAATACGAGATCAACATACTGGATGTCCTGTTTGATTGAAGTGGAATAACAGAGCCCCTCAGACTCCAGATTATCCACATTGGGTTTGTTAACCCCCAAAGCTTTTCTTGACTTGGTTGGCGTATGCCTTTCCTAGTCTAAGATTTCCGGTAAGCCTCCTTCAACTCACTCTTGGTGGCGGTTTTTCACAGCATTCCATATTTGAGCTGCAAGTTTTTATCACAAATGAACACTTCTTTTCTTTTTGGATTGATCTTCACTTTACTTTCAAGTTGATGAACGTTTTCTTCCTTGGATTTATTTGTAAATATTTTAAGTTGTCATAACTAATATTTATCACCATAATATCACTGCAATGATTTTGGTTTATGTATAATCACATGATTCATTCATTATTGGTTTAGCTTGGGTTTTACACTGGTTTTGTTTTGATTTAGCACATACTTAATCACGTTCCCAGTCACATTTATGTATGGTTTAACAGTGTACATAGACTAACAAAATTAGCGCTACACTTATACCCACATTGTCTTTTATACAGGTAACAAGTTCAAACAGGTGCAGTTAATACAGGTAATGAGTGGAGAACAGGAGGGCTTCTTAAAGAAAAAATAACAGGTCTGTGAGAGCCGAAATTCTTACTGGTTGGTAGGTGATCAAATACTTATGTCATGCAATAAAATGCTAATTAATTATTTAAAAATCATACAATGTGATTTTCTGGATTTTTGTTTTAGATTCCGTCTCTCACAGGTAAAGAGTACCTATTACAGACCTCTACATCAGTGGTTCTCAACTCCTGTCCTCAGGGCCCACCAACAGGCCAGGTTTGCAAGATAACTGAAATGCATCACAGGTGATATAATTTGCTGCTCAGGGATTGCAGTAATCTAGTCTGCATCTCACCAAGGTAATACTTAAAATCTGGCCTGTTAGTGGGTCCTGAGGACAGGAGTTGAGAACCACTGCTCTACATGCTTTGTAAGTAGGAAAACCTGCAAAATTGGCAGTGTATCAAATACTTGTTCTCCCCACTATATATATATATATATATATATATATATATATATATATATATATATATATATATATATGTAGCGGGTATTTGAATTTAGGGGAGGCATCTGGGTGGTAGTGCAACCCAGATGCACTGATTGTTAGGGAATCTGAGACCCTTTTGTGGTTCTTGGAGGACTCTGGTGGTGTGAGGTTCCCTGCGGCCTGCAGGTGGCGCTGTCGCCCTGGGCCGAACACTCACCGCAAGACTGCATCCCTTTTTGTCCTTTCCTGGCGCTGGTACAGCGGGGCGGGGAACCTGCTGTGACGCAAAGGGAGAGGAGATAAAAGGGGCGGACGTGACCTTGGGGTTCAGAGTCGGAGGACGCGGCCGCGCCCAGGCACCTTCAGCCTGGGTGCTGGCGTTCCGGAGTTCCGGGCCCAGGTGCCCTTGACCTGGCCGGAGCGGGAGATGGAGTCCATCCCAGGCACCTTTAGCCTGGGGTGAGGTACTAATACGGAGGCCTGGGACTCAGTACCTTCGATTGAGTTCCGCGAGGGTGGAGGAATCCGAGGGGGCCCTAACGCCTTGGGTGCCTGTGTCTGAGATTGAGGAGGCCGGTGAGCGGAACTTCTCCGGAAAGTATGGCGCAGCATTTGCTGGTGACGGAGAGGCCTCCGGAAACTCTCTTGGACGGATGTCTTCCCTCTGACAGGGGCTGTGATAGCGAAGGTAATTCATGCTCTTGTTCTATATAGTCGGTGGCAGTGACTATCCATCATATCCATTGGTGACACCACAGTGGTTAGCTCTACTTAAAGAATTGTGCCTTGACCTACTCCCCACAAAGACTGAAGTGTTATATGGGTCTCAACCTGTCTGTGCTGTATGACTGTTTATTGCTGGAAGAGAATAAATATGAGTTGGACCTTTTCAGTGTGTGGAACTCTGGTTACTAGGAGCAAAGGGAGTCAATTCGAAGAGAGGATTTGACTCTGGGACACACACACAAAACCCGATAGTTCTGGCTTTTACCTCCAGTCTCTCTGGAGGACATGGGCCGTGGTGTATCGCATCCCTCCCCCAGTACTAAACCCCTAGACAAGACCAACAAGCCGAGAATGAGAAGGGGTGAGAGGGGTGAGGTCGCTACACGTGGGGGCTCGTCCGGGATGTGTATTGTGTCTGAATTTGAACTTTGCTGCCCGGAGGAGTTCCGAGTAAGTCGGCCATATTGGCCAACGCGCCACGAGGCACACCATAGCTGCGCAGTTCGTGGGCGGGAAGAAGAGAAAGCCCGCAAACAAATGCAGAGTGTAGGAGGTGTCTGGCCATGTGGAAGGACACACGTGGGGATTCCGGCGTGAAGGGGTCAGTGCGCATTGGAGCAGCAGCCAGTCGGGATGACCTCAAGTACTCCGTGGATTTCTGTTCCTTCCACATCGGAGATGACTTCCTTTGCTGCCCCGATCACGGATACAGGAATAAGACTAAGGCCCCAGGGCGGTTGGCTCTGTATACCTGCAGAGACATAGAGGCCCTCGGTGTGATCTGTCCTGGCTGTTCGGGACTGGTGGTGCAGTTGAAGCCGTTCGGGCGATGTGAGGTCTGCAAAGAGTTCCTCTTCGAGGTGGAGCCATCCACAGAAAGGCCTTGCGCCTTCCACCTCAACTACCTCACAGGTACTGCCACTCCGGAGGGAGAGATCGATGCCTATGCATTTCCTGCGCGCACTGACCAGGGCGAAGTGACTGCCCCAAAGGAGATTGAGAGAGAAAAATCAGAGGATGCTGCTCGGTCACCACAAGCTCCCTGCTCCCACCGCCGAAGAGGAAAGTTGGCCTGGTGATGGCATCCTGTGGTCGTGGAAGAGCTTCGCCCCGTCGCTTGCCTGGCCTGGATGGATCCGGAGGGAAGAGCCCTGGACATCCCTGTTCTTCAAAAGGCCCAGGTGAGCCGGGGGTTGGGACTGTGTGTGTGGTTGGAGGTGTCAGGAGACCACGGTCGGTGGAACCCATCGAGGGGGCTGATTCCGTGTCTGCGGGGAATTACCTGCCCGCAGAGTGTTATGACACCTCCGACCTAGAGTCCCTATCTGATGCCGGTGATGATGGGGAGATAGATGAAATCTTCCACAAGAAGGGATGGGACAAGATGAAGTTACCCTTGTCCCGTGTCACAAGGGACCCACCTATGTCCATTGGGGTTAGTACACCCCGGGTGGAGACCCCGGAGCCTAGGGAAGAATCTGGTCCCCTGCCTACACCCTCGCTTCTTGAATCATCAAGTGTTTCACCTGCTCCTATTGCGGGAATGCAACACGCATCACTGCGGGCTCCTAGGCCCAAATCTACAGAGGTGGTTGGAGTACCTCGACATCCTGAGTCAATCGTTCTGCCTGGAGAAGGAGACCGTGCCACGATGCCACCCTTGTCAAGGCTGCAGCGTCTCTTTTGTCAGAAGGTTGCCCGAGAATATGGGTGGCAATACCCATATCTACCCCGAGAATTGTTTTATGAGGTGGAAGTTTTTCGGCAGCGGTGGTATGATGATTTCGTATGGACAAAGCTGAAGGTACCTCACGCACGCCGATACCTCTCGTGTTCCCCTACAGTTACCAGAAAATTCAAAGACTGTAAGGCGGAGTGGATGTTGGGAAGGCACATCCCTGCTGACAGGGTGGTTATCTGTCGGAAGGATGGAGGGAACATTGAGTACAACGTGGAGGCTTTTGACAAGCATTTGAAGCCTTTGTTCCTGCCACATGCGAAGTTTTATTTATAGGAGAAAAAGACTCCTTTATACTCTTTTTTTTTTTCTTTTGCTGCTGAACTTTCCAGAGTATTTGCTGGAACACAGGGACTGTGCCCTGCATTTTGGGTATTTTGCTCTTTGGAGAAATGGGAGCTGTTATGGTTGTTTTGTTTTTTCTCTTTCATCAAGAAAAAAAAATCAGGGACTTCGGGGCATAGCTAGTATAGGGTCATAGTACAGAGAAAAAAAAAAGAAGAGAGAAAAGTTAATCTGGATTTGCTAAGTGTCTTGACCGGGGCATTGCCACCAGGTGGCGGTGTTGCGCAACGATTGTGTTTTTTTCTGTACATTATACACCATGATCATTGGAGCGAGTGGGTTTCTCCTTGGATAGACCCATTCCTTCCAAGAAAATATATACATTGTGTTAGGATGTGTGTTTTCTTTTCTTTTCCCTCTGCAGGAGACTCGTCTGTCAAGGCTGCTGAGAATGGGGTGGTTCTTAGATAGCGAGGAGGGAATTTCAATGTGTAAAGTCATTTAAAGTTTTTTTGATACCAAGTTCATTGTTTTATATTCTTGTTTCCCTTTCCCGTTTTAGGTCCTGGCACAATTCATGACTAAATTGTGAGGTTGGATTCTATGTGTAGCTTGGTCTCTGGGTCGAACTTATGTTACCACTCCTTGGGAGACATGGGTTTGCACCAGACACTGGGGACCAGTGTCAAATTACCAGGGGGAGAGTGTAGCGGGTATTTGAATTTAGGGGAGGCATTTGGGTGGTAGTATAACCCAGATGCACTGATTGTTAGGGAATCTGAGACCCTTCTGTGGTTCTTGGAGGACTCTGGTGGTGTGAGGTTCCCTGCGGCCTGCAGGTGGCGCTGTCGCCCTGGGCCGGAGCTGAACACTCACCGCAAGACTGCATCCCTTTTTGTCCTTTCCTGGCGCTGGTACAGCGGGGCGGGGAACCTGCTGTGACGCAAAGGGAGAGGAGATAAAAGGGGAGGACGCCCTGACCTTGGGGTTCAGAGTCGGAGGACGCGGCCGCGCCCAGGCACCTTCCGCCTGGGTGTTGGCATTCCGGAGTTCCGTGCCCAGGTGCCCTTGACCTGGCCGGAGCGGGAGATGGAGTCCATCCCAGGCACCTTTTAGCCTGGGGTGAGGTACTAATGCGGAGGCCTGGGACTCAGTACCTTCGACAGAGTTCCGCAAAGGTGGAGGAATCCGAGGGGGCCCTAACGCCTTGGGGCTCCGGAAAGTATGGCGCAGCATTTGCTGGTGACGGAGAGGCCTCCGGTAACTCTCTTGGACGGATGTCTTCCCTCTGACAGGGGCTGTGATAGCGAAGGTAATTCATGCTCTTGTTCTATATAGCATGGCAGTGGCAGTGACTATCCATCATAACCATTGGTGACACCACAGTGGTTAGCTCTACTTAAAGAATTGTGCCTTGACCTACTCCCCACAAAGACTGAAGTGTTATATGGGTCTCAACCTGTCTGTGCTGTATGACTGTTTATTGCTGGAAGAGAATAAATACGAGTTGGACCTTTTCAGTGTGTGGAACTCTGGTTACTAGGAGCAAAGGGAGTCAATTCGAAGAGAGGATTTGACTCTGGGACACACACACAAAACCCGATAGTTCTGGCTTTCACCTCCAGTCTCTCTGGAGGACATGGGCCGTGGTGTATCACATCCCTCCCTCCCGTACTAAACCCCTAGACAAGACCAACAAGCCGAGAATGAGAAGGGGTGAGAGGGGTGAGGTCGCTACATAATAAATATATATATATATATATATATATATATATATATATTGTGAGGGGGTTAGCTCGGCAGCGGGTGTGTGTGACCCCCGGGATGGGCTCCCCACACAAAACAGGCCCAGCAAACGGAGGTTGTGGTTTTCAAAATCAAAAAGGGGCGGTTTATTTTCTATTTACAGTGACAAAACACAGCAAAGCAAAAGAAACATAACCAAAATAAATCCTGGTCAAGTTGACCTCTGACTAAACATACAGGTTTCCTAACTAACAACTGGGATCAGCCTAGTGCTGTCCTAGTCCCTAAGTCCCTGGTTTTAAATGTCCAAGCAAATAGCCACACAGGCTTTTTCTCACCGCACAGGGGTTCACTCTCCCTAGACAGTCCACACAGGTCTGGTTCCAGGCATGAGCTAACATCTAATGAAGCTGGGAGTTCTTATAGAGGCCTAAATGAGCTGACAAGGTTCAGCTGGTCTCCTCATCTCTGTCTGCACGACGCCCCACACTCTCCCTAGAGGTATGAGTCATCCATGAGCCCACTAGCCTTATACAACTCTCCACCTAGTTGTATAAGTCGGCGTAAAGCCTGAATCTGGGCGAAATATATCTACCCCCCTGGATGCAACCAGGTGACTTTACCTTCCTGCTGTCACATACCCCCCCCTCTTGTTTTAACCTCGGGGTTGGAACACCAGCAATCAGGCATTCATGTACTCGAGACAAAGCATCCACATTCCCCATTTGAACGCCAGGGCGATGCTTTACTGTGAAGTTGAATTCCTGGAGGGCCAGGAACCACCTATTCACTCTTCTATTTGTTTCCTTGTTTTGAGCCATCCACTTTAACGGAGCGTGATCCGTAACCATGTCAAAGTGCCTACCTAGCAGGTAGTACCGAAGGGAATCTAGAGCCCACTTCACCGCTAAACACTCCTTTTCAACGGTGGCGTAATTTACCTCATGGGACTTCAACTTCCTGCTGAGGTAAATGACTGGGTGCTCTTCCCCGTTCCAGACCTGGGACAATACTGCTCCTAACCCCACATCTGACGCATCACTTTGTACGACAAAGTCTTTAGAGAAGTCGGGTGAGTACAACACTGGCTGGCTACATAAGGCTTGTTTCAAGAATTGGAATGCTGCCTCAGCCTCGGGGGTCCATTTAATCATGACCGACCCTTTCCCCTTCGTCAGGTTGGTTAGGGGCACAGCCTTAGAAGCAAAGTGGGGAATGAATCGCCGATAATACCCAGCGATTCCCAGAAAGGCTCGTACCTGCTTCTTGCTGTTGGGACGTGGCCAACTCTGGATGGCCTCGACTTTGTTGAGTTGGGGTTTTATTACTCCCCTCCCAATGGTGTACCCAAGATATTTGGCCTCCTCCTGCCCAATGGTACACTTCTTGGGGTTAGCCGTAAACCCCGCTTCCCGAACAGAGTCCAGGACTGCTTGCACTTTTGGCAGATGTGAGGCCCAATCTGTGCTATGGACAATTACGTCATCCAGGTAAGCCGCAGCATACTTCCGATGGGGCCTCAGCATCTGGTCCATTTTCCGCTGGAATGTGGCCGGCGCATTCTGTAACCCGAACGGCATTCTTTTATATTGGAACGCCCCGTCTGGGGTTACAAATGCGGTTTTCTCTTTGGCCGACTTGGCCAGGGGGATTTGCCAATACCCTTTTGTGAGGTCAAGAGTCGTCATGTATCGGGCTGTTCCCAGCCGGTCGATCAACTCATCTATACGTGGCATGGGGTAGGTGTCAAATTTTGTAACTTTGTTCAACTGACGAAAATCGTTACAAAATCGCCAGCTCCCATCCGGTTTGGGCACCAACACGATGGGACTAGACCAATCACTTTGGGACTCCTCTATCACCCCTAAGTTCAGCATTTTCTGTACTTCCTCCCGTATTGCCTCCCGTCGAGCCTCTGGGATCCGATAGGGTTTTAACTTCACCCTTTCACCGGGCGGGGTAATGATGTCATGCTCTACCCCAGATGTTTGTCCCGGCAGCTCAGAGAATACCTCCTTGTTGCGAAGCACAAACTCCTTAACCTCCTGTTGTTGGGGTTGTGACAAGGTGGCTGCTATTCCAACCTCAGGAATCACGCAACCAGTTTGAGCTGGTGACCAAGTGTCTGCGACTAGGGACTCTCTATCCCTCCAGGCTTTCAACAGATTAACGTGATAGATCTGTTCGGGCTTTCGCCTTCCTGGTTGTCTGACCTTGTAATTCACTTCGCTCACTTTTTCCATTATCTCGTAGGGGCCTTGCCATTTGGCAAGGAATTTACTTTCAACCGTAGGGACAAGTACCAATATCCTATCCCCCGGGGAAAAGGTACGGGTCTTGGCTCCACGGTTGTACACTCTCTGCTGTGCCAACTGCGCTTGGGCCAAATGTTCCTTCACGATGGGCATTACCTGTGCAATTCGATCTTGCATCAGGGCGACATGCTCAATCACACTCCTGTGGGGAGAACTCTCACTTTCCCAAGTTTCCTTGGCAATATCCAACAGCCCTCTTGGGTGTCTCCCATACAGTAACTCAAAGGGGGAGAATCCCGTAGAGGATTGGGGCACCTCCCTAATAGCAAACATCAAATAAGGAAGTAAACAGTCCCAATCCTTTCCATCTCTATCCACCACTTTCTTCAACATTTGTTTTAGGGTTTTGTTGAATCTTTCAACCAGCCCATCGGTTTGGGGGTGATACACAGACGTACGCAATTGCGTCACTTTGAACAATTTACACAGCTCTTTCATAACCCGGGACATAAAGGGTGTACCTTGGTCCGTAAGCAGTTCTTTACAAATACCCACCCGGCTAAAAACAAGAGATAGCTCTTTGGCTATGGTTTTGGCCGAGGTATTTCGGAGAGGGATCGCTTCTGGATAACGGGTGGCATAGTCCATTATAACTAATATGTACTGGTGCCCCCTAGCGGACTTGATTATAGGACCTACCAAATCCATGGCGATCCTCTCAAACGGGACCTCAATGATGGGTAGAGGGACCAGCGGGCTACGGAAATGTGGCATCGGGGCCAACCTCTGACACACAGGGCAGGAGGAACAATAATTTTCTACGTCCTTCATCACCCCCAGCCAATAGAATCTCTGTAATACCCTCTCTCGGGTTTTCTCTGTCCCCAGATGACCTCCAAGAATGTGCCCATGGGCCAACTCCAACACCAACTTCCTGTAAGGTTTGGGCACCACAAGCTGCTCAACGGTTTCTTCTGCCCTTTTTGCCACCCGATACAGTAGGTCCTTCTCTACGCTGAAGTATGGGTAAGTGCAGGTATTATCTGGGTTCACTAACTCGCCATCTATTTTCACTACGTTTTCCCGTGCCTTTATTAGGGCGGGGTCTTTCAACTGTTCTGTGGCAAAGTTTTCCCTGTGAACCTCAAGATCAGAAAACTCCACAGACGGTAGGTTTTTTCTGAGGAGGTGGGCTCCTCTCCAGTTTCTTGAGTCTCCCCTGCCAATACTGATAAGGGAAATTCCGGAGAGTCCTCACCACTCTCAGGGGAGTTCTGGCTATCACATTCCTGGTACATAGGGGCACCAGTGAGGGGCTCAGGATCATCCCACAGTTCCCAGAACTTCGGAAAATCCCTTCCCACAATGGCGTCATGCGGTAACTGAGATACTAAGCCCACTGGATGAGAGAGGGTACCTTTGGGGGTCTCGAAACACACTGTAGTCACTGGATACTCTCGGGTGTCCCCATGCACACAAATAACAGCTACCTTGCTATTCCCAGAGACCTCTGTTTTAACTAACTCAGCCTTTATCAGGGTCACAAGGCTACCTGAATCCAGCAATAAATACCACAACATTTCTACCATTAACACACATTTTGCATAAATGTTTCTCAGTTCCTCGAATGGCAGTGCATGCGACTGTCGCACACAGCGACTGACGTCTGCCCGTCAGAAAGTCACACTGCATGGGTTCCTCCACAACCGGGCAATTGGCTGCAATATGTCCCGCTTGCCGGCAGCGGTAGCAAACGATCCTTCTTGCCGCCTCTTGAGCCGCTGATTTCCCAGGCTGTTCTCGCCAAACTTGGGGTAGAGCTCCCACCCTCTCACTCTCTCCACCCTCACCCCTTGGAATCCTCTTATCCGCCCCTGGGGATGGTCTGGTCTTAGGGTGGAAAGTCCGAGTGTCTCTGGAAGAGGCCGTCAGGTTCTCTGTAGCCAAGTATTTCTCCACACGATCCACAAGACCATCGGCCGTCTCTGGGTCTCCATGGCTTACCCACTTTTGGATGGCAGTAGGAAGGGCTCTCAAAAACCGATCCATTACAACACGTTCCACAATCTTTGGTGCGGACAAAGTCTCTGGCTGTAGCCACTTTCTGCTCAGGTGAATGAGATCATACATTTGAGACCTGGGGGGTTTTCCAAGCTGGAAAGTCCAGTTATGCACACGCTGAGCCCGGACAGCCTGGGTGACACCCAGCCTTGCCAAAATTTCAGCTTTTAGCATCACATAGTCTTTTGCTTGGTTAGGCTCTAGGTCATAGTAAGCTTTCTGCGATTCACCAGTTAACAGAGGAGCCACCAGTCCAGCCCACTGCTCCTCAGGCCACTTTTCTCTTTCAGCGGTCCTTTCAAATGTGGTCAAAAATACCTCTGGATCATCCTCTCCAGTCATTTTTGTCAATAAACGACTCACCCCAAAGGACGCGGTATTAGTGGGACGGCTTTCCTCACTGGTCTGCGGACGTTGCTGCATTACTGCTTCCATTTGTTGTAGTCTCTGCTCTTGCTTCTGTAACAGGTCTATGAAGCGGGCCTCAGATTGCTGCTGGGCTTGTTGCTGAGCTTCCAGACTCTGTTGGTGAGCTTGCTGCTGGGCTGCAAGGCTCTGTTGATGAGCTTGCTGCTGGGCTGCAAGGCTCCTTTGCAAACCTGCATTTGTCTGCTGTTGATTGGCATTTGCTAGAGCCAGCTGTTTCAGTATCTCCTCCATGCTGGCTTAAAAAAAAACTGCCACTGGTTCTCCACCAACTGTGAGGGGGTTAGCTCGGCAGCGGGTGTGTGTGACCCCCGGGATGGGCTCCCCACACAAAACAGGCCCAGCAAACGGAGGTTGTGGTTTTCAAAATCAAAAAGGGGCGGTTTATTTTCTATTTACAGTGACAAAACACAGCAAAGCAAAAGAAACATAACCAAAAGAAATCCTGGTCAAGTTGACCTCTGACTAAACATACAGGTTTCCTAACTAACAACTGGGATCAGCCTAGTGCTGTCCTAGTCCCTAAGTCCCTGGTTTTAAATGTCCAAGCAAATAGCCACACAGGCTTTTTCTCACCGCACAGGGGTTCACTCTCCCTAGACAGTCCACACAGGTCTGGTTCCAGGCATGAGCTAACATCTAATGAAGCTGGGAGTTCTTATAGAGGCCTAAATGAGCTGACAAGGTTCAGCTGGTCTCCTCATCTCTGTCTGCACGACGCCCCACACTCTCCCTAGAGGTATGAGTCATCCATGAGCCCACTAGCCTTATACAACTCTCCACCTAGTTGTATAAGTCGGCGTAAAGCCTGAATCTGGGCGAAATATATCTACCCCCCTGGATGCAACCAGGTGACTTTACCTTCCTGCTGTCACAATATATATATATATTAATACATTGCCTGCACTGTATATATATTCTATAATGACTAGACTGTATATATACTGTATATACTAAACTGTCTGAATCCCACTACCTAACCTGCCTAATCTAGCTCAAGTTCACAGTCTCCACCTATCACACTACATACGGCCGCCGTGTAAGCAACCTCTTATAGTGTGGGGCGATCTGCTGTGAGAGCCATGATTGGCCAAAGGCACCCTGCCTTTGGCCAATCATGGCTCTCACAGCAGATCGCGCTGTGGTTGGCCAAAGCATGCAGGTCAGGTGCATGCTTTGGCCAATCAGCAGCCGCCAATGCACTGCGATCTCGTAGTGCATTATGTGGCACTCCGCGGCACTCGATTTTGCCGCGAACGCCCCATATGTTCGGTTTGTTTGTGAAAAAACGAACACCCGATGTTCGAGTTGAAATTACGTTTTATTCCAACATCAGGACCATCCCTAATGGATTGTGACTCTGATGCCACCTCTGACCCTCCAACAACTGTCATATGGATTTTTGACTGTTGTTTTAGTGCTTTTATTGTTTGGTAATGCCCAAAGATGAGATTAGGAATATATAAACTGATGGAAATGTCGTAATGTAGGCTCTTCTAAAATTGGACAGCAGTAAATCTAAATAAAAAAAATATGAAGGCTTTTTCTGGAAATTCTGGTTAAAAACATTGTAATTGATTTACTAAAAAAAAAAAAAAAAAAAAGCAGAGATTTTTGTAAAGTGTATGTTGAATTTGCAATGTGAATGTTAGGACATAAGGTTAAACAAAACCAAAAAAAAATCCCAGCTCAACTTACCAGCCAGCCTGCTGCCAAACTGAATTTTCCTATCATTAAGATTGCGGGAGTTTAGTTAGCACACATTTGCAAATACATGCGTAAGCTGCAGAGCCATTCCACAGCACCCCCGTATTATCTATAGTCCTAACTCTATAAATTTATAAGAGCCACCATAGTAGAAGCACATGCATTCTAATATATAGATAGATAGAGAGCAGGTGAGCCTGGTGGGAGCCCACCCCTCCCTAAAGACACAGGGGTGCACTGGACACCCAGCAACTAGTGCTCTTATAAATTTACAGAGTTAGGACTGCAGATAATACTGGAGTGCCGAAGAGTGGCTCTGCAGCTCACACATGTTATCGCTGCCGAGAGAGGACACCCAAGGTGCTGTGATACCCCCGTAATCCAGCCCATGTCGGCGGTGACAGCGCCACCTGCAGGCAAAGGAGAACAAAACTGCCGGGCAGTATCACACCCAGAGGAGAACAATAATTGAACATAATTGGTCTGAGCCCAACTACTGGCTCAGACCACCCTTAAATTTCCACATAGCGCCCCCAAATATTGGGGGAGGGCACTACACAAGGAATTGAGAATGCCAATCAGCAGTGTTCAAACTCTAATCAAGAAGTAGAAAATTAGGGGTTCTGTTGAAACCAAACCACGGTCAGGTAGACCAACTAAAATTTCATCCACAACTACCAGGAAAATTGTTCGGGGTGTGTGTTGCTATGGCAATTTCTATAGTGACTTTATTGTAATATAGAGTTGAGGTAGTAACAGGATATGTGTACAGAGCCCCCTTCCCTCCCCCTCCATTGATCAGGAAACAGGAAATGGGTGGGAGGGGCTTGGAAAGGGTTTTTGGAGACACGTGTGTTTGAACAACAGAGGTGTTTATGGAGGACAAAGAGAGACATGACTGCCTGGAGCTGGAGAGCTTTGGAGAAATTTTGAGATGGACTGAGCAAAGGACCATGGAGCACATCTTGACCCCTAAGTTGAGTAATTGTTTAGTTTACTTAATGTGTACATGGTGTACATGCTTATATTTGTAGGCATATATATTTTGTAAGCTATAAGTTGTGTTGTATTGTGCATCCTACAGTTGTATGTGCAGATTTATCCCTGTTTAGTAAAGCATTGATACACCACAGAAATGTAAGCTTCCTTGGTTTTACCACAAGAACTTAATAGATAGACGTAAAGCATTACAGGGTGCAAAGAAAAACCCACAAATAACTTCATTAGGAATACAGGACTCTCTGAAAACATGTGGTGTGGCTGTTTCAATATGCACAATAAGGAGGCACTTGAAGAAAGATGGGCTGCATGGTTGAGTTGCCAGAAGAAAGCCATCACTACGCAAATGCCACAAAGTATCCCGCTTAAAATATGCAAAACAGCACAGAGACAAGCCTCAGACCTTCTGGCACAAAATCATTTGGAGTGATGAGACCAAAATTTGGCTTTTTGGTCACAACCATAAACGCTTCATTTGGAGAGGAGTCAACATGAAAGGTACATGATGAAAGGTACACCATTCCTACTGTGAAACACGAAGGTGGATCACTGATGTTTTGGGGATGTGTGAGCTACAAAGACACAGGAAATGTGGTCAAAATTGATGGCAAGATGAATGCAATATGTTATCATAAAATGCTGGAAGAACATTTGCATTCATCAGCCAGGAAGCTGCGCATGGGACGTACATGGACATTCTGACATGACAATGATCCAAAACACAAGGCCAAGTCGACCTGTCATTGGCTACAGCAGAATAAAGTGAAGGTTCTGGAGTGGCCATCTCAGTCTCCTGACCTCAATATCATTGAGCCACTCTGGGGAGATCTCAAACGTGCAGTTCATGCAAGACAGCCCAAGAATTTACAGGAACTGGGGGCTTTTTGCTAAAAGGAATGGGCAGCTTTACGATCTGAGAAGATAAAGAGCCTCATCCACAAATACCACAAAAGACTTCAAGCTGTCATTGATGTTAAAGGGGCAACACATGGTATTAAGAACTGGGGTATGTAAACTTTTGATCAGGGTAATTTGGGTAGGTTCTTTTGTGATTATGATTTAAAAAGAGTAAACACAGTTGATTGATAATAAATGGCTTCAGCCAAACACTAACCATGAGTGAAAGAAAAGTTTTTGTGTTATCATTCATATTCTCTGAAAAATGGCCAATAAATCATAAATTCTGCCAGGGTATGTAAACTTATGAGCACAACTGTATATACTGTTTGCATCGACATTGAAAAGGCCAGCAAAGATGGTATTTTCTGTATTTCACATTCACAGTTAACTTAAGATTTCCATTCTAAATGGGTTGCATACAAAGAAAATAATAATATAGTATTCTGTCTCCAAAAAGCTTGTGATTAGCACAGATGTTTGTTTCCAGTCTGTTCAAGTGCTTACACATTTTTGTTATTTGTTCACAAGTCATGCAAATGAAAACTATGGCCCAGTTGACAGACTTTTGGCAGGGGAGCCCCAAGTAAGGTTCCAAGCATAGCGCAAAGGCTTGAGAACATTCTGTCTGGTGTATTGTGTATTTTGAATTGCACAATTGTCAAGAAATTTATGTCTGTTTCTCGCGAGTCGCCACCAATATCTAGACAGTACAACCACGATTTACTGTTTTCTTTTTGTGTTAGAAGAAAAGGTATGACTGTATTACACGCACTCTTGCAGAACAATGGTGGACAATGCTAAAAATCAGTGTAGTATTTAAAAGTACTGCAATTGCGAAGAATACTACTGCTGTTGCTACAAATTAACCGTGACAGCGCCACCCGGTGGGCCCCAGGGAACCATACATCACAGTTTCCCCTCCAGATTCAAATAGAAAAGCACATACCCGCTACACCAGCAAACGATCTACTAAAGGCCAAAACTAAGGGACACTATTCTGTACTCCTACTCCTGGACCTCTCTGCTGCCTTTGATATGGTTGACCACCCCCACCTCCTCAAAAAACTCCATGCCTTTGGTCTCCGCGCCTGGTTCTCTACCTACTTATCCAACCGCACTTTTAGCGTTTCTTACAATTCTACTTCCTTTCTCTGTTGGAGTCCCCCAAGGTTCTGTTCTTGGACCCCTCCTTTTTTCAATCTACACTTCCACCCTGGGTCAGCTGATAGCCTCCCATGGCTTCCAATACCATCTCTACGCTGACGACGCACAAATCTATTTTTCTACCCCTCAACTCACTCCATCATTCTCCTCACGTATCACTAATTTACTATCAGATATATCAGTCTGGATGTCACACCACTTCCTCAAACTTAATTTATCCAAAACCGAACTTATAATTTTTCCTCCGCCGATCTCTCTGTCAAAATCGATGGCACAACTATCAGCCCATCCCCGCATGCCAAGGTTCTAGGTGTAGTCCTGGACTCTGAACTCTACTTCAAGCCCCACATCCAATCACTGTCCAAATCTTGCCGCCTCAACCTCCGCAACATCTCCAAAGTACGCCCCTTTCTAACCAATGACACCACAAAGCTCTTAATTCACTCCCTAGTAGTGTTGAGCGGACCCGAACTGTAAAGTTCGGGTCCGTACCGAATTTTGGCGTTTTCCCGACCCCGGACCCGGACCCGGATTTTGCGCTAAAGTCCGGGTTCGGGTTCGGATTCGGGAATTTAATGGCGCAGTTAGAAATGCTTCAGGGGCCAGCCAATCACCATTTGATTAGCTGGTGTGCCCTTAGAAGCCATCATAGCCATGCCTACTAATGGCATGGCTGTGATTGGTCAGTGCAACATGTGACCCAGCATGTGACCAGCTTCTATATAAGCGAGAGGCACGCAGCACAGATCGTCACTCTGCTTTTAGACAGTGTAGGGAAAGGATCCTGGCTGCTGTTGCTGTGAGGGAGAGAATTATATGATAGGAGTTAGTCCTGATTCTGCAATCTACTGATAGAAAAGATAGAGAAACAGTGTAGTGTAGTGTAGGGGCAGGATCCTGTTTGTGCTTTCAGGGAGAGAGATTTAGATAGGAGTCCAGATTGAGAGATATAATAGCTCAGCGATCTGCATAGGTTTATCTGTTTGTGTTGCAAGCTCAGTGCACCAGCACTGCATTACGTTGAGTGATACACCTATTCCATACTGTGGCTGTATTGTGCTCTTGCTAAAAGACCCATTTCGGGCAGAAAAAAAAAAAAGGCACTTTATTGTGCTTTTGCTAAAAAGACCCATTTTTGGGCCCCAAAAAAAAAAAAGGCACTTTATTGTGCTGTTGCAAAAAAAAAAAAGGCACTTTGTTGTGCGCAAAAAAGTCCTATTTTTGGGCAAAAAAAATATTTTGCAGTGTATATCTCTAGTTGTGTGAAATAACCATTTTCTATATATTTTTCTTGTACTATGCTATACTAAAAAAAAAAAAAAAACTTTTTTTTGAATAGCATTCTCTGCAGCTGTGCGATTCAGTGGTTATATACTGTTGGGGTTGTTGTGCTCTTGCAAAAAACGCCATTTAGGGCCACAGAAAATATTTTGCAGTGTGAAATACACATCTGGAGGTGTGTGAAAAAACAACATTATTTTTAAAAAGCATTCTCTGGCCTCTGCAGCTGTGCGATTCAGCGGTTATATACTGTTGGGGTTGTTGTGCTCTTGCAAAAAACGCCATTTAGGGCCACAGAAAATATTTTGCAGTGTGAAATACACATCTGGAGGTGTGTGAAAAAACAACATTATTTTTAAAAAGCATTCTCTGGCCTCTGCAGCTGTGCGATTCAGCGGTTATATACTGTTGGGGTTGTTGTGCTCTTGCAAAAAACGCCATTTAGGGCCACAGAAAATATTTTGCAGTGTGAAATACACATCTGGAGGTGTGTGAAAAAACAACATTATTTTTGAATAGCATTCTCTGGCCTCTGCAGCTGTGCGATTCAGCGGTTATATACTGTTGGGGTTGTTGTGCTCTTCCAAAAAACGCCATTTAGGGCCACAGAAAATAAATTGCAGTGTGAAATACACATGTGGAGGTGTGTAAAATAAACCATTTCTATATATTGTACAGTGCTATACTAAAAAAAAAAACATTTTTTTTGAATAGCATTCTCTGCACTTCTATAGCTGTGCGATTCAGTGGTTAAATACTGTGGTTGTGTTGTGCTCTTCCAAAAAACGCCATTTAGGGCCACAGAAAATATTTTGCAGTGTGAAATACACATCTGGAGGTGTGTGAAAAAACAACATTATTTTTAAAAAGCATTCTCTGGCCTCTGCAGCTGTGCGATTCAGCGGTTATATACTGTTGGGGTTGTTGTGGTCTTGCAAAAAACGCCATTTAGGGCCACAGAAAATATTTTGCAGTGTGAAATACACATCTGGAGGTGTGTGAAAAAACAACATTATTTTTGAATAGCATTCTCTGGCCTCTGCAGCTGTGCGATTCAGCCGTTATATACTGTTGGGGTTGTTGTGCTCTTCCAAAAAACGCCATTTAGGGCCACAGAAAAAAAATTGCAGTGTGAAATACACATGTGGAGGTGTGTAAAATAAACAATTTCTATATATTGTACAGTGCTATACTAAAAAAAAAAAACATTTTTTTTGAATAGCATTCTCTGCACTTCTATAGCTGTGCGATTCAGTGGTTAAATACTGTGGTTGTGTTGTGCTCTTCCAAAAAACGCCATTTAGGGCCACAGAAAATAAATTGCAGTGTGAAATACACATGTGGAGGTGTGTAAAATAAACAATTTCTATATATTGTACAGTGCTATACTAAAAAAAAAAAACATTTTTTTTGAATAGCATTCTCTGCACTTCTATAGCTGTGTGATTCAGTGGTTAAATACTGTGGTTGTGTTGTGCTCTTCCAAAAAACGCCATTTAGGGCCACTGAAAATAAATTGCAGTGTGAAATACACATGTGGAGGTGTGTAAAATAAACAATTTCTATATATTGTACAGTGCTATACTAAAAAAAACAACATTTTTTTTGAATAGCATTCTCTGCACTTCTATAGCTGTGCGATTCAGTGGTTAAATACTGTGGTTGTGTTGTGCTCTTCCAAAAAACGCCATTTAGGGCCACAGAAAATATTTTGCAGTGTGAAATACACATCTGGAGGTGTGTGAAAAAACAACATTATTTTTAAAAAGCATTCTCTGGCCTCTGCAGCTGTGCGATTCAGCGGTTATATACTGTTGGGGTTGTTGTGCTCTTGCAAAAAACGCCATTTAGGGCCACAGAAAATATTTTGCAGTGTGAAATACACATCTGGAGGTGTGTGAAAAAACAACATTATTTTTGAATAGCATTCTCTGGCCTCTGCAGCTGTGCGATTCAGCCGTTATATACTGTTGGGGTTGTTGTGCTCTTCCAAAAAACGCCATTTAGGGCCACAGAAAAAAAATTGCAGTGTGAAATACACATGTGGAGGTGTGTAAAATAAACAATTTCAATATATTGTACAGTGCTATACTAAAAAAAACAAATTTTTTTTTGAATAGCATTCTCTGCACTTCTATAGCTGTGCGATTCAGTGGTTAAATACTGTGGTTGTGTTGTGCTCTTCCAAAAAACGCCATTTAGGGCCACAGAAAATAAATTGCAGTGTGAAATACACATGTGGAGGTGTGTAAAATAAACAATTTCTATATATTGTACAGTGCTATACTAAAAAAACAACATTTTTTTTGAATAGCATTCTCTGCACTTCTATAGCTGTGCGATTCAGTGGTTAAATACTGTGGTTGTGTTGTGCTCTTCCAAAAAACGCCATTTAGGGCCACAGAAAATATTTTGCAGTGTGAAATACACATCTGGAGGTGTGTGAAAAAACAACATTATTTTTGAATAGCATTCTCTGGCCTCTGCAGCTGTGCGATTCAGTGGTTATATACTGTTGGGGTTGTTGTGCTCTTCCAAAAAACGCCATTTAGGGCCACAGAAAAAAAATTGCAGTGTGAAATACACATGTGGAGGTGTGTAAAATAAACAATTTCTATATATTGTACAGTGCTATACTAAAAAAAACAAAATTTTTTTTGAATAGCATTCTCTGCACTTCTATAGCTGTGCGATTCAGTGGTTAAATACTGTGGTTGTGTTGTGCTCTTCCAAAAAACGCCATTTAGGGCCACAGAAAATATTTTGCAGTGTGAAATACACATCTGGAGGTGTGTGAAAAAACAACATTATTTTTGAATAGCATTCTCTGGCCTCTGCAGCTGTGCGATTCAGCGGTTATATACTGTTGGGGTTGTTGTGCTCTTCCAAAAAACGCCATTTAGGGCCACAGAAAAAAAATTGCAGTGTGAAATACACATGTGGAGGTGTGTAAAATAAACAATTTCTATATATTGTACAGTGCTATACTAAAAAAAACAACATTTTTTTTGAATAGCATTCTCTGCACTTCTATAGCTGTGCGATTCAGTGGTTAAATACTGTGGTTGTGTTGTGCTCTTCCAAAAAACGCCATTTAGGACCACAGAAAAAAGATTGCAGTGTGAAATACACATCTGGAGGTGTGTAAAATAAACAATTTCAATATATTGTACAGTGCTATACTAAAAAAAACAACCTTTTTTTTTGAATAGCATTTTCTGTAGCTGTGCGATTCAGCGGTTACGTGCTGTGGGTGTGTTGTGGTCTGGCAAAAAACGCCATTTAGGGCCACAGAAAATATTTTGCAGTGTGAAATACACATGTGGAGGTGTGTAAAATAAACAATTTCTATATATTGTACAGTGCTATACTAAAAAAAAACTAAATTTTTTTTGAATAGCATTCTCTGCACTTCTATAGCTGTGCGATTCAGTGGTTAAATACTGTGGTTGTGTTGTGCTCTTCCAAAAAACGCCATTTAGGGCCACAGAAAATATTTTGCAGTGTGAAATACACATCTGGAGGTGTGTGAAATAAACAATTTCTATATATTTTCCTTGTACTGTGCTATACTAAAAAAAACAACTTTTTTTTTTTGAATAGCATTTTCTGCAGTTCTGTAGCTGTGCGTTTCAGCCATTACGTACTGTGGGTGTGTTGTGGTCTTCCAAAAAACGCCATTTAGGGCAAGATCCTAAATTTGGAAAATATGAGGGGAAGGTCAAAGGGACGTGGTGGCCCGGTCGTGGTGCTGCTGGTGGAGCTCCTGTTGCAGGGAGAGGCCGTGGTGGATCTGTGCCAGCTACACGCACAAGTGAAACACCTTCCTCAGGTGCGAGTAGGCGACCGAGCCTGCGGCGGTATTTTGTCGCGCCTAATGAGGCTGTACCAATGTTTAGGCCAGGACAAGTACAGGCGATAGTAGATTGGGTTGCTGACAGTGCCTCGGGTTCCTTCACATTGTCTCCCACCCACTCTTCTAATGAAAGATCAGAGTTGGCACCTGAAGCCCATGTCCATCAGTCTTTCACCTCACCCCCTTGCAAATCAGCCAAGCAGTCTGAGCCCCAAATCATGCAGCAGTCTCTTCTGCTTTTCGATGACTCTGTTAGCAGGGTTTCCCAGGGCCATCCACCTAGCCCTGCCCCAGAAGTGGAAGAGATTGAGTGCACCGATGCCCAACCACTTATGTTTCATGATGGGTACATGGGAGGACCATCGCAGCACGTCTCGGATGATGACGAAACACAGGTGCCAACTGCTGCTGCTTTCGCAATTGTGCAGACAGACATGGAGGGCAGGGGTGAAGACTGGGTGGAAGATGATGTGGAGGACGATGAGGTCCTCGACCCCACATGGAATCAACGTTATGCAGGTGACCAGTGTAGTTCGGAGGAAGAGGCGGTGGTCGCACAGAGCCACCAGCACAGCAGAAGAGGGAGCAGGGTGCAAAAACGGAGCATTCGTCCCCTAGACAGTACATCTGCTACTGCCCAACGCAGCAAGGGACCGAGCACACCAAAGCCAGGTCCAAGGACTTCCCTAGCGTGGCAGTTCTTCACACAGTGTGTTGATGACAAGACACGAGTGGTTTGCACGCTGTGCAATCAGAGCCTGAAGCGAGGCATTAACGTTCTCAACCTGAGCACAAGCTGCATGACCAGGCATCTAAGTGCAAAGCACGAGCTGCAGTGGAGTAGACACCTCAAAAACCAAGAAAGGTCTCTGGCTCCTCCTGCTTCCTCTTCTGCTGCAGTCTCGGCCTCTTCATCCACCTCTGTAGTGACAGTGGCACCTGTCACCCCGCAAACAGAGGATCTGCCAGCAACACTACCACCTGGGTCACCAACCATCTCCACAATGTCCCATGGAAGCGTTCAGCTCTCTATCTCCCAAACATTGGAGCGGAAGAGGAAGTACCCCCCTAGCCACCCGCGATCCCTGGCCCTGAATGCCAGCATTTCAAAATTCCTGGCCTTTGAAATGCTGTCATTCCGTCTGGTGGAGACGCAGAGTTTTAAAAGCCTGATGGCATTGGCTGTCCCGCAGTACGTCGTGCCCAGCCGCCACTACTTTTCCAGGCGAGCCATCCCTTCCCTGCACAACCAGGTGGGGGACAAAATCAGGTGTGCACTGCGCAACGCCATCTGTGGCAAGGTCCACCTAACTACGGATGCGTGGACCAGTAAGCACGGTCAGGGACGTTATATCTCCCTAACAGCACACTGGGTAAATGCAGTGGCGGCTGGGCCTGAGGCAGATAGCGGTTTGGCGCATGTCCTTCCACCACCGAGGATTGCAGGGCGCTTCAGTTTGCCTCCTGTTGCTAACTCCTCCTTCTCCGCTTCCTCATCCTCTACCGCCTCCTCATCCATTCAGCGTAACACCTTCACCACCAACTTCAGCACAGCCAGGGGTAAACGACAGCAGGCAGTTTTAAAACTTTCCTGTTTGGGGGAAAATCCCCACACCGCGCAGGAGTTGTGGAGGGACATGGAACAACAGACCGATGAGTGGTTGCTGTCAGTGAGCCTCAAGCCCGGCCTGGTGGTGTGCGATAATGGGCGAAATCTCGTAGCAGCTCTGGGTCTAGCCGGTTTGACGCACATCCCTTGCCTGGCGCATGTGCTGAACTTGGTGGTCCAGAGGTTCCTTAAAAATTACCCCAATATGCCAGAGCTGCTGCAGAAAGTGCGGGCTGTGTGTGCGCCCTTTCGGCGTTCTCACCCTGCTGCTGCTCGCCTGTCAGCACTGCAGCGTAACTTCGGCCTTCCCGCTCACCGCCTCATATGTGACGTGCCCACAAGGTGGAACTCCACCTTGCACATGCTGGCCAGACTGCGAGCAGCAGCAGGCAATAGTGGAGTTTCAGCTGCAGCAATCACGCGTGAGTCGCTCTGCGGAACAGCACTACTTCACCACCAATAACTGGGCCTCCATGCGAGACCTGTGTGCCTTGTTGCGCTGTTTCGAGTACTCCACCAACATGGCCAGTGCCAATGACGCCGTTCTCAGCGTTACTATCCCAGTTCTATGCCTCCTTGAAAAAACGCTTTGTGCGATGATGGAAGAGGATGAGGAGGAGGAGGAGGAAGCGGGATCATTTCAAAGGCTTTCAGGGCAGTCTTTCACAAGTGGCTACGAGGGTGGGTTCCTGCACCAACAAACGCCAGGTACACAATTGTCCGGCAGAAAGGGCACAGTTCTGGAGGATGACGAGGTGGAGGAGGAGATGGAGGAGGAGGAGGAGGAGGAGGAGGAGGAGGAGCCATGTTCACAGCAGGGTGGCACTCAGACCAGCTCGTGGCCATTACTGGTGCGTGGCTGGGGGGATACAGAGGACACAGACGATACACCTCCCACAGAGGACAGCTTTTCTTTGCCTCTGGGCAGCCTGGCACACATGAGCGATTACATGCTGCAGTGTTTCCGCAACGACAGCCGAGTTGCCCACATTTTAACTGGTGCTGATTACTGGGTGGCCACCCTGCTGGATCCCCGTTACAAGGACAACGTACCGTCCTTAATTCCCTCACTGGAGCGGGATCGTAAGATGCGCGAGTACAAGCGCACGCTGGTAGACGCGCTGCTGGTGGCATTCCCACCTGACAGCGGGCGTACGGTGGAAGCACAAGGCGAAGGCAGAGGAGGAGGAAGAGGTCGCCAACGCAGCCGGGGCACCGGCAGCACCTCAGAAGGCAGGGTTAGCATGGCCGAAATGTGGAAAAGCTTTGTCAGCACGCCACAACAACCAGCACCACCAGCTGAGATGGAACGTCTTAGCAGGAGGCAGCATTTCACCAACATGGTTGAGCAGTATGTGTCCACAGGCCTACACGTACTGGATGACGGGTCTGCCCCCTTTAACTTCTGGGTCTCCAAATTGGGCACATGGCCTGAGCTTGCCATTTATGCCTTGGAGGTGCTGGCCTGCCCTGCAGCCAGTGTATTATCTGAACGTGTATTTAGCACGGCAGGGGGCGTTATCACAGACAAGCGCAGCCGCCTGTCCAGAGCCAATGTGGACAAGCTCACGTTCATTAAAATGAACCAGGCATGGATCCCACAGGACTTGTCCGTACCTTGTGCAGAATAGACATGTATACCGGTGTTGTGACAAAAACTGTCCGGCCATCGGATTGTGCCCGGCCCGTACTGCACAGGCGCAGCGCTTGCGCAGTACAGAGGACAAGGAGATTCACAAAATCTCCGAAGATGAACGGCGCCTGCGCTGTGAGTGCAGGTTCAAGCCCCACCATCCAAGAGGACATACGGTAGCACATAGTAACAGGGCCCCTCACGGGCTCGCTTCGATCGCGGCCTTGCTTGGCTCGGCTTGAACCACGGATGGTGTGGCCTTCACCTGAACTCAACACGCAGGCGCCGTTAGTCTTGGGAGATTTTTGAAATCCCCTTGTCCTACATACTCAGCAAGCGCAGTACAGGGCGGACACTATTCGACAGGGGACAGAATTCGACACATCACCGGCCTTACCCAGCCATTGTTGTATTTTTGAACCAGTGTTGGCTACCTCGTCCTCCTCCACCGCCGCTTCCACCTACACAGCCACATCCACCGCCACCTCAACCTCCTACTCCATATGGACCTCGTCCTGCTAGGTCAAGATTAAAATTTTTATTTTATTTTTTTGTAGCGCACAGATCCTTTCCCCCTTACCTGCCTTTATGTTGTTGGCTCTTCGCAGGAGGGAGAAAGGCACACCGCACTACCAGCCCGTATCCTCCTATATAAAGAGGTTGAGCGGTGTACTTGACGGGCCGTGTCCACAGCCGGAGTCAAAACTCCTCCAGAGGATGATTCTCACCTCTACTGTAGGTAGAGGCAAGTCCTTTAATTGCCAGTAAAGTCAATGTCCACACCAGCTGAAACTCCAACTCTTATTCTCTCATGGCAAAATAAACTGTACTCAGATAGAAAAGGTTAGAGCAAAGAAACAGGACAGCTTAAGGTGTGGAGGAGGTCCAGGCACAAACGTAGCACATTCACTTCACTGCTTAGGTTTCTCAAACAGTTTTTGGCGCACGGTCTCTGCCACAGACATTGAGGTTGGTCTCTGCCACAGACCGGGTGTACAAGGCCCCTGCCACGGGCCTGGAGAACTTTGGTCTCAGCCACAGACCAGGGTGTATAAGGCCCCTGCCACGGGCCGGTTGAATAAGGCCTCTGATACAGTCATGGTGACCTTGAGCTTCTCCTTCTACGAACCTAGCCCATATCAAGGGGAAGACATCTCTCCAGGGAGTCAACAGACCATTCCTTCACCGTGACTCCCGCATCGGTCCATCAGAATGATCCTCCCTTCCCTGGAACAGGGTCCCCTACACGAGGCGGCTCTGGACTCCAGGCTTTACTCCCGCCCCTAGGCCTCCATACCCAGGGCAGCAAGAACTCCAGGATAGTACCTCACCCCGGGCTAAAGGTGCCCGAGATGGAACAGGAACACATGCACCCAGGCCGAAGGCTCCTGGGCGCGGACCCCACTGGACATCAGCCCCCAGGCCAAAGGTCTGCCCCTTTTATATGCTCTCCCGGCATGCACAGCAGGTTCCCCGCCCCGCTGTACTACTGCCAAGAGGGGACACAAAAGGCGCCACCTGTAGGCCGCAGGGAACTGCACACCAATACTGTCCCCCGAGGACAAAATGGTCCATGAATCCTACAGAATTAGGGTATTTGAGCCTATTTACCACTCAAACACTTTCCTTAAATTTAGCACCCCGCTACATTTTTATTTCAAAGTATTTTATTTTCCCACTAGCTTATCCATTAAATTAAATAATTTATTCCATAAAGGGCGTATTCTGGGGCATTCCCACCATATGTGTGGCATCGTGCCGTTGAGTTTCTGAGGTTCTTAATGACTTCCTGTACCTCTTCTGCTGAAAAGGGGGCCTCCAGCATATTTTTTTATTTTTTTATTTTTTTTATGTTCTTTTAAGTTATTTCCTATCCACATTTGTTTGCAGAGCACTTGCCATGTTCTTAACAACATTTTGCTGCCATTTGCAGCCCTCTAGCCCTTTCCATTACTTTTTTAGAGCCTTTTTAGTCGTCAGAAGTCCGGGTCCCCATTGACTTCAATGGGGTCCGGGTCCAGGTTCGGGCTAAAGTTCGGTCCCGAATCCGAACTTTTTTCCGAAGTTCGGCCGAACCCGCCGGACCCGAATATCCAGCTACCCGCTCAACTCTACTCCCTAGTCATCTCTCGCCTTGATTACTGCAACTCCCTCCTCATTGGCTTACCTCTGCATACTCTATCCCCCCTTCAATCCATCATGAATGCTGCTGCCAGACTCATCCACCTTACTAATCGCTCTGTGTCTGCTACTCCTCTCTAACAATCCCTCCACTGGCTTCCGCTCACACAACTAATTAAATTCAAAATACTAATGACTACCTACCAAGCCATCCACAACTCTGCCCCTAGCTACATTACTGACCTAGTCTCAAAATACCAACCTAATCGTTCTCTTCGTTCTTCGCAAGACCTCCTGCTCTCTAGCTCTCTCATCACCTCCTCCCACGCTCGCCTCCAGGACTTTTCCAGAGCCTCTCCAAGCCTATGGAATGCATTACCCCAATCTGTCCGCTTATCTCCTACTCTATTAGCTTGTAGACAATCCCTGAAAACCTTCTCTTCAGAGAAGCCTATCCTACCCACACCTAACAACTGTTTTTATATCTTGTCCATCTGATCATCCCCCCACAGCTACTACCCTTTGTTCCACTTGACCCTCCTTTCTAGATTGTAAGCTCTAACGAGCAGGGCCCTCTGATTCCTCCTGTATTGTAATTGTACTGACTTCCCCGATGTTGTAAAGTGCTGCGCAAACTGTTGGCGCTATATAAATCCTGTATAATAATAATAATAATAGTAATAATAATATTATATAAATATGTGGTATTGTTGCAATTGTCAGGAGTAGGAGAATTTATTTTGAGTTGTTCCTTAGTGGTGGGTTATAGTAAAGGCAAGAAATATACAGTTAAAATTCAGAAAAATAATAGACAAGAGAGCTGAAGCTGTTTTCTTTCAGACTGTCTCCCTTTAATTCAAAGTAGGGATGGGCCGAACACCCCCCCCCCCCCCCCGGTTCAGTTCGCACCAGAAAATGCGAACAGACAAAAAATTTGTGCGACCATGCAAACCCTATTAAAGTCTATGGGACATGAACATGAAAAATCAAACATGCTAATTTTATTTTGTTTACAAACAGTTTATTGAAAAATAAGTCTCAATACAATTTTAACTGTACATTGGTATATGGTACATACACAAAGACGGGTGCAAAAAAATATCAGCATAAATTATAGGTAGTAGTGATATAAGATGGAGGGATACAAATATTGGGATGTATAATTGAATCATTGATACAGCCTTTATACCTCTATAATGTCTTTTGGATTTGTTTTATAAAAAATAAAAACAAAACAAATTCAATAGTATCATCCTGTATTTCCATGAGTTAACAGAGAAAGATCCCAAGGTTTCCATTTATTATCATGTGTCCATAGTATCGAATAAGGTGTGAAGGATATGTTCTGAAAGCTTGATGGCTAGCATGCGATTCATAATTTCAGACCATGGCACAGTAGAGGAACGCCAGTTAAGAGCAATAGCCCAGTGTATTGAGCTGAACAATGTGTGTATTAGCCTGGTATGTGCTATAGAAATATCAGGAATAGGATAGAAAAGGAGGCACATTTTAGATGTCAGTTCAATTCTTCTACCTATTATTTGTTCTATTTTGTTTTTAGCTTGTTGCCATGAAGTTTTAAGGTATGTACATTCCCAGAATGTGTGTTTAAGGGAACCCTGTGCTGGGCATCCTCTAAAGCATAAGGGACAGGTTGTTGGATAGAATGAGTTGATTCTGTCTGGGGTGAGGTACCACCTATACTGAAGTTTAATGGTGGATTCTCTGATGGAGGCTGTCCTGGTGCATTTTCGTAAATTGTTGATCATAATGTCCCATTGTTCTACAGAGAAGGATTCATTCAACTCTGCTTCCCACTGGTACATCTGACGTGTTTTGTCTGGTGTGTTGTGTTCATTTAGGTTTTTATAAATTCTGGATATTAACCCCCTATCGCGAGGTGAAGTAAGACAGATTTGTTCAAATATCGTGAAAGGAGTTTGGAGGGTGAGTGAGAAGTATTTTTGGTAAAATAGCTTGATGTTGTTGTAGTCAGAGAGTTCAGTTTCTGTAAGTTTATATTCTGTTTGCAAATCTGAGAACATACGAAATTAGTTATTTTTTGTGAGTGATTTTAGGTTGGATAGTTTGAGAAGTTGCCATATAGAATATTGATTTGAGTTTAGGTCGGGGGGGGGGGGTAAAAAGGGGTCCCCTATGAATGAGGCTAGGGGAGGAATCTCTGATGAGATGTTAAATTTATGCTTTTGTCTGTGCCCAAACGTGCTAATTTTAAAGGCTTATATGCAAGTTATTGCCATAAAAAGTGTATGGGGACCCGGTTACTGCCCCAGGGGACATGTATCAATGCAAAAAAAAGTTTTTAAAACTACCATTTTTTTCAGGAGCAGTGATTTTAATAATGCTTAAAGTAAAACAATAAAAATATTTAGTGATAATAGTAATAATAGTGGCTCATTTGTCTGATGTGTTTTAATGTGCGCCAGCAAAATTAAATTTCTAAAGGAAAAAATGTTATTTCAAATTGTTCGGATTTTAAGGGGAACCCTGGCCTGGTGGTTTTTGGGGGTCTGCGGGCAGGGGGCATATCAGAATCTGGAAGCCTCTTTTAACAAGGGGGCCCCCAGATCCTGGCCTCCCCCCTATGTGAACCTTTACTCATTCACCCATAAAAGTTTCTAAAAGTAAAAACCACAAAGACAGTTTTTGACAATTCCTTTATTAAAAAAAAAAAAAATGTGTGTAAATCCATCGTCAAACACGCCACCGACGGACCCGAAAGAAAACACAAAAGACAGTTTTTGACAATTCCTTTATTAAAAAAAGAAAAGAAAAAGTGTGTAAATCTATCGTTAATCATGCTGCCTGATGGACCAGAAAATAGAAATAAACAACGAAAATACTCCGCCTCCATGGGAGACGTCCTGCCGACTGCTATCTTTTCACTGTGACAGCTGTTATATAGGCAAGGGCGGGGCGACCCACTGATGTAACCGGATGACCCCACCCCCCTCTGATGGCACATGACGTCAAAAGGGTCGGGTCACTCGATTACGTCACCGGGTGGCCACACCCTTGCGTATATAACAGCTGTCACAGCCAAGAGACAGCAGTCCAACAGACCATTTCATGATGCACTCGCAGGGGGATGGGTAGAAGTGAGATGTGCCCAGCCTGTGAAAGAGAGATGAAACCTGCACACTGTGCATAGCACACCCCTAACCCCTACACTCTGTATGTAGCGCTCTCCTCAACCCTGCACTCTGTACACAGCACAACCCTGAACTCTGTACTCAGTACATAGCGCACCCCTGAACCCTGCACTTGGTACATAGTATACCTCTGAACTCTGCAAATAGCATGGCCCTGAACTCTGCGCTCTGTACATAGCACACCCCTGAACCCTGCACTCAGTATGTAGCACACCTCTGAACTGTGGCCTGGTATTTACTGCCCCTTTAAGATCCTCCCACTGTTAGTGCAATTTGGCCACACCCATCATTCAATGTGGTTCAGCGGGGGAGGGACGTGGTTGAGGTCCTGCGCCTATTCTATGAGAAAAAATCCCTGCATACATTTTTATAGTCCTACAAATACAACCGGCCCTTTGATACTATATAGTGTAAATGGACGAATTTTCTGCTGTGCCTACTTTATTCTGATAGTCACCACAGGCTGCTATTTGGTTAGATGCGGCTGCTGTTTGGCCAAAAATTATCTATCCAGCTCCTTTGATTTTTCAATTGAAGAGTATGCAAGTGGCACATAGCTTTAATATTATATGGCATTGAATATTATGTGAAATGGGAAAGAATAGGATAGGATAGGATAGAATAGGAAAGGAAGGCATGGATGGGATACCATAGGATATAGGATAGAATAGGAAAGAATAGAGGGGATGGAATCAGATAAGATAGGATATAGGATAGAACAGAGTATAGGATACGATAGGATAGAATCAGCTGAATGTAGTTTTCATTAAAATGAATGGAAATTAATAAACAATTCACCAAAAATATGCATTGTCACATAATGCGTATAATGCGTTCACATGCGTCATGACACATTAACATGCACCTTAACACATGCCTTTGATGCATTTTTTATTTTTTTCAAAAGAAAACACATCAAGCTGAAATGCAAAGATGTGAATCTATCCCAAAACTCTTTCCAAAGAAATACAGCTGAGCAAATGAATACATTGGCCGTGGGGATTTATGTCATCTCTGTGAGAGGAAATAAATACCTATAAGTGTCAAGCTGGCCATTCACTGATTGAAATTTGGTTGCTTCAGCAAGACACGGACAAATTTTGATCAGTGTGTGGCTGTCCCCACTCAACAGAAGTCGATCGCTTTTTTAACTTTCATGAAAAAGACATGTTGGATTTTTTTTTTTCGATGAGCCACTGCAGCCAATCACATGCAGCTTGTGTGTTGGGTGCCGTTGTCAGAAAACAATAACCCAGCAGGGAAAGATTTCTCCATCCATCTTGTTTGTGTGAATAGAGGAATCAGATTTTTTTCTGCTTTATACTTATAGGTGTGTAGCGCACCCCCTAAGGAACCACAAGTAGAAAGGGATTCCCCACACTGCACAGCCAGGCACACCGCATTTTCACAGCACACTTTGAGGCAAGGAACAGTCCAGTGCTTTCGTATTTTTATTAGGGGGTTAAACTAAGATAGGGAGAAGGGTAAAATGGGATGCCCACTTGACTTTAGTAGAACTTTTCAGGGACAAACGTCTTCTCTACAGCTTTTTAAACTCTGCAGCTTCCTCCAGCACAAGACTTGCTTGAAGCACTACAACTCCCAGGACCAGCTTGCGCTGTTGGATAGGTAGCAAATGCCCATTACTGGCAGAGACCACGGGCCCCTTGTTTGTGTAGCAAAGTCCTAGTGCCCAGCTGTCCTTCTGTGGTTACTGATCCCTGCACCACCTCTTCAGGTTGCCAGCCCACCTGGCTGCAGCTGCCCCTTTCTCAAGCCCTCTTGGCTAAACATCCACAGTCCTCCCAGACTGACTCTGCATCCATCTCAGACTGCTCTCACCCAGTTTTCTCAGGCTGTCTCTCAATCCTCACCGACTGTAACACTCACCAGCCCACCTGCCTGTCTTTCTCCATTGAGATTTGCCTGGCAATGTTCTCCTCCTGCTTTCCTTCTCCCGCTCCCATGCCTCTGATCAGGACACCCTGGTGTATCGTGAAGAGGGTGCCTCTTGCACCCGAGCCCAGGTCCAAGGTCACCCCCACAGACTAGGGGGTTACCCTCAAGGGCCACTGACAGGCTAATACTCCAATCTCCAGCTTACACCCAAACGCCACTGCCCCAGCTGGGCTGACACAGAGTATTTGAAGGGGCCTGCCCCCCTGCCAACCCATCTGTTGGGGATTGGTCAGGCCCCTCACAAATACTCCAGGCAGCTCCTCCTCACTTCCACTCCCATTCTTCTGTAAATTTCTCACAAGTTTAAGAAGTAGGTGGCGTTTCAGAAGTGCTGCCTATGAGTCATCCAGCCCTCCCTGAGTCACTTACCCTGACCCAGAAAAAAAACTGCCAGCCAAGCCTAAACAATTTTCCTGTACTAACAAAAAACAATTCTAGCACACTAGAGGGTGCTACATGTGATTTATCATGTATGCACTTACAGAACCATGAAATATAAAATGTATTTGATGTTAGGTGCACTCAAAATGATTCTCCTTCCAAGCAAATTTACAGTGGTAGCACCTACCCAGGAGCTGCATAAACATGATGTTCTGCAAGTCTGCCTCCGCTGTCTCAGGCTTAATGTTCTAGTCCAGTGTTTCTTAACCTCTATTCAGTCAAGGCATCGTTTAAAAATTATGGAAAATCTTAAAGCACCCTTTAAAAATTATGGACAGTCTCGAGGCACCTCATTGTAAAATGTAAAAACTATTCTAATAGTTTTACATAATGCAGCAACATCCACAAGTCCAAGTAGGACACCCAACATTAGAGGTAATTTATTCTTCCAATGCAAATATACTTTTGTAAACTGGTACTTACTAGTATTCCAATGTTTCACCATCACTCTGCTAATGTGAACCCACCACTGATGGAGAGGGGCAGGGGAGGGTCAAACAAGGATGCTATGCAGGAACCTGACATCCTCCTTATCAACTGATGATGCCATTGATCGTTAGGATGTCGGCAGCTAGGAGGTTGTAATTGTGCACAATGAAAACCTGTGGCTTTGTGTAACTTAAAGACAGCCTTCATCCACAGTCCGGCTTGTATACAATTTGTGGGCAATTTTTAGGATTTTACCAAGGCACCCCTGAAGAAACCTTAAGGCACCCCAGGTGAATCCTGTGTCCAGTTTTCAGTCCATCTGAAAACAGGACGGACACAATATTAAAACTGGATTGCTGCCTGAGGAGGAGAGGATGTGGCACCCCCAGTGGAGAGCAGGGGGAGGGCTGTGTCTCTGACAGGATGGACGCCTGGGCTTTGCAGTGAGGACCGGGCCAGGACTGGCCAGTGGTAAAGCAGACTGAAGGGCCTCACATGCTTGACCTTCCTCTGCGCCAACCGCTGTGACTGTTGTCCCCAGATGGGAAGTTACAGGGAGTGCAGTGATGCGGCTCAGGAGGACGCTGCAATCACTTTCTTGGCTGGCAGCTCCAACTGGTGTGCTCAGGGCTGGACTGGAACAAAAATTTGGCCCTGGACTTCATCCAGAGCGGCCCACTCTAATTTTGCAAACACGTACAAAAACAGTATCCTGTGCACTTGCACGAGAGTGACGTCATCGCGGCCTGGCTCTCCACACAGCAGGAGCATGGAGGACCGGTGAAGGGGGAAGCCTCCGGCAGCAGTGACAGCACTCTGCTGAAGGGCTTTGTTTCAAAGGTAAGTTTGTCATGTGACAATAAAATCGTGCCCACTCTGCAAGGGATTGTTTAAGTCCAGGCAGCATGAAAAAGGAAGATTTGCTTACTTGATTTTTCATCCTGCTAGACTGGTCCACAGAGAGTCTTCTCCCCCATGCTCCAGCGGTCTAAGGTCTTCTGATGTCATCAAGATTGATGCAGAAACCATAACCCCAATATTTCCCATTGGGGCCCCCTTCATTCTATAGGGTCCTTCTTCTAGGCCCCTTACATACCATACAACCCCTACATTCCATAGGGTCCTTCTTCCCGTTGGGAGCTCTCTTCATTCCATAGGGTCCTTCTTATAGGGCCCCTACATCTCAAACACCCCCTTCATTCCTTAGGACCCCTTCTTCCCACAAGAGCCTCTTCATTCCCTGGGCCCCCTTGTTGTCTTGTATTTTCCATCCCCCCTCTCCCCCCTGGTGTCCTCCTGTCACCTGCCCCCTAAAACTAGGCCCGAAGCCTGGCTCTGCATCATATATTTTAAAATAAACAACTAATGCGCACACCTATTTTTGATCAACCGCAGTAGTGAGCAGCTGCCAACATCAAACAGGTTACCACAAACCCACAGATAAATTGAATATATAGCAAAGGATGTGGTGCTAACTAAAATAACATCCAAAAATCCATTTGGTGCAAATAATGATTCAAACAATATGCAAAATCCAACGTAGCTAAAAGTTCATCAAAAGTGTCAACTGATATGGAAATGTGCATAAAAATATTTTCAGTAAAAAATTCATATATAAACCATGCTGTGTGGAGAGCTGGGCTGTGATGACGTCACTCTCGTGCAAGTGCACAGGATACTGTTTTTGTACGTGTTTGCAAAATTAGAGTGGGCCGGTCTGGATGAAGTCCAGGGCCAAATTTTTGTCCCAGTCCAGTCCTGAGCACACCAGTGGAAGAGGCCAGCCAAGAAAGTGATTGCAGCGTCCTCCTGTGCCTTTTAGCTACGTTGGATTTTGCATATTGTTTGAATCATTATTTGCACCAAATGTTTTTTTAATGTTATTTTAGTTAGCGCCACATCTTTTGCTATATACAGTTTTCAATGGCTGTGCCGGGCCGGCCAGTTACCTGGATGGGTTCCTGCAGCAACCTCATCCTCCGGCCTCCCTCGTCTGTGACGGGGACCTCTCTGCCTGTCGGCTGCTCTCAGGATGTCATGTGGGCGGCACCGGCTCATTTAAAATCACAGCGACCGTTACCGCGGGGGCCGCCGGAGATAGCGGAGTTTTGCTGGACGGAGCTGAAGAGCTGTCAGAGAGGAGGGGGGCAGGGGAAGTCGAGCGGTTATGGAAAAGGACGAATAGGGGCCGGAGGTGGCCGAAGATGTGTGCAGCGTTCTGAAAGAGCCTAGTGCACCGCGCTGCGTCCGGAAGCTCGATACCTAGTCATGTACAGCAGTGCTCAAATTAATGGCTGCGCGAGTAAAAGCAGCCCACTGAGCCATCGGCCCACCGGGAAACTCCCGGTAGTCCCGATGGCCAGTACATGCCTGGATCTTGTGCCTGTGTAGAGGAGTCAGAGGGACTGATGGACAGCAGTAGTCGAGTCGGGAGCATGATCTCCTGTCACAGCTTCTTCTGCTCCCAGAACAGGGAAGTAGATGCCTTGAACCCTTCATCCAGATTACAATGGGTTGCAATATGTGCACTTTTAAGAAGTGAGAGGAGCATTACAAACTGCTGTATGAAGTTTCCCAGTTGAGTGCCCGCTATGGGCTGGACACATCTGAACAAGGTCCAGAGGTTTGCACATTTAAAGCCACACAGTACACGTGTATTAGATTGCTTTGTGAGTGTCAGGATTTTTTACTAAGTTAAGTAGCCATGTGCCGAGTGTTATCCGTAGCAGCCTCAAACTGTACCTTACATTGTCATCAGCTACATCTGATGGGCTGTATATTCTGTATATTCTATATTGCTGTTTATTAAATAAGTCCTTTTGGTGTTTGTGTTGCCAGGTTATTTGACAACTGAATGCATTCTAAATGCTTGAATAAATGCCTACAATTGTTGTAATATGCTTGCTTGCTGCTAAGCAGAATGGGGATTTCTTAATATTGGAGCAGACAGAGAATTTATCAAAACTGGAGAAGCCTGAATCAGCAACTGTTGTGCATGGCAACCAATCAACTTGTAGCTTTCATCAACAAAGCTTAACCAAAGAAGTTAAAGTGGTTACTATGCACAGCTGCTCCGGATTCTATAGGGGGAGGTTATCAAAACTGGAGCAGCTGTGTATGGCAAACAATCAGGTTCTATCTTTCTTTGTCAATGCTTATCCCAACAAGCTGAAGCTAGAAGATGATTGGTTACCATGCACAACTTTTTGTCGCTGCTCCAATTGTGATACATACATTCTCCCCCTACCCAATGCACTGTAACTGTAATCTGGAGCAGCTGTGCATAGTAACCAGACAGCTTCTAGCTTCAGCTTGTTTGGTTAAGCTTTGGAAATGAAAGCTAGAAGCTGATCGGTTGCCATGCACAGCTGTTCCAGTCTTAGTAAATTCCCTTCAATGTATGTATTAATGAATATTCCAAGAATGGAAAGTGACATTGAGCAGTGGATGTAATAGCTAATCAATAACAAGCTTGCTATCCATTTCTGGCACTTTGTAAATTGTGTATGCTTGTTAGCATGAACATTGGAGCTAACAGGATTGTGGCTTTTTAGGTTTTGGTTGTTCTTGTATTATTATTATTATTATTAAGGTACTTATATAGCGCCGTCAATTTACACAGAGCTTTACATATGTATTAGGTTGTTCAGTCCATTACAAATTGTTGCTGATAGCGGCTGATCCACACCCACTTTTCGCCGTGGCGCGCTTTGCATGCCACATTACTACTCTCCTTGGGGCACCCAAAGCTGTCCTAGATCTTTTACAATCCTACAGTGTATACTACAAAATAAAAATCCTATGCACCGCTAAAGTGTTCGGGTTTGGCTTGGAAAAAAGGTGGCAACCCTAACCCCAGGGTGTCTCGGCAACCTGGTTGAAAAAGGCTGTTCTAATCATTGACATGCATGTCCTTTTTAGCTCCTGCAAACCATCAGAAAGTGGCTGAGACTTCAAAGCATTGGAGTCCATCACCAGTCTAGTAAGATTAGGCCTTACTGGGAAAGGTGTGTAGCGGACCCCCCCAATAATTGGGGGTCGCTATGCTTAAATTTAGGGGGTAGCCTGAGCCCATAGTTGGACTCAGGCTGTTGAATTCTTAAAAAACTGGCTTCTGCTCTGAGGTAATGTTGCCTGGCAGTACAGTTCCCTGTGGCCTGTGGGTGGCACTGCAGCCCCAGGCTCAGGTTGAACCACAGATAGCGTTGCAGCATTATTGGGTGTCCTCTCTCGGCAGCCGTACAGTGGGCGTGGTCTACCCTCTGTGCATGCTGTGATAGGATACATAAGGGGCAGACGCCATTATTCGGGAGAAGTTCGCACCTCCCGGCCCTCCAGGCCAGGGGTGCATGTGTGTACCAGCCCCAGGCACCTTTAGCCTGAGGCTGCATCGCTGTAAGTAGGCCCAGCACCTTTGTCTGGGGTCTACACCCGAAGAGGAATCCCAGAGTACCCAAGTGAGGGGTGACCCGCTCTGAAGGAGAGGCAACCAGGGGAGGATCTACCCAAGGAGATTGGTGAGAGAAGTCACTGTCTCGGGAGAGGCCTGGTTACCTATCAGAGGGAAGGATTCTGTAGTCCGCCACAAGCCTAGTAATGTGCACCATTGGCACCTAAGGACTCAAGTGTTACTAGACTGGGAAGTTCAGGACTTAGAGATTGTCTCCTGATCGTATCCCTAGGAAACCACAAGGAAATGTTCCGTGCTCCAGACTGGCTGCTAGGACCGCTCTTAGGGGGACTATCCGGGTGAGCAAAACCCCACTCAGGCCTGAGTGGCGATGAGTGATAGTTAAGTGCCACGTGCCTGAACCTGCCTCCCTGTTCACTCCTCTTTATCTCCAACTTTTCCTGTCAAGTTCTTAACCAAAGCAAAATAAACCTTTTTATTGGGTTTGATACTGTCTGGACATTGGCCTTCCTTAAGAGAGAGAATAGACTTCTTCCTACACTCTAGGGTGAAGAACCAATGGAAAGAGGTAACTCGCTGCAGGACCCAAAAATAGATAACACCGCTCACCCTCTTCAACAAGGAGGACACTGGGCATGTGGCATGGTGAGTCCCACCTGCTAGCGGAGGTAAGCAGGAAAGGGATCTGTGTGCTACAGGTGCATAAAAACAACTTACTGTATTTATTGGCGTATAACGCTCACTTTTTTACCCTGAAAATAGAGGGTAAACTGTGCCTGCGTGTTATACGCAGGGGGCTGTGGAAAGTTTTTTTCCTGAAACCTCCCTCTTAAAGTTAGGGTGTGTGTTATCTGCCTGTGCGTGTTATACGCCGATAAATACGGTAATCACATGTGCTTGCAGCAGTATGGCCTTGCATGCAACAGCATCAGAATTATAAAACCCTTACATGCTGCAGCAGATAGAGTAAATACAACTAGCTGTCAGAAGAGCTGCTACTCTGGTGGTCAACTTAAAATTTTTAGACGGCCTTAAGTGCGGTCCCCAACACTTCCAGAGGGCCACACATAAGCAGCACATTTTCACACCAAAATACCCAAATATGTTTGTCCTGCTGCATTATTTGCAGCATATTGCAATTCACACTGAAAAAGTTGAAGTACAATGACCCCAGTATTGGTATCAGTGGGCCCAATGATAAGCCCCAACATTGGTGTCAGTGAACACAGGAATAACACCAGCATTGGTATAAGTGGACGCATTAATAGCCCCAGCATTCGTGTCAATTTGCACAATGATAACATCCAGCTTTAGTGTCAGTGGGCACAACATTGTTTCCCAGCATTGGTGTCAGTAAGTGCTAAAAACACCCCCAACATTGGCGTCAGTGAGTGCAATAATAACCCCTAGAAATTTGTGTCAGTGAGTGCAATAATAACCTCCCAACACTGGTGTTAGTGGACATAATAATAACAACCGCCAACCATAGTGTCTGTGGATGCAATAATAACCCCCAACATTGGTGTCAGTGGAAGCAGTAATAATCCCCAGCATTGGTGTAAGTGGATGCAATAACCCCCAACATTGGTGTCAGTGTGTGCAATAAAAACCCTCAATATTGATGTCAGTGGATGTAATACTAACCCCCCAACATTGATGTTGGTGAGTGTAATCATAACCCCCAACATTGGTGTCAGTATGTGCTATTCTAACCCCCAAGATTGTCAGTTGGAGCAAATATAATTCCCAGCATTGGTATCAATGAACACAAAACAACCCCCAACATTGGTGTCAGTAAACGCAATAAAAGTCCCCAGCATCTGTGTCAGTAAATACAGTAATAGCCCCCAGCTCTGTTGCCAGTACTATTACTAGCGAAATTTAAGTACAGTCTTTTTGTCAGTGCCAGGGGCTGAAAACCAAGAACTTTCCAGCACCTAGCACCTTGCTGCCACTCTGCTATCTATTTGATGTCTGTTAGCCCATGGGCCGCATGTTGGGTCCCAGGATACTAGAGTTAGTGAAATTACAGGCTTGCAAGGAGCGTGTTTCCCTCATGTGAAGGAGAGAGAAGATTGCACCCCTTGTTTTTTTGTACACGCTGAATAAAAAGATGTAGAAGCAAAGCTTGATGGAATAGAAGACAGGTGTGCGGGATCATTGTACTGCTTGCTTATATATGAACTAAAGTGTGCCTACATATAAGATACCAACTGAGGCATTCCACATGTCCATGCTAGTAAAAAATAAAGGTTTAAAAAGGCCAAGTTTAATCATTGCCTTACATTAAACAGCTACACAAAATCTGAGAAAAATATATAGCATTTTCTTTATACTCCATTACAGAAAATAAACTTTTGCTTTGAATATTTCTGTAGCTTTTCTAAGGTTAAACAATCTAGTGACTAAAATTGGCTTTGTTGCTCTGAAGGTATCTTTCATTTTATAATGTGAAAGGGCCCTTAAGCATACAGTATCTCACAAAAGTGAGTACACTCCACATTTTTGTAAATATTTTATTATATTTTTTCATGTGACAACACTGAAGAAATGACACATGTAAAGTAGTGATTATACTTGTATAACAGTGTAAATTTGCTGTCCCCTCAAAATAACGCAACACACAGCCAATAATGTCTAAACCAACGAAAGTGAGTACACCCCTAAGTGAAAATGTCCAAATTAGGCCCAATTAGCTTTTTTTCCCTCCGCAGTGTCATGTGACTTGTTAGTGTTACAAGGTCTCAGGTGTGATTGGGGAGCAGGTGTGTTAGATTTGGTATTATCGTTCTCACTCTCTCATACTGGTCACTGGAATTTCAACATGTCCCGAAATATGAAAATAGGGAGCACTCACATTGCCACATCCGTAAATTTTGAGGGGGAACAAGAAAAAGGGTACTCAAAGAGTCACCATTGGTTGGACTTTAAAGGCATAGAAAACAATGGGGAGGTAAAAAATAAATAAAAATTTTATTGAAAAAAGTACATAGTATTTTCAAAAGTGTTCAAAATTATTAAAAAATCATGTAGAATGATACAGTTTTTACAGTGAGCCCTTGTGCATCGATGCGTTTCACCGTTTGACTTCTTCAGGACATGATCAAGGTTCAGAGAGGTGTAGCGACCTCACCCCTCTCACCCCTTCTCATTCACGGCTTGTCTGTCTCGTCTAGGGGTTAGCACTGGTGAGATACACCACGGCCCAAGTCCTCCAATGTGTAGAGGTGAAAGCCAGAACTATCGGGTTTTGTGTATGTGTCCCAGAGTCAAATCCTCTCCTCGGACTGACTCCCCTTTGCTCCTAGTAACCAGAGTTCCACACACTAAAAAGGTCCAACTCGTATTTATTCTTCTCAATAAATAGTCATACAGCACAGACAGGTTGAGAACCATATAACTCTTCAGTCTTTGTGGGGAGTAGGCCAAGGCGCAATTCTTTCAGATAGAGCTAACCTCTGTGATGTCACCAATGGCGAATAGTCACTGCCACTGACTATATTGAACAGAATATGGATTACCTTCGCTAACGTAGCCCCTATCAGGGGAAGGACATCCGTCCAAGACAGTTACCGGAGGCCTCTCCGTCACCAGCAATGCTGCGCTGGACTCTCCGGAGAAGTTCTGCTCACCGGCCTCCTCATCTCAGACACGGGCACCCAAGGAGTTAGGGCCCCCTCGGATTCCTCCACCCTCGCGGAGTTCAGTCGAAGGTACTGAGCTCCAGGCCTCCACCATAGTACCTCACCCCAGGCTAAAGGTGCTTGAGATGGACTCCATCTCCCGCTCCGGCCAGGTCAAGGGCACCTGGGCCCAGAACTCCGGAATGCCAGCACCCAGGCTGAAGGTGCCTGGGCGCGGCTGCGTCCTCCGACTCTGAACCCTGAGGTCAGGGCGTCCGCCCCTTTTATCTCCTCTCCCTTTGCGTCACAGCAGGTTCCCCGCCCCTTTTTACCAGCGCCAGGAAAGGACAAAAAGTGATGCAGTCTTGCGGTGAGTGTTCAGCCCCGGCCCAGGGCGACAGCGCCACCTGCAGGCCGCAGGGAACCTCACACCACCAGAGTCCTCCAAGAACCACAAAAGGGTCTCAGATTCCCTAACAATCAATGCATCTGGGTTACACTACCACCCAGATGCCTCCCCTAAATTCAAATACCCACTACACTCTCCCCCTGGTGATTTGACACTGGTCCCCAGTGTCTGGTGCAAACCCATGTCTCCCAAGGAGTGGTAACATAAGTTCGACCCAGAGACCAAACTCAACAATTTAGTCATGAATTGTGCTAGGACCTAAAATGGGAAAGGGAAACAGGAATATAAAACAATGAACTTGGTATCAAAAAAACTTTGAATGACTTTACACATTGAAATTCCCCCCTCACTATGTAATGACCATCCCATTCTCAGCAGCCTTGATAGATGAAATCTCCTGCAGAGGGGAAAAAACAAAGAAACACACATCCTAGCATATTGTATGTGTTTTCTTGGAAGGAATGGGTCTATCCGTAAAGAAACCCATTCGCTCCAATAAGTATAGTGCAGAGTGTGAAGCAAACAATCGTTGCACAACACCGCCACCTGGTGGCAATGCCGCGGTAAAGGCACTTGTCAGATCCAGATGAACTTCTGCTTCTCTGTGCTGTGACCCTATACTGGCTAAGCCCCAAAGTCACTGATTTATTTTCCTTGATGGGAGGAGAAGGAGGGAGAACAAAATAACAACAGCTCCCATTTCTCCAAAGAGTAAAACATCCCAAAAAAAAAAGTTAGAGCACAGTCCCTGTAATTTAGCAATAAAAGAAATGGAAAGGAGTCTCTTTCTCCTATAAATAGAACTTTGGATCCGGCAAGAACAAAGGCTTTAAGTGCTGATCAAAAGCCTCCACATTGTACTCAATGTTCCCTCCATCCTTCCGACAAATTACCACCTTGTCCGCATTGATGTGCCTTCCCACCATCCACTCCACCTTACAGTCCTTGAACTTTCTGGTGACTGTAGGTGAGCATGAGAGGTATCGGCGTGCATGAGGTACTTTCAGCTTTGTCCAGACAAAATCATTGTACAACCGCTGCCGAAAAACTTCCACCTCGTAGAGCAATTCTCGGGGTAGATATGGGTATTCCCACCCATATTCTCGGGCAACTTTCTGACAAAAGAGACGCTGCAGCCTAGCCAGAGATGGCATTGTGGCACGGTCTCCTACTCCAGGTAGAACAATGGACTCCGGATGGCGAGGTACAGTCACCACCTCTGTAGATTTGGGCATAGGAGCCCGCAGTGATGCACGTTGCACTCCCACAACAGGAGCAGGTGAAACAGCCGCTGGCTCAAGAAGTGGGATCACAGACAGGGAACCAGATTCCTCCCTAGGCTCCGAGGCCTCCACCCGGGGTGTACTATCCCCAATGGACATAGGTGGGTCCCTTAAGACACGGGACGAGGGTAACTTCATCTTGTCCCATCCCTTCTTGTGGAAGATTTCATCTATCTCCCCATCATCACCGGCATCAGATAGCGACTCTAGGTCGGAGGTGTCACAACACTCTGCGGGCAGGTAATTCCCCGTAGACACGGAATCACCCCCCTCGATGGGCTCCACCGATTCTGGGCTCACGACACCTCCAACCACACACACAGTTCCAACCCCTGGCTCACCTGGGCCCTTTGAAGAACAGGGATGTCCAGGGCTCTTCCCTCCGGATCCATCCAGGCCAGGCAAGCGACGGGGCGAAGCTCTTCCATGACCACAGGATGCCATCACCGGGCCAACTTTCCTCTTCGGCGGTGGGAGCAGGGAGCTTGTGGTGACTGAGGCAGCATCCTCGGATTTCTCTCTCTTTGTCTCCGCTTGGGCTGTCACGTCGCCCTGGTCAGTGAGCGCAGGAAACGCATAGGCATCGATCTCTCCCTCCGGAGTGGCAGTACCTGTGAGGTAGTTGAGGTGGAAGGCGCGAGGACTTTCTGTGAATGGCTCCACCTCGAAGAGGAACTCTTTGCAGACCTCACATCGCCCGAACGGCTTCAAATGGACCACCAGTCTCGAACAGCCGGGACAGATCACACAGAGGGCCTCTATGTCTCTGCAGGTATATAGAGCCAACTGCCCCTGGAGCCTTAGTCTTATTCCTGTATCCGTGATCGGGGCAGCAAAAGAAGTCATCTCCGTGATGGAAGAAGCAGAAATCCACGGGGTATTTGAAGTCATCCTGACTGTTTGCTGCTCCAATGCGCACTGATTCCTTCGTGCCGGAATCGCCACGTGTGTCCTTCCACATGGCCAGACTCCTCCCACACTCTGCATTTGTTCGCGGGCTTTCTCTTCTCCCCGCCCACGAACTGCGCAGCTATGGTGTGCCTCGTGGCGTGTTGGCCAATATGGCCGACCTACTCGGAACTCCTCCAGGCAGCAAAGTTCAAATTCAGACACAATACACATCCCGGACACGATGCCCCCACGTGTAGCGACCTCACCCCTCTAACCCCTTCTCATTCACGGCTTGTCTGTCTCGTCTAGGGGTTAGCACTGGGGGGAGGGATGAGATACACCACGGCTCATGTCCTCCAATGTGTAGAGGTGAAAGCCAGAACTATCGGGTTTTGTGTATGTGTCCCAGAGTCAAATCCTCTCCTCGGACTGACTCCCCTTTGCTCCTAGTAACCAGAGTTCCACACACTGAAAAGGTCCAACTCGTATTTATTGTATTCTTCTCAATAAATAGTCATACAGCACAGACAGGTTGAGACCCATATAACACTTCAGTCTTTGTGGGGAGTAGGCCAAGGCACAATTCTTTCAGATAGAGTGAACCACTGTGATGTCACCATTGGCGAATAGTCACTGCCACTGACTATATTGAACAGAACATGGATTACCTTCGCTAACGTAGCCCCTATCAGGGGAAGGACATCCGTCCAAGACAGTTACCGGAGGCCTCTCCGTCACCAGAAATGCTGCGCTGGACTCTCCGGAGAAGTTCCGCTCACCGGCCTCCTCGTCTCAGACACGAGCACCCAAGGAGTTAGGGCCCCCTCGGATTCCTCCACCCTTGCGGAACTTAGTCGAAGGTACTGAGCTCCAGGCCTCCGCCATAGTACCTCACCCCAGGCTAAAGGTGCCTGAGATGGACTCCATCTCCCGCTCCGGCCAGGTCAAGGGCACCTGGGCCCGGAACTCCGGAACGCCAGCACCCAGGCTGAAGGTGCCAGGGTGCGGCTGCGTCCTCCGACTCTGAACCCTGAGGTCAGGGCGTCTGCCCCTTTTATCTCCTCTCCCTTTGCGTCACAGCAGGTTCCCCGCCCCTTTGTACCAGCGCCAGGAAAGGACAAAAAGGGATGCAGTCTTGCGGTGAGTGTTCAGCCCCGGCCCAGGGTGACAGCGCCACCTGCAGGCCGCAGGGAACCTCACAGCACCAGAGTCCTCCAAGAACCACAAAAGGGTCTCAGATTCCCTAACAATCAATGCATCTGGGTTACACTACCACCCAGATGCCTCCCCTAAATTCAAATACCCGCTACAGAGGTAACAAAAACACGTCCCCTTATGGCAAAGAACTCTCTGAGGATCTGAAAAAAAGAATTGTTCTACCTTACAGCGGTCTACCAGGACAGGTTCCACTCAGAACAGGCCTCACCATGGTCGACCAAAGAAGTTGAGTGCACATGCTCAGCATCATATCTTTGGGAAATAGACGTATGAGTTCTGCCAGCATTGCTGCAGAGGTTGAAGGGGTGGGGGGGGTCAGCCTGTCAGTGCTCAAACAATACGCCGCACACTGCATCAAATTGGTCTGCACGGCTGTCCTCCCAGAAGGAAGCGTTTTCTAAAGATGATGCACAAGAAAGCCGGCAAACAGTTTGCTGAAGACAAGCATACTAAGGACATGGATTACTGGAACCATGTCCTGTAGTCTGATGAGACAAAGATAAACTTATTTGGTTCAGATGGTGTCAAGCGTGTGTGGCGGCAACCAGGTGAGGAGTACAAAGACAAGTGTGTCTTTCCTACAGTTAAGCATGATGGTGGGAGTGTCATGGTCTGGGGCTGCATGATTGCTGCCAGCATTGGGGAGCTACAGTTCATTAAGGGAACCATTAATGCCGACATGTACTGTGACATACTGAACAGAGCATGATCCGCTCCCTTCAGAGACTGGGCCGCATGGCAGTATTCCAACATGATAACGACCCCAAACACACCTCCAAGATGACCACTTCCTTGCTAAAGAAGCTGAGGGTAAAGGTGATGGACTGGCCAAGCATGTCTCCAGACCTAATCCCTATTGAGCATCTGTGGGTAATCCTCAAACTGAAGGTGGAGGAGCGCATGGTCTCTAACATCCACCAGCTCCGTGATTTTGTCATGGAGGAGTGGAAGAGGACTCCAGTAGCAACCTGTGAAGCTCTGGTGAACTCCATGCACAAGAGGGTTAAGGCAGTGCTGGAAAATAATGGTGGCCACACAAAATATTGACACTGTTACCCCTACTCAGTTGCACCAGTGACAAAACTATGACACTGAAAACCAGTGATCTGAACTCCTGATGCTGCTGTACAGAATACTTCTGCATTTATAAATTTTTTATTACTTTATAATAATACAGTAATTACAATATTATAATGCTCCTTACATTCTATCAAGGGGATTAAACACACTCAAAGTAACATGTATGGTCTGTTTTAAAAAAACTCATAGTGAGGGTGTATAGTAACCTAATGATAACTAAGGAAAATATATAAAAAGAGAGGAATGCATGAATTACATATTTGTAACACTGCTCTACAGTTGGGAAAGTACAGACTAATGAAATTTGACTTTGTAACAAGACTGACAAAATTAATGCTGCTCCTTCACCCAGCCCATAGTTGCCAACATTGCAAAAAAATCATCTGGGACACTTTTTTTGCATTGAGGCGGAGCCTTGCTATAATTAGGGGGCGGGGCATTCGTTTGTAGGCGTGTCACACTTTAATGAAAAATGCTGTGCGGCGAAAAATGGGTGCGGTAGTGGGTGTGGCTTAAATGGGCGTGGCTCAGAAGGGGTGTGGTTAGAGTCCGAGATGAAGGAAAGAAGGAGAGAGATAGAGAGAAAGAGAGCGAGAGAGAGAGAGAGAGAAAAAAAGAGAGAGAAAGAAGCCAGATCCTACATCACAATAGAAATGTGTAACAAAATTTGCATATAAAGATACTCCAAAACACCTGTTGGCGCTTCAATCATCCCAGCACCAGGGTTGTTATGGTGTCAGGCTGATTGAAGCGCATTATTTCTACCATTACATTGTAATATAAAATGAAATCATTCAACTCACCATAATGCTGAATCAGTGGAAGCGTGTCACCTGCCACCAGATGGCCTCCCCAGCGGTCCGTCCTTGCATCAGGTGCTTCCCCAGCAGAGTCCGTCCTTGCATCAGGTGCTTCCCCAGCAGAGTCTGTCCTTGCATCAGGTGCCTCCCCAGCAGTCTGTCCTTGCATCAGGTGCCTCCCCAGCAGTCCGTCCTTGCATCAGGTGCCTCCCCAGCAGTCCGTCCTTGCATCAGGTGCCTCCCCAGCAGAGCCCCCTCCACACTTGTGGACAAGGGTCCAAAAATCATGATTGTCCCAGGAAATTCGGGACTGTTTGGCAACTATGCACTACACTGATTATCCCGCCACCCACTACACTGATTACCCCGCCACCCACTACACTACACTACACTGATTACCCCGCCACCCACTACACTAATTACCCCGCCACCCACTACACTAATTACCCCGCCACCCACTACACTACACTGATTACCCCGCCACCCACTAAACTACACTACTCTGATTACCCCGCCACCCACTACACCGATTACCCCGCCACCCACTACAGCGATTACCCCGCCACCCAATACACCGATTACCCCGCCACCCACTACACTACACTGATTACCCCGCCACCCACTACACTACACAGATTACCCCGCCACCCACTACACTACACAGATTACCCCGCCACACACTACACAGATTACCCCACCACCCACTACACTACACAGATTACCCCGCCACACTAATTTCTACACTGCACAGCATTCCAGGCAGCATACATTGCAGGACTATGGAGTGAGCGATCTGCAGCCAGATGTGCGATGAGCTGCTGCTGGACTTACTTTGTGGACGAGGCTGGTGGTGCTGTGCTTGTCGTGGGATCCTCCTCTCCTAACCTGAGCTCATTCCACTCTGAGGACATCCGACACAGGCGGCAAGGTAAAGGCAGCCCCGGCTGTGCCATGGCGGGCGGGTGCAACGCAGGCATTGCTAGGCAGTTATGTTTAAAGAGTAAGAGGGATGGGAAGAAGAGCCAGAAACAACCTTTCAATCCCGATCCGACCCCAGCAGTGACACGGCCATGTACTCAGCTCATTCTCCTCCAGCTGCTTCCTCTTCCTGGCTATCTCCGCTTTCAGAATGTCCATAACTATCAGGGAACACCAGGTAAGGCCAGTGCCTACGCTCTCTCATGACGTCTTCTTCCTGTTTACACAGGAAATGGCTGTGCCGATTGCCCATGAACATCCGCGCGTCTACTTCCGGTTCTTAGGAAGGCCGTGGAACGCACGGATTTCCGGTTCCCTCAGCTACTGATCCTATGGTTACCAGAGGTTGTGCTTCTTCTTCCAGGCATCCTATGTGACATGTTTTCTGATTATCGGTCACCTCCCAGCGATCGGCGGCAGCGGCGGGATAAGGATCACTCTGTGTGAAGGGAGGGGCCACTGAAAGAGAGAGAGCCGCGATTGGCTGCCCCTCTCCTCACACTAGAGGTCAGTGAAGATAACACTTGTGGCGGCGACGGCGGCCATTTTGGTGTAGCCGCCGCCGTTTTAAGCCCTAAACATTCCCGAATTTACCGGGACAAAACGGGACACTCGGCTCACCGGAGTGTTTTACGTCACTGCGTTTGGAACGGTCGGTTTTTTGACTGATGGTGTGTAGGCAAGACTGATGGAAGTCAGCTTCATCGGTTTTCCGATGGAAAAATCCATTGGTTTAAAAACCATAGGAAATCCGATCGTGTGTACAGGGCTTTACAGGTTTTCTTCTAAGATTACCCTGTATTTGGCTCCATACATTATCCCTTCCCTGACCATGCTAAAGAAAAGCATCCCCACAACATGATGCTGCCACCACCATGTTTCACGGTGGGGATGGTGTGTTCAGGGTGATGTGCAGTTTTAGCTTTCCACCACACATAGCGTTTTGCTTTTAGGCCAAAAAGTTCCATCTGACCAGAGCACCTTCTTCCACATGGTTGCTGTGTCCCCCATATGGCTTCTCGCAAGCTGCAAACGGGACTTCTTATGGCTTTCTTTCAACAATGGCTTTCTTCTTATCGCTCTTCCATAAAGACCAGATATGTGGAGTGCTCGACCAATAGTTGTCCTGAGCTGTCAGTTACCATGGGCCTCTTGGCTTCTTCTCTGATGATAGCTCTCCTTTCCCAGCCTGTCAGTTTAGGTGGATGGACATGTCTTGGTAGGTTTTCAGTTGTGCCATACTCTTTCCATTTTTGTATGATGGATTGAACAGTGCTCCATGAGATGTTCCAAGCTTGGGATACCTTTTATAACCCAACAGTGCTTAAAACTTCACAACTTTATCCTTGATCTGTCTGGTGTGTTCCTTGGCCTTCATGATGCTGTTTGTTCATTAAGGTTCTCTAAAAAACCTCTAAGGGCATAACAAAATAGCTGTATCTATACTGAGATTATTGAACACACGTGTTGACACTATATACTAATTAGGTGACTTCTGAAGGCAGTTGGTTCCACTAGATTTTAGTCAGGGGTATCAGAGTAAAGGGGGTTGAATACACGCCACACTTTTCAGATATTTATTTATTAAAAAAAATGAAAACCATTTATAATTTTTCGTCCTTCACAATTATGTGCCACTTTGTGTTGGTCCATCACATACAAATTCCAATAAAGTACATTTACATTTTTGGTTGTAACACAATGAAATGTGGAAAATTTCAAGGGGTATGAATACTTTTTCAAAGCATTGTATGTCCTTAAAACATTCAAAATGTAAGCATTTCTAAAGCCAAAATTTAGTCAAAGCCAAAACTTTTTATTCCTGTTTTTTTAAAAGTTTTAGATGAAATAGGGAATGGTTTATTTCATTAATTTTTTTGCTATCTCTGTTTCATTGGGGTGAATTACCCCTTGTTTTTTAGATACAATAGGAATTCCATCTTAACCACTTAAGCCCCGGACCATTTTGTTGCTAAAGGACCAGGCCCCTTTTTGCGATTCGGCACTGCGTCGCTTTAACTGACAATTGCGCGGTCGTGCGACATGGCTCCCAAACAAAATTGACGTCCTTTTTTTCCCACAAATAGAGTTTTCTTTTGGTGGTATTTGATCACCTCTGCGGTTTTTATTTTTTGCGCTATAAACAAAAATAGAGCGACAATTTTGAAAAAAATTACATATTTTTGACTTTTTGCTATAATAAATATCCCCCAAAAAATATATAAAAAAACATTTTTTTACCTCAGTTTAGACTGATACGTATTCTTCTACATATTTTTGGTAAAAAAAAATCGCAATAAGCGTTTATTGATTGGTTTGTGCAAAAGTTATAGCGTCTACAAAATAGGGTGTAGTTTTATGGCAATTTTATTAATATTTTTTTTTTTACTAGTAATGGCGGCGATCAGCGTTTTTTGTCGTGACTGCGACATTATGGCGGACACATCGGACACTTTTGACACATTTTTGGGACCATTGTCATTTTTACAGCGATCAGTGCTATAAATATGCACTGATTACTGTGAAAATGACACTGGCAGTGAAAGGGTTAACCTCTAGGTGGCGCTGTAGGGGTTAAGAGTGACCTAATGAGTGATTCTTACTGTAGGGGGCGTGGCTTGGCGTGTGAAGTCACTGATCGTCGTTCCCTATGACAGGGAACAGACGATCACTGACACGCCACTAGGAAGAACGGGGAAAGGTTTGTTTACACTTACCTCTACCCGTTCTTCAGCTCTGTGACCCAATCGCGGGACACCGGCAGCGATCAGGTCCGCGGGTCCCGGGGGCACGGTCATGGAGCTTCGGACCGGGTCGCGAGCGCGCCGCCGGCGTCGCGCGCGACCCACGGCTGGGTTCTTAAAGGGGACTTACCTGTACGCCCTTGTGCTTGCCCGTGTCATTCTGTCGACGTATATATTGTCGTGCTGCGGTCCTTATGTGGTTAAGCCCCATACACACGGGCCGAATGTCGGGAGACATTGGCCAGTTAAAAAACAAAACAAAACATTGTGTATATGGCACCCTATCCGGCAGAAGCTGGCCGTTTGGCTGGCTTCTGTCGGATGAGCATGCTGGAAAACAAGCAGCCGACCAACTCCTGATCAGCGCTCTTCACCACCGGCGGAGAGCGCTGATCGGAGTGTTTTGGCAGGGGGGCTGCCGCTGGGTTGAACAAAAAAAATAACTCACAGTGTGTACCAGGCTTTAGACAGTTGTCACTGAAACAAATGTCCTCACTAGAAGATTTGTGTTCTAGTGCCAACTCAAATTTTTGGATTTTCCTTCATTTTTAAATAAAGAAGATAAAACTCTTCAACGAGGACACAGACGGTAATAAAAAGCTGGAAGTTGTTCTAATGCCACCATACTTCAAAATAAACTTTTAAAAAGTCATTTTTGTTTTAGATACAGTTTATAAATTTTGTGAGCATTAATGTATAGTTTCAGCTACATAAAGCTTTAAGATTTTAGTATTAGTTTATTTCTGAACAAGAAGATATAATGCAATTTATGTTGATATGTAGAAAAAATCCTCAGCTAATGTCATGGCATAAGTGCCATGGAGATAACAGATGGAAATTCTTATTGTAAATGTTAGAAATATCCCATCATTAGAAATGATTGCTCTGGGCACTGTTTCTCAGTTTTATTGTAGAATGCATACTTTATAGAAGCCATTGTTTATCGACCTCCCCCTAGTTTGGTCAGTTAAATGGCCCCAAACATTAGGTGACAGTCTCACAATCTGGCTAGATTGTATGATGCACTAAAGTCTATTAACCACCTCAATACTAGGCACTTTTACCCTCTTTCTTCCCAGACCAATTTTCAGCTTTCCGTGCTCTCGCATTTTAAATGTCAATTACTCAGTCCTGCTACACTGTACCCAAATAAATTTTTTATTATTTTGTTCACACAAATAGAGCTTTTTTTTGGTGGTATTTATTCACCACTGGGTTTTTTTATTTTTTGCGATATAAGTGAGAAAAAAAGGAAAAAAAAAAAAAAAAACAATATTTTCTACTTTCTGTTTTAAAAGAAATCCAATAAAATCAAGTCATAAATTTAGGCCAGAATGTATTCCGCTACATGTCTTTGGTAAAAAAAAATCCTGAAAACTGTATGATAATTGGTTTGTGTGAAAGCTATAGTGTCTACAAGCTATGCTATGTATCACTGAAAATTGATCAATCCTGATGCACTGATGGCCTATCTCATTTCTTGAGGACCTAAACTGTCAGGACAGTACAAATACCCCCCAAATGACCACTTTTGGTAAAGATGACAGTCCAATGTATTTAGTAAGAGGCATAGTGATATTTTTGAAGTTGCAATTTTTTGCCCACAATTGTTTGGAAAATTACGATTTTTTTTTCTCCACAAAATTGTCATATTAACAAGTTATTTCCCACACATGGCATAGGTAAACTTGCAATTACACCCAAAAATATATTCTGCTACTCTCCTGAGTATGGCAATACCACATGTGTGAGACTTTTCCACAGCCTGGCCATATACAGAGGCCCAACATGCAGGGAGCACTGTCAGGTGTTCTAGAGCATAAATTACACATTTAGTTTCCTGACTACCTATCACATTTTTGAAGGCCCTGGAGCACCAGGACAATGGAATTGAGTATATGGAAAGCCTCCTCGCATGCTTAATAATTTTTAAGCCATGTTGACAGATTACTGTGACAGATGTGTCAGATGAGTGACAGATGTTGATCACTGGGACAGATGTGGAAGCTAATCATGGACAGATGTGCGCAGATGTTCACTGGGACAGATGTGGCAGATCATGGACAGATGTGCGCAGATGATCAGATGACAGATGTGGCAGATCATGGACAGATGTGCGCAGATGATTACGGACAGATGTGCGCAGATGATCACGGGCAGATGTGCATAGATGATCACAGACAGATGTACGCAGATGATAACAGACAGATGTGGCAGATTATCATGGACAGATATGCACAGATGTTTACTGGGGCAGATGATCATGGACAGATGTGAACAGATGATCACAGACAGATAAACGCAGATGATCACAGACAGATGTGGCAGATTATCATAGACAGATATGCACAGATGTTAACTGGGGCAGATGATCATGGACAGATGTGGCAGATGATCACGGACAGATGTGCGCCAGGTGTGCTCAGATAATCACAGACAAATGTGCTCAGATGATCACAGACAGATGTGGCAGATGATCACGGACAGATGTGGCAGATGATCATGGACAGATGTGCACCAGATGATCACTGGGACAGATGTTCACCGGGTCAGATAATTTTACTGGGACAGATGTGGAACAGATGTTTGACACGTGTTTATTCACTGTGTGGGGACACTGACAGGACACTGTTTTGGGGACAATAGCAGGGTGATTAGTGTGTAAAAAGCTGTAAAAAAATGTTTATACACACTGATCCCCGTCTTGCAGCACAGATCCGTTCTCCTTCTCCTCACTGACAGGCTCTGGCAACAGAAGGATTGCCGATCGCCTGGCAACAGCTCTCTATTGACATTACATGATGGCTGTGATTGGACACAGCCATCATGTGATCAGGAGGGCCAATCACAGAGCCCTCCTGCCGATCAGAGATGCGCCCTATCCGGGAAACCCGAGTGCATCGGGATTGCGCGGCTGCGCGATCCTGCTCCTTCTGAGGGCCATTCAGGAAAGTCCACTCACATGGAGGAAATGCCCACCCGGCCGTTTATATGCAGTAGCCGAGTGGGAAGAAGTTAAAACAGAAGCCACGGGCTGATATTTATCAGTGCTTGTTCACAATGTTATTCTTTGAAAATTGTCATCAAACAGTAAAACAATGTTTGCCTACTCCAAAATCAGACAAACTTATCAAAAACTGTAGCTGCCCCTTTAAGAAGGATAAAGCCACTTACAATATACATATTGTAAAAGTATGGCGCTTGGTTCTAAATAATGCTAGTGACATGTGACAGTACAGTAATAAAAGTAATGTAATTTCAACAATAAAAAATAATAATAAATATATTATAAGTAATTACAGTATATAATCCAATGTGATACTGTAGATTCCCAACACCAAAGTCAATCTTTCAACGCAATTTTCAAAAATCATTCACCACTTGTGCTCAAAATATGGATGTACACTCACCAGAGAAGTTTGACCCCTTTTTACAGGTTGGTCAAAAAGCACTTTTTAATTCTCAAAAGCTAAGATTCCTCCTCGGGCTGTGCAACAAGGATTTCTCCTATTTTGATATCACTTGTATGTATGATGACTAAACGGGAGATAGATATAAAGTATCATAGTGCAGTAACTTTATTTAAATTGGTTGGCAGTTTAAAATAATTTGGTTACACTCACATTTATGGGTGCCTGAAAGCTGGCTCCAGCACATACAGCATGATGAGATGTCACCGCCGTGCAGTCCAAGCCTTGTCATGCAACACTGTACCAATATAAAATTTGTGTCCTTTTTTCCCCACAAATAGAGCTTTCTTTCGGTGGTATTTATTCACTACTAGGTTTTTTATTTATTTGTGCTATAAATATAAAAAGACTGAAAATTGTGAAAAAACACTTTTTTCGGAAACTTTTGCAAATTAGTAATTTTTCTTCATAAATTTTGACCAAAATTTTTACTGCTACATATCTTTGCTAAAAAACAAAAACAAATCGGTGTATATTATTTGGTCATTGTGAACGTTATAGAGTCTACAAGCTATGGTGCCAAGCATTGAAAATCGATCACAACTGAACACACCTGATGTACTAATTTCTTGAGACACTAACAAGCCAGGAAAGTACAAATACCCCCAAAATTACCCCTTTTTGGAAAGTAGACATTCCAAGGTATTTAGTAAGTCGCATGGTGAGTTTTTTGAAGTTGTAATTTTTTCCCACAATTCTTTGCAAAATGAAGATTTTTTTTTTTTTTTAACATATTAACAGGTTATTTCTCTCACACAGCATATGCATAGTTGCAACTACACTCCAAAACACATTCTGCTACTCCTCCTGAGTATGGCGATACCACATGTGTAATACTTTTTCACAGCCTAGCTACATATAGAATCCCAGCATTCAGGGAGCACCGTCAGGTGTTCTAGGGACATACCTATCACACTTTTGAAGGCCCTGGAGCACCAGGACAATGGAAACACCCACAAAATGACCCCATTTTGGAAAACAAACACCCCTACATATAATCATAAATGAGGCATAATGAGTCTTTTGAACATTTTATTTTTTCCACAAGTTTTTGGAAAATGTGGAAAGAAAATGAAAACGCGTTTATTTTTTAGACAAAGTTGTCCATTTATACATAATTTCTAAGACACAGGATGTGCATAGCAAAAATTGCACCCCAAAATACATTCTGCTACTCCTTCGGAGTCTGGCGATACCACATGTGAGAGACTTTTACACAGCCTGGCCACATAGAGAGGCCCACCATCCAAGTAGCAACTCCAGGCATTCTAGGAGCATAAATTACACATATAATTTCATGATGACCTACCACACTTTTGAAAGCCCTGGAGCACCAGGACAATGGAAACGCCCACAAAATTTTGGAAAGCAAACACCCCAACATATAATCTATGAGGCCCATCTGCACAGACGTGATTACCTTAAAACTATCATAGTTAATAACAACTAATACCAAGTTCTTTGTAAAGCCATTATGAATATACGCTAGACCCATACTACAATAACATAACTTTTCTAAACTAGAAAAGACATAAGAAAATTTCCTGTAACTAATCTGATGTGGTATGATCCAATGTTGGAAACTATGTTTTTGTCTAATGATTTTCCAGTAAGATCACAGCATGATTCTAGAAATTACATCTGGACAATGTTGTGGAGGAAGGCTTGACATGAGTTATAAATTTGTTATACGCTTTCACTAAATACATCTTTTAATTAGAATAGCTGACAAAGTTGTGGATAAAATCCAAAACAGGAAAGGGTGATCTCCTGGATGTCAACTTTCTAACATGATCAGTTTTAACCACGTCATAAAGCACTGTACTCATTCTTCCATTTACTTAACAACTAAACCTGAAAAACGATTTATAACTAAAAATACTTTGCTTCCTTAAACAATTACTTTCTAAAGTACAGAGTGGGAAGAGGATGTGTGGAGTGTAGACTGCTTCATGCCAATGCATTTTACTCTTTAATTTTCCCATTTGTTGGGAATTTCCCATAGACCTCCAAGAGTTTTCAGGTCATATAGGGAGATCATAGAGTAGAATGCAGAGGCCAAAAGTAATCTGGGAATGAAACTTTGCAGCTGCTGCATAGGGGATCTGGAGAAACAACATGGATCTAATTAGCAATGCAATAACTTCATTTAGTATGGAAAGTGGTAAACACACGCTCACCAGGACACAGGTTAATGATCCTTTTTCCAGGGCAGGGTAATTGTGACACAGGTACATCATCTCATGGAGTAGAAGCACTTGCTGTTTTACCTGCCACAAGGATTTGTATTTCCATCCATCCAGTCCTGAGATTTTTTCAGCCCTTCCAGACAACAGAACCCGGGTAGTGACCTGACTTTTCTTTTGCAGCTTTCACTACAGTTAAGTAACAAGAACCATTTCGGCAAACATCAGCTAATGACCCCTCTGCTCACTCACCCTGTCAGCATTTTTATGGTCAGAACATGTGCATGCAGCACATCTGATTGGTTGTGACTGCTATCCCACTCTTTCCCAGTCTCAGTGCTTCTATACAAGGGATTACAAGAAGTCAAATTTAAGTACTTACACTATTTAAAAATAAATTTGATTATTGTTAATGAGTAAATAACTTTATTGACTGGTGTTTTATCCATTGCTGTTTACTTAATTACTTAAATAAGTCCAGCTTAGGCAATGATGGTTGTAGCCGTTGGAATACAATGTACAGTAAAACCTTGGATTGTGAGCATAATTTGTTCCAGAAACGTGTTTATAATCCAAAGTACTTGTATATCAAAGCAAATTTCCCCATAAGAAATAATTGAAATTCAAATGATTCGTTCCACAACCATTTATTAGTCCATATAAAAGGATTATAGCATTGTGATAGGTTGTGTAACCATAAAATGTCCATCCACAAATGGAAGCCTCCACAAGGGGGTTAGAAGCACAATCCAGCAGGAGCTACAGAGTATAAAAGAGAAGAGAGGCACCTCTAAGTGTAGTAATATGGTTACATTTATTGAAGGTACAACATTGTTGATGATTAAAAGAGGCACATCTAAGTATGCAGGCATCCGGGGTAAAGCTGTCCACATAGACCATCCTCTGCATTGCCAGCTCTCACCACTGTCAGTCTTCAATCATGACTGGGAATACTACCCTGCAGTAGAGCGATCTGAAAGTGAGACTTGAAGCACTCGTGGAGCGCAGCGTGGAAGGGATGATGTCGATGGCGGTGCAGAGGATGGTCTATTTGGACAGCTTTACCCTGGATGCCTGCATACTTAGATGTGCCTGTTTTAATCATCAACCATGTGAGTTACTAAATGTTGTACCTTCATTAAATGTAACCATATTGCTACACTTAGAGGTGCCTCTCTTCTCTTTTATACTCAGTTATGACATGACGCTACTTGTATATTAAAGGGGAGCTCCACCCTAAAGTGGAACTTCCGCTCATCGGAACCCTCCCCCCCTCCGGTGTCACAATTGACACCTTTCAGGGGGGAGGGGGTGAAGATACCTGTCTAAGACAGGTATTTTCACCCACTTCCGGGAGTCCTCTATGCGGGAAATCTGCGGGAAGCACGTCACTTCCCGCAGAGTACCCGTTGTGTTCTGGGAGACACTCGGCTCCCAGAACACACAGGGACCAGTCAGAACGGCGCAGCGCGACTCGTGCATGCGCCGTAGGGAACCGGGCAGTGAAGCCGCAAGGCTTCACTTCCTGGTTGCCTCAACGAGGATGGCGGTGGGGGCAGCAGAGTGACGAGCGATTGCTCATCCTCTGCTGTGGACATCGCTGGACTCCAGGACAGGTAAGTGTCCTAATATTAAAAGTCAGAAGCTGCTGTAGCTGCTGGCTTTTAATATTTTATTTTCGGCGGACCTCCGCTTTAAGACATCACTTGTATATCAAAAGTCAATTTTTAAAAAAAAATCTTGCTTGTCTTGCAAAACGCTTTCAAACCAAGTTACTCTTAAACCAAGGTTTTACTGTATTTGCTTGTATAACAGAACAATAATTCAAGTTTTGGTAGAACTATACAGTTGTACTCATAAGTTTACATACAAGTTTATGATTTCTTGGCCATTTTTTAGAGAATATGAATGATAACACAAAAACTTTTCTTTCACTCATGGTTAGTGTTTGGCTGAAGCCATTTATTATCAATCAACTGTGTTTACTCTTTTTAAATCATAATGGCAACAGAAACTACCCAAATGACACTGATCAAAAGTTTACATACCCTGGTGATATTGGCCTGATAACATGCACACAAGTTGACACAAAGAGGTTTGAAAGACTATTAAAGCTAACCATCCTCATCTGTGATCTGTTTGCTTGTAATTAGTGCGTGTGTGTATAAAAGGTCAGTGAGTTTCTAGACTCCTGACAGACCCTTGCATCTTTCATCCAGTGCTGCACTGACGTTTCTGGATTCTGAGTCATGGGGAAAGCAAAAGAATTGTCAAAGGATCTGCAGGAAAAGTTAGTTGAACTGTATAAAACAGGAAAGGGATATAAAAAAGATATCCAAGGAGCTGAGAATGTCAATCGGCAGTGTTCAAACTCTAATCATGAAGTGGAAAATGAAGGGTTCTGTTGAAACCAAACCACAGTCAGGTAGGCCAACTAAAATTTCAGGAAAATTGTTTGGCATGCAAAGAAAAACCCACAAATAACTTCAGGTGAAATACAGGACTCTCTGAAACATGTGGTGTGTTTCAAGATGCACAATAAGGAGGCACTTGAAGAAAGATGGGCTGCATGGTCGAGTCACCAGAAGAAAGCCATCACTACGCAAATGCCACAAAGTATCCCGCTTACAATATGCCAAACAGCAAAGAGACAAACCTCAAACCTTCTGGCACAAAGTCATTTGGAGTGATGAGACCAAAATTGAGCTTTTTGGCCACAACCATAAACGCTACATTTAGAGAGGAGTCAACAAGGCCTGTTGTAAAACACGGAGGTGGATCGCTGAGGTTTTGGGGATGTGTGAGCTACAAAGCAACAGGGAATTTGGTCAAAATTGATGGCAAGATGAATACAGTATGTTATCGAAAAAAAGGGGAGGAACATTTGCATTCATCAGCCAGGAAGCTGCACATGGGGCATACTTGGACATTCCAACATGACAATGATTCAAAACACAAGGCCAAGTCGACCTGTCATTGGCTACAACAGAATTAAGTGAAGGTTCTGGAGTGGCCATCTCAGTCTCCTGACCTCAATATCATTGAGCCACTCTGGGGAAATCTCAAACGTGCATTTCATGCAAGACAGTCCAAGACCTTACAGGAACTGAAGGCTTTTTGCCCAAAGGAATAGGAAGCTTTACCATCTGAGAAGATAAAGAGCCTCATCCACAATTACCACAAAAGACTTCAAGCTGTCATTGATGTTAAAGGGGGCAATAAACGGTATTAAGAACTGGGGTATGTAAACTTTTGATCAGGGTCATTTGGGTAGTTTCTGTTGCCATTATGATTTAAAAAGAGTAAACACGGTTGATTGATAATAAACGGCTTCAGCCAAACACTAATCATGAGTGAAAGAAAAGTTTTTGTCTTATCATTCATATTCTCTGAAAAATGGCCAAGAAATCATAAATTCTGCCAGGGTATGTAAACTTATGGGCACAACTGTAGCTCAAGCTCTTCTATTGGCCTTAACAGCATAATACCAGGACTTAATACTAAGGGTGATACATTATCCTAATGATGGTGGAAGTCAATAATTTGAATTCATATGATTTGCACAATTGTTCAGCCCCAAATCATATAGCATGGATACTGGAGAATGAGCTATGCGTGCTGGGTACATATTCCATTGGTCTCCCCTCTTACATTTCACTCTCTGTGTGTGGCGGTAATCATTGACATAACGCTATTTCTTGTTAGCATGGCCTTTCATAAACGAATCGTTCAAAAAGTTAGTGTAAGTTTGTGCCTTTCAAGTGAATATTTAGCATTATTATGATTATTATTATTTGCTAAATATATGTGTAGCGGCCTCACCTCTCTCTCTTTCTTTATCGGTTATATGGCTCTTGTCTAGGGGTACCTGGGAGAGAGAGAGAGAACACACCAAGGCCCATGTCCTCCGTGACTGGTGGGTGAAGGCCAGAGATTGGGCTTTTGTGTAAGTGTCCTAGAGTCAAGTCCAGTCCTTCGTCCCTGACTCCTTCGCTTGAGTAACCCAAGTTCCACACAGTGAATAGGTACAACTCAGTTTTATTCTTCTCGCCAAGCAATAAAACAATCTTTCTCCTTTGGAAAATGAGGGGGACAGATCGAGGCACAATCCTTTCCCTTTTTGCTGCTGCCCACTGTGCTGTCACCAGTGGTGAATAGTCACTGCCACTGACTAGGTAATAGAACGTGAATTTACCTTTGCTTACTTTGCCCCTGTCAGAGGAAGAAATCCGTCCAAGGGAGAAATGGAGGCCTCTCCGTCACCAGCGATGCTGCGCCGGGCTCTTCAGAGAAGTTACTGCGCACCAGTCCTCACGAACTCAGACACGGGCACCCAAGGAGTTAGGGCCCCCTCGGATTCCTCCACCCTCACGGAACTCAGTCGAAGGTACTGAGCCCCAGGCATCCGCCATAGTACCTCACCCCAGGCTAAAGGTGCCTGAGATGGACTCCATCTCTGCTCCAGCTAGGCCAAGGGCGCCCAGGCCTGAAACACCGGAACGCCAGCACCCAAGCTAAAGGTGCCTGGGTGCGGCCGCGTCCTCCAACTCTCTTCCCAAAACCGGGCGTCCGCCCCTTTTATGACCTCTCCCTTTGCGTCCCAGCGGGTTCCCCGCCCCGCTGTACCAGCTCCAGGGGAGGACAAAAAGGCACGGTTCGCGGTGTGAGTTCAGCTCCGGCCCCAGGCAACAGCGCCACCCAGGGGCCCCAAGGAACCTCACACCACCAGAGTCCTCACATAATTCAAGTACCCGCTACACTCTCCCCCTGGTGATTTGACACTGGTCCCCAGTGTCTGGTACAAACTCACATCCCACAAGGTTGATGACATAAGTTCAGCCCAGAAACCAAACTACACAATTTAGCCCCGAATTGTGCCAAGACCTGTATGGGGAAGGGAAAATTTAAAACAATATAACTATAAAACTTTTCAATAAAAACACTTTAAATATCTCACACATTTACATCCCTCCCCCTGGCTATCTAAGAACCACCCACTCTCAGTAGTCTTGACAGACGAGTCTCCTGCAGAGGGAAAGAAAAGACACATACATCCTACCAACATGTGTGTTTGCTTGGAATGAATAGGTCTATCCTAGAAGAAACCCATTCACTCCAATAAGCTGCATAATGTCAAAAAAACAAACAATCGTTGTGCAACACTGCCACCTGGTGACAGTGCTACGGTCAAGACACTCATCACTTCCAGATGAACTTTCCTCTTGAACATTTTCTCTGTGATCCTACACTATCTAAAACCCAAAGTCACTGATTTCTTCTGAGCGCAAGGAGAAGGAGGGAGAACAAACAAAACACAGCTCCCATATTTCCAACGAGTAGAACTGCCCAAATACAAAAAAAAACTAGGGCACAGTCCCTGTGTTCAAGAAAAGGCACTCCGGAAAGTGCAGTCAGGAATAGAATTAGAAAAACACACGGGAGTCTCTTTTTTCCCTTACAGGTAAAACCTTGGATGAGGCCGTGATATAGGCTTCAGACGGTCATCAAAAGCCTCCACATGGTACTCAATACTTTTTCCTTCTTTGCGGCAGATCACCACTTTGTCCGCATGAATGTGTCTTCCCAGCATCCATTTAGCTTTACAGTCCTGAAACTTCTTGGTGACCGTTGGTGAACAAGAAAGGTACCGCCGTGCTTGCTGTACTTTCAATTTGTCCCATACAAAGGTATCATACCACCTTTGCCGAAAGACCTCCTCCTCATAGAGCAGCTTCCGAGGCAGATACGGGTATTCCCACCCATATTCCTGAGCAACCTTCTGGCCAAAGAGATGCTGCAGTCTTGACAAAGGTGGCATAGTAGCTCGGTCTCCTTCTCCAGGTGGAACAATCGCTTCTGGGTGGCGAGGTGCGTTCACCACCTCGGTGGACCTGGGCCTAGGAGCCCGCAGTGACTGACGTTGCACTCCCGCAACAGGAGCAGGTGAAATGGATGTTGAATCCAGAAGGGGAACTTTAGACAAAGTACCAGCTTCATCCCCTGGCGCCGGGGCCTCTACCCGGGGTGTACTTTCTCCAGTAGACATGGGTAGGTCCCTCGTGACACGGGCCGATGGTAGCTTCATCTTGTCCCATCCCTTCTGTTGGAAGATTTTGTCTATCTCCCCATCATCGCCATTGTCAGACAATGAATCCAGGTCAGAGGTGTCGTAGCACTCAGCGGGCAGATAATTCCCAGTCAAGGAACTATCCCCCTTGACGGCCTCTACCGACTGTGGGCCACCGCCACTTTCTACCACACAGACAGTCCCAACCCCTGGCTCATCCGGACCTTTAAACGAGCAGGGATGTCCAGGACGTTGTCTACCGAATCCATCCAGGTCAGGCAAGCAGTGGGGCGAAGCTCTTCCACGGCCACACAAGGCCATCACCAGGCCGACTTTTCTCTTCGGTGGCCGGAGCAGGGAGCTGCTGGTGACCGAGGCAGCATCCTCGGATTTTTCTCTTTTCATCTCCGCTTGGGCAGTCACTTTGCCCGGATCAGTGCGCACGGGGAACGCACCAGCATCGATCTCTCCCTCCGGAGTGGCAGTCCCTGTGAGGTAGTTGAGGTGGAAAGCGCAAGGCTTTTCTGTGGATGGTTCCACCTCGAAGAGGAATTCTTTGCAGACCTCACAGCGCCCGAACGGCTTCAGCTGGACCACCAGTCCCGAACAGCCGGGACAGATCACACCGAGGGCCTCCATGTCTCTGCAGGTGTACAGAGCCAATCGCCCCCGGGCCTTAGTCTTATCCCCGTATCCATAATCGGAGCAGCCAGAGAAGACATATCCGCGAAGGAAGGAACAGAAATCCACGGAGCACTTGAAGCCATCCTCTCTCTTTGCTGCTCCATTGCGCACTGACCCACCTGCGCCGGAATCTCCACGTGTGTACCTCCACATGGCCAGACTCCTCCCACCTTCTGCACTTGTTCGCGGGCTTTTCCCTTGCCCCGCCCACGAACTACACAGTTATGGGTTGCCTCATGGCGCGTTGGCTAATATGGCCGACCTACTTGGAACTCTTCTGGGCAGCAAAGTTCAATTTCAGACACCATACACATATCCCAGATACGATGCCCCCACGTGTAGCGGCCTCACCTCTCTCTCTTTCTTTATCGGTTATATGGCTCTTGTCTAGGGGTACCTGGGAGAGAGAGAGAGAACACACCACGGCCCATGTCCTCCGTGACTGGTAGGTGAAGACCAGAGATTGGGCTTTTGTGTAAGTGTCCTAGAGTCAAGTCCAGTCCTTCGTCCCTGACTCCTTTGCTTGAGTAACCCAAGTTCCACACAGTGAATAGGTACAACTCAGTTTTATTCTTCTCGCCAAGCAATAAAACAATCTTTCTCCTTTGGAAAAGGAGGGGGACAGATTGAGGCACAATCCTTTCCCTTTTTGCTGCTGCCCACTGTGCTGTCACCAGTGGTGAATAGTCACTGCCACTGACTAGGTAATAGAACGTGAATTACCTTCGCTCACTTTGCCCCTGTCAGGGGAAGAAATCCGTCCAAGGGAGAAATGGAGGCCTCTCCGTCACCAGCGATGCTGCGCCGGGCTCTTCAGAGAAGTTACTGCGCACCAGTCCTCACGAACTCAGACACGGGCACCCAAGGATTTAGGGCCCCCTCGGATTCCTCCACCCTCGCGGAACTCAGTCGAAGGTACTGAGCCCCAGGCCTCCGCCATAGTACCTCACCCCAGGCTAAAGGTGCCTGAGATGGACTCCATCCCTGCTCCAGCTAGGCCAAGGGCGCCCAGGCCTGAAACACCGGAACGCCAGCACCCAAGCTAAAGGTGCCTGGGTGCGGCCGCGTCCTCCGACTCTCTTCCCAAAACCGGGGGTTCGCCCCTTTTATGACCTCTCCCTTTGCGTCCCAGCGGGTTCCCCGCCCCGCTGTACCAGCTCCAGGGGAGGACAAAAAGGCACGGTTTGCGGTGTGAGTTCAACTCCGGCCCCAGGCAACAGCACCACCCAGGGGCCCTAAGGAACCTCACACCACCAGAGTCCTCACATAATTCAAGTACCTGCTACATATGTGTAAACTTTAAAATCACAATCACATCCTCTGATACTGCTTATTTGCAGCAATTTTGCCGCAATTTTGATGTGACTGGAAACAAAGCCTGTATATTCTCAAAGGTCTATGGACCTCAAGTCGCATCAAAGTGGGACCAAAGTAGTGCAGGGACTACTTTGAAATCGCTGCGACTTGAAGTCACACAGATATGAATGGTACTCATTGGAAATCATGGGGAAGGACTTGTCATGCGACTTTGCAGTCCCAAGTCGCATGATAAGTCGCTCTAGTGAAAACCAAGCCTTATGCCGCGTACACACGATCGATTTTCTTGCAATTTTTTTTCTTGCCGTTTTTCACGTCGTTTTTTTCATGTTTCCTCTCAAGCCTGTCTTGCGTACACACGATCATTTTAAAAAACGATGAAGCAAAGCGCAGTGACGTACAACACGTACGACGGCACTATAAAGGGGAAGTTCCGTTCTAATGACGCCACCCTTTTGGGACACTTTTGCTAATTCCGTGTTACCGCGTGTTAGTAAAAGTTTGGTGAGAGACGATTCGCGCTTTTCAGTCTTCGTGCTTTGAAGATCGTTTTGTGGAGTTCAGTTTGTGCCTGTGGGTTCGTATCTGTTTGGCAGTGCTTGTAGTCAGTTCGTATCTGTTTATTCAGTGCGGTCTGCTCTGCTCGTTCCTGTTTTTCAGCTTGTTCTTCATTGGCCTTGCTGTTCTTCCGTGCGTTCTTCTAGTTCGTTCTGTTCAGCCGACCGTTATCTAGCCATGTTGCGGCTACGTACTCGTCGTAGAGTTTGTGCTGTAGTTGGTGCAGGGGTTCATGCTGTATCCCGACTCCATGCCATGAACAGGGTCAGGAGGAGTTCATGGACCAAGAATTGGTTGCTCCAGCGGCACCAATTCTGTCACATGCCTTTGTTGCGGGAGATCAGGGAGAATAATCCTGATGATTTCAGGAATTTTCTCAGGATGTCTGACCCCGTATTTCAGCATCTGTTGGCTTTGGTGTCCCCCTACATTACTAGGCAGGACACAGTTATGCGTTGCGATACCTGGCGACTGGGAGAAGCCTGTAGGACCTTAAGTTCTCCACAGGCATATCCCCCCAGGCTCTGGGTATCATTATACCAGAGACTTGTTCTGCCATCCTTCAAGTTTTGCAGGAGGACTATATTAAGGTAAGTTTTCTTCTTAAAAAGCTCACTTTTTTTTTTTGGGTGTTGTATACTTTATTTTTGGCTTAATTATCAGTCCCTAATTCACATGATTCTTAGCTGCAGGGAATGTCCCCTTTCTCCCCATGTATTTATTGTAAAAGTGTGTGGTTTGAGGCCTACCTTTTAAATGTGCCTTACTTAACCTCTCCAGCATGCTATCCCGGAGCCATACCTACCTTGCCTAGTCATTTCCATGTATTTTATTCTATGCTCCATCGTAGTGCTTTACCCAAAACGCACACAAAATTTGGGCTAGGAATGTTTTTTTTTGGTTTACTTCATACAGAGTGCTACAGCCTTCATTTGTGATATCCCCAACTCATCTTCAACCCCCCCCCAACTTTTTTGTAAGGGTTTGTTCTTGGTTTGTTGTTGCTTACTAATATTTTGTTTTTTCTTTTTCTACCAATGTTGGCCCTGAATGTTTTAATGAAATCTGCTTTCAATGTTTCTTTCTCAAATTATTAATTTATTTTTGCTTTTATTCCACAGTTCCCTTCTTTGCCACATGAATGGCAGAATGTGGCTTCCGAGTTTGCCCACCGATGGAACTTTCCGAACTGTGGAGGAGCCATCGACGGCAAACATGTTCGGGTCGTCCCACCACCCCATTCGGGATCCTTTTATTACAACTATAAGGGGTTCCACAGCATCGTGATGATGGCAGTGGTGTCGGACACCTACGATTTCCTCTATGTGGACGTTGGCAAGAATGGCAGGATGTCTGATGGAGGAGTATTTGCCCAGACGGAGTTTGGGGGACGGCTCCTTTTGGATCTGCTGGCCTTGCCACCAGCGGAGCAGAATGTGGAGGGACTTCTGTTTGTGTTTGTGGCGGATGAGGCGTTTGGCCTGGGACCCCATTTGATGAGGCCATTCCCGCAACGCACCCTCAACCCTGAGAGGAGGGTGTTCAACTATCGGCTGGCCAGAGCCAGAAGGTTGGTGGAAAATGCCTTTGGCATCATGGCCAGCCGATTCCGCCTCTTCCTGACCTCCATCCACCTTGCCCCATACAAATGGAACCATGTGGTAATGACTTGCTGTGTGCTGCATAATTTCCTACGGGTGGATTCCACCAGTTATCTGGCTTTGAGTGGGCCTGAGGCCTCTTTATTGAATAATGAAACTTTAGTGGCCCTGGAACCTGGCCGGCCAGGCTTGGCCCCCCAAACCGGACGTGAGGTCCGTGACAAATATGTCGATTATTTTGTGGGTAGGGGGGCCATTGAAATGCCTGAACAATTTTAACCTTATCATTTAGCAAAATAAATATTTTTTGGGATTAAAGATTGGTTTGGTGTTTTAATTTACTAATGTTTTATGTTTCTGGTAGGTTTACCTAGTGCACTTGTATTGCCATGTGTATTTAGCATTCTTAATTTGCCTTCATTGTCAGTGTAAACACAAAACATTGAGTAGTTCACTTAGCACAACATTTACATAATGAAGCCACATTTTTTGAGAATCAAAATACCTTTATTGTTTTTTTTGGGGGAAACTTCCTTTGAAATGTAGATGTCCCCTTAATTTTTGAGTTTTTAAAACGCATGACGAGCCATGCATAAACAAAATATCTTAACAAATATTTGTTAAAAATAAACATACACTAGTCCTTTAAAGGTGAAAACAAAAACAAACCTGCCAAAACACAGCAACTTCAACCTTCTTTTGTTAAAAAAAATTAAACACACCCAAGCACAGCCATGATCTTTTGTAGCCTTTCCTCCAGCCGCTTTGTATTTTGCCTGATCTCTGTCAAGTCTCCCTTTATTTTTTCGAGGTCACGACAGCAGACCATGAGGTATTGGATCAGGATCTGGGCACTATGATGTGTCAACTTATCGGGGTCTTCGGCCAGAACTGCTTCTAAAATAAAAAAAAAACATGTAGTATAGAATATGTAGGCCTACATCTATTAACCTGCATCTGTCTGGTTTGACACTGACCTGTTGTGGTGCCACTTTCCACTTCCACAACCTCACGTTCCTCTCCATCATGTGGTTCTGGGGGTATTGTTGAAGGTGTTGGCATTTTAGACACATCTGACGTAGCTTTTTGAATCCCTATGGAGATTGCACGAAAAGGTATAGTTTCATTAGTAGTGAATATATTTGAGTGAAATTTAAAGCATGATTAAATAATTGGTAAACATAATTTTGAAGTGTGTTCTATTTTTAAATATACCCCCAGTGACAACCGGAACACATGATTGGATACATAGCCAAAAACATAGCATATCCTTTTAAAAAAAAAATTGACACATTGTAACACCCCAAAGTATATACACACGATCACCTGTGTGTGACACCCTCAAGGTTTTTGGCTTTTGTCCCACACTTGTACTACTGCGTTCTGTTGTTTAATCAGCTGCTGAGCATTCACACCCCTAAACATTACCATGCATATCCTTATTTTTTCCAAAAAATTGTCCTTTGGATTGTATCCAAAAAAAAAAATGGTTACCAAATTTGCTCCCCCAAATAAAAATTAATACATGTGTGCTCACACTGGATGAACCCAAAACATCGTTTTATGAACTGTACGGAGAAAGAGGTTTAATACGTCCATTTACTGTGCGGACGAACCAGAAAGATGGTATCTTTCACTGTACTATATCAAAGACAAAAATACACGACATAATTCAAGTAATAATCTTTAGCAGGGAAAATAGAAAATAAATACTTTACTTTTCCTAAAACTTTCTTGATTCTTTTGTATTGGTCGGGCTCCCGCAACTTCAGATCAGACCAACGTTTTCTGAGCTGTTCCTTCGTTCTGCACACCCCGAATTTCTTGCGAAGAGTTTGGACCACTTTGCCCATAATTTTTGTCTTGACAAGATTAGGCCTTTCATAAGGACCATGCTTGGCATCATAATCCTCCCTCTTCAAAATGGCGACCATCTCCACCATTTCCTCGAATGACATGTTGGATGCCTTATATCTCCTGGGTCGGGATTTGGGCTCCTCAGGAATTTCATCCTCTGTCGAGGTAATCTCTGTCACCTGTGGCTCCGCCATGTTGATAAGCACTACGACGAGTGAGAAGGGGCGGGGAAAGTACAATATTGAACGTCAGGGGCGGGCAAAGCTTCACGCATGCGCAGTGTATATCAAGTGAAGAACCATGTGTCGCAAAAACGTTCATTTGGCGGGAGAGGGAGTTAGCAACGAACGTGTTGACGAAGGTACATAACAATTTAAGGATTTGAGTTTCATCAGAGGAGATTTGGGGCTTCTAAATATGTGGAAAATGCAGATTTGATGAATGTTGCCTGAAACATATGTATTTTGTTGTTTCTTGATTTTACAGAGAGAATGAATTCATTTAAGAACCCGGAGTTCATGGGGGAGTTCATTGATAAATGGAAAGAACTACCTATCCTATGGCAAACAAAAAGTGGCGGAAATAAAAATAAAGTGGCCAGGACAGCAGCACTGGAGAGCCTGCTTGCATTTGTGCAAACCAAGATACCCACAACAACTCTCCAAGATGTGAAAACCAAAATTGCGACCATCAGAGGGACATACAGGACCCAGAGAACTATGGTCCTGAGGTCCCAGAGGTCAGGTGCTGCAGCAGATAAGGTTTATAAACCCAGTCTGTGGTACTACAGCAAGCTTTCTTTTCTGGATGACCAGCTGGAAGTGCGGGAATCTCTCTCCACCCTTCCCCCCAGAGGTCAATCCAGCCTTCCTTGTAGCCAACCCTCCAGCCTTCCCTGCAGCCAGACCTCCAGCCTTCCTGGCAACCCTGCTCTGGCTTCCTCTGAGGATCAAGATGAGGTCCTTGAGGAGGCAGATTTGGATATATGGAGCCAGGTAAAGTATTGATATCTACATTTATATCTTACTAAATTGATGAATTAAAATTGATGTAGTATTGTTAGGTATTTAATGTACTACAAAATAAATAGTTAAAGAGCAAGATACAGTAGTGGTCTAATTTAATGTGGACAAGGCAACAAAATCAGGATGCGGAATCAAGGAAAATGACATAAATTTTCACATTCAATTCAACAATGTCTAGAGGTGAACAATGTGTGTGATTGATGGTGTGAAAAAATACATAATGTGCCTTTCTTTTTTTACAGCCAGAGCAGAGCCAGGAAGAGGGTGATGTTGGGGATCAGGAGGAGGCAGGGCCCAGTGGCACCCAGGAGGAGGCTGGGCCCAGCACAAGAGCCCAGATGCCTCCCCTGATAGTTAAACCACAAGGGCCAGGGAGAGGTAGGCAGGTGGAGGAGGAAACAAGAGACTTCATCAGAGAAGCAACAGCGGCCCTCAGGGAGGCACCCTCTGCTGAGGAGGGCTTTGCCGCAGTCCTCGCGCAGAAGCTAGGCCAAATGGACTTGCGGCAAAAGCTCTACAGCGAGAGCCTTCTTTTAAAAGTCATCAACAAGGGATTTCTGGGGGAGCTCACCAAGTACACTGACATCACAGAGGTTGTCCCTACTCCTCCACCTCCTCCTCCTCCTCCTACTACTCCTCCTGCCACAACCTCTCCTCCTGATCCCCAGCCTCCGAGGAAGAAACCAACCAAGGCTGCAGAGAAGGCTGGAGAGAAGGCTACAAGGAAGAGGAAAAAATAATGCCTGCTGTAGTACCACAGACTGGGGACATATATGACTTATCTGCTGTGGCTCCTGACCTCTGGGAGTTCAAGCCAAGATTGGGCTCCTTTTTGTTTTTGATCTAATCTATAGTTTGGTTTTCACATCTTGGATGGTTGTTGTGGGGTCAAAGGGATGCACAAATGCAAGCAGGCTCTCCAGTGCTGCCTTTCCCTTTAATTTCTTATGTTCCTAAATAAAGGTTTTTTGATTTTGCCTTAAAATACTTGACTATGTGATTTGTATTTCAAAAGACAGTTTGCTAGGGAGCAGGCAGGGACATTTCAAATAATATTATTGTTATTAACAAGGGACACAAACCTCCATGAGGCAAAATGAGACAAATTTTGAAGGTTGGTGTGGTAACTTTACACAAGAATAATTTAAGGAAAAAATAAATAAAAAGGCCACAAAAAACAAAAAATTATAAATATAGACTTTAAAAAAAAAAAAGGGGATATTTACATTTATTCATGAATTTATGAGGGAGATGCGGCTTAAAAATAAAATTTTGTTATCATTAAATCAATTAGGAATTACTTTAGAAACAAGTTTGGCATAACTCTCAATGTCATTAGCAAAAGAACGTAATTGTATAAGCATTATCAAAAGCAGAACGGAATGCGCAGCATTAAAACAATGCTATTAATTCCACCGTGACGAATGTGCCATCTCCATTTCCAACGCTAGCTTTACCAAAACGAGCGCTCCCGTCTCATAGTTGCTTCTGAGCATGCGCGTTTTTTTCACTTCGTGAAAGCATACACACTATCGTTTTTCACGTCGTTAAAAAAAACGACATGAAAAACGACGTGAAAAAAGAGAGCATGTTCGAAATTTTTAATGCCCGTTTTTCACGTCGTTAGAAATGCATACACACGATCATTTTTAATGGCCATTTTTTAAAATGGCATTTTTAACGGCATGAAAAACTATCGTGTGTATGGGGCATTAGAGAGCATGTTTTTTTTTATTCCACTGTACACGATCTGATGCCTGTGTTTTTTTATTTTATTATTTCACTATAGTTCTACAGACACTGAGATGAAAATGCAAGCTGTAGACCCCAGGACTGGCTGGCTGCTCTTCACAACCACTCTACAGAACAAATCTACACCCTCTATGTAGCAATGCAATGCTGACAGATCTAGGTGGCTCTGTTTCATTATTCCATCACTAGTTTCCTTCACTTCCCAAACATTTCTTCTATTCCTCCTTTCCTCCTTTTTCTTTTGAGTTCCTTCTTTACATTCATCCATTTCTTCTCTTTGTAATATTCATTTTTACCCCCTCTTTTTCTCCACCCACATTATTCTGTACTTGTCACCATTCTTTACCCCTCCTTTCTTTGCCTCCCTTTCTTTCCTTGTTTCATTGCCTTCTGCTTTTCTATATTTTGCCTGTTTTTCTTCTTTCCTTTTCTTCATTCATCATCTACTTTTCTTTCTTTATTCCTTCACTCTTTTCATTTTCAATCATTCACCCCCCCCCCTCCCACTTCCATTCTTTTGATTATCTTTCTTCTCTCCTTCTCTTTCATCCTTCAATTTATTTTTTCTTCTCTCGCCCTTCTTTTCTTCCCTCTTCCTTCTTTTCTTCTCTCCCCCTTCTTTTCTTCACTTGTACACACAGAAGCAGGGCTTCCGTGTGTGCAAGTAACAATAGCGAGTGGCAGGCAAGGGGCTAGGGCCAGAGGTGGCAGAACTTGGTTCCGGTACTTTCTATCTGAAAAAAAGCCCTGTGCACAAAGGGCGATTAGGTTGTGCCCAGACACACTCGGCACACCCTGTGCGCATGCCTATGGACCGTTCATAGGCGTGCCCACGGGGTGTGCCAGGTGTGCCCAGGCACACCCTAATCATCCCTGTGCTCTTGTTCTTTGCTGCCTGCAACATGTCCCTACAATGTCCCTATAACACCGCCAGTGCCTGGGGTCGGGTCCGGCCGGCAAAAACAGCTGTGTGCTGCTGCTGCTGCGAGTGGAAGGATTGAGCAGCGAGGGAACTAGGACCGCCACGGAGTAACCCAGCTGGGAGCCTCATTTGCCGATGCAGCTTCTATAGTTCCGGCTGCAGGTCCCGCAGGCGCCGGCGGAGTGATCCACAACTGCACTCCGCCCCCCCTCCGGCCTTTCTCTACCCTAGAAGCAGCGGACCATCCTGGATAGCGGCAGACGAGTGGCTTCAGGCAGCCTGCTAGATCAAGGTAAGTGAGAGAGACAGGCAGACAGCACTGAGCAGGGCAGCGGGTGGACAGATAATGCACTAAAAAAAAAATAGACAGCCAAGCCAACCAATTGATGAACCTTACCCAGGGCCCTGGCTTGTCACTACATATATATATATATATATATATATATATATATATATATATATATATACATATATATATACACTTTTATGCTGACAAGCCAGGGTTCATATAGTTTTAATTGTATATGTAATATATATTTATTTTTACACAATATATATATATATATATATATATATATATATATATATATATATAGTGTAAAAATAAATAAATAAATAAATAAATATAAATATTTCTATATATATATACATACAATTAAAACTATATGAACCCTGGCTTGTCAGCAAAAAAGTGCGTATTTATTTTTATATATATATATATATATATATATATATATAGAGAGAGAGAGAGCGAGAGAGAGAGAGAGAGATATACTACATGTCTTTGGTATAAAAAAATAAAATCCCAAGTGTATATTAACCACTTCCCATATGCCCACAGCCCCAATATCTGGCGGTCGGAAAGCAGTACCAAATGTGGGTTAACGTACCAGTACGTCAGCCCACATTGGAGCAGTGGCGGCTGGTGCTCCAAATTTTTTTGGGGGGCGCAAACTGAAAAAAAAAAACATCAATTGCAGCTACTGTGCCCATCAAACGCAGCCACTGTGTCCATCAAATGCAGCCACTGTGCCCATCAAACGCAGCCACTGTACACATAAATTGCCGCTACTGTGCCATCAAACGCAGCTACTGTTTCCATCAATTGCTGCCAGTGTGCCTGTCAATTGCTGCCACCGTGCCCATCAATTACCGCCACCATGCCCATCATTTGCCGCTACTATGCCCATCAATTGCCGCTACTGTGCCCATCAATTGCCGCTACTGTGCCCATCAATTGCCGCTACTGTGCCCATCAATTGCTGCCAGTGTACCCATCAATTGCTGACACTGTGCCCATCAATTGCTGACACTGTGCCCATCAATTGCTGACACTGTGCATCCCCCGCCCGTCCGACACTTACCTGTCTTGGTGGGGCAGCAGGTCACGGCGGCGGTGTCCTGCACGCTCCTCGATGTCTTCTCCCGTCCTCTTTCCATCCTCTGCTATGATTGGATGCCTGATAGGAGTCCAATTATAGCGCCTGTCGTTTCAGACAATCAGGTGACAGGTAACAGACCCGAGCACCTGATTGGCTGAGAGGCGGTTTAGTGTTAGGAAAGCGAATATTCATTCGCTATTCGCTTTCCTAACACAACGCTGAGTGAACTGCGAGCGCCCAGCATGGTGCCCGCTGTTTAACTTTTTGGACGCCTATTAGAGCCTGTGGCTCTAACCAGGTGCTTCCAAAAAATACCCCACCACTGTAATTCAGGCTCCCAGCGCCCGAAAAGGCTCTGAGCACCTTAACGGGGGGTGGCAGCGACGACCATAGATAGATTCATGCAATGCATGAATCTATTTACGGTGATAGAGAGGTAGCAGGAGAGAGGGGGCGGCGCCCGTGCGCCCCTTATGGATGCACCGCCACTGCATTGGAGACTCCTGCGTGGCTCACAAAGCGCATCACTGGGAGCCCTGCGATGGATGTGTGGCCTGGACACAGTGAATCACATTACCGCTGGTCTTGTACCATGTGACTGCTGTGTCCAATCACAGCAATCACATAGTAAATAATGCAAACTGAAAGCAAGCATTGGTTCTCTCTGCTCTCTTTGTGACTGCAGTGACTCGCAGACTGCAGTGCCAGGCTGCCCCAGTGGCCCTGATCACTGTCCCAGTGTAATAACAAATGCATCCAGCACCTGTCACCTGTCCCAGTGTCACCAATGATCACAATAAAATGCCATACACCATACCAATTTCATGATCACTGCCATACACCACACCAGCACCCTGATCACTGTCATACCAGCATCTTGATCACCGCTATGCCCCATACCAACATCCTGATCACCGTCATACCCCATATCTATACCCCAAACCAGCGCCATGATCAATGCCATATCAGCATCCTGATCACTGCCATACCCCATACCAGCGTCCTGATCATCATCATCATCATAACCCATACTAGCACCCTGATCAATTGTAATATATATATATATATATATTGTGACAGCAGGAAGGTAAAGTCACCTGGTTGCATCCAGGGGGGTAGATATATTTCGCCCAGATTCAGGCTTTACGCTGACTTATACAGCTAGGTGGAGAGTTGTATAAGCCCAGCTGAGACTAGTGGGCTCATTGATGACTCATACCTCTAGGGAGAGGGCTGGGCGTCGTGCAGACAGGGAGTTGATGAGGCCAGCTGAAGCTTGTCAGCTCATTTAGGCCTCTATAAAAAACTCCCAGATTCATTAGATGTTAGCTCATGCCTGGAAGCAGACCTGTGTGGACTGTCTAGGGAGAGTGAACCCCTGTGCGGTGAGAGAAAGCCTGTGTGGCTATATTTTGCTTGGACATTTAAAACCAGGGACTAGGACAGCACTAGGCTGATCCCAGTCGTTAGTTAGGAAACCTGTAAGTTTAGTCAGAGGTCAAGTTGACCAGGATTTATTTTGTTTATGTTTTTTTTGCCTTGCTGTGTTTTTGTCACTGTAAATAGAAAATAAACCGCACCTTTTTGATTTTGAAAACCACAACCTCCGTCTGCTGGGCCTGTTTTGGGTGGGGAGCCCATCCCGGGGGTCACACATACCCGCTGCCGAGCTAGCCCCCTCACAGTTGGTGGAGAACCAGTGGCAGTTTTTTTTAAGCCAGCATGGAGGAGATACTGAAACAGCTGGCTCTAGCAAATGCCAATCAACAGCAGACAAATGCAGGTTTGCAAAGGAGCCTTGCAGCCCAGCAGCAAGCTCATCAACAGAGCCTTGCAACTTTACAACAGAGTCTGGAGGCTCAGCAACAAGCCCAACAGCAATCTGAGGCCCGCTTCATAGACCTGTTGCAGAAGCAAGAGCAGAGACTACAACAACAGATGGAAGCAGTAATGCAGCAACGTCCGCAGACCAGTGAGGAAAGCCGTCCCACTAATACCGCGTCCTTTGGGGTGAGTCGTTTATTGACAAAAATGACTGGAGAGGATGATCCAGAGGTATTTTTGACCACATTTGAAAGGACCGCTGAAAGAGAAAAGTGGCCTGAGGAGCAGTGGGCTGGACTAGTGGCTCCTCTGTTAACTGGTGAATCGCAGAAAGCTTACTATGACCTAGAGCCTAACCAAGCAAAAGACTATGTGATGCTAAAAGCTGAAATATTGGCAAGGCTGGGTGTCACCCTGGCTGTCCGGGCTCAGCGTGTGCATAACTGGACTTTCCAGCTTGGAAAACCCCCCAGGTCTCAAATGTATGATCTCATTCACCTGAGCAGAAAGTGGCTACAGCCAGAGACTTTGTCCGCACCAAAGATTGTGGAACGTGTTGTAATGGATCGGTTTTTGAGAGCTCTTCCTACTGCCATCCAAAGGTGGGTAAGCCATGGAGACCCAGAGACGGCCGATGGTCTTGTGGATCGTGTGGAGAAATACTTGGCTACAGAGAACCTGACGGCCTCTTCCAGAGACACTCGGACTTTCCACCCTAAGACCAGACCATCCCCAGGGGCGGATAAGAGGATTCCAAGGGGTGAGGGTGGAGAGAGTGAGAGGGTGGGAGCTCTACCCCAAGTTTGGCGAGAACAGCCTGGGAAATCAGCGGCTCAAGAGGCCGCAAGAAGGATCGTTTGCTACCGCTGCCGGCAAGCGGGACATATTGCAGCAAATTGCCCGGTTGTGGAGGAACCCATGCAGTGTGACTTTCTGACGGGCAGACGTCAGTCGCTGTGTGCGACAGTCGCATGCACTGCCATTCGGGGAACTGAGAAACATTTATGCAAAATGTGTATTAATGGTAGAAATGTTGTGGTATTGCTGGATTCAGGTAGCCTTGTGACCCTGATAAAGGCTGAGTTAGTTAAAACAGAGGTCTCTGGGAATAGCAAGGTAGCCGTTATTTGTGTGCATGGGGACACCCGAGAGTATCCAGTGACTACGGTGTGTTTCGAGACCCCCAAAGGTACCCTCTCTCATCCAGTGGGCTTAGTATCTCAGTTACCGCATGACGCCATTGTGGGAAGGGATTTTCCGAAGTTCTGGGAACTGTGGGATGATCCTGAGCCCCCCACTGGTGCCCCTATGTACCAGGAATGTGATAGCCAGAACTCCCCTGAGAGTGGTGAGGACTCTCCGGAATTTCCCTTGTCAGTATTGGCAGGGGAGACTCAAGAAACTGGAGAGGAGCCCACCTCCTCAGACGAAAACCTACCGTCTGTGGAGTTTTCTGATCTTGAGGTTCACAGGGAAAACTTTGCCACAGAACAGTTGAAAGACCCCGCCCTAATAAAGGCACGGGAAAACGTAGTGAAAATAGATGGCGAGTTAGTGAACCCAGATAATACTGGCACTTACCCATACTTCAGCGTAGAGAAGGACCTACTGTATCGGGTGGCAAAAAGGGCAGAAGAAACCGTTGAGCAGCTTGTGGTGCCCAAACCTTACAGGAAGTTGGTGTTGGAGTTGGCCCATGGGCACATTCTTGGAGGTCATCTGGGGACAGAGAAAACCCGAGAGAGGGTATTACAGAGATTCTATTGGCCTGGGGTGATGAAGGACATAGAAAATTATTGTTCCTCCTGCCCTGTGTGTCAGAGGTCGGCCCCGATGCCACATTTCCGTAGCCCGCTGGTCCCTCTACCCATCATTGAGGTCCCGTTTGAGAGAATCGCAATGGATTTGGTAGGTCCTATAATCAAGTCCGCTAGGGGGCACCAGTACATATTGGTTATAATGGACTATGCCACCCGTTATCCAGAAGCGATCCCTCTCAGAAATACCTCGGCCAAAACCATAGCCAAAGAGCTATCTCTTGTTTTTAGCCGGGTGGGTATTTGTAAAGAACTGCTTACGGACCAAGGTACACCCTTTATGTCCCGGGTTATGAAAGAGCTGTGTAAATTGTTCAAAGTGACGCAATTGCGTACATCTGTGTATCACCCCCAAACCGATGGGCTGGTTGAAAGATTCAACAAAACCCTAAAACAAATGTTGAAGAAAGTGGTGGATAGAGATGGAAGGGATTGGGACTGTCTACTTCCTTATTTGATGTTTGCTATTAGGGAGGTGCCCCAATCCTCTACGGGATTCTCCCCCTTTGAGTTACTGTATGGGAGACACCCAAGAGGGCTGTTGGATATTGCCAAGGAAACTTGGGAAAGTGAGAGTTCTCCCCACAGGAGTGTGATTGAGCATGTCGCCCTGATGCAAGATCGAATTGCACAGGTAATGCCCATCGTGAAGGAACATTTGGCCCAAGCGCAGTTGGCACAGCAGAGAGTGTACAACCGTGGAGCCAAGACCCGTACCTTTTCCCCGGGGGATAGGATATTGGTACTTGTCCCTACGGTTGAAAGTAAATTCCTTGCCAAATGGCAAGGCCCCTACGAGATAATGGAAAAAGTGAGCGAAGTGAATTACAAGGTCAGACAACCAGGAAGGCGAAAGCCCGAACAGATCTATCACGTTAATCTGTTGAAAGCCTGGAGGGATAGAGAGTCCCTAGTCGCAGACACTTGGTCACCAGCTCAAACTGGTTGCGTGATTCCTGAGGTTGGAATCGCAGCCACCTTGTCACAACCCCAACAACAGGAGGTTAAGGAGTTTGTACTTCGCAACAAGGAGGTATTCTCTGAGCTGCCGGGACAAACATCTGGGGTAGAGCATGACATTATTACCCCGCCCGGTGAAAGGGTGAAGTTAAAACCCTATCGGATCCCAGAGGCCCGACGGGAGGCAATACGGGAGGAAGTACAGAGAATGCTGAACTTAGGGGTGATAGAGGAGTCCCAAAGTGATTGGTCTAGTCCCATTGTGTTGGTGCCTAAACCGGATGGGAGCTGGCGATTTTGTAACGATTTTCGTCAGTTGAACAAAGTTACAAAATTTGACACCTACCCCATGCCACGTATAGATGAGTTGATCGACCGGCTGGGAACAGCCCGATACATGACGACTCTTGACCTCACAAAAGGGTATTGGCAAATCCCCCTGGCCAAGTCGGCCAAAGAGAAAACCGCATTTGTAACCCCAGACGGGGCGTTCCAATATAAAAGAATGCCGTTCGGGTTACAGAATGCGCCGGCCACATTCCAGCGGAAAATGGACCAGATGCTGAGGCCCCATCGGAAGTATGCTGCGGCTTACCTGGATGACATAATTGTCCATAGCACAGATTGGGCCTCACATCTGCCAAAAGTGCAAGCAGTCCTGGACTCTGTTCGGGAAGCAGGGTTTACGGCTAACCCCAAGAAGTGTACCATTGGGCAGGAGGAGGCCAAATATCTTGGGTACACCATTGGGAGGGGAGTAATAAAACCCCAACTCAACAAAGTCGAGGCCATCCAGAGTTGGCCACGTCCCAACAGCAAGAAGCAGGTACGAGCCTTTCTGGGAATCGCTGGGTATTATCGGCGATTCATTCCCCACTTTGCTTCTAAGGCTGTGCCCCTAACCAACCTGACGAAGGGGAAAGGGTCGGTCATGATTAAATGGACCCCCGAGGCTGAGGCAGCATTCCAATTCTTGAAACAAGCCTTATGTAGCCAGCCAGTGTTGTACTCACCCGACTTCTCTAGAGACTTTGTCGTACAAAGTGATGCGTCAGATGTGGGGTTAGGAGCAGTATTGTCCCAGGTCTGGAACGGGGAAGAGCACCCAGTCATTTACCTCAGCAGGAAGTTGAAGTCCCATGAGGTAAATTACGCCACCGTTGAAAAGGAGTGTTTAGCGGTGAAGTGGGCTCTAGATTCCCTTCGGTACTACCTGCTAGGTAGGCACTTTGACATGGTTACGGATCACGCTCCGTTAAAGTGGATGGCTCAAAACAAGGAAACAAATAGAAGAGTGAATAGGTGGTTCCTGGCCCTCCAGGAATTCAACTTCACAGTAAAGCATCGCCCTGGCGTTCAAATGGGGAATGTGGATGCTTTGTCTCGAGTACATGAATGCCTGATTGCTGGTGTTCCAACCCCGAGGTTAAAACAAGAGGGGGGGGTATGTGACAGCAGGAAGGTAAAGTCACCTGGTTGCATCCAGGGGGGTAGATATATTTCGCCCAGATTCAGGCTTTACGCTGACTTATACAGCTAGGTGGAGAGTTGTATAAGCCCAGCTGAGACTAGTGGGCTCATTGATGACTCATACCTCTAGGGAGAGGGCTGGGCGTCGTGCAGACAGGGAGTTGATGAGGCCAGCTGAAGCTTGTCAGCTCATTTAGGCCTCTATAAAAAACTCCCAGATTCATTAGATGTTAGCTCATGCCTGGAAGCAGACCTGTGTGGACTGTCTAGGGAGAGTGAACCCCTGTGCGGTGAGAGAAAGCCTGTGTGGCTATATTTTGCTTGGACATTTAAAACCAGGGACTAGGACAGCACTAGGCTGATCCCAGTCGTTAGTTAGGAAACCTGTAAGTTTAGTCAGAGGTCAAGTTGACCAGGATTTATTTTGTTTATGTTTTTTTTGCCTTGCTGTGTTTTTGTCACTGTAAATAGAAAATAAACCGCACCTTTTTGATTTTGAAAACCACAACCTCCGTCTGCTGGGCCTGTTTTGGGTGGGGAGCCCATCCCGGGGGTCACACATACCCGCTGCCGAGCTAGCCCCCTCACAATATATATATACACACACACACACACACACACGTGTGTTTGAGCTTTGGTTTGAGGTGCACACCCTAATGCAATAGGCTGCGCACGCCTATGGGACCGTTATTAGGGTGACCAGACATCCCCGGTTTCAGGGGACAGTCCCCGGATTGAGGACACTGTCCCCGGACCAAGTCTGTCCCCAGTTTTGTCCCCGGATTGGAATTGAACAGGGGCTGGGGCAATTTCAAAGACAGTCGGTGCAGAATAAAAAAATCAAAAAATCTGAATTACACACCCCCGTTCAGCCGCTCCTACTAGCTTAGGGGGGTGTATTTTTTTCCATTATCTGTGCCCCTTTCTGATGATCATGTGCTGGTCAGAGCGGAGGGAATATTTCTTCAGTTTCGGGTGCATGCCCATCCAGCTCCGCTCGCATGTTCTTCTGCCTTGGCTCAAGTCCCGGCCAGCCGCCTGCCTGCTTATCTACTTGCCTTACCTGGTGGAGTGACCTTTTTCCACTCCCCACCCAGTAGTAGCTGGGGCCCGGAGAGTAAAGCCCTGTACACACGATCGGATTTCCTATGGATTTTAAACCAATGGATTTTTCCATCGGAAATCCGATGAAGCTGACTTCCATCAGTCTTGCCTACACACCATCAGTCAAAAAACCGAACGTCCCAAACGCCGTGACGTAAAACACTCCGAGGAGCCAAGAAAAATTAAGTTCTATGCTTCTGAGCATGCGTCGACTTGATTCTGAGCATGTGTGGGTTTTTTATCCGATGGAGTTCCCCACAGACGATAGTAATTTGCTATCATTTTTTTTTCCATCGGATAAATTTAAAACATGTTCTATTTTTTAACACCAATGGAAAAAAGACCGATGGGGCCCATACACGCTCGGTTTGTCCGATAAAAAAAGTCCATCGGACTGTTTTCATCGGTAAAACCGATCGTGTGTAAAGGTTTAAGACTTGACAGGCTGTGAGGCGGGTGGCGACGGGCAGAGAGTCGCTGATTACCGCCATTACTAGTAAAAAAATAAATATGTCCCCCGATTTCATTTAAAAAATCTGGTCACCTTACCGTTATAGAATGTGGGAAAAAAAGCTATATATCCATATTGAGCTTTTAACAAAAAGAAGTTTGGATTTACATTTGTGTAGAAAATCTCTTTTAGGCCAGATCTCCTCCACATGTATTAGCCACATACACAGCTCTTTACCAGAATGTCGTATGTAAGGTGTGGCAACTGTACTCTTGGCCTAGCTATGTTTGAAAGTGACAGGATCCTTTCATACCTTCTAGATACTGGGCGTATAATTTGAGAAAACACTTAATGAAACTGAATGCTGAAAAACTAATGAAAAATGCATGAAAACAGAAGTGCATAGGTTTGAAGCCAGCCTTAAAAATCAGAAAGGCAACTCTTTGTAATCCCTCACATCTACAAACCCACACTTGTGTATCAGGGTTAATCTGTAGGAAATAGGAGTATACTTCTTGAAACCTGTGCTTAGAACTTCTTCTGTCTGCTTCTAGCTTCACCAATCACCAGCAATAGTAAACAACCAAGTCAGGCTTGCATTTTATTTGTGGCTTAGAGGTATATCTTAGTACTGGCCTTTTTTTTTTACCAACCAGGTTACCAACAAAATGCACTAACTGGTCTCCTGCAGTTCACAATGCCTCTAAATGTACGAAGCAGGGCTGGATCTAGCCTAATTGATCTTGGGTGCAGTTAAAAAAAAGTCAGGGCGCACAATGTCAAACTGTGTGTGAGTCACTGATAGTGTCACGACCTGGGAAATACTAGTATGCATTAGGCTGTCATTAGATTAGGGTGATTAAACAAAACCTGTGCACCCTTATATCAGGAGTCCTCATCAGAGTCCCTCTTTACATTAAGGTCCCCATCAGGGTCCCCAACAGAGTGCCCCCTTACATCAGGGTCTCCACCAGAGTCTCTGTTACATCAGGGTCCCCATTAGAGTTCTCCCTTACATCAGGGTCCCCATAAGAGTCCCCTTTACAGCAGGGTCCCCATCAGAGTTCTCCCTTACATCAGGGTTCCACCAAAGTCCCCCTTACATCAGGGTCCCTATCAAAATGCCTTCTTACATCAGGGTCCCCATCACTGTGCCCCCTTACATCAGGGTCCAAATCAGAGATCCCCCTTACATCAACTGTTCCCATCCAAGTGCCCCCTTACATCAACTGTTCCCATCCAAGTGCCCTCTTACATCAATTGTTCCCATCAGAGTACCATTTTACATCAAGCGTCCCCATCAGAGTGCCCCCTTACATCAGGCGACTGAATCAGAGTGCCCCTTTACATCAAGTATCCCATCACAGTGCCCCCTTACATGGATTGTCCCAATCTGAGTGACCCTTACATCAACTGTCTGCATCAGAGTGCTTCCTGACATAAAATCTGGGGGTAAGACTAAGAATAAGGCAATGGTAAGAAAGTTGTTCTCACTCCCTGTATGAAGCTCAAGGTTTAATTTTTGATTTTGACTGGAGTTTGCCTTTAATATTTGTGTGCAGATCCACTTTTAGACTGGGTTCACACTATTTCAAATTGGATGCGGGTTTCCCTGCATCCAATTCGCATAGCAGGAGATTGCGACCGGCTCTCTATGAAGCCGGTTCACACATCTCCGCAGCGGCTCAGGCGAGAATTGCACAAGAGTCCTGTGCATCTTTTAGTCCATTTCAGGTCTGAATTCAGTCAAAAATTTGGTGCTGAAATCGGACCTGAAACAGTGAATGGGGACGCACCGGACTCCTACTGTGAGCTGGAGCGTGCTGCAGTGTGAACCCAGCCTAAATCCCTTGTCTACCTGGTATTCAAGAGGTTAAAACAAGCTAATAACCCATGGACAATTTTACGTTTTAAGTACTGTGTTTTTTTGCCAGCTGCAATTTAATACCGTGTACACACGATCGTTTTTTCAGATGAAAAAAGTCTAATGGAAATTCCGATCGTCTGTGTGAAACTCCAACAGAGAAAAAACCCACGCATGCTCAGAATCAAGTCGACGCATGCTCAGAAGCATTGAACTTAATTTTTCTCGGCTCGTCTGAGTGTTTTACGTCACCGCGTTTTGGACGGTCGGAATTTTGTCTGATGGTGTGTAGGCAAGACTGATGAAAGTCAGCTTCATCGGAATTCCGATGGAAAATTCCATCGGATTTTATTCCAATCGGAAATCCGATCGCGTGTACAGGGCATTAGGCTTGACATGTTTGGTATCTATTTTCTCTATGCAATACCCACAAAATGTTTTTTATATAACAAAATATTATTCTACAGGACCTCTGCTTTCAGAAATCATATAAATGCTTGGGGGTTTAAAGTAATTTTCTAGAAAACAATGAAGATTTTAAGTGTGTGCAAAAATAAAAACGAATTAAAAGGTTCCTAGTAGAAAGGAGCCTAAAGTGATATTACATTTTTTCGTTTTTTTTTTCAGTTTTAAATAACAAACATGTCATAACTACATGCTCTGTGCAGTGGTTTTGCACAGAACAGCTCCGATACCCTTCTTTTCCTTTTTTCCTGGCTCCTCCCCCTCAAGCAGTGCCCCCAGAGAAAGCTGCTTGCCCTGGGGCACCGCTGCATTCTCATTACTGAGCTGCTGCTCTATGTGTCTATTCATTCTCTCCTCATTGGCTCACTGGCTGTGATTGATAGCAGTGGGAGCCAATGGGACCCCCCCTGCTGTCTCAGCCAATAAGGAGGGAGAGTCCCCATACAGCCGAGGCTATCATGAACATCGCTGGATCAGAGGGGGCTCGGGTAAGGATATACCTGATATAATGCATGAAGGTAAAAAACCTTCAGCCTTCAGAACCACTATTAACTTGTATTCAGCTAGCAGGACATTTGACACAGAAACAATCTCAAATGATTAAATATATTTAGTGATTTATTGTCAGGGCCGCTGCTACCACTAGGCAAACTAGGCAGCAGCCTAGGGCGCCCTGCTGCCTAGGGCACGCGGTCACTGATGTCTCAGCATCAGCAAGCAGCCGCCACTCCATTCGCACATAGTGTCAGAGGCACAGCGACGGCGGGGGACTGTGTCTGTGTCTCGACTCCTAAATGAATGGAAGCAAGCAAACATTGGTAGGCTGCATTGATGGGCGCTGGTGAGGCTACATTTGATGGGCACTGGTAAGGCTGCTTTTGATGGGCGCTGGTGAGGCTGCATTTGATGGGCACTGGTGAGGCTACATTGATGGGCGCTGGTGAGGCTGCATTGATGGGCGCTGGTAAGACTGCATTGATGGGCGCTGGTGAGGCTGCATTGATGGGTGCTGGTGAGGCTACATTTGATGAGTGCTGGTGAGGCTGCATTTGATGGGTGCTGGTGAGGCTGCATTGATGGGTGCTGGTGAGGCTGCATTGATGGGCGCTGGTGAGGCTGCATTGATGGGTCCTGGTGAGGCTACATTTGATGGGCGCTGGTGAGGCTGCATTTGATGGGCATTGGTAAGGCTACATTGATGGGCACTGGTGAGGCTGAATTTTATGGGAGCTGGTGAGGCTGCATTTGATGGGCACTGGTGAGGCTGCATTGATGGGCGCTGATGAGGCTGCATTTGATGGGTGCTGGTGAGGCTGCATTTGATGGGCACTTCATTAAAAAGGTGGGGTTTACATGGGCAGGAAAAAGCGGGTGGAGTCAGGGGTGGAGCCGGGGGGGGCAGCAAAATTAGGTTTCGCCTAGGGCAGTGGTTCTCAACTCCTGTTCTCGGGACCCACTAACAGGCCAGATTTTAAGTATTACCTTGGGGAGATGCAGACTAGAATACTGCAATCACTGAGCAGCAAAGGATATCACCTGTGATGTATTTCAGTTATCTTGCAAACCTGGCCTGTTAGTGGGCCCTGAGGACCGGAGTTGAGAATCACTGACCTAGGGTGTCAAAATCCTTTCACCAGTCCTGTTTATTGTGATTCAAGGACATTTAATTCCCAAAAACATTTACTTAACTGGGAATATTCTGTGCAAATGCAATCTATATCCAATCTGTATCTAGATGAATCTGTAAATGATTATCATTACAGTACATACAAATTATTCTTTATATTCTCCAGTTCATTTTCCCAATACAAACAAATTCAGGCAGATGTATTCTGTTTGGACTAGACTAAAGCGTTCTTTATGATGTTTCGGTCAGCAAGTTATATTCAAAACAGGCCTGCCTAACCTGAATTATAGCATTCTGCGCAGGATTTTATCACGTCCTTTATCTTATCTAGATGCAGTTACCTGCACAAACATGGCTGATAGTGTACATTCAACAGGAAATAATCAATGAAAGATTTAGAGCTGCTAAAATATCTACATTAATCATAGACTGGAGCACAGACCTTAAGATTTATGATTCTTTACACATTTTTCACACATCACCAGAGTTCAAGATTATCACTAGTTCAGCATGTCATGGTCTGATCATATTTCTACATTTACACCTTTCCACACAGCTGCTTAAGTTTTCCCAAAATGATTCTACCATATGTGAAGCAGTGAATAGAAAAGGCATGGATATGTTAGAAATTAGGTTTATTTTTTAAATTAACCCCCGCCATTGCTGAGAACCCAGCGTGTAGCTGGCCAGCTAAGACCTGTCCTAGGTTGCTAATGTGGCTTACATGCATATACAGCTAGACCTGCTAATAATGTTAAAACAGTGCATATGCTCATTTGTGAGAGATAACAGCAGAGTTATTTACTGTGACTTTATATATGGATGTCATATAACAATTGTATATTGTGTTCACAGAAGAAAAAGAAAAAATATACCTTTAAGAGTCATTTCTATATACAGAAAGGTAAGCTTAATGACAGCAGAATTGCAACCAGAAAGCATAGAGTTAAGCTTTTGTGACTCATCAGAAGTTTTAACCAATCACAACCAATCTCACTGAGCAAGAGTCTTTGGCCTATCACAGCCAGCATTACACCCATGTTCTGTCTAGGAAATCTCCTAGCACATTGTTAGAACTCATTACACCAGAAAGAGTAGATCTGAACAGTTCAGATCCATCCAGAGTCCAGTTTTATGGAAGAAAGTGGCCAAAATAGGTATTTAATACAGTTATATATGTTCCTATTGTTAATAATGTGATTAGAACTGTATACTGAAACTAGTTATGTGTTCACTTGTAGTTCCACCAAACCAGGTTTCAAACCAGATTTCAAACCAACAAACAAACAGCAATATAAAGCAAGTCCCAGAGAGATCATAAAGTGTCTAAAGCATGGATATGCAATTAGCGGACCTCCAGCTGTTGCAAAACTACAAGTCCCATCATGCCTCTGCCTCTGGGTGTCATGCGTGCTGCTGTCAGCGTCTCGCTATGCCTCATGGGACTTGTAGTTTGGCAACAGCTGGAGGTCCGCTAATTGCATATCCCTGGTCTAAAGTATTTAAAGTGAAAGTACAGATACTGAAGAGAGAAATATATCTACCATTTTATGTAGAATTACAAGATTGAACAGTTGAACCGCCATTTGTTATACTTTATTCTACACGTGTTTGTACATGGACTTTCTGCTGCTAAATTGTCAGTGTTATATATGAAGTAAAGCTGAAGTGAATAAAGAAGTTATCTTAAAAGTTTGGTGTGCTCTTTAAACCTACTGCTTCCATAGAACGGCGCTAGAGGAATTATAAAGTAACAGATAGTCTTGTTTGGACTAAAAGATCAGAGAAATCAAAATTATTCTAATGCCACAGCGCATAAAGGCACTTCATAGTGCTGCGCCTGCCACACAGCGATGGGAAATTAGGAGTGTTGCAGAGTACAGCTCAGTCTACCCAGTGACTGCATTCCTCACCAATGCTAAGTGCCTGGATGTTGCAGATAATTACTCAAAATACCTACTCCTACAGGGAAATATTCTTGCATTATACCATCAATAAGGGCATTCTTACTTCCATAGGGACACCAACGAACTCCACAGAAACACGTTAAAGTGTATGTAAGATCAAAAGCTTTTTTTTTGTTGTTGTTTTAGGGTAGGGCTAAAACCCTACCTTTTTTTTTGTACTCTAAGAACAAGATTTCCCCAGTCTTGGCGACACAACCGGAAATGGGAAGAAATCTCCCCAAACTAATAAAAATTCTAACCAGAAAATTTGTCCTCATTGGAAGATTTGCCCTCACATCCTGCTGTTATGAGAGTTCTAAAATTTTGAATTTCTATTACTTTCTTCGTGACAGTGGTCATCATGAAAAAAAGAGCATGGACACAGACTGCAAAAAAACTTGGCCGAGAGTCTAACCTTACCCCCACCATATCCAAAACTAAAAATAAAAGTTTTGACTTTACATTAGACATGTGCACACTGAAATATTTTGCCCACAAGCTATAGTAGAATTCTATGGTTGTATGACTAGTAATAATTATATTTATTAATTATTATTACTAGTCAACCAACTTTAGAATTCTTCTATAGCCTATGGGCGGAGCATTTGACCATAAATGTCCACTCGCAGCGATCGTGTGTTTTTAGCTGCTTCGTCGAATCTTCATGTCTCTATAATGTCAAATCTTTTCTCTCTATGTTGAATAATATTGGACTAATAGAGTTAGGTTAGGCACATTCGACCGCAGATTCGATAGACCCAGATCGCTATTGTCACCGTCATGTCAAATCTTCTATCTATATCGAACTGTTGTCGCAACAAAACGAAAATAAAGCATTTTTTATGTCGGATCTTTCGGATTTCGGATTCTGCGCATTCGTTATCGTTTGTTAAAACGAAGGCGAAAATCCCCGAAATTCGGACGAAAATGCATTCGGACAAAAACAAATGCACATGTCTACTTTACATACGCTTTAATTTATCTAATTAGCATACCATGAATAAGTCATGTGTCGATGATGTAACGCGTAGAGGGAGAAGCCTATTGATGTTACCAGCAGCTTGATGAGGATATCGTCTTACTGAGCTAAAACTAAGCGCTGTCTGTATTCCTGGTTATGTGAGTTTAACCACACACACAGTTGATGATTGTACTGTGGTGGGGCGGTATTTCGCTATGATTTGTTTCTGTTTATTCCCTGCATATGTCCACATTGATATTGCTGATCACTAAAGCCCTGTACACACGATCGGATTTCCTATGGTTTTTAAACCAATGGATTTTTCCATCGGAAAACCGATGAAGCTGACTTCCATCAGTCTTGCCTACACACCATCAGTCAAAAAACCGACCGTTCCAAACGCGGTGACGTGAAACACTCCGATGAGCCGAGAAAAATGAAGTTCAATGCTTCTGAGCATGTGTCGACTTGATTCTGAGCATGTGTGGGTTTTTTAACCAATGGACTTGCCCATAGACGATCGGAATTTGCTATCGGTTTTTTATCCATCGGAAAAATTTAAAACATGTTCTATTTTTTGACACCGATGGGGCCCATACACGATCAGTTTGTCCGATGAAAAAAAAACATCGGACGGGCTTTAGGAAAGTAAGGGGGAATTCCTTTGAACAAATTCACTGCAATGAGAAAGGTTTCTTTTGGTTGATGCATGCAGGTGGACTGTGTACCTAATAACCTGTGAATTGTTCAAACGCCCGCCTTGAGACAAGTATCAAAGTGGAGAAAGTCTTTTAAGGAAAGTTTTGATTGGGACTGTCGTTTAGTCCACATTGCAACATATGTATGCTGCTCAATTTTTGTTTGTATGCACTAGCACTTTATATATGAACACTGTGTAATCAGCATAAAGCATTTTAATATTACATTTTTTGCATATTGTCACGGAGCACTTTTTGCATTGGTGTTATTCATGCATGAGGTGTACGTTCACTGTCCTAACATAGAAGGTTGGTGTAAGCTCATCATTATATTGTTTTATATTTCACATTGGAGGACACAGAAACCTGTTTGAATGATTGCAGCTGTCACTATTTAGTTATCTTTTGTTTGTCACACCCAAGTTTAATATTCATTAGCGCTTTAGTAAATTCCACTTCATCTAATTAATAAACTGCTATATGTACAAGGGTTTTTCAGAATGTGAAAGATTCCATATTAGGACTTAGTTATTCAGAAGTTATTTTAGCCTGGCGATTCAAGCAATGGTTCTTATTCTGTATATAAATGCACTTTGCCTTACTGAATTACTGAATAAGGCTAGTAATAAGCACTTATTGATATTTTTTTTTTAAATCATCATAATTACATAAATAGAAATGGAATTACGGTATTTCAGCTTTTAAAGCAAATCAGTGCTTTATCAATGCAGGGCAAAGCAACTGATTTTCTTTAATGGCGATCCCATGGGCAAAATATTCTTACTTTTCCTTTTCTTTCCCACTGCTCCATTCAGCTGCTGGAAACACAAATAATACTGGGTACTACCAGACAAGTAAAAGCATGTGACTTAATCCCTTAGTCTTAAGTGACAGTGCTAGTGCTTGACAATTGGCAATTCTGCATGCATCATTGTCACATCGGGAAGGGGGAGAGTCCTCAGGCCAATGCAAGTTCCAAGTCACATTCAGAAGAAATCAAAGACATGTAAAAATAGGGAAGTTGAGCCATAGCGCTAATGAAAAAATATTACAGCTGTGTAGACCCAGTGAAGAGCCATGTTGGGCTAGTGAAGCTCGGTCAAAAGCTTATAAAAAGACTAGCATCATTGACAAGAATTGCTACAGCTATGAGATATCAGTAATTTGAGAGACACTTGTAAACACATTTTAAAGTTGCAGAGTAAGCAACAAAGCTAGTTACAGCAAAATTACATAAGTATTAACTTTTACTGATTTATTGGTTATTCCTCTGCAATATAATATTTTTAAGTAAAGAGCTTTATTTTTTATTTTGTTTTCCATGCCCTTGTTCTCACCTATACTGTAAGATAAAGCTTGATTTTATTTTAGAACAATGACAACGTGACAAAGTGAGCACAACAGCTTCATGTGTTGTGACCTGGAAGCCTCACCCACCAGATCCATACCTCCATCTTTGTGAAGACTGGACACTCCTTGGACTTTACCCCTTAAAGTCCATGGAGTCCACCTCAGTTCATGCATACAACTTAGTCGAGGTAAAGTGTTACTAAAGCTACAACAGTAAAATCAGTCTGTATATGCAGTAAAGCATGCTTGTTATTCTCACTGTGGAATCTAAGGGGTTAATCCTCTGTATTGTGTATAAAGGCTGTGTGACCTTGTTTCTCTGATCCTCCCCTTCTTTAACTGATTGCAACCCATCTACTGATGGAACAGAGCATTAGAAGTCAGGCTGCACATGCTCTGTTTGGTGTGTATAGTTAGAGTGTTTTTTATTTTTTTCATGGGAGACTGCATGTGATCAGCACAGGGCCAATCAGCACTGCCCAGACAGAGGGTCCGAGGAGAATGAAAACTCCTCCTTCAAGCTTTATTCAAACACTGATAGAAGACACAAGACTTCTCTAACTGCTAATAAAAAAAAGGTATTTAGCAGTTTATATTTACTAAAATAATTGCCTTTCCATGTTTTGTGTACTGTGGGAGACCAGATATAGTGAATGCAGGGTCCTGGGTTTAGTAACATCTTATGTCTACAGGATCAGCATTATCCTCTAGGCATACTAAATTCAAAGAGACCCTGTCACCACAAAATGCAGCTAAAAGTTCAGACCAGTATTTTCAATGCTTACTTTTCGTTTTTTTCCTTCTCATTAATTATGATATAATTTGCTTGTAATTTACTTTTGAACATGCTAACATTTTGACCAAACCAGAAAGTCTTCTGGGGCTGCTGATATCATATCCAAGATGGTGGTGCCCAGCAGGAATCTTAGGCGTTTTGGATGTCTACACAAAGGAGGCTTTTACAGGTAAATAACATGAATAAATTATTGTTAATGCACATATCTTACTGGAAGATTTTTGTTTAAATTAATAGTCTGTTGACAGGGTCTCAATTTTACTAACAATTGGCAATCCCTTTAAGGACAGCATACTACATTAAAAAAATGGGAGAAGTGTGGCAGTAGTGTTATATACTGTAGTTAGTACAAAAAAAGGTCCAAAACCCAAATAAAGGTTCCATGGCGAAACATAAAAAGTATGACATTATAATTAGTAGGTAAAAAAACGAATAGAAGTTAGAATGGATAGGCACCCCAGTTTACTATTAATCCAAGGGAAAGAACAAATTTAGCTACGCCTCTGGCTGGCTCTAAGTTGCCAAGAATCGAATCATCTGTGCATTGCTTGAACTTTTGCATTGAAGTTTATAGCCCTCAAAAAAATGACTTAAGGCAGGGTATGTGTTTGCTATAAATATTGCAAAATATAGTTAGTAGTTACTTGTATTGCACATAAAATATATGACACTTCCAAGAATCTGTTATTTCTCAGTTTGTTTATATATTTCACTTCCACTAAGGAATGTAACTGAGGAATTTCTGTGCATTTTCATAGAACAGTCATACTGTTTTATTTCAAGGCATATAATTTTATCAACATTTGAACAAATCTTGCAGTATAGGTCGGTGTCTTCATTACAGTTTTCATTATGCCACTTTTGCATGACAGCAATACTGTTCATAACTTTAGAATGGTTATATAGTTTAGCTAAAGTATTAGTACACCCAAAAGTGACATATACTGTATATACTATATATATATACTAGCAGTTGAGGCTGGTGGGCTCAAAGGAAATCTATGGTCACAGCATACTCTTTAACCACTTCAGCCCCGGAAGGATTTACCTACTTCCTGACCGGCCCATTTTTTGTGATACGGCAGTGTGTCGCTTTAACTGACAATTGCGCGGGTATGCGACGTTGTACCCAAACAAAATTGATGTCCTTTTTTCCCCACAAATAGAGCTTTCTTTTGGTGTTATTTGATTACCTCTGCATTTTTTTAAAAATATTTTTAATATTTTTTATATATATATTTTTTAATCAAAGAGCTTTTATTGAGCATAAGAAAAAATAATACATACAGCAGCCGATTTTGGTAAACATCGGACGTAATAACAGCATTGCTCTATAGGGGTATACAGACTGCATCCCCCTGAATGTTAACAGTAAAACAAAACATAGACAGTGGTACCATGTATAATCGGTTGTATCAAAGAATAAAAAGTATATAAGTTGCATCTCGACAAACACTCCACCCCCCATTAATTACTGTCTGTTGGGGTGACAGAAAGACTAAGAGCACGTTGTGGGAGCCCTGAGCCATCTGTCCCAGACCTTATTGTATTTGGAGGGGCACCCTCTATGAGAGTAAATGAGTTTCATATATGGTAACACCTTGTTGACCTCAGCCACCCAATGTGAGAATGCAGGGGGGTTGGGCCTCATCCAGACTCTGGCTATAACCTTCCGTGCCAGAAAGAGCGTTTCGTGTAGGAAAATTTTGCTAAATTTATTGATGTCCGGGTCTGGGAAGATACCCAGTAGGCAAGTTTTTGGCTGAAGTGTTATGGGAGAACCCATGGTGTCGTGTAAGAATCTCACTATCTGTTTCCAAAAAGCCTGGACCTTGGGACAGCGCCACAGTAAATGAAAAAAAGTGCCCGTAGCTTGACCATACATTGCGCAAGTGGGGGAAAAATCACTCTTGTACCTGGAGACACTGAGCGGAGTGAGATAAGCCCTGTGTGTAATATAAATTTGTGTGAGGCGATCCAACAGCTTGGGAGATGCCGCTTTACACGTGTCTAATGCATCACTCCACTCATCATTCCCCAGTGTACCCACCTCCCCCTCCCATCTGGATTTTAGCGCATATGCCGCTACGGTCGCCTGTGGGAGTGTCAGCATTACATAGAAGTAGGATATGAGTTTTTTGGGGTCAGGGTATTTAACTGCTACCATTAACCACTTAACGACCGCTCACTGTATATATACGTCGGCAGAATGGCACCGACAGGCACAATCACGTAGAGCATACGTGATTGCCTTTGTATAGTTGGGGGGTCCAATCGGACCCCCCTCCTATACAGTGAGCGGTGGCTAAGTGTCCGGGAGCGTTCCGGGATGAGGGGGCAGCCATTCGTTTCCGGCCACCCCCTCGCGATCGCTCCCGGCGAATGGAAATGCCCCCTCTGTCTGTGTCAGGCAGAGGAAGCAGGAGGAAGTGATGTCATCTCTGGTGCGGCGCTCACATATACCGAGCGCCGTACAAGAGAAGACATCAGGTCAGTGCACACAACACTACACTGACACCAGGACACATAGGGACATAAATCGCCCCCCCCAGACACCCCCAGATCACCCCCCAGATCACCCCCCCAGCCCCCAGTCACAGTGTCACTGATTGCAGTGACCATTTATTTACTGATCACTGCAATCAGTGACATTTGTGACTGTAAAAGTGTCAGTACATTCAGTTTTAGGTCCAGTGTAGCCCCCTAACCCCCCCTAATAAAGGTTTAACCCCCTGATCACCCCCCAGATAACCCTTTCACCCCCTATCACCACTGTCGCTAAGTGATCATTTTTCTGATCGCTGTCTTAGCGTCAGTGATGCCGATCGGCAGCCAGTAATTTTTTTTAGGTTCGCCGCATGTTTTTATAGCGTCAGGTACCCCAATATATTATCTAATAAAGGTTTAACTCCCTTGATCGCCCCCCAGGTAACCCTTTCACCCCTATCACCACTGTCGCTAAGCGATCGTTTTTCTAAACGCTGTCTTAGTGTCGATGATGCAGATCGGTAGCCGGTAATTTTTTTTAGGTTCGCCGCAGGTTTTTATAGCGTCAGGTACCCCAATATATTATCTAATAAAGGTTTAACCCCCTTGATTGCCCCCCAGGTAACCCTTTCACCCCCTATCACCACTGTCGCTAAGCGATCGTTTTTCTAAACGCTGTCTTAGTGTCGGTGATGCAGATCGGTAGCCAGTAATTTTTTTTTAGGTTCGCCGCATGTTTTTATAGCGTCAGGTACCTCAATATATTATCTAATAAAGGTTTAACCCCCTTGATCGCCCCCCAGGTAACCCTTTCACCCCCTATCACCACTGTCGCTAAGCGATCGTTTTTCTAAACGCTGTCTTAGTGTCGGTGATGCAGATCGGTAGCTGGTAATTTTTTTTAGGTTCGCTGCAGGTTTTTATAGCGTCAGGTACCCCAATATATTATCTAATAAAGGTTTAACCCCCTTGATCGCCCCCCAGGTAACCCTTTCACCCCCTATCACCACTGTCGCTAAGCGATCATTTTTCTAAACGCTGTCTTAGTGTCGGTGATGCAGATCGGTAGCCAGTAATTTTTTTTAGGTTCGCCGCAGGTTTTTATAGCGTCAGGTACCCCAATATATTATCTAGTAAAGGTTTAACCCCCTTGATCGCCCCCCAGGTAACCCTTTCACCCCCTATCACCACTGTCGCTAAGCGATCATTTTTCTGATCGCTGTCTTAGTGTCGGTGATGCAGATCGGTAGCCAGTAATTTTTTTTAGGTTCGCCGCAGGTTTTTATAGCGTCAGGTACCCCCATATATTATCTAATAAAGGTTTTAACCCCCTGATTGCCCCTAGTTAACCCTTTCACCAGTGATCACCATATAAGTGTTACGGGTGACGCTGGTTAGTTTGCTTTTTATAGTGTCAGGGCACCCGCCGTATATAACCCAATAAAGGTTTAACCCCCTGATCGCCCGGCGGGTGATATCAATTAGGTTTTAGCGTCAGAGAGGGTCTGCGTCACACCCCAGGCAGCGTCAGGTTAGTGCCAGTAACGCTAACACCCACGCGTGAAGCATACACCCCCCTTAGTGGTATAGTATCTGAACAGATCAATATCTGATCTGATCAGATCTTTACTAGCGTCCCCAGCAGTTTAGGGTTCCCAAAAACGCAGTGTTAGCGGGATCAGCCCAGATACCTGCTGGCACCTGCGTTTTGCCCCTCCGTCCAGCCCAGGCCACCCAAGTGCAGTATCGATCGATCACTGTCACTTACAAAACAAAAACACACATAACTGCAGCTTTCGCAGAGACAGGCCTGATCCCTGCAACTCCAGTGCTGTAGGAGGTGATTTCACCACCACAGTTAAATAAAAAAAGCATATATGCTGAAGCATTGGGGCAGCAGGAGCGGAGGAGCGATTTTGCTCCTAATGCCGCGTACATACGGTCGAAATTCCGACGGAGTCTTGCCCGTGGAAAAGTCCGACCATGTGTGTGCGGCATAACTTTTTTGCGGGAGGATGCCCCCATGCTTCGGCATATATAAATGGTGCGTGTATGCCCATCATTGGAAGTGGGTGGATGAAGGGCGGTATTCTAATGGTGGGCATACCCACCGATCAATCTCTTTTTTCGTTCAGCCAACTGGCTGCATGAAAAAAAAAGATTACAATACATGTCCAACAAGGACCAGCAACGTACTGGTATGTTGCTGGACTTTGAATGTTTATACCAGAATGATGCCTGCGGGTTTAGGTATCATCTTGGTATCATTCTTTTCAGCCTGCGGCCGGCTTTCATGTAAAAGCAATCCTGGTGGCTAATTAGCCTCTGGACTGCTTTTAAAAGCAGTGGGAGGGAATGCCCCCCCCCCCCGGATATAAAAAGCGCCATTGGGAAATTGGGAAAGCATTTTATCACACAGATCTTGGTGTGGTCAGATGCTTTGAGGGCAGAGGAAAAATCCCAGTTTTTTCAAAAAAAGAGTACCTGTCACTACCTATTGCTATCATAGGGGATATTTACATTCCCTGAGATAACAATAAAAATGATAAAAAAAAAAAATACTTGGAAGGAACAATTTAAAAATAAAATAAAAAAGCAAAATTAATAATAAAAAAAAAAGCACCCCTGTCCTGCCCTGCTCTTGCCCAATGGCGAACGCAAGCGTCGGTCTGGCGTCATATGTAAACAGCAATTGCACCATGCATGTGAGGTATCACCGCGAAGGTCAGATCGAGGGCAGTCATTTTAGCAGTAGACCTCCTCTGTAAATATACTGGGGTAACCTGTAAAGGCTTTTAAAGGCTTTTAAAAATGTATGTAGTTTGTCGCCAATGCGCGTTTGTGCGAAATTTTAAAGCATGTCGTGTTTGGTATCTATGTACTCGGCCTAAGATCATCTTTTTTATTTCATCAAACATTTGGGCAATATAGTGTGTTTTAGTGCATTAAAATTAAAAAAAGTGTATTTTTTAACCCAAAAAATGCGTTTGAAAAATCGCTGCGCAAATACTGTGTAGAAAAAAAAATGCAACACCCACCATTAACAGATTAACTGTAGGGCCTTTGCTTTAAAAATATATATAATGTTTGGGGGTTCAACATAATTTTCTTGCAAAAAAAAAAAATGTTTTCATGTAAACAAAAAGTGTCAAAAAGGGCTTTGTCTTCAAGTGGTTAGAAGAGTGGATGTAAGCTTCCTAATGTTGTGTATAAAATGCCAGAACAGTTCAAAACCCCCCAAATGACCCCATTTTGGAAAGTAGACACCCCAAGCTATATACTGAGAGGCATGTCGAGTCCATGGAATATTTAATATGTTGACACAAGTTGCGGAAAAAATACAATTTTTTTTTTTTTTTTGCACAAAGTTGTCACTAAATGATATATTGCTCAAACATGCCATGGGCATATGTGGAATTACACCCCAAAATACATTCTGTTGCTTCTCCTGAGTACGGGAATACCACATGTGTGAGACTTTTTGGGAGCCTAGCCGCGTACGGGACCCCAAAAACCAAGCACCGCCTTCAGGCTTTCTAAGGGTGTAAATTTTTGATTTCACTTCTCACTGCCTATCACAGTTTCGGAGGCCATGGAATGCCCAGATGGCACAAAACCCCCCCAAATGACCCCATTTTGGAAAGTAGACACCCCAAGCTATTTGCTGAGAGGTATTGTGAGTATTTTGCAGATCTCGCTTTTTGTCACAAAGTTTTGAAAATTGAAAAAAAAAAAAAATATATATATATATATATATATTTTCTTTCTTCATTTTCAAAAACAAATGAGAGCTGTAAAATACTCGCCATGCCTCTCAGCAAATAGCTTGGGGTGTCTATATTCCAAAATGGGGTCATTTGGGGGGGTTTTGTGCTATTTTGGCATTTTATGGCCTTCGAAACTGTGATAGGTAGTGAGGAGTGAAATCAAAAATTTGTGCCTAGAAATCCTGAAGGCGGTGCTTGGTTTCCGGGGTCCCGTACGCGGCTAGGCTCCTAAAAAGTCCCACACATGTGGTATCCCCGTACTCAGGAGAAGCAGCAAAATGTATTTTGGGGTGCAATTCCACATATAACCATGGCATGTGTGAGCAATATATCATTTAGTGACAACTTTTTGTAATTTTTTTTTTTTTTTTAGTCATTATTCAATCACTTAAGACAAAAAAAAAATTCAATGGGCTCAACATGCCTCTCAGCAATTTCCTTGGGGTGTCTACTTTCCAAAATAGGGTCATTTGGGGGGGTTTTGTACTGCACTGTCATTTTAGCACCTCAAGAAATGAGATAGGCAGTCATAAATTTAAAGCTGTGTAAATTTCAGAAAATGTACCCTAGTTTGTAAACTCTATAACTTTTGCGCAAACCAATAAATATACGCTTATTGACTTTTTTTTACTAAAAACATGTGGCTGAATACATTTTGGCCTAAATGTATGACTAAAATTGAGTTTATTCGATTTTTCTTATAACAAAAAGTAGAAAATATCATTTTTTTTCAAAATTTTCGGTCTTTTTCCGTTTATATCGCAAAAAATAAAAATCCCAGAGGCAATCAAATACCATTAAAAGAAAGCTCTATTTGTGGGAAGAAAAGGACGCAAATTTCGTTTGGGTACAACAATTTACAGTTGAAGCAGCGCAGTGCAAAATTCTGAATTCACCTCTGGTCCTTTAGCTACCAAATGGTCCGGGGCTTAAGTGGTTAAGGGGTTGTCTGCTAAGGTGAGATCAGCTTGAGGGAACTGGGTTCGATATGCATGGCGAAGTTGGAGGTACCTGTAGTACATATGACCCGGGAGGGCGAACTCAGTTTTAAGGTCATTGAAAGACTTAAGTCTCCCATTGCGTGTAATGTGAGATAAGTAGTACACTCCCCTAGAGCTCCATACCCCACTATCCTGAATTAGGCTAAATTCCGGTAGGTCTGTGTTGCACCATAGAGGGGAGTACTGGTTCGGGGATTCTATGTGTAGCCTGTCTGAAGCGATATTCCACACCTTTTTGTATTGATAAGTCAGAGTCCGGCGTTCTCGTCCCTCGCTCCTGGCTTCCCCCGCAATCGTTACTAAGGGGTCTAGTGTGTGTTGCACCCATGCAGGGCACAGGAACCTGCCTCTGTCAACCTTGTCCACATGAAAGATCTGTGACAGTTGGGATGCTAGGTAATATGTGTTGAAGTCGGGGAGGGATTTTTTATATTTTTATATTATATATTTTTTATTTTTTGCTATAAAACACCCCAAAAAAAATTAGAAAAATCGAATTTCTTCATAAATTTAGGCCAATTTGTATTCTGCTACATATTTTTGGTAAAAAAAAAAAAAAACAACCAATAAGCGTATATTCATTGGTTTGCGCAAAAGTTATTGCATCTACAAAATAGTGGATAGATTTATGTCATTTTTATTATTATTTATTTTTTACTAGTGATGTGCGATTTTTAGCGGGGCTGCGACATTGCGGTGGACAGATCGGACACCTAACTGACATTTTTGACACTTTTTTGGGAACCAGTGACATTATTACAGTGATCAGTGCTAAAAATATGCACTGACATTGTACTAAGGACACTGGCAGGGAAGGGGTTAACATCAGGGGCGATCAAGGGGTTAAATGTATTCTCTCAGTGTGTTTTCTCAATGTATGGGGGATGGGCTGCCTGGGACAACACACAGATCCATTTTCCTGCATAGCAGAAAGACAGGTCCTGTGTGTCATCCCCTGACAGAACGGAGATCTGCCTTGTTCATGTTGGCAGATTCCATTCTGTCACTGCGGGGAATGATCGTAGGCGGCCGGCAGACATCAAGTCCTTCGGACCCGCTGATTGGCTCACCCGCTGGCCCACAGATCGCCGTGTACGAGCCCTATGGAGATTTGCGCAGCTGAGGCAACCTTCCACAGTTATAACAGGGAATAGTTTTTTTTGACAATCCAATATAAGCTGCTTACAGTTCTGCCTGTCTGCATCTCTTTCCACAACTTCCTGGATTCCCTGCATGCTTTGCATCTTCTCCTCTATTGTTTACTTTCCATTTATAAGGAAGCTTGTGTAGCGCCCCTCCCAAATAGTTGGGACGCTATGTTAAATTTAGGGATATGTCTGAGCCATAGTTGGGCTCAGACTTGTTTAATTGTGTCTAAATTTGGTTTCTGCTCTGGCTGTGACATTGCCTGGCAGTTATTCCCCTTGGTCGGTAGGTGGCACTGCCGCCACAGACTCAGGTTGGAATACAGGCACATACTCACCAATGATCGGGTTCTTAAGGCAGTGTTGCCCGAGCAACCCCAAGTTGTCTATAAAGGTGCACTATCCCTTAAAGGGAGAGTGGCGCCCAACATTTTAGACCCTCCTTCCATTTGGGGGACTTTTCTCGATCATCTGGTGGGTTTCTATCAATGTAAGAGGTGTAGGGTATGTTCAGTAAGTGGGTGTTCACATAGGCGTACTAACATGTTCAGGTCCATTAGCACTGGTGTTGAGTTTGAAATTACCTCCTTCATTACATGCTCCATGGAGAGAGTCGTTTACTTCTTGCAATGCCCATGTGGGCTTCAATATGTGGGCAGGACTAAACGACCTCTCCGTGTGAGGCTTAATGAACATGTTACTAATATACTCACTGGTTTCCCTAAGCACCCAGTATCATGACATTACCTAGGGGTTCATGCTAAGAACCCTACTAACACTATCTTTCTGGGTATAGACAAATATGCTCCACAATGGAGGGGCGATTCCATGATACGCAGTATATCCAGACTTGAAATGGCCTGGATTCATAAATTGAAAAGTTATACCCCCTTTGGGATGAACGTAGAGGTGGACCTCAACGCCTTTATTGATAATTCCTAGACAGGTTTTCTGTTGTCTTTTTGGTTTTTATACCCATATGTACACTTGAGGTGACCCCTTGGTAGCACCTCGCCAATTTGGGGATCTGGTCATTGTTTAATCACAATTCATTTATTTTAATTCATTATGTATATTTTAATATAATTTTTCATATTTTTTTATATATTTTCTGGTCCATTGATATTATAATACTGTCATATTGAGATCAGTTTTTGATTGGATGTGGGTCTATTTGTATATGTGGGTTTTTTTTCTTGTCTTTTTGGACCCTCATTAATTAATAAATTATTCATTTATTTAGACACACATATTCCCATTCTCTAATTATCTAGTATTATCCCTCTATATGCTAACATTGATCAGTTATGTTGGTATTTTTTATATCAGTCACTGGAGGGTTGTACTTTGAAATCTGATTCATTTTGGCATCTATCTTGTGTTCCTCTTAGGGTCCTTTCACACGGGGCGGATCCGTGCAGATCCGCCCCGTGAAGCTCCGCTTGCTCAGCGGGGATCGCTCCGTTGATCCCCGCTGAGCCGACGGATGACTGGGCGGTCCCCGCACACTGTGCAGGGACCGCCCTGTCAGAGCGCCGCTCTCCCCTATGGGGAATCGGATGACGACGGACCGTAGAGTCCGTTGTCATCCGATCCGCTCCGCCGACGGAAGGAAAAATAGGGTTTTCCTCCGTCACACTTTGGCGGAGCGGAGCGGATGTCAGCGGACATGTCTCCGCTGACATCCGTGCTTCCATAGGGGTACATGGAGGATCCGTTTCAGGTCCGCCTAAAAAACTGACAGGCGGACCTGAACGGACCTCCGTGTGAAAGGGGCCTTAAGGTTACACGAATTTGCCTTTTTTGTTATGATTTAGCTCAGTTATGTGTCTAATTCTTCGTATATTATACAATTTTTTACCCACATAGATTCATTATTTTGATTTCTATATGGATGTTCATATCCACTATTTCATTTATTCATATTTTGTGAGCCGCCGCCAAAGGGTCAAATCGAGGCTTTGTTTTACATTGTATTGGGAGCCAGGGCCGGATGATCATACAGAGGCTAGGTTTCACATTGAGCTGGACTTGGATGATCACATCGAGGCTTGGTTCACATTTTTACTATATAACGTGATGCGTCACCTGATTCCCCATTGCAGACGTGTTGTGACACGAAACGTACGTCGGGAGGTGAACGCGCTGACGTCATCATCAAGGGACAGGTAACTGCAGACCGGCCGGTTGATCTGTGGTTTTTAAACGTCTTTTCTGTAAGTGTTTCTACTATTTTTAATAAATAATTTTTATGGTAATGCACTATCAAGCTTTTTTTACTTTTGGGACCATCCGTGGGCTTATGGTATCTTCTGGCTGTACCGCATTGGACCCGGTTTCATTTCCAAAGGAGAAATCAGACTGCTGATGGGCCTGTTATTCCCTTACTTCTGGTAAGCGGTATATTCAAATGGTGGTGGATCACGGGTATTGCATGAATTATTGGAGCATCAATCCTCAATTTCTTCTATCGCCTCCACGGTTTACCTCCATTTTTGGATCCTTATAGCATATTTGGGACTTTATTCACAGTTTACATGGTTCATTTTCATTTATTATATCATTCATCACCTTAATTGATACACATGCTTTCACTTATGGACTCATAATATATGTGTTTCCCATGCACTTATAATGACTGGTTTCATTATCGGTCTTCTAATATTTTAGAACAGCTGTTTATTGTTTCTTTTGTTATTATTTATGGTATCACATAAGTACAGTTGCTGCTGTTCTCTTTTCTTGTTTTCAGTTAGCGCAGTTTATTCCTTTTTTCCGGAATACAAGCATGACACAGCACATTGGGTGTCCTTTCTCTGCAGCTGTGCAGTGGGCGAGGTCAACCTGCTGTGCCTGCTGGGAGAGGGTACATAAGGGGCAGATGCCATTGGCCCGGGGGGAGAGTTTGTTCATTCGTGTGGTGCCCCCCGTGGCCCACATGGCACGGGGTGCGTGTGGGTGTTCCAGCCCCGTGCACCTTCAGCCCGATGCTGCATCGCTGCCTGGTAGGCCCAGCTCCGCTGGCTGGGGCCTACACCTTTGAGGAGGATCCCATGCTGCCCATGTTCGGGGAGTCTGCTCTTGAAAGAGGAAAGCCAGGGGAGGACCTTCCCCAGAGGAGACTAGCGATGGTACTGCTGTCTCGGAAGAGGCCTGGCGACCTACTCAAGGAGGGATCCAAGAACTTAAAGGTGCTGCAATACGCCAATCTGGCATAAAGGTTCTCTCTTATTGCTTGGCTAGGAGGTTCGGGACTTTAATAATCCTGTGGCAGAGGATTTCTGGACGTATTCTGAGGTTCACCTCAAGGTCTGTAACGGAGACCGTTCAGAATAGATCTGTGCATCATCCTGGCTGCTAGGACCAGAAAAAGGGGACTATCCAGGTGAGCAATACCCACTCAGGCTTGAGTGGCGACGTTACAGTTTCAGTGTGTTTTTAGTGCTGCGTGCCTGAACCTTCCCATATACTTCTCTTGTTCCCTGCTTTCTCCTCAAGTTCTGCAAAAGGAAAATAAAGCCTTGCTGTTTAGGTTTTACATTTGTGTGGACATTGACTTTTCTAAAAACTCTTTACCCTGACAACGGAAGCCTTGGAGGTAGTTTGCATGACCCAAAACAAAACCAGCCGCTCCTTCGTGGGTAAGTGCTACACTTAGGTTTAGGAGATGAAACAAAGGAAGAGAGGGATAGGAGGTACATTCTATTATATTATATGAAATAAAATGTAAGTCTAGTGTCACTTTAATTTCTGTATGATATCAGACATTAAGCAAACCTTAAAGTGGTACTAAACCCAGGACCCTGCATTCACTAAATCTGGTCTCCCACAGTACACATAAAATGCAATTATTTTAGTAAATATAAACTGCTAAATACCTTTTCTCATCTGCAGTATACAGCTGTCTTGTGACTTTTATCAGTGTCTGGTTAAAGCTTATATAGGGCCTCCAACCCTCTCCTCTTTGTCTTTGGCTCCTCGCAGGAAGAGAGGGCACACCCAGCTATATGCCCGTACCCTCCTTTGTAAAGAGGTTGAGCGGTGTTATGAAACAGGTCTCCACAGCCAGGTTCTCCAGAGAATGGCTCTTATCTCTATGCTCAATAAAGACAAGTCTCTATTTCCCCCAATAACTTCAAGGTCCACACCAGCCGTAACTCCAACGTAGAGTTTATTTCTCTTAAAAGACGGTCTCTGATAGGAAAGGTTGGAGAGAAAACAGGACAGCATAAGGTGTGGGAGAGGTCCAGGCACAAACGTAATACACTTCATTGCTTGGCTTCTCAAGCAGACTTAGCCCATTTGGATAGTCTCCCTAGAATGGGACTAGCAGCCAGAATGGTACTCTAACTAAACGCACAATCACTACACAAACTGGTGATCTTGGTCTCTGCCACATACCTGGTGAACTTGGTTTTCAAAGCTTGGCCTCTTTGTAAGGAGACAACATCCCTCCAGAGAGTTACTGGGCCCCTTCCTTTACTGTGACTTTTCACCAGTCCCTCGGAACAGTCTTTTCCCGGCCTCCTCGTCTAAGAGATTCCTCGAACCTTGATGGGCCCCAGCCAAAGGTGCTGGGCCCAAGGCCTTTAGTTGCAGCCCCAGGGCTAAAGGTGCCTGGGACAGATTCACCGACCACCGCCCCTGGGCCAAAGGTGCCCAGGGCGGACAGGAACACACACTCCCTGGGAGTAGGACCCCTGACAACGAACCCACCAAACAGGCAGCGTCCGCGCCTTTTATATCCTCTCCCAGCATACACAGCAGGCCGACCACGCCCACTGCATGGTTGCCGAGAGGGGACACACAAGGCACAGCACTGTATCAGCGGTTCAACCCTGGCCCACTATGGCAGCGCCACCCACAGGCCACAGGGAACGGTACACTGATACTCTTCCTGCAGACAAAAATGGTTGATAATGTCCTAACAATTTAGGTGTTTGAGCATAACTAACACTCAAACACTACCCCTAAATTTAGGACCCCGCTACACTTATAAGAGGAGTTTTTCATTCTCCTCTGACTGTGTTATGAGGCTGCAGGACCCCTGACCCTCTGTCTGGACAGTGCAGATTGGTCCTGTGTCGATCACATGCACTCTCTCAAGAAAAAAATTAAATCTCGAGCAATACACACCAAACTGAGCATCTGCAGGGTGACTCCAACGGCTCTGTCTTATCAGGAGATGGTTAGGGGACAGTGGAAGAAGGGGAGGATCAGAGAAGACAGGATCAAACAGCCTTTTACAAAATGCAGAGGATTAACCTTAGGTTCCACAGTGAGAATAACAGGCATGCTTTACTGCATATACATACTGATTTTACTGTTGTGGGTTAAGTAACACTTTAAATACAAGGACGACAATAAGATCTAGATTGTAAGCTCGGTTGGAATAGAATCGAATTCCTGTTTAATATATTTGTACTATATATGCTGATGTTCTAGCCATTTTGTTTTCTTACGTGGAAGATGTTGGCACTGTATAAATCAATAATAATGAAATAATAATATTAAAATAAGATTGAACACTGCCATGTTTCTATAATATGAAACCAAATCAAGAACATGGGGATATGACCTCAAACTAAGTGGAGGAAAGTTCAAAACTAATTTTAGAAATTATTATTATACTGAAAGCGTAGTTGATTCTTGGAATAAACTTCCAGAATAGATAGTGAGACAGTCAATAGTAAATGGTTTCAAACATGCTTGGGGCAAACATAGATCTATACTATAATCTATACTAGCCAAAAAGTTAACAAAAAAACAAAAAACACATAAAATATAAAAAAAAGAAAATGGGCAGACTCAATGGACTACATTTTCTGCCATCACTTTCTTATGTTTTTATGTGTATGTGAGCATGCCTAAGCATAGCCATAGTTGCAGGAGTGAAATCTGTTATCCTATGGAGTTACAGCAAAACACTCAGGCCTCGTACACACGACCGATTTTCTCGTCCAAAACAGTCAAGAAAAGTGCCGCGAGAGTTTTTTTGTCTAGAAAAACGTTCGTGTGTATGGTTTTACGACGAGAAACTTGACGAGAATCTCGACGAGAAAATAGAGAACCTGCTCTCTATTTTCTCGTCAGGATTCCAGATTTCCTCGTCGTGTTTCTCGTCGGCCTGTTTTGTGACGAGAAAATGGTTCGTGTGTATGCTTTTACGACTCTTCAAAAAGCGCGCATGCTCAGAATCAAGTATGAGACGGGAGCGCATCTTCTGGTAAAACAAGCCGTCGTAATGGAAATAGCACATTCGTCACGCTAAAACGAACTGAAAGCACGAAGACTGAAAAGCGCGAATCGTCTCTTCCCAAGCTTTTACTTCACACGCGGTAACACGAGATCAGCAAAAGCAGCCCAAGGGGTGGCGCCAAGAAAAAAGATCTTCCCCTTTATAGTGCCGTCGTACGTGCTGGACATGAGCGCAGAGAACCACGAGGAAATTGGAAAATGACAGTGTGTACGCATAGAAAGCTTGACGAGAAAATCGACAAGCTTAACAAGAATCTCGTCGAAAAAAACGACGTGTTTTTTACGACGAGAAAATCGGTCGTGTGTACGAGGCCTCAGGAGCTTAGATGACCCAGGCCAATGTCTCCTCATTTCTGCTGGTTAGCTCTAACGCTGGTAATCATAAAGAGCTATAGTTATCATCTCAAATAATGCTAGGAGGATGTTTCTAGAGCATGACTTTATTTATAGTAGGCTCAAAGGCTATATAAATTCTGAAAAAATAACAATGGGTAATAGGCAGGAGCCAGAAAAACTATAAATCAAGATGTACTCAAACAAGATAACACTGGATACATGTCTATGTCTACCCAAGCACGCTATAAATTCTAATCAAATTTCTTTGCTCATTCTGCCAAAAATGATCCAAGCATCCACTCCTCCACATACACAAACAGAAGTAGCTTTTGTTGTAATACTAGAACCAGCAATGCTAATATATTACAACCAAGTGCATGTTTAATTAAAAGGAGACACATCTATTATATATTTGGGAAAATAGTATAGTTGATAACTATAATGCAATTAAAGCTATTCGTAGACATGAGATGACAGTCAAAGGATCTCACTGAAGAGAAATCATTCATTAAAGCGGAGCTCCGCCGAAAAAAATATATTAAATTGCCAGCAGCTGCAGCCGCTGACTTTTAATATTAGGACACTTACCCGTCCTGGAGTCTAGCGACGTCGGCAGCAGAAGACGAGCGATCGCTCGTCACTCTGCTGCCCCAACCGCCATCCTCGGTGAGGGAACCAGGAAGTGAAGCCTTGCGGCTTCACTGCCCGGTTCCCTACGGTGCATGCGCGAGTCGCGCTGCACCGTTCTCACTGGTCCCCGTTGTGTTCTGGGAGCCGAGTGTTTCCCAGAACACAACGGGTATTCTGCGGGAAGTGATGTACTACCCGCAGAATACCCACAGAGAGGACTCCCGGAAGTGGGTGCAAATACCTGTCTTAGACAGGTATCTGCACCCCCCTCTCCCCTGAAAGGTGCCAAATGTGACACCGGAGGGGGGGAGGATTCCAATGGGCGGAAGTTCCACTTTAGGGTGGAGCTCCGCTTTAAGGGCTGAATAATGCACATGCATGAATACTGGTATCAGCTGATAGTGCATGTTTTTTACCTGTGAAAACAATATCTATCCACCACTGGTGGTCAGTTCTTCTCCCATAGGCTAAAGCGGGCCATAGATTAATCCAAAATTATCCGGTTCAGCAGGGACTGGACAAATTTCGACTCATCTATGTCCGTTCCCATTCCAGAGAAGCCAATTAAAGGTTGACTTTTCTCAAACTGGCTTGTTGGAAAATCTTCTTATGATCAGCGCTGCGGCGAATTGGAGAAGTCCCTGCTGTCAGAATACAATAACACAGTGGGGAGGATTCCACCATTCACCTCGCTTATGTGGATGGGGGAATCTGTTCAGTTTTTTTTAAATCGATCTGTTGGCTAATAAAAAAAACGGATCCATGTATGGCCATCCTTAGCCTGATCGACCAGGAGATGCACACATTGGATGGGACAGCAAATTGGATTGGACAACAACAAAAATATGAAGTGCTTGTGAAAGCACACTTAAATAAACAAGGAGGGCACTGTTTTCCCCTCTACTAATACTGTTCAGCATGAAAAGAACACAAATGCTTGCTTAAATTACCATTTTCAGTTTTTTTGTTGTTTGTTTTTTTTGTAATGCGGTCACATGGCCGATTCCTTTCTCTGCCCACAATATTAGGGAGGGCTGTTTGGGGGTAAATTAGGCTGGAAGACTAAGTGGCATATAATTGTCAGTGATGCTTGAGCTTTGTCTTAATCCCTAATTTAAAAGATCCCCTTCTGGACTTCCTATTACAACAATATCAGTGGGCTGTGTGGCTTGGGACAGTCATAGAGGATGAAATGCGTATGGGGTGGAGCCTGACGCTGGCAAGAGCTCTGGTTTGTGTCCGTAGCTGTGGAAGCTGTATGAGCGGTGAGAGGACTGAGTAGCTGATGGCTCTCTCTGCTGCATTAGCAAATCTACTGTGAGTTTGAGCATGTTTGATGTAACTGCTGATTAACTAATATATACATTTTATATGTTTTTATTAAAATTGTTTTGATGATACTACATGTAAGAGAAACCCGGGTAAGAAGCATGCAGTGGTGTGCAGGCGTGGACACTCCAAGTGATGCACAAGAAAGGACATGTACTGGCGCATTTGTGAACGCCGACGCGCACGCACATGCACACATTGGCGCCAGTCTGCCTATTTAAACCTGCCAGTGACATGCACACTTTGCTGAGTGGTCTTTCAGCTAGTGCCTGATTAACCTGATCTGTACCAGTTTCCTGTATCCTGACCCGGCTTGCCTGAAACCTTCCTCTTGACCTCCGCCTGCCTACTTGTGACCCCGGCTTGTGCTTGACTCTGCTTCTGCCTGATGTTCCTGTGCCTCATTGCCCGATTGTGTACCGAACCTGGCCTGTGTCCTGTCTTTGCCTCTGCCTCACGTCTCGGTAACCTGCTCTGTCCGGCTGTTAATGACCCCCTGGCTTACGTCCCGGCTACGCTTCCAGCTGCTGATTCAGCGTCACGGAGCTCCTGTTCTCAGTTCTGGCCCAGCGCTCTCCAGCCACCTGGTTCCTGCCAAGACTCAGCCAGAGCCATCTGCTACATCGGCCCTTGTGCCACTCTGTGTCCTCCACTCCCTGTCACCACAATCAGGGGTGTTGGACAGGAGGTGCAAGAGAAGCCCCCTCTACAGTTGCAGGATTGGCATGTATTTTCAGCAAAAGCACTCCCTGAGTGTGGTGGAGGGAGCACTTTGGTGAAACTTTGCAGTGTTTTTGAAGAAACACATGGTGGAAAAAAATTGCAGACAATACACCATTGGATTTTTTATGTTTCCACATTGATCAATATTGGACATTTTATGTTTTCATTTATTTATATTGGACTTTTGAGTGATATTGGTACTATGTAGCAGTTCACCGAATTGCTATGGATATTTGGTATATGTATTTGATCAAATTCCTCAGCGCTGTATTTTTTCAGTTTTTATATAGTTTTTATATGTTCCTATATTGGGAATGAATGTTGCAGCCAAGACCAAACTTGTTTTTGTTTTTGTTTTTTGTTATTTTTTAGGCCAAATAATTCAATTTTAATGTCATCTGAGCATAACACTTTTTTCCATGTGGCCTCAGAATCTTCAAGGTGCGTTTAAGGTGGTCAGATAAGACTAAAATTTAATTATTTGGCCTCAACATCAAACAATATGTTCCACGGAAAACCAATACCGCTCACCATCCAAATAACACCATTCCTACAGTAAAGCATGGAGGTGGTAATATCCTGTTATGGGGTTGTTTCTCTGCAGCAGGGACTGGAGCACTTGTCAGGATAGAAGAAAAATGGATGGGGCAAAATACTGTCCTATTCTTGAGGAAAATCTGCTTCCCTTTGCCAGAAAGTTCTCAATAGGAAGAAGGTTTACCTAACAACAATGACCCAAAGCACACAGCAAAAATCACCACACAATGGTTGAAGGAGAAAAAGGCGAATGTCCTTGCGTGGCTTAGTCAGAGCCCAGACTTAAACCCCATTTGAAAATCTGTGGAATGACTTGAAGGCTGCAGTCCACATATGGTCACCATCAAATTTAACTGAACTTGCGCAGTTCTGCAAAGAAGAATGGGCAAATATTGCAAAGTCTAGATGTGCAAAGTTAGTACAGACATATCACAACAGACTAAGGGCTGCAATTAAAGCAAAAGGTGGTTCAACAAAATATTGACATATGGGGGTGATCCTTTTTCCAACTCAGTGATTCTGTTTTTGAATCTTTTTTATTTTTTCTGACATGTTGGTCTTACATCTTTCACATGGATGCTATAACTTACAGCTTGATAAAACAAAAACAGTGTGTCTTCATTTGAGACTGCAATGTAACAACATGTGTTTATTTTAAAGGGGGGTGATTATTTTCTATATCCACTGTACATATTGCAATTATCCATTACGGTGCATTCATTAATAAACTTACATTGTAAAAAGTGTATTTTACTTTCACTTTGTGTTACTATTATTTGGTCAAAGGGTAGAAAGTATTATTTATGCAGATACTGTATGTAACATTTACTTTTTCACTAGATCCTTGTCAAGGGGTAACTGTATACATGTATAATTGTGGCAAGACATTTGTCTTTTGGATACTTTTGTGTCGCCTAAATTACTGTGATTAAACTAGGTAGCAGAGCCCACATGGCAGTCTCTGGCAGGAATCAGTAATAAAATGCCACAGAAGCCAAATTCAGTGCTACCAAGGGAGTAGTTATATGAAAATGAAAGCAGTAGGGAAGGCAGGTAGGTGTGAAACTAGAAATTAATGGGCACAGATATAAAACTGTATTGCTTTTTCTGGAAGTTTTAGAGTAGTCCAAATAAATGTCCTCATAAAAAACAACATAAACACCAAATAACATGAAAAAAATATAATGAAAAAATAAAACAATTATGTGCTACTGACATCAATAGGTGAATATACAGCAGTGACAGTCCTTTGTACAATTACTATAAAAACACCAAGTGTTGATTAGTGTTCCTTGCTCTCCTCTATGTTAAAAGTGCTCTTCTTTATAAATGTGCTCCTCCACCTATAATAAGGGAGGGGGGCACTCCCCAGATGGCTTTGGACCACCAGGACCCTCACAGCTTATATGGAATACTTTAATGTATTAAAGCATACATTCAGTGTCACCAGCATGGATATCCCAAAACGAAAAAACAATACCGGATACAATACAATTACTTATAAAAAATTTCCCATAAAAACATACGCCAGTAAAACTCACATTTCCTTGTGCCATACAACGGAACCCGGTATAGATCACCTGGTCAATATACAATCCTCGCCATTTGTGACTAGAGCCGACGTGCGTTCCACCTGAGTAGGACCTGACGAAACCGGAAATACTACTGCTACAACAACCTCAATGCATTTTACCGGAAGGCGTCATCAGGCGTCATCAGAAAGTGCCTCAACACAAGATCTTCTCCATTGAATGTAAAATTTTGGTCCTTCTTGTATCAAATTACATATATTGTCCTTGACGTTAGTATGGTGGCAAAGCAAAAATTGGAGCACACAATAAATCACTACACTTAGAGGGTGCACAATAGATGACATCAAGGAGTGAGGAGGTGTAAACAAGGTGTAAACAAGAGGTATTTGGATAACTATGATATCCATGAAAGGAAGACCCTAAAGTCTGGTACACACTACAGTTTTTTTCATGCAACCCCGCAGGTTGCATGAAAAAAGACTGACAGTTTCGGTCAGGGCTGCTGTACTAACCATGCAAAGTTAGTCTTGCCATCTTTCCGCTGAGCTGTTGTGTTCTGACAGGGGCACGGCCCCCCCCTCCAGAACACTCCGATCAGTACTTTCTGACATTGGCTGAGAACGCTGATGGGGAGTCAGTCGGCTGCTGGTTTTCCAGCATGCACGTCTGACAGAAGCCGGCCGAACCGAGGACTTGTGTGAACAGACCGACATACACACAGGCAGAATGCCGTCCGGTATTTTTTTTACTAGTAAATGTCTCCCGACATTCTGCCTGTGTGTACAGTGCTTTAGTCAGGGTGTAATTGTGCGGCAAAGGATTAGAGATGAGCTATGGTCCAGTGTGGAGACAAACCCAATCCATTCCCAGCGTTTTAGAGAAAGCTGTCAAAGTACATAGGAGAGAAAAAGGTTAGTTAGGAATTGAACTTTAAAGCTGATTACTTTGGGCAACCAACTATTTATTGCCTTTTTATTAAAATTTGTGGGTGCTTTTTTTGTGGTCTTTGTTTCAGGGGTGGCATTTTAGGACAAGAACAGTGTGCACCTAAGCCACCTTGCAATATATATCCTTCACATATAATGCCCTTGCTATCTCTATAGATAAAATAAGTTAGGCATACATGAGTTAGATCTATTATCCCTGATTAAAACTGCCCATTGCTGTTTAATGTTACACTGCTGCATTCCCTGTTTTATAATAATTGTGTAGTAAAAACCCTACCCATGATTTTTGTAGTAATTTTGGGCCTATGATTGCTATTTAAAATTGTCTTTCTGTGGGACACTTTTACAATGCTATATCCTCTGCAGTATCTTATTTCTTGTAGTAACATTCCAGCTTGTGCTCTTTGTCTGTAGTACATTTGGAAGTTGCTATTTATACTGCTCTGTCATTTGCAGAGTCCTAAAGTGGTATTAAGCCACAAACCAAAAATGTAATATATTGCAGCTTACCAACCCTTACATGTGGTGGCTGCGTTAGTTTGTTTCTTTAACCACTTGCTTACTGGGCACTTAAACCCCCTTCCTGCCCAGGCCAATTTTCAGCTTTCAGCGCTGTCACGCTTTGAATGACAATTGCGCGGTCGTGCGACGTGGCTCCCAAACAAAATTGGCATCCTTTATTTCCCACAAATAGAGCTTTCTTTTGGTGGTATTTGATTATCTCTGCATTTTTTTTTTTTGCGCTATAAACAAAAAAAGAGTGACGATTTTGAAAAAAACACAATATTTTTTACTTTTTGCTATAATAAATATCCCAATTTTTTTTTTTCTCAGTTTAGATCGATACATATTCTTCTACATATTTTTGGTCAAAAAAATCGGCATTTTTATTAATATTTTTTTTTTTTACTAGTAATGGCGGCGATCAGCGATTTTTATTGTGACTGCGACATTATGGCGGACACATCGGACACTTTTGGCACCATTTTGGGACCATTGTAATTTTTACAGCGATCAGTGCTATAAAAATGCACTGGTTACTGTAAAAATGACACTGGCAGTGAAGGGGTTAACACTAGGGGGCGAGGAAGGGGTTAAATGTGTGCCCTGGGAGTGATTACTACTGTGGGGGGACATCGCGGCCGCCAGGCACGCGCATCGGCATGTCAGTGACGCGCCGCCGGCGGCGCTCGCGCGCCCCACCAGTGGCCAGAGGAGGCGAGGACGTCTATTGATGGCCTCCCGGATATCTAGAGCCACCTTGAGGCCGTCATTCGTCTATGGCCCGGGCTCCATCTAGTTAAAGCTTTTTTTCTTCTGTTTTCACCTGGTGATCTGACCGGTAACACCGGTAGATCTATTAGATTTAAATACACTATCAAGTATAAACCAAACTCTAGCTCACATTGCAGTTACACGAGTAGTTACAACACCAATTTATTTTCTTTTGGGGATAAAGGTTTTACATTAATAAATAAAAGCTAATCAGTGTAAGCACTCCTGTCAATGGTTTGTCTTAACAGTCTAACTGATATATTTGAAGGACAGCTGATTCTGTTGAATAAAACACTTACTGGCTGGATCACTAGATGAGAATAAAGGAAAGAAAGCATAAAAAAGAAAACTAGTGTAGCCACCACATCTAAGATGCAATAAGCTGAAATATAATAAATGTTTGCTTTTGGATTTTAAACCACTTTAATTCTTGTGGTGAAACCTCTATCTGTTCCCCTTTTCTGTAATCAATTTGGGCCTAAAATTCATTCTTTCATGTATCTTCTGCGGTCTCGTAATTCTTATATTCTTGTCTGTAGTACATTTTGGCTTATTCTCCCTCATTGAAAATGTTCTGCTACTGGACAATTTTACACCACTACAGCATCTGCATTCTCTTAATTCTTAATAAGAGTTTCATAGAAACACCCTTGCTCCCTATGGTGATGCATATAAATAGTGTGAAAGGAAAGGACAGCAAGCATGCAGATTCCAGCTGGAATATCTAGGGGTCCTCTTATTATAAAGTGGGCTTCCAGATTTCCCTATAAAGCCCCCCCCCCCCCCCAATATTACCTCTACTTTCTTCTTGGAACATTGAAGGATTTGAGTTTTTTTAAAGGGGTTGTAAAGGTTCGTTTTTTATTTTCTAAATAGGTTCCTTTAAGCTAGTGCATTGTTGGTTCACTTACCTTTTCCTTAGATTTTCCTTCTAAATGTTTTTTTTCTTAGTCTGAATTTCTCACTTCCTGTTTCTCCTCACTAAACTTCACACCATCATCCGAGTGGTGTGGAGTCACCCAGAACAGCTTACTGAACAGCTTACTGAGGAGGAACAGAAAGTGAGAATTCAGACAAAGAAAAATAATATTTAGAAGGGAAATCTAAGGAAAAGTTAAGTGATCCAACAATGCACTAGCTTAAAGGAACCTATTTAGAAAATAAAAAACGAACCTTTAAAACCCCTTTAATGTTGCCCTTCAAGCTGCAAGAAAAGACTCCCTCTGCTGAACAATAACTTTAAAAAAAAAAATGTTCGCATTGCTAGTTGCTACATGTCTCCCATGGCCCAGTGTCTTTTTAACAATAGCTTGCCTTTTAGCCTTGAAAATGATTAGAAAATATAGCTAATTGTGTCTTCCATAGACTATAAATGGGGTTCGGCAAGTTTTTTGGACTTCATACTGGATTCACCAAACCTCCCATGAATCTACAAATAAACAAAGAGAACCCTATGATAATTTTTTTTATTGCTCCCCATTAGTTCTTCCAATACCTGTCAATGTTTGTTGCTAGAAGTCAGTCGAAGTCAGAAATTCTCAAGAGGCAATTTGTGTATAATATGTTCTACACATTTTATACCACATGACCTTGCACCTGTCTGCAATACTTCTGGAGAAAGATGTCTAATACAGACAGAGAAAGCGTAATCAGAGTGTATGGAAGTGGTCCAGTAAACTGAATTATGAAGTGTACAATGTTGCAGAAAATGAAAGGAATAATGTACAGGGGGGGGGGGGGGGGGAATATTCTTGGCAGCATTGAAGGAGGCTGGCGTAAGACTGCTGTTCCAGTTTGGCAAAGCTACAGTTAAAATTAAAAACTTAAAGGAACATTTGATGGTGAAATGTATCTGGTAGTATTAATAATCTATAAATCAAAAGAAGTTCACACAGGATCAGAGTTTAAAAGTTTAAGTGAGCGTCAAGCAGTGATGTTTGCAACCATTAGAGACGTCTTTCTTAGTAGAACTGTTTAAAGTTTTATATTGTACAGCACAGTATGCTTGATATTTTCACCCACTATTACTGCTCTACTTACCTTATAGTAATTTTATTAGTACATATTAAAATATTTATTGCTGGTATGCCTTGGGTTATATTTTAACATACTTAACTAAATGTACACCTAGACTACCAGGATATGCTGGGTAATTGCCTAACCAAAGGAATTATGATCTGCAGGGGCGATTCTAAGCTCACATGCTGAAAGAAATGTATGTTAACAGACATTTCCAATCTTTGTCAAAACTTAGCAACTTCTGTCATTATATCTTCAATCTTAATTCATGACCCCCAAGGACTGTGGCATATCCAACAGTGAGGCTGATTTGTAAAACTGGAAGAATGTTAAAATAGCAACTCAAAGCAATTACATTGGTTTCAACTTTCATCCTCTAACTTGCAATGGGAAAATGAAACGTGAAATTCGACTTCTTGCTGTGTACACCAACATCTCCACTTTTCGTTTCTCTAGTTTATTTAAAGCCCCAAATCTGCCTCATATCTGTAACTGAAAAAGACAATTCTCTCCAGCTCAGTCAAACTCTCCTAGGCTGTTCAGTGGTTGTGAATGAGACTCTATACTTATCTAAACTGTACTTTAATCACTACCTGCTACTAGAGTTGATGGTAAACACTTACCCTAAGTCCCGTACACATGGGCCGAATGTCGGGAGACATCGGCCGGTTAAAAAAAAACATTCGACATTCGGCCTGTGTGTATGTCAGCCGGCCCGACAGAAGCCGGCTATGTGGCCCGCTTCTGTCAGATGAGCATGCTGGAAAACCAGCGGCTGACCTGCTCCCGATCAGCGCTCTCAGCCAATGGCTCAGAGCGCTGACCGGAGGGTTCTGGCAGGGGGGCCGTCCCCCTGTCAGAACACAACAGCTCAGTGGTGGAGATTGCTGTACTAATGTCGGATCGTTAGTACAGGGGCTCCGACTGGAGCTGATAGTTTTTTTTTTCTTTTAACGTGCTGGGTTTAACGGAAAAACTATTTGTGTGTACCAGGCTTTAGTTAATACTGCAACTAAATCCCCTAACTGACTTTTCCTGAAAAGTGGCCACTGCTGGGGTTGATTTACTAAAGGCTGTGCACTTTGCAAGGTGCAGTTGCATTCTGTAAGAGCAGTGCTCCAGAGCTTACGAAATGAGCAGAACCTCTGCTGACTTCCATTATCCAAGCATTTGCATGTAAAAATACTATTTTTTTTTATTTTCCTTGCCTGTGATTGGGTACTTTTTGCAAAGTGAAGCTTTACCTCATTTCCTAAGCGATGGACCAACTGCACTTGCAGAGTCTATTTGCCTTCAGTAAATCAACCTGTCTGTCTCTAAAAAAGGAGATGGTGAGAGCCAGGAATATGTACTGCATTCACCAGTTATCAGGAACATGTAGAGACTGGCATATTAAAAATGTTAGTTCCCAGGACTGATCCCTACACAGGATTATAAGGCACTACGCCTGCTATGATGTCTCTTGTTGTCTATATATATTTGGGTTTTTTACATTTTACTTGGAAACTCCAGAAACCGCTTTTACACTCTAACACAACCATACCAGAATCTCCTTCAGGTACACTTACAACAACACTTACTACAATTAGGATCTATAAAAATTTGAAAAACAAGACTTTTCTTGTACATAAAAGCATAATTAAAGTGAATACAGAAGATTTACTTAGTAAGTTAAGTGAATCTATACTTTCCAAAGTAAGCAATTGCCATTCATTTAGTAACTCAACCCTGATATGTAACGTACCAATGAAAGAATTCAGCTCCCATGTGCTGTGGACATCACCACAGAGAACATAATCTACCGTATATACTCGAGTATAAGCCAACCCGAATATAAGCCGAGGCACCTAATTTTACCACAAAAAAATGGGAAAACGTATTGACTTGAGTGTAAGCCTAGGGTGGGAAATGCAGCAGCTACTGGTAAACAATGCCCATCTGCAGCCTCACTGTGCCCATCTACAGCCTCACTGTGCCCATCTTCAGCCTCACTGTGCCCATTTGCAGCCTCACTGTGCCCATCTGCAGCCTTACTGTGCCCACCTGTATCATCAGTGCCCATCTGCAGCCTCACTGTGCCTATCTGCAGCCTCACTGTGCCCATTTGCAGCCTCACTGTGCCCATCTGCAGCCTCACTGTGCCCATCTGCATCCTCACTGTGCCCATTTGCAGCCTTATGTACCTTTGATTATGGTCTCCTGCTGTGTCATGCAGTCTTAACTGTCAGGCGGCCGTCCACTGTAACAAAGCCCCGCCTCCTCCTCGTCCGTGATAGACGGAACACTGATTCAGTTTCCCAGCATTGTATCAGTGTTTAGAGTTCTGTCTATCACGGACGAGGAGGAGGCAGGGCTTTGTTACAGTGGACGGCCACCGAACAGTTAAGCTTGCATGACACAGCGGGAGACCGTCACTCAAGTATAAGCCGAGGGGGGCTTTTTCAGCATAAAAAATGTGCTGAATAAGTCAGCTTATACTCGAGTATATACGGTAAATTTCGACTGCTTGGTGTTTAAACATGCCGTGACTATTTTCCATACATCAGTTAGCAGACAATACTCCTTTAGCTTTACTTTCATACTTCAAATTCCCTAGAAGATAAATTACAGTTAAAGTTTCCTATAGACACATGATGATTGTGACAGGCCCAACTGGGACAGGGGCTTTTGGAGGGGACTGCAGGGTAGCCTCTTGCCTACAGACTATGGGCCCTGGCATTTGAGGGAGCAACAAGCATTCAGGAATATTTCCTGTTATATAATGCAAGATGACATGTTATTACCACATATAACAGTCAAGGAAGCCATGATGGTCTCTGCCAACTTGAGACTCAGTGAAAAAATGGATGTGAAAAGAAAGCTGTTTAATGAGATCTGTTGCCAGAATGTCTGGGGTGGTCACTCCCTAACTAATCAAGGCTTCACTAGGGGCCTAGCTGTTAATTAGCTTACTGGTTAATTAGTTCACTGTTTACCAAAGGTTACTGTTAGCTGCTAGTTGTTTATTAGATGTACTGTTAGATGTACTGATGACATTACTGTTTAAAGGTTGCATTATTTAGGATAATGTTATCAAGCTCTTATCTGATTTTGTGTGGTATATATTTTGTGTGAGTTCTTAATAATAAGTTTCAGTTTGCACCTAAGTTAGTCTCGCCTAGTTCTATGGTGCAATTCTCAGCTGTAATACCTGGTTCTTTGTTCCAGAGTGGTGGAAGCTGTATCTTGGCGGGGTGCCAAGCGGTCCGTCAGAATGATCATTTACTAAGCTGGCCAATAATGGTCTGATCTAAGAAGGACTATGTATCTACAGGCCACTCCTAACTACCGCAGACAGCTCTTGCATGACTTATTTCAGGGCAAGAAACTATTGTCTGATATGGATTGTGCCTTGTTTGCCAAGTACAGTTACATGTATTTACATATTCCACAATAATTCTATAGAATTTTTTTTTTTTTTGTCATATGTTCAGACTGCTGCTTTATGTACTTATTATAAAACAATAATAAGACCACCCTTCTGTGCATTAATTGAAACTGGATCTCTCACAAGAACTCTTTAAGCATGAAATAGACTGAGGATAACAAAGAAACCTCTTCAATATTGTTTTCATACTAGTCTGATCACGTCTTTTTCTTTAAAATGGTTGATTGGTGGATATTGGCTATTACCACTGACATAGGATTGTTATCTGATCTGGCCAGTTTTGATGATCATCACTTACTGTATTTGTGCCCAGTTTCAGATAGCTGTTATGAATGCTTTAAAATGTGTAATTACTTTTACAGTTATTTCATATTAATAATATATTTTGCAATTAAAGGAGATTAAAAGTGAAAAAAATGTTTTTAAAGTTATTTCCATCTAAACCTTGTCATTTTTTGTTGGCAAAATCAGCTTTCCCTGTTCATGTAAATTAGTCTGACTCAGATGTGAAACTGGAGTGGAAAGTGGAAAGCATACACAGTTTTACAGGCCGTGCTGTATTTAACAAATTGTTGTTTTGGTTTTGGTTTAATTGCCTCAATCGGCCCTGTCACTTAAGAGCACTTCATCAGGAGTGACAGCATGAGTCAAGCCATGTTCTGGAAACTTGAAGGGCAGCTCATGACAGCAGGCTCCACTGCCTGTGCTGTTAGCCCATGTCACTTACACTTCTTACTTACTGCCCCTTGGCATCCCCAGAGAAACAGTCACTTGCTGGTTGGTCACATTAAAGTTTGTTCTGACATTTTGTAGATAAGAAAGTCTTTGACGGATTGAAAAGTGATTCTAGCTGCCAAACCAAAATCAACTCATAATACCTCAATGACGTCTGCAATCCATCTACTTCAAGCACTATTATTAGCCTTATCAAGACATACATATATTTAGAATGTGCATTCCAAAACGCAGTTAGCTTTCAGTTATGTTCCCATCATGTCACTTTTGCTGTTTTACCATCATCAACACCATCTTTCTGACCATATAGTGCTGTATAACTCAAATAATTAGATTCTATCAGCATTAGTATTTTATTTTTCCTGACAGACTCCATGGCAGCCTACGTGTGGGTTAATCCCGCCCCTCATACCTCATAGGACCCTTCTCCCATAAATCTTTGCTCTGGGCCAGAGGCCGTGTTCCTTTTTTTGTCCTCCTCCTAGGACCAAGATATAGTCTTACCTTTTCATGAAGTTTTTCTGTAATCCAGGCCTGGCGGTGTGCACGGCGATACGTTGGTGGTTAGCGGTGATCCTCTCTGCAGTCCAGCAATCCTAGCTATTAGCAGGTGGACATTGGCGATATGATGTGATACCATGAAGAGCTTACTAACCTGGCCATTGGCAGGCAAGCGGCAATATGGCCAAACGTCCCAGCTATTAGCGGGAGGCTTTGTAAACGCCCGATCGTGCGGTGGGTCGAGCGAACAGCTCCCCAGTCCCAGGTTCTGGTCCGGATCGTGCCGTGGTGGTGGTAATGTACAAAGATATTCCTTTTATATGGCAGCCGTATCTCTGTGTTTTGTGTGTCTCCTTATTTTCTATCAAGCTCCAGTGAGTGGCCACGGTGGCTGGAGCGCAGCTGCGTTCCAGCTCGCCGTTTCAGGAAGTCGCTGCGCATCCGCAAGCTGCGAACGAAGATTCCGTGCTTGGTTCGTGCAGGCGCAGTTTCGCCAAAATGGCGGCGGCGGTCGCGCATGCGATTGGCCGCCACCGGATGGCAACCGCTATGGGGCGGTGACATCGTTAACGGTGGCAGATTTAAATAGCTGTCAAAGCAGCTATTACTTGGGATGACTTGCAGGCTTATGCAGTGTTTATTCAGGCACTGGGCTCTGGTTTACAAGGTAAATTGTTTGCTGCAGGCTCCCTGGGTGCTGGCTATGTTTTGTTATGTGCTCTCTCACTCCTGTTTCTCATTAGGCTTTAATGATTCATTTTACTTTCAAACTGCCTTGCCATGGATCTGTCACCGCCCTCTTGTGGCCAACCCTTGCGCTGCAGGTAGGATTTATTTATTTTCTACCTGTGATGCTTGGGTTCACTTATTCAGGAGCTCTTAACCCTTTCTTTTTCACTCAGCTCTTCTAGGTCTGAACACCAAAGCACGGCAAAGACCGTCCTAGGTCTCAACGTTGTCACTCCTCTTCAAGGTCCAGACGTCAGATCTTCCTTTTAGATCTAGGTACCACAGATAGGAGTCTAAAACCACCTCTGGGCGTCACTCTCACCGCCACTCCAGCCGCTCTGTGAGGAAAGCCTGCTGGGTATGCGGGGCCCAGGTTCCTGAAGGCAAATCGCTCTGCAAGCGATGCTTTTCTAAAGTCGCATAAGAAAGAGAGGGTGGAGACCAACAAGTGGAAGCACTGGTCAGAAAGGTGGTCCGTGAGTCCCTGAGTAAAGGGGATTCTGGTCATACCCACAACCCTGCTGGCGACACTATGTCAGTCCCTATTAGGGATGATCTCAAGGCTACAGGCCCTTCACAGCCGAGCCATTCCTCAATTGAAGCCTCAGACAGTGAGGTGGAGGTAGATGACCCTGGTGCAGGTTTTGAATTTGCCCTAGTACCACAGCTGGTCAAAAGCTGTCAAAGAAGCTTTGAGATGGAAGAGCCAGTGGAGGCACCCTCCAAATAGGGGAAATATTTTAAACACCACAAAAAAGAACACCGTAATTTCTCCTTTTTGGGTGAACTCAGCGCAATAATTACCGACGAATGGGGTGGTGTTGAAAGGAAGAATTGCCTGTTAATGAAGGTATCAAAAATGTACCCATTTAAAAGCAAGGATGTAAAACACCTGGAGTCGGCTCCTCTCATTGACTCAGCCCTAATGAGGATGGTGAGGCACGTCACACTCCCATTGTAGGATACTGTTTCCTTTAGGGATTGCCTGGAGTGGAAAATTTATACCGCCCTCAAGCGGATCTACATTACAGCGGGTATGACCTGCAAACCAGCTCTAGCTCTCGCAGCCCTTTCTAAAGCGATGGAAGTCTGGGCAGATGACGTAGATGCTTCTCTGAGGAGCATCTCGGAAGAACTGGCCAGGAGCTCACCTATTCATGGGCTAAGGTTGACGTTGGCTTTTCTCGTGGGGCTTCCCTAGACATAATTCGCCTGGTGGCTCGGATTATGCTGACATCTGTCACGGCTAAGCGTGCCTTGTGGCTGCGCCCATGGGTAGCTGACCCTGCCTCCAAGCAGGCATGGTGCAGGATTCTATTTGGGGGTTCGTCCCTCTTTAGGAACATATCGGACAGTGCCATCACCCGTGCCACAGGGGGGCAAGTCGGGGTTCCTTCCCCAGGATCGCCGTCTGCTAAACCAGAAGAGAACACAGCCCAGGCAAAGTTCAGATCGAGCAAGGAATGCTCGCTACTATAGGCCTGGCCGTGAGTTCAAGAAGACCTGGAAGAAAAAACAGCCTTCAGGCCAGAAGTTTTCAAAAGGGGCATCTTCCGGTGGACAAGAATCCCCTAAGTCTTTATGATATTGCACCTGCCTAAAACAGAGCGAGTCGGCATCCTTGCCTCTCTCGGAAGAGAAAAAGCGAATTCTCCTGTCTCTCTTGTGGCTCAGGGCGCTGCAATTCCAGTTCCAGATGACAAAAGGTTTTAAGGGGTCTACTCGCCCCTCTTCATGGTGTTGAAGAAAAACGTATCCTGGAGGCCAGTTATAGACCTAACCCACTTGAATTCTTTTATCTAGAAGGAGAAGTTCAAGATGGAGACACTACTCATGATCAGTCAAGCAATCCAACCAGGCGATTGGCTTGTCTCTATAGACCGGAAGGACGCCTACTTCCATGTTCCGATAGCGTCAGAATTCCAGAAATACCTTCGCTTTGCTGTCGATCAAATCCGTCTGCAGTTTACCTGTCTCCCCTTCGGGCTTACAACATCGCATCGTGTGTTTTCAAAACTTGTTGGCTGTCGTGGCTCTGATCAGGACCAGAGGTATCCGTTTGTATCACTATCTAGACGACCTGCTGTTGTCTCGGGACAAGGAGCAGTTGCTAATCCACAGATCCCAGGTCATCTCCACTCTACTCGAGTTTGTTTGGCTTCTGAATCTGTAAAAGAGCCATCTGGATCCTACGCAGTCCCTGAAATTCCACTGGGCCAAACTTCAACGCTATCAAGAGCACCATCTTGTTACCCCTGGAAAAATCCCAGTGATCCGGGACAGAGTTTGGCTTGCAATGTCGTTCTCATCTCCAAGCCTCTCAATGCCTAAAGTTCATTGGCACCATGGTGGCAACAACACCCATGGTAAAGTGGGCTCAGTGGAAAATGCGGCCCTTCCAGAAGGGTTTCCTCCAGCAGTATAATCCAGGGCTTCGGGATCATTTTATCCAAATAACCTCATCCATGCGGGAGAGCTTTACTTGGTGGCTACAACAGAGGAACCTCCTCAATTGTCACTCCATCGCACCTGTGTCTTGGGTCACCATCACTACAGATGCCAGCAACAGGGGCTGACAGAAGTAGCCCAAGGCATATGGAATTTTCCCTCTCACAGGATAGTCTCCAATGTTCTGGAACTCCGGGCAGCGTTCTGCGCTCTGCAGGCCTTTCACCACTTAACAGCAGGAGACTTAGTCCTCCTAAGACTGGACAACACAACGGCAGTCGCATACATCAAGAGACAGGGGGGTACTCGCAGTCTCTCCCTGTCAAAGGAAATAGAGCCCATCATGATCTGGGCCCAGAAAAACCTGGCCAACCTGACAGCTGTCTATCTCCCTGGAGTCCCGAACGTTCAGGCAGATTTTCTGTTGAGTTTCTCTGGACAACGAGTGGACTTCCCCCCCCCGAAGTCTTCAGGTGGGTCCTGTCCCTGGGAGTCATTCCGGAAGTAGACTTGTTCGCCTCCCCATGCAACTTCAGACTAGAGAGATACTACACGAGGTCTTGGTATCCCCAGGCTTTTGGGTAGATGCTCTGACAGACCATTGGCGGTTCCACAGGGCCTATGCCTTTCCCCCGGTTCCTGTCATTCTCCGTTTTTTGTCGAGGCTCAGGATGGAAGAAGCAGAGATAGTGGCAATAGTCCCGTACTGGCCAAACAAGCCATGGTTTCCACTGCTGATGCAACTCAGCTTCCGGGACCCAGTTCCTCTACCCTCCAGACCAGATCTCCTATCACAAGGGGCATTTCTACATCCATGCCCGGCCCCATCTACATCTGATGATCTGGTTCTTGAGAGGGGAAGGTTGGAGGCCCTAGGCTGTCCAAGTAGGGCCATCTCCACAATATTAAATGCCAGAAGAACAGGCACCAACAGGGTCTACCAGAGGATTTGGGAAAAGTTTTCAGACTACACCTCTTCCACTGCAGGTTCTTGCAATAACCCAAAGATACATGATATCCTGGGCTTCTTACAATCAGGATTGGATCTCTCATTGTCAGTCAGCTCGCTGCGAGTCCAAATCGCTGTAATCTCTGCCTTTACGGGTGTTTCCTGGGCTAGACACCCTCTTACTCAGTAGTTTTTCAGAGGAGCAATAAGGCTCAGACCTCAGAGCCAAGTTTTTCTAATTGGGATCTTCCCCTTGTCCTGGATTTTTTCTTAGGTAGAGAGTTGGAACATGAAGATCAATCTTCTGTCAAATGACTCTCTCTAATAGTTGTCTTCTTGGTGGCTATAACATCGGCCAAGAGGGTCTCTGAAATCAGCTCTCAGGGATGCAAGGAGCCATTTCTAAACTTTTTAATTCCTATGTTGGGTTCAAACCCCAAAGTGGCATCTGTGTTTCATGACAATCAGGAGATTGCTCTTCCAACGTTCAGATCTACCAAGGATTCCAGTGTTTATCCCTTAGATGTTGGAAAAGCTCTGAGTCAGTATCTTGAAGCTACAGCTTCTTTCCGTCAGACCGACCACCTGCTCGTTCTTTTCACAGGAAGTATAAGGGAATGCGTGCCTCTTCCAGATCTATCGGAGCATGGATTGTTCAGGCCATTCAGTGGGCCTATAAAGCCAAGGGCTTGGCGCCTCCAGAAGCGGTGACTGCTCACTCAACTAGAAGTGTGTCTTCATCATGGGCGGCATCACGTCACGTGCCTCCAGAAGTTATTTGCAAGGTGGCCTTGTGGTCTTCAATTAACACGTTCATGGCACACTACTGCGTAGTGGTTTACGTATCTTGTCTGTTGATGGTGCCAATTAAACCTTTTTTCTTTTGTCCAGCACTCTGCCCACCCGGGTGTGTATGGCTAGTTATTTCCCACACGTAGGCTGCCATGGAGTCTGTCAGGAAAACTGAAAATTTATATCAAATACTTACCGTAATTTTCCTTTCCTGATGGACTCCATGGCAGCAGGAGTTCCCTCCCAGTGGCTGGAGTAGGCTAAATTATGGAACACGGCCTCTGGCCCAGAGCAAAGATTTATGGGAGAAGGGTCCTATGAGGTATGAGGGGCGGGATTAACCCACACGTAGGCTGCCATGGAGTCCATCAGGAAAGGAAAATTACGGTAAGTATTTGATATAAATTTTCCGTTGTCTGTTATTCTTCCTAAAGGTTTATATAAGAAATATGATAAATAATGATAATATGAGGACCACTCATCTTACCATCATGAGACCTCTTCAATAAACTGTCGGGGCCTGGCCCTAAAATTTGCCTTACACTGTGGTAAAAAAAAAAGCCCACAAAGCACTATGTGCTTCAGAATTTGACACAGTCCCACAGAAGTCTGAGATGAGCTATTGGGCAGGTGTGGCTAGGGGCAGGGAAGATTTCAGTCGCAGGCTCCAAATATAGTGGCAAGCCTCGGATGTCATATTCAGGTAAAAAAGAACCTGGGTCAGGGGAGGGTAGGATACTTCTGATCAGGTCTGCTAGGCAGGCTGAATAAGTGTATTTTAGAGAAAAGTACACTTACCTTTTAACTGTCCAAAAAAGGCCCCACTGCCTCTAAAAGACACGTCTGAAAAAAAATAAAAATGGATCTATGTTTGGCCATGTAGTACGATAGTAATACATCATTACAGGGTCATGTTAGAACCTAGTGCTTGATTAAGGTCGTTTGTGGGCCTGCAGCATAGCTATGCAGTAGTAATGGATATTTGCCATCTGATTGCACAGACACACACCTAAGCAGAGCATGCTTCCACAAACCATGAGGAGGTAATAAAGGTCATGTGACAGAGTAAGTTGCCCATAGACTGTAAGACATGTAGTAACCATGAACAGATAGCTATTATCTAAACTCTGGTGCAAATTCTGTTGCAAAATGAACAGCCTAATTGCCTTTAGTTAATCAATCCCAGAGTGTAAAAACAACAGGAGGTAAGAAGAAATCACCTTATCGATAATATGAATATTGGGACAGTCTGTAACCAGCATTTCTTTATTCAAAGGGTGGCTTTGTTGGAGCAAAGGGTTTTTCTCTGAGGAGTCGAAGATTCCTGAGTCCAACTAGCAAACAATGTATGTTTAGGTGGATCCTGCATAAGACAGAAAGAGAGCTATATTCCCCATAGAAGCTTTTTTGCTATGTTACACATAAAAGTGCAGCCTAACAATTCTCTTGATGCAAAAAATGTTTACTCTTATGCCGTGTACACACGATCGGTTTTACCAATGATAACAGTCCGATGGACTTTTCTCATCGGACAAACCGATCGTGTATGGGCCCCATCGGTCTTTTTTCCATCAGTGAAAAAATATAGAACATGTTTTAAATTTATCAGATGGGAAAAAAACCGATAGCAAATTCTGATCGTCTGTGTGGAATTCCATCGGACAAAAAACCCACGCATGCTCAGAATCATGTCGACGCATGCTCAGAAGCATTTACCTTAATTTTTCTCGGCTTGTCGGAGTGTTTTACGTCACGGCGTTTGGGATGGTCGGATTTTTGACTGATGGTGTGTAGGCAAGACTGATGGAAGTCAGCTTCATCAGATTTCCGATGGAAAAATCCATCGGATTAGAATCCATAGGAAATCCGATCGTGTGTACAGGGCTTTACAGATTACAGTTGGAAGCCCTTTCCTGTTTGATTTACCCCTCATTGTGGATACAGACAGCAAGAAAAAGATGCCAACTGCTGAATCAAATTACATGGTTCATGGTACAAAAATGGTTTCCATGAAAGACACTTGGAATTGGTACAGTCTGCAAATTAGTGTGAACTCTTACTTTTGCTCTGATAATTGGTGTTTTCCAAAACAAAAGGAAGAGCTAAAACTAGTATTCACACAGTATATGTATTACTGTATCATGTATTTTTTTACTGGAGTGCTGATACTATTTTGTGACTTGTCATTAAAGTGGTTGTAAAGCTTCGGTTTTTTTTTCACCTTAATGCATCCTATGCATTAAGGTGAAAAAACACCTTGCTGTCTCCGGCCCCCCCGAGCCCACGTTTTACTTATTTGAGCCCCGAATCTCCATGGGCGCGATCCCGCGTTGCTTTCCCCCAGCTCCTGTGGGCTCTTCATTGGATGATTGATATGATTGATAGCAGTGCAGCCATTGGCTCCCACTGCTGTCAATCAAATAAATGATGTGGCGCGCCGGGGGGTGGGGCCAAGTGATTCACTCGGTGGCTATGGCCGCCGACTGTATCACACGGGAGCGTGCCCGCAAGCTAACCCAGTTGGGAGAGCGCTTCCCAGAGGGGGGGGTTAGCTCTTGCGGGGAGGAGCCGAGACAGCCGCTGAGGGACCCCAGAAGATGAGGATCGGGGCCACTCTGTGCAAAACGAACTGCACAGTGGAGGTAAGTATAACATGTTTGTTTTTTTAAACTGAACCCATACAACCCCTTTAAACTTGGAACCAGTGGCGTCACTAGGGGGAGGCTTCTGGGACTATAGCCCCAAATCTGGGGCCCATAGCCCCGAGTCTCTTACTGCAGGGGTCCCTAACCACTGGGCCGTGGCCCACTACTGGGCTGTGGCCTCTCTGCAATCGGGCCGCGGTGCGGCGGGCTGCATTATAGAGCCAGGCAGGCAGATGAGAGAAGCGAGCGGCGGGGGCGAGCAGAGATGACATCATCTCTCTCTGCCCGCCTCGCATCACTGCTCCTTCGCCTTAAAAGCGGGGCCTCTTCAATGTCGGAGATGCCACGGGGAGCAGCGAGATGACATCATCTCTCACTGACCGCCCGGCATCACCGATCTCCTGCCCTCACTCAGAACCGACCACTGAACCTACCTCTGTGCTAAATGGACCAGTGCTGCCACCAATGCAGCAATAATGCACATTTGGTGGCACTGGCTGGCATGGTAAGTGACAATCCGCAAATAGTGGCAGGCGACGTGGCAAGCGATCATCTGCATCTGATGGCAGGCGACGTGGCAAGTGACAATCCACATCTGGTGGCAGGCAACGTGGCAAGTGACATTCTGCATCTGGTGGCAGGCAACTTACCAAGTGATCATCCGCATCTGGTGGCAGGTGACGTGCCAAGTGACAATCCGCATCTGGTGGCAGGCGATGTGGCAAGTGACAATCCGCATCTGATAGGCAGGTGATGTGGCAAGTCACAATCCCCATCTGGTAGCAGGCAACGTGGCAAGTTACAATCCACATCTAATGGTAGGTGACGGTGGCAAGTGACAATCTACATCTGGCGCCAGGTGACAGTGGCAATCCGCATCTGGTGGAAGGCGACGGTGACAAGTGACAAGCTGCATCTGGTGGCAGGCGGCGTGGCAAGTGATGAGCTGCATCTGGAAGTGACAAGCCCAGGGCTCCCACTGATTGTGCATTATGGTGAGTTGAACCACTTCATTATATATAACAATGTAACAATAGAAATAATGCACTTCAATCGCCCTGACACCATATCAACCATTGTGTCAGGATGATTGAAGCTCCAACACCAGCCATTGCCCTGACAAATTGCCCACTAAAACTCGCTTACCACCCTTGCTACAATTTTCTTCCACGCAGCCGGTCCCCAGTGCCAAAAAGGTTGGGGACCACTGCTATGGGCTCTAGCCCCAGATCTTTTGTAGACCTAGCAATGCCCCTGCTCTGAACATAAGCAAAGATAGACATTATCTGCATAAACTAACTGCCGTTATAAAGTGCAAACACTTCCATGTGACAGCATGGGCACAAAGTTGATTTGAGCATTATCCACAGTTGTGTGTAAAAAACCTTGAGGGATCAGTGAGCACTATGAAGCACCAGAAATAGACTGTATTAGCTGTAGAAGACTTCCAGCTTATTAAACATATCCATGAATGTACAATATATAAAAAGTAAAATGTGGAGGCTGCCATTGGTGATATTTCTTGACTGGCTGTCAGGCTCATGCTTTGGCTATAATACATTCTGAATAACTGACCCAGAACAAGTTTATAAAGAATATACAGTATATAATAAGGGATTTCAACTTTTCTTTGACTTTTATTTACTACATGCCTGTTATGGGTCAGCGAAATGGAAGTATTGAAGACACAACCAGACAACTAGTATTTCCAGAAGGATAAGGAGGTGAACAATGGCAGTCTCCATATTTCTCTCATAAATGAGGAGACCTAATTACAGGAATCCTAAGATCAATTGCAAGCCCCAGATAGTTTGTCATAATAAATACAATATGTCTGTTAATGTTCAGTTTAACTCTTTAGAGGTCATTAATAAGTGGATGCCCAGATAAATGTTAGCAGTATGTGTTCGTTAATTGGACAATAAATCTTTGGCAAATTTGCCTGCCTACATTTTTACATAGCTTTTTAAATATACTTTATAGTATTAATCAACAAAAAGGTTTTCTGGGCTTTGCTTTTTTAAAGTGGTAGGTGGTACTATTTTATTTTTTGTGGTTATTTTATTTTTATTATTATAAATTTTTAATGTTTTGTTATTGTTCTCCTCCTGGGCCAGGAGTTATTTGGGAGTCTTACCGATTCCAATAAGCTTCCTTGAGAAGTCAAGTAAAAAAAACGGTGGTCTGCAGTCCTCTTACTTATTGTCGATCTTGTTATAAAATGTTTTACAGTTTAATGATTTAAGCTTAGTTAAGTCAATAAAGAAAAGGTAAAGGGTGAAATATGATGCAGTACTATGGACTACTGCATTTTACATATAGTCATCACAGTTTGCCCCACCTTATCAAATAAACCAGCTTAAAGTTGGAGCCATAGTTAAACAAAAACATGGACAAAATAGATGTGAACATGAAACCAAGTGTGTGTGCTCTTTAGCTTCTGTTCCTATAGCACTTAATATTTCACGTTCAACCCAAATATTTAACTGGTACATCTGAAAAGATCCTCCATCAACTTTGTGCTGTAAACAGCTAACTAACCATGACAACTAACAGTTCTTGGCATAACTTTCCAAACTACTGGAGAATGTGTAAACAGTGCTCAATAAGTTCATCTGTAAATCCTATTTCATGCTTTATAATTACAATACATAATATGATGAAATACGAATATGTTTCAAAACGTAAAGGATATCATTTTCTACATATGCCGTTGCATGCATTTCTGAAACTGCTAAAGCCAGGGTTGTGTGTCTCACAGTGCGGTAAGAGGATACTACAAATAACTGGATACCAGGGATTTTATACCATGTTCTTCTATTATTACCACTTATACTTATTTTGACTAGAGATGGGCCAAACACCCCCCCCCCCCGGTTCGGTTCGCGACAGAGCTCTCAAACAACACAAAAGTTCAGACCCGAACCCCATTGAAGTCTATGGGACCCGAATTTGAAAAATCAAAAGTCCCCATTTTGAAGGCGTATAGCTTTGCTTATAGCTTTGCCCAAGCTTAGCCCAACCCAAGGTGTATTCTAATGGCGCATACACGCGATCGGAAATTCCAACAACAAATGTCCGATGTGAGCTTTTTGTCGGAAATTCCGGCCGTGTGTCGAAATTTCCGACCACAAAAATTTGATAGCTGGTTCTCAAACATTTCAAATGTTCTCAAACATTTCTTTTCGGAAATTCCGATTGTCTGTATGCAATTCCGACACACAAAACAACACACATACTCAGAATCAAGCAGAAGAGCCGAACTGCCTATTGAACTTCATTGATCTCGGCTCGTCGTACGTCTTGTACGTCACCGCGTTCTTGACGTTTGAAATTTCCATCAATATTTGTGCGACCGTGTGTATGCAACACAAGTTTGAGCCAACATTCCGTCGGAAAAAAAATCCATGGTTTTGTTGTCGGAATTTCCGATCGTGTGTACGCGGCATTAGGTGAACAATTGGCAAGTTTGTAACTACATATAAAAGTAGCAACTCGTTTTAGGGAAGATATTGCATGTGTTTTTTCTGCACATATAAATATAAAATAAAATATAAATATAACTTAAACAACAGTTGAAATGTAGAGAGATGTAGCCTATATAAAGACTGTTCCCCTTAGGAACTTAGGGTGCCGACCAAAGGGAGCCTAACCACACTTGATGAACTCAGTAAGCAAGTAGGAAGTCGAAAACTAAATTATGTCAGATTGCATTTGACTTCTATCAAATCCAGACATAGCATACTGCAGCCCAGCCAAGGTCACCCCACAGAGAACCTGTGATCAAGCCAGGATTAAGTGAAATGTTAAAGGGGTGGTTTTAAGCTGGACTATGAGTAAAATTATACGATTATCTTAAAGTAATTGTAAAGGTTAATTTTTTTCCCTATGTAGCGCCCTTCTCTTGTTGACCAGGCACTATCATGTAAATTTAGTGGGTCATCTGAATTGTACATAGTTCAGAATGTAATGTTTATGGCTAAATTAGCCTCTGTTTCAGCTTTGACTGTGTTGGGAGCATTTCCCACTGTCGCCGGTAGGTGTCGTTGTCACCACCGGCAAGTGTTGGAAATACAACAGGCTGAAGTGTATTGGGTGTCCCTTCCCCAGAAACAGTCCAGTGGGAGTGTTTTTCCACTGTGCATTCTGGGAGAGGATACTTAAGGGGCAGACGCCATTTTCTCGCTCTCTGACCTCATGGCCCGCCAGGCCTAAGGTATGTGACAACTTCTCTTCTGCCTCGGGGCCCTGCTGGCCCGAGGCTACGTTACTACAAGTAGGCCCGGAAGTCTGTCTGGGGCCTACTGGTCCGGGTATGGTCCTGTGCTGTCATGCCTGCAGGGAAAAGCCGAGCAATTGGAAGATCGAGGGGAGGACTCTTCTTGGAGAGGACCGAGCAGAAGGCTGGTATCTCAAGAAAAGCCTGGTGACTCAATTGGAGGATGCATCCTAACCAATCTACCTCACAGTACTGCCGGATGGCTTAAAGGACTTTGGTACTGTGTAGCTGTGTTCGGTCAGTCAATTACTGATTACCAAATCCTGTGGCAGAGGATTGTTCAACAGTTTATTAATATCATTGAGTCTGTGGCAGAGACTTTTGTCCGTGCATCACTCCGGCTGCTAGGCCGGTGAGAGAGGCCTATCCGGGTGAGCAAGATCAGTTGACAGCAAGTGTACTTGTCTCCAGGATCTCAAGTTGTCAGATCTCAGTGATCTGCACAAGGTATCTGAATTCCCCTAACCCTCCATCCCTCTACTGCTGCAAGTTGTGTTTAAATAAAAAGCATTGGAAAAAAGACCAAGTGACTGGTGCATGCATCTGTGGGCACATTGCCCAATTTAGACTCAAAGTTCTGGGACAGTGAAGTGTGGGGTAACGGCAGGACCAAAAATAACCAGCAGCTCCTACGGGGGTAGTGCTACATGTGGGGGCTCGTAATCCGGGATTTGCCGTTGCCCCTAGCAACTCAAGTAAAGACATTCACTGAGAGTCTACGTTAAAGAGGGCCCTGAACTGTGTTATTTGTTTTACGGGATAAGGGATTAAGTGTAGATCACTTTCTAAGTGCGTAGGCTACGGGCGGAGCCAAGAAAGCCCGGGAGCTACGTGACTGAAAGAACAAGTGGGAGGAGTTCCCGCCTGCTGCTGCGTGAGGCGTGTGTGTGTCTGGCGCTGAAGAGACGAAGCTGCGTAGTTACACTGAGAAGATCAGAGTGCAGCCATGTCTTCATTTTCGCTGATGCAATCTGCAATGGGGCCTAAGATGCTTCCTACTAGCCCCGCTGCAAGTGCCAAGCTGCCCGGAACCCTGCTGACGGATACCGGAATCCGCCTGAAGCCGCATGAGCGGTTTGTGCTGTACACTAGGGATGAGCTTCGAGTTCGAGTCGAACCCATGTTCAACTCGAACATCGTCTGTTCGGGCGTTCGCCGAATTTCGAACATTATGGGCCGTTCGCTCCAAATTCGAGTGGCGCGTCACGGCCCATAATTCACTGCGGCATCGCAGTGCATTGCTGGCTGATGATTGGCCAAGCATGCACTATGACCCGCATGCTTTGGCCAATCACAGCGCGGAAAAAACGGAGAGCCATAATTGGCCAAAGCCAGGGTGGCTTTGGCCAATTATGTCTCAGGGGGTTTAGTACACGCCCCACACTATATAAGGCCGCCTGCGTGGCGGCCTTGTGTAGTGTGTTGTGGCGGTGGTTAAAGACAGACAGAGAGAGAGAGACAGTGTCATTTAATTTGAGTTAGATAGAGCAGGCAGGCGAGTCAGTTAGCTGCAGTTACAGTGTGTAGAGGATATATATGCATCCTAGGTGTTGTATATATATTTATACACTGTATTCAGTTTAGCTAGATCCGTTCCTGTTATTCTCTTCATAATTTACTGACAGGCAGGCAGGTGATTGTGCTAGCTGCAGTATTTTCACTCAGTGTACTGTGTCCTTTGCACAGTGTGCACCAAAAGCTTACCTGAATACAATTGCTGGTGTTCTCATACAAATACAGGCAGGGAGCTGCGGTATTTTGATTTAGTCTCCTTTGCACAGTGTGCACCTAAAGCTTACCTGAATACAATTGCTGGTGTTCTCATACAAATACAGGCAGGGAGCTGCAGTATTTTGTTTTAGTGTCCTTTGCACAGTGTGCACCTAAAGCTTACCTGAATACAATTGCTGGTGTTCTCATACAAATACAGGCAGGGAGCTGCAGTATTTTGTTTTAGTGTCCTTTGCACAGTGTGCACCTAAAGCTTACCTGAATACAATTGCTGGTGTTCTCATACAAATACAGGCAGGGAGCTGCAGTATTTTGTTTTAGTGTCCTTTGCACAGTGTGCACCTAAAGCTTACCTGAATACAATTGCTGGTGTTCTCATACAAATACAGGCAGGGAGCTGCAGTATTTTGTTTTAGTGTCCTTCGCACAGTGTGCATCTAAAGCTTACCTGAATACAATTGCTGGTGTTCTCATACAAATACAGGCAGGGAGCTGCAGTATTTTGTTTTAGTGTCCTTTGCACAGTGTGCACCTAAAGCTTACCTGAATACAATTGCTGGTGTTCTCATACAAATACAGGCAGGGAGCTGCAGTATTTTGTTTTAGTGTCCTTCGCACAGTGTGCATCTAAAGCTTACCTGAATACAATTGCTGGTGTTCTCATACAAATACAGGCAGGGAGCTGCAGTATTTTGTTTTAGTGTCCTTTGCACAGTGTGCACCAAAAGCTTACCTGAATACAATTGCTGGTGTTCTCATACAAATACAGGCAGGGAGCTGCAGTATTTTGATTTAGTGTCCTTTGCACGGTGTGCACCTAAAGCTTACCTGAATACATCAGAAAAGCGAGAAAAATGGGACTGTAGCGGTGCTTAGTAGAGCAATATCACATAAACATAATGAGTTTACAATTTTTATTAAAATATCTCATAGATATTATACAAATATATGAAAGAACAATAATGATAAAACCACAACTTAAACAGATAGGAATTTTTTCTGGGTTGCTGGTTTACCCAAGCAGCGTATGGTGGGGGTCAGGTATGATGTTGTATCCCTATATATTTTGCCGGGTCTGGCTTCTTCAGGGGAGTATACTGTAACCGCCCAAATTTTTTGTATACCCAGCTCTAACAAAGGATAAAAAAACAAAGTCAAAACATATAATATATAAAAATAAATATTTACATATCATAACTTCTTATAATTTGCATCATCATAATTTGCATCATCATAATTACCAGATATGGAGACCAGCCCTTGCTCAACCCAGGCAGGAAAAGTCACACATACGAATCCCACATAGGGTGTAGATAATTTATCACAACTGTAGGACCACGCAGGGAGCTAAGTTCAGCCGTAGGGGGCAGAAAGGACCTAGCTGAAGGGAAGATAAGTCCTAGTGACTAATTGCTTCCAAAGTCACAATTATATTGAACATAATAATTATGTATATAAATTATATAAAAATATATATAAAGGGTATATATAAAGAAGGCCAGCGGGCTCAAAAAGAAACTTACTCTGTTCAATATGTTTAGGAAGAAAGTATGCAAGCGGAGGCGACCAAAGGAACAATATCCATAATGTGTCTGATAAGGATGACTGATGGATCTACCTAGTAGTATGGTGTATCCTAAAAATAAATTGAAATTGAAAAATGATAATGAGATCTCAAAAGAAGTATTATTTCAGACATAGATGTTAATGCCTGATTGGATGACTCACATCCATAAAAATATAGATAAGATAAGAAAGTAGAGAGATATCACATAGTAAGCGGCTGCATATGCTAAAATCAAAGCATATACAGACGCTTATTTGAGCTGCCGGTGTGCCGGTGTGCTACCTGAATACAATTGCTGGTGTTCTCATACAAATACAGGCAGGGAGCTTCAGTATTTTGATTTAGTGTCCTTTGCACAGTGTGCACCTAAAGCTTACCCAAATACAATTGCTGGTGTTCTCATACTAATACCACAGGCAGGGAGCTGCATTATTTTCAGTTAGTGTACTGTGTCCTCTGCACAGTGTGCAACTAAAGCTAACTGAAGACAATTGCTGGTGTTCTCATACTAATAATACTACAGGCAGGCAGTTGATTCTGCTAGCTGCAGTATAATCCGTATATATATACATCCCAGCTTTGTGCAGCTACATCTCCCTGCAGGCCATTAGTATGTCTGGAAGGACAACAAGAAGAGGCAGACAGTCATGAGCCAATAAAAGAGGGCAAGCAGGCTCTGTTTTTAGAGGCAACAGTGCTGGTCGTGGACACTGTGCATCCTCATCAGCACGTGGCCGTGTGACACGCTTGTCCTTTTTTTCGGCAGCTGGCTGTGTTGAGCCGCAACATGCCGAAGACTTGGTAGAGTGGATGACCAAGCCGTCCTCATCCTCCTCATCCTCTCTCACCCAGGCTCAGGGTACTTTGTCTGGCAAAGCAGCTGCCAAAGCGCCTCTTCCCTCGGCTCAATGGCATCAGTCACTTCTTCCCTAGCCCCACCATGTCCTCCTGAGGATTCCCCCTAACTGTTTGACCACAGTGTTGGGTACATGCTCCAGGAGGATGCCCAGCGTTCTGAAGTCTCCAATGATGGTACCCAGCTAGAGGAAGGCAGTAACATGAGCCCAGAGAGAGGGGGTGCCCAAGAAGGACAGCAATCTGGCAGTCATGTTCCCCCAGCTGCAGCATACTGCCAGGTTTGCTACAGTGATGAGGAGGGAGGGGATGATGAGGTCACGGACTCTACGTGGGTGCCTGATAGGAAAGAGGAGGAGGAGGAGGCACATCTCCAACGAGGCAGGATGCCCTCCAGGGGCCAGCTTAAGGGCAGCACACCGACAGCATCACACCGCAGAGCTCCGCCTGTGCAGACCGCTGCTGTCTCTGCGCGTTATTCCAAAAGTTTTTTGGTGTGGGCCTTTTTTGAGACGAGTGCATCAGATCGCAGCGCTGCTATTTGCAACATATGTCTCAGGCGTATCTCGCGTGGCCAAAACATCACCCGCTTGGGCACCACATGCTTGATCAGACATATGTCAACCTGCCATACAGTTCGTTGGCAAGCACACCTAAAAGACCCACACCAAAGAACAAAGCGGACCTCTCCTTGCTCCTCATCAGCTGGGATCTCCAACCCCACCATACCTTCAGTCCTCTCTGAAACCTGCACTGAGAGGAATGAAGGTGTATAATTAGGTGTGTCACAGCCAAGTACTTGCGGGCAATCTGCTATCAGTACACAAACGTCAGATTGTACTAGGCAAATTTCCCTGCCCCAGCTGCTGCACCGCCGAAAGAAGTTCGCTCCCAGCCATCCACATGCCCAGAGGTTGAATACTAGCTTGGCTAATTTGCTAGCCCTTCAACTGCTGCGTTTTCAGTTGGTAGACTCTGCCCCCTTCCGTGAGTTTGTGGAATGTGCGGTTCCTCGGTGGCAGGTTCCCAAACGCCACTTTTTCTCACGGAAGGCGATTCCGGCTCTCTACCGGCATGTGGAAGGCAATGTCTTGGCCGCACTGGACAGGTCGGTCAGCGGTAAGGTGCATATTACCGCTGACTCATGGTCCAGCAGGCATGGACAGGGACGTTACCTATCTTTCACGGAGCATTGGGTGACTCTGCTGGCAGCTGGGAAGGATGCAGGACAAGGTGCAGTAGTGTTGGAGGTTGTTCCGCCACCACGCCTCCAAAATGCTACTACTGGTGATTCTGACACACCTCTCTCCTCCACCCCTCCTCTTCTTCTTCCTCCATGGCCTCTTCCTGTGCTTTGTCCCCGGAACCAGCGGTGCTCCATAGGTGTTCAAGGGGCTATGCAAGTACGCAGGCAAAGAGATGCCATGCGGTGCTTGAGCTGGTGTGCTTGGGGAACAGGAGCCACACTGGGGCAGAGATTCTGTCAGCTCTGCAGGGGCAGGCTCAGAGGTGGTTGACACCATGCCAGCTTAAGCCAGGAATGGTGGTTTCCAACAATGGCACCAACCTCCTCTCCGCCCTCTGACAGGGACACCTGACCCATGTGCCCTGTTTGGCTCACGTCCTTAACTTGGTGGTGCAGCGGTTCTTGGGCAGGTACCCGGGCTTACAGGATATCCTGAGGCAGGCCAGGAAAGTCTGTGTGCATTTCCGCCGGTCATATAATGCCAGTGCTTCGCTGGCTGACCTGCAAAAGGAATTTAACCTGCCCAAGAACCGCCTAATCTGTGACATGCCCACCAGGTGGAACTCAATGTTGGCCTTGCTGCAGCGGCTGCACACGCAGCAGAGGGCCATCAATGAGTATCTGTGCTAATATGGCACCAGGACAGGGTCAGGGGAGCTTGGTTTTTTTTTTTGCCATGCCAGTGGGCCATGATCAGGGATGCATTCACTGTCCTGTCACCATTTGAGGAGGCCATGAGGATGGTGAGCAGTGACAGTGCATGCATCAGTGACACTGTCCCTCTTGTCCACCTGTTGAAGCACACGCTGCGTGGAATAATAGACAGGGCACTTGAGGCAGAACAGAGGGAGGAAGAGGAGGACTTCCTTACCTCTCAAGGCCCCCTTTATCCAGACAGTGTTCCTGCTGGCCCGCCTATCACACAGGAAGAGGACGAGGAGGAGGAGTAGGAGGATTGTGTCAGCATGGAGGTGGAGCCTAGCACTCAGAATCAGCAGCAGTCTTCAAGGGATCAATTACAGTCCCAAGACACCCATGGACTTGTATGTGGCTGGGAGGAGGTGGCTGCGGATCATGTCGTCCTGAGTGAGCCAGAGGACTCCGGACCGAATGCCTCAGCAAACCTACGCTGCATGGCCTCCCTGATCCTGCAAAGCCTGCGGAAAGATCCTCATATTCGTGCTATCAAGGAGAGGGATCATTACTGGCTGGCAACCTTCCTTGATCCACGTTACAAGGGTAAGGTTGCGGACCTTATCTTGCCATTGCAGAGGGAGCAGAGGATGAAACATCTTCGGGAGGCCTTGCAGAAATGTCTGTGGAACGCGTTCCCAGAGACTGGGATGTTACAAAATCCTGGTCCTGGACAACGTGTTGCTGAGGCTTCAGTCAGTCAAAGAAGGAGCGGTGGAGAAGGTGGCCGTCTGACAGATGCGTTCAGACAATTTTTTAGTCCGCAGCCCCAAGGTAGGATCGGTTCCAGCAACCATCGCCAGCGTCTGGTTTACATGGTGCAGGAAAACCTAGGGGCAAGATCAGAGTTGGACACCTTTCCCACCGAAAATCCTCTGGGTTACTGGGTCTTGAGGATGGATCACTGGCCAGAGCTTGCACAGTATGCAATTGAGCTACTGGCCTGTCCTGCATCAAGCGTTCTTTCGAAAAGCACATTCAGTGCTGCTGGAGGCTTTGTAACCGATCGCAGGGTGTGCCTGTCCACCGACTCGGTCGCTCGACTGACCTTCATAAAAATGAATCAGTCTTGGATCACCACCAGCTACCAAGCACCTGATGCTGATGTAACTGAATATTTTTTTTTGAAATGTCAGATCCCTTCAAGACTGCCTATGCTGATGCTGAGTGACTATCCTGCTATGCTGAGTGACTATCCTCTTCCTTCTCAATGATCATGCTGATAGCTTGTAAGAACATTTTTGGTTCTGGGCACCGCCACCAGTGGCTAAGGCCTAATTTTTCAGCCCCTGTTTAACAGGGGCGTGTAATTACAATTCTTGATCTAATATTTCACAGCAGGGCCCATTCCTGCGCCCACCAAGAGTAACTGTGAGGGCTTACAGTGTTGTGGCAACACCACCACCACCAAAGGCCCAATTTTTCTGCCCCTGTTCAACAGGGTCATGTAATTACAATTCTTGATCTAATATTTCACAGCTGGGCCCATTCCTGCGCTCACCTAGAGTAACTCTGAGGACTTACAGTGTTGTGGCACCAGCACCACCAAAGGCCCAATTTTTCTACCACTGTTCAACAATGGCATGTAATTACAATTCTTGATATAATAGTTCACAGCAGGGCGTTCCAGCGCCCACCAAGAGTAACTGTGAGGGCTTACAGTTTTGTGGCAACACCAACACCTAAGGGCCAAATTTCTGAAGAGTATATACGGCAGGCCCCTACTTTCAAAGATCCAACTTACAAACGACTCCTACTTGCAAACGGAAGGAGACAACAGGAAGTGAGAGGAAATCTACCCCTAGGAAGGGAAATTCTCTCCTGTAAGAGTTAATATGGGAAAAACATGTCTCCTCTCCACTGATGCTTTATCACCAATCCTTGTTTCACTAAAAACCCCAAATTTTAAAAAAACATTTGTCATTGGGACGGAAAGTGAGGTGAAATTTTCTGAACAGTTGCACAGACAGCAAAGCAAATGTTACAGGGGTGATAACCCTTCCCTATGTTTTCCAAAAAGCTTAAAAATAGTTTTTTTGGCTGGAGCTACACTTTAAAAATGTACCAGTTCAAAATTACAAACAGATTCTACGTAACAACAAACCTACAGTCCCTGTCTTGTTTGCACCGCCTGTCAAATGCTGTTCAGAGTATATAGGGCCTGGGGGCCCCACGCCTTTCCTTTTTTTAATTTTGGTGCGGGGTTCCCCTTAATTTCTATACAAGACCCAAAGGGGCTTGTAATGGGCTTGGGGGGAGTTGGGGGGTACCCATGCCATTTTTCTCATTGATTTTCATCCATATTGCCGGGATCAGACATTACATTAAAGCCGCAAGCAGTTTTAAATTACTTTTTTGCCTTTAGAAATGTCATTTTGTGCAGGGACAGTTCTAAACACGGCAAAACACGTGCCACTTCACAGGCATACTATAGACACCCCCCAGGTACGATATTTAAAGGAATATTTCACTTTTTTTTCACTTCAAGCATCATTAAAATCACTGCTCCCAAAAAAACTGCAGTTTTTAAAACTTTGTTTTGCATTGATACATGTCCCCTGGGGCAGGACCCGGGTCCCCAAACCCTTTTTAGGACAATAACTTGCATATTAGCCTTTAAAATTAGCACTTTTGATTCCGTACGTTCGAGTCCCATAGACTTTTATAGGGCTCTAAAGTTTGCGTGAACATTCGGTCCGTTCGCAGGTTCTGGTGCGAACCGAACCAGGGGGTGTTCGGCTCATCCCTACTGTACACTATTGCGGACATTGAAGCGCTGGGTATGATATGCCCAAAGTGTGAGGGACTGGCCATACATCCCCGTCCATTTGTCCGGTGCCTGCATTGCGGGGAGTACCTGTTCGCAGTGGAGCAACCTACCATGTCACCCCGTGCCTACCGAGTTGACTGGGCCACGGGTATTGCTATGGTGGAAGCTGCTGCCCTCGCTCGTGTGGTGAAATCTATGCCCACCACGTCTGCTGCGGTGAGTGTTCCTGAGGGAGATGTTGCTGTTACTGTCACCAAAAAGCCATCAGGGGACATCACCCCTGTTACTGCCTCCACTGCACCTGTCCCCGCTGCACCTGTCCAAAGGAAGGTGGGATATGTGAAAGCCTCCTGCGGCCACGGTCGAGGCCTACCCCAAAGACTACCTGAACTGAAGGCCTGACCCCTGGAAAATCTACGACAGGAACGGGTGAGAGATCAGGGGAAAACATGTCTGGGACTTTATGTAAATACTTGCCTGAGGAGGAATTCAGGGATTCGGAGTTAGACTCCCTGTCAGATGTTTCTGGGGATGAGGACTTATTTGAGACTATGTCACAGGAACTGTTATGGGCCAATTGGGATGATGTTGCCTCTGCTTGTACCTGCTCAGAATGGGCAGCATTAGATTCGGGGAAGACATCACCCAGTGTGGAAGCCCCCAGCATTATTAGAGAGACTTTGTCAGACCCTACCAGCCCGATTGAATCTGAGAAGTTCTATGCCAGATCAATGGTGCGGAAGTCACCAAACCCATGTGTGCTGCCTGGACTGGGAAGCACTAGAGCTCTGCCAAAACTTGCCCGTTTGCAATGGGTACTCATTAAGAAAGTTGCTGCAGAGTATGGTCTGGAATTTCCTTATGTCTCCAAAGAGCTCATGCAGGAAATCGAATCCAAATGAGAGCATGCGTACAGTGAAGCTGTTTGAGATCACCTGTCTGTGCCAAAACCTTTCAGGAAAGTTGGATACTCTTTTACTATGGATGAGCGTTTCAAATGTGTTGCTATGGCAATTTCTATGGTGACTTTATGATAATAATATAGAGTTTAGGTAGTAACAGGATATGTGTAAAGAGCCCCTTCCCTCCCCCTCCATTGATACTGGAAGTTCTTTGCTGGAAATGGGTGGGAGGGGCCCCTCCCCCTCCATTGATCAGGAAACAGGAAAGGAGAGGGGGTTTGGAAAGGTGTTTTTGTGGAGACACATGTGTCTGGAACAACAGTTGGTGTTTTGGAAGGACAAAGGAAGGAGTTGGTGTTTTGGAAGGACAAAGGAAGGAGTTGGTGTTTGGAGGGAGAAAGGAAGAAGACATGCCTGCCTGAAGCTGGATAACTTTGGAGACCTTTTTGGGAGTTGGACTGAGCAAGGAACTATGGACATTACATCTTGACCTCTAAGTTGAGTAATTATTTAGTTTACTTAATGTATACGGTACATGTTGTACATGCTTATATATTTGTAGGCATATATTTTGTAAGCTAAGTTGTGTTGTATTGTGCATCCTACAGTTGTATGTGCAGATTTTTCCTTGTTTAGTAAAGCATTGATACACTACAGAAGTTTAAGTTTCCTTGATTTTACCACAAGGACCTAATAGATAGACGAAAAGCGAAACATTTGGGGGCTCGTAGCCGGAATTTGTGCTAAAATTTCAACAGAAGCTGACCTGTTTTCTGTGGTGTGTTTTCTTGCTTGTACTGGGGGAAAAATGCTGCGTACACTGTTTAGGAAGAGTAAGGCTGCAAAGGTTTCTGATGTCCAGGAGGACTTGAAGGCGTGGACCCTTCCTATCTGGGCCAGAAATAGTCAGTGGATGCCTGTTGCAAGGGAGCTGGTTGGATATGCTTCTCCTTTGAACAGAGCTTGGGGGGATGGAGTCTCTGATCTTTCCTCAGATTTTAGTCTCAAAAGTTTTGGGTTCAGTAAGGGAGAGATGCGGGCAGTTGCTGTGTTTGGTTTGCATTTCCTGCATGCTCTACATATTGAATCTGAAAAGAGGGAAAAGGCAGAATTAGAAAGAGATTTAATAAAGAAGCAGCTTGCAGTGGCCTCCAAGTGTTTGGAAGAAACTGCAAGCAAGGCAAAAGATTTAGAAAATAGGGTAATCAAAGTTAAACCTGCAGTGGCTTCCAAGAGTGTTCAAACCGCTGTAGGCCGAGCTGAAGATTTGAATGAGCGGTGTGCAGCCCCCATGAATAATTCTAATGATGCTCTAACAAAGGACAAAGGCCCAAAGCCTGTAAGCAGAAATAGGACATGTGCTACTGTTACTTCTCATAACCAGGAAGCTGAGGATTTGATCAGCTCAAATTACAGAGTTGATTCAGATACAAGGAAGGCAAGGCCATTGATCTCCAGGAGACACATGTGGATTGATTTACTTAAGGTGGGGGTCCCTAGAGTAAGGTGACCAGATTTTTTAAATGAAATCCGGGGACATTTTTTTTTTTGTTTATTGGCAAATGGTAAACTATTTTATAAGCATACTTTCCTCAAATTATATATGCAGTGTATGTGGTATGTGTTTATGGAATGATTGTATGATATATACGTTATTTCTCATATTTTGTCTATGAGATAAAAAAAAAGATACTTCTTAGAATTTTTTGAGATATGACTACCAAATGTTAAGAAGATAAGATAGATAAAAAAGTGTAGAGTTCAGGAGTGCGCTACATAAACAATGCAGGGCTCAGCAGTGCGCTACATAAACAATGCAGGGCTCAGCAGTGCGCTACATAAACAATGCAGGGCTCAGCAGTGCGCTACATAAACAATGCAGGGCTCAGCAGTGCGCTACATAAACAATGCAGGGCTCAGCAGTGCGCTACATAAACAATGCAGGGCTCAGCAGTGCGCTACATAAACAATGCAGGGCTCACCAGTGCCCAGCAATGCAGCCTCACCAGTGCCCAGCAATGCAGCCTCACCAGTGCCCAGCAATGCAGCCTCACCAGTGCCCAGCAATGCAGCCTCACCAGTGCCCAGCAATGCAAGACTAAAATTGGGCACCCCCCATCTAAATTTGTGAGCAATTCAATTGGATTTGCCTGTCTGTTTTTCAGGCCGACCCAATTGGACCCTCCACCCTTTTCTATGGAGCAGCGGGTGTAATCTCCAATCCATTCCGGTCCACTAAAAACAAACCGATGGATATCTGTTCCCCTCCTTCTGGGTGGATCGGATCAGATCGCAGTCGGGTGTAAATGAACCGCAGAGTTCATTTACATCTGATCGCACATAGAGCAGAGTGGGTTCTGTGGAGGGCATGCGAGGTGCACCGTACAGCAACGGACAGGCAGGTAAGTAATTTTAATGCAGAAGAGACAAAGCATGTCTCTTCTGCATTAAAATTCCTGCCTGTTCACCCATTTTAAAACTCAGGACTAAAGTTTCACTTTAATATATAGTAGGTCTTACAGTTTCAGGCAGGTTTTCCCCTTTAAATTTGTGCTGTGGCTGAGGTGCTGTACTTTCTGCTAGAATGTGTACAGCAGCATGATGCTATGCGAGCAGGACCTCTACAGGGGGAGTGTATTTAGCAACAGTAGTTGCAGTGTCACTAAGAATGCTTTTCTATGGGGTGGACAGGAGGAGCGGAGTGGTTTAGCGCTAGTGCCCTGTGAGGTACTGGCACCACTGAGTAATCAAACAACTGTGTGTGACATTAGACTTGATCTGCATTGACAACCTTAGAGATACCTGGTGCCCCTCATTCTCCCCCCCAGTACTGAGCTCCCCTCACCCCCATGTCCCCCTATTACACAGAGCTCCCACCCCCAGTGCACAGAGCCCACCCTCCAAGTACAATTCTCCTCCTTCAACTCTGACCCTCCCCCTTTCCTCACTTCAAGCCCCACCCCCCCATTCTCCAACCAGTACACAGAGCTTCTCCATCCCCTAGCTCTCGCGACTACAGAGCTCCAATCACCCCTAGCCCCCCCCCCCCCATACACAGAGCTCTCCCTGTACTCAAAGCCCCAGGTCACAGCTCATCCCCAGAAAAGACCCTCTCCACCTCTAGTAAACAGAGCCCTCCCTCCCCCCAGGACACAGCGCTCCCTTCTTCTCTCACCTCCGCCCTCCCCCCAGTACACTCAGCTCCTTCTGCCCTACATTCTCCACATACCGCACCATAACAGCACCAGGATCTGCTGCTACAAAGTTTGCCACTTACTGTTCTTCAGTTTCTCCGCCCTGGCACCACTTTCCCTTCCTGTGATGTCACGTCAGATGCCGGGACTACAAGTCACCTGTCACGCGGGGTGGGGAGGAGTGATCGCCGCCTGACAGAGAATGTAATCTCTGTACTTTAGTTTTGACTGGTGCCGGGTGCAGAAGCGCTCTCGGCACCCCGCTGCGACGCGACTCTGCTTTTGTCTGTCCATCTTCCGCCGGGAGACTTTAGCCCTGGCGCTGCCTGCACACCACACTTCACTTCAAAGGAGTTCTGCTCCTTCCGCACCCTCTAGTCCCAGCCTTGCTGCTGTTCACTGTGCTCCGCTCTCTGCATAAACATGCAAACAGGCAGGGGCGGCGCCGCCCCCATGAAAAAGTGCTGCCCAGCCTCGCTGCAGACATGTCCCTGAATGCCACTTCTGCAATCCGGGGACTATTCCGGGGACAAATGGGCTCCGGGGACAGTGTCCTCAATCCGGGGACTGTCCCCGGAAAACGGGGACGTCTGGTCACCCTACCCTAGAGAGGAAATAGATGGGATTCCTACACCAGCATTGTTTAAGAAGTGGAAACAAATGGTTGGGAATGGTAGATTCAGTCACATTAAAGGGGTTGTAAAGGTACATGTTTTTTCACCTTAATGCATCCTATGCATTAACCACTTAACGACCGCTCACTGTATATATACGTCGGCACAATGGCACCGACAGGCACAATCACGTAGAGCATACGTGATTGCCTTTGTACAGTTGGGGGGTCCGATCGGACCCCCCTTCTGTACAGTGAGCGGTTGGAATTCGTCTGGGAGCGTTCCGAGATGGGGGGCGGCCGTTCGATTCCGACCACCCCCCCCGCGATCGCTCCCGGCGAATAGAAATGCCCCCTCTGTCTGTGTACTGTTTACACAGATAGAGAAAGCAGGAGGAAGTGATGTCATCTCCTGTGCGGCGCTCACATATACCGAGCGTCGTACAAGAGAAGACACACAGGTCAGTGCACTAACACTACACTAACACCAGCACACATAGGCACATAAATCGCCCCCCCAGGCCCCCCCAGATCACCCCCCAGCCCCCCCAGATCACCCCCCATCCCCCAGTCACAGTGTCACTGATTGCAGTGACCATTTATTTACTGATCACTGCAATCAGTGACATTTGTGACTGTAAAAGTGTCACTACATTTAGTTTTAGGTCCAGTGTAGCCCCCTAACCCCCCCTAATAAAGGTTTAACCCCTTGATCACCCCCCAGATAACCCTTTCACCCCCTAGCACCGCCGTCGCTTGGCGATCATTTTTCTGATCGCTGTCTTGGCGTCGGTGATGCAGATCGGTACCCAGTAATTTTTTTTAGGTTCGCCGCAGGTTTTTATAGCGTCGGGTACCCCCATAAATTATCTAATAAAGGTTTAACCCCCTTGATCGCCCCCCAGGTAACCCTTTCACCCCCTATCACCACTGTCACTAAGCGATCATTTTTCTGATCGCTGTCTTGGCGTCGGTGATGCAGATCGGTACCCAGTCATTTTTTTAGGTTCGCCGCAGGTTTTTATAGCGTCGGGTACCCCCCATAAATTATCTAATAAAGGTTTAACCCCCTTGATCGCCCCCCAGGTAACCCTTTCACCCCCTATCACCACTGTCGCTAAGCGATCATTTTTCTGATCGATGTCTTAGCGTCGGTGATGCAGATCGGTAGCCAGTAATTTTTTTTAGGTTCGCCGCAGGTTTTTATAGCGTCAGGTACCCCCATATATTATCTAATAAAGGTTTTAACCCCCTAATTGCCCCTAGTTAACCCTTTCACCAGTAATCATCATATAAGTGTTACGGGTGACGCTGGTTAGTTAGTTTGCTTTTTATAGTGTCAGGGCACCCGCCGTATATAACCCAATAAAGGTTTAACCCCCTGATCGCCCGGCGGGTGATATCAATTAGGTTTTAGCGTCAGAGAGGGTCTGCGTCACACCCCAGGCAGCGTCAGGTTAGTGCCAGTAACACTAACACCCACGCGTGAAGCATACACCTCCCTTAGTGGTATAGTATCTGAACAGATCAATATCTGATCTGATCAGATCTATACTAGCGTCCCCAGCAGTTTAGGGTTCCCAAAAACGCAGTGTTAGCGGGATCAGCCCAGATACCTGCTAGCACCTGCGTTTTGCCCCTCCGTCCAGCCCAGGCCACCCAAGTGCAGTATCGATCGATCACTGTCACTTACAAAACACAACACACATAACTGCAGCGTTCGCAGAGACAGGCCTGATCCCTGCGACTCCAGTGCTGTAGGAGGTGATTTCACCACCACAGTTAAAAAAAAAAAGAAGCAAATATGCCGAAGCATTGGGGCAGCAGGGGCGGAGGAGCGATTTTACTCCTAATGCCGCGTACATACGGTCGAAATTCCGACTTTTTTGCGGGAGGATGCCCCCATGCTTCGGCATATATAAATGGTGCATGTATGCCCATCATTAGAAGTGGGTGGATGAAGGGCGGTATTCTAATGGTGGGCATACCCACCGATCAATCTCTTTTTTCGTTCAGCCACCTGGCTGCATGAAAAAAAAAGATTACAATACATGTCCAACAAGGACCAGCAACGTACTGGTATGTTGCTGGACTTTGAATGGTTATACCAGATTGATGCCTGCGGGTTTAGGTATCATCTTGGTATCATTCTTTTCAGCCAGCGGCCGGCTTTAATGTAAAAGCAACCCTAGTGGCTAATTAGCCTCTGGACTGCTTTTACAAGCAGTGGGAAGGAATGTCCCCCCCCCGGATATAAAAAGCGCCATTGGGAAATTGGGAAAGCATTTTATCACACCGATCTTGGTGTGGTCAGATGCTTTGAGGGCAGAGGAAAGATCTAGGGTCTAGACCCCAGTTTTTTCAAAAAAAGAGTACCTGTCACTACCTATTACTATCATAGGGGATATTTACATTCCCTGAGATAACAATAAAAATGATAAAAAAAAAAAACATGGAAGGAACAATTTAAAAATAAAATAAAAAAGCAAAATTAATAATAAAAAAAAAAAAAAGCACCCCTGTCCTGCCCTACTCTTGCCCAATGGCGAACGCAAGCGTCGGTCTGGCGTCATATGTAAACAGCAATTGCACCATGCATGTGAGGTATCACCGCGAAGGTCAGATCGAGGGCAGTAATTTTAGCAGTAGACCTCCTCTGTAAATCTAACGGGGTAACCTGTAAAGGCTTTTAAAGGCTTTTAAAAATGTATGTAGTTTGTCGCCAATGCGCGTTTGTGCGAAATTTTAAAGCATGTCGTGTTTGGTATCTATGTACTCGGCCTAAGATCATCTTTTTTATTTCATCAAACATTTGGGCAATATAGTGTGTTTTAGTGCATTAAAATAAAAAAAGTGTATTTTTTCCCCAAAAAATGCGTTTGAAAAATCGCTGCGCAAATACTGTGTAGAAAAAAAAAATGCAACACCCACCATTTTATTCTGTAGGGCCTTTGCTTTAAAAATATATATAATGTTTGGGGGTTCAACATAATTTTCCTGCAAAAAAAAATATGTTTTCATGTAAACAAAAAGTGTCAGAAAGGGCTTTGTCTTCAAGTGGTTAGAAGAGTGGATGTAAGCTTCCTAATGTTGTGTATAAAATGCCAGAACAGTTCAAAACCCCCCCAAATGACCCCATTTTGGAAAGTAGACACCCCAAGCTATATACTGAGAGGCATGTCGAGTCCATGGAATATTTTATATGTTGACACAAGTTGCGGAAAAAAGACAATTTTTTTTTTTTTGCACAAAGTTGTCACTAAATGATATATTGCTCAAACATGCCATGGGCATATGTGGAATTACACCCCAAAATACATTCTGTTGCTTCTCCTGAGTACGGGGATACCACATGTGTGAGACTTTTTGGGAGCCTACCCGCGTACGGGACCCCAAAAACCAATCACCGCCTTCAGGCTTTCTAAGGGTGTAAATTTTTGATTTCACTTCTCACTGCCTATCACAGTTTCGGAGGCCATGGAATGCCCAGATGGCACAAACCCCCCCCCAAATGACCCCATTTTGGAAAGTAGACACCCCAAGCTATTTGCTGAGAGGTATTGTGAGTATTTTGCAGATCTCGCTTTTTGTCACAAAGTTTTGAAAATTGAAAAAAAAAAAAAGAAAAAAAAAAATTCTTTCTTCATTTTCAAAAACAAATGAGAGCTGTAAAATACTCACCATGCCTCTCAGCAAACAGCTTGGGGTGTCTACTTTCCAAAATGGGGTCATTTGGGGGGGTTTTGTGCTATTTTGGCATTTTATGGCCTTCGAAACTGTGATAGGTAGTGAGGAGTGAAATCAAAAATTTGTGCCTAGAAATCCTGAAGGCGGTGATTGGTTTTCGGGGTCCCGTACGCGGCTAGGCTCCTAAAAAGTCCCACACATGTGGTATCCCCGTACTCAGGAGAAGCAGCAAAATGTATTTTGGGGTGCAATTCCACATATAACCATGGCATGTGTGAGCAATATATCATTTAGTGACAACTTTTTGTATTTTTTTTTTTTTTTGTCATTATTCAATCACTTGGGACAAAAAAAAAATATTCAATGGGCTCAACAGGCCTCTCAGCAATTTCCTTGGGGTGTCTACTTTCTAAAATGGGGTCATTTTGGGGGGTTTTGTGCTATTTTGGCATTTTATGGCCTTCAAAACTGTGATAGGTAGTGAGGAGTGAAATCAAAAATTTGCGCCCTTAGAAATCCTGAAGGCGGTGCTTGGTTTCCGGGGTCCCGTACGTGGCTAGGCTCCTAAAAAGTCCCACACATGTGGTATTCCCGTACTCAGGAGAAGCAGCAGAATGTATTTTGGGGTGCAATTCCACATATAACCATGGCATGTGTGAGCAATATATCATTTAGTGACAACTTTTTGTAATTTTTTATTTTTTTTTTGTCATTATTCAATCACTTGGGACAAAAAAAAAATATTCAATGGGCTCAACATGCCTCTCAGCAATTTCCTTGGGGTGTCTACTTTCCAAAATGGGGTCATTTGGGGGGGGGTTTTGTACTGCCCTGCCATTTTAGCACCTCAAGAAATGAGATAGGCAGTCATAAATTTAAAGCTGTGTAAATTCCAGAAAATGTACCCTAGTTTGTAAACGCTATAACTTTTGCGCAAACCGATAAATACACACTTATTGACGTTTTTTTTACTAAAGACATGTGGCTGAATACATTTTGGCCTAAATGTATGACTAAAATTGAGTTTATTCGATTTTTCTTATAACAAAAAGTAGAAAATATCATTTTTTTTCAAAATTTTCGGTCTTTTTCCGTTTATATCGCAAAAAATAAAAATCGCAGAGGCAATCAAATACCATTAAAAGAAAGCTCTAGTTGTGGGAAGAAAAGGACGCAAATTTTGTTTGGGTACAACATTGCATGTCCGCACAATTTACAGTTAAAGCAGCGCAGTGCAAAATTCTGAATTCACCTCTGGTCCTTTAGCTACCAAATGGTCCGGGGCTTAAGTGGTTAAGGTGAAAAAACATTTGACAATGCCGCCCCCCCCCAGAGCCCACGTTTACTTACCTGGCCCCTCCAAAGTCCCGCGCTCGCTCCCGTCATCCTCCGAGTTCCTGAGCCCGGCCGTTGATTGGCTACACTGGATGGATTGAAAGCAGCGCAGCCATTGGCTGGCGCTGCTGTCAATCATATCCAATGACGCGGCACGCCGGGGGGCGGGGCCGAATGATACAGTCGTCGGCTATGGCCGCCGCTGTATCACGGGAGCGCGCCCGCAATAACTCCACACCATGCGAGCTCACTCGCATTATGGTGTGGAGTCCTTGCGGGGAGGAGCTGAAACAGCCGCCGAGGGACCCCAGAAGACTAGGATCGGGGGCCACTGTGTGCAAAATGAGCTGCACAGTGGAGGTAAGTATAACATGTTTGTTGTTTTAAAAAAAAAAAAAACGGGAACCTTTAGTGTTCCTTTAAGTGTTTCTGTTGCCACAAAATGGGGCATTTTGTAAAAATGTGCCATACTGTGAAGCAGCAGGCCTCTGTTCTTCCAAGGATGGCACGGAGAGACATGCAAGTTTATTCGTTACGTTGGTAGTCAATGCCTTTCCGTGAAAGTGTTTCAAGGCAACAGTGGGCACCCTACAATAGTTTTACAGTTAGAAATGGGCAGATAGAGAATTGTGAGCAGTGAGCTATGTTTTTGGCACAGTTGGAAATGAACATATAATCTGCTTTTGTCTCTTACTCTTTTCAGATATTGAGCATCGAGAGGTGGAGCAGGCAGAGCAGACGACCATGCTGGGTGGAAGGAGGAAGACCAGAAGAGAGCCTGATGAAGATGCTGATGATTTCCTAAAGGTGGCTGAATTGGAGTGGACTTTCATCTGAGCATTTCCTTATGACCAAGAGGACAACAGACTTTCATCTGGGACTTTCTTTACACAAACTGACAAAGACATTAACCCTGCTCAAAAGTAATGTTGCAGCCTTCCAGGGACAAAGCAAAAGTCTAATCGCCCAGATGGGGGTCAACAGGGAATTTTTTCCTCCCATTTAGGGGGGGGGTTTGCCCTTTTCTGGACAAAAGGCTTTAAGAAGTTTTCTATATTATTCTATAAAGTCAAGAGGTGGTATGTGTTGCTATGGCAATTTCGATGGTGACTTTATAATAATAATATAGAGTTTAGGTAGTAACAGGATATGTGTAAAGAGCCCCTTCCCTCCCCCTCCATTGATACTGGAAGTTCTTTGCTGGAAATGGGTGGGAGGGGCCCCTCCCCCTCCATTGATCAGGAAACAGGAAAGGGGAGGGGGTTTGGAAAGGTGTTTTTGTGGAGACACATGTGTCTGGAACAACATTTGGTGTTTTGGAAGGACAAAGGAAGGAGTTGGTGTTTTGGAAGGACAAAGGAAAGAGTTGGTGTTTGGAGGGAGAAAGGAAGAAGACATGCCTGCCTGAAGCTGGATAACTTTGGAGACCTTTTTGGGAGTAGGACTGAGAAAGGAACTATGGACATTACATCTTGACCTCTAAGTTGAGTAATTATTTAGTTTACTTAATGTATACGGTACATGTTGTACATGCTTATATATTTGTAGGCATATATTTTGTAAGCTAAGTTGTGTTGTATTGTGCATCCTACAGTTGTATGTGCAGATTTTTCCTTGTTTAGTAAAGCATTGATACACTACAGAAGTTTAAGTTTCCTTGATTTTACCACAAGGACCTAATAGATAGACGTAAAGCATAACACAAAGGATGCTTGCTACAGTGGAACTATGGCCGGCACCTTTATGCTGATAAGTTGGTCATCCGCAGACCAAGGAAAGACGATGTTGTTTATTTCATTAACGCCTTGGATAGGCAAGGAAAATCAGTGATCCTGCCGGATCCCCTGTTCTATTGTTGATCATTTGAAAGGGAAAATTACTGCTTTAACTTTAGTTCTGCAAAAAGACTGAAAAAAATAAATTTTCTTGCTAAAAATGGACTATGGGGTTACATAGCCAGGTAGTGTTAGGTGAGAGAACTTTGCGGTCAAGATTTTTTCCTACCTGCTCCAGTACTTGCTATTAAGGACTTCCTTTTTGTGCCATACTGATTTTCTGCCACTAGGTGGTGAAGGTTGCTCATAGTGAGGGCTGGACTTTCAAGCTTATAGTTAGTTCCTTTCTTTTTCGTACATCACGGGACACAGAGCGACTTAGTCATTACTAATGGGTTATATAGATACCTTCAGGTGCTGGCACTGGCAACTTCCAAAACCGGAAGTACCCTCCCCTATATAAGCCCCTCCCATCCGGGAGCACCTCAGTTTTTTGCCAGTGTCTAAGGTGTTGGCCAAAGAGTAACATGTGTTTTCACTGGGCTTGCGTACAGGTTCTTTTACGGGCCTTAGTAAGCTGTTCCGGATCCGACCAAAAAAGCTTCATAGCTAAACGGTCGGTACCCGGGCCTTGCAAGAGAAGAGCAAGGTTTTGCCTGTAATGCCTCTCTTAGGAGGGCTGGACCCTGGGATCCAGAGCTCTGGTCATACCCACGACCAAGATGTTGTCTGTGCAGGGTGCTATACAGGTCCAGGGGAGTGGAATCCTTGGGAACCCGGTCCCTGAAGGTTTAATTACAATGCCTGCCGTGATAGGTGAAGTTTGGGCTTCTGTGGACCAAACAAAGTCCTGCGGCGGGGAACAGGTAAGTGGGAGCCCCCAGGAACTTGGTTCTATTGGGGGACCCCCAAGCCTAATTTGTCTTTCTGTCTGTTACCTAACGGTATTCCCGCTAATATCTGTGTATGCCTGTAACTACTGGAAAATGTAAAATTTTAATAGTAGTCAAGAAAAAAAAAGAAAGAGGACCGCGGTACCTGTGTTAAACCACTAGAGGCCGCTGTGGTCCATTTTTCTTGTCATGTGGATCTTTGGTTTTCTCAAGTCAAAAGATCCAGGCAGTTGGTAAGTTTCTCTGTGGGAATCCACTTCCTCTGCCCTGTTGCTGCGCTCATCCACCGCACAGGCCCTCCGGCAAAAAGGGCCCTGGCTCCTAGTCCCTGCTGGGTTTCAAAAAAGGCGCCAATGGCGCACGGGCGTGCGCGCAGGCGCGTGCACGCGCCTCCTATGAAAGAAAAGGGGCGGGGCGGGTGGATGACGCTCGATGGGCGCCGGGGCGCTTCTGCGCATGTGCAGGCGTCCCAGAATGTATAAAAGACACAGTACAAGTGTCAGCTGGATGCAAACAGAGCTAGCAACAAAACGGTGGCACACAGAGGCGGTTGATGCAGGCATCCCCATAGAAAGGCACTTTAGTGGACACCAGCTGGTATATAGCAGCAACTGTGTTAGACTATTACCAGCAAAATTGGTGTATGACGACGGGAATACCTCAGCTTTGTGCTTAAAGGATATGTCGTCCAGACGCTCCGGAAATAAGTCTTCCAGGAAGCCAAAGGGGTCTCCATCGGGCTCTGAGGATATTGGGCATGCTTGTACTGCACCAATCTCCCCTGAAAATTCAGAGGTCAGTAGCCGTAGGAACCCCGCAGGAGTGCCTGGTGCTGCGGCTGTCCCCCCACCTGCTCCTGTATATATAACAGAGGAGGTTTTATCCTCAACTCTGGGAGGATTGGAAGAGAGATTAACAGCATTGATCGCTGCTTCCCTGTCACAGGGAAAGCGCGTCCGATCTCCGTCTCCTCCTTCAGAGTGCCTGTTAGTGGAGGAACAGCCCCACACAGGGATCGACCTACCTGAAGGGGATCAGGATGAGGTTGATTCAGTTATAGAGGAACCTTTCTCAGCATCTCAGGCTGAAAGATTATGGGTTCAGTCTCTGACTAACATGGTCCGATCAGCATTTAAAATGCCTCTGGCGGAACCATCAACCACTACGGTGTCCTCGCTGGGGTCGCTGAAAGCTCCCCAGGCTGTCTGTTCCTTCCCAATCCACCCTTTATTGGAAGGGCTTATTTACCAGGATTGGGAGCATCCTGATAAAATATTTACTCCCCCCAAGAGATTTCCAGTGATCTATCCCATGGAGGATAAGTTCATAAAAAAATGGAGGGTCCCTACAGTGGACGCAGCCATCTCTTGTGTGAATAAATCACTGACATGTCCAGTAGATAATGTTCCAATGTTCAAAGACCCAATAGATAAAAAATTGGAGTCTTTACTAAAATCTGCTTTCTCTACAGCAAGCATGGTGGCACAACCTGCAGTAGCAGCGATTGGAGTCTGCCAAGCGGTGAAAGATCAGTTGAAACAAGTCTTAAGGGACTTACCAGATCAGCAGGCTCTTGCCCTAGCTGACCTACCTAGAGCCTTGTGTTTTGCGGTGGACGCCATAAAGGATACAATCCAACAGGCCTCCCGCTTTACGCTGTCTGTAGTACGTATGCGTAGGCTTCTATGGCTCAAAAACTGGTCTGCTGAAGCTCCCTGTAAGAAATTGCTGATTAGCTTCCCATTTCATGGAGAACGCTTATTTGGAGAAGATCTGGACAAGCATATCCAGAAAATTTCTGCCGGTAAAAGTTCACTCTTGCCGGTTAAGAACAAGAGTAGAAGTCCTTCTTTTAAGAGGCCTACTTCTCCAGTCCCTGGCACATCGGCTGTGAAACAGTTCCGACGGCCTCCGCGGTCAAATTCAGGGGGCAGAAATCAGGGACAATCACAGGGTAACAAGAAACCCTGGGTCAAGAGAGGTACAAAACCTCCCCCCAAGTCATGAAGGGTTGCCCCCAATCAATCGGGTGGGGGGAAGACTTCAGTTGTTCACAGAGACCTGGCGGGACACCATCAGAGACAGATGGGTGATCTCCGCAGTAAGTCTGGGATACAAGCTGGAGTTAAAAGACACTCCTCCTGCCCATTTTATGAGGTCAAACATGCCAAGCGATCCCCAGAAGAGAGGATCCCTCCTTCTGGCACTAGAACAACTATTGCTCCAAGGTGTAATCATGAAGGTTCCCTTGGAAGAAAGCGGGTTCGGGTTTTACTCGAACCTTTTCACAGTCCCCAAACCAAATGGGGACGTGAGGCCCATATTAAATCTAAAAGGGCTAAACAAGTTCCTACATATCAGGACTTTTCGGATGGAGTCGATCCGATCGGTGGCCACCGCCCTACAAGGGCAGGAATGGTTAGCCTCGATCGACATAAGGGATGCTTATCTGCATATTCCCATCTTTCCGGCCCACCAGAAATTTCTACGCTTTGCAGTAGAAGGGCGCCATTTTCAGTTCAGAGCCTTACCTTTCGGTCTGGCCACAGCACCACGAGTGTTCACAAAAATTCTGGCCCCACTATTGGCCAATCTAAGAACACAAGGTGTAACGATAATGGCATATCTAGACGACCTGCTACTAATAGACCACTCAGTGGAAAAGCTGGAAGTAGCTATTCACAAGACAATCAAGTATCTGGAATATCACGGTTGGATTATCAACCGGGACAAGTTAGCTCTAAGACCAGTCAAAAGTCTGGAATACTTAGGGCTAAGGCTGGATTCAAATCAGAGAAAGATTTTCTTACCTCCAGAGAAGGTGTCATCTTTAAAAGATTTGACCCACTTAGTGGGTACAAAAAGAAAGCCATCCATACGCCTGTGCATGAGGCTGCTGGGAAAAATGGTGGCTTCATTCGAAGCAGTACCCTACGGTCAATTCCATTCAAGGAACTTGCAGAGGGCCATACTGTCAGCCTGGAACAAAAAAGTTCAGGCTTTAGACTTACCAATGTCCCTGTCCCCTTCCGTTCGCAAGAGCCTCCATTGGTGGTTGGTGCCCCAGAATCTGGAAAAAGGGAAACCCTTCAGTCCGGTTTCTTGGAAGGTGGTCACTACAGATGCCAGCCTCATAGGCTGGGGGGCAGTACTGGAGCAATGGTCTCTCCAGGGCAAGTGGTCAGAAGCAGAGAAGGCCCTGCCCATCAATCTCTTAGAGATACGAGCAGCCCGGTATGCCCTAGTAGCATGGACATCCAAACTCCAAGGGTCCCCTGTCAGAATTCAATCAGACAATGCCACAGCAGTGGCATATATCAATCACCAGGGTGGCACCAGGAGTCGTGCAGCCCAGAGGGAAGCGAATTGCATCCTGGAATGGGCAGAAAGATATGTCCCAGCCATATCCGCGGTTTTCATCCCAGGAGTGGAAAATTGGAGAGCGGACTTTTTAAGTCGCCAGCAATTATGCCCGGGGGAATGGTCTCTTCACCCCGAGGTTTTCCAGGCAATATGCCAGCGGTGGGGAACACCGGATGTAGATCTGCTAGCATCCAGATTCAACGCAAAGGTGGACAGATTTGTGTCTCGCACAAGGGATCCCCTAGCTTGCGGCTCGGATGCCCTAGTGTTCCCTTGGGATCAGTTCAAGCTGATATATGCATTCCCACCGCCACAATTGTTACCGCGATTAATCCGCAGAATCAGGGTAGAAAAGAAACCAGTGATTCTGGTGGTTCCAGCGTGGCCCCGAAGGGCATGGTACGCGGAGATTGTAAAAATGTCAGTGGGGAGTCCTTGGACCCTCCCACATCGTCCGGACCTGCTTTCGCAAGGACCGATATACCACCCTTCCTTACCAGCCCTAGGTTTGACGGCCTGGCTATTGAAGCCCACATTCTAAAAAAGAGAGGGCTCTCTAATCCTGTGGTATCTACCATGATCAATGCCAGGAAGCCGGTATCCAGGCAGATCTATTATAGGATCTGGAAGGCGTACATCACGTGGTGTGAGGCCAAGAAATGGCATCCACGTAAGTACGTAATAGGTAGGATTCTGGACTTCCTACAGTGGTCTGTAGATAGGAAGCTTGCCTTGAGTACTATCAAGGGTCAGATTTCGGCCTTGTCAATATTTTTTCAAAGGCCCTTGGCTTTGCATTCTTTAGTCAAAGCTTTCATACAAGGAGTGATGCGTATTAGCCCTCCGGTTAGTATTCCCATATGTCCATGGGACTTAAACCTGGTTCTGTCGGTTCTACAGAAACAACCGTTTGAACCATTGCAACACATTTCCTTGGTTCTTCTCACCAGGAAATTGATTTTCTTAGTAGCCATTTGTTAGGCTAAAAGAGTATCGGAATTAGCCGCCTTGTCCTGTAAGGAGCCATATCTGGTTGTCCATAAGGACAGAGTAGTATTACGTCCTCATCCAGCTTTTCTTCCTAAGGTGGTGTCGAGGTTTCATTTGAACCAAGATGTGGTTCTTCCTTCTTTTTTCCCCAAACCTAGCTCGGTAGAGGAAAAGTTATTGTATTCTTTGGATGTAGTAAGAGCAGTTAAAGCTTATCTAAAAGCCACTGCTCAGATTCGTAGAACGGATACTTTGTTTGTTCTGCCGGAAGGCCCCAGAAAGGGTCAGGCAGCATCAAAATCTACTTTAGCCAAGTGGATTCGACAGGTCATAATACAAGCCTATGGCTTGAGAAGGAGACCGCCTCCGTTCAAAGTTAGGGCGCACTCCACAAGAGCAGTTGGAACTTCATGGGCAGTGCATCACCAGGCCTCCCTGGCTCAAGTCTGTAAGGCCGCAACATGGTCTTCAGTACACACGTTTACTAGATTCTACCAGGTAGACGTTAGAAGTCAGGAGGATGTCGCCTTTGGGCGCAGTGTGTTGCAGGCCGCAAAAGATCCTCATGCCTGATGGCGCCCAGCTTATGTATAGTGTATCCCTCCCCTCATTTGGCATTGCTTTGGGACGTCCCATTAGTAATGACTAAGTCGCTCTGTGTCCCGTGATGTACGAAAAAGAAAAAGGGATTTTTATAACAGCTTACCTGTAAAATCCTTTTCTTGGAGTACATCACGGGACACAGAGCTCCCACCCCTCTTTTTGGGACACTTATTGCTTTGCTACAAAACTGAGGTGCTCCCGGATGGGAGGGGCTTATATAGGGGAGGGTACTTCCGGTTTTGGAAGTTGCCAGTGCCAGCACCTGAAGGTATCTATATAACCCATTAGTAATGACTAAGTCGCTCTGTGTCCCGTGATGTACTCCAAGAAAAGGATTTTACAGGTAAGCTGTTATAAAAATCCCTTTTTTATATTCAAAGTGTGAAGGAAAGTTCAATTTCTTAGGAAGTGCAGCTTTGCTTCTTAATGTACAGAAATGCTGTTTTATATTTTTTCCTGTGTGTCTTTGTTTTTTTTAGGTGAATCGGATCTTCTGTCATGCTGCCGGAGAGTGGGTGGTTTAGATAGAGAGTGAGGTGTTGAAATATATGTTGATGTGACCGTACTGTGTGTTCATGTTTTAAATCTGTAACTTTTCTTCTTTACTTACCCTTCCCTCTCCCATCCAAGTTTTGCAGTTCAGTTATCTGCTCTCAGGATTGAGAGACATTTTTTCCAGACGCTGAGGACATCGTCTTTTTGTAGTGGGGGGAGTATGTAGCGCCCTGCTCCTGTTGACCAGGCGCTATCATGTAAATTTAGTGGGTCATCTGAATTGTACATAGTTCAGAATGTAATGTTTATGGCTAAATTAGCCTCTGTTCCAGCTTTGGCTGTGTTGGGAGCATTTCCCACTGTCGCTGGTAGGTGTCGTTGTCACCACCAGCCAGTGTTGGAAATACAACAGGCTGAAGTGTATTGGGTGTCCCTTCCCCAGAAACAGCCCAGTGGGAGTGTTTTACCGCTGTGCATTCTGGGAGAGGATACTTAAGGGGCAGACGCAAATTTTCTCGCTCTCTGACCTCATGGCCCGCCTGGCTTAAGGTATGTGACAACTTCTCTTCTGCACCGGGGCCTTGCTAGCCCAAGGCTACGTTACTACAAGTAGGCCCGGAAGTCTGTCTGGGGCCTACTGGTCCGGGGATGGTCCTGTGCTGTCTTGCCTGTGGAAAGAAGCCGAGCAATAGGAAGATCTAGGGGAGGACTCTTCTTGGAGAGGACCGAGCAGAAGGCTGGTATCTCAAGAAGAGCCTGGTGACTCAATTGGAGTATGCATCCTAACCAATCTACCTCACAGTACTGCCAGATGGCTTAAAGGACTTTGGTACTGTGTAGCTGTGTTCGCTCAGTCAATTACTGATTACCAAATCCTGTGGCAGAGGATTGTTCAACAGTTTATTACTATCATTGAGTCTGTGGCAGAGACTATTGTCCGTGCATCACTCCGGCTGCTAGGCCGGTGAGAGAGGCCTATCCAGATGAGCAAGATCAGTTGACAGCAAGTATACTTGTCTCCAGGATCTCAAGTTCCTCCGTGATCTGCACAAGGTATCTGAATTCCCCTAACCCTCCATCCCTTTACTGCTGCAAGTTGTGTTTAAATAAAAAGCATTGGAAAAAAGACTAAGTGACTGGTGCATGCATCTGTGGGCACATTGCCCAATTTAGACTCAAAGTTCTAGGACGGTGAAGTGTGGGGTAACGGCGGGACCAAAAATAACCAGCAGCTTCTACAGGGGTAGTGCTACACCTATAAAAAAAACAAATATGTTATACTTACCTTCTCATTTGCAGTGGATTTGCACAGAGCAGCCCGGATCCTCCTCTTCTCGGGTCTCTCTTCTGTGATTCTGGTCACTTCCTCCTGTTCAGTGCCCCCACAGCAAGCAGCTTGCTATGGGGGCACCCGAGCCGAGTCATAGCTCCCTGTGTCCATTACGCTCGTACCTCTGTATGGACTTTCAGTTGGAGAGCTAGAGGAAGTTTTAATGTACTATGAGTCCGTACTCATATTTCATTAAGAACTACAGATTCATGGTGGCAGATGGAACTTCTAGTTCATTAATTCACAAAGCTCTGTGAATGAATGAACTATCATGCCGATTTCAAATTTGACAGATGCTGCAGTGGAGAAGAACCTGTGCACACTGTCATGGGGGGTGGGGCTGCTTTGGGGGTTGTTTAGCAACATGTTACATGTTAAATAATGGAATGTGGAATTATCCTTTAACAAAGAACATATTTGCAAATGTTGATTTCTTTGTCTTTCTTTCTTTATTTATTTTGCTGGCCTGCAAATGTGCTGGGGCCCCCTTTGTACTATTTTATATATTGTCCTGCCCACGTGCAGCTTTCAATTTTTGCTAGTTTTGAACAGATCAGAGCAGCTGTCATTGTTGCTTTTTTGAATTTGGTGTAGACACAGACTGGAAGCTTTCATCTATCTTGCAAAGGTGATGTCTTAGCTTCTGGTGTGTTGCTGTACCTTTAAGGAGCAAAGCACTGCCTCTAGGTGAGCCTGCTCTCTCTGCATTGCTATATACAGGTCCTTCTCAAAAAATTAGCATATTGTGATAAAGTTCATTATTTTCTGTAATGTACTGATAAACATTAGACTTTCATATATTTTAGATTCATTACACACAACTTAAGTAGTTCAAGCCTTTTCTTGTTTTAATATTGATGATTTTGGCATACAGCTCATGAAAACCCAAAAATCCTATCTCAAAAAATTAGCATATTTCATCCGACCAATAAAAGAAAAGTGTTTTTAATACAAAAAAAGTCAACCTTCAAATAATTATGTTTAGTTATGCACTCAATACTTGGTCGGGAATCCTTTTGCAGAAATGACTGCTTCAATGCGGCGTGGCATGGAGGCAACCAGCCTGTGGCACTGCTGAGGTGTTATGGAGGCCCAGGATGCTTCGATAGCGGCCTTAAGCTCATCCAGAGTGTTGGGTCTTGCGTCTCTCAACTTTCTCTTCCCAATATCCCACAGATTCTCTATGGGGTTCAGGTCAGGAGAGTTGGCAGGCCAATTGAGCACAGTAATACCATGGTCAGTAAATCATTTACCAGTGGTTTTGGCACTGTGAGCAGGTGCCAGGTCGTGCTGAAAAATGAAATCTTCATCTCCATAAAGCTTTTTAGCAGATGGAAGCATGAAGTGCTCCAAAATCTCCTGATAGCTAGCTGCATTGACCCTGCCCTTGATAAAACACAGTGGACCAACACCAGCAGCTGACATGGCACCCCAGACCATCACTGACTGTGGGTACTTGACACTGGACTTCAGGCATTTTGGCATTTCCCTCTCCCCAGTCTTCCTCCAGACTCTGGCACCTTGATTTCCGAATGACATGCAAAATTTGCTTTCATCCGAAAAAAGTACTTTGGACCACTGAGCAACAGTCCAGTGCTGCTTCTCTGTAGCCCAGGTCAGGCGCGTCTGCCGCTGTTTCTGGTTCAAAAGTGGCTTGACCTGGGGAATGCGGCACCTGTAGCCCATTTCCTGCACACGCCTGTTCACGGTGGCTCTGGATGTTTCTACTCCAGACTCAGTCCACTGCTTCCGCAGGTCCTCCAAGGTCTGGAATCGGTCCTTCTCCACAATCTTCTTTAGGGTCCGGTCACCTCTTCTCGTTGTGCAGCGTTTTCTGCCACACTTTTTCCTTCCCACAGACTTCCCACTAAGGTGCCTTGATACAGCACTCTGGGAACAGCCTATTCGTTCAGAAATTTCTTTCTGTGTCTTACCCTCTTGCTTGAGGGTGTCAATGATGGCCTTCTGGACAGCAGTCAGGTCGGCAGTCTTACCGATGATTGCGGTTTTGAGTAATGAACCAGGCTGGGAGTTTTTAAAAGCCTCAGGAATCTTTTGCAGGTGTTTAGAGTTAATTAGTTGATTCAGATGATTAGGTTAATAGCTCGTTTAGAGAACCTTTTCATGATATGCTAATTTTTTGAGATAGGATTTTTGGGTTTTCATGAGCTGTATGCCAAAATCATCAATATTAAAACAAGAAAAGGCTTGAACTACTTCAGTTGTGTGTAATGAATCTAAAATATATGAAAGTCTAATGTTTATCAGTACATTACAGAAAATAATGAACTTTATCACAATATGCTAATTTTTTGAGAAGGACCTGTATGCCCTATAGTTGGGCAACTCATATAGTTTAATGTCAGGGACCACAGTTATTAGAGGTGCCTTGATATGGCAGTATCTTCCGCATATACAGTACAGTGGATATAACAAGTCTACACACCCCTATTAAAATGTCAGGTTTCTGTGATGTAAAAAAATGAGAGAAAGATAAATCATTTCAGAACTTTTTCCACCTTTAATTTGACCTATAAACTGTACAACTCAGTCAAACAACAAACTGAAATCTTTTAGGTGGTTAAGTAAAAATAAAATAATAAAAAAATATGGTTTCATAAGTGTGCACACTCTTAAACTAACACTTTGTTTAAGCACCTTTTGATTTTAGTACAGCACTCTTTTTGGGTATGAGTCTATCAGCATGGCACATCTTGACTTGGCGATATTTGCCCACTCTTCTTTGCAAAAACCCTCCAAATCTGTCAGATTGCGAGGGCATCTCCTGTGCACAGCCCTCTTCAGATCACCCCACAGATTTTCAATCGGATTCAGGTCTGGGCTCTGGCTGGGCCATTCCAAAACTTTAATCTTCTTCTGGTGAAGCCCTTCCTTTGTTGATTTGGATGAATGCTTTGGGTCGTTGTCATGCTAAAAGATGAAGTTCCTCTTCCTGTTCAGCTTTCTAGCAGAAGCCTGAAGGTTTTGTGCCAATATTGACTGGTATTTGGAACTGTTCATAATTCCCTCTACCTTGACTAAGGCCCCAGTTCCAGCTGAAGAAAAAAGTCCCAAAGCATGAAGCTGCCACCACCATGCTTCACTATGGTGTATGGTGTTCTTTTGGTGATGTGCAGTGTTGTTTTTGCGCCAAACATATCTTTTGGAATTATGGGCAAAAAGTTCAACCTTGGGTTCATCATACCATAACACATTTTCCCACATCCTTTTTGGGAGACTTCAGATGTGTTTCTGCAAAATTTAGCCGGGCTTGGATGTTTTTCTTCGTAAGAAAAGGCTTCCGTCTTGCCACTCTACCCCATAGCCCAGACATATGAAGAATACGGGAGATTGTTGTCACACAGCCAGTACTTGCCAGATATTCCTTCGGCTCCTTTAATGTTGCTGTAGGCCTCTTGGCAGCCTCCCTGACCAGTTTTCTTCTCGTCTTCTCATCAATTTTGGAGGGACGTCCAGTTCTTGGTAATGTCACTGTTGTGACATATTTTCTCCACTTGATGATGACTGTCTTCACTGTGTTCCATGGTATAGCTAATGCCTTGGAAATTCTTTTGTACCCTTCTCCTGACTGATACCTTTTAACAATGAAATCCCTCTGATGCATTGGAAGCTCTCTGTGGACCATGGCTTTTGCTGTAGGATGCGACTAAGAAAATGTCAGGAAAGACCTACTAGAACAGCTGAACTTTATTTGGGGTTAATCAGAGGCACTTTAGATGATGGCAGGTGTGTACTGACTCCTATTTAACATGTGTTTGAATGTGATTGCTTAATTCCAACACAGCTACATCCCCAGTTATAAGAGGGTATGCACATTTATGCAACCACATTGTTTTATTTTTACTCCCCCCCCAAAAAAAGATTTCAGTCTGTTTTTCAACTGAGTTGTACAGTTTATAGGTCACATTAAAGGTGGAAAAAGTTCTGAAATTATATATCTTTGTCTCATTTTTTTACATCACAGAAACCTGACATTTTAACAGGGGTGTGTAGAATTTTAATATCCACTGTACAGTACAACGTGTATTAGCAAAGTACGCAAATAAAATCTTTGCTTTTAAAAGTAGTTGAAACAGATTAGTTAGGTTATCTTTTTGCTTTAGCTGGGTAGCTTAAAAGTGTGCTGGGTACCCCCTTTCTACTGCTTTAAAAGAGAACCACAACAGTTTTAGAACATGCTGAATATTGTGATAAATCTCTATTGACTGGAGGTGTGCCTAGGTAAAGATGAGTTCGGGCGTCCCACTTTTTGAACTCTAATGAGCTGCGGGCCAGGTCATTCATAAAACCTGTGTGTAGGGGGGAAAAAACTGTGCTAGAACCCAAATCAAAATGAATGAAGGAAGCAGCTGACACTCAAACAAACAAAGTCATATGTAAAATAGTGAAAAAATTTGTGTAGCGCTAATGATAGGGGGTGTAGGGAGTACTGTGTGTGTACTCAAACTAACATAAAATAAATGCTTGATAAAAAATCAAGTAAATGTGAACAAGTGCATATTATACTATATATACAGTACAGTTAAAGCATAGTCCAATCAAGCCTATGAACTTAAAAAAGTGAAATCTAAAGTAAAGTTCACATCAACAAAGAAAATAAATGGAAATTCTTCCCATAAGGATGACACCAGATAAGAGGAAAAGTTGCCTGTAGTCACTCTTAAAATCTTCAAAAGCAGAAATATAAGGTACTCTTACCAGCTGGGATGGACACACGTCGTACGACAGTGGGTCATGTGAGCTTATGATCCTAGATGGTCTGGATCAGTACTGGATGAAATCCTTGAGATCCTAGATGGTCTGGATCAGTGCTGAGTAGAGGAGATAGTCCGATGGGTCAGGGTGTAGGGTCCCCACTTCTCCACTTACCAACACCAGAGGGGCAACAGGATCAGGATGGTTCCTCCCAAACTCCAACAAAAAAAATAAAGAGATGCTTCAAATAGTGCAGGTCAACCATGTAGGTTTATTGAAAGTATGTCATACAGCAAATGACAATATAACAGTGATCACGAATATAAAAATATGTAAAAAGAGAAATGTGGGGTGCAGTAAATGCTCTCCCGATGCGTTTCGACACAAAGGGTCTTCAACTGGGGCACTTGAGTACACACACAGTACTCCCTACATGTCCCATCATTAGCGCTACACTAATTTTTTCACCATTCATATAACCTGCAGATGACAGGAGCTTAGGGCAGGGAATGACCTGGCCCAAATCTACTGGAGTACAAAAAGCAGGAATTTGGAGTTCAAGTTAGAGATGAATTTAGAGGATGCCTAAGCCCATCTTTAACTAGACGCACCTCCAGTCAAAAGAGATTTGAGTTAAGGACACTTGAGCTCATCTCTACTTCTACTTTCCCATCAGAGTGTAAATACATTATTTTTCTAAGTGCTGCACTTCTTTATGACCTTTGTTCTTTTTAAATATCCATTGAAAAAATAACAGTGATAAAGATTTATGAGATATAATACAAGTAGGTTTGTCAGGAAATATTTTGTAAAGAGATCTGTCACAGACAGCATTTATTACCAAAAAAAGCAAGGGAAAACACCATCTGAGTGATGATAAAAGCAGTTTTCATGTGAAATCAATTGAATGTGGGATACATGAAAGTTAAATAGATCTGTTAGAAAGATTTTCCCACACCGAAAACTTTCAGCACAAATCAATTGATATCAAACATAGTAGGCGAATAAGTACAAAGAGTTTTAATTTTCCCAGGGTTTTCTTCAATAGTTAAAATTGGCTATTTCAAAAATTAAATAACACAAAATGATAAGAGGCTAATGTTAGTAAAATCTACAGCACCTTACACACTGGTGCAATATATAAAAAGTGGCCCCCTCATACAAAAAACTTTAACTATGCTGGCAAGCATTTAAGAATTAGCGGGGCAATTCTATATATAGGTAGTTGAATAAAATATAAATTGTGTAGACAATTGTGTAGACTTGAAGGCACAGCCCTAACAATAAAAGATCCATCTTACAAATACCCAAGAGAAACACACAAAAGAAAAGCATTCTAAACTACTCTGGCTTCTCTTGAGTTTTGAAGGGAAAAAAATTATCAGCTGGCCGCGAATTGAGTCGGGGGGGCATTGAGTGCTGACGAACAAAAAAAAAAAAAAGAGGGTTTCAATCTGGGCCCCTGGGGACCTCCGGTCCCCTTTACAAGAAACAAAAAAAAAGAAGAATTAAAAAAAAAAAAAAGGGGGGAGCCATCTGGGCCCCTGGGGACCTCTGGGCCCCTTACATGTGTACTGCCTGTACCCCCCTGATGGCGGCCCTGACAACACTGAAGAAATTACACTTTGCTACAATGTAAAGTAGTGAGTGTACAGCTTGTATAACAGTTTAAATTTGCCCTCCCCTCAAAATAACTTAACACACAGCTATTAATGTCCAAACCGCTGGCAACAAAACTTGAGTACACCCCTAAGTGAAAATGTCCAAATTGGGCCCAATTAGCCATTTTCCCTCCCCAGTGTCATGTGGCTCATTAGTGTTACAAGGTCTCAGGTGTGAATGGGAAACAGGTGTGTTAAATTTGGTGTTATCGCTCTCAATCTCTCATACTGGTCACTGGAAGTACAACATGGCACCACATGGCAAAGAACTCTCTGAGGATCTGAAAAAAAGAATCATTGCTCTACATAAAGATGTCCTAGGCTATAAGAAGATTGCCCAGACCCGGAAACTGAGCTGCAGCATAGTGACTAAGATCATACAGTGGTTTAACAGGACAGGTTCCACTTAGAACAGGCCTCGCCATGGTCGACCAAAGAAGTTGAGTGCACATGCTCAGCCTCATATCCAGAGGTTGTCTTTGGGAAATAGACGTATAAGTACTGCCAGCATTGCTGCACAGGTTAAAGGGGTGGGGGGGTCAGCCTGTCAGTGCTCAGACCATACACTGCACACTGCAGTGGAAGAGGAATCCAGTGGAAACCTGTGAAGCTCTGGTGAACTCCATGCCCAAGATGGTTAAGGCAGTGCTGGAAAATAATGGTGGCCACACAAAATATTGACACTTTGGGCCCAATTTGGACATTTTCACTTAGGGGTGTACTCACTTTTGTTGCCAGTGGTTTAGACATTAACGGCTGTGTGATGAGTTATTTTGAGGGTACAGCAAATTTACACTGTTATACAAGCTGTACACTCACTACTTTACATTGTAGCCAAGTGTCATTTCTTCAGTGTTAACACATGAACAGATATAATAAAATATTTACAAAAATGTGAGGGGTGTACTCACTTTTGTGAGATAACGTGCATGAGCTCTGGAACACATGTTCAATGAATTGTATTTGTTGGAGCACAGTTTTACCCATATGAATTCTGGAACATGTGTTTAATTATTGCACTTCTAGCATATAATATAATCACCTTTAATTTATTTCACAATGCTCTTTTTATAAATTGTGGATTATCATCATCATTTTTTGTGAACCGATAATGGTATTACATTTAATATATTAGGTAATTTTATTTTTCTGATATACTGTAGTTTATTTTCACATTCGTATTTGATCACTTATGATAAATTAATAGAAACAGTGCACCATTTCATGGTTATTTAAAAATCCACCCTGGCCAATCTGTTGTTCATCACAAGATGAGTTGGCAAGGGAATGTGTGGACAGGTTAGGCTGCATTCACACTTGTGCTAAGTGTCTTTGGTCGGTTTACAGGCATTTTTTAGGGTTTGTACAGACAATCATTTGCATTTTTGTGGGTGTCTAAGGCTTGAGCTTTTTATGTTTAGCCAACGGAAAACTAGATAACAAGGAAAACCATGCATTTTTTTCAGACACTCTAATTAAAGTCTATTGGAAGCCTGCTCCCTATCTCTTTATACCCAGCTCACATTTGGAATTGTAGTCCAATTGTCCATTAACTGCCATAGTAAAGTTTATATTCTAAACTTCATCTCCAATAACTTAATGCTTCCAACCATAGAGTCTCCTGAGCACCTTCTGCTTTTTGGCTCCCACTGGTGGATGAAGGTGAGGTAGTGTTATAGAGGAAGTAAACCCTGATGGATTTTACTTCCTCTAAATTCCCCAGCAAAGTAAAAGCATAATGGGCTAGTATGCACCGCATGCTAGCTCATTATGTGCCACTTACCTTACAAACGAAGCCCACAATGTCCACGATGGCCCCGCTGCTGGAAGCATCCATCTTCACCTCTCTTCCTTCCGGGGGCCGCGGACTCCCGCTCTGTGACTGGCCGGAGCCACGTGACGTCACTCCTGCGCATGCACGTGAGAGCCGCCAGTCACGGCACACGCCGGGGAAGAAATGGTACGGAGGGCCGTTTCTTTGCTGCACATGCGCCGATGACATTATCGGCGCACTACAGGGCAAATATCTCCTAAACAGCGCACGTTTAGGAGATATTTTCAGTACATATAGATAAGGCTTAGTATAGGCTTACCTATATGTAAAAATAGGTCAGTGGGGTTTACAACCACTTTAACTTATTCAGCTGAAGTCCATTGGGAGCACATAGATGACTGCAGCACAATGTCCTAAATCTCTCTCGGTCTCTAGCCAAGCACCTGGCTACATTGTATTTACCTGACATTCCTGCTCATCAAATATTATCCTCATTTACATGCAGACCATGTTGTTTAAAAAAGGGACAGTGACAAAGCTTGAGACCAACTATACTACAACCAGGGATGCTTGAGCAGTATCTTAAAAATAATTAAAAGAGAAGTATAAGTTTCCTTTTTTTTGCTTACATCTATTCTATGTGAGCTGCTGATATCTATAAACCCTCGCAGACGTGCCCCCATTCTGTTAAAATCGAGCTAAATACCTGTGGGAGGTTCTACAGTCTTTCATACAGCATCATCCTGACAATGGTCTGGACATGAAGTCTGGATACACCCCCTTCCCTGTCATTTTGCTTGATTGATGTCCTCTCTCCTCCCTCTGCTTGTTACTGAGACTTCATAGAGCATAGCTGCTCCCCCTGCCTCCACACTTCTCTCTCCTCCCCTCCCTCCTCCCCTGCAGCATGTTTCAATGGTCAGAAGAGTTTCAGCACTGCAGTGAGTGTAATGTGAGAGAGGTCACTGATAGTGCTGTGTATGAGAATCTACACTATATATTTCTATCTATCAGATCAGCAATGTCTCTTAGGGGAGGGGGGACAGAAGCAGGGTGTGTTGGTGTGTTGGTGGAGATGAACACACCCCCTGAAACTTTTCAAACTGAAAATGGACCGTTTTTGCCAGCTGAAGGAAAGTTCATGTGCACATGCTGTAAAAACTAAAATAGGTAGGAAAAAAATATTAGCTGATATGTGACTAATGTGATATGTACTAGTTATTTAACCCATTCCATACTTCTCCTTTAAAGCTTGTGAATAAAAGGAACCATTGTAAGCACTTCTTGCAGTGTTATAATTTGTTCCAACCCTTGTCACTGTGTGTTTTACTGGACAGCTTGGTTTGCATGTAAATGTAGAGAATAGGGATGAGCCGAACACCCCCCGATTCGGTTCGCTCCAGAACCTGCGAACGGACCGAAAGTTCGCGCGAACTTTAGAACCCTATTAAATACAATGGATGCGAACGTTCAAAATCAAAAGTGCTAATTATAACGGCTACTATGCAAGTTATTGTCCTAAAAAGGGTTTGGGGATCCGGGTCCTGCCCCAGGGGACATGTAGCAATGCAAAAATAAGTTTTAATGATGCATAAAGTGAAAAAAAAAGTGAAATATTCCTTTAAATATCGTACCTGGGGGGTGTCTAAAGTATGCCTGTGAAGTAGCACGTGTTTCCCGTGTTTAGAACTGTCCCTGCACAAAATGACATTTCTAAAGGAAAAAAAGGAATTTACCCCCCCCCTCCCAGCCCACTACCAGCCCCTTTGGGTCTTCAATAGATATTAAGGGGAACCCCGCACCCAAATTAAAAAAAGGCCCTATATACTCTGAACAGCAGTATACAGGCGGTGCAAACAAGACAGGGAATGTAGGTTTGTTCTTAAGTAGAATCTGTTTGTAATTTGGAACAGGTATATTTTTTTAAGTATAGCTCCAGCCAAAAAAATCTATTTTCAAGCTTTTTGGAAAACATAGGGAAGGGTTATCACTAGGGATGAGCTTCGAGTTCGAGTCGAACTCATGTTCGACTCGAACATTGCCTGTTCGCCCGTTCGCCGAACAGCGAACAAATTGGGGTGTTCGCGGCAAATTCGAAAAATCTATGGGAGAAATCTAAAGTGCTAATTATAAAGGCTTATATGCAAGTTATTGTCCTAAAAAGTGTTTGGGGACCGGGGTCCTGCCCCAGGGGACATGTATCAATGCAAAAAGAAGTTTTAAAAACTGCGTTTTTTCGGGAGCAGTGATTTTAATAATGCTTAAAATGAAAAAATAAAAGTGAAATATTCCTTTAAATTTCGTACCTGGGGGGTGTGTATGATATGCATGTGAAGTGGCGCATGTTTCCCGTGCTTAGAACTGTCCCTGCAAAAAATGTCATTTTTGAAAGAAAAAAAGTCTTTTAAAACTGACTCGCGGCTATTAATGAATTGTCGGCTCCCGGCAATACATACAAAAGTCATTGATAAAAAAAAAAAAAAAGCGTGGGGGTTCCCCAGAATTCAATTACCAGGCCCTTCAGGTCTGGAATGGATATTAAGGGGGACCCCGCCGCAAATTTAAAAAAAAATGACGTGGGGTTCCCCCAAATATCCATTCCAGGCCCTTCAGATCTGGCATGGATTTTAAGGGGAACTCCACCCCAAATTTTAAAAAAATGGTGTGGAGTCCCCCTAAAAATCCATACCAGACCCCTTATCCGAGCACGCAACCTGGCCGGCCGCAGGGGAAAAGGGGGGGACGAGAGAGCGGCCCCCCCTCCCTCCTGAACCGTACCAAGCCACATGCCCTCAACATGGGGAGGATGTCCCCATGTTGATGGGGACAAGGGCCTCATCCCCACAACCCTTGCCCGGTGGTTGTGGGGGTCTGCGGGCGGGGGGCTTATCGGAATCTTGAAGACCCCCAGATCCCGGCCCCCCCTATGTGAATTGGTAAGGGGTACATTGTACCCCTACCATTTCACGAAGAAAGCGTAAAAAAATGTTTGAAAAAAACACACAAACACCTTGAAAAAGTCCTTTATTTAAAATAATAAAAAAAAAAAAACATTCCAGCGCTGAAATCCAGTGTCCCGCGGCGATCCCGATGTCCAGCGCTGTCCTTCATTGGTTGTGCCTGAGCGGACCTGATGAGGAACTCCCTCTCAGTATTTTAAATGTATAGACCCGCCCCTTCTAAAGTTCCCCATCAGGTCCTTTCCCTCGGTATGTCGGACCCGCCTACGTCATTGGCTTGAGCGGGGAACTTCCTTCACTGTGTAATTTAAATTTACATAGTGAAGGAAGTTCCCCGCTCAAGCCAATGACGTAGGCGGGTCCGACATACGGAGGGGGCGGACCTGATGGGGAACTGCTCTCACTTTGGCAATACATGTATAGACCCGCCCCTTCTCATGTTCCGCATCTGGTCCGCTGAGCGGACCTGATGGGGAACTTTAGAAGGGGCGGGTCTATACATTTAAAATACTGAGAGGGAGTTCCCCATCAGGTCCGCTCAGGCACAACCAATGAAGGACAGCGCTGGACATCGGGATCGCCGCGGGACACTGGATTTCAGCGCTGGAATTTATTTATTTTTTTTATTATTTTAAATAAAGGACTTTTTCAAGGTGTTTGTGTGTTTTTTTTAAACATTTTTTTACACTTTCTTTGTGAAATGGTAGGGGTACAATGTACCCCTTACCAATTCACATAGGGGGGGCCGGGATCTGGGGGTCCCCTTTGTTAAAGGGGTCTTCCAGATTCCGATAAGCCCCCCGCCCGCAGACCCCCACAACCACCGGGCAAGGGTTGTGGGGATGAGGCCCTTGTCCCCATCAACATGGGGACATCCTCCCCATGTTGAGGGCATGTGGCCTGGTACGGTTCAGGAGGGAGGGGGGGCCGCTCTCTCGTTTCCCCCTTTTCCCCTGCGGCCGGCCAGGTTGCGTGCTCGGATAAGGGGTCTGGTATGGATTTTTAGGGGGACTCCACGCCATTTTTTTTTTAAATTTGGGGTGGAGTTCCCCTTAAAATCCATGCCAGATCTGAAGGGCCTGGAATGGATATGTGGGGGAACCCCACGTCATTTTTTTTTTAAATTTGCGGCAGGGTTCCCCTTAATATCCATTCCAGACCTGAAGGGCCTGGTAATTGAATTCTGGGGAACCTCCACGCTTTTTTTTTTTTTTTATCAATGACTTTTGAATGTATTGCCGGGAGCCGACAATTCATTAATAGCCGCAAGTCAGTTTTAAATGACTTTTTTTCTTTCAAAAATGACATTTTTTGCAGGGACAGTTCTAAGCACGGGAAACATGCGCCACTTCACATGCATATCATACACACCCCCCAAGTACGAAATTTAAAGGAATATTTCACTTTTATTTTTTCATTTTAAGCATTATTAAAATCACTGCTCCCGAAAAAACGTCCGTTTTTAAAAGTTTTTTTTGCATTGATACATGTCCCCTGGGGCAGGACCCGGGTCCCCAAACACTTTTTAGGACAATAACTTGCATATCAGCCTTTATAATTAACACTTTAGATTTCGAACGTTCGAGTCCATTGTATTTAATAGGGTTCTAAAGTTTACACGAACATTTTGTCTGTTCGCAGGTTCTGGTGCGAACCGAACAGGGGGGTGTTCGGCTCATCCCTGGTTATCACCCCTGTAACATTTGTTTTGCTGTCTGTGCACCTGTTCAGAACATTTCACCTCACTTTCCGTCCCAATGACAAATGTTTTTTGAAAATTTGTTTTTTTTATTGAAACAAGGATTGGTGATAAAGCATCAGTGGAGAGGAGACACCTCTTTACCATATTAAATCTTACAGGAGAGTATTTCCCTTCCTAGGGGTAGATTTCCTCTCACTTCCTGTTGTCTCCTTCCGTTTGCAAGTAGAAGTCATTTGTAAGTTGGATGTTTGAAAGTAGGGGCCTGCTGTATATACTCTGCAGAAATTTGGCCCTTAGGTGTTGCCACAACACTGTAAGCCCTCACAGTTACTCTTGGTGGGTGCTGGAAGGCCTTGCTGTGAACTATTATATCAAGAATGGTAATTACATGCCATTGTTGAACAGTGGTAGGAAAAATTGGGCCTTTGGTAGTGGTGGTGGTGCTTTTGCCACAACACTGTAAGTCCTCAGAGTTACTCTTGGTGGGTGCAGGAATGGGCCCAGCTGTATGAAATATTAGATCAACAATTGTAATTACATGACATTGTTGAACAGTGGTAGGAAAAATTGGGCCTTTGGTGATGGTGGTGGTGCTGGTGTCACAACACTGTAAGTCCTCACAGTTACTCTTGTTGGGCGCAGGAATTGGACCAGCTGTGAAATATTAGATCAAGAATTGTAATCACATGCCCCTGTTGAACAGGGGCAGAAAAATTGGGCCTTTGGTGGTGGTGGTGTTGCCACAACACTGTACGCCCTCACAGTTACTCTTGGTGGGCACAGGAATGGGCCCAGGTGTGAAATATTAGATCAAGAATTGTAATCACATGCCCCTGTTGAACAGGGGCAGAAAAAATGGGCCTTTGTTGATGGTGGTGGTGGTGTTGCCACAACACTGTAAGCCCTTACAGTTACTCTTGGTGGGCGCAAGAATGGGCCCTGCTGTGAATTATTAGATCAAGAATTGTAATTACATGCCCCTGTTGAACAGGGGCAGAAAAATTGGGCCTTAGGCACTGGTGCCACAACACTGCAACCCATCACAGATACTATAGTTGGAGCTCAGCAATGAGCCCTGCTGCAAAGCATTGCATCAAAAATTGTAAATACACGCCCATGTTAAACAGTGGCTTAAAAATTGTGCCTTAGGCACTGGTGCTGGTGCCACAACACTGCAACCCCTCACAGATAATGTAGTTGGAGCACAGCAATGAGCCCTGCTGCAAAGCATTGCATCAAAAATTGTAAATACACGCCCCTGTTAAACAGGGGCTGAAAAATTGGGCCTTAGCCACTGGTGGCAGTGCCCAGAACCAAGAATGTTCTTTCAAGCTATCAGCATGATTATTGAGGAGGAAGAGGATAGTCACTCAGCATAACAGGATAGTCATTGAGCATCAGCATAGGCAGTCTTGAAGGGATCTGACATTTCCAAAAAAATTATTCGGTTACATCAGCATCAGGTGCTTGGTAGCTGGTGGTGATCCAAGACTGATTAATTTTTATGAAGGTCAGTCGATCGACCGAGTCAGTGGACAGGCGCACCCTGTGATCGGTTACAAAGCCTCCAGCAGCACTGAATGTGCGTTCCAAAAGAACGCTGAATGCAGGACAGGCCAGTACCTCAATTGCATACTGTGCAAGCTCTGGCCAGTGATCCATCCTCAAGACCCATTAACCCAGAGGATTTTCGGTGGGAAAGGTGTCCAAGTCTGATCTTGCCCCTAGGTTTTCCTGCACCATGTAAACCAGACGCTGGCGATGGTTGCTGGAAGCGATCATACCTTGGGGCTGCGTACTAAAAAATTGTCTGAACGCAATGGTGAGATGGCCACCTTCTCCACCACTCCTTCTTTGACTGACCGGAGCCTCAGCGAAACGTTGTCCAGGACCAGGAATTTGTAACCTCCCAGTCTCTGGGAACACGTTGCACAGACCATTTTGCAAGGCCTCCTGAAGATGCTTCATCCTCTGCTCCCTCTGCGACAGCAAGATAAGGTCCGCAACCTTAGCCTTGTAACGTGGATCAAGGAGGGCTGCCACCCAGTAACGATCCCTCTCCTTGATCACACAAATACGAGGATCCTTGCGCAGGCTTTGCAGGATCAGGGAGGCCATGCAGCGTAGGTTTGCTGAGGCATTTGGTGCGGAGTCCTCTGGGTCACTGAGGACGACATGATCCGCAGCCACCTCCTCCCAGCCACGTACAAGTCCATGGGTGTCTTGGGACTGTAATTGATTCCTTGAAGACTGCTGCTGATGCTGAGTGCTAGGCTCCACCTCCATGCTAACACAATAATCCTCCTCCTCCTCCTCTTCCTGCGTGATAGCCGTCTGTCTGGATAAAGGGGGCCTTGAGAGGTAAGGAAGTCCTCCTCTTCCTGCCTCTGTTCTGCCTCAAGTGCCCTGTCCATTATTCCACGCAGTGTGTTCTCCCACAGATGGACAAGAGGGACAGTGTCACTGATGCATGCACTGTCACTGCTCACCATCCTCGTGACCTCCTCAAATGGTGCCAGGACAGTGCATGCATCCCTGATCATGGCCCACTGGCGTGGGGAAAAAAATCCAAGCTCCCCTGACCCTGTCCTGGTGCCATATTGCAACAGATACTCATTGATGGCCCTCTGCTGCATGTGCAGCCGCTGCAGCATGGCCAACGTAGAGTTCCACCTGGTGGGCATGTCACAGATTAGGCGGTTCTTTGGCAGATTGTAATCCTTTTGCAGGTCAGCTAGCCGAGCACTGGTATTATATGACCAGCGGAAATGCCCACAGAGTTTCCTGGCCTGCTTCAGGACCTCCTGTAAGCCCTGGTACATGCCCAAGAACTGCTGCACCACCAAGTTAAGGACGTGAGCCAAACATGGCACATGGGTCAGTTGTCCCCGTCGGAGGGCGGAGAGGAGGTTGGTGCCATTGTTGGAAACCACCTTTCCTGGCTTAAACTGGCATGGTGTCAACCACCTCTGAGCCTGCCCCTGCAGAGCTGACAGAATCTCTGCCCCAGTGTGGCTCCTGTCCCCCAAGCACACCAGCTCAAGCACTGCATAGCATCTTTTTGCATGCGTACCTGCATAGCCCCTTGAATGCCTACAGAGCACCGCTGGTTCTGAGGACAAAGCACAGGTAGAGGCCATGGAGGAAGAAGAAGAGGAGGGGGTGGAGGAGAGAAGTGTGTCAGAATCCCCAGTAGTAACATTTTGGAGGCGTGGTGACGGAACAATCTCCAACACTACTGCACCTTGTCCTGCATCCTTCCCAGCTGCCAGCAGAGTCACCCAATGCACCGTGAAAGATAGGTAACGTCCCTGTCCATACCTGCTGGACCATGAGTCAGTGGTAATATGCACCTTACCACTGACCACCCTGTCCAGCGAGGCCAAGACATTGCCTTCCACATGCCGGTAGAGAGCCGGAATCGCCTTCCGTGAGAAAAAGTGGTGTTTGGGAACCTGCCACTGAGGAACCGCACATTCCACAAACTTACGGAAGGGGGCAGAGTCTACCGGCTGAAAAGGCAGAAGTTGAAGTGCTAGCAATTTAGCCAAGCTAGCATTCAACCGCTGGGCATGTGGATGGCTGGGAGCAAAATTCTTTCGGCAGTGCAGCAGCTGGGGCAGGGAAATTTGCCTGGTACAATCGGACGTCGGTGTACCGATAGCAGATTGTCCGCAAGTACTTGGCTGTGACACACCTAATTCTACACCTTCATTCCTCTTAGTGCAGATTTCAGAGAGGACTGAAGGTATAGTGGGGTTGGAGATCCCAGCTGATGAGGAGCAAGGAGAGGTCCGCTTTGTTCTTTGGTGTGGGTCTTTTAGGTAAGCTAGCCAACGGACTGCATGGCTAGTCGACATATGTCTGGTCAAGCAAGTGTTGCCCAAGCAGCTGATGTTTTGGCCACGCGAGATACGCTTTAGACATATGTTGCAAATGGCAACGGTGTGATCTGCTGCACAGGTCTGAAAAAAGGCCCACACCAAAGAACTTTTGGAATAACGCACAGAGACAGCAGCGCCCTGCACATGCGGAGCTCTGCGGTGTGATGAAGTCGGTGTGCTGCCTTTAAGCTGGCCCCTGGAGGGCATCCTGCCTCGTTGGAGATGTGCCTTCTCCTCCTCCTCCTCATCTCTCCTATCAGGCACCCACGTGGAGTCAGTGACCTCATCATCCCCTCCCTCCTCATCACTGGAGCAAATCTGGCAGTATGCTGCAGCTGGGGGAACATGACTGCCAGATAGCTGTCCTTGTTGGGCACCCCCTCTCTCTGGCCTCACGTTACTACCCTCTCTCTCTGGGCTCACGTTACTGCCTTCCTCCAGCTGGGTTCCATCATCAGAGCCTCCAAAACGCTGGGCATCCTCCAGGAGCATGTACCCAACACTGTGCTCAAACAGTTCGGAGGACTCCTCAAGAGGACATGGTGGGGCTAGGGAAGGAGTGACTGATGCCATTGAGCCGAGGGAGAGGCCGCTTTGGCAGCTGCTTTGCCAGACAAAGTACGCTGAGCCTGGGTGAGAGAGGACGAGGAGGATGAGGACGGCTTGGTCATCCACTCTACCAAGTCTTGGGCATGTTGCGGCTCAACAAAAGAAGGACAAGCGTGTCCCACGGCCACATGCTGATGAGGATGCACCGTGTCCACGACCAGCAGCACTGTTGCCTCTAGACACAGAGCCTGCTTGCCCTCTTTTATTGCCTCGTGACTGTCTGCCTCTCCTTGTTTGCCTTCCAGACATACTAATGGCCTGCAGTGAGATGTAGCTGCACAAAGGTGGGATGTATATGTATGTATATATATATATCTGTACTGATAATGCAGCTATCAGAATCAATTGCCTGCTGTGCTATTAATATGGGGAAAGCAGCAATTGTCTTCAGTTAGTTTTAGGTGAAAACTGTGCAGAGAGGGACACAGTACACTAACTGAAAATACTTGCAGCTCTCTGCCTGTGGTTTAATTATGAGAACACCACTATTAGTCACTAACTGTATTCAGGTAAGCTTTAGGTGAACGCTATGCAAAACACACAGTACACTAAGTGAAACACTGACTGTCTGCAGCTAGCACAATCATCTGTCTGCCTGTCACAGTATAGAGAATAACAGGAACGGATCTAGCTAAACTGAATACAGTGTATAAATATATATATACACAACACCTAGGATGCATATATATCCTCTACACACTGTAACTGTAACTGCAGCTAACTGACTCGCCTGCCTGCTCTATCTAACTCAATATAAATGACACTGTCTGTCTCTGTAATCTGTCATTAAACAACTCCAACACACTACACAAGGCCGCCGAGCCGGCGGCCTTATATAGTGTGGGGCGTGTACTAAACCCCTTGCGCTGTGATCACCCAAGTCACTGAGACTCGGGTGATCACCGATCCCAGTAAGGGGCCGATCCTGACCCCTTACCACGTGATCAGCTGTCAGCCAATGAAGAATCGGTAATCGGTTTTTTTTCTCCTCACGCTGACAGTGTGAGGAGGAAAAAAAGCCGATCACTGGCTCTTTCACAAGGGACATCGGTCCCGAAGAGGAAGGAGGCAGATGTGCCTCATCAGTGCCAGCTGCCAGTATAATAATAAATGCTACCTGCCAGTGCCCACAGTGCCACCTTTCAAAGCCCACAGTGCCACCTATCAGTGCCCACAGTGCCACCTATCAGTGCCCACAAGTGCCACCTATCAATGCCCACAAGTGCCGCCAATCAGTGCCCATTATTGCCACTCATCAGTGCCCATCACTGGCACACATCAGTGCCCATCACTGCCAACTATCAGTGCCCATCACTGGCACACATCAGTGCCCATCACTGCCAACTATCAGTGCCCATCACTGCCACCTATCAGTGCCACCTATCAATGCCACCTATTAGTGCCACTTCTCAGTGCCCACCAGTGCCACCTATCAATGCCCTTCAGTGCCACCTCTCAGTGCCACCTATCAGTGCCCACCAGTGCCGCCTTATCGGTGCCCACCAGTGCCGCCTTATTGGTGCCCACCAGTACCGCCTTATCGGTGCCCATCAGTGCAGCCCATCGGTGCCCATCAGTGCACATCAGTGTAGCCTCATCAGCGTACATCAGTGAAGGGGAAAAATTACCTGTTTACAAAATTTTATAACAAAATATAAAAAATATATATTGTTTTTTTTTTAAATCAGTCTTTTAAAAATTTTTTAACAAAAAATAAAAACCGCAGAGGTTATCAAATACCACCAAAAGAAAGCTCTATTTGTGGGGAAAAAATGATAAACATTTCATTTGGGTACAGCATTGTATGACCGCGCAATTGTCATTCAAAGTGCATCAGCGCTGAAAGCTGAAAATTGGTCTGGGAAGGAGGGGGGTTTAAGTGCCCATTAAGCAAGTGGTTAAAATCCTTTTAGTTTTTTTTAGTTTTTTATGATAGTGGTGCTTTAATTTTAATTTTTCACATGAAATTTGAAATGCGTCAGAAAGTACTTTCAAATGGATATTTCAAATTCTTCATGCATGTGCTTAGTACAAGAATGTATGCTGGTTAGTGGTTAGACAGTGCTAGTTGTGAAACTCTGGATTTTATTTCCAAAAGCATAATTCCTACAATACAAGGTCTATTACTGTAAGCAAAATACGACAGTTACAAAAAATGCTTAAGAGACAATGAATGTATCCCTAAGGAGCATGACTACAAATAGCAGAGAATTTGATAAATGAACTCTTCCTTTAACAAAAAAAAAATGGTGAGGTCAAACAAAATTCTGCATTTCCTGTATCTTCTGCTGTTCAATGAAATTCCCCATGAGTTTTCTCAATATGGAGATACATATCCACCTACACTATTCATACACACTGTCTCTTTATATTATGTCCGACACACTAATATTAAAGTGATTGTAAATGCTCACCTTGTAAAACAACTTATTTAGTTTAACATTAAAATGAAAGGCAAAACATTTGTGTATAGATTAAAAAACAAATATATAAATACCTTTTTTTCTCCTTTTTATAAGTGATCACATTCCTTCTGTTGCCTGTGTTCTCAACTACTGTAAAACCTTGGTTTGAGAGTAACATGGTTTAGGAGCGTTTTGCAAAACAGTAAAAAAATTTAATACATTTTAACTTGATATACAAGTGATTTTTTGATATACAAGTAGTGTCCTGTCACAACTGAGTATAAAAAAAGAAGAGAGGCGCCTCTAAGTGTAGCGATATGGTTACATTTAATGAAGGTTAAGGCCTCATGCCCACGGGCGTTTTTTCAGCCGCGTTTTTGAGCGTTTTTTACAGCTTAAAAACGCCTGTCCATGTTAGTCTATAGCTTCATGTCCACCTAGGCGTTTTTGAGCTGTAAAGAGCATAGGCGTTTGTAAGCTGTAAAAAAAACCCAGGGCCAGTGCGTTCCTCAGCGTCAGAATTAGGCAGAAAAAAACGCGAGCGTCAAAAAACGCGCAAAAACGCGCACTAACGCGCAAAAAACGCGCACTAACGCGCGGTCGCGTTTTTAGCTCCGACGTTTTTTTTTGTTTTTTTTCAAAAAAAAAAAAATAAATATTTACAATAACATGGACAGGCGTTTTTAAGCTGCAAAAAACGCAGCTGTAAAAACGCCAGTGGAATGAGGCCTTAACATTTAGCAACATATTGCTACACTTAGAGGCACCTCTCTTCTCTTTTATACTCTGTAACACCTGCTGGATTTTGCTTCTAATCCCCTTGTGGAGGCTTCCATTTGTGGATGGACATTTTATGTTTTTTTAACCTCTAACCTATCACATTGCTATAATCTTTTTATATCGACTATAAACTGAAGGACCTATGAATAAATGGTTGCGGAACAAATCTATTGAGTTTCCATTATTTCTTATGGGGAAATTTGCTTTGATATACAAGTGCTTTGGATTACAAGAATGTTTCTGGAACGAATTATGCTAGCAGTCCAAGGTTTTTCTGTATATAAGTGCTAATGGGAGGAGAAGCAGCAGCACACTGAGCTTCCCAGTGAATGGCTGTGCAGGGGAGGCGTGTCAGGACAATTCTGATCAATGGAGGAGAGCAGGCTGAGTTCCCAGCATAGCTAGAGAACTGATCACTATGTATTTTCCTGCAGTAGTGTGGTCAGTTTTTAATAGGAAACCAGAGGGAGGGACTGGTAGGAACACCAGGAATTTCACACAAATGAAGCAATACAGAGAAAACAGGATACTTTTTCATACCAATACATGGTTCATTAGGCACACATCAGGACTATGAAATGCTGGGGTAACAAACAATTTAATAGAAATCCCAAAAAAGTTACAGTTATATGACAGTGCAACTTTATATAGCAATCAGGTCAAATGCAGCAATCCTAATCGTGTTTTTCTGTTTACAAAAATGGAGCTCTGACCTACAGTATTGCATTTCTTGTAGCATTTGTTTTACAATTCATTTAAATATTTATTTACTTTTATAGTGTCGTCAATTTATGCAGCACTTTACATATATATTATACATTCACATCAGTCCCTGCCCTCAAGCAGCTTACAATTTAAGGTCCCGAACTCACATTTAAATATACTTTGAATCAATAACATATTTTTTAATGCAAGTACAGTATCTTTGCAATGAACTGATCTATCTTTATTCGTTTACTAGCCTAGGGTCATGTTGTCTTAACAGGGATAAAAGTACAAGGAGCGTCAAGGTACATTGGGAACTGTGAACCTTGTATAGAGCTTAAAAGACCCATTAGACCAGGGGTCCTCAAACTACGGCCCGCGGGCCGCATACGGCCCGCCAAGGCGATTTAGCCAGCCCGCGGCACGTACTGCCCCTTTAATAAGATCGCAGCACTCCCCCCTCCCCTACCTTATTCACACAAGACACGAAGCACGGCAGGTCCAGACAAAGGGCGGGACTTAATTGGTTACTAGGCAGCGGGGCGGTCCCAGCAATCAATCATCTGCCTTTCACTTGAAAAGTCCCGCGCTTTGTCCGGACCTACCGTGCTTTGCGTCTTGTGTGAATAAGGTAGGGGACGGGGGAGTGCTGTGGAGGGGAAGTGCTGTGATTTAATGGAAGGGACACTGTAATATCACTGGAGGGATCTGTGATGGGGGCTCTGTGATTGGGGGGATCTGTGATGGGGCTTTATGATAGGGGAGGCTGTGGTGGGAGGGATCTGTGATGGGGAACTTTGTGATTAGGGGGCTCTGTGATGGAGAGGAGTCTGATGGAGGGATCTGTGATGGGAGAGGGGTCTGTGATGGGAGAGGAGTCTGTGATGGGGGGGGATTAGTTTATGTTTTTTTCAAACTAGTCCGGCCCCCCAACAGTCTGAGGGACCGTGAACTGGCCCCTTGTTTAAAAAGTTTGAGGACCCCTGCATTACACCATGGAACACTGAGAAATATGCATGTTGAATCATCTCACACAAATAACACAATGGAAATTCAAACTGAGCTCCAATATACAGCACTGTTGAATGTTATGGGGTAAGGAACCTCGGCTCTCCAGCTGTTTCGAAACTACAAATCCCACCATACCTCTGCCTCTAGGAGTCTTGCCTGTGATTGTCCGGGTCTTGCAATGTCTCATGGGACTTGTAGTTTCGAAACAGCTGGAGAGCCAAGGTTCCCTATCCAAATTTTGTTATCTGGTTATGTGTCAAATTTGATACACCTTGTATGTAAAAAGAAAAGGGGTCCTGATTCAAAACCATTACAAGGTATCTGACTCTCAAAGCTACATCTTGAAACGAGACCATCTACTTATTTCTAGCTACCTCAATACAGGGCACTTTCACCCCCTTCCTTCCCAGACCAATTTTCAGCTTGCAGTGCTCTCACATTTTCAATGACAATTACTCAATCATCCTAAACTGTACTCAAATTAAATTTTTATCATTTTGTTCACACAAATAGAGCTTTCCTTTGGTGGTATTTATTCACCATTGGGTTTTTTATTTTTTGCGATATAAGCGAAAAAAGAGCGAAAATTTAAAAATGTATATATTTTCTACTTTCTTTTTTAAAAGAAATCAAAAAAAATCTAATTTCATCATACATTTAGGGCAGAATGTATTCTGCTACATGTCTTTGGTAAAAAAAAAAATATATCCTGATAAGTGTATGATAGTAGGTTTGTGTGAAAGTTATACACGTTATGCTACGTATCATTGAAAATTTATCAATTCTGATGTACTGGCCGCCTAGCTCAGTACACATACCCCCCAAATAACCCATTTTTGTAAAGATGATAGTCCAATGTATTTAGTAAGAGGCATAGTGAGTTTTTTGAAGTTACAGTTTTTTGCCCACAACAGTTTGGAAAATGAAGAATCTTTTTTTTTCCACAAAATTGTCATATTAACAAGTTATTTCTCACACATGGCATAGATAAACTTGCAATTACATCCCAAAATACACTTTGCTACTCTGCTACCACTGAGTATGGCGATACCACATGTGTGAGACTTAGGACGAGAGGAGGTCCATGATAGGTGGAACACTGAACACAGTCTCTGCTGGGAAACTGAGTGTTCCGCCGATCACGGAACAGGACGTGGAGAAGGCGCGACTTTTTTACACTGCACGACTGCAGTTTGACTGCATGTCACGGATAATCAGGTATGGAGATCGGCAAAGTGAGGCTGCAATGGGCACAGTGAGGTGAGGCATGCAATGGGCACAATGAGGTGAGGCATGGAATGGGCACAGTGAGATCAGGCATGGAATGGGCACAGTGAGGTGAAGCATGCAATGGGCACAGTGAAGTGAGGCATGCAATCGTCACAGTGAGGTGAGGCATGCAATGGGCACAGTGAGGTGAGGCATGCAATGGGCACAGTGATGTGAGGCATGGAATGGGCACAGTGAGGTGAGGCATGCAATGGGCACAGTGAGGTGAGGCATGCAATGGGCACAGTGAGGTGAGGCTGCAATGGGCGCAGTGAGGCATGCAAATGGGCACAGTGAGGCGTGCAAATGGGCACAGTGAGGCGTGCAAATGGGCAGAGTGAGGCGTGCAAATGGGCACAGTGAAGCTGCAAATGGGCATTGTTGACCCTCTTTTCCACTTACAGTAGCTGCTGCATTCTCACCCTAGGCTTATACTCGAGTCAATAAGTTTTCCCAGTTTTTTGTGGTAAAATTAGGTGCCTCGGCTTATATTCGGGTCGGCTAATACTCAAGTATATACGGTAAAACGTGTTTTTTTTTTTTTACACAAAGTTATCAATTTATATTTCTAACACATAGCATGTACATAGCAAAAATGACACCACAAAATACATTCTGCTACTCCTCCTGAGTATGGCGATACCACATGTGTGAGACTTTTACACAGCCTGGCCACATAGGGAGGCCCAACATCCAAGTAGCACCGTCAGGCGTTCTAAAGGCATAAATTACACATTTAATTTCCTGAGTACCGATCACATTTTTGAAGGCCCTGGAGCACCAGGACAATGCAATTAGATGTGGCAAATGATCACGGACAGATGTGGCAGATGATCATGGACAGATGTGGCAGATAATCACCAACAGATGTGAGCAGATGATCATGGACAGATGTGCGCATGGTATCACAGACAGATGTGCCAGATGATCATGGACAGATGTGCCAGATGATCATAGACATATGAGCGCCAGATGATCACGGACAGATGTGCCAGATGATCATAGACAGATGTGCGCCAGATGATCACGGACACATGTGCGCAGATGATCATGAACAGATGTGCGCCAGATGATCACGGACAGATGTAATAGATGTGCCAGATGATCACACGCAGATGTGCCAGATGATCACGGACAGATGTAACAGATGTGCCAGATGATCACGGATAGATGTAACAGATGATCAGTGGGACAGATGTTTACTGGGACATATGTGGGACAAATGTGTGACAGGTGTTGGTGTTTTTCACAGTTTGGGGACACTGTTTGGGGACACTAGCTGTGCGATCACACAGCCGTCATGTGAACAGAAGGGTCAATCACGAAGCCCTCCTGCTGAGCGACGTTGTCCTGTCTCTGGGGTACACTGGAACACCAGGATCGCGCTGCTACGTGGGCACACGGCCGCGCAATCCCACTTCATGTGACGTCCCCCCAGGCTGTTTACATCACATGGTGGCTGTGATAGGACACAGCCATCATGTGATCAGGATCGCAAATCACAGAGCCCTCCCGCCGAGGGGACACGCGTGCATCGGGATCACGTGGCTGCTCGGGCACACTCTCTTCTTCTAAAGGACGCTCAGGAATGTCCACTTGAGAAGGAATCAAGCCATTGATGGTTAGCATAACAGGTGGTGTATATAAAATAACAACAAACATTAATACTCACCTTCATGCAGCAGCATTTGTCTGATGCTGCAGCTGTCCCACATCGGCTTTAAGCCTGAGAACTGAGCAATCACATGACTGCTCATTGCTCATTTCTCAGTTGTCTTGGAGCTGAAAGTTATACTTTAATGAAAATAATATATGTTTAGCCACTTCCCACCCAGCCACTGTACATAAACGTCCGGGTGGGAAGTGGCTAAACATATTATTTTCATTAAAATATAACAAAAGGCAAAATGTTTTATTTAGTTTTGGACAGAGAGGAGAGGGATTAGAACATCTGCCAGTTTTTATTTCTGTCTGTGCTCCCATTAGGGATATTTACCCTTTCTATCTGTCCTTTTACCATTAGCATTAAAAATAAAAGTAAAGGAAAATCCCAAATATTGAGTTGTTCCCAGAAAAGTAATAGAGGGGAAATCTTCCTATGGGGACACTAAATCAGGTAGCCTGGGGGTCCCCAAGGGATTCCCTTAATTTGCAGGGATTTCCTCTCACTTCCTGTTTTGGCTATGGGATAGGAAGTGAAGGAAAATCTCCCCAATGGGACACAGACAGAAAAAAATTACCCAACAGGGGTTATAGCCCTCCCTTACTATATCCAAAATGAAAAAAAAAAGTTTTGCCTATAGTTCTACTTTAATCTTAACAAAAATAATCTAACAGATTCACCCATCCACGCTATATAGCTCAGATGGAGGAATTGCCTATCGTGGACTGTTGTGTTAATAATAGTCACCCAATTCACCTGTCAGAATACCCAAGCAGCGGCTGCATCTGATTGGATACAGCTACTATTCAGCCAGCATTTTGCCATCCCGCTCCTTTAATTTTCAAATTACCGTAAGTATTGCAGGCAAGAGGGGGCTGACAGGGCCACACATATAGCAAATTTCGGGAGATTTTTCAGGAACCCACCTACAGTGTATCCAGCTTAACAGAAGTATTTGTATATTGTACTATTTGTGTATTGTATTTTTAATCTTCTTTAGGTCTGCAGCTTTCACTAAAATAATCCTGTTGATCCTGACATGAAGGTGCTTGTTCAAGCTTTTCCTATTATTGGGTGACAACTGTTTCCCAATTTTGCTCCTGTATTGTCTCACATTGTTTAAGTACCCCATTAGGGTTTATATCTCTTTTAATGCATTCAAATATTTTCTAAATTCTGCTACTGCCTGGATAATGCTAAGCACCATGGGTAGTGGAATCTCCCGCACTGGCCATTGTATTCTGACAGCCGCTGCTCCTATGGCTGTCAGAATACCCCAACAGTGACTGCATTTGATTGGATGAAGTCACTGTTCAGCTGAGAATGTTATGCCTGGCTCCTTTCATTTTCAGATTGCAGTTTGTGGCCGGATGGTGGATTCAGCAGGAACTGTCTGAAAATCAAGCCATTTATGGTTAGCATAACAGGTGGTGTATATAAAAAAAAAAAAACATTAATACTCACCTTCATGCAGCAGCATCGGTCTGATGTTGCAGCTGTCCCCATCAGCTTTAAGCCTGAGAACTGAGCAATCACATGACCACTGATTGCTCAGTTCTCAGTTGTCTTGGAGCTGAAAGCAGAGATTGGCAGTCACAGCTCTCTGCATTGCCCCTCCAGTGCTCACTGGAGCACTGGGCTGGGGAGGGGGCAGACACAGCTGGCTCCAGCTCTCAGCTGCTCGCTGAGAGTTGGAGCCAGCTGTTGATTAGGCAGGTGGGTTGATCCTGAAAATATGGTTGGGGATTCTTTTACAGCATGGAACTGCTCTAGTCTGCTGTTGGCTAATTCTGGGACACAAGGGAGCAAAAGTAAGCTCACTCCTGTGACCCAAAAGAGAAATATGGCCAAAAAATCTTTGGCTTAATCGTGTGATTTCTCTCGTTTAGTTTGCATAGCTGAACAAAACAAATCTCTGTGCATGGCTGCCTATACTACCGGTATTCATTACTCAATGACCACCTTCGCCATCAGTTCTAATGCATGGCTAGTCCTATAAAAAACCTTTTCAGTTCCAACATACAGTATCTCACAAAAGTGAGTACACCCCTCACATTTTTGTAAATATTTTATTATATCTTTTCATGTAACACAGAAGAAATTACAATTTGCTACAATGTAAAGTAGTGAGTGTACAGCTTGTATAACAGTGTAAATTTGCTGTCCCCTCAAAATAACTCAACACACAGCTATTAATGTCTAAACCGCTGGCAACAAAAGTGAGTACACCCCTAAGTTAAAATGTCCAAATTGGGTCCAATTAGCCACTTTCCCTCCCCGATGTCATGTGACTCGTAAGTGTTACAAGGTCTCGGGTGTGAATGGGAAGCAGGTGTGTTAGGCCCCTTTCACACGGGCGGCTGCTCTGCCGCAGTTAAAAGCATGTTTTGTTATTTTGAAATTCAGAGAATCCTGGCACAGCGTTCACTTGCAGTTGTACATTGCGATTAGCTGCGTTTACGTGCGTTTATGTGCGGCTGCGTTTAGCTGCGTTGGAACATTCTTGCCATTTCTGATGTGCTTCCTGTTGTTTTCCTTTCCTTGTTGTCGCTGCTATCTGCAGGTGAAATAGTACACTGTGATTATCTGCAGTTATGTGCAGATAGCTGCAGATAGCTACAATAAATCGTTTCTGGACACGGTCAAATTTATTTTTTCTAACCGCACCAAACCCCATGTAACGAAACCGTTGCTAAACGCAGTGTGTAAATCGGGACATAGGAAAGCATTTTCTGAGTTTAGCTGCGGTAGATAACTTGATCTACCCGCAGCTAAAAGCTGAATTCTATCCGCCTGTGTGAAAGTGGCCTTAAATTTGGTGTTATCGCTCTCACTCTCTCATACTGGTCACTGGAAGTTCAACATGGTACCACATGGCAAAGAACTCTCTGAGGACCTGAAAAAAAAAATTGTTGCTCTACATAAAGGTGGCCTAGGCTATAAGAAGATTGCCAAGACCCTAAAACTGAGCTGCAGCATGGTGGCCAAGACCATACGGCGGTTTAACGGGACAGGTTCCACTCAAAAAAGGCCTTGCAATGGTCAATCAATAAATTTGAATGCACGTGCTCAGCATATTATACAGAGGTTGTCTTTGAAAAATAGACTGTCTGCCCTCCCAGAAGGAAGCCTCTTCTAAAGATGATGAACAAAAAAGCCTGCAACCAGTTTGCTGAAGACAAGCAGACTAAGGACATTGATTACTGGAACCATGTCCTGTGGTCTGATGAGACCAAGATAAACTCATTTGGTTCAGATAGTTTCAAGCGTGTTTGGCGGCAACCAGGTGAGGAGTACAAAGACAAGTGTGTCTTTCCTACAGTAAAGCATGGTGGTGGGAGTGTCATGGTCTGGGGCTGCATGAGTGCTGCCGGCACTGAGGAGCTACAGTTCATTGAGGGAACCATGAATGCCAACATGTACTGTGACATACTGAAGCAGAGCATGATCCCCTCCCTTCAGAGACTGGGCCGCAGGGCAGTATTCCAACATGATAACGACCCCAAACACACCTCCAAGACGACCACTGCCTTGCTAAAGAAGCTAAGGGTAGAGGTGATGGACTGGCCAAGCATGTCTCCAGACCTAAACCTTTTTGAGCATCTGTGGGGCATCCTTAAATAGAAGGTGGAGGAGCGCAAGGTCTCTAACATTCACCAGCTCCATGATGTCGTCATGGAGGAGTGGAAGAGGACTCCAGTGGAAACCTGTGAAGCTCTGGTGAACTCCATGCACAAGAGGGTTAAGGCAGTGCTGGAAAATAATGGCGGCCACACAAAATATTGACACTTTGGGCGCAATATGTACATTTTCACTTAGGGGTGTACTCACTTTTGTTAGATACTGTACCTGTGTGTGGTTTAGGGCTGATCTTAGAAAACCCATATAACCTGACATTGTTTTTCTGGAATTGATTGTAAATTCATAAACAGGGCACACAGACTGCAGTGGTCTGTTCATTATACGTTATATATATAACGTATATAACCAATGGATGCAGTAAAGTTCACTGATATGCAGTTAAGTTTTATTTTTATTAAGTGTCATTTATAACTGATATTTTCTGTATAGTACTTTCATACAAGGGCTGGTTGTATCATTCGTCTATGGTATTATATACTCCTAGTAGCACTGACAGTGGAAATGAAGAAGACAGTTATTTAAATGTCCAGATGTCATTTCTGGCACTTTGTGTAAAGAGCAGATTGGGGGGCAAGGTACATCATTTACTGACATTGCACAGAGGGGAAAATAAATCAAGAAGTACAACAGTTCTTTTCAACACATTTCCATACCTGATGCTTATCACCTTTTAAAATGCTTGCTGCTGTATTGTACTGTATGTGTGACCTTCTAAAAAGCTGATAAGGTGAATGCACTCATGAGCCATAGAAAATGGTTAAATATTAGCCAATATACTAATATACTTCTATTAGTAAAACAAATAGCTGAATTGTATCAAAAAGAAACAATGGTTAAGAAAACTTTGGTATAATCTCATTTTGTATTTTAAGTGACCTTGAGACTGTAAGTATTACATACACTATAGTGTATACATAGTGAGCTCCCTTATCTAAGGGTTAGACTAGGGTAAACTAAGTGGATGTTATATACAAAAAGCATCATTAGGGACTTACAGTGGTGTGTGACAGATTGGGTAATGCTACTTGCCTTATAGCAGAGTTCCTGAGGACAATCTAACTAGGACGCTAAGTACATGAAGCTAGTACAACAGCCTTGTAAATGTAATATTTTGTTTTCTGCTTAAACTGGTCCTGGAGTTGGTTCACCTATTTATTATAGGGGACCAGTTTTTATGTCTATTATATATTTTTGATACAGCTTACAGCTTGAATAAACTTTGTAGTTAACTCTTTCGGGTGTGCATTTGTCTATTTCTTTTTTTCTTTAAAATTTTTTGGTCATATTATATTTGGATTGTGCCCGCCCCCCCCCCCCCCCCCGGTAACATCGGTGAGTACTACAGTTTTATAATCAGGTGGGAATCCCATACTCTCTCTCTATTTTTGGTCCTCCTGGAGTTACGCCTAGTACCCACTAGTAGTTTTTTCCATTTAACCCAGCACAGCTGAACAAAAAAAAACTGACAGCTCAGGAGGAGCCGCTGTACTAACTATACAATGTTAGTACAGCGATCTCCCCTGCTGTGCTGTTGTGTTCTGACAGGACGACAGGTCCCCTCCCCTCGCCAGAACACTCCGGTCATTGGTTGAAGCACTGATTGAGAGACGATCGGCAGACCTTTTTTGGTCATGCCACTTCGAGAGTACTAGGCTTTACTCTGAGAGGGTAACTGGTAACAACATTACTGGTAATGATATTACATCCAGTGGACTACACTGGACTTCTGACAATGGTGAATACTAATACTCCAATACCTTCCATGTATGCACAGAGGATCCCCCTTTTTACAAGTTCCAAATTTTATAATGACTGGGATATATGGGAGTAGTGGGGAAGATTTACTAGAACTGGAGCATGAAAAATCTGGTGCAATTCTGCATTGAAACCAATCAGCTTCCAGGTTTTATTCTCAAAGCTTAATTAAACAAGCTGAAGTTATAAGCTGATTGTTACCATGTAAAGAAAATAAATAGAAAATGCAGCGCTAATGTCCAAATTAAAAAGCAGCCACCAAAGGACTACTTGTGTATAAAATAAATAAAAATCAGTGCAGCGCTAATCACATAAATATATACAAATACAAATTCATATATAATAATGAACGCAAATATGACTATAAAGTGAAAAAAGAGTTGTGTACCTGTTATTGAAGGGTATTCAAGGTGATGATCTGAAAAATTATGAATGAGTCCCAAAGACAATGTAGGGGTCACCACTGTAGAAGGGTCCACGACCACTAGGACATAAGGGGGCTTACGGGAACATGTGGACCCAATTGGCGTACACCTAATTGGTCTAAATAGGCTGTGGTGTATAAACGCCTAGTTAGGGATCAGTGTTGCCTAGTTAGGCATGGTCACGCTGCTCTCCACCGTACACTCCTTAGACCTCTTGGGGTGATAATCAACTTCCACCATCAGTGTTGCAGCATAATAAAAGCAGCTGTACAGGACCATCAGACAGTGGCTTCAAAGGCAGATGGAATCCTCTCAACATCACTTGATTACCACAGGTATCCAGAGAGGAAAAATAGGGAGCTGGACATAGTATAGTACAGTGATGGCCAACCTTGGCACCCCAGATGTTTTGTAACTGCATTTCCCATGATGCTTAACTACACTGCAGAGTGCATGAGCATCATGGGAAATGTAGTTCCAAAACATCTGGGGTGCCAAGGTTCGCCATCACTGGTATAGTAGAACACTATAGAGTCACTATATTAGTCCATCACATGGATTCACATATACGTTCGTACCATTTTCACATATAGATATACTATACCAACAGTATTTCTCAATATCTGAGTAGCCTCGATTTTCATTATCTTCACACATAATCTCCACTCATATGAGTATATGTACATATATAATAAATTGGTTGTATATATGCAGATACACACACATATTCTTCATGTTCAAATACCCTATACAGATGTTAGGTCCTTTTTAGTATTTCAGATTTTTGTTACCAATATTCTGAATTGTATGGAAAGTATGGATTTTAATTATTTATATATGTGTATGCTATTCATATTACCCCTGTCCTTAGTGTTATCTACATGTATTTATTTAAGCCTCTATTCATATTTCCTTCCCCCCCCCCCCTTATTTTTATATTTCCGATTTCAGATTTGTTTGTTTCATACTGCCATCAATGTCTATTGTTTGTTATATAATTGCATTACCAGCCTTGCTATGTGTTATCCCCACCCACTCACTTAGATCGACAATTGATTCAATTCCATTTAAATGTGGCTCCTCTCTACTCCCTTATACTTGATAAAGGAGCATGCAAGCTCAGTACGGGCGGCGTGCATGCTCTGAAGCGCGTTGTGTTTCCAAGCCTCCTGGTGACGTCACATGCCATCTTCGATGCTGCGCTCCATGCTGCCATTCACACAAACATACCCGGAACCACACAGACTTTGCCAGCTTCCTTCCCTGTGACACCGCAGTCTTGGCTTCCCTGAAGTGGCACGCAGAACCCCTTTCATCGGGAAACTTTTATCATACAGATGAGCCGATACCATATCTCCCTCCTATGAGTTTTTATTGTTATCCTTACATTGTCAAATAAATGCTACACTTAGAGGTGCTTTTCGTTCTGTCTTTTCAGACTTAGGTGTGGTCATCGACCATAGACTCACTGTAGACAACCAATTGAGTTCCCATTATATCCACACCTAAGTTTGGTGGACTTAATATTTCTTCTTTTTATGTTATACTGGTTTTGCTCATCAGACTACCTTGTTCTATATCAAATTCGAAGTGTGTTGGTCATTTTGCAATTTTTAGTGAGGCTTCAGATGCCTTTCTTTGTATGTTGTAATTGAAGTTTGACCAAGATCTTTGGTTACCCACATTGATGTCTGAGACGCCTGTTCATTTAAATACAACAGAAGCTTGTATATTTATTTCCAACAGTTTGAGATGAATTATAGTCACGTTTCAACTGAGGCGTGGGGCCGGCATCGTTGTCAGAGGGAGGCTTGACTCGCACGCACCCTTGTCACTAAACTCTATGAAATTATCTTCTTTTTGGTCTTGAGACATGTTGCAGTGATGACGTATCGGTAACGTGCTGCCTGCCTCAATCTCATAGCGAGGCTTGACCCTCACGCACCCGCAACATTTTGTTGTTATCGAGGAAGTCACTGGCGAAAATATAGACAAGCTGAGCCATAGGTTGGTTGTCTACTTTGAGGTCATAGCCTTTATTCAAACGCAATGGCCAAGACAGGTGGACGCCCCAGATGATATCTGTTTAAGACGAAACGCGTCTGATCCTTGTCCTGTTTATGTCTTTGCATCCTGCCTTGATGTCTACAAGGAATGATATTTGATATGCGCTTTTATACCTTCTGAAATGTGAGTGTTCTTCTATTTTTCAAAATAAAACCCTTAACCTAAAGCCCTGTACACACGATCGGATTTCCTATGGATTCAAATCCAATAGATTTTTCCATCGGAATTCTGATGAAGCTGACTTCCATCAGTCTTGCCTACACTCCATCAGTCCAAAGTCTGACCGTCCCAAACGCTCCGACGAGCCGAGAAAACTGAAGTTCAATGCTTCTGAGCATGCGTCGACTTGATTCTGAGCATGCGTGGGTTTTTTTCTCCGATGGAGTTCCACACAGACGATCGGAATTTGCTATTGTTTTTTTTTCCATCGGATAAATTTAAAACATGTTCTTTTTTTTCTCACCAATGGAAAAATGACCAATGGGGCCCATACACGATCGGTTTTCTGATGAAAAAAGTCCATCGAACTGTTTTCATCAGTAAAACCGATCGTGTGTACAGGGCATGAAGGTTTTACACTACAGTATGTCGAGTTCTCTATTTTTCCTCTCTGGATACCTATGGTAATCGAGTGATGCTGAGAGGATTCCATCTACCTTTAAATCCACTTGCTGATGGTCCTGTACAGCCGCTTTTATTATGCTGCAACACTGATCCCTAACTAGGCGTTTATACACCACAGCCTATTTAGACCCATTAGGTATATGCCAATTGGGTCCACATGTTCCGGTAAGCCCGCTTATGTCCTACAGTGGTGACCCTCTATGGTGTCTTTGGGACTCATTCATAATTTTTCGGATCATCCCCTCAAATTCCTATCTTAAATTTTGTTTGACTCTCTTCAACCTTCTTTTACACTTGTTTACCCTTTTGGACTGCACATCTATCTAGCCCATACACATTGTGAGCATGTGTGTTAGTCACTGGACTTATAAGCATTGATATTTACACTTTTGTGTCACTGTTTTATATGAATGTCACTTTTGTCTATTGATTCATGTGTGTTTTCAATAAGGTACACAGAGTTTTACAACTCTTTTTTCATTTTATAGTCATATTTGCGTTCATTATTATATATGAATTTATATTTGTATACATTTATGTAATTATTTTTATTTATTTGTTACAATGTACAGCTGTAACTGATTCTGAGTGCATCAGTTTTAGTAAATCTCCCCCATAGAGTTGCTGCAGATAGTCATTTAGTGCCATAACCATCTAGACAGGGTCGGTGCTACCACTAGGCAAACTAGGCAGCCGCCAAGGGCGCCCGACCACTGGTGTTCCTACTCTCTTCTCTGTGCAGCATGCAACTAAGTCTTAGCATCAGTAGGCAGCCGCCGCTCCATTCGTACATAGTGTCAGAGGCGCAGCAGCGGTGGAGGACTGTGTCCCGACTCCTGAATGAATGGAAGCAAGCAAACATTCATTGATGGGCACGGGTAGGCTGCATTTGATGGGCGCTGGTGAGGCTGCAGTTGATGGGCGCTGGGTGAGGCTGAATTTGATGGGAGCTGGTGAGGCTGAATTTGATGGGCACTAGTGAGGCTGAATTTGATGGGCGCTGGTAAGGCTGCATTTGATGGGCGCTGGTAAGGCTACATTTGATGGGCGCTGGTAAGGCTGCATTTGATGGGCACTTCATTTAAAGGTGGGGTATACATGGGCAGTGAAAAGGGGGTGGAGTCAGAAGTGGAGCCAGGGGGGGGCGGCAAAATGAGGTTTCGCCTAGGGTGTCAAAAATCTTTGCACCAGCCCTGCATCCAGATATAAATGACATCTTATGCCGCGTACACAAGACCGTTTTTAATGTCATGGAAAAAAACAATGTTTTTCTCGACGTGATTCTTCTCAAGCCTGCCTTGCATACACACTATTGTGAGAGAAAAAAATGCTTGAGCAAAGCGCGGTGACGTACAACACGTACGACGACACTATAAAGGGGAAGTTCCATTCGGATGGCGCCACCCTTTGGGCTGCTTTTGCTGATTTCGTGTTACCGCATGTTTGTAAAAGTTTGGTGTTAGCCGATTTGCGCTTTTCAGTCTCTGTGCTTTTCAGTCCATTACCGCATGATGAATGTGCTATCTCAATTATGAACGCTAGTTTTACCAGAACGAGCGCTCCCGTCTCATAACTTGCTTCTGAGCATGCGCTTTTTTTCCCCGCCGTTAAAGCCTACACACGGCCGTTTTTCACAACGAGAAAAACAACAACGTGAAAAACGACGAGAAAAAATAGAGCAGGTTCTAAATTTTTATTGCCCATTTTTCTCATCGAGAAAAATGCTCTGGAGCTTACACACGACTGTTTTTCACGACCAATTTAAAAAATGGCATTTTTCTCGTCATGAAAAACGGTTGTGTGTACGCGGCATAAGAACATATTTATATCTTAATAGTTTATTCCACTAAAGAAATGTGAATGTTGGGATAAGAAGAGAGCTTGAATGCTTTGCAGTATAGAGATAGCAATTTCATTTTTGTTTAGAGATACATGTTTCAAGAATTCTATTATTTTTTTGTGTTTTTGTGTTTACTCCAACAGTTTCAAGGTACAAGGTATTCCAAGTTTTTAGAAGGCATGTGTCATCTTTTTTCTGTCTTTGCTTGCATCTCTATTGCCCCCCACATGTTCCTGTATGGGCCTAGGCTTTAAGATGTGGCCCCATGGGGCTGCCAGACTCCCCCCTTTTATATATAATTACCTGTCTAGTCCAATTTCTGTCAGATCAGTGTTGCTGGCCCCTGACTTTTATCTTACAGGTCACAAGGTCATGCTGTCTTTGGGTAGAACTATCAGCTGGATCTTGATCATGCCATTGCTGGCCAGACCAGTCAACAAGGCTTCTATCCAAGAAGATCTTTGAACTATCACCTCTGATTGCAGCTTCATTATGCCAAGTGAAGATCTTCACCATTTACTAAGTTATTCTGTCTTTGACTTTTTTTTCTTCTCATCACTGAGCTGTCAGCATTGGATCGACTGGATCTTGAGCTGTTCCCGCCATACCTTTTCTTTTGGTATTATTATTATTATACAGGATTTTTATAGCGCCAACAGTTTGCGCTGCGCATTACAACGTTAGGGTAAACAGTACAGTTACAATACAATTCAATACAGGAGGAATCAGAGGGCCCTGCTTGTTAGAGCTTACACGTCTAAGATACAATATAAACTCTATGAAATGATCATCTTTGCGGACATTAAGTATTTAATGCGTTATTCTGCATTTAGGGCCTGAACTTTATGCTGGGCCTTGAGTATTTTACTATTTATGTGTTATTCTAGTTATTTGGTTTGTTCTTGAGCCTTTATGGTTGAGTCCATATTTATGATTAGTTATTACTGCTTATGTTAAGTTTTTATTGCTTTAAAGATACCTGTTTGATCTGGTGTTTTTTATTTAAAGGTTCATTATTTTGTGATGTTATGGTAATGTCAATAATTTCATCAGCATTCTTGTAGTTGGAAAAAAGGACATATGCACTAAAAAAGCAAGGTCTGCTTAATAGATTCCCCTCCCCCACAAAAAGTCACAGCTTGAAAGTGTAAAAACAAGAATTTGTGGGGAAAAAAGTTAATATTTAGGCTCCATGCACACTAAGATTTTTTTAAGCTCCTAGAAGCTTTTATTAGATTTTTTTCTGCTCCTAGAAACTAAATAATGTTATACTATGTGTCCATGCACACTATTTTAGGCTATTAGCATCTTTTCAGGTTCAGTCTAGGAGCAGAAAAAAAAAGTTTTTATTAGAGTTTGAGTTAGTTGAGTTTTTTGGAGCATTTATCCAGCAGAAAAAAACAATGAACTCGCCTAAACACTGTTAACCGCTGATAAGCACCGGTTTAAAGTGTTTTGTTTTTTTTTCTTAGCCAACGGCCGGCATCCTTAACAACCAGTGTGTACCTGGTTGTTATGGAGCAGGCCAACTTCTCGGCCACCACATCCTTAACAACAGATGACCAAACTTTGTAAAATGGGAACGAGGGACACCTATTAGCAAAAGTACGTAGGCATAGAACACACCCCCTGCCACGTCCCCTTATAGGAGAATTATACAAAATAAAAGGGTAACTAAACTCACAAGTTCTTTTTTTTACCACTACTTTTCCTTTATACTGGCTTTTGAAATGTAAAATGCGGCAATTTAGAAATTGGATGAGGGGTTTAGCACTGGGAAACACTTTTTGATAGATCATACCAAAATGAGGTACAAATAAGGAGAAAAGATGTTCCAAATCAGGGACAGTCTCTTGAAATCAGGGACAGTTGGGAGCTATAGATGACTAATCAGCTGTCAGCGGGGTTCCCGCTGACAGCTGAATGTCAACTAAACAATTAAATAAAACAAATGTGAAAAAACAGCGTGGGGGTCCCCCCTGTCCATACCAGGTCCTTTCAGGTCTGGTACAGATTTTAGGGGGAACCCTACGCCAAAAAAAAAAAAAAAAAACGGCGTGGGGTCCACCCCTGAATCCAATCCAGACCCTTAGATCCCTCTTCACAAAAAGATCCCAGGTAATACAGAGTACATGAAGCCTTGTGAGAGAACACTCCTGAGCTGTACTGGAGCGTCTTCCTGTGGGATTTGGGATATCCAGCAGTCCCTGGGATCCCACCAGAAGGACGTGATATTATTCCCTGCAGTGTGGAAGCCGGTGGTAAGTATATTTACTAATATGTTTCCCCTAAAGGTTTTTATCTTCTCTGCCTTTCATGCAGGAAGTTCCAATAGGTGAAGAGCCCTCATTTATACAGTGGACCTTGCTTGTTAGTGCAAAGCCCAATTAAAAACTACAGTAGTAATATGTCTGTGAAGGTTTTTATTTATCCTGCTTATTATATAGCTAGTAGAAGTTATTTGTTTTAACTGAACTTGTTCTATAATCTTGAAGACATTTTGTCACTCATCCAAATAGTTCTCCGTTCAACAAGAATGAAGAACATTCAATAGAAGGACAGTGAGATACACATTATGGACAAAAGAGGAGAAATGGTTTGCAAGAGGCAATAAAGAGGTTATCAACATTAAACTCCAACAAACATCCCTAAGCCCCTGTTCACGCCAAAGAGTCTTGTCATACGATTTGACAGTATAAAATCGCAAGACAAGTCGCACCCTAATTGTGCCTATGGAACCGTTAAAACTGGTGCCACCCGATTTGCACCGATTTAAAAAAAGTTCCTGCACTATTTTTGGCGATTTCACACACATGAGTCGCACTGACCGGCGGCTTTGAAATTGTGCTGAAGTAGCGTGATTTCAAAGCCGCATTCAGTGTGAACAGGGTGTAAACAAGGATGAGGGTCCTCAACCCCACCTATTACACACATATAATGGCATTTTAATATCTTTATTTATGTGATCTGACAACAAACCACACCTTCAGCCATGTAACTCTAATAATTAAACTCATATACCAGCCTTTACAGCACCATGGTAATCGGATTAAGTAACTTAGAATAGGTAGGTTTCACAAACTTTAACACCCTTTATATGTTCTTGGACAGACAACATCTGCTTTGAAACATTTCATGACACCATGTAACTAAATCAGGGTGAATGAGTTACCCATGTTGCTCTAAATGCTGGGGAATGTTCCTGATACATGTTAGAACTAAGGAAGCAACTTATATGAGTGATGAAATACCTTCAACCTTACCGAGCAAGTCCAGTTGAACGTAGATAACCACTACTAGCAAATACAGCGAGAGTCAATGATAGGTCCCATGAGATATTGAGCCATGTTCCTGTGTATCCTCCAATTGCTACAGATTAGCAGCTGACATTGGAAAAGCAAATGTGCAACAGAGGACTGTAAGTTTACATAACCAGCATTACATGTACCATTTGGTAAAACATGATTAAATAGATAATTAATGATATCATATCAAGTACGTGTTTACAGTCAGTAAACACTTACCAAAATTCATATCAACCTTACCGCTGATTTTCATGTTGCAGACTTAATTAGAAAAATAATCATTTAAATGTAATAATCTAAAAGCAGAATAAAATGTACCTGATTTGAATTGCATACTCATTTCCAGACTTTACTGCCAATGCTGGCCAATGACAGTTATGCCGTGCACACACGACCGTTATTCATGTCACGGAAAAAAACAATGTTTTTCTCGACGTGATTTTTCGTGTTTCCTCTCAAGCCTGCCTTGCATACACACGTTCATGAAAAAAACGCTCAAGCAAAGCGCGGTGACGTACAACACGTACGACGGCACTATAAAGGGGAAATTCCAGTCGAATGGCGCCACCCTTTGGGACACTTTTGCTGATCCTCGTGTTAATAAAGTTTGGTGAGAGACGATTCGCGCTTTTCAGTCTTCATGCTTTTCAGTCCGTTACAGCGTGGCAAATGTGCTATCTACATTACGAACGCTAGTTTTACCAGAAAGAGCGCTCCCGTCTCATACTTGATTCTGAGCATGCGCATTTTTTTTCCCCTCGTAAAAGCATACACATGACCATTTTTCACGACGTTAAAAAGAATGACATGAAAAACTACGAGAAAAAATAGAGCAGGTTCTAATTTTGTTTTCGGGCATTTTTCTCGTCGAGAAAAATGCTCTGGAGCATACACACCACCGTTTTCACGACCATTTTTAAAAATGCAATTTTTCTCGTCATGAAAAACAGTCGTGTGTACACGGCATTAGGCCTTCTTTGTCATGGAAACATCTATCATGCCACACACATTTCACAAAAATTTACTTTTCTCCAAGACAGGAAAAAATTTGTATAGGATATGAAAATGTCCACTCAGGTATTACCCTCTTCACCGAACCATAGTTGAACACGTCTAAACAGTGGAAGGCTGGCCTCTTCTTTTATGACCTGTAAAGCTTCACCTAATGCTGATCTACTGCCCAACAGGGATAGTAAAGTTCCAGACTGACTTCATTGGTGAGGAAGGAAGGAGTTAGTTTTGCTCCCAACATCAGTGAAAGGGGAAGTATATGATAAGGCACTTTGTTTCTGTGCCACTGCCATCAATGATTTGGGAGTGTTTGATACTAATTAAGGGAGGGAGGGTGTTAATATTGTACTGACACCAATGAAGGGGTTATTATTGTTACCACTGACACCAATGAAGGGGTTATTATTGTTACCACTGACACCAATGAAGGGGTTATTATTGTTACCACTGACACCAATGAAGGGGTTATTATTGTTACCACTGACACCAATGAAGGGGTTATTATTGTTACCACTGACACCAATGAAGGTGGGGGTGATAACTGCTGCCACTGCCACCAAGGGGAGCGAGTTGTTATTGCTCTCCCTGTAACTGACATTATTGCAGCACTCCAAAATAGATTACAGCGTACACATACAAAAATGACATTTAAATCCTGCGAGGTTATTTAAAAACACCTTAACATATTTTAAAAATATGGGGATTTGTTCACACTATATGGTCATATAGTGTTAAGCCCACTTACTGCGTCAAAGTACCCCATTATCAGTGGGTCCTACACTAGTAATAGAATGAAAGATCCTGTGTCTCAAACATGGGAGACAAACTCCTCTTTGTGGGAGCTCTGAAAGGACTCCTAATATAAAACAGCAGCACTGACATTAAGGGAGGAGTTAAAGAGTAACTCCACTTTTTTTGAGAAACAAACATTGAAGTGGAGTTCCATCCAAAAGTGGAACGTCCGCTTATACGTTTCCTCCCCCCTCCGGAGTCACATTTGTCACCTTTCAGGGGGGAACAAGGACCTGTTTTTGATTGGTCCCCTTCCCCACTTCCAGAAGACGGGTCCCCTCCTCCTTCCCCCGCCGCCGGGACAATTATAAAGCGCATCGCTCTTTGCGCATGTGCAGTAGGGAACCAAAAATGAAGCTGAAAGGCTTCATTACCTGGTTCCCTTAACAAGAATGGCAGGGGCAGCACCCGCGAGTCGATCTGAAGATCGGCTGGGGTTCCAACATTGCAGGCTCCCCGGACAGGTAAGTGCCCTAATATTAAATGTCAGCAGCTGCAGTATTTGTGTTTCACCCAGACGGAACTCCTCTTTAACCTCTGGGTGATCTATGTACATTACAAGGATTTTGACCAACTTTGGTGCAGATTCCTATCTTTTTTTATTCTGAAGAAATCCCTGTGTTGTGACCATGTGCGGAAGTGAGTCTAATGGGAGTGGTTTCTTAATTAACAACCAGCTGTTGCACCTGTAGGGCTCTAATGAGGAAAATTGCAGAACCTGCGTCCATTTAGATGTGATTTTCTATTGGCAGTATCTCACCAAAAATGACATTTTTGCTGCAGGAGATGCCTGAAATCTGACTTCTATCTTAGTGTAGACCTTTGGGAAAATCAATGAGCCAATCAGGAAATTACTTATCTGGGGGCGTTCTGTACACATTCTGTATACAGAACACCTCCAGGTAGCCATATTGCATTGCATTTCACAGAAAATGACAGAGCTGCAGATCGAAAAGGAAAGGTAATTTTTAATAACAATATGACTTGTGTCGCAATTGTATAAGGTATATTATTATTTTTTATTTGCTTTTTTTTTTTACCTCAAAAGTGAAGTCACCCTTTAATTATTGCTGCCACTGACACTGATGCTGGGGGATATTGTTTCTGCCTCTGACACCAATGAAGGTGGGTTAATTATTGCTGCTTCTGCTCTGAGCTAAATGCCACTTCCCAGAAACCCTTGTGCTGCTGTGTCTGTAGCAGCACATTATTTTCATACAGGTTGGTGTAAGAGGAGAATACATAGGCAGTATGCAGGTGGGTGGAGGGAGCACTGAGGATGGAGCTACCAGAAAGGGTATTATCCCTGTTTTATGCATCTTATTTCATGGTTCTATTATGATATCTATGGCCTACTCAAGATACGATTTGGAAATTAAAAAAAAATAAAATGGTTGGTTAGATGCTGCCCTTTACCAGACTTTTGGATATATACAGTATGTGACCCTTTGCGCATTGTGACAGTAATGAGCCAAGGTGATGGAAATATAATGGAAAAGCAAGGAGAGCAGATAACACTAGCAATTAGCTTGTAAATTATATCTTGTTTTGTAACTTACAATGCCTTGTATATACTATGTTCACATTGTTATTATTTTACTAAGTGCAACTAAAAAACTGTATTGGTGTCTCTAAATGATTACATATATTAGCTGGAGATATACAGTATGTGGATTACTTAAAAAAAATTAAAAGCTGTGCAAAAAGCCTCAGCATTCCCACAGCCATCGCTAATTTTTTCTGTAATGTGTCTCATATGTAGGGATGAGCTCGGTGTTCGAGTCGAACATACGTTTGACTCGAACATCGGCTGTTCGATCGTTCGCCGAACAACGAACGATTTGGGCCGTTCGCGCCTAATTCGCGGCCCACAATGCACTACGCCATCGCAGTGTCATCCAGGCGCTGTGATTGGCCAAGCATGCACTGTGACCCCGCATGCTTGGCCAATCACAGCGCTGGCAGCGAGGAGAGCAATGATTGGCCACAGGCAGGATGCCTGTGGCCAATTATTGCTGAGGGTGTTTAGTACACGCCCCACACTATAAAAGGCCGCCAGCACGGCGGCCTAGTGTAGTGTGTTCCGGAGCAGGGAAAGAGAAGCATAGGCAGGGACAGTGACATTTTTTTTTCTTGCTTAACCTGGATTCCTTTAGTTTAGGGAAAGAGAAGGATAGGTAGGGAGAATGTCAGTCTGTTTTACTGTGCTAAACCTTGTTTGTAGGGACAGGGAAGGACAGTGAGGGAAATTCTCATTGTGCTATACTGTGCTAAAGCATTCATCATCAACCATCTTTAAAAAAACATTTTTTATAGGGACAGAAAACTATAGGTAGGGAGAGTGTCAGTGTGTTTTACTGTGCTAATCCTTGTTTGTAGGGACAGGGAAGGACAGTGAGGGAAATTCTCATTGTGCTATACTGTGCTAAAGCATTCATCATCAACCATCTTTAAAAAAAAAAATTTTATAGGGACAGAAAACTATAGGTAGGGAGAGTGTCAGTGTGTTTTACTGTGCTAATCCTTGTTTGTAGGGACAGGGAAGGACAGTGAGGGAAATTCTCATTGTGCTATACTGTGCTAAAGCATTCATCATCAACCATCTTTAAAAAAACATTTTTTATAGGGACAGAAAACTATAGGTAGGGAGAGTGTCAGTGTGTTTTACTGTGCTAATCCTTGTTTGTAGGGACAGGGAAGGACAGTGAGGGAAATTCTCATTGTGCTATACTGTGCTAAAGCATTCATCATCAACCATCTTTAAAAAAACATTTTTTATAGGGACAGAAAACTATAGGTAGGGAGAGTGTCAGTGTGTTTTACTGTGCTAATCCTTGTTTGTAGGGACAGGGAAGGACAGTGAGGGAAATTCTCATTGTGCTATACTGTGCTAAAGCATTCATCATCAACCATCTTTAAAAAAACATTTTTTATAGGGACAGAAAACTATAGGTAGGGAGAGCGTCAGTGTGTTTTACTGTGCTAATCCTTGTTTGTAGGGACAGGGAAGGACAGTGAGGGAAATTCTCATTGTGCTATACTGTGCTAAAGCATTCATCATCAACCATCTTTAAAAAAACATTTTTTATAGGGACAGAAAACTATAGGTAGGGAGAGTGTCAGTGTGTTTTACTGTGCTAATCCTTGTTTGTAGGGACAGGGAAGGACAGTGAGGGAAATTCTCATTGTGCTATACTGTGCTAAAGCATTCATCATCAACCATCTTTAAAAAAACATTTTTTATAGGGACAGAAAACTATAGGTAGGGAGAGTGTCAGTGTGTTTTACTGTGCTAATCCTTGTTTGTAGGGACAGGGAAGGACAGTGAGGGAAATTCTTATGTGCTATACTGTGCTAAAGCATTCATCATCAACCATCTTTAAAAAAACATTTTTTATAGGGACAGAAAACTATAGGTAGGGAGAGTGTCAGTGTGTTTTACTGTGCTAATCCTTGTTTGTAGGGACAGGGAAGGACAGTGAGGGAAATTCTCATTGTGCTATACTGTGCTAAAGCATTCATCATCAACCATCTTTAAAAAAACATTTTTTATAGGGACAGAAAACTATAGGTAGGGAGAGTGTCAGTGTGTTTTACTGTGCTAATCCTTGTTTGTAGGGACAGGGAAGGACAGTGAGGGAAATTCTCATTGTGCTATACTGTGCTAAAGCATTCATCATCAACCATCTTTAAAAAAACATTTTTTATAGGGACAGAAAACTATAGGTAGGGAGAGTGTCAGTGTGTTTTACTGTGCTAATCCTTGTTTGTAGGGACAGGGAAGGACAGTGAGGGAAATTCTCATTGTGCTATACTGTGCTAAAGCATTCATCATCAACCATCTTTAAAAAAACATTTTTTATAGGGACAGAAAACTATAGGTAGGGAGAGTGTCAGTGTGTTTTACTGTGCTAATCCTTGTTTGTAGGGACAGGGAAGGACAGTGAGGGAAATTCTCATTGTGCTATACTGTGCTAAAGCATTCATCATCAACCATCTTTAAAAAAACATTTTTTATAGGGACAGAAAACTATAGGTAGGGAGAGTGTCAGTGTATTTTACTGTGCTAATCCTTGTTTGTAGGGACAGGGAAGGACAGTGAGGGAAATTCTCATTGTGCTATACTGTGCTAAAGCATTCATCATCAACCATCTTTAAAAAAACATTTTTTATAGGGACAGAAAACTATAGGTAGGGAGAGTGTCAGTGTGTTTTACTGTGCTAATCCTTGTTTGTAGGGACAGGGAAGGACAGTGAGGGAAATTCTCATTGTGCTATACTGTGCTAAAGCATTCCTCATCAACCATCTTTGAAATCCTTGTTTTTTGGACAGTCAGGGAAATTGTCATTGTGCTATTCTGTGCGAAAGCAATCATCCTCAACCATATTTAGAAATCCTTAAGTAAAGGGACAGAGAAGGACACCTGAAGGTAGCCCTTATTGCTTTTTTCCCATCTCCCTGCAGGCCATCCATTAGAATGTCTGGAAGGCAAACAAGGAGAGGCAGACAGTCAGGAGGCAATAAAAGAGGGCAAGCAGGCTCTGTGTCTGGGGGCAACAGTGCTGGTCGTGGACGTGGTGCATTGTCATCAGCACATGGCCATGGGACACGCTTGTCCTTCTTTTCGGCAGCTGGACATGTTGAGCCACATCATGCCGAAGACTTGGTAGAGTGGATGACCAAGCCCTCCTCCTCCTCCTCATCCTCTCTCACCCAGGCTCAGGGTACTGGCAAAGCAGCTGCCAAAGCGTCCTCTTCCCTGGTATCAATGTCAGACTCATCATCAGTCACTCCTTCCCTAGACCCACCATGTCCTCCTCCTGAGGAGTCCCCCGAACTGTTTGAGCACAGTGTTGGGTACATGCTCCAGGAGGATGCCCAGCGTTTCGAAGGGTCTGATGATGAAACCCAGCTAGAGGAAGGCAGTAGCGTGAGAGCAGACAGAGGGGATGCTCAAGAAGGACACCAATCTGGCAGTCATGTTCCAGCAGCTGCAGCATACTGCCAGATTGGCTCCAGTGATGAGGAGGGAGGGGATGATGAGGTCACTGACTCCACGTGGGTGCCTAATAGGAGAGAGGAGGAGGAGGAGGATGAGGAGGAGGCACATCTCCAATGAGGCAGGATGCCCTTTGGTGGCCAGCGTAAGGGCAGTACACCGACGGAATCACACCGCAGAGCTCCGCCTGTGCAGGGCGCTGCCTCTGCCCGTCATTCAAAAAGTTCTTTGGTGTGGGCCTTTTTTGAGGCTAGTGCATCAGATCGCACAGCTGCTGTTTGCAACATATGTCTCAAGCGTATATCGCGTGGCCAAAACATCAGCCGCTTGGGTACCACATGCCTGACCAGACATATGTTGACCTGCCATGCAGCTCGTTGGCAAGCCTACCTCAAAGACCCACACCAAAGAACAAAGCGGACCTCTCCTTGCACCGCATCAGCTGGGATCTCCAACCCCACTATAACTTCAGTCCTCTCTGAAACATGCACTGAGAGGAATGAAGGTGTAGAATTAGGTGTGTCACAGCCAAGTACTTGCGGCCACTCTGCTAGCAGTACACCGACGTCCGATTCTAGCAGGCAAATTTCCCTGCCCCAGCTGCTGGACCGTCGAAAGAAGTTCACTCCCAGCCATCCACATGCCCAGCGGTTGAATGCTAGCTTGGCTAAATTGCTAGCGCTTCAACTGCTGCCTTTTCAGTTGGTAGACTCGGCCCCCTTCCGTGAGTTTGTGCAATGTGCGGTTCCTCAGTGGCAGGTTCCCAAACGCCACTTTTTCTCACGGAAGGCTATTCCGGCTCTCTACCGGCATGTGGAAGGCAATGTCTTGGCCTCGCTGGACAGGGCGGTCAGCGGTAAGGTGCATATTACCGCTGACTCATGGTCCAGCAGGCATGGACAGGGACGTTACCTTTCTTTCACGGCCCATTGGGTCACTCTTTTGGCAGCTGGGAAGGATGCAGGACAAGGTGCAGTAGTGTTGGAGGTTGTTCCACCGCCACGCCTCCAAAATGCTACTACTGGTTGTGACACACCTCTCTCCTCCACCCCCTCCTCTTCTTCTTCCTCCATGGCCTCTTCCTGTGCTTTGTCCTCTGAACCAGCGGTGCTCCGTAGCCGTTCAAGGGGCTACGCAAGTACGCAGGCAAAAAGATGCCATGCCGTGCTTGCGCTGGTGTGTTTGGGGGACAGAAGCCACACTGGGGCAGAGGTCCTGTCTGCTCTGCAGGGCCAGGCCGAGAGGTGGTTGACGCCACGCCAGCTTAAGCCAGGAATGGTGGTTTGCGACAATGGCACCAACCTCCTCTCCGCCCTCCGACAGGGACAACTGACCCATGTGCCCTGTGTGGCTCACGTCCTTAACCTGGTGGTGCAGCGGTTCTTGGGCAGGTACCCAGGCTTACAGGATGTCCTGAGGCAGGCCAGGAAAGTCTGTGTGCATTTCCGCAGATCTTATAATGCCAGTGCTCGCCTGGCTGAGCTGCAAAAGGAGTTGAACCTGCCCAAGAACCGCCTTATATGTGACATGCCCACCAGGTGGAACTCAACGTTGGCCATGCTGCAGCGGCTGCACACGCAGCAGAGGGCCATCAATGAGTACCTGTGCGACTACGGCACCAGGACAGGGTCAGGGGAGCTTGGTTTTTTTTCTCCACGCCAGTGGGGCATGATCAGGGATGCATGCACTGTCCTGGCACCATTTGAGGAGGCCACGAGGATGGTGAGCAGTGACAGTGCATGCATCAGTGACACTGTACCTCTTGTCCACCTGTTGGAGCACACGCTGCGTGGAATAATGGACAGGGCACTTGAGGCAGAACAGAGGCAGGAAGAGGAGGACTTCCTTGCCTCTCAAGGCCCCCTTTACCCAGACAGTGTTCCTTCTGTCCCACCCATCGCACAGGAAGAGGAGGAGGAGGAGGAGGAGGAGGAGGATTGTGTCAGCATGGAGGTGGAGGCTGGCACTCAGCATCATCAGCAGCAGTCTTTTAGGGATGATTTACAGTCCCAAGAAACCAGTGGACTTGTACGTGGCTGGGAGGAGGTGGCTGCGGATCATGTCGTCCTTAGTGACCCAGAAGACTCCGGACCGAATGCCTCAGCAAACCTACGCTGCATGGCCTCCCTGATCCTGCAAAGTCTGCGGAAGGATCCTCGTATTCTTCGGATCAAGGAGAGGGACCATTACTGGCTGGCCACTCTCCTTGATCCACGGTACAAGGGTAAGGTTGCGGACCTTATGTTACCGTCGCAGAGGGAGCAGAGGATGAGACAACTCCGGGAGGCCTTGCAGAAAGGTCTGTGCAACGCGTTCCCAGAGACTGGGAGGTTACAAACTCCTGGTCCTGGACAACGAGTTGCTGAGGCTTCGGCCAGTCAAAGAAGGAGCGGTGGGGAAGGTGGCCGTCTGACCGATGCGTTCAGACAATTCTTTAGTCCGCAGCCCCAAAGTATGATCGGTTCCAGCAACCATCGCCAGCGTCTGATAAACATGGTGCAGGAATATCTAGGGGCAAGGTCAGACTTGGACACCTTCCCCACCGAAAATCCTCTGGCTTACTGGGTCTTGAGGATGGATCACTGGCCAGAGCTTGCACAGTATGCAATTGAGCTACTGGCCTGTCCTGCATCCAGCGTTCTTTCGGAACGCACATTCAGTGCTGCTGGAGGATTTGTCACGGATCACAGGGTGCGCCTGTCCACCGACTCGGTTGATCGACTGACTTTCATCAAGATGAACCAGTCTTGGATCACCACCAGCTACCACACACCTGATGCTGATATAACAGACTAATTGATTTTAACATGTCACATCCCTTCAAGACTGATGCTGATGCTGAGTGCCTGTGCTGTTATGTTGACTGGCTATCCTCCTCCTCCGAGTCCTCAATGATACGATTGATGATGATAGCTTGGAAGATCATTTTTGTTTATGGGTGCCGCCACCAGTGGCTAAGGCCCAATTTTTCAGCCCCTGTTTAACAGGGGCGTGTAATTACAATTTTTGAAGCAATACTTTGCAACAGGGCTCATTGCTGTGCTCCAAGTACAGTATCTGTGAGGGGTTGGAGTGTTGTGCCACCAGTGCCTAAGGCCCAATTTTTCAGCCCCTGTTTAACAGGGGCGTGTCATTACAATTTTTGAAGCAATACTTTGCAACAGGGCTCATTGCTGTGCTCCAAATACAGTATATGTGAGGGGTTGCAGTGTTGTGCCACCAGTGCCTAAGGCCCAATTTTTCAGCCCCTGTTCAACAGGGGCATGTAATTACAATTCTTGATCTAATAATTCACAGCAGGGCCCATTGCTGCACCCACCAAGAGTAACTCTGAGGGCTTACAGTGTTGTGGCAACGCCACCACCACCACCACCACGAAAGGCCCAATTTTTCAGCCCCTGTTCAAAAGGGGCATGTAATTACAATTCTTGATCTAATAATTCACAGCAGGGCCCATTCCTGCACCCACCAAGAGTAACTCTGAGGGCTTACAGTGTTGTGGCAACACCACCACCACCACCACCACCACGAAAGGCCCAATTTTTCAGCCCCTGTTCAACAGGGGCATGCAATTACAATTCTTGATCTAATAATTCACAGCAGGGCCCATTGCTGCACCCACCAAGAGTAACTGTCAGGGCTTACAGTGTTGTGGCACCAGCACCACCATCAAAGGCCCAATTTTTACTACCACTGTTCAACAATTATATGTAATTACAATTCCTGATATAATAGTTGACAGCAGGGCGTTCCAGCACCAACCAAGAGTAACTGTGAGTGTTTACAGTGTTGTGCCAACACCAACAACTAAGGGGCCTATTTCTGCAGAGTATATACGGCAGGTCCCTACTTTCAAACATCCAACTTACAAACGACTCCTACTTGCAAACGCAAGAAGACAACAGGAAGTGAGAGGAAATCTACCCCTAGGAAGGAAAATTCTCTCCTGTAAGAATTAATATGGGAGAAAGGTGTCTCCTCTGTACTGATGCTTTATCACCAATCCTTGTTTCAAGAAAAACACCACATTTCAAAAACAGTTGTCATTGGGACGGAAAGTGAGGTGAAATGTTCTGAACAGGGGCACAGACAGCAAAACAAATGTTACAGGGGTGATAACCCTTACCTATGTTTTCCAAAAAGTTTAAAAATAGATTTTTGGGCTGGAGCTACACTTAAACAATGTACCTGTTCAAAATTACAAACACATTCTACATAAGAACAAACCTACAGTCCCTGTCTTGTATGCACCGCCTGTATACGGCTGTTCAGAGTATATAGGGCCTTTTTTATTTTGTGTGCGGTGTTCCCCTTAATATCCATACAAGACCCAAAGGGGCTGGTAATGGGCTGGGGTAGGGGGGGGGGGGGGTCATGGGGTAGCTATGCCATTTTTCTTAAAGATTTTCATCCATATTACCGGGACCAGACATTACATTAAAGCCGCAAGCAGTTTTAAATGGCTTTTTTTTCTTTAGAAGTGTCATTTTGTGCAGGGACAGTTCTAAACACGGGAAACACGTGGCACTTCACAGGCATACTTTAGACACCCCCCAGGTACGATATTTAAAGGAATATTTGACTTTTTTTTTTTCACTTTATGCATCATTAAAATGACTGCTCCCGAAAAACGACCGTTTTTAAAACTTCTTTTTGCATTGATACATGTCCCCTGGTGCAGAACCCGGGTTCCCAAACCCTTTTTAGGACAATAACATGCATAATAGTCGTTATAATTAGCACTTTAGAATTCGAACGTTCGCATCCATTGTATTTAATAGGGTTCTAATGTTCGTACGAACTTTCGGTCCGTTAGCGGGTTCTGGTGTGAACCGAACCCGGGGGTGTTCGGCTCATCACTACTCATATGTTTATTTCCTATGATTGTCATCTCCATCTAGTGGTCATAAAGTGGTATTTTCCTGATTGCTGTATTTCAGGAAAATACCACATTAGTAGCACTAGATGGAACTGCTTATAGGAAATGTATACATTAGACACATTACAGGGACTATCCTTGATGCCATTTTTTCTACCCCTAAGTGATTTGTATTTGCTTTATGCAGTGACCACAATGTTAGAGAATTTGAGTTAAGTAGCCCACAGTACACAATACCAGCTACATCTTTGCAATAAAAAGTAATTATGATATACAGAGGTGGTTAACACTGATAGTTTTTCAGGTTTACATCTTGGGAGCCTCTAAGCCTTTTACAGTCTTAAAATGGCACAGATCTCAGTTATGAGTTTTTTAAAGGTGTACTCCAAAGGTCCTCAATGTGGCAATGCAGTTATAGACTTCACAGAGATATGTAATAGACTGCTTAAAAAAAAGAGATCATTACTGTAGTGCCCTGCTCCTGTTGACCAGGCGCTCGCATGTAAATTTAGTGGGTTATCTGCTCTGTACATAGTTCAGATTCAATATTATGGCTAAATTAGCCTCTGCTCCAGCATTGGCTGTTTTGCGTGCAGTTCCACACTGTCGTCTGTAGGTGTCGTTGTCACCACAGGCCAGTGATGGAAGGGCAACAGGCTAAGGTGTATTGGGTGTCTTTTTCTCCAAAAGCAGCCCAGTGGGAGTGGTCAACCACTGTGCATTCTGGGAGAGGATACTTAAGGGGCAGACGCCATTTTTCTCTCTCTCACACCTTATGGCCAGCCTGGCCTAAGGTATGTGACAACTCCTCTTCTGCCTCGGGGCCCTGTTGGCCCAAGGCTACGTGACTGCAAGTAGGCCCAGAAGTTGTCTGGGGCCTACTGGTTCAGAGGGGGTCCTGTGCTGTCTGTCCTGCGGGAGGAAGCCGAGCAATTGAAGGATCCGGGGGAGGACTCATCTTGGAGAGGACCGAGCGAAAGGAGGAGCCTGGTGACTCAATTGGAGGATGCATCCAAACCAACCTACCTCACAGTACTGCCGGATGGCTTAAAGGGACTTTAGGTACTGTGTAGCTGTGTTCGCTTATCTATTGCTAATCATCGAATCCTGTGACAGAGGATCGTACAAATAGTTATTGCTATCATCAAGTCTGTGGCAGAGACTTTTGTCCGTGCATCATTCCGGCTGCTAGGCCAGTGAGAGAGGCCTATCCGGGTGTGCAAGATTCGCTGACAAGGAGTTGTATTTGTCTTCAGGATCGCAAGTTCCTCAGTGATCTGCACAAGGTATCTGAACTTTCCCCTAACCCTCCATCCCTCTACGGCTACAAGTTGTTTAATAAAAAGCATTGGAAAAAAAAATAAGTGACTGGTGCACACATCCGTGGGCGCAAGGCCCAGTATAGACTCTAAGTTTCTGACCTGGTGAACTGTGGGTAGGGGTGACGGCAAAGACCCACAATAATAACCAGCAGCTCCTACGGGGGTAGTGCTACATTACATTTCTTGGTAGGGTAATATTAACCAGTGACAAATAAAGAAATGCTGACAGTGAAAATGTCACCTAACACCTAACGACGCCTCTTTTGTTCTAATTTCATGTGAAAGAAAGGAACAGTCACTAGCTTTTGTTCTACTTTTTTTTTTTTTTTTTTTTTAAAAGCCCATGGCGTGTGAAACACACCCAAAAACTCCACCCGGTGCCAAAAAAAGTGCACACACATAAAGAGTGAAACACAAAACGTGCAACGGGTGTAACACTTGTCCTCCACATGGAAGGACCTTACCCTGATCCCCCGGGGCGTTAGGCTCCTGACAGGGACAGAGATACTCATGGTCTGACTGGCCGAAACCAGACAGACCCCATTCGTCGGTGAGTCTGCCGAAACAGACCCATCCAAGTACTAGGTGGGGCTCCCCCGAAGGGAGACCCCCATGAGAGCAGGCGAACCAGGCCAGAAGACCATGTCCACCTACTCCCAAGTCGTTCAGGGCAGGCCCGAGGACCTACACCCTACTAAACACAGTGACAAACGTGATACATCCAACAAAAAAATACAAAAAAGTGACGCACACAGGGGTAAATAAAAGGAAAGTGGGGAGAAGGAAGGTGGGAGAGTGAAAAGTGGTCATCATGTAAAACAATGACCAGGCCCTCCGGCCAGGAATAAAAAATTCCTCCGGTCCTAGCCAAAAGGCCCGGCCCAGGAGGCAGGTGTGAAAAAAGTGTGTATGGTGACGTGACCAAGGTGCCAACACTCGGTAAGTGCCCTCCGACACTGTGCAAGTTATGGCACCCCTGGACTGCCACTCCAGGGGCACAATCACCACGGGCTTTTCTCTCAACCCTGACCAACAGCCCAGACAGTGCAGCACCCATCCCAGCCAGGAAGGTAAGGAGATCAGAGAGCTTAGGGAGAGCCTGTGTAACCGACTCAACCCCAACTCCCAACACTCCCACCTAATCACATTCAGGAAATACTGGCCGCTCCCCCGGTGGGAAAGGGGAGCCAGCGTTCTCTCCTGAAAAACTGACCGGTGTAAGCACCGCACAAATCCAGGCCAGAAGGCCAGGGACCCGGCCCTTCAGCTTCGACCCAGTGATTTTCCGTCCCCATCAGAAGGCTTTCGCCTCCACACCAGCAGGTTTTGCATATGCCACCGCCATCCCTTTCCACCTCGCCGTGTACTGGGGACGGTTAGCACAGCGCCACCTCCTGGCAACTGATAAGAACAGATACTACACTTGATCTTAGCCAAAAGGCCGAGAAGCACGAACAACAACCTGCAGTTTCGCTTTAGGCACTTCCTAAATATAGTCTTTCTTGATGATTAACAGACAGCCTTTTCTACAGTGGAATTACTAGATCTTGGCCCTGAGGTCAGTCTTCTGTCAGTACTTATGGATGTCAGACTGTCAGATCTGGGACCACCATTGAATTATTATATAAACCCATTAATACAATCTCACATAATATTTACTATGTTAATATAACTTAAAAAAATAAATAAAAAAATGTGCTCCTGTGTTGTCACCCTGTCCCACTGTTGTCACCATCAGGAACCCCACCCTGATAAAGACACGCAGCTGTCACTGGAGTGCATGGTTGTGTAGCCCCAGTCCAAGGCAATCCCTGGATTACAGCTGCATGGCCTGAGCTGTCACTGACAGTGTCACTAGACATGTGCAATTTGTTTAGTTACGAATTTGTTATTCGTCAAAATTCGTCATATTCGTTAATTCGTAAACATACGAATGAACGAACGGTTTACTAAAATTACCAACGAAAAACGAATTATCGAAAAGAACGAATATGGAAAACAACGAAAATATGAAATGATTAAATTAGAAACAGCGAAAATACGAAAGAGTGAAAAAACTAAAACATAGAAACAACGAAAATACCAAACAAAGATTCAAAATAACGAAAATCAAAATGAACGAAAACTCTAAATTACGAATATTCGGAAAACGGAAATCAAAACAACGAAAATACCAAACAAAGATTCAAAATAACGAAAATCAAAATGAAGGAAAAAAACAAAACAACTAAATTACGAATATTCGGAAAACGGAAATCAAAACAACAAATTCGTTAGTTCTGAAATATTTCTGGACGTTGGCCAATAAGCTTGTCCCTTCCTCTGAAGAGGTTGTCCCTTCATCCAATGAGCTTGTTTCTTATTCCCTTGTGTGTTTTTCTGTGTTAGACTGCAGTGTGTTCCATCCAGACTCCAGAGTGTGTGGTTGGGTAGGTGGCACGGTTTTGGTGGATTTGTGAGGTAAGTTGTGACTTGTGAGAGAGAAATTCTTTGTTTCTTAAGCATACTCTGTCTAGAATCTAGTTTCTATATTACGAATTATGCCCCGATTACGAATCTATGAAAACAATGATACGAAAGTACGAATAAATGAGTCGGTCAATCTCACGAAAGTACGAATTACAAAAATACGACAAGTAGTGTTTCGAATAAACGGAAAATGTATTCTAACGAAAGTACGAATGTAATTAAATCTACAAAAGTACAATTTTCCAATCAACGGAAATTAGACACAGAAATACGAATCATTGCAAATCAACGAAAATATAGTTCTTACGAAAATACGAACGCGGCCGAATATAAAATATAACGAAAAATCCGAATTTCGAATCAAAGAAAATTAGACTAACGGAAAAACGAATCAACGTAAAAATAACCCTTACGGAAATTAGAAAGAGTCCGAATACGATAACCCACGTCTTACGAAATTACGAATCGATACGAATCAACGGAAACTAACAGAAACGAAACCAAACTAAACTAATTTTTATGTTGTGCACATGTCTAAGTGTCACACAGTTCACACACAACCAGTGCTGCAGTGCTGTATTCTCCCTCTCCTGGTCTGTCAGTGAGTAGAGGAGGAGAGCAGAGAGAGACAAAGTTCTAGTCATTAGCAGGACTGTATGCATCCGCAGAGAGCTGGAGGAAAGCCCAGCCCGTCACCCAGGGAAAACAGAGGAAGACAAAACTGAACTGCTGTGAAATCTGGAAAATACAGAGCCTGCTGAGAGCAACTATGGATTGTGGGGAATGTAGTCCCCAGGGAGATTGAGTCTGTATTACAGATTAGCTCTGGGACTACATATCCCAGCATTACCAGACTGGTCCAGGCTTTTGAGCAGTCACAGAGAGGAACACACACAGAGTATCATGCTGCTTTTGGGTCTTTTTTGCCACAGTGTTAGGGACACAGAGGGGCTGAGTAGTGGACATCTCCTAATTTGTGGGAACTCTGTTGTCAAGTCTGGTGTTGCTGCCTGATCCTGTACAGGATGTCACTGCAGCTCCCATTGCTGAGCCCCAGACAGAGAGCGGGAGGAGACATGTCATCACCCTAGGGGTTATTGAGAGGTTGCTGGCCCTACTCTACCACACCCTAGTTAACAGTGGCGGCTGGTGGAAAAAAAATTTTTTTGGTCGATCAGTCGGTCGGTAGCACTTACCCCCATCACCAGCGGCTTCAACCTGCTCAGCGGCCACCCTAGTCTCCTGCTCTCCATCACCAGCGGCCTCCTGTTCTCCTGCTCTCCACGTCGGCGGTGGCTTACTCCTGCTCGGCGGCCTCCCGTTCTCCTGCTCTCCACGGTGGCGGCAGCTTCCCCATGCTCAGTGGCCTCCCATTCTCTTGCTCTCCACTGCGGCGGCTTCCATTTCCTCCCTCCTCCTAGGAGGCCAATCAGGAGTCTTCTCTTTTCGGCCAATCGAAAAAACGGGTCTCACACCAGTTTCTGATTGGCCGGACTGAACATATGTATTCGCTGTTGTAACACACCTGGGTGGGCTCCAGGTTGCATGCTCTGTGACCCAAGCCCATCCTATTTTAAAGCCTATTAGAGCCCGTGGCTCTAATCAGGTGCTTCAAAAAAATCCCCTGCCGCTGCAATTCATGCGCCCGGTGCCTCAAAAGGGGTCGGACGCATGAATAGGGGGTGGCCGCGGCGGCCATGGATATGCATTAATATATCTATTATGCATATAGGGGGGGTGGCCTGAGAGGGGGGTGGCACCCAGGCGCCCCTAATGGACAGGCCGCCACTGCTAGTTGAAGGAGCAGTATTGTTTACAGGTCACGCTGTTCAGGCACCTACACTTGAGTTTGGAGGGACTTATTTTCAGTGCTCCAACATCAGATTTGGGCCCCAATGTACCGGCCAGTAGGAAAGGATTTGACTGCTGGATAGTGATGAGCCGAACACCCCCGGGTTCGGTTCGCACCAGAACCCGCGAACGGACCGAAAGTTCGTACGAACATTAGAACCCTATTAAATACAATGGATGCGAACGTTCGAATTCTAAAGTGCTAATTATAACAACTATTATGCATGTTATTGTCCTAAAAAGGGTTTGGGAACCCGGGTTCTGCACCAGGGGACATGTATCAATGCAAAAAGAAGTTTTAAAAACGGTCGTTTTTCGGGAGCAATCATTTTAATGATGCATAAAGTGAAAAAAAAAAGTCAAATATTCCTTTAAATATCGTACCTGGGGGGTGTCTAAAGTATGCCTGTGAAGTGCCACGTGTTTCCCGTGTTTAGAACTGTCCCTGCACAAAATGACACTTCTAAAGGAAAAAAAAGCCATTTAAAACTGCTTGCGGCTTTAATGTAATGTCTGGTCCCGGTAATATGGATGAAAATCTTTAAGAAAAATGGCATAGCTACCCCATGACCCCCCCCCCCCTACCCCAGCCCATTACCAGCCCCTTTGGGTCTTGTATGGATATTAAGGGGAACCCCGCACATAAAATAAAAAAGGCCCTATATACTCTGAACAGCCGTATACAGGCGGTGCATACAAGACAGGGACTGTAGGTTTGTTCTTATGTAGAATCTGTTTGTAATTTTGAACAGGTACATTGTTGAAGTGTAGCTCCAGCCCAAAAATCTATTTTTAAACTTTTTGGAAAACATAGGTAAGGGTTATCACCCCTGTAACATTTGTTTTGCTGTCTGTGCCCCTGTTCAGAACATTTCACCTCACTTTCCGTCCCAATGACAACTGTTTTTGAAATGTGGTGTTTTTCTTGAAACAAGGATTGCTGATAAAGCATCAGTACAGAGGAGACACCTTTCTCCCATATTTATTCTTACAGGAGAGAATTTTCCTTCCTAGTGGTAGATTTCCTCTCACTTCCTGTTGTCTTCTTGCGTTTGCAAGTAGGAGTCGTTTGTAAGTTGGATGTTTGAAAGTAGGGACCTGCCGTATATACTCTGCAGAAATAGGCCCCTTAGTTGTTGGTGTTGGCACAACACTGTAAGCACTCACAGTTACTCTTGGTTGGTGCTGGAACGCCCTGCTGTCAACTATTATATCAGGAATTTTAATTACATATAATTGTTGAACAGTGGTAGTAAAAATTGGGCCTTTGATGGTGGTGCTGGTGCCACAACACTGTAAGCCCTGACAGTTACTCTTGGTGGGTGCAGCAATGGGCCCTGCTGTGAATTATTAGATCAAGAATTGTAATTGCATGCCCCTGTTGAACAGGGGCTGAAAAATTGGGCCTTTCGTGGTGGTGGTGGTGGTGTTGCCACAACACTGTAAGCCCTCAGAGTTACTCTTGGTGGGTGCAGGAATGGGCCCTGCTGTGAATTATTAGATCAAGAATTGTAATTGCATGCCCCTGTTGAACAGGGGCTGAAAAATTGGGCCTTTCGTGGTGGTGGTGGTGGTGGTGGTGTTGCCACAACACTGTAAGCCCTCAGAGTTACTCTTGGTGGGTGCAGCAATGGGCCCTGCTGTGAATTATTAGATCAAGAATTGTAATTGCATGCCCCTGTTGAACAGGGGCTGAAAAATTGGGCCTTTCGTGGTGGTGGTGGTGGTGGTGGTGTTGCCACAACACTGTAAGCCCTCAGAGTTACTCTTGGTGGGTGCAGGAATGGGCCCTGCTGTGAATTATTAGATCAAGAATTGTAATTGCATGCCCCTGTTGAACAGGGGCTGAAAAATTGGGCCTTTCGTGGTGGTGGTGGTGTTGCCACAACACTGTAAGCCCTCAGAGTTACTCTTGGTGGGTGCAGGAATGGGCCCTGCTGTGAATTATTAGATCAAGAATTGTAATTGCATGCCCCTGTTGAACAGGGGCTGAAAAATTGGGCCTTTCGTGGTGGTGGTGGTGGTGGTGGTGTTGCCACAACACTGTAAGCCCTCAGAGTTACTCTTGGTGGGTGCAGCAATGGGCCCTGCTGTGAATTATTAGATCAAGAATTGTAATTGCATGCCCCTGTTGAACAGGGGCTGAAAAATTGGGCCTTTCGTGGTGGTGGTGGTGGTGGTGTTGCCACAACACTGTAAGCCCTCAGAGTTACTCTTTGTGGGTGCAGGAATGGGCCCTGCTGTGAATTATTAGATCAAGAATTGTAATTGCATGCCCCTGTTGAACAGGGGCTGAAAAATTGGGCCTTAGGCACTGGTGCCACAACACTCCAACCCCTCACAGATACTGTACTTGGAGCACAGCAATGAGCCCTATGGCAAATTATTGCTAAAAAAACTGTAATTACACGCCCCTGTAAAACAGGGGCTGAAAAATTGGGCCTTAGCCACTGGTGGCGGCACCCATAAACAAAAATGATCTTCCAAGCTATCATCATCAATCGTATCATTGAGGACTCGGAGGAGGAGGATAGCCAGTCAACATAACAGCACAGGCACTCAGCATCAGCATCAGTCTTGAAGGGATGTGACATGTTAAAATCAATTAGTCTGTTATATCAGCATCAGGTGTGTGGTAGCTGGTGGTGATCCAAGACTGGTTCATCTTGATGAAAGTCAGTCGATCAACCGAGTCGGTGGACAGGCGCACCCTGTGATCCGTGACAAATCCTCCAGCAGCACTGAATGTGCGTTCCGAAAGAACGCTGGATGCAGGACAGGCCAGTAGCTCAATTGCATACTGTGCAAGCTCTGGCCAGTGATCCATCCTCAAGACCCAGTAAGCCAGAGGATTTTCGGTGGGGAAGGTGTCCAAGTCTGACCTTGCCCCTAGATATTCCTGCACCATGTTTATCAGACGCTGGCGATGGTTGCTGGAACCGATCATACTTTGGGGCTGCGGACTAAAGAATTGTCTGAACGCATCGGTCAGACGGCCACCTTCCCCACCGCTCCTTCTTTGACTGGCCGAAGCCTCAGCAACTCGTTGTCCAGGACTAGTGATGAGCCGAACACCCCCGGGTTCGGTTCGCACCAGAACCCGCGAACGGACCGAAAGTTCGAACGAACATTAGAACCCTATTAAATACAATGGATGCGAACGTTCGAATTCTAAAGTGCTAATTATAACAACTATTATGCATGTTATTGTCCTAAAAAGGGTTTGGGAACCCGGGTTCTGCACCAGGGGACATGTATCAATGCAAAAAGAAGTTTTAAAAACGGTCGTTTTTCGGGAGCAGTCATTTTAATGATGCATAAAGTGAAAAAAAAAAAGTCAAATATTCCTTTAAATATCGTACCTGGGGGGTGTCTAAAGTATGCCTGTGAAGTGCCACGTGTTTCCCGTGTTTAGAACTGTCCCTGCACAAAATGACACTTCTAAAGGAAAAAAAAGCCATTTAAAACTGCTTGCGGCTTTAATGTAATGTCTGGTCCCGGTAATATGGATGAAATTCTTTAAGAAAAATGGCATAGCTACCCCATGACCCCCCCCCTACCCCAGCCCATTACCAGCCCCTTTGGGTCTTGTATGGATATTAAGGGGAACCCCGCACATAAAATAAAAAAGGCCCTATATACTCTGAACAGCCCTATACAGGCGGTGCATACAAGACAGGGACTGTAGGTTTGTTCTTATGTAGAGTCTGTTTGTAATTTTGAACAGGTACATTGTTGAAGTGTAGCTCCAGACCAAAAATCTATTTTTAAACTTTTTGGAAAACATAGGTAAGGGTTATCACCCCTGTAACATTTGTTTTGCTGTCTGTGCCCCTGTTCAGAACATTTCACCTCACTTTCCGTCCCAATGACAACTCTTTTTGAAATGTGGTCTTTTTCTTGAAACAAGGATTGCTGATAAAGCATCAGTACAGAGGAGACACCTTTCTCCCATATTTATTCTTACAGGAGAGAATTTTCCTTCCTAGTGGTAGATTTCCTCTCACTTCCTGTTGTCTTCTTGCGTTTGCAAGTAGGAGTCGTTTGTAAGTTGGATGTTTGAAAGTAGGGACCTGCCGTATATACTCTGCAGAAATAGGCCCCTTAGTTGTTGGTGTTGGCACAACACTGTAAGCACTCACAGTTACTCTTGGTTGGTGCTGGAACGCCCTGCTGTCAACTATTATATCAGGAATTTTAATTACATATAATTGTTGAACAGTGGTAGTAAAAATTGGGCCTTTGATGGTGGTGCTGGTGCCACAACACTGTAAGCCCTGACAGTTACTCTTGGTGGGTGCAGCAATGGGCCCTGCTGTGAATTATTAGATCAAGAATTGTAATTACATGCCCCTGTTGAACAGGGGCTGAAAAATTGGGCCTTAGGCACTGGTGGCACAACACTGCAACCCCTCACAGATACTGTACTTGGAGCACAGCAATGAGCCCTGTTGCAAAGTATTGCTTCAAAAATTGTAATGACACGCCCCTGTTAAACAGGGGCTGAAAAATTGGGCCTTAGGCACTGGTGGCACAACACTGCAACTCCTCACAGATACTGTACTTGGAGCACAGCAATGAGCCCTGTTGCAAAGTATTGCTTCAAAAATTGTAATGACACGCCCCTGTTAAACAGGGGCTGAAAAATTGGGCCTTAGGCACTGGTGGCACAACACTGCAACTCCTCACAGATACTGTACTTGGAGCACAGCAATGAGCCCTGTTGCAAAGTATTGCTTCAAAAATTGTAATTACACGCCCCTGTTAAACAGGGGCTGAAAAATTGGGCGTTAGGCACTGGTGGCGGCACCCATAAACAAAAATGATCTTACAAGCTATCATCATCAATCGTATCATTGAGGACTCGGAGGAGGAGGATAGCCAGTCAACATAACAGCACAGGCACTCAGCATCAGCATCAGTCTTGAAGGGATGTGACATGTTAAAATCAATTAGTCTGTTATATCAGCATCAGGTGTGTGGTAGCTGGTGGTGATCCAAGACTGGTTCATCTTGATGAAAGTCAGTCGATCAACCGAGTCGGTGGACAGGCGCACCCTGTGATCCGTGACAAATCCTCCAGCAGCACTGAATGTGCGTTCCGAAAGAACGCTGGATGCAGGACAGGCCAGTAGCTCAATTGCATACTGTGCAAGCTCTGGCCAGTGATCCATCCTCAAGACCCAGTAAGCCAGAGGATTTTCGGTGGGGAAGGTGTCCAAGTCTGACCTTGCCCCTAGATATTCCTGCACCATGTTTATCAGACGCTGGCGATGGTTGCTGGAACCGATCATACTTTGGGGCTGCGGACTAAAGAATTGTCTGAACGCATCGGTCAGACGGCCACCTTCCCCACCGCTCCTTCTTTGACTGGCCGAAGCCTCAGCAACTCGTTGTCCAGGACCAGGAGTTTGCAACCTCCCAGTCTCTGGGAACGCGTTGCACAGACCTTTCTGCAAGGCCTCCCGGAGTTGTCTCATCCTCTGCTCCCTCTGCGACGGTAACATAAGGTCCGCAACCTTACCCTTGTACCGTGGATCAAGGAGAGTGGCCAGCCAGTAATGGTCCCTCTCCTTGATCCGAAGAATACGAGGATCCTTCCGCAGACTTTGCAGGATCAGGGAGGCCATGCAGCGTAGGTTTGCTGAGGCATTCGCTCCGGAGTCCTCTGGGTCACTAAGGACGACATGATCCGCAGCCACCTCCTCCCAGCCACGTACAAGTCCACTGGTTTCTTGGGACTGTAAATCATCCCTAAAAGACTGCTGCTGATGATGCTGAGTGCCAGCCTCCACCTCCATGCTGACACAATCCTCCTCCTCCTCCTCCTCCTCCTCCTCCTCTTCCTGTGCGATGGGTGGGACAGAAGGAACACTGTCTGGGTAAAGGGGGCCTTGAGAGGCAAGGAAGTCCTCCTCTTCCTGCCTCTGTTCTGCCTCAAGTGCCCTGTCCATTATTCCACGCAGCGTGTGCTCCAACAGGTGGACAAGAGGTACAGTGTCACTGATGCATGCACTGTCACTGCTCACCATCCTCGTGGCCTCCTCAAATGGTGCCAGGACAGTGCATGCATCCCTGATCATGCCCCACTGGCGTGGAGAAAAAAAACCAAGCTCCCCTGACCCTGTCCTGGTGCCGTAGTCGCACAGGTACTCATTGATGGCCCTCTGCTGCGTGTGCAGCCGCTGCAGCATGGCCAACGTTGAGTTCCACCTGGTGGGCATGTCACATATAAGGCGGTTCTTGGGCAGGTTCAACTCCTTTTGCAGCTCAGCCAGGCGAGCACTGGCATTATAAGATCTGCGGAAATGCACACAGACTTTCCTGGCCTGCCTCAGGACATCCTGTAAGCCCGGGTACCTGCCCAAGAAGCGCTGCACCACCAGGTTAAGGACGTGAGCCACACAGGGCACATGGGTCAGTTGTCCCTGTCGGAGGGCGGAGAGGAGGTTGGTGCCATTGTCGCAAACCACCATTCCTGGCTTAAGCTGGCGTGGCGTCAACCACCTCTCGGCCTGGCCCTGCAGAGCAGACAGGACCTCTGCCCCAGTGTGGCTTCTGTCCCCCAAACACACCAGCGCAAGCACGGCATGGCATCTTTTTGCCTGCGTACTTGCGTAGCCCCGTGAACGGCTACGGAGCACCGCTGGTTCATAGGACAAACCACAGGAAGAGGCCATGGAGGAAGAAGAAGAGGAGGGGGTGGAGGAGAGAGGTGTGTCACAACCAGTAGTAGCATTTTGGAGGCGTGGCGGTGGGACAACCTCCAACACTACTGCACCTTGTCCTGAATCCTTCCCAGCTGCCAAAAGAGTGACCCAATGGGCCGTGAAAGAAAGGTAACGTCCCTGTCCATGCCTGCTGGACCATGAGTCAGCGGTAATATGCACCTTACCGCTGACCGCCCTGTCCAGCGAGGCCAAGACATTGCCTTCCACATGCCGGTAGAGAGCCGGAATAGCCTTCCGTGAGAAAAAGTGGCGTTTGGGAACCTGCCACTGAGGAACCGCACATTGCACAAACTCACGGAAGGGGGCCGAGTCTACCAACTGAAAAGGCAGCAGTTGAAGCGCTAGCAATTTAGCCAAGCTAGCATTCAACCGCTGGGCATGTGGATGGCTGGGAGTGAACTTCTTTCGACGGTCCAGCAGCTGGGGCAGGGAAATTTGCCTGCTAGAATCGGACGTCGGTGTACTGCTAGCAGAGTGGGCGCAAGTACTTGGCTGTGACACACCTAATTCTACACCTTCATTCCTCTCAGTGCATGTTTCAGAGAGGACTGAAGTTATAGTGGGGTTGGAGATCCCAGCTGATGCGGTGCAAGGAGAGGTCCGCTTTGTTCTTTGGTGTGGGTCTTTGAGGTAGGCTTGCCAACGAGCTGCATGGCAGGTCAACATATGTCTGGTCAGGCATGTGGTACCCAAGCGGCTGATGTTTTGGCCACGCGATATACGCTTGAGACATATGTTGCAAACAGCAGCTGTGCGATCTGATGCACTAGCCTCAAAAAAGGCCCACACCAAAGAACTTTTTGAATGACGGGCAGAGGCAGCGCCCTGCACAGGCGGAGCTCTGCGGTGTGATTCCGTCGGTGTACTGCCCTTACGCTGGCCACCAAAGGGCATCCTGCCTCGTTGGAGATGTGCCTCCTCCTCATCCTCCTCCTCCTCCTCTCTCCTATTAGGCACCCACGTGGAGTCAGTGACCTCATCATCCCCTCCCTCCTCATCACTGGAGCCAATCTGGCAGTATGCTGCAGCTGCTGGAACATGACTGCCAGATTGGTGTCCTTCTTGAGCATCCCCTCTGTCTGCTCTCATGCTACTGCCTTCCTCTAGCTGGGTTTCATCATCAGACCCTTCGAAACGCTGGGCATCCTCCTGGAGCATGTACCCAACACTGTGCTGAAACAGTTCGGGGGACTCCTCAGGAGGAGGACATGGTGGGTCTAGGGAAGGAGTGACTGATGATTTGTCTGACATTGATACCAGGGAAGACGACGCTTTGGCAGCTGCTTTTCCAGTACCCTGAGCCTGGGTGAGAGAGGATGAGGAGGAGGAGGAGGGCTTGGTCATCCACTCTACCAAGTCTTCGGCATGATGTGGCTCAACATGTCCAGCTGCCGAAAAGAAGGACAAGCGTGTCCCATGGCCATGTGCTGATGACAATGCACCGCGTCCACGACCAGCACTGTTGCCCCCAGACACAGAGCCTGCTTGCCCTCTTTTATTGCCTCCTGACTGTCTGCCTCTCCTTGTTTGCCTTCCAGACATTCTAATAGATGGCCTGCAGGGAGATGGGAAAAAAGCAATAAGGGCTACCTTCAGGTGTCCTTCTCTGTCCCTTGAAACAAGGACTTTCACAGTGAAAGAAACTGACACTCTCCCTACCTACAGTTTTCTGTCCCTAGAAAAAATGTTTTTTTTAATCACAATATAGCACAAGGACAATTCACTCACTGTCCTTCCAGGTCCCTGGAAACAAGGACTTGCAGAGTGAAATAAACTGACACTCTCCCTACCTACAGTTTTCTGTCCCTAGAATAAATGTTTTTTTTAAGCACAATATAGCACAAGGACAATTCACTCACTGTCCTTAGAGGTCCCTGGAAACAAGGACTTGCAGAGTGAAAGAAAATAAACACTCTCCCTACCTACAGTTTTCTGTCCCTAGAAAAAATGTTTTTTTTTAAGCACAATATAGCACAAGGACAATTCACTCACTGTCCTTCCAGGTCCCTGGAAACAAGGACTTGCAGAGTGAAAGAAAAAAAACACTCTCCCTACCTACAGTTTTCTGTCCCTAGAAAAAATGTTTTTTTTAATCACAATATAGCACAAGGACAATTCACTCACTGTCCTTACAGGTCCCTGGAAACAAGGACTTGCAGAGTGAAAGAAAAAAAACACTCTCCCTACCTACAGTTTTCTGTCCCTAGAATAAATGTTTTTTTTAAGCACAATATAGCACAAGGACAATTCACTCACTGTCCTTACAGGTCCCTGGAAACAAGGACTTGCAGAGTGAAAGAAAAAAAACACTCTCCCTACCTACAGTTTTCTGTCCCTAGAAAAAATGTTTTTTTTAATCACAATATAGCACAAGGACAATTCACTCACTGTCCTTACAGGTCCCTGGAAACAAGGACTTGCAGAGTGAAATAAACTGACACTCTCCCTACCTACAGTTTTCTGTCCCTAGAATAAATGTTTTTTTTAATCACAATATAGCACAAGGACAATTCACTCACTGTCCTTCCAGGTCCCTGGAAACAAGGACTTGCAGAGTGAAATAAACTGACACTGTCCCTACCTACAGTTTTCTGTCCCTAGAATAAATGTTTTTTTTAAGCACACTATAGCACAAGGACAATTCACTCACTGTCCTTACAGGTCCCTGGAAACAAGGACTTGCAGAGTGAAAGAAAAAAAACACTCTCCCTACCTACAGTTTTCTGTCCCTAGAAAAAATGTTTTTTTTAATCACAATATAGCACAAGGACAATTCACTCACTGTCCTTACAGGTCCCTGGAAACAAGGACTTGCAGAGTGAAATAAACTGACACTCTCCCTACCTACAGTTTTCTGTCCCTAGAATAAATGTTTTTTTTAAGCACAATATAGCACAAGGACAATTCACTCACTGTCCTTACAGGTCCCTGGAAACAAGGACTTGCAGAGTGAAAGAAAAAAAACACTCTCCCTACCTACAGTTTTCTGTCCCTAGAAAAAATGTTTTTTTTTAATCACAATATAGCACAAGGACAATTCACTCACTGTCCTTACAGGTCCCTGGAAACAAGGACTTGCAGAGTGAAAGAAAAAAAACACTCTCCCTACCTACAGTTTTCTGTCCCTAGAAAAAATGTTTTTTTTAATCACAATATAGCACAAGGACAATTCACTCACTGTCCTTCCAGGTCCCTGGAAACAAGGACTTGCAGAGTGAAATAAACTGACACTCTCCCTACCTACAGTTTTCTGTCCCTAGAATAAATGTTTTTTTTAAGCACAATATAGCACAAGGACAATTCACTCACTGTCCTTACAGGTCCCTGGAAACAAGGACTTGCAGAGTGAAAGAAAAAAAACACTCTCCCTACCTACAGTTTTCTGTCCCTAGAAAAAATGTTTTTTTTAATCACAATATAGCACAAGGACAATTCACTCACTGTCCTTCCAGGTCCCTGGAAACAAGGACTTGAAGAGTGAAATAAACTGACACTCTCCCTACCTACAGTTTTCTGTCCCTAGAATAAATGTTTTTTTTAAGCACAATATAGCACAAGGACAATTCACTCACTGTCCTTAGAGGTCCCTGGAAACAAGGACTTGCAGAGTGAAAGAAAATAAACACTCTCCCTACCTACAGTTTTCTGTCCCTAGAAAAAATGTTTTTTTTTTAAGCACAATATAGCACAAGGACAATTCACTCACTGTCCTTCCAGGTCCCTGGAAACAAGGACTTGCAGAGTGAAAGAAAAAAAACACTCTCCCTACCTACAGTTTTCTGTCCCTAGAAAAAATGTTTTTTTTAATCACAATATAGCACAAGGACAATTCACTCACTGTCCTTACAGGTCCCTGGAAACAAGGACTTGCAGAGTGAAAGAAACTGACACTCTCCCTACCTACAGTTTTCTGTCCCTAGAATAAATGTTTTTTTAAGCACAATATAGCACAAGGACAATTCACTCACTGTCCTTCCAGGTCCCTGGAAACAAGGACTTGCAGAGTGAAAGAAACTGACACTGTCCCTACCTACAGTTTTCTGTCCCTAGAATAAATGTTTTTTTTAAGCACACTATAGCACAAGCACAAAACACACTGACACTCTCCCTACCTATCCTTCTCTTTCCCTAAACTAAAGGAATCCAGGTTAAGCAAGAAAGAAATAACAGTCACTGTCCCTGCCTATGCTGCTCTATCCCTGCTCCGGAACACACTACACTAGGCCGCCGTGCTGGCGGCCTTTTATAGTGTGGGGCGTGTACTAAACACCCTCAGCAATAATTGGCCACAGGCATCCTGCCTGTGGCCAATCATTGCTCTCCTCGCTGCCGGCGCTGTGATTGGCCAAGCATGCGGGGTCACAGTGCATGCTTGGCCAATCACAGCGCCTGGATGACACTGCGATGGCGTAGTGCATTGTGGGCCGTTCGCGTCACTCGAATTTGGCGCGAACAGCCCAAATCGTTCGATCTTCGTCGAACGATCGAACAGCCGATGTTCGAGTCGAACGTATGTTCGACTCGAACACGAAGCTCATCCCTATCCAGGACCAGGAGTTTGTAACCTCCCAGTCTCTGGGAACGCGTTGCACAGACCTTTCTGCAAGGCCTCCCGGAGTTGTCTCATCCTCTGCTCCCTCTGCGACGGTAACATAAGGTCCGCAGCCAGTAATGGTCCCTCTCCTTGATCCGAAGAATACGAGGATCCTTCCGCAGACTTTGCAGGATCAGGGAGGCCATGCAGCGTAGGTTTGCTGAGGCATTCGCTCCGGAGTCCTCTGGGTCACTAAGGACGACATGATCCACAGCCACCTCCTCCCAGCCACGTACAACTCCACTGGTTTCTTGGGACTGTAAATCATCCCTAAAAGACTGCTGCTGATGATGCTGAGTGCCAGCCTCCACCTCCATGCTGACACAATCCTCCTCCTCCTCCTCCTCCTCCTCCTCGTCCTCCTCGTCCTCCTCGTCCTCTTCCTGTGCGATGGGTGGGACAGAAGGAACACTGTCTGGGTAAAGGGGGCCTTGAGAGGCAAGGAAGTCCTCCTCTTCCTGCCTCTGTTCTGCCTCAAGTGCCCTGTCCATTATTCCATGCAGCGTGTGCTCCAACAGGTGGACAAGAGGTACAGTGTCACTGATGCATGCACTGTCACTGCTCACCATCCTCGTGGCCTCCTCAAATGGTGCCAGGACAGTGCATGCATCCCTGATCATGCCCCACTGGCGTGGAGAAAAAAAACCAAGCTCCCCTGACCCTGTCCTGGTGCCGTAGTCGCACAGGTACTCATTGATGGCCCTCTGCTGCGTGTGCAGCCGCTGCAGCATGGCCAACGTTGAGTTCCACCTGGTGGGCATGTCACATATAAGGCGGTTCTTGGGCAGGTTCAACTCCTTTTGCAGCTCAGCCAGGCGAGCACTGGCATTATAAGATCTGCGGAAATGCACACAGACTTTCCTGGCCTGCCTCAGGACATCCTGTAAGCCCGGGTACCTGCCCAAGAACCGCTGCACCACCAGGTTAAGGACGTGAGCCACACAGGGCACATGGGTCAGTTGTCCCTGTCGGAGGGCGGAGAGGAGGTTGGTGCCATTGTCGCAAACCACCATTCCTGGCTTAAGCTGGCGTGGCGTCAACCACCTCTCGGCCTGGCCCTGCAGAGCAGACAGGACCTCTGCCCCAGTGTGGCTTCTGTCCCCCAAACACACCAGCGCAAGCACGGCATGGCATCTTTTTGCCTGCGTACTTGCGTAGCCCCTTGAACGCCTACGGAGCACCGCTGGTTCCGAGGACAAACCACAGGAAGAGGCCATGGAGGAAGAAGAAGAGGAGGGGGTGGAGGAGAGAGGTGTGTCACAACCAGTAGTAGCATTTTGGAGGCGTGGCGGTGGAACAACCTCCAACACTACTGCACCTTGTCCTGCATCCTTCCCAGCTGCCAAAAGAGTGACCCAATGGGCCGTGAAAGAAAGGTAACGTCCCTGTCCATGCCTGCTGGACCATGAGTCAGCGGTAATATGCACCTTACCGCTGACCGCCCTGTCCAGCGAGGCCAAGACATTGCCTTCCACATGCCGGTAGAGAGCCGGAATAGCCTTCCGTGAGAAAAAGTGGCGTTTGGGAACCTGCCACTGAGGAACCGCACATTGCACAAACTCACGGAAGGGGGCCGAGTCTACCAACTGAAAAGGCAGCAGTTGAAGCGCTAGCAATTTAGCCAAGCTAGCATTCAACCGCTGGGCATGTGGATGGCTGGGAGTGAACTTCTTTCGACGGTCCAGCAGCTGGGGCAGGGAAATTTGGCTGCTAGAATCGGACGTCGGTGTACTGCTAGCAGAGTGGCCGCAAGTACTTGGCTGTGACACACCTAATTCTACACCTTCATTCCTCTCAGTGCATGTTTCAGAGAGGACTGAAGTTATAGTGGGGTTGGAGATCCCAGCTGATGCGGTGCAAGGAGAGGTCCGCTTTGTTCTTTGGTGTGGGTCTTTGAGGTAGGCTTGCCAACGAGCTGCATGGCAGGTCAACATATGTCTGGTCAGGCATGTAGTACCCAAGCGGCTGATGTTTTGGCCACGCGATATACGCTTGAGACATATGTTGCAAACAGCAGCTGTGCGATCTGATGCACTAGCCTCAAAAAAGGCCCACACCAAAGAACTTTTTGAATGACGGGCAGAGGCAGCGCCCTGCACAGGCGGAGCTCTGCGGTGTGATTCCGTCGGTGTACTGCCCTTACGCTGGCCACCAAAGGGCATCCTGCCTCGTTGGAGATGTGCCTCCTCCTCATCCTCCTCTCTCCTATTAGGCACCCACGTGGAGTCAGTGACCTCATCATCACCTCCCTCCTCATCACTGGAGCCAATCTGGCAGTATGCTGCAGCTGCTGGAACATGACTGCCAGATTGGTGTCCTTCTTGAGCATCCCCTCTGTCTGCTCTCACGCTACTGCCTTCCTCTAGCTGGGTTTCATCATCAGACCCTTCGAAACGCTGGGCATCCTCCTGGAGCATGTACCCAACACTGTGCTCAAACAGTTCGGGGGACTCCTCAGGAGGAGGACATGGTGGGTCTAGGGAAGGAGTGACTGATGATGAGTCTGACATTGATACCAGGGAAGAGGACGCTTTGGCAGCTGCTTTTCCAGTACCCTGAGCCTGGGTGAGAGAGGATGAGGAGGAGGAGGAGGGCTTGGTCATCCACTCTACCAAGTCTTCGGCATGATGTGGCTCAACATGTCCAGCTGCCGAAAAGAAGGACAAGCGTGTCCCATGGCCATGTGCTGATGACAATGCACCGCGTCCACGACCAGCACTGTTGCCCCCAGACACAGAGCCTGCTTGCCCTCTTTTATTGCCTCCTGACTGTCTGCCTCTCCTTGTTTGCCTTCCAGACATTCTAATAGATGGCCTGCAGGGAGATGGGAAAAAAGCAATAAGGGCTACCTTCAGGTGTCCTTCTCTGTCCCTTTACTTAAGGATTTCTAAATATGGTTGAGGATGATTGCTTTTGCACAGAATAGCACAACGACAATTTCCCTGACTGTCCAAAAAAACAAGGATTTCAAAGATGGTTGATGAGGAATGCTTTAGCACACTATAGCACAAGGAGAATTCCCTCACTGTCCTTCCCTGTCCCTAGAAACAAGGATTCGCACAGTAAAAGACACTGACACTCTCCCTACCTATAGTTTTCTGTCCCTAGAAAAAATGTTTTTTTAAAGCACACTATAGCACAAGGAGAATTCCCTCACTGTTTTTCCCTGTCCCTAGAAACAAGGATTCACACAGTAAAAGACACTGACACTCTCCCTACCTATAGTTTTCTGTCCCTAGAAAAAATGTTTTTTTTAAAGCACACTATAGCACAAGGAGAATTTCACTCACTTTCCTTCTTTGTCCCTAGAAACAAGGATTATCACAGTGAAAGAAACTGACACTCTTCCTTCCTATAGTTTTCTGTCCCTAGAAAAAATGTTTTTTTAAAGCACACTATAGCACAAGGAGAATTTCACTCACTTTCCTTCTTGTCCCTAGAAACAAGGATTATCACAGTGAAAGAAACTGACACTCTCCCTACCTATAGTTTTCTGTCCCTAGAAAAAATGTTTTTTTAAAGCACACTATAGCACAAGGAGAATTCCCTCACTGTTTTTCCCTGTCCCTAGAAACAAGGATTCGCACAGTAAAAGACATTGACACTCTCCCTACCTATAGTTTTCTGTCCCTAGAAAAAATGTTTTTTTAAAGCACACTATAGCACAAGGAGAATTCCCTCACTGTCCTTCCCTGTCCCTAGAAACAAGGATTCGCACAGTAAAATACACTGACACTCTCCCTACTGTGACAGCAGGAAGGTAAAGTCACCTGGTTGCATCCAGGGGGGTAGATATATTTCTCCCAGATTCAGGCTTTATGCCGACTTATACAACTAGGGAGTTGATGAAGCCCAGCTGAGGCTAGTGGGCTCATGAATGACTCATACCTCTAGGGAGAGTGCTGGGCGTCGTGAGGCAGGGAGTTGATGAGACCAGCTGAAGCCTGTCAGTTCGTTTAAGGCCTCTATAAAAACTCCCAGCTTCATTAGATGTTAGCTCATGCCTGGAACCAGACCTGTGTGGACTGTCTAGGGAGAGTGAACCCCTGTGCGGTGAGGCAAAGCCTGTGTGGCTATTTGTTTGGACTTTTACTAAACCAGGGACTTAGGGACTAGGACAGCACCAGGCTGATCCCAGTTGTTAGTTTAGGAAACCTGCATGTTTAGTCAGAGGTCAAACTGACCAGGATTTATTTTGTTTGTTTCTTTTTGGCTTTGCTGTGTTTTTGTCACTGTACATAGAGAAATAAACCGCACCTTTTGATTTTGAAAACCACAACCTCCGTCTGCTGGCCCTGTTTTTGTGTGGGGAGCCCAACCAGGGGGTCACACACACCCGCTACCGAGTTAACCCCCTCACAGTTGGTGGAGAACCAGTGGCAGTTTTTTTTAAGCCAGCATGGAGGAGATACTGAAACAGCTGGCTCTAGCAAATGCCAATCAACAGCAGACAAATGCAGGTTTGCAAAGGAGCCTTGCAGCCCAGCAGCAAGCTCATCAACAAGCCCAGCAGCAATCTGAGGCCCGCTTCATAGACCTGTTACAGAAGCAAGAGCAGAGACTACAACAAATGGAAGCAGTAATGCAGCAACGTCCGCAGACCAGTGAGGAAAGCCGTCCCACTAATACCGCGTCCTTTGGGGTGAGTCGTTTATTGACAAAAATGACTGGAGAGGATGATCCAGAGGTATTTTTGACCACATTTGAAAGGACTGCTGAAAGAGAAAAGTGGCCTGAGGAGCAGTGGGCTGGACTGGTGGCTCCTCTGTTAACTGGTGAATCGCAGAAGGCTTACTATGACCTAGAGCCTGACCAAGCAAAAGACTATGTGATGCTAAAAGCTGAAATATTGGCAAGGCTGGGTGTCACCCTGGCTGTCCGGGCTCAGCGTGTGCATAACTGGACTTTCCAGCTTGGAAAACCCCCCAGGTCTCAAATGTATGATCTCATTCACCTGAGCAGGAAGTGGCTACAGCCAGAGACTTTGTCCGCACCAGAGATTGTGGAACGTGTTGTAATGGATCGGTTTTTGAGAGCTCTTCCTACTGCCATCCAAAAGTGGGTAAGCCATGGAGACCCAGAGACGGCCGGTGGTCTTGTGGATCGTGTAGAGAAATACTTGGCTACAGAGAACCTGACGGCCTCTTCCAGAGACTCTCGGACTTTCCACCCTAAGACCAGACCATCCCCAGGGGCGGATAAGAGGATTCCAAGGGGTGAGGGTGGAGAGAGTGAGAGGGTGGGAGCTCTACCCCAAGTTTGGCGAGAACAGCCTGGGAAATCAGCGGCTCAAGAGGCCGCAAGAAGGATCGTTTGCTACCGCTGCCGGCAAGCGGGACATATTGCAGCCAATTGCCCGGTTGTGGAGGAACCCATGCAGTGTGACTTTCTGACGGACAGACATCAGTCGCTGTGTGCGACAGTCGCATGCACTGCCATTCGGGGAACTGAGAAACATTTATGCAAAATGTGTATTAATGGTAGAAATGTTGTGGTATTGCTGGATTCAGGTAGCCTTGTGACCCTGATAAAGGCTGAATTAGTTAAAACAGAGGTCTCTGGGAATAGCAAGGTAGCTGTTATTTGTGTGCATGGGGACACCCGAGAGTATCCAGTGACTACAGTGTGTTTCGAGACCCCCAAAGGTACCCTCTCTCATCCAGTGGGGTTAGTATCTCAATTACCGCATGATGCCATTGTGGGAAGGGATTTTCCGAAGTTCTGGGAACTGTGGGATGATCCTGAGCCCCCCACTGGTGCCCCTATGTACCAGGAATGTGATAGCCAGAACTCCTCTGAGAGTGGTGAGGACTCTCCAGAATTTCCCTTGTCAGTATTGGCAGGGGAGACTCAAGAAACTGGAGAGGAGCCCACCTCCTCAGACGAAAACCTACCGTCTGTGGAGTTTTCTGATCTGGAGGTTCACAGGGAAAATTTTGCCACAGAACAGTTAAAAGACCCCGCCCTAATAAAGGCACGGGAAAACGTAGTGGAAATAGATGGCGAGTTAGTGAACCCAGATAATACCTGCACTTACCCATACTTCAGCGTAGAGAAGGACCTACTGTATCGGGTGGCAAAAAGGGCAGAAGAAACCGTTGAGCAGCTGGTGGTGCCCAAACCTTACAGGAAGTTGGTGTTGGAGTTGGCCCATGGGCACATTCTTGGAGGTCATCTGGGGACAGAGAAAACCCGAGAGAGGGTATTACAGAGATTCTATTGGCCTGGGGTGATGAAGGACATAGAAAATTATTGTTCCTCCTGCCCTGTGTGTCAGAGGTCGGCCCCGATGCCACATTTCCGTAGCCCGCTGGTCCCTCTACCCATCATTGAGGTCCCGTTTGAGAGAATCGCAATGGATTTGGTAGGTCCTATAATCAAGTCCGCTAGGGGGCACCAGTACATATTGGTTATAATGGACTATGCCACCCGTTATCCAGAAGCGATCCCTCTCAGAAATACCTCGGCCAAAACCATAGCCAAAGAGCTATCTCTTGTTTTTAGCCGGGTGGGTATTTGTAAAGAACTGCTTACGGACCAAGGTACACCCTTTATGTCCCGGGTTATGAAAGAGCTGTGTAAATTGTTCAAAGTGACGCAATTGCGTACATCTGTGTATCACCCCCAAACCGATGGGCTGGTTGAAAGATTCAACAAAACCCTAAAACAAATGTTGAAGAAAGTGGTGGATAGAGATGGAAAGGATTGGGACTGTCTACTTCCTTATTTGATGTTTGCTATTAGGGAGGTGCCCCAATCCTCTACGGGATTCTCCCCCTTTGAGTTACTGTATGGGAGACACCCAAGAGGGCTGTTGGATATTGCCAAGGAAACTTGGGAAAGTGAGAGTTCTCCCCACAGGAGTGTGATTGAGCATGTCGCCCTGATGCAAGATCGAATTGCACAGGTAATGCCCATCGTGAAGGAACATTTGGCCCAAGCGCAGTTGGCACAGCAGAGAGTGTACAACCGTGGAGCAAAGACCCGTACCTTTTCCCCGGGGGATAGGATATTGGTACTTGTCCCTACGGTTGAAAGTAAATTCCTTGCCAAATGGCAAGGCCCCTACGAGATAATGGAAAAAGTGAGCGAAGTGAATTACAAGGTCAGACAACCAGGAAGGCGAAAGCCCGAACAGATATATCACGTTAATCTGTTGAAAGCCTGGAGGGATAGAGAGTCCCTAGTCGCAGAAACTTGGTCACCAGCTCAAACTGGTTGCGTGATTCCGGAGGTTGGAATAGCAGCCACCTTGTCACAACCCCAACAACAGGAGGTTAAGGAGTTTGTGCTTCGCAACAAGGAGGTGTTCTCTGAGCTGCCGGGACAAACATCTGGGGTAGAGCATGATATTATTACCCCGCCCGGTGAAAGGGTGAAGTTAAAACCCTATCGGATCCCAGAGGCCCGACGGGAGGCAATACGGGAGGAAGTACAGAAAATGCTGAACTTAGGGGTGATAGAGGAGTCCCAAAGTGATTGGTCTAGTCCCATTGTGTTGGTGCCTAAACCGGATGGGAGCTGGCGATTTTGTAACGATTTTCGTCAGTTGAACAAAGTTACAAAATTTGACACCTACCCCATGCCACGTATAGATGAGTTGATCGACCGGCTGGGAACAGCCCGATACATGACGACTCTTGACCTCACAAAAGGGTATTGGCAAATTCCCCTGGCCAAGTCGGCCAAAGAGAAAACCGCATTTGTAACCCCAGACGGGGCGTTCCAATATAAGAGAATGCCGTTCGGGTTACAGAATGCGCCGGCCACATTCCAGCGGAAAATGGACCAGATGCTGAGGCCCCATCGGAAGTATGCTGCGGCTTACCTGGATGACGTAATTGTCCATAGCACAGATTGGGCCTCACATCTGCCAAAAGTGCAAGCAGTCCTGGACTCTGTTCGGGAAGCGGGGTTTACGGCTAACCCCAAGAAGTGTACCATTGGGCAGGAGGAGGCCAAATATCTTGGGTACACCATTGGCAGGGGAGTAATAAAACCCCAACTCAACAAAGTCGAGGCCATCCAGAGTTGGCCACGTCCCAACAGCAAGAAGCAGGTACGAGCCTTTCTGGGAATCGCGGGTTATTATCGGCGCTTCATTCCCCACTTTGCTTCTAAGGCTGTGCCCCTAACCAACCTGACGAAAGGGAAAGGGTCGGTCATGATTAAATGGACCCCCGAGGCTGAGGCAGCATTCCAATTCTTGAAACAAGCCTTATGTAGCCAGCCAGTGTTGTACTCACCCGACTTCTCTAAAGACTTTGTCGTACAAAGTGATGCGTCAGATGTGGGGTTAGGAGCAGTATTGTCCCAGGTCTGGAACGGGGAAGAGCACCCAGTCATTTACCTCAGCAGGAAGTTGAAGTCCCATGAGGTAAATTACGCCACGGTTGAAAAGGAGTGTTTAGCGGTGAAGTGGGCTCTAGATTCCCTTCGGTACTACCTGCTAGGTAGGCACTTTGACATGGTTACGGATCACGCTCCGTTAAAGTGGATGGCTCAAAACAAGGAAACAAATAGAAGAGTGAATAGGTGGTTCCTGGCCCTCCAGGAATTCAACTTCACAGTAAAGCATCGCCCTGGCGTTCAAATGGGGAATGTGGATGCTTTGTCTCGAGTACATGAATGCCTGATTGCTGGTGTTCCAACCCCGAGGTTAAAACAAGAGGGGGGGGTATGTGACAGCAGGAAGGTAAAGTCACCTGGTTGCATCCAGGGGGGTAGATATATTTCTCCCAGATTCAGGCTTTATGCCGACTTATACAACTAGGGAGTTGATGAAGCCCAGCTGAGGCTAGTGGGCTCATGAATGACTCATACCTCTAGGGAGAGTGCTGGGCGTCGTGAGGCAGGGAGTTGATGAGACCAGCTGAAGCCTGTCAGTTCGTTTAAGGCCTCTATAAAAACTCCCAGCTTCATTAGATGTTAGCTCATGCCTGGAACCAGACCTGTGTGGACTGTCTAGGGAGAGTGAACCCCTGTGCGGTGAGGCAAAGCCTGTGTGGCTATTTGTTTGGACTTTTACTAAACCAGGGACTTAGGGACTAGGACAGCACCAGGCTGATCCCAGTTGTTAGTTTAGGAAACCTGCATGTTTAGTCAGAGGTCAAACTGACCAGGATTTATTTTGTTTGTTTCTTTTTGGCTTTGCTGTGTTTTTGTCACTGTACATAGAGAAATAAACCGCACCTTTTGATTTTGAAAACCACAACCTCCGTCTGCTGGCCCTGTTTTTGTGTGGGGAGCCCAACCAGGGGGTCACACACACCCGCTACCGAGTTAACCCCCTCACACTACCTATAGTTTTCTGTCCCTAGAAAAAATGTTTTTTTAAAGCACACTATAGCACAAGGAGAATTTCACTCACTTTCCTTCTTTGTCCCTAGAAACAAGGATTATCACAGTGAAAGAAACTGACACTCTTCCTTCCTATAGTTTTCTGTCCCTAGAAAAAATGTTTTTTTAAAGCACACTATAGCACAAGGAGAATTCCCTCACTGTTTTTCCCTGTCCCTAGAAACAAGGATTCGCACAGTAAAAGACACTGACACTCTCCCTACCTATAGTTTTCTGTCCCTAGAAAAAATGTTTTTTTAAAGCACACTATAGCACAAGGAGAATTCCCTCACTGTCCTTCCCTGTCCCTAGAAACAAGGATTCGCACAGTAAAAGACACTGACACTCTCCCTACCTATAGTTTTCTGTCCCTAGAAAAAATGTTTTTTTAAAGCACACTATAGCACAAGGAGAATTTCACTCACTTTCCTTCTTTGTCCCTAGAAACAAGGATTATCACAGTGAAAGAAACTGACACTCTTCCTTCCTATAGTTTTCTGTCCCTAGAAACATTTTTTTTTAAAGCACACTATAGCACAAGGAGAATTCCCTCACTGTCCTTCCCTGTCCCTAGAAACAAGGATTCGCACAGTAAAACACACTGACACTCTCCCTACCTATAGTTTTCTGTCCCTAGAAAAAATGTTTTTTTAAAGCACACTATAGCACAAGGAGAATTCCCTCACTGTCCTTCCCTGTCCCTAGAAACAAGGATTCGCACAGTAAAAGACACTGACACTCTCCCTACCTATAGTTTTCTGTCCCTAGAAAAAATGTTTTTTTAAAGCACACTATAGCACAAGGAGAATTTCACTCACTTTCCTTCTTTGTCCCTAGAAACAAGGATTATCACAGTGAAAGAAACTGACACTCTTCCTTCCTATAGTTTTCTGTCCCTAGAAAAAATGTTTTTTTAAAGCACACTATAGCACAAGGAGAATTTCACTCACTTTCCTTCTTGTCCCTAGAAACAAGGATTATCACAGTGAAAGAAACTGACACTCTCCCTACCTATAGTTTTCTGTCCCTAGAAAAAATGTTTTTTTAAAGCACACTATAGCACAAGGAGAATTCCCTCACTGTTTTTCCCTGTCCCTAGAAACAAGGATTCGCACAGTAAAAGACATTGACACTCTCCCTACCTATAGTTTTCTGTCCCTAGAAAAAATGTTTTTTTAAAGCACACTATAGCACAAGGAGAATTCCCTCACTCTCCTTCCCTGTCCCTAGAAACAAGGATTCGCACAGTAAAATACACTGACACTCTCCCTACCTATAGTTTTCTGTCCCTAGAAAAAATGTTTTTTTAAAGCACACTATAGCACAAGGAGAATTTCACTCACTTTCCTTCTTTGTCCCTAGAAACAAGGATTATCACAGTGAAAGAAACTGACACTCTTCCTTCCTATAGTTTTCTGTCCCTAGAAAAAATGTTTTTTTAAAGCACACTATAGCACAAGGAGAATTCCCTCACTGTCCTTCCCTGTCCCTAGAAACAAGGATTCGCACAGTAAAAGACACTGACACTCTCCCTACCTATAGTTTTCTGTCCCTAGAAAAAATGTTTTTTTAAAGCACACTATAGCACAAGGAGAATTTCACTCACTTTCCTTCTTTGTCCCTAGAAACAAGGATTATCACAGTGAAAGAAACTGAAACTCTTCCTTCCTATAGTTTTCTGTCCCTAGAAAAAATGTTTTTTTAAAGCACATGTGACAGCAGGAAGGTAAAGTCACCTGGTTGCATCCAGGGGGGTAGATATATTTCGCCCAGATTCAGGCTTTACGCCGATTTATACAGCTAGGTGGAGAGTTGTATAAGCCCAGCTGAGACTAGTGGGCTCATTGATGACTCATACCTCTAGGGAGAGGGCTGGGCGTCGTGCAGACAGGGAGTTGATGAGGCCAGCTGAAGCTTGTCAGCTCATTTAGGCCTCTATAAAAAACTCCCAGATTCATTAGATGTTAGCTCATGCCTGGAAGCAGACCTGTGTGGACTGTCTAGGGAGAGTGAACCCCTGTGCGGTGAGAGAAAGCCTGTGTGGCTATATTTTGCTTGGACATTTAAAACCAGGGACTAGGACAGCACTAGGCTGATCCCAGTTGTTAGTTAGGAAACCTGTATGTTTAGTCAGAGGTCAAGTTGACCAGGATTTATTTTGTTTGTTTTTTTTTGCTTTGCTGTGTTTTTGTCACTGTAAATAGAAAATAAACGGCACCTTTTTGATTTTGAAAACCACAACCTCCGTCTGCTGGGCCTGTTTTTGTGTGGGGAGCCCATCCCGGGGGTCACACACACCCGCTGCCGAGCTAACCCCCTCACAGTTGGTGGAGAACCAGTGGCAGTTTTTTTTTAAGCCAGCATGGAGGAGATACTGAAACAGCTGGCTCTAGCAAATGCCAATCAACAGCAGACAAATGCAGGTTTGCAAAAGAGCCTTGCAGCTCAACAACAGAACTTCGCAGCCCAGCAGCAAGCTCATCAACAGAGCCTTGCAGCCCAGCAGCAAGCTCACCAACAGAGTCTGGAAGCTCAGCAACAAGCCCAGCAACGATCTGAGGCCCGCTTCATAGACCTATTACAGAAGCAAGAGCAGAGACTACAACAAATGGAAGCAGTAATGCAGCAACGTCCGCAGACCAGTGAGGAAAGCCGTCCCACTAATACCGCGTCCTTTGGGGTGAGTCGTTTATTGACAAAAATGACTGGAGAGGATGATCCAGAGGTATTTTTGACCACGTTTGAAAGGACTGCTGAAAGAGAAAAGTGGCCTGAGGAGCAGTGGGCTGGACTGGTGGCTCCTCTGTTAACGGGTGAATCGCAGAAAGCTTACTATGACCTAGAGCCTGACCAAGCAAAAGACTATGTGATGCTAAAAGCTGAAATATTGGCAAGGCTGGGTGTCACCCTGGCTGTCCGGGCTCAGCGTGTGCATAACTGGACTTTCCAGCTTGGAAAACCCCCCAGGTCTCAAATGTATGATCTCATTCACCTGAGCAGAAAGTGGCTACAGCCAGAGACTTTGTCCGCACCAAAGATTGTGGAACGTGTTGTAATGGATCGGTTTTTGAGAGCTCTTCCTACTGCCATCCAAAAGTGGGTAAGCCATGGAGACCCAGAGACGGCCGATGGTCTTGTGGATCGTGTGGAGAAATACTTGGCTACAGAGAACCTGACGGCCTCTTCCAGAGACACTCGGACTTTCCACCCTAAGACCAGACCATCCCCAGGGGCGGATAAGATGATTCCAAGGGGTAAGGGTGGAGAGAGTGAGAGGGTGGGAGCTCTACCCCAAGTTTGGCGAGAACAGCCTGGGAAATCAGCGGCTCAAGAGGCGGCAAGAAGGATCATTTGCTACCGCTGCCGGCAAGCGGGACATATTGCAGCAAATTGCCCGGTTTTGGAGGAACCCATGCAGTGTGACTTTCTGACGGGCAGACGTCAGTCGCTGTGTGCGACAGTCGCATGCACTGCCATTCGGGGAACTGAGAAACATTTATGCAAAATGTGTATTAATGGTAGAAATGTTGTGGTATTGCTGGATTCAGGTAGCCTTGTGACCCTGATAAAGGCTGAATTAGTTAAAACAGAGGTCTCTGGGAATAGCAAGGTAGCTGTTATTTGTGTGCATGGGGACACCCGAGAGTATCCAGTGACTACAGTGTGTTTCGAGACCCCCAAAGGTACCCTTTCTCATCCAGTGGGCTTAGTGTCTCAGTTACCGCATGACGCCATTGTGGGAAGGGATTTTCCGAAGTTCTGGGAACTGTGGGATGATCCTGAGCCCCCCACTGGTGCCCCTATGTACCAGGAATATGATAGCCAGAACTCCTCTGAGAGTGGTGAGGACTCTCCCGAATTTCCCTTGTCAGTATTGGCAGGGGAGACTCAAGAAACTGGAGAGGAGCCCACCTCCTCAGACGAAAACCTACCGTCTGTGGAGTTTTCTGATCTTGAGGTTCACAGGGAAAACTTTGCCACAGAACAGTTGAAAGACCCCGCCCTAATAAAGGCACGGGAAAACGTAGTGAAAATAGATGGCGAGTTAGTGAACCCAGATAATACCTGCACTTACCCATACTTCAGCGTAGAGAAGGACCTACTGTATCGGGTGGCAAAAAGGGCAGAAGAAACCGTTGAGCAGCTTGTGGTGCCCAAACCTTACAGGAAGTTGGTGTTGGAGTTGGCCCATGGGCACATTCTTGGAGGTCATCTGGGGACAGAGAAAACCCGAGAGAGGGTATTACAGAGATTCTATTGGCCTGGGGTGATGAAGGACATAGAAAATTATTGTTCCTCCTGCCCTGTGTGTCAGAGGTCGGCCCCGATGCCACACTTCCGTAGCCCGCTGGTCCCTCTACCCATCATTGAGGTCCCGTTTGAGAGAATCGCAATGGATTTGGTAGGTCCTATAATCAAGTCCGCTAGGGGGCACCAGTACATATTGGTTATAATGGACTATGCCACCCGTTATCCAGAAGCGATCCCTCTCAGAAATACCTCGGCCAAAACCATAGCCAAAGAGCTATCTCTTGTTTTTAGCCGGGTGGGTATTTGTAAAGAACTGCTTACGGACCAAGGTACACCCTTTATGTCCCGGGTTATGAAGGAGCTGTGTAAATTGTTCAAAGTGACGCAATTACGTACATCTGTGTATCACCCCCAAACCGATGGGCTGGTTGAAAGATTCAACAAAACCCTAAAACAAATGTTGAAGAAAGTGGTGGATAGGGATGGAAAGGATTGGGACTGTCTACTTCCTTATTTGATGTTTGCTATTAGGGAGGTGCCCCAATCCTCTACGGGATTCTCCCCCTTTGAGTTACTGTATGGGAGACACCCAAGAGGGCTGTTGGATATTGCCAAGGAAACTTGGGAAAGTGAGAGTTCTCCCCACAGGAGTGTGATTGAGCATGTCGCCCTGATGCAAGATCGAATTGCACAGGTAATGCCCATCGTGAAGGAACATTTGGCCCAAGCGCAGTTGGCACAGCAGAGAGTGTACAACCGTGGAGCCAAGACCCGTACCTTTTCCCCGGGGGATAGGATATTGGTACTTGTCCCTACGGTTGAAAGTAAATTCCTTGCCAAATGGCAAGGCCCCTACGAGATAATGGAAAAAGTGAGCGAAGTGAATTACAAGGTCAGACAACCAGGAAGGCGAAAGCCCGAACAGATCTATCACGTTAATCTGTTGAAAGCCTGGAGGGATAGAGAGTCCCTAGTCGCAGACACTTGGTCACCAGCTCAAACTGGTTGCGTGATTCCTGAGGTTGGAATCGCAGCCACCTTGTCACAACCCCAACAACAGGAGGTTAAGGAGTTTGTGCTTCGCAACAAGGAGGTATTCTCTGAGCTGCCGGGACAAACATCTGGGGTAGAGCATGACATTATTACCCCGCCCGGTGAAAGGGTGAAGTTAAAACCCTATCGGATCCCAGAGGCCCGACGGGAGGCAATACGGGAGGAAGTACAGAAAATGCTGAACTTAGGGGTGATAGAGGAGTCCCAAAGTGATTGGTCTAGTCCCATTGTGTTGGTGCCTAAACCGGATGGGAGCTGGCGATTTTGTAACGATTTTCGTCAGTTGAACAAAGTTACAAAATTTGACACCTACCCCATGCCACGTATAGATGAGTTGATCGACCGGCTGGGAACAGCCCGATACATGACGACTCTTGACCTCACAAAAGGGTATTGGCAAATCCCCCTGGCCAAGTCAGCCAAAGAGAAAACCGCATTTGTAACCCCAGACGGGGCGTTCCAATATAAAAGAATGCCGTTCGGGTTACAGAATGCGCCGGCCACATTCCAGCGGAAAATGGACCAGATGCTGAGGCCCCATCGGAAGTATGCTGCGGCTTACCTGGATGACGTAATTGTCCATAGCACAGATTGGGCCTCACATCTGCCAAAAGTGCAAGCAGTCCTGGACTCTGTTCGGGAAGCAGGGTTTACGGCTAACCCCAAGAAGTGTACCATTGGGCAGGAGGAGGCCAAATATCTTGGGTACACCATTGGGAGGGGAGTAATAAAACCCCAACTCAACAAAGTCGAGGCCATCCAGAGTTGGCCACGTCCCAACAGCAAGAAGCAGGTACGAGCCTTTCTGGGAATCGCTGGGTATTATCGGCGATTCATTCCCCACTTTGCTTCTAAGGCTGTGCCCCTAACCAACCTGACGAAGGGGAAAGGGTCGGTCATGATTAAATGGACCCCCGAGGCTGAGGCAGCATTCCAATTCTTGAAACAAGCCTTATGTAGCCAGCCAGTGTTGTACTCACCCGACTTCTCTAGAGACTTTGTCGTACAAAGTGATGCGTCAGATGTGGGGTTAGGAGCAGTATTGTCCCAGGTCTGGAACGGGGAAGAGCACCCAGTCATTTACCTCAGCAGGAAGTTGAAGTCCCATGAGGTAAATTACGCCACCGTTGAAAAGGAGTGTTTAGCGGTGAAGTGGGCTCTAGATTCCCTTCGGTACTACCTGCTAGGTAGGCACTTTGACATGGTTACGGATCACGCTCCGTTAAAGTGGATGGCTCAAAACAAGGAAACAAATAGAAGAGTGAATAGGTGGTTCCTGGCCCTCCAGGAATTCAACTTCACAGTAAAGCATCGCCCTGGCGTTCAAATGGGGAATGTGGATGCTTTGTCTCGAGTACATGAATGCCTGATTGCTGGTGTTCCAACCCCGAGGTTAAAACAAGAGGGGGGGGTATGTGACAGCAGGAAGGTAAAGTCACCTGGTTGCATCCAGGGGGGTAGATATATTTCGCCCAGATTCAGGCTTTACGCCGATTTATACAGCTAGGTGGAGAGTTGTATAAGCCCAGCTGAGACTAGTGGGCTCATTGATGACTCATACCTCTAGGGAGAGGGCTGGGCGTCGTGCAGACAGGGAGTTGATGAGGCCAGCTGAAGCTTGTCAGCTCATTTAGGCCTCTATAAAAAACTCCCAGATTCATTAGATGTTAGCTCATGCCTGGAAGCAGACCTGTGTGGACTGTCTAGGGAGAGTGAACCCCTGTGCGGTGAGAGAAAGCCTGTGTGGCTATATTTTGCTTGGACATTTAAAACCAGGGACTAGGACAGCACTAGGCTGATCCCAGTTGTTAGTTAGGAAACCTGTATGTTTAGTCAGAGGTCAAGTTGACCAGGATTTATTTTGTTTGTTTTTTTTGCTTTGCTGTGTTTTTGTCACTGTAAATAGAAAATAAACGGCACCTTTTTGATTTTGAAAACCACAACCTCCGTCTGCTGGGCCTGTTTTTGTGTGGGGAGCCCATCCCGGGGGTCACACACACCCGCTGCCGAGCTAACCCCCTCACACACACTATAGCACAAGGAGAATTTCACTCACTTTCCTTCTTGTCCCTAGAAACAAGGATTATCACAGTGAAAGAAACTGACACTCTCCCTACCTATAGTTTTCTGTCCCTAGAAAAAATGTTTTTTTAAAGCACACTATAGCACAAGGAGAATTCCCTCACTGTTTTTCCCTGTCCCTAGAAACAAGGATTCGCACAGTAAAAGACATTGACACTCTCCCTACCTATAGTTTTCTGTCCCTAGAAAAAATGTTTTTTTAAAGCACACTATAGCACAAGGAGAATTCCCTCACTCTCCTTCCCTGTCCCTAGAAACAAGGATTCGCACAGTAAAATACACTGACACTCTCCCTACCTATAGTTTTCTGTCCCTAGAAAAAATGTTTTTTTAAAGCACACTATAGCACAAGGAGAATTTCACTCACTTTCCTTCTTTGTCCCTAGAAACAAGGATTATCACAGTGAAAGAAACTGACACTCTTCCTTCCTATAGTTTTCTGTCCCTAGAAAAAATGTTTTTTTAAAGCACACTATAGCACAAGGAGAATTCCCTCACTGTCCTTCCCTGTCCCTAGAAACAAGGATTCGCACAGTAAAAGACACTGACACTCTCCCTACCTATAGTTTTCTGTCCCTAGAAAAAATGTTTTTTTAAAGCACACTATAGCACAAGGAGAATTTCACTCACTTTCCTTCTTTGTCCCTAGAAACAAGGATTATCACAGTGAAAGAAACTGACACTCTTCCTTCCTATAGTTTTCTGTCCCTAGAAAAAATGTTTTTTTAAAGCACACTATAGCACAAGGAGAATTCCCTCACTGTCCTTCCCTGTCCCTAGAAACAAGGATTCGCACAGTAAAACACACTGACACTCTCCCTACCTATAGTTTTCTGTCCCTAGAAAAAATGTTTTTTTAAAGCACACTATAGCACAAGGAGAATTCCCTCACTGTCCTTCCCTGTCCCTAGAAACAAGGATTCGCACAGTAAAAGACACTGACACTCTCCCTACCTATAGTTTTCTGTCCCTAGAAAAAATGTTTTTTTAAAGCACACTATAGCACAAGGAGAATTTCACTCACTTTCCTTCTTTGTCCCTAGAAACAAGGATTATCACAGTGAAAGAAACTGACACTCTTCCTTCCTATAGTTTTCTGTCCCTAGAAAAAATGTTTTTTTAAAGCACACTATAGCACAAGGAGAATTCCCTCACTGTTTTTCCCTGTCCCTAGAAACAAGGATTCGCACAGTAAAAGACACTGACACTCTCCCTACCTATAGTTTTCTGTCCCTAGAAAAAATGTTTTTTTAAAGCACACTATAGCACAAGGAGAATTTCACTCACTTTCCTTCTTTGTCCCTAGAAACAAGGATTATCACAGTGAAAGAAACTGACACTCTTCCTTCCTATAGTTTTCTGTCCCTAGAAAAAATGTTTTTTTAAAGCACACTATAGCACAAGGAGAATTCCCTCACTGTCCTTCCCTGTCCCTAGAAACAAGGATTCGCACAGTAAAACACACTGACACTCTCCCTACCTATAGTTTTCTGTCCCTAGAAAAAATGTTTTTTTAAAGCACACTATAGCACAAGGAGAATTCCCTCACTGTCCTTCCCTGTCCCTAGAAACAAGGATTCGCACAGTAAAAGACACTGACACTCTCCCTACCTATAGTTTTCTGTCCCTAGAAAAAATGTTTTTTTAAAGCACACTATAGCACAAGGAGAATTTCACTCACTTTCCTTCTTTGTCCCTAGAAACAAGGATTATCACAGTGAAAGAAACTGACACTCTTCCTTCCTATAGTTTTCTGTCCCTAGAAAAAATGTTTTTTTAAAGCACACTATAGCACAAGGAGAATTCCCTCACTGTTTTTCCCTGTCCCTAGAAACAAGGATTCGCACAGTAAAAGACACTGACACTCTCCCTACCTATAGTTTTCTGTCCCTAGAAAAAATGTTTTTTTAACCACTTGACCACTGGGCACTTAAACCCCCTTAATAACCAGACCAATTTTCAGCTTTCGGTGCTCTCACATTTTGAATGACAATTACTCAGTCATACAACACTGTACCCATATGAAATTTTTGTCCTTTTTTTCACACAAATAGAGCTTTCTTTTGGTGGTATTTAATCACTGTTGGGTTTTTTATTTTTTGCGCTATAAGAGAAAAAAGACTGAAAATTTTGTAAAAAAATGATTTTTTTTTCGTTTCTGTTATAAAATTTTGCAAATTACTATTTTTTCTTCATAAATTTTGGCCAAAATTTATACTGCTACATATCTTTGGTAAAAATAAGTACAAATTGGTGTATATTATTTGGTCTTTGTGAAAGTTATAGAGTCCACAAGCTATGGTGCCAATATCTGAAAATTGATCACACCTGAAGTACTGACGGCCTATCTCAATTCTTGAGACCCTAACATGCCAGAAAAGTACAAATACCCCCCAAATGACCCCTTTTTGGAAAGAAGACATTCCAAGGTATTCAGAAAGAGGCATTGTGAGTTTTTTGAAGTTGTCATTTTTTCCCACAATTCTTTGCAAAATCAAGATTTTTTTTTTCTCTTTTTTTTTTTTCACAAAATTGTCATATTAGCAGGTTATTTCTCACACACAGCATATGCATTCCACAAATTACACCCCAAAACACATTCTGCTATTACTCCCGAGTATGGCGATACCACATGTGTGAGACTTTTACACAGCGTGGCCACATACAGAGGCCCAACATGCAGGGAGCACCTTCAGGCGTTCTGGAGCACCAAGGCCAATTCTGACATTTCTCTCCTACATGTAAAAATCATCATTTATTTGCTAGAAAATTACATAGAACCCCAAAACATTATATATGTTTTTTTAGCAAAGACCTTAGAGAATATAATGGTGGTTGTTGCAACTTTTTATCTCGCACGATATTTGCGCAGCAATTTTTTTAACGCGTTTTTTACGGAAAAAAAATGTTTTGTGCTTAAAAAAAAAAAAAAACAGTAAAGTTAGTCCAATGTTTTTGCATAATGTGAAAGATGAAGTTACGCCGAGTAAATAGATACCTAACATGTCGCCCTTAAAAATTGCACACACTCGTGGAATGGCGCCAAACTTCGCTACTTAAAAAATCCCCATAGGCGACGCTTTAAATATTTTTACTGGTTACATGTTTTGAGTTACAGAGGAGGTCTAGGGCCAAAATGATTGCTCTCGCTCTAACGTTCGCAGAGATACCTCACATGTGTGGTTTGAAAACCGTTTTCATATGTGGGCGGGACTTACGTATGCGTTCGCTTCTGTATGCGAGCTCACGGGGACAGGGGCGCTTTAAAAAAAAAAAAAAATTTATTCTTCATTTTACTTTATTTATTTTAGTTTGACATGTTTTTCCGCCCTAAACATTTTTTTGATCACTTTTATACCTATTACAAGGAACGTAAACATCCCTTGTAATAGGAATATGGCATGACAGGTCCTCTTTACAGTGAGATATGGGGGGGGGGGGGTGTCAATAAGACCCCACATCTCACCTCTAGGCTGGGAAGCCTGAAAAAAATACAAAAAAAAAAAAACAACAATCCTGGCTTTGATTGTAGCGGTGAGTCGGTAGAAGCACCGGAGGGCGGCGGGGGGGGGGGACATCCCCTCTCGCCTCCCGTAAGAATGATCAAGCGGTGGAACAGCCGCTATGATTGTTCTTATGGTGTAGGGAATCGCCGGCTGAAAAAGCCGATATCTGAATGATGCCTGTAGCTGCAGGCATCATTCAGATATCCCCGCACAAAGTCAAGGACGTCATATGACGGCCGGAGGGCGGGAAGTGGTTATTGCAGAGTATTGCCGGGCATTGCGGAGTATTGCCGGGCATTGCGGAGTATTGCCGGGCATTGCGGAGTATTGCAGGGCATTGCGGAGTATTGCGGTGTATGGCAGGGTATTGCGGTGTATGGCAGGGTATTGCACGGGTATTGCACAGGGTATTGTGGAGGGTATTGCACAGGGTATTGTGGAGGGTATTGCAGAGTATTGTGGAGGGTATTGCAGAGTATTGTGGAGGGTATTGCAGAGTATTGTGCAGGGTATTGCAGAGTATTGTGCAGGGTATTGCAGAGTATTGTGCAGGGTATTGCAGAGTATTGTGCAGGGTATTGCAGAGTATTTTGCAGAGTATTGCGCAGGGTATTGCAGAGTATTTTGCAGGGTATTGCAGAGTATTTTGCAGGGTATTGCAGAGTATTGCGCAGGGTATTGCAGAGTATTGTGCAGGGTATTGCAGAGTATTGCACCAGGGTATTGCAGAGTATTGCACCAGGGTATTGCAGAGTATTGCACCAGGGTATTGCAGAGTATTGCACCAGGGTATTGCAGAGTATTTCGCAGGGTATTGCAGAGTATTTCGCAGGGTATTGCAGAGTATTTCGCAGGGTATTGCAGAGTATTGCACCAGGGTATTGCAGAGTATTGCACCAGGGTATTGCAGAGTATTGCACCAGGGTATTGCAGAGTATTGCACCAGGGTATTGCAGAGTATTGCACCAGGGTATTTTGCAGAGTATTGGCAGGGTGTATTGCAGAGTATTGGCAGGGTATAGCACAGGGATGGCTGAGCAGGGATGGATGGATGGCTGGATCTGTGACTGCAATTGTCACAGATCCAGCCCACAGTGCTGCTGCTGCCATCCGCTCCCTCCCCCTCCCCTCTCACACTGTACCGATCGGTACAGAGAGGGGAGGGAGGAACCGGCGTCATCAAATGACGCTGGTCTGTTTACAAGTGATTGCTCCGTCATTTGACGGAGCGATCACGTGGTAAACGGCCGCTATCAGCGGCGATTTACCGCGATTCGTGATCCGCCGGGTCCAGAGTTTCCCGTGTGCGCGCCCCAGGGGGCGCGCGGGAGCGCGATTCTGGGAGGACGTTATATAACGTCCTCCCAGAGTTAAGCAACCACCCTGCCGCCGTTATTTGTCGGCAGGTGGTTGTTAAGTGGTTAAAGCACACTATAGCACAAGGAGAATTTCACTCACTTTCCTTCTTTGTCCCTAGAAACAAGGATTATCACAGTGAAAGAAACTGACACTCTCCCTACCTATAGTTTTCTGTCCCTAGAAAAAATGTTTTTTTAAAGCACACTATAGCACAAGGAGAATTCCCTCACTGTCCTTCCCTGTCCCTAGAAACAAGGATTCGCACAGTAAAACACACTGACACTCTCCCTACCTATAGTTTTCTGTCCCTAGAAAAAATGTTTTTTTAAAGCACACTATAGCACAAGGAGAATTCCCTCACTGTCCTTCCCTGTCCCTAGAAACAAGGATTCGCACAGTAAAAGACACTGACACTCTCCCTACCTATAGTTTTCTGTCCCTAGAAAAAATGTTTTTTTAAAGCACACTATAGCACAAGGAGAATTTCACTCACTTTCCTTCTTTGTCCCTAGAAACAAGGATTATCACAGTGAAAGAAACTGACACTCTCCCTACCTATAGTTTTCTGTCCCTAGAAAAAATGTTTTTTTAAAGCACACTATAGCACAAGGAGAATTCCCTCACTGTCCTTCCCTGTCCCTAGAAACAAGGATTCGCACAGTAAAACACACTGACACTCTCCCTACCTATCCTTCTCTTTCCCTAAACTAAAGGAATCCAGGTTAAGCAAGAAAAAAATAAATGTCACTGTCCCTGCCTATGTTTCTCTTTCCCTGCTCCGGAACACACTACACTAGGCCGCCGTGCTGGCGGCCTTTTATAGTGTGGGGCGTGTACTAAACACCCTCAGCAATAATTGGCCACAGGCATCCTGCCTGTGGCCAATCATTGCTCTCCTCGCTGCCGGCGCTGTGATTGGCCAAGCATGCGGGGTCACAGTGCATGCTTGGCCAATCACAGCGCCTGGATGACACTGCGATGGCGTAGTGCATTGTGGGCCGTTCGCGTCACTCGAATTTGGCGCGAACGGCCCAAATCGTTCGATCTTCGTCGAACGATCGAACAGCCGATGTTCGAGTCGAACGTATGTTCGACTCGAACACGAAGCTCATCCCTACTGCTGGACTATTGCCGTAGCATCACCCCCTAGACAGGACTTTTCCCACTGTAGGGATTAGAGGTCACTTACTGGTCTGCTTGTTTGTTACCAAATTTATTCATTCATTTTCAACTGTTTCACATACTCAAAGTGTGTACTGTTTTTTTTTCTACATGGTTATTGTTGTAATATATACATTGTTGCAGTAAATATATCCTCTTCAGCCCCTAGTGAGTCAGAGAGGTTGGTGCTGCTTACAGAGTCCTGGGCTTATGGAACAGGAGACCAGAGAAGACAGCGGCTCCTTTGGGGGTAAGTGCTACACTTGTAGCCAAGAGGTGACAGCAAGGATGCTGCAGGAGATAACCAATACAAAAAAAAAAAAAAAATATTTAAAAAATCAATAGTTTATGATAAACATTCGATTAGGGTTTACATTTACTTTACATTTTCTTTCATTCAAAAATGTGAACCCTTCCTCCACTACCTTCTCATTGCACTTTATACAATTATAAATAAGGAACTACAGTAGTTTTGTCATATGGGCACCTCTGCAACTCTACAGGCTCATTGTGGATATGTGACATCTTTCTTGTGTGTCCTCTTGTAAAGACAATGCACACATTGGCTGCAAGACCCACCTATTGCCTCTCTCTGCCTAACCTATTAATGAGGGCTGGATTTATGACATGCACAGTCTGATTTTACTTGTGCCTGCAGAGTTTTTTCATGCATGCGGCTGCTAAGGGAAAGTCTTTACAGGTATATGCTTGCATGATGGGGGAGATCTTTATAATGATGTGTTATGCGGCTCGATTAGGGGGAACTTTAACCCCAACCAAAATCAAATAAATACGCATTTTCAAGCTTCCAAAAAAGTCTATGGGCCCAAAAACACGCATTTCTGCCCCAAAGACGCTCATGTACTTTATCAAGCTTTATGTTACAGGCGACACAGCACTCAGGTGTGAATGAGCCCATTTGGAAATCACACAACAACATGTCTAGGTGTGAATGGGGGCTTTCAGAATTGCAGGCCAGACACAAATATCAAAGAAATAAAGATGGCAAAAACACTTTTCGACTTCACCTCAAAAACAGAAGCAAAACTCTGGCAGTCAGAGCAGTTTTGGATCAGAGAAGCTATACTAGCATGCTATAGAGTCTAGGTGCTCTGCAAGAAACATTTTTTATTGTATTATTGTTATTATAATACTTGACAATTTCATTTCCTTTCTTCCTGCAGTGCCAACAAAGCATTACAATCTCTGGCCTCCTCGACACCGAACGAAACAGGCCAATCGGTCTACAGGGGATCCCTTCCGCCTATTAGAAACACAAGCAAATGCCAGGGAGACACACAGCCCCACCAATATGTGTCCTCAGCTTGACAGGACCTGGTCAATGTCCCACTGCTGAGGGTCGTGGTAATTTACGTCCACTCTGTGTACTTTAACTTATCTGTGCTCTAGCTGGCTGGTCTCTTTCAGTCAGCCTGTCTCCTTGCAGGCTGTGAGACTTTCCTGACTGAGGGACTAAGTGGGAACTGGCTGCTTTCCTCCTGCCAAGTTCCCTAGCCTCACCAATAACAACAAACACAGCAACCCCATTCCAAGGCCCAGCAGACACTGCACTACGATTTAGCTGCATGCCTCAGCTCTCCTAAATTTATTTCCAGCAGCTCCTTGCCTCATTTGGGCTCCTCTGGGCAGAGTAGAAGGCTAATTGTTAATTACTCTTAGTGGATGTCTTTGATGTCACTTATGCAGTGTTACGCTACTAAGGCCTGGCAGAGCAGTCAGAGTTTGGTTTGTGGATTTTTATCCCACAATTCCTCGGGGATACATTAGTTCACCACTCTGCAAGTACACATCGATTTGTGTAACAACATAACTGCAACATGTTGTAATCTGCTTTCTTTCTCTCTGCTCCATGTCATCATTTATTAGTCTCTCTCCAAGCAAGCTTACAAGTGATTAAATGCACAAACAATACATTTTTTTACAATTTAATTTGTGGCAAAGCTACATGGAGACTGTGATTACGGGATGACATACAAGACATTTCTTGATGAGGACACATGTATAAGACTGTAGTAAGGCAATAGCAGAAAAACTGAAATATAATGTATTAGAATTCATTTTCTCAAACTGCCACAGTTTATTACCTAACTCCATTCATGTTAATGAACACAGGGGCGGCCCGTCCATTAAGGGCGCATGGGCGCCGCTCCCCCCCCCCCCACTTAGTCCATCACGCCTTCGCTATCCTTGCGTCCAGCCGATTTCAGGACACCGGCGCATGGATTCCAATGCAGAGGGGCTGTTTTTTTGAAGCACCGATTAGAGGCTCTAATAGGCTTCAATATAGGGTGGTCTCAGGTCGCAGAGAGTGCGCTCCGAGCCCACCCAGGTGTGTTACAACAGAGAATCAATATTCGCTTTTGTAACACTGATCCTCCTCCCTGCCAATCAGGAAAAGGGGTTTGACACCTGTCACCTGATTGGCTGAAAGGACAGGTTATTCTATTGGACTCCTAGGAGGAGGAGCTAGAAGCCACCATGGAGGAGAGGACACTAGGAGCCAAGCCGCTTTACCACGCTGCCTGACATCCGCCACCGCCACAATGGGGTAAAAGCACAAGGAGAATTCCCTCACTGTTTTTCCCTGTCCCTAGAAACAAGGATTCGCACAGTAAAAGACATTGACACTCTCCCTACCTATAGTTTTCTGTCCCTAGAAAAAATGTTTTTTTAAAGCACACTATAGCACAAGGAGAATTCCCTCACTCTCCTTCCCTGTCCCTAGAAACAAGGATTCGCACAGTAAAATACACTGACACTCTCCCTACCTATAGTTTTCTGTCCCTAGAAAAAATGTTTTTTTAAAGCACACTATAGCACAAGGAGAATTTCACTCACTTTCCTTCTTTGTCCCTAGAAACAAGGATTATCACAGTGAAAGAAACTGACACTCTTCCTTCCTATAGTTTTCTGTCCCTAGAAAAAATGTTTTTTTAAAGCACACTATAGCACAAGGAGAATTCCCTCACTGTCCTTCCCTGTCCCTAGAAACAAGGATTCGCACAGTAAAAGACACTGACACTCTCCCTACCTATAGTTTTCTGTCCCTAGAAAAAATGTTTTTTTAAAGCACACTATAGCACAAGGAGAATTTCACTCACTTTCCTTCTTTGTCCCTAGAAACAAGGATTATCACAGTGAAAGAAACTGACACTCTTCCTTCCTATAGTTTTCTGTCCCTAGAAAAAATGTTTTTTTAAAGCACACTATAGCACAAGGAGAATTTCACTCACTTTCCTTCTTGTCCCTAGAAACAAGGATTATCACAGTGAAAGAAACTGACACTCTCCCTACCTATAGTTTTCTGTCCCTAGAAAAAATGTTTTTTTAAAGCACACTATAGCACAAGGAGAATTCCCTCACTGTTTTTCCCTGTCCCTAGAAACAAGGATTCGCACAGTAAAAGACATTGACACTCTCCCTACCTATAGTTTTCTGTCCCTAGAAAAAATGTTTTTTTAAAGCACACTATAGCACAAGGAGAATTCCCTCACTCTCCTTCCCTGTCCCTAGAAACAAGGATTCGCACAGTAAAATACACTGACACTCTCCCTACCTATAGTTTTCTGTCCCTAGAAAAAATGTTTTTTTAAAGCACACTATAGCACAAGGAGAATTTCACTCACTTTCCTTCTTTGTCCCTAGAAACAAGGATTATCACAGTGAAAGAAACTGACACTCTTCCTTCCTATAGTTTTCTGTCCCTAGAAAAAATGTTTTTTTAAAGCACACTATAGCACAAGGAGAATTCCCTCACTGTCCTTCCCTGTCCCTAGAAACAAGGATTCGCACAGTAAAAGACACTGACACTCTCCCTACCTATAGTTTTCTGTCCCTAGAAAAAATGTTTTTTTAAAGCACACTATAGCACAAGGAAAATTTCACTCACTTTCCTTCTTTGTCCCTAGAAACAAGGATTATCACAGTGAAAGAAACTGACACTCTTCCTTCCTATAGTTTTCTGTCCCTAGAAAAAATGTTTTTTTAAAGCACACTATAGCACAAGGAGAATTCCCTCACTGTCCTTCCCTGTCCCTAGAAACAAGGATTCGCACAGTAAAACACACTGACACTCTCCCTACCTATAGTTTTCTGTCCCTAGAAAAAATGTTTTTTTAAAGCACACTATAGCACAAGGAGAATTCCCTCACTGTCCTTCCCTGTCCCTAGAAACAAGGATTCGCACAGTAAAAGACACTGACACTCTCCCTACCTATAGTTTTCTGTCCCTAGAAAAAATGTTTTGAATTTGTGAATGAGCCCATTTGGAAATCACACAACAACATGTCTAGGTGTGAATGGGGGCTTTCAGAATTGCAGGCCAGTCACAAAGATCAAAGAAATAAAGATGGCAAAAACACTTTTCGACAATGGGGTAAATGCCGGACTGACTGGCAAACAGCGGGGGTGCCGCAGGTGCAGCTCGGGGGGATGGGTGGTTGTTTCAAAAAAAAAACACCAGCCGCCACTGAACACTACCATATGATCAGAAAAATTGTGTGGCCCCAAAATCTGGGATCCTCTCTAAATATCCCCCTACTTCAAACTGTGCACAATACAACAAATTTAAGAGATAAATATATTTATTTATATTCTGTGATGAAAGATGTTGAGCATGGAACTGAAGGATCTCACTGAACTGTTTAGACTGTTCATGTGCTGGATGCAGTACTAGAAAATGCAAGTGTTTATACAGTTGTAAAACCAAAAAAAACATTTTAAAGCGCTAGCAAACACCACATGGTGACTTGTACCTATGATAAGCTTATACTAAAGCATACCTGTAGGTACAAGGAACATCTCCTAAACGTGCACCTTTTAGGAGATATTTCTATTTCTGCAAACAGTGACGCATGTGCACTGCTCTCAGTATGCCGCCCCTTCAGAGCGCTGTGCCGTGCCCGCGACTACCGTGTGCATGTACAGAAGTGACGTCATCACGGCTCGGCCATTTAAACGGCTGGAGCCTGCAAACCCGGAAGGAAGACCGGGTGAAGATGGAAGCCCTGTCAGTGCTGAGTCTATGCTTAATCAAGATCAACAGGTATTTTCTGTACTGTACTTGAAAATGTTGTTAGCCTGAAAAAAAACAGAGAACAAATGCAGCTGTCACATATAAGGACTAGCAAAATAGGACAAGCCGCAATATATACAATTACAATATATACAATTTTTTTGGGGGTCCAAATACCCTTTAAAGGAGAAGTACAACCAAACGAGCTTTGTTCATCCAGTACTACTGTGACCCTCTGTTAGCTGACGTCACTGCAGAAAGCTATTTTATCGATATATTGAAGAAACATTTACCGTCTATACTCGAGTATAAGCCGAGTTTTTCAGCAAATTTTTTCGTGCTGAAAATGCCCCCCCTCGGCTTATACTCAAGTCACCTTTTTGCGCCTAATCTCCCAGACTTTGGAGAGCCGGAAACTTGGCACACATATAGCCCCACTCTTCCTCTACAAGTGTGCAAAGTTTGTTGTCTGTGGGACCTAAGGCCGGGGAGCACAGTTTTTACAAACCCGGGCACTCCTTCCATAGACTCCCATGTTAAAAGGTAATTTCTCTGGTGACTTTGGGGACCCGGTACCGGCCGGTCGTAGGTCCCCTGGACCCGAAACTTGGCACACATGTAGCCCTATTTCTCCTCTATAAGTGTGCAAAGATTTTTGTCTGGGGGACCTACGGCCGGGAGTAGCGATTTTTCAAACCTGGGCACCCCTTCTATAGACTCCCATGTTAAACGTCAGTCTAGTCATGGGCACAGTGAGGCATGCACATGGACACAGTGAGGCAAAGTGAGGCATGCAGATGGACACCCTAGGCTTATACTCGAGTCAATACATTTTCCCATTTTTTTGTGGTAAAATTAGGTGCCTCGGCTTATATTCGGGTCGGCTTATACTCGAGTATATACGGTATTCTAAATCTGGTGGGTTAAACGGAGATATGATTGCTATAAGGGGTTTGAGACCAATTATGGATTAGGTTTGGATTCTAGTTGGTTGGGATCAGTACTTTCCTGATGGGTGTCCAGATATGAGTTTGTTAGTGGAGGCAGCCTGGAAGATCCCTGTTTTTATTATTTGTGATAGAATGGATACCTAATGAATGTGAAACACTTGTAGAAGCAAAGAGACTGGAACCGCTATTTGGTTATTTGCAATTGGACTTGAATGGATGATCGGACTGGTATATGCAAATTTTCTATTTGGAACACTAGTATTATATGATTATTGTAAATATATATATTCACACAGTGGGAGAGGTTTACTAAAACTGGTGCACACGGAATCTGGTTCAGCAGTGCAAAGTAACCAATCGGCTTCTAACTTCAGCTTGTTCAATTAATCTTTAAAATAAAACCTAGAAGCTGATTGGTTACTATGTACAGCTGCACCAGATTCTGTGTGCACCAGTCTTAGTAATTTTCCCCACTGACTATTAAGACCCCTTTGACACTAGCAGCGCCCGGCCACTAGCGCTAAAGTGCGGCTTATTTTTGCGGTGCTTTAGCGTTGTTTTAGCAGCACTTTTGCAGGGCTTTTCGGCTGCTAACAGGGCGTTTTTTGCCCAAAAAAGGGTAAAAAGTCCCATTTTGCGGCACTTTGAAATCGCTTTTTTTAGGCACTTTGGAAGCGCTGCCGATTAATTGCAATGGGCAGGGCATTTTGGGAGCGCAATTTAAGCACTCCCAAACCGCCCCAAAGATGCTGCTTGCAGGACTTTTCATAATGTGCCGCAAGTGCACCTTCCCAGTGTGAAAAGACACACTTCAATGAATGGGAGACGGTTTTCAGGTGCTTTTCAGAGGCTATTTCAAGCGATAAAGCGCCTGAAAATCGCCTTAGTGTGAAAGTAGTCCTAATCATCTGATTATAATCATCTGGTTTTGATTGACAACTTTTTCGTTGCATTTTTGAAAGATTGATTGAAATCCCATTTCCCATTTATGGTGCATCAATGGTTAATTGCCACTTGGTGGTACCATTTTTTTCTGTTCGTGTTTGTATACACATTGATTGCATAACAATGCATGCATGGTCACCATAAAAGATTCACAGGAAAGGGTGTGTATAATTATACAACCAAGACTTATTAGCTTTTTGTTCATCAATAATTTACTTTAAGGCTGGGTTTACATATATGCAAATTGGATGCGCTTTTAACTGCATCTAATTCACATAACATGTGAATGTGAACGGCTTTCAATGCAGCTGGTTCACACAATTGCGGGGAAGCTGCAGTGCGGTTTCAAAAAGGATCCTGTGCATTTTTGGGTCTGGTTCAGGTGTGATTTCAAGTAAAAATTTGCACCTGAATCGTGCCTGAACCGGTGAACAGAAATGTATATGTGTGTACCCAGCCTGACTGTTTTGTGTAGACATCATTTGTAGAGATGGCCTTGCGGTTTGCCCCGCGGTCGGTTTGCGGCGAATTTTGCGCATTCGCGGTTCGCCGCAAACCGGCGGACATATGGCGCTATTCGCGGCCGGTTCGCGCCCACCATATTCTGAATCTTTTACATTGTGGAACTTTGACCTATGACACATCCATCATGTGGTACAGGACAGCCAATGAGACATTTCAGCAGATGGACATACCCCCTACCTTATAAATAGACCTGATCTGGCTGCCATTTTACATTCTGTTATTTGTCAGCGTAGGGACAGGTTGCTGTGTGGAGCAGGGACAGACTGTAATCCTAGCTATTATGCCGCGTACACACGGCCGTTTTTCTCGTTGAGAAAAACGACATTTTTCCCATTCGACGAGAAAAACGATCGTCTGTGGGCTTTCTGTCGTTTTTTTCGACGAGAAAAACGGCATTAAAAACGACGAGAAAAATTAGAACATGTTCTAATTTTTCTCGTCGTTTTTTTCGACATGTTTTCCGCGGCAGTGTTTCCCATAGGGAAACACTGCCGCGGAGCCCACACGCGGTCGTTTTTTTCGACCAAAAAAAAAATGACATTTAAACCGCCCGTGTGTGGGGGGAACAAGCTGTTCCTCGTTTTTAACGTCGATTTTCTCGACTGTGTTTTCAAAAAATCGATCGTGTGTACGCGGCATTAGGTCCACAAAAGTCCTTTTAAGGACTGGTATAGGTGTACAATTATTTTGTGTGCAGTGTATAGGGGTGTAATACACTTTTAGTTAATTTCAATTGTGCAGCATTGGGACTGCAGTGCTGAGCGGTTCTGCGCTGTCTTTAGTCAGTGTAGGAAGGTTGCTGTGTGTGTACCAGCAGGGACAGACTCTACTAAAACAAAGGTCCTTCTAAGGACTGGTATAGGTGTACAGTCCACAAAAGTCCTTTTACGGACTGGTATAGGTGTACTATTTTGTGTGCAGTAAATAGGGGTGTACTACATGCATAAAATACTCCAGGAAGAATAGTATAGTGCGGTTTTGCAGCTGTCTTTAGTCAGTGTAGGAAGGTTGCTGTGTGTGTACTAGCAGGGACAGACTCTACTAAAACAAAAGTCCTTCTAAGGACTGGTATAGGTGTACAGTCCACAAAAGTCCTTTTACGGACTGGTATAGGTGTACTATTTTGTGTGCAGTAAATAGGGGTGTACTACACGCATAAAATACTCTAGGAAGAATAGTATAGTGCATTTCTACTGTGCAGCTTCTGAGCGGTTCTGCTGCAGCTCTTTTCTCGGTTTAGGTAGAAATTGCCCCTGTGTGTCGCAGGCACAGACTAGGGACTAAAATCGCTAACCAATAAAGCTCCCCAAAAGTTCATTTTAGGGACTGGTATAGGTGTACTATTTGGTGTGCAGTATATAGGGGTCTAATACACGCATAAAAAACTTTCAAACATACTATATAATATATACTATATACTATACTATATAATATATAGTGCATTTCAACTGTGCAGCATTTCTACTGTGCAGCTTCTGAGCGGTTCTGCTGCAGCTCTTTTCTCGGTTTAGGTAGAAATTGCCACTGTGTGTCGCAGGCACAGACTAGCGACTAAAATCGCTAACCAATAAAGCTCCACAAAAGTTCATTTTAAGGACTGGTATAGGTGTACTATTTGGTGTGCAGTATATAGGGGTCTAATACACGCATAAAAAACGTTCACATATAGGAAGAATAGTATAGTGCATTTCTACTGTGCAGCATTGTGACTGCTGAGAGGTTCTGCAGCGATACTACAAAGAGTGACAAACGCAATTAGAAAAAAGTATTATAACTGCTGTGATAGACCAGTGGCCCCCGAAAACGACAGTTTGAAGCGGGGTGTTATATACCTTCTTCCACATATACTGCCCTTCTCTACAGCCTTTTGTCACAGGGTCATTTAAAAAGATGACAGGCAGAGGAAGAGGCAGGCCCTTCCGCAGGGGTGGTAGGGGTAGGGCAGGAGCACCAGGCCAGAGCCAAGTTGGGAAGTTGCAGAAGGTGCGTTCGATTACGTCAAAGGACGCACCAGACTTGGTTGAGTGGCTCACTCGGCCTTACTCTTCTGCACCCTCCTCATCCTCTCTATCTGCACCCTCTTCACTCTCTGCTGTGTGCACCCCCAAAGACACTACCACCAACACCACTGCCACCATATACCCTCCGCTTGAGTCACAGGAATTATTTTCCGATCCATCACAAGACTTCTCTGATGCGCAGGCATTCTTGACATTGGATCAGGAAGAGGAGGTAGCAACAACCGCCACTCAGCAGTCTGACGACAGTACCCAGATCAGCCCAAGGATGTTGGTCCCCGCTGTTGCTGCCTACTCCGAGATCTCTAATGTTAGTGGTGGGGAAGGTGACGTAGATGATGATGTGTCTATGGACGTCACGTGGGTGCCCACAAGAGAGGACCAGGAGGGGAGTTCAGAGGGAGAGATAGACCAGCAGATAGGGAGGAGGGCCGGCGGAACTTACATTGCACAGGAGTGACAAACAAGACTGCTAATGTATCAGAACTCAGAGCGAGCCATCAACCATGTACGGTCACATCTGGCGCTCCCAGGACGCCGGCACATGGCTCCGCAGTGTGGGCTTTTTTTAACGTGTCCGCTGCTGACAATAGTGTTGCCATCTGCAGCCTTTGCAGTCAACGCATAAGTCGCGGTAAGCCCAACACTCACCTAGGGACGACTGCCTTAAGAAGGCACATGAACTCCCATCACCGAGCCTAGTGGGAGCAACGCCGTCAGAACCCACAAAGCCAAACTCCAGGCTCTCACCGTCCAGCCTCTTCTACTACTTCTCCTCTCTCTTCACAGTTGTCCTCCACTCCACCTTCCATCATCTCGTCCCCAAGTTTATCTGGAAAAGGCAGGCTTCCGTGGGCCAAATGTTCGAGCGTAAAAGAATGATGACGCCGGATAACCCTCTTGCCCAACGGTTGACCGCTGGCTTGTCAGAACTCCTAGCCCGCCAACTACTGCCACATAAACTGGTGGACTCGGAGGCCTTTCGAAAATTTGTGCCCATTGGAACACCACAATGGAAGGTCCCAGGAAGGAAATATTTCTCCCAGAAGGGCATCCCAGAGCTATATGGCCATGTTCAGCGGTAGTGATGAGCCGAACACCCCCGGGTTCGGTTCGCACCAGAACCCGCGAACGGACCGAAAGTTCGCACGAACTTTCGAACCCTATTAAATACAATGGATGCGAACGTTTGAAATCTAAAGTGCTAATTATAACGACTATTATGCATGTTATTGTCCTAAAAAGGGTTTGGGAACCCGGGTTCTGCACCAGGGGACATGTATCAATCAAAAAAAAAGTTTTAAAAACGGCCGTTTTTCGGGAGCAGTCATTTTAATGATGCATAAAGTGAAAAAAAAAGTCAAATATTCCTTTAAATATCGTACCTGGGGGGTGTCTAAAGTATGCCTGTGAAGTGCCACGTGTTTCCCGTGTTTAGAACTGTCCCTGCACAAAATTACATTTCTAAAGGAAAAAAAGCCATTTAAAACTGCTTGCGGCTTTAATGTAATGTCTGGTCCCGGTAATATGGATGAAAATCTTTAAGAAAAATGGCATAGCTACCCCATCACCCCCCCCCCTACCCCAGCCCATTACCAGCCCCTTTGGGTCTTGTATGGATATTAAGGGGAACCCTGCACACAAAATAAAAAAGGCCCTATATACTCTGAACAGCCGTATACAGGCGGTGCATACAAGACAGGGACTGTAGGTTTGTTCTTATGTAGAATCTGTTTGTAATTTTGAACAGGTACATTGTTTAAGTGTAGCTCCAGCAAGGAAATCTATTTTTAAGCTTTTTGGAAAACATAGGGAAGGGTTATCACCCCTGTAACATTTGTTTTGCTGTCTGTGCAGTGTGCACCTGTTCAGAACAGTTCACCTCACTTTCCGTCCTAATGACAAATGTTTTTTGAAAATTTGGGGTTTTTATTGAAACAAGAATTGGTGATAAAGCATCACTGGAGAGGAGACACTTTTTTTCCCATATTAATTCTTACAGGAGAGAATTTGCCTTCCTAGGGGTAGATTTCCTCTCACTTCCTGTTGTATCCTTCCGTTTGCAAGGAGGAGTCGTTTGTAAGTTGGATGTTTGAAAGTAGGGGCCTGCCGTATATACTCAGCTGAAATTTGCCCCTTACATGTTGGTGTTGCCACAAAACTGTGAGCCCTCACAGTTACTCTTGGTGGGCGCATGAATGGTCCCTGCTGTGAATTATTAGATCAAGAATTGTAATTGCATGCCCCTGTTGAACAGGGGCTGAAAAATTGGGCCATTGGTGGTGGTGGTGGTGTTGACACAACACTGTAAGGCCTCACAGTTACTCTTGGTGGGCGCAGGAATGGGCCCTACTGTAAATTATTAGATCAAGAATTGTAATTGCATGCCCCTGTTGAACAGGGGCTGAAAAATTGGGCCTTTGGTGGTGGTGGTGGTGGTGTTGACACAACACTGTAAGGCCTCACAGTTACTCTTGGTGGGCGCAGGAATGGGCCCTGCTGTGAATTATTAGATCAAGAATTGTAATTACATGCCCCTGTTAAACAGGGGCAGAAAAATTGGGCCTTAGGCACTGGTGCCACAACACTGCAACCCCTCACAGATACTGTACTTGGAGCACAGCAATGAGCCCTGTTGCAAAGTATTGCATCAAAAATTGTAATTACACGCCCCTGTTAAACAGGGGCTGAAAAATTGGGCCTTAGCCACTGGTGCTGGTGCCACGACACTGCAACCTCTCCCAGATACTCTAGTTGGAGTGCAGGAATGAGCCATGCTGCAAAGCATTGCATAAAAAATTGTAATTACTGAGGCTTCGATCAGTCCTCCTCCTCCTATTCCATCCTCCCTCTCCTCCTCGGCTGACTCCTCCTCTTCCGCTGCTACCGTCTCTTCTGCTGCGCCGCCCAAGATCCCCAGAACCTATTCGACGTGCCAGGTGAGACGTTGCCATGCTGTGCTGCATCTGTTGTGCCTGGAAGCCAAGAGCCACACTGGCCCTGCACTCCTTTCAGCTTTGCATTCACAGGCAGATCAGTGGCTAACAACGCTCAATTTGACAGTTGGTAAAGTGGTGTGCGACAACGGTGCCAATCTGCTGAGCGCGTTGAAACAGGGCAAAATTACACACGTGCCATGCATGGCACACGTCTTGAACTTGGTCGTGCAGCGATTCGTTGTCAAATACCCTGGGGTCCAGGACGTCTTGCGGCAGGCAAGGAAAATCTCGGCCCATTTCAGAAGATCTTACACGGCCATGGCTCGCCTTGCTGACATTCAGCGGCGACACAATCTGCCGGTCAGACGTCTTATTTGTGACTGCCCGACGCGATGGAACTCAACCTTGTATATGCTTGATAACTGCACGTTTCTGCTGGAGCAGCCTAACGACTACCTGTACGAACTCTGCGTCAGAACAGGTTCTGGGGATCTTGTTTTTTTTTCACCGCGTCAGTGGCTGCTCATGCGCGACGCATGCAGACTTTTGCGGCCATTTGATGAGATCACCAAACTGGTCAGTCGCAGCCATGGTGCCATCAGTGACATCGTACCTTATGCCTTCTTTATGGAGCGTGCATTGCGTTGTGTCATTGATCAAGCCGTCGAGGAGCAGGAGCAGGAAGATGAGGAAGTCGCAATGCTGGATGAATTCCCAGGGGGGGCTACTTTATCTGAGACAAGTCAACAACAGGAGTCTGAAGAGGAGTCAGAGGAGGATGGTGCCGGGGTGGATGAGGAGGAGCAAGAAGAGCATGCTTTAAACCTTTCTGGGATCCCTGCTGTTGTTGTTCGTGGATGGGGGGAGGAGATCGAGGACGACATTATCCTGGATGATGACGAGCAGGAGCCAGGCCACCACACTGCTTCCAGTTTAGTGCAAATGGGGGCCTTCATGCTCCAGTGTTTTAAGAGGGACCCCCGTATAAAAAGCATAAAGGGCAAGGACCATTACTGGGTGGCAACGTACTTGGACCCCCGGTACAAACAAAAAATGGCAGAAATGTTACCACCATCACAGAGGGCTGTCAGAATGGAGCACTTCCAGGCCTTGCTTCGAGAAATGCTGCATTCTGCTTTTGCGTGCGCTGGCAGAGGAATTTCCACTCCCAGAGGAACAGTTGTGGATACCAATCCAACAGCGCCTGCAAGAAGAGGGCGGTTTGAAGATGTCTTGGTCACTTCTGATATGAGATCATTCTTTCAGCCGACCCATCGACAGGTCTCATCCGGATCCAGCATCAGGGAACGCCTAGACCGACAAGTGTCCGACTACATCGGATTAACAGCCGATGTGGACGCTCTGAGAAGTGATGAACCCCTGGACTACTGGGTGGGCAGGCTTTATCTCTGGCCAGAGCTTGCACAATTTGCAATGGAACTGTTGGCTTGCCCCTCGTCCAGTGTCCTGTCCGAAAGGACGTTCAGCGCAGCAGGGGGGATCGTGACCGATAAGCGCACTCGCCTAGCTCACGACAGTGTTGACTACCTCACATTTATAAAAATGAATGAGGCATGGATCTCTGAGGAATTCAACACATGTGACCAGTAGACCATGTTTCATTCAAATTCCTCATGACAGGCCACAAATATCCACCACCACCTATAACAATTATTCATGGTCCCTGTCTTCTTGGGTAAATACAGCGGCATAAAAGGCCTTTTATGTCCGTTGAATGCCTAATTTTTGGGGCCTGTAGTGCCCGAAAATTATTTATCCTGTGAATGCCTAATGTACCTCCAGCCACAGAATTTAAAGTTCTTTGCTGTCAGATGAATGCCTGTTGGCTAATTTTTGGGGCCTGTACTGGCCGACACTTACTTCTTTATCCAGGCTGTGAATGCCTAATTTTTCAGACTGGAATTGAAAATCAATTGCGCTAAATTGTGGAACGGATGCGGACCCATTTTACAGACGTGTGAATGGACCCTATATGTATTTGACATGTATTTACCGGCTGCTGTCAGTTCTGGCTGATTTAGGCCGAGCTATTACAATAAAACCGAGCAATATTACAAAAAACGAAATAAACGTTATAACTGTATAAACGATTTATACAACTTATAAAAAAATAAAAACATTTATGGCAACTTTTCCAATAGCAGGATCATCTCATGCACCCCCTACATATCCTGGCCTTGCGTCTCTTCCATGGCCTTCATGCGCTCCTGAATTGACAAAAAATTTCAGATAAAAAAAGAATGCTTGTCGTTGTCGATCTCAAATTTGCTTAATACTTCTGTTATGTCATTGTCCATGTTGTGGGACTATGTGTGCACAGCTAGTAATTATTTTGTGGCTGCAAATATCACCTGGAGGTTTTTTAATGTTCGCCTCCCATTGAAATGAATGGGGCCCGCCGCGAACCCTCGGTTCGCGAACATTTACCCGCGATCACGTTCGCGAACCGTCACGGGAGATGTTCGTCCATCCCTAATCATTTGCACCTGTGGCTGCCTAAATAACCAATCTGATAGGATATAGTCACTTTTCAGCAGATTATTTTCCACCTTGCTCAGTAAGGCTGGATTCACACCTATGCAGTTTTAGTGCTTTTTGCATTTTTTCAGATTTGCACTACAGTCCATTTAACATGGTTTCCTATGGAACACGTTCTGTGGTGCAAATCTGCAAAATGCAAAGAGCACTAAAAATGCATAGGTGTGAATCCAGCCTAATTTTTTAATTGACTTTTTATCAAGTTGGCTGATACTTGATTAGCTAAAACATGGCTCAAAATTCAAGCTGTGTTTGGCCAGATTTAGTCTAGCTACCCTTTAATTAGAAGCACTGCATGACTGCATGTACTTGTTAGGGGTCTTTCACATGGGTGGCCCGCCTGGCGGCTCCGCTTTGCTGACCAGGGGATCGCTCTGCTGATCCCCGATGAGCAGGCGGATTACAGGTCCGTCTCCACTCACTGTGCAGAGATGGATCTGTCAGAGCCCCGCTGTCCTCTATGGGGAGATCGGATGAAAAGAGACCACATGTCCGTTTTCATCCGATCCTCCAGACGGATGGAAAGTAAGGTCACCATCCGTCTGGATTTCACAGACAGGATCGGATAGCAGCAGGTGTCAACGGACATGTCATTCGCTGCTCCATAGGAGTGAATGGAGGGTCCGATCAGGTCCGCCTGAAAAACTGACAAGCGGATCTGATCGGAAAGCCCATGTGAAAGGAGCCTTATGCCGCATACACACGACCGGATTTCCTGTCGGAAAAACCTTGAATGGTTTTTCTGATGGAATTTCGCTCAAGCTTGTCTTGCATACACACGGTCACACAAAAGTTTTCTGAACTTTCGACCGCCAAGAACGTGGTGACATACAACATTAAGACGAGCCGAGAAAATTAAGTTCAATGCTTCCGAGCATGCGTCAAATTGTTTCCAAGCATGCGTCGGAATTTTGCGCGTCGGAATTGCTACAGACATTCGGATTTCCCGATAGGAATTATTTCCATTGGGAAAATAGAGAACCTGCTCTCAATCTTTTGCTGGCGGGAATTTCGACAGCAAAAGTACGATGGAGCATACACACGGTCGAAATTCCCGTTCAAAAGCCCACATCTGACTTTTTCTGTCGGGAATTCCGACCGTGTGTACGGGACATTACACTGTCATTCAAAGGTACTTGTACAGTTAAACATGATGCTTGGTTACAAAAAAATACATAGACAGTTGCATATTTATAAAGTTGTGAATGTGACATTAACCATTTATTCACTGTAGGGGAATTATCCTGGTATGTATTTTAGGGACACCAAACATGTTACAATCTGATCTTTGTGTAGCGGGGTCTCCTTTAAGACTCCCAGGACTACCTTACCCAGAACCCCTTTCGGCAATGTTTCCACCGCAGAGACTCATGGGAGGGGACATATAAGGAGGAGGCGAGGCGGAGCTCGGCCTCTTTGGGACACAAGACTTCAGTGGGGAGATCTTCCTGTGCGGATCCGCTGTGGTGCAAGGCCTGAAGCCTGGGGCCTTGCGTTGCTACCCAAAAGAGCCTTCCACCCCATCTCGAGCCTGGGTGGCATCTGACTCGGTTTCTTCAACCGCTGCTGAGCCGGAGACCCGACCGCTGCAGAGGCTGTGTGTGGAGACACAGCAAGTGGAAGTTCCCGGACTGGGATCGCGTCCGGAGGGGTGAGCGAGCACATGCTCAATCCACAAATACTGTATACCATTGTTAGGCCTACAGACTGCCGTGGCCCACCAGTTCCTATTTCAGTTCTTTTTCCCCACTGGAGATCCATAGCAGAACTGAGTCAAACAGATCTCTAGTGGAGTGTACTGTGTTGGCATTTTTACCCCCCCCCTGGATTACAAATGTGTTCCTGAAATGTGCACCACCGTTTAAAGACTTGCATGCGAATAATTTTTCCCCCCTAGAGACTGAGTTATATGGTCAGGCCTGGCCATCTAGATAGTTTATTTAGTTGCTGTGCCATAGGGTGCATAGTGAGGTACTGTTACACATGGCACGTGTGCGCCATATCTTAATAGTTATAGTGTGACTATTGCTGCAGGGCTCTGCAGATAGATTCATGTGATCTGTTACAACTGTTGATTTTATTGCCAGGAGAAAGTAAATTCGTTATTCTTCTATCACTGCATTGGTGTCTGAATTTAACCATAGAGCATAAGATATATATATATATTACCCTAGACTAACTGTGCCAGAAGGGGGTCGAGTAAATTGCCGGGGGTTGGCGGAGCTGTCTTCAGGGCCCAAACTAAATCTGCGGCCCTCTTAACTGAAGGTATCGCTACATTTGTACAATCAACTTTAGATTTAAAAACAATGTAATATGGGGGCCTCCCTAATCTATTTAACCAATTTGTATCCCATTGGTCAGGCTTTTGCACTACATATTGTTAATAGATCCAAGGAAGATTGTACAATCAGATTGTAAAGTGTACAGAGAACTTAAGAAACAGTGACAGTGATAAATATTTAGTGAATACCACATTCACTACTTTATAAATATGTCATCATTGTTCTAGCAAGATATTCCTCTTGTCCATGTAAAATGCTGAGCTATTTCTATAGTAAGGTCCACAGCCCAGTCAAACAGGCTGAAAAAGCTCCCCTACCTTTGAATTTGGCAGGACCATGGACTGCTCTTAAAGCACCACCAAAAACCTTCAGCGGCATGCTGTTTTATTTGTCAGATGACATCCTAACCTGTCTGACATCCCACTAATAGAAAGGGTTATGAGTGTTCACAGACCTGTTGTAACATAGTAAAAACCAAACTGAAATCTACTGTTAAACTGAAGCAAACAGAACCACAATAGAAGATATTTATGATGTGATCAGAGACTTCATGCATGATTTCCCAGTTACATGCCACACCTGTGTATCTGTAACCCAAGACTGTTGGTATACTTTTATTCATTTTATTAAGCTTATGATCTGGATTTCCAGGGATATTCCCTAAGTTGTATTACATCTGTTGGTTTTCCGGAACAAACATTTGGAACAGTGTAATTGTTCATGGGAGTATGTAGAGTGTAAGTTTTTATCAAATACTGCATGGTATATGAACATAATGTATATTTATACATTAGCTTGGTCAGTGACCTGTTTGGGACAGGTGTTAATGGAGATTTTCTTGAAAAACATATTGCAAGCTAGTAAGACCTTTTTTACCATGTAAATATTGCCCCTGTTCTATCATAAGGCTGGTCTGACCCTAACAAAACTTTTTGGTGATGTAGCACTTTCCCCTGTAGGAGCCTCTGGATACGACTGGTTTTCTGTTCTGCCACGATTCTTTAAGCTGCTCAGTCCCCACTGACACACCTGTGTAACTTAAATGTTAGTATGCTACCACTCACAAAATAACACAATAGGCTACAAGCAACTGGATGGTAGACTGAAAAAATGCAGTGCAGTTAAACAACACATGAATCAATAAACAGGCAACTAATCATGTTTAAATATGCTATACTAGATAATGCGAACACTGACCAATAAGATGGCTATCAATGGAACTGTAGGGATGCTAAATCAGATTATGACTGATGCAAACAGTGTTAAGGGTATTGGCATTAACTATCCCAAAAATAAAGGTCCTTGTTTCAACACTACACATACAGCCCCAATAATGAGTGGGTATATGTGTCCCTGACAAAGGGGATGTGAGTGGGGGTGGCTGCAAAGTACCTGGCGCCATAATGTTAGCTGGCTATCGTTGTGGCCCTTCTGTAAGGTGGTGCACGTCAAGCTGTCCCCTTAATACTGTGCAATGGTTGGCTGACGAGCTGCTAAGTAAAGGGCAGTCTCTATTGTCATTCACTGTGTGTGGCAAGGGATTAAGCTAAGTAGTTCTGCTCACCACCCCTGGCTCACAACAGGTCCGGTCCAGATCACTTGGCGGTTTATCCAAGCCCTCACAAACAGGTCCGCCCAATCAGGTCCTCACTGATGTTGGCACACTTATTAACAGGTCTCCCTAGCTCTGGTCTGGTTTTCTTCCCGCTGGCTGCTTGGAATGGAACTAACATTTCCAGACTCTGGGCGACCCACACGTAAGATACACATCATTATTGGTGCATATTAATGCAATCACCCAGCCTTTTTATAAGTGGACATTATTCCATCTATAACGTATTTTCAAATAAATTACATCAACATTAAGGTTCCCTATTTGGACCCTGGACTCTTCCTCTTTCCTTATTGTGCCTAGTGACTGAGATCTCTGTTATCTTGACCTGTGGTGTGGGTCCATTTACTGGTTCGGGTTTCCTTTCCTTGCCCCCGCTTTTTGGCTGTCATTCCAGGTGGCCGCTCTTATCTCCAGCCTCCTGGGCAATGCGGGGCCAGCACGGCCATTCTTCTTTGCTTTTAAAGGCTTTTAAAGTCTTGATGATACACATCAAGGCACCTGCTTCCACATGATATCATAAATACTTTCACCACTTGCTCCTGATGAAGAGGAACAAACGCATGACCTTGAAACGCGTTGGGTATCACTCCATACACTAGTATAGGAGTGATCTAAATTAGTGGTTTTGATTGCATGATGAACAATATGTTATACATTTTCTATCTATTTTTGTATCTTGTTGGACACAACCTATGCTGTGTCTTTTAGATGTTTGTATTAATAAAAACAATACTTTTTTAATTAATCTGTATACGCTCTTTCAGAGTCATTGCCCTTTAAAGTCCCACTAGAGGGTATTATTTTTGGTTTCAGCTCTGGTCTCAAGACATAGCAACTCTCTGTGGCTCAGTCACTCACTCGGGTTCTCACAGGCGCTGTCCTCTGTCTCTAAGGCTATAGCAAGAATACCCAGCTCCATTCCCCACACACCAGGCTCTGCTCTCTGTGTAGGCATGAACAGCAACAAGCTGCATATGCTGGTTTGCCCAGATCTCTGCACAATTGCATGGGAAAAGCTCTGTCCTCTCCTCCTCTGTGTGCAGAGAATAATTGCTAATAAAATCCACAGCCCATTAGTCTTTTATGGCATAGTGCTTCTCAGCGGCTACATGTCCCATAATGCAGGTGCCTTCCACTACAGTGGCTCAAGCCACTGCTGCCAGGAGGGAGGGAGAGCAAGAGCGAGCAAAGAACACAAGGCCGCTCTGATTCTCAGTGTAGTGGCAAGAGGGGAGAGAGCCGCCTGAATGTCACTGTTTAAATAGTGGGGAGGCAGGTAGAGGATAACACAGCTGGCAGCACCTGGCTATATTGACAAATTGGGTAAGTCTGTGACCTGTAGGATACTACTATACATGACTGAGTGGTGGCTCTACTTGGTTATACTGCTGAACAGAGGTGCAAACATTAAAAAGCACTGTCCATAGTTCTGTTCTGTCATGTTCTGTTATTGTAGTGATAGTATTAGAGAGAGTGAGGCCAATTTACTAAAGAACAACAAAAAATTAGATACGTCTATAGCACAAATACTGTAGTTAAAAGCCTAATATGAATAGAAGCCAGAACCGAAGATAAGTCCTCCAAATATCCACAAGTAGTGAACTGAAAAATTAAAGTTGTTATAAAGGCAAAATATTTTTTACCTTAATGCATTCCCTGCATTGAAGTGGTAATAAACCCAAAGGCATATTGCATTTCCCAATTCTTAGATAGGATGCCTGCATTCATTTTCATTTTTAGGCTTTCTTTCTACTACTTTCATCTGGTGATCCAGCCAGTAAGGCTGTTGTTTTTTAAAAGAACAAGCCCTCTATCAGAATGTATCAGTTACAGAGATGAGGAAAACCATTTAACACAAGAAGGGGTGCTTACAATAGTCAGCTTTTATTTATTTATTTATATAAAACCTTTATTCCAAAAGGAAAAAAACAGCTAGAGATAGCTTCAATTTGTTAGTTTTTTTTTAAATCTTCTAGTACATCTAACACTCTTCCCCCCACAGACTGACAATGCTACTGTCCAAATGTGCCCCCTGTGCTCCTTCATCCAGAGTGGGGACACTGTAATACGGGAGGTGTATTACTGGCCAAATCACCAAGTTAATCAGGGGGAAATATCCTAAGAAAAGAAAGCTAATGCAGTCACCACATCTTATCATTGGCAAGCTGCAATATACCTGTATTTCATTTTTGGTTTTGGGTTTAATACTACTTCAAGGTAAAAAAAAATTCCCATAGCTCTTCTCCCCCCCCCCCCCCCATCTGTAAACACTTACCTGACACCACTCACGATCCAGCTCTGACCCCGCCAGCAGCCCCGCTCTCTTCATGTCCTGCATTCACATGCTTCACTGAGGGCAACAGGAGCCATTGGCCCAGCTCAAGAGTGCGCCCATAGCACAAGGCTTGGCTTGAGGGAACTTAAGAAGAGGAGCCTATATACTGGTGGTGGACACGGGTGTTTTTTCCAGTGGATTTGGTTTTCCTACTGCCTATCCCCCCACGGTCTACCTTCCTCCTTGGTCTTCAATCCTTCATAGGACACTTTGTTACACTGTCACCATTTTATTCATTTATGGACTTATATCACATGTGTATTTTTGTGGACATTTTATTGCCAGTATCACTGCTGGTTGCACATAATATATAATTTTGTTTAGCGCATCAGTTTTTGTTTAATCCAGCTGTATTTACAACTTATCAAGTAAAAGGTAGAGTCACTTCACTGGCCACTAATAGAAAAAGAGTCGCTTCTTCACTAGCCACTGAAATGGGGGGATGCAGTATCACTGGCCACCTATGAATATGGGGTGCAAATTTACTGGAATTGGAAAAAATGGGGCCATGTCACTGACGATCAAACAAAAATGGGGTACACTTCACTGGTCACTGATGGAAAGAAAAACAACTTTATTGACCACCAATGAAAATGGGGAGCCTCTTATCTGTCCAGCAACTGAGGTGGAGTGCTGCTTCACTGGCCACCAATAGAAATGGGGAACACTTTACTGGTCACTAGCAGAAATGGGGTGCCACTTCACAGGCCACTGAGGAAAATGGGGGACTGCTTCACTGCTATTAAAAGGAAATGGATGGCAGGCCTGGATCACATTACTTAAAACTAGACGAAAGGAGGTGGGAGGAGTAACATGGCGCCATAGTGCTGCGTGTTGCTGTAAGCTCCATGCGCTCTTCCAGGTGAACCGTAAGAAGGGGGGTTACCTCTCCACCGCTACAAGTGTCTGCCGCCGGTGAGCCCTGGAGCGAATTTGACGAGCGTGGATGTCAGCCGGAGTCGCGGTGTATAGCTGGTGCATAGCCGGGAGTGATGAGGGAGAAGCGAGGGGGGAGCAGGGCGGAGGTCTGACCGGACTGGGGCACCGATACTGGATGCGGAAAGCCGAGAAGCCAAAGAGTCCCCACGTGACTCTCGCTCGGGGCCCCCCGCCTCTGAAAGCAGGAGAATACCGGTAACGGAGAACTATAGCCGCTATACCGCGAGCCCCACACACACATATGCTTTTGCATAAGCGGTAAGACTGACTAAAGGAAATTGGGGCAGCCTGGGACCACAGATGGTAAGATGACCGACAATTTGTATACTCATCTTCCAGCATTCCCAATAGACTGTGTGATAATTTACATTGGTGGCTACCGACAATAAGAATTGGAAGGGAAAGGGAGATGCCTAGCAGACAGTGAGTGACAATCTACCTGTATGTATATAAAAAAGAATGTTGTGCAGAAGGAGTATAAGACTGTAAAAACTGAGACTCAAGGAGCTCACTGGAAGTGAATTGGGAGGGAACTGCATATACACATATATACATACTTATTCTACTCAAGGCTCCCCTATTGATCCTGTTTGATCCCGCTTTTCCTCACCCATTATTCTATCTACTGTAATATATTAAGGAGAAGCTGTATACTGCGGATAGCACAACCGAAGCACAATATTCCTGAACGGTGAATATATGGACAATATATTATTCTATTCAGAGATCTGATGTACATACTTTTGGCCTATTGGGATTAAATAACATATATACATCTGTCCGCGTATCTACTAAGTAAGTGGGGATTGTAAAATACTAAAAAAGTGAAAAGTTATACGTCTCCCTGCCAACAAATATCTGATTGTACATCGGAATTTTTTTATTTTTATCTTGTCATTTTGTGCATACTTATCAGCCTATCTGCCTAGAGCAAAACATTTTGAACTTATATATCATTATTTCACGGCACCTCCAAATAAAATGTATTTATTTTTTTGCATTAATTTTGGTTGGAGCTGTGAATACAACAATAAGAATCTGGGAAGATTAACTGACTAGTGTGATATCCACCTGAGCTTAATAGCAGCCTGCTTTTTGCTGGAGCTAAGGTCCTCTTGTAAGGAGAAAATGGGGAAAAAGGGCCCCAAAGTGAACCAGGGGGAGGGTACAAGCCACAATACAATAAAGTCCTATATGATCGCAGAAGGGTCGGACCAAATGGCCAAGAGTCCCAGTAAAAAGGCAGAGTCAGCTTCATCGACGTCTGCAAAAAATATGGGGCACCCAGAGACTGAGCAGATGAGTGAGGGGACCCATGGGAAAAGTAAAACCAATAAAACCCGATCTCCAGAAAGAAAAAGCAAGAAAACACCTGAGAGACAACAACAACTAGAAACATCTCGTGAAGAAACACAAGATCCCCCAACAAAACAAGATATGATGGATATGATCGAAATGATATCCCGCCTAGAGCAAACAATTAAAGGTGAAATGGGCGCGACAAGAAAGGATATACAGAATGTTCTCCAAAGAGTGGAAGGAATAGAAGAACAGTTAGAAGAACATAAAAGCGCAATAAAAGAACTAAGAGATAGAGCTGATATGGATTATATAGAGATAAGGAATGCCCGGTATAAACTTGAGGACCAAGAGAATCGCAGTAGGAGGAAAAACCTACGGGTCAGAGGCCCCCCTGAAGAGGTCAAAGACACAGAACTGGGAGAAGTGTTGCAAGAGATATGCAATACGGCCCTAAAGCGCGAAACAACGGCGCAAATGCAATTTGAAAGGGTACACAGAATTCAAAGGGCATACAGCGCTTATAGGGACTTACCAAGGGACACTATTGTAAGATTTCATGATTATGAACAAAAAGATCTAGTTTCCCGAAGTACAAGGATCTCCACCCCTATGGAGTATAAAGGAATTAAATTACCGTATTCATCAGCGTATAACACGCGCCGGCGTATAACACACACCCCAAGTTTAGGAGGGAATTTTAGGGAAAAAAACTTTTAGGAGCGAAGTTTAAGGAAAAATAACTTACATTTAAATGCAGCCTTATCAGTGTCCATTGCAGCTTTGTCACAGTGCAGCCTTGCCCCAATGTCCATTGCAGACTTGTCACAGTGCAGCCTTGTCAGTCTCCATTGCAGCCTTGCCCCAGAGTCCATTTCAGCCTTGCCCCAGAGTCCATTGCAGCCTTGCCCCAGAGTCCATTGCAGCCTTGTCACAGTGCAGCCTTGTCAGTGTCCATTGCAGCCTTGCCCCAGAGTCCATTTCAGCCTTGCCCCAGTGTAGCCGTGCAGCCTTGCCCCAGTGTCGCCTTGCCGGATTTTAAAATTGGCACCGAGACTGAGCGCAGCGGGGCGAACGCCGCCTAGAATGCAGGGACTGGGGACTGGGCGGAGCTGAGATACACATAGCCGAGTGTACTCGGCTATACTCGGCTTTTCTCGGCTCCGCTCACAGTCACGCCGAGTCCCGCCCTATGATGGACATAACACAGGTCCAATGGCGGGACTGGGCGTGACTGAGAGCGGAGCCGAGAAAAGCCGAGTATAGCCGAGTACATTCGGCTATGTGTATCTCGCTCCGTTACGCTCACAGTCAGCGGAGACCGCCCGGGGATGTGGGTATCGGCGTATAACACGCACCCACAATTTTCCCCTGATTTTCAGGGGGAAAAAAGTGCGTGTTATACACCGATAAATACAGTATCTATCTTGTCAGATCTGTCCCCAGAGACTCTAGCACGTAAAAGAGCACTGAAGCCATTAATAAGCCATCTGCAGGCAAATGACATTCCTTATAGATGGGGGTTCCCGGCATGCTTGTCGGTGAAAAATCAGGGGGTATCAGCATATGTCCGGTTTCCAGAAGATATAAAATAATTTTGTAACAGACTGAATATACAATTTATACAAGTAGATAATTGGGAAAAAAGACCCCCAGTATGGAGAAGGTGGAAGGACCAGGACTGGAATAGAGCTTAGCCCCGGAGGTCTAATATATATATAAGAGGGAAAAGGAAGGGGGGGGATTTAAATTTTACTCAATAGAATAAAGAGAATAAAGTGAAATGTTAAAAGGTGAATGCACCTGGAGGAGGGAGGTACGGAGCAGCAACATCCACCTGCGCTCCGAGGGCCAACTCTACAAATGGGTTGGACCCCGGGGAATGGGTGGTGAGGTACCCTAGGGCGGGGCCCGCCTGGCAGACTACCGGGGGGGCCCAGGCCATAGGATCTACAACATTGGTGTACAATGTGATTGGGGGAGGGAGGGGGGTATGTGTGGTCTTATTTTAGCTTAATTTTTATGCTGAAGTTTGGTATAGAAGGTTTTGTTCGGTTAGTAAGTCTGGACCGAAATGCCATGAAGAGAAGTCCCATAAAACCATGGTACGATATAATCTCCCTGAGGGTAGTAGATTATTCGAAGCCCTTCCTCTCCTGCATGTATCTGATCAATCGCTATTTGTACAGTACACAGGAAATAAAATATAGAATATGGCAGATTTAAAATTTGTCACGTATAACGTGCGAGGATTATATACTCCAAATAATATCAGATATTGCAGGAGATGAGGGGATTGTCGGCGAATGTAGTATTTTTACAAGAAACTCATTTAAAATTGACATCGAAGACTAGACTGAACTCTAAAGAATATCCTACTTGGATACACTGTTACTCTCCTAATAAAAGATCCAAAGGAACTGTGATTGGGTTTGATAGGAACACACACTTTATACTAGAAGCTATGGAATCAGACCCCGAGGGAAGATATATTTTTATTAAGGGCTTTATATTCAATGTGAAACTTACTTTGGTAAACGTATACTGTCCTAATGTACGGCCGGCAGTGTATTTGAGAAAAATCTTTAATAGACTGGAGGCATTTAAAGAGGGAAAGGTGATATTAGCTGGTGACTTCAATTTTGTTTTGGACCCAGTACTAGATACCCAACCTTTGTCCAAGGTCTGAAGGAAAATATTTGAGAGCAATTAAATATAAACTTCATCAAATGCACCTGGTTGAGGCCTGGAGAATATTACATCCAGGAGATAAGGATCTTACATACTACTCATCTGTACATGGGTCATACTCAAGAATTGACCATATCCTAATAGATCATCGGCTACTTGAAGGTTTGAGAAGAGTAGAAATAAAAACAATAACGCTCTCTGATCATGCGCCGGTTGAGTTAACCCTTGTTCTAGGGGAAACCTTGGGTGGTCAAAGAGTGTGGAGACTGGATGAATCCCTCCTAAATAATAACAAGATTGTGGTTGATCTAGAGAGGGATATGAGTCTCTTCTTTAAAGAAAATGACATAGATAATGTTGCCCCATCAACGTTATGGGAAACACATAAAGTGTTTATGAGGGGGAGGATGATAGCAGAAAAGGCCAAGAGGAAGAAAATAAGACAGGAAGACAGGCCCAGAGACAAACCCTATTAGAGGAAATCCAGGATCTGGAATAGAAGCATAAAGAAAGACAGGAAGAAGAAGTTCTGATATTATTAAAGGGGAAAAGAGAAAAGTTAAGGGATTTATGGGAACAAGAAACCAAATGGATATTTAACAATATGAGTAAGAAATTCTATGCCATGGGGAACAAACCAGGTAAATTATTAGCAAGGATAATTAAACCTAGAAACACTCAGAATTTCATATCCAAAATGAAAGATAAGAAAGGGGAGATTAGGCACTCAACGAAGGAGATAACAAAAATATTATCAAAACCTATATAATGTAAATAAAGAACAAGGCCCATTATAAATACAGAGCAAAAGTAGGAAAATTAAACAATACTTAGAAAAGGTCAAGTTTCCGGAAATTTCAGAAGAAGATATTAATAAACTAAACAAGGATATATTAAGGGAGGAAATAAATCAAACAATCAAAAATATTAAAATGGGAAAGAGCCCAGGTTCAGACGGGTATGCTTCTCTATACTATAAGAGGTATGTGGAAACCCTGTTACCGTACTTCCAGGAGTATATAAACTCCATAGGTGAAGGAATGACAATGCGTGAGGAAGCCTTGGGAGCCCACATAACTCTCATAGGAAAGGAAGGAAAAGACCCCTCAATGTGTGCCAGCTATAGGCCCATATTCCTGATCAACATGGATATAAAGATTTATGCGAAGATACTGGCTGAGAGATTAAAACCTCTCATGCCAGGGCTGATAGAAAGTGATCAGGCAGGGTTTGTACCTGGGAGAGAAACAAGGGATAGTGTCCTAAGAACAGTACTCCTGATACAAAAAGTTAAAAAAAATAAGACACCAGCAATGTTTCTGTCAATAGACACCGAAAAGGCTTTTGACAGACTCAATTGGGACTTTATGCTTGCAACCTTGAGAAATATAGGATTGGGGTCCAAAATGCTTAGATGGATAGGATCTTTGTATTCCAAACCCTCGGCCCAGGTGCGGGTCAATGGAACCCTTTCGGAGAGGTTCCCACTTTTTAACGGGACCCGACAGGGATGCCCGCTCTCACCCCTTCTCTTTGTCCTCTCACTAGAACCATTATTAGCAACTATACAAATCAATCAGGAGATTGAGGGGGTTAAGGTGGACGGGAGGGAACACAAGATCTCTGCGTTGGCGGACGATATGATGCTGTATGTGACAAATCCAAAGCAGACAGTACCTAAGATCATAGTAGAATATGAAAAGTATGGGGAAATCTCAAATTTGAAAATTAACAAAGAGAAGACTGAGATTTTAAGTATTTCTCTAAACCCGAACGGAGAAATCTTGGAGACCTTTATCCATTTACCTGGAAACAGAGGGGGATGAAATACCTAGGTATATTCCTGTCTAATACAGAAAGAGATCTATATGAATATGTCCATTCAACATCAATAGAAGCAAAAGTAAAATAAATTAACTATAAACTTCTAACTAAATGGTATTTTGTCCCAACAAAACTACATAGAATAAATAAGGAGAAGTCACCTTTATGCTGGAGAGAGTGTGGGATGGAGGGAACTCATGTCCATATTTGGTGGTATTGCCCTCGGATACAAGAATACTGGAGGGAGATACTAAGTATGATAAAGAGGATTAGCGGTTTGGAGGTGAAACAAGATCCATGGTACTGCCTGTTTCATAACACAGGGATAACAAGGAAAAAGTACAGAAAGACTTTGGTACCATATCTACTGAGTGGGGCTAAAGCTCTAATACCAAGGAAATGGAAGGAAAAAGAAGCTCCATCAAAGGGAGAATGGATAAAAGAAATAGACAGAATTAGGCTGATGGCCTTGTTGATGTTAAATCATAATGAATCCAGAAAAAATTCAATAGGGTTTGGAGAGGATGGAGAGAGTTCAGGGAACTGGAGGTATATAGGGAGGGACAGGAGGATAGGGAGGGCCTGCAATAGGTGACAGACCTCTTTCTTCCCTCCCCCCCCCTTTTTTTTCTGGTAATTTCACTAGTAAGCTGGGAGGCTAGGCCTTCTTGATAAAATAACACATAACCCCACCCTTAGATAGTATTAGCACCCCCATTTCTCCCAAACCTCCCCCTTTTTTTGGGAGCACTAACTTCTTGTATCAATCAACATATAAAATTAATTAATTTATAAAAAATTAATAGTCTATCACTTGAGTTATGATATCACTTCTAAATAGTATTAGCACTTGGGGGGCTTCCCTCCCCCCTTTTATTTAAAAAAAAATCCTTTTTTTTTTGCGATTTAACACCAGGATGGGAGCACTAAACTTTTTTGTATCAATCAACATATAAAATTAATTAATTTATAAAAAAATTATAGTTTATTACTTGAGTTATGATATCACTCCTAAATAGTATTAGCACTAGGGGGGTCCCCCCCTCTTTCTCCCTCCAAACCCCCTCCCGCACATCAATGGCATCTGATGAAGGTGTGGTGTGGCTACATGGGGAATTGAAGACAAAAAAAAGGGAGCTATTCCACTGACCACTGATAGAAATAGGGAGTGGCTTTATACAGATGTAAATACAGGTCCACTTCAGGGGCCACCAAAATAAATAGTTGGGGCAACTTCACTGGCTACTGAGAAAAATTTGGGGTCATTCAATGGCCAACAGTGCAAATAGAGGGGTGCTGCTTTACTAGCAACCAATGGAAATGGGGTTTCCACTACACTGGCCACCAATGGAAATGTGGGATCACTTCACTTGCCACCAAAGTAAACGGGGTGCCACTGACATAAATGGGAGCCACTTTACTTGCATTTGATGAAAATGGGGCAATTCACTTCATTGGCCACTGGCCACCAATTGAAATTTTTGTCTATTTAACTAGCCACTGATGGAAATGGGGTCCACTTATGTGGCCACCAACAGAAATAGGATGTCAATGCCATTTGAATGGCCACCAACAGAAAATCTTTCTCTAGCCACAGTCATATTTCTTCATTTTTAAAGCAATTGAGAATGAGCAGTGCCCTCTGATCCCTCTGTATTGAATTGTATTGTGACTGTACTGTCTTCCCTGATGTTGTAAAGCGCTGCTTGGCGCTATATAAATCCTGTATAATAATAATAATAAATGTGGGTTAGTATCAGCTCTCCTAAACTTCCAGTGTCATGGTTTTTGCAGTTCATCTGCTATAGTACAGCACCAAAACATCACCCATCCATGCGTTGCAGCCTTGGCTTGTGTGATTAAACGATTAGTAAACAATCAATATCATTTACATGTATTCATAGCCTTTGCTTTGACCCTTATCCAAGACAGTAAAGCATACAATTGTTTACAAATTCCCAAACAATTTGAAGAATACAAGACACGTTGGATAGCCTTCATAAACAGCTCAGGTCAGATGGACCCGACTCACTTACAAAGGATATACTTGAGTTTCAAGGACACTGCTTGCAATCGTTCTTCCCTGAGATTAAGCTGGCCAGATGCCATTGTCAACACTGAATCTCACTTACATGCTCGAAAGATTAAATATCTGATTCAAATTTCTGGCTGCTAATTTGTTGTACTTGGCCACACGAATCACTCTGAGCAATGAACGGCCTTTAATTGTATCTGTTGTTGTTTCACATGACGGAAAAGAGAGCACATTTCGGCTAGAAATGAAGTCCAACCATTTTTAATGGTGTTTCTCCTATTTTTATTGTAACTTAACCCCTTTAATGCAGGCTCTAAACATGCTTATAAATAATATTTACTTGTGACTCCAAAAGCCTGCATTTTACAAAAGCACCTCTTTAACGGTTGACTTCACAAGCCAGGAAGTGCAATCATCCAACAAAGCCAATCAATCCAAAGGATTCAGCTCATAGCTAGAGTAGCTGATTTTGTCAGATCCTCCAATCTCTCTCAGACAGTACGTAGAATAATTTGTAGAATTTGAAAAAAACATAGTATATATATATATATATATATATATATATATATATATATATATATATATATATATATATATATATATATGAAGAATTCTATTACTTTTGGTTTGCCAAAAAAAAACCTGTTCTGAAGAAGAATTTGCATCAATGGCCTTTTGTTCGATTCAGAACTGCTTTTTAGAAGTCTATGTGAATTTCAGTAGCAGCTTGAAGCAGGTTGATGCAGTTTAGGAGGTCAACTGCAGCTCAAATGCACCTGTCAATGAACTCTGAATAATGTCAGAAGCATCTCCGACTGATCTCCACTGTAAGCTGCATTTGCCCATTGACACAATACTGAAGTATGTTAGTCTAGCATTACTGACCTTTCTTTCTGTAAATGCTAAATCCTATGGCAGTACTTTCTGTGTCACTAACTTTAAAAAATGATGCAAATCAGGAGTTGTAACTTTTTCTTATTTCCAATCCAGATCTGAAAAATTTCTCCAGATTTAAAAAAATATTGAAGAAATTAATTTGGCATTAAAGTGGATGTAAACCCACTCTCATCCTTTCTAAACTACTGCCATAGTGCTGATATATAAGGATATAGATGCCTCCTGCATGTATCCTTATCTGTCAAATGTCTCCCCTCTGTCTGTTATGAGACCTGAAAAACTGCAGATTCTGTGGGTGGATCTGTTGTCTGGAGCTCGGTGGGTGGAGTCGTGATGTCAGTAGACTCCCCGCCCACCTCTACACTCCCCTTGTTAACATGCATTTTCTCCTGTGTATTCCTTCTGCTATGATCACTATCATCCAGTCAAAATCCAGAAAAGTAACCACATGACTTCAGAAAAGGAGTGGGGGTGGTAATTAAAAAATAATGCCTGTCTAAAGCTAGTGCACAAGATATGTAAATAACCTGTCACTCGAAGCAAGGGGGCGAAACTGACAAAGGTAACTTTGTTTGACCGTTTTATCTCACTGAACAACAAAAGAGGATTGCTCAGAGCTGGATTAACTCTTTGTGGCAAGACCTGACACAGATGATAGGAAATCTTATACACTACATTGTGACAGCAAAAAAATTAATTAAAAAATTTCGGGTTTACATCCACTTTAAAGCTAGACAACTATTATTTGTCAGAAGGAGGTCAGCAATAATCGTCTCTATATTTCTCTCTGCACAAATTTCCTTTAACCAGACATTATTTAAGGTGTATGTGAAGCCCAAATTTTTTTTAGTTTACATAGAATAAAAAAGGGTCAAAATCCAATCAGGTTATTAGTTGCTGCCTGTGTCCTGCTGCAGAGATTTCTCTTCACTTCCTGTCCTAGAGACACAACAAGACATGAAAACAGGAATCTTTCCAAAGTGAATGGAATTCCAATCTTTGAGAGTTGTATAGGAACAGATGTCCCCATTGGAAACATTTTCCACAGTTCTGTGGACAACACTAAAATTTTGAACTCCCCATCACTTGTTGTCTTAGTGACAATAGTTACCAGAACAAACAGAGAAGTGAATCTCCCCAGTGGAGATGCAAATGGCAATAACAATTGTACAGGTACTCTGTCATCTGTATCTAAAACCTGAAAAAAAAAATGCATTTACATGCATTTTAGGCTCAACTGATTAAGGTATAATGATAGTTATTTGCCATCACAACCATTATTTTTAGCAATGACAGCCGAAATAATGAGCATTAGGAGGAATAATTCATGCATTATATGTAGTGATTTAAGACTTCTGTGTACTTTGATATCATTGCCGAATTTAATATACTTCTCTAGTTACTGGCAGATAAGGCAGTCGATATGTAATGTGTATACATAATAGCCAGTTTTTCCAGCTTGTTCTAACATTTCTCACTAAGATTAAAGCCCATATCCAGCCAAATCTATTTAATATAAATTTTGGATAGGGTGGGGAAGGATAGAATCTGTGTCAGGGTTTTATATTGTTCTAATTGGAGAGAGTCCCACTTACCGTATATACTCGAGTATAAGCTGACTCGAGTATAAGCCGAGGTACCTAATGTTGCCCAAAAAACTGGGAAACCTCACTGACCCGAGTATAAGCCGATGCCCCACTGTTCCCTAGCTCGCTGTTCCCTGTAAATAGAAATTTTTACATTGTAATTATTACCTGTAAAGAAGTTGCGGCTGCGGCGTCCATCGTTCAAATTCCGCGGTCTCTTCCTGTTCCTTACTTGATAGGCGAGTCTCAGCAGACACTCTCCGCCTATCACGATCATTCTCTCATCCTTAGTTTTCCCAGCAGACACTGTGTTGGGTATTCCGCCAATCACAGACGTCTGCTGGAAAACTGAGGATGAGAGAACGTTCGTGATAGGCGGAGAGTGTCTGCTGAGACTCGCCTATCAAGGAAGGAACAGGAAGAAACCGCGGAATTTTGAACGATGGACGCCGCGGAATTCGAACGATGGACGCTGTAACGGCACCCCAAGTATGAAAGGGGTTAACACCGTTAGGATATTCCCTTTCCAACCACACGACAGCCACCAGACACTCCAACCCGCTGAATAAGACCCCATACGAATGGTTCTCCCCCCAGATACGAGACAACGCTCTGTATTCAAGTTCCAAAAACAGGGAATGCCTTTATTTTCAAAACACATGGTAACACATTTCTCTTCAAAACCCTCCCCTCCCATCCTTTGGGGAACAGGGCGGGTTAAACTGTCCAATGACAATGGTGATACAGGTCAGGTGTGTTCAAACTTCTCCTTTGATAAACAGTCTTAGGCAGGAGGGTTGATCCCCCCCCCCCTCCTCACAGAAGACACTTCCACATCCCATAATATGGAGCCAGACGCTTTACCAAGCTCCAATCCACATCAACACAATGAAAGGGCCTGTAACATAGGTGGGGCTCATTAGCATTACACAAGGAGACAGGAGACACATCAGCCTCTCTTAATTTAACCTGTTGAGTTCATAAAACAGTAGATAGTTCTTTGCAGGTAAATGGGGAATATGGTGGATAAATATTACAGACCCATTTTAAGCAATCCAAGCCATATATATTCTCAATGTCCATTGTTTCCTGGCTAACCCTGTGTCCAAAGTGACCCCCTGTCACAGACGCCGCAGCCGCAACTTCTTTACAGGTAATATTTACAATGTAAAATTTATATGACTCGAGTATAAGCCGAGGGGGGACTTTCAGCCCCAAAAAAGGGCTGAAAATCTCGGCTTATACTCGAGTATATAAGGTACTTCTTGTCTACTGCATCAAAAAAAGTAGACTCCCCTTCCCAAATATGAACAGAGACAGCAGTGAAAATGTTAGAGGTTCACCAGTCTGCCCAAAACGTAAAAAGTAATTTCGCTGGACTTCCACTTTAAATACAATAAGATATTGAGATGGAGAATGACAATTAATAAAGCAAAATTGACCTTGAATGCCCCAACATTGAGGAGTTTCAGAGCCTTGCAAATGCTTGTTTCGATTGGACACTTTTTTTTTCTTTTTCATTATACTTCCTCTTGGCTCCCTGCTGATGAAAAAAACATTATTTTGCTTGTTTGAAACATATAAGTCTGGGACTGTGATTGCATTATATATTTATAACTCATTATAGATTGTATTACTTTGGTTGATTATTAGTTACACTAAAATGCATATAAATACTCTCTTAAAATGATTGGGTAATTTAAAAGAAAAGTATGGCTTTTTGTTTTATTGCAGAATCATACTCACCTAGGTGGATGCAGCATTGGTCTGATGCTGTATATGTCCCTTGCCGGCTTTAAGACTGAGAACCAACTGATCAAACATCACTGATCGCTCAGTTCTCAGAGCTCCCCGAAAAGAGAATGGTGACTGTCAGTCACCGCTCTCTGCTCTGCCCTTCCCTCGCTCACTGGAGGGGGTGGGAGTGGCTGGCTCAGGCTCTAAGTGGCTCACTGAGAGGCTGAGCCAGGTGCTGGTCCAGGCATGTGGGTGGATCCAAACTTAATTGTCGCAATCTTGCTCGAGCCTGTACCGGCTCTGTGACGTCAGCAGACAGCGGGCTTCAGCCTGCTGTCTGCTGAAAATGGGTCACAGGAGTGCAGAACGAACTGCACTCCTGTAATCCACATGAGAAGTACAGCCTAATGAACTTTGGCTGTACTTCTCCTTTAAGTGAGCAAAGTGAAAAGTGTACTCTTTTATTAAATCAGTCCCTCCATGTACATTTTTACAATAATCTCATTGTTGCCAGAACTTTTTATATTTTTATAAAATGCACATTTTGGGCTTAAAAAATAAGTAAAACTACCAAAACATGATATATTTTTGGAAAGCCAGGGACAATAAAAAGATGGTAGCTGCACATTTTTTGTTGCATGATATTTGTGTAACTCTCATATTAAAATATTTTCAGTAAATAGTAAATAGTGCACACAAATACAAAATAATTCCCATTTTTTTTTCTCTAAAATGTGTAAGACTGTGTCATGTAAGTATATGTCAAACCAATAAATTGCATGTACATAAGAAAATTAAAAAATGCAATACTCAAAATTGTCAATAGGCGACGGTTAAAACCTTTTGCAGCTCATGCGACTTATCAACTAAACTAAAGGAGATGCCATCTATTTGCAAGCCTATAAGGGGATGACTTTACCATCATTTAGTGAATCTGCTACACAACTTGCCTCATCACCTCAGTAAAAAGGACTAGAACTTCCCCAATTGGTGTAGGCTGTAGCCATTGGGGAAGCTTGCCAATTTATCTAGATGGGGTAAATACTGGTAGGTGAGGGTTAAGGTGGGCAGCTGGAGCAGGTTTAAATAAAAGTACAGTTGTCATTTAACTAACGTCGTATTAATGGTTTTCAGATTTTTGAAGTTCCACAGGAGCTAATTTAAATACTTACTGTATACATTCATCCATGCAGTTTGCTCTGTAACACCTTTTTGAATTCATGTGCAGATAGTACAGTTTCATTAGAACTAAAATAAATACATATACAGAAAATATTTTAACCTGAGTAATGTGTTATGAAGTGACAATTCTTTTGAAAATGCTGCACATACCACTGTCATATATCTTGAAAAGACAGTGCTATAAAATACAAAATCCCCAGTTTTATCTGGAGTAAAGATCAGTAGACATGCAGAGGTCACTGACATTCCAAGTAAATGCTATCACCTCCTTATACTGAATGGAGTATAACTAACTATTAGCTCTGGATATCTTATCTAAATAGAAATTAGTGATGAATTTTACATGTTTTACAAAATTGCCTAAGTTGTTTATAGATCTAAACAGATTTGTGAGCTTCCTGATGACCCCAAAAAGTAAATCCTGATGACCCCTGCGTGGGCATACTTGTTGCTTTCCGGCTCTTCTTTGCTATGGAAAAATAATTGAATTTGAAAAACATTTTTCCAGATAAGAAAAATTGACCTTCGAAAAATTAACCTTAGACCAGGGGGTCTCAAACTGGTGGCCCTTTAGCTTTTTGCGAAACTACAAGTCCCATGAGGCATTGCAAGGCTGAGAGTTACCGTATTTTCCGGCGTATAAGATGACTTTTTAACCCATGAAAATCTTCTCAAAAGTCGGGGGTCGTCTTATACGCCGGTACCTGACATGCAGAATCTCAGTCAGACCGCGGCCGTCCATTTTTCAAAAGCCTCGCCTCCTCCTTGTGCTGTTCCGTGATAGGCGGAAAACTCATTTTCCCAGCAGAGCCTCTGTTCAGTGTTCCGCCTATCACGGATGCCCTCTTGTCCTCTGCCTCGGGATAAGAGGGCATTTGTGATAGGCGGAACACTGAACACAGTGTCTGCTGGGAAGCTGAGTGTTCCGCCTATCACAGAACAGCACGAGGAGGAGGCGCGGCTTTTGAAAAATGGACGGCCGCGGTCTGACTGAGATTCTGCATGTCAGGGATAAGGTATGGGATCATCGAGGCATGCAATGGCACAGTGAGGTATGCAATGGCACAGTGAGGTATGCAATGGTATAGCGAGGTATGCAATGGCACAGTGAGGTATGCAATGGCACAGTGAGGCATGTAATGGCACAGTGAGGTGAGGTGAGGCATGACTAGTCGGAAGGGGGTTTTCTTATATGGCTAGTATATCCCAAAACCAACATTTAAGCTGGAAAATTAGGGGGTCGTTTTATACGCCCAGTCTCCTTATACACCGGCAAATACGGTACAAGCATGACTCCCACAGGCAAAGGCATGATGGGACTTGTATTTTCGCAACAGCTGGAGGGCTGCCAGTTTGAGGTCCACTGCCAGTGCTTTAGACATTACAGTTAAATCAGTAGAGAGAGATATATTGGGGCTGACATTGCTGACCACCTTCTAAGAATAAAATGACTTCAATACTTTCTAAGTTTACAATCTGAAATAGGTATGCTGATTATAAAATCGGCGTAAAATTGATCTGTAAAACTGTTTTAAGTCAATAAGATAATAATTCTAAACAGCGCTTGCTATAATCCTCAATATGTATCAAACTATATAATATATGTGCTCATTATGATAATCATATAATATTACTGTTCCATGCAAAGCAAAAGTAAACGTATAGTGCTCAATACTAATATATAAATCACTTGTGCAATAAAAAATGTAATATAAATTAAAAAATAGTTCACACATAAATGAAAAATGTGCAAGAAAAAGCCCTTAAAGATGTAAAGAAAATTGCTTGTGTACACCCAAGCGGACCCTCTTAGTACTATTCCACCCTGTGCTCATGTAATATCATCCACACTCACCAGATTCCAGTGACCCCCCTTGCTGTACAGCAAGAAGAGTCAATAAAGCTTTTTTTGTCATAGTAGGACCTGTCCAAATCTCTCCATAAACCTCTGTCCTGGATGTTATCCCCTCCTTGATGTAGTCCTGGTCTGTTATCCTCTTTATTCAACAGGCAGGAGTGGTTTATAATATAAGAACGGAGAGGAGTCCTCTCATAGTTTAAACCTGCTTAGAATTTATTGTAAAATTAGATTAAAAACAGCTAGAAACCACATATTAGTGGTAGCATCAGTCTAAAGTCTGCTATGCAAGATGGATGGTGGCTAGACACCAGTGTGCGTTCCACCTACAGACTAGAAGTGATGCACCAGAAATTCCGCTTGACGCTTTTCATCATCAATATGTGACTTCCTCAGAAGCAGGAAGTTCCTGTGCGCGCCCATAACTTAAATAAGAATTTTGGCCTAATGCCACCCCCTGAAAACCTGATGATTTATTATTTTAATCACAAGCCACCATTTTATTGTGACTTCATTTAACAGAAGTCAATGCAAGTCGTAATGAAACCGCAAAAAAAGTAGTGCAGGAACCTTTTTTAAATCTCGCTGTGGCTTGAGTCACAACACTTTAACCACTTAACGACCGCTCACTGTATATATACGTCGGCAGAATGGCACCGACAGGCACAATCACGTAGAGTGTACGTGATCGCCTTTGTACAGTTGGGGGGTCCGATCGGACCCCCCTTCTATACAGTGAGCGGCCGTTTATCGTTGGGGAGCGTTCAGAGATGAGGGGGTGACCATTCGATTTCGGCCACCCCCTCGCGATCGCTCCCGGCCAATGAAAATGCTTCCTCTGCCATGTGATGTAAACACAGGCAGGAGGAAGTGATGTCATCTCCCTCGCGGCGGTCTTTTCGATTCCGGCGCCGAGGAGAGAGGAAGCAGGTTAGTGCACCAACAGTCCACTGACACGTAGGTACACATAGGCACACATTTCACCCCCCAGTCACCCCCAGATCACCCCCCAGGTCACCCCCCAGCCCCCAATCACAGTGTCACTGATTGCAGTGATCATTTATTTTACTGATCACTGCTTTTAGTGTCATCTGTGATAGTAAAAAGTTGCAGGGCAGTTAGGATTAGGCCCCTTTAGGTCCAGGGTAGCCCCCTAACCCCCCCTAATAAAGGTTTAACCCCTTGATCGCCCCCCAGGTAACCCTTTCACCCCCTAACGCCAGCGTCACTAAGCGATCGTATTTTCGATCGCTGTATTTAGTGCCGGTGGTGCCCTAGATAGCCAGTTATTTATTTTTAGTTTCACCGCAGGTTTTTAGAGCGTCAGGTACCCCCATATATTATTTTAACCCCCTGATTGCCCCTAGAGTTAACCCTTTTACCAGTGATCACCGTATAAGCGTCACTGGTGACACTGGTTACCCAGTTAATTATTTAGTTATTTAGGTAACCCGTCAGGTTTTTATATAGCGTCGGGTACCCCCATATTTAACCTAATAAAGGTTTTAACCCCCTGATTGCCCCTAGTTAACCCTTTCACCAGTGATCACCATATAAAGGTTACGGGTGACACTGGTTGGTTAGTTTGCTTTTTATAGCATCAGGGCACCCGCCATATATCACCCAATAAAGGTTTAACCCCCTGATCGCCCGGCGGGTGAGATCAATTAGGTTTTAGCGCCAGAGAGGGTCTGCGTCGCCCCAGGCAGCGTTAGGTTAGTGCCAGTAACGCTAACACCCACGCGCAAAGCATACACCTCCCTTAGTGGTATAGTATCTGATCAGATCTATACTAGCGTCCCCAGCGGTTTAGGGTTCCCAAAAACGCAGTGTTAGCGGGATCAGCCCAGATACCTGCTAGCACCTGCGTTTAGCCCCTCCGCCCAGCCCAGCCCAGCCCACCCAAGTGCAGTATCGATCGATCACTGTCACTTACCAAACACAACACACATAACTGCAGCATTCGCAGAGACAGTCCTGATCCCTGCGACCGCTAACAGTTTTTTTTGTAACGTTTGATATATTTGCTGACGACAGTCGGGTGCTTTTTTTCCTGTGAATCTTACTAGTGTACCCCTAAATTTAGAGCCCAAAATGGCAAGACGAAGGTACACTAGTAAAGAGGCCTACGAGATTCTGAGCATGACAGATAGTGAAGAGGAGGTCACGTATCTGTCAGATTCAGGCTCAGAATATCTTCCCGTAGAAGACAGTGACGTCAGCGGCCCCTCGTCAGATAGCTCCGACGACGAAGTTGAGGTCCCTGCTAAGGTCAGGCGTACCCGATCCCGATCTTCTGAGGTTGTTGAGGAGCAAGAACCGCAGGGCTCTCGTATCATGGAGCAGAGGAGTACTAGCGCCGCTATTCCTTCTGGTGAATTGGCAAGCACCAGCGGCCTAGTACAGCCTGGGCGTACATCCAGCACTGCAGTATCACGTGGTGACGTGGCGAGTCCCATAAGTGCAGTTCAAGCTGGCGAGGTGGCAAGCACAAGTAGTGTCCCGCTGCCACCAAGAAGACAAAGGCAGGCCCGTCGTACCCATAGTGCTCTTCCTGCAGAATTCGCCTATCCTGATTGGGTCCCCACCACTTCTGCAGAACCTGTACTTCCCCCATTCACTGCCCAACCCGGTATTCAGGTGGAAACAGCTGATTTTATGCCAATCGATTATTATTCGCTGTTTTTCACGGAAGATCTCTATAGATCTATTGTGGACCAGAGTAATTTATATGCTGGTCAATTCATCGCCGCTAATCCCCAGTTGCCTTCCATTGCCAAAGATTGGAAACCAATTACGGTTTCCGAATTTAAGACCTTTCTGGGCCTTTCCCTCAACATGGGCACACATAAATTCCCGTCATTGCGTGCTTATTGGTCCACGCACCCAATTGACCACATGCCCGTGTTCTCTGCCTCCATGCCCAGGAAACGATACGAGCAGATTTTGCGGTTCATGCACTTCAACGACAATGAACTTTGTCGTCCACGTGGGGACCCTGAGTACGACCGGCTCTACAAAATTCGGCCCCTCATAAACCACTTCAACGAACGTTTTGCAGCCTTGTTTATTCCCGATCAAGCTGTCTGCGTTGATGAGTCCCTGATTAAATTTTCTGGCCGCTTGGCTTTCAAGCAGTACCTTCCCAGCAAGCGTGCCAGATATGGGGTCAAGCTCTATAAGTGCTGTGACAGGGCAACAGGCTATGTATGGAGCTTTATGGTTTATGAGGGAAAAGATAGTCAGGTTGAGCCGGTCAACTGCCCGGATTACATAGGGAGCGCTGGCAAGATAGTGTGGAACTTGGTGTCACCCTTATTCGGAAAGGGGTACCACTTGTATGTGGACAATTATTACACAAGCGTGCCACTGTTTAGTCACTTGTTTGATCATCAGATTGGAGCATGTGGCACCGTGCGACCTAATCGCCGGGGCTTTCCCCAGCGGCTTGTAGATGCCCGTCTTAGGCTGGGGGAGAGAGCCTGCGTAAAGTGTAATAACTTGCTCGCTATGAAGTGGAGGGACAATAAGAATGTTTTCGTTCTTACCTCCCTTCATGCAGACACGACAGTCCAAATTCCTACGGCGACTGGTGTTGTGGAGAAACCCCTCTGTGTCCATGAATATAACAAAAATATGGGAGGGGTGGACCTCAACGACCAGTTGATGGCGCCGTATCTAATTGACCGTAAGGCGAGACGCTGGTACAAAAAAGTGTCTCTATCCTTATTCCAATTGGCTTTGCTGAACGCTCATGTGCTATACAGAGCTTCAGGCGGGACGTTATCTCTTCTAAAATTCCAGAATGAGATTGTCACAGAACTCCTGTATCCAGGCGGTTCTGCACCTCACCATCCCCTACCAAATGCAGTAAGCCGGCTGCATGAGAGGCATTATACGCATCTCCTCCCGAGTACCCCTACCCAACGAGCCCCCCAAAAAAGATTTTGTGTCTGTAGCAAGCGCGGATTTAGGCGTGACACCCGTTATTATTGTCCACTCTGTCCTGACAAACCTGGTCTTTGCCTTGGTGAATGTTTTGAACGCTACCACTCAAAAGTGAAGTTTTAGCGTAGGGTACAGCATTTCACAGACTAGGACACACTTACACAGGGTCTCCCAAGATGCCATTACATTTTGAGAGACCCGAACCATTACAGTTGTTAAAGTTTAAAAAAAAAGTGTAAAAAAGAAAAAAAAACGTAAAAAACAAAACACAAAAAAAATATAAAAGAAAAAAAACAAAAATAGTTGTCGTTTTATTGTTCTCTCTCTCTCTCTCTCTCTATTTTCTCTCTATTGTTATGCTCTTTTTTACTGTATTTCATTCTGCAATGTTTTATCATGCTTGCTTTTCAGGTATGTAATTTTTTGTTTTCAGGTGCGCCATTCAACTGCAGCGCGGAATTATTTATCTTGACAGCAACAGCGTTTGCTCCCACGATTCATAAAGCCGTGACTCCAGTGCTGTAGGAGGTGATTTCACCACCACAGTTAAAAAAAAAAGAGCATATATGCCGAAGCATGGGGGCAGCAGGGGCGGAGGAGCGATTTTGCTCCTAATGCCGCGTATATACGGTCGAAATTCTGACGGAGGCTTGCCCGTGGAAAAGTCCGACCGTGTGTACGCGGCATAACTTTTTTGCGGGAGGATGCCCCCATGCTTCGGCATATATATATTTTAGGCACAGGTTGCGTTAAAAAAATGTTTTATTTTTTACTAGGTTTTGTTTTGGTATTTGCTTTGCAGGTATGGTATGGTAAGGTCTTACTGTTGTACTGTAATGTTACTTTGTTTTAATGTTAACCATCATTTGCTTAGCAGGTACGCCATTCAGTTGCATCGCGGATTTATTTATCTTGACAGCAACAGCGTTTGCTCCCACGATACATAAAGCCGTGACTCCAACGCTGTAGGAGGTGATTTCACCACCACAGTTAAAAAAAGAGCATATATGCTGAAGCATGGGGGCAGCAGGGGCGGAGGAGCGATTTTGCTCCTAATGCCGCATATATACGGTCGAAATTCCGACGGAGGCTTGCCCGTGGAAAAGTTTGACCGTGTGTACGCGGCATAACCTTTTATGCCGCGTACATACGGTCGAAATTCCGACGAATGCTTGCCCGTGGAAAAGTCCGACCGTGTGTACGCGGCATAACTTTTTTGCGGGAGGATGCCCCCATGCTTCGGCATATATGCCCATCATTAGAAGTGGGTGGATGAAGGGAGGTATTCTAATGGTGGGCATACCCACCGATCAATCTCTTTTTTTCGTTCAGCCAACAGGCTGCATGAAAAAAAAGATTACAATACATGTCCAACAAGGACCAGCAACGTACTGGTATGTTGCTGGACTTTGAATGTTTATACCAGAATGATGCCTCCAGGTTTAGGTATCATCTTGGTATCATTCTTTTCAGCCAGTGGCCGGCTTTCATGTAAAAGCAATTCTAGCAGATAATTAGCCTCTAGACTGCTTTTACAAGCAGTGGGAGGGAATGCCCCCCCCCCGGATATAAACAGCGCCATTGGGAAATTGGGAAAGCATTTTATCACACCGATCTTGGTGTGGTCAGATGCTTTGAGGGCAGAGGAAAGATCTAGGGTCTAACCCCCATTTTTTTTTCAAAAAAAGAGTACCTGTCACTACTTATTGCTATCATAGGGGATATTTACATTCCCTGAGATAACAATAAAAATGATAAAAAAAAAAAAAATATGGAAGGAACAGTTTAAAAATACAATAAAAAAGCAAAATAAATAATAAAAAAAAAAAAAAAAAAGCACCGCTGTCCCCCCTGCTCTTGCGCAAAGGCGAACGCAAGCGTCGGTCTAGCGTCATATGTAAACAGCAATTGCATCATGCATGTGAGGTATCACCGCGAAGGTCAGATCGAGGGCAGTAATTTTAGCAGTAGACCTCCTCTGTAAATCTAACATGGTAACCTGTAAAGGCTTTTAAATGCTTTTAAAAATGAATGTAGTTTCTCGCCGCTGCACGTTTGTGCGCAATTTTAAAGCATGTCGTGTTTGGTATCCATGTACTCGGCCTAAGATCATCTTTTTTATTTCATCAAACATTTGGGCAATATAGTGTTTTTTTAGTGCATTAAAAATAAAAAAAGTGTGTTTTTCCCCCAAAAAATGCGTTTGAAAAATCGCTGCGCAAATACTGTGTGGAAAAAATAAATGCAACACCCACTATTTTAATCTGTAGGGCATTTGCTTTAAAAAAATATATAATGTTTGGGGGTTCAACATAATTTTCTTGCAAAAAAAAAAATGTTTTCATGTAAACAAAAAGTGTCAGAAAGGGCTTTGTCTTCAAGTGGTTAGAAGAGTGGATGATGTGTGACATAAGCTTCCTAATGTTGTGCATAAAATGCCAGGACAGTTCAAAACCCCCCCAAATGACCCCATTTTGGAAAGTAGACACCTCAAGCTATTTGCTGAGAGGCATGTTGAGCCCATTGAATATTTTTTTTTTTTGTCCCAAGTGATTGAATAATGACAAAAAGAAAAAAAAAAAAATGTACAAAAAGTTGTCACTAAATTATATATTGCTCAAACATGCCATGGTTATATGTGGAATTGCACCCCAAAATACATTCTGTTGCTTCTCCTGAGTACGGGGATACCACATGTGTGAGACATTTTGGGAGCCTAGCCGCGTACAGGACCCCGAAAACCAAGCACCGCCTTCAGGATTTCTATGGGTGTAAATTTTTGATTTCACTCCTCACTGTCTATCACAGTTTCGGAGGCCATGGAATGCCCAGATGGCACAAAACCCCCCCCCCACATGACCCCATTTTGGAAAGTAGACACCCCAAGCTATTTGCTGAGAGGTATGTTGAGTATTTTGCAGATCTCGCTTTTTGTCACAATGTTTTAAAAATTGAAAAAAGAAAAAAAAAATATGTCTTTCTTCATTTTCAAAAACAAATGAGAGCTGTAAAATACTCACCATGCCTCTCGGCAAATAGCTTGGGGTGTCTACTTTCCAAAATGGGGTAATTTGTGGGGGTTTTGGGCTATCTTGGCATTTTATGGCCTTCAAAACTGTGATAGGTAGTGAGGAGTGAAATCAAAAATTTGTGCCCTTAGAAATCCTGAAGGCGGTGCTTGGTTTTCGGGGGCCCGTACGTGGCTAGGCTCTCAAAAAGTCCCACACATGTGGTATCCCCGTACTCAGGAGAAGCAGCCAAATGTATTTTGGGGTGCAACTCCGCATATAACCATGGCATGTTTGAGCAGTATATCATGTAGTGACAACTTTTTGTACATTTTTTTTTTTTTTTTCTTGTCATTATTCAATCACTTGGGACAAAAAAAAAAAAATTCAATGGGCTCAACATGCCTCTCAGCAATTTCCTTGGGGTGTCTACTTTCCAAAATGGGGTCATTTTGGGGGGTTTTGTGCTATCTTGGCATTTTATGGCCTTCAAAACTGTGATAGGTAGTGAGGAGTGAAATCAAAAATTTATGCCCTTAGAAACCTTGAAGGCGGTGCTTGAGTTTTGGGGTCCCGTACGCGGCTAGGCTCCCAAAAAGTCCCACACATGTGGTATCCCCGTACTCAGGAGAAGCAGCAGAATGTATTTTGGGGTGTAATTTCACATATGCCCATGGCATGTGTGAGCAATATATCATTTAGTGACATCTTTGTGCAAAAAAAACAAAGTTTGTCATATTCCCGCAACTTGTGGCAAAATATAAAATATTCCATGGACTGAACATGCCTCTCAGTAAATAGCTTGGGGTGTCTACTTTCCAAAATGGGGTAATTTGGGGGGGTTTTGTGCTATTTTGGCATTTTATGGCCTTCGAAACTGTGATAGGTAGTGAGGAGTGAAATCAAAAATTTACGCCCTTAGAAATCCTGAAGGCGGTGCTTGGTTTTTGGGGCCCCGTACCCGGCTAGGCTCCCAAAAATTCCCACACATGTGGTATCCCCGTACTCAGGAGAAGCAGCAGAATGTATTTTGGGGTGCAATTCCACATATAACCATGGCATGTGTGAGCAATATATCATTTAGTGACAATTTTTTGTACATTTTTTCTTTTTTTTTTCTTTTTATCATTATTCAATCATTTGGGACAAAAAAAAAATATATTCAATGGGCTCAACGTGCCTCTCAGCAAATAGCTTGGGGTGTCTACTTTCCAAAATGGGGTCATTTGGGGGGGTTTTGTGCCATCTTGGCATTTTATGGCCTTCAAAACTGTGATAGGTAGTGATAGGTAGTGAGGAGTGAAATCAAAAATTTATGCCCTTAGAAATCCTGAAGGCGGTGCTTGGTTTCTGGGGTCCTGTATGCGACTAGGCTCCCAAAAAGTCCCACACATGTGGTATCCCCGTACTCAGGAGAAGCAGCAGAATGTATTTTGGGGTGTAATTTCACATATGCCCATGGCATGTGTGAGCAATATATCATTTAGTGACAACTTTGTGCAAAAAAAACAAAGTTTGTCATATCCCCGCAACTTGTGGCAAAATATAAAATATTCCATGGACTAATAATGCCTCTCAGTAAATAGCTTGGGGTGTCTACTTTCCAAAATGGGGTCATTTGGGGGGGTTTTGTGCTATTTTGGCATTTTATGGCCTTCGAAACTGTGATAGGTAGTGAGGAGTGAAATCAAAAATTTGCGCCCTTAGAAATCCTGAAGGCGGTGCTTGGTTTCCGGGGTCCCGTGCGTGGCTAGGCTCCTAAAAAGTCCCACACATGTGGTATCCCCGTACTCAGGAGAAGCAGCAGAATGTATTTTGGGGTGCAATTCCACATATAACCATGGCATGTGTGAGCAATATATCATTTAGTGACAACTTTTTGTAATTTTTTTTTTTTTTTTGTCATTATTCAATCACTTGGGACAAAAAATAAAAATATTCAATGGGCTCAACATGCCTCTCAGCAATTTCCTTGGGGTGTCTACTTTCCAAAATGGGGTCATTTTGGGGGGTTTTGTACTGCCCTGCCATTTTAGCACCTCAAGAAATGAGATAGGCAGTCATAAATTAAAAGCTGTGTAAATTCCAGAAAATGTACCCTAGTTTGTAGACGCTATAACTTTTGCGCAAACCAATAAATATACGCTTATTGTCATTTTTTTTACTAAAGACATGTGGCTGAATACATTTTGGCCTAAATGTATGACTACAATTGAGTTTATTCGATTTTTCTTATAACAAAAAGTAGAAAATATCATTTTTTTTCAAAATTTTCGGTCTTTTTCCGTTTATATCGCAAAAAATAAAAATCGCAGAGGCAATCAAATACCATTAAAAGAAAGCTCTATTTGTGGGAAGAAAAGGACGCAAATTTCGTTTGGGTACAACATTGCATGTCTGCACAATTTACAGTTAAAGCAGCGCAGTGCAAAATTCTGAATTCACCTCTGGTCCTCTAGCTACCAAATGGTCCGGGGCTTAAGTGGTTAAACAGTTCCATTCCATTCCATTTGAACTGTCAAATCGCATGACAATTACGCTGGTGTGAACCAGGGCTTAGAGAGCATGGTTTTTAAATATATAGAACACTTTTGTCTATTTAAAGAGCACACACTTCAATATAAAGGACATAGATATTTCTTTATGGACACTGTTTATTTAAAAAGGATTTTTACAATAGCACTATTTCTATACAAAACATTTTGATTATTAATTTGTTTTAATTTGCAGTCAGCACATTACGGTTTATGAGCACTGTACATCGTAACATTTCATTATCTGAACGCACATTGGGGGAGATTTACTAAAACTGGTGCACACAGAATCTGGCACAACTGTGCATAGTAACCAATCAGCTTCTAACTTCAGTTTGTTAGATTAAGCTTTGACAACAAAACCTGGAAGCTGATTGGGTACTATGAGGAGCTGCACCAGATTCTGTGTGCACCAGTTTTAGTAAATCCCCCCCCCCCCTGCAATTGTGTTTTGCACTGCAGCTTAAAGCGGTGCACCAGCCCCCCCCCCCCCCATGAAAAATGTAAAGTCAGCAGCTACACATAGCTGCTGACTTTTAATCTTAGGACACTTACCTGTACTGGAATCCAGCGATGTTGGCACCCCAGCCGATGTTTCCATTGACTTGCGGCTTCACAGCCGATCCCCTACTGCGCTTGCGCGAAGCATGCGGTTCTTTCTGAATGGCCCAGCAGCGGGGAAGGAGGCGGGAGGCCGAACTTCCGATGTACCTGACCGCGGCGAGGTCTGACAGAAGTGGTGACATGCATAGCTCCCAACTGTCCCTGATTTCGAGGGACTGTCCCTTATTTGGGACAAAGTACCTCTGTCCCTCTTTCCTTCTCATTTGTCTCTCATTTTGGTCTGATTTATATAGTTGTATAAAAAAATGTAACTTTTTATCTTTCAAAAAGTGTTTCACAGTGCTAAACCTTTCATCCAATTTCTAAGTTGCTACATTTGTATATTTCAAAAGCCAATAAAAAAAAAAAAAAGTGGTAAAAAAAAGCACTTGTGGGTTTAACTAATAATAATATAATTCTCCTTTAAGGGGGTGTGGCAGGGGGTGTGCCCTATGCCTACATACCTTTGCTAATATGTGTCCCTCATTCCAATCTCAAAAAGTTGGGAGGTATGGCACTGTTATATAAAGGGGGTCCTCAGATGGGGACCCTGATGTTAGAAGGGACTCTGATGGGGACTTTAATAGAAGCTGCACCCGCCACAGGTCACTCTCTGACCAGAATGTCCCTTATTCTTAAAGGGGTTGTAAAGGTTCATTTTTTATTTTGATAAATAGGTTCCTTTAGGCTAGTGCATTGTTGGTTCACTTACCTTTTCCTTCGATTTCCCTTCTAAATGTTTTTTTTCTTTGTCTGAATTTCTCACTTCCTGTTTCTCCTCAGTAAACTTCACACCATCATCTGAGCGGTGTTTAGTCAGCCAGAACAGCTTACTGAACAGCTTACTGAGGAGGAACAGGAAGTGAGAAATTCAGACAAAGAAAAAAAACATTTAAAAGGGAAATCGAAAGAAAAGGTAAGTGATCCAACAATGCATTAGCTTAAAGGAACCTATTTAGAAAATAAAAAACGAACCTTTACAACCCCTTTAAATTCAAATGTTAGGAGGTATGGACAGGTACCTGTCAAAGACAGTTATCTGCTCCTCCCAAAGGGGTGCATTTGTTGTAGTTTAAATTTATTCTAAACAACAATTCCTTTCCCTTACATTACAATCCTTTAACCACTTAACGACCGCTCACTGTATATGTACGTCGGCAGAATGGCACCGACAGGCACAATCACGTACAGTGTACGTGATTGCCGTTGTACAGTTGGGGGGTCCAAACGGACCCCCCTCCTATACACTGAGCAGCCGTTAATCGTTGGGGAGCGATCCGAGATGAGGGGACGGCCGTTCGATTCCGGCCACCCCCTCGCGGTCGCTCCCAGCGAATGAAAATGCTTCCTCTGCCCGTGTAATGTAAACACAGGCAGAGAAAGTGATGTCATCTCTCCTCGTGTCGGTCTTTTCGTTCCCGGCGCAGAGGAGAGAAGACACAGGTTAGTGCACCAACAGTCCACTGACACATAGGTACACATAGGCACACATTTCACCCCCCAGTCACCCCCAGATCACCCCCCAGGTCACCCCCCAGCCCCCAATCACAGTGTCACTGATTGCAGTGATCATTTATTTTACTGATCACTGCATTTAGTGTCATCTGTGACAGTAAAAAGTTGCAGGGCAGTTAGGTTTAGGCCCCTTTAGGTCCAGGGTAGCCCCCTAACCCTCCCTAATAAAGGTTTAACCCCTTGATCGCCCCCCAGGTAAACCTTTCACCCCCTAACTCCAGCGTCACTAAGCGATCGTATTTCCGATCGCTGTATTCGTGTCGCTGGTGTCCTAGATAGCCAGTTATTTTTTTTTAGGGTCGCCGCAGGTTTTTATAGCGTCAGGTACCCCCATATATTATTTTAACCCCCTGATTGCCCCTAGAGTTAACCCTTTCACCAGTGATCACTGTATAAGTTTTACTGGTGACACTGGTTAGCCAGTTAGTTATTTAGGTTACCCGTCAGGTTTTTATATAGCTTCAGGTACCCCCATATTTAACCTAATAAAGGTTTTAACCCCCTGATTGCCCCTAGTTAACCCTTTCACCAGTGATCACCATATAAAGGTTACGGGTGACGCTGGTTGGTTAGTTTGCTTTTTATAGCATCAGGGCACCCGCCGTATATAACCCAATAAAGGTTTAACCCCCTAATCGCCCGGCGGGTGAGATCAATTAGGTTTTAGCGCCAGAGAGGCTCTGCGTCGCCCCAGGCAGCGTTAGGTTAGTGCCAGTAACGCTAACACCCACGCGCAAAGCATACACCTCCCTTAGTGGTATAGTATCTGAACAGATCAATATCTGATCTGATCAGATCTATACTAGCGTCCCCAGCAGTTTAGGGTCCCCAAAAACGCAGTGTTAGTGGGATCAGCCCAGATACCTGCTAGCACCTGCGTTTAGCCCCTCCGCCCAGCCCAGCCCAGCCCACCCAAGTGCAGTATCGATCGATCACTGTCACTTACCAAACACAAAACACATAACTGCAGCGTTCGCAGAGACAGGCCTGATCCCTGCGATCGTTAACAGTTTTTTTGGAAGCGTTTGAGATATTTGCTGACGACAGTCAGGTGCTTTTTTACCTGTGAATCTTACTAGTGTACCTAAATTTAGAGCCCAAAATGGCAAGACGAAGGTACACTAGTAAAGAGGCCTACGAGATTCTGAGCATGACAGATAGTGAAGAGGAGGTCACGCATCTGTCAGATTCAGGCTCAGAAGATCTTCCCGTAGAAGACAGTGACGTCAGCGGCCCCACGTCAGATAGCTCCGACGACGAAGTTGAGGTCCCTGCTAAGGTCAGGCGTACCCGATCCCGATCTTCTGAGGTTGTTGAGGAGCAAGAACCGCAGGGCTCTCGTATCATGGAGCAGAGTAGTACTAGCGCCGCTATTCCTTCTGGTGAATTGGCAAGCACCAGCGGCCTAGTACAGCCTGGGCGTACATCCAGCACTGCAGTATCACGTGGTGACGTGGCGAGTCCCATAAGTGCAGTTCAAGCTGGCGAGGTGGCAAGCACAAGTAGTGTCCCGCTGCCACCAATAAGAAGACAAAGGCAGGCCCGTCGTACCCATAGTGCCCTTCCTGCAGAATTCGCCTATCCTGATTGGGTCCCCACTACTTCTGCAGAACCCGTACTTCCCCCATTCACTGCCCAACCCGGTATTCAGGTGGAAACAGCTGATTTTAAGCCAATTGATTATTATTCGCTGTTTTTCACGGAAGATCTCTATAGATCTATTGTGGACCAGAGTAATTTATATGCTGGTCAATTCATCGCGGCTAACCCCCAGTTGCCTTCCATTGCCAAAGACTGGAAACCAATTACGGTTTCCGAATTTAAGACCTTTCTGGGCCTTTCCCTCAACATGGGCACACATAAATTCCTGTCATTGCGTGCTTATTGGTCCATGCACCCAATTGACCACATGCCCGTGTTCTCTGCCTCCATGCCCAGGAAACGATACGAGCAGATTTTGCGGTTCATGCACTTCAACGACAATGAACTTTGTCGTCCACGTGGAGACCCTGAATACGACCAACTCTATAAAATTCGGCCCCTCATAAACCACTTCAACGAACGTTTTGCAGCCTTGTTTATTCCCGATCAAGTTGTCTGCGTTGATGAGTCCCTGATTAAATTTTCTGGCCGCTTGTCTTTCAAGCAGTACCTTCCCAGCAAGCGTGCCAGATACGGGGTCAAGCTCTATAAGTTCTGTGACAGGGCAACAGGCTATGTATGGATCTTTATGGTTTATGAGGGAAAAGATAGTCAGGTTGAGCCGGTCAACTGCCCGGATTACATAGGGAGCGCTGGCAAGATAGTGTGGAAATTGGTGTCACCCTTATTCGGAAAGGGGTACCACTTGTATGTGGACAATTATTACACGAGCGTGCCACTGTTTAGTCACTTGTTTGATTATCAGATTGGAGCATGTGGCACCGTGCGACCTAATCGCCGGGGCTTTCCCCAGCGCCTTGTAGATGCCCATCTTAGGCTGGGGGAGAGAGCCTGCGTGAAGTGTAATAACTTGCTCGCTATGAAGTGGAGGGATAATAAGAATGTTTTCCTTCTTACCTCCCTTCATGCAGACACGACAGTCCAAATTCCTACGGCGACTGGTGTTGTGGAGAAACCCCTCTGTGTCCACGAATATAACCAAAATATGGGAGGGGTGGACCTCAACGACCAGTTGTTGGCACCGTATCTAATTGACTGTAAGGCGAGATGCTGGTACAAAAAAGTGTCTCTATCCTTATTCCAATTGGCTTTGCTGAATGCTCATGTGCTATACAGAGCTTCAGGCGGGACGTTATCTCTCCTAAAATTCCAGGATGAGATAGTCACAGAACTCCTGTATCCAGGCGGTTCTGCACCTCACCATCCCCAACCAAATGCAGTAAGCCGGCTGCATGAGAGGCATTATACGTATGTCCTAGAGAGTACCCCTACCCAACGAACCCCCCAAAAAAGATGTTGTGTCTGTAGCAAGCGCGGATTTAGGCGTGACACCCGTCATTATTGTCCACGCTGTCTTGACAAACTTGGTCTTTGCCTTGGTGAATGTTTTGAACGCTACCACTCAAAAGTGAAGTTTTAGCGTAGGGTACAGCATTTCACAGACTAGGACACACTTACACAGGGTCTCCCAAGATGCCATTACATTTTGAGAGACCCGAACCATTACAGTTGTTAAAGTTACTAAAAAAAGTGTACAAAAGAAAAAAAACGTAAAAAACAAAACACAAAAAAAATATAAAATAAAAAAACCAAAAATAGTTGTTGTTTTATTGTTCTCTCTCTCTCTCTATTTTCTCTCTATTGTTCTGCTCTTTTTTACTGTATTCTATTCTGCAATGTTTTATCATGCTTGCTTTTCAGGTATGTAATTTTTTGTTTTCAGGTGCGCCATTCAGCTGCAGCACGGAATTATTTATCTTGACAGCAACAGCGTTTGCTCCCACGATACATAAAGCCGTGACTCCAGTGCTGTAGGAGGTGATTTCACCACCACAGTTAAAAAAAAAGAGCATATATGCCGAAGCATGGGGGCAGCAGGGGCGGAGGAGCGATTTTGCTCCTAATGCCGCGTACATACGGTCGAAATTCCGACAGAGGCTTGCCCGTGGAAAAGTCCGACCGTGTGTACGCGGCATAACTTTTTTGCGGGAGGATGCCCTCATGCTTCGGCATATATATATTTTAGGCACAGGTTGCGTTAAAAAAATGTTTTATTTTTTACTAGGTTTTGTTTTGGTATTTGCTTTGCAGGTATGGTATGGTAAGGTCTTACTGTTGTACTGTAATGTTACTTTGTTTTAATGTTAACCATCATTTGCTTAGCAGGTACGCCATTCAGTTGCAGCACGGATCTATTTATCTTGACAGCAACAGCGTTTGCTCCCACGATACATAAAGCCGTGACTCCAACGCTGTAGGAGGTGATTTCACCACCACAGTTAAAAAAAAGAGCATATATGCCGAAGCATGGGGGCAGCATGCCCCCATGCTTCGGCATATATAAATGGTGCATGTATGCCCATAATTAGAAGTGGGTGGATGAAGGGAGGTATTCTAATGGTGGGCATACCCACCTATCAATCTCTTTTTTTCGTTCAGCCAACAGGCTGCATGAAAAAAAAGATTACAATACATGTCCAACAAGGACCAGCAACGTACTGGTATGTTGCTGGACTTTGAATGTTTATACCAGAATGATGCCTGCAGGTTTAGGTATCATCTTGGTATCATTCTTTTCAGCCAGCGGCCGGCTTTCATGTAAAAGCAATTCTAGCAGATAATTAGCCTCTAGACTGCTTTTACAAGCAGTGGGAGGGAATGTCCCCCCCCCCGGATATAAACAGCGCCATTGGGAAATTAGGAAAGCATTTTATCACACCTATCTTGGTGTCGTCAGATGCTTTGAGGGCAGAGGAAAGATCTAGGGTCTAACCCCCCAATTTAAAAAAAAAAAAAGTACCTGTCACTAACTATTGCTATCATAGGGGATATTTACATTCCCTGAGATAACAATAAAAATGGTAAAAAAAATAAATATGGAAGGAACAGTTTAAAAATAAAATAAAAAAGCAAAATAAATAATAAAAAAAAAAAAAAAAGCACCGCTGTCCCCCCCTGCTCTTGCACAAAGGCCAACGCAAGCGCCGGTCTAGCGTCATATGTAAACAGCAATTGCACCATGCATGTGAGGTATCACCGCGAAGGTCAGATCGAGGGCAGTAATTTTAGCAGTAGACCTCCTCTGTAAATCTAACGTGGTAACCTGTAAAGGCTTTTAAAGGCTTTTAAAAATGAATGTAGTTTCTCGCCGCTGCGCGTTTGTGCGCAATTTTAAAGCATGTCGTGTTTGGTATCCATGTACTCGGCCTAAGATCATCTTTTTTATTTCATCAAAAATTTGGGCAATATAGTGTATTTTAGTGCATTAAAAATAAAAAATATTTTTTTTCCCCCCAAAAAATGCGTTTGAAAAATCGCTGCGCAAATACTGTGTGGTAAAAAAATGCAACACCCACTATTTTAATCTGTAGGGCCTTTGCTTTAAAAAAATATATAATGTTTGGGGGTTCAACATAATTTTCTTGCAAAAAAAAAATATGTTTTCATGTAAACAAAAAGTGTCAGAAAGGGCTTTGTCTTCAAGTGGTTAGAAGAGTGGATGATGTGTGACATAAGCTTCCTAATGTTGTGCATAAAATGCCAGGACAGTTCAAAACCCCCCCAAATGACCCCATTTTGGAAAGTAGACACCTCAAGCTATTTGCTGAGAGGCATGTTGAGCCCATTGAATTTTTATTTTTATTTTTGTCCCAAGTGATTGAATAATGACAAAAAGGAAAAAAAATAAATGTACAAAAAGTTGTCACTAAATGATATATTGCTCACACATGCCATGGTTATATGTGGAATTACACCCCAAAATACATTCTGTTGCTTCTCCTGAGTACGGGGATACCACATGTGTGAGACATTTTGGGAGCCTAGCCGCGTACAGGACCCCGAAAACCAAGCACTGCCTTCAGGATTTCTAAGGGTGTAAATTTTTGATTTCACTCCTCACTGCCTATCACAGTTTCAGAGGCCATGGAATGCCCAGATGGCACAAAACCCCCCTAAATGACCCCATTTTGGAAAGTAGACACTCCAAGCTATTTGCTGAGAGGTATGTTGAGTATTTTGCAGATCTCGCTTTTTGTCACAAAGTTTTGAAAATTGAAAAAAGAAAAAAAAATGTCTTTCTTCATTTTCAAAAACAAATGAGAGCTGTAAAATACTCACCATGCCTCTCAGCAAATAGCTTGGGGTGTCTACTTTCCAAAATGGGGTCATTTGTGGGGGTTTTGGGCTATTTTGGCATTTTATGGCCTTCAAAACTGTGATAGGTAGTGAGGAGTGAAATCAAAAATTTGTGCCCTTAGAAATCCTGAAGGCGGTGCTTGGTTTTTGGGGTCCCGTACGCGGCTAGGCTCTCAAAAAGTCCCACACATGTGGTATCCCCGTACTCAGGAGAAGCAGCCAAATGTATTTTGGGGTGTATTTCCACATATAACCATGGCATGTTTGAGCAATATATCATTTAGTGACAACTTTTTGTACATTTTTTTTTCCTTTTGTCATTATTCAATCACTTGGGACAAAAAAAAAAATATTCAATGAGCTCAACATGCCTCTCCGCAATTTCCTTTGGGTGTCTACTTTTCAAAATGGGGTCATTTGGGGGGTTTTGTGTTATTTTGGCATTTTATGGCCTTCAAAACTGTGATAGGTAGTGAGGAGTGAAATCAAAAATTTATGTCCTTAGAAATCTTGAAGGCGGTGCTTGGATTTTGGGGTCCCGTACGCGGCTAGGCTCCCAAAAAGTCCCACACATGTGGTATCCCCGTACTCAGGAGAAGCAGCAGAATGTATTTTGGGGTGTAATTTCACATATGCCCATGGCATGTGTGAGCAATATATAATTTAGTGACAACTTTGTGCAAAAAAAAAAAAAGTTTGTCATATTCCCGCAACTTGTGGCAAAATATAAAATATTCCATGGACTCAACATGCCTCTCAGCAAATAGCTTGGGGTGTCTACTTTCCAAAATGGGGTCATTTGGGGGGGTTTTGTGCTATTTTGGCATTTTATGGCCTTCAAAACTGTGATAGGCAGTGAGGAGTGAAATCAAAAATTTGCGCCCTTAGAAATCCTGAAGGCGGTGCTTGGTTTCCTGGGTCCCGTAAGCGGCTAGGCTCCTAAAAAGTCCCACACTTGTGGTATCCCCGTACTCAGGAGAAGGAGCAGAATGTATTTTAGGGTGCAATTCCACATATAACCATGGCATGTGTGAGCAATATATCATTTAGTGACAACTTTTTGTAATTATTTTTTTTTTTGTCATTATTCAATCATTTGGGACAAAAAAAAAATATTCAATGGGCTCAACATGCCTCTCAGCAAATAGCTTGGGGTGTCTACTTTCCAAAATGGGGTCATTTGGGGGGGTTTTGTACTGCCCTGCCATTTTAGCACCTCAAGAAATGAGATAGGCAGTCATAAATTTAAAGCTGTGTAAATTCCAGAAAATGTACCCTAGTTTGTAGACGCTATAACTTTTGCGCAAACCAATAAATATACACTTATTGACATTTTTTTTACTAAAGACATGTGGCTGAATACATTTTGGCCTAAATGTATGACTACAATTGAGTTTATTCGATTTTTCTTATAACAAAAAGTAGAAAATATCATTTTTTTTAGGGTTGTCCCGATACCACTTTTTTGAGACCGAGTACAAGTACCGATACTTTTTTCCAAGTACTCGCCGATACCGATTACCGATACTTTTTTTTCAATGTCATGTGACAGTTTGAAAGATGGGGACTGATAGGTGGCACTGACAGGTGGCACTTATGGGCACTGACTGGTGACTGGCGCTGATGGGCACTAATAGGTGGCTGGCAATGATAGATGGCACTGATTGCACTGATAGGTGGCACTTATGGGCACTGATGGCACTGATAGGTGGCACTTGTGGGCAGTGATAGATGGCACTGAAAGGTGGCACTTATGGGCACTGATAGATGGCTCTTATGGGCACTGATAGGTGGCACTTGTGGGCACTGATAGGTGGCACTGATAGGTGGCACTTGTGGGCACTGATGGCACTTGTGGGCACTGATTGCACTGATAGATGGCACTGATTGCACTGAAAGGTGGCACTTGTGGGCACTTATGGGCACTGATAGATGGCACTTATGGGCAGTGATAGGTGGCACTTGTGGGCAGTGATAGGTGGCACTTGTGGGCAGTGATAGGTGGCACTTGTGGGCACTGATAGGTGGCACTTGTGGGCACTGATAGATGGCACTGATTGCACTATCTGTGCAATCAGTGCCATCTATCAGTGCCCACAAGTGTCACCAATCAGTGCCCATAAGTGACACCTATCAGTGCAGTCAGTGCCATCTACCAGTGCCACCTAATAGGTGGCACTGGTAGATGGCACTGATTGCACTGATAGGTAGCACTTGTGGGTACTGATAGGTGGCTGGCACTGAAATGCTGTGGGGAAAAAAAATGACACAGGATTTAAAAAAAAAAAAAAAACTGCTGCAACGCCCATCTTGGTACACCCTGCACTCGGCTGAAGTAAGCAGCAGCAGACATCTTGTTACACCCAGCCCATATAGCTCGGGCTGGGTGTAACAAGATGTCTGCTGCTGCTTACTGCAGCCAAGTGCAGGGTGTACCAAGATGGGCGTGGGGACGTTCAGCCGCTGACGGCGACCGAATGTGACAGCACCGGTCACCGATCCTGATGCGGCTGCGCCCTGCACCCCTGCCAGCTTACCAAGTTCAGCTGCAGGTGAGGGACTCGCTCTCCGCCCGCGGACTCCGTCCATCGACTGTGCCCGCCCTCTCCAGCCAGACTCCGCCCACACTTTCCTTCAGAGACTCAGCCCGCCCCCCCTCCAGCCAAACTCCGCCTGCACTAGCTCTGTCGACAGACTCTGTCCGCCCTCTCCAGCCAGACTCCGCCCGCACTCCCCCGCCCTCCCCAGCCACTGACTCCTCCCGCCCTCTCCGGCCACAAAAAAAAGTATCGGGTGAAGCATCGGGAGCATTTGCGCGAGTACAAGTACTCGCGCAAATGCTTGGTATCGGTCCCGATACCGATATTAGTATCGGTATCGGGACAACCCTATTTTTTTTTCAAAATTTTCGGTCTTTTTCCATTTATATCGCAAAAAATAAAAATCGCAGAGGCAATCAAATACCATTAAAAGAAAGCTCTATTTGTGGGAAGAAAAGGACGCAAATTTCGTTTGGGTACAACATTGCATGTCCGCACAATTTACAGTTAAAGCAGCGCAGTGCAAAATTCTGAAAACAGCTCTGGTCCTTTAGCTACAAAATGGTCCGGGGCTTAAGTGGTTAAAATATTGTCTTTTTTATTGGAAGTTAGGCTAAGTTCACACTGGCATTGAAAGCAGACGTTTCGAGAAGCTATGTCTAAAGGGGGAGTCAGTGAGACACTCGCTATCAATACTATATGCCATGTTGACTGAATTAAAAGCCCCACAAGAATTGGGATTCATAAAAGCCTGGGAAAGAGATCTGGGAGTCACATTCTCGGAGACCCAGAGAAATAAGATATTCAGATTTACACATAAGGCCTCTTTGGCAACTAGGTACCAAGAAGGGGGGTACAAGATCCTGAGTAGATGGTACAGAACCCCAGCAGTATTGAACCGAATATATCCACAGGTGTCGAACCTCTGCTGGCGATGTCAGAGAGCTGTGGGCACACTGTTGCACATTTTCTGGGAATGTCCAGGAATAAAAGATTTCTGGAAAATGGTATCCGAAACGGTCAAAGAAATTACAGATGTGTCTCTTGGAGAGAACCCGGCTACCTTCCTATTGTTCGATATCCCTCTCTCGACAGAGAAATACAAAAAATCATTGGTAAGACACCTGCTTACAACAGCGAAAGCATGTATCCCAGCCCTCTGGAAAAATAGTAGCTCTCCAACGATGGATGGCTAAAATAACAGAAGTCCAACAAATGGAAAACTTTACCATGGGTATAAGGGAGCAGGAGGAAAAATATTGGCAAATCTGGGCTCCCTATGTTACATACAGAGAGCGGACGGGGTAGGAGGGGAGGGAGTGGACAGGGGGGAGACGGGGGGGGGGTGAACCCACCTCCTTTTTATTTTTTTCTTATTATCTCTTAATATCTTATTCTGTTTTATGGTATTTCTTTTTTTCTCTCTTTCTTCTTTCTCTATCTATACTGCCCAAAGCTGGAATCTTTAGGACATTTCTTTCGTGGAAGGGGGATAATCAGGACGGGGGCCCTGGTTAAATGAAAATATAACAAAGATATGGTATTAGAGATGATTATTATGCAACAACGACCAATACAATAAATGAGGAGACAGAGGAAAGAGAATTCATTTAGTTTCTGCTGTATTGATGTTTCATTTGTTTGTGTTTTTGTATAGATGTAATATTTGAAGTGCTGTATTATTGTCTTTGTAAAAGAAAATTTTAAAATAAAGAATTTATAAAAAAAAAGAAAGCAGGCGTTTGAGGGGCATTTTTAAAGCTCCTCAAACTCCTATGCAAATCATACTATGGACAGCACACAGTGCTGTTCACAATATCAAAACACGAAGAGGTTAGCGTCGTTAAAATAGGCAATTCATGTCAAGATTAAAAGGAGTTGAAGCATTTCAACTCCTTCTATTCAAGTCTATGGTAACACCCCACAACAGTGTCGGTGTTCTGTCGAGAAGTGCCCGGCTATCGAATAGTGCCCGGGTGGAAGTGCGTGTGCACCGCATGGAGCCGAGTTGACGGGGCGGAAGTTTTATCGATGGCCAAACAAGTGTGCAAAAGAAATCTTTATCTAAAATAGAAAAAGCCACCCTTCAATTGACTAAACATGGCCCGCAAGCGTCCAGAAAGACTAGCAGATAAAGATTTCCTTTGCAGCTATGTTTGGCCACCGATAAAAATTCCACCTCCAGCACTGTCTATCATTTAAAAATCCGCCCCCTTCATGTAAATATCTGCCCCTCAGCTATACGAATGTGCCTCGGCAACGCGAGACAACAGCTGACAGTAAACTCAGCTGTTTTGGGGCTCCGTACTGCGCGTGCACGGCGCATGTGCAGTTCCACCCGGGCATTTCTCGATAGGGGGCATTTCTCAACAGGACACCGGCATGCAGTTGCGGCGTGGTAGTACATTACAGTTAATAATAGACATTTATGGTGCAGTTTTAATGTGCCAAAAACATGTCAACCGTGTCGCGAACACGCATAGGTCATTTGGGGGAGCATTTTTAATGCTTATTAAATGCTTATCAAACACACCTTATTAACGCGCATTAACGCTGTAGGCGCATTTGATAAGCATCAGTATTTTCAGCAAGTGTGAACAATCCCTTATGTGGTACAGAAATTCTGGCCATCATCAGTCCTAATTAAGCTATGTTTTACATGAGTTACCAAGAACAACTCTATAGTATGTAGCAATAACCTATTGAGGGTGTACCTGGCCCTATTTGCTGAGTACATATTATCACTTTTTTTGTTAAAGAGGAAGTAAAGCCATTTTTTTTTAGAACCCTGCAAAAGAAAGGCATAATGAGCTAGTATGCATAGCATACTAGCTCATTATGAATGACTTACCTGAGATCGAAGCCCCCGCAGCGGTCCACGGTCACCTCCGCCGCCGCCGCCATTTTGACTCGATGTCCCGTCACCGCCGTCAGTGTATCGCCGCTCCGGCGCTGTGATTGGCCAGAGCGGCGATGACATCACACACATGCGCGCTCGGGCTGGCAAGAGCCCATTCAGAAAACCAGCAATGAAGCCGGCCCGCTAGTGCGCATGCGCGTGACGTCATCGCCGCATCGCTTTATAGTAAATATCTCCTTAACCATGTAGGTTAAGGAGATATTTCTTGCACCTACAGGTAAGCCTTAATCTAGGCTTATCTGTAGGTGCAAGTTGTCTAAGTGGGTTTACAACCACTTTAATGTATAACTTTTTTTAGGATGAATTTTCAAAACAGTATATCATAGATTCTGATTGTTCTTGGTTACATTTATTGTTCATGGATTTCCAGTTAGATTATGGCATGTATAAAATTAACAGTGGAATTAATGTAAACCAATATCTGATGAATCCTTTTTCATACATATATTGTACATCTAAAATTGAACAAATCATGCTATTTGGTCTGCTTTGAGAAATTCCACAAACTGTATTTATCAAGCAAAGTTTCACTGTGAAAAAATGCTAAAGAGAGGCTTGGAACAGTTCCATGATTCTGGAAAGATTTATTTATTGTTTGGAGGAATCCAAATATGATGCAGGATCCTATGCATTCAGAAAAATGCAATACCAATAAGGTTTAAAGTGTTGGGCTTTTTATATAGAAAAATTGAAGGCCCATAATGAAACTATAATTCAACAAAGATGCTTTTAGGGGGATTTTTGTAGAGATTTCCAACATCTCCATAATTTTGGGAAGTGCATAACACTAAATGTTTCAGTGCACCTGGTATTATTTAGGAAACAATGAGACCCCCTATGGTGCCCCTATGTGAGGAAGCTTTATGTTGTACATATATAGTCCAAAAGAATAGTATTTCTCTCAAAATAAAAAGCAATATTTTTGTATGCAATCAAAGCGTACAATTGTCTTTCAAGTTTTTGCTTGCGGTTGAGATCTCTTTTTATGGCAGGACCATAGATCCAATGAGAATATATTTTTGGAACACAAAATAAATACCTTAAAATGCTGTGAGAAGCATTTTTCTGAGGAACCTTTTGCACTGTTAGAAAAAGGTGATGAAACGTGTCACTATCCTTGGTACAGACAGTAAATCCAGGTTTCCGATTAATGGAAAGTTTCAAGTTCCCCAATGTGACAGCAAGATTTTATATTTTTGGGTCTAATCTGATTACTTATGAATTGATGTTCCTCTGTTGTGAGTTATACTCCTAATGTTCATGTGAGATGGAGATGTAAAGATGTCTGCCTGGCTGGAATATTGAGTCTTAAGAGATAGGTAGCTGCTGTTGGTGTGGAGCACAAATGGAGTGTTTAGAATATCTGATGAAACTTTTCTTAGGAAATTGTATCGTAAGACAGTGACCTAATAAATACTGCAGCTGTTTTGGAAGCTGTTTACAGTGTTTCTCAAACTTTTTACCTTAGAGGAACCCCTGGCAAAAAGTCTGAGAACTCGGTGAACCCCTGAAATAATTTTCATATCTACAGCTTACGTAACATTGGTATGATTAGCGATCTGTAGATATAACAATAATTAATCTTAGAAGTAGCAATAGAATAAATATTAAAACTTACTTAATATGAAAATTGTGATTGCTTTTTTTGCACACATGCTCAATTCTGGGTCAAACTTAAGATAAGCAATGTAAAGGAGGTCAGCAGGGCAGAGCACAGGGGATCCAGGAGGGAACAGTATGGGGGGAGAGCATAGCATAGTACAGGGGGCCAGGAGAGCACAGCACAGTATGGGGTGGGGGGCAGGAGAGCACAGCACGGTGCAAAGGGGCCAAGAGAACGCAGTACAGTGCTAAGGGGACCAGGAGAGCACAGCACGTTACAAAGGCACCACCAGGCACAGACAATCCAGCTAATGACTGAACAGTGTTCGTAGGTTGTATAGGAAAGGAAGAGGCTTGGGTGGACTATATTGGCACCATAGGTAAACTGATAGACAGTCAAAGATATAGATTTAAAAGATTTTTATTTACAAAAATATATAGAAAGTCGATTTTTTTCCATGTACATATTTATAGAAAGAAGGGATAGTTTGTGACAATTATTGAATCATACCATTGCAACCAATGGAAAATCATACAGACATCGTTACATAATAAACAGTGCTCGACATGTTTCGCATTCGTGATTCCAAAAATAATCCCCTTCTTCAGGAGCTGAATATAAGTACTATTTTCAGTAGATATACAAAAGAATTGTCACGTGACTATAAATAAGGAAAAACATGATTACAAATAGAAAAAATTGTGTGTGTCCCTGGTGGGGTCCCATGTCCCTGATGGCGCACCTGGATTGATGATCCATCGATCCACACCTTGGCCCATTGGCCCAGCTCCCACGGTGAGAATATGGATGCAGTCTGGTTCTATGGTTCAAGCAATGCCTGTGTTTTTCTACTGTGAAATGTTATTATATACATCCACAATTTTTTCTATTTTTAATCATATTTTTCCTTATTTATAGTCACGTGACAATTCTTTTGTATATCTACTGAAAATAGTACTTATATTCAGCTCCTTAAGAAGCGGATTCTTTTTGGAATCACGAACGCAAAACATGTCGAGCACTGTTTATTATGTAACTATGTCTGTATGATTTTCCATTGGTTGCAATGGTATGATTCAATAATTGTCACAAACTATCCCTTCTTTCTATAAATATGTACATGGAAAAAAATCGACTTTCTATATATTTTTGTAAATAAAAATCTTTTAAATCTATATCTTTGACTGTCTATCAGTTTACCTATGGTGCCAATATAGTCCACCCAAGCCTTTTCCTTTCCTATACAACAATTGATGGGACGAAGGCACCGACACACATATATATATATTTTTTTCTGATACTCATAGCACTTTCATTATAGTGTTCGTAGGTTGCTTAAACCTGGTACACGCTGTGAGTTGTTTTTTTTTTTGTTCAATCCAGCAGGCTTTGGAATTTAAAATCAACACAGTTCGTGATGATTTGGGGAGCCATGTCAACTACTGGTGTTGGTCCACTGTGTTTTATCAAGTCCAAAGCCAGCTCAGCCCTCTACAAGGAAATTCTAGAGCACTTCATACTTCCTTCTGCTGACCAACTTTGTGGAGATGCTGATTTCATTTTCCAGCAGCACTTGGCACCTGCCCACACTGCCAAAAGTACCAATACCCAGTTTAATGATCATGATATCACTGTGCTTGATTGGCCAGCAACCTCGCCTGACCTAAACCCACAGAGAATCTGTGGGGTATTGTCAAGAGCAAGAGGAGAGACACCAGACCTAACAATGCAGGTGAGCTGAAGGCCTTTATCAAAGCAAAGTGGGCTTCCATAATACCTCAGCAGTGCCACAGGCTGATCACCTCCATGCCATGCCACACTGATGCAGTAATTCATGTATAAGGAGCCCCGACCAAGTATTGAGTGCATACTACACCGTACATGGACATACTTTTCAGTAAGCCAACATTTGTGTATTAAAAATCATTTTTTTAATTGGTCTTATGTAATTTTCTACTTTTCTGAGATACTGGATTTTGGGTTTTCACTAGCTGTAAACCATAATCATCAAAATTAAAAGAAAGAAATGCTTGAAATATAACACTCTGTGTGTAACGCATCTATATAGAATATATGAGTCTCACTTTTTGAATTGAATTACTGAAATATATTAACTTTTTGATGATGTTCTCATTTTATGAGATGCACCTGTATATTTCAAATAAAATGCACACTAGTCATACCATTTTCACTGCACTGACACTCAGATGAAAATGGCCTACTTCAATATCCTGTCATGCACAGGAGTGCAATACAACAGTAGATGAGTGTGAAGCGGATCTTACTTCTGAAGCATGTTTCTCAAGCTAGTCAAACCTTTTATTCATGTTTATCTCTAATGTAATTTCTAAAGTCTATTTTTAAAATAGAATTAATTTTTTTTAACTTATTTTTGCTAAAATGTGGTACAAAATGTATGTAACATCTAAAGCTACCTTTTTGCAATAACCTTCGCCATAGTATTGCATCTATTAGTATTGTATCCATTAGCATTGTATCCATTAGGAGTTAAATAAATTACATCTGCGTGATTTGATGTATTGGTCAAAAAGTTATAAGTCTCACGAAATAGAACATTTATTGGAAAAATCCCCTATTTACACCCCAGCCACCTCAATAGCAAAGCAGGAGTGTTGTATTATTACATTATCTCATCCCTTGCTCCAAATAAACCACGCTCAGCCGCAAAGAACAGTCACCCATACTTGGCACAAGTGTGTATGGGAAACTTTAAAACAAAAACAAATGTGTTTGTGTGCTGGGACTGTGCTGCAAAGTACAACGCAGCACAACATTGTAAAACAGTTCGAGAACGCCCCCAGCAGTCATATGTGGTCTATATATTCAGCACATATGTTGTCATACAACACATAAACTAGCCGTGTTTTTTGTACAGTTTTCTGCATTCATTCAGAAGGGCTTTTGCGTTACCAATACATCTAAAGAGCAAGTAGGGACATACAGTATGTAAACTATTGAGGCTCTTGGTGCTGACCATCCTAGATCTGCCAAAAAATTTCCTTTACAATAAAGTACCCACTAGCATTTTCCCTCAAATACCTTGTGATCCTGCCAGAAATCTAGCGAGCTGATAACTTCTGTGCTCTCTGCTTTGGCTGACTGTTACCAGTTAGAACTGTTCCCAGTTAGAACTGTAGGCACTACAGAACACAGATACAGTGGGGTGCGGGATTATTGCCACCTTTGTAGTGTGTTATTGGCAGGATCACTAAGCAAAAAGAAAGGAAAAAAGGCTTAAAAAAAGAAAATTAAATTCTAACACCACATCTAAGAACTGGTAAGATGCAAAGGAATACATTTTTATTATTGGGTTTAAATATGCTTTAACCGCTTGCCGACTGCCACACATAAGAGTATGGCGGCAGAATGCCTCTCCTGCGCTGGATTGCGTATCTAGTACATGGTCCAGTACTTCCGGGTAGGGGCGCACATGCGCAGCTGCTGCACTGGCTGTGATTAGTCACAGCACAAGCCGATAAGCGGGTCACAGCCAATGATTGACCACCGGTACCTGCTGATCGGCCAAGAGGATGACAGGACAGAGCTGTATGAATGTAAACAATACAGAGCTCTGTCCTGTCAGCGGGGATGAGTCGGTTGTTGTTTTCCTGCAAAGCAGGGGATAAAAACCAGCACACCCCTTAGTAAAAACAGCACACAGTGACTGCACCAAGCACTGTTATTCACACATTTATCCTCTTGATTGTGTCATTAGTACAGTGACAGAGTATATTTTTAGCACTGATCACTGTATTAGTGTCACTCATTCCCACAAGGTGTAAAAAGTGTCAGCCAGTGTCAGATTGTCGCCATACTATCACGATCCTTACTGTCATAAGTCGCTGATCACCGCCATTACTAGTATAAAAAATAAATAAATAAAAATTCAAGTATATAGCCCGTAGACACTATAACTTTTGCGCAAACCAATCAATATACTCTTATTGGGATTTTTATGTAGCAGAATGCATATTGGCCTAAATTTATGAAGAAATTTGATTTTTTTTATTGGATATGTTTTATAGCAGAAAATATATATTTTTTTAATTTTAGGTCTTTTTTTATTTATAGAGCAAAAAATAAAAGACACAGTTGCGATCAAATACCACCAAAAGAAAGCTCTATTTGTGGGGGGGGGGGGGGGATTACGGCACTCTATGACAGTGCAATTGTTAGTTAAATTAATGTAGTGCCAAAAAGCAATGGCCTGGTCATGAAAAGGGGTAAATCTTCCAGAGGTCAAGTGGTTAAAGTGAACATGTGAACAGCTATGGACATTTTGGTATCTATATATATTCATTTTTTAAACCTTTAATTTACAAATAACATTTAGTACAGTTTACATTTGTGAAGCCTCGTACACACGTCCGAGATTCTCGGCAAGAACCAGCAAGAAACTTGCTGGCAGAGATGTCTTGCCGAGAAACTCGTTCGTGTGTATGGTTTCTCGTCAAGAAAACCGACAAGCAGTGATGAGCCGAACACCCCCGGGTTCGGTTCGCACCAGAACCCGCGAACGGACCGAAAGTTCGTACGAACATTAGAACCCTATTAAATACAATGGATGCGAACGTTCGAATTCTAAAGTGCTAATTATAACAACTATTATGCATGTTATTGTCCTAAAAAGGGTTTGGGAACCCGGGTTGTGCACCAGGGGACATGTATCAATGCAAAAAGAAGTTTTAAAAACGGTCGTTTTTCGGGAGCAGTCATTTTAATGATGCATAAAGTGAAAAAAAAAAAGTCAAATATTCCTTTAAATATCGTACCTGGGGGGTGTCTAAAGTATGCCTGTGAAGTGCCACGTGTTTCCCGTGTTTAGAACTGTCCCTGCACAAAATGACACTTCTAAAGGGAAATAAAGCCATTTAAAACTGCTTGCGGCTTTAATGTAATGTCTGGTCCCGGTAATATGGATGAAAATCTTTAAGAAAAATGGCATAGCTACCCCATGACCCCCCCCCCCCACCCCAGCCCATTACCAGCCCCTTTGGGTCTTGTATGGATATTAAGGGGAACCCCGCACATAAAATAAAAAAGGCCCTATATACTCTGAACAGCCGTATACAGGTGGTGCATACAAGACAGGGACTGTAGGTTTGTTCTTATGTAGAATCTGTTTGTAATTTTGAACAGGTACATTGTTGAAGTGTAGCTCCAGCCCAAAAATCTATTTTTAAACTTTTTGGAAAACATAGGTAAGGGTTATCACCCCTGTAACATTTGTTTTGCTGTCTGTGCCCCTGTTCAGAACATTTCACCTCACTTTCCGTCCCAATGACAACTGTTTTTGAAATGTGGTGTTTTTCTTGAAACAAGGATTGCTGATAAAGCATCAGTACAGAGGAGACACCTTTCTCCCATATTTATTCTTACAGGAGAGAATTTTCCTTCCTAGTGGTAGATTTCCTCTCACTTCCTGTTGTCTTCTTGCGTTTGCAAGTAGGAGTCGTTTGTAAGTTGGATGTTTGAAAGTAGGGACCTGCCGTATATACTCTGCAGAAATAGGCCCCTTAGTTGTTGGTGTTGACACAACACTGTAAGCACTCACAGTTACTCTTGGTTGGTGCTGGAACGCCCTGCTGTCAACTATTATATCAGGAATTTTAATTACATATAATTGTTGAACAGTGGTAGTAAAAATTGGGCCTTTGATGGTGGTGCTGGTGCCACAACACTGTAAGCCCTGACAGTTACTCTTGGTGGGTGCAGAAATGGGCCCTGCTGTGAATTATTAGATCAAGAATTGTAATTGCATGCCCCTGTTGAACAGGGGCTGAAAAATTGGGCCTTTCGTGGTGGTGGTGGTGGTGGTGGTGTTGCCACAACACTGTAAGCCCTCAGAGTTACTCTTGGTGGGTGCAGGAATGGGCCCTGCTGTGAATTATTAGATCAAGAATTGTAATTGCATGCGCCTGTTGAACAGGGGCTGAAAAATTGGGCCTTTCGTGGTGGTGGTGGTGGTGGCGTTGCCACAACACTGTAAGCCCTCAGAGTTACTCTTGGTGGGTGCAGGAATGGGCCCTGCTGTGAATTATTAGATCAAGAATTGTAATTACATGCCCCTTTTGAACAGGGGCTGAAAAATTGGGCCTTTCGTGGTGGTGGTGGTGGTGGCGTTGCCACAACACTGTAAGCCCTCAGAGTTACTCTTGGTGGGTGCAGCAATGGGCCCTGCTGTGAATTATTAGATCAAGAATTGTAATTGCATGCCCCTGTTGAACAGGGGCTGAAAAATTGGGCCTTAGGCACTGGTGGCACAACACTACAACCCCTCACAGATACTGTACTTGGAGCACAGCAATGAGCCCTGTTGCAAAGTATTGCTTCAAAAATTGTAATGACACGCCCCTGTTGAACAGGGGCTGAAAAATTGGGCCTTAGGCACTGGTGGCACAACACTACAACCCCTCACAGATACTGTACTTGGAGCACAGCAATGAGCCCTATGGCAAATTATTGCTAAAAAAATTGTAATTACACGCCCCTGTAAAACAGGGGCTGAAAAATTGGGCCTTAGCCACTGGTGGCGGCACCCATAAACAAAAATGATCTTCCAAGCTATCATCATCAATCGTATCATTGAGGACTCGGAGGAGGAGGATAGCCAGTCAACATAACAGCACAGGCACTCAGCATCAGCATCAGTCTTGAAGGGATGTGACATGTTAAAATCAATTAGTCTGTTATATCAGCATCAGGTGTGTGGTAGCTGGTGGTGATCCAAGACTGGTTCATCTTGATGAAAGTTAGTCGATCAACCGAGTCGGTGGACAGGCGCACCCTGTGATCCGTGACAAATCCTCCAGCAGCACTGAATGTGCGTTCCGAAAGAACGCTGGATGCAGGACAGGCCAGTAGCTCAATTGCATACTGTGCAAGCTCTGGCCAGTGATCCATCCTCAAGACCCAGTAAGCCAGAGGATTTTCGGTGGGGAAGGTGTCCAAGTCTGACCTTGCCCCTAGATATTCCTGCACCATGTTTATCAGACGCTGGCGATGGTTGCTGGAACCGATCATACTTTGGGGCTGCGGACTAAAGAATTGTCTGAACGCATCGGTCAGACGGCCACCTTCCCCACCGCTGCTCCTTTGACTGGCCGAAGCCTCAGCAACTCGTTGTCCAGGACCAGGAGTTTGTAACCTCCCAGTCTCTGGGAACGCGTTGCACAGACCATTCTGCAAGGCCTCCCGGAGTTGTCTCATCCTCTGCTCCCTCTGCGACGGTAACATAAGGTCCGCAACCTTACCCTTGTACCGTAGATCAAGGAGAGTGGCCAGCCAGTAATGGTCCCTCTCCTTGATCCGAAGAATACGAGGATCCTTCCGCAGACTTTGCAGGATCAGGGAGGCCATGCAACGTAGGTTTGCTGAGGCATTCGCTCCGGAGTCCTCTGGGTCACTAAGGACGACATGATCCGCAGCCACCTCCTCCCAGCCACGTACAAGTCCACTGGTTTCTTGGGACTGTAAATCATCCCTAAAAGACTGCTGCTGATGATGCTGAGTGCCAGCCTCCACCTCCATGCTGACACAATCCTCCTCCTCCTCCTCCTCCTCCTCCTCCTCCTCCTCCTCCTCCTCTTCCTGTGCGATGGGTGGGACAGAAGGAACACTGTCTGGGTAAAGGGGGCCTTGAGAGGCAAGGAAGTCCTCCTCTTCCTGCCTCTGTTCTGCCTCAAGTGCCCTGTCCATTATTCCACGCAGCGTGTGCTCCAACAGGTGGACAAGAGGTACAGTGTCACTGATGCATGCACTGTCACTGCTCACCATCCTCGTGGCCTCCTCAAATGGTGCCAGGACAGTGCATGCATCCCTGATCATGCCCCACTGGCGTGGAGAAAAAAAACCAAGCTCCCCTGACCCTGTCCTGGTGCCGTAGTCGCTCAGGTACTCATTGATGGCCCTCTGCTGCGTGTGCAGCCGCTGCAGCATGGCCAACGTTGAGTTCCACCTGGTGGGCATGTCACATATAAGGCGGTTCTTGGGCAGGTTCAACTCCTTTTGCAGCTCAGCCAGGCGAGCACTGGCATTATAAGATCTGCGGAAATGCACACAGACTTTCCTGGCCTGCCTCAGGACATCCTGTAAGCCCGGGTACCTGCCCAAGAACCGCTGCACCACCAGGTTAAGGACGTGAGCCACACAGGGCACATGGGTCAGTTGTCCCTGTCGGAGGGCGGAGAGGAGGTTGGTGCCATTGTCGCAAACCACCATTCCTGGCTTAAGCTGGCGTGGCGTCAACCACCTCTCGGCCTGGCCCTGCAGAGCAGACAGGACCTCTGCCCCAGTGTGGCTTCTGTCCCCCAAACACACCAGCGCAAGCACGGCATGGCATCTTTTTGCCTGCGTACTTGCGTAGCCCCTTGAACGCCTACGGAGCACCGCTGGTTCCGAGGACAAACCACAGGAAGAGGCCATGGAGGAAGAAGAAGAGGAGGGGGTGGAGGAGAGAGGTGTGTCACAACCAGTAGTAGCATTTTGGAGGCGTGGCGGTGGAACAACCTCCAACACTACTGCACCTTGTCCTGCATCCTTCCCAGCTGCCAAAAGAGTGACCCAATGGGCCGTGAAAGAAAGGTAACGTCCCTGTCCATGCCTGCTGGACCATGAGTCAGCGGTAATATGCACCTTACCGCTGACCGCCCTGTCCAGCGAGGCCAAGACATTGCCTTCCACATGCCGGTAGAGAGCCGGAATAGCCTTCCGTGAGAAAAAGTGGCGTTTGGGAACCTGCCACTGAGGAACCGCACATTGCACAAACTCACGGAAGGGGGCCGAGTCTACCAACTGAAAAGGCAGCAGTTGAAGCGCTAGCAATTTAGCCAAGCTAGCATTCAACCACTGGGCATGTGGATGGCTGGGAGTGAACTTCTTTCGACGGTCCAGCAGCTGGGGCAGGGAAATTTGCCTGCTAGAATCGGACGCCGGTGTACTGCTAGCAGAGTGGCCGCAAGTACTTGGCTGTGACACACCTAATTCTACACCTTCATTCCTCTCAGTGCATGTTTCAGAGAGGACTGAAGTTATAGTGGGGTTGGAGATCCCAGCTGATGCGGTGCAAGGAGAGGTCCGCTTTGTTCTTTGGTGTGGGTCTTTGAGGTAGGCTTGCCAACGAGCTGCATGGCAGGTCAACATATGTCTGGTCAGGCATGTGGTACCCAAGCGGCTGATGTTTTGGCCACGCGATATACGCTTGAGACATATGTTGCAAACAGCAGCTGTGCGATCTGATGCACTAGCCTCAAAAAAGGCCCACACCAAAGAACTTTTTGAATGACGGGCAGAGGCAGCGCCCTGCACAGGCAGAGCTCTGCGGTGTGATTCTGCGGTGTACTGCCCTTACGCTGGCCACCAAAGGGCATCCTGCCTCGTTGGAGATGTGCCTCCTCCTCATCCTCCTCCTCCTCCTCTCTCCTATTAGGCACCCACGTGGAGTCAGTGACCTCATCATCACCTCCCTCCTCATCACTGGAGCCAATCTGGCAGTATGCTGCAGCTGCTGGAACATGACTGCCAGATTGGTGTCCTTCTTGAGCATCCCCTCTGTCTGCTCTCACGCTACTGCCTTCCTCTAGCTGGGTTTCATCATCAGACCCTTCGAAACGCTGGGCATCCTCCTGGAGCATGTACCCAACACTGTGCTCAAACAGTTCGGGGGACTCCTCAGGAGGAGGACATGGTGGGTCTAGGGAAGGAGTGACTGATGATGAGTCTGACATTGATACCAGGGAAGAGGACGCTTTGGCAGCTGCTTTTCCAGTACCCTGAGCCTGGGTGAGAGAGGATGAGGAGGAGGAGGAGGGCTTGGTCATCCACTCTACCAAGTCTTCGGCATGATGTGGCTCAACATGTCCAGCTGCCGAAAAGAAGGACAAGCGTGTCCCATGGCCATGTGCTGATGACAATGCACCGCGTCCACGACCAGCACTGTTGCCCCCAGACACAGAGCCTGCTTGCCCTCTTTTATTGCCTCCTGACTGTCTGCCTCTCCTTGTTTACCTTCCAGACATTCTAATAGATGGCCTGCAGGGAGATGGGAAAAAGCAATAAGGGCTACCTTCAGGTGTCCTTCTCTGTCCCTTTACTTAAGGATTTCTAAATGTGGTTGAGGATGATTGCTTTTGCACAGAATAGCACAACGACAATTTCCCTGACTGTCCAAAAAAACAAGGATTTCAAAGATGGTTGATGAGGAATGCTTTAGCACACTATAGCACAAGGAGAATTTCCCTCACTTTCCTTCTTTGTCCCTAGAAACAAGGATTATCACAGTGAAAGAAACTGACACTCTCCCTACCTATAGTTTTCTGTCCCTAGAAAAAATGTTTTTTTAAAGCACACTATAGCACAAGGAGAATTCCCTCACTGTCCTTCCCTGTCCCTAGGAACAAGGATTCGCACAGTAAAACACACTGACACTCTCCCTACCTATAGTTTTCTGTCCCTAGAAAAAATGTTTTTTTAAAGCACACTATAGCACAAGGAGAATTCCCTCACTGTCCTTCCCTGTCCCTAGAAACAAGGATTCGCACAGTAAAACACACTGACACTCTCCCTACCTATAGTTTTCTGTCCCTAGAAAAAATGTTTTTTTAAAGCACACTATAGCACAAGGAGAATTTCACTCACTTTCCTTCTTTGTCCCTAGAAACAAGGATTATCACAGTGAAAGAAACTGACACTCTTCCTTCCTATAGTTTTCTGTCCCTAGAAAAAATGTTTTTTTAAAGCACACTATAGCACAAGGAGAATTCCCTCACTGTCCTTCCCTGTCCCTAGAAACAAGGATTCGCACAGTAAAAGACACTGACACTCTCCCTACCTATAGTTTTCTGTCCCTAGAAAAAATGTTTTTTTAAAGCACACTATAGCACAAGGAGAATTTCCCTCACTTTCCTTCTTTGTCCCTAGAAACAAGGATTATCACAGTGAAAGAAACTGACACTCTTCCTTCCTATAGTTTTCTGTCCCTAGAAAAAATGTTTTTTTAAAGCACACTATAGCACAAGGAGAATTCCCTCACTGTCCTTCCCTGTCCCTAGAAACAAGGATTCGCACAGTAAAACACACTGACACTCTCCCTACCTATAGTTTTCTGTCCCTAGAAAAAATGTTTTTTTAAAGCACACTATAGCACAAGGAGAATTTCCCTCACTTTCCTTCTTTGTCCCTAGAAACAAGGATTATCACAGTGAAAGAAACTGACACTCTCCCTACCTATAGTTTTCTGTCCCTAGAAAAATTTTTTTTTAAAGCACACTATAGCACAAGGAGAATTCCCTCACTGTCCTTCCCTGTCCCTAGAAACAAGGATTCGCACAGTAAAACACACTGACACTCTCCCTACCTATAGTTTTCTGTCCCTAGAAAAAAAGTTTTTTTAAAGCACACTATAGCACAAGGAGAATTTCCCTCACTTTCCTTCTTTGTCCCTAGAAACAAGGATTATCACAGTGAAAGAAACTGACACTCTCCCTACCTATAGTTTTCTGTCCCTAGAAAAAATGTTTTTTTAAAGCACACTATAGCACAAGGAGAATTCCCTCACTGTCCTTCCCTGTCCCTAGAAACAAGGATTCGCACAGTAAAACACACTGACACTCTCCCTACCTATAGTTTTCTGTCCCTAGAAAAAATGTTTTTTTAAAGCACACTATAGCACAAGGACAATTCCCTCACTGTCCTTCCCTGTCCCTAGAAACAAGGATTCGCACAGTAAAAGACACTGACACTCTCCCTACCTATAGTTTTCTGTCCCTAGAAAAAATGTTTTTTTAAAGCACACTATAGCACAAGGAGAATTTCACTCACTTTCCTTCTTTGTCCCTAGAAACAAGGATTATCACAGTGAAAGAAACTGACACTCTTCCTTCCTATAGTTTTCTGTCCCTAGAAAAAATGTTTTTTTAAAGCACACTATAGCACAAGGAGAATTCCCTCACTGTCCTTCCCTGTCCCTAGAAACAAGGATTCGCACAGTAAAACACACTGACACTCTCCCTACCTATAGTTTTCTGTCCCTAGAAAAAATGTTTTTTTAAAGCACACTATAGCACAAGGAGAATTTCACTCACTTTCCTTCTTTGTCCCTAGAAACAAGGATTATCACAGTGAAAGAAACTGACACTCTTCCTTCCTATAGTTTTCTGTCCCTAGAAAAAAAATTTTTTAAAGCACACTATAGCACAAGGAGAATTCCCTCACTGTCCTTCCCTGTCCCTAGAAACAAGGATTCGCACAGTAAAACACACTGACACTCTCCCTACCTATAGTTTTCTGTCCCTAGAAAAAATGTTTTTTTAAAGCACACTATAGCACAAGGAGAATTCCCTCACTGTCCTTCCCTGTCCCTAGAAACAAGGATTCGCACAGTAAAACACACTGACACTCTCCCTACCTATAGTTTTCTGTCCCTAGAAAAAATGTTTTTTTAAAGCACACTATAGCACAAGGAGAATTCCCTCACTGTCCTTCCCTGTCCCTAGAAACAAGGATTCGCACAGTAAAAGACACTGACACTCTCCCTACCTATAGTTTTCTGTCCCTAGAAAAAATGTTTTTTTAAAGCACACTATAGCACAAGGAGAATTTCACTCACTTTCCTTCTTTGTCCCTAGAAACAAGGATTATCACAGTGAAAGAAACTGACACTCTTCCTTCCTATAGTTTTCTGTCCCTAGAAAAAATGTTTTTTTAAAGCACACTATAGCACAAGGAGAATTCCCTCACTGTCCTTCCCTGTCCCTAGAAACAAGGATTCGCACAGTAAAACACACTGACACTCTCCCTACCTATAGTTTTCTGTCCCTAGAAAAAATGTTTTTTTAAAGCACACTATAGCACAAGGAGAATTTCACTCACTTTCCTTCTTTGTCCCTAGAAACAAGGATTATCACAGTGAAAGAAACTGACACTCTTCCTTCCTATAGTTTTCTGTCCCTAGAAAAAATGTTTTTTTAAAGCACACTATAGCACAAGGAGAATTCCCTCACTGTCCTTCCCTGTCCCTAGAAACAAGGATTCGCACAGTAAAACACACTGACACTCTCCCTACCTATAGTTTTCTGTCCCTAGAAAAAATGTTTTTTTAAAGCACACTATAGCACAAGGAGAATTCCCTCACTGTCCTTCCCTGTCCCTAGAAACAAGGATTCGCACAGTAAAACACACTGACACTCTCCCTACCTATCCTTCTCTTTCCCTAAACTAAAGGAATCCAGGTTAAGCAAGAAAAAAATAAATGTCACTGTCCCTGCCTATGCTTCTCTTTCCCTGCTCCGGAACACACTACACTAGGCCGCCGTGCTGGCGGCCTTTTATAGTGTGGGGCGTGTTCTAAACACCCTCAGCAATAATTGGCCACAGGCATCCTGCCTGTGGCCAATCATTGCTCTCCTCGCTGCCGGCGCTGTGATTGGCCAAGCATGCGGGGTCACAGTGCATGCTTGGCCAATCACAGCGCCTGGATGACACTGCGATGGCGTAGTGCATTGTGGGCCGTTCGCGTCACTCGAATTTGGCGCGAACGGCCCAAATCGTTCGATCTTCGTCGAACGATCGAACAGCCGATGTTCGAGTCGAACGTATGTTCGACTCGAACACGAAGCTCATCCCTACCGACAAGTAATCTCAACGAGAAAATAGAGAACCTGCTCTCTATTTTCTCGTCGAGATTCTCGTCGGCATGTTTCTCGACGAGAAAAGTGAGTGTGTGTACACTTACCTGTCCTCCCGGAAGCCCGCGCATGTTCGAAATGAATTTGACGCATGCGCGGTAGCTTCCTAGGCATAGATAGGGTATACCAAGATGGCGGCGACGGCATCGAATGTGACGAGCGCATGCTCGTCGTAGTCGATGACGTCACCCCGTACGCTCCATTCAAAGAACCGCGGGTTCTTTGAATCGAGCGTGTGTACACTCGGCCGGGACAAGTTTCTTGTCCAAGAATCTCGTCGAAAAAAACGACATGTTTTTTTCTACGAGAATCTCGGCCGTGTGTACGAGGCTTTACATTTGGTTTGGAAAGTCTGCTTGCTTTTTGGCTGTTTTAGAGGACCATACAATACTATCCAGATTGTACAATTCACTTATGTTTGTACAGTGCCTTGAAAAAGTATTCATACCCCTTGAAATTTTCCACATTTTGTTATGTTACAACCAAAAATGTAAATGTATTTTTGGGGGGTTTTATGTGATAGACCAATACAAAGTGGCACATAATTATGAAGTGGAAGGAAAATAATAAATGGTTTTTAAAGTGTTTTATAAATAAATGTCTGAAAAGTGTGTATTCAGCCCCCTTTACTCGGATACCCCTAACTAAAATCTAGTGGAACCAATTGCCTTCAGAGGTCAACTAATTAGTAAATAGAGTCCAGCTTGTGTGTAATTTAATCTCAGTATAAATACAGCTGTTCTGTGAAGCCCTCAGAGTTTTTTTAGAGAACCTTAGTAAACAAATAGCATCTTGAAGGCCAGGGGACACACCAGACATGTCAGGGATAAATGTGGGGAGAAGTTTAAAGCAGGGTTAGGTTATAAAAAAAATCCAAGCTTTGAACATCTCATGGAGCACTGTTGAAGTCATCATCCTTAAATGAAAAGAGTATGACACAACTACAAACCTACCAAGACATGGCTGTCCACCTAAACCAGGCCCGGACTGGCCATAGGGCATACCGGGCAAATGCCCGGTGGGCCGCCAGTGGCCCGTGACGGCCCATACGTCTCCCCCCTGCCTGTAATACTCCCCCGTCCCTCGGGGATCTCCAATGTCTCCGGAGGCATCTGGAGTTGGTGGGCGGAGCTGGGGGTGTGGCTGCCCCCTCCACTCCTCCCACAGACTCATTCACGCCTATCAATTAGCTCCCTTGCAGCTGCCTAACAATGTGCTTCCTTAAGTGAATTGTGCATGACTTCCTCTCGCTCTCTGCTTTCAAATTTACAAGGTAGGTTTGATTACATTTATTAGGAGAAACTTTTTAGCACTGACTATTTATTTTATTTTTTGTATTTTATTTTTTTTAAATATTTTTTATTGAATTTTACCAGGATACAATTTTACAAACATACAATGCATAAATGGTTGAGTTTGTTCAGATAAAAAGGTTGTATAGGAAATAATTACATGTACCTTGAACTCGTATTGGTAGTGTGAAACATTATACAAGAAAAAGTAATGTGAGCATGCATTGGCATTGTAGGAGATAGGTGAGTTTACAAAAACAAGGGAGAGGAAAGGCAAACAACAAGGGTGGGGGAAGGAAACACAGGAAGGAAACACAGAAGTGAGGTTGACTAGTTAAAGTGGTTGTAAACCCACTTTGTAAACAAACACCTACAGGTAAGCCTAGATTAAGGCTTACCTGTAGGTGCTGGAAATATCGGTTAAGGAGATATTTGCATTTAAACCCGGCGCCGCTGACGTCACGCGCATGCGCATGGGGTTAATCCCATTCACAAATTCGGCTAGGTCGCAGCATTCGACGACGTAGCCGAATTCGACGGCTCCTGCGCGCATGCGCAGAGTCACGTCTTTGCCGCTCCGGCCAATCACAGCGCCGGAGAGGCGCTGTGATTGGTTGGAGTGGCGATACCCGGAAGTAACCTTCCGGCTATCACCGCAGCGATGGCTGCGGCTGAAGAGGGAGACGCAGACTGCTTCGGGGGCCCCGATCTAAGGTAAGTGGTACATAATGAGCTAGTATGCTCTTGCAGGTGGGCTAAAAAAAAAAAAAAAGGTTTAGTGGGTTTACAACCACTTTAAAGTGGTTGTAAACCCACTTTGTAAACAAACACCTACAGGTAAGCCTAGATTAAGGCTTACCTGTAGGTGCATGAAATATCTCCTTAACCTACATGGTTAAGGAGATATTTGCATTTAAATCCAGCGCCGCTGACGTCACGCGCATGTGCATGGGGTTAATCCCATTCACAAATTCGGGTAGGTCGCAGCATTCGACGACGTAGCCAAATTCAACGGCTCCCGCGCGCATGCGCGGAGTCACGTCTTCGCCGCTCCGGCCAATCACAGCGCCGGAGCGGCGCTGTGATTGGCTGGAGCGGCGATACCCGGAAGTAACATTCCGGCTATCGCCGCAGCAATGGCTGCGGCTTGAGAGAGAGACACGGACGACTTCGGGGGCCCCGATCTAAGGTAAGTGGTACATAATGAGCTAGTATGCTAGTCTTGCAGGTTAGTTAAAAAAAAAAAAATTAACAGGGTTTACAACCACTTTAAATAAATCAAACAATATAATTAATAATAAAGTGCAGTGTGCAAATTTTCTATATAATGTCCTTATATAAATCAAACAATATTGGAAATATCATGCCAGTCCATTATATATTATATAAATGTATGGATCTCTCCTCATCCTCGGTTGATGATTGAGGAGAGATCTATATACCTGCCTTATGCCACCGCAACCTGCCCTATGCCACCACACCCTGTCCTATGCCACCGCAACCTGCCCTATGCCACCGCACCCTGCCCTATGCCACCGCACCCTGCCCTATGCCACCGCAAACTGCTCTATACCACCCCAACCTGACCTATGCCTCCGCAACCTGCTCTATGCCACCCCACCCTGCCCTTATACCACCCCATCCTGCCCTATACCACCCCGAACTGCCCTATACCACCCAAACCTGCTCTATACCACCCCAGCCTGCCCTATACAATCACAACCTGCCCTATACCACCCCAACCTGCCCTATACCACCGCAAACTGCCCTATACCACCCAAACCTGCTCTATACCACCCCAGCCTGCCCTATACAACCCCAACCTGCCCTTTGCCACCCAGCCTGCCCTATATCACCCCAACCTGCACTATACCACTGCAACCTGCCCTATATTACCCCAACCTGCCCTATATCGCCCCAGCCGGCCCAATACCACCCTATACTTTAATTTACTGGGGTCATTTGGGGGTGCGCCTTGTGACCGTGCGCTGCCTGCAGGGCGCTAGGCAGGATAGACAAGAGGGGGGTGACACCATGTTTTGCCACACCAGGTGACACCAACCCCAGTGACGCCACTGCCCCAGTGCACTCTCAGCTGCAAGTCAGAGCCGCACTCGAGTGACACCCGTCGGCACATCAGGGGGCCGGGTCCTGCAACGATCCCCTTCTCTCTGGCAAGGTGGCCGCTGCACTGATGATCAGAGTGAAGCCATCTCCCCCTCCTCCTTTATGTCCACACAGGGGGAGGGGACCCAACATGCAGTCCCGCGCTGATCTGAGGTACATTATGGGTCTGAAGGGGGGGGGTCTGTATTGTGGGGGAAGGGGTTCTGTATTGTAGGGGTGGTCTGAAATGTAGGGGGGGTTCTGTATTGTAGGGGGATCTGTTTTGTAGGGGGGTTCTGTAATGTTGGGGTTCTGTAATGTGGGGGTCTGAAATGTAGGGGGGTTCTGTATTGTAGGGGTGGTCTGAAATGTAGGGGGGTTCTGTATTGTAGGGGGGCTCTGTATTGTAGGGGGGTTCTGTAATGTAGGGGGGTTCTGTAATGTGGGGGGTTCTGTATTGTGAGGGGTCTGAAATGTAGGGGGGTTCTGTATTGTAGGGGGGTCTGTAATGTAGGGGGGTTCTGTATTGTAGGGGGGTCTGAAATGTAGGGGGGTTCTGTATTGTAGGGGGTCTGAAATGTAGGGGGGTTCTGTAATGTAGGGGGTCTGTAATGTAGGGGGGTTCTGTAATGTAGGGGGGGTTCTGTAATGTAGGGGGGGTCTGAAATGTAGGGGGGTTCAGTATTGTAGGGGGGTTCTGAATTGTAGGGGGGTTCTGTATTGTAGGGGGGTCTGAAATGTAGGGGGTCTGTATTGTGGGGGGTTCTGTATTGTAGGGGGTTCTGTATTGTAGGGGGGTTCTGTATTGTAGAGGGAGGTCTGTAATGTAGGGGGGTTTGTATTGTGGGGGGTTCTGTACTGTAGGGAGCGGGTCTGTAATGTAGGAAGGTCTGTGTAACATGCAGGGGGTCCAGAACTGTTAGGGGGGTGTCCAAGTAACAAACTGTGGGGGGCTGTGTAATGTAAAAGGGTCCAGAGGTGCAGGGTGCTGTGTAATGTAAAGGGGTCCAGAGGTGCAGGGTGCTGTGTAATGTAAAGGGGTCCAGAGGTGCAGGGTGCTGTGTAATGTAAAGGGGTCCAGAGGTGCAGGGTGCTGTGTAATGTAAAGGGGCCCAGAGGTGCAGGGTGCTATGTAATGTAAAGGGGTCCAGGGTGCTGTGTAATGTAAAGGGGTCCAGAGGTGCAGGGTGCTGTGTAATGTAAAGGGGTCCAGAGGTGCAGGGTGCTGTGTAATGTAAAGGGGTCCAGAGGTACAAGGTGCTGGAACCCCACATCCTATCATTAACCGCTGCCGCAAAGCGGTGGTGGCAGCATCATGTTGTGGGGATGCTTTTCTTCAGCAGGGACTGGGAAGCTGGTCAGAGTTGATGGGAAGATGGATGGAGCCAAATACAGGGCAATCTTAGAAGAAAACCTGTTAACGTCTGCAAAAGACTTGAGACTGGGGCGGAGGTTCACCATCCAGCAGGACAACGACCCTAATCATACAGCCAGAGCTACAATGGTTTAGATCAAAGCATATTCATGTGTTAGAATGGCCCAGTCAAAGTCCAGACCTAAATCCAATTGAGAATCTGTGGCAAGATTTGAAAATTGCTGTTCACAGACACTCTCCATCCAATTTGACAGAGCTTGAGCTATTTTGCAAAGAAGAATGGGCAAAAATTGCACTCTCTAGATGTGCAAAGCTGGTAGAGACATCCCCAAAAAGACTTGCAGCTGTAATTGCAGTGAAAGGTGGTTTTACAAAGTATTGACTTGGGGAGGGGGGGCTAAATACAAATGCCAAATTAAATCACAATGATGGCGCTTAAAGTTTATCAGAAGACAATACATATATACATATACCTAAAATGTCCTATGAGCTATGCGAAGAGCTCAGGTGTGAGTGAAAACAGTCCAGGAAGGTAACCGGGCAGCCTTGCTGAGGGAGCTGAAGCCAGACTCCAAACATATGAAAACAGAAAAAAACAGAAAAGAGGCGCCACTTAGTTAAAACTGTTTCACTTTAATAATACAATAGTATTAAAGCACTCACTCGTAAGTTGACTGTATAAAGCACATAGATGATCAGGTCTGTGGTCGTATTCCGCTAGCTAGCAGTCTCAGTGTGAGATGACCTCCTCGTTTGCTGTATTAGAAGCCGGGATAATATCCATGATGGATGTTGGAAGGATCTTCTCAGAAAACCAAAGGGAGGGCTGGACCGCAAACAGGAAGTTCAGTTTGAGACGCAATGCTACGTTCAGCGGGATGACATCAGGACCGGCATGCAACGCGTTTCGATGCTTAATGCAAAGAGACGTTCTAGGTCCCCGCACGCATCTTTCTCAAGCAATCTTCCGCTGAACGTAGCATTGCGTCTCAAACTGAACTTCCTGTTTGCGGTCCAGCCCTCCCTTTGGTTTTCTGAGAAGATCCTCCGGCAACATCCATCATGGATATTATCCCGGCTTCTAATACAGCAAACGAGGAGGTCATCTCACACTGAGACTGCTAGCTAGCGGAATACGACCACAGACCTGATCATCTATGTGCTTTATACAGTCAACTTACGAGTGAGTGCTTTAATACTATTGTATTATTAAAGTGAAACAGTTTTAACTAAGTGGCGCCTCTTTTCTGTTTTTTTCTGTTTAAATACAAATGCCCCCCACACTTTTCACATATTTATTTGTAAAAAAAATTGAAAACCTTTTATCATTTTCCTTCCACTTCACAAATATGTGCCACTTTGTGTTGGTCTATCACATAAAATCCCAATAAAATACATTTACGTTTTTGGTAACATGACAAAATGTGGAAAATTTCAAGGGGTATAAATACTTTTTCAAGGCACTGTAAATTATAGTCCATACGTGACATCAAAAAAAATAAAAATAAAAATTTTCATAAATATATGTAGCGCACCCACCTCTCCCCAACCTGCATTTAACTTAGGCTCCTCGCAGGCAGAGAGAGGCACACCGCACCACAAGCCCTTACCCTCCTGAGTAAAGAGGTTGAGCCGTGTTAGTTTTGGGCCTTGTCTGCGGCCAGAGTCAAATTCCTCCCAAGAATGATCTCACCTCTACCTTAGATAGATGTAAGTCCTCGTTTTCCCCAGGAATATAAATGTCCACACTGGCTGAAAGTCCAACTCAACATTTATTTCACACAGGATAATAAACAGCCTCTATGAGAGCAGACAGGTTGGAGCGAAGATACAGGACAGCTTAGGTGTGGAGGAGGTCCAGGCACAAATGTAGCTTAACTCTTAACTCACTGCCACTGACCTGATAAACCACCTTCTTAAAGTATTTGGCCCATGTCAAGGAGAAAACATCCCTCCGGAGAGTTACCAGAGGCCCTCACCGTCACCACGACTCTGCGCTGGGTCTTCGGAAAAGGTTACATCCCTGGCCTCCTCTTCTCAGATACGGGTCCCCTCGCAAGGCGACACCCTGGGAGTCCTCGATCCCTAGCGGACCCCAGCCAAAGGTTGCTGGGCCCCGGGCCTTCAAAATAGTACCTCAGCCCAGACTGAAGGTGTCTGGGATGGAACAGGAACTCCACCTCCGGGCCTAAGGCACCCGGAGACGGTCCTCCTCACGCCCAGGCCGAAGGCTCCTGGGCGCGGACCACACACACCCAGGCTGAAGTTGCCTGGGCGTGAACGAAGACGAACCGCTCACGGAAGATGTCTGCCCCTTTTATACCCTCTCCCGACAGGCACAGCAGGTTCCCCGCCCCGCCGTACTACTGCCGAGAGGGGACACAAAAGGCGCAGCCCTGGATTGGTGGTTCAACCCTGGCCCATGGCGACAGCGCCACCCATAGGCCACAGGGAACTGTGCACCAACACTATCTCCCATGAACAGAAATGGTCCATTAACCCTAACAATCAGTGTGTCTGAGCCTAATTACCACTCAGACACTACCCTTAAATGGAGCACCCCGCTACACATTCCCCCCACTAAATAGACACTGGTCCCCAGTGTCTGGAGCAAACTTATGCCTCTCAAGCCTGAGTCAACATAGGCCCAATCCAGAGACTATCTAAAAAACAATTTTGAGCAAACAAAAAAAAACTGCCTGTGTGTGCCGGAACCTATACATGGGGAAAGGGGGTTAAACATAGAAAAGAAAGAAGAGTAACACACATGTGCACATTAAAACAGCAAATGTCACATGACATACTTCAATAAATATTTACATTTCCCTCCCACCTGCACTAACTAAGGTTCACCCCATTCTCAGTAACCATGTTGGACGTCCGCCTGCAGGGGAAGAAAAAAACATACACAACTAAAAAATGACACTTGTTGGAATGAACAGATTCTCCCCTAGAGGAAAATCCCTTCCTTCCAAAGGTAAAACTGCATATATCACATTTTCAAAGCAATAGTTGCACAACACCGCCACCTAGTGGTAGTGCTGTGATTGAGACACAGGTGCTTGACAATCCTCTTCTTATTGACCATGGCCCTGAACTATCTACACACCACAAGTCCTTGTATCTTTGTGGTAGGGAGAAAGGGGAGAAAAAAAAACACAGCTCCTCCAACGAGTAGAATACCCTTCTGTTAGGGCAAAGTTCCTGGGCTCCAGCAGGGCCGTCTTTTCGCATGGGCACGCTGGGCAGTTGCCCGGGGGCCCCACTTGCCTGGGGGGCCCCACCTGCCCAGCGACCCCAGCCAAGCATCTCTGTGTCACCCTCGCTCCATACTCCTAATTTCAACTTTCTGTGACCCCGCGCTTTGGCCGCCATGTTCAGTCTCAGGCCGGCCCCTGGCGCCCTGTGATTGGGCGAAAGGGGTCATGTGCGGCAGATGGGGCTGGCCTGTCCTCAATCACGGGAGAGCGGGGCTGGCCTTCACTGTGAGCTGTGGCCGATGTCTTCTCCACCTCCTTTCCGGGTCACCGATCATGTCCCCGCCGGGGCAGGCAGTCTGTGCCCGATGTCTTCTCCTCCTCCTCCTCTCTGGGTCATCGATCATGTCCCCGCTGGGGCAGGCAGTGTGACAGGCGGCGGCGTACAGATCATGGAAGAAAAAAAAGGTAAGAGACTCGTGAGTTTTGTTGCTGGCCGAGAGGGGGGGGAGAGATATGGTCTGGGGAGGGGGAGCAGCCATAAAGTCAGTGTGTAGTGTATAGTGTATTGTGTGTAGTGTATAGTGTATTGTGTATAGTGTGTGTGTGTGTGTAGTGTATAGTGCGCAGGCAGTAGTGTATAGTGTGTGTAGTGTATTGTGTGTGTGTGTGTAGTGTAGTGTATTGTGTGTAGTGTATAGTGTATTGTGTGTGTATGTGGTGTATTGTGTGTGTGTAGTGTATAGTGTGCAGGCAGTAGTGTATAGTGTGCAGGCAGTAGTGTATAGTGTGTGTAGTGTAGTGTGTATTGTGTGTGTGTATAGTGTATTGTGTGTATGTGTAGTGTATAGTGTGCAGGCAGTAGTGTATAGTGTGTGTAGTGTATTGTGTGTGAGTGTGTAGTGTGTGTGTGTGTATAGTGTATTGTGTGTGTGTGTGGTGTATAGTGTGTGTGTGTGTGTAGTGTATAGTGTGCAGGCAGTAGTGTGTAGTGTATTGTGTGTGTGTGGTGTAGTGTGTGTGTGTGTGTAGTATGTAGTGTATTGTGTGTGTGTGTGTGTGTGGTGTATTAGTCTGTGGGTAGAGTATTGTATAGCGGTCAGTATGTAGTGTATTATGTAGTGGTCTGTGGGTAGTATATAGTGTATTGTGTGTAGTGTAGTGTAGTGTAGTGTATGTGTGTGTGTGTGTAGTATGTAGTGTATTGTGTGTGTGTGTGTGTGTGTGTGTGGTGTATTAGTCTGTGGGTAGAGTATTGTGTAGCGCAGTGTTTCTCAACTCCAGTCCTCAAGGCGCCCCAACAGGTCATGTTTTCAGGCTTTCCTTTGTTTTGCACAGGTGATTTAATCAGTTTCACTGCCTTAGTAATTACCACAACTGTTTCATCTGAGGGAAATCCTGAAAACATGACCTGTTGGGGCGCCTTGAGGACTGGAGTTGAGAAACACTGGTGTAGCGGTCAGTATGTAGTGTATTATGTAGTGGTCTGTGGGTAGTGTATAGTGTATTGTGTGTGTGTAGTGTAGTGTGTGTGTGTAGTATGTAGTGTATTGTGTAGTATGTAGTGTATTGTGTGTGTGTGAAGTATGTAGTGTATTGTGTGTGTGTGTGTGTGTAGTATGTAGGGTATTGTGTGTGTGTGTGATGTATTAGTCTGTGGGTAGAGTATTGTGTAGCGGTCAGTATGTAGTGTATTATGTAGTGGTCTGTGGGTAGTGTATAGTGTATTGTGTAGTAGTGGTCAGTATAGGAATCAGGTAGGTTGGTGTGCAGTGGTCAGTGTGGTGTGTAGTGTAGTGGTCAGTGGATATAGTGTAGTGTAGTGTAGACGGGCCCCAGTGCACTGTATTGCCCGGGGGCCTATAATGCTCTTAAGATGGCACTGGGCTCCAGAGGATGCACTCTAGAAATAAAGCAACACAAAAGAGTCTAGTCTCTTAACCACTTGCCGACCGCGCCATGGACGAAAGACGTCCACAGCGCGGTCGAGTTATCCTGAGTTCACGTCCCTGGGACGTCCTCGTGCATTCGCGCTTCCCGCGCGCCCCCTGGTGCGCGCTCGCGGAAGTGTCCGTGCTCGCCGAGTTCACGGGTCCCAGCGCAACAAGGATCGCGGTGAAGAGCCAATGATAGCGGCTCTTTACCACCTGATCGCTCCCTCCAATGAGGGAGCGATCAGAATGTAAACAAACAAACTGGGGTCAAACAGAGGTCCAGTTCTCTTCTCTCCTCACACCGCTACAGCGTGTGAGGAGAGAAGAGAGATCCTTTTAACAGTGAGTGTCTCATATTGAACTACAGTGCTCAGCAGTGCCCTTAAGTGCCACACAAGTGCCAATCTGTGCCCCACACTACCCATCAGAGCCCCTACAGTACCCATCTGTAAGCAGTGCCACAAAAATACTCATCAGTGCCACTACAGTGCCCATCCGTGCCACCAGTGCCACCAGAGTACCCATCAGTGCCACTAGTGTCCATCAGTGCTACCACAAGGCTGATCAGTGTCACTACAAGGCTGATCAGTGTCACTACAAAGCTCATCAGTGCCACTACAAGGCTCATCAGTGCCACCAGTGCTCATCAGTGCCACCTCTGCCACTTCAGTGCCCATCGGTGCCGCCAGTGCTCCACCAGTGCCACTACAGTGCCCAGTGCCACTACAGTGCCCCATCGGTGCCATCAGTACCACATCAGCGCCACTATAGTGCTCATCTGCACCCTCATCAGTTACCAGCAGTGCACCCTCATCAGAACCCAGCAGCACCCTCATCAGAACCCAGTAGCACCCTCATCAGAACCCAGTAGCACCCTCATCAGAACCCGGCAGCACCCTCATCAGAACCCGGCAGCACCCTCCTCAGAACCCAGCAGCACCCTCATCAGAACCCAGCAGTGCAGCCTCATTAGACCAGCCTCATCAGCACCCATCAGTGCAGCCATATCTGTTCCAGTTTTCCTACCACAGTTTGTCACCACAGCCCACAGTCACCAGTATGGCGAAAAAAATGTTTTCCACTGAGGAGGCATAACAACAGCTTTGCTTGACTGACGAGAGCAGCGACGAGCTCTCTGAGTCTGATTCTGGTTCAGAATATGAACCTGTTATAAGCAGTGGGTCTTCTACAGATTCAGAGGAAGTGGAAAGTGTGCCCAGGAAACGAAGGCGTTCTGACATGGAGCAGCAGGCTACCACAAGTAGCGCTGTGGCATCAACCAGCAGCTCAGTGCCATCCACCAGTAGCACAGTGCCATCCACAAGAAATGAAGTACCACTACAGCAAAGGCCAAGAACTAGCGCGGTGTCATCTCAGCCCCAAAGGGTTAGGACCCATGCCAGCCTTCCCTATGCCCTTGAAAACCCTCTGTGGCTTCCCCCCAATTCAGGAGCAGCAAACATCCCCCCTTTCACCGCCCAGCCAGGTGTTCAGGTGAACACAGAGAATTTTGCCCCTATTGATTTTTTTAATTTAATTTTTACCCAAGACCTATTATCCTCCATCGTGACCCAGTGCAACCTCTTTGCACAACAATTCATAATAAACAACCCTGGTTCAAGTTATGCCCGTCCCTACGTGTGGAGAGCATTGACAGTGGAGGAATTTAAATTATTTTTAGGCCTAACGTTCAACATGGGGCTCTGAAAAAAAAATGAAGTATACTCCTATTGGTCCACCAAACCCATCCAGCACATGCCAGTCTTTTCATCCCTTATGTCAAGATCCAGATACCTCATGATAATGCGCTTTCTCCATTACAATGACAACACCCAGTGCCCTCCCCGAAATGACCCATCACATGACAAATTATTTAAAATTCGGCCACTTTTAAATTTTTTCTCTGAGAAATTCCCCCAGTTATATATCCCCGACCAAAATATATCCGTGGATGAGTCATTGGTCCACTTCACAGGCAGGCTTGGCATCAAGCAGTTTATTCCAAGCAAAAGGACCCGATATGGGGTTAAAATCTACAAGCTATGTGACCGGGTCACGGGCTACATTTATGCCTTCCTGGTGTATGAAGGGAAGGACTCCCAACTGCATCCCCCTGAATGTCCTGAGTACATCGGTGCCAGCAGAAAGGTTGTTTGGGAGCTTATATATCCACTCCTTGAAAAGGGTCACCACCTTTATGTGGATAATTACTATACCAGCATCCCCCTCTTCCGCAACCTTTACCGGAAGGGCACTCCAGCGTGTGGTACAGTGCGAGCCAACAGGAAGGGTTTCCCGCAAAGGCTCGTTACTGAAAGACTACGAAAAGGGGAGACGGCGTCTTTGCGGAATGAAGAGCTATTGGCTATCAGGTGGAGGGACAGAAGAAACGTCCACATGCTCTCAATGATACATAACGACACCTACGTGGAAATCCCCAAAAGAAACGGCCCTATCCAAAAACCAGCATGTGTTCGTGATTATAATTTGTTCATGGGGGGAGTCGATTTTAATGATCAGATGATTGAACCCTATCTTCCCACAAGAAAAAGCCGCTATTGGTATAAAAAGGTCTCCATATATCTTTTCAGTATGGCCCTTTACAATACTTATGTCATTTACTGTAAATCTACAAGGACCCCCTTATCTTATTTTCAGTACCAAGAAGAAATTATCGAAGCCCTTTTGTACCCTGAAGACCCACCAGAAAGCATTCACTCGGATTCAGTGAGCAGACTCCATGAACGCCACTTTCCATCCTGATAAACTCCCCCCCCCCATGAAACAGGCCGAAAACGTCAGAAGAGATGCCGGGTGTGCTCCAAAGAAGGAACTAGAAGAGACACTGTGTATTATTGTCCCGATTGTCCTTCCCAACCAGGCCTTTGTTTTGGTCGATGTTTCCGTCGTTACCATACTTTTCTACATTATTAGGAAAGTATGGTAAACGTAATTGTCATTTACCGCCACACCCCTTATGCCACTGTACATACCGCTGCCTTCTCCGGAACTGACCCTGACCTGCTAAACGACCACGCCTCTACCTAACGCTAAACTGTACCTACCTCTGCCTGCCCTGGAACTGACCCTGGCCTGTTATACGAGCACGCTTCTGCCTAACCCTAAACTGTACCTACCTCTGCCTGCTCTGGAACTGACCCTGGCTTGTTATACGACCACGCTTCTGCCTAACCCTAAACTGTACCTATCTCTGCCTGCTCTGGAACTGACCCTGGACTGTTTGACCACGTTTTTTGCCTGCCTCTTGGATTGATCTTTTACCCTGCTATGCTAATGGGGACACAGGGGTCTCACATATGTGAGGGGCTCCAGAATTGTTTTTCTGGATGAAGAAAACTAATTTTTTCGTTTTCTCATTCCCGGATTAGGGTCTGGAGACTCGGAGGCTTCAAAGAGATTTGGGTGGGAGAAGCCTCTACCCCTGTCCCCATTCTTTCCTGGCCTGCTACTTGGACCATGTTCCTGCTTACTACCAGGACCAATATTTTGGCACTGCTGGCAATGTCTCTACTTGCACTGACCTTGGACTGTATATGGACAGTATCTCTGCCTGTACTGACTATGGACAATATTCCTGCCTGCTGCCTGGACAATTACATTCACTGACGCTGACCACGTCCCTGCCTGCTGCCTGGATCAGGGCTCTCCTTCTGTGGACAATTGCACTACTAAAACCACAGGTAATCTTTTGTTTACCATTTACTCAGCAGAATGTAGTTCAGGGTGTAATTCTTGGTATGTACATGCTATATGCTAGAAATATGAAGGGCCTTCAAAAATGTGATAGATTGTAAGGAAATTAGATGCGTAATTTATGTCCCTAGAACACCTGATGGTGCTTCCTGGATATTGGGCCTCTATGTGGCCAGGCTGTGTAAACGTCTCACACATGTGGCATCGCCATACTCAGGAGGAGTAAGAGAATATATTATGGGGTGTCATTTTTGCTATGTACATGCTATGTGTTGGAAATATCTTATAAATGGACAACTTTGTGTAAAAAAAATGTGTTTTCATTTTTTTTCCACATTTTCCAAAAACTTCTGGAAAAAAATGAACAGTTAAAAAGACTCATAATGCCTCATAGATTATACGTTGGGGTGTTTGCTTTCCAAAATGGGGTCACTTTGTTGGCGTTTCCATTGTCCTGGTGCTCCAGGGCCTTCAAAAGTGTAATAGGTGTTTGAGAGATTAGATGTGTAATTTATGCTCCTAGAACGCCTGAAGTTGCTACTTCAATGTTGGGCCTCTGTATGTGGCCAGGCTGTGTAAAAGTCTCACATATGTGGTACCGCCATACTCAGGAGGAGTAGGAGAATATATTTTGGGGTGTAATTTTTGCTATGTACATGCTATGTGTTGGAAATATCTTATAAATGGACAACTTTGTGTAAAACAAATGCGTTTTCATTTTTTTTCCACATTTTCCAAAAACTTCTGGAAAAAAATGAACAGTTCAAAAGACTCATAATGCCTCATAGATTATACGTTGGGGTGTTTGCTTTCCAAAATGGGGTCACTTTGTTGGCGTTTCCATTGTCCTGGTGCTCCAGGGCCTTCAAAAGTGTAATAGGTGTTTGAGAGATTAGATGTGTAATTTATGCTCCTAGAACGCCTGAAGTTGCTACTTCAATGTTGGGCCTCTGTATGTGGCCAGGCTGTGTAAACGTCTTGCATATGTGGTACCGCCATACTCAGGAGGAGTAGGAGAATATATTTTGGGGTGTAATTTTTGCTATGTACATGCTATGTGTTGGAAATATCTTATAAATTGACAACTTTGTGTAAAAAAAATGCGTTTTCATTTTTTTTCCACATTTTCCAAAAACTTCTGGAAAAAAATGAACAGTTCAAAAGACTCATAATGCCTCATAGATTATACGTTGGGGTGTTTGCTTTCCAAAATGGGGTCACTTTGTTGGCGTTTCCATTGTCCTGGTGCTCCAGGGCCTTCAAAAGTGTAATAGGTGTTTGAGAGATTAGATGTGTAATTTATGCTCCTAGAACGCCTGAAGTTGCTACTTCAATGTTGGGCCTCTGTATGTGGCCAGGCTGTGTAAACGTCTTGCATATGTGGTACCGCCATACTCAGGAGGAGTAGGAGAATATATTTTGGGGTGTAATTTTTGCTATGTACATGCTATGTGTTGGAAATATCTTATAAATTGACAACTTTGTGTAAAAAAAATGCGTTTTCATTTTTTTTCCACATTTTCCAAAAACTTCTGGAAAAAAATGAACAGTTCAAAAGACTCATAATGCCTCATAGATTATACGTTGGGGTGTTTGCTTTCCAAAATGGGGTCACTTTGTTGGCGTTTCCATTGTCCTGGTGCTCCAGGGCCTTCAAAAGTGTAATAGGTGGTTGAGAGATTAGATGTGTAATTTATGCTCCTAGAACGCCTGAAGGGGCTACTTCAATGTTGGGCCTCTGTATGTGGCCAGGCTGTATAAAAGTCTCACACATGTGGTACCGCCCTACTCAGGAGGAGTAGCAGAATATATTTTGGGGTGTCATTTGTGGAATGTACATGCCATGTGAGAGAAATAACCTGTTATAATGACAATTTGGTGTGAAAAAAAAATAAAAATAAAAAAAATCTTCATTTTGCAAAGAATTGTGAGAAAAAATGACAACCTCAAAAAACGAACTATGCCTCTTACTAACTACCTTGGAATGTCTACTTTCCAAAAAGGGGTCATTTGGGGGGTATTTGTACTTTACTGGGTCTCAAGAAATGAGATAGGCTGTCAGTACATCAGGTGTAATCAAATTGATACATTTTCAGTGATTGGCAACATAGCTTGTAGACCCTATAACTTTCACACAGACTAAATAATATCCACTAATTTGGGTTATTTTTACCAAAGATATGTAGCAGTATACATTTGTGCCCAAATTTATGAAGAAAAATTACTTATTTGCAAAATTTTATAATAGAAATTAAGAAAAATTCATTTTTTTACAAAATTTTCTGTCTTTTTTCATTTATAGCACAAAAAAAATAAACCCAGAGGCAATCAAATACCACCAAAAGAAAGCTCTATTTGTGTGAAAAAAAGGACGAAAATTTCATATGGGTACAGTGTTGCATGACTGAGTAATTGTCATTCAAAATGTGAGAGCACCGAAAGCTGAAAATTCATCTGGTTAGGAAGGGGGTTGAAGTGCCCAGTTGTCAAGTGGTTAAAGGTAATAGTGTGGGTCTGGCAACACCAGCGGTTTCCAATGCTTATCGAAAGTGTCAATGTGATACTCGACATTGTCCTTATCTTTCCGGCAGATGAGCACCTTGTCCGCATAAATGTGCCGACCGAGCATCCAGGCAGCCTTACAGTCTTTATATCTCTGAGTAGCTGCAGGAGAACATGAGAAGTATCTGCGGGCCTGGGGTACTTTAATGTGTGTCCATATAAAGTCCACGTACCACCGGTGTCTGCAGGCCTCTACTTCAAACAAAAGTTCTTTAGGCAGGTAAGGGTACTCCCATCCATACTCGCTGGCTACCTTCTGGTTAAATAACCTCTGTAATCTGGACAATGGTGGCATGGTGGCACGGTCTCCCGTACCAGGTAGAACTATGGCATCCGGGTGTCGAGGTACTTTCACTACCTCAGGACCAAACATAGGGGCCCGCAGTGACACCCGTCCCATTTCAGTAGCTGATGCAGGAATCTCCGCCTGCGGAAGGGCAGACAAGGGGACAGATCCCTCCTCAGGCTTTGAGGCCTCCACCCGGGGCGTGCTATCCACAGTGGACATGGGTGGGTCCCTGTTTCTATGGGACAAGGACAGGGGCATCTTATCCCATCCCTTCAGTTTAAACAGTTCATTAACTGCAGCATCATCTCCCGCATCGGAGATTGACTCCAGGTCGGAGGTATCATATTCCTCCGCAGGCAGGTAACTCCTGGTAGAGGACGAGTCACCGTATCCGTTAAGGGAGCAGCAAATTAAGTCATCTTCATGGTAGTAGTAGCCGGAACCCATGAGGCATGAGAAGCCATGTTATCCATTCGCTGTTCCATCGTGCACTGTCCTTTTCGCGTCAAAGTCCCCACGTGCAACTCCACACATGGCCAGACTCCTCCCATCTCCTGCATTGTTCGCAGGCTTTCTCTCTATCACGCCCACAAACTACGCAGTCAGGGTTCTCCTCGTGGCACAGTTCTTAATATGGCCAACCTCCACGGAACTTCAATGGGGAATAAAGTTCAAATTCTGGGGGGGTTCTTCAACACTTCCAACTGCAAAAAAATCCCGGACTCGAGACCCCACGTGTAGCGCACCCACCTCTCCCCAACCTGCATTTAACTTAGGCTCCTCACAGGCAGAGAGAGGCACACCACACCACAAGCCCGTACCCTCCTGAGTAAAGAGGTTGAGCGGTGTTAGTTTTGGGCCTTGTCTGCGGCCAGAGTCAAAGTCCTCCCAAGAATGATCTCACCTCTACCTTAGATAGATGTAAGTCCTCGTTTTCCCCAGGAATGTAAATGTCCACACTGGCTGAAAGTCCAACTCAACATTTATTTCCCACAGGATAATAAACAGCCTCTATGAGAGCAGACAGGTTGGAGCGAAGATACAGGACAGCTTAGGTGTGGAGGAGGTCCAGGCACAAACGTAGCTTAACTCTTTAGACTGTTTAGGTTTCTCAAACAGCTTTGGCGCACGATCTCTGCCACAGACCGTGAGGTTGGTTTCTGCCACAGACCGGGTGAATAAAGTCACTGCCACTGACTTGAAGCGTAGGGTCACTGCCACTGACCTGGTGAATAGGGCCTTGCCCTATGAAGTCACTGCCACTGACTTGAACGAGTAGGGTCACTGCCACTGACCTGAACATGTAGAGTCACTGCCACTGACCTGATGAACCACCTTCTTAAAGTATTTGGCCCATGTCAAGGAGAAAACATCCCTCTGGAGAGTTACCAGAGGCCCTCACCGTCACCACGACTCTGCGCTGGGTCTTCGGAAAGGGTTACCTCCCTGGCCTCCTCATCTCAGATACGGGTCCCCTCGCAAGGCGGCACCCTGGGAGTCCTCGATTCCTAGCGAACCCCAGCCAAAGGTTGCTGGGCCCCGGGCCTTCAAAATAGTACCTCAGCCCAGACTGAAGGTGTCTAGGATGGAATAGGAACTCCACCTCTGGGCCTAAGGCACCCGGAGACGACCCTCCTCACGCCCAGGCCGAAGGCGCCTGGGCGCGGACCACACACACCCAGGCTGAAGGTGCCTGGGCGTGAACGAAGACGAACCCCTTACGGAAGATGTCCTCCCCTTTTATATCCTCTCCCGACAGGCACAGCAGGTTCCCCGCCCCACCGTACTACTGCCGAGAGGGGACACAAAAGACGCAGCCCTGGATTGGTGGTTCAACCCTGGCCCATGGCGACAGCGCCACCCGTAGGCCACAGGGAACTGTGCACCAACACTATCTCCCATGAACAGAAATGGTCCATTAACCCTAACAATCAGTGTGTCTGAGCCTAATTACCACTCAGACACTACCCTTAAATGGAGCACCCCGCTACATATAAAAAGCCCAAAGTGTATCAAACTTCCATATTAATAGAAGAAGGCCTTTATATTCCAAAGATCACCACAGTGTTTAAGATGTCACCAGTATATAGGTTCAAATGCGCTTACCGGATAGTGTGGACTCAAATGTTATTAACATAGAGTCAGATGGGCATCAAGAGACTAAGCTCTCCCAGACTTTAAAACTGTGTAGCAGGGCCAGCATCCGTTCCCACATCAGTCATGGTAAACTTCTCACTATGTAGATCAATTGTCATAGAAGCAAAAAGAATCTCCACGTAGTGTAAAACCATTTACCGTATATACTCGAGTATAAGCTGAGATTTTCAGCCCTTTTTTTTGGGCTGAAAGTGCCCCCCTCGGCTTATACTCGAGTCAGTGTACCTGAAAAATCTTGAGAGGCTGCGGGCGTCCATCGTTTAAATCTCGCGGTCTCCTCCTGGTCCCTTCCGTGATAGACGGAACTGTGTCTGCTGAGAATCGCCTATCATGAACGTTCTCTCATCCTCACCCATCCCAGCAGACACTGAACACAGTGTCTGCTGGGAAACTGAGGATGAGAGAACGTTCGTGATAGGCGGAACTGTGTCGGCTTAGAAACGCCTATCACGGATGGGACCAGGAAGAGACCGCAAGTTTTAAACAATGAATGGACGCCCGCAGCCTCTCAATTTCAGGTACAATTTCAATTTTAGGGGCACAGTGAGGATGGGCACAGTGAGGATGGGCACAGTAAGGATGGGCACAGTAAGGTGGCAATGGGCAGAATGAGGTTGGGCACAGTGACAATTGGCTTAGTGAGGTTGCAATGGGCACAGTGAGGCGTGCAAATGGGCATTGTTGACCCTCTTCCACTTACAGTAGCTGCATTCTCACCTTCGGCTTATACTCGAGTCAGTAAGTTTTCCCAGTTTTTTGTGGTACCATTAGGTACCTCGGCTTATACTCGGGTCGGCTTATACTCGAGTATATACGGTATATTGAATTCATTAAAAGAATATTGCACTCACATCCAACAGGAAGAAAAGAGGCATGTTATTCATAAAATCCAATATTCATAATAATCAAACGCAGTTGTTAAATGGACATCAACTCGACATGCTTCGTCTGATAAGACATCATCTGGAGTATTTTTAACTTTCTATAATCATGCACAATGTTTGTCAAATTGTGGTGTTTGCGGATGTTTAATCTACAGGTCTATAGCGCAGTATACTATTGTAACCTTTGGTTAAGAAGATGACTAGTGCAGTATTAGGGGGGTTTCATTCAAATGTAGAGCTTCTCAGTGAGTACAGTTTCAGAGCTTTGGGACCACTTCTATTTAAAAGAAAAGTCCAAAAGTAACTTATAGCTTTATCCTTGCAGGGGTTTCCACCATCACTTCAAAACACAAAAGCAAACCAGTATTAAGCCTCCTGGCTTTTTTTTTGCAGTATCGCTGCTCAGGCCTTAAGCCTAGGCCTTTTGTCTGCTGCTCTAGACCATCTCGCAGCACAACTGTGCTCACATGCATACTCTGCATACCTCAGCTCCTTGCTGCACTAGCCCACACCCTGCTCTCTGGGCAGGGACCGCCTGTCTTCCTGGTGAAACCCCAAACTACTGACAGCCCCTGCATTATAATGCTGTGAACACCTGCACACTCAGCCTGCTGGTCTCCTGTAAGTGGGTTAGAGGCTTCAATCCCTCCCAAGACTCTTTTGAAGTCTCCAGACTCCAGAACCCAATCCAGGTTTTACCAATCCAGGAAAAAAATTAACTATTTTCTCTGCTTATGTAGCGCCCTCCTCACTCCCCTCTTTTTCATCAACTCGTCTCTCTCTTGTCTAGGGGTATCTTTCAGAGGGGAAGGGAGCGGGGACACCACGCCTGGCCTTCACCACAGGTGTCAGTGTGATACAAGCAAAGTTCTTTTACCTTCGGGTCAGTGTTGTGCACCTGGAGCCTCTACCTCGAGTTACCTTGAACAATGTCTGTCAGGAAATGAGCCCCACACCATTAAAGTTCAACACTCCTTTATTCTTCTCGAATGAACACAATCAGTTGAACTCCCTTGGTAGAAACAGAACAGAAAAGGAGGTGTGGATGCGAGTAGGCCCAGACACAATGTGTTCTCCACTTTCCTCCCTGAAAGTGGGCTGCGGTCTCCGAGCGAGGGGGAATTTCCTTCCAGGCGGTCTCCGATGAGAGACTCACCCGTCACTGGCAATATGCTGCACCAGGTCTTCGAGTGAGGAGCTCCCCCCGGTCCATTACGCCTTCCGGATTCGGGTACCCACTCCCGGGGTTCCCTAGGATCTCCTTCCCTCGCGGAACTCAGTGTTGGGCACTGAGCTCCAGATCCTCCATCCGAGTACCTCACCCCAGGATAAAGGTGCCTGGGATGGAACACGACCTCCGACTGTCCTCTAGGCCTAGGCCCGCCTAGAGAACCGACACGAACCACCGTCCACAGGCTGAAGGTGCCTGGGACCCCCCGTGACAAAGATGGCCGGCCCCTTTATACCCTCTCCCAGCAAGCACGGCGGGTTTCCCCGCCCCACCATACCGCTGCCGAGGGAGGACAAAAAGGAAGCACGACACACAGCAATGATTCAACCCCAACCCAGAGCGACAGCGCCACCTGCTGGGCTGCAGGGAATTACACATCACTAATATCTCTGCCAAGTTCAAATTTACACCCGGGAAAGTACATACCCGCTACACTCTCCCCCTGGTGGTTTGACACTGGTCCCCAGTGTCTGGAGTAAATCATGCCCTCAACGGCTGACATAATCCAATCCAGAAACCGACTAACAATTGTACAAAAATAAAACTTTTAGAAAAAACTACCCAACTAAAACATTGTGTCTGAGCCCTGTAATAAAAAGGGAATACAGAAAGAATAAAAACAACAGCATGAAACCATACTTCGAATCACATATTCACATTTTACTTTTCCCACCCATCCTGACTAAGAACCACCCCATACTCAGTGGTCTTGATGGGATGCTCTCCTGCAGAGGGAAAAGAAAAGGGATTAACACATATAACCCTGACACATGTATTCGTGTGAGGGAAAAGAAACTTCTCCTGGAAGAAATCCCTTTTCTCCAAAGAGTGAGTGCGTGAGAAGTGTTTAACATTGCGCAACACTGCCACCTGGTGACAGCACCGCGGTAACTGCACTCGTGGAACTTTTCCTCTTCTCTTTGGCCCTATCTACCCAGAGTCCATGATCTCTTGCAGGAAAGTGAAGAACAACAGGAACAGTCCTTCTTTCCTCTGGGCACAAAAGCAACGGGTCCCAGAAAGTTCAGCCACATAACAAGAATGGAGTCTTTTTTCTCCTACAGGTAAAAACGGGGATGCGGCAGAACTAGTGGCTTCAAGTGTTGATCCATGGTCTCCAGATGATACTCCACATCTTCTCCTTCCTTGCGCCGGATCAACACCTTGTCTGCATGGATGTGCCGTCCCAACATCCACTCTGCCTTGCAGTCTTTAAAACGTTGAGAGGCCTTTGGAGAGCATGCTAGGTACCTACGGGCGTGGGGAACCTGAAGGTGGGTCCACACAAAGTCATTGTACCAGCGCTCCCGGCACACTTCCACCTCATAGAGCAGTTCCTTCGACAAGTACGGATACTCCCATCCATAGTCTGCAGCAACCTTCTGGCCAAATAGGCGCTGTAGTCTCGCCAAAGGAGGCATGGTAGCTTTGTCCCCTTCGCCAGGCAAAACTATTGAGTCCGGATGGCGAGGGACCTTGATCACATCTGATCTGGGCATTGGTGCCCGCAGTAACAGTCTCTTTTCTCCGGTCTTCCGTACAGATGGCACCGGAGATGTAGAGGCAGGCTGGGGATGGGACCTCTCTCCAGGCGCTGGTGCCTCCACCCGGGGTGTACTCTCCCCTGTAGACATGGGTGGATCCCTGGTCCTCCGGAATGAAGCGAGAGGTACTTTGTCCCAGCCCTTTTCTGCAAACAGTTCATCTATTGCAACATCATCTCCCATGTCCGAGAGCAACTCTAGGTCAGAGGTGTCACACTCCTCCGCAGGCAGGTACCCTGTAGTGGAGACCGAGCTCTCACCTCTTCCCACACACCAAATCTCTCCGCCTGGCTTACCTCGGCCTTTACTTGAAACGGGACGTCCGGAACTCTTGTCAACGGATCCATCCGGGCCGGGCATAAGCGGGTGAGACGGTCCACCACAACCGCTGGTCGGGGCTACCATGCCGGTCTTTCTCTTCGGTGGTGGACGCTGCGAGATTGTGGTGACCGAGTCAGCATCCTCGGATTTCTCCCGTTGAGTTTTTACGACCTCCTCCACAGTCGCTGCAGTGTGTGCAGGGATGGCTGTCACAGCAGTGATTCCTCCTCTCTGAGTGGTGTTGCCTGTAGCACGGCCGGGGTAGATGGTTCTCGGCTTCTCAACCGCCGGATCCACTTCGAACAGGAACTCCCCACAGGCCTCACATCACCCGAATGGCTTCAGTTGGCACACCAGTCCCGAACAGCCGGGACAAATCACACCCAGGGCCTCAACGTCCATGCACGAATACAGGGCGAATCGACCCCTTGGCTTTAGCCGGATCCCTGTATCTGTTACCGGAGCAGCAGCAGTCAATGTCGTGGTGGAAGGGTGAACTGGAATCCACGATGTGTGTCCAAACATGGCGACCTGTTGCTGATCCATCGCACTCTGCAAAGTTTTTTTTGAGCCAACGTCCCACGTGTAGTCCTTCACACGTATTGGACTCCTCCCTTTGCTCCAGTTCGCTGGCTTTTCTTCTTTTCTATTTCTGAGTCACGCCCACGAACTAAGCGATGGGGGTGTGCCTGGTGGCGCAGTGCAATAGAAGTCCCCACGTGTAGTACTTCACACGGCTGAACTTCCCCCTTTTTCCACTCTTCTGCGCGGGCCTTTCCCTTCATTGGGTCATGTCCACGACTTCGAGCAGGGATGCACTTCGGCCAATGAAGGCCTGCCTACTCGTAACTCCTCCCGGCAGACACGTTCAATTTCTGTGGTGCACAAACACTATACCGGACCCGAGCCCCCACGTGTAGTGCCCTCCTCACTCCCCTCTTTTTCTTCAGCTCGTCTCTCTCTTGTCTAGGGGTATCTTTCAGAGGGGAAGGGAGCAGGGACACCACGCCTGGCCTTCACCACAGGTGTCAGTGTGATACAAGCAAAGTTATTTTACCTTCGGGTCAGTGTTGTGCACCTGGAGCCTCCACCGAGAGTTACCTTGAACAATGTCTGTCAGGAAATGAGCCCCACACCATTAAAGTTCAACACTCCTTTATTCTTCTCGAATGAACACAATCAGTTGAACTCCCTTGGTAGAAACAGAACAGAAAAGGAGGTGTGGATGCGAGTAGGCCCAGACACAATGTGTTCTCCACTTTTCTCCCTGAAAGTGGGCTGCGGTTTCCGAGCGAGGGGGAATTTCCTGCCAGGCGGTCTCCGATGAGAGACTCACCCGTCACTGGCAATATGCTGCACCAGGTCTTCGAGTGAGGAGCTCCCCCCGGTCCATTACGCCTTCCGGATTCGGGTACCCACTCCCGGGGTTCCCTAGGATCTCCTTCCCTCGCGGAACTCAGTGTTGGGCACTGAGCTCCAGATCCTCCATCCAAGTACCTCACCCCAGGCTAAAGGTGCCTGGGATGGAACACGACCTCCGACTGTCCTCTAGGCCTAGGCCCGCCTAGAGAACCGACACGAACCACCGTCCACAGGCTGAAGGTGCCTGGGACCCCCCGTGACAAAGATGGCCGGCCCCTTTATACCCTCTCCCAGCAAGCATGGCGGGTTCCCCGCCCCACCATACCGCTGCCGAGGGAGGACAAAAAGGAAGCGCGACACACAGCAATGATTCAACCCCAACCCAGAGCGACAGCACCACCTGCTGGGCTGCAGGGAATTACACATCACTAATGTCTCTGCCAAGTTCAAATTTACACCCGGGAAAGTACATACCCGCTACACTTAGAACTGATATTCTGTACGGTACATGTATAACCAGCTTTGGACTTGATTTGAGATAAGAAAATCAACAAGACACAATCATTATGTAGAACTGGTAAGCAGGAAACAGAACTTGCATTTATGTACGGGGGAATGACTGATGCCGCGTACACACGATCATTATTCACGGCGGTTAAAAAAACGCCGTGAATAATGACATTAAAAACGAGGGAACGGCTTGTTCCCCACACACGGTCGTTTTTCACGTTGTTTTTTCTCTTGTCGAGAAAAACGACCGTCTGTGGGCTCCGCGGCAGTGTTTCCCTATGGGAAAACTGCAGCGGAAAACATGTAAAAAAAAAAACGACGAGAAAAATTAGAACATGTTCTAATTTTTCTCGTCGTTTTTAATGCCGTTTTTCTCGTAAAAAAAAACGGCAAAAAGCCCACAGACGATCATTTTTCTCGTCGAAAGGAAAAAAAATCGTTTTTCTCGACGATGCAAAACGGCCGTGTGTACGCGGCATTATAGTAAATCAGGCCCTGATCAGAAAATACAACTGGAAGGAGCGTAGTGAGCTCTTTTTTAAAATAATAAGTGTAAGTGGAGGGTATGCACCTCAAATGTCCTATTTTTCTAGTCTGTTTTTTATATATTTCACTAAACTAAGACAGGTATATATATATTTTAGATATGCAATGTGCTAGCAAGGGGTTAATCAAATATAACCCAAACTGGAGAATGACATAACCACTATCATTACATACTGGGCTTTAAAACAGAGCTACTAATAAAATGCTCATACATGGATGGGAAGGATTCAGGAGCTTATCAGTTTTGAACATATTATAGATAAAGATGTGACTAAGAATAGATACTTTCCTGCTCACTACAGCATTCTACATGGAAAGCCATGTGCTGTAATATTGTCAGGGATCAGGACCAGTATTACATATTTGTGGGTCCACAAATCCCTTATTTCAGTAACTACCTAGAACATGGACAGTCCTCTTTGGTTGCTAGTGTTATTCTGGAAAGCTGTGTGGTGTGAAGTTTCTCTGGCACCTATCTGACAGTTGGTATGCAGAAACATTTCGACATGCTGCTGACTGCCCCATAGCAGAATATGCAGCTTGATATTTAACATGTAGCAGCAGAGATTGTTATTGAAAGTTTACATGTATAGAGAACTTCTATTTTTGTGTAAATCTTTAATTACATTTTCCTGTTTTGTTGGTGCAAATTATGTAAGGAAAATATTATATGATGGTAAAACAAGGGGCAGTCTTATGCTGCATTAGAATAAGTTGCTGTAAGCTTTTCAGTAGAGTTGGACCTTTGTAGTCAACCAGTTTAGGCAAGTATTGTACATGAGGACAAACTATACCATTAGCAAAAAAAAAATTCCTGTACCCACGCCACCACAAATGTCACAAATGCACATGAGGATTTTTGTCCCACTGTACAAGACCTTGTTCCTATCACACATACTACAAACATAAATCAGAATTACCCCTACTCCTTGTTAGGTCAAGAGGCATATTCTCTCCCATGCCCACCTTCCACCCTAGATCATAGATATTTTTTCCCTGGAGGAGTTGAGACTTTGACTGTGGACAACAAACTTCATAGTGCATGGCTTATATTATGTCAATTTTCCCCTTTGTTTTGGTTGAGATAAACTAGGGCTTGGGGCACTGCAAAGATTGGGGGGCAAAATAAGCCCGATTGTTGGTGCCAGTACCAGCAATGCTAATCCCCAGCATGTGTCAGGGCCCCCAGAAGCACCCCCCTTCCCAATACACAAATCTCCCTCCAACACAAATCCCCCCAAAGAACAAATCTCCCTCTTGCATACATTTTCCTACTATATCCCCCCACCCCTAAAAAGGGCAAATTTCCCTCCAACACAATACCCCTAAAAGCACACATCTCCCTCCCTCATCACAAATACACACCCCTCCCGTGCAGATCGTTAGATACAGGGCAATGCCCTACATACAGTGAGTGGAAGTCCTAGGGTTCTGTTGACTTTCATGTTTCAGAGCTGCAGAGGAGCCTAGTGACATTTCTCTGCCCTGAACCATGGTCTATCTGAACTTTCCAGGTAACAGGAGCCCCCGTCATTACAGGGGCACCTACATACTGTCACAATGCGGGTGACGCTAACTGGGGGACACCAAATTGGAAACCCAGGGCACTTGTCCCAGGTGCCAGCAACGCCCCTGGCAATTGCTCTGGAGGAATGTGTGGACCCCCATACCCCTCCTCTTGTATATGTCCCAGCTTCCACCCAAATTTATTCCTGACCAACTTAGAGGGCACTATTCCCTTTTTTACACGTCTTCTATATATTGTGACAGTTATTGCAATTTTTTGGTGTATAGGGAAAATCTTGTAAAAAGTATCTTACATGATTATTTGCATGATTCTTAAGTATCCACTGCTTACCATATTAAAGTAGTAGTGTATGTAAACCTAATCACCAAAACTTAACAAAAGCATTAATATGTTCATGTAATTTTCAATATTCTTTAAAGAAAATCAGTTGTTTATGACACACAATGCTTTAGCAAACTAAATGTAATGAAAGCAGATCTTCACCCGAACACGAAGTTTCCCCCTATAGTCTTCCCCCACTTTCCCCCACCTTATTAAGAAATCACAGGATTTTTGTTGGTGTTACTTGCTCCCACTTCCTCATTACATCACCTCGGCCCGACCCCTTTCCGGTCAGCCTCCTAAGAAAACGTTGCACATTCCAAGAGGCTACAGGACCAGTCTCCCTGCAAGCTGCCATCTTGAGCTGGGGGCCAACTATGAGTCATTAGGAAGTGACAGGCAGCTCCTTAAGCCAAGATGGCAGCAGCAGCAGAAGGTCTGAAGCCCTGAGAATCAGCTGCGTGGAAGACTTTTTGAGCTGGTAAGTATTTGTTTCTTGAAAGTCAGCAGCTAAAGTTTTGTAGTAATGGTTGGGTTGACTTTTACTTTACCTCATGCTGCCCATGTAACTCATACGTGCGACAACAAACAGGGTGGGTTTTAATGCCCCACGCTGCATATATGCCTCCATGGGCAGCAGAGTTTTTTGTAATGAGTGCGTGCTCATTCAGTAAGTGAGCTCCTGGTCTCTAGAAACGATTGGGAGCTGGTGGGACTAGCTCCCAAACATGTGACCACTCCGGCACCCAATCACAGTGATCACATGATTTGGCAGTCATCAGTGCCCCCCCCATCGTAAATACCCAGTTAAAGGTACGCTGGGACTTAGTGGGAAGCCGGTAAATGTACCTCATATAACCGGGCATATCCGAGTATCAATCCCATTTGCCTTTACTATTTTTTTTATAAATTCTTTATTTTTCATTGAGTTCACATTACAATTCCAAATAGTCTTACATGGTCTTAATATAACATTTACATTACATTCCAATGGTTGTATACATTCTATTACTACTTAGCTTAATGTGAACTCCTCTTTTCCTTTTCCCTATATTCCCCCCCCACCCTCTTTCCGTACTACCCATCCCCCCCCCCAAAAAAGGCCCTTCCTCTTCAGCGCCTCGCTCCTCCTCTCTTCCCGGCCGAACAGCCTGCTCTCTTATCCTTCTACTCTTGTCTCCTCCTTGTATGCCATGTACGGGGCCCACGTCTTTCGGTACCTCCCATCTTGATCCTTCATTGCCAAAGTGAGATTCTCCATTTGTTGAATTTCTGCTATTGTCTCAAACCACTGTTCTCCTGATGGAGGCCTCTCTCTCTTCCACAGGACAGGGATACATGCCCTCGCTGCCACCAGAAGATGTCTCAACAGGGAATTTTTCCACTGATATAGGGATATCAAATAGTAGATATGTTGCCAGATTGTCTCCTAGCAGTACTCCTGTTATTATTTCAATAGTTTCAGCAACCATTCTCCAGAATTCTTTGATTTATTCCCCAAAAAATATGCAATATAGTACCTTCTGCTTCCTAACATCTCCAGCAGATACCTGTATCTGATGTTTGGGGGTATATCCGATGTAATACCGTTGGTGTTCTGTACCACCTAGTGAGGATTTTATACCCCTCTTCCTGGTATCTACTCGCAACTGATGCTTTTTGATTGAATAACAGGATCCTGTTCCCCTGCTCCTGAGAGAATATTACTCCCAGGTCTCTCTCCCACGCCCGAAGGAAAGTAAGTTCCTGTGGGGTTTTTAGTCCGGTTAATGTAGCGTAAAAATATGACAAGTGTTTGACAAAAATATGACAAGAATGTGCTCGAACCCCGTTGGTGCCCTAACTTCTGCATACGTATTTAGCTTAGATCTAATAAAGGCATCTAGTTGTATCTTCCTGAAGAAGTCTAATTCTGGTGCTATCTCTCCTTCAATCTCTCTTTTTGTCATGATTGTCTATTGAAAAGTGAATAATCCTACTCATGCCTCTTCGACGTATTGCTCCAAATCTAGGGTCTTTAAAACCCGGCTGGAACACGGTTGTGCCTAGGATCGGGGTCATTGCTAGGATGGGCTGAGATATTTGTTTTTTTTAATATCTTTTAGTCGTTAGTAGGGTGGTATTGTCGGATGTGTCTTTACAATTTGGCCCTAATGCACACTAAACATTTTGCTATCTCTCCTAGACTCCATTCCTCCTTGCAGAAAAAAAAAAGGATTGACGCTTGCAAATGCATGTAACATGTTTAGGTGCGTTAAGTGCATGGGCTTTAAATCATTTCATTGTCCAGAATAATGATTTATTCTGGCCATTGAAATGAATTAACACTCAAGTGCTAATCGCGCTTAGTGTTTACGCATGTTTAGACTCGTTTACTTATGTCAATCGGTTTTTGCTGCTCCTAGACACACTGGCTGTGGTTTTTTTCTGCCTCTAAACACCCCTGCGTCTAAACTACCCTAAACGCCTATGTGTGCATGGATACATATGCTAACATGCAGGGGCATTTAAAGGCAGAAAAAAAAAAAAGCACCAAACGCCCCTAGGAGCAGCAGAAAAAATGTCCAGTGTGCATGAGGCTTTTTAGGCCTCATGCACACTGGTTTGTTGTAAACGCTGTTTATCCTGACAGGAGAAAATTTGCGTTGTAAACTCACCTAAGCTGCATTTTTTCAAACCAATTTAGGCGAGTTTTGCAGTGTTTAGAGTGTGGGCGTTTACTTATTTCATTGGCCAGAATTTTGAAATAAATAAACGCTGAAGTGCTAAACACGCCTAGCATTTAGGTGCATTTAACAGCTTTCAGCATTTCTTGTGGTCAGTATTCCCTCTCCTGAACGCGATTTTAGGGCAGTCAGAAAACATCCTCTCAACTCCCCTGCTACTAAACTGCTCAAAATATCCATGTGTGAATTGACACATAGGATAACATTAGGGGAGTTCAAGGGCTGAAAGAAAACCGGCAGCGATATCCCTGAGGCCTTATAGATGAAAACAGGAAATAAATGCAGCAATCAGCATAGGATATGCAGTGCCTTGAAATGTGTTGCCCTAAGCATGTCCAAAGCGACACAGGGATTCAGTTTTTATTGGAAAAACACAAGCCAATCCGAGGAAATGACTGAACTTTCCACCATCCAATGGGTTAGTGAAACTAGGAGCACGTTATCAGAGAAATCTATCAGTGTTATCGTAACATTTGACCTTTGCTCGCTAATGATTTGCGCTTTCCGTCGACAATCATCCCCGTCCATGCTGCCATTTTCTAAGATTGACAGACGTATTTTCATAGGGTGTAAATGAGCCGACTTAAACGTGAATGCATTTTCTACCTGCCAAAGAGGAAGAAAAGGACAAAAAGAGGGAAGGAGATCTGCATGCCACCACCTGTTTGCAGTAGAAGGGGTGTTGTAATTCACTGTGTTTACCCTAACACACCGTTCCCAGCTCCGACAAAAAATAGTTTTATTATTTACAGTCTGCACTTAGCACAGTCATCAAGGTTGATTGTGGGTTTATTGTTGCTGGCCAACCTCCTTACACCAGCAGGTGCCAGGCACTCCGAATACACTCCCATGGAACATTGACCCTGGAATACGTGAACAAGCAGTGATGGATTCTGTTTACTTCGACTGTGAGCCTACTCCTCCCGTCCTGTGGAAACATCCCACTGACAATAAAATGTTAGTGGTGAGCCAGAACTCTTGTACAGCCTCTTTTTTTTTCTCCTGACTCATTCATGACTTATACAATGCAGTATTTAACCTCTTCACTAGCAGAAACACATGACCGCCACTACTGATGTCAGCGTTCAATATTTATTCATACTGATACGTGTCTGAAAGGCAAATAATAGGTCTTGTGATAATGATTTTTTTTTTCTTAGATAGTAAGGCTTTATGACAGCGGAGGATCAATGTCATAATGAAGTTTTAAATTGTACTTACGGTTGAAATGTAAAATTATTATATTAATTTCCACATTGCATTTCAGTTGTTTCTAGCCTACTTCTAATAATCTGAAGGGTCTTGAATTTTGTATGCTTACTTTGCAAAGATCCCACACATTTACTTCTTTGAACTCTGCGACACGTGTTCAGTATGTAGTGCTACTCCTGTAAGAATTGCAGGATAGGATGGGTTTTCTGTTCTTTGCCTCAACCTTCTCAAGAACCTTAACCCCTCTGACACACCAGGTTGAGTGTACAAACAAGCAATATCATAGGAATTCACTAAAAGTAATACTTAGTACCCAATAGTAGTGCTAGATCAAAGAAAACAGGCACCAAACCAGGTAGTAAGGGAAAAACTTATGTAGCGGCCTCACCCCCTTCCTCTTCTTTATCGGTTACTCTGGCTCTGATCTAGGGGTACCTTGGAGGGGGAAGTGAGATGCGCCACGGCTCATGTCCTCTAGATTGCAGGGTGTAGAGGTGAAGGCCAGTACCAGTTTACCCTCGGGCTGTGTTTGAACACTCAGAGCCAAGTCTGTTCTGCTGATAACCCCCTTTGCTCCCAGTAACTGGAGTACCACACACTGAAAAGGTCCAACACTTATTTATTCCATAACGGCAAACAAATAGTCCTTTGCGAGCAGACAATTTGAGATCCATAGAAAAGTTCAGTATTGGTAGGGAGTAGGTCAAGGCACAATCCTCAAAGAAATCTAAAACGTTGAGGTATCACCAACGGTTGCTAAGCACGGTGGCTGTGAAAATTTACTTTTAGCTTCAGAATCTCTTCCAGCGACTCTAACGGACAGGAACTGGAGTTACCTTCGCTACGTTGCAGCCCCTGTCAGGGGGAAGACATCCCTCCAAGAGAGTTACCAGAGGCCCCACCGTCACCGGCTTAATTCTGCACCAGACTATTCAGTAGGGTTACGCTCCCTGGCCTCCTCGCCTCAGATACGGGTCCCAACACCTTAGGGCCCCTCGGACTCCTCCACCCTTGCGGAACCCAGTCGAAGTTACTGGGCTCCAGGCCTCGGCCGTAGTACCTCACCCCAGGCTAAAGGTGCCTGAGATGGACTCCATCTCTCGCTCCGGCCAGGTCAAGGGCACCTGGGCCCAGAACCCTGGAACGCCAGCACCAAGGCGAAAGGTGCCTGGGTGCGGCCGCATCCTCCGACTCTGCACTCTGAACCCTGTGGTAAGGGCGTCCGCCCCTTTTATCTCCTCTCCCTTTGCACCACAGCGGGTTCCCCGCCCCGCCGTACCAGCGCCAGGGGAGGACAAAAAGGCACAGTCTTGCGGTGTGAGTTCAACCCCAGCCCCCGGCAACAATGCCACCTATAGGCCGCAGGGAACCTCACACCACCAGAGTCCTCCAAGAACCATAAAAGGGTCTCAGATTCCCTAGCAATCAGTGCATCTGGGTTACACTACCACCCAGATGTTTCCCCTAAATTCAAATACCCGCTACACTTAATACGAGGTATATTGTCACCCAACATGGTTGGTAACTAGGCAAGCATAAAATAGATTAACAATTTAGCATACAAAGTGAATAACAGTAAGGACTAGGCATAAGATGACATTTGGCCTTCAGATTAGCAAAAAACAGTAGCAAGGCCACCTCAAGTGCAGCACTGAGCAGTAGTAAAGTTTAATCTACCAAGTGCTGGAACTATACTGCCAGAGCTAATTTATGGTGGCGAAGCTAGTCCCAAACCAACTGGGTATGCACTGCCCAAAAGAAAAGGAGGATGGTAGCGGATGGTAGCGGAGGTAGCAGGGGAACAAAGAGGTGTTGCAGAATAGTTATTATGGGAGAGGCAGTCCTTTAACCACTTCAATACCAGGCACTTACGCCCCTTCCTGCCCAAGCCAATTTTCAACTTTCTGCGCTGTCGCTGTTTAAAGGACAATTGCGTGGTCATGCTACACTGTACCCAAACAGAATTTTTATCATTTTGTTCCCACAAATAGAGCTTTCTTTTGGTGGTATTTGATCGCCTCTGGGGTTTTTAATTTTTGCAAAACAAATAAAAAAAGACAGAATTTTTTTTTTTTTTTAAATAAAAGTTTTTATTTTTTTCCTGTTACAAAATGTTGTAAATAAGTAAGTTTTCTCCTTCACTGATGGGCACTGATAAGGCGGCACTGACGGGCACTGATAAAGCAGCACCGATGAGGCGGCGCCGATGAGGTGGCACTGACGGGCACTGACGATGGGCACTGATATGCGGCACTGATGGGCACTGGTAGGTGGCACTGTTGGGTGGCACTGATATGCAGCACTGATGGGCATTGATAGGCGGCACTGATGGGCACTCATTGGTGGCACTGGTGGGCACTGATTGGCACTGATAGGCGACACTGATGGGCACTGAAAGGCTGCAATGGTGGATACTTATGAGTGGCATTGATAGGCGGCACTGCTGGGCACTGATGGGCATTGATACATGGCACTGATGGGCACTAATGGGCACTGACATGCGGCACTGATATGCAGCACTGATGGGTATCCCTGGTGGCACTGGCACTGAAGGGGGTTTTGAGTGGGCACTGGTTGGCAGCTGCCTGGGCATTGATTGGCAGCTGCCTTGGCACAGATTGGCATTCCCTGGTGGTCTAGGGGGCATACCTGGTGGTCCAGTGTGGGTGCCCATCCCTGGTGGTCCTGGGCGGCATGCTGGTGGTCCTGTGCAGTGATCCGAGGGGGGGCTGTGCTGATAAACTATGAGCACATACCACCCCTGTCAGGAGAGCAGCCGATCGGCTCTCCTCTACTCGCGTCTGTCAGACACGAGTGAGGAAAAGTCGATCAGCGGCTCTTCCTGTTTACATTGTGATCAGCCGTGATTGGACACGGATGATCACGTGGTAAAGAGCCTCCGCCAGAGGCTCTTTACCAAGATCGGTGTAGCGGTGTGTCAGACTGACACACCGCACCACTGATCGCCGCAATGCGCGCCCCCACGGGCGCGCAGCGGCTGTTATCCTGCTGGACGCCATATGACGCCCAGTCAGGATAACTAAACCACCACCCGGCCGTCATTCTGCTATAGGCTGGGTGGGAAGTGGTTAAGATGTTCTTCTGCTGACTATCATTGGGGCCTTTAAGAGCGTGGGTGCACTTAAGAATAGTCCCAGATAACCTGCATGCACTATAGGTACAATATAGGTTCAGTATAGTCACAGGAGCAAGATGAATGTGGTTCAGGGGCAGTAAAGGTACAGTATAATGTGGTATAGGGTTGGTACCGGTGTAGTCTAGGTTGGTATAAGTGTGGTATAGAGTGCAGTATGGATTGGGTACACTTGGTGTCCTACTCTCAGTGACTCAGTCCCTGCTTGCAGTGTCAGCAATGGGCCAATAGCCCTCTCACCAGTCCCTGAGATGCTGTAGTGACCTCTCACCATAGAAGGGGGGTACCATCAGTCTCTCCCCAAAAACCTCTGGTGATCAGTGGTGGAAGTCAGAGGGTGAGTGGAAGCTCCAGTCTGAGTGTTGTGATGTGGGTGGTGCTGTGCTTCCCTCGGGTGTCCTCATTCCCAGTCTCAAGCCTCGTACATACGACCGAGAATCTCGTCAGGAAAAAACTTGTCGTTTTTCTCGACGAGATTCTTGGACAAGAAACTTGTCCCGGCCGAGTGTACACACGCTCGATTCAAAGAACCCGCGGTTCTTTGAATGGAGCGAACACGGTGACGTAATCGACTACGACGAGTGTGCGCTCGTCACATTTGATGTCGTCGCCGCCATCTTGCTACACCCTACCTATGCCTAGGAAGCTACTGCGCATGCGTCAAAGTCATTTCGAGCATGCGCGGGTTTCCACGGTGACAGTTAAGTGTACACACACACACACACACTTTTCTCGTCGAGAAACATGCTGACGAGAATCTCGACGAGAAAATGGAGAATCCTGACGAGAAAATAGAGAGCAGGTTCTCTATTTTTCTCGTTGAGATTCTTGTCGGTTTTCTTGACGAGAAACCTGATAGCCGCGTACACACGACCGATTTACTCGGCAAGAAAGCTCTGCCAGCAAGTTTCTTTTCGTTTTTTGACGAGAAACTCGGTCGTGTGTACGAGGCATCAGGCTTGGATCTCTGCTGGTATGGTCTCCCATTGGCAGGTAAATATCCAGATAGAGGTGCTCTCTCTTTCTAACTCCATCGGTGCCAAGACGAAGAATTTTCCATAGCAGTTTGATAAAAATCATCTCTCCACTCCTCCTACTTCACAGTGCATATTGGGATCTGTAGTGCAAGGAGTCTATTTGTCCCGTTATATGGCTGCTGTCTCAAACTACAACTCCCAGGATTCTCAGTGTTCGGCATAGTAGTCTATGGGCTTGTTTAGCTTTAGTTCTCCCCCCTGCCGGCCGGAGGAGAATGGTGCAGCATAACATCAGTATCTCACTAGATAGAAGAATAAACAGAAATGTCTCCTTCTCCATATTGCTGTAGTCCAGCGCCAGGCTACAACTATTCCCTGTGAGAAGGCACTGCCGTGTTACATGTTTTACAGAGCCTGCCATCTGAACTACATAGGTGCCGATATGAGGTGTTTCAGAAGGTGGAGTCAGTACCAGTATCACTACTTGCTGGCAGCACGGTACCATGGGATATGTAGTCTTTAGAAATCAAACATAAACAGCAGAGGAGAAGCTGTAAAGAATGCAGGAAATCCAGGAAGTTGGGGAAAGAGAGGGCCAGCAGACAGGCAGAAATCACAACATTGTATTGTTATTACAATGCTTATGTTATAAAATGAAAGTGTATACTGTGACCATATAAATATATGAAGGCGCAAACACTAGTATTATAAATGATCCCCCACAGATAAGTCACAAAGTCCATAAAAGTCCATAGTAATGATGGAGGTAAAAAAGTTCAAACACAAAGGGCTGCCACCATATGGGAACAGAAGGCGAGTTCCAGCGAGGCTGAGAAAACAAAGAGAGAAGCGCCTCTAAGTGTAGATTTAAACACAATTTAATAGCACATACAATAGTCAACTCACATAAGTGAGATAAAAACAGGCACATCAGTGGAGATGGTCCCAAAAGAAGTCATCGGCAGACAGTCAGCTCCTGCAGTTCCATCACTGTAAAGCGCTTTCACTCACTGTCCGTCAGCGCGCATGCTCATGAAACGCATCGCATCCCGGGGACGTCATCCTTCCACTGATTTTATCCCACCTATGTGAGTTGCCCATTGTGCTATTAAATTGTGTTTAATTCTACACAGGTGCCTCTCTCTTTGTTTTCTAGATTTCTTGTAAGTCCGCTCTTAGACTTTGGGGAATGTTTGATAGCATGATCGATTGTTCTCAGGGCAAGAGCTCTGAAGAGTGCTAAACTGTACCTAAACCCCAAAATAAAATTGTATATATTGCAGCTTAACAGTTCTTAAATGTGTTGACTGCTTTTTTTTTTCACTTTTTAACCACTTGCCGATGTATGTTGGCAGAATGGCACGGGTGGGCAAATGTCTGTACCCATACGTCCCTCCTTCAGAGCAGGACTCGATGTCCACCGGTGGCCCGCGATCGCAGCGAGGAGAGGCAGAACGGGGAAACAAGGCATTTCCCTGTTCTGCCTAGTGACATGACAGAGATCTTCTGTTCCCTGTCATCGGGAACAGTGATCTCTGTCATGTCCTAGTGAGCCCATCCCCCCTACAGTTAGAATACACTGATGCCCCCTAGTGTTAACTCCTTCCCTGCCAGTGACATTTACACAGTAATCAGTGGCTATTTTTAGCTCTGATTGCTGTATACAGTCAGTGGTCCCAAAATAGTGTCAAAAGTGTCCGATCTGTCCGCCGAAATGTCGCAGTCCTGATAAAAATCACAGATCACCGCCATTACAAGTGTAGCTCACCAACCCCAGACTTTACCTGCTTTTCTTCTGCTTGGCTCCTCCGCAGGAAAGAATGAGGCACACCGCACCACAAGCCCGTACCCTCCTGAATAGGGAGGTTGAGCGGTGTTAGTTTCTCTGGCCTGCTTGCAGCCAGTGTTTAAAAACCTCCAGTGCTGACCTCGTTTCTGCGGTAGTCAGAAACAAGTCTTTAGTTCTCCCCAGTAAGCAACTGTCCACACCAACTGAAAGGTCCAACACTTATTTATTCCTTTTTGCACAATAAACAGTCTCTTTGAGAGCAGACAGGTTGGGACAAGACACAGGTCAGATAAGGTGGGAGGAGGTCCAGGCACAAACTTGAATTGGGTTTTCTCCTGCTCTGATTAGCATGAACAGGCTTGGCGCATGGTCTCTGTCACAGACCATGAGGCTGGTCACTGCCACTGACCGGGTGAAAAAGATGAAAGTCACTGCTACTGACCTTGGGTGCGTAGTATCACTGCCACTGTGTCTTAAAGAACACGCACTTCCTTCTGTTAGTGAACTAGCCCTTTATAGGACAAGAACATCCCTCCGGAGAGTTACCAGAGGCCCCATCTGTCACCACGACTCTGCGCTGGGTCTTCAGAAAGGGTCACCTCCCTGGCCTCCTCGTCCTGGATACGGGTCCCCTCGCAAGGCAGATCCCTGGGAGTCTCAGTCCCCGGTGGATCCGAGCCGAAGGCTGCTGGGCTCCGGCCTTTCTCCAAAGTCCTCACCACAGACTGAAGGTGTCTGAGATGGAACAGCAGCTCCGTCTACGGGCCTAGGGCCAGGGCTGGTGCAAGGATCTTTGTCACCCTAGGCGAAACCTAATTTTGCCGCCCCCCCCCCCCGGCTGCGCCCCTGACTCCACTTTACCCTGCCCTTGCAACACATGTGACCTATCTGACCCCTACACTGACCCCCTGACACATGCACTGACCCCCTGTCCCCAACGCTAACCCACCTGACAATTACACTGACCTGACACATACACTGACCCCCCCTTACCTGAAACATACACTGACTCCCCTTACATGACACATACATTGACCCCCCTTACATGAAACATACACTGACCCCCCCCTTACATGACACATACACTGACCCCCCCCTTACATGAAACATACACTGACCCCCCCTTACATGACACATACACTGACCCCCCCTTACCTGAAACATACACTGACCCCCCTTACATGACACATACATTGACCCCCCTTACATGAAACATACACTGACCCCCCTTACATGACACATACACTGACCCCCCCCTTACATGAAACATACACTGACCCCCCCTTACATAAAACATAAAGTGACCCCCCTTACATGAAACATACAGTGACCCCCCCTTACATGAAACATACAGTGACCCCCCTTACATGAAACATACAGTGACCCCCCTTACATGAAACATACAGTGACCCCCCTTACATAAAACATACAGTGACCCCCCTTACATGAAACATACACTGACCCCCCTTACATGACACATATACACTGACCCCCCCTTACATGAAATATACACTGACCCCCCCTTACATAAAACATAAAGTGACCCCCCCTTACATGAAACATACAGTGACCCCCCTTACATGAAACATACAGTGACCCCCCTTACATGGCACATACACTGACCCCCCTTACATGAAACATACACTGACCCTCCTTACATGACACATACAGTGATCCCCCGTTACATGAAACATACAGTGACCCCCCTTACCTGATACATACAGTGACCCCCCCTTACCTGATACATACAGTGACCCCCCCTTACCTGATACATACAGTGACCCCCCCTTACATGGCACATACACTGACCCCCCTTACATGAAACATACACTGACCCTCCTTACATGAAACATACAGTGACCCTCCTTACCTGATACATACAGTGACCCTTCTTACCTGATACATACAGTGACCCCCCCTTACCTGATACATACAGTGACCCCCCCTTACCTGATACATACAGTGACCCCCCCTTACCTGATACATACAGTGACCCCCCTTACCTGATACATACAGTGACCCCCCCTTACCTGATACATACAGTGACCCCCCTTACATGAAACATACACTGACCCTCCTTACATGAAACATACAGTGACCCCCCCTTACCTGATACATACAGTGACCCCCCTTACCTGATACATACAGTGACCCCCCCTTACCTGATACATACAGTGACCCCCCCTTACCTGATACATACACTGACCCCCCTTACATGGCACATACACTGACCCCCCTTACATGAAACATACACTGACCCTCCTTACATGAAACATACAGTGACCCCCCTTACCTGATACATACAGTGACCCCCCCCTTACCTGATACATACAGTGACCCCCCCTTACCTGATACATACAGTGACCCCCCCTTACCTGATACATACAGTAACCCCCCCTTACCTGATACATACAGTGACCCCCCTTACCTGATACATACAGTGACCCCCCCTTACCTGATACATACAGTGACCCCCCTTACATGGCACATACACTGACCCCCCTTACATGAAACATACACTGACCCTCCTTACATGAAACATACAGTGACCCCCCTTACCTGATACATACAGTGACCCCCCTTACCTGATACATACAGTGACCCCCCTTACCTGATACATACAGTGACCCCCCTTACCTGATACATACAGTGACCCCCCTTACATGAAACATACACTGACCCTCCTTACATGAAACATACAGTGACCCCCCTTACCTGATACATACAGTGACCCCCCCCCTTACCTGATACATACAGTGACCCCCCCTTACCTGATACATACAGTGACCCCCCCCCCCTTACCTGATACATACAGTGACCCCCCCCCCCTTACCTGATACATACAGTGACCCCCCCTTACCTGATACATACAGTGACCCCCCCTTACCTGATACATACAGTGACCCCCCTTACCTGATACATACAGTGACCCCCCTTACCTGATACATACAATGACCCCCCCTTACATGAAACATACAGTGACCCCCCTTACATGAAACATACAGTGACTCCCCTTACATGAAACATACAGTGACCCCCCCTTACATGAAACATACACTGACCCTCCTTACATGAAACATACAGTGATCCCCCTGACTCCTACTTCCTGCACTCACCCCCCTCCCCCTCATACAGCATGTAGATCGATCCGTCCTCCTCCTTACCTCTGCTCTTTGGTGCTTCGTCAGCCATCATCAGGGCTCTGCTCAGGGGCCAGGCCAGAGCCATCCATCCGCTCCACGGAGTCCCCGCCAGGGCCAGGCCAGCGCCGCCATGCGATCCACCCGCTCCATGGAGTCCTCGCTGGGCGGGAGGTCAGTCAGCTACTCCTCTCAATGCTGACAACTTCGTCAAAACCCCGCCCCTCCGCTGCACACACAAGACACACAGCGCCGCACCAGAGGGACAGGCTGGAGCAAAGGAGTCCCGGAGCTGCGCTGTGTGATTTACCTGTCTGAGGACTGAGATGTGACAGCGCAGCGGGGCGCTCTGCGCTACACATGGGGGGATTGGTGGCGCCGTGGCGGCACACTGAATGGGGCCATCGATCAGGAGAGGAGAGCCTAGCTCACACAGGACAGAGGCTGTGGTTGCGCCCTAGGTGGTAGTGCGCCCCTAGGCGGCTGCCTACTTCGCCTAGTGGTAGCGCCGGCCCTGCCTAGGGCACCCAGAGACAACCCGACCAGGCCTCCAGGCCTAGGGCACCCGGAGGCGACACACACGCACCCAGGCCTAAGGTGCCTGAGCGCGGAACCGACCCCTCTGGAAGATGGCCGCCCCCTTTTATATCCTCTCCCGACAGGCACAGCAGGTTCCCCGCCCCGCCGTACTGCTGCCGAGAGGGGACAAAAAAGGACACAACCTTGTACTGCGGTTCAACCCGGGACCCATGACAACAGCGTCGCCTATAGGCCCCAGGGAACTTACACACCAGTACCATCTCCCAGGGATAGAAATGGTCCATGAGACCTAACAATTAGTGCATCTGAGCCTAGTTACCACTCAAATGCTTCCCCCTAAATGTAACCACCCGCTACACAAGTATAAATAAAAATGCCATAAATCTATCCCCTATTTTGTAGACGCTATAACTTTTGTGAAAACCAATCAAAAGCAACGCAGTGCCCAATTGCAAAAAAATGCTCTGGTCATTAAGGGGGCAAATTCTTCCGGGGCTAAAGTGGTTAAACTAAGCACATTTTCAAGTACAGAAAAAACCTGTTGATCTTGCCAGAAATGCTGTGTCTATATCACTCCCTGTGAGCCTGAAAGAAAAAACATTATCTTTCTTGTGTAAACTGCCAGTCCCATTAGTCCATCACGTAATGGAGATGAACAGATACAGTATGTCTGAAGTCCAGCCTAGACAACTGGTAATGAGCGAACCGGGTAAAGTTTGGCTTTCTGCACCTTCGCTGAAGTTCACAAGTACCAAACTTCAATAATGTTGAGCCTTGGTATATTTTTCTGGCATTGGGTTCCTCTAAAAATGTACAAAAGACCCATATTCAGGCATGAAGCCTGGCTGGCAAATAAAGCTCTCCAAATCATACCAGACCACATGCCTACAACATTGGGAAGGTACCTTGCAAGGGAGCACAGCAAAGCCTTCTCCATATTGAAAAAATCAGAGCCCCATTCCCACATCCCCACATCCTGTCCCCTAAAAGGGTAGGTATCTGTAGGGAGGGAAGGACTTATCTGAATCTGGAAGCCTCCTTTAGAACAAAAAGGATGCCTCCATACATCCAACCCCCCCCCCCCCCCTCCCGAATAATCAAAATCTTTGGTCAAAGTTGTGATCCAGGATACCAAGGACTGTTGTTTACATTCCAACAGTGCCAGGAATTGTTTTTTTGTGACCAGAGTAACAGTGGGGCAGTATCATCAGTCAGTGGGTCAACCTTGTCTTTTCGTGCTCAACGTTTTTGACAAGATTCTACATGGCTGGACAAAATGATTGATGATGGATTGATTTTGGGTGACTTTGTTTATTTTTACAGTTTTGTAATAGTATCCTTAGGTCCTTTTGTTCTAAAGGGGTCTTCTAGATTCCATAAAGTCAGGCCCACAGACCCCCACAAGACAAGGTAAAGGATCTTTTATGACCCTTTATGGGGACCTCATGTCTTTTTTTTTTTTTCTTAAAGGACCCGCACATCATTAAGAAATAACATGGGGTACCCCTAAGGTCCATATAACATCTTTAACAAGACATGACTCCTGGTTAGACAGAAAAGAGGAGTTAGTGAGTGTGTGCCTTCTCCCTCCTGAACCATACTAGGCCACGTGCTTTCAACACTGGGAGCAGGACCTTGTTGGTAAAATCGTTAGTAGGGCTACAGATTGTACAGTATGATACAGTATGTGGTAAGCTTTAAAGCTGAACCCTGGACACAACAACTTTCATTTAAATATATTATGAATATGGTGACAACATCACTGTGCTATACATAGTCTGTGAAGAGAACAGAGATGTGGGGGGGGGGGACCCAACAGACTCAGTCATGACATGCTGCCAGCAGAAAACCAAATGAGGGGGCAGATACAAGACCAGTCACTCTACACAAGGAGATGGAGCAGCATTGACTGGCCTTTGCTCCTGCACTAAGTTTAATGCTGGGTTACTGCACAGACCTAGAACAAATACACAAAGCACACCAAGATTAGAAAATACATATGTCTCTTGTATCCACTTGTATATACTGTATATGTTGTGGATTGCAAGTGTTTTACATGGGGTTATGGCTGCTTCAGATCATTTCTTTTTTTTCAGTCGGTGAGTCTCTTTCTTATGAAAGTGGTCCGAGTGGCTTATAAGCCACTGGATCGCTTTCAGAAGCAGCAGGAGGGGTTGCCCCTTCCCCACCACTCGCCAGCTTGTTTCGCCAGCTTGTTTCTATGGCTTACTGTTTTTTTACTGGCGAGCCCGGGAAACCAGATTGGCTCTGATCACCTCTATGATCGTGAAGAACCGGAACAACGACATGACGTAACTTACAGTCCAAGGCGGAAGTAAATAATTTTTTTTATCTTTTGCTTTCAAAGGTAGAGGAGATATTTGGGGTCTTAAAGACCCCAGAGCTCTCCATAAAGAGGACTTATCATCCCTTATTTTTATTACAAGGGATATTTACATTCCTTGTAATAGGAATAAAAGTGATAAAAAATTATTTTTTAAAGGGACAGTGTAAAAATAAAAATAAATCAAATAAATAAGAGAAAATTAAAGCGCCCCCATCCCTCCGTGCTCGCGTGCAGAAGCAAGCGCAAACATAAGTCACGCATTCATATGTAAACAATGTTCGCAACCACACATGTGCAGTATTGTCACGAATGTTAGAGCAAGAGAAATAATTATAGTGCTAGACCTCCTCTGTAACTCTAAACAGGTAACCTGTAAAAAACATTTAAGTGTAGCCTATGGAGATTTTTAAGTATCGTAGTTTGTTCCCATTCCATATTATTCTCTAGGGTCTGTGCTAAATACATATATAGTAAGTAATAGTATATAGTAATGTAGCGGGTATGTACTTTCCCGGGTGTAAATTTGAACTTGACAGAGACATTAGTGATGTGTAATTCCCTGCAGCCCAGCGGGTGGCGCTGTCGCTCTGGGCTGGGGTTGAATCATTGCTGTGTCGTGCTTCCTTTTTGTCCTCTCTCGGCAGCGGTATGGTGGGGCGGGGAGCCCGCCGTGCTTGCTGGGAGGGGGTATAAAGGGGCCGGCCATCTTTGTCACGGGGTCGAAGTCCCAGGCACCTTCAGCCTGTGGACGGTGGTTCGTGTCGGTCCTCTGGGTGGCCTAGGCCTAGGGGACAGCCGGAGGTCGTGTTCCATCCCAGGCACCTTTAGCCTGGGGTGAGGTACTCGGATGGAGGTGTGGAGCTCAGTGCCCAACACTGAGTTCCGCGAGGGAAGGAGATCCTAGGGAACCCCGGGAGTGGGTACCCAAATCTGGAAGGCGCAATGGACCGGGGGGAGCTCCTCACTTGAAGACCCGGTGCAGCATATTGCCGGTGACAGGTGAGCCTCTCGTCTGAGACCGCCTGGAAGGAAATTCCCCCTCGTGCGGAGACCGTAACCCACTTTCAGGAAGGAAAGTGGAGAACCAAATTGTGTCTGGGCCTATTCGCATCCACACCTCCTTTCCTGTTCTGTTAACCAAGGGAGTTCAACTGATTGTGTTCATTTGCAGAAGAATAAAGGAGTGTTGAACTTTAATGGTGTGGGGCTCATTTCCTAGCAGACATTGTTCAAGGTGACTCTTGGAGGGAGGATCCAGGTGCACAGCACTGACCCGAAGGTAATACAAGAACGTTGCTTATACCGCACTGACACATGTGGTGGAAGCCAGGCGTGGTGTCCCCGCTCCCTCCCCTCTAAGATACCCCTAGACAAAAGAAAGACGAGACGAGAGAAAGAGGGGAGTGAGGGGGCCGCTACACGTGGGGGCTCGTCCGGGATAGTGTTTGTGCACCACGGAATTGAACGTGTCTGCTGGAGGAGTTAAGCGAATAGGCAGACCTTCATTGGCCGAAGTGCATCCCTGCTCGAAGTCGTGGACATGACCCAATGAAGGGAAAGGCCCGCGCAGAAGAGTGGAAAAAGGGGGAAGCTCAGCCGTGTGAAGTAGTACACGTGGGGGTTTCTATTGCACTGCGCCACCAGGCACACCCCCATCGCTTAGTTCGTGGGCGTGACTCAGAAACAGAAAAGAAGAAAAGCCCGCAAACTGGAGCAAAGGGGAGGAGTCCAATACGTGTGAAGGACTACACGTGGGACGTTGGCGCAAAAAAACTTTGCAGTGTGCGATGGATCTGCAACAGGTCGCCATGTTCGGACATACATTGTGGATTCCAGTTCACCCTTCCACCACGACATTGACTGCTGCTGCTCCGGTAACAGATACGGGGATCCGGCTAAAGCCAAGGGGTCGATTCGCCCTGTACTCGTGCATGGACGTTGAGGCCCTGGGTGTGATTTGTCCCGGCTGTTCGGGACTGGTGTGCCAGCTGAAGCCATTCGGGCGATGTGAGGCCTGTGGGGAGTTCCTGTTTGAAGTGGATCCGGCGGTTGAGAGGCCGAGAACCATTTACCCCGGCCGTGCTGTGGACAACACCACTCAGAGAGCAGGAATCACTGCTGTGAGAGCCATCCCTGCGCACACTGCAGCGACCGCAGAGGAGGTCGTAAAACTTAAACGGGAGAAATCGGAGGATGCTGACTCGGTCACCACTGTCTCGCAGCGTCCGCCACCGAAGAGAAAGACTGGCATGGTAGCCCCGACCAGCGGTTGTGGTGGACCATCTCGCCCGCTTACGCCCGGCCTGGATGGATCCGTCGACAAGAGTTCCGGACGTCCCGCTTCAAGTAAAGGCCGAGGTAAGCCAGGCGGAGAGATTTGGTGCGTGGGCGGAGGTGTCGGGAAGTCATGGCCCAGCGAGTCCGCGGGAGGTGGTGGCTCAGTTTCTACAACCGGCTACATACCCGCGGAGGAGTGTGACACCTCTGACCTGGAGTCGCTCTCGGACATGGGAGACGACGTTGCCATAGACGATTTGTTTGCCGAGAAGAGTTGGGACAAAGTACCTCTCGCTTCATCTCGGAGGATTAGAGATCCACCCATGTCAACAGGGGAAAGTACACCCCGGGTGGAGGCACCAGCGCCTGAAGAGAGGTCCCGTCCCCAGCCTGCTTCTACATCCCCGGTGCCATCTGTACCGAAGGTCGGGGAAAAGAGACTGTTGCTGCGGGCACCTATGCCCAGACCAGATGCGGTCAAGGTCCCTCGCCACCCGGACTCGATAGTTTTGCCTGGCGAAGGGGACAAAGCTACCATGCCTCCTTTGGCGAGACTACAACGCCTATTTGGCGAGACTACAACGCCTATTTGGCCAAAAGGTTGCTGCGGATTACGGATGGGAGTATCCGTACTTGTCGAAGGAACTGCTGTATGAGGTGGAAGTGTGTCGGGAGCGCTAGTACAATGACTTTGTGTGGACCCACCTTCAGGTTCCCCACGCCCGCAGGTACCTGGCATGCTCTCCAAAGGCCTCTCAACGTTTCAAAGACTGCAAGGCAGAATGGATGTTGGGATGACACATCCATGCAGATAAAGTGTTGATCCGACGCAAAGAAGGAGAAGATGTGGAGTATCATCTGGAAACCATGGATCAGCACTTGTTCTTCCGCATCCCCGTTTTTACCTGTAGGAGAAAAGAGACTCCGTTCTTATCAGGCTGCTGAACTTTCTGGGGCCCGTTGCTTTTGTGCCCTAAAGGAATGAAGGACTGTTCCTGTTGTTCTTCACTTTCCTGAGAGAGATCATAGACTCTGGGTAGATAGGGCCAAAGGAAAGAGGACAGTTCCACGAGTGCAGTTACCGCGGTGCTGTCACCAGGTGGCAGTGTTGCGCAACGTTAAAACACTTTTCATGCACTCACTCTTTGGAGAAAAGGGATTTCTTTCCGGAGAAGTTTCTTTTCCATCACACGAATACAGGTGTCAGGGTTATATGTGTTAATCCTTTATTTTCCCTCTGCAGGAGAGCATCCCATCAAGTCCCCTGAGAATGGGGTGGGTCTTAGTCAGGATGGGGGGGGGAAGTAAAAGAAAAAAATGTGTGAATATGTGATTCAAAGTTATGAGTCAATGCTGTTGTTTCTCTTTTGTTTTTATTCCCTTTCTTTACAGGGCTCAGACACAATGTATTAGTTGGATAGTGTTTTCTAAAATTTTATATTTTTGTACAATTGTTAGTCGGTTTCTGGATTGGATTATGTCAGCCGTTGAGGGCATGATTTACTCCAGACACTGGGGACCAGTGTCAAACCACCAGGGGGAGAGTGTAGCGGGTATGTACTTTCCCGGGTGTAAATTTGAACTTGACAGAGACATTAGTGATGTGTAATTCCCTGCAGCCCAGCGGGTGGCGCTGTCGCTCTGGGCTGGGGTTGAATCATTGCTGTGTGTCGTGCTTCCTTTTTGTCCTCTCTCGGCAGCGGTATGGTGGGGCGGGGAGCCCGCCGTGCTTGCTGGGAGGTGGTATAAAGGGGCCGGCCATCTTTGTCACGTGGTCGAAGTCCCAGGCACCTTCAGCCTGTGGACGGTGGTTCGTGTCGGTCCTCTGGGTGGCCTAGGCCTAGAGGACAGCCGGAGGTCGTGTTCCATCCCAGGCACCTTTAGCCTGGGGTGAGGTACTCGGATGGAGGTCCGGAGCTCAGTGCCCAACACTGAGTTCCGCGAGGGAAGGAGATCCTAGGGAACCCCGGGAGTGGGTACCCGAATCCGGAAGGCGCAATGGACCAGGGGGAGCTCCTCACTTGAAGACCCGGTGCAGCATATTGCCAGTGACAGGTGAGCCTCTCGTCGGAGACCACCTGGAAGGAAATTCCCCCTCGTGCGGAGACCGTAACCCACTTTCAGGAAGGAAAGTGGAGAACCAAATTGTGTCTGGTCCTATTCGCATCCACACCTCCTTTCCTGTTCTGTTAACCAAGGGAGTTCAACTGATTGTGTTCATTCGCAGAAGAATAAAGGAGTGTTGAACTTTAATGGCGTGGGGCTCATTTCCTAGCAGACATTGTTCAAGGTGACTCTTGGAGGGAGGATCCAGGTGCACAGCACTGACCCGAAGGTAATACAAGAACGTTGCTTATATCGCACTGACACATGTGGTGGAAGCCAGTCGTGGTGTCCCCGCTCCCTCCCTTCTAAGATACCCCTAGACAAAAGAAAGACGAGACAAGAGAAAGAGGGGAGTGAGGAGGCCGCTACAGTAATATAATAGTATACATACAGTAGTAAGTAATTTTCTAGCAAAAAATACTGATTTTTAATTGGCTTGGTCTTCAAGTGGGTATTTGCTTTTCCTGGAGATTAGCTTTAACTCCTTTCCACCCACCTTTAAAAGGTTCTGAACATCTAAAGGGGCAGGGAGGATCAGTGATCACGTGACTGGCTGTCACACTGGTCACATGATTGTGAGCTGGTCCCGTTAGTTATCGATCATTAGTAGGGACCAAGAGCTGTCTTTGACAGCTCAGTATCTGTGCTGGGAGCCCACAAGGAGCTCAGCACAGAAACATCAGCCACCCAGTGATACATATGTGCGGCATGTGTTCTTTAAAGCCCACTATTTTGGCACAGCAAAATGTGTTATGCGGGCGGCAACTGGTTCAACTTATTAAAACAGGGATATGAACACAAACTACTGCCACCTAGGGCAATGCCAACACAACAACTCTTCACACGTGACCTTGGACCCTACATCTTGCCCAGCTAAAGTAGCTCAACCAAGAAGTCAGTATGCAGTTTTATTCAAATCATTTGCAAACAGCAGAACAGCCATCGGATAGTCTTTTGACGCATTTTGTATGACTGTGCTTAGGCTCTGTTTACACCTATGAAAGTGTTACAGAGCACAAGTGTGTTTTTGCACAATTTTGCAATTCACATTTAGGGCAGATTCTTCATTTAAATTTCCTAAGCTCAAAAAAGTGAAAAAGAAGTGACTGACCCTTTCTAAAAATCGTGCCACACCAAAATGCATGGTACTTTGTTACAAAGCATTTTGGTGCATGTGAATGTGCCCACATTAGCAAAGGGCTTTGCATTGCGTAAATGCGTGCGATTTTGAGTGTGTTCCTGCAATGCACAAATGTAAACCTAACCCTAGCTGGGTACATTGGATTGAAAATTGGCTGATTCAAAAGGGATCGGCCGAAATCCGATCTGTGTGTAGCCCTACCAGCTTGACATTGTGAACAGTATTGTGATGGCCCACAGCTATCATATGGTACCTGGGCCAATCACAGCACACTGTACCATGTGATAGCTGTGATCCAGTCACAGCATCACAATATTAATAAAAGCTGTAATGAATGAAACAATTCATGACAGTTTAAAATATTGATGTTACAGTGATTATCACTGTAACCGAGAAGTGCAGTGTCACTTTGGTGACACTGAACCACTTTGATGACAAGATGTAAAAAAGAAAGAAAATGTAAAAAAAAAATTTTTTTTTTTTTTTTTTTTTTAACATGCTGTCCCCAGTCAGTACTCCTGATCACCTCCATACCAGTCATATGATGACACTATACTGCACTGATAACAGTATGTAATTTTTTTTTTATTTTTTTATTATTAAAACCAAATGTTATTGAATTTCTTTGTTTTCTAAAAAATTGTGACAAAAAATTACTTCAGAAAACTTGCCATGCCTCTTACTAAATACCTTGGACTGTCTACTTTCCAAAAAGGGGTTATTTGGGGGGTATTTGTATTAATCTGGCATATTTGGGGCTCAAGAAATGAGATAGGCTGTCAGTTTATTATTATTATTATTCAGGATTTATATAGCGCCAACAGTTTGCGCAGTGCTTAACAAAATAAAGGCAGACATTACAGTTACATTTCAATTTGGTACAAGAGGAATCAGAGGGCCCTGCTCAATTGCTCAATAGAGCTTACAATCTAAAAAGGAGGGTAAAATGATACAAAAGGTAATAGCTGTGGGGGGATGAGCTGATGGAGGATATCAGGACTGATTAATTTTCAAATATACTGTATATATACCATGGTTTGTAGACACTATAACTTTCACACAAACCAATTAATAATTAATAGAAATGTTTGACTTAAAGAAATTGATTTTATTGGATATGTTTAATAACAGAAAGTAGAAAATACCGGGGGGGGGGGGGTTCAGACATTTTCGTTTTTATAGCAAACAATAAAAAAAAGCCAGTGGGGATTAATTACCACCAAAAGAAATCTCTATTTGTGTGAAAAAAAATACATAAATGTAATTTGAGTACAGTGTTGCATGACCGCACAATTGCCAGTTGAAGTAGCACAGTGCTGAATAGCAAAAAATGCCCTGGTCATGAAATGGGTAAAACCTTCTGGAGGTCATGGGGTTAAAGGAAGTAAATGTGTAGGAATTTTCACAAAGTATTTCTCCTATAGCCAAAAACAGAAAGTGAGAGAAAAGCCCTCCAAGTGAGGGAATCCCTGGTAGTCACCAAATCTAGTGGCCCCATTGGATGATTTCCTCTGTATTCCAGTTCTGGGGACAACCAAAAATTTGGGATTTTCTTTTACTTTTGATGATAATGGTAAACAGGACCAATAAAGAGGGTGAATCTCCCTAATGGGGGGCACAGAGAGCAATAAAAACCTGAGAGGTGTTCTAATCCCTCTTTACTCTGTCCAAAATAAAAATTAAAAATACGTTTTGCCTTTATTTATACTGTAAGTTATGCCAGCACTATCCTCTGCATGAGAATATTTTTCTATGTATTTATAGTGCACGTTCACAGCCAGAGAAAGTACTGGCCTTCAGGAAGCTTTGCTAGGCCTCAGCAATGGTATGTTTCCTGTTCACAGTAGAAGGAATTTCACTAAGGATAAGATAATACTGTCTTCTGAGAGTGTTAGCTGAATGTGATTGATGTTCTGGGGTCTAAGATTGTGACAGTACAACTTGTCATGATTACAGAGGTTTGTTTACACAAAGCTGCCACAATCTAGTCCATTGTGTCTAATGGCGGCTATAGGCAGGCAGATATCTACTCAAGAAGCATCATCAGGGAGGCCTCAGGCCATCATAAATTGTTAGAGTAGTGAAATCTGCTTTGATTTTGACCTTATGTGGATGGGTTCTCAGGATCACAGCATTGTAAAGCAGAACTAGGAAAGTGCAGAAATCTCTATACTTTCACATCCATACAGTCATTTCTGAATAGTTGACATTGGAAAGTCTACCTTTTCTGTACCTGTTGTTTAAATCATTAAAACCTTTGCATCAGTGCCGGAACAAGGTCATCTAGAACCCAGGGCGAACAATCCCCCCCCAACATGTATGAGAATTATGTGTCAGCAAAAATCCCCCCACAAAAACACTGAGCACTGAGCATACATTCCCCCTCCTCCAAGTACAAATCTGCCCCCTGTTGAAATACCCCATCTCAGCACACATCTTTGACCCCTCATCCCCCAGATCCCCCCAGCTCAAATACACTTCCTAGCACAAATCCTCTACGCCTAAAATTTACCCTCCTAGTACACATTCTCTCTGCCCACTTCAAATATCCCACTCCCAGCACAAATTCCCCCCAAATCCCCCTCCTAGCACAAATCTTCTTGCCCCCCCCCTAAACAAATCCCCCTAAATCAATACCCTTCCCGAATTTCTTCTCCTAGAACAATACTTACCCTGTGCCGTCCCCAAATTCCCCCTTCCAACACAAATCCCCTCCCCACATTTTCCTTGTGGTGCCCTCTGCAGCTCACATGATACCACTGTGCCCAGTACCCTCCTGCCCACCCTTTGTCCCAGCCCCTCATTTGTACTACCTCATGGATCTGTGATGGTCAACTTACTCGATATAGGAGACTTTGGATGTTTCTATATTTTTGCCCCCTGCAGCCACCATAAAAACTAGAAATATATTTCTTTATTGGCTTGAGTAAGCATCTAAACACAGACTATTGCAGAGACCCAAGGGATGCACAAAATGTCCCAAAGGGCCACAAGCTACAGCTGGTTTGGAGTAAAAGCTTACCTTACCTAATTTTAAACATTTAAACACAGCCATCCAAAAAAGCACATACCACGAGATGCCTGCTGTAACCTTTTATTCACAAAAATGCTTCTCTCTGAATTGGTTTCACTTTGGTACTGGGGCCTGACCTCATTTGGCTACATGGCAAAGACACTGCAGTGTTTCATCACACTTCCTCAGCGGCCAGTAAAAGCACTCTCATTGGACAAGGGGGTGGAAGTTGGTGGAGTGTAGCCATCAGGTCAGATTTCAGCAGTGCTGGGACAAGGTCACCCCCCTTCATTATGTGGGAGCTTAGGGGATGCTACCCCCTGCAGTCATCTGCTTGTCAAAATGCCTGGTATCAGAATGAGCTCACTGGCGCCCCCATCCATAGAGTAAATGGCTGCACCCTGGGCAAGCCGGCCCTCCTGCCCGCCCCTTGTCCTGGCCCTGGACCATAGTAAAAAAGTGAAACTGAATGAGAGAGGGACACAGAATATGCTATTCCTAAAAATAAAGGCAATGGTGGATATCTTGTAACACTCTTATAGGCAGGATTTTTTTTGTTTAAAATTGAGCTAAGCTAGCCATATATCTTTGGATTTCAATTGATTCCAGCTTCAAGGTTAAACAGTGCAGATGAACGAATCGACCCCGTTGGCTATTGTATTTGGCATCCTGCAGAACTTGCGGCTGCTGAATACTTGAACAGTAACTGCATCTGATTGGATGCAGTCACTGTTCGATCAACAATTTTCCACCCAGGTCCTTTGATGAAAGTCGATTGAAAGATTGAAAATTCGACTTTTGTCAAGTTAGGTGGTGCCAACAGGGTCACTTACAGCTTAAAGTATAACTAAAGGCAAAACTTTTTTTTTTAGTTTTGGAGAAATCAGAAAAGGATTAGAACACCTATTTAGTTTTTATTGCTGTCTGTGACCCAAAGGGATATTCACCCTCTCAATTTGTTCTGTATACTGTTATCATTGAAAATGAAATAAAATACCATATTTTGGGGTGTCCCCAGAAAAGTAATAGAGGGAAAATGTTCCAATGGGGACAATACTTCTGGTGACCTAGGGGGATAGAGCTAGGAATTTCCATAATTTGATCTAATTTCCTGTTTTGGCTTTGGGACAGGAAATAAAGGTAAATCTCCCCAATGGAACAAAGGTGGCAAAAAAACTGACAGGAGTAATAGCACTCTCTTACTCTATCCAAAAACGTTATGCCTATGGTGCTACTTTAAGATTCACTGCACCTGGACACCGCATAGTATGTTTCAAAATGGCTGTACAAGGAATGCATTTTGTTCTATATTTTCATAATAAAGTGGTTTTAAAGGCAGAAGGTTTTTTACTAGGGATGCACCGAATGGGTTTTTTGGTGCCGAAACCGATACCGAAAATGAAAAATACAAGATCCCGAAAACCAAAACCGATACCGAAACAGCACGGATACCAAAAGTGACTGTTTTTAAAAAACATTTTTATACAGGAGTTGGTCAGAGACTGGGGACATGGTACAGGAGATGGTCAGAGACTGGGGACATGGTACAGGAGATGGTCAGAGACTGCAGACATGGTACAGGAGATGGTCAGAGACTGGGGACATGGTACAGGAGATGGTCAGAGACTGCAGACATTGTACAGGAGATGGTCAGAGACTGGGGACATGGTACAGGAGATGGTCAGAGACTTGGGACATGGTACAGGAGATGGTCAGAGACTGGGGACATGGTACAGGAGATGGTCAGAGACTGGGGACATGGTACAGGAGATGGTCAGAGACTGGGGACATGGTACAGGAGATGGCCAGACACTGGGGACATGGTACAGGAGATGGCCAGAGACTGAGGACATGGTACAGGAGATGGTCAGAGACTGGGGACATGGTACAGGAGATGGTCAGAGACTGGGGACACGGTACAGGAGATGGTCAGAGACTGCAGACACATTACAGGAGATGGTCGGAGACTGCAGACACATTACAGGAGATGATCAGAGACTGGGGACATGGTACAGGAGATGGTCAGAGACTGCAGACATGATACAAGAGATCAATGCAGCCTCACCAGTGCCCATTAGTGCAGCCTATCAGGTGTCCATAGAATGCATGAAGGTGAAAAACCTTCACAACCACTTTAACCATTTAACCATTTGGGGGGGGGGTGATAATCTAAAATTCTATTTGTAATATACAGCATGGAGGGGGGTAATGTATTGCTATTGGTAACTGATGCAATAGTGACCAGGGGCAACTAATTAACTGTGCGACTAACTGTGCGATGCTATTGAAGTGGTTAACTTTTTTTTTGGGGGGGGGGTTTAATTAATCTACAATGCAATTTTGTAATATTCAGAATGGAGGGGGGTAATGTATTGCTATTGGTCACTGATGCATTAGTCACCAGGGGCAAATTAACCCCATTGTGCTGCATTAGTAGCACCAGTGGCAGTGTTTATTAACCCCTTTAATGCTGCACTAATGCAGCACAAAGGGGTTAGGTTGCCCCTGGTGACTAATGCATCAGTGACCAATAGCAATACATTACCCCACTCCATGCTGCATATAACAAATAGCATTGTAGATTAATTAATCCCCCCCCTCAAAAAAAAAAAAAGTTAACCACTTCAATATCATCGCACAGATAAGACACATCAGTGCAGTAATGTTATCAGCTTCTGTTCACTCACTTGCCAATGGTAGTGGACGCTCCCAGCAGGTCACAGAGGCAGCATTCCTCCTCTTCCATCCCACGTTTCTGGCCTCTGATATTACATCACGCCGGATGGGGCCTTGGAAGCTCCTGTCGGGTGGAGATCACTCCGTCTGACAGGGAAGTGACTGCTAGTATTGTGCCGGCCGGGTGCAGGAGTGCACTAGGCCCACTCGTACCGCTCCGCTGTGTAGTTACGGCCGGCAGCTGTATACAGCAAGACGCCGGGGGGCGATTGTTACCCTGCCCCCCGGCCCAGTCCGCCCCTGGCAGCGAAGAGGGAGGGAGGGAGGGGAGGAGGAGAGAGGAGAGGACTGGGCGTGCCAGAAGACATCCGTAATGGATGGCACCAGGGGGCGGGGCCCCGCACAGGCCCCGCCCCATTTTCGGCTGAATTATCGGTGTGTTTTTTCTTTCGGCAAAATGCCGAAAACGCCATTTTCGGCCGATATGTTTCGGCTGCCGAAATTTCGATGCATCCCTATTTTTTACCTTAATATATTCTATGCATTAAGGTTAAAAACCTTCTGGGTGCAGCACCCCCTCTCCCCCTTATACTTACCTGAGCCCCATGTTGATCTAGTGATGTGCATGAGAGCAGCAGCGCTCCCAGGCCTCTCTCTCCTCATTGGCTCACTCAGCAGCAAGAGCCATTGGCTCCTGCTGCTGTCAATCACAGCCAATGAGGAGAGGGCGTGGGGCAGGCCGAGCCATGATCCGTGTGTGAACGGACAATGTCCATTCACATCAGCGCAGCTCAGCAGCGGGCCTGCTTGAGTGCCCCCATGACAAAAGGCTTGCTATTGGGGACACTCGGCAGGGGGAACAGCCAGGACCACCGGTGGGGGACCCAAAAAGAGGAGTATCGGAACTGCTCTGTGCAAAACCATTGCACAGAGCAGGTAAGTATAACATGTTTGTTTGTCTTTTTTTAAATTACAACCGTTAGAATCTAATTTGGATACTGACAGACTTGGCTAAAATATGTCAGATGAACTAACCACAGCCAGTCTAATCTCCATGTTATTGGTGATAGAGTCACTTTAAAATTTGTGGTTAAAGGAACTTCTAAAAAACTTATTTTGTGTTCTGTAGGGTAAGGCAGTAGCCTTGTACAGAAATAACAATTAATTAGAAAGTGATGATACGATCATGTGGACTTTGAGTTACCAGTGTGCTGATTCACTCCCGTTCAATGCACAGACTCTGCTCAAATGTTGGGGTGTTTCCATAATTAATGGCCTTTTTCCTGCTGCCTCAGATGAATGCTCTATTATCTGCCGGTTGTGGTTACAATAAACATACAGCAACTATGCCGCTTATCTGAGGAGTCCTTGGCTTTTTTATGACCATTTTTCTTAATAAGGTTAAATCACTGAATCTTAACTATCCTATTTAAAGTTTAACTTCTCTTCTTCGCAAAAAAATGCATTTTCAGAATTGGTTTATTAGTTATTATAGGTAATAAAGCTATAAATCAGAATAGGTTACCTATTTATTACAGGGGTTTTTGCACATATAACCAATAGTCTACAAATAAGAACTCTACCAAGCCAATCTTGTATATACAATAACCTCAAATCATTGTGTAAATTATGGTGTATTCATAACTCTAGCAGTTAGGCACATGCAAATTTGAATTTACATTTTACATGTCACCCTTCAAGAGACTATAAAGCTAAAAAAAAGTGCTCCCATGATACAGCTGGATACTTCCCTGATCTGCTCCTTTTTGAGCTCCGCTGACAATTTTTTAAAAAGGAATTTACATCCCTGTCATTGTGGTGTCACTATTTGCGTCAGTCTGGCACATACACACATGTACCAAAGGGATCTGCCTGAGCTTCAGGACCTGGCAGAGCCCTGCCATTTATCTGCATGTAGGTGGTGTGCAGCGGCAATAATTTACAGTCAGGTGCAGTGAAAAACTTATATTGAAGTAATGCAGCTACAATTTACAACAAATCTAGTGGGATGGCTGCCCAACCGGGTACACACACGGTTTCCAACAATGTAAAGAGAGCAGGTATCAGCCAGGTTAACAGCGTAATTTAAGAGATCAGAATGTGGCCTGGCCGTCTCATGTCCAAGCAGGGAAGAGCCCAGAGAAGATGCAACCCTATGCTTTCCCTCCTCATCAGGAACCTTTCCCTACAGCTAGTGCTGCCCCTACAAGGCGGGGGGCACCTTTCCTTACACTACCGACTTGCAAAAAGCATGCCAAACCTGCAATCCAGTGCCTTAAATAGGCTCTGCCAGACCCAAAATGTCTGTCAGGGTCACATGGGGTGGCAGCATCCAACTGGATAGCATCCCCAGTGACCCAGGAAACCTTAGAGGAACCCTGTTGCTCTTGACTTCCTCTCCAACTGCAGGCTGCTACAGCAATACCTGCAGTGAAAAAAGTAGACTGCACCTGGCTACATGCACATGTGCCAAGCTGTGCTGGTACATGCTTGCGCAAGGAAACCAAGGAGCCTGGCAGAGCCTTTAAGCATATCTGCGTACATGTGCACAGCATCATTCTCCTCTAGGTGAGGGAAAGAAGTAACAAGTAACAAAAAAAATGGAGAAGCACCTAAAAAACAATAGCAATATCCAATTGTGGTAGAAAGGTGCAATCAAGCTACAATACGGTGTCACTGTACCCTTGTAATGGGAATATAAGCAGGAGTATGATGGTGCTGGAAAAATTGATAGTTTTCTAGTTTTTATTGCTGTCGTGTCACTGTTAGGGAGATGCGGGGAGTACCTGTTTACTGTGGAGCAACCCACTATGCCACCTCGTGCCTACAGAGTGGACTGGACCACGGGCAACGTAACAGAAGAAGTTGCTGCCTTCAATCCAGTGATTAGGCCTGCATCTGCCGCATCTGCTGCCGTGAGTAATCCCGAGGGGAATTACGCTGTTACCGCTATCGGAAAGTCATCAGCGGACATCGCCGCTATTGTCACCTTAACTGTATCTACTTCCGCTGCACCTGTTCTTGCGGCACCTGTATTTGCTGCACCTGCACAAAGGAAGGTGGGATACTTGAAGGCCTCCCGCGGCCGCGGACGAGGCCTACCCCAGAGACTGCCCGAACCGGAAAAGTTTGTCCGAGAAGTCCACGACAGAAACGGGTGAGAGATCTAAGGGGAACATGTTGGGGACTGTATGTAATTATCTGCCGGCAGAAGAGCTGGGAGATTCGGAGATAGACTCTTTGTCAGACATCAGCGGGGATGATGATTTGTTTGAGACTATGTCGCAAGAGCTATTATGGGAAAATAGCGAGGATGTCACCTCTGCTTTCACTTTCTCCGATTACGCAGTTATGGACTCGGGGGAGACAAAACCTAGGGTGGAACCCCCAACTGTTTCTAGTGAAATCCTGGCCCGCAGTACCAGTTTGCTGGGTCCAGGAAAAATGTTTGCAAGTGCTATGGTGCATAAATCCACAGACTCATGTGTGCCTCCTGGTTATGGAAGTACCAGATCCCTGCCAAGACTTGCCAGTCATAAACGTTATTTAATAAACGGGTGGAACGAGAATATGGACTGGAATTCCCTTATGTTCCCCGGGAGATTATGCAGGAGGTTGAGTCTCGCAGGGAACAGTGGTACCATGAGGCTGTTTGGGACTATCTTGCAGTGCCAAAACCGTTTCGGAAGAGGGGCTATTCCCTTGCCATGGATGAACGTTTCAAAGGGTGTCTGCAGCACTGGAGTTATGGCCGACATATTCATGGAGATAAAGTGGTCATTTGCCGACCAGGAAAAGACAAGGTGGTTTACTTTATTACCACCATTGACAAGCAGGGAAAACCCCTAACTTTACCTGATCCACGCTTTTATTGGTGAAAAAGTTACGGTGACTGTACTGGTTCTTTGTCTTGCACCTTGCTAAAAGAGAGGAAGTTTTCTTCTCTGAAAGGACTGTGGGTATGTAGCTAGTTAGTGCTAGGGTACAGGAAGATGTTGGAATCAAGATTTCTTCTATGGGTTCAGTACTTGCAACTGAGGACTTTGTTATGCTGTGTTTCTGCCACTAGGTGGTAGGAGTTTGCTCAGTAAAACTGGACTCTGCACTTTTACCCTTAACTACCTACACTTAGTAATGTATATATGTATATATGGAGAAAGAAAGGCTAATTTCTCCAGGAAGTGAGGCTTTGCTTCTCAGGAGATATTTTATATTACTGCATATGTCTGTTTGCTTTGTTCTTTTTCAGGTATTGAAATCGTCTATCAAGATCCACCGGAGAATGGGTGGGTTAGATAGAGAGAGAGATAGGAATTTTGTATAATACTGTGTATTCATATTGATGTGATTTCATTGCATGTGTATGTTAAACACATAATTTCTTGTACTGTTTACTCCCCTCCCTTCCCGTCCAAGTTTTTGGGTTTCAGGCACTGACCCTTAGGAGTGAGGGTCATGTTTTTTCTTGACGATGAGGACATCGTCTTTTTGTGGTAGGGGAAGTATGTAGTGCCCTACTCCTGTTGGGTAGATGCTTTAAGTTCAATTTAGTTATCTGAGCTGTAGTTCAACTCAGAAAGAATTGTTAAAATTAATGGCTCTGTTTCAGTCTGGCTGGGCTACGTGTTTTCCACCTGACAGTGGGTGTCGCTGTCATCACAGGTCAGGGTTGGAAATGCAGCAGGCTGGGTGTATTGGGTACTCCTTTCCCAGAAGTGGCTCAGGGGGTGTGGTCAACCCGCCGTGCATTCTGGGAGGGGGTATATAAGAGGCAGAGACCGCGCTAGCGGGGTTTGTTGCTGGGGGTCGTTGCCGGATCCTGACCTGAGGGCCCTCCTGGCCTCAGGGATGTACGATCTATTTTTGGCCTCGGGGCCTGCTGGCCCGAGGCTCTGCAACTGAGAAGTAGGCGCAGGAGTTGCTGGGGCCTACAAGTCCAGTGATTTTTCTACGCGGTCTTGCCTGCGGGAAGAAGCAGAACAATTGGGGACTCAATTGAAGGATGCATCCTGGCCAGTTTGCCTCGCGGTGCTGCCAGGCAGCTGAAAGATTCTGGCACCGTGAGCTACGTATTCTTGAAGGAACTTTTTGCAAAGTGTCGCTGTGGTTACATTATCTTGTGGCAGAAGGTTGTGGAACGACCGTATGGCACTCATCAAGTCTGTGGCAGAGACTTTTGAGCAAGCTCCACACCGGTTGCTAGGCCAGTGAGAGTAGGCCTATCCAGTGGTTGCTGAATCCAGCGTGGAACTGTTTGTCCTCTGGATCTGAGATTGTGCCCGTGATCCGCAAAGTAAGGTGCCTGAAACTCCCCTATCCCTCTGTTGGAACTGGTAAAATAAAGCCTCTTGAAGAAAGGTTTTCAGGTGTTGGTGTAAAATTTTATACAGGCTCCTCAAGAAGGACCCCTGACACGAGTGTGGTGAACAGGAAAAGTAACGATAGGCCCAAAACTTTAAACCAGCAGCTCCTACGGGGGTAGTGCTACAAAAGGATTAGGCTTTAGATGTTAAAACATATCAATGAAAGTCCCGCTCCAGGCTGCTGTCAAATTTTACCCTTTGCAGTGAGGTACAACCCACACCGTACGGGTTAAATGCGTGTGTGGCTTGGAGAGAAAGGAATGAGTACAAATACTTATCTTTTTTCTGCTCCCATATCTGATGTTCTGAGATGTGAGCAGGCTCTCGATGTCCTCCCATACAATGCAGGACTGCTGGTGAGTAGCAACCGGCTCGTATCAAAGTGGATCAGCTTTAGGGGACTAGCAGCACGCAGAGGAGAAAGTCTGTGAATTGTATTATTATTATTATTATTATTATAATAATCTATTTACTAAAGTTAGAAGCATAAGGATTGTTGTTGTAAAGCGCTGCGCAAACTGTTGGCGCTATATAAATCCTGTATAATAATAATAATAATAATAAGGATTATAAATAGTCAATGTTGATTGAGAGAGAAAAGTTCCTTTTTAAAGGGTTTGTTAACCCACTTTTGCAAATCACTGCCAGCCCCTCTATTAGAGCCTGGCATAGCACACTCTATAAGTCTTTTACAAAAACGAGCGTTGCAAATACCTATTTAGGGCGATCTTTAGGCCGGTCACATGACTCGCGGCCGCTGTATACATCCGATATATGGCTTCTGCAGGAGGGGCCGAGATCTCCCTCTGACATCAGCCAGGGAGATCACATGGTCGCTTAGCCCCTTCTGCAGTAGCCCTGTCCGAGGGCTACTGTCCGAGAGTCAAGTGGCTGGCCTAAAGATCGCGCTAAAACTGTATTTACAACGCTCGTTTTTATAAAATACTTATACAGTGTGCTAAACCTAACTATATTAGAGGGGCTGGCAGTGACATTTTGTAAACTTTTGTTTGTACTAATAGAGGTGGGGATGGGGGGGGCGGAGATAGAAACGGAGCTGACAGGCAGGGAAGAGGGGGTAAGGGGGAGAGAGGAGAGCTGAGAGCAGGGCTGCAGATGATCGAGGGACATACACTGACCACAATGGTTTTCGTGGTCAGTACAGAGAGGGCGAAACAAGAAGTGGCAGGTTCAGGAAGATTTTTTTTACAGTTTAGAGAGGGGCAGATTACACAGCACAAGCACTGTGCTGTTTAGTCTGCTTTAAAGTGGTTGTAAACCCATATAAAAAAAAAACTGTAAGACAAAGGCATAATGAGCTAGTATGCATTGCATACTAGCTCATTATGAAATACTTACCTTAGATCAAAGCTTTTTCAACGGTCCCCGTACACCGCTGTGACCAGGGACATGTCTCCCAGTGTAATTTCCGGGTTCGCGGGCTCCGGCGCTGTGATTGGCCGAATTGGCATGCGCGCGGGAGCTGCCGGTCACGGCACAGGCTTTTTAGAAATGGCACAATCAAGCCGTTTCTTCAGTGCGCATGCGCCAATGACGTCGGCGCAAGTGTATATGGTAAGTACGGTGCAGGTTTAGGAGATATTTACCTGTAGGTACAAGTGGTGTAACAGGGTTTAAAACCACTTTAAGGGACCAGGATATGTAATTTCCCTAAGAGCAGCCTTAAAGTATGCATGCAGACTTAGTTCAATCGGAACCAACAAACAACATCTTCATTTGTTGCGTAAGCAACATGACGTGCTTTTTTATGTTTTTTATAAATATACAGTTAATTAAGGCCTTGTAATGATGTTCCCCCTAATGATATCTGGGAAGTATGCCTCACATCATTATATGTAGAACAAGCACCTGTGATGGATAAAATAGGTGGAGGTCAATTGATGGATTGAACAGCAATGATTCTTGTGGAGAGGCTGACCCTTGGTCCACAGGATAAGAGATTTCCTTTAGGCTCTGATAAGCAGCACCTGCCTCCAATGTTCCTCCTATTTCTCTCCATGCTGCAGAAATTCTTCATTAAACAGCTTCAGTGAGTGTACTTGTCATGTCAGCTGAGGAGGTTATCTATATTTTGACACTTCATAGATATCATTCTTGTAGATCTAAAGCCAAGTATTAATGTCAGGACGTATCATAGAACACAGACCAATGTGCCAAGCAGAAGTAAATTAGATGTTTCTGACTTGTCACAATTACATGTGATGCTGAAATAGTGGGGTTGATTTACTAAAGGCAAATGGACTGCGCACTTTGCAAGTGCAGTTGCACCAGAGCTTAGTAAATGAGGGAAAACTCAACTGACTTACATCATCCAATCATGTGCAAGAAAAAATGCTGTTTTTTTTTTTATTATTATGCTTGCATGTAATTGGGTATTGATTGCAAAGTGATGTTTCACCTCATTTACTACACCTGTACAACTGTACTTGCAGAGTGCAACAGTACTTAAAAGGTGGACAATCTGTTTGCCTTTAGTAAATCAACCCCAATGGGCATATAGGTATAATAGAGACAAAAAGAGAAGAAGAAAACACCACTAAGTGTAGTAAATTAAAAGCAGTTTAATTAAGCCCCCATAATGGGCTACTACTAAGCAGGGGTGTATCTACCGCAAGGCAAACAAGGCATTTGCCTTGGGTGGCATTTTTTAGGTGGCAGTTTAATTAAGCCCCCATAATGGGCTACTCACAAGATATTAGTAGTGGTAGTATTATTAGTTTACTACTAATATCTTGTGAGTAGCCCATTATGGGGGCTTAATTAAACTGCTTTTAATTTACTACACTTAGTGGCGCTTTCTTCTTCTATTTTTGTCTGCTACATGTACAGAGTGAGCTACTCTCTGGAATCCAAGCTGAAACAAGTGTATGGACTTTACCCAGATTAGTTTGGACTTTATTTTGTGTATTTCTATGCCTTTGCACCTATAACCAAATTTATTGTAGGTATAATAGAGAGATAGAGAATAATATAGAAAAAAGTACATAATATAAATAATATACATAAGCATCAGAATATCATACAGCAATGCCATTATGTCGATTTTTTTTACAGTTGAAAATATACCGAAAGCAGCAAATATATTTGGAGAAGTTCTCTAATATACTGTTATCAAGATAGTTCCAGGTCCATGACTCAAAAGAAATGGTATAGAATCAAATGGAGGACCATGGCAGCCAAGCAACTAGAAGAAGACATAAGTCAAAGTAACCAATGGCAGCCTCCATATTAGCTTAGTATAGGATTCCTATACATTGTGATCTCAAATCTTGCATTTATACGAGCTAAAATTAGAAAACAAACCATTTGTGCTAACCTCTTCTGCCCTATTAAGTTGTGTAAACTTGTTAACATAGAACTACAACAAAAATCTTTTGAGGGGAGTAAGGATTAGAACTGCTGCTGTCAAGTTTTTATTGCTGCATGGGTTCCATTGGAACCACTCGCACCAGGACAGAAATTGAAGGGACATTTCAATTCTTTCATTTATTACCAGAGTATTCTGTACATCAGTTGCAGTGATAACTATTAAAAGATTTCCCCACATTTTTGTGAGAGATTTATTATCACTTTCTGTTGTGTCTCTAGGACAGGAAGTTAAGTAAAATTTCCCTAATGGGGACACAGATATCAGTTATAACATTACAGATGTTATAACCCTTTTCCACTCTATCCAAAATGGTAAAATCCTGGCTGCAGCTTCACTTTTTATTTTTTTTATTTTAATTATAAAAAAAATTGAAATAGAAAAAGATTGAGCGAAAAAAATTATTATAAGTAGTCCAGCAGTGTGAAAGTACCGTATTTTGCATCATCAACACCCTTCCTGGCCTCTAAATATTTTGCAAGAACGTTATTCACTCCAGATAAGCATTGACTTCACGTTTGTGAAATTCAACAACTATTTTTACACTTCATTACTGCTGTATTGAATTAAAACGTGCTGAAAGTAACATTAAAGCCAGCACACAGTTCATTCTTGGAGTACTGAATAGCAGATTTCCATTGATGTTTGCATTGCACTTAACATACCTACCCCGAAAAGCAACCAAAGACTATAATCCCCCTCCTTCATTGTTTTACAAAACTCTTATGACAAATGAACTGCACTTCTAATGTTTTTCCCCAAAATTGCACCAAGGTTGAATATTGCAGAACTGGTTACTGCACCACGTATCAGTGTCAATGATGTCTTGCTTTTCTTCAGTAATTGGGTCATAGTGCACACAAACTGCAATGTTAATGGGCATTTCTGTAAGTTGCAATCTTCAAGGGGTTGTAAACCCTTGCCATTTTTCACCTTAATGCATTCCATGCATTAAGGTGAAAACCCTTCTGTGCTGCAGCAGCACCCCCGAGCCCCCTTATACTTACCTGAGCCCCCTAATTCCCACGACGGGAACGAGCACACCAGCTCTGGCCGGTGTCTTGTGTCCTGATTGGATAGATTAAAAGCAGGGCAGCCATTGGCTCCCGCTGCTGTCAATCAAATCCAATGATGTGGGCACCGGGGGCAGAGCCGAGTCCTGTTGTCTGTGTCTACGGATGCAGCAGCAGGACACGGGAGCGCGCACGCACGGGTGTCCCGTCGGAGAGCGCTTCTCCGGCGGGACACTCAAGAAGAGGAGGAGCCAGGAGCGACACGCAGGGACCCCAGAAGATGAGGATTGGGGCCACTCTGTGCATAACCAACTGCACAGCGGAGGTGAGTATGACGTGTTTATTTTTATTTGTTTTTTTTTAAAACTGAACCTTTACAACCCCTTTCAGCTTTTTCAGGACCTACTACGTGTAAACAAAGAATGATCCTCACATCTTGAGGACAGGAATCATTAGTTACAGCTCAGAAATCTGAACTTAGAATTATTGTATATATCATTGGCCAGAGGTACAGGACAGGGGTAGTAGCAGTGGCGTATCCAGGGTATGGCACTCCATGGCAAGTGCCATGGGCGCTCTGGGGGGGGCGGCAAAATAAACTAGACGGAAAAAAAAATCCCACCCGCACCTGTCCTCCTATGGGCCGCCTCCCGCACTATAGCCCCCGGCGGCGGCATGGCACTTCATTCTTACTTCGCTGCTGGATCTGAATGCTAGTGTGTAGGAGAGTGACAGGCGCGGGCGCCCCCATGCTTATAGATCAGTGGGACCGTCCACTCTGTGTGTGTCTCCAGACTGTCATTCGGCTAACTGGCGGAGGCGGAGCTTTCCTCCTCTGCACTGCTTCTATCTTCTCCCCGAGCGCGAGCGGGTCGGTGACGTCACGTGAGGTGAGGTCGCCGTCGCTGAGGAGGAGAACTAAGTTCAACTGAACTGGACTCTGGAACGGTGGAACCCGAACCCCCAAGCCAGGCAGCAACTGCAGCAGGTACCGTACTAGTCAGTGTACATTGTGAATAAAGCATTTTTGTATTAGAGAAAGTTTTCACTGTGAAGTCAGTCAGTGTTAATGATGTATGCCAGACTGCCAGTATACTGTAGTCCCTGCTTGCTCAATATTGATTAAATAAATTGTAATTATGCATAGCCATAGTTATCATAAATAAAGTGATTTGTGCAAGTAGTACCTGCTGTTGCACAAATCACTTTATTTATGATATCTATGGCTATGCATAATTACAATTTATTTAATCCATATTGAGAAAGCACTATATTTGATTGGCTGCTTGCTTCTGTTTGGGCCTGTGCCTGGCACATGATGACTTAGGCTGTTTTCACACTGGGGCGCTGCGCCGTCGGCGGAAAAGCACTGTCACTAGCGGGACACCTCAAAGATGCGGCTGGCAGGACTTTTTTGAGCGTCCTGCCAGCGCACCGCTAGTGGCCCAAAAAGGGTTAAAACCGTCAGCAAAGCGCCACTGCAGCGGCACTTTGCTGGCGATTCGGTGGCGCTGCCCATTGATTTTAATGGGCAGGCGCGCTTTAGAAGCTGTGTGTACACAGTTCCTACAGTGCCTCAAAGATGCGGCTAGCAGGACTTTTTTGAGCGTCCTGCCAGCGCACTGCTCCAGTGTGAAAGCCCTTGGGCTTTCACATTGGAGTGAAAAAAGAGGCTCTTTCAGGGCGCTTTGCAGGCGCAATTTTGTAGCGCTGTAACACCTGCAAAGCACCTCAATGTGAAACTAGCCTAAGACCCCTTTCTCACTGAGGCGCTTTGCAGTCGCTATAACGCTAAAAATAGCGCCTGCAAAGCGCCCTAAAAGAGCACCATTATTCACTCCAGTGCGAAAGCCCCGAGGGCTTTCACACTGGAGCGGTGCGCTAGCAGGTTGGTAAAAAATGTCCTGCAAGCAGCATCTTTGAGGCACTGTAGGAGCGGCTCCTAAAGCGCCCCTGCCCATTGAAATCAAAGCGGCACTTTGCAGGCGTTTTTTTTTAACCTTTTCTCAGCCGTTAGCGGGGGTTAAAAGAGCCCCACTAGCGGCTGAATAGCGCAGCAAAAACAACGGTAAACAACGCCCCCCACCGCCCCAGTGTGAAAGAGGCCTTAAAGTCAACATCATGTGCGATTGTGATTTGTGCGATATCTGAAAGATGGGTTTTAAATGTTTTGACAGGGGCGCAGTTTCAGTTCTTGCCATAGGCGCCATTTTCACTAGATACGCCTCTGGGTAGTAGCTCTTGTTAAAATGGGGTCTAGGGAAGTGCATCCCCTCCAAGCTACTACAGGTAGCAAACTGGTTTTTTTTTAATTATTCATTGGAAATTCCATCATTGGAAATCCCATTTAATGTCAATGTGCCATCATTCAAAATAGATCTTACCTCTTCAAGTGAAAGAAAAGAATTCAAAGAATAAAGAGGAAAACAGGACAGTCTTTGCCATATTCTGTTATCTAGAATTATTGTCAAGTTACCGTAAGTTCTTCTTTAAGTAAAAAAAAAGTGTCTGTCAAGCCAAAAACATTATATTTAGTTGTTGATCAAGAGTAAAATAATTAGAACCCATATCTGGTGTAGATTTAAGCCTTCCTCTACTCGACTAAAAAAAACGTTTTTTTTATTTCTGTCTGTGTTGCTGTTGGAAAGTACTCCTTACTTTGCGTCTGGTAAAACATTGTCAGCAGGAGAAGAAGTAAGAGAAAATCTCTCTAATGGAACCTCCAATAGCAGTAAAAACCTGACAAGTTATAACCCTTCTCCATCCAAAACCAAGAAATAAATGTTTTGGCTCAACACACAGACTGAGTTTATTGATGCAACAATGTCAGTTTGACTTCCCTTGTATAATCAATGAATAACATTACTATTGTACTTTATTTGTGGTTTTTTTACTAACACTCTGGCAAACTATTGTTTATGTATGTTGTATTATACCTCCTGCAAAGTACAAGCCCATAGCTCACCACACACCACACATATTACAATCTCTTTTAGTCTTGATTCACATCTACAGGTGTTCATGCATTTCTGTGCCTTTTTCAGCACATTGCTGCATGTTGTGTGTAGGGCAGCCTACTCATTTCAATGGGCAGCCCTATGCATGAGAAGCTCAGAAAAAAATCCCTTTTCTCTAAAAACACATTGAACCGTGTTGAGAAAACTGCAGCTGTGTGGGGGTGCCATTAACAACATTGCCACACATCTGCTAAATGGCCTTGCGCTTCTGTGCCTGTTGGTAAAGTTCACAACTTTGCAGATATGAACCTTGCTTTAGATCTACCAACAACTATGTTGTACAAGGGCCAGCCTGATTGGATTAGATAGTTTAGGTAGTTCCTTATACAAAGTTTTGGCAAGTCCATTCTTGATTGTACAGAGAATCCGATTGTATGATAAAATTTTATCATGTATGGTGTGCCTCCCTGGAGAAGACACGCTTGAGAGGAGATAGCAATATACAAATATCCACAATGGTAACCCCAGTGTAGGTGGGAAACTATTCAGTCTCAGGGAGTGTAAGAGGACACAGGGCCACACAATGAGATTGGAAGAGAAGCGGTTTAACCTTAAACTGCGTAGGGTTTTTTTCACTATCAGGGCAGTAAGGATGTGGAACTCTCTTCCACAATCAGTGGTGTCAGCAGGAAGTATGGATAGTTTCAAAAGACTCTTGGACGTGCATCTTATCGAACACAACATACAGGGATATGGGAAATAATTATCTACACGAACACACACACCAACACAGGTTGAACTGGATGGACTATTGTCTTTATTCAACCTTACTAACTATGTAACTATGTAACACTTTTGGAAACCTCACATCATGAAAAAAAAGGAAACTTGAGCCATGCATGTGATTCAAGCTCTGTCGAAAAGTGTCCGTATTTGTACAGACTGTGCCCCTTTTCATGACCTGTGTCTAAGGGGGGCCACAAATTGATTGCGGGGAGCTTCTAGCTTTAGATTAAATGTGAAAATTCCCCTTTAATTTTCTATAGAATTTAAGTTCAAGTATGTTATCATGGGCCCCTGACTACCACAGCCTACGGCCAAGAACAACTGTGCAGTCTGCCAAATGGAGATGTCACAGATTCATCATGATACTATAATATTATATCTGGATTGGCAATTTTGGCATTTTTCAGAAGGAGCAAGTTTTTTTTTACTGTAAACTAATTAAAGACTATGACTCTGCTCTTGTCCTTGAAGTAGTTTACTAAAATAAAGTTTTGCTAATACATAAAAACTCTTTTTTTTTTTTTTTTTGGCTTAGCAGGCAACAGGTACTGTACACGTGGGTTGGTGTGCTTTATATACCAGATCTGCTTTTTCAGGGCCATTCCAGACCTGCAAATGTTGTGACCTTGTAGCATTATGTATCGTTTTCTAGATTCAGTTACATTATCTGTGTTAAATCTGAATTCAAAAAGTCCCATTTACCTCCTCCATTGCCGCTGTTGTGCCAGTCTGGCAGCAGTCCCATACACAATATAACATGGCACATTGCAGACCGTGAACAAATAGCAAGTGTTAGATACAATGAGTGTATGGAACAATAGTGTTTTTGTAGTGGCATAATGATAAGTTTCGTTTCCAATGCTCTTTGATACCAAGTTTCAAAGAGCAGTGGCAGTAGCAGAGCCGCTATACAAATTACAGGCCTAATGTTGAAAAAAAGATTGCATATATACTGTACAAGAGTGACCTCTATGGCTTGCAATAAATGTGCTCAGAAAATCTCAACACTGTTACAATGTTTCTAAAAGTATCTCATGATCAAGATTATTGAATGATTTTTTATTTTTTTTCCTAAAATCATTAGCTAACATTATAGGAAATATTTTAGGATTTCTGTTTAGATTTTAATTGCGCATATTGAAATTGCCAAAAAACTTCTTTACTTTCACACCCTAAGGCCTCATGCCCACGGACATTTTTACAGCAGCGTTTTTGAGCGTTTTTTACAGCTTAAAAACGCCTGTCCATGTTATTGTATACATTTTTCGACCGTATTTTTTTCGAAAAAAAAATGCCGGAGCTCAAAAACGCCGCCGCGGCATTTTTGCACATTTTTGCGTGTTTTTTAACGCTTCGCGTTTTTTTATGCCTAACGCCGACGCCGCGGAACGCACTGGTCCTGTTTTTTTTTTACAGCTTAACCACTTAACGACCGCCCACTGTAAATATACGTCGGCAGAATGGCACCGACAGGCAGAATCTTGTATATGTACGTGATTGCCTTTGTATAGTTGGGGGGTTCATTCGGACCCCCCTTCTTTACAGTGAGCGGTCGTTTTACCTTCGAGAGCGATCCGGCATGAGGGGACGGCCGTTCGATTCCGGCCACCCCCTCTCGATCGCTCCCGGCGAATGAGAGCTTCCCCTGCCTGTGTGCTTGTTTACACAGGCTGGAGGAAGTGATGTCATCTCTCCTGCGGCGCTCACATATACCGAGCGCCGTACAGGAGAAGATGCAGGTTAGTGCACACAACACTACACTGACACCAGGACACATAGGTACATAAATCGCCCCCCCAGGCCCCCCCAGACCCCCCCCAGATCACCCCCCAGCCCCCAGTCACAGTGTCACTGATTGCAGTGACCATTTATTTAGTGATCACTGCAATCAGTGACATTTGTGACTGTAAAAGTGTCAGTACATTTAGTTATAGGTCCAGTGTAGCCCCCTAACCCCCCCCCCCCCCCTAATAAAGGTTTAACCCCCTGATCACCCCCCAGATAACCCTTTCACCCCCTAGTACCGCCGTCGCTAAGCGATCATTTTTCTGATTGATGTCTTAGCGTCGGTGATGCTGATCGGTAGCCAGTAATTTTTTTTAGGTTCGCCGCAGGTTTTTATAGCGTCGGGTACCCCCATATATTACCTAATAAAGGTTTAACCCCCTTGATCGCCCCCCAGGTAACCCTTTCACCCCCTATCACCACAGTCACTAAGCGATAATTTTTCTGATCGATGTTTTAGCGTCGGCGATGCTGATCGGTAGCCAGTAATTTTTTTTAGGTTCGCCGCAGGTTTTTATAGCGTCGGGTACCCCCATATATTACCTAATAAAGGTTTAACCCCCTTGATCACCCCCCAGGTAACCCTTTCACCCCCTAGCACCGCCGTCACTAAGCGATCATTTTTCTGATCGATGTCTTAGCGTCGGTGATGCTGATCGGTAGCCAGTAATTTTTTTTAGGTTCGCCGCAGGTTTTTATAGCATCGGGTACCCCCATATATTACCTAATAAAGGTTTAACCCCCTTGATCGCCCCCCAGGTAACCCTTTCACCCCCTATCACCACTGTCACTAAGCGATAATTTTTCTGATCGCTGTCTTAGCGTCGGTGATGCAGATCGGTAGCCAGTATTTTTTTTTAGGTTCGCCGCAGGTTTTTATAGCGTTAGGTACCCCCATATATTATCTAATAAAGGTTTAACCCCCTGATCGCCCCCCAGGTAACCCTTTCACTCCCTATCACCACTGTCGCTAAGCGATCGTTTTTATGATCGTTGTCTTAGTGTCGGTGATGCAGATCGGTAGCCAGTAAAAAAAATTTAGGTTCGCCGTCAGGTTTTTATATAGCGTCAGGTACCCCCATATATTACCTAATAAAGGTTTTAACCCCCTAATTGCCCCTAGTTAACCCTTTCACCAGTAATCACCATATAAGTGTTACGGGTGACGCTGGTTAGTTAGTTTGCTTTTTATAGTGTCAGGGCACCCGCCGTATATAACCCAATAAAGGTTTAACCCCCTGATCGCCCGGCGGGTGATATCAATTAGGTTTTAGCGTCAGAGAGGGTCTGCGTCACACCCCAGGCAGCGTCAGGTTAGTGCCAGTAACGCTAACACCCACGCGTGAAGCATACACCCCCCTTAGTGGTATAGTATCTGAACAGATCAATATCTGATCTGATCAGATCTATACTAGCGTCCCCAGCAGTTTAGGGTTCCCAAAAACGCAGTGTTAGCGGAATCAGCCCAGATACCTGCTAGCACCTGCGTTTTGCCCCTCCGTCCAGCCCAGGCCACCCAAGTGCAGTATCGATCGATCACTGTCACTTGCAAAACACAACACACATAACTGCAGCGTTCGCAGAGACAGGCCTGATCCCTGCGACTCCAGTGCTGTAGGAGGTGATTTCGCCACCACAGTTAAAAAAAAAAAGCAAATATGCCGAAGCATTGGGGCAGCAGGGGCGGAGGAGCGATTTTGCTCCTAATGCCGTGTACATACAGTCGAAATTCCGACGGAGGCTTGCCCGTGGAAAAGTCTGACCATGTGTACGCGGCATAACTTTTGCGAGAAGATGCCCCCATGCTTCGGCATATATAAATGGTGCATGTATGCCCATCATTAGAAGTGGGTGGATGAAGGGCGGTATTCTAATGGTGGGCATACCCACCGATCAATCTTTTTTTTTCGTTCAGCCAATAGGCTGCATGAAAAAAATGATTACAATACATGTCCAACAAGGACCAGCAACGTACTGGTATGTTGCTGGACTTTGAATGTTTATACCAGAATGATGCCTGCGGGTTTAGGTATCATCTTGGTATCATTCTTTTCAGCCAGCAGCCGGCTTTCATGTAAAAGCAATCCTAGTGGCTAATTAGCGTCTGGACTGCTTTTACAAACAGTGGGAGGGAATGACCCCCCCCCCGGATATAAAAAGCGCCATTGGGAAATTGGGAAAGCATTTTATCACACCGATCTTGGTGTGGTCAGATGCTTTGAGGGCAGAGGAAAGATCTAGGGTCCAATAGACCCCAGTTTTTTCAAAAAAGAGTACCTGTCATTACCTATAGCTATCATAGGGGATATTTACATTCCCTGAGATAACAATAAAAATGATAAAAAAAAAAAAAAAAAAATATGGAAGCAACAGTTTAAAAATAAAATAAAAAAGCAAAATTAATAATAAAAAAAAAAAAAAAAAAAAAAAGCACCCCTGTCCTGCCCTGCTGTTGCCCAATGGCGAACGCAAGCGTCGGTCTGGCGTCATATGTAAACAGCAATTGCACCATACATGTGAGGTATCAACGTGAAGGTCAGATCGAGGGCAGTAATTTTAGCAGTAGACCTCCTCTGTAAATCAAACGGGGTAACCTGTAAAGGCTTTTAAAGGCTTTTAAAAATGTATGTAGCTTGTCGCCAATGCGCGTTTGTGCGAAATTTTAAAGCATGCCGTGTTTGGTATCTATGTACTCGGCCTAAGATCATCTTTTTTATTTCATCAAACATTTGGGCAATATAGTGTGTTTTAGTGCATTAAAATTAAAAAAAGTGTATTTTTTCCCCCAAAAATGCGTTTGAAAAATCGCTGCGCAAATACTGTGTAGAAAAAAAATGCAACACCCACCATTTTATTCTGTAGGGCCTTTGCTTTAAAAATATATATAATGTTTGGGGGTTCAACATAATTTTCTTGCAAAAAAAAAAATGTTTTCATGTAAACAAAAAGTGCTTTGTCTTCAAGTGGTTAGAAGAGTGGATGTAAGCTTCCTAATGTTGTGTATAAAATGCCAGAACAGTTCAAAACCCCCCCAAATGACCCCATTTTGGAAAGTAGACACCCCAAGCTATATACTGAGAGGCATGTCGAGTCCATGGAATATTTTATATGTTGACACAAGTTGCGGAAAAAAGACAATTTTTTTTTATTTTTTTATTTTTTTGCACAAAGTTGTCACTAAATGATATATTGCTCAAACATGCCATGGGCATATGTGGAATTACACCCCAAAATACATTCTGTTGCTTCTCCTGAGTACGGAGATACCACATGTGTGAGACTTTTTGGGAGCCTAGCCGCGTACGGGACCCCAAAAACCAATCACCGCCTTCAGGCTTTCTAAAGGGTGTAAATTTTTGATTTCACTTCTCACTGCCTATCACAGTTTCGGAGGCCATGGAATGCCCAGATGGCACAAACCCCCCCAAATGACCCCATTTTGGAAAGTAGACACCCCAAGCTATTTGCTGAGAGGTATTGTGAGTATTTTGCAGATCTCGCTTTTTGTCACAAAGTTTTGAAAATTGAAAAAAAAAAAATAAAAAAAAAAAAAAATGTTCTTTCTTCATTTTCAAAAACAAATGAGAGCTGTAAAATACTCACTATGCCTCTCAGCAAACAGCTTGGGGTGTCTACTTTCCAAAATGGGGTCATTTGGGGGGGTTTTGTGCTATTTTGGCATTTTATGGCCTTCGAAACTGTGATAGGTAGTGAGGAGTCAAATCAAAAATTTGTGCCTAGAAATCCTGAAGGCGGTGATTGGTTTTCGGGGTCCCGTACGTGGCTAGGCTCCTAAAAAGTCCCACACATGTGGTATCCCCGTACTCAGGAGAAGCATCAGAATTTATTTTGGGGTGCAATTCCACATATAACCATGGCATGTGTGAGCAATATATCATTTAGTGACAACTTTTTGTAATTTTTTTTTTTTTTTTTTTTGTCATTATTCAATCACTTGGGACAAAAAAAAAAAATATTCAATGGGCTCAACAGGCCTCTCAGCAATTTCCTTGGGGTGTCTACTTTCTAAAATGGGGTCATTTGGGGGGGGGGGGGGGTTTGTGCTATTTTGGCATTTTATGGCCTTCAAAACTGTGATAGGTAGTGAGGAGTGAAATCAAAAATTTACACCCTTAGAAATCCTGAAGGCGGTGCTTGGTTTCCGGGGTCCCGTACGTGGCTAGGCTCCTAAAAAGTCCCACACATGTGGTATCCCCGTACTCAGGAGAAGCAGCAGAATGTATTTTGGGGTGCAATTCCACATATAACCATGGCATGTGTGAGCAATATATCATTTAGTGACAACTTTTGTAATTTTTTATTTTTTTTTGTCATTATTCAATCACTTGGGACAAAAAAAAATATTCAATGGGCTCAACATGCCTCTCAGCAATTTCCTTGGGGTGTCTACTTTCTAAAATGGGGTCATTTGGGGGGGTTTTGTACTGCCCTGCCATTTTAGCACCTCAAGAAATGAGATAGGCAGTCATAAATTTAAAGCTGTGTAAATTCCAGAAAATGTACCCTAGTTTGTAAACGCTATAACTTTTGCGCAAACCGATAAATATACGCTTATTGACATTTTTTTTACTAAAGACATGTGGCTGAATACATTTTGGCCTAAATGTATGACTAAAATTGAGTTTATTCGATTTTTCTTATAACAAAAAGTAGAAAATATAATTTTTTTTCAAAATTTTCGGTCTTTTTCCGTTTATATCGCAAAAAATAAAAATCGCAGAGGCAATCAAATACCATTAAAAGAAAGCTCTATTTGTGGGAAGAAAAGGACGCAAATTTCGTTTGGGTACAACATTGCATGTCCGCACAATTTACAGTTAAAGCAGCGCAGTGCAAAATTCTGAATTCACCTCTGGTCCGTTAGCTACCAAATGGTCCGGGGCTTAAGTGGTTAAAAACGCCTATGCTATTTGCAGCTCAAAAATGCCTAGGTGGGCATGAAGCTATAGACTAACATGGACAGGCGTTTTTAAGCTGTAAAAAACGCTCAAAAACGCTGCTGTAAAAACGTCCGTGGGCATGAGGCCTTAATAAACACTGTTTTACCTTTACTTATATTATTTGTGAAATATTTTATTAGTGTGTAAAAATAGTATGCATTTTCTTAACCTAATGTGTAAAGACGTTATAACGGCATTTCACGACATAACCAGTAACATTTGACTATTTTTTTTTTTAACAGAAGGAATGTTTATTGAGATATTCAATCAGTTACATGGTAAGCATATCAATTGTTACAATGAAAGACAATGACAGTTACTGTGTTAATTTGGCATCTCTGGATTGCCGCAGAAGCTATTTAAAGTGGAACTGTGGGCAGGCTATGAATACTCAAATATCTACACATCTAAATAAACTTTAAAACACATCATCACTGATCTCTGTAGCTGCAGTCATAGTGGAGAAATTATTCAAGTTTTTAGTGGAATCTTCCAAGTTTTACTTTCATTCTGTAGCTCAGCCCCCCTTGCAAGCAGTGAGTTGCTAGCCTAATAATCGTCTAATCTCTAATACAGGGGTACTCAGCCTTTGATAAGTGGAGATCTACGTGAACAACATGAAGGAGATCAAAGACCACCCTTAAAAAATACAAATAAAAAAAATAATTAGCAGAGCCCAACTACAATATAAACAAGACATCAAAAAAATAAAATAAAATAAATTCCACTATAAAAATATAAACTTTACATACCTTAAACACTGTTTCCAGTGAGAAACCTGCCATTCACATTAATTTAAAAAAAAAATTATGTCTGAAAAGTAATTGGTCAGGCCCACAAATCAGGAGTCCATTATAAAAGTACAAAAACTTGGACTGCAGACTGACTTCCTCAACTAGTTTCAGGCCTGACTGGCCTAATTCTGGTCTGGCTGTCTGATTTGAGAGGCTGGGTTGAGCTCTGGCAAGTATAAGTACTATGTAGATCAGAGTACAGGGGTCATTAGTTTGTAGGGCAGTGTACAAAAGGTCAGTAGTATGTAGAGCAGAGTACAGGGGTCATTAGTCTGTAGGACAGTGTGCAGAGGTCCCTAGTATGTAGGCAGTGTACAGGGATGATTAGTTTGTAGTGTACAGCAGCCCTCAAAATTTCCACTCGCCTGCACGCATTTGGCGACTGCAAGTTAGCTGAGGGCAAGTGTGGAGCAAGGGCAGACTGGGCCGACATTTTCCTGGCTGGTCGCTTCTGGCAGAAGTGGTGCGGCCTTATGGGCACTGATAGGCTGCACTGATGGGCACTGATAGGCTGCATTGGCGGGCACTGAGGAGGCTGCACCGATTGGTACTGATGGGCTGCATTGATGGGCACTGATAAGGCTGCACTGATGGTCACCGATGGGGTGACACTAATGGTTACCGATGAGGTGACACTGATAAGCTGCACTAATGGTGCTGCACTGATAAGGCAGCACTGATATGCTGCACTGATGGGCACTAATAGACTGCACTAATGGCCACTGATGAGGCAGCACTGATGGCCACTGATGAGGTGGCACTGATGGCCACTGATGAGGTGGCAATGATGGGTACTGATAAGCTGCACTGATGGGCACTGATAAGGCTGCACTGATAAGGCAGCACTGAAATGCTGCACCGATGGGGCTGCACTGATGGGCACTGATGAGCCTGCACAAATGAGGCTGCACTGATGGGCACTGGTAGGCTGCACTGAAGGGCACTGGTAGGCTGCACTGATGGGGCTGCACTGATGGGTACTGATAGGCTACACTGATTAGCCTGCACTGATGGGCACTGATAAGGCTGCACTGATGGGCACTGATAAGGCTGCACTGATGGGCACTGATAAGGCTGCACTGATGGGCACTGATGAGGCTACACTGATGGGCACTGATGAGGCTGCATCGATGGGTACTGAGATGCTTTATGTTAATATTGTTAAAGTTGTTGTTGGTAATATTTATTTTTGTAACTTAATTCTGCATAAAACATTTAACAGTGTAATTTCATGAGATAATTTACAAGGGCGTGTTTAGGGGCGGAATTATGGGCGAGGCAGGGTAGGGGTTGGGTGGGGCAACTGGTGGCAAGTAACTCCTAAGACCTGGCAAGTAGCTCAGGACTTGAAATGTTAAGCCCTGGTGTACAGGAATGATTAGTATGTAGGGTAGAATATAGAGGCCAATAGTCATTAGTATGCAAGACAGTTTATAGGAGGTCAGTAGGTTGTAGGACAGTGTACAGGGGTCTGTAGTTTGTAGGGCAAAGTACAGGGGTCAGTAGTTTGTAGGGCAAAGTACAGGGGTCAGCATTGTAGTGTACAGGGTCAACAGTTTGTAGCGCAGTGTACTGTACAGAGGTCAGTAGTTTGCAGGACATAGTACAGGAGTCAGTAGTATACTAGGTTAACCACAGAGATCAGCAATTTGTAGGGAAGAGTACAGGGGTCAGCGGTGTGAAGGGCAGTGTACAAGGGTCAGCAAGGGAGAGTACAGGGGTCAGTAGTATGTCGGCCAGAGGGCAGTGCACAGGGATCAGTAGTTTGTAGGACAGAATGCAAGGGTTGGCAGGACAGTCTATAGAAGTTAGAAGTTTATAGGGGTCAGCAGAATATAGGGGTCAGCAGGGCAGTGAACATGGGTCAGTAGTCTGTAGGGCAGAGTGTGATTTTCCCCCCCTATACTAATGACACATTTTAACCTGTTCCAGCAAGCTGATTTTCACCAGCCCACATTGCACAGTTTGCAAAACAAGACTACTATTTCCAAGAAGTAAAAAAAAAAACAGCTATTATGCCCACATGACTGGGTCACTCTGTCCTACATACCAGTGCCATTTTTATTAAATCTGCTACATACAGTGCACATTCGTGCTTTGATAAGCTAACTTCATTGGGGCTAATTACTGTGTTTCTCCGAAAATAAGACCTACCCCAAAAATAAGCCCTACTGTGATTTTCAGGGAGGGCTGCAATATAAGCCCTGCCCCGAAAATAAGCCCTAGCTGGGAAGGGTTGTGTTGTGTGGTCTAGACTGTGTATGTTTCTGTGGTAAATACCTTTGTTGCGGCGCCACTCAGCTGATCCCCCGCTGCTCTCCTCCTCTTCTGCCATCTGTCAGCGGGGGATCTCAGGCCCCCCTCACTCTGCAGTGCTCGGAGCGGGAAAAGACCGATCAGGCGGCTCATGGTAGTGCCAAGCGGTGCTCAGCTGATCCCCCGCTGCTCTCTTGCCAGCCGTCAGCAGAGGATCTCGGGCCCCCCCCCCCCCTCTGCAGTGCTCAGAGCATGGAAGACCGATCAGTCTGGTCACGGAAACGCAGAGGAAGGCGCTGTAGGATGGTACGGTGCACACTTTACATTGTATAGGGCTGTATTGCAGTGCATTTTATGAGTTTACAGGCACTTTAAACTCTGTTCCACTGGTCACTGGTGATTTCTGACAGGCAGGGAGAAGGATGGGGAGAGAAGACAGCACATGACAAGCCCTACCCTGAAAATAAGCCCTGACCGCCGGGCACCCGCGATCGCTTGTGACAGAGTGAGAACCGGGATCTGTGTGTGTAAACACACAAATCTCGGTTCTCTCAGGGGAGAGGAGACATATTGTATGAGTATGAACACCGATCTTTCTCCTCCCCTAGTCAGTGCCATCTCCCCCACAGTTATAACACACCTAGTGAACACAGTTAGCCCCTTGATTGCCCCCTAGTGTTAACCCCTTCCCTGACATTTATACAGTAATCAGTGCATTTTTATAGCTCTAATCGCTGTATAATTGTCAATGGTCCCAAAAATGTGTCAAAAGTGTCCAATTTGTCTGCTGCAATATCGCAGTGCTGATAAAAATCGCAGATCACCGCCATTACTAGTAATAAAAAAAAAATGCCATAAATCTATTCCCTATTTTGTAGACACTATAACTTTTGCGCAAACCAATCAATATACGCTTATTGTGTTTTTCTTTTTAGCAAAAATATGTAGAAGAATATATAGTGGCCTGAACTGAGGAAAAAATGTATTTTTTGGGGAAAAAAAATTGAATATTTATTATAGCAAAAAGTAAAAGATATTGGGGGTTATTTACGAAAGGGAAATCCACTTTGCACTACAAGTGCAAAGTGCACTTGAAATTGCACTGAAAGTGCACTTGGATGTGCAGTCGCTGAAGATCCGAGGGGGACATGCAAGGAAAATAAAAAACAGCATTTTAGCTTGCACTTGATTGGATTATAAAATCAGCAGAGCTTCCCCTCATTTCAGATGTAGCCCTCAGATTTACAGCGACTGCACTTCCAAGTGCACTTTCAGTGCAATTTCAAGTGCACTTTGCACTTGTAGTTTGCACTTGTAGTGAAAATTGGATTTGCCTTTCGTAAATAACCCCCAATGTGTTTTTTTAAAGATTGTCGATCTTCTTTTGTTTATAGCGCAAAAAATAAAAACCGCAGAGGTGATCATATACCACCAAATAAAAGCTCTATTTGTGGGTAAAAAAGGACATCAATTTTGTTTGGGTACAGTTTCACTCGACCGCGCAGTTGTCAGTTAAAGTGACACAGTGCCGTATTGCAAAAAAAAGGCCTGGTCATTAAGCAGCCAAATCTTCTGGGGCTGAAGTGGTTAAAATTAGTCAAAAGTGTTTGTATAATTGCTATTATAGGCCTTAAATAATATATGCACAACTGGATATACAATATATATATATATATATATATATATATATATATATATATTGTGACAGCAGGCAGGTTAAGTCACCTGGTTGCATCCAGGATGCAATATATATATGTCCTCGATTGAGGCTGGGTTAACACTTGTGCGACACGACAGCCGTCCTACTTTGAATCCGACTTTGCCCTGCGACATGAAGCCGACATATGTCTGACTTTCAATGAACGGGGATCCGACTTGGATCCCCGCCAATACCAGGCACTGTGTTTGGTATGAATCTTGAGGGGGAACTCCACGCCAAATTTTTAATAAAAAAACGGCATGGGTTCCCCCACCAGGAGCATACCAGGCCCTTGGGTCTGGTATGGATTTTAAGGGGAACCCCCTAAGCCGAAAAAAACGGCGTGGGGGTCCCCCCAAAATCCAAACCAGACCCTTATCCGAGCACGCAACCCTGCAGGCCGCAGGAAAAGAGGGGGGGACAAGAGAGTGGCCCCCCCTTCCTCCTGAACCGTACCAGGCCGCATGCCCTCAACATGGGGGTTTGGTCCTTTGGGGCAGGGGGCGACCTGCGGCCCCCCACCCCAAAGCACCCTGCCCCCATGTTGATAAGGACAGGGCCTCTTCCCGACAACCCTGGCCGTTGGTTGTCGGGGTCTGTGGGCGGGGGGCTTATCGGAATCCGGGAGCCCCCTTTTAATAAGGGGGCCCCCAGATACCGGCCTCCCACCCTATGTGAATGAGTATGGGGTACATCGTACCCCTACCCATTCACCTGGTGGAAAAAAATGTCAATAAAAAAACACACACAGGTTTTTAAAGTAATTTATTGCACAGCTCCGGGGGTCTTCTTCCGACTCCGGGGGTCTCTTCTGACTCCGTCCCCCCTGTCCCCGCTCTCTCGTCCCCCCTCTTTTCCTGCAGCCTGCCAGGTTGCATGCTCGGATAAGGGTCTGGTTTGGATTTTGGGGGGACCCCTACGCCGTTTTTTCGGCTTAGGGGGTTGCCCTTAAAATCCATACCAGGCCCAAGGGCCTGGTATGCTCTTGGAGGGGGAACCCATGCCGGTTTTTTATTTGGAGTTCCCCCTCAAGATCAGCAGAGTGCAAGTCGCAAGCCAAAGTCGGATCATGCAAGACTGCGGTCCAACTTTGATCCGACTTCAATGATAGTCAATGGGCTGAAGTAGGATCAAAGTCGGACCAAAGTAGTACAGGGAGCATTTTCAAAGTTGGACCGACATGTGTCGGACCAGTTAAGACGGCTCCCATAGGTAAACATTGATTTTCACACGTCATGCGACATGAGCTCCCAATGTCGGAGCGTTTGTCGCCCCAGTGTGAACCCGGCCTCAGGTTATGCCAGTTTGTACCTCTAGGGGGAATGCTGGGAGTCCTGCAGGGGAGAACTTGATGAGTGCATCTGAATTAGGTGGGCTTATTAGGTCCTCTACAAAAACTCCCAGCATGCTAAGGGAGATACTCCAACCTGGAACCAGATCTGTGTGTATAGACTGGGGAGTGTGCTTTCTGTGCGGTGAGACAAAGCCTGTGTGGCTATTGCTAAGAACTTCTAAAAGCAGGGAGCTAGGGACTGGGGCAGCACAAGGCTGTACCCAGTTGTTAGTTAGGGACACCAGCGTGTGTAGTGAGTGGTCAAGTTGAGCAGGATTTCTTTTCCTGTTTCTTTTGTTTTCTGTTATATTTGTTTGTCTGTACAGTATATAGTTCAAATAAAACCGCACCCTTTTGTTTTTTCTCCTACCATTGTCTGCTGTGCCTAATTTTGTGTGGTGAACCCATCCAGGGGGTCACACACACCCACTGCCAAGCTAACCCTCTCACAGTTGGTGGAGAATGCGGGCAGTTTTTTTTAAAGGCCAGCATGGAGGAGATACTGAAACAGCTGGCTCTAGCAAATGCCATTCAGCAGCAGACAAATGCAGGTTTGCAAAAGAGCCTTGCAGCTCAACAACAGAGCCTCACAGCCCAGCAGCAGACAAATGCAACTTTGCAACAGAGCCTTGCAGCACAGCAGCAAGCTCACCAACAGAGTCTGGAAGCTCAGCAACAAGCCCAGCAGCAATCTGAGGCCCGCTTCATAGGCCTGTTGCAGAAGCAAGAGCAGAGACTACAACAACAAATGGAAACAGTAATGCAGTAACGTCCGCAGACCAGTGAGGCAAGTGGTTCCACTAATACCGCATCCTTTGGGCTGAGTCGTTTACTGACAAAAATGACTGGAGAGCATGATCCAGAGGTGTTTTTTACCACATTTGAAAGGACTGCTGAAAGGGAAAAGTGGCCTAAGGAGCAGTGGGCTGGACTGGTGGCCCCTCTGTTAACTGGGGAATCGCGGAAAGCTTATTATGACCTAGAGCCTGACCAAGCAAAGAACTATGTGGTGCTAAAAACTGAAATATTGGCACGGCTGAGTGTCACCCTGGCCGTCCGGGCTCAGCGTGTGCATAACTGGACTTTCCGGCTTGGAAAACCCCCCAGGTCTCAAATGTATGATCTTATTCCCCGGAGCAAGAAGTGGCTACAGCCAGAGACTTTGTCTGCACCAAAGATTGTGGAACGTGTTGTGATGGATCGCTTCCTGAGAGCTCTTCCTACTGCCATCCAAAAGTGGGTAAGCCATGGAGACCCAGAAACGGCCGATAAGCTTGTGGATCTTGTAGAGAGGTACTTGGCTACAGAGAACCTGACTGCCTCTTCCAGAGACTCACGGACTTTCCACCCTAAGACCAGACCATCCCCAGTGGCGGGTAAGAGGATTCCAAGGGGTGAGTGTGGAGAGAGTGAGAGGGTGGGAGTTCTACCTAATGTCTGGCGAGAACAGTACGGGAAGTCAAGGCCTCAAGAGGCAGCAAAAAAGATTGCTTGCTACCGCTGCCGGCAAGAGGGACATATTACAGCAAATTGCCCGGTTGTGGATGAACCTATGCAATGTGACTTTCTAAGGGACAAATGTCAGTCTCTGTTTGCGTCAGTTGCATGCACTGCCATTCGGGGAACTGAGAAACATTTATGCAAAATGTGTATTAATGGTAGAAATGTTGTTGTGTTGCTGGATTCAGGTAGCCTGGTGACACTGATAAAAGCTGAATTAGTTACTACAGAGGTTTCTGGGAATAACAAGGTAGCTGTTATTTGTGTGCATGGGGACACCCGAGAGTATCCTGTGACTACAGTGTGTTTTGAGACCTCCAAAGGTAACCTCTCTCATCAGGTGGTGTTAGTGTCTCACTTACCACATGATGCCATTGTGGGAAGGGATTTTCCAAAGTTCTGGGAACTATGGGATTATCCTGAGCACCCCACTGGTGCCCCTATATGCCAGGAATGTGATAACCAGAATTCCTCTGAGAGTGGTGAGGATTCTTCAGAATTTCCCTTGTCTGTATTGGCAGGGGAGACTCGAGAAACTGGGGAGGAGCCAACATCCTCAGACGAAAACATGCCGTCTGTGGAGTTTTCTGATCTCGAGGTTAACAAGGAAAATTTTGCCACAGAACAGTTAAAAGACCCCACCCTGATAAAGGCACGGGAAAACATCGTGAAAATAGATGGTGAGTTAGTGAACCCAGATAAGACCTGCACTTAGGAGAAGAAGTAATCTGGACTGCCGTACTCTGGTTAAACGTGTTATTTAATGAAGAAAATTAAAATGCCAAAAAAATCCAAAAAAGAAATAAATAAACAATCCATCCAAAAACAATCGAAAATGAAGGGACATGCAGGGTGACAGCTAACGCGTTTCACATCAGGGTGTGATGCTTACTCATAGCATGGCATTTTAATTTTCTTCATTAAATAACACGTTTAACCAGAGTGCGGCAGTCCAGATTACTTCTTCTCCTCAAGCATCAGAGCATAGCCAGCACCTGGAAGTGGAGCAGGGCGGGAGCTAATTGAAAGAACCTGGAACCTTCGAGCGGTTCACTTTTCCTTCAAGACCTGCACTTACCCGTACTTCATCGTGGAAAGGGACCTACTGTATCGGGTGGCACAAAGGGCAGAAGAAACCATTGAGCAACTTGTGGTGCCCAAACCTTACAGGAAGTTGGTGTTAGAGTTGGCCCATGGGCACATTCTTGGAGGTCATCTGGGGACAGAGAAAACCCGAGAGAGAGTATTGCAGAGATTCTATTGGCCTGGGGTCATGAAGGAAACAGAAAATTATTCCTCCTGCCCTGTGTGTCAGAAGTCGGCACCTATGCCACATTTCCGTGACCCGCTGGTACCCCTTCCCATCATTGAGGTCCCCTTTGAGAGGATCGCAATGGATTTGGTAGGTCCGATAAGGAAGTCCGCTAGGGGGCATCAGTACATTTTGGTTATATTGCACTATGCCACCCGTTATCCGGAAGCGATTCCTCTCTGAAATACCTCGGTCAAAACCATAGCCAAAGAGCTATCTCTTGTTTTTAGCCGTGTGGGTATTTGTAAGGAACTACTTACGGACCAAGGTACTCCCTTTATGTCCCGAGTTATGAAAGAACTATGCAAGTTGTTCAAAGTGACACAATTGCGTACATCTGTGTATCACCCCCAAACGGATGGGTTGGTTGAACGTTGCAACAAAACCTTAAAACAAATGTTAAAGAAGGTGGTGGATAGAGATGGAAAGGATTGGGACTGTCTAATACCCTATCTGATGTTTGCCATTAGGGAGGTACCCCAATCCTCTACGGGTTTCTCACCCTTCGAATTACTCTATGGGAGACACCCCAGAGGGCTGCTGGATATCGCCAAGGAAACTTGGGAAAATGAGAGTTTTCCCCACAGGAGTGTGATTGAGGATGTTGCCCTGATGCACAGGACACAAAGGAAGAGATCAAACAAAAAGGGGAGAAAATTAAAGCTTATCTTAAGGAGATCGACCCCGAGAAAATCCCTGAGGATAAAATAAATTTTTTAGAAGTTCCCATAAGAGAGGAGGAGATTAAAAAAATTATTCAAGAACTACCAAATGGGAAAAGCCCAGGTCCAGAAGGCCTGACGATATTATATTATAAAAAATATATAGATCTATTAACCCCGGAAATATGTTCTTATATGAATGGGATAGGTGTAAAATGGGAGATGCGGGAGGAGGCACTAGAAGCCACAATAACTATAATCCCAAAAGAGGGTAAAGATTCAACATTATGTTCCAGCTATAGACCGATCTCACTTTTAAATATCAATACCAAAATCTTTTCAAAGATCCTAGCTAATAGGATGAAAACCATCATGAAAGATGTTATACATCTGGATCAAGTTGGATTCATCCCAGGAAGGGAGGGTAAAGATAATGGAATAAGATCGCTCTTGGCCATTCAGAAAATCAAAGAAAGTGGGGCCCCAGGACTACTCCTGTCAATTGACGCAGAGAAAGCCTTTGACAGGGTAGACTGGGACTTCATACAGGTAACATAAGAGGCAATAGGTCTATGACCCAGAATGAGCAATTGGATTAATTCCTTGTATAATAAGCCCTCAGCGAGAGTTAAAGTAATCGGGACACTATCTGCACCATTTAAGAGGAGGAATGGCACTCGACAGGGGTGCCCTTTATCACCGCTATTGTTTGTGATTACGTTGGAACCCTTATTAACCACTTAACGACCGCCCACCGCCGATTTACGTCGGCAGAATGGCACGGACAGGCAGAATCACGTAGATCTACGTGATCGCCTTTGTGCAGTTGGGGGGTCCATCCGGACACCCTTCACTGCAGTGAGCGGCCGTTAAGTGTTCGGGAGCGATCAGGCATGAGGGGGCGGCCGCTCGATTCCGCCCCCCCCCTCGCGATCGCTCCCGGCCAATGAAAATGCTTCCTCCGCCATGTGATGTAAACACAGGCTGGAGGAAGTGATGTCATCTCCCTCGCCGCGGTCTTTTCGTTCCCGGCGCCGAGGAGAGAAGACAGAGGTTAGTGCTCCAACAGTCCACTGACACGTAGGTACACATAGGCACACAAATCACCCCCCAGTCACCCCCAGATCACCCCCCAGGTCACCCCAAAGCCCCCAATCACAGTGTCACTGATTGCAGTGATCATTTATTTTACTGATCACTGCATTTAGTGTCATCTGTGATTGTAAAAAGTTGCAGGGCAGTTAGGATTAGGCCCCTTTAGGTCCAGGGTAGCCCCCTAACCCCCCCTAATAAAGGTTTAACCCCTTGATCACCCCCCAGGTAGCCCTTTCACCCCCTAACTTCAGCGTCACTAAGCGATTGTTTTTCCGATCGCTGTATTCGTGTCGCTGGTGTTTTAGATAGGCAGTTATTTTTTTTTAGGTTCGCCGCAGGTTTTTATTAGTGTCAGGTACCCCCATATATTATTTTAACCCCCTGATTGCCCCTAGAGTTAACCCTTTCACCAGTGATCGCCGTATAAGCGTCACTGGTGTCACTGGTTAGCCAGTAAGTTATCTAGTTATTTAGGTAACCCGTCAGGTTTTTATATAGCGTCGGGTACCCCCATATTTAACCTAATAAAGGTTTTAACCCCCTGATTGCCCCTAGTTAACCCTTTCACCAGTGATCACCATATAAAGGTTACAGGTGACGCTGGTTGATTAGTTTGCTTTTTATAGCATCAGGGCACCCGCCGTATATAACCCAATAAAGGTTTAACCCCCCTGATCGCCCGGCGGGTGAGATCAATTAGGTTTTAGCGCCAGAGAGGGTCTGCGTCGCCCCAGGCAGTGTTAGGTTAGTGCCAGTAACGCTAACACCCACGCGCAAAGCATACACCCCCCTTAGTGGTATAGTATCTGATCAGATCTATACTAGCATCCCCAGCGGTTTAGGGTTCCCAAAAACGCAGTGTTAGCGGGATCAGCCCAGATACCTGCTAGCGCCTGCGTTTAGCCCCTCCGCCCAGCCCAGCCCAGCCCAGCCCACCCAAGTGCAGTATCGATCGATCACTGTCACTTACCAAACACAACACACATAACTGCAGCGTTCGCAGAGACAGGCCTGATCCCTGCGATCGCTAACAGTTTTTTTGTAGCGTTTGATATATTTGCTGACGACAGTCAGGTGCTTTTTTTCCTGTGAATCTTACTAGTGTACCCCTAAATTTAGAGCCCAAAATGGCAAGACGAAGGTACACTAGTAAAGAGGCCTACGAGATTCTGAGCATGACAGATAGTGAAGAGGAGGTCACGTATCTGTCAGATTCAGGCTCAGAATAGCTTCCCGTAGAAGACAGTGACGTCAGCGGCCCCACGTCAGATAGCTCTGACGACGAAGTTGAGGTCCCTGCTAAGGTCAGGTGTACCCGATCCCGATCTTCTGAGGTTGTTGAGGAGCAAGAACCGCAGGTCTCTCGTATCATGGAGCAGAGTAGTACTAGCGCCGCTATTCCTTCTGGTGAACTGGCAAGCACCAGCGGCCTAGTACAGCCTGGACGTACATCCAGCACTGCAGTAACACTTGGTGACGTGGCGAGTCCCATAAGTGCAGTTCAAGCTGGCGAGGTGGCAAGCACAAGTAGTGTCCCGCTGCCACCAAGAAGACAAAGGCAGGCCCGTCGTGCCCATACTGCCCTTCCTGCAGAATTCGCCTATCCTGATTGGGTCCCCACCACTTCTGCAGAACCCGTACTTCCCCCATTCACTGCCCAACCCGGTATTCAGGTGGAAACAGCTGATTTTATTCCAATTGATTTTTATTCGCTGTTTTTCACGGAAGATCTCTATAGATCTATTGTGGACTAGAGTAATTTATATGCTGGTCAATTTATCGCCGCTAACCCCCAGTTGCCTAAAATTGCCAGAAATTGGAAACCAATTACGGTTTCCGAATTTAAGACCTTTCTGGGCCTTTCCCTCAACATGGGCACACATAAATTTCCGTCATTGCGTGCTTATTGGTCCACGCACCCAATTGACCACATGCCCGTGTTCTCTGCCTCCATGTCCAGGGCACGATACGAGCAGATTTTGCAGTTCATGCACTTCAACGACAATGAACTTTGTCATCCACGTGGGGACCCTGAATACGACCGGCTCTATAAAATTCGGCCCCTCATAAACCACTTCAACGAACGTTTTGCAGCCTTGTTTACTCCCGATCAAGTTGTCTGCGTTGATAAGTCCCTGATTAAATTTTCTGGCCGCTTGTCTTTCAAGCAGTACCTTCCCAGCAAGCGTGCCAGATACGGGGTCAAGCTCTACAAGTTCTGTGACAGGGCAACAGGCTATGTAGTGAACTTTACGGTTTATGAGGGAAAAGACAGTCAGATTGAGTCGGTCAACTGCCCGGATTACATAGGGAGCGCTGGCAAGATAGTGTGGAACTTGGTGTCACCCTTATTCGGAAAGGGGTACCACTTGTATGTGGACAATTATTACACGAGCGTGCCACTGTTTAGTCACTTGTTTGATCATCAGATTGGAGCATGTGGCACCGTGCGACCTAATCGCCGGGGCTTTCCCCAGCGGCTTGTAGATGCCCGTCTTAGGCTGGGGGAGAGAGCCTGCTTGAAGTGTAATAACTTGCTCGCTATGAAGTGGAGGGACAATAAGAATGTTTTCCTTCTTACCTCCCTTCATGCAGACACGACAGTCCAAATTCGTACGGCGACTGGTGTTGTGGAGAAACCCCTCTGTGTCCACGAATATAACCAAAATATGGGAGGGGTGGACCTCAACGACCAGTTGATGGCGCCGTATCTAATTGACCGTAAGGCGAGACGCTGGTACAAAAAAGTGTCTCTATCATTATTCCAATTGGCTTTGCTGAACGCTCATGTGCTATACAGAGCTTCAGGCGGGACGTTATCTCTTCTAAAATTCCAGAATGAGATAGTCACAGAACTCCTGTATCCAGGCGGTTCTGCACCTCACCATCCCCAACCAAATGCAGTAAGCCGGCTGCATGAGAGGCATTATTCGTATGTCCTCCCGAGTACCCCTACCCAAAGCCACCCCCAAAAAAGATGTTGTGTCTGTAGCAAGCGCGGATTTAGGCGTGACACCCGTAGTTTTTGTCCACTCTGTCCTGACAAGCCTGGTCTTTGCCAAGGTGAATGTTTTGAACGCTACCACTCAAAAGTGAAGTTTTAGCGTAGGGTACAGCATTTCACAGACTAGGACACACTTACACAGGGTCTCCCAAGATGCCATTACATTTTGAGAGACCCGAACCATTACAGTTGTAAAGTTACAAAAAAAAGTGTAAAAAAGAAAAAAAAAAACGTAAAAAACAAAACACAAAAAAAAATATAAAATAAAAAAACCAAAAAAAATGTTGTTTTATTGTTCTCTCTCTCTCTATTTTCTCTCTATTGTTCTGCTCTTTTTTACTGTATTCTATTCTGCAATGTTTTATCATGCTTGCTTTTCAGGTATGTAATTTTTTGTTTTCAGGTGCGCCATTCAACTGCAGCGCGGAATTATTTATCTCGACAGCAACAGCGTTTGCTCCCACGATACATAAAGCCGTGACTCCAGTGCTGTAGGAGGTGATTTCACCACCACAGTTAAAAAAAAGAGCATATATGCCGAAGCATGGGGGCAGCAGGGGCGGAGGAGCGATTTTGCTCCTAATGCCGCGTACATACGGTCGAAATTCCGACGGAGGCCTGCCCGTGGAAAATTCCGACCATGTGTACGCGGCATAACTTTTTTGCGGGAGGATGCCCCCATGCTTCGGCATATATATATTTTAGGCACAGGTTGCGTTAAAACATTTTTTTATTTTTTACTAGGTTTTGTTTTGGTATTTGCTTTGCAGGTATGGCATGGTAAGGTCTTACTGTTGTACTGTAATGTTACTTTGTTTTAATGTTAACCACCATTTGCTTAGCAGGTACGCCATTCAGTTGCAGCGCGGATCTATTTATCTTGACAGCAACAGCGTTTGCTCCCACGATACATAAAGCCGTGACTCCAACGCTGTAGGAGGTGATTTCACCACCACAGTTAAAAAAAAGAGCATATATGCCGAAGCATGGGGGCAGCAGGGGCGGAGGAGCGATTTTGCTCCTAATGCCGCGTACATACGGTCGAAATTCCGACGGAGGCCTGCCCGTGGAAAATTCCGACCGTGTGTACGCGGCATAACTTTTTTGCGGGAGGATGCCCCCATGCTTCGGCATATATATATTTTAGGCACAGGTTGCGTTAAAACATTTTTTTATTTTTTACTAGGTTTTGTTTTGGTATTTGCTTTGCAGGTATGGCATGGTAAGGTCTTACTGTTGTACTGTAATGTTACTTTGTTTTAATGTTAACCACCATTTGCTTAGCAGGTACGCCATTCAGTTACAGCACGGATCTATTTATCTTGACAGCAACAGCGTTTGCTCCCACGATACATAAAGCCGTGACTCCAACGCTGTAGGAGGTGATTTCACCACCACAGTTAAAAAAAAGAGCATATATGCCGAACCATGGGGGCAGCAGGGGCGGAGGAGCGATTTTGCTCCTAATGCCGCGTATATACGGTCGAAATTCCAACGGAGGCTTGCCCGTGGAAAAGTCCGACCGTGTGTACGCGGCATAACCTTTTATGCCGCGTACATACGGTCGAAATTCCGACGAAGGCTTGACCGTGTGTACGCGGCATAACTTTTTTGCGGGAGGATGCCCCCATGCTTCGGCATATATGCCCATCATTAGAAGTGGGTGGATGAAGGGAGGTATTCTAATGGTGGGCATACCCACCAATCAATCTCTTTTTTTTCGTTCAGCCAATAGGCTGTATGAAAAAAAAGATTACAATACATGTCCAACAAGGACCAGCAACGTACTGGTATGTTGCTGGACTTTGAATGTTTATACCAGAATGATGCCTGCGGGTTTAGGTATCATCTTGGTATCATTCTTTTCAGCCAGCGGCCGGCTTTCATGTAAAAGCAATTCTAGCAGATAATTAGCCTCTAGACTGCTTTTACAAGCAGTGGGAGGGAATGTCCCCCCCCGGATATAAAAAGCGCCATTGGGAAATTGGGAAAGCATTTTATCACACCGATCTTGGTGTGGTCAGATGCTTTGAGGGCAGAGGAAAGATCTAGGGTCTAACCCCCCAATTTTTTTCAAAAAAAGAGTACCTGTCACTACCTATTGCTATCATAGGGGATATTTACATTCCCTGAGATAACGATAAAAATGGTAAAAAAATAAAATATGGAAGGCACAGTTTAAAAATAAAATAAAAAAGCGTCGGTCTAGCGTCATATGTAAACAGCAATTGCATCATGCATGTGAGGTATCACCGCGAAGGTCAGATCGAGGGCAGTCATTTTAGCAGTAGACCTCCTCTGTAAATCTAACGTGGTAACCTGTAAAGGCTTTTAAATGCTTTTAAAAATGAATGTAGTTTGTCGCCGCTGCGCGTTTGTGCGCAATTTTAAAGCATGTCGTGTTTGGTATCCATGTACTCGGCCTATGATCATCTTTTTTATTTCATCAAACATTTGGGCAATATAGTGTTTTTTAGCGCATTAAAAATAAAAAAAGTGTGTTTTTCCCCCAAAAAATGCGTTTGAAAAATCGCTGCGCAAATACTGTGTGGAAAAAAAAATGCAACACCCACTATTTTAATCTGTAGGGCCTTTGCTTTAAAAAAATATATAATGTTTGGGGGTTCAACATAATTTTCTTGCAAAAAAAAAATTTTTTTCATGTAAACAAAAAGTGTCAGAAAGGGCTTTGTCTTCAAGTGGTTAGAAGAGTGGATGATGTGTGACATAAGCTTCCTAATGTTGTGCATAAAATGCCAGGACAGTTCAAAACCCCCCCAAATGACCCAATTTTGTAAAGTAGACACCTCAAGCTATTTGCTGAGAGGCATGTTGAGCCCATTGAATATTTTTTTTTTTTTGTCCCAAGTGATTGAATAATGACCAAAAAAAAAAAAATGTACAAAAAGTTGTCACTAAATTATATATTGCTCAAACATGCCATGGGCATATGTGGAATTACACCCCAAAATACATTCTGTTGCTTCTCCTGAGTACGGGGATACCACATGTGTGGGACTTTTTGGGAGCCTAGTCGCGTACGGGACCCCAAAAACCAAGCACCGCCTTCAGGATTTCTATGGGTGTAAATTTTTGATTTCACTCCTCACTGCCTATCACAGTTTCGGAGGCCATGGAATGCCCAGATGGCACAAAACCCCCCCAAATGACCCCATTTTGGAAAGTAGACACCCCAAGCTATTTGCTGAGAGGTATGTTGAGTATTTTGCAGATCTCGCTTTTTGTCACAAAGTTTTGAAAATGTAAAAAAAGAAAAAAAAAGAAAAAAAATGTCTTTCTTAATTTTCAAAAACAAATGAGAGCTGTAAAATACTCACCATGCCTCTCAGCAAATAGCTTGGGGTGTCTACTTTCCAAAATGGGGTCATTTGTGGGGGTTTTGGGCTATTTTGACATTTTATGGCCTTCAAAACTGTGATAGGTAGTGAGGAGTGAAATCAAAAATTTATGCCCTTAGAAACCTTGAAGGCGGTGCTTGGTTTTTGGGGTCCCGTACGCGGCTAGGCTCCCAAAAAGTCCCACACATGTGGTATCCCCGTACTCAGGAGAAGCAGCAGAATGTATTTTGGTGTGTAATTTCACATATAACCATGGCATGTGTGAGCAATATATCATTTAGTGACAACTTTTTGTACATTTTTTTTTTCTTTTTGTCATTATTCAATCATTTGGGACAAAAAAAAAATATTCAATGGGCTCAACATGCCTCTCAGAAAATAGCTTGGGGTGTCTACTTTCCAAAATGGGGTCATTTGGGGGGGTTTTGTGCCATCTTGGCATTTTATGGCCTTCAAAACTGTGATAGGTAGTGAGGAGCGAAATCAAAAATTTATGCCCTTAGAAACCTTGAAGGCGGTGCTTGGTTTTTGGGGTCCCGTACGCGGCTAGGCTCCCAAAAAGTCCCACACATGTGGTATCCCCGTACTCAGGAGAAGCAGCAGAATGTATTTTGGGGTGTAATTTCACATATGCCCATGGCATGTGTGAGCAATATATCATTTAGTGACAACTTTGTGCAAAAAAAAAAAAGTTTGTCATATTCCCGCAACCTGTGGCAAAATATAAAATATTCCATGGACTCAACATGCCTCTCAGCAAATAGCTTGGGGTGTCTACTTTCCAAAATGGGGTAATTTGGGGGGGTTTTGTGCTATTTTGGCATTTTATGGCCTTCGAAACTGTGATAGGTAGTGAGGAGTAAAATCAAACATTTACGCCCTTAGAAATCCTGAAGGCGGTGCTTGGTTTTTGGGGCCCTGTACGCGGCTAGGCTCCCAAAAAGTCCCACACATGTGGTATCCCCGTACTCAGGAAAAGCAGCAGAATGTATTTTGGGGTGCAATTCCACATATAACCATGGCATGTGTGAGCAATATATCATTTAGTGACAACTTTTTGTACATTTTTTTTTTTTTCTTTTTGTCATTATTCAATCATTTGGGACAAAAAAAAAATATTCAATGGGGTCAACATGCCTCTCAGCAAATAGCTTGGGGTGTCTACTTTCCAAAATGGGGTCATTTGGGGGGGTTTTGTGCCATCTTGGCATTTTATGGCCTTCAAAACTGTGATAGGTAGTGAGGAGTGAAATCAAAAATTTATGCCCTTAGAAACCTTGAAGGCGGTGCTTGGTTTCCGGGGTCCCGTACGTGGCTAGGCTCCTAAAAAGTCCCACACATGTGGTATCCCCGTACTCAGGAGAAGCAGCAGAATGTATTTTGGGGTGCAATTCCACATATAACCATGGCATGTGTGAGCAATATATCATTTAGTGACAACTTTTTGTAATTTTTTTTTTTTTTTTTTTTTGTCATTATTCAATCACTTGGGACAAAAAAAAAATATTCAATGGGCTCAACATGCCTCTCAGCAATTTCCTTGGGGTGTCTACTTTCCAAAATGGGGTCATTTGGGGGGGTTTTGTACTGCCCTGCCATTTTAGCACCTCAAGAAATGAGATAGGCAGTCATAAATTTAAAGCTGTGTAAATTTCAGAAAATGTACCCTAGTTTGTAAACGCTATAACTTTTGCGCAAACCAATAAATATACGCTTATTGACATTTTTTTTACTAAAGACATGTGGCTGAATACATTTTGGCCTAAATGTATGACTAAAATTGAGTTTATTCGATTTTTCTTATAACAAAAAGTAGAAAATATAATTTATTTTCAAAATTTTCGGTCTTTTTCTGTTTATATCGCAAAAAATAAAAATCGCAGAGGCAATCAAATACCATTAAAAGAAAGCTCTATTTGTGGGAAGAAAAGGACGCAAATTTCATTTGGGTACAACATTGCATGTCCGCACAATTTACAGTTAAAGCAGCGCAGTGCCGAATCCCAAAAACAGGCCTGGTCCTAATGGCCCGAAATGGTCCGGGGCTTAAGTGGTTAAGGAGGATAAGGCGGAACGCGGATATAAGCGGAATAATGGTAGGTGATGAAGAGCACAAGCTCGTGGCTTATGCGGACGACATTCTGTTCTTCATCACTAACCCCAAAATAACTCTACCCAATATTCTGAAAGCCCTTAATGAGTTCGGTAAATTGTCTAATTTCAAAATAAATCGGACTAAATCTGAAACACTAAGCATTAACATTCCTAAAAAAGATAGGAGTATTTATCAAGAAGCTTTCTCATTCAACTGGGGGAAAAAAGCACTTTTGTACCTTGGAATTAAACTAACTGCCAACACCGAGACAATTTATAAAGAGAACTTTATTCCACTACTAAATGAAATTAGGTTAGAATTGAATAGAATCACACCGGGGCAACTATCATGGAGTGGTAGAATAGGAATTCTCAAGATGTTTATTCTACCCAAAATAGTTTATAAAATGCAGATGCTCCCTGTCCCACTACCTCTGTTTTTTTTGAAAAATTACAATCATTGTTTTCGGTGTTCATTTGGCGCGGGAAAAAATGCGTACCAAATGGACATTACTGACAAAAGAAAAGGACCGAGGGGGACTGGGGGCACCTGACATGAGAAATTATTATAACGCGATAGTAATAGCACGGATAATGGAATGGGCTAATAATAACACAGAGAAGAGCTGGGTGAATATGGAAGGTATAATCAGTAAAACTTCACTGGGGAAGGTAATATGGATACCGGCACAATACCGAGAACTGGACACAAATACACACGATATCACTAGAAATGCACTAAAAATTTGGGATAGGATATACAAAAAAGAAAATTGGCTGTATAACTCACCTCTTATACCATTAAAGAACACAAGTTATTTCACACCGGGAAGGGACATTTTTTTTTGGATAATCGGATGGTAAAAGAAAATGCACAACTAAAAGATGTTATGGTTCAAAATAAATGAATCACATTTCAGGAATTAAAAAAAAAAAACTGAATGGAGACTGATGAGTGGCGGTACACCCAGCTACAAATTTTTTTTGAAAAATTACCTAAACCTATCAGAGCTAAAGAAAACTTACAGCCTTTTGTGAAAATGTGCGAGGAAAAGGGAAAGAAGGGAGTAATTTCGGTTTACTTTGGTTAATTGTAATATAATCAAATTGAATTATAAATGTCTCGTTAGATGGTACCTAACCCCGGATAAGGTGCATAAATACTCTACGGAAAAGTCGCAGTTATGCTGGCGAGGGTGTCAGGAAATTGGGACGATGGCCCACATATGGTGGACATGCCCAAAATTTAAAAAATATTGGAGTGAGATAAGGAGAACCATCAGAGATATAACTAACTTCGAAGTACTGGATGACCCGTGGGGATGTCTATTACACGGGATTCGGATGCCTAATAAATTATATCTTAGAAGTTTAATCCCACAGTTACTAAACGCGGCTAAGAGCCAAATTCCTATACATTGGCAAGTTCCGGATAGTCCTAAACTGAAGGGATGGTGTAATAAATTAGACGAAATGCACAGTTTGGAATATCTTAGATCTAGTGATAGGGATTCAATAGAGGTATTTGAAGAAAAGTGGAAGGCGTGGACAGCCTATAAGTATACAATGGGCTACGCAGAGATGATGGGTGAATAATATATAAAAAGATAATAATAAAACAGAGAACGAGAATGGAAGAAGTAGTTATGTTAGAAGGAAGAGGTCAGGGGAAATGGGGAGGGGAAGGGTAATTTAGGGAAGGGATTGTATTATGTCAATGCCATGTTTTGTATGAAAACGAATAAAGATATAATAAATTTTAAAAAATGTCGCCCTGATGCAAGATAGAATTGCAAAGGTAATGCCAATTGTAAAGGAAAATTTGGCCCAAGCGCAGTTGGCACAGCAGAGAGTGTACAACCGTGGGACCAAGACCCATACCTTTTGCCCGGGGGATAGGGTATTGGTACTTATCCCTACGGTTGAAAGCAAATTCCTCGACAAATGGCAAGGCCCCTACGAGATAATGAAAAATAAAACAAGGTCCGACAACCAGGAAGGCAAAAGCCCGAACAGATCTATCACAATAATCTGTGGAAAGCCTGGAGGGATAGGGAATCCCTAGTCGCAGAAATTTTGTCACCAGCTCAGTCTGATTGCGTGATTCCTGAGGTTGGAATAGCAGTCACCTTGTCAAAGCCCCAACAACAGGAGGTTAAGGAGTTTGTGCTTTGCAACAAAGAGGTTTTCTCTGAGCTGCCAATACAAACGTCTGGGGTAAAGCATGATATTATTACCCCGCCCGGTGAAAGGGTGAAGCTAAAACCCTATAGCATCCCAGAGGCCCGACGGGAGGCAATACGCGAGGAAGTACAGAGAATGCTTAAGTTGGGGGTGATAGAGGAATCCCAAAGTGATTGGTCCAGTCCCATAGTGTTAGTGCCTAAACCGGATGGGAGCTGGCGATTTTGTAACGATTTTCGACAACTGAACAAAGTTACAAAATTTGACACCTACCCCATGCCATGTATAGATGAGTTGATCGACCGACTGGGAACAGCCCGATACATGACAACTCTCAATCTCACAAAAGGGTATTGGCAAATTCCCCTGGCCGAATCGGCCAAGGAGAAAACCGCGTTTGTAACCCCAGACGGTTCCAATATAAAAGAATGTCGTTTGGGTTACAGAATGCACCGGCAACATTCCAGCGGAAAATTAACCAAATTCTGAGGCCCCATCAGAAGTATGCTGCAGCTTACCTGGATGATGTAATTATCCATAGCACAGATTGGGACTCACATCTGCCAAAAGTGCAAGCAGTCCTCAACTCTATCCAGGAAGCTGGGTTTACGGCCAACCCAAAGAAGTGTACCATTGGACAGGAGGAGGCCAAATATCTTGGGTACACCATTGGGAGGGGAGTGATAAAACCCCAAGTCAATAAAGTCGAGGCCATACAGAGTTGGCCAAGTCCCAACAGCAAGAAGCAGGTATGAGCCTTTCTGGGAATCGCTGGTTATTATCGGCGATTCATTCCCCACTTTGCTTCTCAGGCTGTGCCCCTAACCAACCGGACAAAAGGGAAAGAGTCTGTCATGGTTAAGTGGACCCCAGAGGCTGAAGCAGCATTCCAGTCCTTAAAAAAAACCTTATGTAGCCAGCCAGTGTTGTACTCACCAGACTTCTCTAGGGACTTTGTTGTACAAACTGATGCATCAGACATTGGGTTAGGAGCAGTATTGTCCCAGGTCTGGAACCAGGAAGAGCACCCGGTCATTTACCTCAGCAGGAAATTGAAGTCCCATGAAGTAAATTACGCCACAATTGAGAAGGAGTGTTTAGCGGTCAAGTGGGCTTTAGATTCCCTTCGGTACTATCTGCTAGGTAGGCACTTTGACCTGGTTACTGATCACGCTCCTTTAAAGTGGATGGCTCAAAACAAAGAGACAAATAGAAGAGTAAATAGGTGGTTCCTGGCCCTACAGGAATTAACTTTACGATAAAGCATCGCCCTGGCGTTCAAATGGGGAATGTGGATGCTTTGTCTCGGGTGCATGCATGCCTGAATGCTTGTGTTTCAATCCCAAGGTTAAAACAAGAGGGGGGGGGGGGGTATGTGACAGCAGGCAGGTTAAGTCACCTGGTTGCATCCAGGATGCTATATATTTATGTCCTAGATTCAGGCTTTATGCCAGTTTGTAACTCTAGGGGGAGTGCTGGGAGTCCTGCAGGGGAGGACTTGATGAGCCCAGCTGAATTAGGTGGGCTCATTAGGTCCTCTACAAAAACTCCCAGCATGCTAAGGGAGATGCTCCAACCATGAACCAGATCTGTGTGAATAGACTGGGGAGTGTTCTTTCTGTGCGGTGAGACAAAGCCTGTGTGGCTATTGCTAAGAACTTCTAAAAGCAGGGAGCTAGGGACTGGGGCAGCACAAGGCTGTACCCAGTTGTTAGTTAGGGATACCAACGTGTGTAGTGAGTGGTCAAGTTGACCAGGATTTCTTTTCCTGTTTCTTTTGTTTTCTGTTATATTTTTTTGTCTGTATATAGTTCAAATAAAACCGTACCCTTTTGTTTTTTCTCCTACCACTGTCTGCTGTGCCTAATTTTGTGTGGTGAACCCACCCAGGGGGTCACACACACCCGCTGCCGAGCTAACCCCCTCACAATATATTATGTGTATCTGATGGATTTAGAGCAGTGTTTCTCAACTCCAGTCCTCAAGGCACCCCAACAGGTCATGTTTTCAGGATTCCCCTCAGATGAAACAGCTGTGGTAATTACTAAGGCAGTGAAACTGATCAAATCACCTGTGCAAAATAATGGAAAGCCTGAAAACATGACCTGTTGGGGCGCCTTGAGAACTGGAGTTGAGAAACACTGATTTAGAGGTTCGGCCTTAGTTTGTGTTATGCTGTTGGGTGTATTTGGCCATGCAGTATACGGACATGTAAAATGTCAGCAGCCATATACCATTCAAGAGGCACAAGAAAGAGGAAATTTTAAAAATTATGCAAACCGCAATAGTGTGTATATCATTGTGTAAATGAAACACAAGACACATGCTTTTAGGCAAAGTATTGTTAATGTTATAGATGTTATTGAAGGGTTATATTCACATGTAATAGTGGAAATAAAGTTGAGAAAGAACCACAGCATGGCAGAATAAAACTTCTCTAATTTTCTTATCATTCTACAGTTATTGTCTCTCATGACACCCGCATGTTGTTCAAGGACACATGTCAAAGGTATTTACCTCTAAGTAAATTACACTATGTTCACATGTCATGCTATGTATAAGGGGGTAGATATACAAAAGGAGTAGAGCCCTGTTCACTTTGCAAAGTGAAAGTTTTCTATGTAAATTAAATGTAGATATGTTCATTCAACCAACAAATTAAATGCTAAAATTCCCTTTTTTTTAAATCTGTTTTACACGTGATTAGGTATTGAACATGAACACAGGTTCACCTTCTTTACAAACATTCTCTTTGCAAAGTGAACATCCACTTTGCAAAATAAACAGTTTATAGTCCTTAGTAAATCAGCCCAATATGTACGGCTTGGAAGTTGTGTTATGGCATATGTCCTATTGCTAAGATAAAGTGCATGTTCTAATTACTGACTAGTAGACATGTAGTGAAGGAAGCTAGTACATGGTATTTAATCACAATAGGTAGTGACTGTGGGTGGTCAGTGTCCTGGAATCCTGGATACAAACAAGGAGAGACAAAACATTATTTAGTGTAGATTTATCAGTTTGAGGCAGATCTAAGAGAAGATGCAAATCAAAGTACTTAGTGACTGGACGCATTATCTACAAAGGGCAGAGGAAGTTGATGCTGGCCAATGGTCAGTAGGTCAGCACTGTTTATCTTCTTTGCATGAGTCTCCATATCATAGAAAATAAGAACTGAAGTATGTTTTTACAATGAAAATGATTTTTCTGGTACAATAATTTTTATTGAAATAGGTATACCATCTAGACAAACGTTCACCCGCGCAGGGGTACAAAAATGAAAATGATTTTTAAGCAGTCCTTCTCACAAAAACAGTTTTTGAAAGACAATAAATTAACAGTTTCATTAGAAAGGGAAAAACATCCCTGATTCCTATACACATTAGTGCACTGATGACCTTTTAAAAGAGAATGACTAGTCTTTTAAAGCGGTGTTCCGCCCCAAAAAAATAAAAAATTAAAACCAGCAGCTACACATACTGCAGCTGCGGGCTCTTAATAAATGGACACTTACCTGTCCTGGAGTCCAGCGATGTCGGAACCCGCAGCTGATGTTTCCATCAGCTGCCGGGTGCTGCTGCCGCCATTGCGGGTAAGGGAACCCGGCAGTGTAGCCTTTCGGCTTCATGCCGGGGACCCTACTGCACATGCGTGAGGCCCACTCCTCTCTCCTACTAGCCCGGCTGCCGGGAGAGGAGGAGGGAGCCCCGCGCTGATGACACGGGCCGCGGCACGGACTCCCGGAAGTGGGAAAGGATACCTGTCAGAGACAGGTATCCTGACCCCCCCCTCCCCCCGAAAGGTGGCAATTGTGGCACCGGATGGGGGAAGGAATCCGATGAGCGGAAGTTCCACTTTTGGGTGGAACTCCGCTTTAATATCTTTTCTGGTCAACATGTGAAAAAAATCAGTGTGATTTAAATATTCGTATCAGTATCGGCCAATGTTTTTAAAAAATATTTTATATATACACTGTATATATATATAAATATATATGTGTAAATAAAGTGTTAAATATATATATATATATTGATAGATTTATGTACATGGGGGCAGCCATACTTTCTCATTACATATGCAAGTATAAGCTGCTTCAGCTTTACTGTCATATATAGCAGTTTTGCTTTAGACCCTTTTCACACTGGGGTGGGTTTTCAGGCGCTTTAGCACTGGAAATAACCTCTGCAAAGCGCCTGAAAACCGCCTCTTATTCATTGCAGTGTGTCATTTCACACTTGGGCAGTGCGCTTGAGGGACGTTATGAAAAGTCCTGCATCTTTGGGGCAGGTTGGGAGCGCTGTATTTAGCGCTCCCAAAACACTGTGCCCATTGCAATGAATGGGCAACGTTTCCAAAGCGCCTTAAAAGCACTTTGAAAGCTCTGCAAAACTGGACATTTAAAAAAATTTGGGGGTAAAAAGCGGCCTGCTAGCGGCCAAAAAGTGGTGCAAAAGCGCTGCTAAAACAGTGCTAAAGCACCGTAAAAACGAGTGGCACTTTAGCGCTAACGGTCGGTGCTGCCAGTGTGAAGGTAGCCTAATACCTTGTACACACGACTGGATTTTCCGATGGAAAAAGTCAGACGGGCTCGTTTTAATCGGATATTCCGACCATGTGTATGCCCCATCTGACTTTTTCCTTCGGAAATTCCGACGAATTTAGATAGAGAACTTGTTCTCTTTTTTTCCGACGGACAAAAATTTATATCGGAAAGTCAGTTCGTCTGTATGCAATTCCGACGGACTAAAAACCGTGCATGCTCGGAAACAATTCGACGCATGCTCGGAAGCATTGGACTTCATTTTCTTGTCTCGTCGTAGTCTTTTACGCCACCGCGTTCTTGGCTGTCAAAAGTTCACTGGACTTTTGTGTGATCATGTGTATGCAAGACAGCTTGAGCGGAATTCCGTCAGACAATCCGTCTGACTTTATTCCAACGGACAGTCCGGTCGTATCTACAGGGCATAACTCATCACTCTCACAATACAAGTCAATGGCAGCAATGCACTCTCTATGTAGCAAACACCAGTTGTTAAAGCAATAGTAAGGTAAAAAAAAAAAAAAATGGGCCTCCCAGGCAGTTTAAGTCCTAATGTGCTAGTATGCACTGCACTTATACAAAAATTGCAATAATGAAAAAAATTGTGTATCCAAACAAATAATATATCATACAATCATATCCAAATAAGAATATCTACACCTAAACACCAGTGTTGTAACTAACGCCGTTAAAATAAACGGCGTTAGGTAACGTAGCCACTTTTTGGGGTAATGAGTAATCTAACTGATTACTACTCTTACCCTCGTGGCACCGCCGTTCCCATTACTTGGGCGGTGTTACCCTAATTACATCTACTCGCCGCAGCCGCCACGAGTAGATGTAATTTAACATTTAACTAACTGCAAGCCGCCGTCTGCCTACCTGAACAGCGTGTCATGCAGACAGACGGCGGCCATTGCAGTTTTCAAAAGCCGCGCCTCCCGAGTCTTCGTCGCCTGTGATAGACGGAACACTCAATTTCACAGCAGGCAGTGTTCCGCTTATCACGGACATCCTCTCATCCTCGTCTGTGTTATGAGGATGAGCGGATGTCCATGATAGGCGGAACACTGAATGCTGGGAAATTGAGTGTTCCGCCTATCACAGACGAGGAGGACTGGAGGAGGCGCGGCTTTTGAATAATGGAATGGCCGCCGGGATTTGGGACGCCGCCGATCTTAAGTACTGTACACGGGCACAGTGACTGTGAGACTTGGGCACATTGAGGCATTGGGCACAGTGAGGCATGGGCACAGTGAGGCATGGGGCACAGTGAGGCACAGTGAAGCATGGGCACTGTGAGGCATGGGGCACAGTGAGGCATGGGGCACAGTGAGGCATGGGGCACAGTGGGGCACAGTGAGGCATTGGGCACAGTGAGGCATGGGGCACAGTGAGGCACAGTGAGGCATGGGGCACAGTGAGGCACAGTGAGGCATGGGCACAGTGAGGCACAGTAAGGCATGGGGCACAGTGAAGCATGGGGCACAGTGAGGCATGGGGCACAGGGCACAGTGAGGCATGGGGCACAGTGGGGCATGGGGCACAGTGGGGCACAGTGAGGCATTGGGCACAGTGAGGCATGGGGCACAGTGAGGCATGGGGCACAGTGAGGCACAGTGAAGCATGGGCACAGTGAGGCATGGGGCACAGTGAGGCATGGGGCACAGTGAGGCACAGTGAGGCATGGGGCACAGTGAAGCATGGGGCACAGTGAAGCATGGGGAACAGTGAGGCATGGGGCACAGTGAGGCATGGGGCACAGTGAGGCATGGGGCACAGTGAGGCACAGTGAGGCACAGGCACAGTGAGGCATGGGGCACAGTGAGGCACAGTGAAGAATGGGCACAGTGAAGCATGGGGCACAGTGAGGCATGGGGCACAGGGCACAGTGAGGCATGGGGCACAGTGAGGCATGGGGCACAGTGGGGCACAGTGAGGCACAGTGAGGCATGGGGCACAGTGAGGCATGGGGCACAGTGGGGCACAGTGAGGCACAGTGAGGCATGAGGCACAGTGAGGCATGGGGCACAGTGAGGCACAGTGAAGCATGGGCACAGTGAGGCATGGGGCACAGTGAGGCACAGTGAGGCATTGGGCACAGTACCAATATTATTTATTGTTATCCCTCCTATTATTTTTTTACACTGAAAAAATTACGTATATATCATCGTTCTACCGCCCCGCCCCCGCCCCGTGTATATATAATATAACCAATATAGTTACTTTGCTGAGTAACTAATTACTTTTTCAATGTAGTAACTGAGTGAGTAACTCCATTACTTTTTGGAAGAAGTAATTTTTAACTGTAACTAATTACTTTTTTAACGTAAGATGAACAACACTGCTAAACACTGAATGTGAATTAAAATAGTGAGAAAAGTCCATATGTGACATCAACAAGGAAATCCTTAAGGCTGCATTCACACCTGAGCGTAGCGCTTCGAGCGTTTTTACCGTAGTTTTGTCACGCGAATTTGCGCCCGTCGAAACGCTTGTTGTCGCGGTAGACGCTTGAATCGGGTCCAGAACTTGTTTGAGCTTCAGGTGTTCGGCTTCAGACGTTTTTGAGTGGAGATGTGAACCATCTCCATAGAGAATAATGTATTTTTTCCCCTCTAGCGTTTTGTAGCTTCAGGCTTAGGGCTATAAAACGCTCAGGTGTGAATGCAGCCTTAAGGTGGGAGCCACAGGTGTATTAAACTTCAATATTGATAGAAGAGAACCTTACCAATCTAACTCTGATGTGTAAGCCGCCACTAATACGAAGGTTTAAATGTGCTTACCAGATTGTGTGGATCATTTACATAATATTAAATAAATATTACACTTACTGTATATCCAACAGGAAATAAACAGGCATGTCATCATAAAATCCAGTAAAACTCTGTAGTAGAACGCAGAGGTTAGATGATCGTCAACCCGACATGTTTAGTCTGAAAATACATCATCTGGGGCCTTCCCCAAATGATGTATTTTCAGACAAAACATGACGAGTTGACGCTCATCTAACCAGCGTTTTTTTAACCACTTCAGCCCCGGAAAGGATTTACCCCCTTCCTGACCAGAGCATTTTTTGCGATTCTGTACTGCATCGCTTTAGCTGACAATTGCGCCGTCGTGTGATGTTGTACCCAAATAAAATTTACGTCCTTTTTTCCCCACAAATAGAGATTTCTTTTGGTGGTATTTGATCACCTCTGCGGTTTTTATTTTTTGCGCTATAAATAAAAAAATTGCGGCAATTTTGAAAAAAAAGCTATATTTTTTACTTTTTGCTATAATAGATATCCCAAAAAAATATAGAAAAAAAAGAATTTCTTCCACAGTTTAGGCCAATATGTATTCTTCTACATATTTTTGGTAAAAAAATCACAATAAGTGTATATTAATTGGTTTGCGCAAAAGTTATAGCGTCTACAAAATAGGGGATAGATTTATGGCATTTTTATTATTATTATTTTTTCTATTATAATATAAATTATAAATAATTTTTTTTTTTTTTTTACTAGTAATGGCGGTGATCTGTGATTTTTATCGGGACTGCAACATTAGCCAGCGTCGTGACGTCACTCAAATTGGCGGTCACTGCATCCAACCCATGCAGTGACCGCCAATCTGAGTGACGTCACGACGCTGGTCGTCGCATATGAACGTCAGCTGACTGGAACAGGGAACGGAAGAGGGAGACACCGCTCTGACATCTCACGGTTCCAGCCACGTCTCCCTTATGTAATGTATTCTATTTTCTGACAAATTGTAAGTGTGGTTTTATGGGGGGTGTTTTGGGATTAATAAAATAGTGTTTGCGGAGTCACACTATTGTGGATTTTTCTTTCAATATACATGCGAACATCCATTCTGATGACATCCGGTGTTTGAGAGAGGAGGATTTCTGTTGTCAATTTGATTTAGCCTTTAATCCATCGCTGTCTGGTAAGAGTTTTTTTATTGGGGTGGTCTTACGGCCCCCCCTTTTCTCTCTCTTCCTTCACGAGTGGTGGTGTTGGTGTCAGAAGGTGATCATTGCGGCCTCTATAAGAAGATTTTTCTCTCACTATATCTCTTTACGGACTTGTTCATTTGGCTGTGTGTGTCTTCTAATTAAGGACTCATTCACTTATTAATAGAACTGTCCCCTTTGATTTATTTCTGTGCTTTATCAGCGTTGCTTATATATATATAATTTATTGTATATTCTCTGTATGTAAACGTTTTGCCTGTCAAGAACAGGAGCTAGCAGCTGCTTTTTACTATCACTGGTAACAGGAGGGAGGTGTATTATAGCACCCTCTCTTACTATTTTGTTTATTTTATTTTATTCATTATCTCTTAACCACTTCAATACAGGGCTTTTTGTACCTATTCAATACCGGGCCTATTTTGGCACTTCTCCTACATGTACAAATCATCATTCTTTTGCTAGAAAATTACTCAGAACCCCCAAACATTATACATGTTTTTTTAGCAGACACCCTAGGGAATAAAATGACGGTCATTGCAACATTTTTTCTTGCACAATATTTGCGCAATAATTTTTCAAACGCCTTTTTTTTAAAAAAAATGGTTTCATGAATTAAAAAATAACAAAACAGTAAAGTTAGCCCAATTTTTTGGGAAAATATGAAAGATAATGTTACGCCGAGTAAATAAATACCTAACATGTCACGCTTTAAAATTGCGCACACTCATGGAATGGCGCCAAACTTCGGTACTTAAAAATCTCCATAGGCGACGCTTTCATTTTTTTTACAGGTTACCAGGTTAGAATTACAGAGGAGGTCTAGTTCTAGAATTGTTGCACGCGCTCTAACGCACGCGGCGATACCTCACATGCGTGGTTTGAACGGCGTTTACATATGTGGGCGACTTACGTGTGCATTCGCTTCTGATCGCGAGCTACCGGGGACAGGGGCGTTTTAATTTTTTTTATTATTATTTATTTATTTATTTATTTTACTTATTTATTTATTTTTTTACAATGATTTAACTTTTTTTTTTTTTTTATCACTTTTATTCCTATTACAAGGAATGTAAACATCCCTTGTAATAGGAATGTGTGTGACAGGTTCTCTTTATTGAGAGATGCGGGGTCAATAAGACCCCACATCTCTCCTCCAGGCTGGAAAGCATGAGATCAGTGAAAAATTTTTCACTGATTTCATACTTACAGCCGCAATGGCGGCTTTGTTTACATTTGAGACCTGGGCGTGACGTCATCACATCGCGCCCGGGCCTCCGACGATCATAGAGATGACTGGTGACCATCTGGTCACCAGTCATCTCTATGCTCATCACGTGACTCCACCAACGATGCCGGAAGATTCGCTCCGGGTCCCCGATCGCACGGGGGAGCCCGGAGAAGCACCGGATGGTGGCGGGAGGGGGGGGTGTCCCCTCCCGCCGCCTATAAGAACGATCAAGCGGCGGAACCGCCGCTATGATCGTTCTTATGGTGCACAGAATCGCCGGCACTTCAAAAGGATATCTGAATGATGCCTCTAGCTGCAGGCATCATTCAGATATCCCCCTACAAAGCCGAGGACGTCATATGACGTCCACCCAGGATGGGAGATCCCATCTGTGGACGTCATTTGTCTATGGCTGGGTAGGGAAGTGGTTAAGCCCCGTACACACGATCGGATAACCTATGGATTTTCGTCCGATGGATTTGTCCATCGGAAATCCGATGAAACTGTTTTTCATCAGTCTTGGCCACACACCACCAGTCAAAAAACCGACCGTTCCAAACGCGATGACGTAAAACACTCCGATGAGCCGAGAAAAATGAAGTTTAATGCTTCTGAGCATGCGTCGACTTGATTCTGAGCATGCGTGGGTTTTTTAACCGATGGACTTGCCCATAGACGATCGGAAATTCCCATTGGTTTTTTATCCATCGGAAAATTTTAAAACAAGTTCTATTTTTTACAACCGATGGAAAAAAGACCGATGGGTACCATACACGATCGGTTGGTCTGATGAAAACCATCCATCGGACGGTTTTCATCAGTCAAACCGATCGTGTGTACGGGGCTCCTCCCTGAGCGCTTGATTGGGAAGGGCTAGATTTTTTTGTGCTTTATAGATTCAGAGAAGGATTGGGAGAAAGTGCTGTGGTCAGATGAGACAAAAATTTAGCTCTTTGGTATTAACTCAACTCGCCATGTTTCGAGGGAAAAAATGCTGACTATGACCCTAAGAATATCATTCTTACAGTCAAGCACAGAGGTGGAAACATGATGCTTTGGGGCTGTTTCTTTGCTAAAGGTACAGGCCGACTTTGCCTCATTGAGGGGCCAATGGAACGGGGCCAGGTATTGTAAAATCTTGGCTGAGAACCTTCTTCCCTCAGTCAGAACATTGAAGATGGGTCGTGGATGGGTCTTCCAGCATGACAATGGCCTAAAACATACCGCCAAGACAACAAAGGAGTGGCTCAAGAAGAAGCACATTAAGGTCATGGAGTGGACTAGCCTGTCTCCAGACCTTAATCCTATAGGAAATTTTTGCAACGATTGCCATTTTATTCTCTAGATTCTCTGCTAAAAATATATATATATATATATATATATATATATATATATAATGTTTGGGGGTTCTAAGTAATTTTCTAGCAAAAAATACGGATTTTAACTTGTAAGCAACAAATGTCAGAAATAGGCTTAGGCATGAAAGGGTTAAGATAAAAAAACTTCTGCCTTTACAACTCCTTTAAGGATTTAGAGAAGATATGAAAAGAATGGATCAAAATCCCTCCTGAGATGTGTGCAAACCTGGTAACCAACTACAAAAAACATCTCACCTCTGTGTTTGCCAACACGGGTTTCTCCACCAAGTACTAAGTCATGTTTTGCTTGGGTTTCAAATACTTATTTTACTCACTGAACTGCAACTCAATTTATAACATTTGTATTGTGTTTTTTCTGGATTTGTGGTTGATATTCTGTCTCTATCATTTAAAATACACCTATGGTAAAAATTATAGACCCTTCATTTCTTTGTAAGCGGACAAACTTACAAAATTTGCAGGTGATCAAATAATTATTTTCCCCACTACATCTAGAGGAAAAATCATATGTTAAGATTTTACAAAAATACCCATTGATGATTTTACATGGACTTACCTGTGTATTGCTGTACTGTAGGTGTTCTGTAAAGGCATGCTTGGCTGAGAACCCTACCTTTTAACCCTACCTATTTGACAGATTCAAAAGTTGCAAAGCAGTGAAGATAGGAATTTAAAGAGAAAGTAAAGCCATTTAAAAAAAAAAAAAAAACAAAAAAAAAAAACCCTGCAAAAGACAGGCATAATGAGCTAGTATGCATAGCATACTAGCTCATTATGAATGACTTACCTGAGATCGAAGCCCCCGCAGCGGTCCTCGGTCACCTCTGCTGCCATCTTGCCTTGATGTTCCGTCACTGCCGTCAGTGTATCACCGCTCCAGCGCTGAGATTGGCCGGAGCGGAAATGACGTCACACGCATGCGCGCTCGGGCCAGCAAGATTCCATTCAGAAAACCGGCAATGATGCCGGCCCGCTAGTGCGCATGTGTGTGACGTCATCGGTGCTGTGTTTTACAGCAAATATCTCCTTAACCGTGTAGGTTAAAGAGATATTTCATGCACATACAGGTAAGCCTTAATCTAGGCTTACCTGTAGGTGCATGTTGTCAAAGTGGGTTTACAACCACTTTAAAAGGTAGCCACGAATAATCCCAGTGAGGAAACAAGTACTCAAATAGTAAAAAAAATTACATTTATTGAAATTTTTTAAAATGTGTAACAAAGACTAATAAATACATTAACATAGGAAATGTGAAATATAAAATATGGGACAAGCTCCCAATAATGTGTATCTGGCAAGGCAGAGTGGGTGGACTAAAAATATAAAGAGCATATCAAGCATATCATGTAACTATGTAATGCAGGGATATGCAATTAGCGGACCTCCAGCTGTTGCCAAACTACAAGTTCCATGAGGCATAGCAAGACTCTGACAGCAGCAAGCATGACACCCAGAGGCAGAGGCATGATGGGACATGTAGTTTGGCAACAGCTGGAGGTCCGCTAATTGCATATCCATGATGTAATGTATATACGCAATTTCTTGAGTCACAGAGACATTTAAAGTGGAACTAAACCTAACTTTTAGAAAACTGCAGCCAGTCAAAGCAGTCATGTGCCAGAGCTGGCCAATCAGAATCGCTTTGATCCTTCCCAGAAGCCCCAGAAGAGAGGGAATTTGAAATCCCCAGACTGCTACACTGGCTGCGTAGACACTGACAACTAATAACCCATGACGGTAAGTGCAGCATGAACCAAGGGGGTGTGGAGGGTGTTAGTTCACCTTGTCATTTTTTCTGAAAAGGTAAACTAACTCTTTATTAAAGTGGAACTTCAGTAATTTTTTCTTGTCTGGTAAAAAGCCTAAGCTTATCACATTATGCACAACTATCTCTCTCACTCTGCTGAGAGTTTGCCAGCAAGGGAGGGGAGTGAGTCATAAGACGGCCAATGAGAGCTGCAGAGCTGGAGGTGTGTGTCTGTGTAAATCCAGGAAGTGAACAGGCAGCAGCTTCAGCTAGCAACAGTTAAAATGGTTGCAGCCAGACTTGTAGGGGGATTTCTGCAGCATATTTGTCAAGTACAGAATCACAGTATATATAAAATAATATGCAAAGTTGTTGGAGGGAAGCTTCAGAATGGCAAAGATGTTTTTATTAAAAATTATGTGAGCAGACAGCAGTTCCTCTTTAATCTCCCTGGGGGTATGATTATTTCATATTTTAGGTGCTGAAAGCGGTACAATTATTTTGCATGGAAACTTGGCGTTTTATATTGTAGGCCTGTAATTCTTAGGAATAACTCACTTAAATCTGTCCAAACCAGAGTCTAGTAGACATCCCGGGTATGATAAAGTTTGAAACACAAAATCATTAATTATAATATAATAAATAACTATAAATAATTAATATTGTAATTATAATAAAAATTATTCAATAATGTAATCAAATCAAAAACACTGAAATTTGCTCAGTTGCAGAATTGTGGCTGTCATTACTTTCAGTATTTTATGACGAATTTCCCCACAAATCACTATCGCTCAATTCTCCGAGTGATTCTAATTTATTATCGCTGTTTTCTAGCTGGTCTAAAACCACTTTTGACATAAAGGGACACTTTTTGGTTGCTATGGACAATCTCCAGTTTCCAGACAGAAAGAACAGTTTTTATTATATAAAATTGCATGCAGGACACTGGGCAGACCACTAGGGACAAAGGGGGTGTGTAATTATTTGATACAGTACTGTAATCTGTAAGATTACAGTGTACTGTATGTGTACTGTGTTTTTACTTTTTTGAATTTGGCGCCGAACTCCGTCCCCGTGCGTCGCAACGCTCAGGAATGGAGCTCGGCACTCGGCAGTGTGGATCGAGCGAGGAGACAGCTCGCACACACAGCGGGGAGACATCGCAGGATCCAGGGAACAAGGTAAGTAACTTCCCCAGTATCCTGCAATGCGATCCTGAGTCTGGCTCGGGGTTACCGCTTTAGGTACTGAAATCTTACCCCGAGCCAGACTCGGGAATACCGCTAGGCGGGTTAACCACTTCAGCCCTGGAAGAATTGGCCCCTTAATGACCAGAGCACTTTTTACAATTAGGCACTGTGCTGCTTTAACTGGTAATTGCGTGGTCATGCAATGCTGCACCTAAACAAAATTTGCGTCCTTTTTTCCCCGCAAATAGTGCTTTCTTTTGGTGGTATTTGATCACCTCTGCAATTTTTATTTTTAGCGATATAAACGAAAAAAAGACAGAAAATTTTGAAAAAAAATTATATTTTCTACTATTTGTTATAAAAAAAAAATCCAATAAACTCAATTCTAGTCAAACATTTAGGCCAAAATGTATTCAGCCACATGTCTTTGGTAAAAAAAATGTCAATATGCGTATATTTATTGGTGTGCGCAAAAGTTATATCGTCTACAAACTATGGTACATTTCTGGAATTTACGCAGCTTTTAGTTTATGACTGCATATCTCATTTCTTGAGGTGCTAAAATGGCAGGGCAGTACAAACCCCCCCCCCCCAAATGACCCCATTTTGGAAAGTAGACACCCCAAGGAAATTGCTGCGAGGCATGTTGAGCCCATTGAATTTTTATTTTTTTTTGTCACAAGGGATTGAAAAATGACAAAAAATAAATGTACACAAAGTTCTTACTAATAGATATATTGCTCACACATGCCATGGTTATATGTGGAATTACACCCCAAAATACATTCTGCTGCTTCTCTTGAGTACGGGGATACCACATGTGTGAGACTTTTTGGGAGTCTAGCTGCGTACAGGACCCCAAAAACCAATCGCAGCCTTCAGGATTTCTACGGTCGTAAATCTCTGATTTCACTCCTCGCTGCCTATCACAGTTTTGGAGGCCATAAAATGCCAAGATAGTACAAACCCCCCCCCCCCAATGACACCATTTTGGAAAGTAGACACCCCAAGCTATTTTCTGAGAGGCATGTTGAGTCCATGGAATATTTTATATTTTGCCACAATTTTCGGGAAACAAAAAAAATAAAAAAATTTACACAAAGTTGTCACTAAATGATATATTGTTCAAACATGGCATGAGTATATGTGGAAATACACCCCAAAATTCATTCTGCTGCTTCTTTTACTCCTCACTAGGGATGAGCCGAACACCCCCCGGTTCGGTTCGCACCAGAATCTGCAAACGGACCGAAAGTTTGCGCGAACTTTAGAACCCTATTAAATACAATGGGACTCAACCGTTCAAAATCAAAAGTGCTAATTATGAAGGCTAATATGTAAGTTATTGTCCTAAAAAGGGCTTGGGGACCCGGGTCATGCCCCAGGGGACATGTATCAATGCAAAAAAAGTTTTAAAAACAACGGCAGTTTTTTGGGGAGCAGTGATTTTAATAATGCATAAAGTGAAAAAAAAGAGTGAAATATTCCTTTAAATATCGTACCTGGGGGCTGTCTATAGTATGCCTGTGAAGTGGCACGTGTTTCCCGTGTTTAGAACTGTCCCTGCACAAAATGACATTTCTAAAAGGGAAAAAAGTCATTTAAAACTGCTTGCGGCTTTAATGTAATGTCTGGTCCCGGGCATTTTGGATGAAAATCATTGAGAAAAATGGCATGGCTACCCCATCACCCCCCCCAGCCCATTACCAGCCTCTTTGGGTCTTGTATGGATATTAAGGGGAATCCTACACCCAAATTTAAAAAAGGAAAGGCAAAAAAAAAAAAAGGAAAGCCCCTATATACTCTGAACAGCAGTATACAGGTGGTGCAAACAAGACAGGGACTGTAGGTTTGTTGTTACGTAGAATCTGTTTGTAATTTTTAACTCCCTGCCTGTGGTATTAGTATGAGAACACCAGCAATTGTATTGAGGTAAGCTTTAGGTGTACACTGTGCAAAGGACACTAAAGCAAAATACTGCAGCTCCCTGCCTGTATTTGTATCAGAACACCAGCAATTGTATTCAGGTAAGCTTTTGGTGCACACTGTGCAAAGGACACTAAAGCAAAATACTGCAGCTCCCTGCCTGTATTTGTATCAGAACACCAGCAATTGTATTGAGGTAAGCTTTTGGTGCACACTGTGCAAAGGACACTAAAGCAAAATACTGCAGCTCCCTGCCTGTATTTGTATCAGAACACCAGCAATTGTATTCAGGTAAGCTTTTGGTGCACACTGTGCAAAGGACACTAAAGCAAAATACTGCAGCTCCCTGCCTGTATTTGTATCAGAACACCAGCAATTGTATTCGGGTAAGCTTTTGGTGCACACTGTGCAAAGGACACAGTACACTAAGTGAAACACTGCAGCTAGCACAATCACCTGCCTGCCTGTCACAGTATAGAGAATAACAGGAACGGATCTAGCTAAACTGAATACAGTGTGTAAATATATATACAACACCTAGGATGCATATATATCCTCTACACACTGTAACTGCAGCTAACTGACTCGCCTGCCTGCTCTAGCTAACTTAAATCAAATTACACTGTCTCTCTCTCTGTCTCTTTCCTTTAACCAATGCCAACACACTACACAAGGCCGCCAAGCCGGCGGCCTTATATAGTGTGGGGCATGTTCCTACTCCTCTGAGCCATGATTGGCCAAAGCCACCCTGGCTTTGGCCAATTACGGCTCTCTGTACCTACGGCGCTGTGATTGGCCAAGCATGCGGGTCATAGTGCATGATTGGCTAATCATCAGCCAGCAATGCACTGCGATGCCGCAGTGAATTATGGGCCGTGATGCGCCATTCAAATTTGGCGCGAACGGCCCATAATGTTCGAAATTCGACGAACGGTTGAACAGCCGATGTTCGAGTCGAACATGAGTTTGACTCGAACTCGAAGCTCATCCCTACTCCTCACTACCTATCACAGTTCTGGAGGCCCTGAAATATCAAGATAGCACAACCCCCCCCCCCCCAAATGACCCCATTTTGGAAAGTAGACACCCCAGGGTATTTGCTAAGAGGCATAGTGAGTATTTGGGGTGTAATTTCACATATACCCATGCCATGTTTGAACAATATATCATTAGGTGACAACTTTGTGTAAAAAAATAAAAATTGTAATTTAACTGAAACTTGTGGCAAAATATAAAATATTCAATGAACTCAACATGCCTATCAGCAAATAGCTTGGGGTGTCTACTTTCCAAAAGGGGGTCATTTTGGGGGGTTTTGAACTGTCCTGGCATTTTATGCACAACATTTAGAAGCTTATGTCACACATCATTCACTCTTCTAACCACAAGACAAAGCCCTTTCTGACACTTTTTGTTTACATGAAAAAATATTTTCTTTTTGATAGAAAATTACTTTGAACCCCCAAACATTATATATTTTTTTAAAGCAAAGGCCCTACAGATTAAAATGGTGAGTGTTGCTATTTTCTTTTTTCACGCAGTATTTGCGCAGCGATTTTTTAAACGCAATTTTTTGGGAAAAATAACACATTTCATTTTAATGCACTAAAACACACTATATTGCCCAAATGTTTGCTAGAATTACTGCCCTCGAACTGACCTTCGCGGTGATACCTCACATGCATGGTGCAATTGCTGTTTACATACGACACGAGACCGACGCTTGCATTTTTTAAATTATTTGTTTTGCCTTTTTTTTTTTTTTACACTTTTCCTTAAAAAAAAAAATTTTAATCATTTTTATTGTTATTTTTGGGAATGTAAATATCCCCCATGATAGCAATAGGTAGTGACAGGTACTCTTTTTTGAAAAAATTGGGGTCTATTAGACTCTAGATCTCTCCTCTGCCCTCAAAGCTTCTGACCACACCAAGATCGGTGTGATAAAATGATTTCCAAATTTCCCAATGGTGCTGTTTATATCTGGCGAAACCTAAGTCATGGAATGCTCGTAGCTTCCGGTTTCTTAGGCTATAGAGATGATTGGAGCCGTTCCGGTCTCCGATCAGCTCTATGGTCAGCTGGCGGAACCTCCGGCTACATTCTCAGGTTCCCCAGTGGGACAGCAGAGCCCGAGAAAACCATGGAAGATGGCGGGGGAAGACATTCCATCCTACTGCTTGTAAAAGCAGTCTAGTGGCTAATTAGCTGCTAGATTTGCTTTTAAATGAAAGCCGACCGCTGGCTGAAAAGAATGATACCAAGATGATACCTAAACCTGCAGGCATCATTCTGGTATAAAACAAGAAATTGGTCGAACACTGGAACTCCAACTTATCTTGATGTAATCTTTATTGTCAACAGGGTCAGACAGATACAGGCAACATTAGACGTGTTTCACAAGCGATAGCTTGCTTGTTCGTTGCTCGTTGTGAACAAGCAAGCTATGCACTTGGGTGGGCTGGGCTGGGCGGAGGGGCTTAACGCAGGTGATAGCAGGTGTCTGCGTTGATCCCGCTAATGCTGCGTTTTTGGGAACAATAAACTATTGGGACGCTAACATCATTCTGAACGGATCAAAGATATTAATCGGTTCAAACACTATGTTTGGTGCGTGCGTGGATGTTAGCGCTACTGGCACTAATCTAACGCTACCTGGGATTGACGCTGACCCTAAATGACGCTAAAACCTGTACTGGGGGGTGATCAGGGGTTAAACCTTTATTCAGTATTATATGGTGGGTACCCTGATGCTATAAAAACTTGGCGGTGACAGTAACTAGCTAACTGGCTAACTAGTGTCACCCGTGACACTAAATACAGTGATCAGAAAACAGATCTGTACACTATATTAGTGACACTGGTGACAGTGGGTGAAAGGGTTAACTGGGGGTGATCAAGGGGTTAAGCCTTATGAGGGGGGTTTAGGGGGTAACCTAAAGCTACCTGGGCCTACTACTAACTGCCCTATGCTGATTAGTGTCACAAATGACAACAGTACAGTGATCAAGGAAAGAAATGAACACTGCACTTGCTGACACTGTGACAGGCAGTGAAGGGATTAACTGGGGGGCGATCGGGGGGTGAAAAGTCTGCCTATGTGTACTATGTCAGTGTAGTGTTGGTGAAACTCACTGTTAGATGTCCTCTCTCCTCACTCTGGAACCAAAAAGGATTCCACGAGGGGAGATGACATCACTTCCCCTGCCTGTGTTTACAATTCACAGACAGGGGACAGTCTCCCATTCTGAAACAAATCCGATCACCCCCCCCCCCCCCCCTAGGCGGCCACGTGCCCGACGTACAGCTACGACGGCTCTCCCAGGGGAGCCAACCTGCTGCAGTATAACTGCGGCAGCTGGTCACCAAGTGGTTAACCTCCCTGGCGGTAATCCTGAGTCGGGCTCGGGGTGAGATTTTAGTACCAAAAGCGGTAACCCCGAGCCAGACTCGGGCTGCATCGCAGGATACAGGGAGAGTTACTTACCTTGTCCCCTGGATCCTGCGATGTCTCCCCGCTGTGTGTGCGAGCTGTCTCCTCGCTCGATTCACACACAGTGCCGCCGAGCTCCGTTCCCTGCAACGCTACGTAAAAGTAAAAAACACAATACATACAGTACACTGTAATCTGTAAGATTACAGTACTGTATAAAAAAATTACACATCACCTTTGTCCCTAGTGGTCTGTCCAGTGCCCTGCATGCACTTTAATATTATAAATACAGTTTTTTCTGCCTGGAAACTGGAGATTGTCCATAGCAACCAAACAGTGTCCCTTTATGTCAAAAGTGATTTTAGACCAGCTAGAAAACAGCGATAATAAATTAGAATCACTTGCAGAATTGAGCGATAGCGATTTGTGGGGAAATTCGTCATCAAACACTAAATCTAATGACAGCAACAATTCTGCAACTGAGCAAATTTCTGAGTTTTTGATTTGATTACATTAATGAATCATTTTTATTATTATTATTTGTTATAATTATTTAGAGTTATTTATTATATTATAATTTATGATTTTGTGTTTCAAACTTTATCATACCCGGGATGTCTATTAGACTCTTGTTTGGACAGATTCAAGTGTGTTATTACTAAGAATTACAGGCCTACAATATAAAACGTCAAATTTCCATGCAAAATAATTGTAACGCTTTCAGCACCTAAAATCTGAAATAATCATTCCGCCAGGGAGGTTAAGTACACTTAAAATATATTTTTTTAAAAAAGTGTCCTCCATGCATTCTTCTATATTTCCACTAGATGGAGCAATATGAAAGCATAGTGTTTACAGCAATACAATCTTCCAAACATTGTCAAAGATTGTTAATCTACTATGTAGGTAAATGTGTTTTTAAAGTATGTATCAGGAAAGAAAATGTAGTCCAAAGTGCTCATCTACATACTTTTTCTGCTTCAGAAAGTACTAAAGAAAGAGGCTCAGCATGACAGTCAGGCAACTTGCAATGTCAGAAGAAAAAAAAAAAAAGTAGCAGGCTTAACATTTTTCTCTAGAAATATTTTTTTATGCAAAAGTTGGGTTAGGGATTGAAGTGGACATCATGGAAAGATTATAAACTTATAAAAAATGCACATAACTTTTATAGCTGCCATAGTTTTATTGATAGCTCATTTTGTCTTATAAAGATAGTATAACAACTTAAAATTTCACTAGAGTTCTGCTACGAAATTGCATAGAGTGTCCATTTATTGTTGTTAGCATCCCTAAAAATACATGTTTAAATTAGCTTTGGAAAAATGCAAAAAGGCAACAAACACAAACACAAACTTTTTCTTGCTGGTTTTCTGAGATTTGCATGTGCACCACTAGCATAGTTGCCAACATTCTTAAAAAATTTATAGGGACGCTTTTTTGTCTGAAGGTGGAGTCTTTAATTTGGGACGAAAAAAATATTTGGAGGAAATGGGCGTGGTTTAAACAAAATATTGGGTGTGGTTTAAGGGAGGTAATTTTTTCTTTTTTTTGCCATCTGTGTCCCATTGGGACGATTTCCCTTCATTTCCTGTCCCAGAGTAAAAATAGAAAGTGAGAGGGAATCCTGGTGTGTCTCCAAAACTAGTGTCCCCGTTGGAAGATTTCCCCTATATCAGTGTTTTGGGGACAACCCAAAATATGGGTTTTCTTTCACTTTCAATGATAATGGTAAACAGGACAACTATAGAGTAAATCTCCCCAACGAGGGCAAAAGGCGCAAAATAAAAAACTGACAGGTGTTCTAATTCCTCTCCACAACTAAAAAATAATAATTTTTGGTTTTAATTACATTTTAATGCTGGTTCCAATAGAAAGATGTCAGAACACACAGTGTATCACAGTTTCTTGCGTATGGGGCTACGTAGCCGCAGACCAGTCAGGGTGTCCATGTTGACCCGTGTCCACCTACAATGGGCATGTGAGCATCAGAACTGCACCACAGAGCGATGGAAGAAGGTGGCGTGGTCTAATGAATTGAAGAATGGTTTGAGGAACACAACAGCGAGTTTGAGGTGTTGACTTGGCCTCCAAATTATCCACATCTCAATCCAATCGTACATCTGTGGGATGTGCTGGGAATAAAGTCCAATCCTTGGTGACAGATGCCACAGCTACCTTCAGAGGTCTTGTGGAGTCCATGCCTAGATGGGTTATGGTGGGTGGTCATTATGTTATAGTTGATTGATGTATATAAAAATATAAATAGAAAAAAAAATACCCTCTAGTAGAGATAAAGATGAGCGAAAACAGCTAAACATTCCACAAAATTAGATATCACAGTATATCATTTTGATTAGACACATTGGAGTTGATTTTCTAAAGGCAAATAGACTGTGTACTTTGCAAGTGCAGTTGGGTTCATTTTCCTTAGTAAATGTAATGTGGTAAAGCTTCATTTTGTAAAGAATACCCAATCAGGTGCAAGGAAAAAAAAAAAAAAAACATTTTTGTTTGTTCATGATAGGATGATGAAATTCAGCGGAGCTTCACCACATTTACTAAGCGCTGGGGAAAATGAGTGCAACTGAAGTGAAGGCCTATCTGCCTTTCGTAAATCCAACCCATTAAAACATTGTAGCAAAATTACAGCAGATTTACAAACAAAGCAGAACACATTTATTTATTAACCACTTCAGGCCCAGGCCAATTCTGCCACTTCACTCCTACATGTAAAAATCATTTTTTTTTTTTTTGCTAGAAAATTACAAAGAACCCCCAAACACTATATATATGTTTTTTTAACAGAGACCATAGAGAATACAATGGCGGTCATTGCAACTTTTTATCTTGCACGGTATTTGCGCAGCAATGTTTCAAATTTCATGCTTTAAAAAAAAGAAAAAACAGAAAAGTTAGCCCAATTTTTTTGCATAATGTGAAAGATTAAGTTACGCCGAGTAAATAGATACCTAACATGTCACGCTTCAAAATTGCACACGCTCGTGGAATGGCGCCAAACTTCGGTACTTAAAAATCCCCATAGGCAACGTTTTAATTTTTTTTACTGGTTAGTTACATGTTTTGAGTTACAGAGGAGGTCTAGGGCTAGAATTATTGCTATCGCTCTAACGTTCGTAGCGACACCTCACATGTGTGGTTTAAACACCGTTTTCATATGTGGGCAGGACTTACGTATGCGTTCGCTTCTGCGTGCCAGCACACGGGGACTGGGGCACTTTAAAAATAAAAAATATAAAAATGTATTGTTAATTTTACTTATTTTTTTTTATTTTGACACTTTAAAAAAAAGTGTCCTTGTAATAGGAATATGACATGATAGGACCTCTTTACAGTGAGATATGGGGTCAATAAGACCCCACATCCCACCACTAGGCTGGAAAGCCTAAAATTAAAAAAAATTAAAATAAATGATCACCGCTTCACAGCCGAGGCTGGTTCGCCGGAAATCTCTATGATCAGCATCCGGGGCCGGTGGATCCGTTCTCCGACTCACTGATCGCAGCGGTGAGTCGGGAGAAGCACCAGAGGGCAGCGGGAGGGGGGACGTCCCCTTTCACCGCCCGTAAGAACGATCAAGCGGTGGGACAGCCACTATGATCGTTCTTGTGGTGTAGGGAATCACCGGCTGAAAATGGCAATATCTGAATGATGCCTGTAGCTGCAGGAATCATTCAGATATACCACCACAAAGCCCAGGATGTCATATTACGGCCTCTGGGCGCCAAGTGGTTAAAGACATTCAAAACGTATAACCCCAATAACCAGGCATTGTTTAATATCCACCACAGGTGCAAATATCCATATAGGTCCCAATAATATATTCCAGCCAGCATGGATTCAGAATGCAAACCTATAAAATCAACATAATCCAGCAGTAAACCATATAACAACAGGAGCGAGAGTGCAAACTAAGGTTGGAATTTGTTCTGTAGGACTAGCTCCAAGTTATATCATGCTAACTCAGAGCGGGTCCTTCTTTATTTCTGTAGGGATGTAGTGATTTCCTAAATTATGTTTGCTGTGTATTGTGATCTGTTAGTGTAGCGGAGACCCGACGGATCGGGAGGGGAAGCTCCAAGTTGGCGCCGGAGCAGAAGGCCTCAAAGGCAACATGAGGTGGGGATGATATCTGTAGGTGCACTAGCATCCGGCAGGCAACCTAGGCCTCTCTCCTAGACTTGGGAAGACCTAAATTTTTCATAATTTGTATTCCTCCTTGCGGAGCTGATCATTGGTGTGAGCGACTATCTACATTTTGCCAGTGGAAACAGCGGTGTGTGCCAAGGGGACAGGGCTCTTCTTCTTCTGCCCCCCCCCCCGTTCCTTATTTTTTATTTAAATTTTTGGTTTATATGATACGTTTTTGACACACATATGTTTATCCTGATTGTGCTATCTGGTGGCACGTACCTATTATACTAGATTGCCATAAGGTACACTTCCCAAAGTAGTTGTTGCTCCTCCTCCCTTCTGCTACGGAGATGGGGCTCATAAGGGTTGGATGCCTTGTTCCTGCTTGTCCCCTGGGCCGAACGTTGGCCGGAGAGGGTCAGATGGAGGTTCTTTGAACCCCCCTCTCCACTGAGGGCATATAGGCTGGGGCTTCCGCTGGACCTAAAAGCCTAGAATGGCTACCCACACCGGGAAGCTAAGTATATCCACCTAGCCACAGTTCTACTAGCCTTGGTAACTTCTGTACCAGCCATATAGTCAATCCCCTAACGGGAACGGTTTGTTTTATATTGAAAAGGGTGCATGGCATAATGGCGTTTATGTCAATTAGTTTAACTGATTCATGCCTTTCAAGTATGTTGGAGTCAATGTTCATTATGTGTATTCTTGTTATTTATGTCATAAATAAAGATTACATAAAGAAAGAAAAAAAGAAAAAAACAATGTATAATAATTATTTGTATATTACTTATGGTGATTAACCACTTGCCACCCAGGCCAATTCTGACACTTCTCTCCTACATCATCTATTTTGCTGGAAAATGCTTCAGAACCCCCAAATATTATCTCTCTCTCTCTCTCTATATATATATAAATATATATATATATATATATATATATATATATATATATATATATATTTATTAGCAGACACCCTAGGGAATAAAATGGTGGTTGTTGCAACTTTTTATGCCACACGGTATTTGCGCAGCAATTTTTCAAACGCGTGTTTGAAACATGTTTTATTTTTTTCTACGATCTTTATTGTTATCTTTGCTAGTAATATTGTTTCCAGCATCAACAAAAAGGGTGACTGAAAAACATCTTAAAGGGACAGCGTTTTTAAATATTTTTCTTAAATGAGTAGAACTAGTAGAACTGCAATCGCCTACATATAGAGAATCGAATACAGTACGCAACTTGTGAATATGTAACCTGTGTGTATCTGGCTCTGATACTAGCCAGTGCCTCACCAGCCACTGAACTCACGTCCCTGTCCTTGAGGTAATGTGAATATTCTACCGGAATCGTGGTTACCTTGTTTAACCTGGATACGGGGGGGTCCACAACCGGGGGAGATGCCCATTTTTTCAGAAGGCTCTCCTCAAAAGGGTAACGGACCACCATGCGTTTTGGGACCGAAAAGGTCCTCTGCGGTCGTTCCCATTCTTTGTCTATAAACTTATCAAAATAAGTTACATAAGGAAACACCTTAGTAGTGCAGGTCGGCTTGTGGGACCCAAATAGGACCGACACCTCAGTAGATGCCCCAGCCGCATCCTCCAGCTTAAGGGTTTCCCGCACTGCGGTGATAAGTTCTCCAACAAGTGCCTTCTCCTGCGCTGACCCGGACACAGAGTCTTTCTCACTGTCCGAATGGTCCTGGTCCGCATACTATGACACTTCAGAACAGGGGTCCTGTGTCACAGCCAGGCCCGAGTCTGAGTCAGAGCTTTCCCCAGAAGATGGTGGGGCGAGGGGGCATTTTTTACCCTCCCCCCTTTCGCCCGCACACCGCCTCCACCCTGGTAACAAATTATTCCAGGACCGCCGACAAAGCATCCATAGGTACCGCAGGTGCAGAGGTCACCGGGTGCTACCACCGGAATGTCTGGGGAAGAAGCGCCAGCTTCTGACGTCATGCTGACCCGCTCACCTGACAGCCACACAGGGACTAAGTCAAGGTACAAAAAAGGCCCACCCTCCTAGCTGCTACAGACCGAGGAGAATTCCTAGAGGACTCACTGCCCTGACCCAGGCACTGCTCAGCGCTGTGGTCCGATCTAACTCCTGCACAGTGTGTGCCTGAGGTGTCTCTGAGGTGATCTGTGCCGTTCGCGCCGTTCATATTGACAAAACTAGCGCTAGATGCCAAAACCAATGTAAAAGCCACACAAAGATGGCCGCCGGCTGGATCAGGAAAAAAGAGCGCGAGCTACAAGAAAATAGCCGACCGCTGTATGAGCAATAGAAACAGTGCGGCTACAAGAAAATGGCCACCAGCTGTATTAGCATTAGGAACAGCGCGGCTACAGGAAAATGGCGCCGGCGCATCCAAAATGGCACCGATCGTTCTGAGGTAAAAATAAAAGGCTGCAAAAACACTGGGCCTCCGAGCGGAGGCCCCCCACAAGGCAGACCACCCACACTAGAGCGGACCTGGACACATCGCGCAGCCCCCAGCCAGGACCCGGAGCCCCCCCTCAGGAACCCCCCGGTGAGGTACACAGCAACCCCAGCAATGCATGGAGAGGAGGGATGGACGGGGAGAGAGGAAAGGGAGGGTGAGAGACCCCTTAATCAACCACCCCAGGAATGCCCAGCTGTTCCATCCTGCCAAGACAGGAGGAACCTTACTTACCCATCCCTGCGAGGACTGCTGGACGCATTCCTGACAGACCCATCACCGAGCAGTGCGGAGTGGCTGTCGGCCACGGCCCACTGTGACTGGACAGCAGTAGCCCGGTCATATGTGTGCCCCGGAGCATATAGCTCACCGGCCACCCCTGGAGCAAACGGGGTATGTCGTAGCTGACCCAGCGCATAGCTAAATGCCTGCTCACGCTCGATGGCCGCACTGGGGAGACTACAGGGATCTATATTATCCAGCCTATCACCGAGCCGGCAGTTGATAGTAGATCTCAGGATCAAAAAGTAAAAGGAAAAACAAAAAGAAAAAGAAAAAGTTCTCCAGGACCAAAGGGACCCTAGGGAGCCAGGTCCTTCTCCTACACTAGGCAGAAAAAAAATGAGCTGCTGAGTGCAGGGGGAGGGGTTATGACCAGAGGGACCGCCCCCTGGGCGGGGCTGTTCACCTTTGCTATAGTTACATGTTTTTAAATATCTAACATGTCTGCCTAGTCCTCTCCTAATAGACGGAACATAACCCTAATGTCAAGAATATAAGGAAGCTGTGTCCGTCCATGGACGAAAGAGAAATATTATAATTTACAGCTTATAACTATAAAAACAACTTTGACCTCACTTTCTTTCCTTATCAGGAGAGACACAATATGTTATTTCTTCACATTTATAGGAAAAGAGACACAATAAATGTTGCTTGCCATGGAATTTGTGTGGTAATAGTGCATGGAAGACAAATGTACTGCCCTCTCTCAGGTAGCTGCCAGAAGTCTTTGTGCTTTAATCTCTGCACTACAACCTCTTGAAAAACACTTATAGGAAGTTTTGTACAAACAGAGGAAACTCTGAGACCTTTCTAAGGAAAACTCAAACTAGCCTTTGATGGCTGCTTATGATAAAACCTGGGAAAACATAATATCTTATTGTTGCCCTGCAATATGGTGTATACCCCTGACCACAACATATATCAATAATTTCTTGGTGCTTACTTTGTAGGCCATGTTTTTTGGTACAATAAGAATGTTTTTCTCTAGGTTCCTCTCATTCTGCACATCTGTTAATGCCAAAGTACTGTATTACAGGGAGTGAAAGTACAATGCATAAATCAAAATTGTTGTGCAAATGGGATTATTGAGAGCTCACACCACGAAAATAGATGAGCAAATAAGAAGTATAGCGAAGAAGTATAAAAATATATATTTTATTTAATAATAAGGAGCTCCTAAAATCAATAAATATGTCCATTTATCCTTCTTGTAATGTGAGAGAAAAAGTATTTGGACAGTCTAAAGCCTCGTACACACGGTCGGACTTTTTGCCAACAAACTTCATTTTGAGCAAGTTTGACAAAAAATCAGACCGTGTGTACGCTCCATCGGACAAACTTTTTTGGTTTTCATCGGACAAATCTTTGGTCTGCAAACGGACAAACTTTTCGGCAAGAAAAGTCAGATGGAGCAAAGTCCGACCGTGTGTACAGAAAACCATCAGACTTTTGTCCTAGGTACAAACGCGCATCCTCAGAAGCAAGGACAAGTCGGAAGCCTTCTGTCTTGTAAAACTAGCGTTCATTATGGAGATATCACATTCGTGACGCGGCAAGTTATGAATTCTCGAAAAGCAGCGCACATTTTCTTCTTCTTTATAATGGCATAATAATAATAATAAAAGCTGCTTTGCTGGTGATGCTGACGGAGTAAATAAAAACCAACGTCTTTCCTATGGATTTGTGTTTTTGTTATATAAATAAACCATATTTATTAGCTATTATTTAGTAGGTCAAGTTAGCACAACCCCATTATCCCCTATGTTTTTGATGCTGAAACCACCAACTACTATATTTGTGTCCCTTTTAATGTAAAAAAATGTACCTGCCTACTCCCAAACTGTAATTTTATTAATGTAAAACACAATACACAAACAATTTAGGCCATTTTTTTATTTTATTTTATTTAAAAAAACAAAAATAATGTCATATCAAAATTAAGAACAGGAAGGCAGCAATATATCAAATGGTGGAATTGGCGAAGCCTCTGTACCCCAGGGCATACATCAATTATGTTTTATTGTCAAAATCTTGAGGAGTACATACAATAGGGAGCCCAATAAGGTTGTGGACTTCAAAAGATGGGGAGCAGCAGCAGAAGACATATCTGTCCCCAGGCTGTGGTACTACAAGGGGCTGGTATACTTCGATCCACATCAGCTGAGGCCATATTGTATACTGTACATTTTTAACATAACGAAAAAAAAAATAATAGACATTTTCTCTGTCATTCCAAAAAATTTGTGTCCCTAAAAAACTCAAAATGATCCTATAAAAAAGGAAAACCATTAAATGCAAAAAAATTAACATATAAACTAATCTTCAATTAGTAGCCCCTAAACTCCCCAGACCACTGGCCTTGTTGGGGATCGTGGGTCTGATGTGGCCATTGACCCCCATGCTGCTGAGGTGGGTTGGCTTGCTGGGGTGGGTGGAGTTGCTGGGGTGGGTAGGTTGGATTGGGTGGGTAGTTTGGATGGGGTGGGTAGTTTGGATGGGGTGGGTAGGTTGGATGGGGTGGGTAGGCTTGTTGAGGAGCTGTGTGGTCCAAATCACACACATGTGATTTCGGGGTTAGCTCCCGTTTCCTGGCCTTGCTGAGGAGCTGGATGATGAGCCCCTCACATAGCTTCCTTTGCTCCTCGTCCACCTCCCGGAGCTTATTCGCTGTGAAACAGCCAAACCCTTGTGCATTATCTGGTGGAGTTGTTATCACCGATGTGGCCCTCGAAAGGAATTCTGCAGTTGCCTCATCCAGGTGATGCTTCTTCCTGCCCCTTTTGGTAGGAGGGCGCAGGGTAGGGACTCTGCATTCGGTTGTCTGGCTGCTGGGCCCTGCCTCTTCTTGGCTCAAATTTTCCTGTGTCTGAAAAAGCAACATAATTTTCTTATTTTTTTGTATTCATCAATCCCAAACACGTGTAGCGGCCTCACCCCCTCTTTCTGGTCTAGGGGTATGTTGTACGTGAGGGTGAGATGTGCTACGGCCCATGTCCTCCCCATTGCTGTGGGCGAGGTGAAGGCCAGTACCTGTTATTCTCCTCGGGCCTGTGTGTCTCTTTAAGAACCAAGTCCTGCTGTACTGACACTCCCCTTTGCCCCCATTAACCAGAGTTCCACACACCGATAGAGGGTCCAACTCTTGTTTATTAACACACTCCAATAAACAGTCCTTTTCCAGCCGACTGGTTGAGACCCAATAAACAGTTCAATACGGTGGGGTGAGCAGGTCGAGGCACTATCCTGATAAGTAAACTAAACCACTGTGGATTCACCAGCGGTTGCTAAAGCCCATGGTTTGTGAAAGAACTTAAACCTTCAGGGTTTCTACCAGCGACCCCAGAGAACAGAAACAGGAGTACCTTCGCTGCGTTGTGGCCCCTATCAGGGGGAAATGTCCCTCCAAGAGAGTTACCAGAGGCCCCTCTGTCACCGGGTTGATGCTGCTCCGTCTCTTCAGAAGGGTGACCTCTCCGGCCTCCTCGCCTCAGATACGAGCCCTATCCACCTCAGGGACCCTCGGACAATCCCGCCCTTGCGGGACCCAGTCGAAGTCACTGAGCCCCAGGCCTCCGATGTAGTACCTCACCCCAGGCTTAAGGTGCCTGGGATGGACTCCAACACCGCTCCGGCCAGGCCATGGGCACCTAGGCCAGAACTCCGAACCGCCAGCACCCAGGCCTAAGGTGCCTGGGCGCTGGATGCAGAAGAAGAAGACCTTGTGGCGAGGGCGTCTCTCCCCTTTATATCCTCCCGTGACGCCACAGCAGGTTCCCCGCCCCGCTGTACCACCGCCGGAATGGGACAAAAAGGAGACAGCACTGTGGCAATGATTCTACCTTGACCCGCGGGAACATCGCCACCTACAGGTCAAGGAAAATAGCACACCACCAAGTCCTCCACAATTTGAATGGTGTAAATCCCTTCATAATTAACACATCCTGGATCATACTGCCACCCAGGTGTACCCCCTAAATTTAGACCCCCGCTACACTCTCCCCCTAGTGATTTGACGCTGGTCCCCCAGCGTCTGGTGCAAACCCTTGTCTCCCAAAGAGTGGTAACATAGGCCTGACCCCAGAGGCCATCCCTCAAATTTGAAATCCCAATTTTTGCTAAGACCTGCTCAAGGGAAGGGGAACATAAAATAATAGAACTTTGCAATAAAACCATTTGAACATATACAAAATTACAATCCCTCCCATTACTGTCTAAGAACCACCCCATACTCAGTAGCCTTGACAGATGTATCTCCTGCAGAGGGGAAAGAAAAAAAAACCATCCTAACACATTGGTGTAACTTGGAATGAATGGGTCTGTCAGCCGAGAGACCCATTCGCTCCAATGAGCAAGGTGGTGCAAGTGTAAAAAAAAAAAAAACAGTCGTTGCACAACACTGCCACCTGGTGACAGTGTCGCGGTGATGACACTTGGTTGAATCTTCCAGACAACCCTCCTTCTTCTGACTGTGTCCCTACTCTGATTCTACCCCAATGTCTTTGCCTTTAATGCAGGAAGAAAGCGGGAGAACAAAACAAACGGCTCCCATTTCTTCAGAGAGTGAAAAAGCCCAAATAAAAAAAAAAACAGGGCACAGTTCTTGTATTCTGGGAAAACACTTCCAGAAAGTCCAGCAACAAGAGAACATACAGGAGTCTTCAGATGCTTATCAAAGGTTTCAACAGTATAGTCAATGGCCTCTCCATCCTTCCGGTAGATAAGCACCTTGTCTGCATGGATATGACGGCCCAACATCCATTCCGCTCTGCAGTCCTTGAATTGTTTAGACACTGATGGTGAACAGGACAAGTACCGGCGGGCATGAGGCACTTTAAGCTTCTCCCAGACAAACTCGTCATACCATCGCTGGCGCAGGACTTCGACCTCAAAAAGCAAGTCCCGAGGCAAGTAAGGATACTCCCATCCATACTCACGGGCAACCCTCTGACTGAAGAGCCTCTGCAGTCGGGCCAAAGGTGGCATCGTGGCCCTCTCTCCTTCTCCGGGCGGCACAATGGCTTCTGGATGCCGAGGTACTTTAACTACCTCTGATGGGTTGAATCTCGGTGCCCGCAGTGATGCGCGCTGTGTTCCCGCTACCAGAACGGGTGATGCTGCGGGTGGTGGAAGAACAAGCGGAAGACTAGGCTTCCTCGTGAGCTCCGGGGCTTCCGCCCGGGGCGTACTGTCTCCTGTGGACATAGGCAGATTCCAAGATGCACGTAGCACGGGCAATGGCTTTTTGTCCCAGCCCTTGCGGTGAAAGAGTTCGTCAATTTCACCATCATCTCCACAGTCTGACAGCGATTCCAGGTCGGAAGTGTCATACATCTCTGCGGGTAAGTAATTCCCAGTTAACACGGAATCACCCTCCCTTACGGGCTCCACCAACTGTGGACTCCTGACACTTCCAACCACCACCACAGTCCCAGCCCCTGGCTCACCTGGACCTTTTGAAGAAGCAGGATGTCCAGGACTTTTCTCTCTACCATCGCCATCCAGGCCAGGCAAGCGGCAGGGTGAAGCTCGACCATGACCACAGGAGGCCTGTACCAGACCGACTTTCCTCTTTGGAGGTGGGAGCAGGAAGCTTGTGGCGACCGAAGCAGCATCCTCTGATTTTTCTCTCTCGGTCTTTGGTTGGGCAGTCACGTCGCCCTGGTCAGTGCGTACGGGAACCTCCGCAAAGGCCTGGATCTCCCCTTCCGGAGTAGCGGTACCTGTGAGGCAGTTGAGGCGAAGGGCCCGGGGCCTTGCTGTGAATGGCTCCACCTCGAATAGAAACTCCTTGCATGCCTCGCAACGCCCGAATGGCTTCAGGTTGACCACCAGTCCCGAGCATCCGGGACAGATCACGCCGAGGGCCTCCGTGTCTCTGCAGGTGTACAGAGCCAACTGCCCTCGGGGGCCTAAGTCTTATCCCTGTGTCTGTAAGGGGAGCAGCAAAAGCAGTCATCTTCGTGGGGTAGGGAACCGGAATCCACGGGGAACTTGAGGTCATCCCGACTATCTGCTGCTCCATCACGCACTGACCACGCGCCGGAGTCTCCACGTGTATCTCCTCACATGGCCAGACTCCTCCCACAACTTGCACGTTTTCGCGGGCTTCCACCAGTCTCCGCCCACGAACTGCGCAGCTATGGGGTGCCTCATGGCGCAGTGCAGTAAAACCCCCACATGTAGTACGTCACACGGCTGGACTTCTCCCTCTTCTCGCTCTTCTGCATTGGCCTTTCCCGTCTTAGGGTCATGTCCACGACTTCGAGCAGGGATGCACTTTGGCCAGTAATATGGCCGACCCACTCGGAACTCCTCCGGGCAGCAAAGTTCAAACACAGACGTTCTCAGTTCCATAGTCAAAACACACATTATCCCGGACGAGCCCCCACGTGTAGCGGCCTCACCCCCTCTTTCTGGTCTAGGGGTATGTTGTACGTGAGGGTGAGATGCGCTACGGCCCATGTCCTCCCCATTGCTGTGGGTGAGGTAAAGGCCAGTACCTGTTATTCTCCTCGGGCCTGTGTGTCTCTTTAAGAACCAAGTCCTGCTGTACTGACACTCCCCTTTGCTCCCATTAACCAGAGTTCCACACACCGATAGAGGGTCCAACTCTTGTTTATTAACACACTCCAATAAACAGTCCTTTTCCAGCCGACTGGTTGAGACCCAATAAACAGTTCAATACGGTGGGGTAAGCAGGTCGAGGCACTATCCTGATAAGTAAACTAAACCACTGGATTCACCAGCGGTTGCTAAAGCCCATGGCTTGTAAAAGAACTTAAACCTTCAGGGTCTCTACCAGCGACCCCAGAGAACAGAAACAGGAGTACCTTCGCTGCGTTGTGGCCCCTATCAGGGGGAAATATCCCTCCAAGAGAGTTACCAGAGGCCCCTCTGTCACCGGGTTGATGCTGCTCCGTCTCTTCAGAAGGGTGACCTCTCTGGCCTCCTCGCCTCAGATACGAGCCCCATCCACCTCAGGGACCCTCGGACAATCCCGCCCTTGCGGGACCCAGTCGAAGTCACTGAGCCCCAGGCCTCCGATGTAGTACCTCACCCCAGGCTTAAGGTGCCTGGGATGGACTCCAACACCGCTCCGGCCAGGCCATGGGCACCTAGGCCGGAACTCCGAACCGCCAGCACCCAGGCCTAAGGTGCCTGGGCGCTGGATGCAGAAGAAGAAGAAGACCTCGTGGCGAGGGCGTCTCTCCCCTTTATATCCTCCCGCGACGCCACAGCAGGTTCCCCGCCCCGCTGTACCACCGCTGGGAATGGGACAAAAGGGAGACAGCACTGTGGCAATGATTCTACCTTGACATCGCCACCTACAGGTCAAGGAGAATAGCACACCACCAAGTTCTCCACAATTTGAATGGTGTAAATCTCTTAATAATTAACACATCCTTGATCATACTACCACCCAGGTGTACCCCCTAAATTTAGACCCCCGCTTCACACATTTATCAGCTCATTACTTTTACAACTGGAATGTGTCCAAAAAGCAAAGCCTATCATTATGACTACATTATGACTACATCATTTATCATTCTTGTCATCATTTATATTTTTAAAATCTGTTTATGTGATATTTTTGAATCACTTTGTTTATGTAATAATTTTGGAGCCATCATAACAACATATTTAAATTATTGTATATTTTTATTACAATCTTTTCTACAATGCTATACCTGGGGCAAGCTGAGCTCCTCCTCCTCCTCCTCTTCCTGTGTAGGATCAGCCTCAGTATCTGTGGCCTCAGCTGATGTGGAGGGTAGTGTGGAGATATGCTTGCGTGGCACAGCTTGATCCTTCAAAAATATCAGGCTGGAGAAGTACCACAGCTTTGGTACATAAACGTCTTCTGCTGCTGCTCCCGATCATTTTGATTCCTCAATCCTCTTTATCTCCCTGTTGTACATACTCCTGAGGCCCCCAATTTTTGTCTTGATCGTCGTTTCGGTTGCCCTGGGGTACACAGTCTGCGCCAATTCCACCAATTGATTGATTGCTGCCTGCCTTTTATTTTAATTAGAATAGTCCTTATGTTTTACCTGCCACAGACAGGAGTGAGACCTGTATTGCTCAATGAACTCTGTCATAAATTCATGCGTATTTAATACGGTCCCCTTAATTTTTGATTCAATGATATCAGATGGCTGCAAGAAAGAACACAAGACAAAGCAATTATGTTTTGCTTCTTGCTCCTAACCTTCTTATAATATAGTCCTTTATGTAAGCAGTATATGGCATTAGGCCCCATGCACACTAGACGCTGGGAAACGCGCGTTCAGAGGCAGTTGTAAGCTTTTTTCAACTGCCCCTGAACTCAATCAATGTTATTCTATGTGTCCATGCACACACTGTCACAATGTTGTCACGTACCTTTCTTTCGACTATCCCTTCGTCTTGCTTTCGTTTCACAAGTTTAAGGTTACGTTCCAGCGTCCGGTACGTCGAACGCTCGTTATGGATTTATATACCCTGCACATGCGTGAAACTCCGCTCTCAGTGCGTCATGACGCTGGGGCGTGGCCACATTCTTTCTTCTGCATGCGACATACACGGCGGAACATTCGTGAGGGAGAACATGATGACGGAATCCCCGAAAACAAACAGGCCCTGCGGTAGTATCCCCAGTAAGCATGGGTGAGTCTCTTTTCCTACGAGATGAGGACAGGGGTACCTTATCCCAACCCTTCTTCTCAAACACCTCATCAATAGCAGCATCATCTCCCGCATCGGAGACTGACTCCAGGTCAGAGGTATCACATTCCTCCGCTGGAAGGTAACTCCGGGTAGACGACGAGCCACCGCCATGAACAAGTTCAATAACTCTGGGATCCCCGACACTTCAGGCCTTGTCCAAGGCCCCTTACCCCGGCTTACCTCGGCTTGTAACTGAAGTCCGGAACTTTTTCCCACGGAAGCATCCGATCCGAGCAAGCGCTGGGGTGTAACTCCACCACGGCCGCAGGAAGCCTTTACTAAGCCAATCTTCCTCTTGGGCGGCAGAAGCGAGGATCCAGTGGCTACCGAAGCAACATCCTCCGGTCTCTCTGACTCCGGTTCCTCAATCACTGGAACAGTCACGGTTGTGACTTACTCTGAAGTCCCGACAGTGCGTGTAGGGGTGGCCACAGAAGCTCTGGTTTCTTCTTCTAAAGTGGTGGCGCCCGTAAGGCAGTTCAAACGAAAGGCCCGAGGTTTCTCAGTAGGCTGCTCTACCTCGAACAGGAATTCCTTGCACCGTTCACATCTTCCAAACGGCCTAAGATGCACCACCAGTCCCTGGCATCCGGGACAAACCACTCCAAGGGCCACCGTTTTTTTGCAGACATAAAGAGCGAAGCGACCCCGAGGCTTCAGCCGAATCCCCGTGTTAGTCACAGAAGCAGCAAACGAGGTCACATTCATGGCAGAAGTAGCCGGAATCCATGAAGCATCAGACGCCATGCTACCCGCTTGCAGATCCATGTCGCACTGTCCCTTTGGCGCCAAAGCCACCACGTGCAACTCCTCACATGGCATGGCTCCTCCCATCTCTCTGCAATGTTCGCGGGCTTCTTCTCTGTAGGCACGCCCACGAACTACGCAGCATGGGTTCTCCTCGTGGCGCAGACACTTTTCTCTCAATATGGCCGACCTCCACGGAACTCACAGGGAATAAAGTTCAAACTCTGGGGGGGTTTCCAACACTTTTCACACTTTTCTTCCGTAGACTCGAGCCCCCACGTGTAGCGCACAGACCCCTTTCTTTACCTGCATTAACATTGGCTCCTCGCAGGAAGAGAGAGGCACACCGCACTAACAGCCCGTACCCTCCTGTGCAAGAGGTTGAGCGGTGTTGTTGTTGGGTCTTCTCTATGGTTAGAACATGAAAACCTCCAGAGCCTGATTCTCACCTCTATGTTAATTAGAGACAAGTCCTTGACTTCCCATTAAAGTGAATGTCCACACAAGCTGAAACTCCAACTCAGAGTTTATTTTCTCTTAGCAATAACACAGTCTCTGATAGAAGAAAGATTAGAGTAAGAAACAGAATTGCACAAGGTGTGGATGAGGTCCAGGCACAAACGTTACGGATGTTCGCTCAGCTTATCGAGCAAAATTGACTAGGCGCACAGTCTCTGCCACAGACTGTGAGGTTGGTCTCTGCCACAGACCTGATGAAAACTGATCCCCTTCTTTAGCTATGGCCCTTGTTTAGGAGAAGACATCCCTCCGGAGTGTTACCGGGCCCCTACCGTCACCATGACTCTGCACTGGGTCTTCGGAGAGTTCCTTCCCGGCCTCCTCATCCAAGATAAGGGGCGCCCTCGCAAGGCGGCACCCTGAGATTCCTCGATCCCTGGCGGACCCCAGCCGAAGGTGCTGGGCCCCAGGCCTCCACTGCGGTTCCTGGGCTTACATGCCCAGGGCGGACAGGAACAACACGATAGTACCTCACCCTGAGCTCAAGGTGCCCAGGATGGAACCAAAACACTCCCGATATCCAAACCAACGACAACCCGCCCCCGGGCCAAAGGTGCCCGGGGCCGACAGGAACAAGAACCTGGGGTAGGACTCCGCTGACCGAACAGAACCCCGAAGAGGCAGCGTCTGCCCCTTTTATATCCTCTCCCAGCATGCCCAGCAGGTAGAACACACCCACCGTATAGCTGCCGAGAGGGGACACACAAGGCACAGCACTGTATCAGCGGTTCAACCCTAGCCTACTATGGCAGCGCCACCTGTAGGCCACAGGGAACTACACACCGATACTCTCCCTGTGGATAGAAATGGTTGTAAAAACCCTGACAAATTAGGGTGTTTGAGCAAACTACCTCTCAAACACTTCCCTTAAATTGAGGACCCCGCTACATATGTATGGTACATCAAGAGGAAAGATCATATGTTAAGATTTTCCAAAAATACACATTGATGATTTTACATGGACTTACCTGCGTATTGCTCTACTGTAGGTGTTCTGTAAAGGCATGCTTGGCTGAGAACCCTGCCTTTTAACCCTACCTATTTGACACTTATCACTCTCATGTGGTGCAGGATGTGGTAAAGCAAAAGTTTTGATGACACAGACATTTAAAATGGAACTAAACCTGATGCCGCGTACACACGACCATTTTTCATGAGAAAAATGCAATTTTTTAGATTGGTCGTGAAAAACGGCCGTGTGTATGCTCCATAGCATTTTTCGTGGCGAGAAAACTGCCCGAAAAAAAATTAGAACCTGCTCTATTTTTTCACGTCGTTCTTTTTCACGTCGTGAAAAACTGTTGTGTGTACGCTTTTACGAGGGGGGGGGGAAACGCGCATGCTCAGAATCAAGTATGAGACGGGAGCGCTCGTTCTGGTAAAACTAGCCTTCAGAACGGAGATAGCACATTCGTCACGCTGTAACGGACTGAAGAGCACGAAGATGAAAAGCGCGAATTGTCTCTCACCAAACTCTACTAACACGAGGATCAGCAAATGCAGCCCAAAGGGTTGCGCCATTCGAATGGAACTTTCCCTTTATGGTGCCATCGTACGTGTTGTACGACACCGCGCTTTGCTGGAGCGTTTTTTTTTTTCATGAACGTGTGTATGCAAGGCAGGCTTGAGAGGAATCACGACGAGAAAAACTTTGTTTTTTTGCATGACATGAATAACGGTTGTGTATACGCGGCATAACTTTTAGAAAACTGCCGCCAGTCAAAGCAGTCATGTGCCAGAGTTGGTCAATCAGAATCGCTCTGATCCATCCCAGAAGCCCCAGAAGAGGGAATTAAAAAAAAAAAAAACTTCTACACTGACTGCATAGAGACGGACAACTAATAACCCATGAAAGTAAGTGCAGCATGAACCATGGGGTGAGGAGAGTTTTAGTTCACCTTTTCATTGTTTCTGAAAAACTGAACTAGATCTTTAAGTACACATTAAATAAAAAAAAAAATGTAAAAGTGTCCTCCATGCATTCTGCTATTTTTCCACTAGATGGCGCAATATGAAAGCATAGTGCTTACAGCAATACAATCTTTCAAACATTGTCAAACATTGTTAATCTACTACTATACTGTAGTGTATAGGTAAATGTATTTTTAGGCTTCATGCACACTGGCGTAAAAAACGTTGCTTCTACAGGAGTTTTGTGTTCTGCCTGTAGAAGCAACTCAATGTTATCATATGTGCACGTGCACATTAGGACGTTTACAGGCATATTTTGAGATCAACGTTTAGAGGCAGGAAAAAAAAAACCTTCTCATTCGTGTTTCTGATTGGAGCTCACTGGCATAAATAACGTAACTCTTCTAAACTTTGTACAAAAAATGCTCTATATGAGCGTTTTTTTTTTTACTCCAAAGAGAACAGGCGTTTTTTTAAGTCCAGTATGCATGGAGCCTAAATGTATGTATCGGAATGAAAATCTAAAGTCCAAAGTCCTCATCTACATACTTGTTCTGCTTCGGCTACTCAAAGTACTAAAGAAAGAGGATCAACATGACAGTCAGGCAACTTGCAAAAATCAGCGGTAGCAGGCTTCACGTTTTTCTCTAGAAATATTTTTTTTAATACAATAGTTGGGTTAGGGATTAAAGTGGACATGTGCATATCATGGAAAGATTATTAACTCAGAAAATGCACATAACTTTTATAGCTGCTATAGTTTTATTGATAGCTCATTTTATCTTATATAGTATGGCAACTTAAAATTTCACTAGAGTTCTGCTACAATATTGCATAGAGTGTCCATTAATTGTTGTTAGCGTCCCTAAAAATACATGTTTAAATTAGCTTTGGAAAGATTTGTATGAGCACCACTAGCTAAACAATTTACCACAGAGCCCTTAAATGTTCTCAACATTACCCCAGCAAACACCCCAGCCAAATCCATCATTGCTCCATCTTGTCTCTGCTGTAAGTTACCTAAACACTTCTGAAGCCTCGTACACACAGCCGAGAATCTCGTCAGGAAAAAACTTGTCGTTTTTCTTGACGAAATTCTTGGACAAGAAACTTGTCCCGGCCGAGTGTACACACGCTCGATTCAAAGAACCCGCGGTTCTTTAAATGGAGCGAACGCGGTGACGTAATCGACTACGACGAGCGTGCGCTCGTCGCATTCGATGCCATCGCCGCCATCTTGCTACACCCTACCTATGCCTAGGAAGCTACCGCGCATGCGTCAAAGTCATTTCGAGCATGCGCGGGTTTCCACGGCGACAGGTAAGTGTACACACACACACTTTTCTCGTCGAGAAACATGTTGACGAGAATCTCGACGAGAAAATGGAGAATCCCGATGAGAAAAATAGAGAGCAGGTTCTCTATTTTTCTCGTCGAGATTCTTGTTGGTTTTCTTGACGAGAAACCCAATAGCCGCGTACACACGACCGATTTACTCGGCAAGAAAGCTCTGCCAGCAAGTTTCTTGTCGTTTTTTGACGAGAAACTCGGTCGTGTGTACGAGGCTTGAGACGCCTTTTATCAGCATTTGAGTCTCGCTGATCAGAGAAACTTATCCTACTATCAATGTCTTTGTGATAACACACAAAATGGAATCGTCAGCAAAGATTATGGCACAATCTTAGGTGTGTTGAGGCAATGTTTTTCAAGAAAATATTTTTGACACGGCAGTGGTAACCCAGTTCCTTGGAGGATTAAGTGGGATTGACACTAGCAGGTCTGGTTTGGGAATGTAACCTTATATCATGGGTAGGTCCTCACCTCTTTTTGCCCAAATCCAAAAAGAGCAATCTAATAGAAAAAAATATAAAAACAAAAAAGAGAGCGTTAGCATTTCTGTGCACCAGAATGCTTGCATGTACAGTTGTACTGATTTGTAGCCTGGTGATCAGAGGGGTGGGGGGTGCTACACAAACTTAAATACTGGACTACCAATTTATTATTAATGATATTTTTCTTGAGCTGAATAAGGCACCCTTTAGTTAACAGCAGTGCTAGAATCAGCTCAGGATCTCATGTGCCACCTGGACTAGCGAGCCCAGGATAGCTGCCCCTTTTGCCTTTGCCTATATGTTAAAAGCAGCCCTCCAAAAGTAATTTTATCCAAGACTTTTCTGTGCCCATGGCTTCAGTGATAAGACAGAGGGACTGCAGTAGTAGCTCACTAACTTGGGGATTAAGTGTAATTAGCACTAGCAGGACTGGTTTGTTAATAAAACCTTATATAATGGGTGATTCATCACCCCTTTTTTCCAAGCACAAAAAGGCAAGCAAATATCAAATATAAAAAAAAAAAATGGAGAGGGTTATTGACTTTTGTGCACCAGAAAGCTTGTATGTACTGATTTGTGGGGAGTGCTTTTTTGGTTGTACTTTTCCTGACCTGAATAAGGCCAGGAAACAGTAGGCTAGAATCAACTCTGGATTTCTTGTGCCACCAGGACCAGTGAGCCCATTATAGGTGCCCCTTTTTCCCAACTGTATAAAGCAGCTCTTCAAACAGGTGTTCTTTGAGGCTGGGCTCACACCATTGCGAATGGGATGCAGGTTCCCTGCATCCAATTTGCAATAGCAGGAGATTTTGACCAGCTCTCTATGGAGCCAGTTCACATATCTCCACAGCAGGTCCGGTGCGTTTTGCAGAAAAAACGCTGTGCATCTTTTTATCCGTTTCACGTCGGAATTCAGCCCAAAATTCGGGCTGAAATCGGACCTTAAACAGTGAACCAGGACGCACCAGACCCCTGCTGTGGGATGGAAGCGGGATGGTGTGAACCCAGCCTAAAGTTACCCCGTCCTGAGAAAAACACAGTGGCTGTCATTGCTGACGTTCTTCTGAAAACGCTATTTTTTTGGCATTAAAGGACAATAGTAATTTTACAGTAAAGTCCTTTAATCGGCCACTACGCTTCTTAGGATAACCCACACAAACGCTACTTCCCCAGCTTCTTACTTTCTTCTGTATCAGCTGCATCCTGCAGCTCTGCTTACTTCTCCTCAGCAGAAATTCATGTCATGTCTTTACATTGAGCCCTTATAGCTACTTATTATTTAACAAAGTTGAAAGCCTTCTGGTTAATCTCTCATAGCAAATAACAACTTGACATCTACTGTCATAACTGTTACAATTACACTCAATTTTGTGATTGTGTTGGTTGCCAAGGGAGCTGATCCTGACACACGTTTGGCTGTTGGTTTCTGCAAGGAGGTGTTTCCTAACAAGTTAGGTTAAATTAGTTGGTAGATTCTGATAAAGGCATTACACCCTTGAAATACATCAGCAGGTGATGTATGCCGCAATGTCAGCGGATACAAAGGAATACTAGTGTAGCACCCTCTAGGCTACTAGAAGTATGTATATAGGTTTTTGGCAGAGTAGGTAAGTTTAGGCAGGTCTGGCTGGCAGCCAGGCCTGTTTGTTTTGATCTGGGCTGGGAGTGGCTCAGGGTAGTGCTGGGCGACTCACAGGCAGCATCACCAGGACCTCCTACTTCTTTCCAGAACATTCTAGTGTTTTCTGGAAAGAGAGGTGGAGAGGGGAGGTGAATCTGGATTGGCAGGGAGTAGGCCTCCTTAAATACCCAGGGTCAGCCCAGCTGAGGGAGGAGTTGTTCAGGTGGAAGTTGGAGATGGAGTGCTAGGCTGTCTGTGGCCATGGAGGGAGCCCCCCAGTCTGGGGGGTGACTTTGGGCCTGCGCTTGTGTGCAGACGGGACCCTCCTACAACACACAGAGGTGCCCTGGCCAAGAGGAGCAATGAGAGGACAGCGGGAGAGAGCGCTGCCAGGCAAGTCTCCAAGGAGGAACAACAGGTCGCAGCCAGGAGGGCTGGTGAGTGAAGCACAGTAGAGAGGACTGGGTAGACACACCTGAGAGGACTGATAGAGAGCAGTCTGAGATGTGTGTAGAACCAGAAGAGAGGACTGGGTAGGCATGCCTGAGAAGACTGTGAGATTGCAGTCTGAGATGGGTGCAGAATGAGGTAAGTGAACTGTGGAAACATGGGCAGTGGAGAGAGACAGCTGCAGCCATGAGGGCTGGCAGGGCCTGAAGATAAGGGTACTGGGCTCAGTAGCCACATGGACAGCTAGCACTAAATAACTACCTTATTTTTATTGCTACACTAAAAGGGGCCCACGGTCTCTGCCTGCAAAGGGCATATACCTTAGGCCTGGTTGAGTCAGTTCCGGCTTACAAATCAGTGCTAGCTGGTCCTGGGAATACAAGCAAGTGAAGTGCTGGAGGTATTGAGGAGTAATAGTCTGCAAGCAAGTGTTGTGCTGGAGTGAAGACTGGAGTGTATATACAGAGAGTGTATATAGTTTGTCCCATGTAAATGGGAATTCAATCAACTGGACATCCCATATACCCTTACCCTATCCAAGTTCACCCCCCCCAATAAAAATACAAAACAAAGTGCATGGACTGTTTTCTGTCTAAGAGTGACTGGAAATTGTGTGCCTGGTTGGGCAGTGTGACAGGTGGACTACAATACTCAGCAGCCCTCACGAGGGTACCGCTACACTTTTTTGGAAGACTCACCATACTTCTTTTTGGGACATCAATATTTTCTATTTGGAGATTTACTGTAGATATCTACAATCATTGTGAGTGTTACTTGAATCTATATTTATTAAACTTTCCTTATATACTTCCCAAGGCCAGTGTGATCTGACGTACCTTTATTCATGACATGCTTACTTTATATGAGAAGGGAAAGTATGAGCATGAATGGATCCTAGCAAATGTGAAAGCACTGCTCATATTTCAAATATCTGTTCCCATGCAGGCATCCTTTCAACAGATCTGGATGTTCTCCCCATATGTTCTGATGGTGGTGGGTCTATCAACTTGAAGCTTCTTCTGTCTGGGTTTAGAAATTACTTATACTGTAGGTTTATGTGTACTCACCAATCACACACAGCAGAAGAAGCTATAGGACAATGGGACAGGTAGGTGCTGGTTGTAAGATTTCTCACTTACAAAGAGAAAGCATTTAATTTCAGTCCAATGTGACAATGCAAGAAGAGGTATAGATATATAATACTTATAAAAGTGTGAAAAATGTTCCAACCGTAAACTGATAATATGAATGTGCTCTTATCATATTGGACCTGCTGACGATTTGGACTGAGCATCATGGGTGACGGAGATCTGCAATGACTGAATTGCCAACAGTTGCCCATCCCTGGCTTACACAGTCATTTTCCTCCAGTGGGAGCTATGCTTTCTGGAATGCATTCTGAGCTTTTGCTGGTAGAGGCTTGCCACTGATGCTACTAAAACAAACCGGGAAGACAAAATTAACATCAAGTCTTCACTTGCTCCCAGTACAGGGTGCGCTAGCAACTGTCATCAGCCTTGTGGCGATATTTTTTCTGATGTGTCTGGTGTATTGCATTAAAGTGCAAACCTTGTTAATCAGGGAGGAGGCAGTAGCTTAACTGACAATCTGAATAATGCACTTTCTTCCAACAGTTGTGAGTGTATTGTTTGTTTTCAGCATAGGATGTGAATTCTAACATACCTGAGCTTACATAACTATTGAAGCAACAGTAAAAAAAGAAAAGTGAAAAGTGTGAAAGTACAGGAGGGGATTCAGCAGCTTGTGAACTCACTAAAATAAATTAGTAAGCATAGAGCTATATGTATTAAAGGCATGCATTATTAACCAACCGGTCATGTAGGCAGATAAGCTTAAAGTGACACTAAAGGTTCGTGTTTTTTTTTTAAAATAACAAACATGTCATACTTACCTCCACTGTGCAGTTCGTTTTGCACAGAGTGGTCCTGATCCTCCCGTTTTGGGGTCCCACGGCGGCTCTCGCGGCTTCTCCCCACATTAGATATACTCCTCTGGGAAACTCTGTCCCGAGGGGGTTACCTTGCGGGTGCGCTCCTGAGTCATTCATTCTGCATCCATAGCCGCCGAATGTATGACTCGGCCTCGCCCCCCGGCGCTTGCGTCATGCGCTGCTATCAATCTATCCAATCAAGAGCTTGGAAGCCATGGAGAGAGCGATGGCGGGAATGCGCTCACGAAAATTTGTGGCTCAGGTAAGTAACACAGGGGGGGCTGGGGGGCCGGACTGCAAGGTGTTTTGTCACCTTAATGCATAGAATGCATTAGAGCAGGTAGCAATATAACAGCCAGCAGCCATCGCTGACTGTTTGTCCCAAACTGATCAAGGTCAAGGTCTAAATGGGGGAGTGCCATCACTCAGGGTCACCAGTCCAAGTTATCTTCTTTGTACCAGCTTAGGAGCAAATGCCCACATCACTGGGAGATACAGCATGTTTTTTTTTGTTTTTTTTTGTTTTTTTAATGAAATCCTTAAAAACAGAAGATCTAGTGATTATGGCTGTATAAATATACAGTTATAAAAAAGAAAACCATATGTGTTCAGGATAGAAAGAAAGGCATCTGGCAGTGGCATTACTTCCCACAATACATGTACAATCTTGTTAGACTAAAGAAAAGGGATTTCCCAGAACAATGCACAATGAAAAAAAAAAATCACATGGGTAAATTATCCCATATAAATACACAGAAAAAATGATAACCTTTAATTAAAGAGCATTAGCATTAAAAGGTGTCTGCAAAGTATCCTGCAGTCTTTTTTTAAATTTGCCTCTCACAGACCTAGGGTAAATGTACAGACAATAGTCTTTCATGGCTTTTGCACAAAAATTAAGCAAGAAACTTAAACTGTTACTAAACCCAGGACCCTGCATTCACTATATCTTGTCTCCCACAGTACACATGTAGCATTACCCCCGTAGGAGCTGCTGGTTAGTTTTGGGTTTTGCACGTTACCTCTTCCGCTTCGTTGTCCGGGTAGGAAAGTCTGTAGTAATGCAATGTCCACACAGATGTAAAACCTTCAACAGTCAGGCTTTATTTTCTTATGCAGTAAACGTTGAGAAAGTAGAAGGTATAGAAGAGCAAGAGAAGGTTCAGGCACTCGCCACATAAATCACAAAAGGTATCATCACTCACCACTCTCAATGTTAGAGTGGGTATTGGTCACCCAGGTAGTCCCCTCTCACATGGCCTAGCAGCCGGGATGACACACGAATCAGCAACAGGGCAGTCTCTGCCACAGACTGCCCAAGATGAATTGGGTCCCTGCCACAGACCTGTTAAAGGGAACAAATGGATAGTCCAGGAATCCTCTGCCACAGGATTTCAATGTCCCAAACTTCCAGCCATACAGTTAAAGAGCCTTTAAGCCAATCCGGCAAACTGCAGGGCTTGTAGTATAATGGATCCCTCCTCAATAAAGTTGCCAGGCCTCACCCAAGACATCAGCACTTTGCCGGTCTCCTCCAGGGCAGGTCCTCCCCTGGTCTCCTTCACCAAGACAGCTTCCTCCCCATTTGGATGGACATCTTGGGATCCCTTTTCAGTTTGCAGGCCCCAGCCAGACTAGCTGGGCCTACTAGACAGCGATGCAGCCTCGGGCCAACGTGGCCCGAGACCAGAACCACACACACACACCTCGAGCCCGGAGGGCCGCAAGGCGGAAAATGGACCCCAATCAAAGGCGTCTGCCCCTTAAGTATCCCCTCCCAGCAGGCACAGCGGGTTCACCACTCCCACCGTACCACTGCCGAGAAGGGCCACTCAATGCACCATGGTTTGCCCGTGTTCTAACAGGTGCCTGAGGTGGTAACGCCACCTACAGGCGAAAAGGGAAATTACTATCAGGCAAACCACAACTAGAACAGAGGCAAATTTCAATGTAATTCAACCGCCTGAGCCCAACTACTGGCTCAGACATCCCTCTATATTTTAAATTGCGTCCTAACCTTTTGGGGAGGGCGCTACATACACCCCCCCTCTACAAAAACACACTGTCCCCAGTGGCTGAAAAGAAAACAAAAACCTCAAGCCTGAGGTTTTGGGGACTGAACCAAAAAAAAACAGGGAAGGGGAGAGAAAAAAAAAGAGATACACAGTATACAATTAAAGGGAATGGTATAACTTTCCATTTATGACATCTAGATATATTACACATTATATATATACACTACCACCCATCACTACCTGTCTAATCCCACCCCATTCTCCGATGGTCTTGACAGCAGATCCAGCACCTAAGAGAAAACAACATACATAGCAAACACATAATCCTAAAATATCAGACATATGTACACAGAAGCAGAACCGTATTCCCGTGAGAATGCAGCTTTCCTTCTTTAAGTTTTAATTGCTGTGTCAGCAATAAAAGTATTTCCCTAATCTGGCAAACTACTGCCACCTAGTGTCAGAGGCATCACAATGTCCTTTCTGCGCAGGGGCTGAAAAATAAAACATACAAAGAACCAATGTTGAACACAGCGTTTCTCAGCAGCCCTACGCTATCTAGCTAACCCCCAAAGTTCAGTTAGAGGGAAGAGGAAGAAAAACTGTCCTTCAGAGATATTAAAAACGTTCTCTGTCCTTTATCTTCCTTTACAGAGCAACAAATGTTTTAGGGCTGAGAACAAAGTCACTTTGCAGAACATTCTCCAGTCAAGTTTCTATGTAAATTGTCACAGGTAGAAACTAGGATCAGGTAGACTCAGGCCTCGTACACACGGCCGAGATTCTCGTCGAAAAAAACATGTCGTTTTTTTCGACGAGATTCTTGGACAAGAAAATTGTCCCGGCCGAGTGTACACACGCTCGATTCAAAGAACCCGCGGTTCTTTGAATGGAGCGTACGCGGTGACGTCATCGACTACGACGAGCATGCGCTCGTCACATTCGATGCCGTCGCCGCCATCTTGGTATACCCTACGTATGCCTAGGAAGCTACCGCGCATGCGTCGAATTCATTTCGAACATGCGCGGGCTTCCGGGAGGACAGGTAAGTGTACACACACTCACTTTTCTCGTCGAGAAACATGCCGACCAGAATCTCGACGAGAAAATAGAGAGCAGGTTCTCTATTTTCTCGTCGAGGTTACTTGTCGGTTTTCTCGACGAGAAACCATACACACAAACGAGTTTCTCGGCAAGACATCTCTGCCAGCAAGTTTCTTGCTGGTTCTTGCCGAGAAACTCGGTCGTGTGTACGAGGCCTTACAGATTTCCTCTGTTTGTTCAGGGTGGTGATAAAAGTAGGATTTTTAAAACAGCTTACCTGTAAAATCCTTTTCTTGGAGTACATCACGGGACACAGAGCAGCATAGTCATTACTATGTGGGTTATATAGAATTACCTTCAGGTGCTGGCACTGGCAACTTCCAAAACAGGAAGTACCCTCCCCTATATAAGCCCCTCCCATCCGGGAGTACCTCAGTTTTGTAGCAAAGCAATACGTGTCCCCAAAAGAGGGGTGGGAGCTCTGTGTCCCGTGATGTACTCCAAGAAAAGGATTTTACAGGTAAGCTGTTTTAAAAATCCTACTTTCTTGTTCATACATCACGGGACACAGAGCAGCATAGTCATTACTATGTGGGACGTCCCAAAGCAATGCCAAATGAGGGGGGGGATACACCATACATAAGCTGGGCGCCATCAGGCATGAGGATCTTTTGCGGCCTGCAACACACTGCGCCCAAAGGCGACATCCTCCTGACTTCTAACGTCCACCTGGTAGAACCTAGTAAACGTGTGTACTGAAGACCATGTTGCGGCCTTACAAATTTGAGCCAGGGAGGCCTGGTGATGCACTGCCCATGAAGTTCCAACTGCTCTCGTGGAGTGCGCCCTAACTTTGAACGGAGGCGGTCTACTTCTCAAGCCATAGGCTTGTATTATGACCTGTCGAATCCACTTGGCTAAAGTAGATTTTGATGCTGCCTGACCCTTTCTGGGGCCTTCCGGAAGAACAACAAGGAATCCGTTCTACGAATCTGAGCAGTGGCTTTTAGATAAGCTTTAACTGCTCTTACTACATCCAAAGAATGCAATAACTTTTCCTCTACCGAGCTTGGTTTGGGGAAAAAAGAAGGAAGAACCACATCCTGGTTCAAGTGAAACCTCGATACCACCTTAGGAAGAAAGGCTGGGTGAGGGCGTAATACTACTCTGTCCTTATGGATAACCAGATATGGCTCTTTACAGGACATGGCGGCTAATTCCGACACTCTTCTAGCCGAGCATATGGCTACTAAAAATATCAATTTTCTGGTGAGTAGAACCAAGGAAATGTGCCGCAAAGGTTCAAACGGCTGCTTCTGCAGAACCGACAGAACCAAATTTAGATCCCATGGGCATATGGGAGCTTTAATCGGTGGAATAATACGAGTCACCCCTTGCATAAAGGATTTGACAAGTGAATGCATAGCCAGGGGCCTTTGAAATAGTATTGATAAGGCCGAAACCTGGCCCTTGATAGTACTTAAGGCAAACTTCCTGTCTACAGCCCACTGCAGGAAGTCCAGAATTCTGCCTATAACGTACTTACGTGGATGCCATTTTCTGGCCTCGCACAAAGTGATGTATGCCTTCCAAACTCTATAGTAGATCTGCCTGGATACAGGCTTCCTGGCATTGATTATAGTTGATACCACAGAGTTAGAGAGACCTCTCTTCTTTAGGATGTGGGATTCAATAGCCAGGCCGTTAAACTTAGAGTTAGTAAGGAAGGGTGGTATATCGGTCCTTGCGAAAGCAGGTCCGGACGACGTGGAAGGGTCCAAGGACTCCCCACAGACATTTTGATGATCTCCGCGTACCAGGCCCTTCGGGGCCACGCTGGAGCCACCAGGATCACCGGCTTCTTCTCCAACCTGACTCTGCGAAGGAGTCGAGACAACAATTGTAGCGGAGGGAATGCATATATCAGTCTGAACTGATCCCAAGGGAACACCAGAGCATCCGAGCCGCAAGCGAGGGGGTCCCTTGTCCGGGAGACAAATCTGTCCACCTTTGCGTTGAATCTGGATGCAAGCAGATCTACATCCGGTGTTCCCCACCGCTGACATATTGCTCGGAAGACCTCGGGATGAAGGGACCATTCCCCTGGGCATAACTGTTGGCGACTCAGAAAGTCCGCCTTCCAATTCTCCACCCCTGGAATGAAGAAAGCTGATATACATGGGACATGCTTTTCTGCCCATTCCAGGATGTGGCTTACTTCCCTCTGGGCTGCACGACTCCTGGTGCCTCCCTGATGATTGATATATGCCACTGCTGTGGCATTGTCTGATTGAATTCTGACAGGGGACCCTTGGAGTCTGGATGTCCAGGCTACTAGGGCATACCGGGCTGCTCGTATCTCTAAGAGATTGATGGGCAGGGTTTTTACTACATTTGACCATCTGCCCTGGAGAGACCATTGCTCCAGTACTGCCCCCCAGCCTATAAGGCTGGCATCTGTAGTGACCACCTTCCAAGATATCGGACTGAAGGGTTTTCCCTTCTGGAGATTCTGGGGGATCAACCACCAGCAGAGACTCTTCCGAACGGAAGGGGACAAAGCCATCGGGAAGTCTAGAGCCTGAACTTTTCCGTTCCAGGCTGACAATATGGCCCTCTGTAAATTCCTTGAGTGGAATTGGGCGTATGGCACAGCTTCGAATGATGCTACCATCTTTCCTAGCAGCCTCATGCACAGGCGTATGGACGGCTGTCTTTTTGCACAAAGCAGACGGACCAAGCCCCTCAAAGAGGATACCTTGTCTAGAGGTAAGAAAATCTTCCTCTGGTCTGAATCCAGCCGTAGCCCTAGATATACCAGGTTTTTCACTGGCTGTAGGGCTGACTTGTCCAGGTTGATGACCCAACCGTGAGATTCTAGATACTTGATTGTATCGACAATTACCACTTCTAGCTTGGCAACTGAGTGGTCCATCAACAACAGGTCGTCTAGGTATGCCATTATCGTTACACCTCGTGTTCTTAGATCGGCCAACAGTGGGGCCAGAATTTTTGTGAACACTCGTGGTGCTGTGGCCAGACCGAATGGTAAGGCTCTGAACTGAAAATGGCGCCCTTCTACTGCAAAGCGTAGAAATTTTTGATGACCTGGAAAGATGGGAACATGCAAGTAAGCATCTTTGATGTCGATCGAGGCTAACCATGCCTCCCCTTGTAGGGCAGCGGTGACCGATCGGATCGACTCCATCCGGAAAGACCGGACGTTTAGAAATTTGTTTAGACTCTTTAGGTCCAATATGGGTCTTATGTCCCCGTTTGGCTTCGGGACTGTGAAAAGGTTTGAGTAGAAACCCAACCCCCACTCTTCCATAGGAACCTCCATAATTACTCCTTGGAGCAATAGTTGTTCTAACGCCAATAGGAGAGACCCTCTTTTCCGAGGGTCTCTTGGCATGCCTGACCACATAAAATGGGAAGGAGGAGACTCTTTTAACTCCAACTTGTATCCCAGAGTTACTGCGGAGAGCACCCATCTGTCTTTGATCGTCTCCCGCCAGGTCTCTGCGAACAACTGAAATCTTCCCCCCACCCGTTTGAGTGGGGGCAGCCCTTCATAGGCTTGACTTGGAGGCTGGTTTAGTACCCCTTCGGATCCAGGGTTTCTCATTACCCTGTGACTGTCCCTGATTTTTACCCCCTGAGTTTGACCGAGGAGGCCGTCGGAACTGCTTAGTAGCAGACGTCGCAGGGATAGGAGAGGTAGTCCTCTTAAAAGATGGACCCCTAGACCTCTTCTTACTCGGTAAGAGAGTACTTTTACCACTGGAAATCTTCTGGATATACTTATCCAGGTCCTCGCCAAAAAGGCGTTCCCCATGAAATGGGAAGCTAACTAAGAGCTTCTTACAGGGAGCTTCAGCAGACCAGTTTTTGAGCCACAGAAGCCTACGCATATGTACCAAAGACAGCGTGAGGCGGGAGGCCTGATGGATAGAATCCTTGATGGCGTCAACCGCAAAGCATAATGCTCTAGGCAGATCAGCCAGAGCCTGGGCCTGCTGGTCTGGCAAATCCCTCAGGACCATTTTCATTTGATCCTTTAAAGCTTGGCAGACCCCAATAGCTGCCACTGCTGGCTGTGTAACAGCCCCTGCTGTGGAAAAAGCAGATTTTAATAAAGATTCCAATTTTTTATCCACTGGATCTTTGAACATTTGAACATTATCTACTGGACATGTCAGTGATTTGTTCACAGAAGAGATGGCTGCATCCACCGTAGGAACATTCCATCTCTGGGTGAACATTTCCTCCATGGGATAGATCACCGGAAATTTTTTAGGCGGAACAAATAGTTTATCAGGATGTTCCCAGTCCTGGTATATAAGTCCTTCCAATAATGGATGTATTGGAAAGGAGCAATTAACCTGGGGAGCTTTTAGCGACCCCAATGAGGAGACAGCAGTAGTTGATGCTTCAACAAGAGGCATTTTAAATGCAGATCGAACCATGTCAGTTAGGTTCTGGACCCACAATCTTTCAGTCTGTGATGCTGAAAATGGTTCATCTACTGTCGATTCCTCAAAAACAGAGTTAACCTCCTGATCCCCTTCAGGTAGGTCGGTCCCTTCCTGGGACTGTTGCTCTGCCAACAGGCACTCTAATGGAGGTGATGGAGATCTGGCGCGCTTTCTTTCCTGTAGAGAAGAAGCGATCAATGCTGCCAATCTCTGCTCCAATCCCTCCAGAGTTGAGGAAAAAACCTCCTCTGTTAAATATGCAGGAGCAGGTGGACTGAGGACAGCCGCAGTACCTGGCACTCCCGGGGGTTCCTTATGGTTATTAACCTCTGATTTCTCAGGGGAGGAGGGTGCAGATGACTGCTCCAGATCCTCAGAGCCCGATGGAGACCCCCTACACTTCCTGAGAGGTATATCTCGGAGTTTTTTAGGCGGCATATTCCTTAGTTCAAAGCTGAGGTATTCCAGCCGCAATACACCCCTTACTGAAATAGTCTAATGCAATTTTGCTGCTATGTACATCAGTGGGTGTCTACTAATGCGTCTTTCTGGGGATGCCTGTATCAACCGCCCGCTGTAAGCCCCTATACCATGCTACCAGCTCCTTTTCATGCTCTGTGTCCATAGCAAGCAGCGTGGAACTGAGTCCTTTTATCTTGCTGAGACGCCCGCACATGCGCAGAAGCGCTGGGCGCACAGAGCGCGTCATCCGCCAGGCTCCGCCCCCTTTTTTGAAGCAAAATTTTATAAAAGAAAGCGTGTGTGCGCGCGCGCGTGCACGCTCTTGGCGCCATGTAGGGAGAGGAGCCAGGGTCCCTGTTTCACCAGGACTCGGGGATGGAAGGAAACTACTTGGCAGCATGACAGAGGAATGCAGCTTCCCTGATAGAGAGCTCATTCATCTGCCTGGACTTTCACCATGGAAGTAATAGTCCCAAGAAAAAAAGACGTTCCACAGCGGCCTCTAGTGGACAAACACAGGTACCGCACTTTTGTCTTTTTTTTTTTTTTTCTTTTTTTTTAAAACCTCCTTTATGAAAAAACATTTCCAGGTTTACAGTTTTTAAAACTTCCTTTATGAAAAAACATTTCTAGGATTTCTTAGGCATATACAGCTATTAGCAGGAATACCTTTTAGGTAACAGGCAGAAAGACATATTAGGCTTGGAGGTCCCCTCAATAGAACCAAGTTCCTGAGGGGCCCCCACTTACCTTTTCCCCGCCGCAGGACTTTGTTTGGTCCACAGAAGCCCAAACTTCACCTTTCACGGCAGGCATTGTACTAGACCTTCAGGGACCGGGTTCCCAAGGATTCCACTCCCCTGGACCTGTATAGCACCCTGCACAGATAGCCTCTTGGTTTTGGGTATGACCAGAGCTCTGGATCCCAGGGTCCAGCCTTCCTAAGAGAGGCATTACAGGCAAAACCTTGCTCTTCTCTGCAAGGCCCGGGTACCGACCGTTTAGCTATGAAGCTTTTTTTGGTCGGATCCGGAATAGCTTGCTAAGGCCCAGAGAACCTGTACACAAGCCCAGATGAATACATGTTAACCTTGGCCAACACCTTAGACACTGGCAAAAAACTGAGGTACTCCCGGATGGGAGGGGCTTATATAGGGGAGGGTACTTCCTGTTTTGGAAGTTGCCAGTGCCAGCACCTGAAGGTAATTCTATATAACCCACATAGTAATGACTATGCTGCTCTGTGTCCCGTGATGTATGAACAAGAAATACACGGCATCCTCCCTTCCTGGACAGCGGAGAACAACCCGATCGGCGTGGATGTGCCGGCCGTAACTCCAAATCCGTTGGCGTGCATGAAACTCCTCTGTAATAATGAAAAGTTCTCGCTTGCTGAGGGGGTCTGGATTTGCCAAGTGATCCCAAACGGCCTCATCATACCACTGTTCCCTAATGTCCTCAATCTCTTGCATTACATCCCGTGGTACATTGGGGAATTCAAGACCATATTTCTTGCTCACCCGGTTCATCAACAGTCTCTGTAACCAAGCAATTTTTGACAATGACTAACGTTCTCCCATTCCAGGCAACACACATGAGCCTGGAGACCTCTTTGCTCCTGACTTAACGGGTTTGTGGTGTACTTCTTTGTTAGCCGCCAAAGTCCATCGAACATCACCCAAAACCCTCATTCAGGGTGATGTCCCCTTACAGTTTTCGGCTGTCCACTCCTTGTAACTGCAGGTAGGAGTAACAGCCGTACGTTGGCTCTGCAACAACTCCTGGGCCATGTCCTTTGTCACACCCCCGGGAGCACAGGGTATGAATTTCTTCCCCTGGCCCGGTAAATTAACAAAAACAGTTCCAGTCACTTTGCCCCCCGCCTCCTTACCGGTTCTTGGCGTGGACTTTCCAGAGACCTCAACGCTCACGAGGTCCGGTTCCGGCAGGCGCTGGGGTAGGCCTCGACCGCAGCCGCGGGAGGCCTTAATGTAGCCCACCTTCCGTTTTGCGGGCGGGATGGAGACACAGGTAGTGGCGGTGGCAGCGTCCACTGCGAAGTCCGCCGGTGGCTCCGTAGTGCTGGCGACTTCTACTCCGGATTCGCTGGCTACAGTAGATGCAGGGTGCGCGGACTGTACCGCGGGGGCGAAGGCAACCTCCTCAAGAGTAACGGTGCCTGTGATCCAGTCCACCCGATAAGCGCGGGGTGGTACGGTGGGTTGTTCCACTTCATAAAGAAATTCCCTGCAGGACAGGCATCTACCAAAGGGGCTCAACTGCACGGCCAGTCCGTTACATCCAGGGCTTCAGTCGGATCCCCGTATCTGTAAGCGGGGCTCAAAATCTGAGCAATGTCCATAGTAGTAGGCATATGAAGCATCCTGGGTCCTGACATGGCTGGGGCCCATAAAACCGAAGACATGCTGCTCCTCTTGCTCGATCCAACAATCTCTGCCCTTGGCGCCAAATGCACCCACGTGTAGCACGCAGGTGGCGGGGACTCCTCCCACTTAGTTCTTTTTTGCACGTAGCTCGGGGGCTTTCTTCTTTTCAGCCCCGCCCACGAACTACGCAGCTAACAGAGCGATCTGTGCCCCTTGACCCCTTCTTCTCTCGTTAAAAGCACAGTCCAACACTTTCTCAATGGCAGACTTTCCAAAAAGCAAAAGAACAGTAATCCAGTTGTCAGAGGCAACGGCAAATATCCCGGACGAACCCCCACGTGTAGCATTACCCCCGTAGGAGCTGCTGGTTAGTTTTGGGTTTTCCAAGTTACCTCATTAGCTTCGTTGTCCAGGTAGAATAGTCTGTAGTAATGCAATGTCCACACAGATGTAAAACCTTCAACAGTCAGGCTTTATTTTCTTATGCAGTAAACGTTGAGAAAGTAGAAGGTATAGAAGAGCAGGGGAAGGTTCAGGCACTCGCCACATAAATCACAAAGGTATCAGTTCAAAGTCACTCACCACTCTCAATGTTAGAGTGGGTATTGGTCACCCGGATAGTCCCCTCTCACATGGCCTAGCAGCCGGGATGACACACGAATCAGCAACAGGGCAGTCTCTGCCACAGACTGCCCAAGATGAATTGGGTCTCTGCCACAGACCTGTTATAGTGAACAAATGGATAGTCCAGGAATCCTCTGCCACAGGATTTCAATGTCCCAAACTTCCAGCCATACAGTTAAAGAGCCTTTAAGCCAATCCGGCAAACTGCAGGGCTTGTAGTATAATGGATCCCTCCTCAATAAAGTTATCGGGCCTCACCCAAGACGTCAGTACTTTGGGCAGGTCCAGGGCAGGTCCTCCCCCGGTCTCCTTCATCATGACAGCTTCCTCCCCATTTGGATGGACAGCTTGGGATCCCTTCTCAGTTTGCAAGCCCCAACCAGACTAGCTGGACCTACTAGACAACGATGCAGCCTCAGGCCAACGTGGCCCGAGACCAGAACCACACACACACACCTCGACCCCGGAGGGCCGCGAGGCGGAAAACGGACCCCAATCAATGGCGTCTGCCCCTTAAGTATCCCCTCCCAGCAGGCACAGCGTGTTCACCACTCCCACCATACCGCTGCCGAGAAGGGCCACTCAATGCACCATGGATTGCCCGTGTTCCAACAGGTGCCTGAGGTGGTAACGCCACCTACAGGCAAAATGGGAAATTACTATCAGGCAAACCACAACCATAACAGAGGCGAATTTCAATGTAATTCAACCGCCTGAGCCCAACTACTGGCTCAGACATCCCTCTATTTTAAATAGCATCCCAACCTTTTGGGGAGGGCGCTACACACAGAATATGGAAATGCAATTATTCTAATAAATATAAACTGCTGAATACCAAAGCAGAACTCCAGACAATATAGAAAGATACAATTAGTAGCCAATTAAAAAATAAAACAATACCACCCAGTTTTACTGCAATACCTACCTTAAGGCTGGATTCACACCTATGCATTTTTAGTGCTTTTTGCATTTTCTAGATTTGCACTACAGAACGTGTTCCATAGGAAACCACGTTAAATGGACTGTAGTCCAACCTGCAAAATGCAAAAAGCACTAAAAATGCATAGGTGTGAATCCAGCCTTATTACAGAGGTTTGTCTGCTGTATGTTTTTCTACCAATAGATGTCTTCAGCTTGATGACCAGCATCATTCATCCAACTTCCTCTGAGCTCGGGTATCCTGGATCTGCCCCAGTCTGTGACTGGACAGTGAAAGGTGAAGCAGCACAGTAATGAGCTGTCACTCTGTTTTCTCCTCCTAATAGCATGCCCCTTGTCAGCATTTTTTGTAATTATTTTATTTTATTTTATTTTCAAAAATGCAGTTTACAGTCAGAAAAAAAAAAAGGAGAAATGGGCATATTCAAATAATGGTGAGGTCTCATGAAAACGTCCAAATGCCGACAGGCCTAGTATAACATGGGATGAATGGGTATATAAAACAGCACGGGTTCAAAAACAGCCCATGTATGGCATATATAGCTATGACATTAGAAACCTAGAGCAAAGAATCAAATGCCAACAACTCTGCAACTATTTATACAAGAAAAATGTACCGGGAAGCCTTGCACCCTGGTGGCCAGTATGACCCAGGAGGGGTATATTAAGACAAAAATGGTGCATGTAAAAAATCAGGTGTGATAGATTACCCAGGACTAACCCTTGTCAGCATTTGAACTGTTTGGCTCCATGTACTGCTTCCTTTGTCACAATCCAACTCTGCTATACAGGGACTGCAAGAAGCTGATGCTAAGTTAAATGTAGATAACTACACTGCTTTCTTGCATTAAAAAAAAAATACACTCAAAGCGAAGTTCCAGCCGTTTCTGTGTTTATTAAAAGTCAGCAGTTACAAAAAATGCTCAGCAATACGGCCACCCGAAGCCTCATTTCTCTCCCTCCCCTCTCCACGGTGCCGGCATCACTACTGCGGGCACCCGGCTGTGACAGCTTGTAAGTCGTGATGCACATCCTGAAAGGCCAGGCAATATTCTGGGACCTGTGACGTGTCCCAGAAGATTGCAGGGAGGGGCCACCTAGGCGGCCCGAGCGGAAGTGGGAGCAGGGTGCCTGTCAAAACTAGGTATCCGCACCCCACCCCTTCAAAAAAATTACATGCCAATGTGGCAATAAAGTATTCATTGATACAGATTTACATTCATGTTTATCTATCTATCTATCTAGAGTTCAGCTTTAAAGTGGTTATAAACCCACTTTTTAAACAAAGACCTACAGGTAAGCCTAGATTAAGGCTTACCTGTAGGTGCATGAAATATCTCCTTAACCTACACGGTTAAGGAGATATTTGTATGTAAATGCGGCGACGCTGACGTCGCCCCATTCACAAATTCGGCTAGGTCGCAACATTCGACGACGTAGCCGAATTTGACAGCTCACGCGCGCATGCGCGGAGTCACGTCTTCGCCGCTCCGGCCAATCACAGCGCCGGAGCGGCGCTGTGATTGGCTGCAGCGGCGATACCCGGAAGTAACATTCCGGCTATCGCCGCAGCGATGGATGCGGCTAGAGGAGGGACACGGACGACTTCAGGGGCCCCGATCGAAGGTAAGTGGTACATAATGAGCTAGTATGCTAGTCATACTAGCTCATTATAGCTTTGTCTTGCAGGTTAGGAAAAAAAAAAAAAAAAACGACAAAAGGGTTTACAACCACTTTAAGACCTTGAATAACTAAAGTGCAATACATGTGTAGCGGGCATGCACTTTCCCTGTGTATTTAAAACTGGCAGAGACACCAGTAATGTGCAGTTCCCTGCAGCTCAGCGGGTGGCGCTGTCGCTTTGGGCTGGGGTTGAACCATTGCTGTGTGCTGTACCCCTTTTTGTTCTCCCTCGGGAGTGGTATGGTGGGGCGGGGAACCCGCCGTGCTTGCTGGGAGAGTGTATAAAGGGGCCGGCCATCTTTGTTCAGGGGGAGAGTCCCAGGCACCTTCAGCCTGAGCGCGGTGGTTCGTGTCGGTCCTCTAGGCGGCCTAGGCCTGGAGGACGTTCGGAGGTCGTGTTCCATCCCAGGCACCTTTAGCCTGGGGTGAGGTATTTGAAAGGCGGTCCGGGACTGAGGGTCCCGGACTAAGGCTCCGCGAGGGAGGAACTTCCTAGGGGACCCCGGAAGTGGGTACCCGAATCCGATGGCGTAAGGGACCGGAGGGGGGACTTACCTGAAGACCTGGTGCAGCAAATTGCCAGTGACAGGTGAGCCTCCGGAGACCGCCGGGAGGGATGTCTTCCTTGATGGGGAGCAGAAACCTACTTCTGGGAAGGAAGTAAGAGAGTTCATTGTGCCTGGGCCTACTCGCATCTGCACCCCCTGTCTGTTCTGTTCATTGAGGGAGTCCAACTGTTTGTGCATTACTCTGTTATCGGAAGAATAAAGGAGTGTTGGACTTTATTGGTGTGGGGCTCATTTTCTGGCAGACATTGTTCAAGAAACCACCAGGAGGAGGCTCCAGAAGCAGAACACCCACCCGAAGGTAAAAGAGGATTGTCTCTCACTGCACATACATCTGCAGGGGAATTTGGCGTGGTGACCTTGCACTCTCTCCTTCAGAGTACCCCTAGACAAAAGCCAGAGCCAGAAGAACTGATCGAAAGAGAGAGAGAGAGAGAGAGAGAGAGAGAGAGAGTGGAGGCCGCTACACGTGGGGGCTCGGGTCCGGGATGGTGTTCGTGCTACTACGGAGTTTGAACGTGTCTGCCCGGAGGAGTTCCGAGTAGGTCGGCCATATTATTGGCCAAAGTGCATCCCTGCTCGAAGTCGTGGACATGACCCAGTGAAGGGAAAGGCCAGCGCAGAAGAGCGAGAAGAGGGGGGAGCTCAGCCGTGTGAGGGACTACACGTGGGGGCTTCTATTTGCACTGCGCCATCAGGCACACTTTCCCTGCTTAGTTCGTGGGCGTGACTCAGAAAAAAAGGAGAAGAAAAGCCCGCGAACTAGAGTGCAGAGGGGAGGAGTCCAATACGTGTGAAGGACTACACGTGGGACATTGGCGCAAAAACTTGCAGTGCGCAATGGATCAGCAGCAAGTCACCAAGTTCGGACAAACAGCGTGGGTTCCACTTCATCCTTCCACCACGTCTTTGACTACTGCTGCTCCGGTGACCGATACAGGGATTCGGCTAAAGCCAAGGGGACGATTCGCCCTGTATTCATGCATGGACGTTGAGGCCCTGGGTGCGATTTGTCCCGGCTGCTCGGGACTGGTGTGTCGTCTGAAGCCATTCGGGCGCTGCGAGGCCTGTGGAGAGTTCTTATTCGAGGTGGATTCCGTCATTGAGAAGCCAGGAACCATCTACCCTGGCCGTACCACAGGCAGCACCACTCAAGTTGGAGGAATCACTGCTTTGACAGCCATCCCTGTGCGCACTGCAGCGACCGCGGAGGAGGTCGCGAGTACTCAACGGGAGAATTCCGAGGATGCTGACTCGGTCACCACTGTCTCACAGCGTCCACCACCGAAGAGAGAGACCGACATGGTAGCCCCGACCAGCGGTTGTGGTGGACCATCTCGCCTGCCTACGCCCGGCCTGGATGGTACCGTTGAGAAGAGTTCCGGACGTCCTGCCTCTAGAAAAGGCCGAGGTAAGCCAGGCAGAGGGACTTGGTGTGTGGGCGGAGGTGTCGGGGATCCACAATCCTGTGTGTCCGTGGGAGGTGAAAATTCAGTCTCCACTACAGGCTACCTGCCCGCGGAGGAGTGTGACACTTCCGACCTAGAGTCGCTCTCCGATCTGGGAGACGATGTCGCCATAGACGAACTGTTTGCTCAAAAGGGCTGGGACAAAGTACCTCTCGCCTCGTCCCGCAGAACCAGGGACCCACCCATGTCTACAGGGGATAGTACACCCCGGGTGGAGGCACCAGCGCCTGAGAAGGGGTCCCGTCCCCAGCCTGCCCTTACATCTCCGGTACCACCTACACCCAGTACTGGGGAAAGGAGACTGTTGTTGCGGGCACCTATGCCCAGACCAGATGTGATCAAGGTCCCTCGCCACCCGGACTCAATAGTTTTGCCTGGCGAATGGGACAGAGCCACTATGCCTCCTCTGGCGAGACTACAACGCCTATTTGGCCAGAAGGTTGCTGCTGAGTATGGATGGGAGTACCCATACTTGTCCAAGGAGTTATTGTATGAAGTGGAAGTTTGCCGGGAGCGCTGGTACAATGACTTTGTGTGGACCCACCTTCAGGTTCCACACGCCCGCAGGTACCTTGCGTGTTCCTCAAAGGCCTCTAAGCGCTTTAAAGACTGTAAAGCAGAATGGATGCTGGGACGACATATCCACGCGGACAAGGTGCTGATCCGACGCAAGGAAGGGGAAGATGTTGAGTGCCATCTGGAGACCATGGACCAGCATTTGAAGCCACTTGTCCTGCCGCACCCTCAATTCTATCTATAGAAGAGAGACTCCGTTTTTGTTCTTTGCATTGCTGAACTTTCCGGGGGTTGTTGTTCTTGTTGCCCAGAGGAGTTGAAGGACTGTTCCTGTTTTGTTCTTCAATTGTCCAGCAAGTAATCATGGATAGACAAAACCCAGAGCCAGAAGAACTGATCTAAAGAGGGAGAGAGTGGGAGGCCGCTACACATGTTATCACTCATGTTTTATGTAAAATGTTTACATGGCACTGTGCTTTTCTGTTAACCCCTTTTCATACCTCCTTCTTTCTGGCTGTACCTTTCTAGATTCACTTGTAAGAGCCTGAGAGCTTGTGCCTGACATTAGTACAACTCAACTATTATTGTTGTTCGCACAATTATGCAAATATATTAAACTGGCATGATTTTGCAGACCTATCACCTAATATTGCATAAAGAAAAAAATCTTCACTGCAGTTAAAGAAAAATTAAAACCAAGCTTTTATACTGAGCCAGAGAACTCACGTTCTCTATTTCAAAGGAAACCTGTACCATACTAAATATGGCTGCCACTGCTGACCTCTTCTGAATTCAGACCCCTGTAGGCAGGTGTAGTCTATTTTCTCCACTATAGCTCAACCTCAGAGACATTGCAGTTGGAGGGGAAGTCAATAGGAACACGGTTCCTCTATGGTTTCCTGGGTCATTGGGGAAGCTATCTGATTGGATGCTGATGCCCCATGTGACTCTGGCAGCCATCTTGGGTCAGGAAAAGCCTATTTAAGGCCATAGTTCCCAGGCTTGGCGTGCATTTTGCGTGTGAATAGTGTAGGGACAGGTCGCCCGTCTGATAGTGATTAGAAGCAGGGAGAAGTTCCAGATGAGTAGGGAACGGAAAAGGACGCGCCATCCTTCCTGGACACCTCCCCATGGGCATGGACCGGTCAGGCTACATTCCACCCCTCAAGGCAGATGCTGTTGGCACACCTGAGACCTGCTCTACTACACATCGCTATTGCATTCTGTGAGTGTACCCAGTCGGGCGCCATTCTACAAGGCTTGCTGTGAACTGCTGAATTTTAAATTAAATACAAGTTCTGTTCTCTGCAACTGGACTCTGAGTATTTAATGCCGCCGCACCACGCTGCACCTCCCCACATTTAGGGGTGTCCAACCTTTTCACCTTTCTGGTCCACATTGAAAAGAGAGGAATTGTCTTTGAACACACATAAAATACACTAACAATAAGGATAGCTGATAAGCAGAAAAAGTCAGGGAGATCACAAGTGAACGACCACTGATATAGATAATGTACCTATTTGAGTAATAAAATTTCATTTATTTAGTAATATTTTTTATTACAAAAGTAAAAGAGAGCAACATAAATCTAGTGTGATATTTGACACTGTTTTTGATAAAATAACGCATCAATATCGGGTTTGATGGATTTAGTAGCAATTCTCAATGAATTCTCAAGGTGCTCATCGGATATTTTGGTTCTAATTCTGTGTTGGGCAACATGCGGCCCATGATCCTCGGGTTGGACACCTCTGCCCTAATACCAACCCTGTAAACCCAACCCCTAATCTAAAGCCAGGTACACAAGGAATGAAACTTGGCTGGTTCAGCAGGGACTGACCAAATTTCGATTTGTGTGTGGTCCTCCTTGCTTGACAGAAGCAGATAGTTAGATTGGCTTATGTCGAAAGGTCCTGCTGAAGAACCTTCTCTGATCAGCAGTCTGCTGCAGCTGATCAGTGTACTCTGACAGTGGCAAATAAACCTATGCTGTATCATACCACTAACAAAGCAGCACTCACCTTCTATATAACTAGTTCAAATTTTATACTAAATTCCCTGTAAAACACCAACTACTACACTACTCTCTTCATGGATTACATACTACATATATAATTATTGACACACTATAATTTCTCAAAATCTGTTTTATCTACTTTCATATTGTAAAGTAAGTTGATAATTTTCCAAAATTTTAAATGAGAGCTCTGTACGGAATTGTTATCTATGTGATAAAAAGCCCTGATAAACTTAACATGTGACTGGCCATTAGCTTAAAAGGTCACAACAATCAACATAACTATATCACCTGCAGGGAACAAGCTAAGCCAAGATATTAAACAGACATTCTTTGTAATTACTTAGTTAAAACAAATATTAATGATCCGAGAAAAGAATATGGTAAATATTAGCTTCAATTTGTTGCACAGACTTGCCATTGTATTTTGTTAATACTCAGAGGCTGGAGACACCAAAGCCGGCCATACACTGTTTGAAATTCAGCTGGTTCAGCAGGGACCAGCCGAATTTCATTCCATGTAAGGGCACCCTAGTTTTACAGAAATCGATCTACCCTGTCTGGTTTTTCCTGATCAATCAGTGCTGCCAGCTCTAGCTGGCAGCACTGATCAGTGAATTCTGACTTTGGGAAAGTCTCCATGCCATCAGAACACAATAGCACAGTGGGAGTGATTCCCCCATCCACCTCAAAAGTGTGTATAGCGATACCCCCAGCTAAGAGGGCTGCTGGTATATTTTGGGCCCTGTAGTGCACCGCTGTCAACCCCTGGCTATCGGCTCTACCCTCCCTTGGCACAGTTAGTAGGGGATGATAGGATTGTGTGGCCTGCAACTCACGGTGACACAATCCTATGGCAAGAACACACAGCAATAAGTTAAAACTATTTTTAACCGGCACTTCTGCTGAGTAAATGACACCAACACCAGTATACTTGACCCTTATGTGTTTACTCAAATTAGTGGGTAAGCAAAAGAACAACAGTGTACATATGATGTGCAGAGCCCTGCAATAAAACAGTATTTAAATGAGCAGACAAGTATACAGTACTATGCAACCCTAACTGTCCCCGCTGCAGCTATTCTCCCTCGTAGACAAGATGGCGCCCCGCACTGTCTACACTACCCAGTCAGGCCTGACTGAACTAAGTGAAAGTCTTGCAGAGAAATCTTCGCTAGCAAACGGTGGTGCACTTTGAAGAATAAACTGTAATCCACAAGGGTAACAGGGACACTATATCTGTCTCTGAGCAGGTGCTCTCTCACCCAACCGGACCAGTCCGTGTCCGTTTCTTCTGCTGCTGTGTCTAGGTACACAGGTCTCTCGACATCCGAGTCTTCGGTCCTCCTGGCAACGATGCAGCAACAATGGAGAGACGTCCCTCAGGTTCCTCGGTGAGAGCGGAAGGCTCTTTGGAGAAAGGCTCAGGCTTCGGGCCTAAAGTCACAGCAAACTCAGACAGGAGTTCCACTTGCTGGGCGGGCGGTGTCCAAAGAGAAAGATTTCCGCTTCCCCTTCTCTTATAAAGTCCACCCCAGCAGTCCCTGCGCGGGGCAATGCACCCTGTGTGTCTCAATGTCTACTGGGTAATGAATTTTCTGCAAGATTGAAGGGCAATACCCCGCTACATGTGGATAAGGGAATTGGGTCATTTTTTTTTTTCTTTCAACCTGCTGGCTGAACGAAAAAAAATGGTTCATGTATGGGCTGCCTAAAGGTGCCTATGCATAAACCAATTATTGGACATACATGGTAATTTTCTGACCTATCTAGACCTACTTTACTTATAACTGTACAACTAAGTATAGCCCACTCCAGCCATTTGAAATATTCACTGTTAGATGTTAGAAAATTATGTATAAAGACTGCATTGATGTAGCTTTTTAAAATACTTCTATTGGTTCAGCACTTAGGATTAATAGGGGTCTTGGGCGTCCTCAGTTCAAGGCCCAGTCAGAAAACTATCTACATGGAATCTGCATGTTGTGTCTGTGTGGCTTTTAGGTTATTTGGCTGCTGTCTAAAATTGATTGCCCTGTATGATATTCTACTGAGAGTGCCCAAGATGGCTGTCCCAACAGCAGATGGAAGTGCTATGTATATTAGTTAAAGCGATACTTAACACACACTGCCGTATTTATCGGCGTATAACATGCACTTTTTTACCCTGAAAATAGAGGGTAAACCGTGCCTGCGTGTTATACGCCGATATATATTTTTTCCCCACGGGGGGCGGGAATCGGGCAGTCCGCCCCATTGGGAGGCTGTCAGGCCGGCCGCCCCGCCTCTCCTGATCCTGGGATAGCGCCGCCATACCTTAAAAACATTAGAAAACATCACTGCCAGCCCTTCCTCCTGTGTCACTCTCAATACAATTAGAATTCTGATACCTAAAGTAATGCCGCTCTCCTCCTCCCACTCCGCCTCCTCCTCAAGTGTAGCTTTTGATTGGAGGAGGAGAGCGGTCATGTGACCATCAATGAAACAGCAGAGGAGTCACATGACCGGGTCCATGAGAGAGCAGCGTCGATCGAGGTACACAGAACAGAAGCTTTGTTTTACAATGGCAGTGACACAGGAGCGGTGTAGAAGGGGCTGGCAGTGATCTTCTCTCAACTCTAGAGTAGGCTGGCAATGCTGTCCCAGGAGACTGAGGGTCTCCTGGGAGTGCAGGGGGGGGGGACTTTATAATAAAAGGGGGCTGTGCAGTGCTGTGCAGGGGGTCTTTGTTCTGTGCAGTGCTGTGCAGGGGGTCTGTGTTCTGTTCAGTGCTGTGCATGGGGTCTGTGTTCTGTGCAGGAGGTCCGTGTGCTGTGCAGTGCTGTGCAGGGGTCCGTGTTCTGTGCAGTGCTGTGCAGGGGGTCTGTGTTCTGTGCAGGGGGTCTGTGTTCTGTGCAGTGCTGTGCAGGGGGTCTGTGTTCTGTGCAGTGCTGTGCAGGGGGTCTGTGTTCTGTGCAGGGGGTCCATGTGCTGTGCAGAGGTCCGTGTGTTGTGCTGTGCAGGGGTCCGTGTGCTGTGCAGGGGTCCATGTGTTGTGCTGTGCAGGAGTCCATGTGCTGTTCAGTGCTGTGTGGGGCTCCATGTGCTGTGCGGGGGTCCGTGTGCTGTGCGGGGGTCCGTGTGCTGTGCAGGGGGCTGTGGAAAGTTTTTTTCCTGAAACTTCCCTTTTAAAATTAGGGTGCATGTTATACGCCTGTGCGTGTTATATGCCGATAAATACGGTATTTCATTTACATTAAAGGGGTTGCAAACCTTTGATTTTTCACCTTAATGCATCAAGGTAAAAAAAAACTTCTCGCAGTCACCAGCCCCACAGCCCCCCCGTTTTACTTACCTGAGCCCCGAATTTACCTTGGCGAGGACGCGCTGTCCCTCTCTCCATGGGTCCCGGCTCTTGAATGGATAGATTGATAGCAGTGCAGCCATTGGCTCCCGCTGCTGTCAATCAAATCCAATGACGCAGGCGCCGGGTGGTGGGCCGAGTCCGGCATTCATGTCTATGGACACAAATGCTGGACTCGGGAGCGCACCTTCAAGGTAACCCCCGGGAAAGCGCTTCTCCTAGGGGGGTTATCTGATGTGAGTCGCGAGAGCCGCAGGGGGACCCCAGAAGTCGAGGATCGGGGCCACTCTGTGTAAAACGAGCCGCACAGTGGAGGTAAGTATGATATGTTTGTTATTTAAAAAAAAATAATAATTTGCTTTACAATCACTTTAACCCTTCTCTTTATGTAAAAGGATGATGGCACTATATTTATTTTAAATTTTAAAAAGTATGTTTTTTCATAATCGATATGCAACTGTTATGTGACCTGTGCTCTTTCCCAGGCTGTCTGCAGGGAAACATAAGTGGGAGGAGCTTCTGGTCCTCTGCTACTGGTCACAAAAAAAAACAGCCTTTGGAATACAGAGGAAAAATACATAATTTGTATCAAATTATTTTTTTAACTCAACATGCAAATATGCATTTGAACCCAAATCTATTATATGTTTGAGCAAAAACATGGTGTGGGCTATCTAGGGGAAGGTTCTGCCAATCACAGCCTGTTTCACAGCCCTCCAGCCTGTGTCTATTGTTAGTATGTGCTCAGAATTACAGGGAGGTGAAGCCTCCATCAATCAACAAGTAATATCCCAGCCCCATTGTGTGTAGTTGTTTAGTGGCCATGGCAGAAGGGGGGGGAGCGCACTGTCACATGGGCTGCAGATAAGAAAAAGGAGGAAATTAAAGTGTTACTAAAAGCAGTAATATGAAAATAGTTCCTCTGCCCCCCACCCCACCGTGCCCACAGCTTATAAATTAGCTTTTTACATTAAAATACTGCCACTATATACCTTTTTTGCTGATCTGTATACCACGGTCACATGATAAACTGCACAGTTTGTCCAGTGCGGAGTTTTCAGGTAGGGGGAGATTTCCACTACAGCCTGTACATACGCCCACATTTGTAATGTCAATATCATGGGGCCTGAACTAAACTGAACTGAAACTAGAAATGTTCTCTCCAGATAAACTGAGAATGTGCAGGACAACTACCCTCACTGTATTATATGGCCTTGCCAAGATAGACAATGCAGGAGGGAAGGATCTGTCCATAAAATATCAAAAAAACTTTTTACACAATGCAGAGGATTAACCCCTTAAGTTAATAAGTATAAGTTAGTGCGTATAACAAGCATATTATTTTGCATATACAGACAGATTTTACTGTTGTGGGTTTAGTAATACTAGCTCAGTAGACGTGGCAACAGCTTTTCTACACAATCTCAGGCTGCAGCGGGGACACATACAAGGTGGGAGGGACAGTGAACAGCAGGATCAACCACATTTTTTGCAGACTACAGAAAACAAATTGCATAGTCACCGAGTATGAACAGTATGTAATACAGCATGTACTTACTTCTCATTGATGTGGGTTAAATGACATTTTAATATTGCTGTTATGCAAGAATACAAAGCCTAAATTGCTAAATATAGTGCAAACGATGATACCTGCAGCTGAATTGTCTCTGATAAGAAACCGCACTTCAGATATTAATGTAGGAGCAATGGAAAACCACAATGGTTCATCAAGAAAGTGGTGATATGTAAAAGTAGAAACTTTATTCCATAAGGCAGTTTGGTATTAAAACATCAGACTATCCAGTTGGTTATGTGCCAATCATTTCACTAACAGCCTGTGACAAATTACCAGAAAGTGATCCTTAATAATAATTGAAGAACAACCAGAACTTCCAATAGGAACACCATTCTTTTTTTATTAATATTAATTTTTTATTAATATATGTTGTCATATTTCTAAATGTGCAGACTCTTGGGCTGTCTTTCTCATCTTGATCTAGTGAGTCATCTAGTGAGTGAATGACCTGCAACAAACTTGCAGCTACTGAAGTCTGCATAACCAGCCTGCAAGTTTTCTAGGTCAGTAACCATAATGCAGATTTCTTTGCAAATTTACCTAAAAAATTCATTTTTATCTATTCAAAAGTCCTATATGAACCATTTGATTATGAAGCACAGTTATCGCAATGTGCAAATATGCACCATTTTGCATACATATAAACCACAAACTTCTAAAAAATTGGAAATGATCAAACAACACCCAAAAGCTAAAATGTTTTGAAGATTGACAGAATTTTCCACTCCTCCCTGCGCTTTTAGACCTGTTTGACAGTTATTGGCTTGTCCATGTTGCATAATTTGCAGTCAGTACAAAAAGTCAGATTTATAAGAACTGAAAATTATTTTATTTTTTTTAACTCCAGTTCCACAGCTTCTTCTTTAAAGCATAATACAAACTTCAAAATAACATGCCCTCTGGCATGATGCTAATTATCTTGAGTGGAAAAATTGTTTGAGAAGAATCTTTAAATCCATTCTTTCTTTCATCAAAGAGCTCTTAAAGCATGAACAGAAGTGTTGAAACAGCAATAATCAGATCATGTACAAATCTGTAGTATATTCATCGAGCAGCTAGAGACAGGGTGTGTTTGATTTAATAGCTTACTCATTCAGTTGCCAAATGAGACTCCATTAATCCATATGCTAAAGTCAGTGAAACATTCATTACACAGCAGAATCAGAACTGCTTACACATTGGACAAATTGGTAATTGCAAGCAGAAAGTGATTGCTCTGTACATATGTTGTGATTTCTGCTATCTGTGGTCATTTAACACAGTGTTTCTCAACTCCAGTCCTCAAGGTGCCCCAACAGATTAGGTTTTCAGCATGGGCGTAGCATAAGGGGTTGCAGGGGTCACAATCGCAACCCCTCCCCTAGCTCCAGGGGGCCCCTGCAGCCTCCCTGTAATATTATTAATATATCCTCCACAATGTCCAGCTCCGAACTACCCTAGGGCCCCACAGCCATGCTCCAGTACTGGGCTTCCACTTTGCCTTCCACAGTCCACACCTCTTCGTTCTCATTTTCTGGGGAGAAGCTGTGAACCATTTCCTGAATGGAGAGGAGCACGGGGTGAGAACAGCCCAGCATGGGAAAGTGTCTGTGCTGTGTGTTAGCAACATGGAATGGTAACCAAGCTCAGCGAGTTAAGAGGAGGAGAGTGCCATCCTGTAGCCACGATGGGACCGCTGTCACTGGTGAGTAATACACCGCTCAGTGTCTCCTAGTCACCAGCTGGGATTCTCTGTACCCCTCACACTTGGGGATGTCTGCTTTCCCCACTTCCCTGACAACTGGGAAAAAGACACCATCAGGAGGTGACCTTCTCCCAACACCTGCCAACACTGACAGAGAAACCTTTAGAAATTGCTAAAACAAATCACTTAACGCCTCCTGAGGGGCTGCAGGCTCCAGATTGTGTCACATGGCTTTGCCCCCCAGATCTGAGTTGCGCCCCCCCAAAGCCCCCTGACCACCCCCTCTGCCCTGGATGCTATGCCCGGCTGCTGATTTTCTTTTCTATTACATCACTCTATACTGCTCCTCCTCCGCAGGGCTGAAATCACATTCCTTTACAACACAGCCAGTTAGCTACGATCTGCACAGGGTGTATCTGCCTACTGCAACTAGACTGCCGTTCCGACCAGAGAATTTCACAGGTCAGAACGGCAACATAAAAGCCAGATACACCCTGTGAAGATTGTGGCTGACAAACCTGTGTAGTGTGGGGGGGGGGGGGGAGAAGCTGTATACAGTGCTGGGATGGGAAAGGAGCTCTGCCAAGTGACCTGCCAGGGGTCATCCCTGTTTTCTGATGTAAGGAGGAACTCAAAACTCTTAAGCAACTTTGAATATCTTTCCATGCAGTGAGTGTATCTGCATGCACGGTGGAAGTGGAGGGTGGTAGTGGGGGGGGCCCAGGTCAACTTTTGCTTCGGGGCCCACAAGCTTCAAGCTACGCCTCTGGTTTTCAGGCTTGCCATTATTTTGTACAGGTGATTTGATCAGTTTCACTGCCTTAGTAATTACGACAGCCGTTTCATCTGAGGGAAATCCTGAAAACATGACCTGTTGGGATGCCTTGAGGACTGTTGAGAAGCACTGATTTTACAGACCTAACCAAAAAATGATCAGCCACCCTTATGTGACACCAGAAATGAAGACTTTCAATCTACTGACTCTTTGAGAAATTCAGTAAAGCTTAAAGTGTTACTAAACCCAGGAGCCTGCATTCACTATATCTGGTCTCCCACAAAACACAGAACATGGAAATGCAATAGTTTTAGTAAATATAAACGGCTAAATACCTTTTCTCATCAGCAGTATATAGCAGTCTTGTGACTTCCATCAGTGTCTGGTTAAAGCTTATAACAGGAGTTTTCATTCTACTCTGACTGTCCTATGAGGCTGCAGGAACCCTGACCCCCTGTCTGGACAGTGCTGATTGGCTCTGTGCTGATCGCATGCACCCTCCCAAGAAAAACAAAACTGTCTAGCAATGCACACCAAACTCAGCATGTGCAGCTTGTCCCCAAGGCTCTGTTCTGTGGGGTGATGGATTGGGGACAGCAGAAGAAGGGGTGTGTCAAAGAAGACAGGAGCAAACAGCCTTTTTACACAATGTGGACGATTAACCCCTTAGGTTCCACAGTGAGTATAACAAGCATGCTTTACTGCATATACAGATTTTACTATTGTGGGTTTAGTAACACTTTAAGGATTAAAAAAATAGGGAGCATCCCTGACTTGCACTGCAGCAGCAACAGACCACCGTGATAAAGCACACACACCATGCTCCTGACTGGACACTGAAGCTTCAGCACCACATTCCTAGGTTCATCCCTGTGTTCTTGACTCTGTTTAACTGGCTGAAAATCAGTTCGTCTATGGCCATGGCCAGCTTGAAGCTAGGGGAAACTAACAGATTTTTTCTTTCACATAACTGACATGGATGGGGACCTTCCCCCATGGGCACATTATATTCGGACAGCTGCACCTGCTGCTGTCAGAATACACTGATCACTGTCTGCAAATTCTAAACGAGAAAAGTTTTCTAAAATTCCCCTGGCAGGAACGATCACACACTGATTAAAATGTAATCCCTGCTGAATCGGCTGAATTTCAATCCATCTATGCACTCTTGGGGCCTCCCCATGCAATTTTGCTCTCCGCCTACTCTGAGACATACAATAAATATCAGCTAGACTTAAAATCAGTTTACTGTATCAGATCAGGCAGTTATTACGATTGGTTGCCAGAGGTTACAACATATCATTGTTAAAAGTGAGATCTCTTGCGCCTCCAAAGTGAACTAATAAATAATGTGAATAGGAAACTGCGTCTCAATCTATAGTGTAAACACACAGCACCAAAGTGAAGTATATAAAGAGATGATGAGCGCAACTACCTACATATAAAAGTATCCTAAAAATGAATCAAACACAAGTGTCCAGTAATCAAGTAAACTTGCAATGTGCAAAAAGTGCTAATGGATATATATGCTGATTAAATTCCTGTGCAAATAAATACATGTACAAAATAAAACGTGCAAAATACAGCATAAATAAACGGATGTAAAATAATATAAGTGCTCAATCTTCTAAAGGTATTCTAACATGTCTTCTGTCAGCAAAAGATTCTCCCAGGTCTCAATGCTCTCAGAGCTCTTACCGCAATTCTGAAGTAATCTCGCCTTAAAGATCTCCTGGTTGGTTTAGTGTATGGTCCTGGCTGTATTTCCTCTCACAGCAGCCTCACTTGATATTGTAAATGGCTATGGACGTCCGTGGGTGACTATTCAGCATAGGGACATGGATGAAAAAGAATAGCCTCCCATAGTGTAATAAATGTAAAAACAAAGTGATTTTATTAAAGGTAATGCTCTTCATTCATGTAAGAGCATTACCTTTAATAAAATCACTTCGTTTTTAAATTTATTACACTATGGGAGGCTATTCTTTTTCATCCATGTCCCTATGCTGAATAGTCACCCACGGATTTGCATATTCTAGATTGTAAGCTCTAGCAAACAGGGCCCTCTGATTCCTCCTGTATTGAATTGTATTGTAATGCCCTGTACACACGATCGGATTTCTGATGGAATAAAATCTGATGGATTTTTCCATTGGAAATCCGATGAAGCTGACTTCCATCAGTCTTGCCTACACACCATCAGTCAAAAATCCGACCGTCCCAAACGCCGTGACGTAAAACACTCCGGAGAGCTGAGAAAAATTAAGTTCAATGCTTCTGAGCATGCGTCGACTTGATTCTGAGCATGTGTGGGTTTTTTCTCCGATGGAGTTCCCCACAGACGATCGGAATTTGCTATTCTTTTTTTTTCCATCGGTAAAATTTAAAACATGTTCTATTTTTTTATACCGATGAAAAAAAGACTGATGGGGCCCACACACGATCAGTTTGTCCGATGAAAAAAGTCCATCGCCCTTTTTTCATCAGAAAAACCGATCGTGTGTACACGGCATAACTGTACTGTCTGCCCTCATGTTGTAAATCACTGTGCAAACTATTGGCACTATATAAAACCTGTATTAAAATAATAATAATAATAATATACTGTATGTGAATGGAGCTTAAAGGAAAATTGTATAGTGCCAGCCTAAATATGTTTGGGGCTAATTAAAAAAGAATGGAATGCCTCCCAAAATGCTTGTACAATGCAATATCAGTGCGTGTCAATCACTTCAACATGTTTGAAAACACGTGTGGTAACATGTATACATCAGTGTCAAGTCAGCTTTACTGTAGATGGTACTTAGATAGATGGTAGATGGTACTTGGATAAGCTCTGAATTTGTATGCAAGAATACGTTCAATGTAACGATGGGCGTAAGTCAGTGTTAATAAAATGTATTTTAAACCCACCACCAAGAAGTATCTGCATCTAGTGCTTACAATTGCCAGTTTAGATTGGGTACTGTATACAGCATACAAGGCCAGTTTGGATTAAGTTTACCAAAGTTTTAAAAAGTGTAAAGAGGAAGTATATGAGATAAGTGTAAATAGTGCAGGTGGTAATTGACCATTACAAAGGTGCTGAAGTTAGACATGATGTTCTACCAATGTTTGTGAATGATTGCAGCTGGTGGTGATGGCTAGTCATCACATGTACACATATTCCTATGCCATACTGTATACATTAGCCTTCAATTTCATCCACTACTAGACATGAAATAGTGTTGTGTAGGTGTACCAATGTGACGTGGACAACCAAACATTTTTTGATGCTTTGTTGGGGCTCATTCACACCATAATTTATGTGGAAACAAGCATTTTCAAGTGCCATGCACTGCATTTTCATAACACCATATTCAAGTTACATGAAAGATACCTGCAGAATAGTGCCATCAAAAATTGCAGCCTGACTTTTCCTGACTTCAAAACATGTTATAATGGACACCATCCACTCTGCTCTGTTCTACATCCTAAAGATCCCCCACTGCGCTGTCTGTTACAGTTTTACAAAGCCCTCCTTGTCTTGCAGGGTCCTATCCAGATTATGTCACTCGCTGGGAACTGAATCTCCACCCTTTCAGACAAACAAAAGAATAATATAATTCAGCTTTCACACATTTCTTCTATCTCATCGAAAATGGAGGTTAAAGTAAGGTCGAAAAACTTTAAACGTCTTACCCAATGGCAATCACACTCCAGTTAAACTTCATGCAATGTTCCCATTGATTTCTCCCCCATGCTGAAGAGGATGTGGTGGCCTTGCCACACGTGGTCACATTTGGTGGGACTGCCCACTCATTCGTCCATTTTGGTGGGATGTGGTTAACATGAATCCTTTGATACAAGGTGGTAATCTCCGATATGAGCCCTGGATGATTTTATTTCATTGTACAATAGAACCAATAGGCTGATATATGAGGTCAGTAACCTCTCATCGGCTAAATGCAGCTAAATCCTTGATTCCTGCTTTTTGGGGGAAAAAAACTGTCCCCTCACTAATACAATGGTTACACAAGGTGGATGATCTATGCTTAATGGAAGAGCTAATGCATATAGCTATGGGTTCCAGTGATAAGCACTCTAGGATATGTGCCTGTTGGTTCAAGTCCTCAACTTTGTATGTCAATACTTTTTCAGGTTTCTAACCTGTTGTTAGCCCTATTGTTTAAGCCTCGTACAAACGCTATGATTGTTGGACGACCGCGCTTCTGATTTTTGTCAAAAGGGCGTGTGCCAGGATCTTGTCTTGCATACTAACAGTACGCAAATTTTCATTTGACAAACACGAACGTAGTGATGTACTATGAGTGTATAAAGAGGAAGTTCATTTTTCAAGCACCACCCTTTGGGCCCCTTCTGCTAATTTCGTGTTAGTAGAAGTTTGGTAAACGTTGATTCACTATTTTCAGATCGTACAAAACAAATGCCTTTTAAAATACGTTTGACATAACTACATGCAAAGCAGCTTCATTATTATCCCAATAAAGAATATACCGTATATACTCGAGTATAAGCCGAGTTTTTAAGCACAATTTTTTTGTGCTGAAAATGCCCCCCTCGGCTTATACTCGAGTCACCTTTTTGCGCCTGATCTCTCGGACTTTGGGGAGCCGGTACTGGCCGGCCGTAGGTCCCCTGGACCCCAGATTTGGCAGACAGATAGCCCCACTCTTCCTCTACAAAGTGTGCAAAGTTTCTTGTCGGGGGGACCTACGGCCGGGGAGCAACGATTTTTCAAAACCGGGCATCCCTTCCATAGACTCCCATGTTAAACGGTCATTTCTCTGATGACGCTGGGGACCCGGTACCGGCCGGTCGTAGGTCCTCTGGACCCCAAACTTGGTACACATGTAGCCCCACTCTTCCGGGCACCCCTTCCATAGACTCCCATGTTATATGTCAGTCTAGTCATGGACACAGTGAGGCATGGGCACAGTGAGGCATGGGCACAGTGAGGCACACCCTAGGCTTATACTCGAGTCAATATGTTTTCCCAGTTTTTGTGGTAAAATTAGGTGCCTCGGCTTATATTCGGGTCGGCTTATACTCGAATATATACGGTAAGAGTTTTGACATATTGTCATCAATTGCCGCATCACGAATGTTAATTCTAGATTACGAACGGTAGTGTACAAAACCAAACTCTTCCCAGTCGTTCCCTGATTCCAAGCATGCGTGTTTGTACTTTCGACTTTTGTGTGATGGATTTGTGTACTGACCAGACAAAAATCAGATGTGGAGCCATCGTCTGCCGAAAATTTACTAGCCTGTCATCCATCATTTGTTTGCCGAAAATTGTAAAACAATTGTCTAAAGGAGCGTACTAACGGTAAGAATTTAGGACAATAGTCTATCAAACGACAATCCTCTTCTGATTTTCGTACCGTGTGTACGAGGCTTTAGCCTTTACCATAGGACACATCTGATCAGTGCTGGCTGCATTGTCTCTGATCTATCCCCTCTTCTCCATCTTCCTTTTCTTTCTTGTTCCTTTCCCTTCAGGTCTCCCCTTATTTTATTTTCTTAAAAAATAAAACGTGCTCTCAGTGTCTGGTGAATTATGAGTAAATTATTCCAGATGCCTGTGGGATATTCCATGCAACCTGTATTCATGGTGGCTGTGTATTACACCTATTCTGCTTGTGTGCAGCATAACGGCCCATACCGTCAATACGAAAATCGGATAGAAAAAATTCATATGACGAGCTGTCTGACGATTTTCGGATCGTTAGTACGGTGCTTTCGACAGCCGATTTCGCTTTTTCAGCAGACAAAAGCTGGATGTGCAGACTATAAAATTTTTGTCTGATGTGAACTTAAAATCTGATTTTTGTTTCATTAGTACAGTTTTCGCATGAAAAAAATCGTAAGAGCAAGACTACGCATGCCCAGAAACTAAAGAATACATACAAAACTATTCAACACATTATGTTACTTCTGACATTGTATTCTGTCGTACGAAATTTTTTGTATTGTGTGTAACCTCTTCACTAGCATGCCACAAAAAACGGACGTTCGGTCGTCCGAAAATCTAAGCGTGTGTACGAGGCTTAATACACACTGGGGTTGATTTGCTAAAACTGAAGAGTGCAAAATCTGGTGCAGCTGTGCCTAGAAACCAATCAGCTTCTAGGTTTTGTTGTCAAAGCTTAATTGAACAAGCTGAGATTAGAAGATGATTGGCTACCATGCACAGCTGCACCAGATTTTGCACTCTCCAGTTTTAGTAAATCAACCCCATTTCATCTGTGTTTACTCATTTTTTGTCAGTTTGTATTTTGTATCCTCTGTAATTTGCAATAAAAAAATTATTAAACAAAAAAATAAATAACGCACATACTGGATACTGCATTTGATAAAACTGTTTCCTATGTCACAAAATGCAGGGCAATGTGACCATAGTGAACAAGCCCTTGTGGTAATTTGTGCACATTACCCTGCAACTACTTCAGAAAGGAAGAGTATAATGAGTATAATATATAAATAGATTATTTTTTCAGCAGCCAGGAATTACACGCTGTATATTTCCCAGAAGAGTACATACACTACATTAATTTTCATGCCTGCAAGGCATGGATTCTTTCCTGCACGTGTCTGCGCACCAGAACAATACAAATAAATGATCGTTTCAGAAAGTTTTCACTACCTCATCTGTTATTGCCTTCTGAGCCCCCTAGTACTTTTGTGAGAAGTAAAAACTAAACTCGAGCTTAGCTAATGTATTTTAAAGGATCGTTCTGTACTTGACATGGATGCTTGCGCCACTCCTACTGGAGTCTGCAAAATTATTTTGCTGGAGGCTACAACATTCTCTCCCCATTCGTTGGGAGTTAACGAAGGAATGAATCATTCACAGAAGTGGATGGAGCTTTGTGGTGCTGAGCCACAGCATGTTGCTCTAGCCTTTGATGCAGACTGGTTGGACTTGTTCCTAGATGATTGAAGAACCGGTTTGACTGGCTTCATATGCCAACAAATTCTGGTATCATTCCATGTTACACAGAATGTAGAAACCTGCCCAGCGAGTTGAATGAAAAGCATATTAGGATATCCATTGCACATTGTATATATGTGAGGTGTAGCTCCACTTGCATACACACCAGCGGCAGCTGCCTCAGGATGGTCCAGGTTACATTTCACCATCTATATGTGAGCCTGCAGCTATAGGACTGACATATATCATTCCACAGGAACATTACACAACTGTAAGTATGTTATTAATACTTTACTGGGGAGTTGGTTGTACTTTTTATACTAAGTATATATACATTTTGCATATTTATGTACAGTCTTCTTTTACAGGGTACAACATATAAGCAATTTAGAGTGTTTAATTTCTTCTAAAAAAGCACACCACCATAATAAATCAATGATAGTCACCTAATATAAAACTGCAAAATGTACAATTTATGAAACTGCAAAATGTACAATTTATGAAATCTTTGCAATACAATAATGTTGTCAGTTATCTTCTAACAATAGAAAGACATTACCACATGGGAAGTCAATGCAGTATGCAATGACCATACCATACTGGACACAACTCAGGGTAAGGTGATATGACCAACTAATGGCATACATAGAAGAGAAGACAGGTCTACAGCTAAGCTATAACCTTATTACCCCACAACTTGTGTATTATAGTCCAGATAAACTGTATAGGAAGGCACAAAGGCAGGTTTTATCATGCCTCTGTGTCCTGGAACATTCTTTAGCTTAGGACAATAGGAACTTTCAGATCATGTTGTAAGGCAGAAATATATTTCCCAATCTCCATCCGTTTTTCACATATCTGGAATACTCTGCTCCATTATCATTAACATTATTAAATTATTATTTTTTTTGGACATTTTGTAGATAAAACTTTAAATATATAATCTGCTGGTGCCTATTAGTGTTCATAAAAAATTATAAAAAATGGCAGATCTTTAAAAACATCTTTTCTCTCTTTTATTTTTGCAAATTAATTATTCTTTAAAGATACCACTAGGTTATATATTCATTTATGAATAACATTTTATTAGTGTTTCTAAACCAAGGCATGCGAATAATATAGCAGCACCAACCCCGACCAACCATAAATAATAAAGTGGTCGTTGATCGAAGTTACATTTTTATCTGTTTACAAAGAGGATAAGACTCTTCAGTGTACCTCACTTTTAAAACAATCCTATTTCTCTGTGTTTAAAAAAACTGCTATTGTTTTTATTGGTGATTATCTCTTGGGAAACAAGGACTTTGGTCTTCTCCACTACATGAAAGATCTGTGATAATAGGTGATAATGGGATTAGAGCAATTTCCCATTGTCATAATTCTCTGCATGTTCTGTAGGAGGTGTGGCATTATAACCATAAAACGTTGGCATTTCATTCTTTCTTGTTTCCTTATGTTACCAGCACCATTCATAAGACGAAAGTGATGCAAAATAATTAAAAGCAAACTTATTAAATGATTTAGAAATATAGAGGTCTATGTGCGTTGTGCAGGATATTCTGCAGTCTTTCCCATATAGTCTTTTAAACAGTGTAATAAATGAATGTTGAAAAATTAAATATCTGCATTTACGTACTATGCAAAAATTATTATTTTTATCAAATTATCATATTATGATCAAATTGCATTTAAATAAGCAAGCTGAGACACTTGGCCATCCTGAGTAAAAAAGCCTGTCTTGCCAACATGCTGCAGAGAAGGACCTTTGCTCTCTGTGTGGAAGCAGTGTTCCCTCTGCAGAGGTTCAGGTTCTGCTGCACCAGAGCTAGAGCTCTCCAATCAGTGTGAGCTTTGCTGATAGAAAGTGCTATTTGTGACCCACCTGGGGACACCTCAGAGCTCTACAGGGAGACCACTGCTTCCACACAAAGAGCAAGGGTCTTTCTCTTCAGTATGCTGGCAGAGGATAGGTTTTTCTACTCAGACTTGGGCTGCTTTCTTAAGAAAACAAAATGACTTTAAACACCTCCTGTTTTAATACACCTGGAATATATTTAACTAATTTCAAAGTAACGTTCAGGCTGGGTTCACACTGGTACGACAAACGCTCCGACATTGGGAGCTCATGTCGCATGACGCGTGAAAATCAATGTTTCTCTATGAGAGCCGTCTTAACTGGTCCGACACAAGTCGGTCCGACTTTGAAAATGCTCACTGCACTACTTTGGTTCGACTTTGATCCTACTTCAGCCCATTGAATATCACTGAAGTCGGATCAAAGTCAGATCGCGGTCTTAACTGGTCTGACTTTGGCATGCAATTTGTGTTCTGATGATCTTGAAGGGGAACTCCACGGCAAAAAAAAAAAAAAAACGGCATGGGTTCCCCTCCATGACCATACCAGATCCTTCAATCCGGCATGGATTTTAAGGATAAGGCATTTTTTCAGCGTGGGGGTTCCCCAAAATCCATACCAGACCCTTATCCGAGCGCGCAGCCCGGGAGGTCAGGAAAGTGGGGGGGACGAGCGAGCCACACCACCTCCTGAACCATACCATGCCGCATGTCCTCAACATGGGGGGTGGGTCCCCATATTGATGAGGACAAGGGCCTCTTCCCAACAACCCTGGCCATTGGTTGTCGGGGTCTGCGGGGGGGATAAGGGTCTGGTATGGATTTTTGGGGGGACCTCGCGCCGTTTGGGCGGGTTCCTCTTAAAATTCATGCCAGACCGAAGGGCCTGGTATGGTCTTGGAGGGGAAACCCATGCCATGTTTTTTTTTATTTGGTGTGGAGTTCCCCCTAAAGATTCATACCAGACACAAAGTGCCTGCCATTGTCGGGATTAAAGTCGAATCCCCGTTCATTGAAGTCGGACGGATGTCAGACTTCAAGTCACAGGGCAAAGGGCAAAGTGGGATCCACAGTCGTACGACGGGTCCCAGAAGACAGCAGGGACCAGTGGCATTGCGCAGTGCAAGTCACACATGCGCAGTAGGGAACCAGGAAGTGAAGCCGCAAGGCTTCATTTCCTGATTCCCTTACTGAAGATGGCAGGGGCAGAATCCGAGAGCCAAGGCAGAGATCGGCTTCGGGTGCTGACATCGCGGGCGCGTTGGATAGGTAAGTGTTATTATTTTAAGGGTCAGCAGCTGCAGCATTTGTAGCTGCTGACTTTTAAAAAAAAAAAAATTGGCAGACCACCGCTTTAAACACCTTTTGCTTTTAATGCACCTGGAATTCATTTGCCTGGTTCTAAACTAAAGTCAGTTGGGCTTGAAATCTTTAACAGTTTTGCAGGAAGCAGGCTGGACACTGCAGAAAATTAGTTATACAGTATTAATCGGCATTAATGTGCTTGTTAACAGACAGTGAAATCATGTTACCTGGTCAAATTGGTTAATTTCCTCCACAAGTATTCATTGGCAGTTGAAAGGCTATCTTTAAGATACCGTTATAAAACATACAAACATTCACAAACACAGCTATGTACTGTATATATTAAATAAAATGTTCATTTTAAAGTTTTATTTGCCATAAAATGTGTAAAAAAATTTAACATATAAGAATAATGCCACGTACACATGGTCGTTTTTAATGTCATTAAAAAAAACTATGTTTTTTTCGACGTGATTCTTCTCAAGCATGCCTTGCCTACACACTATTGTGAAAAAAAAATGCTCTGGAGCATACACACAATCGTTTTTAATGACCAATTTAAAAAATTGCATTTTTCACGTCATGAAAAACGGTCGTGTGTGCGCGGCATTATACTAGAAAATGCATTGTACATATTAAAAAAATTCTACTATGCAAAAAAGAGTTACAGTCGGAAAATGTGCTTGTATTGGAAAAAATGTGAAACAAAACATCTGACTCCCTTTGAAATCTGAATTCTGTCCTTGAGCTAGATTAACATGTGTATAACTGCAAAGAATAATCCATGTAGCATTTGTCCAAGCAGATAAAATTCTCTACCCTCTGGTTTTTGAAGTGTAACACCATTTTTTTGTTGTCTTGATATATATATATATATATATATATATATATAGATTGATTGATTGATTGTTTGCAGTTCTCATTGTGCCTATTGGGAATAGTTCAATTTTGCTGTTTGCTATGAACAAACTGAGAACACAAAAAGTGATATGTCCGTAGTATCATCCCCACTGTGTCCAAGGTTTTCTCATCACAATAAATTCAATTTCAATACTTCCTTTTGACAAAATTATTGGGGTCAGTTTACATACAATTGAAATATTACACATAGCGATGAGATCTACTGTTGTGTTTCATAGAGTCCGATTGGTTTAAGCCCTGGTTCACACCAGTGCGGCTTTAAAATTGCGCTACTTCAGCATGATTTCAAAGCTGCAGATCATTTCATTTAATTGTGGCTTGCGACTTCACTGTGACATGATTGGCGGCAATTTGAGCAGTTCCATCGCTGGCAATGGGGTGCGACTCGTCACGCGATTAGGAACTGTCAAATTGCATGACAAATCACACTGGTGTGAACAAGGGCTTAATATCATTTTAAAATGTTATTATTATCTTGCTATCCTGCCTTATCGTTTCCAACCTATCAGCGACGTACACTGAACTGTCCTAAACTGTGATTTCAACATAACCACTATGCAATAAACATTTAACTAAATAAAATAATACTATGAAGTAAACATTATTATATTGTATCCATAAAAAAAAAAAACACCTGACAGAAACAGTGCCAGTTAAAATATAATAATTTGTCATCAAGCAATTGTCACTTCCAAGCACCATAATGAATTACAGGATTTTCTTTTACAGTACATCGCTATGGTCATCATAAACATATTAAGCTTTCAGTAGGTGCTGTAGTTAATTCAGGAAAAACAGGACTTGCAGAACTGAATATTTTTATGTGCTTATTGCCCAAGTTTATATTTCTACATGGCATATACAGTACATTCAAATAAATGCCCCATTGAGCAATTTTACAACTTATTCACACATCCAGTGTGTTTGATTACTACAGTTTGAATGTGGGCTTTAAAGCGGTTGTATAGGCAAAAAAAATTATTATTTTTTGTCACCTGTAAGGCAAAAGGCATAATGAGCTAGTATGTACCGCATACTAGCTCATTATGAAATACTTACCTTAGAACGAGGCGTCAGTAACTTACCTGGTCCACGCAGAGGGAGATAACATGTTGCCTCGGCGTGTCTTCCGGGTATCGCGGCTCCAGCGCTGTGAGTGGCTGGAGCCGCAATGTCGTCACTCCCGCGCATGTGCGCGCGAGACTTCTTTCCGGCAAGGTCCGGCGTCTGCCGGGTCTTTAGCCGAGAATCCCCTGTGCGCATGCGCCGCTGCAGTCAGCGGCTCATTGTGAGGGGAATATCTCCTAAACCGTAAAGGTTTAGGAGATTTTTTTTTTACCTACAGGTAAGCCTTATTATAGGCTTACCTGTAGGTAAAGGTACAAAAAAACACTATACAACCACTTTAAACATGTCTATTTTAACCAGCTGTGATACACGTCTCTTAACATTACAGTAAAACCTTGGTTTGAGAGTAACTTGGTTTAAGAGCGTTTTGCAAGACAAGCTAAATTTTCAAATACATTTTTACTTGATATACAAGCGATGTCTTGATATACAAGTAGCATCATGTCACAACTAAGTATAAAAGAGAAGAGAGGCGCCTCTAAGTGTAGCAATATGGTTACATGTATTGAAGGTACAACATTTAGCAACATATTGCTACACTAATGCCGCGTACACACGATCGGAATTTCCGACAACAAATGTTCGATGTCAGCTTTTAGTCGGATATTCTGACCGTGTGTAGGCTCCATCGGACATTTGCTGTCAGAATTTCCAACAACAAATGATTGAGAGCTGGTTCTCAATTTTTCCGACAACAAAAGTTCTTGTCGGAAATTTTGACCGTGTGTATCCAATTCCGACGCACAAAAATCCTACGCATGCTCGGAATCAATTCGACTCATGCTCGGAATCATTGAACTTCATTTTTCTCAGCTCGTTGTAGTGTCCTACGTCACCGCGTTCTTAGCAATCGGAATTTCCGACAACATTTGTGTGACCGTGTGTATGCAAGACAAGTTTGAGCGAAAATCCGTCGGAAAAAAATCCACGGTTTTGTTGTTGGAAATTCCGATCGTGTGTACGAGGCATTGGAGGCACCTCTCTTCTCTTTAACCCCTTGCCACCGAGCATATATGCGTCCTCAGCTTTCGGGGGTTATACCGGGATGATGCCCGCAGCTGCAGGCCTCATCCCAGTACCGTTGTTTAGAGCAGGCGATTGGCTATCCAGGCATAACAACCGATGTGGCTAAAAGCTGCTCGGTTGTTATACCCGAGGAGCGGGAGGGGACATCCCCCCTCCCACCGCTCTGACCGGGCCTCCCGTCCCACCGGGAGACACGATCCACGATGCGCCACTTCCGGGGCCTAGAGAAAGGCTGGCACGAAGCCGTAAACGGCTTCGTGCCAGTCTCCTGAATGTAAACATGGAACGACATCACAACGTAATTTCCGGATTACTCAGCTGCCAATGGCGACAGATTTAAAAAGTATTCAAAATCGCCGTTTTCGGTGTTCTGAATACTTTGAAGTGTAAAGGAGGGATTGGAGGTCTTTTAGACCCCCGATCCTTCCATAAAGAGTACCTGTCCCCACCTATTACTGTCACAAGGGATGTTTACATTTAAAAAAAAAAAAAATAATGTAAAAAAAAAAAAAAATTTAAAGCGCCCCCGTCCCCGCGAGCTCGCGTAGCAAAGAAAACGCATAGGGAAGTCGCGCTGCATATGTAACGTGTTTAAATCACACATGTGAGGTATCGCTGCGATCGCAAGAGCAATAATTCTAGCACTAGACCTCCTCTGTAACTCTAACCTGGTAACCGTAAATTTTGTTTAAAAAAGTTGCGTTTAAAACACCACTGCACAAATACTGTGTGACATAAATTATTTTATTCTCTAGATTCTCTGCAAAAATATATATATTATATATATATATATATATATATATATAATATTTGGGGGTTCTAAGTAATTTTCTAGCAAAAAATACGGATTTTAACTTGTAAACACTAAATGTCAGAAATAGTCTTATGCCGCATACACACGATCGTTTTTCATGCCATTTTTTAAACCAACGTTTTTCTCCTCGTTTTTTTTCTTGTTTCCTCTCCAGCCTGTCTTGCATACACACGATCATTCAAAAAAAAACGCTTGAGCAAAGCGCAGTGACGTACAACACGTACGACAGCACTATAAAGGGGAAGTTCCGTTCGAATGGCGCCACCCTTCATGTTAGTAAACTTTGTTGAGCGGCGATTCGCGCTTTTCAGCCTCGTGCTTTTCAGTCCGTTACAGCGTGACGAATGTGCTATCTCCATTACGAACGCTAGTTTTACCAGAACGAGCACTCCCGTCTCATACTTGATTCTGAGCATGCGCGTTTTTTTTCACCTCGTAAAAGCATACGCACTATCGTTTTTCACGTCGTTAAAAAAAATGACATGAAAAACGACGTGAAAAAATAGAGCATGTTCGAAATTTTTAATGGCCGTTTTTCATGCCGTTAAAAATGCTCTGGAGCATACACACGATCGGTTTTAATGGCCATTTTTAAAAATGGCATTTTTAACGGCATGAAAAACGATCGTGTGTACGCGGCATTAGTCATGAAAGGGTTAATACTCTGTAGCTCCTGCTGGGTTTTGCTTCTAATCCCTTTGTGGAGGCTTCCATTTGTGGATGGACATTTTATGGTTACACAACCTGGTCACATTGCAATAATCTTTTTATATGGACTATAAACTGAAGGGCCTATGAATAAATGGTTGTGGAACTAATCATTTGAGTTTCCATTATTTCTTATAGGGAAATTTGCTTTGATATACAAGTGCTTTGGATTACAAGCATGTTTCTGGAACGAATTATGCTCACAATCCAAGGTTTTACTGTACTTGCTATTACTTATTATTTGACTTATCCAGGCCTGTGCTGGGAGCAGATGCTCCCCAAGGTGTCCATCTTTGCCCTGGGGCAGGGGCAAAAATGTCTGGTAGGTTTAATTATTAGGTAATAGTAAATAATGTTAAAAGGGGTAGTCTTATTTATAATGCACCTACAAACACATACCCAGTCAGGTCTGTTAAAAGTGCTCAGTGAGTTTGAACTTGCAATTTTTTTAATAAGCTCCACCTCACTGAAGAGTCTCCGCCGCTGCGCGTGCCTGTTGAACAAATGCAGCAGCCAGGAAAGGAACTCAGACATGCTGAGCCTGTGGATTTACCAGACTCAGCGTTCTTGACCTTCACTGAGGATAAACTTTCCAATATGAACTCTATGACTTCAGTGCCCCCCCCCCATTATTCCTCCATGAGTGTCATGTGGGGCCTCAATTGGCCTCATGGGCGGCAGAGCCTGAGACTTACCCTCAACAAATTAAGCTCTCAGAGTTTCTTGAACAGTACAATACATACTGTATTTTTCTCTCAAATTATTGTATTTATTAGTTCATAGACTATCATGATCATGGGTACACAGCGTGAGTACTAAGACACATACTTTATGTATCACAGAGACCTCTCCAGATAATCGCATTTAACCACCCAAAATGTTCCATAAATAATTGCTTACTTAAAGTAAATCAATCATTAGAGAAATGCATAAGCTAATGCTGGTTTCCTGAAAATTATAGCTGTCTGTGTATGTCATGATATATTTGTGGTTTTACCATTGCTCAGTTATTTACTAATCAGGGTGATCACGCCACCCACCTGTGTATGAGGAGAAGTATATTAATGAGTATGTGGTAATGGCAGTCAGTTATGATTAAGGTCACCTTGTTGGCAGAAACACGTCAGCATAAATCTTTGGAACTCTATGTTCGGTTTTAAATAAACATTCCCAAAGATTTACTACTTTATACTGGTTTTCTTCAATTCTCTTTATAGACTATAGGCAGACAGGAGCCTAGGGTGTTTTCAAACAGCCTAAGTAAGACAAGGAGGTTGAACTATTTCAGCATGTTTGGTGTAAATGAATATAAACCCTAACAATGAACATCTATTACTAGCTCCCTTTTGATCCGGTAAATATACCATTGAAGGTGTTTTGCTATATCAGTTTGATATAAGAGTGCAAAAATCTTGTTGACGCTGTCAGAAATCTTGTGAGCTGATAACTTCTTATGCTGTCCCCCTGTGCTTCATTCTTATTAGTTACATTGTAAAAAAAAGCTGGAAAAAAATAAAAAAAAATAAATGCAGCCACCACATCTGAGAACTTGAAGACTGAGGTATATTACATTTGTTTTTCTTCAGTTTAGATAAACTTTAAATACCTCAAAGCCATAGGTCAAAGATAGGTTGGAATTCCTTATTTCTATACTTGCTCGAGGTCAGTCACTCACAAAGCTGTGCAGTCAAGGCATCAGCATTTAACCCCAGGCATCCACCATTTTCAGAAGAAAAGTATATATATATATATATATATATATATATATATATATATTTATTTTTTTATTTCATGACAGGGCTACCTTAAAGGCTCCTTGAAAATCCATTTTTACTTTAATACAGATAACTACATGTAGATAAACCAAGTTGGTTAGAAACTGATACATACTGCATCCACTATATATAGGATTAGGGCTTTATTTCCCTAAACAGTAGGTGCAGGTACTCCCTCCACTCTGACCTACCTCTGAGCACCGTCCCTTATTCTTATCAACCTCTTAGTACTTCTCTTTTAGGAGAATACAGAGCCAAGTATCATTTTGCAGGGATATGTAATTTTGTACAGAATTGGTTAATTATAATAGACCCCCCCCCCCCAGCAACAACAGATCACTCCAGGAACACAGACTCTTCCCAGCACCAATAGACCTCCAGCATGTCAGGAAAGGCTTCACCCGCTGGTGGTGCTGTTGATCCTATGGACTGCAGTACTAGTGTCGGCCAGCAGGTGTCCTTTTGCAGCCAAAATCTTTTTTGTAGGATCTCACCTGCTGGTGGTAATGCATGATCCATGGACTGTAGTACCGGCGTCCACCAGTGGGTGTATTCCGGCAGTGTGGGACAGGCAGCACTTCCTGCGCTCAGCTGTGACCTGAAGCCTGATTACAAGACTTCCTATAAATACCCGGCAAATACAAACACTCCTTGCCCTGGTATCTCTCTCCCTGATCTAGGACCTTTGATCTGGACTTGAACCTGCATCCTGCTTGACCCGATCCGACCTGATCCCTACCTTGAGCCCATCCTGCATATGTCCCTCCTGTTACCTGGATCCCTACTCTTTAGCCAATCCTTCCGTTCCCTCTCTGTTCCTGTTTGATTCCCATCCATACCCATTTGCTTCGATCCCCTTGTGTATGACCTCGGCCTGGTTTTCACTACGATTCCGGTATTTCCCCTTATTGTATATATTTTCTATAAGTCACTGTTATTTGGTTAGGTTACTGCACTGTGTTCTGTTGGAGGTGTTTATTTGCCTGTTTACTTTCCTTAATAAATTGTTACACTTTCACCTACACCTGTTTGGTCTCCTCTGTGCAGTCACACAGTCTGGTTTGCTAGCATTCTATGACACAGCAACAATAGATACCCACCAGCAACAATAGATCTGCCCCAGCAACAAAAGACCCCTGCAGGCAACAAAAGATACTCAGCAGTCAGCATCAATAGACCCTCCACATCAACAGTGGATTCCCCCCTTCCCAACAACATAAGAACCCCAGAGTAAAAGATCTCCCACCAGCAACAATAGGTTCCCCCGCAAAATAATAGATTCCTCTAGCAACAATTGACATCCCCAGCAACACTACAACCCCAGCTACAATAGATCCTCAGCAGGCAGCATCAATAGACCCTCCAGCACATCCCAGCCCCCTTTGCCAGTATATAGATTCTGTGCAGAAGGTGGCAGAACTGCATTCCCCACGTTCCTGCTGAAAAAAAATATAAATAAATGTATAGGTTTCCTTTGACCAGCTGCTACTCTACCCAGCTCAGTAATAACATACATCAAAGGTTTACAAGCCACCACTGTCTTAGAGTTATTTTTATTTTGGCCAGCTGTCACATTTATGTACAGTAGAAGTTCTGGAAATTACATGTAACGTTAAATATTAACCTCGATTACTATGTAACATAAAGACCAATTGTTTAACTTGTACTTTTTTTTTAATCTCAGTAGGTTTAAAAGGACATTTATTCTTAAAATATAATTTCCACAAACTATAAAAGTTTTTTTTTTTTTTAAATCCAAATGCTACATTACTAATGGTCAATGACTCAGACATCACATTAGAGACTCTAAGCATGACACTAAGCACATTGTGCACATGACACATGTATTGGCCCCGCATTTGCTTCTTCGATAAGTTTTGCTCTTGTGGTATGGGTCAGAACTCTGCACAGATCTTTTTCATTTATCTGATAAAAAATACAACAATAAATAACAGTGTTTGCGTATTACAACCCTGTCTACCATAGAGGTAAATGGAGGCCATTTTGTGATATGTTTGGGAACAAACTATCAGCAATCATATTTTATTGTTCTGACTACTCTAAACTGATGATGGGTAACATTGGAATGGCTGGCTGTCAGAGGTTAGCCGTTACCTACAGTATATATTTTGCACTAAATGTAATTCCAGTGTAATTAAATAAACCAATTTATATTCATCTATCAAAATTAAAGTAATACTAAAGTCTTGTTTTTTTTTCTTTGAAAATAACAAACATACTTACCTGCTCTTGTACAGAGAGGATCCTTCTTCTCTTGGGTCCCTGGCTGGCGCTCCTGTTTATTGTCCCCACAGCAATCAGCTTGCTATGGGGGCACCCGAGCCAAACTGCAGCTCTGTGTGTCCATTTAGACATGGAGCTGTGGTTTGGCCCCACCCTCTCTCTCTCTCCTGATTGGCTAACTGACTTTGATTGACAGCAGCAGGAGCAAATGGCACTGCTGCTGTGTCCCAACCAATCAGGAGGGAGAGTCCTGTATGGCTGTGGCACACGTGCACATCACTGGACAGAGATGGGGCTTAGGTAAGTATAATGCCGCGTAGACACGACCGTTTTTCATGACAAGAAAAATGCAATTTTTTTAATTGGTCATTAAAAACGATGTGTAGGCTCCAGAGCATTTTTCTCGATGAGAAAAATGGGCATTAAAAATTTAGAACATGCTCTATTTTTTCTCATCGCTTTTCACGTCGTGAAAAACGTCCGTGTGTACGCTTTAATGACGGGAAAAAAACATGCATGCTCAGAAGCAAGTTATGAGATGGGAGTGCTCGTTCTGGTAAAACTAGCGCTCAGAATGGAGATGGCACATTCGTCGCGCTGTAACGGACTGAAGAGCACGAGGCTGAAAAGCGCAAATCGTCTCTCACCAAACTTTACTAACATGAGGGTGGCGCCATCCGAATGGAACTTCCCCTTTATAGTGCCGTCGTACGTGTTTTCGAACGTGTTGTACGTCACCGCGCTTTGCTCGAGCATTTTTTTTCATGATAGTGTGTAGGCAAGGCAGGCTTGAGAAGAATCACGTCGAGAAAAACGTTGTTTTTTTCAATGACATTAAAAACAGCCGCGTGTACGCGGCATTAGAGGGGCTGCACACAGAAGGTTTTTTATCTTAAGGCATAGAATGGAAGGAACTAGCCGAAATTCGAACCGTGTATGGGCAGGCTGAATGCAACAAGGTAATTGATCGATCAGCTTTGGTACAACCAGCATGCCGGGTTTTACCTTTGATTATCGCTAGCGGCTGCTATAGCTGTGTGGTAGTGTGGTACCCCACCAGTGTATTAATACAGGATTCTCAACCAGGCAGGTTGAGGGGCTCCAGGGTATTTGCTTATTTGGGAGGAAACTGGCTTTTCAGTTTCCTCATGATTTACTAAAGTCCACTTTGGGACCTGGAGCCTGGGGATTTCTTAGACATCCGGGTGGGATGAAATCCCCAGTCCTGGATTCGGGTTTGGAGACTCAACGGCACACTGATTGTTCAGGTGTGTGTGGGCCTGATAGTAGAGTCAGGACCAGCATTCTGGGCTCCACCCTCCCGACGAGTGCAGGTGTGCACTGGGGAAGCCAGAGAGTGGTTGTCTGCACACTGGAAGCCAGAGACCCAGGTCTGAGGGTCAGAGCAGTGGACCCAGGTCTGAGGCTCAGAGCAGTGGACCCAGGTCTGAGGCTCAGAGCAGTGGACCCAAGTCTGAGGCCTCGTACACACGACCGATTTTCTCGTCGTAAAAAACACGTCGTTTTTTTCGACGAGATTCTTGTTAAGCTTGTCGATTTTCTCGTCAAGCTTTCTATGCGTACACACTGACATTTTCCAATTTCCTCGTGGTTCTCTGCGCTCACGTCCAGCACGTACGACGGCACTATAAAGGGGAAGATCTTTTTTCTTGGCGCCACCCCTTGGGCTGCTTTTGCTGATCTCGTGTTACCGCGTGTGAAGTAAAAGTTTGGGAAGAGACGATTCGCGCTTTTCAGTCTTCGTACTTTTCAGATCGTTTTCTGCGGTTCAGTTTGTGCTTGTGGGTTCGTATCTTGACTTTCAGGGCGTCTAGGCAGGTCGTATCTGTTTTACAGTGCGTTATTGCCTGTTCGTTTCTGAATTTCAGTTCGTTATTCATAGGCCTTGCTGTTCTAAAGTGCGTTCTGTTCTGTACGTTCTGATTAGACGACCGTTTCCTAGCCATGTCGCCTGGACGTTCTCGTCGTCGAGTTCGTGCTGTGCGTGCGCTTGGTGTTGGTCTGCTTGTTTTGGACCAAGACCAGTCCATGAATGGTGTGAGGAGGAGTTCATGGACCAAGAATTGGTTGCTCCAGCGGGACCAATTCTGCCACATGCCTCTGCTGCGGGAGATCGTCGAGAATAATCCTGAGGACTACAGGAATTTTCTGAGGATGTCTGACCCCGTTTTTCAGGAACTGTTGGGCTTTGGTGTCCCCCTATATTACCAGGAAGGACACCGTTATGCGGGAAGCCATCAGTGCTGAGCAGAGGCTCATCGCCACGTTGCGTTACCTGGCGACAGGGAGAAGTCTTCAGGACTTGAAGTTCACCACAGGCATCTCCCCCCAGGCTCTGGGCCTCATAATCCCAGACACCTGTTCTGCTATTATACAAGTCCTGCAGGAGGACTATATTAGGGTAAGTTTTCTCCCTTAACATCACATTTTATGTATTACATGTATGCTAATGTATTGTATTTCTTTCATCCTTCCCTAATTACCATGATTGTAATATGCTGAGAATGTCCCCTTTGTCCCCATGCATGTTGGAAGCTTTAGATTGCCCCTTTTTTATCCTCCCTAAATATTTCCCCTCACTAACTTTTCCAGCAGGGGCGCCTGTTGCTCCAAATGTTGGGGGGTTCCAACCCCAATTTCGGAAATAAACTTCCTCCTTTTTTGCTCTGTTGCCTAATAAACGCCCCCAGTTGTCCCCTCCAATGCAGCCATTTAGTCCCCTCTAATGCAGCCAGTTTCCCCCCAGCCCTGCACTTACCTTCTTGTGGTCAGCGCCATCCTTCTTCTGTCCTTGATGTCTTCTCCTTCCCTTCATGTTGCATCAGCCAATCATGTTACCATTAAACAGACTTGGTGAACATGATTGCCAGAGCAGCCTGTCAGTGTTTACACAAGGAATGCCCCCTCCTTGCGTCCCCGATTTTTCTTTGAGGAAGCCAATTACATCCCTCAGGTTGTAATTTGCAAGACTTTTTTAATACCTGTTTCTGCTCTGCAATTTTAACCCCCTAAATGACGCAATTATTCATATGTCGGTCGCTTTACAAGAGGCCATCCACCTGAATAGTGTGCGGCATAGACAATACATAGGTTCATGCAACGCATGAACCTATGTATTGTTCTGAGTGATGGGCACAGGAGAGAGGGGACAGTGCTCCAGCGCCCACTCTGGACGCACCGCCACTGCAATGCTATCCTGTGGCCAAACACATCTCCCCCCCCCCCAAAATAATTTAGTAATGGCCAATCAGAGGTGGTGATGAATATGATAAATGAGCCTTCCATTATACTTTTTTTACACACCTTAATAAACGTATAATTAGATTGATGTTGGTCTCTAATTTTTTGGTTTAGAATTTGCTTGTAATGTATGCCTTTGTTTTTCTAATATTATTTCATCTTGTTTCACTCCACAGCTTCCTTCCACGCCACAGGAATGGCAGACTGTGGCATCGGAGTTTGCCACGCGGTGGGACTTCCCCAACTGCGGTGGTGCCATAGACGGGAAGCACGTCCGCATCGTGCCGCCACCCCGTTCTGGGTCCTACTACTACAACTACAAGGGGTTTCATAGCATTGTGCTGATGGCGGTGGTGTCAGCACGGTATGAATTCCTCTATGTTGATGTAGGGAAGAATGGCCGGATGTCCGATGGGGGATCCTTCATCCAGACGGAGTTTGCCCTCCGTCTCCAGAGTGACGACCTTGCATTGCCACCGGATGCAGGGAATATTGAAGGACTCCCCTTTGTTTTCTTGGCTGATGAAGCCTTCGGACTCGGACGGCATCTTATGAGGCCATTTCCACAGAGGACCCTGACCCCAGAGAAGAGTGTGTTCAATTACCGGCTGGCCAGGGCCCGAAGAGTCGTTGAAAATGCCTTCGGCATAATGGCCAGCCGGTTCCGCCTTTTTATGACTTCCATCCACTTGGCGGACTACAAAATAAACTATGTAGTGTTATGCTGCTGTGTGCTACACAACTTTCTGAGCCAAAAATCTAATTCGTATATGGCCTCAGTTTTGCCAGAGGCTGGACTTTCCCCTGCAAATCCCCTTCCGGGCCTGGAATCTGCCCGTCTTGGCTTGCCCCCCCAAAATGCCCGTGTGGTTCGGGACAAATACATGGAGTATTTCACGGGTAGGGGGGCAATTCCTATGCCAGCCTATGTCTAAGTATCCCAATAAAAATCTTGTTTAAACCTTTAATTATTTGTTCTTTCCTGTCTCCTAGTTTGTCTTTGTGCATTTGTAGTGGCAAGTGTATTTTACTTTAGTAAATAACAACCAATTTCACTATGTTACCTTACAAAAGAACCAAATAAGCTTAGAGAGTATTATAAAAAGAAGCTACACGTTGTTTGTGGTCAAATATTTTACTCTCTGCACTTTTTTTTTTTTTTTTACTTTGGGGTTGGCCTGGCCACAACCCGGCAAATTTTGGCTTATGAAAATACAAAAATACCACTTGCATTTCTAAAATGACAACATTGGATACCTCTGAGCAATCTGAGACATTCAGTTACACAAACTATGTCTCTATGTGCCCGTCCTAATATGGGGTCCTGCCACCCCTTGCCCAGCCAAAAATTCAATATGCACACATTTTTAATTTTTTGCAAATAGGAAGTTTACAATCCTGATCCCTATTGTCAACATGTGCTATCTGCCATCAGTGGTGATCAATGGACGTGTTTTGGGGGTGCATCCCCTTCCTCAGTTCACCGACTTTTGATACGAGGAAGGGGTTGCACCCACAAAAGACGTACATGGATATCCCCTGATGGCAGATAGCACATGTTCACACACTGTGTGCATATTCAATTTTTGGCTGCTTTGTTACTCAAAAAATTAGTAAAAATATAAAAACAAACATGTAAAAACAAATGTGTTTGGATGGCTTATTGAATTCTCCCCAAAACATCGAGAATGTCTTTAAATGTTTGTTCCATCACATGGATTCTTTGTTTAATTAGGTCCAGTTCCGTGCTACATTCCATCACTTGCTGGATGAGGCGGAGGGCACTGTCAGCAGAGAACGGTGTGCTATCCTTCACAACATTTCCATCCCCTAAAAACCATTAAAAAAAAATTAATAAAACTCTGCAGGCCTACCTCGCTTACCTTAAGCTGTGGTGTCAGATACTGACCTGTTGTGGTGACCAGATCCACAACGTCATCCACCTCTCCTTCCTGCACTTCTCCTTCCTCCACCTCAACTTCCTGCACATCTTTCGGTTGTGGATCTTTGGGAGTTTGGGGTTGCTTGGAAGTTGTGGGGTGCATGTGCTCCCTGGAGTGTCCTCCTCCCAGTCTTCTCTCCCCTATGAGAATAAAACCAAAGGTCTATTTATCACACTGTAAAAATCTCATTTTTAAACTTAAAACGGGCTAAATTGTTTGGAAGTGGGGTACAAGTGTGTGTTTGTGCGGAATTTAAAGAAAAATGCATTATTTATGACCCCAAATATGTTTAGTATTCACATTTGGATGTAATTTTTTGGACATGGAGGCACCACAAATAAACTCTGATGCACCTGTGTGGGACACCCAAAAAAGGCGGGTCTGGTGGCCCACACTATAGTGCTCCAAAGTACAGATGTGGAAGCAGCTGCTGAGTGTCCTCTCCTTTACACTGATTAAAGTTTGCATTTCATTCTCCTTACAAACACATCATCTAGACTTAAAAATTAGCCACAATACTTGATCAAAAATGGCAGATGTCTAATTACTTTTGGGGGTCTTAAATAAGCCAAAACCGCGGATAGTGGCCGAACGAAGTGTCGGTAACGTAACGAACGATTACTGTGCCCAACCTAGTTCAAAATATTACATTTTGGAAGGGAGTCCAATATGAAAAAAAAAAAAAAAAAAAGTCAGTATCTAAAAAGATTAATAGCAGAAAGGTCGTCATTTTACTTACTTTTAGCGAGCATCCTCTTTATGCTCCTCAACTGGTCTGGCTCCCTCAGTTTGAGGTCTGACCACCTCTTTCTGAGCTGCTCATTTGAGCGTTTCACCCCGAACTTCGCCCTCAGACTCTTCACAACTTTAGTGAGGATTTTGGCCTTCCTTCTATTTGGTTTGCTATACGGCCCATGCTTGGCATCATAATCAGCCTTGACCAAGATGTCCACCATCTCCGCCATCTCCGCCAAAGACATATTCAATGCCTTGAATCTCCTCCTTGATCGTGACGTGTCCTCGGTCTCCGGGCTTGTCTCCTCGCTAGTTGCGGAATTATCAGACACCTGCTGTAACTCCGCCATATCTGTCTGCGCGCCGAAAGAGAAGGGGCGGGGAAAAGATGTTAGTTAGAACGTCATGGGCGGGCGACGTGTGCGGAGCGACGTGTTCGAATTTGGACGCATGCGTGGTGTGTATATAGCAAACACACATGTGACTATAGTACGTTCGGTGTGCGGAGAGAGGAGTTCAAGTGACGGACGTGCGAACGAAGGTATGTGATTTTGTGAGACTTGTAAAAATTGTGGGCCTATACTGTCTTGAGATTGGTGGAGGATATATATGGTGACTAGAATGTGAAGGAGGTTAGACTGTTTGCCTCACATTATTTAAATATAAATTATTTTACTTGCAGATACAATATGAATGTCTTTATTAGCGACAAAGAGTTCCTGGCGGAATTTATTGACCGGGTAAGGGAGCTGCCGGCTCTGTGGGAGACCAAAAACCCCATCCATAAAAAAAAAGGGGTGAGAAAAGCAGCGCTGGAGAAGCTGCTCCCATTTGTGCATACCAAGGTGCCCACAGCCACAGCAAAACAAGTGGACACTAAAATTGGGAGCTTGAGAGGTACCTACAGGACTGAACGCTCTAAGGTGCTGGCTTCTCAGAGGTCAGGAGCAGCAGCAGATGATGTTTATGTCCCGGTTTTGTGGTACTACAGCAGGATGTCCTTCCTGGATGACCACATTGAGCCAAGGCCATCACTCTCCACTCTTCCCCCCAGACTTCCCTGCAGCCAACCTGAGCCTTCTCTGGAGCAAGAGGAGGCAGCCATCCTGGATGATCCTGATTTGTCCATCTGGAGCCAGGTATAGTATTAACTGAAAATGTAGTGGGATAAAATTAATGTTTCCCAAATATGTCAGGATGAGAAACATACATTATTTTGTATTCCACAAGTGAAATCATGATCTGTAGACATTATTCTGCACTTAATTGTGTGGTAAATAGTCAAGCTGATGTAGTGGTAAATTTAAAGCAAGGATTTATGCATTTACATTCTAATTGCTTCCATCAGGATTACAAAGTTTGAGGCAAAGATTAAACCAACATATTAAACTATGTTTCTTTTTCATACACAGGATGAAATCAGCCAGGAGGAGGGTCTGGAAACTGTCAGGCAGGAGGAGGAAGGGCCCAGTGGCAGCCAGGAGGTGGCAGGGCCCAGTACCAGCCAGGAGGTGGCAGGGCCCAGTGGCAGCCAGGAGGTGGCAGGGCCCAGTGGCAGCCAGGAGGTGGCAGGGCCCAGTGGCAGACAGGAGGTGGCAGGGCAAAGGAGAAGCACCAGATCCCAGGTGCCTCCCATCAGGCTTCACAAAAGAGGCAGGAGGGACAGGACCACCAGTGACGCAGCAATGGCCCTTATTAAAGAGGCCCATGCCACCCTCAAGGAGCCCACATCCCCTGAAGAGGCCATTGCCGGCCTAGTGGAGGCTAAGTTCAAGGTGATGAGCATGGAGCAACGCCTCCTATGCGAACCCCTGCTCATCACCTTGCTCAACAAGGGGGTGATGGAGCAAATTACCCCCAATACCGCCATATGTGAGGTGGCCCAACTGACCCAACCTCAACCTCCACCTCCACCTTCCTCTTCTGCCCCACCCCCTTCTGCTACCCCTCCACCTTCTGCCCCACCCCCTTCTGCTACACCTCCACCTTCTGCCCCACCCCCTTCTGCTACACCTCCACCTTCTGCCCCACCCCCTTCTGCTACACCTCCACCTTCTGCCCCACCCCCTTCTGCTACACCTCCACCTTCTGCCCCACCCCCTTCTGCTACACCTCCACCTTCTTCTTCTGCCCCACCCCCTTCTGCTACACCTCCACCTCCTCCTCCTGACAGGAGTACCCCTCCAGTGGGCCAGCCTCCAGCTAAACGAAGAAGGAAGGCTGCAGGAAAGGCTTCAGGAAAGGCTGCAGGGAAGGTTGCCAGGAAGAAGAGGAAGTGATGGCCTTGCTTCATTGTGGTCGCACTGGTCGGACAGAAGGCAGCCTGTTGTAGTACCACACACTTGGGACATATATCTCACCTGCTGCTGTTCCTGACCTCTGGGAGGCCAGCATCAGATTGTGTTCTGAAATGTGGGCCTTCTCAAGCTCCCAATTTTAGTGTCCACACAGGGTTGGTGTGTGCTCTGGGGTCCCTGGGATGCACAAATGGCAGCAGCTTCTCCAGCGCTGCCTTCTCTTTATTTAATTTATAAACATGAATAAATGTGTTTTTTGTTTAAGTTCATACTTGACTATGTGTATTTTTAAATAAAAAAAAAAAAGCTTTGGAGTAAGCAGATACATTTGACTGACAATAAAAGGCACAGATATCACCCCCCCAAAAGAATAACTAAATCTGATTAGCTCAAAAACATGGTGTGAAATTTTAAAAATATAGATTAGAAAATTAAATGGGAGATCGCTATCAAAACATTGAGAAATTATAATTAACATGATTTTGAAAAATCTAACCATTTAAATTATTCCTAAAAACTTGCAAGATATAATACACATAAATCTTATAAAGAGCAGCATGAAAAAGGTTAAAAATAAGGCAGAACTCTGTGTGAATATCAGCAGCAAAAGAAGGTCTCTCGTTTTGATTAATGTAACATTCTAACGAAGAATTCAATGCAGAACATTTAAACGATGAAATATTTATGAGCGTGACGAATGTGCTCTCTCCATTATGAAGGCTTGTTTTACCAGAAGATGCGCTCCCGTCTCATAGTTGCTTGTGAGCATGCGCGCTTTTGGAAGAGTCGTAAAAGCATACACACGAACCATTTTCTCGTCACAAAACAGGCCGACGAGAAACACGACGAGGAAATCTGGAATCCTGACGAGAAAATAGAGAGCAGGTTCTCTATTTTCTCGTCGAGATTCTCGTCAAGTTTCTCGTCGTAAAACCATACACACGAACGTTTTTCTAGACAAAAAAACTCTCGCGGCACTTTTCTTGACTGTTTACGACGAGAAAATCGGTCGTGTGTACGAGGCCTGAGGCTCAGAGCAGCGAGGGGCTGCTATCTAAATGGACGGTGTTGCCAATGGAATAGTCTGTAGGAGACAGACAAGAGCCTGAAGTGGAAGGCCTGAGCAACACTGCTGTATGTATAAGCCAGGAGTCTGAATGTCATGTTATTGATGAAAAGGAGTGTTGAAACCCCTGCGAGGGAAACCTTTGATTTTGTTTGAACTTCTTTTAATAAAAATGGGCAAATAAAGCCCTCAAAAAGAAGACCCAGCGAGTGGCGGTGTCCTTCAAGCTCTACCTTTGATGCTAGTCCTTCACAGCTGCTAACAATAATCACTGTTTTCTCCCGGAGGGATAAGTCAATGGTCCAGCATGTCTGTGTTGATGGGGGAATCAAGTGAATTTTTTTCCTGCAACCCCTGGTTGCAGGAAAGAAGTTTGCTCTGTGTAAGTCACTGTTTTCTCTATGATGTAACATAATTACATAAATTAAGAATTTGAGTAGGGGGTGGACTAAACCTTTGAAATAGCTGCAGCATGTGGGCATAGGATGCTGAGACTCTAAAAGATGTAATAAGCCATAAAAATTTTTGGCATTTATATAAAAGTGAAATATTAGTTTTTGGAAAATTTGGAAGGTGTACAAACTGCTGCACAAATGGGGTGCATGTGCCTGCACAGAGCTGAAGCAGCCACCCAAACCTTCCTGTCATAAGCAAACCTTAGGTCTCAGAGTGCTAAAGTTTGCCTGCCCCTTTCTAGTGGCCAGTGAGGCTGCCTGTCATAGTGATGGAACTATTAAAAAAGTGTGGGGACAGGGCTTAGCAGCAAGCTCCAACACTGAGTAGAAGTGTTAGATCTTTAGTTATCAGAATGGCCCAACATTTGCCCATTACCTGGACATGATCAAGTTTGAAGGTGCTACAGGTATGCAGAGAAACCTTTAGGTACCTATACTTTATACCTGCAGCAGTTGGCCCCTCACCTCCAAATGCAGAGTCTCTTTAATCATATATCATACTGTATAGGACAGAAAGAATGTATGACCTAGGATGGCACAGCATTTAGCAATGACTTGGACATGATCAAGTCTTAAAGGCGGCTGTAGATATGTGCAGGAACCTCTAGATGCCTACACCTCAAACCTGCAGCAGTTGGCCCCTTCCCCCACCTTGACAGATTCTCTTTAATGTTATAATACTGTATGTAGTGCACAAACCCTTAACTGGTCCCGCTATTTGTCCCAAATTTTATTCCCTGTTAAGTGCAAGGAACTGTAGCTTCCCAGTCTCTATTCACAAAAAACAGGCAGAAAGTGTCTTTTTTCGATTTATTGCTTATTAAGCATAAGTAGGGTGCAGGGTGAGCCTTGGAATACTCCAGAACTAGTACAAAATGTAATGGAGGACTCTCTTGGGAGCGTGGCATGAAGCTGCATGCAGTGAGGCGTGTTTGAGTTGAGCTCCGTCTGCGGTATCCCTCTTATTAGATCCTGATCCCATTACCCCGAGCTACCCGCCCGGTAATCTACCTTCAGAGTCCCGGTGTGTTTGTGGAGACATGTCACCGCCCTGCAAAGTGGCAGACGTGGCCACCAAACTTGATAAGTTCCGCCATCAAGACGAACAGTCACAGGCCAAATATGGCGGTTCCCCATCCTCATCATTTGCCTCTCTTGCTGCTGACAAGAGCGAGAACCTGGAAGCGATCGCTGCCTGCCAAACCTCTCTTACCACCAGAATAGAGGGGGTAAAGGTGGATATATCTTGCTCCGCCAAGATATGCAACAACTGAGAGACAGAGTCTGGGAATCAGAGAATCGGCTGGGTCGTGTGGAGGATGCCCTTCTCCCTCTGCAAGAGTCATCAGATCAGGCCAGTTGCCTTATCGCCCAACTCCAGCAGAAGCAGGATGACCTCAAGAATCGCATGAGGAGGAACAACCTGCAGTTTATAGGCCTCCCTGAGGGCACAGAGGGTAACAACCCTGCTACTTTTCTTGAGGAACTGCTAATTACATCATATGGGCGCAAGGCCTTTTCACAATCGTTTGTTGTGGAGCGTGCACACCGGATGCCTGCCAAAAAGCCACCCCAGGGAACACCACCGCAGGTCTTTATTGCAAAATTCCTCAATTATAAGGACCACGATCCTATTCTCCGCTTATCCAGAGAGAAGGGTAACATACCTCTGCATAACCATGAGATCGTGGCATTTCCAGACTTCTCTGCAGAGGTTCAGAGGCAACGCAGCCAGTTTACAGATATCAAGAGACGCCTGCGAGTCCGCCACTTGAAGTATGCAATGTTGTTCCCTGCTCGCCTTCGTGTTGTTGGGGAGGATCGTGTCCACTTCTTTGAGGAGTCAGGGCCTGCCAACGCCTGGTTGGATCAGCTAAATCCCACTTGAGCCATGAGTACTGTGAAGGCCAACTGCTTGCCAATCGTCTCCCTCACATAGGACGATTCTGCCCACTATCCCACTCTGATTTTTGTTCTGGTTTTTCACTTTGCAGAGAGTAGCGCACTCATGTTTGGACCGTTTATCTTAGCTCATGCTCCGTTCTCTTGCCGCATTAGTGCACCCCTCTCATTACTGACACTGGGCACCCTGTTACCCAGGATACAGATCTTATCATCTATGAAACTTCTTTGTGCACTACTACCGACTGCGGTCTTGGAACAGCTTTGTGGTCAGTTTCTCCATCTTCCTTATTGACCACTGCCGGTGTGCCATCGAAGTCCTGCTGCATGCAATGTTTTTCAGAGGATTTTCGTCTCCCCCGGAGGATTGGTTAAAGGAATCACTTTTTCTTTTTCACATATCATTGTTTTAAGTCTGTTGCCCCAGATGGCGGTTTGCTCGCTTCGGGTGCCACACTGCTGTTTACTACGGTATCTTACCGACTTTTTTTTTTTCTTGGAACTTATGCTTGCACAAATTGGGGACTGTGTAGAGCTGGGAGGGTTAGGGTGTTTTTATTGGTGTCTAATTTATATGCTTGCTACTTAAGTTTGACCATAAGTATGTTGCTATCTACTTGTATGCCGATTGACTGGTACACTTTAACATGTATTTTATTACATCTGTCCTCTATAGGGGTTTGCATGGCCACTCGGCCCTCACCTTGTATTATGACTTTTCTATGGCTAGGTTGAAATTTCTAACATGGAATGTCCATGGCTTAAGAGATAAGCTGAAAAGCACCGCAGTCTTGTCCTTTCTTAAGGGCCAGAGGGCGGATGTGATAGTTTTGACCCACGTGCAGGGATATTTGCAGCGGGCACTGCGGTGCCCCTGGATCGAATGGGCGTTTCATGCCACTCATACCGTATATTCCAGGGGCGTTTCAGTGCTTGTAGCCAAGTCAGTATCCTTTGAGCTCCAATCAGTGATGCTGGACCCCCAGGGTAGATATGTATTCCTGCATGCTACAATAACAGGAGAGAGTTACCGCTCAGATGTGACTGGTGACTCATTCACAAGATCCAGAGCCATGGGTGCAGGCAATGCATATGACAATGCAAAAAATCTGAGGAAAACGCTTGGACAGCCGCACTCCAAAAAAGGTTCTTTTATTTAAAACAAAAGCACAAACAACATGCCACAGCAAAAAAACAGCAAGCATGAGCTGACGTTTTGCACTGCGATTCAGTGCTTAATCACAGCTATATCCTAAGCGGCAAGCCTACTCCTGTTTCTCTGCATGAATCTATCTATTGTTGATTGACGGGTGCAGGAGAGAGGGGGCGGCGCTCCTGCGCCCTCTATGGACGCACCGCCACTGCTTCCACTCATCAAATCTAAAATCTAGACTTGGGCAAGATTGCCAGTGGGGGTGATGGGGCGCAAAAGGTCTAGTCAAGATTATATTGTTGCCTAAACTTTTATATGTGCTATGGCATTATTTCCATGTAAGTACTTTAAAATTATGGACATACTCCTACAATCCTTTATATGGGTGTCCGGTAGGCACAAACTATCCTGGAAGGCTCTTCAGTGTCCAACTTGCAGTCCCAGACTTTGAGGCCTCGTACACACGACCGAGTTTCTCGGCAAGAACCAGCAAGAAACTTGCTGGCAGAGATGTCTTGCCGAGAAATTCGTTCGTGTGTATGGTTTCTCGTCGAGAAAACCGACAAGTAACCTCGACGAGAAAATAGAGAACCTGCTCTCTATTTTCTCGTTGAGATTCTCGTCAGCCTGTTTCTCGATGAGAAAAGTGAGTGTGTGTACACTTACCTGTCCGCCGGGAAGCCCGCGCATGTTCGAAATGAATTCGACGCATGCGCGGTAGCTTCCTAGGCATAGATAGGGTATACCAAGATGGCGGCGACGGCATCGAATGTGACGAGCGCATGCTCGTCATAGTCGATGACGTCACCGCGTACGCTCCATTCAAAGTATTGCGGGTTCTTTGAATCGAGCGTGTGTACACTCGGCCGGGACAATTTTCTTGTCCAAGAATCTCGTCGAAAAAAAGACATGTTTTATTCGACGAGAATCTCGGCCGTGTGTACGAGGCCTGAGTCTTATTATCTGGCAGCAAAGTCAGGCAAAGTCACATATACGTCCGCAGAATGGCTCGTGTGGGCAAAGTAACGTACCTGTATGTTGCTTTGAAAATCCTGTCGCGTGAGCTCCGTGACCGTGCCCGCGGGACCCGTGGAGTCGATGTCCCTCGATCGTGTCACGGAGCGGCAGAACGGGGAGATGCCTTTGTAAACAAGGCATTTCTCTGTTCTGCCTAGTGACAGGACACTGATCTACTGCTCCCTGTAATCGGGAGAAGTGATCAATGTCGTGTCACTGGTAGCCCAGCCCCCACACAGTTAGAATCACTCCCTAGGACACACTTAACCCCTTCCTCGCCCCCTAGTGGTTAACCCCTTCCCTGCCAGTGTCATTTACACAGTAATGCATTTTTATAGCACTGATTGCTGTATAAATGACAATGGTCCCAAAATAGTGACAAAAGTGTCCGAGGTGTCTGCCATAATGTCACAGTCACGATAAAAATTGCAGATCGCCGCCATTACTAATAAAAAAAATTAATAATAAAAAATGACATAAAACTATCCCCTATTTTGTAGACGCTATAACTTTTGCGCAAACCAATTAATATACACTTATTACAATTTTTTTACCAAAAATATGTAGAAGAATACATATCGGCCTAAACTGAAAAAGAAATTTGGTTTTTTATATATTTTTGGGGGATATTTATTATAGCAAAAAGTAAAAGATATTGCATTTTTTTCAAAATTGTTGCTCTTTTTTGGTTTATAGCGCAAAAAATAAAAACCGTAGAGGTGATCAAATACCACCAAAAGAAAGCTCTATTTGTGGGAAAAAAATTACGTACATTTTTTTTGGGTCCCATGTCGCATGACCGTGCAATTGTCAGTTAAAAGGACGCAGTGCCGAATCGCAAAAAGTGCTTTGGTCAGGAAGGGAGTAAATTCTTCCGGGGCTGAAGTGGTTAAAGTTGATGTAAACCCTCTATACACCCAGTGAAGCGAACAGCCTCAGATGACACACAGGGATGAACCAAATCTCCCAACATAGGTGTAGCACTACCCCCGCAGGAGCTGCTGGTTTAGATTTGGGCCTGCCGTTACCTTACTGTTCCGTATGCTCATCTCAGGGGTTTTCCTTGAAGAGTTGTCCAGAAGAAAGTTTGCACCAACACAAAGGGGCTGATTTACTAATAACAGTGCGCTGCGCTGGTTCTAACCTTAATTGGTGCACCTGATAACTCCTTCACTGGGCGCAGGAAGCAGCGGCGCACTGTTATAGTAAATAGAAATGTCAGCGGCGCTCTATTAAAAATGAATGGTTCCCTATGGGAGCCCATTGATTTGAATAGAGGTCGCCCGGGAAGTCGGATCCGACTTGCAGGCGACTCGTGTGCCGGCTGACACAGAGACAGCGCGACTTTGCGAGGCGATCTGGACACAACCTGAGCGTGCAGCAGCCGCTCAAGTCGTGTCCTAGAGGCGACTAGCCGGCCGAGAATGTGTCCAGCGCGATGTCATCGCGCTGGTCCTCGGCAGCCTCGCTGTCCCATGTTTTGGTATGAATCATGAAGGGGAACTCCAGGCCAAATTTTAATGAAAAAACCGGCATGGGTTCCCCTTCAGGAGCATACCAGGCCCTTAGGTCTGGTCTGGATTCTAAGGTGAACCCCCTAAGCCGAAAAACGGCGTGGGGGTCCCCCCAAAATCCAAACCAGACCCTTATCCGAGCACGCAACCTGGCAGGCCGCAGGGGAAAAGAGGGGGAACAAGAGCGGCCCCCCTCCCTCCTGAACTGTACCAGGCCGCATGCCCTCAACATGGGTGGTTTGGTGCTTCGGGGCAGGGGGGCGACCTGCGGCCCCCCCACCCCAAAGCACCCTGCCCCCATGTTGATGGGGACAAGGGCCTCTTCCCGACAACCCTGGCCGTTGGTTGTCGGGGTATGCGGGCGGGGGGCTTTTCGGAATCAGGGCGCCCCTTTAAAAAGGGGGCCCCCAGATGCCGGCCCCCCACCCTATGTGAATGAGTATGGGGTACATCGTACCCCTACCCATTCACCTGGTGGAAAAAAATTGCAATAAAAAAACCACACAGCTTTTTAAAGTATTTTATTGCACAGCTCCGGGGGTCTTCTTCCGACTTCGGGGGTCTCCGGTGTCGTCGCCGCCGCTCTCCGGTTTTCTTCTGCCGGGCCACCGCTAACTTCTTTAGCTCTTTTGCTAGCGGAGGCTCCGGTCTTCTCCGTCGCCTTCTCCCCTCTTCTCCTCTCCGGTTCTTCCTTTCTTCTGCCGGGCCTCCGCTAACTTCTTTTAGCCCTTTTGCTAGTGGAGGGCCCGGTCTTCTCCGTTGCCTTCTTCTCCCGCTATCCGGTTCTTCTGCCGGTTCTTCTCCTGCTTCTTTCTTCTGCTGGCCCCTCCACTAACTTCTTTAGCTCTTTTGCTAGTGGAGGGCCCGGTCTTCTCCGTCGCCTTCTTCTCCCGCTATCCGGTTCTTCTCCCGCTTCTTTCTTCTGCCGGCCCCTCCACTAACTTCTTTAGCTCTTTTGCTAGTGGAGGGGCCGGTCTTCTCCGTCGTCGCCGTCGGCGTCTTCTTCTCTCTTCTCCTCCTCGATGTTGACTCGTCGCTTCCTCTCGCAGTAATGCTAAATTTTCGGTCCGCAGAGATTAATATAGGCTTCTCATGATGTCACAGTCACATGTTCCGGGGCACATGGCCCCGGAGCATGTGAGTGTGACGTCATGGGAACATGTGACTGTGACATCATGAGAAGCCTATATTAATCTCTGCGGACCGAAAATTTAGCATTACTGCGAGAGGAAGCGACGAGTCAACATCGAGGAGGAGAAGAGAGAAGAAGACGTCGACGGCGACGACGGAGAAGACCGGCCCCTCCACTAGCAAAAGAGCTAAAGAAGTTAGTGGAGGGGCCGGCAGAAGAAAGAAGCGGTAGAAGAACCGGGAGAAGAACCGGATAGCGGGAGAAGAAGAAGGCGACGGAGAAGACCAGAGCCTCCGCTAGCAAAAGAGCTAAAGAAGTTAGCGGTGGCCCGGCAGAAGAAAACCGGAGAGCGCGGCGACGACACCGGAGACCCCCGAAGTCGGAAGAAGACCCCCGGAGCTGTGCAATAAAATACTTTAAAAAGCTGTGTGGTTTTTTTATTGCAATTTTTTTCCACCAGGTGAATGGGTAGGGGTACGATGTACCCCATACTCATTCACATAGGGTGGGGGGCCGGGATCCGGGGGCCCCTTTATTAAAGGGGGCTCCCGGATTCCGATAAGCCCCCCCGCAGACCCCGACAACCAACGGCCAGGGTTGTCGGGAAGAGGCCCTTGTCCTCATCAACATGGGGGCAGGGTGCTCTGGGGTGGGGGGGCCGCACGTCGCCCCCCTGCCCCAGAGCACCAAACCCCCCCATGTTGAGGGCATGCGGCCTGGTACGGTTCAGGAGGGAGGGGGGGCCGCTCTCTCGTCCCCCCCTCTTCCCCTGCGGCCTGCCAGGTTGTGTGCTCGGATAAGGGTCTGGTTTGGATTTTGGGGGGGACCCCCACGCTGTTTTTTCGGCGTAGGGGTTCCTCTTCAAATCCAGACCAGACCCAAGGGCCTGGAGGGGGAACCCATGCCGGTTTTTTATTTAAAATTTGGCCTGGAGTTCCCCCTCAAGATTCATACCGAACACAGTGCCTGCTATTGGCGGGGATCCAAGTCGGATCCCCGTTCATTGAAAGTCGGACATATGTCGGCTTCATGTCGCAGGGCAAAGTCGGATCCAAAGTAGGACAGATGTCGTGTCGCACTAGTGTGAACCCAGCCTAAATACAACTACACTGCTGCTCTCAGCTGCTCATATCACTCTGGTCTCACTAAATAGCTAAAATCGTAAATAATACTGTTTTTTGGAGCTTAGGGCGGCTCCTTATCATATACATGCAAATGTGGTAAAACACGGCATGCAAACGCCACAAAGCGCGCCTTTCTAAACGCCACTTTCAACCTTAGTTCAGAACACTTTGCACCAGCGTCCCGTCTACATGGGGCCTAAAAACGCCTATGCCATTTACAGCTCCAAAACGCCATGGTGGCCATGAGGCCATAGGCTAACATGGAGAGATGTTTTTAAGCTGCAAAAAACGCTCAAACAAGCGGTTGGAAAAACGTCTGTGTGCATGTAGCCTTATATTAACCACTTGCGCACTGCCCAGACCAAGTTTCACATTTCAGCGCTGATGCACTTTTAATGACAATTGCGCGCTCATACAACACTGTAACCCAATGAAAATGTTTTATTTGTTGGCACACAAATAGAGCTTGCTTTTGGTGCTATTTGATCACCTTTGTTTTTTTTTGTTTTTTTTCTATAAATACAAAAGACCGAGTTTAAAAAAAAAAAAAAAAAAAAGATATTTTACCCACTTCAGCACTGGGCCTATTCTGGCACTTCTATCCTTCATGTAAAAATCATAAATTTATGGCTATAAAATTACTTCAAAACACCAAACATTATATACTTTTTTGGAGCAGACACCCTAGGGAATAAGATGGCGGTCATTGCAAATTTTTATCTCGCTCGGTATTTGCGCAATAAATTTTCAAACGCCTTTTGTTTGCTAAAAATATTACAAAACAGTAAAGTTACGGCCAATTTTTTGGTATAATGTGAAAGATGTTGTTATGCTGAGTAAATAGATACCTAACACGTCACGCTTTAAAATTGTGCACACACATGGCATGACACCAAACTTCAGTAATTAAAAATCTCCCTAGGCGATGCTTAAATTTTTTTTACACGTTACCATTTTGCCATTACAGAGGGGGTCTAGTGCTAGAATTGCTGCACTCGTTCTAACGCACGCAGCAATAACTCACATGTGTGGTTTGAACGGCGTTTACATATGTGGGCGGGACTTACGTGTGTGTTCGCTTCTGAGCGCGAGCTACCGGGGACATGGGCGTTTTTTCTTATTTATTTTTTGTTTTTGTTTTTTGACTTTTTTGTATTTCTTACTGTTTTTATTTTTTAAATTTTTTGGGATCTCTTTTATTCCTATTACAAGGAATGTAAACATACCTTGTAATAGGAATGTGTGTGACAGGTCCTCTTTATGGAGAGATGCAGGGTCAATAAGACCACGCATCTCTCCTCCAGGCTGGAAAGCATGATATTGTTCCAAAAAAAATCACCAATCTCATGCTGACAGCCAAGATCACGGCTTGGTTAACATACGGGAACACGGCGTGATGTCATAACGTCGTGCCCGCGCCTCCAACGGTCATAGAGATGACTGATGACCATCTGGTCACCAGTCATCTCCAAATGGTTCTCCGAGCCCCAGATGGCACGGGAGAGCCCGGAGAAGCACCGGATGGCGGCAAGAGAGGGGGGGGGACGCCCCCTCCCCCCGCCTATAAGAACGATCAAGCGGCGGAACTGCCACTATGATCGTTTTTATTGTGCACAGAATCGCCGGCTGAAAAGAATGATATCTGAATGATGCCTGCAACTGCAGGCATCATTCAGATGTCACCGCCCAAAGCCAAGGATGTCATTTGACGGTGGGCGGTAGGAAACTGGTTAATATTTTAAAAAAAGGTAATTTTTCTTCTTCATTGATGTACACTGATGAGACTGCACTGATGGGCACCGATAAGGTGGCAAGGGTGGGCACTGAGAGGTGGCATTGCTATTTAGCACTGGTGGGCAGTGAGAAGTGGCACTGCTAGGTGGCAATGATAGTTGGCACTGGCAGTGATAGGCACTGGCAGCACTGCTAGGTAGCACTGATTGGCACCAGTGGTGGGCATTGATAGGTGGCACTGGCAGGGGCTACTAATTGTCACAGATGATGCAGAATTGCCTCTTCCTCTTCGGGGCCCGATGTCCCTTGCACATAAGCCGGTGATTGCCTTTTTTTTATGCTTACGCTGTCAGCACAAGGAGAAAACAAAAACCATTACCCAACTTTTGTTTACATCACGTGATCAGCTGTCATTTGCTGACAGCTGATCACATGGTAAAGGGCAGGGACCGGCCCCTTACTCGGATCTGTCATCACCCGAGTCACAGTGACTCTGTGACCACAGCGCGCGCAAAGGGGAGGACGTTTATTGACGGACTCCCGGCAATTGAGGACCATGCTGTGGCCGTCGATCAGTTATAGCGCAGATCTCAAGTGATTAAAGAGGGTCAAAATGGGCCATTGACATGCATCACAATTCAACTTAGGAATGAGTCTTTGAAAAGTTAAACTAAATAATTTGGCCACTTTATCCTTCCAAATAATTCACTTCCTGTCACATCGCCACACAGGAAGTGAGGGAAAATCCCTAACAATGTCTTTCCTTGGGGACACATAGGTCAGTCTAAATACTTTCCCCATTATGCACATTGCACTCCAGCATATTGCGGGGTACACCACAATTTATTAGGTAGTTTGGACTGTGGGGTTTATTTACTAAAGGCAAATCTACTTTGCACTACAAGTGCACTTGCTGTATATCTGAGGGGGACATGCAAGCCAAAAAAAACAAAAACACCATCTTTGCTTTTACACGATTGTAACATCCAATCACCAGTACTTTCCCTCAGATTTTCAGTAGCTACACTTTTACTGCAGAGTGGATTTGTCTTTACTAAACCCCAAACTACCCAATGATTTGGGGTGTACACAACAAAGTGCTAGAGTGCAATTTGCTTAATGGGGACACTAGTTAGATTGATCTGTGTGTCCCCAAGAAAAGCCATTGGTAGGGTTTTACCTTCACTTCCTGTTTAGCTGTGTGACAGGAAGTGAAGCCAATGTTAAGAAAAGGAGACACAAAGGCCAAACTACCAAAAAAACAAAAAAAAAAAAAACAAAACAAACACGCAGGGGTTCTAACACTTACTTCGTTTCCCTCAAAATGCCCAATTAGAATTGTATGGCCTTGAGCTATTTTTAAGTGCAGTGCTCTAAATCAGTGCTTCTCAAGTACCCCCAACAGGCCCTGTTTGCAGGTTTTCCTTCATCTTGCACATGTGCTTTAAATCACAGTCAATGGTTTTGATTTTTGGACAGCAATTCTCGATAAGATAAATTCACAAAACATGTCCTGTTGGGGGTACTTTAGGACTGAGGCTGAGAACCACTGCAGTAAAAAAGGAAAATTGAATACTTACCGCTCTGTATTTCATTTCCTGGTGACGCTCCATGGCAGCACACAATCCATGCATATACTACCATGAAGGCACCAGGGTAGACAAATCACACCTGTTTTGTTTAGACATGCCAATCAGCTGTCACATTTGTCGCAAAGAAAACACAAAACAAACATCAAAATTTTGCATCTAATTTTATTGTTCAACAAAACAAAAAGGGAAGGCAAAATAAAAAACATGGTCAATTTGAAACAGTTACAGACTCAACATCTTGAGCAATTTTTGGCCAAAAATTAAATCAAAGTGAACAAACAACACACATTAACAACATCAGAAATATTTTTCGGGACAACAGTTCTCCCAATGTAGAGACTGAAATTCAAAGTGGGCACACCTGTTAAGATGTCCTTCAATTTCTAACCCATAAACACACTCTGAGTGAGCATGCCCAGAAATATCCAGGCGCTGTGTACACACACAAAAAGCAAGCCAAAAAAAAAAAAACTGGCTGGGCATGTGCAGAACACCACCAATGCAGCTAGCAAAAAATAACCCCCCCCCCCCCGTCCAAAATCAGGCACATCATCCAGCATTATACAAAGTTAGAGATGGGACAATCACCCCTCCCCCCCCCCCCCCCCCCACCAACAAATACTATTGCAGTCTATGGGAACTGACTTGTTAATTTTGCTAGTCCCCACTTGGCTGGCTTATCTTCTGTTATTGGCCTTAAAATGGGGGCCCAGGTCCCACCCTAAGGGACATATATCAATGTCACCAATTTGGAAAACACCAAAAACAAAACAAGGAGAAGTGCCTTTAAATATGCCAAATTGCTTAAGGGCCATTTCACACCACATACAGTCCATTGCGTTTTTTATGCATCCAAAATGAATGGAAAGTTGGTTATATGGTTCTAAATGGCAGTGTTTGTTCCAGTGCGTTCCAGTTCCACCAAAAAAGTAGAACATGCTGCATTTTACCTGCACTGGACTGTACTGGAACGCATCAAAGCGTATCATAAACGCACTGGAACGCACAGGAACACACCTAAATGCACCAAAAACGCACTGGAACACACTTGTCCTTATCTATGGTTAATAAAAAAGAGGGGTGAAAAAAAAGCACTGGACTGCATCAAAAACTTACCAAAAATGCACCGGAACGCATGAAAAAAGTGCATGTAGAAAAGCACCTGGAACGCATCTGGATTGCGTTTCTATGGTGTGAACTGGCCCTAGTTCACACTATAGAAACGCAGTCTGGGTGCGTTCCAGGTGCTTTTCTGAATGCGCGTTTTTGACACATTCCAGTGCATTTTTGAGGCGTTTTTGATGCAGTCCAGTGTTTTTTCCCGCCTCTTTTCACTTAGGACAAGTGTGTTGCAGTGCGTCTTTGGTGCATTTAGGTGCGTTGCGGTGCATTCCAGTGCATTTTTGGTACGTTCCGTTGCGTTTTTGATGTGTTTTACTGGGGTCCAGTACAGTTTTGTACCTAAAAAATGCAGCATGACCAATTATTTTTTGGCTTTCTGAAATGCACTGGAACGGACTGCAGTGGTGTGACCTATGCCATTGGCATTAATGTGATCAACTTTCTTTGCGTTTTTCAGGCATCAAAAAAACGCACTGCACTGCATCCGGTGTGAACTGGCCCTAAATATCATCCCCGGGGGGTGTCTATAGTATGCCTGTAAAGTAGCACATGTTTTCCATGTTTATAACAGTTGGAGAGCAAAATGACATTTCTAAAGTAAAATAATAGTCATTTAAAAGTCCTTGCGGCTGTAATGAATTGCTGGTTCCCGTCAATACAGATAAAAGTCATTGAAAGTCTTTGCTAACCAAAAAAAAAAATGCGTGGGGGTTCCCCCAAATTCCATAACCAGGCCCTTCAGGTCTGGAATAGATATTAAGGGGAACCCCGCTGCAAATTTTAAAAAAAATGACGTGGGGTTCCCCCCAAATATCCAAACCAGGCCCTTCAGATCTGGCATGGATTTTAAGGGGAACTCCACCCCAAATGTAAAAAAAAAATGGCGTGGAGTCCCCCTAAAAATCCACACCAGACCCTTTATCTGAGCACATAACCTGGCCGGCCGCAGGGGAAGAGGGGGGGACAAGAGAGCGGCCCCCCCTCCCTCCTGAACCGTACCAGGCCACATGCCCTCAACATGGGGAGGATGTCCCCATGTTGATGGGGACAAGGGCCTCATCCCCACAACCCTTGCCCGGTGGTTGTGGGGGTCTGCGGGCGGGGGGCTTATCGGAATCTGGAAGACCCCTTTAACAAAGGGGACCCCCAGATCCCGGCCCCCCCTGTGTGAAATGGTAATGGGGTACAAATGTACCCCTACCATTTCACAAAGAAAGTGTCAAAAATGTAAAAAATGACAAGAGCCGGTTTTTGACAATTCCTTTATTAATGTATTTTCTTTTCTTCCATCTTCTTCCTTCTTCTTCTTCCATCTTCTTCTTTTCTCCATTCGGGTTTCTTCCTCCATCTTAATCTTTCTCTTCCTCTTCCTTCGGTCTTCTCATCCAGCATCTTGCTCCGGCGTCTTCCATTCTTCTTTCTTCTCCGGCCGCTCCGTTTGAATTGGAGGTTCCCGCTGTGCGACGCTTCAGTTCGCCTCTGGGTCCGCTTACACCCGTGACCCCGCCCCCCTCTGACGCACATGGATTTCACAGGACTTTCCCCGTGGTGACAGAGGGGGGCGGAGCCACCGGGTGTAAGCGGACCAAGTGGGGAACTGAGGCGTCGCACAGCGGGAACCTCCAATTCAAACGGAGTGGCCGGAGAAGAAAGAAGAAGGGAAGACGCCGGAGCAAGATGCGGACGAGAAGACCGAAGGAAGATGAAGAGGAAGATGAAGATAAAGATGAAGAGGAAGATGAAGATGGAGGAAGAAACCCGAATGGAGAAAAGAAGAAGATGAAAGAAGATGGAAGAAGAAGGAAGAAGATGGAAGAAAAGAGAAGACATTAATAAAGGAATTGTCAAAAACCGGCTCTTGTCATTTTTTACATTTTGACACTTTCTTCGTAAAATGGTAGGGGTACAATGTACCTCGTTACCAATTCACATGGGGGGGGCCGGGATCTGGGGGTCCCCTTTGTTAAAGGGGTCTTCCAGATTCCGATAAGCCCCCCGCCCGCAGACCCCCACAACCACCGGGCAAGGGTTGTGGGGATGAGGCCCTTGTCCCCATCAACATGGGGACATCCTCCCCATGTTGAGGGCATGTGGCCTGGTACGGTTCAGGAGGGAGGGGGGGCCGCTCTCGTCCCCCCCTTTCCCCCTGCGGCCGGCCAGGTTATGTGCTCGGATAAGGGTCTGGTGTGGATTTTTGGGGGGACTCCACACCATTTTTTTTAGAAAATTTGGGGTGGAGTTCCCCTTAAAATCCATACCAGATCTGAAGGGCCTGGTTTGGATATTTGGGGGGAACCCGCACGTCATTTTATTTTTAAATTTGCAGCGGGGTTCCCCTTAATATCCATTCCAGACCTGGAGGGCCTGGCTATGGAATTTAGGGGGATCCCCACGATTTTTTTTTTGGTTACCAAAGACTTTCAATGACTTTTCTCTATATTGCCAGGAGCCGACAATTCATTACAGCCGCAAGGACTTTTAAATGGGTTTTTTTTCCTTTAGAAATGTCATTTTGCAGGCGCAATGGGAAGTTCAGGGCTGCGCCTGTTCAACTTATGCAAATTGACTTAGGTGACTTGACATTTACTAAGATTTTGCCGGCGCAGTGTCCCGGCGCATTTAAACCATTGAAATTCCCGCGCTGAGCTCAAAAAAACCTCCCGCAGCTCGAATTGGTATTGCCGGCGCAGCGGGCTGGTTTTTAAAAACTTACTTTCCCTCTCTATTTTGGCCATGCTTGTTATTTGGGCAGGTGTCCCTACACTTCCTCACATCACCCCATGTCACCCCCATTATATTCTCACTTCCAGCTTCTTTATATTTAGATTTTAACATGCTGTGCGCCAGGTCCATAGTAGCGCACTGAGCGCCTCCTCCCGGGCGCAGAGAACACTATAGTAAATGGGAAATAGGGCTGCGCTACAGGCGCTAATGTTTTGTAAATACCAAAACAGCCATTGCGCACGCAGATGCGCCAATACTCATGGCGCAAACGTTTGGTAAATCAGCCCCATAGTCTCTTTCAAGGGTTTTATTGATTAAAGTTTTTACAGAGGGGGTTGAAGGGATGGGGGGGACCTTAATTGCGGATCACAGGAATTTTCAATAGGTACAGAGGAACAACTGTCACCACGCTGGACTCAGCAACCACCGGATAGGCCCACTCTCACCGGCCTAGCAACCGATGTGCAGCTTGATCACAGTCTCTGCCACAGACGTGTGAAAATATAACAGTCTCTGCCACAGACTTGGTGCAAATAGAACAGTCTCTGCCACAGACTTGGTGCAACCCTTCCCTGGGTTACCTTCTGAATAAAAGAACACAGCTCTCAGTGCCAGGATCTTCCAGCCGTTCCGGCAGCACTGTGAGGCAGATTGCGATCCAGGTACATCCTCCAATTGAGTCCTCAATTGCGTGGTCCCTTCCCGCAGGCAAGGCGACACAGGATCATCCCTGGATCAATAGGCCCCAGTAACTCCTGGGCCTACATCTCAGTAACGGAGCCTCAGGCCAACGTGGCCCGGAGGCGGAAACTGCCAGCACATCCCTGAGGCCATGAGGGTCCTCAGGTCGGGATCAGGCGGGTGGTGCCCACCACCACCACCAACAAACGACGACCCCACAAAATGGTGTCTGTCTCTTAAGTACCCTCTCCCAGAATGCACAGCGGGTTGACCACGCCCCTGAGCTGCTTCTGAGAAAGAGATACCCAATGCATTCAGCCTGTTGCCTTTCCAATCCTGACCAGTGGTGACAGCGACACCCACTGTCAGGAGGAAAATCATGCAACCAGCTGAACTGAAACAGTATAGATTGAAACACAATCCTTCTGAGCCAAACTATTGCTCAGACAACTATAATTTCAACACATAGCGCCCACTCATTGGGAGCAGGGCGCTACATAGGTTTTACATGTATATCTGCAGTCTTCACATTTATATACTGTTTAGAAAGTTCAGATTGTGTTAGGAGATTTTTTCTTCCTGTTTAACACAGAGTGTGATATATGGGCATACAGCCAAGATAGGTAAAATTGTTGATTGGAGAAAAGGCACACACCCCCTCTCCACATAGGCTGAGACTCTCAGAGGTGTTTTGTAACAGGTCCAGCTCCCTGCTAATCTATTTTAGCAACCTCCCCTGACAGAAATATCAGACTGCTTTTATCTGATGTGTCCTAGAATTTGTCAGGAGTTATCAGACTGATAACAGAGGAACAGTTCAGGATAGAGCTATGGGACTTAGCTCTTTGAAGAAAGATAACAAAACACTGCAGATATATGTGACCAGCTCAAATTTCATGAACCGGGTTTACATCCATTTTAACCTCTTTTATGTTCGTATGTCTTTATATGCAACGTATGGTTATCACTTCATATGGAAATAATTGACACCAGTTTTTGTTCTAGTTTTTTTATTTATACTTTATATTATACACATTGCATTGTACAGCGGTCCTGTATAAAATCTTTGTATGAAACTCAATAAACCTTTGTTTCTAACAAAAAAATAATGTGAGGACTCTCTCTAACTGCAGTGCACTGTCTCTTCTGGGTGCAACCACCCTCTTGAAGCAAATGACTAGTGCTTAGGGGATTCCACTGCGAAAGTAAAGCCTGAGCAGGCAACTTGAGTTAACTTTCCCAAAGGTTAGCTAGGACAGTCTCTAGGATCTTTTCAGGTGTGTTACTTTCTGTGTCCTGGGTACTTGAATGCTTTCCTGCAGTACCAGCCAGTTCCTGTACTGTGAGCCTCCAGGTCAGATCCTCTGTGGACTTCCTTCAACTGCTTTCAGGAACTCTGAACGTGAGTCCACTATCTATAGCTGGACATAGCTCCCAACTGTCCCTGATTTCAAAGTGACTGTCCCTGATTTGGAGCAATGTCCCTCTGTCCCTCATCCCTCCTCATTTGTCCCTCATTTTGGTCTGATCTATATAGATTAGGGCTGTGGAAATTAACTATTAATTCCTCGATTAATCGATTACGTTTTTTGATCGATCAAAATTCTTTTGATCCGTGCTCACCTCTCCGACGGCTTCAGGGAGTTCCGTCGGAGATCCGGTGACGCCACGGACACCGGCGGAGCTTGCCGTGTCCATCTGAAGGGCTCCTTTGCTGTGCCTTCATATCTGCATGCCGGCGGGACCTTACTATCTGCCACATGCAAGGGCTGTTACACTTCCCTCTATAACTTCACTCTATCAACCTGGGATTCTACAGCCATCCACTGGGAGTTGTGATAGTTCCCTTCACGGGACATCTACATGCCGACGGACTGATGTTAACCCCTTCTCATCTGGATTCAGCAGTGGTATCGTTGTACACATTTTTATACCAGTATCATACTTAGCTACATGTTTTTATGACTGCTTTTGCTACCGTTTGGTATTACTCGCACCATTTTTACAGTTTATGTAGCTACATTGATTTTATCTCCAGTGCAATATTTATTTTGTTACCTACTTGAAGACTATAAAAGTTTTAATGCTATTCCCATCGAGAGCTGCCTTTGTGAGTTTTTTGTATCCTGCTATCCATTTTTCCAGTGGTTGGTAGCTGCACTGGGAATCAGCCTGCAAGGAGATTAGCTAAAAGTAGTTGGATCTGTATGTGCGTTATAATTAATCGAAATTAGTCGATTAATCGATTTAAAAAAAAAAATCATCGAACACGAAAATTTTAATCAGTAACAGCCCTAATATAGATGTATTTAAAATGCACTTTTTATCTATCAAAAAGTGTTTTCCAGCATTAAACCTTTTATCTGATTTCTAAATTGCTGCATTTATAAATTCCAAAAGCCAATATAAAGGAATAGTAGTGGTAAAAAAAAAGCACTTGTGGATTTAACCAATCTCGTTTTTTTGTACAATTCTCCTTTAAGAGGGCGTGGCAAGGGGGTGTGTCCTATGCCTGCATACTTTTGCTGATAGGTGTCCCTCATTCCCATCTCAAAAAGTTGGGAGGTATGGCTGGAGCTGGGACCCTGATGGCCTCTCCTAATTTACAGCTATGTGCCCAGAGGGCACAGCCCTCTGGCTGGATCATTTGCCAGTACAACAAAAAGATTCTCCTGCGCTCCGGTGTTTCACTGCATGCGGATAGTGTAGACCATTCTTTTTGTAAAAGACACAAACTAAAGTCTTGCAGCCCTCCTCAGAACAATGGGAGTTCATAAAACTGAAAGAAAAGAAAAAAGAAAATAGGGTGCACCGACCTAGTGCATTACCAGATAAAAAACTTTATTAAAACGTATAAAAACAATGGTCCTACTCACAAACAAGCTTTTCATATAGGTATTTCTGGCCAACAAACTAAGTCCCGTGGCAACTGCAACCAGGATTAGATGACCAGAGGGTTGGACGGTACCCAAAAGTAGCTGAATGGCTGACGCGTTTCCAGGGGCGCACCCCTTTCCTCAGAGCCCAAGCAGTCCGTGATATCAGCTGGATCATTTGCCAGCCACAGGACAAAGACCCTGCTGTTCCAGGTCCCAGTATATTTATACACACCTCAGCCCCCCTACTGGCCATTCCTCCTGCCAGGGATTGGCTAAGGCTGCATGAATATGCAGATAAGGGTCTGCCTCCTCCACCCACTATATTCTGGAAGCCACCAGAATCTAGGGAAAAGCAGCAAAGCCTCCAACCAGCAGAACCCAGAACAGCCAAAAGCAATCAAACGTTGATCCACTGGCTACAGAGGAGCCAAAAAACAAAATTTGCCTCAGTCTGTTAAAAACTTAGCTAGGAGGGTGCTCTATGTATAAAGTTTACAACTTTCCAATTGATATATAAATCATATATACTGGTGTGTAATATATATATATATATATATATATATATATATATATATATATTGTGACGGTGGGACCGTGTGCGTCCTTAAAGTGTGTTGGTTTACACCAGATTTGGTAGAGAAAGACATGCTGATTGAACAGCTGTGTGTTCGGCTATTTAGTTCTGACATGACTATGGATCAGGGCCCCACCCAACAGACAGGAAGTCTGTGTGCCTGGGAGTCAGGTGGACTCCCATCCCTCTGGAGAGTCAGAGGCTATCTATGCTGCATGGGTGCAGCCAGAGTATGCATGTCTGCAGGAGGCAGACGTCATTGCTGAAGTAAGCAAGAAGGTGCTGACCGGGAGTAAGCGAGGAGTGAGCTTATCTCTAGGAAACTGTTTGTTCTGAGGAGCAGACTTTAGGCCTAGGCTAAAGGCTTGAGACAGCCGGATCGCTAGAATGAAAGCCAGAAGGTTAAACTGTTGAGTATGCAAGATACAGTAATGGTGGAACCCCCTGTGAGGGCTACTGATGCATTTGTGAACTTTTTGTGCTTTTAAATAAAAGTGGGCTACCATGCCCTTAAATAGAGTTCCTGACTGGCTTGAATCACTGGAAAAACACATCTACTACGAGAGCTAATGGTCCCCAACCTCACAATATATAAAACATAGAGCATAGACTATCAATAACATATAATATGAAACAATATGCTATATTGATTTTCTTTATGAATGATAACATGGATGTTTCGAACACTTCTACTGTCAAAGAATGTACTGTAGTTTGTACTTTCTCATCTGAACATACAGGTATCATTCCAGTTGGTCTAGTAATGTACAGAGGTGAAAACAGAACATAATAAGCAAATACAAGTCATAATCCTAGGCTGACATATGACACTATCAATAGGCATATTCATTCAGATGTTTATTTAAGCCTTTGTTTTGGCTTGAAATGAAGAAAGTATGTGGTCTGAGGAAAATACAATGGATTCATGAATGTAAGGAATGTCCACAATGCTACCTAATCAAGTTGTTCATTGACAATACTTTATAGTAAGATTTATTTACGTTACCAAGCATATGCAGTGACATAAAATAAAAAGATTGTTTTATACATGTATTTTTTGTATACACAGCCAACAAAGTATACAAAATATCAATTGAAAATAAAACACATAAGTCCAAGTCCACTGATACAAATATATCACAAGAGATCGTCAATACAATATTCTTCAAATAATTGTTCATGTCTTGATTATGTCTTTCCCTCATGGCTGTGCAATAAATCACTACACTCAGTGAAAAACGTGAGACCTCTAAATAATAAAATCTTTTAAATGCGTGAAATCTCTAATACTCATTATAAGTAAATTCACATGCATCTTCTTCTGTTTCTCATACGTGCCAAAAATCTTCTAAACGCTTGATGACTTCATAAAACAAGCTGTTTCAAAGTGTATGATCCACATTTATTGAAATAAATATTAAACAGATATTTAGAAAGCCTTTGGCAAAACACGTTGAGTGAAAGTGGTGCTTTTAAACAGCAGTGGCAAAGCACACAGCAGAGGAAATATCATCCATCTTTAACCTGAAAACTGGTGCAAAGCTAGACAACCATCCATGTGTGTACCAACGTGACCCCCACTCAAGCTGTTTGGCCATCAAGGGTTTTCTCAATATGTTTTTAATATAGCTCAAAAAAATAGATACTACACTGTGAAAGGGTTTGTTTTATGGAGTCATTAAGTGTTTAGTAGATTTTCATACAATATGTAAATAGGAGTATCATTGATTTAGTATATAAAGGTCTCTTTCACACAGGTGGGAGGTGGTAAAAACAGATGGTTATGCCATAGTTAAATTGGACCCCCTCCCCCCGACTGCCCACCCAAAACATTCCATATAGGCAGAAGGAGCTATTCACATGTCGCGGTGGTGATGCGTTGAGTCTTCGGTGTGGAAAATGTAATTCAGCATGTTGGGTTGACAGGCAGCACCTCTTGTCAAACTCGCTCATTCAAGTCAATGGGGCTGCACCACAACCACGAGCCATTTAGAAAAAAAAGAATTTAGAAGGTGGCAGGATCGCTTCTTGAATGCCTGACATCGGCTGCTTAGCTGCACTCTGAAAAGTGATCCACTGCAGACAGCTTTCCAGAGAATTACCAAGTGTGTACTTATCCACTTGCCAACCGCAATGCGTATTTATATATACGTTGCAGTTTGCAAGTGGTTTATCGGGGTTATGGCTGAAGCTATCAGCCATAACCCCGGTATTTTTTTGGCTTTCTCATGAAAGTAGTGCAAGCGGCTAACTAGCTGCTGGATCGCTTTTAGAAACGGTGGGACGATCCCCTCCAGCTGCTTGCCTGTGTTTCTCGGGATTACCGTTTTAATTGGCGCACCAGAGAAATGATCAGATCAAAATTCATTAAATTCATTCATTCATTCATTCATTCATTCTCAAAAAATTGCTTTTGAAAAACTGCTGTGCAAATACCGTGTGACATAAAATATTGCAACATACGCAACAGACAAACCATTTTATTCTCTAGAAAAACTCGGAAACAAAAAGAGCCAGAAAAGGTTTGGTCGGCAAGTGGTTATTCTTAGACCTTTTAACTACTTAAGAGGTCTTCACAGGTATTGATGAATGTGGTGCTGTTGTGCGATGTGAAGACAACAGTGTAAATTTTTTGGTAAAACTTTATTGGGATGTCACAAAGTGAAATTCATTCAGTACTATTGGCTGTAGCTCAGTGTGATGCAATGGATTGTGTTGCACCATGCTGCACTCAAAATAAATACTGCATACTGCCAGGCCCTCCACTACCACTAGGCAAACTAGGCAGCCGTCTAGGGCGCACTACCACCTAGGGTGCAGCCACGGCCTCTGTCCCGGTGAAGTTCCAGGCGTGTATGAGCTCGGCTCTCCTCTCCTGATCACTCACCCCCGGTCAGTGCCAGCTGTCCCGGGAACACATCCTCTGCAGGTGCTGCCAATCCCCTGATGTGTCCCACTGAGCGCCCCGCTGTCATATCTCCAAACTGTAATACCTGAACTGCGCCGCCCGTGGGACTCCTTTTCTCCAGCCTGTCCCTCTGGTGCGGCCTGTTTCTGTGTGAGTACAGCAGAGGGGGCGGGGCTCCGTGCAGATGGGAGCATTGAGGTGCAGCGGCTGTTAGCTGACCTCCTGGCCGGCGGGGGAAACCACGGAGCAGGTGGATGGCTCTTGCGGGGACTCCCCTAAACAATACTGCATGCCTGGTGCTGAGGAGAGCCCTGATGAGATGGATGATGAAGCCATTAAGAGGTAAGGAGGAGGATGGATCCTCCAATCTACATCAAGTTGTGTGTGTGGTGGTGGGGGGAGTGTGCAGTGCAAGAAGTAGGAGTCAGGTAGGTCTGTGTATATGTCAGATATGTATGTATGTGTCAGGTAGCTCAGTTTAATGGTCTGGTAGATCAGTGTATTGATCAGGTAGGTCAGTGTATGTACAGTAAAACAGGCTTTAATTAGCAAATTTGTATAAAAACAGCCAAATGGCTACTCACAGGATACAGGAATAATACAGGCATGTAAGGAGTTAAAGGTGGTCCGGAGTCATCTAAGGCGGTCCTCAGGGGAGATGTTGGTTCCAGATGGAGAGAGGTAGCTGAAGATGGCTGAAGGCAGGAAGGCAGGTTGCGGTGTCAGCAAGGGAAGTCAAGAAAAACCAGGCATCCAAGCTGCAGGTGTAGTGATGCGCCCTGTGTCATCAGGGTAGACATGGGATAACCAGGAAGCTGCAGTTCAGCGAGGACTTCAGCGTGTGCTTCAGCGTGGAGCGCAGCGTGCCATCGGACCGGAAGTGACGTGTGGATAGAACGGACCAATGGGATGACGCGTTTCACAGCATCCGCTGTTTCATCAGATCCATAGAAGGCATTATCATAGGTGGGTGTGATATAGTAGAGAGACGTGGCATGTATGAGAATGAGACGTCTAGAGGATCTCACCATATCGGCCAATCAACAATGGTGGGATTGCTTCTTTCTCAAACAATATTTCGCATCCAAAATCTCCCCTCGCGGACTACGTGTTCTTAAGGGGTGCTCTTTCCTTGAGATTGAATCACGTATAGAATGGGAGAACATAGCTGAATTTTGCACCCAAAAGTGGATCACCATTCTAATCAATCATAGAGAACAACGCTACCATATTCTTAGAGATAAAATTAAAGATAATATTTCTAAACTTCACTGCTCTTACCCCTCTTTGCCCCTTGAATGGTACAAAACTTTTAAAATAAACACCAAAAAAAGTGAAGATTCCCTCATACAAAACAAATTGGGGAAATTCCGTCGAGATCTGGATGATTATAACAACAAAAGGGTCTTCAATTGGAAACGGAATGCCTCCCATCCATCCCCTTGCTCTATCCCGTCCCTCCTATCCTTAACCTTACCCAAGCCTAAATCCATTCCTCCCCCTCTGAGAGGTCCCTCTGACCCCCCCTTACCCTGTCCCACTGCTACGGCCACTGCTCATGGATCCAAGCCACTTTCTATAGTGACATCCATTCCCATTCCTTCCCTCTCCCCTACCATCATATCCATAGACAGTACTCTAATAAATGACCCTAAAAATACTCTTCCCCCTGCTATCCAGTTATCTGTGGTCCCAACCCCTCAGGATATATCTAATATAACACCTATTATGGATTCTCAGGACTCAGCCAGATCTACACCTACAGATGTCATCACTATTACACCCCATAGTTCACCAACACCCACCCCTGCTGTTTCTTCATCTTTTTTAGTGCTGACCCCCCTGCTCAGCACATTTCCTCTAAAAACCAAAAGAAAGCACATAGAAGAGGAAAAAGAGGAAGAGGAGGGGGTCAACATAAACCTCAACCAATCCCGCCCGGACAAACTGAGAAAACTGTAAAAATTTACAATTTATCTTCTCTCAGTCTTACTGTTCATGAATCTTCGCTATTAGCCAGAGGCCTAAACTTTGCTCCTACCACTCTCCCCAACTCTTTTACCATGTTTAAGGATCTAAACAAATTTATCCGTAACCTCACTCTCCAACGCCATTTCAACATGAAAGCTGCCAACACTAATCCTTCATTAATTACTTCCCCTGATATTACACTTGATCCAGCAGATTCCCCTGCGGACGCACAGGCCATCCAAGATTTATGTGACCTATGGAATGTGGACGAAGACGATGACCTGATAGTTTGGTCTCAATACACCCAAACTAATCCTTCTATAGTTCACACTTCTTTTAGACCTAAATCCATTTTTAATCCCACTCAATCGAAAGGTCCCTATCTGTCAACCTTTTATCAAGTAGTTTTCAAAGAACTCAGCGACCTATGTACATTGGAATCCTCTAAAGTTCAAAGGTTCAATAACAACCTCAGTCCACCTGAATACCAAGCTTTTAAATCTTTGAGTGCCAACCCTGATATCATCATCAGATCAGCTGATAAGGGAGGAGGGATAGTAATACAAGATAAAAACAACTACATAAAAGAGACCACTCGACTTCTCTCTGATAAAAACACGTATGTCAAATTAAATACTGACCCTTTGCCCAAATTCACTGAAGAAGCCACCATCATTATTAAACAAGCCTGCACGGACGGAATACTGAACAAACTAGAGGCTGCCTTCTTTCTGAAACCATTTTTTCAAGTTCCCTACCTATACCATCTACCAAAAATTCATAAGGACATCTCCAATCCGCCGGGCCGTCCTATCGTTGCCTCCATGGACAGCATCACTACCAGTTTTTCTCTCTATATCGACCATTTTCTCCAACCCTTAGCCCAAGCCCTTCCGTCTTACATCCGTGACGGTACCCATTTAATTGATTTGTTGAAACCATACACTTGGGAACCATCATACACCTGGGTATCCCTAGATGTATGTTCTCTTTACACTTCTATACCACATTCCATTGGACTCGAAGCAGTTGCGCATTTTCTGAAAGACGATCCCAATCTTAATACCACACAAATAGACTTCATCCTTTTAGCCACTCGGTTCTGCCTTGAGCACAACTACTTCCTATCAGGAGGAGAATTCTACCTCCAAAAGCAAGGTACTGCCATGGGCGCCAATTTTGCCCCGAGCTACGCTAACCTCACTATGGGACTATGGGAGTCCAGATTCATTGACACCAACAATCCTTTTGCAGCCAACCTTATTTATTATGGTCGCTACATAGATGACATTATCATCATTTGGGATGGGCCCACCACTTCAGTCCAAGAATTCTTAACTTATTGCAACTGCAACAATTTTGGACTATCTTTCACTATAGTTATGGACCCTGTATCTCTATGCTTCTTAGATCTCGAGCTCTTCCATAAAGACAATACCATATTCGCCAAAAATTTCACTAAACCCACAGCTGGAAATTCGTACTTACATTTTTCTAGTTGCCATCATCCCATGTGGATCAAAAACGTCCCGAAGAGTCAATTCAATCGACTCCGACGTAACTGTACCAGATTAGAAGATTATACATCCTTAAGCACTTTACTCGAAAACAAATTCATCGAGAAAGGATATCCCCCCAACTTGATTAAAGAAGCTCGCACCACCTATCAACAAGAATCCCTGCCCCTCCCCAAAATATCCAACTCTGAACCCAATACTCGTTTCATTACCCAGTACCACGCAAAACACAAAAAAATGGAGAATATCTTTAAAAAACACTGGAGCATCCTCACCCAAGACCCCTACCTATCAAAAACTGTGTCAGTTACTCCCAAGTTTGCCTATCGAAGGGCCCCCAATATTAAAAGCAAGATCGCCCCCAGCAAAACCAAAACATCTAATCATCACCAAAACTACATGCTCAAACAGCTCACTTTAATTCCCATTGTAGGGATGTATCAATGCAAAAAAGCCCTATGCCTTACCTGCTCCCATGTCACCCATGGCCAAAAAACCTTCAAGGCCAACAGTAAGACCTTCAATCTCAGCTCTTTCTACAACTGCTCTACCACGTATGTAGTGTACTGTATTTCCTGTCCATGTGGCCTACTATACATAGGCAGAACTATCAGAGCTCTACGGACCAGATTTGGAGAACACCGCCGTGCAGTCCAAAAGAACAATCCCAAATACAGCGTGGCACGTCACTTTGCAACACACCACCACCAAGATACCAGCGCCCTTCAGGTTTGGGTTATCGAGGCAATACCAGAAACCCCAACTGCCATAGAAAGATTCCAACGCCTTTGTAGACAAGAAACTTATTGGATTTTTTCTTTAAATACCATGTCACCCAATGGCCTCAACGAAGAAATCGAAACCAACAACATTATCTAATATTCCTATATTACCACCATTCTATTAATCGCATTTCTCCATCTCTGCGATTTCTTGTGCGTTCTTGTACTCATATATCATTTTATTCGATCTTCTCATATATTTTTTTATGATGATTCTTTAATTTATTCTTTCTATTTTATTGTATTTGATTCGATTTTATTCAGATTTGATTATCATCCTATTTTTTATGATACATAATTTTTATAATAAGCTTTCATTTCCAAATCACTTTTAATATTTCTCTGTGCTGCTCGTCCATCCCACGTACTAGTGCTTTCATCTGTCGGAGATTTGTGTGCATGCATGTGTATGCACACGTGTATATGTGTATACATGTATATGTGTGTATGTGTGTGCGTTTACTCACAACTCTCATATATGCTTGGTCATATGTGCATGTATGCACCTTGTGTTGCCCTCGTAGATCTGTTACCATTCATGCTGCCTTGCATCTTTGGTATATCCTTTATACCAATAATTATGTACCCCCCCTTTTTTTGGTAATAAGCTCTGACTTGTTATATTATACTTCTCCATGTGCAATTTACATATGTTTTTTATATATTATTATATTATCCATTCATTTTTATATATATATATATATATATATATATATATGGATGTTCCCTTCCAGATGTGTGTGTATGTGTATATATATATGTGTGAATATATACACATGCATGTGTATTTTCTACACTATGAATCATACTTCTGTACTACTTCTACATGATAGCCAGCCTTTATCATTCATTCACTGACCCATCTCTTCCGCTTCCCCATCTTGTCCTCTTTTCTTCCTTTCCCCCCCCACCCCCATTTTTGTTTTCATTATTATTGTCCATTTATTTTTATTTTTATTTTTATTTTTATTTTTATTTATTTTTATTTTTATTTTTCATTATTACTTTTTCATTATTATTCTTCATTATTATTATATTTAGTTATATATTTTTTATTTTATTTTTATTTATTTTTTAACCCCCCCCCCTCTTTTTTTACCACCCCTTTCCCTTTCCTTCCCTTGTCCACATTAATATGTTCCCATCTCCTACATGTTGCACCCATTTGTTCTCATGCCATACATAGCTTGTTCTCATACCCTCCAACTAATTTAATATTTAATTAAATAATTTTTCCCCTATAATTTCAATATAATTATTTCCACATACGTTCCCCTTTATAGTGCTGCTCTTTTTTTCTCTCTCTCCTATGTACTAATACCATCTATGTATTTATATCCTTTATGATTTTAAATTCCACATTAGCGTTGTTCACCACCATATAAACATTGTATCTTTATTTCATATCATAATCCCCTGTCATCCATTTTCCTTTTTTCCTCGCCCCCCTGCACCCCCCTAAAAATTCCGTGTCATCATCTCCCTTACATCTTGCTTCCAACCAATCACCATGCTGATTTACTTCCACCAGTATGATTTCAACCAATCACGCCACGTCTCTCTACTATATCACACCCACCTATGATAATGCCTTCTATGGATCTGATGAAACAGCGGATGCTGTGAAACGCGTCATCCCATTGGTCCGTTCTATCCACACGTCACTTCCGGTCCGACGGCACGCTGCGCTCCACGCTGAAGCGCACGCTGAAGTCCTCGCTGAACTGCAGCTTCCTGGTTATCCCATGTCTACCCTGATGACACAGGGCGCATCACTACATCTGCAGCTTGGATGCCTGGTTTTTCTTGACTTCCCTTGCTGACACCGCAACCTGCCTTCCTGCCTTCAGCCATCTTCAGCTACCTCTCTCCATCTGGAACCAACATCTCCCCTGAGGACCGCCTTAGATGACTCCGGACCACCTTTAACTCCTTACATGCCTGTATTATTCCTGTATCCTGTGAGTAGCCATTTGGCTGTTTTTATACAAATTTGCTAATTAAAGCCTGTTTTACTGCACTTAGATTGGCGCACCTTTCTTTCCTCATTATATTTTACAGAGTCTGCTTCTGCTCATGGTAGCTGCCGCTAGTGCTTGCAACATCAACATTAACATTCATTGATCCCTTTGATTTTTACTCTGCCTAGAACTCATTCTGCGCCATTTTTTCTCCCCTTTTTTTTATTAGGTCAGTGTATGTACTTTATGGGCACGACAAATTGATATAAAATTACTCAAGTTTTATTAAAAATTAACAAAAGAAAGGATAACAAAACATACAAATAAAATGAATATTATATAGAACTATTCATCAACCTAATGTTGACACACTTATACACATCACCCAATAGCCAAAATTCAATGAGAAATTAGAATTTATACTGGGTAGAATGACATTAAGGTCAATTCTTTCAGTATATTGGATACCAGTATTGGCTGGTGGCATTGATTGGTGGTGTGTCGTCAGAAATTCATTCCTAAACCCGACATGTTGCGCGACACAAGTCGCTTCTTCAGGAGTTTTTTTGAATGTATGGGTTAAAAGGTTTTTCAAGTAAAAACGGAGGTTTATAGATGGTCAGGATGGCAATAGTAGTAGTAGAATAATGCCTCTGAGTATCTTGAAAAAACTCTGCTTACCTGAGTAGCATAATATATAGCTACGATGTAGAGCCCAATATCCGTGTTTAAACCCCAATTATGGAGAAAAAAATGAAAAATTGATACACGGATTATCTGCAGATAATCCCTGACTACCGAGGGCTGCTACCTACTAAACGGAGGCACTCCCACCAACATCTATTACAAGTCCAGACTGGGCAACTCTGCAAGCTAGGACAATATCGAATTCCTGCTAGCATAATTGAAACTACCAGTACCCATATCCGTGTATCAATTTTTCATTTTTTTCTCCATAATTGGGGTTTAAACACGGATATTGGGCTCTACATCGTAGCTATATATTATGCTACTCAGGTAAGCAGAGTTTTTTCAAGATACTCAGAGGCATTATTCTACTACTACTATTGCCATCCTGACCATCTATAAACCTCCGTTTTTACTTGAAAAACCTTTTAACCCATACATTCAAAAAAACTCCTGAAGAAGCGACTTGTGTCGCGCAACATGTCGGGTTTAGGAATGAATTTCTGACGACACACCACCAATCAATGCCACCAGCCAATACTGGTATCCAATATACTGAAAGAATTGACCTTAATGTCATTCTACCCAGTATAAATTCTAATTTCTCATTGAATTTTGGCTATTGGGTGATGTGTATAAGTGTGTCAACATTAGGTTGATGAATAGTTCTATATAATATTCATTTTATTTGTATGTTTTGTTATCCTTTCTTTTGTTAATTTTTAATAAAACTTGAGTAATTTTATATCAATTTGTCGTGCCCATAAAGTCCATCTTTTTATCCTATTTTTATTTAATCTACAATTTCGGGACGTGGCAATTTTTTATTACATTGTATCCCCAGTACCACTCTGGGTGGATATGATTTTCATTTTTCCAGGTCAGTGTATGTGTCAGGTCTGTGTAATGGTCAGGTAGGTCCGTGTCTGTGTCAGGTAGGTCCGTGTCTGTGTCAGGTAGGTCCGTGTCTGTGTCAGGTAGGTCCGTGTCTGTGTCAGGTAGGTCCGTGTCTGTGTCAGGTAGGTCCGTGTCAGGTAGGTCAGTGTAGGTGTCAGGTAGGTCAGTGTAGGTGTCAAGTAGGTCAGTGTAGGTGTCAAGTAGGTCAGTGTAGGTGTCAGGTAGGTCAGTGTAGGTGTCAGGTAGGTCAGTGTAGGTGTCAGGTAGGTCAGTGTAGGTGTCAGGAAGGTCAGTGTAATGGTGAGGTAGGTCAGTGTAGGTGTGAGGTAGGTCAGTGTAGGTGTGAGGTAGGTCAGTGTAGGTGTGAGGTAGGTCAGTGTAGGTGTGAGGTAGGTCAGTGTAGGTGTGAGGTAGGTCAGTGTAGGAGTCAGGTAGGTCAGTGTAGGAGTCAGGTAGGTCAGTGTAGGAGTCAGGTAGGTCAGTGTAGGTGTCAGGAAGGTCAGTGTAATGGTGAGGTAGGTCAGTGTAGGTGTGAGGTAGGTCAGTGTAGGTGTCAGGTAAGTCAGTGTAGGAGTCAGGTAGGTCAGTGTAGGAGTCAGGTAGGTCAGTGTAGGTGTCAGGTAGGTCAGTGTAGGTGTCAAGTAGGTCAGTGTAGTGGTCAGGTAGGTCAGTGTATGTGTCAGGAAGGTCAGTGTAATGGTGAGGTAGGTCAGTGTAGGTGTGAGGTAGGTCAGTGTAGGTGTGAGGTAGGTCAGTGTATGTGTCAGGTAGATCAGTGTATGTGTCAGGTAGATCAGTGTATGTGTCAGGTAGATCAGTGTATGTGTCAGGTAGATCAGTGTATGTGTCAGGTAGATCAGTGTATGTGTCAGGTAGATCAGTGTATGTGTCAGGTAGATCAGTGTATGTGTCAGGTAGATCAGTGTAGTGGTCAGGTAGGTCAGTGTAGTGGTCAGGTAGGTCCGTGCAGGGGTCAGGTAGGTCAGTGTAGGTGTCAGGTAGGTCAGTGCAGGTAGATCGAGGGTCATAGCTCATCGGTTTTGGGGTGTAAGAGGGGTATGTAGCCTAAATCCTACCCCACCACCGGTAAAAATTTGGGCCTCCTACAACCTATGGTTTCAGAGATATGGGGCTCCTTGCGCAGCCTGACAGAAGCTACATACAGAGCGGCCACTTTAAATACAAGCTGACACACTCTGTTTGCAGCAGACTGAGAGGATGAGCTCACAGTGCCTCTCCTCACTACTTGTCAGAGGAACTGAGCTCAATGAACAGCTTGGAGTCTTGGACCAATGGTAAAGTACCATTAGTCCCAGCTGTTCAATAAAAATGCTGCAGTGGAGGCACGCCTCTCACTGCAGTGTCATAGAAGGGGCATGTGTCTAAAAGACAAATGCTCCCTTCCAGTCCAGCCCTCTTAACTACAAGGAAAATACATGGGTTTATGGATAAGATCCCATGTTTTTCTCACGCAGGGAGAAACTCATTCTGTTGAAAAGGTACTGTTATACTCAAGCTAAATCATATATTTATATGCTATATGTTATAACATAATAATTTATTATTTATCTATTTACTGTGAAATTATAACTTCAAACTTCAGTAATTTGTCTGTTAAGCCACCTGCTTGAGTAAAGATTTTTAAAATATAATAAATTAGTTTAAAAACAATATATAATAATACTTTGTATATTACTTACTTATGGTACCGTAATTAACCACTTGCCACCCAGGCCAATTCTGACACTTCTCTCCTACATGTAAAAATCTTATTTTTTTTGCCAGAAAAATTACTCAGAACCCCCAAACATTATATATAAGGAATAAAATGGTGGTCACTGCAACTTTTTATGTCACACGGTATTTGCGCAGCAATTTTTTTTAAACACATTTTTTTGGGGCAAAAAACTGTTTCATGAATAAGAAAAAAAAACAATTGTTAGCCCGATTTTTTTTTTTTGTATAATGTGAAAGATAATGTTACGCCAAATAAATAGATACCTAACATGTCACACTAAAATTGCTCACACTTGTGGAATGGCGCCAAACTTCAGTACTTATAAATCTCCATAGGTGACACTTAAATTTTTTTTACAGGTTACATGTTTAGAGTTACAGAGGAGGTCTAGTGCTAGAATTATTGCTCTCGCTCTAACGTTCGCAGTGTATGTAACCTGTGTGTATCTGGCTCTGATACTAGCCAGTGCCTTACCAGCCACTGACCTCACCGCACGTCCCTGGATGAGTGTATGTGTCAGGTAGGTCAGTGTATGTGTCAGGTAGGTCAGTGTATGTGTCAGGTAGGTCAGTGTATGTGTCAGGTAGGTCAGTGTATGTGTCAGGTAGGTCAGTGTAGTGGCCAGGTAGGTCAGTGTAGTGGCCAGGTAGGTCAGTGTAGTGGCCAGGTTGGTCAGTGTAGTGGCCAGGTTGGTCAGTGTAGTGGCCAGGTTGGTCAGTGTAGGGGTCAGGTAGGTGACTCTAGGAGTCAGGTAGGTCAGTGTAATGGTCAGGTAGTGTAGTGGTCAGGTTGGTCAGTGTAGGGGTCAGGTAGGTCACTGTAGGAGTCAGGTAGGTCAGTGTAATGGTAAGGTGGGTCAGTGTAGGTCTCATGTAGGTCAGTGTAATGGTCAGGTAGGTCAGTGTAATGGTGGTCAGTGTACGGGTCAGTGTAATGGTCAGGTAGGTCAGTGTAGATGTCAGGTAGGTCACTGTAGGGGTCAGGTAGGTCAGTGTAGGTGTCAGGTAGGTCACATGTGTTAAAAAGGGGGTGGAGTCAGGGGGCGGCAAAATGAGGTTTTCGCCTAGGGTGTCAATAATCCTTGCACCAGCCCTGCATACTGCACTGTCTTCATCAGACAACACCACAGCACTGTGGATAGTGAACAAAGATTTTTGCATTGTCTGTGTGTTGGACTTCATTGGGAAAGGCTGCCTAGCAGAGTCCTACACATCTAGTATGAACAGCTCCTTATTGTGCTCCAGAGGAGGAAAGAAAGACAGAATATTTTGTTCTCAGTCCTTTGTGATCTATTTGCTTTAAGAGGACGTTCCCTCGCCCCTGCAAAAAATAAAAGCTAGCAGCTGCATTACTGTAGCTGTAGCTGATGATGACTTTCAATAATCGGACACTTACCTGTCCTGGAGTCCAGCAACGTTGGCACCACAGTTGATATTTCCGTTGGCTGGCGGGTGCTGCCCGCCGCCATTGCGTTTAAGGGAACCCGGCAGTGTAGCATTACAGTTTCATGCGCGAGGCACCGCTGCGCTCTCCTACTGGGGCGGGGGAAGGAAGAGGGAGCCAAGCTGTGATGTAATTCGCCGCGGCCTGGACTCCCAAAAAGTGGGGACAGGATACTTGTAAAAGACAGATATCCGCTCCCCCACAAATATGGCACCGGAGGGTGGGAGAAGACAAATAAGCAGAAGCTCCACTTTTGGGTGAAGCTCCACTTTCAGTGAACTTGGACTTGTTCTGTGCTTTGTGTGAAATTGATACTTTGTTCACTAGATTGGAGGTGGGATGGTGAATGTACAAGGATACAAATTAGTACATTGTTTGGTAACGGGACTACACATTTTAACTACACACTCACTAACCATGAGCTATCACTATATTTAAGAATTAGAAGCTGATCCTTAGTCTTTGCAAGGTTTTAGAAAAGAGTACCTCATACAGCGGCTGCACGGGTTCTACAGCACAAGGCACAGGGCAACACTGCGCATGTGCCGCCCACAGCACGAAGATGTGTGCAGTGTATGGCATGGATGGGACTGTGCGGGGGTCATGTGACTGACTTCCTGTATGTTCGTATTTCCCGCCGGAACCGGAATGTCCGCATTGCGGAGGGGGAGCCGCTCAGCTGTGTACGGTAATTACCGAGGATACAGCCCGTACCCCTCCTGTGTGTGTGTCTATGGAGGGAGCTGTACACCACATGTACCGGGGGAGTATTGTGTGTGACCAACTGACCATAGAACAGGAACATTCCCCTGACTGTATTACGCAGCTCTGGAAATTGTATTTTTAATGTTCAATGACACAATACCGTCCTCCTTATCCTGCATAGTACATTCCACACTCATCCCTATTAAATATCATACAATGTATGTGTGAGGAGATGTCCCTGTAGCTGTGACTGGCTCAGGATTCTCATACACCTCCAGCAACAAAGTATTCTAGAAAACTTTTTTTTAACCACTTGCTTACTGGGCACTTTTACCCCCTGGGGGTCCTGACGTGGCCAGCTTTCAGTGCAGTCTCTCTTTGAAAAACAATTGCGCGGTCATAGAATGCTGTACCCAAACTACATTTTTAGAATTTTGTTCACACAAATAGAGCTTTCTTTTGGTGGTAATCACCACTGGATTTTTTATTTTTTGCTAAACAAGCAAAAAAATATGGAAAATTTTGAAAGTACAACTTTTTTTTTTACTTTCTGCTATAAAATTTTGCAACTAAGGCCCCATACACACTATTAAATTTTCTTCAGATTTGTGTCTTCAGATTTACCAAAACCATATAATATGAGGTCAAACCTTAAAGGGGTTGTAAACCTTCGTGTTTTTTCACCTTAATGCATCCTATGCATTAAGGTGAAAAAACACCTTGCAGTGTCCGGCCCTCCTGAGCCCCGAATTTCCGTGGGCAAGTCCCCGCCATCCTTCTCTCCACAGAGTCCCGGATTTGATTGAATAGATTGATAGCAGCGCAACCATTGGCTCCTGCTGCTGTCAATCAAATCCAATGACGCGGGCGCCGGGGCCGAGTCATACACTCAGCGTCTATGGATGCCGAGTGTATGACTCAGGAGCGCGCCCGCAAGGTAACCCTCCTCAGGAGAGAGCTTCCCAGAGGGGGTTATCTAATGCAGGGGGGAACCGCCGTGGGACCCCAGAACAGGTGGATCGGGGCCACTCTGTGCAAAACGAGCTGCACAGTGGAGGTAAGTATGACCTGTTTGTTATTTAAAAATAAATAAACATACAAAGCTAAGAGAAAATTCACACAGGGGCAACACGACTTCCAGCGCGATTTTATGAGGCAACTCAGACACGACTTGAGAATGAATCACAGAGCGACCTGGAGCTATTTACAAGTTGCCTGCAGGACAGGAGACATTCCAGTGGCCAATCAAACAAGAATCAGCTCTGTGGGAGGGAGAGGTTTGCCTTAGAAATGTATGTTTTCTTCCTGGAGAGTTGCTCCTATTAATACATGAATGGTTACAGGTCGCCTAGAAGTCGGATTGAAGTAGTACAGGGACCTTTTTTGAAGTTGGAGCGACTGCAGTAGTGTGCATAAGGACGGCTCCATTAACTTACATTGATTTTTTCAGCCAGCGCGACCTGAGGCGACTAGGGGCGACCTGGGGCGATTTGGAGTCAGATCCAAAGACGCCCCTGTGTGAATGGGCTCTTAGTATCACTTTAAGAGTTTCAATTTGTATGCAATCAGGCAGGCCCTTGCACTACATGGTTTTGGTAAATCTGAAGACAAAAATCTGCAGAAAATCTAATAGTGTGTATGGGGCTTAAGTAATTTTTCTCCACTGATGCCCATTGATGGGCAATGATATGCAGAAGCACTGATAATCAGTACCCTGATTATCTGTGTGCATGTCCCTTTTCCGGTTACCTGCTCTCCTTCCGCTGTGACAGTGCGTGAGGTAAGGAAAGCCGACAACTCTGGTTACATTGTGATTGGACACCGCTGATCATGTGGTAAAGGGCCGCTGTGATTGGCCCCTTACCACAATCTGTGATCAACTGTGTCAGAAGGACAGGCACGAGAGGGGTGGTTGTGGGAGGACATTCATGGACGACCTCCCAGAACGAGAAAGCTGCGCTGTAGCCATCTTTTGTCTATAGCGCAGTAAGGAGTTGGTTAATTTGGTAATTTGTGTTACAGATCACCCAGGTGAAATAGATCTAAACTGAAAAGCTAACATTTTATATGAGCTGTAGGCTCAAACTTTTCCATTTTGTCAGCCATAGACAAATATTTTTTTTCATGCAACAAGTGTTTTGAATGAGAACGAGTCAGTTCTCCACACACTCAATGTGGATGGAGGAATCCTTCCGCTATGCTATTAAGACAGTAGGGAGACTTCCCCACGTCACAATACGCTGATCAGTGCTTCCAGCTATAACCTGCAGCACTGATCGAGTGGAGAGAACCTGACAGGACAATTGTACAGATGTCTGCAAATATATTGATCAAAATTCAGCTGGTCCCTGCTGAACTAGATGAATTTCGATACGTTTATGGCTGGCTTAAAGTGTAAGTTTAGTCAAAAAAGGAAAGTGGAACTTCACCCAAAAGGGGAGTTTCCGCTTGTTTGCATCCTCTACCCAACCCCCCCCCCCTCGCTACATTTGGCACTTTTTGAGGGGAGCAGGTACCTGTTCCTACTTCCGGTCGGTCAGATGCGCCGCGGCAATCTGAGCCATAAGTTTGTCCCTCCCCCTCATTCCCCCGCAGTCTTCTGGTACACATCACAAGTCCCAGAAGACTATGGGACCATTCACAAGGTGCAGCATGGCTCACGCATGCGCAGTAGGAAACTGTCTGTAAAGCTGCAATGCTTCACTTGTTTCCTTTACTTGAGATGCCGGCTCCTGCACCCAAAGCAGATTGAAGAATTGGCTCCGGTGAGGACATCACTGGATCCTTGGACAGGTAAGTGTCCCTATATTAAAAGTCAGCAGCTACAGTATTTGTAGCTGTTGACTCTTAGTTTTTTAGGTGGAGTCTGGACCTCATCTTTTAGTCCTGCTAGATCCCTTTTGCAGGTATAGCTATGTAAAACATTAAAAATAAGTGTGTATACTGTTTACAATCCTGTAATACACTGTCTCACCCTGCTCTGCACATGCTCAGTTGCTCTCTATTTTTAGGCTGTAGAGCCTGATCTGCTGAGAGCCTAAAGTTTTACTGCTACTCAGGGGCTCTGGGCTTCGGCAAAATGTCAGCCTCTTGCAAGAGTAAATAGGAGCAACAAATTTTTGGCAGTATACCGTATGTATCGGCATATAACATGCACTTTTTTCCCCTTAAAATCAGGGGAAAATCGTGGGTGCGTATTATACGCCGATCCCCGTCGATCTCCACTGATTGTGAGCGGAGCGATCGCCGCCGAGATACACATAGCCGATTGTACTCGGCTCTTCTCGGCTTCGCTCACAGTCACGCCCAGTCCTGCCATTGGACCTGTGTTATGTCCATCATAGGGCGTGACTGTGAGCGGAGCTGAGAAGAGCCGAGTACACTCGGCTTTGTGTATCTCGGCTCCGCCAAGTCCCTGCAATCTCGGCAGCGTTTGCTCCGCTCCGCCCAGTCTCGGCGGCAATTTAGGCGGAGCCAATTTTAAATTCATCCAAGGCTGCACTGGACACTGGGGACAAGGCTGCACTGGCAAGGCTGCAAATGACACTGATAAGGCTGCATTGATGGGCATTTAAATGTAAGGTTTTTTTTTTTTTCCTTAAACTTCCCTCCTAAACTTGGTGCGTGTTATACGCCGATAAATACGGTAATTATTTCATGTGGATGTATGTTCCTTGCTCAAGTTGGTATGGGTAAAGTTCTAATTTAAGGAAGTTGTCCCATTGGGGAGATTTTCCTTCACTTCCTGTACCAAAGCAAAAACAACGCATGTGAATCACATTTTTTAAAACCACTAGCGGGAACCCACATTCCTGCTAAGCGATATGTGAATGGGACCTAAAGAAAGGGCAGAGCACAGGTGCAGTGTGAAGCCAGCAGTGCTGATGCGCTCTAAACAGCGAATCGCACATGCAGAGCCCGCCAGGAACTGAACAGTGCTTATCACAGGCAGTGAGACATTTCCTGATCTCTGCAGCCGTGGATGGGGAAAATGTCTCACTGCTTGTGATAAGCGATCCTCAGTGCTGACTTCCTGGCGGTTGCGAACACGCCTAAGCTCATCCTTACACTGCAGCGTGGTGGTGTAAACTGGTGTTATAGGGAGTAAGTCCTTTTGCCTTCTCTTGCGTTGGGTCTGCCCCAGTATTAACTTTGACGTCAAATTTCGGTTTAGTTTTAGTCGGTCTTTTGACTTTAAATATTTAGTCGTTTTAGTCATCTGAATATGCAAAAAATCTGAGGAAAACGCTTGGACAGCCGCACTCCAAAAAAGGTTCTTTCATTTAAAACAAAAGCACAAACAACATGCCACAGCAAAAAAACAGCAAGTATGAGCTGACGTTTCGCACTGCGATTCAGTGCTTAATGATTTTAACAAATAGAAAAGTATCTTTACAATCACGTTAATGAAATGTTGCTTTGAGACACAGTTCAATAAAGTTTTTGTACAAAAGGCTCGGCAGACGCCGGAACGAAGTCTCCTGCGCGCATGCGCGAGACATCGCGGCTCCAGCCACTCACAGCGCTGGAACCGTGATACCCGGAAGACACGCCGAGGCAACATGTCATCTACCTCGGCGTAGACCAGGTGAGTTAACGATGCCTCGTTCTAAGGTAAGTATTTCATAATGAGCTATTATGCGGTGCATACTAGCTCATTATGCCTTTCCCTTGCAGGTGACTAGAAAAAAAAAAAGTTTGTGACTTTACAACCGCTTTAAATTGTACTTCATTATTTAAGCATTTCTCTAGAATTGCCAAACTCTCTTTATATACTCCTAGAGTAAAAATTATAGATACACCAATACTTTTTTTTTTTGTTTTTTTTTTTTTTTTGTTTTTTTTTTTTTTTTTTTGGTACTCGCCGATACCTACCGCAACTGTTTTGTTTACACTTCAGCTGTCAGCAATGGTACAAAGCATTGAAAAGTTGTTTACAAATAAAAAAATAAAAATAAATTTGCACTTTTTTTCAGTGTGAAACGTGTAAATATATGTTAAACACTTGCTGACTTCCTAACGTACAATTACTTGGCAGAATGGCACGGGCAGGCAAAGCAACGTACCTGTACATTGCTTTGAAACTACTGCCTAGCATTTCCCTGTTCTGCCTAGTGACAGGACAGTGATCTACTGCTCCCTGTCATCGAAAGCAGTGATCACTGCCGTGTCACTTTTAGCCCATCCCTAGGACACACTTAACCCCTCCCTCGCCCCCTAGTGGTTAACCTCTTCCCTGCCAGTGTCATTTACAAAGTAATCAGTGCATTTTTATAGCACTAATTGCTGTATAAATGACAATGGTCCCAAAATAGTGTCCTATGTGTCCGCCGCAATATTGCAGTCACGATAAAAAACGCAGATTGCCGCCATTACTAGTAAAAAAAAAAAAAAAATCGTAATAAAAATGCCATAAAACTATCCCCTATTTTGTAGACGCTATAACTTGCGCAAAGCAATCAATATACGTTTATTGAATTTTTATTTTTTTTTTAAACCAAAAATATGTAGAAGAATACGCATCGGCCTAAACTGAGGAAAAAATGTGTTTTTTTTGGGGTTTTTTTTGGGGGGGGGGGATATTTATTATAGCAAAAAGTAAAAAATATTGTTTTTTTTTTAAAACTTACACTTTTTTTTTTTTTTTTTTTTATAGACCAAAAACCAGAAACCAAAGGGGTGATCAAATATCACCAAAAGAAAGCTCTATTTGTGGGAAAAAAAGAACGTCCATTTTGTTTGGATGCCACGTCGCATGACCGCGCAATTGTCGGTTAAAGCGACGCAGTGCCAAATCGCCAAAAATAGCCCGGTCATTGGGCAGCCAATTGTTCTGGGGCTAGTGGTAAAGGTGTAAAAATAACGAACAAGGCAAACAAAAAAAAAAGTTTTAATCATTAATAGTTTATAGAATAGAAATGTCAAATTAGAAAAGGCCTACAGAGCAGTGGTAATTTTGATATCAAATTTCAATTTGGTTTTAGTCATAGTATTTTGACTAAAATGCCATTTTTGTTTTAGTAGTATTTTAGTCATCTGAACTTTGTTTTAGTCGACTAAAATAGTGTTAAGTTTGTCGACAAAATTAACACTGGTTTGCACTGGGCAAAGCTGTACCACACAGATGTCAAAGTACCTAGTGTGAACACATCTTTGATATTGTCTTATTTTTCCATTCCAGGTAGGAGGAGGTACATATGAAAAAAGGATACTCAATAATAGCTATATGGCTTGAACAGTGTAACCAAAAGTGATTGGAGCAAGTTTTTATGATGAATGTATCTGGAGGCAGCTGTAGCAGTCCCAGCTCTACTGACAGTGTCCCTGCTGGTGACTTATTTAAAGACCTGTGGACAAAGCTAAAGGAATGCCACGACAAGGAGCTTCAAGGTAAAAACCATTAGGGGAAAAAATATATATTTTTTTAAATCAAAAGATGTTTATTGGAACAAAATCAAAAAAAGATAGAAAACAAAACACAGCATAGTACATACAAAACTTAGGAAAGGAAAAACGTACCGCTCAAAAGCTTGAGAATTCACCAAATAGCTGCTTCCGCCCGGTCACTCACACAGGTGCTGGCTCTGCACTGATGCATGGGAGAAAAAGAAACCCTGGACTGCCGCACTCTGTATAGACAGTTATTTATTCCAAAATTTCAGGTAAAAAATCCAAATTCAAAATAAATCCATAAATCCAAAACAACAAATGCAGATGGTGTGCATGCAGGGAAGGGTTGCTAACGCGTTTCACGTCACGAATTGACGCTTACTCATACAAAACTTCACAGCTCACATGGAAAATCTCAGGTTAGCCACATCATTCTATTATCCTTGCAAGATGTATATTCAGGCCATTTACATAGCATCCTCCATCATCACAAATTTCCCAAGTAAGTCAACTCATTTAAAGGGGACTGCACCTACCAAAGTCCACCCTACTGGCTGACATGCATACCGTAAATTATTCATAATCCCCTCTCATGTTATGTCACAACCACTCACCTACCTCAGCAGCCTATCCATCACCAAATCAACCGGGGACAGGCCAGGAGTATCCAACCAAGGTGCCCACAGCCTCTCAAACTTTCCCTCACTCCCCCTGTGTTGATATATAAATTTCTCCAGCCTTATGGTGTCACCCATCTGTGCAATCCATTCCTTCCACGTTGGGGGCACAACCGCCTTCCAATGTCTAAGGATCAGCTTGCGGGCCTGAAAGAGAGCCCTCCGTACTGCCTGTTTGGAATCATTTTCCATGGGAATATCATCCACGATCCCAAGTATGCACGGTTTCGGGTCAGTGGGTATAGTGGTCTGATACACCCTGTTAACGGTGGCTATAACCCCTGTCCAGAATAGATGAAGCTTGGGGCATCGCCATAGCAGATGAATCAGGTCCCCATGGTCCCGCGCACATCTGGGGCAGGCGGAGTCCGACCGCATGCCCATCTTAAACAATCTATCGGGCGTATAATGTACTCTAAGAATGATGTACAGTTGTGATAGCCGTTGGGCCACATTTAGGGAACAAAGTTGCACTGCCTGGAGTGCCTCCTCCCATTGTTCATCTTCGAATGTACCCACATCCCTTTCCCACTTGCTGGACACTTTAAGAGGGAATCCCTCCAGGTAGATACTGAGAATCATGGAGTAGGTTCTAAAGATGAAGCCCTTAAACTCGGGCACTTCATCCATAGAAGAGAATATTGGTGTTCGAGAGAGAATCCACGGGGTCCCCCCTCCCTGTGCCTTTACTGCGTGTTGCAACTGCAAGTAATAAAAAAGCATTGATTGCGGGAGGTGAGATTGCTCCCTCAGTACTGAGAAGGGGATCAGCTCACCCGCCGCAAATATATGCCTCATGTGTGTGACTCCATGCCTCCTCCATCTCGCCCCACATTCCAAAGAGAGCAGCTCCTCATAGTACCCATTGTCCCATATCGGATTGTAACCAGTAAATCCTTCCACCTCCTGCAGCTGCCTAAGTTTATTCCATATTTTCTGCATTAATACATATGTGGGAAATCTTTTATTGGACCTTGCATACGCCAGAGCCTCCATACCCGCGGGTACGCTGTCAATACCAGTGGCGTAGCACATCAGGGCCCTGATGGGGTCAGATCGTACATCACCCCTCTACCCCCCGAACCTCCTGCATAGCCCGGGAGATATGTTGCGCCTGAGCCGCCAGGTAATAGACCCAAGGGTTAGGGAGGGCGAGGCCACCCACTGCCTTAGGTTTTTGTAACTGTTCTAGTTTCACCCTAGGGGTTTTGTCTAACCATAAGAAGGCCCTAAAAAGAGAGTTAATAATCCTGAACAGTTTTAGAGGGATGACCACAGGTGTGTTGTGTAGGATATATAGGAGCTGTGGCATGAAAACCATCTTTGAGATTAACTCGTCCCACCAGGGACATCCTAAAACGGGACCATATTTTGACTCTATCTCTAATTCTATTTACCAGTGGGGTCAGGTTAAGTGAGATAAAATCCCTCGGTTCTGGGGAGATCTGGAAGCCTAAATACTTGAATCCGGTGGACACCGGCACCTTGTGTATCGTCCTTTCCCCGCTGCCCGGATTAGAATCCAGCAGTAGAAGTGAGGACTTAGTCCAATTTATGACCAGACCCGAATAGGACCCAAACCTGCCAATCACTGCCATAGCTTCCTTCAGGGAGTCATCTGTGTCCCCCAAAAGCAGCATGGTGTCATCGGCGTATAACATGATCTTCTCCTGAATTCCCCCATAGTTAAAGCCCTGCACCCTTTGGTTAGTTCTAATCAGGGCCGCTAAGGGCTCAATGGCAATAGCGAACAGGAGTGGGGACAGCGGGCACCCCTGACGGGTGCCCCTATGCAGGGTAAAAGGTTCAGAAACGTGTCCCGCCTCTCTAATGACCGCCCTGGGCGAGCAATACAGCAGCTTCACCCATGACAGAAACCTTTCGCCAAAGCCAAATTTGCCCATGACAGCCCAGAGGTACCCCCATTCTATGCTGTCAAATGCCTTATGAGCATCTAGCGACAGCAGGGCCCTATTCCCCATGGTTTCTGACTGCGTCTGGATGTTCAAGTAGAGTCTACGGAGGTTTATGGCCGTGGATTTTTGGGGCATGAAGCCCGACTGGTCCGAGTGGATAATAGAGGAGATGACCCTGTTGAGTCGCAGGGCCAGAACCTTTGCTAAAAGTTTAATGTCGCTCTGTAGGAGCGATATCGGTCTGTAGGAGCCCTGGTCCAGCGGATCCTTACCCGGTTTTAAAAGAAGCACAATATTGGCTCTAGTCATAGAGTCGGGCAGGCACTGTTTTTTTCTGGCAAAGTTAAGGACCTCCAGCAGACGCGGCAAGATAACTCCCCCGTATTGTTTGAAAACTTCCATAGGAAGACCATCATCCCCTGGGGCCTTTGAATTAGGGAAGAGACCAAGAGCCACCTTAAATTCCCCAAGTTTAATTGGGGAATCCAGGAAAGCCCGCTGCAAAGTTGATAGACCAGGTAACTCAATTCCCTGCAGGTATTCCTGTAAATCTGTGGTTGAGTAAGTCGCCTGGGACCTATACAAGTCAGAGTAGAATTCTACCAGTTCATGCATAATACGTGTAGGACTGTTCACCAGTCTCCCTCCCTTAGGCTGGGTTCACACTGATACTACACGACATTCATCCTACTTTGCTCTGCGACATCTGTCCTACATCGGTCCTACATTGGTCCGACATCCATCCGACATTCATGAACAGGATACTACTTTGATCCGACTTTGTGCTAGTCTGACTTGTCCTTTGACCAATCAAAACAATCCCAGGGTGAGATAAATTCCTTTTACTGCTGCTGTAATCACCATGTCAGATGTCAAATGTCGGATGGTTAGGACAAGGATCCTACTTTGATCCGACTTCAATGATATTCAATGGGCTGAAGTAGGATCAAAGTCGGACCAAAGTAGTACAGGGAGCATTTTCAAAGTCGGACCGACTTGTGTCGGACCAGTTAAGACGGCTCTCATAGGGAAACATTGATTTTCACACGTAATGCGACATGAGCTCCTAATGTCGGAGCGTTTGTCGGACCAGTGTGAACCAGGCCTTAGTGCACAGTGCACCAATAGTTGGAGACGTCTGGGAGGGGAAAAAATAATTTACTTCACTTTTTTTTTTGCTTTTATTGTTGAGTAGTTTATGAAATAATGATTTTTATGCCTCCATGTGTCAGACTATATTGTTTTTTTGTTTTGTTTTTTATCTCTCTTAATTATAGTTACAGGCAGAAAACTAGCATTGTGTAAAGGACTGGGGGATTCTGATTTGAAATAACATCTCAATGTTGTATTAAGAAAGTTAATGTTACAACTAAAAGGGGTTTATTGTACCTCGTGCAGTCATGTTCACAGGTCCATTTAATGCTAAATGCTGAAACTAAAACACAGGTATATAGAAGGGTCAGGCTGACAGAAATCTGTTGGCATTGGTTTCCTTACTAATTTTTGGATGAGCAGTTTGTTCTGATTCCCTTTTTAATGTTGAACCGAAGACAGATATACAGGGCAATGCAATAATTCAGAACTAATTAAAGTGTTTGTTACCCAACAAAAAATAAAATAAAAAATGGATCCTGCTCCTTTAAAGCATGTTGTACATCACAGTGCTTGTGCTGTGTTACTTGACCCCCTGTAACACCTGGCTATGCCCTCCCCTCTGTAAACTGGTCATGGCTGCTGAGCCCTGACACAGTGGTCAGTTTATGTGCCTCCGTCATCTGCAGCCCTGCTCACTGTCTTCTGTGTCCTCTCTCTCCCCCCTTCCTCCCTGTCAGCTCTGTATGTGTGTGAAAGCCGCCCCTCTCCTCCTGCCGCTATTAGTAGACATTTAAACTTTTTAAAAACGTACTGCCAGCCCCTCTCTTGTATCCGGGTATAACACTCAGTGTATGTTTTGTGGTAAACGGTGCTTCTAAATACAATCTTAGCACAGCGGTCACGTGACCTCCCAGCTGACATCAGCTGACAGGTTCTCCGGCTGGCAGAACCGTCACTTTTGGTTGGACTGCAAGCCGCAGTCCCAATCCTGCGCTGCCCTCTTACTTCTGGATAGACCCTCACACAGCCTGGCAGCTAGATGCCCCCGGGATAGGCCCAATCTCCAGCCTAGCGGCCCAGGGCGTACGACACATATCCACCCAGACAGCAGTTCAGGTGGCACACAACACAGCTCACCTGACTCCACCCGAATATATAGGTTCTCCCAGCAGGCTAAGGGATTCAAGAAAACCCCTGCCCATTGTCTGAGATATCCCATATACACCCATAACTTGACCTTGAAATGTTCTTCTCACATCTAATGCCACCAAGTGCCCGGCCACCTAGTAGCAGAAGAGAAAAGTACAACATGGCCAAACTTGGGGAGAAATCAATGGATCTCTATCAATCGACCAAGATAACTACTCTTGGCAAGTAAATTTGTGAGGAGCTCCCTGACTGAACTCCAGGGCACTACAGTCATAATGATCTTATGAAATTAGTCAGTGTAGTGCCATTTAACTTTGGCTGCCAGTGGAAACTTGCTTCCTTACATTGATGGCCTGTAGTACATTATATTATTATGCACAGTAATGAGATGTGCTTTTGGGTAGCTATTGATACTAGCCTTGTGTATCTGTATGGGTTGATGTTTGACCAATGTGAATAAAATATGGGTTTAGGAGATTTGAAAATCATTGCATTCTGTTTTTATGTAGATTTTACACAACTACCCAACTTGTTTGTTTTATAAAGAGTTGAATTGATTATTTATTTTTATTGTAAAAATTGAAAAAACAGCAAGTAAAGGCTCATTGAAACCGTGCAAAGAGTGTGACTAAAAAAAAGTCACATCCCATCTGGGACTACAGTGTCTCAGCTGCATATATCAGCGAAGATGAATCAAACTTGTTACCTAGGTATGCACAGGGAGATAAGAACCAAAGAGAACAATGTAGTGCAATAGCCAGACCCAACTTTTTTGGAATTGAGATTGCGTGTGTGTATATGTATATTTATTTTTTCAGTAGGTGTATGTTGGACCTGTCATGTACTCGTATCTTGTTTCTAATCTGCAAAACATTATGCTTTTCACTGTATGCATGATTGATATGGTGGCGCTTTATTTTTTTACAGTTTATTTGCTGTTTTATCATTTCCCATGACTTGCAGCATAGTGTGAAATTGAAAATGAGAGGGTTATATGTTGTAACGCTTGCAATGAATACGTTTTGTTGTCATCCCTTTATAGTATTGCAGATTTCAAGATAAACTGACACCAGTGGAGTGTTGCTGTGTATCAAATCTAAAACATGGGTACAGTAATCTAATAATTAGAACACGAACCATCTATAAGTGAAACCATTCACTATGGTAACAATTCAGGAGTTTATTTGTATAGTAATATGTAATGTGGTACAAATAACAGATGTTTAGTAGGAGAAGGAGACTATTAACTCCTTCAGATCCGCGCTATAGCCGAATGACGGCTACAGCTCGGACCTACTTTGCCGGGAGGCCATCAATAAACGTCCTCCCTCCCCTTTGCACGCTCCCCACGCGCTGTTTTACTAAGATTCTCTAACAAACCCCTGAGGGCTTCACAGAACAGCTGTATTTATATTGAGATTAAATTAAAAACAGGTGGACTCTATTTACAAATTAGGTGACTTCTGAAGGCAATTGGTTCCACTAGATTTTAGTTAGGGGTATCGGAGTAAAAATGGGTGAATACAAATGCACGCCACACTTTTCAGATATTTATTTGTAAACAATTTTGAAAAACATTTATCATTTTTCTTCCACTTCACAATTATGTGGCACTTTTGTATTGGTCTATCACATAAACATATGTTTTTGGTTGTAACATGACAAAATGTGGAAAATTTCAGGAGGTATGAATACCTTTTCAGGGCACTGTAGCTTTGTTAAAACAAGGCAGGTAGTTATATGTAATTTCACTGTTATAACTACAGTTCTTGCTATACTTTAGAAAGTTTAGTACATGTTTTGTGTTGTAAATAATGATGTGGAAATTTAGGCATGAATTTACTGTTTTCAAAATAGGCTGTTTCAGTATTTAAAGCCATTTTTTCCTTTTGTATAGAGTAAAGAAGGGTTGGAAATCCTGTCAGGTTTTTTATTGCTGTATCGTTGTCACCTGTTAAAATATATTGCAAGGAAATACAAAAACATTGACAAAGTGCTGCCACAACTTGCAAGATGACCTCTAATAGAGTTATGTTATTCGGGCATATTATAACCACCATTCTGGACTGTATAATTTTTAGGCCTAGTTCACACTAGTGTGATTTCAGATGCAACTATTGTTGCACAGAATCGCATAAGGGAAGTCAGATTGTTTTTGATGGTATTCGTTTACATCAATGCGACTCAACATGAAGCGATCATGGAAAATGTTCTTGTATTACTTTGGTGTGATTCCAATGTGACTTTGGCCCTATAGAATATACAAACCTTATCAACGTTGCATCCAAGTAGCACTGCAAATCAAATCAAAATGATATTGCAACAGTGTGAACCTAGCCTTAAACTACAACCACAACATGGGATTGTTTACTACTGCTTGTAATCTTCTCCTTCTTTTTTTATTTTTTTTTTATTTTTTTTAGAACTTTTAGTGAAAATCAACAAACTGAAGACACAGAGATGTTTGTAAGTATACATGCAACTTATAGCTTGATCATTAGAACTAAAGCCTAAATTCAGACAGAAAAAAAATGTTCACTGCAGTGAGTTAAAAGCTTATTTTGTCTAGGGGAGAGGAGAAATGGTTTTACTTATCTGATCCTTCACTCCTTCACGAGTCGGTGGTGGACTGTCCCCCAGCATCCTCACATTCAGTGCAGGACTATGGACCCTGCTGTGTTCTTGATGACATCAGGACCCTAGGTCAGTGGAATGTGCAGGTGCTGTGGAAGGAGCGGAGGATCAGACAGGAAAAGTTGGCCATAGATTGCAATTCAGCAAGGACTGGCTGAATTTTGACCCATGTGTGGGCATTCCTGTTGGGCATCTGTCAGGAATGTTGGAAAACTTTTGTCGAACAGTGGCTGGGTGGCGAGATGGAGAGACCCGCTGTCATAATACAGTGTCTCAGTGAGGGGGATCCCTTCATCCACCTCGCTTGTGTGGATAAAGGAATCTGTCAATGTTTTGTTTTTTTTTTCTTCAAAAAGACCCATATATAGCCAGTTTTAATTGTCTTTTATTGTTCTCCTAGACATAAACAAGCAATTTATCCTTGCAAAATGGGCAAAGCCTCTTTGCATAGGAGATTTATTTATTTACTTTACCCTAGAGTTTGACTTTAACCAGTTCCGGACCGCCCACTGTACATCTACTGCGGCAGGGCGGCTCGGCTGCACGAAACAACGTACAGGTTCATTGTGCGCACCTGCAGTGATCTGATTTGTTTCAGAACCGAACAGTCTTCAGGTCCAGGCTAGTGATTTCTGGCATGGACCTGCTGTTCGGTTCTAGCGTATGACAGACTGTCCTCTGCCAGTGTAATGTAAACAAAGGCAGAGGAAGTGATCTCATCTCCTCTTGTGGAGCCCTTTTCGGTTCCAGCAAGCGAGGAGAAGACATCTACTGTGAGTACACTAACACCAGTACACGTAGGCACACTTTTTAACCCCCTGATTGCCCCCAGTTAACCCTTTCCCTCCCTGTCACAGTGTCACCAAGTGCTGTTTTCAAATTTTTCACTGTATTGGTATCACTTGTGACACTAAACCGTGTTAGTGACAGTGGTAGGTTTAGGGTACCCCCCATATATTTCGCAATAAAGGTTTAACCCTTTGATCACCCCCATTTACCTTTTCACCCCCATTTTCAGTGTCACTAGTATAGTGTACAAATATGTTTTCTGATCGCTGTGTTTGTGTCACGTGTGATGCTAGTTTGCATCATTGTTAGTCTTGCATAGTGTCAGGGTACCCGCCATATATTCCCTAATAAAGGTTTAACCCAGGGGTGCCCAACCTTTTGAGGAGCAAGGGCCACTTTAGCAACTTGGTAACCGGTCGCGGGCCACAATGAGCGTAGCGGGTGGATGGCAGGTCTGTGTCCACTCTGCACATGTAGAGCAGACGCAGCCCGCTCTACCCTAAGGGCCCTCCAATCCGCCCAGACAGAAGGGGACAGATCCCCTTCTGTTTTTCTAAGCAGATCGAATTGTAGATAGGCGGGTGTAAACGGACACGAGTCTGTTTACATCTGCCGCTCTATAGAGGTGAATGGAGGGTCCGATTGGGTCCGCCTTAAAAACAGACAGGCAGACCCGATCAGACTGATCATGTAAAAGGGGCCTAAGGCCGCTTTCACACTGATGCACAGCGGTTTACCTGCATCTCAATTGACCTCAATCTTCACTTCTTCTCCGGATTCCTGCAGCTGGTTGCTGCTGTCTCCCAGGTGGTTATGGCTGGTGGCTGCTGCTGGCTGTCTTCCAGGGCTGGTACGGCTGGCTGGAAATGTTGTTGGGTACTGCCTGCTGGCGGGTACTGCTGACTGGTACTGCTGACTGGTACTGCTGACTGGTACTGCTGGCTGGTACAGCTGGCTGCTGTCCCAGATCGCGGGTTTCCGTGCATCAGATGTGTGACAGAAAGAAGCATGCGGCTGCAGTAGCGAGCAGAGCCGATGCTTCCTGTCACAGGCGGAGTACATTTGGTATCACTCCACCTGTGAAGGAGCCGGCGCTATGCAGGAAGCACCGGCTCTGTTTCTTTTTCGTACATCACGGGACACAGAGCGACTTAGTCATTACTAATGGGTTATATAGATTACCTTCAGGTGTTGGCACTGGCCAATTCCAAACCGGAAGTACCCTCCCCTATATAAGCCCCTCCCATCAGGGAGCACCTCAGTTTTTTGCCAGTGTCTAAGGTGTTGGCCAAAGAGTAACATGTGTTTTCACTGGGCTTGCGTACAGGTTCTTTTGGGCCTTAGTAAGCTGTTCCGGATCCCACCAAAAAAGCTTCATAGCTAAACGGTCGGTACCCGGGCCTTGCAGCAGAAGAGCAAGGTTTTGCCTGTAATGCCTCTCTTAGGAGGGCTGGACCCTGGGATCCAGAGCTCTGGTCATACCCACGACCAAGATGTTGTCTGTGCAGGGTGCTATACAGGTCCAGGGGAGTGGAATCCTTGGGAACCCGGTCCCTGAAGGTTTAATTACAATGCCTGCCGTGATAGGTGAAGTTTGGACTTCTGTGGACCAAACAAAGTCCTGCGGCGGGGATCAGGTAAGTGGGGGCCCCCAGGAACTTGGTTCTATTGGGGGACCCCCAAGCCTAATTTGTCTTTCTGTCTGTTACCTAACGGTATTCCCGCTAATATCTGTGTATGCCTGTAACTACTGAAAATGTAAAATTTTAATAGTAGTCAAGAAAAAAAAAAGGACCGCGGTACCTGTGTTAAACCACTAGAGGCCGCTGTAGTCCATTTTTCTTGTCATGTGGATCTTTGGTTTTCTCAAGTCAAAAGATCCAGGCAGTTGGTAAGTTTCTCTGTGGGAATCCACTTCCTCTGCCCTGTTGCTGCGCTCATCCACCGCACAGGCCCTCCGGGCGTAGGCTTCTGTGGCTCAAAAACTGGTCTGCTGAAGCTCCCTGTAAAAAACTGCTGGTTAGCTTCCCATTTCATGGAGAACGCTTATTTGGAGAAGATCTGGACAAATATATCCAGAAAATTTCTGCCGGTAAAAGTTCACTTTTGCCGGTTAAGAACAAGGGTAGAAGTCCTTCTTTTAAGAGGCCTACTTCTCCAGTCCCTGGCACATCGGCTGTGAAACAGTTCCGACGGCCTCCGCGGTCAAATCCAGGGGGCAGAAATCAGGGACAATCACAGGGTAACAAGAAACCCTGGGTCAAGAGAGGTACAAAACCTCCCCCTAAGTCATGAAGGGTTGCCCCCACTCAGTCGGGTGAGGGGAAGACTTCAGTTGTTCACAGAGACCTGGCGGGACACCATCAGAGATGGGTGATCTCCGCAGTAAGTCTGGGATACAGGCTGGAGTTAAAAGACATTCCTCCTGCCCATTTTATAAGGTCAAACGTGCCAAGCGATCCCCAGAAGAGTGGATCCCTCCTTCTGACACTAGAGCAACTATTGCCCCAAGGGTAATCATGAAGGTTCCCTTGGAAGAAAACGGGTTCGGGTTTTACTCAAACCTTGTCACAGTCCCCAAACCAAATGGGGACATGAGGCCCATATTAAATATAAAAGGGCTAAACAAGTTCCTACATATCAGGACTTTTTCGGATGGAGTCGATCCGATCGGTGGCCACCGCCCTACAAGGGCAGGAATGGTTAGCCTCGATCGACATAAGGGATGCTTATTTGCATATTCCCATCTGTCTGGCCCACCAGAAATTTCTACGCCTTGCAGTAGAAGGGCGCCATTTTCAGTTCAGAGCCTTACCTTTCGGTCTGGCCACGGCACCACGAGTGTTCACAAAAATTCTGGCCCTACGATTGGCCAAACTAGGAACACAAGGTGTAACGATTATGGCATATCTAGACGACTTGTTGCTGATAGACCACTCAGTGAAAAAAACTAGAAGTGGTCGTTCACAAGATAATCAAGTATCTGGAATCTCACGGTTGCATTATCAACCGAGACAAGTCAGCCCTAAAACCAGTCAAAAGCCTGGAATACTTGGGGGCTAAGACTGGATTCAAATCAGAGAAAGATTTTCTTACCTCCAGAGAAGGTGTCGTCTTTGAAAGATTTGACCCACTTAGTGGGTACAAAAAAGAAAAACCATCCATACGCCTGTGTATAAGGCTGCTGGGAAAAATGGTGGCTTCATTCGAAGCGGTACCCTACGGTCAATTCCATTCAAGGAACTTGCAGAGGGCCATACTGTCAGCCTAGAACAAAAAAGTTCAGGCTTTAGACTTACCAATGTCCCTGTCCCCTTCCGTTCGCAAGAGCCTCCATTGGTGGTTGGTGCCCCAGAATCTGGAAAAAAGGAAACCCTTCAGTCCGGTTTCTTGGAAGGTGGTCACTACAGTTGCCAGCCTCATAGGCTGGGGGGGGGGCAGTACTGGAGCAATGGTCTCTCCAGGGCAAGTGGTCAGAAGCAGAGAAGGCCCTGCCCACCAATCTCTTAGAGATACGAGCAGCCCGGTATGCCCTAGTAGCATGAACATCCAAACTCCAAGGGTCACCTGTCAGAATTCAATCAGACAATGCCACAGCAGTGGCATATATCAATCACCAGGGTGGCACCAGGAGTCGTGCAGCCCAGAGGGAAGCGAATTACATCCTGGAATGGGCAGAAAGGTATGTCACAGCCATATCCGCGGGTTTCATCCCAGGAGTGGAAAATTGGAGAGCGGACTTTTTAAGTCGCCAGCAATTATGCCCGGGGGAATGGTCTCTTCACCCCGAGGTTTTCCAGGCAATATGCCAGCGGTGGGGAACACCGGATGTAGATCTGCTAGCATCCAGATTCAACGCAAAGGTGGACAGATTTGTGTCTCGCACAAAGGATCCCCTAGCTTGCGGTTCGGATGCCCTAGTGTTCCCTTGGGATCAGTTCAAGCTGATATATGCATTCCCACCGCGATTAATCCGCAGAATCAGGGTAGAAAAGAAACCAGTGATTCTGGTGGCTCCAGCGTGGCCCCGAAGGGCATGGTACGCGGAGATTGTAAAAATGTCAGTGGGAAGTCCTTGGACCCTCCCACATCGTCCGGACCTGCTTTCGCAAGGACCGATATACTACCCTTCCTTACCAGCCCTAGGTTTGACGGCCTGGCTATTGAAGCCCACATTCTAAAAAAGAGAGGGCTCTCTAATCCTGTGGTATCTACCATGATCAATGCCAGGAAGCCGGTATCCAGGCAGATCTATTATAGGATCTAGAAGGCGTACATCACGTGGTGTGAGGCCAGGAAATGGCATCCACGTAAGTACGTAATAGGTAGGATTCTGGACTTCCTACAGTGGGCTGTACATAGGAAGCTTGCCTTGAGTACTATCAAGGGTCAGACGGCCTTGTCAATATTTTTTTCAAAGGCCCTTGGCTTTGCATTCATTAGTCAAAGCTTTCATACAAGGAGTGATGCGTATTAGCCCTCCGGTTAGTATTCCCATATGTCCATGGGACTTAAACCTGGTTCTGTCGGTTCTACAGAAACAACCATTTGAACCATTGCGGCACATTTTCTTGGTTCTTTTCACCAGGAAATTGATTTTCTTAGTAGCCATTTGTTCGGCTAAAAGAGTATCGGAATTAGCCGCCTTGTCCTGTAAGGAGCCATATCTGGTTATCCATAAGGACAGAGTAGTATTACGTCCTCATCCAGCCTTCTTCCTAAGGTGGTATCGAGGTTCCATTTGAACCAAGATGTGGTTCTTCCTTCCTTTTTCCCCAAACCTAGTTCGGTAGAGGAAAAGTTATTGCATTCTTTGGATGTAGTAAGAGCAGTTAAAGCTTATCTTAAAGCCACTGCTCAGATTCGTAGAACGGATACTTTGTTTGTTCTGCCGGAAGGCCCCAGAAAGGGTCAGGCAGCATCAAAAATCTACTTTAGCCAAGTGGATTCGACAGGTCATAATACAAGCCTATGGCTTGAAAAGGAGACCGCCTCCGTTCAAAGTTAGGGCGCACTCCACAAGAGCAGTTGGAACTTCATGGGCAGTGCATCACCAAGCCTCCCTGGCTCAAGTCTGTAAGGCCACAACATGGTCCTTAGTACACACGTTTACTAGATTCTACCAGGTAGACGTCAGAAGTCGGGAGGATGTCGCCTTTGGGCGCAGTGTGTTGCAGGCCGCAAAAGAGCCTCATGCCTGATGGCGCCCAGCTTATGTATCCCTCCCCTCATTTGGCATTGCTTTGGGACGTCCCATTAGTAATGACTAAGTCGCTCTGTGTCCCGTGATGTACGAAAAAGAAAAAGGGATTTTTATAACAGCTTACCTGTAAAATCCTTTTCTTGGAGTACATCACGGGACACAGAGCTCCCACCCCTCTTTTTGGGACACTTATTGCTTTGCTACAAAACTGAGGTGCTCCCTGATGGGAGGGGCTTATATAGGGGAGGGTACTTCCGGTTTGGAATTGGCCAGTGCCAACACCTGAAGGTAATCTATATAACCCATTAGTAATGACTAAGTCGCTCTGTGTCCCGTGATGTACTCCAAGAAAAGGATTTTACAGGCAAGCTGTTATAAAAATCCCTTTTTCCTCTAGCGGCGGCTCCGTTCTTTGCGCTGATGCTCGGAGATGGCGGGTCGGGAACCCGCGATCTGGGCTTACCGACCCGCCATCTCAGAGCAAGACTTGGCGGGCCACATCAGAGGGCGCCGCGGGCCAGCGGTTGGGCACCCCTGATTTAACCCCTTAATCACCCCCCCCCACTTAACCCTTTCACTGTGTCAGTATAGCGTACAGCTCTCTTTTCTGATCACTGTATTGGTGTCACAGGTGACATCAGTTAGATGTTAGCAGCAGTTGGTGGTAGCGTCAGTCCCAGACAGTGTCAGATTTTAACCCTTTGATTGCCAAAAGCGCTAACGCACACGCTATACACCTCCCTTACTTGTATAGTGTCTGAACGGAGCAATATCTTTGATCAGATCTATACTAGCGTCCCCAGTAGTATAGTGCTCCCAAAAATTCCAAGTTAGCAGGATCAGCCCAGACACCTGCCTTTAGCCCCTCGGCTCAGCCCACCCCACCCAAAGTGCAGGATCAATAGATCACTGTCACTTTACAAAACACAGTACACAAAACTGCAGCGTTAGCGTCACACCTGATCCCTGCTAGCACTAACAGTTCATTTTTTTTGTAGAGATTCAAGCAGTCTCTGACAACCGGATGCATTTTTACCTGTGAGTCACACTAGCTGTACCTGTAAATTTAGTGGCCAAAATGTCAAACAAAAGGTACACTAGCGAAGAGACCTACATGATACTGAGCGTGACAGATGAGAGCGCAGGGGAAGCCTCCCTGTCAGAATCACAATCTGATTCAGGCTCACTATACAAACTTATAGAGAGCAGCAGCAGCACCCTGACAGATAGCTCTGACGACAGAGTAGAGGTCCCTGCTAAGGTCAGGCATACCCGACCCTGTTTTTCTGTTGCAACCGCATGGTTCTCGTATGCAGCAGAGAGCCAGTACCAGTGCCGCTCAACTTTCTGGTGAACTGACAAACACCAGCGGCCTAGTACATCCTGGTAGTAGACAAACCAGCACTGCAGTATCACTTGGTAATGTCCCAAAAGTGCAGTTCAAGCTGGTGCGGTGGCTAGCACAAGTAGTGCCCTGCAGAATTTGAACCCAGGCCTGTAGAGCCCACAGTGCCCTTCCTGTTGCATTTGCAAATACTGATTTGCAGCCCACCACACCTGCAGCGCCCGTATTCCTCCTCCGTACTCCCCCCCCCCCCCATCCATCCACTGGCCAACCCGGAATTCTGGTGGAAACAGCGGATTTGACTTCCCTTGGCTTTTACAAGCTGTTTTTCACAGAAGATCTGTGCAGATCTATTGTAGACCAAAGCAATTTATATGCTGGTCAATTTATCGCCCCAAATCTAAATTTGACACTTGCCAGAGAATTTGGCTAGAAACCTATAACTGTTACAGAATTTAAGACCTTTCTGGGCCTATGGAAAATAATAGTGCAGCGCTACATATAGACCAGTAAAAACTGGACTGTAACTCAATTGTGACCATAAAAAGAAACACAAAAAAAAGAAAGAAGGGGCAGGTTGAATACCCAAACCATTATATAAAGTGTCCACAACACTAAACAATGTGATAAGTGTCCAAAAAGGTGAATAAATGGCATGGAGTGGATGGAGTAATTCTTGCACGGATCTTCACGTGAATGATGACACAAATGTGTGCTTACCGGAAATGTTGGACCCGAATGTCATACGACAGCGGATCAATCGAGCTTAAGAGTATCCCCAGCGGTTGGGTATTCAACCTGCCCCTTCTTTCTTTTTTTTTGTGTTTCTTTTTATGGTCACATTTGAGTTACAGTCCAGTTTTTACTGGTCTATATGTAGCGCTGCACTATTACTTTCCATTTTGTTTGAATTTGTCACATTCCAGTACAGCTGCTTCACCTCCCTCTTTAGGGTTGTTAATATTTATGTGTTTTTGGGTAGCGCATGTATTCCCTTTTTACTATTGCTCTTTCTGGGCTTATCCCTTCTCAATAGGCATTACTAAAAAGAGTGAGTTGCGGTCATATTGGTCCACTGACCCAATTCATCCTATGCCCGTCTTCTCTGCTGCCATGGCCAGGACTCGATACGAGCAAATCTTGCGGTTCATGCACTTCAACGACTATGAACTCTGTCGTCCTCGGGGTGACCTGGAATATGATCGGCTCCACATAATTCGGCCCCTCGTAAACCACTTCAACCAACAATTTGCAGCCTTGTTTATTCCCGAACATGATGTCTGCGTTGATGAGTCCCTGATAAAAAAATTCTGTCCGCCTTGTGTTCAAACCGTTTCTCCCCAGCAAGCGTGCCAAACATGGGGTCAAGATGTAGAAGCTCTGACAGGGCAACAGGCTATACATATAGTTTCCTGGTTTACGAGGGAAAAGACAGGAGTGTGGCACCCCCCAACTGCCCAGACTACATAGTGTGCAGCAGCAAGATCGGGACTTGTCACCCTTGTTTGGAAAGGGGTACCATTTATACGTGGACAATTTTTATACAAGCGTGACACTTTTTAGACATCTCTTTCGATTAGGAATTGGCGCATGTGGCATTGTGCAATCTAATCGCCCAGGCTTCCCCCAATGGCTTGTAGATGCCTGACTTAGTCTGGGGGGGGGGGGAGCCTGCTTGAGGTCCAATGAATTGCTTGCCTTGAGATGTAAGGACAAACGGAACGTTTTCACTCTGTCGGCCATTCACGCAGACAAGCAGTCCGAATTCCAACGGCGACTGGTGTTGTTGAGAAGCCCCTCTGTGTCTACGAATACAACCTTAAAATGGAAGGGGTGGACTTCAACGACCAGATGATACTTAATTGCACATAAGGCCAGATGCTTGTACAAAAAAGTGTCTGTTTACCTATTCCAATTGGCTCTGTACAAGGCTTATGTGCTATACAAAGCGTCTGGACGAACTGGATCCTTCTTAAAATCCAGGAAGAGATCATCACAACATTTTTTGTTTCCAGGAGGTGCTGTGCCCCAATTTCCCATTCCAAATGCAGTGTGCCGGCTGCAGGAGAGGCATTTTCCCGATGTCCTTCCTGGTACCCCTACCCAACGAGCACCCCAAAGAAGATGTCGTGTCTGTGGAAAACGCTACCACACTCTAGTGGAGTGTTAGCATAGGGTACAGCGTTGGACAGTCCTAAGGCACACTTTCACAGAGGGTCTCGATGAAATGGCCATCACATTTTGAGAGACCCTAACCTGGAACGTTTACAGTTACAAATAAAAGTGTAAAAAAATATATAAAATTAAACAAGGAAAAAAATAGTTGTCGTTTTATTCTCCTCTCTATTGTTCTGCTCTGTTTTACTGTATTTTATGCTATACTGTAATGTTTTATTGTGGTTTGTGGGTATGTCATTCTACTGTTTTACTTTACTGTTAACCATTGTTTGCTTCGCAAGTATGCCATTCAGCTGCAGCACGGATTTATTTATTTGGACAGCAGGGTTTGCTCTCATGATACGTAAACCTGTGACTAGCGCTGTAGGCGGTGATTTCACCACCACAGTAAAAAAAAAAAAAAAAAAGAGCATATATGCCTAAGCATAGGGGCAGGGGTGGACATTAGGGGTGATGTTTGCCCATTATTAGAAGTGGGTGGATGCAGGGCGGGGATTCTAAAGGTGGGCATACCACCGATCGATGTGAATGGAGAAACCTGTTAGGTTCTTTTTTTTCGTTCAGCCCACAGGCTGCATGAAAAAAAAGAACATTACAATATATGCCCAACAAGGACCAGTGACGCACTAGTATGTTGCTGGACTTTGAGTGGTAATACCGGAATGATGCCTGCAGGTTTATGTATCATCTTGGTATCGTTTTTTTTACAGCCGGCGGTTGGCTTTCATGTAAGCAATCCCATCGGCTAATTAGCCGCTAGTCTGTTTTTACAAGCAGTGGGGGAGAACATTATTCCCCTCCCGCCATCTTCCATGGTTTTCTCGGGCTCTCCTGTCCCACTGGGGAACCCGAGAATGCAGCCGGTTGTTCCGCCAGCTGACCATAGAGCTGATCTGAGACCAGAACGGCTCCAATTATCTATAGAAACAAAGAAACCAGAAGCTACGAGCATTTCATGACTTCGGTTTTGCCGGATATAAACCGCGCCATTGGGAAAACATCTTATCACGCTGATCTTGGTGTGGCCAGATGCTTTAAGGGCTGAGGAGAGATCTAGAGTCTAATAGACCCCATTTCTCTTATCATCCATGGACCAACACGGCGGCTCTTATCACTGAACGTATGGGTATATGTCCCTGCTTGCAGGAGAAGACCTAGGCAGAATGTTAAATGTTAAAACATTCTAGAACAAACCAGAGCTGAACAGCCCCGCCCAGGGGGGCAGTCCCTCCAGACATTACCCTCCCACCTGCAGCTAGCAGACCTCTGTTTTTTTCTGCCTAGCAGAAGGAGAAGACGTGGCTCTCTCAGGAGCCAGTCTCCTGGAAGATTTACTTTTTAAATTGTATTCCTTTGGGAATTTTTATTTTATTTTTGAGACCTTCAATCAACTGTCGGCTGGGCAACAGGTTGGGTACACTAGTATCCTCGTAGTCTTCCCTGTCCGACCATCGAGCGTGCTGATCCTCGCCTTGTGTGCGTGAGACTCAGTTCACGACCCCATGGCTCCAGGGGTGGCCGGGTTGCTTTCATGCTCCCGCGGTCCTCTCAAGATCGAACAGTACCTACTGTATCTTTCGCGGTGGACCAGGCCGTCAGCTACGCAGTACGACTCTGTGATAGGTCTGTCTGAAACAAGCCAGTGGGTCCCTCTATTGGCACCGGGGGTGTTCTCCAAGGTGCTTGCGGGACGGGTAAGTAGTCTCTCCTGCTGCAAGGTGAGTACATGCTGGCTGTGTCTCTGTGTGTTCTCCCTGTCTCCCCCCTGTTATGCTGCTCTCTGCACCCTGTTGTGCTGTGTGGGGATGCTTGGGGGGTCCCTCTGCCCTGGGGGGGCCGCTCCATGACTGTTATTTTGCTTGGGAAGTGTTCTGGGGGACTGGCTGTGTTTTTTTCTGTGCGCCATTGGCGCAGTGTTTTATTTTAAAAAAGTGCGCCATTGGCGGCCATTTTGCTGAGGCTCAATACACAGTTATACTGGTGCCCGGCGGCCATTTTCTTGTAGCCGCGGCGCCTTCAGTTTCATTTTCGGCCTCTAGCAGCGCTGCTGAACGGCGCGAAATACACACATCCTCACAGATTCTTCACTCTCCTCAGGCTGCACCCGCACTACAGCGTGACTCATACAGCGCGGCTCATACAGCAGTACCGAGCGGTCCCTATGGGTGGTGAGTACTCCAGGTATCCCCTCCTCAGCCCCAGCACGGCCTGTGGGTGTGCTGTAGTATTCACTGTAATGGTGAATAAGGTCTCAGAGGGTGGCAATATTGGAGTCTGGTTCACCTGTTTCTTCACATTGTTAGAGACAACTGGCAGTGCTCCTGCACCTGCGGTCCTTAGGGACCAGTTGTCGGCAGTCCTGGGATCATTAATCTGACCAGGAGGAAGCAGTGTGTGAGCGCAAGGGAGCAAAAAAGCCCCTCTCCCCACTTTTTTTCCACAAAAAAAAAGGGGGGGGGTGTGCGCTGATTCAGATATGGGCCTAGCCACTACCGCTCAGGACCCTAGCTCTAAATATATTTGATGGTTTTGAACAGGACATTTCTTGCAAGGAAGACTCCAGTTCTGAGTCAGTAAATGACAGGGCGCTTGTTAGTGAACTCATTGCTGCGGTGAGGGACACTCGCAAGCTAAATGCTGCGGATGCAGAACCTCAGGCGGACAGTCTCCTCTGGTTCCTTAGGGCCGGGCCTTCTAAAAAGGGTTTTTTCCATATGTACCTTTCTTTGACCAGCTCATTGATAAGGTCTGGGGAAAAAGCCGCAGAAGACTTTTATGGTCCCGCAGCGTTTGTCTATCAGGTACCCCTTTTGAGGATGCCCTACTTAAAACGTGGGCTTCTCCCCCAGTGGTCGACCCTCCAGCCGCCCGGTTGAACAAGGCCACCACTCTCCCGGTGGAGGGGACTCCTGCATTTAAGGACCACACTCACAGGAGGTCAGAAGTGGTGAGTAGAGCCATGTTTGCCTTGTTGGGGTCCGCCCTACGGCTTGTGGTAGCGGCGACCCTTGTGTCTCCAACACTTACGGGATGGGCAAAAAAAATTGCACCAAACTGTACAGGAGCATAATCTTCCTCCAGACACTATTGCTCTGGCCCACAAATGGTGCAGGGCCTGGTTTATGTGGCGACGCCACGTTTGACGCGGCCCCTTATAACTCAGGGCCTCTGTCTTGGCGGTGGTATTGCGTTGTCTGATCTGGTTGAAATGCTTGTCTGTTGACCTAGCTTCTAAAAAGCCTCTGACGGATTTACCATTTAAAGGTGGTAGGCTTTTCGGTGCTGCGCTGGATGACATCATCAAGGATGTCACGGGAGGTAAAAGCACTGTTCTTCCTCAGACTAGCAAGGGTAAGGAGGCCGCCGTAAGCAGGGTCCTTCCTTTCCAGCAAAAAGTTTTTCTTTCTCGTACATCACGGGACACAGAGCGACATAGTCATTACTATGTGGGTTATATAGATACCTTCAGGTGCTGGCACTGGCAACTTCCAAAACCGGAAGTACCCTCCCCTATATAAGCCCCTCCCATCCGGGAGTACCTCAGTTTTTTGCCAGTGTCTAAGGTGTTGGCCAAGAAGTAACGTGTTTTTCACTGAGCTTGCGTACAGGTTCTTTTGGGCCTCAGTAAGCTATTCCGGATCCGACCAAAAAAGCTTCATAGCTAAACGGTCGGTACCCGGGCCTTGCAAGAGAAGAGCAAGGTTTTGCCTGTAATGCCTCTCTTAGGAGGGCTGGACCCTGGGATCCAGAGCTCTGGTCATACCCACGACCAAGATTTTTTCTGTGCAGGGTGCTATACAGGTCCAGGGGAGTGGAATCCTTGGGAACCCGGTCCCTGAAGGTTTAATTACAATGCCTGCCGTGATAGGTGAAGTTTGGGCTTCTGTGGACCAAACAGAGTCCTGCGGCGAGGAAAAGGTAAGTGGGGGCCCTCAGGAACTTGGTTCTATTGGGGGACCCCCAAGCCTAATTTGTCTTTCTGTCTGTTACCTAAGGTATTCCCGCTAATATTCTGTGCATGCCTGTTACTACTAAGATAATGTAAAACAATTTAATAGTAGGCAAGAAAAAAAAAAAATGGTAAGACCGCGGTACCTGTGTTAAACACTAGAGGCCGCTATGGTTCTTTTTTCTTCTAATGTGGATTTTTTTTCTTCCAAAGTCAAATCCAGGCAGTTGGTAAGTTCTCTGCTGGGAAGCTGTCTCCTCTGCCCTGTTGCTGCGCTCATCCATCCCCGGGCCCTGCGGCAGGGACCCTGGCTCCCATCTAGCTCCTTATTTTTTTTAAAAAGAGCGCCGAAGGCGCACGTGCCCGCGCCTCTATATATAGAGGCGATCTGGAAAAAGGGGCGGAGCTGGTGGATGACGCTCGGTGTGCGCCGCGGCGCTACTGCGCATGTGCGGGCGTCCAGCGTGTTTAAAGGCACAATCACAGCTGGCTATTGAAGTGCACAGACAGAGCTAGCAACAGTAAATAAGGCACACAGAGGCGGTTGATGCAGGCATCCCCTAGAAAGGCACTTTAGTAGACACCAACTGTTATATAGCAGCAATTGTGCTAGACTATTATCAGTAAAAGTGGTGTATTACGGCTGGAATACCTCAGCTTTGGGCTTAGGAATATGCCGTCCAGAAGCTCCGGAACTAAATCTTCCAGGAAGCGAAGGGGGTCTCCATCGGGCTCTGAGGATCTTGGGCATGCTTCTGCTGCACCAGTCTCCCCTGAAAATTCAGAGGTTAGTGACCGTAGAGACCCCGCAGGAGTACCTGGTACTGTGGCTGTCCTCAGTTCACCTGCTCCTGTGTATGTAACAGAGGAGGTTTTTTCCTCAGCTCTGGGAGGATTAGAAGAGAGATTGTCAACATTGATCGCTGCCTCCCTGTCACAGGGAAAGCACGCCCGATTTCCGTCTCCTCCTTCAGAGTACCTGTTAGCGGAGCAACAGTCCCATACAGGGATCGACCTGCCTGAAGGGGATCAGGATGAGGTTGATTCTGTTATAGAGGAATCAACAGTGGAGGAACCTTTCTCAGCATCTCAAGCTGAAAGATTATGGGTTCAGTCTCTGACTAACATGGTCCGATCAGCATTTAAAATGCACCTTGCGGAACCATCAACCACTACTGTCTCCTCGCTGGGGTCGCTAAAAGCTCCCCAGACTGTCTGTTCCTTTCCACTTCACCCTTTACTGGAAGGGCTCATTTACCAGGATTGGGAACATCCTGATAAAATATTTACTCCCCCCAAGAGATTTCCGGTGGTCTATCCCATGGAGGATAAGTTCATCAAAAAATGGAGGGTCCCTACAGTGGACGCAGCCATCTCTTGTGTGAATAAATCACTGACATGTCCAGTGGGTAATGTCCAAATGTTCAAGGACCCAATAGATAAAAAATTGGAGTCCTTATTAAAATCTGTTTTTTCTACAGCAAGCTTGGTGACACAACCAGCAGTGGCAGCTATTGGGGTCTGCCAAGCAGTGAAGGATCAGTTGAAACAGGTCTTAAGGGACTTGCCAGATCAGCAGGCCCTTGCCCTAGCCGATCTACCTAGAGCCTTATGCTTTGCGGTTGACGCCATAAAGGATTCAATCCATCAGGCCTCCCGCCTTACGCTGTCTGTAGTACATATGTGCAGGCTTCTATGGCTCAAAAACTGGTCTGCTGAAGCTCCCTGTAAAAAATTGCTGGTTAACTTCCCATTTCATGGTGAACGCTTATTCGGGGAAGACCTGGACAAATATATCCAGAAAATTTCCAGCGGTAAATGTACACTCTTGCCGGTTAAAAACAGAGTTAGAGGTCCCTCTTTTAAGAGGCCTGCTTCTCCTGTCCCTGGGGCATCGGCTGTGAAACAGTTCCGACGGCCTCCTCGGTCAAATCCCGGGGGTAAAAATCAGGGACAATCGCAGGGTAATAAGAAACCCTGGGTCAGGAGAGGTACAAAACCTCCCCCAAAGTCAAATTCATGAAGGGTTGCCCCCACTCAATCGGGTGGGGGGAAGACTCCAGTTGTTCGCAGAGACCTGGCGGGACACGATCAGAGACAGATGGGTGCTCTCCGCAGTAAGTCTGGGATACAGATTGGAGTTAAAAGACTCTCCTCCTTCCCATTTTATGAGGTCAAACGTGCCAAGGGATCCCCGGAAGAGAGAGTCCCTCCTGTTGGCACTAGAACAACTATTGCTCCAAGGAGTAATTATGGAGGTTCCCCTGGAAGAATGGGGGTTCGGGTTTTACTCAAACCTCTTTACAGTCCCGAAGCCAAACGGGGACGTGAGGCCCATATTAAATCTAAAAGGGCTAAACAAATTCCTACATATCAGGACTTTCCGGATGGAGTAGATCCGATCGGTGGCCACTGCCCTACAAGGGGAGGAATGGTTAGCCTCGATCGACATCAAAGATGCTTATTTGCAAAAATTTCTACGCTTTGCAGTAGAAGGGCGCCATTTTCAGTTCAGAACCTTACCCTTCGGTCTGGCCACAGCACCACGAGTGTTCACAAAAATTCTGGCCCTATTATTGGCCAATCTAAGAACACAATGTGTAACGATAATGGCATATCTAGACGACTTGTTGCTGATAGACCACTCAGTGAAAAAACTAGAAGTGGTCGTTCACAAGACAATCAAGTATCTGGAATCTCACGGTTGGATTATCAACCGAGACAAGTCAGCCCTAAAACCAGTCAAAAGTCTGGAATACTTGGGGCTAAGGCTGGATTCAGGCCAGAGAAAAATATTCTTGCCTCGAGAAAAGGTGTTGTCTTTGAGAGATTTGATCCACCTAGTGGGTACAAAAAGACAGCCGTCCATTTGACTGTGCATGAGGCTGCTGGGAAAAATGGTGACATCATTCGAAGCAGTACTCTACGGTCAATTCCATTCAAGGAATTTGCAAAGGGCCATACTGTCAGCCTGGAACAAAAAAGTTCAGGCCCTAGACTTACCAATGTCCTTGTCCCCTTCCGTTCGCAAGAGCCTCCGTTGGTGGTTGGTTCTCCAGAATCTGGAAAAAGGGAAATCCTTCAGTCCGATTTCTTGGAAGGTGGTCACTACAGATGCCAGCCTTATGGGCTGGGGAGCAGTACTGGAGCAATGGTCTCTCCAGGGCAGATGGTCGGATGCAGAAAAGGCCCTGCCCATCAATCTCTTAGATACGAGCAGCCCGGTATGCCCTAGTAGCATGGACATCCAAACTCCAAGGGTCCCCTGTCAGAATTCAATCAGACAATACCACAGCAGTGGCATATATAAATCATCAGGGTGGCACCAGGAGTCGTGCAGCCCAGAGGGAAGTAAATTACATCCTGAAATGGGCAGAAAGATATGTCCCAACCATATCCGCGGTATTCATTCCAGGAGTGGAGAATTGGAAGGCGGACTTTCTAAGTCACCAGCAATTATGCCCAGGGGAATGGTCCCTTCACCCCGAGGTTTTCCGGACAATATGTCAGCGGTGGGGAACACCGGATGTAGATCTAGCATCCAGATTCAACGCAAAGGTGGACAGGTTTGTCTCTCGGACAAGGGATCCCCTAGCTTGCGGCTCGGATGCCCTAGTGTTCCCTTGGGATCAGTTCAAGCTGATATATGCATTTCCACCGCCACAATTGTTACCTCGATTACTCCGCAGAATCAGGGTAGAAAAGAAACCATTGATTCTGGTGGCTCCAGCGTGGCCCTGAAGAGCATGGTACGCGGAGATTGTAAAAATGTCAGTGGGGAGTCCTTGGACTCTCCCACATCGTCCGGACCTGCTTTCGCAAGGACCGATATACCACCCTTCCTTACCAGCCCTAGGTTTGATGGCCTGGCTATTGAAGCCCACATTCTAAAAAAGAGAGGTCTCTCTAATCCTGTGGTAGCTACCATGATCAATGCCAGGAAGCCGGTATCAAGGCAGATCTACTATAGAATCTGGAAGGCGTACATCGCCTGGTGTGAGGCCAAGAAATGGCATCCACGTAAGTACGTAATAGGTAGGATTCTGGACTTCCTACAGTGGGCTGTAGATAGGAAGCTTGCCTTGAGTACTATCAAGGGTCAGATTTCGGCCTTGTCAATATTTTTTCAAAGGCCCTTGGCTTTGCATTCACTAGTCAAAGCTTTTATACAAGGAGTGATGCGTTTTAGCCCTCCGGTTAATATTCCCATATGTCCATGGGACTTAAACCTGGTTCTGTCGGTTCTACAGAAGCAACCATTTGAACCATTACAGCACATTTCCTTGGTTCTTCTCACCAGGAAATTGATTTTTCTAGTAGCCATTTGTTCGGCTAAAAGAGTGTCGGAATTAGCCGCTATGTCCTGTAAAGAGCCATATCTGGTTATCCATAAGGACAGAGTAGTGTTACGTCCTCATCCAGCCTTTCTTCCTAAGGTGGTATCGAGGTTTCATTTGAACCAAGATGTGGTTCTTCCTTCCTTTTTCCCCAAACCTAGTTCGGTAGAGGAAAAGTTATTGCATTCTTTGGATGTAGTAAGAGCAGTTAAAGCTTATCTAAAAGCCACTGCTCAGATTCGTAGAACGGATACTTTGTTTATTCTGCCGGAAGGCCCCAGAAGGGGTCAGGCAGCGTCAAAATCTACTTTAGCCAAGTGGATTCGACAGGTCATAATGCAAGCCTATGGCTTGAGAAGGAGACCGCCTCCGTTCAAAGTTAGGGCGCACTCCACGAGAGCAGTTGGAACTTCATGGGCAGTGCATCACCAGGTCTCCCTGGCTCAGATCTGTAAGGCCGCAACATGGTCTTCAGTACACACGTTTACTAGGTTCTACCAGGTGGACGTTAGAAGTCAGGAGGATGTCGCCTTTGGGCGCAGTGTGTTGCAGGCCGCAAAAGATCCTCATGTCTGATAGCGCTCAGCTTATGTATGGTGTATCCCCCCCCTCATTGGGCATTGCTTTGGGACGTCCCACATAGTTATGACTATGTCGCTCTGTGTCCCGTGATGTACGAGAAAGAAAGTAGGATTTTTATAACAGCTTACCTGTAAAATCCTTTTCTTGGAGTACATCACGGGACACAGAGCTCCCACCCCTCTTTTGGGGACACTTATTGCTTTGCTACAAAACTGAGGTACTCCCGGATGGGAGGGGCTTATATAGGGGAGGGTACTTCCGGTTTTGGAAGTTGCCAGTGCCAGCACCTGAAGGTATCTATATAACCCACATAGTAATGACTATGTCGCTCTGTGTCCCGTGATGTACTCCAAGAAAAGGATTTTACAGGTAAGCTGTTATAAAAATCCTATTTTTTTTCCGTCAGTCAACGAGGAGGCCCTCCCAGATTGACAGCGGTACGGCTGGTGGACACAAGCGCCCCTGGGTGCGCATGCCGAACAAGCCGGCTCCCAAGCCCGCCTCTGCGTGAAGTCTTGCCCCCACCCGACTCTGGGGTAGGGGGGACGACTTTGCAGGTCCACGGATCAATGGACCTCCCGGATCTCCTACCGGTGGGTGTGCGAGGTGATCACCTCAGGTTACAGGATAGGTTCCGTTCCTAATACCAGACAGATTCTTCCCTCCAAATCTTCCTCTCCTTTCTGCCCGTCGGGCGGCCCTATGGGGCCTATTCAGGTTTGAGGTTCGGAGTGATTGTGCCAGTTCCGTCACAGGAGAGGTTTCAGGGATTCTACTCGAATTCGTTTGTCATCCCAAAAAAGGGACAGGGTTCGGCCTATCTTGGACCTCCAGGTCCTGAATGCCTTCGTGAAGGTGCAAAAGTTCCGCATGGAGTCCATTCGCATGGTGGTCAGTACACTCCGTCAAGGGGATTTTCTGGCGACCTTGGACATCAAGGACGCCTACTTGCATGTTCCGATCTGCGCTTGCGATCGGCGAAGTCCACTATCAATTTGTGGCTCTTCCTTTTGGCCTAGCCTCGGCACCGAGGGTGTTCACCAAGGTGCTTGTGCCGGTTCCAGCTTGCTGAAACGGCGAGGCATTGCTGTCGTGGGCTATCTGGACGATCTTCTTCTCAGAGCAGGAAATGGCTCAGATTTAGAAGACAGTGTGACTATCGTCAGTCAGACCCTCAGGGACTTCGGGGGCTCCTAAACATTCAGGAGTCAGTCCGGGTCCCGACTCAAGATCTGGAGTATCTCGGTCTGATTCTGGACTCCTTGGAGGCAAAGGTATTCCTACCTCCGGGGAAGCTACTGACACTTCAGTCTGCAGTGTGGATGCTGACATCCCAAAAAAAAAAAAAAAATGGTCGTCAATCCGTTTTTTGCATGGGAGTCCTGGGACTCATGGTGACCTCTTTCGAGGCCGTTCCGTATGCCCAAGCACACACCAGGGCATTGCAGAAGAAGATCTTGTTCCCTTGGGACAAATCCCCGTTGTCTTTTCCGATCCAGGTGAGCCACCTGGTCAGGGCGTCCCTGACATGGTGGTTTGGGTCCCCGGCTCTTCGGTCCGGGAAGTCGTCCCTCCCCGTCCAATGAACGGTGTTCACTACGGACGCCAGCCTGAAGGGCTGGGGTGTAGTCTGGGGAGTCCTGTTGGCCCAAGGGCTTGGACTCCGGACGAAGCCCGTTTGCCGATCAATGTTCTGGAAATACGGGCCATCAGACTGTGCCTCTCCTCATGGTCTGAGAGATTGCAGGATCGCTCCATTAGGATCCAGTCGGACAAAGTCACGGCGGTGGCGTATGTAGACCATCAAGGGGGGACTCGAAGGTCCCCCGTACCCTGAAGTGGGCTAAAAGAAGCGTGCCGGCTCTGTCGGCCGTTTACATTCCGGGCATAGAACTGGCGGACTATTTGAGTCGCCAGACGTTGGACCAGGGAGAGTGGTCCTTGCACCCGGAGGTATTTCAACTCCTTTGCCACACAAACGGTGGGGCATGCCGAAGGTGGACCCGATGGCCTCTCGACTCAATCGCAAGTTGTCGAGATTTGTGGCCAGATCCAGGGATCCTTGGGTGGATGCCTCAGAGGCGTTAGTGGCCCATGGGGTTATTATCACCTGATATACGTTTATCCTCCGCTGCAGTTGCTCCCTCGCCTGCTGCGCAGGGTGGCGACCAAGGGAATTCCGGTGATCCTCATTGCTCCGGATTGACCTCGGCTTCACTGGTACGCCGATCTGGTACGTCTCGTCGCGGCCGTTCCCTGACGGTTGCCAATAAGGGAGGACTTTCTGTCTCAATGTCATATATTTCATCCTGCCTTTTCAGTCTCTGGCCTTAACGGCATGGCTGTTGAAAGCCAGGTGTTGAGAGACCGAGGTCTCTCGGACTCAGTCATTTCGTCCATATTAAGGATATGGAAGTCTTCCTCCAGAACTATCTCTGTACCTGGAAAGCTTACATCGCCATGTGCGAAAAGCTGGACTGACATCCTCGGACGTATTCCGTCCCTAGAATCCTGCGTTTCCTGCAGCATGGAGTGGCTCTAAGGCTCGCTTTGAGTATCATTAAGGGTCAGATTTCGGCCTTGGCCTTCTTCTTTCGGCGACCACTAGCGGGTCATTCCTTGGTTGGCACCCTTGTGCAGGGGGTTCGCCATGGGCTCCCTCCTGTCAAGTCTCCTCACCCCCCGTGGGATCGGAATTGGTACTCTCAGTTCTCCAGGAACCTCCTTTTTGAGAATATCAGGGACATTCCCCCCTTCACTTTGCCACTAAAAGGGCCACCCTCTGAGACAATCACTTCTGTTAGATGAGTATCTGAGTTGGCGACCTTGTACTGCAAGTCGCCATATTTAGTCATCCATAAGGATAAGGCGGTGTTGCATCCGCGATTTTTTCTTTTGTCAAGGGTGATCTCGACCTTTCACCTAAATGAGGACATTGTCCTCCCGTCCTTGTGTCCTCGCCCATCGCATCCCAGAGTGTGCGCGGCACACTTTGAATCTGGTACGAGCCTTGCGGGTTTTCCTGTCTGCTGCTTTTATTCGGAAGTCTGACTCTGTTTGACTGTCTCTGGTCAGAAACCGGGCCAAGCGGCTTCGTCTGCCACCATTTTCTAGGTGGATCAGACAAACCGTCTTTCAAGCCTATGCTCTCATGGGGCGGGCGCCTCCCTTTCCAGTTACGGCGCATTTCACCAGGGCAATTGGTGCTTCCTGGTTTTTCCGACATCAAGCGTCGGTTGCACAAGTGTGCAAGGCGGCGACCTGGTCGTCTGTTCATACCTTTTCTGAGTTTTATAGGGTTGATGTGGCTGCATCTCCGGATGCTTCCTTCGGCCGCAAGGTGTTGCAGGCCGCTGTTTAAAGTGGCAACTCCTCCGTTGAGAAGCTCTGCCTTGTTTGGAGTGAAGTTTTTAGTTTTTTCCTTTTATACTGCTCCCATCCCTCTTGACACTGCTTTGGGACGTCCCATACGTTCAGTGATAAGAGCCGCCGTGTCAGTCCATGGATAATAAGAGAAAATAGGATTTTTGTACTCACCGTAAAATCCATTTCTCTGACATCCATGGACCGACACGGCACCCACCCTTCCTTTTAAGTTTGTGCTGCTTTGTTACGAACTGAGGTCTGCTAGCTGCAGGTGGGAGGGTAATGTACGGAGGGACCGCCCCCCTGGGCGGGGCTGTTCAGCTCTGGTTTGTTCTAGAATGTTTTAACATTTAACATTCTGCCTAGGTCTTCTCCTGCAAGCAGGGACATATACCCATACGTTCAGTGATAAGAGCCGCCGTGTCGGTCCATGGATGTCAGAGAAATTAATTTTACGGTGAGTACAAAAAATTTTTTTTTTTTTTTTTAAAGAGTACCTGTCACTACCTATTGCTATCATAGGGGATATTTACATTCAATGTGATGACCATTAAAATTATTTAAAAAAATAAAAAAAATGAAGGGACAGTGTAAAAAAATAAATAAAGCAAAGGAGAACACAAGCATCGGTCTTGTGCCGTATGTAAACAGCAATTGCACCATGCATGTGAGGTGTAACCGCGAACGTCAGGTCGAGGGCAGTAATTCTAGCAGTAGACCTCCTCTGTAAAGTACTAACCTGTAAAGGCTTTTAAACATTATTAAGAATGTATGTAGTTTGTCGCCGCTGCACGGGTGTGCGTAATTTTAAAGCATGTCGTGTTTGGTATCTATGTACTCGGCATAAGATCATCTTTTATATTTTACCAAACATTTGGGCAATTATAGTGGGTTTTTGTGCATTAAAATTCAAAAAATATTTTTTCCCCCAAAAAAATTGTGTTTGAAAAATCGCTGCGCAAATACTTTGTGAAAAAAAATTGCAACACCCACCATTTTAATCTGTAGGGCCTCTGCTTTTAACAATTATATAATGTTTGAGGGCTCAAAGTAATTTTCTAGCAAAAAAAATGTAAACAAAAAGTGTCAGAGCTTTGTCTTTAAGTGGTTATAAGAGTATGTGACGTGTGGCATAAGCTTCTAATGTTGGGAATTAAATGCCAGGACAGTTCAACCCCCCCCCCCCCTTAAAAAAAAATGTGCCCTTTTTTGGAAAATAGACACCCTAAGTTATTTGCTGAGAGGCATGTTGAGTCCATGGAATATTTTATAGTTTGCAACAAAATTCTGGAAAATTAGAATTATTTTTTTTACACAAAGTTGTCATTCATTGGATTTTTGTTTTATAACAAAATTAGAAAATATATATATTTTTTTAAAATTTCTCATGTCTTTTTTTGTTTATATTGCAAAAAAATATAATCCCAGAGGTTAGCAAATACCACCAAAAGAAAGCTGTATTTGTGGGAAAAAAAGGACACAAATTTTGTTGGGGTACAGCATTGCATGACCGCGCAATTATCAGTTAAACAGCGCAGTGCTAAATTGCAAAAAGTGCCCTGGTCATTAAGGAGGTAACTGGCTAAGCGTGTAAGCTCTTCCTTTTTTTTTTTTTAGAATAGACTTACTGGCCACTGACAGCTACTTCAATAAGACAAATCATGAAGTAATGTATTAAATTTCATCCTTGTTATTGTAAAAATTAAGGATTTTTTTTTGATGAATAAAAGTTATAAACATACTGTATGCTTGATTTTTTTATTTGTTAGTGGAGTCAAATCAATGTTTTTCGACCAGTGACAAAAAAATTAAAAGGAGCTGGATGGAAAAAAAAATTCTCGGAATAAATTACTAACAATGTACCTTTATATAAGCCGAGTTTTTCAGCACATTTTTTTTGTGCTGAAAATGCCCCCCTTGGCTTATACTCGTCATCTTTTTGCGCCTGATCTCCCAGACTTTGGGGACACGTTGCCGGCCATAGGTCCCCCTGGACCCCAAACTTGGCACACATGTAGCCCCACTCTTCCTCTACAAGTGTGCAAAGTTTGTTGTCCCAGGGGACCTACGGCTGGGGAGCACCGATTTTCAAAGCCGGGCACCCCTTCCATAGACTCCAATGTTAAACGGTAATTTCTCTGGTGAATTTGGGGACCCGGTACTGGCCAGTCGTAGGTCCCCTGGACCCGAAACTTAGCACACATGTAGCCCCATTTCTCCTCTACAAGTGTGCATTGTTTGTTTTCTGGGGGACCTACGGCCGGGGAGCACAAATTTTTCAAACCAGGCACCCCTTCCATAGACTCCCATGTTAAACGTCAGTCTAGTCATGGGCACATTGAGGCATGGGCAAAGTGAGGCATGCAGATGGACACCCTAGGCTTATACTCGAGTCAATACGTTTTCCCAGTTTTTTGTGGTAAAATTAGATGCCTCGGCTTATATTCGGGTCGGCTTATACTCGAGTATATATGGTATGTGGTTTTCATTCAGGAATATACATTCATTTCAAAATCGTGTTAAAAGCAAATTACATTTTCAAACATTTTGTCTTTTCATTGAAATAATTTTTTGTATGAACATTTGATCTAATATGTACTAGTGTCCTTGAAAAAGTCATATTTTAAGCATTCTGTATTTGCATTTAGACATTTTATACACCCTCCAGGTCAGGGGTAGGACTTTAAGAGTTTTTCTCATAATGGGAAACGAAGTCTCCTAGTTTGTGCAGTTAGGCACAGCTTTATTTCTACATGTCCCAGATTTCATGAACCAAAGAAGTAAACACTTGCTTGGTTGTATGCCATTTGGTTCTGTGCACTCTTTCCAACCTGACATGTGGAGGACTAGGTAGGCATATAAAATGTACCAGAGTACCCCTGTTTCACAGCCCTGGTATAAACAGATTTTGTCCTCTACCTGTCCCAAGTCAAAGCACTATTCTCTAAATATGCATGTTTTTGCAAATCTCAGAATGTTAATGGTGTTCTGATAATTGCGTACAATAAGCATATTAGTCTTTTTTTAGATTTGTCTCTGTAGCAGTTCTGCTTATGCTGTGAGAATCTTCCATATTCTATATAATAAAATAATATACAAAAAAAAATGTTTGCTATGTATTGCTGACATGGTACTAACTCCTGAAGGCTTCATTCAAACTGTTCTAAAGATTCTCACAGCACTTCAAAGTGCCTGAAAATATTTTTTCAGCTCAGTCCTGGTGTCTGTGGGTGATGAATATTGTCAGCGAGCTTCAGTTGTGACTTAATGCATACCACACAAATGGTTTAATTATTGTTTGCTGGAGTCTCTCGACAAGCACCTCATTGTAGAGACAATAGCTGTATATAGGCATTCCTGTTCTCTGTGACCCTCACTGAATACCTGAGGTTTAATATTTCAGAGCTGATAACCAGTGTGACAATGAATGCCTTATGTTTTTCCAAGCTTTCCCATTGCATCTAATGATCTCTGAGAGACTGGGTCATAAACCATGATTGCCAGTGCAATTTCTAGTCAAGCCGTCATTTAACATGATGTAGCCTTCAGATATTTTAACATGCCATGTTCAGCTTTCTCATGATTTTTTTTCCAGTGAAAATTCTTAAATATTATAGACACAGCCAGTATCCAGAAACGTGCTGCAGTAACTATTTTTTTAAAACACATTTCTGTTAGTAAATGCATGTTGCGTGGCAACTTCATTCTGTGTTACCCTACAGACTGTATTGACTTCTGATGTTTGTAGTATTTATATATGATATATTTTATATATTGCTTCTGACAAGATTGATTGTGTGTGTGCAGGGATGCCCAGAGACTTGAAGAATTTTACACTAAAAACCAGCAGCTCAGAGAGCAGCAGAAGGCACTACATGACACGATCAAAGTTTTGGAAGATCGGTAAGAAGCACATGGGGAGGGGGGGTGAAACTGAATACACGTGTCATGCAGAATTTGAATGAAGTAAAAAGAGGTTCATGCATAAAGTAGCTTTGCAACTGTTTTGTTTAAAGCGGAGTTCCACCCAGATTAACAACTTTATTTTATCCCCTTCAGCACACTGCCGACATGTTCACTTGACAAATGTTTTTTTTTTCTCCCTCTGTAAATACCTTATTCTTGCCGTTTGCAGATTGACTTCCTGGACTTGACTCCCGCGGGAGTAGGCGTGGCTACTGTATTACCTGGCGCCGCGATGACTCTTGGGAGCTTGGTGTCACGCTTCCCAGGAGTCATTGCGGTACGCCGTACTAGGATTTCCATCACAACGGGGCGTGAACATTCAATGACGCCGCCCGTTGTGATGGCAACAATCAGCATACAGGAAATCATTGCTTGTGGGCTTCCACATGCCCACAAGCAAAATGGGAACTGCTGTGCTCACATTTTTAAAGTTCTTATTTTGTCCGAAAACGGACATGAGATAATTCATAACCTCAAAAGAGTGAGTGATTATTTATAATGCGAAAATCTATTAAATACCAGGAAAAAAATATATATATTTGCCGCAGAACCTCCGCTTTAAGTCAGGTATAGCCCATTCTACTCCCAGCATGTATCTTTTTCCCCAGTCGTCTTCCAAGTCAGCCCTTGAGAGATGGAGCTCCTCCTCACAATCAGGAAACACATTGCCATTAATTTTCCTCACCTTAAGAGGTGGTCCCTCAGGTCCCTGGTTAGTCTTAGTGTTTCCTCCGTCTGGAGGAGACATGTTGCCAAAAGGACCTGAGGGGGGGGGGGGGCTCCATCTCCCATGGGCTGCCCGGGACAGGTGTCTGCGGGTGCAGCAGTTTGTGTCAGCAGGGCTGACTGAATGGAGCCTCCGTGTGGCGGGGGTTAGTGGACCTTACCGGAGCCGTGTTACTGGCGTGGAGGAGGACGGTTCTTTGGCCTTGGACAACCCTCCTTAGGCTGTGTGCAGGAGGTGTCCCCGGATTCGCATTTCCTCTGTGCCCAGGCGAGGAGAAAGGCGCCATTACATCGTTCCCTTTGCGGCGTCAGCGGGGGGCGTGTACCCACGAATGAACGCCGCTTGACCCGGAAGACGCGGGGCATCATTTCCAGGGAGGAATGATGTCAACAGCGTGCGCCGGGGAAGCTGGTCCAATCCCCTAGAAGGCACGGGAAATTCGAACGGCCGGCTGGTGCTATTAGCGTGGACGCGGCTGCAGACGACAGTTTCGGACGCCACACGATTCCAGGATGCAGAAGGAGGATGAGATTCCATCAGCCCAGGCTCCGGGAGGCGAAAGCACCAGCAGGATGCAGGTAGGCACCAGTGGGTGACCTTTGTATCCATTTAAATGGGACAGCAGCTAGATGGTGGTGGTTCACTAGCAAGCTGGGGCCAGGGGGGTACTAGTGTCACTGGGTGTGCACTTTAGTAATGTATGGTGCAGTGTGTGGTTATTTCTCACCGCCATGGGTTCCCCTGTGTTTATCTTTTGGCAGGTGAAACGGCCTAAAGAGCCAAAGCCCACTCCCAGAAAGCGGTGTGCAAAGTGTGCTACCAATATGCCCTTGGGATACACAGAACCGCTATGCAAAACTTGCATTGACAAACAGTCAGATGCAGTTTATGCGAAGATTTTTGGATCCGTGAGGGATGATATGGCTAACACCTTTTAAGGAACTCAAAAAGTTTATTGCAGAAGTTAAACCTCCAGCAGTTCCTTCTGGAAGTTCCTCTCCCATGGCCTCACCTAAATCTGAAGTCTCTTTAGGGTCACATGTGTCGGTGAGGGAGCGGGCGGGCAGCAGCGCAGCTAGCGTTATGGCTACCGATAGCTCAGACTCAGAGCAGGAAGAAGGGAGAGAAGAAAGGAAAGGACCCAAATACAAATTATCTCTAGAAGATGTGGATGATTTGCTTGGGGCCATTTATGAAACTTTGGAAATTGAGCATGAAAAAGAACTGCCTTCCAAACATGACCTGATGTACCAAGGTCTGAGGAAGAAAAAATCCAAAGTATTCCCAGTTCATCCGGTGATGTCAGATACCGTGAAAAACGAATGGGCAGACCCAGAAAGGAAACCCTTCTTTGCGGCCAGTCACAAAAAGCGGTTTCCTTTCAGTGATGATCCAAAGGAAGTATGGAATAAAAATCCCAAATTGGATGCGCCACTTTCTAAGGTTTCAAAAAAATCTTCATTAGCATTTGAAGACATGGGACACCTTAAAGATGGCATGGATAAAAGAGGTGACATTATCCTGAAAAGAGCTTGGGAGACAAGTGTCGCCAGTCTGAACCCAGCGCTAGCAACCACTTGCGTGGCAAGAAACTTTGAGTTTTGGCTCTCACAGCTGCAAGACCATATTAAAAATGGAACGCCTAGGGAGGAGATTCTGAAGACACTTCCAGTTCTCTCCAAAGCAGTTGGCTACATTGCGGATTAGGGTTGTCCCGATACCACTTTTTTAAGACCGAGTACAAGTACCGATACTTTTTTCAAGTACTCACCGACACCGAATACAGATACTTTTTTTTAATCTCATGTGTCAGTATTTTAAATTTTTTTTTTTTTTTTTTTTTTTTTTTTTTACAATGCTTTATTTTTTTAAGGGGTGGGGGTGGACACTGTCAGAGTGTGTGTGTGTGTGTGTGTGTGTGTGTGTGTGTTTTTCTTTTATTTATTATTTTTTACAATTAATTTTTATTTTATGTTCTTTTTTTTTATCAGCCCTGTTGGGGGGCTTTGGTGAGATATCAGGGGTCTTAACAGACCTCTGACATCTCCCCTTTGAGACAGGGAAAGGGACTAGGGACACAGATTCCCCAGTCCCTTTCTCAGCAGCGTCAGCTGTGCTGAAAATGAATGTAGAGAAGACAGTGGCTCCTTTCCATTCATAAACTAAAACATTGTAAACACAGTTTACGATGTTTCAGTTATGTGAATGGACATAGTCAGTGATCACTGACTCTGTACATTCCGACAAGTAAGGAGCTGGATTTACCGGCTCCTACATCCGCTCTCCATCCTGACAGATTGAGGGGGTGGAGGAGGAGCACGGAGGGGGGCGGCAGCATGGAGGTGGACACAGAGGGGGGCGGCAGCATGGAGGGGGCCATGAAGGGGAACGCTGGCATGGAGGTGGACACGGAGGGAGAGAGCAGTATGGAGGGGGACACGGAGGGGGGGAGACAGCAGCAAAATGGAGGGGGCTGGAGGAGGATACGGGGACAATCAGCGGTGATCTTGTGTGGGGGAGTTACAAGCACCGATCACTGCTGATTTTAAAGCAACTGAAAGCCGCGAGGGGGGGGGGAGAGAGAAGCGGAGAAACAGCTGTCAAACTTTTAAATCTATACAGCGGTGATCGGTGCTTGTAACACCCCCACACACGATCACCGCTGACTGTACAAGTATCGGATCAGGCATCGGGAACATTTGCCTGAGTAAAAGTACTCAAGCAAATGCTCGGTATCGGTACCAATATCGATACTAGTATCGGTATCGGTACAACCCTATTGCGGATGCATCCGCAGAGTCCGTCAAGCTGGCAGCAAGGTCAGGAGGATTAGCTGTTGCAGCAAGACGTGTGATTTGGATGAAAACCTGGGCAGGCGATTTTGCATCCAAAACGAGGTTGTGCAATCTCCCATTTACTGGGGATTTTCTTTTCGGTTCAGGCCTAGATGAGGCCTTGGAAAGAACAGCAGACAGGAAGAAAACCTTCCCTGCTGAAAAGCGTAAACCTCCACAAAAAAGATTTTTTCGTGGACGAAGAGATTATCCCCAAGAAGAAAAGAAAGAGTACCCTAAGAAAAACTGGACGGGTCACAAAGGGAAGCCAAAGAGCAATGTCCTCTTTGGCTCTTCTAACCAAGCCACCAAACAATGACAACAGAGTGCCAGTAGGGGGAACACTGGCTACCTTCCTACCTCAATGGCAGAAGACAACAGCCAATCAATTTATTTTGGACATTATTGCAAGGGGCTACTCTCTGGAATTCAATTGTCATCCTCCAGAGAGATTTCTATTAACGAAACTTCCCAGGGATACGGACCAGAAGGTCCTTACTCCAGTCCCAGAGTAGGAAAAAAGAAAGGGTTTTTACTCTCATGTTTTCGTGATCAAAAAACCTTCCGGGAAGTTCGATTAATAATAAACCTAAAGCCCTTGAACCAAGCGATTCAATACAAAAAATTTTGCATGGTGTCCATATTTTCGGTCAAAAACATTCTGCAACCAGAAACATTCATGGATCTCAGGGATGCATATCTCGACATTCCCATCCGAGAAGAGTCCCAGAGATATCTAAGGTTAGCGGTGGAGATAGAGGGAAAGGAATACCACTTCCAGAGCAGAGCTCTTCCTTTCGGGTTATCCTCGTCACCAAGGATATTCACCAAGGTTTTAGCGGAAGCTCTGGCCCCTCTAAGGTTGAAAAATATGACTGTAATACTGTACTTAGACGACCTACTGTTCGCAGCACCATCAGAAGCACAGCTGATAAAATACCTCACAGAAGCTCAACTGTGGTTGAAGTCGCTAGGCTGGATTCTAAACATAGAAAAGTCCAATCTGTGTCCCACTCAGAACATCCGGTTCCTGGGGTATCTGCTCAACTCCAAAGAACAGAAGACTTCCCTACCTGAGGAGAAGATCCAAAACCTCATCAAGAGGGTGAGTTCAATACAGAACAACCTCCCGATAACTATCAGGGAGCTGATGTCGGTTCTGGGTCTGATGACCTCATCAATACCAGCAGTCCAGTGGGCAAAGTACCATTTAAGGCCCCTTCAAGTATTTCTCTTAAGAAACCAAAGAGAAGATCTGGACAGGTCGGTTTTACTCCCGACATCCGTGAAGAGGTCGCTGTGGTGGTGGAGGGTTCACACGAATCTAAATCGGGGTCTGACTTGGTCATTTCCGATCTCACGGAAATTGACCACAGACGCAAGCAGTTGGGGTTGGGGAGCTCACCTAGCAGGGCAACCTGCTCAGGGGAGATGGTCCCCGGAAGAAGCCAAGGCATCTTCAAACTGGAGAGAACTTATGGCGATAGCCAAGGCCATAGAGTTCTTCCAAAACCAGCTCAGAAGTCATCACATTCTGATACTTTCGGACAATGCCACAGCCGTGGCTTATGTGAACAAGCAAGGGGGCACAAGAAGCCCATCCCTAAGCCACATCGCCAATCAAATTTGCCGATGGGCAGAAGGGAACCTGCTATCGCTGGGAGCAGTCCATCTAAAAGGGGAAGACAACCAAGTAGCGGACTTCCTCCGCCGCCAGGAGATCTCCCAAGAGGAATGGGTATTACACCCAGAGGTGTTCAGGGAAATTACAGGCCGCTGGGGAGTACCAAACATAGATCTGTTTGCCTCTCCGAAGAATGCTCAGGTGAAGTATTTCTTCTCGCTAAACCAGCAAGATCAGCCTCTAGGGATAGACGCTCTCCAAAATCCTTGGAACTTCAAAATATGCTATGCCTTCCCTCCGGTTCATCTGATTCCGCGGGTGGTAAATAAGTTTCTACAGGAACAGACAAAACTTATACTGATCGCACCATACTGGCCCGAGAGAGCCTGGTTCTCTCAACTCCTCAGTCTCTCGGCAGAAGAGCCGTGGCTTCTACCTCACAGGACAGACCTGATGTGTCAGGGTCCCCTGACGGACCTAAAAACAAAGTTTCAAATGGGCGGCCTGGTTACTGAGGAGGACATCTTGAAATCTAAAGGACTCTCAGATAAAGTGGTGGCAACGCTTCTGAGCGCTAGGAAGCCAAACACCAGAGCCATCTACAGAAAGACCTGGAGGAAGTTTAACAGTTGGTACACTGAAAACAAAAGACTAAAAATGGATACACCGACCATCCTTGAATTTTTACAGCAGGGCGCTGATAAAGGGTTAGCGCTCAGTACACTGAAGGTTCAGATTGCAGCACTGTCGGTGTATCTGGAACGGACACTACAAGAGGACACGTTGGTCTCTCGTTTTTGCAGGGCATTCGCAAAATACAAAAAGCCCAAGACACAAAAATGTCCCACTTGAGATTTGTCAGTGGTGCTCAGGGGGATCATCGAACCTCCCTTCGAGCCACTACAAGATACATCTTTAAGACTATTGACTCTGAAAACTGTTTTCCTCGTAGCCATCACAACGGCATGTAGAATAGGAGAAATACAAGCCCTATCTGTTAGAGAACCTTTTTTGGATTCATGACGATCGAATCGTCCTTCAAACAGATCCGGGATTTACTCCAAAAGTGACGTCAACTTTTCATAAATCCCAGGATATAGTCTTGCCTTCATTTTGCAGTTCACCAAACAGCAAAAAGCAAGAATTAAATCTTCTTGCTATCAGATGGTGTCTACTTCAAAATTTAGAAGTCACTAATGAATTTAGAACATCAGATGCTCGATTTGTCTTGTACGCAGGCCAACTGAAGGGTAAACAAGCGTCCAAAAAGACAATAGCTAGATGGATCAAGACAGCCATACTAGAGTGCCACAGTGTTATGGAGATAACACCGCCTAAAGAACTTAAAGCTCATTCAACAAGGGCTTCAGCAGCCTCATGGGCAGAAAGGGCAGGAGCCACTCCAGAACAAATCTGCAGAGCTGCAACCTGGTCAAGATTCTCGACCTTTGTTCAGCATTACAGACTGGATCTGATTTCCAGCCAGGACCAGTGTAACGGCACCCCAAGTATGAAAGGGGTTAACACCGTTAGGATATTCCCTTTCCAACCACACGACAGCCACCAGACACTCCAACCAGCCGAATAAGACCCCATACGAATGATTCCCCCCCAGATACGAGACAACGCTCTGTATTGAAGTTCCGAAACAGGGAATGACTTTATTTTCAAAACACATGGTAACACATTTCTCTTCAAAACCCTTCCCTCCCATCCTTTGGGAAACAGGGCGGGTTAAACTGTCCAATGACAATGGTGATACAGGTCAGGTGTGTTCAAACTTCTTCAGTAAACAGTCTTAGCAAGAGGGGTGATTCCCCCCCCCCTCACAGAAGACACTTCAACATCCCATAATATGCAGCCAGACGGTCGACCAGCTCCAATCCACATCGTCACAGTAGCAGACTTAATTCATAATGGACAATAGAATGCAAATCACCTTAACACCTCACAGCAATGATTACACCCCCCCCCCCCCTCACAGTACACATCCAATCTAGATACAATGTATGTGCAGCATTGAATATGGCTATCATAGACCATATTGGGGTTTTCATTCACCCTGTGCCCCTAATAGAGACACAGGGTGGTTGACACATAAGAGGCATTGGGGAAGCTGAAGCAAGGGTATCTCATACTTTCTAAGCGATTCTGAGTTCCCCGGGCCTTCCCGTTACATCTCTCCCCTTTCGGCAGAAGACTAACAGAGGAGGGGACCCCAGACGGGTTGACTCCGAAGTTAGTCCATAGGTCCCTTCTTCTAATGCCGGTATCCACAACGTACCCCAAATAAATTGCTCCAAACAGAGCATCACTTACCCAGCCAACCTCTGCCTCTCTCAGAGAACATACCCGCCGCTGGGGAGAAGACAGGGTGACTGGGCTCAGTCTTTCATGCCGCTGGGGATCCGGGCCGACTGCCCAGCATCCCGGAGGTACACAAGTGGAGACCGAAGTCCCATCCACTTGTGGTAGGTGAAAATCCCCCAGTGCTTGCAAAGCAAGGCTGACATCCTCCTGTCCCAGTGTCACACCATTTTCTGGGGTTGTGTCAGTGAGGACCGAAGTCCCATCCAGTACCACAGGAACTCCCTCTTCTGTTAGTTGAGAGCAGAGGCCCGCGACACTCTGCTCTGTTGCCAGCTCTTCCCCTGGGTTGCTGTGAGTGGAGACCATAGTCCCATCCACCGATATCCGCTCAAGTGGCAGTTGTGTGCAGCGGCCAGTAGCATTATGCCCTGCTGCCAGTGATTCAGCTGGGGGTAAAAGCTTTACCACCTCAGCTTGTTGCTGGAGAGATGGGCCAACTGCCCCGGCTCCCTGAAACTCCACAGTTTCCGGTGCTGGGCAGAGGTTGCTATCACTCTGCCCTGTTGCCAGCACTTCTGCTGGGGACTCCACCCCATCTGCTCTGGCTAACTGTTGGGGAGGGAAAAGGGCTGCTTCTCCCTCCTGCATCTCTAAAATCCCCTGGGAAAGAGGAACCATCACCTTCTCATCTCGGGCCTCCAAAACTGCCACGGGTGTAGAGCAGGGGTCTGCAGTACTCTGTCCTGCTGCCAGTACTTGGGCAGGCGATGCATAATCCATAACATCCTCTGAACAGTCCCTTAAGTCCATACCTTCTGTAATCTGTAGCTGGGAAGATGAGCCAACTGCCCTAGCTCCCTGGAACTCCATATCATCCACTTCAGCTTTAGGAATGGCAATCTCCAGATTTTCTTTCTCGTACATCACGGGACACAGAGCGGCATAGTCATTACTATGTGGGTTATATAGATACCTTCAGGTGCTGGCACTGGCAACTTCCAAAACCGGAAGTACCCTCCCCTATATAAGCCCCTCCCATCCGGGAGCACCTCAGTTTTTTGCCAGTGTCTAAGGTGTTGGCCAAGAAGTAACATGTGTTTTTCACTGAGCTTGCGTACAGGTTCTTTTGGGCCTCAGTAAGCTATTCCGGATCCGACCAAAAAAGCTTCATAGCTAAACGGTCGGTACCCGGGCCTTGCAAGAGAAGAGCAAGGTTTTGCCTGTAATGCCTCTCTTAGGAGGGCTGGACCCTGGGATCCAGAGCTCTGGTCATACCCACGACCAAGATGTTTTCTGTGCAGGGTGCTATACAGGTCCAGGGGAGTGGAATCTTTGGGAACCCGGTCCCTGAAGGTTTAATTACAATGCCTGCCGTGATAGGTGAAGTTTGGGCTTCTGTGGACCAAACAGAGTCCTGCGGCGAGGAAAAGGTAAGTGGGGGCCCTCAGGAACTTGGTTCGATTGAGGGACCCCCAAGCCTATTTTGTCTTTCTGCCTGTTACCTAAGGTATTCCCGCTAATATTCTGTGTATGCCTGTTACTACTGAGAAAATGTAAAAATTTTAATAGTAGGCAAGAAAAAAAAAAAAAAAAAATGTAAGACCGCGGTACCTGTGTTAGACACTAGAGGCCGCTATGGTTCTTTTTCTTGTAATGTGGATTTTTTTTCTTCCAAAATCAAATCCAGGCAGTTGGTAAGTTCTCTGCTGGGAAGCTGTCTCCTCTGCCCTGTTGCTGCGCTCATCCATCCCCGGGCCCTGCGGCAGGGACCCTGGCTCCCATCTAGCTCCTTATTTTTTTCAAAGAAGGCGCACGTGCACGCGCCTCTATATATAGAGGCGATCTGGAAAAAGGGGCGGAGCGGATGGATGACGCTCGGTGTGCGCCGCGGTGCTACTGCGCATGTGCGGGCGTCCAGCGTGTTTTAAAGCACAATCATAGCTGGCTATTGAAGTGCACAGACAGAGCTAGCAACAGTATAAAGGCACACAGAGGCGGTTGATGCAGGCATCCCCTAGAAAGGCACTTTAGTAGACACCAACTGTTATATAGCAGCAATTGTGCTAGACTATTCTCAGTAAAAGTGGTGTATTACGGCTGGAATACCTCAGCTTTAGGCTTAGGAATATGCCGTCCAGAAGCTCCGGAACTGAATCTTCCAGGAAGCGAAGGGGGTCTCATCGGGCTCTGAGGATCTTGGGCATGCTTCTGCTGCACCAGTCTCCCCTGAAGTTCAGAGGTAAGTGACCGTAGAGACCCCGCAGGGGTACTTGGTACTGTGGCTGTCCTCAGTTCACCTGCTCCTGTGTATGTAACAGGAGGTTTTTTCCTCAGCTCTGGGAGGATTAGAGAGAGATTGTCAACATTGATCGCTGCCTCCCTGTCAGGGAAAGCACGCCCGATCTCCGTCTCCTCCTTCAGAGTGCCTGTTAGCAGAGCAACAGTCCCATACAGGGATCGACCCGCCTGAAGGGGATCAGGATGAGGTTGATTCTGTTATAGAGGAATCAACAGTGGAGGAACCTTTTCTCAGCATCTCAAGCTGAAAGATTATAGGTTCAGTCTCTGACTAACATGGTCCGATCAGCATTTAAAAATGCACCTTGCGGAACCATCAACCACTACTGTCTCCTCGCTGGGGTCGCTAGAAGCCCCCAGACTGTCTGTTCTTTTCCACTTCACCCTTTACTGAAAGGGCTCATTTACCAGGATTGGGAACATCCTGAGAAAATATTTATTCCCCCCAAGAGATTTCCGGTGGTCTATCCCATGGAGGATAAGTTCATCAAAAAATGGAAGGTCCCTACAGTGGACGCAGCCATCTCTTGTGTGTATAAATCACTGACATGTCCAGTGGATAATGTCCAAATGTTCAAGAACCCAATAGATAAAAGATTGGAGTCCTTATGAAAATCTGCTTCTTTCTACAGCAAGCTTGGTGACACAACCAGCAGTGGGGTCTGCTAAGCAGTGAAGGATCAGTTGAAACAGGTCTTGAGGGACTTGACAGATCAGCAGGCCCTTGCCCTAGCTGATCTACCTAGAGCCTTAGGCTTTGCGGTTGACGCCATAAAGGATTCAATCCATCAGGCCTCCCGCCTTACGCTGTCTGTAGTACATATGCGTAGGCTTCTATGGCTCAAAAACTGGTCTGCTGAAGCTCCCTGTAAAGAATGGCTGGTTAGTGTCCCATTTCATGGTGAACGCTTATTCAGGGAAGACCTGGACAAATATATCCAGAAAATTTCCAGCGGTAAAAATACACTCTTGCCGGTTAAATACAGAGTTAGAGGTCCCTCTTTAAGAGGCCTGCTTCTCCAGTCCCTGGGGCATCGGCTGTGTAACAGTTCCGACGGCCTCCTCGGTCAATTCCCGGGGGTAAAAAACAGGGACAATCGCAGGGTAATGAGAAACCCTGGGTCAGGGGAGGTACAAAACCTCCCCCAAAGTTAAATTCATTGAAGGGTTGCCCCCACTCAGTCGGGTGGGGGGAGGACTCCAGTTGTTCGCAAGAGACCTGGCAGGACACGATCAAAACAGATAGGTGCTCTCCGCAGTATGTTTGGGATACAGATTGGAGTTAAAAGACTCTCCTCCTTCCCATTTTTGAGGTCAAACGTGCCAAGGGATCCCCGGAAGAGAGAGTCCCTCCTGGCACTAGAACAACTATTGCTCCAAGGAGTAATTATGGAGGTTCCCCTGGAAGAATGGGGGTTCGGGTTTTACTCAAACCTCTTTACAGTCCCGAAGCAAACGGGGACGGGAGGCCCATATTAATTCTAAAAGGGCTAAACAAATTCCTGTATATCAGGACTTTCCGATGGAGTCGATCCGATCGGTGGCCACTGCCCTACAAGGGGAGGATTGGTTAGCCGCGATCGACATCAAAGATGCTTATTTGCACATTCCCATCTTTCCAGTCCACCAAAAATTTCTACGCTTTGCAGTAGAAGGGCGCCATTTTCAGTTTAGAGCCTTACCCTTCGGTCTGGCCACAGCACCACGAGTGTTTACAAAAATTCTGGCCCTTTATTGGCCAATCTAAGAACACAAGGTGTAATGATAATGGCATATCTAGATGACTTGTTGCTGATGGACCACTCAGTGAAAAAACTAGACGTGGTCGTTCACAAGACAATCAAGTATCTGGAATCTCACGGTTGGATTATCAACCGAGACAAGTCAGCCCTAAAAACCAGTCAAAAGTCTGGAATACTTGGGGCTAAGGTTGGATTCAGGCCAGAGAAAAATATTCTTGCCTCGAGGAAAGGTGTTGTCTTTGAAAGATTTGATCCACTTAGTGGGTACAAAAAAGACAGCCGTCCATACGCCTGTGCATGAGGCTGCTGGGAAAGATGGTGGCATCATTCGAAGCAGTACCCTACGGTCAATTCCATTCAAGGAATTTGCAAGGGGCCATACTGTCAGCCTGGAACAAAAAAGTTCAGGCCCTAGACTTACAATGTCCTTGTACCCTTCCGTTCGCAAGAGCCTCCGTTGGTGGTTGGTTCCCCAGAATCTGGAAAAAGGGAAATCCTTCAGTCCGATTTCTTGGAAGGTGGTCACTACAGATGCCAGCCTTATAGGCTGGGGAGCAGTACTGGAGCAATGGTCTCTCCAGGGCAGATGGTCGGATGCAGAAAAGGCCCTGCCCATCAATCTCTTAGAGATACGAGCAGCCCGGTATGCCCTAGTAGCATGGACATCCAAACTCCAAGGGTCCCCTGTCAGAATTCAATCAGACAATGCCACAGCAGTGGCATATATCAATCATCAGGGGGGCACCAGGAGTCGTGCAGCCCAGAGGGAAGTAAATTACATCCTGAAATGGGCAGAAAGATATGTCCCAGCCATATCTGCGGTATTCATTCCAGGAGTGGAGAATTGGAAGGCGGACTTTCTAAGTCGCCAGCAATTATGCCCAGGGGAATGGTCCCTTCACCCCGAGGTTTTCTGGACAATATGTCAGCGGTGGGGAACACCCGATGTAGATCTTCTAGCATCCAGATTCAACGCAAAGGTGGACAGGTTTGTCTCTCGGACAAGGGATCCCCTAGCTTGCGGCTCGGATGCCCTAGTGTTCCCTTGGGATCAGTTCAAGCTGATATATGCATTCCCACCGCCACAATGGTTACCTCGATTACTTCGCAGAATCAGGGTAGAAAAGAAACCAGTGATTCTGGTGGCTCCAGCGTGGCCCCGAAGAGCGTGGTACGCGGAGATTGTAAAATGTCAGTGGGGAGTCCTTGGACTCTCCCACGTCGTCCGGACCTGCTTTCGCAAGGACCGATATACCACCCTTCCTTACCAGCCCTAGGTTTGACGGCCTGGCTATTGAAGCCCACATTCTAAAAAAGAGAGGGCTCTCTAATCCTGTGGTATCTACCATGATCAATGCCAGGAAGCCGGTATCCAGGCAGATCTACTATAGAATCTGGAAGGCGTACATCGCGTGGTGTGAGGCCAAGAAATGGCATCCACATAAGTACGGAATAGGTAGGAGTCTGGACTTCCTACAGTGGGCTGTAGATAGGAAGCTTGCCTTGAGTACTATCAAAGGTCAGTTTTCGGCCTTGTCAATATTTTTTCAAAGGCCCTTGGCTTCGCATTCACTAGTCAAAGCCTTTAGACAAGGAGTGATGTGTATTAGTCCTCCGGTTAATATTCCCATATGTCCATGGGATCTAAACCTGGTTCTGTCGGTTCTACAGAAACAACCATTTGAACCATTACAGCATAGTTCCTTGGTTCTTCTCACCAGGAAATTGTTTTTTCTAGTAGCCATTTGTTCGGCTAAAAGAGTGTCGGAATTAGCAGCTATGTCCTGTAAAGAGCCATATCTGGTTATCCATAAGGACAGAGTAGTGTTACGTCCTCATCCAGCCTTTCTTCCTAAGGTGGTATCAAGGTTTTCATTTGAACCAAGATGTGGTTCTTCCTTCTTTTTCCCCCAAACCTAGTTCGGTAGAGGAAAAGTTATTACATTCTTTGGATGTAGTAAGAGCAGTTAAAGCTTATCTAAAAGCCACTGCTCAGATTCGCAGAACGGATACTTTGTTTATTCTGCCGGAAGGCCCCAGAAAGGGTCAGGCAGCGTCAAAATCTACTTTAGCCAAGTGGATTTGACAGGTCATAATGCAAGCCTATGGCTTGAGAAGGAGACCGCCTCCGTTCAAAGTTAGGGCGCACTCCACGAGAACAGTTGGAACTTCATGGGCAGTGCATCACCAGGCCTCCCTGGCTCAAATCTGTAAGGCCGCAACGTGGTCTTCAGTACACACGTTTTACTAGGTTCCACCAGGTGGACGTTAGAAGTCAGGAGGATGTCGCCTTTGGGCGCAGTGTGTTGCAGGCCGCAAAAGATCCTCATGTCTGATAGCGCTCAGCTTATGTATGGTGTATCCCCCCCCTCATTGGGCATTGCTTTAGGACATCCCACATAGTAATGACTATGCCGCTCTGTGTCCCGTGATGTACGAGAAAGAAAATAGGATTTTTATAACAGCTTACCTGTAAAATCCTTTTCTTGGAGTACATCACGGGACACAGAGCTCCCACCCCTCTTTGGGGACACTTATTGCTTTGCTACAAAACTGAGGTGCTCCCGGATGGGAGGGGCTTATATAGGGGAGGGTACTTCCGGTTTTGGAAGTTGCCAGTGCCAGCACCTGAAGGTATCTATATAACCCACATAGTAATGACTATGCCGCTCTGTGTCCCGTGATGTACTCCAAGAAAAGGATTTTACAGGTAAGCTGTTATAAAAATCCTATTTTCCACTGCTGATTCTTCAGCCAGGCTAGCTCCCTGGAACTCCATATCATCCACTTCGGCTTTAGGGATGGCAATCTTCAGATTTTCCACTGCCGATTCTTCAGCCAGGATTTCATAGCTGTCCACTGGTATTTCCTGATAGTCCCAGGCACAGGTAGCACTACCCTGCTGCTGAGCAGATTCTAGCAGCTGTTTGTAGGCGATCTCCAGCTCCCATTCCTGAACGGCCAGAAACTCCAAATCTATCTGTGCCCATTGCCCTTCCGAGACATTCAGTCTTTGCTCTCTGTGCTCCATTATTTCCTCCAAACGCCACTCCTGATCACTCCCAAAGTCAGGGTCACTGGACAGCCTCCAATACAACAATCCCAGGCCATCATAGTCAAAGCCTTCCGTGGGGCTGTCATCCGCTGACCATGGGCACTCTTGGGCTACATACCACCGGAGGGCTCTGTAGCTCTCGTCCAACAGCATCTCTGCCCGAATCAGCCTGCTTAACTCAGTTGTCCACTCCTGCTTTGGTTGTTCCCCCAATAAAGGCATTCGTACATCATACTGCGACCAGTACCTTACATAGATGGAGGGGAAGAACCTTTCCCTGGTGTTGCTGCTTGAGAGCTAGCACTTTCTTCCAGAGTTCGCAGCGGATAGAATCAGACCATCCCAGCAGGACCTCCTCTGATACTGGTCCTCTATGCTGTATCTGCATCTCTTGTAACCTCCTTCTGACTTCCTCTTCCATGGCGGCTGGTATCTGTACCTCTCCTCTCCTTGCAGTTGGTGCTGCTGTAACTTTTTGATGTAGCCAATTTGCATCCACAGCTGCTATAACTAGGTCTATGATCTCCGCTGGAGGGTTAGGACCATAATGTGCCAGTCTTAGTTTAACAGCCCGATCAAAACTTGCCTCTTCGGGTGTCCTGTCTGTTACGCTGGGCCTTTTGATTCCATCCATTTAGACTAGTTCTCTGATAATGTCCCTCTTCTTACGGTTGTTGGCCGGTCTTCCCCGGTTCTCCAGTAAGTCTTTGAGGGTGGAGAGCTTTAGCCGTTCATACTGTGCTTCCATTGTCCTGTGTCCTCTTGTAGCTGTCCTTCTGGCTGTGGGGATCAATCCCACTGCTTGCCAACAATTGTAACGGCACCCCAAGTATGAAAGGGGTTAACACCGTTAGGATATTCCCTTTCCAACCACACGACAGCCACCAGACACTCCAACCAGCCGAATAAGACCCCATACGAATGATTCCCCCCCAGATACGAGACAACGCTCTGTATTCAAGTTCCAAAACAGGGAATGACTTTATTTTCAAAACCCTTCCCTCCCATCCTTTGGGAAACAGGGTGGGTTAAACTGTCCAATGACAATGGTGAAACAGGTCAGGTGTGTTCAAACTTCTCCTTCAGTAAACAGTCTTAGCAGGAGGGGTGATTTCCCCCCCCCTCCTCACAGAAGACACTTCAACATCCCATAATATGCAGCCAGACGGTCGACCAGCTCCAATCCACATCGTCACAGTAGCAGACTTAATTCATAATAGACAATAGAATGCAAATCACATTAACACCTCACAGCAATGATTACACAACCCCCCCCCCCCCTCACAGTACACATCCAATCTAGATACAATGTATGTGCAGCATTGAATATGGCTATCATAGACCATATTGGGGTTTTCATTCACCCTGTGCCCCTAATAGAGACACAGGGTGGTTGACACATAAGAGGCATTGGGGGAGCTGAAGCAAGGGTATCTCATACTTTCTAAGCGATTCTGAGTTCCCCGGGCCTTCCCGTTACAACCAGGCTTTTGGTAGGAAAGTCCTCCAAGCCGTTGTCCCACCCTAGATCTGGTGAGTTCTTGGTTATCCTCTCAAGGGCTGACTTGGAAGACGACTGGGGGAAAAGCAGAGTTAGTTTCTCACCGGTAACTCTGTTTCCAGTAGTCTTCGAAGGCAGCACGATCCCACCCTAAAATGTCTAACCTTGTGGGGTTGTGTTGTGTATTATGTCGTTTCAGATTCTGGCCTTCGGTTCTCGGGGATGACTCACCAGGGACCTGAGTGACCGCCTCTTAAGGGGAGGAAAATTAATGGCAATGTGTTTCCTGATTGTGAGGAGGAGCTCCATCTCTCAAGGGCTGCCTTGTAAGACTACTGGTAACAGAGTTACCGGTAAGAAACTAGCTCTGCTTTTTTTATTTTGCTAGTGTTCTAGAATGGATGTCTATTCTCTTTTGAGAAAAGTTTCTCCTTGTTTTACTAGGCATTTCATTTTCTTTGTTAAATTTTTTTTATCAAAATTTTTTTTTAAATAAGGATATAATTTACATGTTGCTAAGCTGGACTATGCATCTACTCCGATAGGCTGATCCTAAGCGATACCTTGGAGATTTTACCTGGATCTCACTGCATCAAAGATTTATGGGCCACCAGTTATATGATGAAGCTATACTGCTAGCATTACTATACGCCTAGGGACAAAAGTCTAGTCTCTAGGCAACCCTATTTGTCTAATAAAGACCAGGTTATCTCTGCCCTGGTGGCTCAGGAATCCAGCTCTGGAGTTTTGAAAATGTTTACACCTGCTATCTTGGAAGATCATCACACCTGATGTAAGCCTGACATGCTGGGGAGGGGAGCTGGACACCTTGTTGGTACAGGAGAATTGGTCGACAGAGGAATCCTATCACCTGATTCTTGATCTCTGAGCAATTTAGTTTTCCATGGACACCTGATCCTCGAGGGTCATCTGATCAGTTGGACAGTGCTGCGGCCGTATCATCACCATGGGGCAACCAGAGGTATTGTTGCAGAGAGAGAGGTGGAAATGATTCTAGCCTGGTCAGAACTCAACATTTCACCCTTGTCTGCCATTCGAATTCCAGGCATGGAAAATTGGCAGGCATACTACCTCAGCCAGCATTGCCTGGACCTGAGGGAGAAGCTCTTATACCCAGGAGTGTTTCAGGATTTGTGTAACAGGTAGGGGGGCTCTGGATGTGGACCTGCTGGCTTCCAAGTAGAGCACCATGCTTCCCAGATTTCTCTCCAGATGCAGAGATCCTCGAGAAAGCACTCTTTGGCCCCGTCCCGCCAAACTCGCGTGCAGAAGCGAATGCATACGTGAGTAGCGCCCGCATATGAAAACGGTGTTCAAACCACAAATGTGAGGTGTCGCCACGATCGTTAGTGAGAGCAATATTTCTAGCCCTAGACCCCCTCTGTAACTCAAAACATGCAACCTGTAGGATTTTTTTAAACATTGCTTATGGAGATTTTTAAGGGTAAATGTTTGTCGCCATTGCACGAGCGGGCGCAATTTTTAAGCGTGACATTTTGGGTATCAATTTACTTGGCATCATCTTTCACAATATAAAAAAAAAAACTGGGCTAACTTTTACTGTTGAAAAATAATTTTGAATAACCAAAATAGTAGCGCTCAGTGTCTTACAACACAAATCTAAATATAAACCATATACACTCCGTGAGATAGTGCATAAATGCGAATGTTCATAAATATACACCCTGTAAAGAAATGTGCATACAATAAACTCATCAAGTGTCCATAACGTTCATGACAGTGATTTAAAACAATTGATATAAAGTGTTTAACTGTAAATGAGTCCATAAAAAAGTGCACAAAATAAGTCCATAAAAAGTGCATCCAAAAGTGACTTCAAATGAAGATGATGACAAATAAAACTTTCTTGTGTTTTCTTCAAACCTTCACCACACCAATGTGCTCAGTGATTCCACTCCCTAAGGACTTGCACTCACCGCAAGAATATGCCTCGCACTCTCATGCTTGGCTAATCAGCTTGATTACCCCCCAGGGTATCACAAACGATTCCAAAATGATGAAATTAGGTCAGTCAAGTCTCCCACACGAAAAAACAAATGCTTCCAATAGTGAAGTATATCAAAACTTTTAATTAAAATAACACAGCACAAGTGACCATCAATGGTTACACTCACATTTAGACAGATCAAATTGGGCACTTCAAAGCAAACATTTCCAAACGCCAGGCAAGTTTATAGTAGGCTGCCGCGATGTATTGCGGTCTCGGCGGACCATATAAGCATGTATGTCTCACCCTCCTTCATGTACGCTTGCCTCTCCACTGCAATCGAATCACCGCAGACTCTCCCGCCCAAACACCAAACTGTATATTCGACGAGTGGTCGAAAGATCCGAACGCTGCACACCAGGTGACTGTCGTGTAGCTCCTCCCAGACTAGTTTCGTCGTAAGACTTCTTCCAATGGGGTGAGCTACACACACACTTACACCTCCCTCTTTATACTCCGACCGTGATTGGTTACGGTCGTATTTCCTGCTGCGCATGTGCGTATTTCCCGTCCCCATGAGCGCAATACATCGGGCATGACCCCCACAATCACAAACATGGAGGACAAGTATAAATAACATACTGCGATCTGCATCTAATCTCTAATTTATATTCGCTGCAGGTACTATTCAGTTTAAATGTTGTGTATATCAAACACCAATAAGTGTCACTTCTATAATAAACAATAAAAAAACTTTTTATACTCAAATTGGCGCCAGAGTACTCAGCACCTTTGAATCCTTAGGCCTCGTACACACGACCGATTTTCTCGGCAAGAACCAGCAAGAAACTTGCTGGCAGAGAGGTCTTGCCGAGTAAATCGGTCGTGTGTACGCTGCTAGCGTGTTTCTCGTCGAAAACCGACAAGAAACCTCGACGAGAAAATAGAGAACCTGCTCTCTATTTTCTCGTCGAGATTCTCCTCGGCGTGTTTCTCGACGAGAAAAGTGAGTGTGTGTACACTTACCTGTCCGCCCGGAAGCCCGCGCATGTTCGAAATGAATTTGACGCATGCGCGGTAGCTTCCTAGGCATACGTAGGGTATACCAAGATGGCGGCGACGGCATTGAATGTGACGAGCGCATGCTCGACGTAGTCGATGACGTCACCGCGTACACTCCTTTCAAAGAACCGCGGGTTCTTTGAAACGAGCGTGTGTACACTCGGCCGGGACAAGTTTCTTGTCCAAGAATCTCGTCGAGAAAAACGACATGTTTTTCTCAACGAGAATCTCGGCCGTGTGTACGAGGCCTCAGAATACTAATAATCATTTTGTAGAGGTATTTAAAAATATGGTGTTGAAAGACATTGAGGAACTCCCTGTAAAGAAACGGATTAATCCTGAGTATATCCAAGAGGGTATCAAATCCCTGGAGGAGAGAAAAGGAATTATTATCCGTCCGGCCGATAAAGGGGGGGGGTGTTGTGTTAATGGGAAAGTCCTTTTATCACAACCAATTAATGGAACTTCTAAATGATCAAAACACATATAGAAAGTTACCTCGAGATCCTACGGATGAATATAAAAATCAGTTGAATCTGTTGGTTGAATGGGGATTTAAGAAGGGTGCTATTAATGGAAAAGAAAATCAATACCTGAATCCAAGCTCATGCCGAATTCCGGTAATTTATACTTTGCCCAAGATTCATAAAAATGTTGAGAACCCCCCAGCGCGCCCAATTGTAAATGGGATAGGCTCCATTACTGCAAGGTTGGGAGAATACCTTGACCGGTTTCTCCAGCCAAGTGTTAAAATCACGAGAGCTTATCTGAAAGACACTAGTGATCTTTTACGATTGCTTGATGGGGTGAAGCTTAAACCAGATGTTTCCACTTTTTTGGTGACCGCTGATCTGAGCTCGTTGTATACCATTATACAGCATGATGACGCCTTATTGGCGCTGAATTGGGCTCTTTGTAAACGGGAAGACATATCACATCTACAAAAATCTTTTTTGGGCAAGGTTTTGGATTTCTGTATGGCCCACAATTATTTTTGGTTTTATAATCAGTTTTTTTCCCAGCAAGTTGGCGTGGCTATGGGAGCCAAGTTTGCCCCCAGCCTCGCCAACCTATTTATGGCGGAATGGGAGGACAGACATGTCTTTAATGTGCTTAGACCAGAGTTGAAACTCTACAGAAGATTTATTGATGATTCCCTGTTTGTCTGGGAAGGTTCCAGACAGTCAGTTGAAGAATTCATAAGACATCTGAACAATAACACTAATAATATAGTTTTAGACTATGTTATTAGTGAGGAGGAGGTTAATTTTCTGGATCTTCCGATTATGAAATCCGATAGCAGGATCAGTACCAAGGCTTACTTTAAGCCGACTGATCTGAATAGTTATTTGGCCATTGGTAGTGGACATCATCCATCTTGGATTAAAAATATTCCGAAAGGTCAAATGCTAAGGATTCGTTGTAACTGCACATCAACAGATGATTATTATATACAGGCCAATATTCTGGGAGATAAGTTTGTGGAGAAAGGATATAAGGATGATACAATTAAGAATATCATTAGTGAGGTAGCACAAATTCCTAGGACACAATGTTTGAAGAAGGAGGATGGTGTCACTAATAAATCATTTCAGCTAGGTTTTATTTCTGATTTTCATTATCAGTATAAAGAGGTAGAGGAGATTTTTCGCAAATATTGGCACATTGTGTGCAGAGACAGACATCTATGCGAAATTTTATCAGAAAACCCCAAGTTCATCTATAGGAGGGCACCAAATTTTGGCGATCGGGTGGTACAAAAAATTCTTGATCCACCCAAACGCCTAGATCTGAATAAAAACTTTAAAGGTTTTTATTCATGTCGTAAATGCATCTGTTGTAGGACAGTGAAAACGGACAACAGAGGAACCACTAGTTTTACGAATAAGGATGGTGATGTTTTTGAGATTGAATAGTTCATCACATGCAATTCATCCTTTGTGGTTTATTTACTATGGTGCCCATGTGGGTTGTATTATGTGGGGAGAACTAAACGACTCTTGCGAGTGCGTATATCGGAACACCTGGCTAACATTAAAAAAGGATTTTGATATCATAGTGTCTCCCTACACTTCAAAGAAAAGCATAGTCAGGACCCTACCCTTTTACAGTTTTGTGGTATTGACTGCACACACCCTGCTTGGAGAGGTTCGAATCGAGTTAGGGAGCTCTCTCAGAGAGAAACCAAATGGATTTTCCTTTTAAGGAGCCTCCATCCGAGAGGGCTAAATATCGAACTCGATTTAAACTGTTTTATCAGTAATTTTTAAAAAATGTTTAGAAACATTTTTTCTTATACAATGATGTATGTCCATAGTGTGCATTTATGAGGATGCATGTAATGTGTCTATGCATGCACACACATGTAAATTGAGACAAGGTGGACATTGATCTATTATAGTCTATATAATAGACTCGTTTTAGTCGTACAGATAATAGGATTTTTATAACAGCTTACCTGTAAAATCCTTTTCTTGGAGTACATCACGGGACACAGAGCGACATAGTCATTACTAATGGGTTATATAGTTACCGTCAGGTGCTGGCACTGGCAACTTCCAAAACCGGAAGTACCCTCCCCTATATAAGCCCCTCCCATCCGGGAGCACCTCAGTTTTGTAGCAAAGCAATAAGTGTCCCCAAAAGAGGGGTGGGAGCTCTGTGTCCCGTGATGTACTCCAAGAAAAGGATTTTACAGGTAAGCTGTTATAAAAATCCTATTTTCTTTTTCGTACATCACGGGACACAGAGCGACATAGTCATTACTAATGGGATGTCCTAAAGCAATGCCAAATGAGGGGGGGGATACACCATATATAAGCTGAGCGCTATCAGACATGAGGATCTTTTGCGGCCTGCAACACACTGCGCCCAAAGGCGACATCCTCCTGACTTCTAACGTCCACCTGGTAGAACCTAGTAAACGTGTGAACTGAAGACCACGTTGCGGCCTTACAGATTTGAGCCAGGGAGGCCTGGTGATGCACTGCCCATGAAGTTCCAACTGCTCTCGTGGAGTGCGCTCTAACTTTGAACGGAGGCGGTCTCCTTCTCAAGCCATAAGCTTGCATAATGACCTGTCGAATCCACTTGGCTAAAGTAGATTTTGACGCTGCCTGACCCTTTCTGGGGCCTTCCGGCAGAATAAACAAAGTATCCGTTCTGCGAATCTGAGCAGTGGCTTTTAGATAAGCTTTAACTGCTCTTACTACATCCAAAGAATGCAATAACTTTTCCTCTACCGAAGTAGGTTTGGGGAAAAAAAGAAGGAAGAACCACATCTTGGTTCAAATGAAACCTCGATACCACCCTAGGAAGAAAGGCTGGATGAGGACGTAACACTACTCTGTCCTTATGGATAACCAGATATGGCTCCTTACAGGACATAGCTGCTAATTCCGATACTCTTTTAGCCGAACAAATGGCTACTAGAAAAATCAATTTCCTGGTGAGAAGCACCAAGGAAATATGCTGTAATGGTTCAAATGGTTGTTTCTGTAGAACCGACAGAACCAAGTTTAGATCCCATGGACATATGGGAATATTAACCGGAGGACTAATACGCATCACTCCTTGTATAAAGGCTTTGACTAGTGAATGCGAAGCCAAGGGCCTTTGAAAAAATATTGACAAGGCCGAAATCTGACCCTTGATAGTACTCAAGGCAAGCTTCCTATCTACAAGCCCACTGTAGGAAGTCCAGAATCCTACCTATTACGTACTTATGTGGATGCCATTTCTTGGCCTCACACCACGCGATGTACGCCTTCCAGATTCTATAGTAGATCTGCCTGGATACCGGCTTCCTGGCATTGATCATGGTAGATACCACAGCATTAGAGAGCCCTCTCTTTTTTAGAATGTGGGCTTCAATAGCCAGGCCGTCAAACCTAGGGCTGGTAAGGAAGGGTGGTATATCGGTCCTTGCGAAAGCCGGACGACGTGGGAGAGTCCAAGGACTCCCCACTGAAATTTTACAATCTCCGCGTACCACGCTCTTCGGGGCCACGCTGGAGCCACCGGAATCACTGTTTCTTTTCTACCCTGATTCTGCGGAGTAATCGAGGTAACCATTGGCGGTGTGAATGCATATATCAGCTTGAACTGATCCCAAGGGAACACTAGGGCATCCGAGCCGCAAGCTAGGGGATCCCTTGTCCGAGAGACAACCCTGTCCCCCTTTGCGTTGAATCTGGATGCTAGAAGATCTACATCCGATGTTCCCCACCGCTGACATATTGTCCAGAAAACCTCGGGGTGAAGGGACCCTTCCTCTGGGCCTAATTGCTGGCGACTTAGAAAGTCCGCCTTCCAATTCTCCACTCCTGGAATGAATACCGCAGATATGGCTGGGACATATTTTTCTGCCCATTTCAGGATGTAATTTACTTCCCTCTGGGCTGCACGACTCCTGGTGCCCCCCTGATGATTGATATATGCCACTGCTGTGGCATTGTCTGATTGAATTCTGACAGGGGACCCTTGGAGTTTGGATGTCCATGCTACTAGGGCATACCGGGCTGCTCGTATCTCTAAGAGATTGATGGGCAGGGCCTTTTCTGCATCCGACCATCTGCCCTGGAGAGACTATTGCTCCAGTACTGCTCCCCAGCCTATAAGGCTGGCATCTGTAGTGACCACCTTCCAAGAAATTGGACTGAAGGATTTCCTTTTTTCCAGATTCTGGGGAACCAACCACCAACGGAGGCTCTTGCGAACGGAAGGGGACAAGGACATTGTAAGTCTAGGGCCTGAACTTTTTTGTTCCAGGCTGACAGTATGGCCCCTTGCAAATTCCTTGAATGGAATTGACCGTAGGGTACTGCTTCGAATGATGCCACCATTTTTCCCAGCAGCCTCATATACAGGCGTATGGACGGCTGTCTTTTTTGTACCCACTAAGTGGATCAAATCTTTCAAAGACAACACCTTTCCTCGAGGCAAGAATATTTTTCTCTGGCCTGAATCCAACCTTAGCCCCAAGTATTCCAGACTTTTGACTGGTTTTTAGGGCTGACTTGTCTCGGTTGATAATCCAACCGTGAGATTCCAGATACTTGATCGTCTTGTGAACGACCACGTCTAGTTTTTTCACTGAGTGGTCTATCAGCAACAAGTCATCCAGATATGCCATTATCATTACACCTTGTGTTCTTAGATTGGCCAATAAAGGGCCAGAATTTTTGTGAACACTCTTGGTGCTGTGGCCAAACCGAAGGGTAAGGCTCTGAACTGAAAATGGCGCCCTTCTACTGCAAAGCGTAGAAATTTTTGGTGGACTGGAAAGATGGGAATGTGCAAATAAGCATTTTTGATGTCGATCGTGGCTAACCAATCCTCCCCTTGTAGGGCAGTGGCCACCGATCGGATCGACTCCATCGGAAAGTCCTGATATACAGGAATTTGTATAGCCCTTTTTAGAATTAATATGGGCCTCCCGTCCGCGTTTGCTTCGGGACTGTAAAGAGGTTTGAGTAAAACCCGAACCCTCATTCTTCCAGGGGAACCTCCATAATTACTCCTTGGAGCAATAGTTGTTCTAGTGCCAACAGGAGGGACTCTCTCTTCCGGGGATCCCTTGGCACGTTTGACCTCAAAATGGGAAGGAGGAGAGTCTTTTAACTCCAAACTGTATCCCAAACCTACTGCGGAGAGCACCTATCTGTCTTGATCGTGTCCCGCCAGGTCTCTTTGCGAACAACTGGAGTCCTCCCCCCACCCGACTGAGTGGGGGCTTCAATGAATTTAACTTTGGGGGAGGTTTTGTACCTCCCCTGACCCAGGGTTTCTCATTACCCTGCTACTGTCCCTGTTTTTTACCCCCGGGATTTGACCGAGGAGGCCGTCGGAACTGTACACAGCCGATGCCCCAGGGACTGGAGAAGCAGGCCTCTTAAAGAGGGACCTCTAACTCTGCTTTTAACCGGCAAGAGCGTATTTTTACCGCTGGAAATTTTCTGGATATATTTGTCCAGGTTTTCCCTGAATAAGCGTTCACCATGAAATGGGACGCTAACCAGCCATTCTTTACCGGGAGCTTCAGCAGACCAGTTTTTGAGCCATAGGAGCCTACGCGCATATGTACTATAGACAGCGTAAGGCGGGAGGCCTGATGGACTGAATCCTCTATGGCGTCAACCGCAAAGCCTAAGGCTCTAGGTAGATCAGCTAGGGCAAAGCCTGCTGATCTGTCAAGTCCCTCAAGACCTGTTTCAACTGATCCTTCACTGCTTAGCAGACCCCAATAGCTGCTACTGCTGGTTGTATCACCAAGCAGATTTTCATAAGGACTCCAATCTTTTATCTATTGGGTTCTTGAACATTTGGACATTATCCACTGGACATGTCAGTGATTTATACATACAAGAGATGGCTGCGTCCACTGTAGGGACCTTCCATTTTTTTTTTTTTTTTTTTTTTTTTTTTGATGAACTTATCCTCCATGGGATAGACCACCGGAAATCTCTTGGGGGAATAAATATTTTCTCAGGACGTTCCCAATCCTGGTAAATGAGCCCTTTCAGTAAAGGGTGAAGTGGAAAAAGAACAAACAGTCTGGGGGCTTCTAGCGACCCCAACGAGGATACAGTAGTGGTTGATGGTTCCGCAAGGTGCATTTTTAAATGCTGATCGGACCATGTTAGTCAGAGACTGAACCCATAATCTTTCAGCTTGAGATGCTGAGAAAAGGTTCCCCCACTGTTGATTCCTCTATAACAGAATCAACCTTATCCTGATCCCCTTCAGGCAGGTCGATCCCTGTATGGGACTGTTGCTCTGCTAACAGGCACTCTGAAGGAGGAGACGGAGATCGGGCGTGCTTTCCCTGACAGGGAGGCAGCGATAAATTTTGACAATCTCTCTCTAATCCTCCCAGAGCTGAGGAAAAAACCTCCTCTGTTACATACACAGGAGCAGGTGACTGAGGACAGCCACAGTACCAAGTACCCCTGCGGGGTCTCTACGGTCACTTACCTCTGAACTTCAGGGGAGACTGGTGCAGCAGGAGTATGCCCAAGATCCTCAGAGCCCGATGAGACCCCCTTCGCTTCCTGGAAGATTCAGTTCCGGAGCTACTGGACGGCATATTCCTAAGCCTAAAGCTGAGGTATTCCAGCCGTAATACACCACTTTTACTGAGAATAGTCTAGCACAATTGCTGCTATATCACAGTTGGTGTCTACTAATGTGCCTTTCTAGGGGATGCCTGTATCAACCGCTTGCTGTATGCCTTTAAATGTTGCCAGCTCTGTCTCTGTACTTCATAGCTAGCTTACTGCAATAATGTGGCTTTTTTTAAAAACCTGCTGGGACGCCCGCACATGCGCAGAAGCGCTGCGGCGCGCACAGAGCGTCATCCCCCAGGCCCCGCCCCTTTTTCCGGCCACCTCTATATATAGAGGCGCGTGCACGCGCACGCGCGCGGCCACGTGCGCCTCGGCGCTAATTTTCAAACATGGAAACCAGGGACAGGAGCCTGGGCCCCCTTTGCCGCAGGCCGGGGGATAGACGAACACTGCAACATGGCAGAGGAAACAGTTTCCTGTAGGAGAACTCCCCAGCTGCCTGGACTTTGCTCTCTGAGAAGAAACTAGTCCATATGACAAGAAAAACATTCCACAGCGGCCTCTAGTGGACAAACACAGGTACCGCAGTTTAATATACTAAACATATATAAAAAAACATTCTTTTTTTTTTTTTTTTCTTGACCACCATTAAAAATTATTACATTTTTTTAGTAGTTACAGGCATGCACAGATATTAGCGGGAATACCGTTAGGTAACAGACAGAAAGACAAATTAGGCTTGGGGGTCCCCCAATAGAACCAAGTTCCTGGGGGCCCCCACTTACCTGTTCCCCGCCGCAGGACTTTGTTTGGTCCACAAAAGCCCAAACTTCACCTATCACGGCAGGCATTGTATTCAAACCTTCAGGGACCGGGTTCCCAAGGATTCCACTCCCCTGGACCTGTATAGCACCCTGCACAGAAAACATCTTGGTCGTGGGTATGACCAGAGCTCTGGATCCCAGGGTCCAGCTCTCCTAAGAGAAGCATTACAGGCAGAACCTTGCTCTTCTCTGCAAGGCCCGGGTACCGACCGTTTAGCTATGAAGCTTTTTTGGTCGGATCCGGAATAGCTTACTGAGGCCCAAAAGAACCTGTACGCAAGCTCAGTGAAAAACACATGTTTCTTCTTGGCCAACACCTTAGACACTGGCAAAAAACTGAGGTGCTCCCGGATGGGAGGGGCTTATATAGGGGAGGGTACTTCCGGTTTTGGAAGTTGCCAGTGCCAGCACCTGACGGTAACTATATAACCCATTAGTAATGACTATGTCGCTCTGTGTCCCGTGATGTACGAAAAAGAAATATATTTTACTATACATGTAAATTCATTTTCATTATATACATGTATTTTTAGTTGGGATTTTAGTTAACCTTCATATCTTGATCAGCCTCGCACTAACATGTGAGGTTGTTATATTAGTCTACTTTGTGACTTAATTCTCTGATATCTGGTGAACGATAGTTATAATTGATCTTTCCGCATATATTATTCAAATTTTTCCGCATATATTATTCTAATATAATATTCTCCTGTTTTAATTCCATATATATTCAAAGGTGCTGAGTACTCTGGCGCCAATTTGAGTATAAAAAGTTTTTTTTATTGTTTATTATAGAATTGACACTTATTGGTGTTTGATATACACAACATTTAAACTGAATAGTACCTGCAGCGAATATAAATTAGAGATTAGATGCAGATCGCAGTATGTTATTTATACTTGTCCTCCATGTTTGTGATTGTGGGGGTCATGCCCGATGTATTGCGCTCATGGGGACGGGAAATACGCACATGCGCAGCAGGAAATACGACCGTAACCAATCACGGTTGGTGTATAAAGAGGGAGGTGTAAGTGTGTGTAGCTCACCCCATTGGAAGAAGTCTTACGACGAAACTAGTCTGGGAGGAGCTACACGACAGTCACCTGGTGTGCAGCGTTCAGGTCTTTCGACCACTCGTCGAATATACAGTTTGGTGTTTGGGCGGGAGAGTCTGCGGTGATTCGATTGCAGTGAAGAAGCAAGCGTACATGAAGGAGGGTGAGACATACATGCTTATATGGTCCGCCGAGACCGCAATACATCGCGGCAGCCTACTATAAACTTGCCTGGCGTTTGGAAATGTTTGCTTAGAAGTGCCCAATTTGATCTGTCTAAATTTGAGTGTAACCATTGATGGTCACTTGTGCTGTGTTATTTTAATTAAAAGTTTTGATATACTTCACTATTGGAAGCATTTGTTTTTTCATGTGGGAGACTTGACTGACCTAATTTCATCATTTTGGAATCGTTTGTGATACCCTGGGGGGTAATCAAGCTGATTAGCCAAGCATGAGAGTGCGAGGCATATTCTTGTGGTGAGTGCAAGTCCTTAGGGAGTAGAATCACTGAGCACAATGGTGTGGTGAAGGTTTGAAGAAAACACAAGAAAGTTTTATTTGTCATCATCTTCATTTGAAGTCACTTTTAGATGCACTTTTTATGGACTTATTTTGTGCACTTTTTTTATGGACTCATTTTCAGTTAAACACTTTATATCAATTGTTTTAAATCACTGTCATGAACGTTATGGACACTTGATGAGTTTATTGTATGCACATTTCTTTACAGGGTGTATATTTATGAACATTCGCATTTATGCACTATCTCACGGAGTGTATATGGTTTATATTTAGATTTGTGTTGTAAGACACTGAGCGCTACTATTTTGGTTATTCAAAATTATTTTTCACTTTTTATTTTTTAAAGTAGCAGCTGATAGGGTAATTCAGTCTGAATTTATCAGACGTTTCTCCAAGGTGCAGTGGAGTGTGTTAAGGAAAGGGGGCGGTTTATTCTTTAGTACACTGTTATTTTTATTAACTTTTACTGTTATCTTATTTTTTAATTAAAAAAAGTGTATTTTCTCAAAAAAAGTGCGCTTGTAAGACCACTGTGCAAATACGGTGTGACAAAGTATTGCAACAACCGCCATTTTATTCTCTAGGTTGTTAGAACCCCCAAACATTATATATTGTTTTGTTTTTTCTAAGTAATCTTCTAGCTAAAAAAAAGGATTTTAACCTGTAAACAACAAATCTCAGAAAGAGGCTCGGTCCTTAAAGGAGTAGTAAAGTTACATCTTTTTTCACCTTAATGCATCCTATGCATTAAGGTGAAAAAACATTCGACAATACCGCCCCCCCCCCCGAGCCCCCGTTTTTCTTACCTGGCCCCTCGAAAGTCCCATGCTCGTCCCCGTCATCCTCTTCGTTTTTCTGCCTGGCCGCCGATTGGCTACACTGGATAGATTGAAAGCAGCGCAGCCATTGGCTGGCGCTGCTGTCAATCACATCCAATGACGCGGCACGCCGGGGGGCGGGGCCGAGTGATACAGTCGGCGGCTATGGCCGCCGCTGTATCACGGGAGCGCGCCCGCAATCACTCCACACCATGCGAGCTCACTCGCATTAAGGTGTGGAGTCCTTGCGGGGAGGAGCCAAGACAGCCGCCGAGGGACCCCAGAAGACCAGGATCGGGGCCACTGTGTGCAAAACGAGCTGCACAGTGGAGGTAAGTATAACATGTTTGTTATTTTTAAGCAAAAAAAAAAAGGTATAGTGCTCCTTTAAGTGGTTAAATAAACTCTATTTTAAATCATAATTTATAAAGCGCAACTGTCATTTCTGTCCTGCAGCAGCTCCACTTCTGACCCGCTGTTGACTCACTGACTGTCTCAATCACTTTAATGGGACGGCTGATAATGCGGCAGTGACACAACAAGGTGGGGGATGTGGCAGCAGCAGGTGAGTGGATGCCTGCTAACAGGCGCTGCCATGATGAGTGAGTGAGTGAGTGAAAAACTTGTATAGCGCGAACTAAATCACCTCAAGGCGCTTAGCATCCAGTAGCTTCATGATCCATCAGAAGAGGTGGGTCTTAAGTTTTTTCCTAAAGGCCCGATGGTTTTCTTCCATACGGATATCCGTGGGTAGCGCGTTCCATAGCCGTGGTCCTTGGACTGCAAATCTTCGTTCTCCCTTTGATTTGTAGCAAAATTTGGGGATGTGAAGGAGGTTTTGGTTTGTTGATCGGAGACTGCGTTTGGGGTTGTAATGCTTTATCTTCTCGCATAAATATTGCGGAGCGATTCCTTGTGTGCACTTGTGGGTGAGGCAGAGGGTCTTGAATGTGACCCGATCCTTTACGGCTAACCAATGAAGGGTCCTCAGTGCAGGGGTGATGGATTCCCAGGGTTTTTTTCCTGTTATCAGTCTGGCTGCCGTGTTCTGGACGACTTGTAGGCGTGACATTTGGTATTTGGGTAGTCCGAGGTAGAGGGAGTTTGCGTAGTCGAGCTGGGAGTTGATAATTGATCCAACTACTACTGCTGTGTCCTCTTCTGGGATGAAGAGAATGAGTCTACGCAGCAGGCGGAGGAGATAATGAGATCCGCTGATTACTGATCCTATTTGAGCGTCCATCGACATCTCCGAGTCAAAGATGACTCCGAGACTTTTGACTTTGGTGCTCGGGGTGATGGTCTGTCCGAGAATGGTGGGTGGTGTCCAAGAGGTTTTAGTTTTTGTCTTTCGGTTAGCGTGGAGGAGAAGCAGTTCTGTTTTGGATCCGTTGAGTTTAAGTGAACTCTCAGTCATCCAATCATCGATCAATGTGAGGCACTTTTCCAATCCGTGATATTGGTCTTTTTTTCCAGTGATACGAAAGTAGAGTTGGGTGTCGTCCGCGTATGAGTGGTAGCATAAGTCCTGTTTGCTAATGATTTTTAGGAGTGGGCGGAGGTAGATGTTAAAGAGAAGGGGTGACAGTGGTGATCCTTGAGGGACTCCGCAAGAAATTGCACGAGTTTCAGAGGTGAAGGCACCTAATTTCACTGTCTGAGAACGATTCTCAAGAAAGGAAGCGAACCAAGGAAGGTCAGGGTCTGCGACTCCTGCTACTTCTTTAAGCCGAATGAGTAGAGTTTTGTGGTCTACTGTGTCGAACGCTGCACTGAGGTCCAGCAGCACCAGGAGACATGATTCTCCGTCATCTGCGGCTTCGAGGACGTCATCCCATATTTTGAGAAGTGCCGTTTCTGTGCCATGGCCTGGGCGGAAGCCTGATTGTAGTGGATCCAAGAGTTTGTAAGTGTCCAAATGGCCTTGTAGCTGTTGTACTACCGCTTTCTCCATGATCTTGGAAATGGTGTTGAGGCTTGTTACCGGTCTGCGGTAATTTGGGTCCTTAGGGTCAAGATTGGGTTTCTTTAGGAGGGGTTTGATTATACCTTGCTTGAGGGAGTTCGGAAACCAAACCTTCTTTGAATGATAGATTTATGATGTGTGTAATGGTAGGAGCTAAAATGTCGGTACATTCTTTCAGGAGTTTTGTGGGAATTATGTCATTTGACGATGTAGTGTCTCTGAGGCTTCTGATGATGTTTTTGGTGGTGTCAATGGTGATCGGGACCAACGAAAATTTTGCTAGTTGTATAATGTTCGTATTGATTTTCTCTGTTTGCTTTGGCTGTGTGAAGTTGGTTGTTTTTTTCTGTTGAATTATTTCCCGAATATTTTCGATTTTGTCGATAAAAAAATCCGATAGCTCATTGCAGAACTCTTGGGTTTCGTTTGCTGGAGGCTCTAGACAGGTAGGATTCATGGTCCGAGTGACTAGTTTGAAGAGTTCACGAGGCCGGTTTAGGGCTTTTTTTATGGTGTTTGAGAAATGTTCCTTTTTTGCTTTAAAAATTGCTTTGTGATATTTCTTAGTAAGTGCTTTATAGTTTGTGTGGTTTTCCTCCGTTGGGTTTCTTCTCCAGGCTCCTTCAGCTCTTCTGCGTTCTTGCTTCAGTAGCGTAAGAGTGTCACTAAACCAGCCCGAGTTGTTTTTACGGATGTGTGCTCTGCGTCTCGGAGCGACTGTGTCCGCTGTTTGTAGTAATATTTTGTTTAAGGAGTTGAGTGTTTGTTCCGTTGAGCGGTTATGCTTTAGCGTTCCTATTTTTTTTGATAGAGTGGTTTTGAAAAGTTTTGAGTGTAGTTTCTTCTGAGATCTTGTTCAGTATGTTTTTGTTGAGTCTTCCAGTTTTTGGGAGATGGTGCTGGTGGTAAATTTGAATTTGATAGCGTGGTGGTCCGTCCATGGTAACGGCATGTTGTCCAGTATGTTGATGTCCATATTTTGTTTGAAGATGAGGTCAAGAATGTGACCCGATCCATGCGTGGGTGCATTTATCAGTTGCTGCAACCCTAGTTCTTCCAATTGGTTGATACAGGCGGTGGCGATGGGGTCCTGAGTGGTGTTAGCCCAGAGGTTAAAGTCCCCGAGTAGTAAAAACTTTTTGGTTTTTAAAGTGTAGGTCGAGAAGAATTCGGTGAAGGGTGTGAGGAGATTTGTCTTCGGTCCTGGTGGTCTGTAGCATAGCAGTATCATGGGGTGTTGTTTGGAGTTGCAGGGTGAGTGTTTCCATGAATGGCAATGAGTTCTGTAGGGTTGGTTTGGTAAGAGAGAGGTGCGATTTGAAGATAACTGCTAGGCCTCCTCCTCTTTGTCCTATTCTGTGCTCAGTTAGGATGCGGTAGTTCCCAGGTACTAGTTCCGTTAGGACGGTGTTACAATCCGGTGTTAGCCAACTTTCCGTGATAAAGAGGCAATCTATGTCGTTTTGCGTGATGAAATCGTGAATTTCCTTTCTGTGCTTGACTGCCGATCTGGTGTTAATCAAGGCGCATGATAAATCTTGTAGATGAAGTGGTGTCTTTGTGGTTTTGATAGTTGATTGTCGATTGATCCTAAGCAGTTGTTCTTTTTGTAGGATTTTTTGGGTGGCGGTTGGAAGTGTTGGGGCGGTATTCCTTAGCCTGCGGAGGGTGTCCGCTGAGTATTTAAAGATGCACATGATGGGAGGAAAAGGTGATGGGGATGATGGATGGGGCCCAATGACCTAAACCGCCCTCCCGTTGGTCCAGAGGAAGGCAAAAACCACCAGCCGAGTCTGGCCAATTGCTGCAGCAGGGGAAAAATTCCTTCCTGACCCCCCGAGGGGCGATCGGGTAAACCCTGGATCAACTCGCTACTAGTTGGTGGTGCCCCGATGTACTTACCCGGTTGGCACACGCGGGCCTGCTGGAGAGAGACTCGGGGAGGGTGTAGAGTGATGGCCGGAGCTAGGCCACAGCCGCGGTCTGTCCTGCAGTTCTAACAGTCTAGAAATGGGCGCCCGGATGGCGGCAGGTGGCAGTCGGCGGCTGTGGGTGAAGCGGTGGTGAGCTGGGGGATCTGAGCTTGGGGAGAGTGGGGTCCCGTGGAAGCCGCAGGTCGTCAGGTTAACGTTTGCTGGAGGAGCGAAACGCCAGAGTCCAAGGGGGTTCCTGTATGGCCAGAGCTCCTGCCACACACGTCCGTTACGCTTGACCGTATGTGTGGATTGCTCTGTGAAGCGATGAGGTCAGGGCTCCTGTCACACACGTCCGCTTCCCTGGACCGTGCGTGCGGATTGCTCTGCGAAGTGGTGAGCCTCGGGGGCCTATCGCACACGTCCGTTATGCTTGGCCGTGTGTGTGGGTCTGGGGAGATCGCGTAGTGGCGGCGGTCAATGCTGTAGGTTGGGGCAGCCTGAGTACGTCAGGGGGGGGGGGGGGCGATCAGTCATAAGTAGTAGAGTTATTGAAGAGTATTGTGAAGATAGTAATGGGGGTGGGGTGGGGAATTAGTAGGAATAGAGAGAAGAAATACGTTTTTTTTTTGTCAGTGTTGGGGAAAGGCTCTGGGTGTATCAAGATGGCCGCTACTTACTGGGCCGAATATCCATTTCGTCCTCCCGGCTGCCTTTTGTTAGCGACCCAGTGGGAGCCACAGGCAAGTGACCCGTGAGTGGATGCGAACCGGTAGTTATCCCGGGTCAGAATATTCCAGGGGGCCGGGAGAGGAGTTTAAGGGCTGGGGCTGGTTGTCCCAAGATGGCCGCCGCGGCCTGCTGACTCCTCTGGGGGGCTCCGCGAGTGGGTGAGTGCCGTAGGGTGGCTCCTTGGATGATCCGGATGCTGGAAGGGGGATCGAATGTGGCTAGGCCGCAGCCGCGGACTTTCCTGTCGGTGGCTGCGGGTGGAGGGGGGTTCCGCCGGCGGCGGATGAATGGCCTCGGTGGCGGGTGGAGGGCTCGGATGTAGCTCGGTGAGCTAGGCCAGGGGTGCAGCCGGTCTGTGAGGGAGGCGCCAGAGGGGGGGACCGTGGGATGAGTGATGTTAGGCCGGACTTGCCCGGCGGCGGCTGCGGGAGGAGGTGTCTGGCGGGGGGGGGGCTCGTATGGATTGGGGTCCCGCTGGATGGAGGGGGGGAGAGAACCGGGGGGACAAGGGTGAGAGCAAGGGGGGAAAAGGGTGAGATCAGGGGAGAGAGCCAGGGGGAAAATAGGGGAGAGTAGGGGGGAGAGTCCTGGGGAGAGAAGCAATGCAGCCCTGGAAGTCAGGAGCTAGGTACACACGTCCTCTCTGTTTGGCAACAATTCAGAACTGAATGATGGATCTAAAATGACAGGTGCCCTTTAAATGTAAGGACTCATTATTTCTGGTAGTTAGAATCTTTAATACTTGCAAACAAAATGAAGGTTTCCTATTTAGAATAAGCTGTCAGGTCAGTAAAACAGCGATATTGGAACCGATTCAATCATACAGTTTCTAGTGTACAGTCCCTGACAAAAGTCTTGTCGCTTCTCTATTTTGTAGAAACTCCTGCTATTAACCTGACTTTTAATGAATCAATTGGTATTAGAATTAGCTCCTATGAAAAGCTAAAGCCCTCCCAAATGATGTTTAATACACTGAAATAAATTAGTTTCACTGAAAAAAGATTTATCATTTAATCAAGACAGACAGGTCAAATTTTGGCAAGACAAAAGTTTTGTCGCCTATACAGAAATTGAACAACTTTACTGAAAATCCAAAAATATGTCAGCAAATTAAGTAGTGGTGCTGTGAGATCCAAATGTAATATCTTGTATGACTTCCATGAGCTTGAAGGACAGCATCCATGCAGTTTGGCAAGGATTCATACAATTTATTGATGAAGTCATCAGGAATAGCAAAGAAAACAGTCTTGCGTGCCTCCCAGAGTTCATCAATATTCTTTGGTTTCGTCTTCAATGCTTCATCTTTCATCCTACACCACATATGCTCAATGATGTTCATGTCTGGTGACTGGGCTGGCCAATCCTGGAGCATCTTGATCTTCTTTGCCTTAAGGAACTTTGATGTGGAGATGGATGTATGCGATGGAGCACCATCCTGCTGCAAAATTTGGCCTTTTTTATGGTTGGGAATATAAGAGGTAGCTAAGATTTCTTGGTATTTTAGACTATTGATGTTGCCTTCCACCCTGCAGATCCCTCGCACACCCCCATACTGGATGTAACCCCAAACCATGATTTTGCCTCCACCAAACTTCACTGTCTTCTGGGTAAATCTCGGCTCCATGCGGGTTCCAGTTGGTCTCCTGCAATATTTGCGGCGACTGTGGTGTAATTCAACAGAAGATTCATCTGAAAAATCCACCTTCTGCCACTTTTCCAGAGTCCATCCTTTTAGCAGACTGTGGCCCTTGGCAAATGCCACATGGTTTTTCAATTGACTTTTGTTTAGTGCTGGCTCATGGGCACTGATTCGACCATGGAGGCCATTTCGAGACAGAATCCGTCAAACTGTTTTGGTTGACACAGGGACTTCAGGTGACCAGGTCTCGTGGAGCTCTGCTGCAATGGAAAATGGGCTTGCCTTGTATTTTCAAGCCAACAAACGGTCCTCTCGAGCAGTTGTCTTGCGGGGTCGGCCTGATCTGGCCTTGTCCAAAACGTCTCCAGTCTCTTCAAATCTTTTTTTTATCCTCTGAACTTGACGCCAAGACACATTGAAGGTGTCTGCCACATCAGCAGTGGATCTGGTCTTCAGCCTCTTGATAATCAACACTTTAGTCTCCGGGTGAATCTTAGGCATGTTTGCAGAGGTCTAGTTGCAGTTGAGAAGGTCTAGTGTACTGGTTTTCTTTTTATACACACCTGAGACCCAATCGATCCATTATTAGTCACAGGTGAAGCTCATATAACAAGGCGACAACACTTATGTCTTGGCAAAAAATGACTCAATGGGCTTTACCAAGCTGTGAATATTAGAATACTTTTTGTCAGTTTCGTTTTGCACTGAAACATTATTACAAAAGCTGTTGGGATTAAAATGACCCATTTCTTGTAACAAAATCTTGATTAGAAATATATTTTAGCAGCACTTCAGGTCAATTTGTACACAAGCGACAAGACTTTTGTCAGGGACTGTACATAGATTTGCAAAACAATGAGATAAAGGCATATTCCTGAACTGTTTTATCTCATGTGCCATTGTGTGAATGCATCAATGCAGTGCATGGTATCTCAGCTTGCAGAGCTTGGATTCATTGAATGAGTTTACCAAAAATATTGCAGAATATACAGCCTCATGCTACATAACTAAGCTCCATTTCACACTAAATTATTAAAGCGGTTGTATACCCTATTTTTGAACTTTTACCTACAGGTAAGCCTATAATAAGGCTTACCTGTAGGTAAAAAGAATATCTCCTAAACCTGTACGGTTTAGGAGATATTCCCCTCGCAATGAGCAGCTGACTGCAGCGGCGCATGCGCAGCGGGAATTCTCGGTTAAATCCCGGCAGCCGCCGGACCTTGCCGATGCGCGGGAGTGACGACATCGCCGCTACGGCGATACCCGGAAGACACGCCAAGGCAAGATGACTTCTCCCTCGGCGTGGACCAGGTAAGTTCCAGACGCCTCGTTCTAAGGTAAGTATTTCATAATGAGCTAGTATGCGGTGCATACTAGCTCATTATGCCTTTTGCCTTTCAGGTATGAAAAAAAAAAAGCAGCAGCAGGTATATAACCGCTTTAATGTAGCTTAATAGAAAACTTTATTTAGATAGATTTTTACTCCAAAAGCATTTTTGATAAAAATAAAAAAATTTCAAAAAAATCATTGATTTATATCTACCCTGAAATCAATATAATATGCTTATTGGGATTTTTTTTTTTTTTATACCAAAAATATGTAGCAGAATATTTATTTGCCCAAATTGATGAAGAAATTAGATTTTAATTTTTTTTTATTATTATTGGATATGTTTTATAGCAGACAGTAAAAAATACTATTTGTGTTGTTTCTTTTTTTTTTTCAAAAATGTCAGTCTTTTTTCATTTATAGTGCAAAAAATAGAAAACGCAGATGTGATTAGATGCCATCAAAAGAAAGCTCTATTTGTGGGGAAAAAAATACATACATTTTATTTGAGTACAGGTTTGCACGACCGTGCAATTGTCCGTTTAAGTAACGCAGTGTTGTATCGAAAAAAAAACCCTGGTCATGAAGGGGGGTAAATCTTCCGGAAGTCAAGTGGTTAAGGTCCCTCAGGCAGTTCTTTGAACTACAGGCTGCCCCAGTCTTATGGCAGGAATACACAATAAGAAAATCAGGAGAAAAGTTCAGTTTCTACCCATTAATGCCCAGTAAGTAAAACTCGATATTGTGAACAAAAAAGACAGATTTTAAAAAATGGAAAAATGTTGTTTGCGAATGAATGATATTCTATTAGTTGGTATGAAGATTGTCCGTAAAACATCTCTTTAACGTCATCACGCATGAGCAGAACTAGTAGACGACCCAACTTGTACGCGAGACGTCAGCACTACATATGAAATTAATTGCATTTTCTAACCGTGTATTCCTGCTGCTATTCTGGTTTATTTTGAGTCCCTTGGCAGTTGGCTTTCTATGTTCCCCCACCTCAGTAGGACCGCTTTTGGACATTTTAATCGTCATGGCAGTTAATAACCAGAAAATAACATTAAACAAATCTGTTTGCTTCTCCTAGGCTCAGAGCTGGGCTTTGTGACCGCTGTGCAGTAACTGAAGAGCACATGAGAAAGAAACAACAAGAATTTGAAAACATTCGACAGCAGAATATGAAACTCATAACTGAGCTTAGTAAGAGTTCACTTTCTTCTAATTTGTCATTTCCCCTGCCCTGCCTTTTTTAAAAGAGATTCTTTCATAAAACAACTGCAGTTGTTTTATTAGAATTAGTATGAAGTTGGATATTATATCTATGGTTTGTGCATGAAATGGCTTTTGTCATTATAACCTTAAAGAGGAAGTAAACCCTGATGGGTTTTACTTCCTATTTTTTCCCCTGCAAAGTAAAATCATAATGGTCATCGCATACTAGCCCATTATGTTGCACTTACCTGCAATTGAAGCCCACGAGGTCCCCGCTGGTGGTCGCGTTAATCTTCACCCCTCTTCCTTCCGGAACCATGGACTCCGGCTCTGTGACTGACCGAAGTCGCATGCGTGCGGGACTCAACGGTCACGGCACAGACCCTTTAGAAACGGTATGACCGTGCCCTTTCCTCAGTGCGCATTCGCAGATGACATCAGTGCAAGTGTATATGGTAAATATCTCCTTCACCGTGCAGGTTTAGGAGATATTTCCAGTACCTACAGGTAAGCCTTATTATAGGGAAAAGTCCAGTGTAAGGGTTTACCACTGATAAAAACAAATGCAGTTTTCTCCTCTGGTGGATTAAGATTGCTTTTTTGCGTTTTCCCGGTTACCCCATTGTCCTTGTTTCTTGTCCTTTTCATCATAAAGCTCAATAGTAAGATGAAAAATGTCCTCAAAAGTAATAAATGAAAACAAAGGCATGCCCACCCTACACAAAAGCATCACAAAAATAAAAGGTTTAAGCCACAACTTTTTTTTTTCGAATTGGGCAATGAAGGTTTTGAACAAATGAGATTTGTTTTCCCTTGCTTTCTGTGTGGGCATTGGGACAACATCTGCAAGTTGTAAAATTACACCATTCATAGATGACATATTTGGTACAGCATACAAAGAGTTGGGCCTTGTCCTTTATGTTCCTTGTAATACTGACATTTTTGTTATGATGTGTTGGTACAGTGGAAGAAAAGAACACACTGCAGGATGAAAACAAAAGACTCTCAAAGCAACTTGAGCACATGCAGAAGGCGGCAACAGAGTAAGTAGCATCTTTAAATTCCAGTGTTCTGTTTCCAGACCACATGCTGAGACTTTATTCTGGCAAACTACATGTACAAAAGTGCAATTACTGTTAAAATAAAGGATATATTTTTTTGTAACATTATTAAAAGTTTCCTATACAAAGAAGATAAGGAGCTGCTCTTGTTATTTGATCTGTCCTTTTGTATATTTTTTTTAAACCTAACTTAATTGTAAGTTGAAAGCCAATCTGTGAATTTCCTGAGAGAGTCTCAAGTGTTTCCAACCTTACAGTGCATCATATGATTTCTTGTCCATATATTTTTGATAGCAGCAATGCAAATTTATCTTTTGATTAGGTGGTAGATGAAAAGCATTACCCTAATATAAAGTATGTGTTGGAGACTAAACTAGACTGACTAAATAGGTCACTGGTCCTCGGTGGGTGGTTATGTGGACAGAAATGAAGGATTTCTTCTGGTAGGAATGTCCCCATACGCAGAGAAGTCTTAAGCCTCGTACACACAATCGGATTTTCCGCGGACAAAGCGTCAGACTTTTGTCTGAAGGGCATTGGCCAGGAACTTGTCTTGCATACAAAGGGCACACAATTGTCTGCCAACAAACAAGAACGTAGTGATGTACTTTGTGTTTTTTCAGCTCTTTAGCTCCACCCTTTGGGCACCTTCTGCTAATGTTGTGTTTGGTGAGCATTGCTTCCGAGCATGCGTGTTTGTACTTTGGACTTTTGTCTGACGGACTTGTGTACATACGATCGGAAAATCTGACAACAGACCGTTGTCCGTGGAAAATTTTAAAGCCTGCCATCCAACATTTGTCCGCGGAAAATCCGATGGAGTGTACAAATGGTCGGATTTTAGGCCAACAGTCTGTCAACACACAATTCCCGTCGGAAAATCCGATCGTGTGTATGGGGCTTTAGACCCTCATGGATTTTGGGCCCAGTGGTGGATATAAGTCGTAAACCGTCTTGGGCAGCTGCCTTTTTGGTACAACCTTAAGGTTGTTTTACGCATATAGGACTGGGACTAAATGATGAAAGGAAGGAGAGCGCATGGTATCCAAAAGAATTGTGAGTTTGGAAGTCGATTTCAAGAATTTTTATTTAGAGTAGCAGCAAAAGTACATCAAGCTGGGTGCTTCCTTCTTTCCTCATTTTGTCCCAGTCTTACCATAATAAAGGCTATCTTAGAAAATATTGTTCTGTGTGTTGCACATTTGAGAGACTAAAACACTGCAGTACATATAAGGCCATTTATGCACCCTCGCAAAGTAAATTCCGTCATGACCTTTCTTATTGCTATAACATAACCATGTAGTTTTTACTATATTATTTAGCACAACTGTTTACAGGACAAGTACACTGCTAAAAAAAAAGTGTATTAGCCCTCCCTTTTTAGCCCTGGTAAGCTAAGCTGCTTACTTATGTCAGAATGACAGCCTTCTCTGCTATGTACCACCTTCAGAAACGTCTTCAGCTCTGAGCATGAATGCACAGTATGCTCCCATAGACATAAATTGGGCTATATTCAGAGTGTCGCCTGTTTTGGGTTTATAGCCCTGAACAAGCCTATATTCGCTTGAAGGAGGTAAACATCTGAGTAGACCATGGCTATTATGTCGAAATATGTTCTGAGGATTCTAAAATGTGAAATGGGTGGGCTAGTATGTGCTTTATTAATTAAAGTTCACTTGTTATTTTAATGTACTAAACTGTAACTACCGGATAACCGAAATAAGCTACTATATTGATTTTGGGATCTGCTTTAATATTTTAGCACAATGCTGAGGGCACATGAGGAAGATACAGCCAGTCATGAAGATGGCGAGGATGGTATTATTCCTGATTCACCAATTAGTTCTATTTCTGCAAATGTGGTTAGTAGAATGCGCAGAAGAAAACTGAATAAGCACATTCGCTATACAGAACGCACACAAGATGAATCGGAGATTTCAGAAAGCACAAACAGTAAGTTCCATGATTTTTTTCCAGATTATAGTTCTGACCGTCATAATTCAGAATAACAAGAATGAACCCTACCAGTAGAACAGTGTAAACTAATCCCATACAAATACTTTTTAAGTCATGGTCCACACCCAGTATTGGGTGTCTTTTATAAAAAGATTAACCTTATGTGTTGAAAAGTAAAAACATTTTTTTATCATCCATTAAGGCACACAAGAATTCAAGAGTTCCCAACAGTTGGGTTGTGTTGCTGCCTACACAGCGTTGGGTCACTGGCAAACAAACTTTTAAGCCAGTGCCCATATCACCCTGCCTGTAGAATTAATAGGGCTAAGTTCACATTAGTGCAGTGCTGTTTTGATCCGATTTACAATGCAATTTTGTAGTACTGCTGCAGTGCGACATGATGCATTTGATTCATTTTTCATGCGTGTTTTACTACTGCAACTCATCCCTGTTGTCAGCTAGCATAGATGAGTCATTGGTTATTAAGGAGCCTACATCTGGAATCTGGAAGCCCGTACCTATTTGCATGAGGGGTCCGGTTCCCTTGTTAAAGAGGCTTCCAATTTTCGATAAGCTACCCCCCCCACAACCACCAGGCCAGGGTTGTGGGGAAGAGGTCTTTGTCCACATCGACATGGGGACAAGGTGCTTTGCCAGGGGGTGCCTCCCCATGTTGTGGGAATGTGGCCGTATTGGGTGTTAGGAAGTTGGCGGGTACTAGCTTCTTAACCTATAACTCATCCCTGCTGCTAACATCAGGATATAGTCACTGGTGTTTAGGATGCCAACGAGTGCTGCCTCATAAAAACCAGCACATAAAATCGCATCAAAAAAAGACATGTAGGTGTGACTTTGATGCGTTTCCGTTGAAGTCTATGAAGCAAAATTGTACTTCATCGCACCAAAGTAGCACTGGGCCTTTCCCCAAAACCGCTTCGCCATTGCGATTGCGCTGCATTGATGTGAGCAGGCACCATGGGAATCAGTCTTTTTCCATTGTTTTGAGATTAAGTGTGACCCAAGTCCCCCTTTTTTTTTTCTGCCGTCCTATTAGGTTGGACGCCTTTTTTTTTTTTCTTGTTTGATTTCATAAATACTTCAATAAACCCTGTTTTAGCTAGTTCCTACACTGCAGCTATTAGGATCGACGTATTCTGAGAAACCGCTTTGGAGGCCATACTGTAGCTAAATCCCGCTGGACCAAACATTGCTTTGCAGGCCTGGAATGTGATCTTCGGACACTAAGCTTTGTTTCATGGCACATTCCACACTTTTGTCTCTGGTGTGAACCAGTCTCTGAGAACTCTCAGTAAGATCAGTTAAGCTGAAGCATCAGGAACTACCTCACAGTTAGTACCATTGATCGTCATTTTAAAATTCCCACCACCATTATCTTACTGCAGTAGGAGTTAAAGGATAAGTTCACCTTTTCTTTTTTTTTTCTAAATTCTAGCTCCCCTATGTACCAATATAGCATTAATGTACTTTTTATGCAAAAATATCACACTTACTTCACTTGTCCTCATCAATGTTTCCAAACGTATACATTAGTTATGCCTGGCTTCCTGGTCAGACTGTAGGTCATGACACAGGAAAGAGTTGATCAGCTGACCTCAATAGCACAAACCCTGCATCGTCCATCCTCCTAACTACCCACCCATTCCCAGCTGCAGATTTTTGAAATGCAATCAATCGATGATTGCACTTCACTGTCCTCATGGATGTTTGTACAATTAGATTGTATAGTGTATGGCCATCTTTATATACTTAAAATTACTAGCTGCACTTTCAGTGCCATTAATTGTTAACGGCACACCAAACACAGAAGCAAACGCACATTTTGCCATGTGAAAAAACAAGTGGCAAATGCTGAAAAACGCACAGTAAAAAACACGCAACCCACAAAACGTAATAATGTCCCATAAGCCACATGTAGTGCAGCCAATTAAAATCAACAGGCTGCTCTATGCGTGTCAAATGAAAAACGAGCCACAAAATGTGCGCTCCCACTATGCTAGATGTGAATGGGGCCTGAAAGTGAAATTAGTGCGTTAAAACAAGAACAATGAGGCTCCATTCACATCTGTGTGTTTCCTTGCATTTCAGAAATGCGCTGCACCAATAATCACATTTAAAATTGCACCAAGCTTCGCTCTTTAAAAAAAAAAAAAAAAAAAGTTCTGAAGCTTCTTTGGGGCAATTGTTGCGTGTAGGGCAGCCCATTCAGCTGGATGTGATGTGTGAAAATGCTCCAAAACGCAGAGATGTGAATGGTGTTTGACAGCTGAGTGTTTCTGTCCACTCCCTTCTATGTACTTGTATAAAGATGGCCATACACTATGCAATCTGATTGTTTATTTAGTGAGAAGGGTAATCACTGATTGATTTGCATTTCATTTAAAAACCGTGCAGCTGGGAAATGGGTGGGTAGGTATGTAGGAGGGTGGATGATGCAGGGTGTGTGCTAATGAGATCAACTCCTTCCTGTGTCGAGACCTAAAGTCTGACCAGGAAGTAAGGCAAAACTAATGGATACGTTTGGAAACATTGCTGAGGACAAGTGAAGTAAGTGTCTAGATTTGGAAAGCTTTGATATTTTTGCAAAAAAAAGTACATTAATGCTATATTGGTACATAGGGGAGCTGGAATTTATGGGGGAAAAAAAAGGAGACCGTCTCCTTTTAAGGCTAAGGGAACCAAGTATTGATATCATCCACCAGGTTGTGTATTGCACTTGCTTCACTCTTTTTCTCTTGCCATTTAGCCTAGAGGAATAACCCACTGTTGCTCCTGCTTCTGAAGCACTTTGTGGAGCATCTGGTCTCCAGTTTCATTTCACTGCTTGCCTACATTGAATAGGTCACCTCCAGCCTCCTGCAAACCTCATCAGCTGCAGCAAGTACTTGTGACCTAGCTTCACTTTGGGCCTAGTTTTATGCTATGTGGCACAACATTACTTTCAGTCCCAATGCCACTGGTGGTCTGAGTGTATGCCTGTTTCAATTCGGGAGATCTGTGATTGGGGTGGAGGAACCCGAAAATGTTTTTTTTTTTGATCGATTGGTGGCGACATTATGAGTCCAAACTATGGATACAAATAGAACAATATCAGACAGATATTCCCTTACGGACCGCGCTGTGGTGTGGAGATTCTCTACCCACTGAATTAAAATCACATCCATTGATAGGTAATACCTTGCGACAGAGCGCCCGTGTTATCCTAAAACATTCCTCAACAGCTACGACATCGCCTTTGACCTGGATATTGGGTAACCCTAGTTTCCCCCCGGGACTCTCAAATACACAATTTAGGCAACTAAGGACTTCTGGCCTTATGACAGCCTCTCAATTCGTAATGAATGATAGATGGCCCAATATTTCTGAATTGATGGATACAGCAGACCCCTATAGACTGGAGTTCTGGAATGCGGCACAGTTGCAGCACTTTTTCCTGACCATCCAGAATCCCCGGAGCTACACGAGACCCCTGAATAAGTTCGAGGAATATTGCTCAAGCACAGAACCGTTATCACAGACTTTATCCAAAATGTATGCTCTTCTAAACACGCCAGAACAACAAATCGATCTACCTTGTATTGCAAAGTGGGAAACTGAACTAGATCGCACATTCTCCTTGACCCAAAAACAGAATATGAATAGTCTCTCCTTTAAGTCCACGATATGTACAAAAATACAGGAAACCAACTATAAAGTTCTGACAAGGTGGTATTTGACACCCGCCCGCCTGCATGTGATGTGTCCAGAAATATCAGAACATTGCTGGCGCTGTGGCGAAGACAGAGGTACGATGTCGCACATATTCTGTTTTTGCCCTAAATTGATTGATTTCTGGACGACGGTGCGTAATATATCGCAACGGTTCACTGATTTCTCGATTCCAAACGACCCAGCGTTTTTTTTACTTCACATGTCGACTCTAGCCCCCCGGGTATATAAAAAATCTTTATTGAGACATCTGATTAATGCTGCTAAAGCATGCATCCCCATGATGTGGAAAATCCAGAATCCACCGTCAGCGGCGATGTGGTTACAAAAGGTGGAAAACATAAATAAAATGGAGGATCTAATAATGACTGCACAGTATAGACATGGGATTTATAAAGCGACATGGGATAGCTGGAATGTGTTTGTACATTCAGATGAGGGGAAAGACCTCTTCGAGACCTAAAATACTTAGTATATGGACGGGGGCTAGGAGAACTATTAGACTCCGGAACAGATGGGTGTATTCGACTCAACACCGTCCTTCTGTATTTTCTTCATTTTTTTTTTTTTTTTTTAGATTCCCCCCCCCCCCCCTCCCCCCCATCTCCCCTTTTTTTTTTTTTTTTTTGTTAGGAGAATAATAGGAGATAATAGGCACTCCAAGATATATATGGTTCATTATGTAATGTACTGACATCTCTGTGTTTATATGATTAGGAGGCTGTGTCCTCCACTGGTATGAGCTATTTATGTATTTTGATGGGCTGAGTCCAGATCCCTTTTTTCTTTTGATTTTTGACTTTATTTGGAAAAACTAATAAAAAAAGCTATATTTGAAAAAAAATAAGAAAATGTTTTTTCTATTAGTGTATTCTATTAGTATTAGTGATGGTACCTTGTATGGGACCAGATTCTACCTCTCATTTAAAGGATAAGTTCACCTTTTTCGGGCAGAATTTCACTTTTCATAATAAATAGAAGCGTTTTCCAATGCCATTTCTGGCCCAGCCGTCCTAATGTGCTTTTCTCTCACTTATCTTATTCACAGAAGATTTAAAATCTTGTCAGTTTTTTTGTATTTTTTTAAAAGGATTTTCAGATTCCATCACTTCCTCAGCTTTCACTTCCTGTAGGTCATCTCCCAGAAGTCTCTACTTGTTGCATCACAGAAGAGGGTGTGATAGGGTGTGTTCACCACTCTGGACCACACCGTCATCATTATAATATTACCTTCCACCCACTTCCTATACAATCTGATTGTATGATCTCCTTTATCAAAGGCCTGTCTGATTTTGACACAAGTTGAATGGATTGGTCAGGTGTGTCCTCCAATTCCATAGTTCTAGTAAATCTGAAGGAAATTGTACACAGATTGTTCAATAAGATTACATAGTGTATGACCATCTTTATATATAAGTGCAAAGGGGGGAGTGGATGGAGACACTCCAGTTGTCATGCCCCTTTCACATAGCAAAAACTCACATTCCTGCATGCGTTTGTTTTGGAGTTTTTTCATTCGTCACGCATAGGGCTGCCAAGTCACTTGAATGAGCTGCCCTTCATGCAACAATCACCCCAGGGAAGCTCCAGAACTTATTTTGGAACGGAGCATTGTGCGTTACGCAGTTTTTGGTTCGTTTGCCGCACTTGAGGTGTTTTTTATCATGCAAATTTTGACAAGTTTCTAAAAACACATGGCAAAGTGTACATTTTCTGTGTAGTTTGCCATGTGTTTGCAAACGCACAGATGTAAATGGAGCTTCATTGTTTTTGTGTAAATGCACTGATTTCACTTTCAGGTCCCATTCACACCTAGTGTAGTGGTAGCGCATTTTTTTGGGCTCATTTTTCCAGTGACACACATAGGGCAGCTTATTGACATTTTTTTACTGCGTTTGTCACCTGTTGTTGTCCCAGGGAGTTTAGCATGCAGCCTGAGCCCGTCTGAAGTGACCCTGGGGAAGCCAGGCAAACACACATGTAGAGAAATTCTGGGGGTGCTGTTAAAACTTGAGCTGGCTATACATGGGTCGAATTCCGGACAAATTTTCTTTTGAAAATCAGAAATTGTGTGCGTTTTGTGATGCGATAGTACCACCATTGACTTCGAAATTTAACCAGCCAAGCCTTCAAGTTCACCTCGTGTTGCTACAAAAAATAATTTTCGTGGCCCCCGGGAATCTTTTTGTTCTCCAAATCAAAAAAGCTTTTATATTTCTGCAACTGAGGTACATTTTAATGGTCTATTGGTACAAAAAAGGTGAACTTGGCCTTTAAGCCACAGTCCCCGAAGTCAGAGGTCTTCTATCCCCTGTGCTTAACTTTCTGCATGAAGATGCGGCCCTGCTTTTGCAAGTGAGTGGCTGTTTATTCCTCCTATGCCCTTCTTGCCTAGGTGAGGTAGGCAGAAGCACAGGCTGTGCTCCCCAGTAACGGGCATCGCCAAGTAATGACTAGTGCTCTATGTAAGTCTTCTTTATTTTCTTGTATATAGTGGTGTGGGAAAAAAACAGCTGTTTAGAATGTTGATTATTCCGGGTTAGAAGTGCTGCTGTTATACGCAAAACGCTGGAAAAGGCTATTGGCATCCTAAAATGCTAATCACTTTGATCTGTGAATGGTGCTCATTTTGAGAGTGATAAATCAGGACAGAAAGAAGTGATTTAACAGGAAAAAGGGATTTTTATAACAGCTTACCTGTAAAATCCTTTTCTTGGAGTACATCACGGGACACAGAGCGACTTAGTCATTACTAATGGGTTATATAGTTTACCTTCAGGTGCTGGCACTGGCAACTTCCAAACCGGAAGTACCCTCCCCTATATAAGCCCCTCCCATCCGGGAGCACCTCAGTTTTGTAGCAAAGCAATAAGTGTCCCCAAAAGAGGGGTGGGAGCTCTGTGTCCCGTGATGTACTCCAAGAAAAGGATTTTACAGGTAAGCTGTTATAAAAATCCCTTTTTCTTTTTGGTACATCACGGGACACAGAGCCACTTAGTCATTACTAATGGGACGTCCCAAAGCAATGCCAAATGAGGGGAGGGATACACTATACATAAGCTGGGCGCCATCAGGCATGAGGCTCTTTTGCGGCCTGCAACACACTGCGCCCAAAGGCGACATCCTCCTGACTTCTAACGTCTACCTGGTAGAATCTAGTAAACGTGTGTACTAAGGACCATGTTATGGCCTTACAGACTTGAGCCAGGGAGGCTTGGTGATGCACTGCCCATGAAGTTCCAACTGCTCTTGTGGAGTGCGCCCTAACTTTGAACGGAGGCGGTCTCCTTTTCAAGCCATAGGCTTGTATTATGACCTGTCGAATCCACTTGGCTAAAGTAGATTTTTGATGCTGCCTGACCCTTTCTGGGGCCTTCCGGCAGAACAAACAAAGTATCCGTTCTGCGAATCTGAGCAGTGGCTTTTAGATAAGCTTTAACTGCTCTTACTACATCCAAAGAATGCAATAACTTTTCCTCTACCGAGCTAGGTTTGGGGAAAAAGGAAGGAAGAACCACATCTTGGTTCAAATGGAACCTCCATACCACCTTAAGAAGAAAGGCTGGATGAGGACGTAATACTACTCTGTCCTTATGGACAACCAGATATGGCTCCTTACAGGACAAGGCGGCTAATTCCGATACTCTCTTAGCCGAACAAATGGCTACTAAGAAAATCAATTTCCTGGTGAGAAGAACCAAGGAAATGTGCCGCAATGGTTCAAATGGTTGTTTCTGTAGAACCGACAGAACCAGGTTTAAGTCCCATGGACATATGGGAATACTAACCGGAGGGCTAATACGCATCACTCCTTGTATGAAAGCTTTGACTAATGAATGCAAAGCCAAGGGCCTTTGTAAAAATATTGACAAGGCCGTCTGACCCTTGATAGTACTCAAGGCAAGCTTCCTATGTACAGCCCACTGTAGGAAGTCCAGAATCCTACCTATTACGTACTTACGTGGATGCCATTTCTTGGCCTCACACCACGTGATGTACGCCTTCTAGATCCTATAATAGATCTGCCTGGATACCGGCTTCCTGGCATTGATCATGGTAGATACCACAGGATTAGAGAGCCCTCTCTTTTTTAGAATGTGGGCTTCAATAGCCAGGCCGTCAAACCTAGGGCTGGTAAGGAAGGGTAGTATATCGGTCCTTGCGAAAGCAGGTCCGGACGATGTGGGAGGGTCCCAGGACTTCCCACTGACATTTTTACAATCTCCGCGTACCATACCCTTCGGGGCCACGCTGGAGCCACCAGAATCACTGGTTTCTTTTCTACCCTGATTCTGCGGATTAATCGCGGTGGGAATGCATATATCAGCTTGAACTGATCCCAAGGGAACACTAGGGCATCCGAACCGCAAGCTAGGGGATCCCTTGTGCGAGACACAAATCTGTCCACCTTTGCGTTGAATCTGGATGCTAGCAGATCTACATCCGGTGTTCCCCACCGCTGGCATATTGCCTGGAAAACCTTGGGGTGAAGAGACCATTCCCCCGGGCATAATTGCTGGCGACTTAAAAAGTCCGCTCTCCAATTTTCCACTCCTGGGATGAAAACCGCGGATATGGCTGGGACATACCTTTCTGCCCATTCCAGGATGCAATTCGCTTCCCTCTGGGCTGCACGTCTCCTGGTGCCACCCTGGTGATTGATATATGCCACTGCTGTGGCATTGTCTGATTGAATTCTGACAGGGGACCCTTGGAGTTTGGATGTCCATGCTACTAGGGCATACCGGGCTGCTCGTATCTCTAAGAGATTGATGGGCAGGGCCTTCTCTGCTTCTGACCACTTGCCCTGGAGAGACCATTGCTCCAGTACTGCCCCCCCCAGCCTATGAGGCTGGCATCTGTAGTGACCACCTTCCAAGAAACCGGACTGAAGGGTTTCCCTTTTTCCAGATTCTGGGGCACCAACCACCAATGGAGGCTCTTGCGAACGGAAGGGGACAGGGACATTGGTAAGTCTTAAGCCTGAACTTTTTTGTTCCAGGCTGACAGTATGGCCCTCTGCAAGTTCCTTGAATGGAATTGACCGTAGGGTACTGCTTCGAATGAAGCCACCATTTTTCCCAGCAGCCTCATACACAGGCGTATGGATGGTTTTCTTTTTTGTACCCACTAAGTGGGTCAAATCTTTCAAAGACGACACCTTCTCTGGAGGTAAGAAAATCTTTCTCTGATTTGAATCCAGTCTTAGCCCCCAAGTATTCCAGACTTTTGACTGGTTTTAGGGCTGACTTGTCTCGGTTGATAATGCAACCGTGAGATTCCAGATACTTGATTGTCTTGTGAACGACCACTTCTAGTTTTTTTCACTGAGTGGTCTATCAGCAACAAGTCGTCTAGATATGCCATTATCGTTACACCTTGTGTTCCTAGTTTGGCCAATCGTAGGGCCAGAATTTTTGTGAACACTCGTGGTGCTGTGGCCAGACCGAAAGGTAAGGCTCTGAACTGAAAATGGCGCCCTTCTACTGCAAAGCGTAGAAATTTCTGGTGGGCCGGACAGATGGGAATATGCAAATAAGTATCCCTTATGTCGATCGAGGCTAACCATTCCTGCCCTTGTAGGGCGGTGTCCACCGATCGGATCAACTCCATCCGAAAAAGTCCTGATATGTAGGAACTTGTTTAGCCCTTTTATATTTAATATGGGCCTCACGTCCCCATTTGGTTTGGGGACTGTGACAAGGTTCGAGTAAAACCCGAACCCGCTTTCTTCCAAGGGAACCCTCATGATTACCCTTGGAGCAATAGTTGTTCTAGTGCCAGAAGGAGGGATCCTCTCTTCTGGGGATCGCTTGGCACGTTTGACCTCATAAAATGGGCAGGAGGAATGTCTTTTAACTCCAGCCTGTATCCCAGACTTACTGCGGAGATCACCCATCTGTCTCTGATGGTGTTCCGCCAGGTCTCTGTGAACAACTGAAGTCTTCCCCTCACCCGATTGAGTGGGGGCAACCCTTCATGACTTGGGGGAGGTTTTGTACCTCTCTTGACCCAGGGTTTCTTGTTACCCTGTGATTGTCCCTGATTTCTGCCCCCTGGATTTGACCGCGGAGGCCGTCGGAACTGTTTCACAGCCGATGTGCCAGGGACTGGAGAAGTAGGCCTCTTTAAAAGAAGGACTTCTACCCTTGTTCTTAACCGGCAAGAGTGTACCTTTACCGGCAGAAGTTTTCTGGATATATTTGTCCAGATCTTCTCCAGATAAGCGTTCTCCATGAAATGGGAAGCTAATCAGCAATTTCTTACAGGGAGCTTCAGCAGACCAGTTTTTGAGCCATAGAAGTCTACGCATATGTCTACAGACAGCGTAAAGTGGGAGGCCTGTTGGATTGTATCCTTTATGGCGTCCACCGCAACACAAGGCTCTAGGTAGGTCAGCTAGGGCAAGATTCTGCTGATCTGGTAAGTCCTTTAAGACTTGTTTCAACTGATCTTTCATTGCTTGGCAGACTTCAATCGCTGCTACTGCAGGTTGTGTCACCAAGCTTGCTGTAGAGAAAGCAGATTTTAGTAATTTTTACCAATTTTTTATCTATTGGGTCTTTGAACATTGGAACATTATCTACTGGACCTGTCAGTGATTTATTTACACAAGAGATGGCTGTGTCCACTGTAGGGACCCTCCATTTTTTTATGAACTTATCCTCCATGGGATAGATCACTGGAAATCTCTTGGGGGTAGTAAATATTTTGTCAGGATGCTCCCAATCCTGGTAAATAAGCCCTTCCAATAAAGGGTGGATTGGGAAGGAACAGACAGTCTGGGGAGCTTTCAGCGACCCCAGGCGAGGAAACAGTAGTGGTTGATGGTTCCGCCAGAGGCATTTAAAATGCTGCTCGGACCATGTTAGTCAGAGACTGAACCCATAATCTTTCAGCCTGAGATGCTGAGAAAGGTTCTTCCACTGTTGATACCTCTATAACTGAATCAACCTCACCTGATCCCCTTCAGGTAGGTCGATCTCTGGGACTGTTCCTCCACTAACAGGCACTCTGCAGGAGGAGACGGAGATCGGACGCGCTTTTCCTGTGACAGGGAAGCAGCGATCAATGCTGTTAATCTCTCTTCCAATCCTCCCAGAGTTGAGGATAAAACCTCCTCTGTTATATATACAGGAGCAGGTGGACTGGGGACAGCCGCAGTACCAGGTACTCCTGCGGGGTTTCCTACGGCTACTGACCTCTGAGATTTCAGGGGAGATTGGCGCAGTAAAGCATGCCCAAAATCCTCAGAGCCCGATGGAGACCCCTTTCGCTTCTTGGAAGATTTATTTCCAGAGCGTCTGGACGACATATCTATAAGCACAAAGCTGAGGTATTCCCGTCGTCATACACCAATTTTGCTGGTAATAGTCTAACACAGTTGCTGCTATATACCAGCTGGTGTCCACTAAAGTGTCTTTCTATGGGGATGCCTGCATCAACCGCCTCTGTGTGCCACCGTTTTGTTGCTAGCTCTGCTTGCATCCAGCTGACACTTGTACTGTGTCTTTTACACATGCTGGGACGCCTGCACATGCGCAGAAGCGCTGCGGCGCGCATCGAGCGTCATCCACCCGCCCCGCCCCTTTTTTTTCATAGGAGGCGCGTGCACCCGTGCGCCATTGGCGCCCTTTTCAAAACCAAGCAGGGACTAGGAGCCAGGGCCCTTTTTGCCGGAGGGCCTGTGCGGTGGATGAGCGCAGCAACAGGGCAGAGGAAGTGGATTCCCACAGAGAACTTACCAACTGCCTGGATCTTTTGACTTGAGAAAACCAAAGATCCACATGACAAGAAAAAATGGACCACAGCGGCCTCTAGTGGTTTAACACAGGTACCGCGGTAATCTTTTTTTTTTTTTTTTTCTTGACTACTATTAAAATTTTACATTTTCCAGTAGTTACAGGCATACACAGATATTAGCGGGAATACCGTTAGGTAACAGACAGAAAGACAAATTAGGCTTGGGGGTCCCCCAATAGAACCAAGTTCCTGGGGGCCCCCACTTACCTGTTCCCCGCCGCAGGACTCTGTTTGGTCCACAGAAGCCCAAACTTCACCTATCACGGCAGGCATTGTAATTAAACCTTCAGGGACCGGGTTCCCAAGGATTCCACTCCCCTGGACCTGTATAGCACCCTGCACAGAAAACATCTTGGTCGTGGGTATGACCAGAGCTCTGGATCCCAGGGTCCAGCCCTCCTAAGAGAGGCATTACAGGCAAAACCTTGCTCTTCTGCTGCAAGGCCCGGGTACCGACCGTTTAGCTATGAAGCTTTTTTGGTGGGATCCGGAACAGCTTACTAAGGCCCGTAAAAGAACCTGTACGCAAGCCCAGTGAAAACACATGTTACTCTTTGGCCAACACCTTAGACACTGGCAAAAAACTGAGGTGCTCCCGGATGGGAGGGGCTTATATAGGGGAGGGTACTTCCGGTTTGGAAGTTGCCAGTGCCAGCACCTGAAGGTAAACTATATAACCCATTAGTAATGACTAAGTCGCTCTGTGTCCCGTGATGTACGAAAAAGAAAAAATATTTCTGCTTATGTAACCGTTCGCTAAGCTTTGTCACACTATAGGAGCAGTTTTTGCATAGCATGCAAAATGTTACTTGGAAACATTCAAATCAAGGCAAACATAGTGACTGTGCACAGATACAAATATAATCTATAAATAATGCTCTTCATCTGCCTTTTTCCAAAGAGGAGCTTATTGGGTGAAATTTAAAGGAACAGTTACAACTGAATGATTTTATATCTTTTTTAGGGGTGTGGTTCTCAGAAATAACCACGAGTCAGTATTCTGTACTGTAAATCTTCCAGCTGCAAAAAATTGACAGTCATTGGTGGGAAATTTCTGATGTAAACCCCTCCAATTGCTTTGTACCAGCACTACAAGTCCACCACTGATTGGGGACTACTGGGCATTCTTAGCACAGTGCTGCTTGGGCTCAGAAGCTCATTTTATTTCAATAAATGTTTGGGCTTCTCCTGGTTACTACATTAAAAGCAGTAGACTTCTACACTGAAGAAAGCCAAGTGGTGCTTGACACTGCTTAAAAGCACAGTTATGACCGATGATTGGCTGGGATTCTAAGCAGAGAAGGGCCCTGGCCACCTCTTTTGTAAAGTAAAAAAAACTCTTTATTTGCAGCATCTTATTTACTGTCCTATAGGCTACAGTTAAACTTAAGGCAAGCTTTTTTGTTCATTTTGGATAGTCATCTGTGTCCCATTGGCAAGATTTCCTTTCACTTCTGGTTCCATAACCAAAATAGGGAGTACTTGTAAGTGGAAATCCCTTGTCACCAGAACTAGCATGCCATTAGAAGATTTCCAGTTTTTATTACCGTTTTGGGAACAGCCCAAAATGTGGGATTTTTTTTTACATTCACTTTTGATAATTGTAAACATGACAAATAGGGGAAATCTTCCTAATGAGCACAGATAGCATTAAAAATTGACAGGTATTCTAATCCCTCCCCACTCTATCCAAAGTTAAATCCAATGTTTTGCGTTAAGGCATATTTTAACATAAGGAAATACATTTTGAAAAGGCAAGTGACATAATTCAACATTTACAAAGGGACAAACCTTTTCCTTTCACAACAGTGAATTTATAAATGGTACATATAAAAGAGAACCACGTGCCTTAAGGCCTTCATAACCTGGGAACTAAAGCTTTTCCCACTTCTCCATCTGCCTGTGTGTGCCAAAATCGGAGGCTCCAGCTGAATCATTCTAAAGGTAAAAATATAAACTAGCGTGACTCCTTTCATTGACTCATTAATGATATTAAAGTGAAACTCCATAGTTCAAGTAAAGAATCAAGACCCAGGATGATGGAAAGCAGAAAAATATTATATTGTACTGTCTAGACTTGTTTCATATTGTATTTTTCTGAATTGCTCCTAATGTAAATGGAATTTAGCTGACATGTATTTTATCTTATGTTCATAGCAGCTCGGTAGGATTTTACATTCTGGCAAGGATTTGTAGTGAGGCACCTGAGATTTTGCTTTTGTGAGGTTTAGACACAACATTAATTTGCAATGCAAACCTAAGCTGTTTACAATTGCTGATTTTATAATACCCATGTCGAAATAATACAGAGCCTGCAGGCATATTATAGATAATTGTTAAATGTTTCTTCGTGACATGCTGTCTTTCACCTTTTTGTATTTGCATCAAAAGCACCCACCTTGGGCACCATGCTTTGTGGGGAGCAGTCCTGCAGGCTGCATGGGGAGGATTTGGATTTCAGCCACCTAAACTGTATCAGGAGCTGATGAACTGAGGCCTGATTCACACTTATGGAGGTTGCAGTTTGCATATTGTAGGTGCATTTTGCGTCTTTTCAATATGCGCTTTTGTTTCATTGAAGTATATGGAACCAAAAACCAGAAAAAAAATCCCTGGCCCTTTCCATAAAATGCATAGATGTGAACTACATCCATAGGAGACCATGTTAAATGGACTGTAGTGTGTTTCGGCAAAACTGAAAATGCACTAAAAAATACATAGTTGTGAACCAGGCCTAAGTATAGAGAACAGCTGTTTGGAACTCCAGTGATTACACAGTTTGGCTGATAAATCTCTAAGCCCCTTTCATACTGGTGCAACTTGTTATGCATTTTGACAGATCCAAATCACATGACATGGCAATTGAACTGTTCATATCTGTGCGACTCTGACTTTGTGTTGCTGCATGGATTTGAAAAAAAGTTCCTGCACTATTTTTTGCAATTTTTAGGTGCGACTTGCATAAAAATCTGTGCATAAAGTTGCACAGATGTCAGCCAAGTCGCACCCAAAGTTGCACTGACCTGCGGCTTTGAAATTTTAAGTGAAGCCGCACAATTTTAAAGCCCCATTCAGTGTGAACGGGGGCTACTTTTTGGGCTCCAGAACCATCCACCCCAAAAAACCATGATCTGTACTGATTACTAGTCTGTTTGTCAGATCATTTTTACCTAGCTTGCTTATATTGACAAAACCAAAACATAAATTTTGCTTAAAGCAGTCAGGGGTATGAAATTTGCGAGGTTACTTTTTTGTCCCTTTTTGGATATTTTTCCTTACTTTCATGAGTTATCATGCAACAAGACAGGGACACAGCTTGCAATAAGTCTGAAAGAGGTCTAGCCCAGCAAAACCAAGTTGAAGCGGATGAATATTAAAAGGCAGCCTTTAGTTCAGTTATGTAATAATTATCATGTTTGTATTTCAGCTATAGATTTTACTTTTGGCTGGAGTTGTGCTTTAGTGTCTTTACATTTTCTTTTGTTTGTTCTGAATAAACTTGAAAAGCTTTGATACCCCCTAGTGTCCAAAGAAACAACTACTTGCCAACAATACTCACTTTATAGCTGAAAAGGTATTTGTGAAAGTGATATAGCTACCATAGCTGTGCAGAGATCATAAGTGCCTTATAATATTGTATGCCAGTTTATTTTCTGGACCCAAATGTTATCAGTTAATGGAACACTGCATAAAGATAAAAATCTTTTCTTTATCGTACACCACGGGACACAGAGCTAGTCATTACATAATGGGTTAAGGGTCACCAGCGGTGATTGGACACTGGCACAACCAATGGAAGACAGTTCCCCTCCATATAACCCCTCCCATCAGGGAAGTACCTCCGTTTTTTCGCCAGTGTCGAAAGGTGTTGGACGCGTTAGGAGGTGCTAAAGGAAAGCTCTACCAAAGAGACCCTCTGGGGGTAAAAGAGCTATGCTTTCGGATCCATCCAAGACGCCTACAAATGAGCTGAATCTGGATGGGATCCGGGCCTCATCCATGAGGCGTCGCCTGTAATGTCTCTCTTCGGAGGACTGGGCTCTAAGATCCAGCACTTTCGCTATTTCGCTATAAAGTCCTGGTAAGAGTCTTGTACAAGGCCCAGGGGAGAGGTATCCTTTAAATAGGAACCCATATCCCTGAAGGTTGGCACACATAGCCCACCGTGAAGGGTGAAGTTTGGTATCTGTCTGAAATCTTTCAGCAGAAAAACCTGCGGCGTGGATAAGGTGAGATTAGAAGGTCCATAACTAGGTTGGGACCTTTTTCAAAAAGTGGATGTCTTCTTTTTTTCCACCACTGGGGGGAGTAAAGAGCTGAATATACTCACCTCACTCTGTTCAGTGTCGGCTTCGGCGAAGTACACTGCTCGTCACCTCCGCTGCTGAGCTTGCTGGGGCACCCCGATCCTCCTTTCGGTGGCCGACCAGACACCTGCAGATGCAGGTAAGTGGGAACAAGGGCTGATGAGAGTCCTCTCTCACTATGGCCACCGCCATAGCGCTAAGGGCCGCGCGCGCGCGGGAGCGCGCTTTATCGGAGGGGGGGGGGCGAAGGCGTGCGCGGGCACGTGGCGCGCGCAGGCACAGAAACGGCGCCAAATTTAAAAGACTGTCAGTGTGAGAAGCACTGCAGCAGCAAGCAAGCTCGTTAGTTCTCTTATTCCTGGCAGAGAAACACAGCAGCTATACAGGGACGTAAGACTCCATGTGGTTGGATTGGGTACTTCCTAGAAGACATCCATGTTATGCATAGTTATGTGTTAAAAGTTGCATACTTAATGTATTTGCTAAACTAAACACGGTAGTATATGCATTTAGGTACCTTGTATTTTGTCTAAACAGTAAGCCTTCCAGGGGAAGTAATACGGACAAAAAGAGATAAGAAAGCACCACCGCCTGAGAGGAGGCTCTAACTGTGCTGACTCGGTACCTTTCTCTCCTGTGTTGCTAAATGCACCTGTTCAGGATGAGCCATTACCTCTGTCAGGTATGGCGGCTTCCCCAGTGAAGCCTGGGCCTGTATATGTCACTAAGGACACTTTATCAGCTGCCCTAAATAATCTGGAGGAAAAAATTGCTACCTTAATCGCTAAGTCCTCTAAAAAGGGACAATAAGCGAAGCAGGTCTCTTCCAGTATTGGACCTCCCTTCAGAAGTACCTGAGGGAGGAGGATGAGGAGGAGGAGGCTACATCAGCAGAGGATGAGGAGCCAGATTTTAAGGTCACAGGTACAATGCTATAGGTGCATTTAAGTTAACCTCTGCGGAGGTAACGGAATTACCTGTCTCCTCCCTAGGGTCATTAAGATCCCTGCAAGGTGCATGCTCCTTCCCGGTTCATCCGTTACTAGAGGATCTAATATACGCAAACTGGCAACATCCAGATAAGCGTTTCTCACCTCCAAAAAGGTTTAACATTCTTTATCCTATGGGGGAATTTTTTTTTTTTAAAGAAATGGAGCCTGCCTGCGGTAGTTGCGGCTATTTCTTGTGTAAATAAAAACCTGACATGTCCGGTGGATAATGTACAAGGGTTTAAAAGATCCTTCTGAGAGGAAGTTGAAATCCTCCTTCCTTTTGGCCGGCTCAATTACCCAACCTGCAGTAGCAGCAGTCGGTATGTGTCAGGTCATCAGCCAACAGGTAAAGCAGGGGCTGAAGGAACTGCCTTCAGAGCAGGCTAGAAATTGGGAAAATTTGCCTAAAGCCTTATGCTTCACAGTGGATGCCATGAGAGATTCTATCATACAGGCATCACGCCTTACACTCCAGCTGGTACAGATGCGCAGAGTACTTTGGCTTAAGCATTGGTCAGCGGAGACCCCATGCAAAAAGCTGTTGGCAAGTTCCCGTTCCATGGCGAACGCCTATTTGGGGAAGATTTAGAAAAATATATACAGAAGATATCAAGTGGTAAAACGACTTTTACCTGAGAGAAAGAAAAACAAGAGATCTTGTTTTAAACGCTCTCTCTCCCCAGCTCCCGGGAAATCTGACTCCAACCAGTGGCGGCGGCCTGTTTTAGCCGCCCACAAAAGCCAAGGGGCAAGCTCAGAAGAACAAGAAGCCGTGGGGTGCAAGAGCTAATAAGCAAGCCCCCAAAACCTCTCAGTGAAGGGGCGCCCCCGCTCGGCCGAGTGGGAGGAAGGCTTTGTCAGTTCTGAGCAACTTGGTGGTCAGAAATCCAGGACAATTGGGTAGTATCCACAATATCCTCAGGGTACAAACTGGAATTTCGAGAGATCCCATCTTCTCAATTCCGAGGTTCAAGACTCTCCAAGGATCCACAAAAAAGAGAATCCTTTTTCAAAGGTTTGAATCACTTAATGGCTCAAGGGGTAGTTACAGACGTACCCCAAAAAGAGCGAGGTTCAGGTTTTTACTCAAACCTCTTTGTGATTCCAAAGCCAAATGGAGATGTCAGACCCATCCTGGATCTAAAATCCCTAAATCGGTTCCTGAACGATCGCCATTTTCGAATGGAAACGATCCGATCCGTGGCCGCCACTTTAAAGGGCGGAAAATTCATGGCGCCCATAGATATCAAGGACGCACATTTACACATACCCATCCTCCCCGCTCACCAAAGATTCCTAAGGTTTGCGGTAGAAGATCGCCACTTTCAATTTGTGGCTCTGCCGTTTGGTGTAGCCACCGCGCCCATAGTATTCACAAAGGTGCTAGCTCCTCTGTTAGCAAACCTAAGAACACGGGGCATTGCGGTAACAGCCTATCTGGACGATCTACTAGTAATAGATCAGTCAAAGGACGGATTGGGTCACGCTGTACACACTACAGTAGGATACCTGGAGCATTTAGGATGGATTATAAATTTACAAAAATCCTCTCTCCAGGCCCAAAGAAGGATAGGGTACCTGGGCATGATCATAGATACAGCCCAAAACGGGGTATACCTGCCAGAACCGAAGATACAGTCTCTGAAAGACCTGATCCACAAGGTCAAAGCAAACAAGAGGCCGTCTATTCGCCTTTGCATGAGACTATTGGGAAAGATGGTAGCCTCCTTCGAGGCGGTCCCTTACGCCCAGTTTCATTCGAGACTACTTCAAGGCAATATTTTAGCTTCCTGGAACAGGAAGAGCCAAGCTCTGGATATACCCATGCGCCTGTCCTCACAAGTACGCCACAGCTTCGATTGGTGGCTAGAAGCCAGGAATTTATGGAAGGGAAAGTCCTTCCTCCCAGTGGCCTGGAAGGTGGTATCTAGGGATGCCAGCCTATCGGACTGGGGTGCAGTATTCAAGGAGGCTTCTACCCAGGGAACCTGGGCCAAGACTCAGGGGATCCTGCCCATCAATGTGCTAGAGATCCTGGCGGTATATCTAGCCCTCAAAACCTGGACATACAGGTTACAGGGCTACCCAGTTCGGGTTCAATCCGACAATGCTACTGCAGTAGCTTACATCAATCACCAAGGAGGCACCCGCAGTCGGGCAGCCCAAAGAGAGGTGAACCGGATCCTGGCATGGGCAGAAGAGCATGTACCTTGCCTTTCTGCAATCTTCATTCCAGGGATGGAAAATTGGCAGACTACCTGAGTCGTCAGCAGCTGCTACCAGGGAGTGGTCTCTTCACCCCGAGATCTTTCAGGCCATATGTCTGAGATGGGGAAACCCAGATGTAGACCTGCTAGCTGCCAGGTTCAACAAGAAATTGGACAACTTTGTGTCCAGAACGAGAGATCCTCTAGCCTACGGGACAGACGCTCTAATAATACAGACGCTCTAATAACTCCATGGAATCAGTTCTCACTGATCTAGGCATTCCCTCCGATCCCTCTTCTACAAAGACGGCTTCGCAGGATCAAGGAGGAGGGAATACCGGTAATCCTAGTGGCCCCAAACTGGCCCAGGAGGCCTTGGTACGCCGAGATTGTAAAAACGGCGATAGGAAGGCCCTGGAAGTTTCCACTCCGACATGACCTGCTGTCACAGGGTCCAGTATTCCACCCTTCCTTACAAAGGCTAAAGTTGACGGCCTGGCTGCTGAGACCCACATTTTTAAAAAGAGAGGGGTCTCTGGTCCGGCTCTTTCTACGCTCATTAATGCTAGAAAGCCAGCCTCCAGACTCATCTATCAGAGAGTCTGGAGAGCATACGTTTCCTGGTGTGAATCCAGATGTTGGAATCCTCAGAAGTATGAAATAAGTAGGATTCTTGCTTTTTGCCAGTTAGGTGTGGATATGAATTTAGCCCTTAGCACCATCAAAGGGCAAATATCGGCTCTATCAGTCTTCTTTCAGAGACCATTGGCATCTCACTCCCTAGTTCGGACATTCATTAAGGGGGTACTGAGGATAAATCCTCCAGTTAGGACTCCCTTGTGTCCATGGGATTTGAATTTGGTATTGTCAGTGTTGCAAAAGCAACCTTTGGAACCTATTCGCCATATTCCTTTAATTATATTAAGTAGGAAGTTGGCCTTTCTGATTGCTATAGCTTCTGCTAGGAGAGTATCAGAGCTAGCAGCTCTTTCTTGTAAAGAGCCTTATCTAATTTGTCACAAGGACAAAATCGTACTACGACCCCATCCGGCTTTTCTACCTAAGGTGGTGTCGGCTTTTCACTTGAATCAAGACATTGTTCTGCCTTCCTTTTTTCCAAACCCGCGGACGGCGGGGGAAAAATTATTACACTCTCTAGATCCAGTGAGAGCGGTAAAGGTGTATCTGCAAGCAACCGCTCAGATACGTAAAACAGATGTTTTGTTTATTTTACCAGATGGGCCCAAGAAGGGCCAAGCGGTATCAAAATCCACCATTTCCAAGTGGAGTAGACAAGTAATTATTCAAGCTTATGGTTTAAAGAACAGGACTCCTCCTTTTCCTGTTAAGGCGCACTCTACCAGGGCGATAGGTGCTTCATGGGCAGTGCACCACCAGGCTTCGATGGCTCAGATCTGTAAAGCTGCAACTTGGTCTTCAGTCCATACATTTTCCAAATTCTATCAAATAGATGTGAAAGGACATGAGGATTCCGCCTTTGGGCGAAGTGTGCTGCAGGCAGCAGTATAGGGCTTCTGGTCCGCAAGCGGCCTGTTTTGATCTGTGTCTCCCCCCCTTCATATGAGCATTGCTCTGGGACGTCCCATTATGTAATGACTAGCTCTGTGTCCCGTGGTGTACGATAAAGAAAATAGGATTTTTATAACAGCTTACCTGTAAAATCCTTTTCTTGGAGTACACCACGGGACACAGAGGTCCCCCCCTTCTTATGGGAACCTTACTGCTTTGCTACAAAACTGAGGTACTTCCCTGATGGGAGGGGTTATATGGAGGGGAACTGTCTTCCATTGGTTGTGCCAGTGTCCAATCACCGCTGGTGACCCTTAACCCATTATGTAATGACTAGCTCTGTGTCCCGTGGTGTACTCCAAGAAAAGGATTTTACAGGTAAGCTGTTATAAAAATCCTATTTCTGTGCCCTGTTGTTTTTATGTAGGTTCTGCAGCAAGGATATTTACCTCCACACAAGTAAATAACAGGCAAGCAGAGACTGTCTTGGTTGCTGATACCTGTGCATTAAAGGTGTCTCCAGTTCCCTGTAAGTATGCAACAGCATATCAAATCTCACTGTGTCATGTAAATTTCTTTAAAACTTTTTACGGTTATCTTGGCCTTTCGGAGAGTTAGAAAACCGTGTACCATAAAAAATTATTTGTGAAGAAATACAAAGAAGGCACTATAATTTAATAACTGTCCAGATCTGGGAAATTTTTGAGGATTAATGGACTTTGTTTTTGCACAAAATAGATGGACACGGTTTTATAAATGAAAAATCACTTTAATTTGAATCACAAATGCTATTTATAGATTGGTTTAGAGATGAAGAATTATTTTTGGTACACTGTCTTTTGGATAATGTTTATTCACTTTCACTCATTGTATACTCATGTATCTTATAATAAGATAATCTTATAATTGAAATATCCCCACACATACTGTATATGATAACATTTCTTAACTTTGTTTAACCTATTGAGCTAACAGAGCAAACATTCTTGCTAATTTTCAATATGGTTTTATTTTAAACAGCCAAACATGAAGTTGTTGATTTTACATCAGAGAAACCACTCTTCAACTTGGCAGCTGTTGTTGCCGAAACAATTGGTCTTGAGGAATCTGTAAGTGAATAACTGAATAATTATCTTATTTCTGAAGCCACAATGTCATCTACTGGCATTGCTTAAGACTGTCTCCTGTACAGGCATACTGGAAATATATTAGGTGGAACCTGCTGTTCTTTATTCAGCATACTTATGCTGGAAACCCCCCTTCTGATTTGAATAATTTCTCTTTTAAAGCTGAGCACTGGACGCATCAACAAAGGTATGAATGTATAGGTTATGCTCCGTCTTTTCTTTTGGGTGTTCTCATCTGAGATCTCTCTTACTCTTTTTTTTATATATGCTCCAGTAAAACCTAAACAATGTGTGTGAGATTTCTTTAAAAAATTTCTAATTTACTAATAATGTGCCTACAAAATGACACCTAAACAGCCAGCCCTCCAGCCACCAAGTCTCCTAGCCACTTCATCCAACTGGTCTGGGGAATACTTTATTTTGTTACAGCACCAAGAGGAATACATCCCTCAAGTCAGGGAAGGATGGGAAATGAACTGACCTTTGCAACTCCTCCTATTTTTATTTTTTTTATTTTTTTGTGACTGCCAATGTTGAAACGATGCAGGGTAGTGAGAAGCAATGCTCTGCAGTTCAGTGTCACTGCTCTTTCCATCACTCTCTGAACTTCTCATAAATTGGGCTTTAGCCTCTGGTGGAGCTTCAGCACAAAAAGATGCAGATTAGCAGCATAATGCAACCATGGATCACAATGGGAATAAGTGCTGCATAAACTTGGTCCCCTCAGGGATACCACAAGGATGCCAAAACGTTGGTGATAATTCTAATGCCACGTACACACGACCGTTTTTCGTGACGAGAGAATGCCATTTTTTTATTTGGTCATTAAAAAACGACCGTGTGTAAGCTCCAGAGCATTTTTCGCAACGTGAAAAATGGGCATTAAAAATTTGGAACTATTTTTTCTCATCGTTTTTCACGTCATCGTTTTTCTCGTCGTAAAAAAACGGCCGTGTGTAGGCTTTAACGACGCGAAAAAAACGTGCATGCTCAGAAGCAAGTTATGAGACGGGAGCGCTCGTTCTGGTAAAACTAGCGTTCATAATGGAGATGGCACATTCGTCACGCTGTAACGGACTGAAGAGCACGAGGCTGAAAAGCGCGAATCGTCTCTCACCAAACTTTACTAACACGAGGATCAGCAAAAGCAGCCCAAAGGGTGGCACCATCCGAATGGAACTTCCCCTTTATAGTGCCGTCATACGTTTTGTACGTCACCGCGCTTTGTTCGAACATAGTTTTTTCAATGACATTAAAAACGGTCGTGTGTACGCGGCATAAGGAATTACCAAGTATGTTACAATCTGACTGTAGTACAGGGACCTGCCTAAATAGATACATACTAAACGGATAGTTCATGAAGGCTATGGAAAATCTAAAGGAGATTTTACAAGGATTGTACAGTCAGATTGTAAAGCGTATGGTGAGCTTTACACATGCACTTATGGCCAGAACTACACAAAAGTGAAAAGGTATTTTGCCCCTTTTACGATTTATTTTTTTTTGCATATTTGTCACACTTAAATGACTCAGATTGACAAACAAATTTTATTAATTCACAAAAATTACCAGTGAGTAAATACAAAATGCAGTTTTTAAATGATTTAATTAGGGAAAATAAGCTGACCAAACCTGCCTGGCCCTATGGGAAAAATTAATTGCCCTGTTCCTCTTGCTAAATCATGAATGAACGGTGATTAACCAAATTTTTTGGAAAGATGAGTTAAATTTCACTTGCCGCACCCAGACCCGTTGAATCAAGATTTCACTTAGGCTGGGTTCACACTGGTCCGACAAATGCTCCGACATTGTGAGCTCATGTCGCATGACGTGTGAAAATCAATGTTTCCCTATGAGAGCCGTCTTAACTGGTCCGACGCAAGTCGGTCCGACTTTGAAAATGCTCCCTGTACTACTTTGGTCCGACTTTGATCCTACTTCAGCCCATTGAATATCATTGAAGTCGGATCAAAGTAGGATCCTTGTCCTAACCATCCAACTTTTGACATCCGACATGTGATTACAGCAGCAGTAAAAGGAATTTATCTCACACTGGGATTGTTTTGATTGGTCACAGGACAAGTCAGACTAGCACAAAGTCGGATCAAAGTAGTATCCTGTTCATGAAAGTCGGATGGATGTCGGACCAATGTAGGATCAATGTAGGACTGATGTCACAGAGCAAAGTAGGATGAAAGTTGTATGACTGTCGTGTCGTTTCAGTGTGAACCCAGCCTTAAATAGAAGCTGTCTGACAAAGTGAAGCACGCAAAAAGATCTCAAAAGGTAACGCTTCATTTCGCGATCTAAAGTAATTCAAGTTGTAAAGCGCTGCACAAACTGTTGGCGCTATATAAATCCTGTATAATAATAAAAGAACAGATGAGAAATAAAGTACCGTATATACTCGAGTATAAGCCGACTTGAGTATAAGCCGAGGTACCTAGTGTTGCCTCAAAAAACTGGGAAAACTTACTGACTTGAGTATAAGCCGAGGGTCATCCTTACTGTTCCTATCCTCACTGTTCTCCTATCCTCACTGTTCCCTAGCTCGCTATTTTACATTGTAAATCGTACCTGTAAAGCAGTTGCGGCTGCGGCGTCCATCGTTCAATCTCCGCGGTCTCTTCCTGTTCCTTCCGTGATGGGCGATTCTCATCAGACACTCTCCGCCTATCACGATCATTCTCTCATCCTCAGTTTCCCAGCAGACACTGTGTTGGGTGTTCCGCCAATCACAGACGTCTGCTGGAAAACTGAGGATGAGAGAATGATCGTGATAGGCGGAGAGTGTCTGATGAGAATCGCCTATCACGGAAGGAACAGGAAGAGACCGCGGAATTTGACCGATGGACGCCGCAGCCGCAACGTCTTTACAGGTACGATTTACAATGTAAAAAATGTCGCTGACTCGAGTATAAGCCGAGGGGGGGACTTTCAGCCCAAAAAAAAGGGCTGAAAATCTCGGCTTATACTCGAGTATATACGGTAATTGATATGTATCAGTCTGGAAAGGGTTCCAACGCTATTTTATAAGGCTTTGGGACTCCAGTGGACCACAGTGAGAGCCATTATCCACAAATTAGAGAAAAATTAGAACATTGGTGAACCTTCCCAGGAGTGGCCACCCTACCAAAATTACTCCAAGAGCATAACTATAACTCATCTGGGAGGTCAAAAAAGAACCCAGAATAACATCTAAAGAACTGCAGGCCTCTTTCCTCAGTTAAGGTCAGTGTTCATGATTCAACAATAAGAAAGAAACTGGGCAAAAATGGCATCCATCAGAGAGTTCCAAGGAGAAAGCCACTGCTGACCAAAATGAACACAAAGGCTCGCCTCACATTTGCCAAGTTGAACTTTTTGGAAGGTGTGTTTCCCATTACATCTGGCATAAAACTAACAGCATTTCATAAAAAGAACATCATACCAACGGTGGTGGTAGTGTAGTGGTCTGGGGCTGGACCTGGATGACTTGCCATAATTGATGGAACCATTAATTCTGCGCTCTGACAGAAAATCCTGAAGGAGAACGTCTGGCCATTAGTTTGTGACCTCAAACGCACTTGGGTTATGCAGCAGAAAAATGTACCGAAACACATCAGCAAGTCCACCTCTGAATGGCTAAAAAAAAAAAAACAAGATTAAGGTTTTGGAGTGGCCTAGTTAAAGTCTGACCTTCAATCCGATTGATATTCTGTAGCATGACCTTAAACAGGCCGTTTATGCTTGCAAAACCTCCAATGTGTCTGAATTAAAACAATTCTGCAAAGAAGAGTGGGCCAAAATTCCTCCATAGCGATGTGAAAGACTGCCAGTTATCCCAAACACTTGATTGCAGTTGTTGTCACCAAAGGTGGCACAGCCAATTATTAGGTTTAGGGGGCAATTACTTTTTCACATAGGGCCAGGCAGGTTTGGATAGCATTTTTCTCTTAAATAAATGAAATCATCATTTAAAAACTGCATTTTGTATTTACTCAGGTTATCGTGTAATATTTAAAATATGTTTGATCTGAATCATTAATTGTGATAAATATGCAAATAAATAAAAAATCAGGAAGGGGCAAATACTTTTTCACAGCACTGTATATCCGATGAATCCTATGAACAATCTTATGTGCAAATACCCACTATAGGGACACATACTACATGAATTCTGTAATCAAATATAGAAGAGCAACTCCTTTTTAGTAAAAAATAATCTATCTCCCTTTTGCCACAGATGGCCAGGACTGATTCTAAGGTTGATGCATCATCCAATGCAAGAATCCATTTCTAGGTCCTAAGCTGTCCATAAACTGTAAGATTTCTTTCATTAAACTCTGTGGGCTGGTGAAGAGAAAACTTTTAATTCCCCCATCCATGCTAAACATATGGATGGAGGAATCTTCTATGACAGCTATTGTATACTGAGAGCCCGCACCTGTGGCTGCCAGAATACCCAAACAGTGGCTACATCTGTTTGAATGCAGTCGCTGTTCTGCTGATGATTTTCAGACTAAAAGCATATCAGACCAGAGGGAAAGAGGGAAACGGTCCAACCACAGCTTGAATTTCATCTGGTTTATAAATAATAAGCTAAAATTTGCTCCGTGTATGGCCAGCTTAAGATGACAACTCAGAAACGTTGTCAATCGCCCTGCTTATGCAGTCACTTTTATGTTGGCTGTATTCACACATTTGACACTGCTCAGCCCCCTGCTGCCCTACACCATTGCGAGACACAAAGTACTCAGAGAAATTCTTGTTTTTATTCACAAATAACAATGAAAACAGGATGGGAAATCAAATGAGAATCATAATGTGCACCTGAACTAGGAGAGCAGGGTTGCAGCCAAATGTACACAAAATCCCAGTAAACAAGTGGTGAAAACCAAGAACGGTAGAAGTGAGCGCAAAATTTTAAAATGTACAGCTTGATAATACCAAGAAAATTAGTACTGTGTATATGAAATATGTCTTTTAAGTATTAATGCTGACTGCATATGCTTTGTTCAAGCAATCCCAGAGTGTATTAAACACTGCCAGGACCAGTGCAGCTACAGTACTTGGTAAAAATGAAGACCATTCCCTAGGAAACAGTGAGCTACGGTGAGTTTGTGTGAAGTTACTTCTTTACCTAGCACAAAACCTGTAATTAATATTTTTTAATCTGTATTTTTCTATACCCGTGGGCAATTACGGTATGTTTTGTGCAGTATTGGTATTGCTGCTTCCATTTCATTTAGCTGGGCTGTAAAATATCTCATATGCCTTCATAAAATGTGTATTTATAAACTAAGGATGTTTGACTCATAGAAGGCATTATTTATGTAGATACAGACTGTCCAGTTGTCAGTCAAAATGTTAAGGATAAGCGATATATAGAGAAAATTGTTGTATGTAGAAAACATGAGGGCGATTTACTAGGACTGGAGCAGCTCTGCATGGCAACCTATCAGATTCAAACTTTCATTTTTAAAGCTTGAAGCAAAACTAAACCCCTTGATATAACAGTTTCCACATTTAAAGTGATTGTACAGGTGTTTTTTTTTTTTGTTTTTTTTTATAATAACAAACCTGTTACACTTACCTGCTCTGTACAGTAGTTTTGCACAGAGGAAACACAGATCCTCTTCTTCAGGGGCCCCCCACCAACGCTCTCTGCTCTTCTCCTCTTCTCTGTATGCAAGCATAGTAAGCCGTTTCCTATGATGGCACACGCGTGGGCTCGATCTTGAGCGGGTATATGTGTATCTATTGACACACACAGTGCAGCTCGCCCCCTCCCCGCTCCTTCATCACAGGATTTGATTGATCGCAGCAAGAGCCAAGGAGTCCTGAGAGGAGAAGAGAGAAGCACTGCATCAAGATCAGCCTCGGGTAAGTCTAGGTGGCTGGGGGGGGGGCTGAACATGAACAGAGAATGCATTAAGGTAAAAAAAATCTTTAGCCTTTACAACAACTTTAAGGAATGCTGCGACTGTTAACTGTCACAGCTGATTGTGCTCTCAACTGAAAGTGGAAGTAAACCCTCCTATCGTTTTCAGCTAAGGAAGCTGACATCTTGGCCTCTGTTTAACCACTTCCATACAGGGCTTTTTATACCACTTCAATACCGGGCCTATTCTGGCACTTCTCTCCTACATGTACAAATCATCATTCTTTTGCTAGAAAATTACTCAGAACCCCGAAACATTATATATGATTTTTTTAGCAGACACCCTAGGGAGAAAAATAACGGTCGTTGCAACTTTTTATCTTGCACGGTAGTTGCGCAATAATTTTTCAAACGCCTTTTTTGGGGGAAAAAAATGGTTTCATGAATTAAAAAATAACAAAACCATAAAGTTAGCCCAATTTTTTTGTAAAATATGAAAGCTTATGTTACGCCAAGTAAAAAGATACCTAACATGTCACGCTTTAAAATTGTGCACACTCATGGAATGGCGCCAAACTTTAGTACTTAAAAATCTCCATAGGCGACGCTTTGAAAATTTTTACAGGTTACCAGGTTAGAGTTACAGAGGAGGTCTAGTGCTAGAATTGTTGCACGCGCTCTAACGCATGCGGCGATGCCTCACATGTGTGGTTTGAACGGCGTTTACATATGCGGGCGGGACTTGCGTGTGTGTTCGCTTCTAATCGCGAGCTATTGGGGACGGGCGTTTTAAAAAAAAAAAAATTATTTTACTTATTTTTTTTTATTTTTTTTACACTTCTTTTTTATTTATTTTTTTTGATCACTTTTATTCCTATTACAAGGAATGTAAACATCCCTTGTAATAGGAATGTGTGTGACAGGTCCTCTTTTCACCGATCTCATACTTACGAGCCGCAATGGCGGCTTTGTTTACATTTGAGGACCTGGGCGTGACGTCATCACATCGCGCCCGGGCCTCCGACGATCATAGAGATGACTGGTGACCATCTGGTCACCAGTCATCTCTATGCTCATCACGTGACCCACCACCGGCGCAGACGATTCTCTCCGGGTCCCCGATCGCACGGGAGAGCCCGGAGAAGCACCAGATGTCCCCTCCTGCCGCCTATAAGAACGATCAAGCGGCGGAACCGCCGCTATGATCGTTCTTATTGTGCGCAGGATCGCCAGCTGAAAAAAAGGATATCTGAATGATGCCTCTAGCTGCAGGCATCATTCAGATATCCCCCCTCAAACCCAGGACGTCATATGACATCCACCCGGAGGGAGAGAGGGTTCCTGCCAGCGTCATTCTGCTATGGCCCGGTATGGAAGGGGTTAAACTTCAACTGCCACGGTGCTGCACATGTGATCTGTTATGACACCAGCCATTGGATGGTTTGACAGTTTGCTTGAGAGCACAACCAATGGGACAGTTAGCATTTCCGGCATGCCGGGAATGTAACAGTTTTTTTAAACTGTTACATTGATGGGTTTACTTCCGTTTGGACTGTCAAGCTATCAAATGGCTGGTGTCATATCTGATCACATGCAGCACCATGGCAACTGCAGTGCAAACAGCGGATAAGATGATGGCTTCTTTGGCTTTAATAGCTAGGCGGGTTTTGTTCCACTTTAACTGAGAGCTGAAGCTAGAAGGTCATTGGTTTTCTATTGCAATTATTTGACTATATGTATGGATCCATATGTAAATGACAAATTACATATGAAGAATTTTTCTTTAATACTTTGTGCTAATATTTTAGATTTTCAGAGAATTTACAAAGCAATGTACATGAAATTGAGTGGGACGCCCATCGAGTGTCACCAGTATTTGGGATACCTACTTCAAAACTGGAGAATGATGGCACACTGGACACTAGTGTGTCTCTCCTGCCTCCTGGAATAAACCTGAACCAACAGCTTCCTAACAGAAGCCCTCTTCACATACTTTCGAAGCGTGAAGATGCCTCCGTAGTGACTGCTATCAGTCTGTGCCAAGAACCAGACTCTGTAATTAGTCAGTGCTCGGGCAACAAACAGGTGTCTTTAAAGCGAACACCCGCTGACTCGGCTATCAGTGGAGCAAGCGCAAATGGTGCTTTTGTTTCCAAAAATCATCTTGAAACTGATGTTTATAGGCAGACAATGGGCAGGTGTGTGAAGCGGAAAAAGGAAAATGATGAAGAAAAAAATAGTGAAATGTCTTCTCTTAACAAAGAAAACAATTTTCCCTTGAAAACTTCCACTAACACTAAAGATAACTGCCTAGACAAGCCATTGGATCTCTCTGATCGTTTCTCAGGATTGCACCCTCAGGAGAGTAGTCGTGAAAACCACAGAAGCAAACTAAAACAGGCTACCATCCAGGAAACCCTGAAGACCACAACTAACAGTACTCTATCACTACTCTCCAAAGAAATGAGGGAAGATGCCTCACTGCAAATGGATAACAAAAGGATTCTTAAAGGAGATCCTCGGGCTTCTTGTAAGCATGAAGATAACAAAGTAGCCCCAGGTGGCAGTCGGCTGTTTGATATGGAGGTAATTTCATTTTACTCCACATACACAAATCTAGTACTTACCCATTGTGAAATATTGTAACACTACTGCCCGCTGAGCTACTGTACTCTCAACTTATTTGCAGCAGAGAGTGTTCATACATCAGCTGCAGTAGCCCACAGAGAGCTTTTGTTGAAAGGGCTGTGGTTTACAGCTGAATTTTATAACAAAGTAGTACATAATTTAAAAATAGCTATCCTGAACCACAAATACTGTCCTAATATAACTAATAGAATATCCAGTGTTTGTTCACTTTGCTGTTGCTATTTATGCCTTTCCAGCCTGGAGGAAACCATATGCCAAAGAGGATGGGCAGGTCAGTGCAGAGAGGTTGTGAACCAGCATCTGTGTTGCAAGCAAACCCACACATGATTCAAACCAGAGATAAAGCTATGGTCACCGAGCAAGGTAATGCATGCTTCATGCTTTAAAAGCTGCTTTGGTCATCAAGTAAACTTGTTTAGTGAATGATCTATGAAATACTGTAACTAAAAGCCAAACACTCCACTTCTTTATTCTTACCGTATCTTATCTTGGGTAATATAAATTTCACATGGCTTCTGCCAAATGATGCTACACAGCCTTTCTCCTTGATTATATCTTTGTACATATGTTGCTTTCTATAGGTTGCAGTAGGGTTAGATTAGGAGTATACAAATTTAGCAAGAGACATTCCTATATTTTACAGAATTAAAATCTATCCACACTCAATTATGGCAGAATCTACAGTGTTTTAGGGTTAGGTGTTCCCAGAACAGGCTACTTACAGATAGATTAATTTACACAGCAAGTTGTGTACTCAGGGAAGGGTGGAAAATAAAGTGCAATGTAGGTATTCTATTCCTGTGTGTTTTATATTCAGTTTTGGAGTTTTTTTTTTTTTTTTACTGAAGTGTACATTTAATCATTTGTACATATACTACAATTTACTAAGAGCCTTTAGTTATACAAGTCTGTGGTACTACAAAACACACTTGAAGTAGTTTAAGAGGTCAAGTGCAGGTCAAAAGCACCTATCAGTAAATTCTGCATAACCTCAGAAACCTCAAATTGATGCTATTGTCACAGGCCAAAAGCCTGTCAACACAGGCCCTAAACCTGGCAAGAACTGAATTTTCAGGGTTATATAAAATACATAGGTAAGCCTTTCCAAACCTGGGCCATTTCTACTTGGCATGTAGTAAAAATGTGGATTTTACCACCAGTGAAAGCCAGCTGTCAAAAATGCTCCGTAGACTAGTGATTAAGGGCTGTACTTGGCCCTACCTCTGTTATCTGCCTATTTATTCTTAAAGGTGATAGCAGGCTTCATGGCTAAAGCTCTCACTGCACACTTTACAAATTGACTGGACAACCTCCTTTTGGATCTACCAACAACTATGCAGTGCAAGGACCTGGTAATTGGTTACAAATTGGTTGGATAATTTTGGTAGGTCCTTTTTTATATTACATAGTTTTAACAAATCTAAAATAGTGTACAGTCGGACTGTAATGTGAACTTGTCATGAAGGGACTCAGCTTTGCCTTAACAGGCAAAGTTCATATTTGCATAGAATTTCGGCTGACTTTATTTTTGGATGTTCTGATCAATTTGATATGCAGTTTTCACTGAAACCAAAAATTGCCTTATGCATTTTTTCAGCAAATTCTCAGTTGGAACTGCTAGATTTGTGACACATTTACTTTAATTTGTCAGTGTGAGTCAATACAACAGCCCGTGTGTGTGTGTGTGTTTGTTGTTTTTTTAATTCCGATTTGTCTAATGCCAGTTTTTATTATATTATCGATTTAGCAGGTTTAGGTTCACTTCTGTATATAAAAATACAGTGGGGAAAATAAATAGTTGATCCTCTGCAGATTTTGTAAGTTTGCCCACTTACAAAGAAATGAAGGGTCTATAATTTTTATCATAGGTGTATTTTAAATGATGGAGACAGAATACCAACCAAAAATCCAGAAAAAACACATGATACAAAATGTCATAAATTGAGTTGCGGTTTAGTGAGTAAAATAAGTATTTGATCCCCAAGCAAAACACGACTAAGTACTTGGTGGAGAAACCCTTGTTGGCAAGCACAGAGGTAATACAATTTTTTTTGTAGTTGGTTACCAGGTTTGAACACATCTCAGAAGGGATTTTGGTCCACTCTTCCTTACAGATCTTCTCTAAATCTTTAAGGTTTCTTGGCTGTCGCTTGGCAACTCGAAGTTTCAGCTCCCTCCATAAATTTTCTATAGGATTAAGGTCTGGAGACTGGCTAGGCCACTCCATGACCTTAATGTGCTTCTTCTTGAGCCACTCCTTTTTTACCTTGGGGGGTATGTTTTTGGGTCATTGTCCTGCTGGAAGAACTATCCACAGCCCATCTTCAGTATTCTGGCTGAGGGAAGAAGGTTCTCATCCAAGATTTTACAATACATGGCCCTGTCCATTGGTCCCTCAATGTGGCAAAGTTGGCCTGTACCTTTTAGCAGAGAAACGGCCCCAAAGCATAATGTGTTCTTGGGGTCATAGTCAGCATTTTTCTTCCTCCAAACACGGCGAGTCAAGTTAATGCCAAAGAGCTCAATTTTGGTTTTATCTGACCACAGCACTTTCTCCCAATCCTTCTCTGAATCATTTAGATGTTCATTGGCAAACTTCAGAAGGGCCTGTACATGTGCCTTCTTGAGGAGGGGGACCTTGCGGGCACTGCAGGATTTCAATCCATGATGGCGTACAAGGGCGAGTTCAGAGGCTGATGATAAATGGGGAATACTCGGAATGGTCAGTGGGTAGTGAGGTTCCACAGGGTTCTGTGCTGGGACCAATCCTATTTAATTTGTTCATAAATGACCTGGAGGAAGGGGTAAACAATTCAATCTCTGTATTTGCGGACGATACTAAGCTAAGCAGGGCAATAATTTCTCTGCAGGATGTGGAAACCTTGCAAGAAGATCTGAACAAATTAATGGGGTGGGCAACTACATGGCAAATTAGGTTTTAATGTAGAAAAATAATGTAAAATAATGCTTTTGGGTGCCAAAAATATGAATGCAATCTATACACTAAGGGGAGAACCTTTGGGGGGATCTAGGATGGAAAAGGACCTGGGGGTCCTAGTAGATGATAGGCTCAGCAATGGCATGCAATGCCAAGCTGCTGCTAACAAAGCAAACAGAATATTGGCATGCATTAAAATGGGGATTAACTCCAGGGATAAAGCGATAATTCTCCCACTCTGATAGACTTTGGTCCCGCCACACCTGGAGTATGCTGTCCAGTTCTGGGCACCAGTCCTCAGGAAGGGTGTACTGGAAATGGAGTACAAAGAAGGGCACCAAACTAATAAAGGGTCTGGAGGACATTGGTTCTGAACAAAGGTTGCGAGCACTGAACTTATTCTCTCTGGAGAAGAGACGCTTGAGAGGGGATACGATTTCAATTTACAAATACCATACCGGTGACCCCACAATAGGGATAAAACTTTTTCGCGGAAGGGAGTTTAACAAGACACGTGGCCACTCATTAAAATTAGAAGAAAAAAGGTTTAACCTTAAACTACGTAGAGGGTTCTTTACTGTAAGAGTGACAAGGATGTGGAATTCCCTTCCACAGGCGGTAGTTTTAGCAGAGGGCATCGATAGTTTCAAAAAACTATTAGATAAGCACCTGATAAGCACCTGAACGACCACAACATACAGGGATATACAACACACACATAGGTTGGACTTGTGTCTTTTTTTAACCTCACCTACTATGTAACTATGTAAGTGGGCAGACTTACAAAGTCTGCAGGGGATCAAATAATAATTTTCACTACTGTAGACTCCTTTTAAATTTGTAAACTGTATAATGTTAGACTCTCAAGGGAAGGGTATAGTATTTTACATGTGTTTATAAACTATAATATCAATTACAGAAGAAAATCTTGCACAGTAAAAATATCTAAAATTATATGAGGGTACATTATTGAAAGAACATAGTTTTGTAAATGTTCCATGACTGATGAGCTTCCCTGACAAATATCCTGTTACGCTGAGTAGGCATCTGATAAGGGTGAAGGGAAGACTGATTCATGTGGGCTTGTTTGTGCTGTCTTCAGCATGATACTGGGTGGTCTTGCATCCTTATCATGCTTCTAGAACTCAAATGCTGAATACTAGTTACCGGCATAAGTTTAGCTTCACGGTCCTTGAACCTAATACATGGCAAAGGAATTGCTATTTGCTTAGAGCCTAATCGCACTGGAATTTTTTATCATAACGTAATTTGTACAATCTATTTTATATTAAAACTGTGAGCTCCAGTCTGTGTGTGTGTATATGTGTGTGTGTGTGTGTGTGTGTATATATATATATATATACACATATATATATACACACACACACACACACACACACACACTAGTTGACACAACCTGCAATTTTCATATGTTCATGAATTACTGCTCATTTACCTGGGAAGGTGCACAAGGATACTGTCCAAGGATAATGTGGGTGTGCCCTCACCTTCATCCTGTACTATGCAGGACCCAGTAGTAGCCACAGGACCGGGAGAGAAAGGGTGACTTCATGGAACCACTCATCCATCCCAGAACTGGCCAATCTTGGATAGAATGGAAAGTGGTTAAAACTGGTGTCATGGTTCTTTGCCATCTTTGTCCCATAAGGAGTCACAGACACCATAGGATGTGAGAGAAAAACATCTCTTTAAAGGAAGGAAAAACCCTTTAGGCAGCTGTCACTGGAACAGATGAACCGATTAGGAGATGTTCCCTCTATTACAGTTTTATTGAAAACTCCAATTTGGATTCTTTCTTACTTTCATTACTATTTGTCCTGTTACAGTGGTAACAGGACAAATAGAGTGACACAGGCAGCATTAGAAATCTAGCAGGTTCTAACAATTACTTATACTATCTAAAATGTTTATGTACCTAGGAACAATTAAAGCGGAGTTCCACCCAAAAGTGGCATGTAATTTCTTTATCGTACATCACGGGACACAGAGCGGCATAGTAATTACTATGTGGGTTATAGAGCTTACCTTCAGGTGATGGACACTGGCACACCCAAGACAGGAAGTCCCCTCCCTATATAACCCCTCCCATATCGGGAGTAAGTCAGTTTTTGTTGCCAGTGTCTAAAGGTGTTGGTCACGGTTAAGCATGTATTCAAGTTAGCTCTGCGTATAGTCTTTGAGGCCTAAAGGCGAGCTATTCCGGATCTGTCCAAAGTGCTTCAATGCCAAAATGGACGGTACCTGGGCCTCGGGAAGAAGATGTGGACCATCTACGAGGTTTGGCCTGTAATGCCTCTCTTAGGAGGGCTGGACCCTGGGATCCAGTACTTTGGTCAGACCCAATACCAAGAGGTTTTCTGGCAGGGTGCTATACAGGTCCAGGGGAGTGGTGTTCCTTCCAGTAGGACCCCGGTCCCTGAAGGTCAAATGACGTTGCCCGCCAAAGGGGCGAAGTTTGGGCTGTCTGTTCCGAACAGGTTCCTGTGGCGGGGACAGGTAAGTGAGGGTCCCTGATGAACTTGGTCCAGCAGGGACCCTTCAAAACGAATGTGTTTGCCTGTATTTTACCTACATGGTATATTTCCCACTGTACCTGATGCCTAAAATATCTTTGATAAACCTGAAATGTATTTTCTTATGGTTCTATTGGACATTATGTAGTACCCCTGTGTGGCCACAGGAGGGAGATACTTGAGAATGTCTATATAGCTGGGCATACCTTCTAAGTGTAATGCCTAGACAGATGGAGGAGCATTCTTCTATGTACAAGCTCTGCAGTACCCATCTGTAAAAATGTTACCATACCTGCTAGGGGGACCTGGAAACAGCGTTCTTAGACATGGCGCTGTGGTCTCCCTCTATAGTGTCAGCTTGGCTCCAATGTAAAACTGCAGCTCCCTCCTGCTCCTCTCCCCATTCCTTCCAGGGAGCGTTCTGGCACGCATTGGCGCATGCGCGCGCTTCTGCGCATGTGCGGGCGTCCTCTGCTTTAAAAAGACAGCCTCTGCAAGACATGCTGTAAGAGGACGGACACATCAGCAGAGCTCCTTCGTGACATTTATTTTTGATATTATATTGGGCACACTACAGGTGGTGATATAGGCATCCCCAAGGCACATTAGTTAAGTCACCTGACTAGCTCTCATAGCAAGCTTGTACGCTAAACTATAGCTAGTGGTGAGTGCATTTTTGGCTGTAAGTCGTTAGCTTGAGCTAGGACTATGCCTTCCAAGGGCTCTGGGAGTAAAAATCCTAAGAGGCTAAAGGGTTCGCCATCGAGCTCTGAGGATCTGGGGCTTTCTCCTACTAATATATCCTCCCCTGATAAATCAGAGGTAGTTACCCGAGGGAAGCCATCAGGAATGCTAGGTGCTGCGGCTGCCCTCAGTTCAACTGCTCCGGTATATGTGACAGAGGAGGCTTTTACCTCAGCTCTAGGAGGATTAGAACAAAGATTGGCGGCATTAATCGCTTCCTCCCTGCCGGGAAAAAAGCGCGCCAGGTCTCCATCCCCACCGTTAGAGTATCTAACAGCAGAGCAATTGTCTCAGGATAAAATTGATTTTCCTGCAGGGGATCAGGAGGATGATGCAGCCTCGGAGGAATCTACTTTAGAGGAACCATTTTCAGCCTCTTAAGCCCCATACACACTATCAGTTTTCCTGCAGATTTTTGTCTTCAGGTTTACCAAAACCAAGTAGTGCAAGGGCCTGCCTGATTGCATACAAATTGAAACTCTTAAGGTTTGACCTCATATTAGATGGTTTTGGTAAACCTGAAGACAAAAACCTGCAGGAAAACTGATAGTGTGTATGGGGCTTCAGGCTAAAAAAATTGTTAGTTCAGTCTTTAACAGACATGGTTCAGCCAGCTTTCAAGCTGCCCCTTTCAGAACCAGCAACTACATCGGTTTCTTCATTGGGCTCTTTGAAAGCCCCACAAGCTAATGGTTCCTTTCCAGTGCATCCATTGTTAGAAAATCTCATTTATAAAGATTGGGAACATCCTGATTGTTCCTTCCTCCCAAAAAGTTTTCTGTGGTATATCCTATGGTGGAAAAGTTCACCAAAAATGGAGCCTTCCTTCTGTGGACGCTGCCATCTCTTCTGTGAACAAATCCCTGACATGTCCAGTGGACAATGTACAGATGTTTAAGTGTCCAACAGATAAAGTTGGAAACCCTATTAAAGACTGCTTTTTCTACAGCTGGTACTGTAACTCAGCCTGCAGTGGCAGCCATTGGCATCTGTCAGGCCTTGAAAGGCCAGATGAAGCTGGCTTTAAAAGACATGCCAGTTCAGCAGGCGCAGGATTTAGCAGATCTACCTAGGGCTTTATGTTTTGCGGTTGACGCCATTAAAGATTCAATTCATCAGGCCTCCCGCCTTAAGCTGGTGTTGGTACACATGCGTAGACTCCTATGGCTGAAAAACTGGTCAGCCGAGAGACGCCCTGTAAAAAGCTCCTGGCTGGATTTCCATTCCATGGGGAGCGGTTATTTGGCGAGGACTTGGATAAATACATCCAGAAAATCTCCAGTGGGAAGAGTACCCTTTTACCTGTTAAAAGGAAATTCAGAGGTCCTGCCTTCAAGCGGCCCACCTCGCCAGTCCCAGGAACTTCAGCCTCTAAGCAGTCCCGACGGCCTCCCCGATCCAATCCTGGAGGGAGAGCTCAGGGACAGCCACAGGGTAATAAAAAGCCCTGGAACCGAAGGAATACTAAACCAGCCCCCAAGTCGGCCTTATGAAGGGTCGCCCCCACTCAGACGAGTGGGGGGAAGACTTCTGTTGTTTTCAGGGGCTTGGCGAGAGACGATCCGGGACAGATGGGCTCTCTCCACGGTATCCTTGGGATACAAGTTGGAGTTACAGGAATTTCCTCCACCTCGGTTTATAACATCAAACGTCTCAAAAGATCCAATAAGGAGAAGATCTCTCCTTTCGGCATTAGACCGACTATTATCCCAAGGGGTAATTGTGGAGGTTCCGGTAAAGGAACAGAGGTTGGGATTTTACTCAAACCTCTTTACCGTTCCAAAGCCCAACGGAGATGTAAGACCCATACTATATCTCAAAGGTCTAAACAAATTCCTAATCGTCAAATCAATCCGTATGGAATCAATTCGGTCAATAGCCGCCTCCCTACAAGGGGGAGAATTGGTTGGCGTCCATCGATATCAGGGACGCTTATTTACATGTTCCTATATTCCCCAGTCATCAAAAGCTTCTACGCTTTGCGGTGGAACAGCGCCATTATCAGTTTGTGGTGCTACCCTTCGTGTTGGCCACGGCTCCGCGAGTGTTCACAAAGATTCATGGCCCCTCTGTTGGCCAACTTAAGAACTCAGGGAATATGTATAAGGGCCTACCTGGACGACCTATTGATAATAGATCAGTCGGCTTCCAACCTAAGGGTTGCTGTACACAACACGGTACAATACCTGGAATCCCGGGGCTGGGTCCTAAATCTGGATAAATCGGCCTTGCAGCCAGCAAGAAGACTCGAATATTTAGGCTTACTCATAGACACAGACCAAAGAGAGGTTTTTCTGCCTCAGGCAAAAATCTCTTCCTTAAGAGAACTAATTCAAGCGATCTGTGCAAAGAGACAGCCATCCATTCGTATTTGCATGCGGTTGCTGGGAAAGATGGTAGCCTCATTCAAAGCAGTTCCGTATGCTCAATGCCATTCAGGGAAATTGCAGAACGCCATCCTATCCGCCTGGAACAAAAAGGTTCAAGCCCTAGACTTCCTAATGTCCCTGGCGTCGTCGGTACGCAGGAGTCTGTTGGTGGTTGGTACCCCAAAATTTACAAAAGGGAAAGTCGTTCATTCCAATCTCTTGGAGGGTAGTAACTACGGATGCCAGCCTTCTAGGCTGGGGGGCAGTACTGGAGCAATGTTCACTCCAGGGAAAGTGGTCGAATATCGAGAAGACCTTGCCCATCAACCTGCTGGAAATTCGGGCGGCACGGTTGGCCCTGGAAGCATGGACTTCCAAGCTACATGGGTCTCCTGTCGGGATCCAATCAGACAATGCCACAGCTGTGGCATACATCAATCACCAGGGGGGCACCAAGAGCGGTGTGGCCCAGAAGGAGGTGAATCATATCCTAATATGGGCAGAAAAGCATGTCCCATGCATATCCGCTATCTTTATTCCAGGAATAGAGAATTGGAAAGCAGACTTCCTGAGTCGGCAGCAGTTATCCCCAGGGGAATGGTCTCTTCACCCCGACATCTTTCAGACAATATGTCAGAGATGGGGGACACCAGATGTAGATCTATTGGCATCCAGGTTCAAGACGAAATTGAGCAGCTTTGTGTCCAGAACAAGGGACCCGCTCGCTTGCGGAGCGGATGCACTGGTGTTCCCGTGGGATCAGTTCGCACTAATATATGTGTTCCCTCCGCTGCAGCTACTACCTCGACTCCTCCGCAAAGTCAGGATGGAAAGGAGGTCAGTGATTCTGGTAGCCCCAGCATGGCCCCGGAGATCCTAGTACGCGGAAATTGTAAGAATGTCTGTAGGCAAGCCTTGGACCCTTCCGCTTCGGCCAGACCTGCTCACGCAGGGTCCGATATACCACCCTTCTTTACAAACTCTAAATTTAACGGTCTGGCTATTGAATCCCACATTCTAAGAGAGAGAGGTCTCTCTAACACAGTGGTGTCTACGATAATCAATGCTAGAAAGCCAGTATCTAGATATATATATTATAGAGTTTGGAAGGCGTATGTGGCATGGTGTGAAGCCAAGAAATGGCATCCTCGGAAGTACGTCATAGGCAGAATAGAATACTTGACTTCCTGCAGTAGGCTGTTGTCAAAAACCTAGCCTTAAGTACTATTAAGGGACAGGTTTCGGCCTTATCGATATTTTTTCAAAGGCCACTAGCTACACATTCGCTAGTAAAGACCTTCTTGCAGGGTGTGTCTCGTATCAACCCACCGGTGAGGTCTCCCATATGTCCATGGGACTTAAACGTGGTTCTATCAGTCCTTCAAAGACAACCTTTTGAACCATTACTCCACATTCCTTTAGTGCTCCTCACCAGGAAATTAGTGTTCTTGGTAGCTATATCCTCAGCCAGGAGGGTATCGGAATTAGCAGCTTTGTCTTGCAAGGAGCCATATTTGATTATCCATAAGGATAGAGTGGTTTTACGTACACATCCAGCCTTTCTTCCGAAGGTCGTGTCAAGTTTTAATTTGAACCAAGAGGTAGTTCTCCCTTCCCTTTTTCCCAAACCTAGTTCGGTGGAAGAGAAATTATTACATTTTTTGGATGTAGTAAGAGCAGTTAAAGACTATCTTGAAGCTACTGCTATGATTCGGAAAACTGATGTTTTATTTATTCTGCCAGAAGGCCCCAGAAGGGGCCAGGCAGCGTCGAAATCTACTATTTCTAAGTGGATTCGGCAGGTTATTATTCAAGCCTATGATCTGAGAAAGAAGGTGCCTCCATTTAAAATTACAGCACACTCTACTTGAGCGGTTGGTGCTTCTTGGGCAGTGCATCACCAGGCCTCATTGGCTCAAATCTGTAAGGCCGCAACTTGGTCTTCAGTCCACACATTCACTAAATTTTATAAGGTGGATGTAAGAGGTCATGAGGATATCGCCTTTGGGCATAGTGTGCTGCAGGCTGCAGTATAGATCCTCATGCCTGATGGCGCCCAGCTTGTTAGGGTGTCTCCCTCCCCTTTTGGCATTGCTTTGGGACATCCCACATAGTAATTACTATGCCGCTCTGTGTCCTGTGATGTACGATAAAGAAAATAGGATTTTTATAACAGCTTATCTGTAAAATCCTTTTCTTGGAGTACATCACGGGACTCGGAGCTCCCACCCCTCTTTTGGGGGCACTTATTGCTTTGCTACAAAACTGAGGTACTCCCAATATGGGAGGGATTATATAGGGAGGAGACTTCGTGTCTTGGGTGTGCCAGTGTCCATCACCTGAGGTTTGGCTTTATAACCCACATAGTAATTACTATACCGCTCTGTGTCCCGTGATGTACTCCAAGAAAAGTATTTTACAGGTAAGCTGTTATAAAAATCCTATTTTTTTGGGGGGGGGGAGCAGGGGCTTCAGTAGAAGTGGAACTTCCTGTCCCACTTCCTCCTTCCGCCCAGGGACCGCTTAGGTGACTCGTCATATCTTCTAAGGTGGCCCCTCCCTTTAGGCGATCACCTGGGACACATGACCGGTCCCAGGCGATCGCCTGTCCACTCAGGAAGCGCAGCGGCGCTCGCGCATGTGCAGTGAGTGCCCGGCCGTGAAGCCGAAAGCTGTCACGGCCGGGTGCCCACAGTTAGAATGGGGGCGCCGGCGGAGAGGGGGGGAGATGAGCGAAGCTCCGGGCGGCCCCGTCGTTGGACAGTGGAACAGGTAAGTGTCTGTTTATTAAAAGCCAGCAGCTACACAATTGTGGATTGTCTACAGTGCAATGCAAGCAATTCGTTTTTTATTTGTTTTTTTTATGGTTTTTCATCATTTGCCATCATTTTTGAGATTTCTAATGTAAAAAAATAGGTCACCTTTAAAAACGCTAATAAACGAAAACTCTGCAAAACGCCGGTACCGCGTTTTGCGGCGTCTAGCGTCTGAAACGTGGAAAACTTTTGCGTCTGAACCCATTTTTTTGCTTCTGGAAAAACGAGGTTAAACGCAACTGCCTAAAAACGGCAATAAACGAGACTGTGTGCATGGACACATAGGATAACATTGAATGTGTTCAGGAGCAGTTGAAAAAAGTGTCCAACTGCCTCTGAACACGCGTTTAACAGCGTCTCGTGTGCATGGGGCCTAAAACTGTGTTTTTATAAATAATGTCTTAATGTCTTCTAATAACTTAGAAGGGATGTAGAGAAGAACAGGCTACAACACGTTGATGCTTCATTTGGAACACAGGACTTTTGGTGTATTTTTGTGTATTACTTTGTGAAGCAGAAGCAGGATTTGTTGCATGTCTTGATTGTAACACTTGAGGTTTCATTTGGAACACAGGACTTTCACAATATTTGTTGAATTTAGCAATTGTAACACATGGTGTTTTTCTGAGAATCTTAGAACTTTTGCACAATACTATGTTTTGATTGTACTCCATGTAAAATATTCAGTTTGTTTGGTGGTGCTGCAAGTTTTATCTTTCAAGCTATAATAGGTTGCAGAATAACATGAAGTCCTGGTTTATAAGCTTGTACTGAGAGAAATCTTTAACCACTTAGCGACCGCTCACTGTATATATACGTCAGCAGAATGGCACGGACAGGCACAATCGCGTACCTGTACGTGCCTGCCTTCGTATAGTTGGGGGGGTCCCATCGGACCCCCCTTTTATACAGTGAGCGGTGGTTCTCGGTGCGGCAGCGATCCGTGATGAGGGGACGGCCATTCGTTTCCGGCCACCCCCTCGCGATCGCTCCCGGCGAATGAGAATCTTCCTCTGCCTGTGTAATGTAAACACAGGCAGAGGAAGTGATGTCATCTCTCCATGCGGCGGTCTTTTGGATCCGGCGCGAGGAGAGAAGACATCTCACAGTAAGTGCACCAACAGCCCACTGACACCAGTACACGTAGGCACACTTACACCCCCCAGTCACCCCCAGATCACCCCCCAGTCACAGTGCACCGTTTGCAGTGGTCATTTTTTTACTGATCACTGCAATCAGTGTCATTTGTGACAGTAAAAAGTTGCAGGGCAAATAGGTTTAGGCCCCTTTAGGTCCAGGGTAGCCCCCTAACCCCCCCTAATAAAGGTTTAACCCCTTGATCGCCCCCCAGGTAACCCTTTCACCCCCTAACGCCAGCGTCACTAAGCAATCGTATTTCCGATCGCTGTATTTAGTGCCGGTGGTGCCCTAGATAGCCAGTTATTTATTTTTAGGTTCGCCGCAGGTTTTTATAGCGTCCGGTACCCCCATATATTATTTTAACCCCCTGATTGCCCCTAGAGTTAACCCTTTCACCAGTGATCACCGTATAAGTGTCACTGGTGACACTGGTTAGCCAGTTATTTATTTAGGTTACCCGTCAGGTTTTTATATAGCGTCAGGTACCCCCATATATAACCTAATAAAGGTTTTAACCCCCTGATTGCCTCTAGTTAACCCTTTCACCAGTGATCACCATATACGTTTTACGGGTGACGCTGGTTGGTTCGTTTGCTTTTTATAGCATCAGGGCACCCGCCGTATATAACCCAATAAAGGTTTAACCCCCTGATCGCCCAGCGGCTGATATCAATTAGGTTTTAGCGCCAGAGAGCGTCTGCGTCGCCCCAGGCAGCGTTAGGTTAGTGCCAGTAACGCTAATGCCCACGCACAAAGCATACACCTCCCTTAGTGGTATAGTATCTGAACAGATCAATATCTGATCTGATCAGATCTATACTAGCGTCCCCAGCGGTTTAGGGTTCCCAAAAACGCAGCGTTAGCGGGATCAGCCCAGATACCTGCTAGCACCTGCGTTTAGCCCCTCCGCCCAGCCAAGCCCAGCCCACCCAAGCGCAGTATCGATCGATCACTGTAACTTACCAAACACAACACACATAACTGCAGCGTTCGCAGAGACAGTCCTGATCCCTGCGATCGCTAACAGTTTTTTTTTTAAGCGTTTGATACATTTGCTGACAGTCAGGTGCTTTTTTTCCTGTGAATCTTACTAGTGTACCCCTAAATTTAGAGCCCAAAATGGCAAATCGAAGGTACACTAGTAAAGAGGCCTACGAGATTCTGAGCATGACAGATAGTGAAGAGGAGGTCACACATCTGTCAGATTCAGGCTCAGAATATCTTTCCGTAGAAGACAGTGAAGTCAGCGGCTCCATGTCAGATAGCTCTGACGACGAAGATGAGGTCCCTGCTAAGGTCAGGCGTACCCGATCCCAATCTCCTGAGGTTGTTGAGGAGCAAGAACCGCGGGGCTCTCATATCATGGAGCAGAGTAGTACTAGCGCCGCTATTCCTTCTGGTGAATTGGCAAGCACCAGCGGCCTAGTACAGCCTGGGCGTACATCCAGCACTGCAGTATCACGTGGTGACGTGGCGAGTCCCATAAGTGCAGTTCAAGCTGGCGAGGTGGCAAGCTCCAGTAGTGTCCCGCTGCCACCAAGAAGAAGACAATGCAGGCCCGTCGTGCCCATAGTGCCCTTCCGGCAGAATTCGCCTATCCTGATTGGGTCCCCACCACTTCTGCAGAACCCGTACTTCCCCCATTCACTGCCCAACCCGGTATTCAGGTGGAAACAGCTGATTTTATGCCAATTGATTTTTATTCGCTGTTTTTCACGGAAGATCTCTATAGATCTATTGTGGACCAGAGTAATTTATATGCTGGTCAATTCATCGCCGCTAGTCCCCAGTAGCCTTCCATTGCCAAAGATTGGAAACCAATTACGGTTTCCGAATTTAAGACCTTTCTGGGCCTTTCCCTCAACATGGGCACACACAAATTCCCGTCATTGCGTGCTTATTGGTCCACGCACCCAATTGACCACATGCCCGTGTTCTCTGCCTCCATGCTCAGGAAATGATACGAGCAGATCTTGCGGTTTATGCATTTCAACAACAATGAACTTTGTCGTCCACGTGGAGACCCTGAATACGACCGGCTCTACAAAATTCGGCCCCTCATAAACCACTTCAACGAACGTTTTGCAGCCTTGTTTATTCCCGAGCAAGTTGTCTGCGTTTGAGTCCCTGATTAAATTTTCTGGCCGCTTGTCTTTCAAGCAGTACCTTCCCAGCAAGCGTGCCAGATACGGGGTCAAGCTCTATAAGTTCTGTGACAGGGCAACAGGCTATGTATGGAGCTTTATGGTTTATGAGGGAAAAGATAGTCAGGTTGAGCCGGTCAACTGCCCGGATTACATAGGGAGCGCTGGCAAGATAGTGTGGAACTAGGTGTTAACCTTTATTCGGAAAGGGGTACCACTTGTATGTGGACAATTATTACACGAGCGTGCCACTGTTTAGTCACTTGTTTGATCATCAGATTGGAGCCTGTGGCACCGTGCGACCTAATCGCTGGGGCTTTCCCCAGAGGCTTGTAGATGCCCGTCTTAGGCTGGGGGAGAGAGCCTGCTTGAAGTGTAATAACTTGCTCGCTATGAAGTGGAGGGACAATAAGAATGTTTTCCTTCTTACCTCCCTTCATGCAGACACAACAGTCCAAATTCCTACGGCGACTGGTGTTGTGGAGAAACCCCTCTGTGTCCACGAATATAACCAAAATATGGGAGGGGTGGACCTCAACGACCAGTTGTTGGCGCCGTATCTAATTGACCATAAGGCGAGACGCTGGTACAAAAAAGTGTCTCTATCCTTATTCCAATTGGCTTTGCTGAACGCTCATGTGCTATACAGAGCTTTAGGCGGGACGTTATCTCTCCTAAAATTCCAGGATGAGATAGTCACAGAACTCCTGTATCCAGGCGGTTCTGCACCTCACCATCCCCAACCAAATGCAGTAAGCCGGCTGCATGAGAGACATTATCCGTATGTCCTCGCGAGTACCCCTACCCAACAAGCCCCCCAAAAAAGATGTTGTGTCTGTAGCAAGCGCGGATTTAGGCGTGACACCCGTTATTTTTGTCCACGCTGTCCTTACAATCCTGGTCTTTGCATTGGTAAATGTTTTGAACGCTTCCACTCAAAAGTGAAGTTTTAGCGTAGGGTACAGCATTGCACAGAACAGGACACACTTACACAGGGTCTCCCAAGATGCCATCGCATTTTGAGAGACCCGAACTATTACAGTTGTTAAAGTTACAAAAAAAAGTGTAAAAAAAAAAAAAACGTAAAAACAAAAAACACAAAAAAAAAAAAAATAGTTGTCGTTTTATTGTTCTCTCTCTCTCTCTCTCTCTCTATTTTCTCTCTATTGTTCTGCTCTTTTTTTACTGTATTCTATTCTGCAATGTTTTATCATGCTTTCTTTTCAGGTATGTAATTTTTTGTTTTCAGGTGCGCCATTCAGCTGCAGCGCGGAATTATTTATCTTGACAGCAACAGCGTTTGCTCCCACGATACATAAAGCCGTGACTCCAGTGCTGTAGGAGGTGATTTCACCACCACAGTTAAAAAAAGAGCATATATGCCGAAGCATAGGGGCGGAGGAGCGATTTTGCTCCTAATGCCGCGTACATACGGTCGAAATTCCGACGGAGGCTTGCCCGTGGAAAAGTCTGATCGTTTGTACGCGGCATAACTTTTTTGCGGGAGGATGCCACCATGCTGTAAAATACTCACCATGCCTCTCAGCAAATAGCTTGGGGTGTCTACTTTCCAAAATGGGGTCATTTGGGGGGGGTTTTGTGCTATCTTGGCATTTTATGTCCTTCAAAACTGTGATAGGTAGTGATAGGTAGTGAGGAGTGAAATCAAAAATTTATGCCCTTCGAAATCTTGAAGGCGGTGCTTGGTTTTTGGGGTCCCGTACGCGGCTAGGCTCCCAAAAAGTCCCACACATGTGGTATCCCCGTACTCAGGAGAAGCAGCAGAATGTATTTTGGGGTGTAATTTCACATATGCCCATGGCATGTGTGAGCAATATATCATTTAGTGACAACTTTGTGCAAAAAAAAAAAAAAGTTTGTCATATTCCCGCAACTTGTGTCAAAATATAAAATATTCCATGGACTCAACATGCCTCTCAGCAAATAGCTTGGGGTGTCTACTTTCCAAAATTGGGTCATTTGGGGGGGGTTTGTGCTATTTTGGCATTTTATGGCCTTCGAAACTGTGATAGGTAGTGAGGAGTGAAATCAAAAATTTGCGCCCTTAGAAATCCTGAAGGCGGTTCTTGGTTTTCGGGGGCCCGTACGCGGATAGGCTCCTAAAAAGTCCCACACATGTGGTATCCTCGTACTCAGGAGAAGCAGCAGAATGTATTTTGGGGTGCAATTCCACATATAACCATGGCATGTGTGAGCAATATATCATTTAGTGACAACTTTTTGTAATTTTTTCTTTTTTTTTTTTTAGTCATTATTCAATCACTTGGGACAAAAAAATAAAAAATTCAATGGGCTCAACATGCCTCTCAGCAATTTCCTTGGGGTGTCTACTTTCCAAAATGGGGTCATTTGGGGGGGTTTTGTACTGCCCTGCCATTTTAGCACCTCAAGAATTGAGATAGGCAGTCATAAATTAAAAGCTGTGTAAATTCCAGAAAATGTACCCTAGATTGTAGACGCTATAACTTTTGCGCAAACCCATAAATATACGCTTATTGACATTTTTTTTACTAAAGACATGTGGCTGAATACATTTTGGCCTAAATGTATGACTAAAATTGAGTTTATTCGATTTTTCTTATAACAAAAAGTAGGAAATATAATTTTTTTTCAAAATTTTCAGTGGCAATCAAATACCATTAAAATAAAGCTCTATTTGTGGGAAGAAAAGGACGCAAATTTCGTTTGGGTACAACATTGCATGTCCGCACAATTTCCAGTTAAAGCAGCGCAGTGCCAAATTCTGAAAACTCCTCTGGTCTTTAAGCTGCATAATGCTCCGGGGCTTAAGTGGTTAAACTGCCGTTGCTGTCATCTAGGTGAAAATGCCTGGTTCTGTTTTCAAAATTTTCCAAATAAGTGACCTAAATCAAATGAAGTCAGAACTCCTGAATACAGTTATTTAAAATCACTGACTCTGATAGTACTGAAGCCATGGGACCAGAATGACAGCCAGACAGCAAGCATTTTCAGGTGCTGAGATCAACAATGGCAGCCTACAGATTCTTCAGTATACTACTGTAGACTGTCTACATTAGAGCATAAATCACATTAGCAAGCTATGCATTGCCTTACTCCTCACTTACTGAAGTCTTCACAATATATATATATATATATATATATAGTTGTGCTCATAAGTTTACATACCCTGGCAGAATTTATGATGATTTCTTTGACATTTTTCAGAGAATATGAATGATAACACAAAAACATTTCTTTTACTCCTGGTTAGTGTTTGGCTGAAGCCATTTATTATCAATCAACTGTGTTTATTTTTTTTTAAATCATAATGGCAACAGAAACTACCCAAATGACCCTGATCAAAAGTTTACATACCCTGGTGATTTTGGCCTGATAACATGCACACAAGTTGACACAAAGCGGTTTGAATGGCTGTTAAAGGTAACCATCCTCACCTGTGATCTGTTTGCTTGTAATTAGTGTGTGTGTGTATAAAAGGTCCATGAGTTTCTGGACTCCTGACACAGCCTTGCATCTTTCATCCAGTGCTGCACTGACGTTTCTGGATTCTGAGTCATGGGGAAAGCAAAAGAATTGTCAAAGGATCTGTGGGAAAAGGTAGTTGAACTGTATAAAACAGGAAAGAGATATAAAAAGA